>OX403600.1:5005000-10005000 GCA_948107665.1 Lomographa bimaculata | reverse complement strand
TAAGTATGTTCTTCCCTCTTTAACCGCTGAACGGATTTGTAATGTACATAGATTATACCAAGGATTAACACAAAGGCTACTTTTTAACTTGATAATAGCAGGTGAAGCCGGGGGGCACGGCTAGTATAAAATAAACGCAGACCTAGCATAAGTGTTACTATTTTTTAAATTAGTCATGTAGCAGTTGCCAAGGGTAAACAAAACATGTTTACTTGTGGCAAAAATATTGACTAAAATTTGATTCGAGAAAACCAGCTGAAATGGACTCTTTTAAGCCATGCATAAGTAACTCTACACAGTATTTATCTTTAAAGATTTTTTTAAACATACATCTATTTACACCAGACTATTTTTTAATTACCAAACTCATTTGAAATTATTTCTTACCATTAGGCAGGACTGGTTTTACAAGTATCATGGAGACATGTGACTCCAATTTGGGACTGCCTGTTCTCAACATCGGCAGACACAGCTCATCACTTGCACATTCCACATGGTAGCATCTTGCATCAGCAATGAGCACAATATTACAACTTTCTGAGATGCAGCATGACATAACACACTGCCTCAGACCTTTGAAGACAGTTTTCTCAGTGAAATTACCCGCGGTAAGGTTCCCTGTGACGAATAAACACGGAAATTAAATATTCTCGCAATCATGTGCTAAGATATTAGATAATTGTTATGATTAATCAACATTTTAGAGAAGTTATAATACATTTTTGCCAATTTTCTATTCCTTCAATATACACATACACTACATCGACTTACCAACTGGAGCATAATTAACAAAATTTTTTGGATACAACTTTGGGCACTTATTATTCTCATATTTCTCACTCCAGGCTTTATTGTACTGAGATAAAGATATTTTTACATTCACGGCAAATATTATAAACACGTATAGCCATAAAAATCTTGTACAGTCCATCATTATATTAGAAAAAACAATAGAACTTTTACGTTCCAGTGTCAGTTCAAAATATTTTGTGGTTTCAGATAACAGGATGACATGAATCCAAAGCTAATCGCACTAGAAGAACAAATTAAATAAGTACTTTTGTGATAATATTAAGCGTGGGAGAACTGTTAGCGGTTTATTTGTTGAGTTAGTTTAGATAACAATTTATTTCTGAAATTCTTTATCAGATGAAATCAAATCGATGTTGAGCACAATGTTCATTTGTTGTGAGATTGTCACTGTCAGTATTGAAATTTTGAAAGTTAATTTGACATAATTATGTCAATGTCAAAGTGATTAAATCATTTTTGACGGCATGATCAATGTTCAAGAGATACGTTCGCCTTATCGTCCACCACAATCGCAAAGTTGTGTTTTGCAGTGGGTGCGCTCGATTTGTGGCACATCTTCCTCTATTTTTTTTTAATAAACTTCTAACTAGTTATAGTGTTTCATGCCTATATTATTCATTCAAATTAGAGGCGAAGAGCTCCGATTCTAATTCCTTGATAAAATCCCACCGCCTAATTAACGTTCATGCCTGCCTATGATTACTTTAGCTCACAGAAGAGGGAACATTTTTGCGTACAATAATTTCTTTCTCTCTCTTCTGTGCTTCAGCTATAACATTTTTGGATTTACCTGCAACACGTAGACGGCGAAAGCTGCAACTTTGTTGATGCTGATTCACTACTTACATAGTAAAACCAGAAAAGTATGGTATCTTCATAGAGAGCAGTACAAATCCCTGCTTGAATGTGTGAGTGTCCTTACGCACGTGGCACAGGATCCACACATGAATTTATTGTGATATATAATGTTGCTATTTGTATACATATACAAATCATTATAATATATTGAACTAAAAACATACGACGCAACGATGCTTTTGTAACTTTACTATTAGTTTTAGGGAATATAAGCAATTGGTCCACAGATTAATTTGAGCTCATATACCTAGTTATAGTGTTACCCAATAGTGTTTATTAAATTAATTATAAGTTAAAACGGTTAAAGCTATACATGTAAAAAAATAGTAAATACAAGTCATACATAAACTTTCACATTTCTTTTGTCTAGTAACTCCATAGTTACTGATGTAAACATATAATGCGAGTGTTTCCGAACCTGCGTGTATTTATATTAGGTACATATGGATCATAATAAGTTATTTATTAATTAGGTAATCTGACCACGTTTCTGATGACGATGCCAATGAAGAATCAGGGTAAAATTCACCTTATGTCCATCTTTTGTGAAGAGCTCGATCTTGTTGTTAACCTGCTTGTAACTGTCTTCCAAAGTCGTGTAATTGTGCTTACGACCTAATGGAAGGAAAAACGGGAAACGACATTTATATAAATAAAATTCTAATAACTATTCATGGACTTTATTCACAATACTGCTATAGATTGTAGTCATCACAAAATAAATATTCAATTCTACAATTTAATACTACACCGTTAAATATTTTCGTAATAATTTCTCATAACAATAACCATATATAGGAATGTAAATATCAAACATTTAAATAGTTTGTAGTATGTGCAGTTTGTGATCAAAAATAATACTTCATAATATAACATCTGCTTAATATATTTACAAGTCACATTTTAAAACGGTAGTAAATCAGAGTTTGTTACATGGGCAAAGTAACATCACCAAGTAGTTACTATATACAACTTTAATGAAGCTATGATGTAACTGCGAGCCGAGCGAATACAAACAACAACGATAACGAATTAAATATTCATTAAATACACAGTAATAAGATTAATTATGCCTTGGCTCCAACTACAGTTCCAGCCTGCTTGTCGATTTGCTCCTTCTCAAGTTGCTTGCCGAGGTATTCCCTGAAAAAAGAAAATACAATCTAGAATGTTGCCAGAGGTATTATTATTAAAATATTGAGATTAGGTTAATTTATAGGAAGAGTATAAGATGTACAAGTATTTTCCTCATACATACCAGTTGTGAACCATGAGCTTCTGCACAGCGAGGAGGGCTTCGTAACGGACATTGGGGTCTTCGTGGCTTAGGAGGTACATCACACGCTGCTTCCCGCCTAGCTGCTCGATAATACTGAAAATAGTAAGAATAATAGAAAATAATATAATATTTATATAACTGTTTGACGACTCAATTGGTGCAGGTGGCAGATCTCTACCCTCTGCGCCATAGGTCCAGGGTCCGACTCCCAGCAGGAGCATAATTTTCCTTCCCAATGCACATTAGTGCTTCTGGTCCTGTAGTGTGTGATGTAAATGTTTCCGGCACCCACGATTCAAGTTACTGTGAGTGTGAATGCGTGAATTTTTGGGAAGTCTCCTGCTCCTATTTTTCTCTACACGCTAGAAAATTTGATAGACAGACGACCAGGCTGTTTAAAAACCGATATTACAATTACGGGTATGTTCTGTTGTACTTACTGCTTTCCAGGAGGGTAGTGCCTCACGTCATCGCGGGTTATAAACTTGCTAAAAAACATCACGTGATTAGTGAACGACCCCTTACGATTACATATATATTTGTCATGTTGTACTCACTGCTTCCCACGAGGGTAGTGCCTCACGTATTCGTCCACGTCGTAGCAGGTCACAGCAAGTACGACGAGATCTCAGCTCTTTTCTACCAGGTGAACCAGGCAATGTAGCAACTCATATTACGATTACAAGTTTGTTATGTTGTACTCACTGCTTCCCACGAGGATAGTGCCTCACGTATTCGCCCACATCGTAGCAGGCCACAGCAAGAACGACGGGATCGCGGCTCTTTTCTAGCAGGTGAACTAGGGTGCGTAACAACTCTTGTCCGCGCTCGTTGAGACGCGCTGCGTTTTCGCGCCAGAATTTGGCCGACTTGTGGACGGGCGACCATTCCAAGCTGTTGATGAAATTAATGAAGTATTATTTCAGTTATCAGGAAAGTGAATGTAAATGACTACTCGTTTAACGCATCATCTATCTTTAAGGGCTAGTCATATTCAAGGCATGTTTGACATGATCGACCACTTCATAACTTACCTAAAGAAGTCGGGATGAAACGCTTTCAAAAATTTTCCAAGTCGACTATGTATATATCAATATATATTGTGACTATTGTTAGTTTTCGTTACCGTAGCATATTACTATCACACTAACATTATAAATCCGATGATTAACCTATAGGCTACTTTCTAAATTGATAAACGCGGGCAACGCCGCGGGGCATCGCTAAGAGAACACAGGGCACCCTAGTGTGGCATTCAGGGATCATCAACGTATATCTATATATGTATATATTTTTTTAAATAGTTATATCTAAAACTATTTTTTTAACCTATCATTGACTTGAGTTTTTTGCTCAATAAACCATTATTATCTATCTACCTACATATGTAAATGAATTAATGTTTGTTACACTTGTTTGTCTCACAAAAACTTGAGAACGGCTCGACCGATTTGGCCGATTCTTTTTTTGTTGTGTTCTTAATTGTCAGGGCAAGGTTTGTATGTAAATTTTTTTTAATCCACCGTAACTTACGCCCGCGCGAAACCGTGGCGAATCTGGTTATAAAATAAAATGTTTGTCCTCAAGCTTATGGGAGAAATAGACTAAAAGGACATGTGTCTCAATTCTCACCGTCCACTCTTGACTTCAGTAGCATATTGGTCAAAGGAGCTCAAGTCCTGCACCGATGCCTGCAGACGTTCGTTCAGATAGTCCACATCGTTCATAATGTCTTCATCATCTGAACGCTTCTGCTCGAGGATGGAGAGCTGCTTCAGAACCTTGCACTGGACCATGGCGATGCAGTGCTCTTTGGCTACCTAGGGATGGAATTAGTTATTATATTTGTTGAGAACAAAGTCAATAGTATTGTTAAATATGCTTTTAGTTTATGTAAGGTAACATGCTCACAAAATTTCACGAGAATCGGTTAAGTAAACATAAACATAAATGCTTTCACACTCACAGCCCCACACAAAGTTCAAAGACTTGTATCGTGGGTGCCGGAAACATTCACATCACACACACATTACACCCAGAACCAGAAGCACAAATATCCTTTGGGAAGGAATTTGTGCTACTGCCGGGAATCGAACCCAGGACCCACGGCGCAAAGGGCGGGCACCTGACCACCGCGCCAACTGGGTCGTCATGCGGTAAGGCGACCTAAGGATATGAGGTTGTTATCCTGAGAGGATAACAACCGGAAATCTGGCCATACGAAAGCAATTTTGGCCAAGCTGAGACGGAGACGCTCCGTGCTCGTTCGGTCAATAGTTATAATGTTACATTGAGTATTTTTCTTGAAA
This sequence comes from Lomographa bimaculata, assembly GCA_948107665.1. NCBI lineage: Eukaryota > Metazoa > Arthropoda > Insecta > Lepidoptera > Geometridae > Lomographa > Lomographa bimaculata. The sequence continues at coordinate 9,999,741 of OX403600.1, read as the reverse complement.
AATAACGTCACAAACAACAAAACAAATCCCATAATATCAGATTACCAGTGTACCTAGTACTATAGTCACCACCTTCAGTTCAAGTTTCAGCTCAGTAAGGAGCAAGTTTGATCCCACTCTCAGGCTCACACTAATCACTAGTGTAATAAGCAATATGCACATTCATTAATTATTTGACTACAAAATTCTAAGACGTGCCATTTATCAAGCTGTTTGTAAATAACATAATGTATTAGTTCAAGAAGTTGTAGGTAACCTGTTGGTCCTCAGGCTTCTCAATCAGGTTTCTGAAGACAGCCAGCACGATGCGGGTGACCTTCTCCTTGACGGAGTCACTCAGGATGTCAGCGAGGATCGGGATGCAGTTGAACTTGTTCATCTTCTCGGCTAACAGCGGGTTGAATGTGAGCACCCACAGGCAAAAAACTAGCTGATATTGCACCTGCGAGACATTATATTTATAATTTGAAATACAAAATCTTTATTTGCTTGAATATGGGTAGGTAAAATTAGCTAGTGGGAGTGATGACAACTCCATATTCCACTATATATAAACTATTTTGCTATTTATAAACTTTTAAATTTTTGCTGTTTAGCTCAGAGTCGGTCCCTCAGGCAAGTTACCTAACCTAGAGTTGAATAATTTAAACGCGAGCAAAGCTTGATTTAAATCGACTTTACCGCTTTTTTTTGCGGAAACCTTGATCAGACTAAATGAATAAAATACGCATTATTGAGGTAACTCAAAAACTACTGGTCCGATCTTAATCAAATTTAATGGGACCACGTGGGAAGTACCAGCTTTCAAATAAACAGCTTTCACCTAGAAAGAAGTTATGAGGTAAAACACAAAAAAATACAGTCAAATTAAGAACCTCCTCCTTTTTTGTGAAGTCGCTTAAAAATAAACCCATGCGTAAAACTTGGTAACCTGGGAGATCAATGTGCGGCTGTTGATATACAATGCGTTGGGAGTAGTGACCACCTACAAGGTTAATATACGACGCAACAGACAGACCAAAAAGTCCTTTTTGACGTAGATTTTAATACTTGCTGAGTGGCCGAATATTGGCTGTTCAGTACAGGATTAATTGCAGTACCAACAGCTACTTGTCTTAGTTCTTACCTGGAAGTTGACTCTGGAGGCAAGGATTGACAGCAAAGTGGAGATGCCGTCGACCGAGAGGAAGGCGAAACGGTATTCGTCAATACGCAGCATCATTTGCAGGCAGCGCGCAACAGACTGGATGTAGTCGTTGTTCTGTACATATATTAGTAGCTTTAATATAGTATATTAATAAGAAATACAACCTTAGTAGTACGCCAATGTTTGTTAATGGACATATTTTTTATCTCCGATAGAATAGCGTTACACTTTATACAATATGGGAGATGTCACGCGTCCCAGTAAAACGGATATTATGTACTATTAACTTTTCATTAAAATACTGTTAATCTAAGTACAAAAATTACAGTAATTAATACATAAGACACCTACGAAAATAAATTTCGTATTATTCGAACGTTTTAAAGTTATTACAATTTCATTATAGTCTGGTTGTGTCCCGCAAGTTTGTACGATTTTATTCACTATGACCCAATAATCCAAAAATACCCTATGTCTATTTCATTTTCTCACTACAACATTTCATTGAGATTGGTCAACCGGTTTAACCGTAAGAAGGTAACACAAGTAGGAACATACAAGCGTTCTCCCCAAAGTGTTTCTGGTTCCGGGTTTGATAGTGTAAATACAATGTGAATGTTTTCAGCCCCCACAACAACTTAGTATGGGACTGTAAGAGTGAAAGAGTAGCGTTGTTGTGATTAACTATTATAAAATATTAATGTTATTTTTAAATATAATGTTGATATATGATTTAAATATTTATTTTATAACAGCAATTACAATATGAAGAGTTAGGAAAATAATTTTTTCTCCTAGAAATAAAATTAAGGGAGAAATTGCTGTTTATTAGAAATTATTAATCACTATTTGATTTTCTATGTCTTCCAATGTTGTACATAGTTACAGATATGTTTATTAGGAGAATACTTATTAGTTTATTAGGAGTACCTATTACTTATTAGGTATATATACCGTTAGCTATTTTTGTGTGAGATTCTTATTTAATACTATCTTATCATCAATCTACTACAAAAATACATATATCGACACATAGATCATTGGAGTGAAGCCGAAATAGCGGATACCATTCAGCTTATAGCCCATTCCCTTACCGGTAAAATTAAGTGTTATGATGTCTGTCACTTTTTCCGTAGGTTTAATCACTTGTAAATAAGTGTAGTAGTACACATATATAAGAATAAGTGTATATATGTATATAATCTGCGCGCGATGAGAATATAGCATGGATCCTTGTCGATTTAAATCGTAAATGACAGTTCTCAAGCAGCGTTACAGATTAAGAGGAGTGGTATCCGCTTTTCAGCTTTACTTCTTATGTTCCATGCATTGTATCTGTGTTTTTTAGTAGATCAATTTTTTTTTATGTAATATACTAATATCGAACTAAGACATTTCGTACATAAGTGGTGTTGTTTCTGTGACTCACAAATAAATATGTAGTCATATTGGTTGCATATGGGGTGGAAACTTATATAAAAAAATAAAGTGTACAATGCGAAACAACAGATCAATGTACGAATTTCTTTTTAACATCCTCAAAACATTTAACATTAAGTTCTTCAATAAAAGTAATACTCACACATTACTTACACAAGAGTACATATACAGTATTTAGGTAGGTATATTAACACATTGAATGCCAATCAGTAAGTTTGTAGCGTCTCAGAGTATCCGATAGAGGTATTACTTGGCATTCTTGTGTTAAAAATACATAAGGTAAATAGAAGTTTACAGAAGTAACACATATAATTAAATAAGTAACACGAAGTAACACATATAGTAATTTCTCAAGAAGCGCAAAAATCTTCTAAAGCATCATGCACACACACAACACACTATAAAGTGAAAATTAATGAAAGCATATAAAGCTGACAGCATGCTAATATTTGAGAATGCATGTTATTGAGAAAAGTATTCACAATATTAGTAATATACTTACGCCACGTTAGTCATTGTTTGTTACACATTTATTTAACACGTTCGTGGCCACATATAGAGTACCTTGTGTAGACCCGGTGGCAAGTCCTCAAGAGGTTTCAGGACATCGAAAGAGGTGCATAGGCTCTGGTATTTTGGATGGCCTGCGTCGGTCTCTTTGTCCTTGTGTTTGTGCTTATCATTCTTATCAGTGTGCACGGCGAAATGCTCTTTCTCATGCTCCAGCATTACCTGCTCTGCATGCTCTAACTCGGCAGTCATATTCTCCGCCTTCACAAAACAAACCTTTCAGTGACACTGTCGCTTCGACAAAGCCCCAACGATGCGTGATACTTGCTGATGATGCTTCACAACATTGTGTTACGTTTCAGTGGTTTTAGACACATTTTAGTTAGATAGTTGTCGTAGCGTTTCTAAGCTTTGTATTCGCAACAAATACTACTGGGTATAGCCAATGTGTATGTACTGTGATGTGCTAATTAATGCGAATATATTGTACAACAGTTGTTATGTGTGAAGTATAACTTCTTTGTTAGTCAGTAAGGTATGTTTCTAAAACATTAAATTTTTTTGTGAAGTCATGTGTTTGTGAAACTACTAGATGATCTACTAGATGATGTCCTAGTGATGATGAATCAGGATAAAAAGTAGCTTTCATCCTTTTCCATAGATTAAACTCCATGCACATTACCATCAAGGACAGTCCGGCAGTTTAGCTGTAAATAATTACAAGTGGTTTGCAGCTTTTTTGTGTTAATGAAGTTAAAAGTACCTCCCAGAATATATTGTTCTAACACTAAATACATACCATTTTATTTAATTCTGCCCACCAGTACACAGCTCCTCATTTCAAACAACTCACACATAGCTATTGTGAATTATGAAGACAGATGTTTATTGTGAGCTATCATTATTTGTTTATATAATAACAATATCATGCAATCTTATAAATATCTTACCATGCATACGTGAATAGAAGCCAATGTTTCTACAACCCAAGCACACTACTAGCAAAGCCGGTGATTTGTAATGAAATTATATCAAATACACAACCAAATCTATAAAATAAACACCAAACATATTATTTAAAAAAATTGCATTCATGCTAATCATGCCAAAACTAATATAAAATAAAATATTCATGTCAAATGACAAATTGTCGAAACACCAATCCAATCTTGTCTTCGTTCATAACAAAGGTGTGAATTGCGATTCTAAAGAGATATCATCCAATCAGAATAATATTTTAATATTAAACTGAAATATATACAAACCATCCTGCCATTCTTTAAAGAACAATTTGACAACTGACTGTTTTATTTACAAGGTAGACTTACGTTGAGCTTCAGCTGGTCCTTGAGCCAAGAGAGATAAAAGTGCAGGTCACTCTTGTCCATTAGTTTAGGGTGCCAGCATGCGAGCTTGGCGATGATACGAGCAGTCATGTGCTGTACAAACTCATCTTGACGATTGAGGAGATTTAAGAATGGCTGCCAGACATTGCTGCTGTTTTTAAACTCACGGAAGATCTTTACCCTGGTCTTGTCCTCCTGAAATGTTTATTCACAATAAAATAATGGCTTAAAACTGCACTGAATAGCTGTCTTATACATCTACATACAAGCCATATCCCGCATTAATCAAGTTAAAAGTAGCCTATGTGTAAATCCTAGGTGAAAGTTATGTACATAACAAATTTCATACAAATCCATTCATCAAAGAACAGAAAACAAACATACTTACACAAACTTTCAGATTTATAATATTAGCGTGTTGTTGTTATACATTTAGGAAATCCATTCTCGATAGGAGTCATGTATACACAATCACATAATAACTAACTTTAATATATATATAAAATTTTTAAATAGTTATTAGAATCACTATATTTTGTTGTTGTTACTTAATTTCTGCACCCTACGACAACTACTGTCATTAACAATGACAGTCAATCGATTACAAATGTTATCTTTTGTTTTCACTATAGATTGAATTGACATTTAAAAAAGTGATGTTAGGTCGTAGAAATAAGGCACGGTTGAACCAATGAAGTTTTAAGGCTTCCGTATCGATGTATTGATCTTATACTCACAGAGAGGACATCGTCAATGAGGACCAGGATGTACTGGATGGTTTGGTCCTTGCTGATGTGAGTGAGCAGGTTAAGGAGTACCTCAGCACACAGGTCAGGGTTCTTGTCAGGCAAGAATTTCTGGCCACGGCTGTCCAAGTTCGTGATGAAATCATGGTCGCGCTGCGTGATCATCTGCGACCTGAAACATAGGGCACAGGTATGAAGCTCCACTCGCCCTAAACTTCACCCTATAGAGAATCAATACTCACTGCAGATAAGACTGCCAGTTGATAGTAGTCTGGCGTATCTCACTAGCACGGATCTGCAGCACGCTGGTCGCGGCAATCATATCTGAAAGTTTACGGCGCAATCATACTTTCTGATCCCAATTCAAGTTTCGTTACGAACATAGATTTATGTGATTTTCTTACCGATTTTATCGTCGCCCAACGTGGTGACCAGTTGACTAACATTCTCAGCGTTAATGTTAGCCATTTCGGCTAAAGATCTTGATAATCACACCTTTTACAACTAGGAAGATCCAAAGAAATTTCAATATTTTTGGAAAAACAGAAAAAGGAGACAGCCTCAGCTGAGAGATCTTGTGACTATGGAATGTGAAGTTAGCTACTTTTGTATCCGTCGTAAAATGTTTTCTTACCTTCTCTGACGTACACTCGTTTAGCTAGAAAAAGAGAGAAAGCAATATAAGTTTTACAGTTGTCGGCATTGCTACATAATATCTGCAATACTGTCACAAGTCTTGTCACTGTCACACCTTAATTTTGCTGTCATCTGCTTTGTACTACGACGGCGCGGCGCAAAATATCTATTTTTACGTTTCAACCTAGGGATAGTAATCAATAATCTCTAAATAAGTAATTGATTAGTTACATTTGTAATTGCGTCATTAATTATGAAACATAATTTATTAGTTTCATACATTTCCTAAAATTGAGTTTTTTTATGAGAGAATATACCTAACCCCTTTTTAAGATCCATTATTCTAGTTAAGCATCTATTAATCAATAGTTTCAAATATTTCACTTTTCAATTAATCGATACCACCACCATTCAATCGATTAATTGAATTGAAATCGAATATATCACTATTCCAGTCTAAAAGCCCGCGCCTTTCTTTTTCTTTTAATTTTGGCTACGCAATATATGATAATATATTTAAAGTGAATACATTTAATATTAAAAGTTCTATTCACAAGTCACAGTAAAAAAGTCAAGATTCAGTCAGTCAAGTCATGCCTTAGTAAAGTGTCAGAAATCTTATGTACTAGAATTTCTATTGGAGATTTGGAGCGAAGGGAAAAATCACGTTTTTCAACTTTGTATGATTCGCTTACACTTATGCACGTTTAATAAGTATAAGCGGTTAATAATCCACCATTATTACACATTAACATTCGAAGAATCACAGGTTTTGGAAATTATACAAAATCAACAACTCCGTTTTTTCCCTTTCGCGGCAAAAACTGCACGCGCCTACTATCCTATTCATCTATGGCAGGTATGGCATAGATAAATAAGATGTATACCTAAGGATCTATCTATGGTACGCGCTTCGGCCATCTATCGATCATCGAGCATTTTCACTTTTCAGACAGACTGCCTACTTCTTCAAATAATTAATATAGGAGTTATGGCGTTCTAATTCTCGAATTTTTGATTCTAAAAACTTACCATCGTAACGTTCTTCGTACCTCTCGTGCCCTGAAAATACGAAAAACATTAACACTCGGTAGTAATTTGTGCAAGTGGTCAGTACTCAGTCGTATTTTTGTTTTTTAGCTCAAGTAATTTATTTCAATACCATGCTGTAGGTAAATAACAATTGTATGTAAACTTACCATAATAACGATCATCTGTTTGCATATGCGCATCTTTAGTCATTGAAATGTAAATTTATTATCACCAATGTATGGATAAACTAGGTAGGTATATTATACCTATTAATTTAAAGTATTATTTTTCAGAGTTTTCGTATTTTACGCTGAAGATTAAAGTCAGTAGAGTAACACAGCGTCACTCAACGTGACATTCAGCTGTAAATAAATTTGGGAAGTGGCCAGTTGTTCTTTTGTCATAATTGGTATTGGAACTTGTTTGTAATCAAAAAAATGTCAAATTAAATGACGTTAATGACTTAAATTACTTGTTTCCGATGTCCATTGAATCGTTGCGTTTTTCTTTGGATAATTCGATGAGGATAGTATTTACTGGTTACTACAATGGATTCAATGTTGAGGTCCGCTCAACAGAGGAAATGGCCCTTTTACACCAAATGGGATGTTTTGGCAAAGGCTCGGCGTCGCGCTCTAGGCCCATGGCAGCGTACAGGCGCGAAGATACAAACATTATGAGAAGGAGGCAATTCATAAAGAGAAATGACTGGAACAAAAAGTTTTGTTGCAGCAACAAGTCTGAAGTTGACTTCTTCTTGAAAGAGGTTGACGAACTGACGGCAAAGATTATTGAAGATGGACAAAAATCAACTAGTAAAGAAGTGATAGACCTAGTGTCTAGTGATGATAACATGAGCATTAATTCTGATGTTGCCGATGACACGGCATTCAATCCTAACAAGTTAGAAAATTATAATAAGGCAGATATTGTTGTAGTTGTGCCGAACAGTGATTCTGAAGAAGACAACTATTTTGCAAAAATTAAGCCAAAATGCTGTGTGAATAAAATAAAACTATATGAAAAACTAATGCTTATGCCAGAAGAAGCCTTTTTCTTATTGTATGGACTCGGTTGCCTTCAGATCATAAGTTTAGAGAATAATATACTTAACATTGAGGAATGCTGGGACTTGTTTGCGTCAGCAGATAAAAAATTTGTCACGAAATATGTTGTTTATCATTATTTTAGATCAAAAGGCTATGTAGTGAAGCCAGGCATCAAGTTTGGTGGAGACTATTGTGAGTTTACTTTATTTCCATCTAGCTGAACCCTACCGATGTCGTTGGGTAAAAAAGAATAAATGTTGTCTGCATGAGAACCTCCTTAGTCAGTTCAAAAAGTTAGAACGAATGCTAGCCTCTAAAAAATATATTGCATCATTGACTCGTTGAGCATGCAGAGCCAGTTATCATGCTAAGGCTCATTTAGCAATAAAAAAAAAAAAAAAAAATTGTTCAAAGTAATAAAGGGCGATTTGTATCTCAGTTGTTCACCTGGTAAGCGTCACATTTGCCCATTCCTTGCCATCACCTTTTATCTATCTATACTAATATTATAATGAGGAAAAGTTTGTTTGTTTGTATAAGGTCATCTCTGAAATTACTGGTCTGATGGTGTTCATTCTTTAACTAATAGATAGCTACACTATCGCCGAGTGTCATAGGCTATGTTTTGTTGGGATAAAAGTTAAAATTTTCAGTTCTAAATAATAATATTCATGAGACAATTTGGAGAAAAATGCTAACTGGCATCTATATCGGCGTATGCTGTCTAAACAATTAGATGTAGATAAATACAATGTTTAGCAAAAATGTTGACTTTCAAGAGTTTTACAAAAAAAATCCGTGAAAGCATACATCTAACGTATAAATCTATAGCTCAGAGAAAATAATATTCTTTTCTCCCCAGGGGAAGTTTGTGTTTCTGGTTCTGGGTATGTTGCGAATGTTATGTGTGTAGTGTTTATGGCCCCACTACACAATTTATAGTTTTTTAAGTGTGGGGCTGGGAGTGTGAAAGCATTAATGTATGTTTTTTTCTACCCGGGAGACGCGACGCCGCCGGGCGGGTCAACTAGTAATCAAAATAATATGAGTGTAGATTAAATTGAATTCATTTCTGTGATTTTTATTATCTTACTGATTTCAGTACTTTACAAGGAAGGGCCAGAGAAAAACCACGCTGATTATGTAGTTGTAATAAACCCAGAAGATAATTTACAATTAAATAATACAGTTAATACTCTTGGTCTTGTGCGGATGACCAACACTACAATAAAGGTAAAAATGTAATCTACCTTTAAAATCATGCATAACACGTCAACTGTCTTTCTGTCAGCGATAATCTCAAAAAGTCTTGGATGGACTTTAGGTTGTTAGTTTCTTTATTCTTGGAAGTTAATGTGTATCACACTAATATCATCCAATGTGCTAATTAATACATAAATAATGCAGGCAAAGCTATGGGAAACAGCTAGGGTAATATATTTCTGTAAGTATCAACCAATCTTGCCATGCTATTTAGGTAATGGAAAAGAATTTGAGGTATTTTCAAACTGCCCATTAGCTTAGTTGGGTGCACATTCGCCTTTTAAACAGCAGGTATCGGGTTCAATTCCTGGTGGAACAACTTTTATCCTTAATGGAAATTTGTGTATCTGGTACTGGGTGTGATTGTATGTATGATGTGAATGTTTCAAGCACCCATGACACAAGTCTTTGAACTAAGTGTAACTTAAATTATCATCATCATTATGATATAATGAGGCGAAGTTAATAGACACAGTTAATAATTGAAATTAGTATTACCTAAAAACAATTTCAGTTTTTTGTCATTAATATTTTAGATTTTCTGAATCCTATGAAAATCTGTAAATGGTTGATTTAGAATAACACAATTATCTTTTACAGGAGGTTCTGATTGCTAATGTATTACATCCAAAGGAAACAGTTAAATTACCACAAGGATTGCAGGGATTCAGCGTGTGTGAGATATTGTTGTCAAGAAACATTCCTATTACAATAAACGATGATGATTAACTCAAACAAATATTTTTATTTAACACTAAGTTATTACAACACTACATCATAGTAAAGTTAGGCTCTTTTGATTGGTTTTTTGATTCCAGTTCTCCTGTATTCGCTTCTCTCTTTCAAGTACTCTTCAGTGCAGAACGCTTGGAACTGGTCATTTTTATACCAAGTGGATAGGCACTCTTTCAAAACAGAATTTTGATCTCTACATTTTACAACCATTAGTAAAGATGAGTCTTTGCAGCATTTTTCAAAGTCTGAGACTTCTTTCACACATTTCTCCGCTTTCGCCTTTTCTCTAATAAGCTTAGGAATGAGCACCTCCAACTCGACTTTTCTTAAACTTTTGTCATCAGGATCGCCTGTACAGAAAGAAAGTAAGGTTGGGTGGTTATCCTGTTATCGGCAAATTATGACATGCATTTGTAATCACAAATATTAATTACCTAGGCCATGAGGCCCTTCTGAAAATTTTGATGGTAAAACCGATTTATTCGCAGTCATGCTTATTAAAAGTTCTCTAGAGGGCAGAGATTATCGGCGAAATCGGAGTACGGATGTCAAAATTATCAAACTCAAATTGTAATGTCGCGCTCGCGTATCTACAGAATTAAACTAGCATTATGTATTCACAGAGAGTACAAACTCGTAAATATCAGCTGTTTTTGACATTCATAAGATTACGACCATAGACTAAATAAGAAAGTCAAGACAGCGCTGTCAGTCAACAATGAAGTGAGGTCGGTTTTGTAAACATGTGTGCACTTGGTGAGTCCTGCCATGCAGTGAGAACCTCATACATTTTTGTCTAAGTACTAGCAGGATAAATGGATAAGTAAATAGTCGATTTTATCATACATTTTAATTTAGGTATTTAAATTTAGGTAGTATGTATATTCCGACTAGATAGGGGAAAAATAAAACAATAGTAAAATCGAACATAGGCGTGTTTATTCTCTGCTAAGCGGAGTACATTTGTACACATAGCAGAGCAACAATGTATCCCTACCAGTAACTGACCATCTTGGCCTGCTCGGTATGACTTTAACGTCAAAGCTCAATTTTCGGAACTTTCGTCGAGTCAAAAGTCCAACTAGCTGCAAAAAAGCTGGGAATCCTTTCAAAGGTGAGACGGTACTTCACACCGAGACAGTTGCTCAATTTGTATCAAGCACAAGTCCGTTCATGTATGTACTGTTCTTATCTTTAGAACGGTTCAACTAAGCATCAGCTTGAGGCTCTTGACTCCATTGAGCGTAGAGCTAAGATACTCATTGCTTGCGAGCAGCGGAATTCGTCCGCTGCTGATTGCTTTTTACACCCTTTTACAACATAGTTCGGCATTTTTCTTTAAAAATTTCGGAATATTATAGCGTGACACTCCGCGCGCCGACTGACAAGGTAAGGCGTAGTTTCGCTATAGGTGTGTGCGAAATGTGTGTAACGATGTATGTACTATGCATCGAGATAGGAAACAAACCTACGGTTTGTAAAAGGAGAGCTAACTCCGCCGAAAATCTGTGTCCTAGTGAGAGGTCACAAAAAACCTCTGTGTCCCTTTTCTTTAGGGTAACCCTGATTTTGAGATTTGTATACATATATGCGTAATTAATATCCACACTTATGTTTCAAAATGCATTTAAATTTAATTACAATTATATATATTTATTTACTAGTATCTATCCGCGGCTTCGTCCGCTTATCCGACTATAAAAATATATGCGTATATGTGTTTGTTTTTATACCCAGAAGAAAGCCGGTTGGGTCAGCTATTAACTATTATGAAAGACTAAGTTACTTTTGGTTTAATTGACCGAACGAGCGCAAAGCGGGAACGAAGCGATTTCATTTCAACTTGGGCAAAATTTCTTTCGTAGGTCCGGATTTCCGGTGGTTCTCCTCTACAGGTCGCATTTCTCAACCGATTCTCGTGATATTTTGTGAGCAGGTTCGATATTTTTCAAAATGGCGGAGATATTTGCTGTAAAATGGTTGTAATAAGCTTCTAGATACATTTACAACCCATCTTTAAATTTATATCCTAGAATAAAGATAATCCATGAATCGATGACAGATATTATTACTATATTGATATGTCAGAATCTTGGTAAATATTATTATTATTACATACTTATATCAGACTAATTTATTCATCCGAAAGTTTGGCATTATATAAGTATGTCTATTTTCTCTTCACGCGGCAACGGCTGAATGAATTTTTATAAATTTGGAATGTACGTAGCTTATGCCTAGGATTAACAAATAGGCTGCTATTACCTTGACAAACGCAGACATGGCTGCGGGGCGGCACGGCTAGATCTTTAATATATCCATAAAAAATCCAATGAAGGTAAACCCTAACTTTTATGACACCTAACTGACATAAATTGTTGTGTTCAAATTGTTGTCAAAGAGTGTGACCCAATGCAAAATTAAAAATTACTAATTTCTTCAAGCCAACGCTAACACAACATTTTAAGAATGAAACATATGCCATACGTTTTGGCCTATAATAGTTATATATTAAGAAAAATATAACAATGCAATAAATTATCAATAGGAAATAAGCATACAATTTACATACAGGTCAAGTATTTTTTTTAAAATCTTTATTTTGATAAAATTACACCCATAATACGATTTTCTTCTTTAATTGTTTTTTATTAGGAGTTTTAATAAATAAAATGAATGGGAATTTCAAAATAGCAAATCGCTCGCTAAAGCTGATCGTGACTAAGTTACACATTTTTGAGGTCAACTGATTGGTCAACTTTCCTTTTATTGTATTTGTTTTTTCAAAATAGCTGTGTTTAAATTTGCTAAACTTTTTTTCTCCGCTATATGGAGTCAATTTGAACTGACTTCAACTTTCCGAAATGTATCCCTACCAGTAACTGACCATCTCGAGTTACTCGGTTTGACTCTAACTTCAAAGCTCAATTTTGGTACTTTCGTCGACTCAAAAGCCCAACAAGCTACAAGTACAATATGGGAGTCTTCAAGTCGTGAGTGAATAGGTATCTTCTAGGCAAGCTTGCTCCATCGTCGACCACATCGTCGCTTACCATCAGGTGAGATAGTGGTCAAAAGTTACCTTTATTGAATTAAAAAAAAAACCGGATTGCATTTTCCAATGCCTATTTATTTCGATATGAGATGTATTGTTATGAAGAAAAATTTTCTTTCCGGCAATGTATTAACGGAAACAATCGAATAAAAATGTATGCATATTCCATATACACAAACGTATTAATTAATATAATCATAATTGAGCGTCAAGAAGGAACAAACTACAAACACACTCACAAACTTTTGCCTTGATAATATTAGTAGGAAGTATGATAACTTTATTTTGTTTTTATAAATTGCGGATTTAGTTGTGTAGCTTGGCTTGTATACCCTATATGGGTAAAAATAATATCATAAAACCTAATATTATAAGGAAAAAAAATACGGTTTATTGAGAATAGTTTGATAGTAGGTAGTTAGAAACATATTCTGTAAAAGGTTTTGATTAATCAAATAATTACGACAGATAAGATCTTATTATTACTACAGACTATAATTTCTACCACTGGGAAACTTTTTTAGAACTAGTCGCTCTTGTGCGAGAGGGACACAGGGGTCTTTTGTAACCTTTCACCCGATTTCAACGAGACCGAAACCACGATTGGTTCTTTATGCAATAAATAAAACTATTTGACATTGTAAATACGCTCTAAGTCAGTTGTGATAAGATTCCAAGCATGTTTGATATTCGGCACTGTAAGTTTGTCAGTTATCCATCCTATTACTTTAGCTACAACATCCTTGGTACTATGTACACGGCGAGGCGTAGTATTACCGGCCTCAGTATTTTACGTTGTTCGGCGGGGCTCGGTTTTGACTTCTTATTTAGTCTAGGGTTACGACAACGATTTTGCAGCTAACCGTAAGTTTATTTCCTATCTATTATTTTTTATTCCTATGGGTTACGAATACAATGGATTACAAGATAAACATTCTCGACGGAAATAACCATAGATAAAATAGATATACCCACAGAGCATGACATTTGCAGCTGTCATGAGGTTGCACTTTCGACGTGTGCTGTCAACCAATGCTGTCAAACAACCACAAAAACCAAAGTCATTTTTCGTTTATGCATTTGTGAATTTGCTTCTTCAGATCGATGATAATTCTCAGTAAAGCTGATATAAACGTTTAGAAATACATGTTGATTAGTCGCTGGGTGTAAGTATCGCATATGAATTTGTGATCTCGACGCTTCAAGGAGTCGTCGGTACTACGAGTCGTCAAACAAACAACGGTACCGCTGATGCTTGTATTGTATTCCAGAGGTTAGAAGCTTGCAAGTCAAAAATGGATCGTCTATTGCGTCTTGGAGGTGGCATGGCAGGGCTCTCACAGGCGCCGCCACCGACAGATGCTCCGGCGGTGGACACAGCCGAGCAAGTGTACATTTCGTCACTCGCACTTTTAAAAATGCTAAAGCACGGCCGCGCTGGCGTTCCCATGGAGGTCATGGGTCTTATGCTGGGTGAGTATATAATGATGACTAGTACATGACAATGACTGGTTTGGTTTGACAAAGCTTTTCTCTATAACATTATAGCATTGTCATCTTTGCCAGTCAAGGATACAGTGTGTAACAGAAAAAGGGGATGAGAAGAGAACCAATATTTACTATACTTCACCTTTTGCCAAATAACTTTAGAACCTCAGTAATTCAACCAACTTATACGGGAGTCCAGTAAATATATTTTCCTTCTCTACCTAGTCTATGCTAGGTATATCAATATTATTATTATTATAGACATACAGATTTATCTGTAAATTCTTTAATTTGGACGAAATTTAAATTAGACAATTGAAATCTCAATAGTTAGACATATTGTATTCGACCATATCGTCGCTTACCATCGGGTGAGATGGTGGTCAAAAGTTTGCCTATCTTGAATAAAGAATATAAAAAAGGTACTGTTTTTTGTGGCGTATAACTAACATAAGCATTTATAACTATTCCAGGGGAGTTTGTGGATGACTACACGGTTCGCGTGATTGATGTGTTCGCTATGCCCCAGACTGGAACAGGCGTTTCTGTAGAAGCAGTTGACCCTGTTTTCCAAGCTAAGATGTTGGACATGCTAAAGCAGACTGGCCGGCCTGAGATGGTCGTAGGATGGTAAACTCCTTTTAACTCTTACTATACTATTTAACACTAATTGCCACATTCCAGGCGGGAACACAAGTTTTCTATCCAAGGGAAATTTGTGTTTTTGCTTCTGGTTGTGATTGTGTGTGAATGTTTCCGGCAACCACAACACAAGTCATCGAATTTAGTGCTAGTGGCTTTTATGTTTAAGTATGTTTGTTTTCTTTTCACGCTATAACGGCTAAATGGATTTGCAATGTATATAGCTTATACCTAGGATATTATAAATGTCTAAGTTTGTGAGTAAGTTTAAGTATGTTTGATTCAATTTGGATGAAATTTGGAATGTACCCCGCTTATACCTAGAATTAACACAAAGGTATGTTTCTATCAGTTACACTATCACAATTGCATACTCGATTTGTTTGTATGTACAGTTTTTTTCACATCCAATACATTTAATGTGTGAGTGATGTAAACATTTCTAGCACTGGCAATAAAACATTATCTCCTAATACTGAACTGCAGTGAACCATAGAAGAGATGGATATATTGTGTGAAAGGGATGCAAATTAAAAAGAAGTGTGCAGATGATGGCTAGTAGGGATAATGGATGATTAGTACTTGTTTTTTTATCCCATACAGTGGCTTAAGGTTAAGGAGATGATGTATCATAAAAATGCATCATCACTTACCATCAGATGAGTTAGTGGACAAACATTAGATTATCTTAAACATGCAAAATTATTTCATTAGATTTACAAAATCATTTCTCATTACAGGTACCATTCACATCCTGGATTTGGTTGCTGGTTATCAGGAGTCGACATAAACACCCAGCAGTCATTTGAGGCATTGTCGGAACGAGCTGTTGCTGTAGTCGTAGATCCCATTCAATCAGTCAAGGGTAAGGTGGTCATCGATGCATTCCGTCTCATCAACCCCAACATGATGGTACTCGGGCAAGAGCCGAGGCAGACCACGTCAAACTTGGGACATCTCCAGAAGCCATCCGTGCAAGCTCTCATTCACGGGCTCAACCGTCACTACTACTCCATTAGCATAAATTACAGAAAGAACGAGCTGGAACAAAAAATGCTCCTAAATCTACACAAAAAGTCCTGGATGGATGGACTGACGTTATCTGATTACAAGGAACACTGCTCCATCAATGAGACCACAGTAACAGATATGCTTGAGCTCGCCAAGAACTACAATAAGGCACTGGAAGACGAAGAGAAAATGACACCAGAACAGTTAGCCATCAAGAATGTAGGCAAACAGGACCCCAAGAGGCATTTAGAAGAGAAAGTAGACGTTCTGATGTCAAACAACATTGTCCAAAATCTAGGAGCCATGCTTGACACTATGGTGTTCAAATGATTGTGCGATTTTTTTTCATTAATTTACTTTAAGTTTATAGTAAAATTGGAAATAATGAATCCTGTTTTGTCTCTATTGATGTATGTATGATACTGTATTAATTTACTTAACACAATAAAACAGCCTTTTTAATATATTTTTGTTTAGTTATTTTATACTGATGTGCTAGAGCGAGCAAGACCCGCGGCGCACAGAGCAGAGACTTATACACTGCGCCAAATGAGTCTTGTGGCAATCCAAGTCTAAAATGCGCTTGTCTTACTGAAACTGAAGTTGTTAGTTTCATAATATAAATAGTCCATCCAACAGTCTATGCCCAGTAAAACCTGTATATAATATATACTGTTGGAGGGTAGAAGATACTTCGGCGCGCAAGGGTATAAAAGCGGCTGTCAACCAGCGACCGCCCCTTACACTACCGCCAGCCGTCGTCGTGGAAGCATCTTCCTGACAATTTTCTTGTTAAGAGTCATTTGGTTGCCAGTCGATTGTGTTTTTTTCGTTAGTCATAATTGTAAATTTTTGTAATAACTAAAGTTGTGTTGTCTATCAGTTTGTTTTAAAAAAATAATTCCTCGTAGAATATCCAAAAATACACATTGTTCTGGATTATTGGACACAGGTTTTAAACTGACCTGACACTTTTGTCTTAAGCCTCAGAATACAGAAAGAACTCTTAAGCCTAGAATAATAAAACGTACCTAAACTATATTGTCGATCTATGGTAGCTCTGTCTAGTTCAATAGTTATTGATCGAAGTAAAACTTTTATCCGAGTCCTCTCGGCGCTGTGACACCTTGCCGAATAATACTACTACGTACGTAGTAACGTGGAAGTAAAAAATCCACGTTTCCCCCTAGTAGAAATAGGTAGAAAAAAATCCATTCTTCCCCAGTAGGGATAGATCAGTAGGGATATGTGGAACTGCCGATATTATCAAAGCGGACTGGCACTGGTAAAATTTGAAGTGGCCAGTTTTTTGTACGGGTACCAATGTAATATTACGAATTTCCAGTTATTCTATTTGTTCTACAAGTTTGAATGCTATTTGTAATTAGTTCGAGTACCTACTGATCGATGACTTATTCGTTCATATTCACCTTGTATCACACGTAAAAAATACGAGAATGTATGTTTATAACTTTATTTGTTTTTTCTAAAAGCTGAATAAGTTGGACATAGTTGAATCATTGTGTTAAATTTCTCATGGTCTTACATACCCATTTTTAAACAACTTCAAAAAAGGAAGAGGTTGTATGTTCGACTGTATGTATTTTTTCACCTTTATAAAACTAGTCGTTCGGCACGAACTGAGATCTCGCGTTTGCATTTTGCCTAATAAATAAAAACTTGAGGTTAATTGTTTATAACTTTTTTAACAATTATTAATTATTTTTTGTTCAAGTAGAGAGATATCTTTTCAAAGATTTCACACACGGGCAGAAAAAAAATTTACGTGTATGTATCAGTATATGCAGTTATCCTTGAGAGCCTGCGTATTCCAGGTCTAGTGTGTTTACCAGCTTCGATCACATCGTCACTTACCATCAGGTGAGATAGTGGTCAAACACTAGCCTGTCACAAAAAAAAAAAACGTAAAAAAAATTTTTGGTTTTTAAATGACGGAGGTCGAGGTAACTAAAAAAAACACGATACGAATTAAGAACCTCCTCCTTTTTTGAAATCGGATAATAAAGTTCTAAAAAAAAGGAGGGATTCGCTTGGAAACCATATGGTGTCATGCCTTTTTGCTTACTTTGGTTCTGACTAACATGACTAATGCAATAGAAACAAAAAAACCTAGTAAATAGTTTAGAGTTCCCATTTATAGATAACGAAAATATGAGAAAATACAGTTTCAGAAACTTAGTTTTATCATCACTTCACTAACGCCACAATACAGTTTCAAAACCGTTGAAAATGTGAGAGAAAATGTTGACATTCTTTCCACGTCGGATAAGTCGCGATATTTTCTAGAGAACCATAAAGTAAAACAAGTAGCTGTCCCCAAGTTTGCAATTTTACAGAGATAAATAATAGAAGCCTTTTGGGAGATTCCATCAGTCCCGCTCAGCACAAGTGATGAAATGTATTACTTATATAATTTGAGTAGGGTCACCTACTCAAAGGACATCATATATTGAGTGAAACAACCTCGTTCTCTTAAGTTTACCAACATTCCCTAAATATTTTTAACTTCCACTGTATACCTGATCCAAATATATAATCCCCTTAGGCACGTACCCAAAAATATGTCATATTAACATAACATCCACGTAAATATTTCATACAAAATTAGCGTCAACTTTCGAGGCGTGCTCTCCGGAATTTAATAATATTTTTGTCACATCTGTCCCATAAAGATTTCTCCCCTTATTAATTGCAAATATAATTTAGGATTACACAAATAAGTATGCATATTGCGAACTCGCCCGTAAATAATTTCATACTTTGGGACATTTGCTTTTATTTTTCCACATTACGGTCCTGTTGATGTGTATTTAAGGCGAAGTTTGGTGGATTCAAATTCTCCGCCGCGTTTCACTTAGGTACCCAGATAAACTTAAGCTTAAAGCTCAAGTGCTGAAAGCACCCAGTTCAGTATCAAACAAGACAAAAGTTCAAAAACAAAAACCATATAAATAAAAACGTACACTCTATAATACCATTTAACTTAATTATACTGGACATAATATACTTCTTCACATGAACATTACACACATCCTTACACTTCCACACGCCACACAAACACACACACGCGCACACCCATACATACACACATACACACGCACACCCACATACTCAAACACACCCATACATACTCACACACAAACATACATATACTCACACACCACAAACACTGTAATAATTACTTATATAAGAACTAAATATGATAACTTATAACTTAAAAACTTAATTTTTTTATTTTTTTTTATTTGAGACTAAGCTAGCGTTTCCCACCACAATCTCACCTGATGGAAAGCGACGATGCGGTCGAAGATGGAGCACGTTTGCTCAGTAAAAACCTATTCACTCTCTTCTTGAACAACCCCATATTATACTTTTCGGGAAACACAGTAGACGGCAGGGCGTTCCACTCCTTGGCAGTTCTCATAATGAAAGTGGAAGCGAAACGCTTCGTGCGAATGGTCGGTATTTTTACCATTAGCGGATGCCGCATTGCCGTCTGTCTAGATGTTCGGTAGTAGAACGGTGATGCGGGAATAAGATTGTGCAATTCCTTTGAACACTCTCCGTAGTGCAATTTGTAGAAAATTGAGAGGCTTGCCACTTTTCGCCGATGATCGAGACTCTGTAGTCGAGACTCAACTAATTCATAGCTATTGATGAGTCTCTTAGCTCGTCGTTCAATAGATTCCAAAGCCTCCAGCTGGTACCTAGCCGATCCATCCCAAAGGTGGCCACAGTACTCCATACAAGACCGAACTTGAGCTTGGTATAAGTTAAGCAGTTGACCTGGTGTGAAATACCGCCTAACTTTCGATAGAATGCCTAGCTTCTTTGCAGCAGTCTTGGCTTTGGATTCTATGCACGACCCGAAGTTAAGAGTAGAAGTGAGCGTAACGCCCAAAAATTATTATCTAATTATGTATAATAATTATCTATCTATTTGAAACCTAAATATATTTTATGGAATGGATATGGAAGTGCGGGGTCTTCTGACACAGGTATTTTCTATACTTAATAGAAAGCCCCAACCTACCTTAAGTTAAGCAAATCTTAGTTACAGAAATAAATCATTTTAACCCAAACCGAAAGTTTTAAAAAGTACTACTTAGGCTACAAAAGGCTTGTTATTACTCGTGTCATATATTTTTTAAATATTGTTTTGAAGCTTTTTCATATGACGGTCCAGAAATCATAACCCTTATTGTATGCTTCAACGTAGTCGGATAAATATAATTTGCAGCTGTTAGGGACTATGAAGCTTCTTATGAGTAAAAAATTTTTTTGAATTAGTTTAGTGGTCTACAAAAATTAAACTTCAAAATCTTTTATTTACATGGTCCCCAAAGAGGCACTCATGAAAGATATTTAATCTACTGCTAGATTAGCAAAATTACAACCATCTCGAGAAGGACAAACGATACAAATAGTATTTACGCAGCATCGATATATCGATCGATGGTATAGAACCACAAACTGTATCTCGGTGTATAGCGTAGATGTTATATACTGACTACTGGTGTTACGCTTGATGTACGAGAATTTAGAAAAATACGACCGCATTTCAGACCCAAAATTCTTTTCGTACACATAATTGTGGAAATATAAACTGGAGAAAACACTCAGCTGACAGGAGGGAGTCCTCTCAGACCGCTAAAGGCGCGAGGTAACGAACGCCTTTGTTTTGCACCTTTGACTACATTTGAGCATTTTCACATAGCTGTTATGATATTTTTTTTGCGAAAATCTTTTGGCAGCTACGACGTTTATATAAACAATGCAGTAGAAAAGTTGGGTTTTATAAATACGAGACATGTTTAGCCTATCCCGAGTTATATTAGTGGGAGTAAGCCATTGGAACCAGCTGGGGGTCTAGTCCGGGCGTCACATCGACGTCGAAATCGAGCGATTTTCTTTTGTTATGAACATCGAATGTACTGAAATTTCAACCAATCGATGATTCGATGTTCATAACAAAAGAAAATCGTTGATTTCGACGTCGATGTGACACTGGGGTCCACTCCGGGCATCGATTATCTGTACATCGACGTCGAAATCGAACGATTTTCTTTTCTTATGAACCTTCGGATCGATTGAACTTGCAACCGATCGACTGTCGTGTCAATGTCGCATCAATTAAAGCAATCGTAGTTTGACAACCAGAATAGACCTACTGAAATACAATGCTAGACACTAGTTCAGGAGCCTATGGATGATTTTATTATGTACAACATACCATGTTAGACACTAAATGTTTTAATGTTTTTTTTTATGCTCGCTGGGATTTCTCATCGGTACGTAGCTAGTAATGACAAATTTCCATACAAACTTTCATCCTATCGTAGGGTGTACCCTTAGAGAGAATGATTTTAAGATAATACATACGATTTAAAAAAACTTATAATCGACTTCTTTCTCATATGTCTCCGAAACTTTTCATCTGATCTTGATCAAATTATATTGGGACCACCTGTGAAGTTCACCCTTTTAAACATAAAAAGAATTTCTCGAATCGTTTCAGGCGTCTTCGAGTAATCGGGGAACAAACATAAAAAAAAGATTACGACGAATTGAAAACCTCCTACTTTTTTGAAGTCGGTTGAAAAACCTTTTATTACTACTCACCTTCATTATGTAAGGATCCTCAAAGCTAATGTTTACTTCCGTATTTCATGTAATTCTGTCTTGCATTAAAAACGGAAAGGTAAAGAGTTCCCGGAAGCATGGTAACGCGCAATCAGTACCCAAAAAGATAAGATAGAACATTATAAGGTTACGTTAGGAAATTCGGAAGAGTGACATCTTAGTGTTTCTACTTTCTTCAAGGGTGGGCTTTTCTTAAATTGTTGGGGAATTCCTCTTTTCTACCGACTTCACAAAAAAGGAGGGGGTACTCAATTCGAATGTATTTTTTTATGTGTGTTACCTTATTACTTCTTTCCACGTGAACGGATATTGTTTTTTTTTTGTTTGAAAACTTGCTTTCCCTTTGATTCTATTTAAATTAGATCAAGATTGGATCAGTAATTTTTGAGTTATCGTCAATAATGTGTGTTTAAAACTTGTGACTATTTTAGTGTTAATGAGTAATAATGGTAGATTTTTTTTTGCAGTATAGGCAAGCATTTGACCACTATATCACCTGATGGAAAGTGACGATGCGGCCGAAGATGGAACATTCCTACGTACCTATTCACTTTAGACTTGAAAACACCCAGGTTGTACCGTTAGGGAACAAAGATGCAGGCAATGATTATATTATTAAGTATTTGTACATAGGTTTAGGGGAATTCAGATAGAAACTTTTAGTTAAGTTTTTAAGTACCACATTTATTGACTTGACCTACTTATTTACTATACTTTGACTATGACTTGTAACAAGAACTTGTATGAAACTACATTATTGCATGAAATATTTGAGCCTGACTCGCATTTGGCTAGTTTTTTGGACCAAATTTCAACAAAATTCGTCCAGCCTATTTCCGATTTATATTATAACTAGTAGCGCCCTGCGGTTTTACCCGCGTAAATCCCGGCCCACAGGAGTTTCGAGATGAAACAGCCTATGTGTTGATCCGGGGTGTCAGCCATGCCAAATTTCATAAAAATTGGTCGAGCCGTTTGAGCTCAAAAAAGTAACAAACATACAAACACACTTACAAACTTTCGTCTATAAAATATTAGTGTGATAGTTGTGCCCCACGGTTTTGCCACCTTAATCGGGTTAAAAGTAGCGAAGTTAATTTTACAACGCAAAATTGTTGTTTCGGTTTAAAATCTTTGTCATTTCCCTGCGCAGGGAAATTATTTCGATGTTGGGTTGTGTTTTTAATTTCCTGTAAATGGAATGGAAATGAAACAGCAGCGGTAGCTCATGATGAGCCCATAAATGAAGTTTATGTTACATACAATACAATACAATACAATAACTCTTTATTGACACCAATAATAAAAATGTACAGAAATGAAAATACTAATAAATAGGGTACAATGGGCGGTCCTATCGCTAAGAGCGATCTCATCCAGACTACCTATGGATGGAAAAGAATAATACAGATAAGCAGTGATGGTGGTGTGGTAAAACTGAGACTAAGTACTAAATAAACTACATAAACACTACATATACATATACACATATAATTATCCTAATACATATCTAATATATATATATACAATATCATATACCATAATAAATATAATACATACACATGCATAAATAAATTAATACATACAAACACATCCACACAAGTGAGCAAAAAAAAAACTTATTCTACGCTGTTATGTTACATAATTATATTCATTAAAATAAGAACGCGTCATTAATCGCGAATCAAGTTTTTTTGAGGCCGTATATAGCGCCAAAAAACTTTTGTAATATGAATCCAGAAGTATATACGTATTCTATTTTCAAAAAATCTATCAGAGCGCCTGGTTCAGGCGACGCGTGATCAAAATGCTGGTACTTATTTGGCTTAACGTATTAGCATTGCAATTCAGAGAGGCAATGCCGCCAGCATGATGGGAACGCTAACCACTGGTAGTGGGCTTGAGCACTTAGAGTTACCTATAAGCTCGATGCCATGTAGGTAACTTAGGTATTTGAAGTAAGTATACATGTATATTCACTTTCCATCAGGTGTGATAGCGATGCTTGCCAATCGAGGATAAAAAATATACATATAGGTTCCCATTCCAAGGCTTAAGCTACTTTACCACATTAATATCGTTTCAAACTCAATGAAACACACACACCAACTTTCAGGTTTATATTACTGTGTAATCTATATATATATAAAAGAAAGTCGTGTTAGTTACTCCACTTATAACTCAAGAACGGCTGAACCGATTTAGCTGAAAATTGGCAGGGAGGTAGTTTAGAGCCAGGAGAAGGACATAGGATACTTTTTAAAAACGTACATTTCTTAAAAAATTTTTTTTACATTTCGACATGCTTTCCATTTTCTCATACGTCACTCAGATTTGGTAAAGTACTAGGCAAACATAAACATGAAGGTTGTAATAATATAGTCACGTGACATTGTAACGCATGCCGGGTATGGCTTCCTAAATATGCACATTCATTGACTGTTAGGCGGAACGAAGGTCGCCGGGACAGCTAGTTATTATTAAAACGTTCTCAATAACGGCATAACTCGTCAATATACGGTAAAAGAATCTGTTCAGTGATTTATCGCTCGATCGCATATGAGGCTCAATTTTCCGATAATTCATCGCGGTTTCCGGACACCGCCCGAGACCCTCCCTTATTAATTGTTACAAACCAAAATGCCTATTTGTTAAAATGTTTTACAACACCGCACTCAGACGCGTAAGGTAACATGTACATTGTTAAGGGATATTTAGGTGGCGCCCTTTATAATAAAATTAATTAGTATTGGGGCAGGAGCAATAATTTATGCGTATGACGTGTTGAATACTTTAACTTTGCCTCACCTCTTATATTGGCGTTATGAGGTGGGAGAGAATAGCTTAATAATACAGCCTTACCTGTTGGCTTAGTTCAGTGAGCGTTCACCTTCTAAGTAGTAGTTCAACGGGTTCGATTCCCGGCGGGAACACAAGCTTTCTTCCTAAGGAAAATTTGTGTTTCTGGTTCTGGTTGTGATTGTGTTTGTGACGTGGATGTTTCCAGCACCCACGACACATGTAATTGAACTTAGTGTGAGGTTTAGGAGTATGATTGTGAAAGTGTTAATTATATAATTTTTGTGTGTGTGTGTTTCTGGTTCTGGGTATGATGTAAATGTTGTGTCGGTGATGTCAATGTGTTCGACCCCACAACACAAGTCTTAGTACTTTTAGTGTGGGGCTGTGAGTATGAAAGCATTTAAGTGTATGTTATATGACGCGCGTCGCGGCGATGCCGTTAGCGGGATAGTTTAGTAATAATTTTTGTTTTAATAGAATACATAATTTTAATAATGAAAACTATAGCATTCAGAAGAAAGAATATTACCCTTTATAATCAAATTTTAATTTCCACTTTGGTATTTTTTTAATACTGTTATTATTGTATTACAGTTAGTATTAAAACTAACTAGTTATATCATCCGCACCTACTAATCGGCCAGCCTTTTTAGCTATCTAAGCATCTCACGGGTGGCATCGCCTGATCCCCGCCTACGCACTGTCGCGACGACACGTCGGCGTTTCGCGAACTGATAATGCAGGAATGCATACAGGCGGATATGGCTCCTCGTATGTTCTAAGCTCTAGGTTAAGTCATTCTGTATTTAGTCGTCTTAAGAATCAGACATATTAAAATTAATTCTAAAGTTTAATTAATATTTTGTCTTTTTAAAAACATTACCACGGTTCCTCCCAGTTTGACTGGCGCAGCCTTGTGGATGTTTCGAAGTTTTCCTTCTAAGCTATTACCGCGAGCCCCTACATCGGTCTGCGAGTAGTTTTTCGAGGAAACACGGAATCCAGAACCTAATATAAATTCGTCTCCCTTGGGACACCGTGCGTGGACGGCTAAGCAGAATCAGGAGGACATGGGATCGAGCGGCTGGTGAGTAAACCTTTTCACTTCCCGATTCTCATATTCCCTGTCTTTTCCAAATTAAGTCCTAAACTAAATTGTTAGGCGTATTGCATTGTGCAATTTATCTGATTTTGTTTGCACTTAAATAAGCATATATAAGTGTTAACTATTAAAGTTTTGTAGAGATAAGTAATTTAATTTGCACTAATCTAGGCAAATACATTGTGTTTACTTCCTGTAAGAAATAAGTGATATTATTTGCACTTAAATAGGTAAATATATCGTGTTAGCTATTAAGTTCTGTAGAAATAAGTGATTTTGTGTATTTTATTGTGTGTTTAAATTTTCTATTGTGTGTTATATTGTGTATTAATTAGAAAAATGGGAGAAGAGAAAATTCAGCCAATTCCGAAAGAAATTCTTTGTATAATTCCTAAATATGACGGAGATGAGAAATTGTTAAATCTCTTCATTTCTAAATCTGAATTTGTGCTTAGTGGTAGTAGAATCGAGGGTAATAGAGCTCAAGAATTGTACCTTTTCCATGCTATTAGCAGTAAACTCTTAGGTAGAGCCGCGTCGTTGTTAAGCGACAACCCTAACATCTCAACATGGGAACAATTAAAAGATATACTTACACAACATTTCGGCGACCCGCGTTCTGAAGAATGTATAGCAATAGAGCTAGAAACTTTAAAACTTAAACACTGCGAGTCTTATATTCAGTTCTGTCAAAGAATACAAAATATTAGAAGCGCTTTATTTGCTAAAGTTAACCGACTTGTCGATGAAGGAATTAAAGCAGCTAAAATGATAATATATAACAACACAGCTTTGAACATATTTCTCTATAATTTACCGGAAGACTTAATACGTATTGTCCGTTTAAAAGGTTGTTCAGATCTTGAAAAAGCCTTAAGCATTGTAACTGAAGAGGTAAACTTTCAGTTTCAGTATAACTCCAAAAATAAAACAAATAAACCAAATTCGGCACCACCACTTAGCACACAAAATGCGTTAAGACCACTACCAATGGCTCAAGGTTCTATGAAGCCCCCATTTAATTCGGCGCCCACTAACACCAACTTTAAATTCGGGATTCCCCAAAACAATAATTTTAAATTTGGCATTCCTCAAAACCATGGATTCAAACCACAGTTTTCGCAACAACCAAATAGATTTGTTACGCCTCAAAATCAATTCAGACCACAGTTTCAGTCACAATTTCAGCGTAATTTTGGACAAACACCGTTCCAACAACCGCGCGCGCCTTTCCAACATGGCGGATTTAGATACGGCATTCCCCAACAGCAAGGTTTTAAGTTCGGCATACCGAACCAACCTCAATTTCAAAAATTATCACATCAGCAACAAGCGCCTAGGTTTCAGGATACCGATGTATCTATGCGCACTGCCCCGGTTAGGCAAAATATGATAGCAAATGACCTCTACTATATGGAAGAGCCCTGTGAATATCAGGAATATACACCTGATATGAGCTATAACGACGGCTATGCTTACGAAATGTATGACGAAAATGAACGATCTACCGAAGATTGTCATTATGTAGATAGCTATGTCGTCACAGAGCCCGCGAGCCAGGATCATGAAAATTTTCAGGAAACAGCCTCGGACAACCCAGTGACATAATACACTTGAATTATTGCGACAGTATTTTAAAATTGCCCCACATACAGATTCCGGAAATCAATTCAAAGTTTTTAATAGATACCGGAAGTAGCCGATCGTTCATTAGTCCCGCTAAAGTAAATGAGTTTTTCAGCGACCGCAAATACTACGAACCTTTTACAGTCGTTAGTACACATGCGCAGAGTATGCACAACGAAGTTATATATATCCCATTGTTAAAAACATTTAAAAGCATGCTTTTCCATAAATTTTACGTCTATGACGTAGATGGACGATACGACGGTTTAATCGGTTCCGACTTACTAAAAAAGTTAGCCGCTAATATAGACATGAGCAACCAAGTCTTACAAACACACAACGCGTCAATTCCCATAATCTACAACCCTCCATACGAAGTTAATATTCCGCCGCGATCTGAAACAAGAGTTCGAGTTCCCACAAACTTACAACACGGAGACGCAATCATAGATTTTGTTCAATTGAGAGACGGAGTGCGTATGCCTTCCGCTCTTGTCCGCTGTGACAATTTCTTTGCTGACACCATCATACAAAACATTTCAGACACCGGAAGTACCATAACTTTTACAGCACCATTCGAAGTAACAGTGTTTAAAAGCAGTGAATGTCAGGTAAACGTCGCGAAAGATGACTGTATAATAGATGATGTTTTGAAAGAAAATTTGAGTAAAATCCGCACAGAACACATGAACAAAGAGGAACGCGATGCTATAACCAAACTTTGTTTTGAATACCGTGACATATTTTATAGCGATAAACTGCCACTTTCATTTACGAACCAGGTAAAACACAACATTAGAACCGCGAACGAAGACCCAATTTATATCCGACCATACAGACACCCACCTTGTCAAAACGAAGAGATACAAAGACAAGTAGATAAATTGTTAGAAGACAACGTTATACAAAATTCTCACTCACCTTGGAGCGCACCTGTCCATCTGGTCCCCAAGAAGTTAGATGCATCTGGAGAAAGAAAGTTTAGGATGGTAATCGACTATCGCCGCCTGAATGAGATAACTGTTGACGACAAGTACCCGTTGCCTAATATAACCGACCTTTTTGATAAGTTAGGTAAATCCCAATATTTTAGTACTCTGGATCTTGCATCTGGGTACCACCAAATCGAAGTAAATGAGACGGATAGAGCCAAGACCGCGTTTACGACTCAAGCCGGACACTTTGAATTCAAAAGAATGCCCTTCGGGTTAAAGACGGCTCCTGCAACGTTCCAAAGAGCTATGGATAATGTATTGCGAGGTCTTCAAGGAATACACTGCCTTGTGTATCTTGACGATATCATAATATATTCAAATAGTTTACAGGAACACGTTGATAAACTCCGCAATATCTTTAATAGACTCCGGGAAACTAACTTAAAAGTGACTCTAGATAAATGTGAGTTCCTAAGAAAGGAGGTCCTGTATTTGGGCCATACAATCACCAAAAATGGTCTCATGCCTAATGACGATAAAATAAAAGCTGTTATTAATTTCCCATTACCGCGAACAGCAACGGAAATCAAAAGTTTCCTTGGTCTTGTAGGCTACTACCGTAAATTTATCAAGGATTTCGCTAAACTGACACAGCCATTAACCTCATGCCTCAAAAAGAAAAATAAAATAGATTACACGAAACAGGAATACATCGACGCCTTTGAAAAATGTAAAGAGCTATTAACAAATGCCCCACTTTTACAGTTCCCCGATTTTTCCAAGCCATTTGTCCTTACGACAGATGCTTCGAACTATGCGCTCGGCGCTGTCCTTTCGCAAGGCCCTGTTGGCAGCGATAGGCCTATAGCTTACGCAAGTCGTACCTTAAACGACGCTGAGTCCCGGTACAGCACGATAGAAAAATAACTTTTAGCTATTGTGTGGGCTACAAAGCATTTTAGGCCGTATTTGTATGGCAAAAAGTTCACGATTTATACGGATCATAGGCCGCTTGCTTGGCTCAATTCTATAAAAGAGCCAAATAGTAAATTAACAAGATGGAAACTGCGTTTAGAAGAATTTGATTATAACATTGTATACAAAAACGGAAAGCAGAATTGCAACGCGGACGCATTATCACGTATTAAAGTAAATGCTTTAGGCCAAAATGATGACGTTTCGATGAAAGTTAATTTAGATAAAAAGGAACATAAACTCCAGCGTAGAGTTACCCGAGAACGAACGCCATCTCCAATATTAATCTCATCAGATTCAGAGGCAACTAGAAGCATCCCATCATTGCCTGACAATGGTAGACGATCCCCGTACTCTATTCCATCCGTAAATAGCAGTACCGCTACTGCATCTGAAGCACCAAGTAATGACAGTATAGGCACGATACATTCAGCCCGCGATCTAGACACAGACGGCATACCTATATTACAGGAGGCTATAGATACCAAGCCGAATCAGGTCCTTGTTTTTACCTGGAACAGAAACGAGTTATCAGTTAAAGATCTATCTAAAGCTAAACAAAAAGTACTAGAAATACACTTACCTGTAGACAGCCCAAATCTAGTGAAAAAGTTCCTGAAAGAATATATTAGACCAAAAATAAAATACTTCTTTTATTTCGAAGATGAAAAGCACCGTAAACTATTTTCCGAGGTTACTATCTCATTATTTCAGAAGGGAACGATCAAGTTTTACGAATGTACTAAAAGGGTTGTTCACGTAGATGACGAGAACGAGCAGCGAGACGTTGTGATAAAATACCATCAAGGAAAGAACTGTCACAGAGGCATCAAAGAAACACTAGTACATCTTAAACGTAACTTTTACTGGAATAATATGGAACAAGTAGTTGCGAGTGTTATAAATGCTTGTGAGATATGTAAAAGAATGAAGTATGAACGAAAACCATTAAAACCAGAACTTCAACTTTCTCAGACACAAACCAGGCCGTTTCAGGAATTGTTTATTGACACGTTTTCAATTGAAGGAAAATACTATCTTACAATAGTAGATGCCTTCAGCAAACTAGGCCAAGCAATCGAGATTAGCACTAAATCTACCCCGGAAGTAGTAAGAGCATTGCTTAAGTACTTCTCGCTATACGGAGTTCCTGTAAGGATTAGTTCCGACCCCGGTGTAGAGTTCAACAATACGTTAATTAAAGAAATGTTGTCCTTTTATAAGATTGAATTACATATCAGTACCCCGCATAACCCGAACTCTATGGGAATAGTCGAAAGGTTTCATTCGACACTCATAGAAATATATAGAATAGCAAAATACGAACGCAAGATTACGGACGCTGCGTCTGTTATGACATATGCAGTAATGTCCTATAACCACACGATTCATACTGCTACGGGCCTTACGCCATTTGAAGTTGTTTTTGGACACACCGAATCAAATAACGCATTTCATGTAGAGTTTAATAAACAATTCACACAACAGTTAGTTAAGGAACACGTCCGAAAAACAAAGTACCTTTATGAGTATCTAACAGACAAGATGATTGAGAAAAAGATGACAGTAAGAGAGAAGCATGGTGGAGAGAGAGAGTTTGACATGGATGTAGGAGATACGGTATTTATGAAAGGAGTTAATACTAGACGCAGTAAAGATAAAGCAAGATACCAGAAAGCTAAAGTCATTGGAAGCATAGAGAGAAACATCGTACCAGTCTCTACCCAAAATAGGAATACTAGAGTTCCAATTAAAGACATAAGGCGTCCTCCGCAGGTTAGTACTTCTGGCGGTCCAAGTGATCCACAGCCAGGCCCTTCATCTGCAATCGATTGAGAAGAACCCTGGACTTCTACCTGTAAAGGAAGGTCAAGCTAGCGTCAGCCATGATCAATGGACTGTTATAAAAGTATTAGATTTAAAGTTAATTTACGATCAGTTAATGTTAAATATAGATAATTATGTACAGTTAAAACAACAAGTTCAAAGTTGTCTTGATGTCAACGCCTTTGATTCAGATTTTAGCGAAGTTGAAGCGCAAACCGAATACATTATGAATATTACTATAGATAAGTATAAACAGTTGGTTCCTACATCGATAAGGATTAAGCGTGGTTTAATCAATCCTCTAGGCTCATTAATTAAGACTATTACTGGTAATCTCGACCACAACGACGCCGTTAAGTACGAAAAGTTAATGTATGACCTAAAAACTAAACAAGATAGAATGGCTCAGAAAATGACTATTGTCGCTGAAATGGTGGGTACGTTTACTAAAATTAGTAACACTACGAGAAACAATTTTATTCAAATAAACGAAAGTCTGAATGATATTAATCGTAGTTTAAACGCCTCAAAGACTCTACAAATCGGTAATAAAATAATTCATGTTTATAACATTTTCACAAATAACTTTCAGACCATTTACATTAGATTGGATGAAATCGAAACAGCTGTTGCTTTTTCTAGAATTAAGTTATTACACCAGTCAGTTGTAGACACTAACGAACTGATAACATTATTGCTAGAAATAGAGAAAACTGAAAAATTTGTGTATCCAGTAAATATAGAAAACATCCTTAAGATAGAGCAGTGTATAGAGCTAAAAGCATACATAAAACAAAATCAGATAAAATTCATTATGCATATCCCTTTAATTAAAAATGAAATCTATAATTATTATAAAATGATTCCTTTACCTATGTATAATAGCAATAACGGCCTTACTTCCCTTATCCTACCTAAATACCCTTACCTCCTTGTGAAAGGTTTAAAGACCAAGCCGCTCTCCCAGCCATGCCGCGAGATCGACGACGCTCGTTTCCTGTGCTACGAGAACGACATATCGCCAATGGTTGAAGACAGCTGTATTACGGACCTTATGAGATTTTCCACAAACATCTTAAGTTGCCATCCAGTTCCCGTTACCATCGATGACGTCAAGGTTGACCTCATTCAGCCCAATCGCTGGATAGTCTACGCGAAGACGGATACTCTACTTACCAAATACTGCGAAAATGATATAACACAGGAGAGCATCTGTGGGACATACCTGTTGTCAATGGATGATGACTGTCGAGTACAAATAAAGGAAATCACTCTGAAAAAGCATCAAATTCAAGGAAAAGATGTAACCTACACACAGTTTCCAGTTATAAGCTTGCCCAAAATTATAACCAATTTATCGAATACCCAGAAACCAGTAAACCTCAACGGTATCGAGCTCGGCGACATCCAGGCGTTAAATTACTTATTGCAGAAAAGTGGAAGTGGACATTTTAATGATAAAGAAAATGAAAGTGTTTTTAGTGATAAAAGTGTTAGTATAGGAAACATAGTGTTTTATGTAATCATAGTTATTTGTGTTCTATTGTTAGCATGTAAGAATAAAATACGTAAAATATGTTTGTTGAGGAAAACTCGAGATAATCCTCATCCCTCGGATAATCTCGAACTTACGGAGGGAGGAGTTATATCATCCGCACCTACTAATCGGCCAGCCTTTTTAGCTATCTAAGCATCTCACGGGTGGCATCGCCTGATCCCCGCCTACGCACTGTCGCGACGACACGTCGGCGTTTCGCGAACTGATAATGCAGGAATGCATACAGGCGGATATGGCTCCTCGTATGTTCTAAGCTCTAGGTTAAGTCATTCTGTATTTAGTCGTCTTAAGAATCAGACATATTAAAATTAATTCTAAAGTTTAATTAATATTTTGTCTTTTTAAAAACATTACCACGGTTCCTCCCAGTTTGACTAACTAAATAACATAAACATAAAGTGTTTGTTTTAATAACATAAACATTGTTTTTTATTTGTTTAGTCTCGTGTCGTAGCAGTTCGTAGCAAATCTACGCTTTTTCGTAGACTTACTCGTAGAGGTGCATAAGTAGTCAGTGCACAGTATTGTAGAGCTCTACGCTACTCCATTTTGTATTGAAAGCCCGTTCTGAAAGTGGAAATAATACAACGACGTGTTAGAGGTAGGGTTTTATAAGGCTTTTGCCTACAAGACTGATAAATCCTTCTTAGACTTCGAATGTTACTAGTTTCTTCGATTGTCTGGATATCGAAGTTTCTGGTAACATTTAAGACGATTAGCCTGGGTAAGATGTTATAGCAACTTTGAGATAATACCTTTGACGAGATATTGTAGAGCCAGTAATCCCAGATCTGGAGTGTTTACCATCCACATCATCATTTACCAACAGGTGCGATAGTGATAAAACACTAGCCTATCAAAAATACATAACATAAATCACAAACGCTTTCGCACTCGGAGCCCCTTGAAACATGTCGAACCCGCTACCCCTAGAAGGCGCACCCACCTAGACTAAACCCAGTTTAGACAGGATTAGATAAGATAAGGTGATTTGTAAATAAGTTTGGAGATAGTCTAAAATCTGCACTACTTACACTATAATAATAATATTTAACCTGATTATATCGAATAAAACTAGGATAAAGTGTGCATAACAGGCCGTGGCTTAATTTGTATTCGTGAAACTGGCATCGTAAACAGTGAACAAGTGTACAACTCTGGCACGCTGTAGAGTCACTTAACTGTTTCCAATTAAGCTTTTACTGCAGTTTATTACTGATTTTATGGCTTAGTAATAAATTTTATTTTCGAAGCGTGAGTTGACACTAATATCTACGTGAAAATGTTGTAAAAGAGGTCAGTTACTGTAGAGTTAGTTTGAGCGCAATAGGTCTGCGGTTTAGACACAGCGTGCTGCTCTCAACCACGGCATTGCTTACGAACGGGTGACATTATGGTGAAACGCTAGCTTATCAGATGTATAAATCACAAAAACTCTGACGTGTAAGTTTCCGTAAATGGTGAAGTACAAGTCCAGTCTCAAAGAGAGGCAATGACAATCG
The DNA here is from genome assembly GCA_948107665.1 of Lomographa bimaculata. Lineage (NCBI taxonomy): Eukaryota > Metazoa > Arthropoda > Insecta > Lepidoptera > Geometridae > Lomographa > Lomographa bimaculata. The sequence goes on along the minus strand of OX403600.1, from coordinate 9,965,650 downwards.
CAACAAGGCGTTTGAATTCGAGCTTGTTGGTCGTGCCCGATTGGGACGATGCCAACTTGGTTCGTTTTAAAGCGTCCACAGGGTTGTATCCGCCAAACAGAGACCATCCCATTTGTCTCCGACATACTGAGACGTACCAATACTGATAGCAAACAAACTCGAACTTCTGGACGAACTCATATCGAAGCTAAAGCTTATCTGACCACTAAGAAACTGGGTATCCTCGATAATGTTATTTTACACCGGAGTAGGTTCTCAATTTGTGGCAAGCTTAATTCCGATCATGTATATACCATAATCAGTTTTTTAGTTTAAATAAGTAACAAGTTACAGACGAAATTTATAGAAACCACAGATTCGTGTTCAGTCATCTTAAAATAGTCAACGCGTATAGTTTTTCAAGAGTAGTTTGAAATAGAAACCCCGTTTGTTCAAAGTCATTGTTACGCTTCAACCCCGCTATCCACTTTAGAAACTCGCCCGAAATCTGTTTTGTTAACAGTTTTCTCAAAAAGCTTTTTGTGTGGATTTATTGAAAGTTCATTAATCAAACTTTAGCGTTGACACCGGCATTGTCCAAGGTTGAATTGGGGACGCTGCATTATTATTTACGAGGCCGATAGTTCAGTGTACGACAGAGTTCAAGCTTGTACCTTGCATCTTATTACCATAATTTAACTTATTTAAATGTTATTGATTTGTTAATTTAAATGTATTGAATTTGACGATCCAGTTGGCGCAGTGGACATCTCTCTGCCCTCTGCGCCGAGGTTCTTGGTTTCGATTCCCGGTAGGAGCACAAATTCCTTCCCAACGGATATTTGTACTTCTGGTTCTGGGTGTTCTGTGTGTGATGTAAATGTTTCCAGCACCCACGATACAAGTATTTAAAATTGGAGTGAGGCTGTGAGTGTGAATGCGTTTCGTTCGTTTGTTATTACACGTAAAAAATGTCGACTTTGTTGTCGTTTAGTTTTGGACAAATTAGTTGTCCTTTATCAGGGTGAGTCAGACGCGCGATACGTGGAGAAGAGCGGTACGGGCTTCGGCGCGTGACTGCAACTGTTTACTGCCGTAAGTATATAATATTGAAACATTTATTTATGTACACACTCACGTTTTTTACTTTCAAATTGTTCGACTAATATAATAGTGAACTAATGAAGATAATAATTATTACAACCTTACCTACTTTGCACGCTTTTCGTATGGACTAGTGGTGAGGATTTTTTTGGCCTGGAGATATCCGACATTGCTTAACCACTGTTTTCTTTCCGGGTCCGACGAATGAGTTTTTTTATTAAAATTGTTGATTTAGTTCCAGTTGTACTCACGCTATGTTTAATTTAATCGAGAAACTCGACCGGTGATCGAGCGATATAGACGCTCATCCTCGGAAGCATGCGCTGTAGCGGCAATGAGAGCGTACTGTGATCCACCGCGCGTTCATAGAAATTCTAAAATTGCTTGGGAACCCTCATAATAATAATGATGCCGCTAGATTTAACAAGACTTCATCATAACAGAAAAGGAAAAGCCATCAAATCAAAATAGTTTATTCACATGGGCCCCAAAGAGGCACTCATGAAATAGTAATGAGTAATGACTCTTCTGCCATACACTGTACTTTTCTTTTGAATAGGCTTCACCACGGTGTTTCTTCTAATATTAGGTCAATTGCTATGCAATTAATCGATACATCTACAATAGGTATTCAAAAAAAAAAATCAAAATCGTTTATTCACATGAGCCCCAAAGAGGCACTCATGAAAGCTAATGATTCTACTGCCAGATTCGCAAAATTACAGCCATCTCGAGAAGACTCGGCGGCGCATTTTCTTTTCATTCATTTTTTTTTAAAACATTCTTAATCTCTAATACATAATTTTATTAACCTAGGTGTTATTATTGTAGAGATATCTTTTATATATTGGTATACTAGCAAACCCATGTCGAGCTAAATTTGATTTCAAAATAGTCTAAATGATCAAAGATAAGTTCCTGTGAGCATTTTCACTGGCATGGATAAATACGGTGTTCAGTTTACATCGGGTGTAGTGATTAATGACACCACGGAGAGCACCTTGTTGGTTCAAAGTTCACGAGCCCAACATTCCGTGAGATTGAGATTGCCTGTCGTTTACCTAATCACCACATCTTTCATACAAAGCGTGATGTGAACAAGGTACAAAGCAAGCCCTTTTTACAAGCTTTTATTTAACTCAAATGTTTGTATGTACATATGTTCCGGTCAAATCTAGCAACTGAGTTTTTAAGCAGTTCAACCGACTGAGATGAAATTTTACATACACATTTAATTTGGATATACCTAGTATGTCATCTATAGAAATCTAATATGGCGGACGGCCCACAAGATGACGGACTATTTACTTTTTGTGCAAGCCCATGCATGCATGGGGCGCGGCCATGGTTTGCTGAGAAGAATATAAAATAAAAAAATCTTGTGTTTTTTAAATAATTTACAAGTTTTTATTTCGGCAGCAATGTTTGTATGTAAGTATTTATGTGACCAGCGGTTTAGGCTGTGTGTTGTCTCTAAGTCAGTCAGTAGGACAAAGATTGTTATAGTATTAGATTAATAAAATTAAGTTTTTTTTGCCCACATTTGACCACCATCTCACCTGATGGAAAGTGACGATGCGGCCAAAGATGTTGCATGCTTGCCTAGAAGGTACCCATTCACTTTTGACTTGAAAAATATTCCACGAAGAGCAAGTAAAATACAAAGGTTGGTTAAAAATATGTCTATAGATTTGAATGGTTTGCTATCTTTTGGTCCAATTGCGTTGACCAGCTGGAAGAACCACGGGCATTTTTTGTAATTAATTCATTATTCAAAAATAGCTCCCCACAGTTTCATCCGCGTTAATTATTCGAAATAAAATCAAAAAACCCCATTCCGTTACAAAGAGTAAGAGAAATTTTTTTTTCGTAAATTTTCGCAATATTTTAATGGTTATTCTGCTATTCGCGGCGGAGATAAATTCAACAAATCAAAGATCATTAAAATCGGTCAATCGAGGTAGCAAACACGACTTTGTTTTTTATATATATAGGCAAACTTTTGACCACCATCTCACGTGATGGTAGGCGACGTTGTAGTCGACAATGGAGCAAGCTTGCCTAGAAAATGCTTATTCACTTGAGACTTGAAGACTTCCATATTGTACTCACCAGGAAAGATCGACACAGGCAAGGAGTTGCATTCCTTTTCGGTTCGCAAAATGAATGTGGAAGCAAAACGCTTCTTCCGTCATTTGTGGAACGTCTATTACCATAAAGAGGTGTCGCTTATTAGTTAGTCTGCTTGTCCGATGATAGAACGGGAACAAGATCGTGTAGTTCCTTGTAAATACGAGTATATCTATCTATATATATATATAAAAGAAAGTCGTGTTAGTTACTCCACTTATAACTCAAGAACGGCTGAACCGATTTAGCTGAAAATTGGCAGGGAGGTAGTTTAGAGCCAGGAGAAGGACATAGGATACTTTTTAAGAACGTACATTTCTTTAAATTTTTTTTTTACATTTCGACATGCTTTCCATTTTCTCATACGTCACTCGGAAAGTACTAGGCAAACATAAACATGAAGGTTGTAATAATATAGTCACGTGACATTGTAACGCATGCCGAGTATGGCTTCCTAAATATGCACATTCATTGACTGTTAGGCGGAACGAAGGTCGCCGGGACAGCTAGTATAATATACTTACAAAGCTTGGGCTTGCTTTGTGCCTTTTTCATCAAAATACAAGTACTAGGTAAGAAGCAATGCGGCTGTAATGAAATGAAAGCCAAGCTGCTTTTCAAAGTGCACAAAGATGTCAGACCGAGACGTTTCAAAATGTGCTATTTTGTTTGAGGGTGGATGCTGAGATGAGAAAGCATTTTACAAGATGCAGAATCTGCAAGTTCAGTGTAAATTGCATATGAAATATAGAGATTTTATTCTTTTTAAGCTGGTAGTTTTAATATGTAACTGAGAAATATGACGGGGAAGATTTTCACAACGGTAAGTTAAACTTTTTTCTAGATCATTACATAATTTTTAACTGACTTTCAAATTCTGAGCTTCTCTTTACACCGCTCATCAAACTGAGATTTTAGAAGTTAAATAATAACTTTATGCCGTCTAATTTCGAAGATACATTACCCTTTCATCCGAAGTAAACATAAACGTAAACATAAATTCTTTCACACTCACAGCCCCACACTAAGTTCGATGACTTGTGTCGTGGGTGCCGGAAACATTCACATCACATACACAATCACAACCAGAACCAGAAACACAAATTTTCCTTGGGGACTTGTGTTTCCGCCGGGAATTGAACCCAATACCCCTGCTTTGAAGGCGAACGCTCACGTTACTAAGCTAATGGGCAGTTCTATTAGTAAGTAGGTACAATAATGTTTTTTTAATGCCGGATAGGCAAGATGACCGATGGAAAGTTACGATGCGGCCGAAGATGGAACATGCTTGCCTAGAAATTTGCACACTATGTAATTATAATTTTAAAGATGTGGATCTGTCCCAGGTGGACTTTGCAATCTATCTGAAGCCTAACACAATAGAAAAATGGATTGCATTTACAAATGTATGGTCTTTAAAGAAAACAGTTAAATGAAGTTCGTTTATCCCGATTTTCCGGATATTTCCTTTCGGTAAATCAAATGTTCTTGATTGAAAGGCGCGCGACGTCGACGTATCATATGTCGGACGTTTGTTTTCGGAGACATATTTATCTTGTATTTCACTGGATTGTAACGTTTGTAACATATTATATCAATGTTTTTCGCATTATTTTAGCATACAAATCTCTATTGCAAACAACCTCTTTTAAATCTGTTGTGTTATTTTGCAATCTTAGTTATTGTATGTTAAGTATTGTTAGGATTTTTTAATTTGGAATTAAAACAATTTCCCTTGGAGATAAAACTTGTGTTTCCATCGGGAATCGAACCCGATACTCGCTGCATAGAAGGCACACGAGCACCCAACAACGCTAACGAGCGGGTTTTAAATGAAAATAACTTTTAACATAAATATTTAATAAAATAAGTGTCATGCGATATGATCAGTTAAGGCTTTAGTGATCATTGTTTAAAAAATTATTACTTTAAAGTAATAAATTTGTAAACAATAATCACTAAAGCCTTGTGTTGTTAACAACACAATAATAATATAGTGAATTATGTATACTATATTAAACGCTTTCACATTCACAGCCCCACACTAAGTTCGAAGACTTGTGTCGTGAGTGCCGGAAACATTCACATCACACACACAATCATAACCAGAACCAGAAACACAAATTTTCCTTGGGAAGAAAACTTGTGTTCCCCGCGGGTTTCGAACCCGACTTACCTAACTAAGCCAATGGGCAGTTCCGGCATATTATTCATAATACACTATGATATATTATGTGCTACTACTACTGGCTGTAATTTTGCGAATCTGGCATTAGAATCTCATGAAAGTTAATGACTTTCATGAGTGCTTCTTTGGGGCCCATGTGAATAAACGATTTTGAATTTGATCGCCCGCTATTATCAAGCTAAAAAGTAGCCTATGTGTTAATCCTAGGTATAATCTATATACGTTCCAAATTTCATCTAAATCCATTCAGCCGTTAAAGCGTGAAGAGGGAACAAAAATACTTACACACTTACACACAAACTTTCAGATTTATAATATTAGTAGGATTTTGCATATGCAATCTAACCCATTTACCCATTTACACGCGTTAGTATTTGGTTCATTGACTTATAATAATATATTTAAAGCGCTCTTTCTAATTATGAACATTAATTTACGACGTGTTTATTAAATTAACTTCATCTTACTTCTGTATCGGTGTTACCAGGTGGGATAAAACATGTTTATAATTAACGAGACGCTGGCGCCTCATTAAGATATGGTGAATAAATTGTAGCTATTTAACGTTATTAGTTTGAGCTCATTGTCAATAATCATTACTTACTATACTTAATATTATAAATGCGAAAGTAACTCTGTCTGTCTGTCTGTCTGTTGCGGTTTCACGCCAAAACTACTAAAGCTATTTAAATGAAATTTGGTACACAAATAGTCTAGAGCCTAAGAAAGGACATAGGCTACTTTTTAATGCGAAAAAAGGGTTGTATAGGGTTGAAAGGGGGATGAAAAGTTGTATGGAAGTATCGTCATTTTTAGAGCTAGAAGCTTGAAAAAAAAATTTAGGCTGTTGATTCGATATAAATTAATATGACAATGAAAGTTTGTATGGAAATATGTAAGGTTTATGTTAATGTTTTATATGTTTGCGACAAGAGGCAAAATTTTAGAGCTATTCTCATGTAACATTTACGGAGTCATTATAAAAAAAACACAACTAAACAAAAAATAGCTCATTACTCATCAAGAGGATAACCATAAGATGATTTAAATAATACAATTACTATGTTTTTTTATTTGCTAGATAGGCAATTGTCTGACCACTATCTCACCTGATATAAGTGAAGATGTGGCCGAAGATGTAACATGCTTGCTTAACAAGATGCCTATTCACTTTAGACTTGAAGACTCCCAGATTATACCATTAATAATCAATCTTTTAACAATCAAATCAAGGATGCTTTAATCAATATGAATCACGCGTATTGATGGCGCTTCAGGTTTTTCCACTAGAGAACAGAATACAAAGACACTGTAGTCTGTGAATTATTTTTTAATAAAAAATATTTATAAGGCTACACGGATGCAAGAAGCATTGGCCAGCTACTTATCAAGCATAAACAATGAAACTAATAACTAAACAAATCCTAAAGACAAGTTTTTTTTACAAGATAAGAATACGTTTGACCTCTATCTCGAAGTTCTCATTAGAGAGGAAAAAATATTAGTCCTGCCAAAATTAGCACGTTTAAAAAAAAGTCGCCCTTCGTCAACACGTATATAACACAGTACCTACGTATTTTATGATGATGCAGTCAAAGATAAAGCATGCTTACCTAGAAGATACCTTTTCACTCTTGACTTAAGGACTCCCAGATTATACCGTTCTATTACGTTCGTTTCATACGTATATACATATATTGTTTACCCTAAATCATCTTAAATTAGAAGTTAACTGGAAAGACAGATTTACAAATGATATTCACAATCAAAATGTTGTGTTAGAAGAAAATGTGTTGTGTCCTTTTTCTAGAAAGATGTGTAATTTTTTCCCATTACCTTATGCGAGCTGATAACAATGTCAAAACAAAAACAAAGGACCACGTCAGAAGCCTTGTAAATATTTTGAACAACAGATGAGAAAAGCATAAAGAAAGAAAAATAGCGTCATTCCGAATATGAAATCGCAGTCGTACCTCTCTCTGGAATGAATTTTACAAAATGAATAACACCTTTGTTGTGTTTACATACAGGTGAGATAGGGCATGAGGGCATGAGGGCTGCAACAAAAACTTTTTACGGGACCATTAGTTACTTTTGGTGTTATTAAGATCTATATTCACTGATTTTTCAAAAATAGAAGTCGGCAACGAAAGACAAAGAAATATGATTTACATCAGGGTTTTGGCGCGAAAGTGAAAAAAATGTCTTTTTTGATTTTGTATTATTTTTCCAAAATTGTGATTCTTCAAGTGTTAATGTGCAATAATGGTGGATTATTAACCGTTAATACTTAGTGACTGGGCATGAATGTAGGCAAATCATGCAAAGTACAAAAATGTGATTTTCGCCTTTGCTCCAATCCTATCCTAGCCTACTATATATATATTTTTATATATATATACTAGCCCGCAGCTTCACCTGCTATTATCAAGTTAAAAAGTAGCCTATGTGTTAATCCTAGGTATAATCTATGTACATTCCAAATTTTATCCAAATCCGTTCAGCCGTGAAACGGGAACAAACATACACTTACACACACACTTCTAGTACTCTAATAAAACGTCTAAAATCTCTAAAGTTTTTTCCACTTTATTAGGACATGGCTTGACTATGACCTCGACTCTTTGACTTGACTATGACTTGTGACTAGGACTCCTATTATTAAATATATCCCACTTGAAATATTTTATTACTTGAAACTGTAGCTCTGTGGGTGTGGAGTTTCGAACTTCTTCTACTTCTAAAGGTTTTTTTTCTTTTAATTTTTGGTACTTTCAAGATAGGTGATTTTAAAGAGGTTTCTATTTTCAACCGACTTCAAAAAAGGAGGTTATCAATTTAACTGTATATTTATTCTTAGTATGTATGTTACGCGATATCTTCTCCACCAATTATGAAACGATTTTGATGTGTTTTTTGTTCCGTAGATTATACTTCAGAAGTGCATATACATTTTATCGAAATCGATCAAGCCAAAAGTCAGATTTTTTAAGCTTTGCTTGCGTTTAATTATATTTATTGAAATTTTATAGGTATTCTATCAAGCTACCGAAGGCTTCATCTAAATCGTTGATATTTTCAAGGTTTTAATTAACAAGTTTCTAACAGAACGTCAGGAGAATAATAAGGAACGCTGAATAGCGTTAATTTAAATTTCTTGAAAAACTTCGCTGGAAAAATGGGTTCATTATGTTAATTATTGAAGAAACTTTTTCAGTTATATTATTACTTTACCTTTTTATACGTAGGTAATTGTTACACAATGGCTAATTAAAATATTTTGTTTCTTTACATAAAAAATGTTTAAATCCAGTAGAATCCGATATTTGTTTTATGTCATTAAGGCGAGACGAGCTTGTCGCTCGCTTGATGGTAAGCGTCACGCTTTCCCATTACAGTGCCTCCCAGAGATTTGAATTTATATAGTTCTAACAAAATCCTGCGCGGCAGAGCACTGCGCTCGTGACCCTGAGATATCTGGTTTAAGATGTTTTATTTTCTCAAAAAGAATAACATTCACTTAAATGAGAAAATGGAGGTATTTAGACAGTATTTTGGCGTCTTTTAGGTGCATTATAACATTATTTATACAATCTGATCAAATGAGGGTAGGTTAAAAAAAAGTGTTCACTAATTATATGATATTCGTTCGACCATACTTTGTTTACACACAGAACAAGTATAGATATAGATATAGATGTTAAATCTCTTGAAGTTAATTCTACTAGAAACATTGCCCTTCAATCCGAAATACAGTAATGTTTGCACTGCTGCATGGTGGTTGAAAACCTGGCAATGGTGTGGTACTGCCACAGGAGGAGTCTGAAAATGAGTCCTACCAATACTTTTTTTTTAATTCTAGGTAGTTAAGCATTTGGTCGCTATCTCACTTTATTGTTTATAGAGCATGAGCTATGCTAGGCAGAACCATATTGATAAATGTAGAAAGGAAACAATACTGCTTGATTCGTCTACATGCTATGATTATAGACCAAATTCGGTCTGGCGAGCCATATTAGGGCTCATTTTAGAAAGGGAAGTAAAAAGTAATTTCTGGGGTCGCCGTCATCGAAATCGATGAGGAGGACTATATATATATATATGATTATATATTATTAAATTAATTTCAATTATTTCTGATCTATTCAATCGAATTATTTACTTGCAGTGTAAGACTGTTCAGAAGTTTGTACAACAAGCAATGGGTACTTATAGAATTTATGGTATAATATATTGTAGTTCTCCATTTAGGACCATTCCTTTGTATGTAATATCAGTTCATATACTTAATACAATAATTTAGACACTAGCTAATTAAACAATAGGGTTACGTGTCAATCCCAAGGATTGATACGTAACCCTATTATAAGCTATGTACATTCCAATTATGTAATCCAAATCCGTTCAACCGTTACAGCGTGAGGAGAAAACAAACGTACGTTCACACATACTTTCGGATTTATAATATTAGTGTAATTGATTCACATACTACAATTTATTTTCATATTTTATGTATTATTTTATATCATTTATTATTTTTATACTTAAATTTGCAGTTATTTTTATTTGATAGGTGATAAAGTAGGTATATAATACAATTCATTTTTTATTGAAAATAAATTTTGCAAATCGTTTTTTTGTTATTCTTTTTTTTTTTGTGACAGGCTAGTGTTTGACCACTATCTCACCTGATGGTAAGTGACGATGTGATCGAAGCTGGTAAACACACTAGACCTGGAATATGTATACTTGTGCCGTTTCCATAGCTCGTTGAGCGACTTTGAGCTTATTTATAAGGTCTACAGTAAGAGGCCACGTTTCAGTACCATATGTCATCACTTTTCACATATTACATACTCGTACCTATATGTATGCCTTTAGATATTTATATGATGACCCAGTTGGTTCAGTGGGCAAGTCTGTGGCGTGGATTCTGGGTTCGTTCTTGGCAGGAGCACAATTTTCCTCTTTGAATGTAATGTGGGGCTGTGAGTGTGAATGCGTTTGTTTTTATGTGTTAGCTACAATTATATTCCCAGCGATTCCACAGTACCCAACTAAATGCTCGATGGGAAGTTAATAGCTCGGCAATAAAACGTAAGGTAACTAGCACGTGATAAGGTTATCCTTACGCAGTGAGATTTACAGTCTGTTCACAAAGATAATGGAGGAAAACGAAGCTTGAGTGCGCTATTACCTCGGCGTGATCGTAAAATTCGAGCTTTGGAGGAGCGTAGTTACAAAACCCGTTGATTTAGACAATGAGCGTGCCCGAACCGCGCGGGATTATGTGGTCGGCACTACGGGTTGGCACAGACATTTTGATACCAAGTTTTTATGGCGGTCAAGACCTGAGGAGCTATCGAGTGTATCGATCACGTTGGTTTGCCTAAAATTGCGTGCGCTGTAATTTAAATTGCCACAAAAAAATACAAATAGCTTCAGCATTTACTTTTTTTTTGAATTATAAATATCTCAAGAGTAATTGATGGTTTGCAATCCACTACTTTACATCCGGTGTGGTATTTTAGTTGTTCAATAAAATTGATATACCTACCTGTCATCTATTTCACTCAGGTCACGACCCTGAAACGCTGTAAGGAGCTACGCTCTATGGGCTAACTACAAACACCTAATCGGATTTGAGAGGATTTTGTAAATACGCATCGGCGAATGGCCTCCGCGGGTCGGCATTCGGCACATTGGACCGTGCGTATTACGCGGAGTTGTAAAGCGGCGCGCAGTTACTGCACAAGTCCAAAGATTCCGTCAAAAGTTTCACAATTATAAACTGGTCGCCGAGGACTTGTTTCAAATTGAAGATATCCAATTACTTCGGGTGGTTCTCACTATCCGATATACAGGTTGGTTTTTTGAGAGGGGCGGTGATCGCCAAGTCCGAAACCACGAGAGTTGGAGAAAAGTCTTGAAAGGAGTCATGCCCTTGATTTATAAGAAAACAATAACTGCATATTTAGTTTTTTTAATCACCATTTCAATGGAAGCTAAAGTAAACTCTTTCATAGTCGTTACAACATTAGCCTATTTATAAAAAGGCTAATCTACAATATAGCTGATAAGTGACTGAGAGATCTATCAACCGTAGACCACCATCTTACCTGATAAAAAGTTAAAATGTGACCGAAGATGTAGCAGTATGCTTGCCTAGAAGATACCTATTAATTCTTGACTTAAAGACTCCTAGGCTATACCTTTCAGGAAACAAAGACGCAGGCAATGAGTTCCACTTCCTTCGCCGTGACGAATGTAGAAGTGAATCGCTTTGAGATATTTTAGATGATCAAATTATCTTGTTAAATATCGCCGTGTTTATTGGTTTGCCATCGAGTAATAAACCATTAAGATTTATAGATTGAACCTTCCCACGGGCTTTAACAACTAAGCAAAAGTTTGCTTTAGCTTCCATTGAGCGCAGGGCCCTACATAATGAACGTTAAGTGTTGTTTTGTTATAGTACTTTGTCCGTTCTTTTTACTCGTGAATTTGAACAATAATTGCAAGTGTTTAATAAACAATGTGTACAGATGTAAATAACTACGCTGCGCGCTGAGCTACGCGCCATGAAATTCGGCGCAGCTATTGATATCAATCGGTTATGTATAATCGGTTTATGTATAATAACCGATGTATAATAACTGTATGTTTCCTTTTTTTTGTTTTGAAATCGGTCAAGCCAAAACCGAAATATAAGCGATGAAGTCGGTTTTTTTAAGTTTTGCTTGCGTTTCAATTATCTAAGCTTTACTTGCGTTTCAATTATGTATGAAATAAATTGATTTGATTTGTGATATGCGTACACATTAGAAAGCTTTTGTTTTACTTTTTTCACGCACACAATCTAAAGTGATATAATTAGATTATCGCTAATGACGTGGCACTAATGACGTGTCACTAGTATTACCGGGTTTTCCGGAAAACCTTGTGTAAGCCGTTTTGTTTGATCTTGTTACCCGAACACCTGCACATCGGTCAGCCAAGAACACAATCAGTCTTCGTTAAGAAAGACGCCGCATCCAAGCAAACTGCCGACATCAATCAAGTTTTTATCTAATAGATGTACACCTGTGCCGTGAAAAATGGCATTAACTTGGCTCCTCATTCCGCCACAGGCCTCTGATAAATTGGGTGAGATGCTAAAATATTGCTATGAAAACTAGGCTGAATAATGGTCCAACTTTAATCATTGTATATTAAAATTCGAAAGATTAATGCTCCATATTTAATCAATAGTCATTTTGAGACCCGTTTACGTAATCAGTTAGGTGAAACTGGGAATGTTAAATATAATCATAACAGGTTACGATTCATACTATGTCGTATTTTAAAAATGGTTTCATATATGGTTTCGCGGCTTGCCATGAAGCCAAATATCATTATTTTCTTTTATATCACGTGGTAATACCAAGTCTACGAGAAGTAATACGGTTGTATAAAAGAGTGCAAAATTTATCATCTGTCAAATTATTAGCATTAATTTTGAATTTTATAATTATTAAAATATGTCAACCTACTTGTCAAAAATAAATTTATAAGAAAAAATGTCCTATATTCATAATACCGAACGATTTTAAAGATTTAGAAGGAATTACTTTTTAAGAAAAAATTTAGTTTCACGATCTCAGGAATGTATATGTTCTGTCAGTTATCTAAATAATTAAAAAATGATGTCTTAAGAATAAGAATCTTACATATTTGTAATTACTCACTCAAATCTTGATTAAAATACGTTGAGACTTGTTGAGTTGAACTATACCCTGCATGTGGATATTGAAAACATTCACCGCTGCTAATATTCTAATTTTGTTTTAACTTACCACAAACAAACGTATTCATACTCACAGCCCCACACTAAGTTCAAGGACTTGTATCGTGGGTGCCGGTAACAATTTACACATGACGCACACAATCACCCCAGAACCAGAAGCACAAATCTCCCTTAGGAAGGAAAATTGTGCTCCTGCCAGGAATCGAACCCAGGACAACACAACGAGCGCAGAGACATGCCCACCGCGCTAACTGGGTCGTCACCACAGAAAGCCCCAATGTCTTTTATTTGATTGAACATATGGTTGAAATTCGCCATAATTATATCGAGACGTCCGCGCGTCCCCCGGCGAATTAGCAATACAAACGCAAGGGTTATAATTGGATTAGGAGCAAGTGACAGTGGACCCCTGCCCATGTCATTCCTAGACCGTCATTATTTTATGAGAATTGCAGATTCGGATATAAAACCTTCATTTCATTTAACAAGGGCTCGTCGTCGCAGCTGTTTTCTTTTGCAAATGTGTAATAATGTTTCGTGAAAACGAGTTCTTTCTAGACCTATTGATTACATATATAAACATAAACAAACGCTTTCACACTCACAGCCCCGCACTAAGTTCGATGACTTGTGTCGTGGGTGCCGGAAACATTCACGTCACACACACAACACAACCAGAACCAGAAACACAAATTTTCCATAGGGAGAAAACTGCCGGGAATCGAATCCGATAACCCGCTTAGAAGGAGAACGCGACCCAACTAAGCCAACGGGCAGTTCAAATATAGAATAGATAATCATTACACAGACAATGAATAAGTTCTATTTCTATTTCAATGACTAATTAGTATGTAGATAGATAGATAACGCTTTATCACACCTTACATAAATCACTTACAGTATTTTTAAACAACTTAATTTATAGTGTACAATTGGCGGTCTTATCGCTAAAAGCGATCTCTTCCAGACAACCTTTACATAGAGAAGATTTTAAATAATTCGATGACACGGAGGTGTAAATACAAGTTTAGAAATAAATATATATATATAAACTAAATCAATTCTATAAGTCAATACTAATAAATACATATGTTTATAATATAAATATATATATACAAAATATGGATATTTGTTACAGCTTGAATCATATTATGAAATATAATATTAATTACCAGAAACCTCATGGGACCTCATTCCAAACATTGAGACTAACGTGTCTTTCGTGGTACGGCAGTTGCAAATACTGTTTTTTTTTGTTTTTTTTTAATCCATTGAGTCTAAAGTGTCAAGTGTCAACTGGCGTTGGCGAGCAAATTACGAGGCTCAAAGATACTGTTTTGATGATACTTAGCATGACAGTATATTTAAAACAAGTATTCATTATATATAATACTTATTTGGCTCAACGTATTAGCATTGCAATTCAGAGAGGCAATGCCGCCAGCATGATGGGAACGCTACCCACTGGTACCGGGCTTGAGTTACCTATAAGCTCGATGTCTTTTAGGTTACTTAGTTCTTTGCTGTATATAGTATTAGTTTAGTTTTAGGAAATATAGGCAATGTAGACTATATTTCCTAAAATTTAAACGAACGTAAATTCAACACAAGTTTCAGTAACCTTAGACATCAATTTCTGGGGAAAACATGGGTAGGTTAGCTTTCAGTAAACAACACACAAATGCCTGCTGCAGATGTTGTTAGAAACTTCCTAGAACTCAGTACTTTGAGTAGTATATCAATCTTGCGGTCTAGCTAGCCTCTTGCGGACGTTGCGGGGTTTGCGAGATCAACCCACTGCGGAAACAACCCACGAATACCGTAACGGCCACTTTCAGGTTCTGTATACCAATAAATTTGCCTATTTCTCTTTCCTTGACGGCAAAACGCAAAAGCGTACCCGGAAAATTCTCGAAATACCTATCTCTTGAATACAAGGGACCACCGTTGCCGCATTTTTCTCGACCGCACAATAGATACTCTCCCCGTTAAAAATATATTACGTCGTTAAAATGCGTGTACCGATTCGAAATTGACATTAAAATGTAGCACTTTTTATGATTTAATCTTGATAATGGCTTTGAATTTGCACTTCAAAAATTTGAGACGTTTTCTTACGTGCCGAAGTCATTAAGCTATATTCAAACAGATGTGAATATTTTTTAGTACTTATGGTGATTGAGGAAAGGTTCTAGCAACTTTCTCCTTTTGTCTCGAATGTAAACGAACGTAAATGAAATGTATTTATGACCGCTCAATTACTACCCTCAATCATACTATCATTTTACCAAAAAGTGAGACAAGAATCCTACTAATATTATAAATCTGAAAGTTTGTGTGTAAGTGTGTAAGTATGTTTGTTCCCTCTTCACGCTTTAACGGCTTAATGGATTTGGATAAAATTTGGAATGTACATAGATCATGCCTAGGATTAACACATAGGCTACTTTTTAACTTGATAATAGCGGGCGAAGCCGCGGGGCACGGCTAGTGGTCTATATGATATTTTAAGTACTCGTAGTATAAATAAAATGTAGATGCTCTAATACCAAAAATATTTAGGTAGGCACGACAGTTACTCTCAGACACATCGCATTTATAATATTAATATAATAATGACGTATAAATATCACACTAATATTATAAATACGAAAGTTTGTGTGGATGTATGAGCTCTCTTCATTGCACGCTGTAACGGCAGAACCAGGTAAATACATCATCAGTCGCATCATCACTTGATATAATGCTTACCTATAGAGAATAATAAAAATACAATCATACAGGTCAGGGAACTGATTTAAATTTTCAGGCTACATTTTATCCTGTAATACAATAATACCTGTAGGCTAAGTTGAGTGCGCGTTCGCTTTCTAAGCAATAGGTATCGGGTTCGATTCCTGGTGGAAACACAAGGTTTCTCCCAAAGGGAAATTAGTGTTTCTTGTTCTGGGTGTGATTGAGAATGTTTTTAATCATGTGAATGTTTCCGGCACCTACAACACAAGTCATCGAATTAAGTGTGAACTGTGAGTGTGAAGGCGTTCATGTTTATGTGTTATGAACGTGAGATCACACGCGGGCATAGCTAGTAGTACATTATAATCTGATAATTTGCTTGCTCAAACACAAGTAGGTAATAAAAGTATTTCAACTGATTTTTTTTGAGCCTCGCCGTCTACAAAATCTCAAGATCATTTGAATGCTGATTTGACTTCGTTTAACATCAAAAGACTCTCATTTGCTATTTTAAGCACCCTTACAATTTTGGAGACTTCCATTTGATTGTTCTCGAGACATGTTCTCACTTTATGTAAAAAGTATTTTTGCGAGTCTTTCATCATAGCCACAATTTTGTTTATATTGTTCTACATTTTTATATTGTTTTTTTTTACTTACTGAAAAGCTTTTTCATGGCAAATGTTCGTAAAGTTTAATAATCAATTAAGTTTTTTACTGTCTTGGCATTTATTAAATGCACAAAAAGTCTACATTAAGAGTATTTAAATTCAACTCATTTAATTCTACTCGGCAGCTTCAGCTTTTTTTTTTTTCACTATTATAGATCAGGATAGAGTGTTCCCTATTTTTGTTACAATCTAGCCAAGATTAGGCTAATATGTAACTTAAATTTAACTTATTCTGCTAGATTTAAAATATCCAAGAATGTGTCCATTAACACTTTTCTTATTGAATCTATTAAGGCGAAGACACTTGGTTAATGTGTTCTTTTTGAGCAGCACTTATAAAACACTACATTACACTAATACACTAACACTAAACAAGTTCAAACGGTTCTTTTAAGTCGTCTCACTATATACGTGTGATCGAGGAGCTTCAGCTAAAATATTTTTCTAGCTATGATGTCCCATGATGTAGCTATGATGGTAATAACCTAGGAAAAGAGCAAAACTAATATCATTTTGCCCTGAATAAAAAAATAAAACAAAATCCTAATTTGTCGTCATTTAGATTAAGAAATCAAGAAATATTGGACGCATATATTTTTTTTGTGTTATTTTTTTAAACAATAATTAAATGCAAGTAAAGCTTAAAAAACCGACTTCAACGCTTATATTTTGGTTTTGGCTGGATCGATTTCGATAAAATTTATATTGGTGGTCCCATGCCCCTCTGATGTATAATCTACCAAACAACAAAAAAACATCAAAATCGATTCATAATTGGCGGAGATATCGCGTAACATACATTCAAAAAATAACATACAGTCGAATTGAGAATCTTGTTTATTTAAGTCAGTTAAAAATATAGAGCGTCAAAGTTCCGGAGTGGGGGCTCGTGACGTCACGATTTGTTAAAAAGTGTACTGAGGCGTGACGTCACGCGGAATTTCAACGCTCTACATCTTTGTAATATTTTGTTTGATTGACAAAAGAAAAAATAATGAAAACATTTCATTTTATTCAATTTTTTTATTTAATTACGATACGTGTAGACGATAGATATAAATCTAAGGGTAGTTATTAAGTTTAGCGGCATTTTCGAAATCTTGTTATCATTTCCCAAAGCCTAAGTTCGTAAGTTGGCAACAAACTTTCAAGAAATAAGACGTTATCATAATGCGTACCTACGTGAGAACTCAATCACAAGTGTTACTAGCTATCAGTAATCACGAAACTAAGGTCCAATAATCTCATTTCATTACTATCAAGGTATTTTATTTGTTTTTCCTGAATATTTATTTTGAATACTCCTCTACTCATATAAACAATGCTTTAACTTATTCTATGATTTTCTCAACATTTTTTGTTTACGTTTTTTTTTTTGTTTTTCATTCGGTGTTGTGCACGACACTATTCAAAGTTATGTATATATTGCTATCAGTGTTGCCAGAAGGTTACTTTTGTAACCTTTTAGGTGATTTTTGAACTGCATTAGTTACTTTTAGGTTACACTAATGAAAAGGTTACTTTTAGGTGCTTTTTCGGAATTTGAAGAATTAACTTTTATTTTTTTACATAAAAGCAACGTTAAACGGAACGGTACAACCCGTTATTGTACCTACTTATATACATATCTATGGTGCAGTCAAACATACACGTAATAACTCAATAAAAAATATTTATAGTATCAATTTACAAATTTTAATATAGAAATCTTGAATTGTACACTTACGAGTATGTACTTATTAATTTTATTTTTCAGGATCACTAGCTGATTATATAAAATATAAATTTTGGAATTAAAAAAACTAATAAAGAAATTGAAATTGATATTTAGTATGTACTAGAATTCATATTACGCGCGCATTTGAGGGACCATATTTTTGCGATATTTCGATACTCGTTTAACTTCATATCAATTTTAACATATAGGATCAATATGAATAAATCAAGAAATGCGGGCAAGTGCTCAAATACTCATCGATGTTTCTGTAAGTCAAAACAACTAATATTCTATTGTATCAACTTTTAATACCTTTCCATTAAATAAATATGAAAGGTTATTTTTTTTAACAAAAAGGTTAATTTTTTTTATATTTCAGGTAATTTCTGACAAGACCCGACTGGCAACACTGATTGCTATATATTGCTGTTTTGTATTTCTGTGAAAAAATAAGCGGTGAGTATTGAATGCGTTTGCCATTGCTTATTGAAATTTACAAATATAACTAGTCATTGTTCATGATGATGATGATACTTTTCTAGCCGATTTCGGCTTCAGCAACTGTTTTGTGGCTTTCTATGAACATTTTAATAAGACGGAGCTTGGTTGTTCAGCCCGTCGACGGTGTGCTCTTTCGTGACTGGCGTACCCGATTTTGGCAAAAAAAGTTCTGTTGCATCTAAGGTACGTCAGAACACCGTCTGCATAAAAGTAGGATATGGCCACAGGTGGTCTGGCCGTTATCGCATCTCGCTTTTTGTCTAGATCAGCACGACGTTCTGATTCTAAGTCAGACACAATGTTCATATCAAGTCACTAACAGGTCGACGATCGTCTCAAACTGTGCAGTGTGATCAGGTAGGTGACCCCACGAACTTAAAAGGCTGACTTAAAAGGCAGCTAACTTAAAAGATGTCCATGCTCAATATGCGCCGCAGTCGGAACGAATTGTCACGCGTCTCCGTCAATGTTTATATCAAGTGACCTACGGGTTGATGACCTTCTCAAACTGCAGCAGTATGATCAGGTAGGTGACCAGCATCCCAACGAACTTGAACGGCAGCGAAATGTCGACGTTCAACATGCGCAGGAGTCGGAACGAGAGATCGCGCGTCTCCGTCAATGCGAGCAGGGCGCGCGCTACCCTGCGACCGGGTTTTTCTGTAATTAAAAAAGATTGTGATTAATTTTCTGCGATGTTATCGTAAGGGTGCTTCTACGGTGTGAGTACTGGGTTCCTCCAAGATCACCAATGGAAATATGTGGTTCTGATGTGGTGTGAATGTTTTAGACATTCGCAACTCAAGTCAAACTTGAGCTGAGTAGTAGAGCCAGTTGATTGTCTTTTTTGCAATACAGACGAGTTTATTGAATAGAAACCCAGAAAAAACTTTAGATTTATGATTATTTTGTCTGCTAACATGCAACTGCTCTGAAAACATGTTTGTTTGTCGTGTGGCAACTTGTAAAAAGGTGGTCGTTTTTAAAGATTAGTAACCAAAGAAGAGTGCAACTGGAATATTTTTCTTTTAATGCATTGCTGCGCGTTGCTTGTCTTGTATGCCACTCCACCGTTCTGTTTTCTTAATCCTAGTAAATAGGCAACTGAATTAAAATGGCGGATATCTAAAAAAATAATTGTAAAAACCATACTAAATTATTGAATATGATTTTCTGTTTTAGTTATAGATACAAGTTTTAAATTTGTATTAAGTAGTAGGTGATAGTGACTACTTTAGAGCAAAATATCAGGCGAGCCTTTATATAGTTTTACCTGTCCCGTTATCTATCGGTCTGTAAATCAAATAATGCAATCTAAATTAGACCCACATCTCGGTGTCCGATTGGACTCAAATTTGGTTTACTTATGTATCTTCAGTGACAATATAATGATATGATAACATGGCGCACGGAAGATGGTCATAAGAACTTTTGAACTAAATAAACCCATCAAATTTGGGCTAGTTTGATTCGTCTTGACAAGTTCTCTGGTTATATAGAGGTTTTTTATTCACAACTTAGTTTGAGGAGTTTTGCCACGAAAGTAAAAAAAATGTGTTGTTGATTTTGTATAATTTTCCAAAACCTGTGATTCTTCGAGTGTTAATGCGTAATAATGGTAGATTATTAACCGTTAATACTTAGTACACGTGCATAAGTGTAGGCAAATTATACAAAATTTAAATCACGTATTTCAATTTTGTATGATTTGCCTATTTTCGCCTCCAAAACTCCAATAGAAGTTCTAGTAAAGTTTCGAACACTTGACTTGTGCATGACTTGACTAAGACTGGATCTTGACTTTGACTGAGACTCGTGACTAGAACTTTTAATATGAAATACACTTAAAATATATTATTACTGTCAAGTAATAATATATTTTAAGTGTATTTCATATCTGTCTAAATTTACAAAATTACAAAGTCAAAATTAATAGAAAAACAAATTTTGTTTGATTCAAAATATCTATTTATAATATTACTTGTTTCTTCTGCTAACACGTGGATAGTCAAAGTAGCAAATAATCACCTAATTTGTTCTCATAAAGTCTGGAAGCCAGTAGCTCCCTTAACTTCTTAACTTCGCTGTGCAGGCTGTCGCCAAACATGCAAGGCGCGAATAGAGGAGCCATTAGCGCTAGAATTACTCCCGCCGGAAATATAGTTGATGATGTAGCAAAAAACTGGAAATAAATACACATTTTATATGAAACTAGCTTTTCCCTGCAGCTTTGTTCGCGTTTTTTAGGATAATAAACTATTTAATATACTTATTAACTAGATATAAACATTCGAATATTTTTGTGGGCGAGATTCGCAAAACTACTGTCAGTGTTTTTTTTTATTATGAAAACTATCGCGATTGATGAACTATACTTTCAGTGTTTCAAATAAAGAATCTCTGTGTCAGCTGGGATCATTTGGATATCTTTAGATTTTGGTTTTAAGTTAGTTTTAACGGCTTCACAGCATAATTAATACAAGATTCTTATATTTGTTGTTTTTTCATTATAATTGTTCTGCCTCGATTTGCTTTTTTGTGGACTGTGGCCCTTTGTATCGCGGAGCAGTGGGCCACAGTTTTGAAATGCTGTGTGTATGTGCATTTATTTTGATAAAACTGTACCATGGACACTGCTAACATTATATGTAACATGTTGTTTACCTGCCTAAGCTTCAGTGTTGAATTCAATAAAAAAAGAAGAATATAGATTATCTGTAATGGCTCAACGGGTTTGAATGAATTTCGGTATGTAGATAGATTAAATAACGAAACAGTACAGACGCTTTATATCCTAATGAACGAAGGCAAAACTGCAGTCTAGCATGTGATAATACAATCAGAATCATTGTCATTTACAACCTTACCTCGCCAGAACGTATAGCGCTTAATAATAAACTGTAGAGGAAACCCAAAACTGCCATGAATGTTGAAGTAATCATAATCAACAGCTGAAATGTACAAAATGTGGATTTATTATGAGGATTTGAGATTTATTTTACTATGCAATATCATTAGATGAATGATTAACGACCCAGTTGGCGCAGTGGACAGGTCTCCGCCCTCTGCGCCGTGGGTCCTGGGTTCGATTCCCGGCAGGAGCACAAATTCTTTCCCAAGGGATATTTGTGTTTCTGGTTCTGGGTGTAATGTGTGTGTGATGTGAATGTTTCCGGCACCCACGATACAAGTCTTTGAACTTAGTGTGGGGCTGTGAGTGTGAATGCGTTTGTTTTGTTTTGTTTGTTTGTTTGAACGAGATGATAGTTATAAGTACCCATATAATGTTGCGTTTGTTGAATGAACACACCTCTATAGTAATAAATAAATAGAAATACTTTGTTATGTTCCAAACTCTAGGAATTGAAAATCAAATTCTGATTCAAACTGTTTATTTATACATGGGCCCCATAGAGACATTCATGAAAGTTATATCTCTAACGCCAGCCTCAGTACAAAATTTGTTCATCCCCTAGGGATAAAGCGTGTCTTCCGATAGGATATGGAACTTGATAACCCTGTTTATAAGGCGGACGCGCAACTAAATGGGCCAACGCAACGGGCAGTTCAAAGTACCCACACGGCACAACCAGTTGAGCATTGTAGTTGTGCCTTGGGTCCGGATGGGTTCACGTTCTATATGAACATTTACTGTTGATACTATCTTGCTATCACTAAACTTGTATCTGATTCTGATTCCGTAAAAGGAGCTCCCAGAAGAAAATATCGTATAATATGTCCGAAACCTGATCGAAGCGTTTTCTACCGTAAATTGATGTGTAAATGTATGCCGGTTAACATTATTATGATGTTTTTACAAATGGACAACCGGCAGCTAGGCATAAGCTAGATGCAACGATTTTGCAGATAAAGTAATCCCGTTGTCATGTCTCATATCTCAATGATGGCCAAAATTTAAATTTAATGCACTTATCTATTAAATTAAATTAAATTGGGAGTTATTGTTAATTACGCGTTATCTATCTCTATTTACGAAAGCGATTATTGATTTGCGACGTGGGACGCCATTGCGAGCTCCTCGCACTCATCCTCAAGAAGGCTTCCGAATGAAACCGATATAGCCACTTATTTGTTTTTATTTCAAAGTTTAAAATGGAAAAGAAAGTTTTTATATATTACTAGCGATCCGCCCCGGCTTCGCCCGGTTGTGATAAATGAAGAACCGCTCGACCGATTTTGTGCAAAATTCACATAAACCATCTACTAAATAGTCCGAACTAAGCCTAAACATTTGGTTTGGATAGGTGAGCCCGGTCTTGAGTTATAAAATTACAACGAAAAGTGGCATTGATTTTTATATATATAGATAGATAGATTGGAAGACGAAACGAGCAAGTCATTCGCCTGATGGTAAGCGTCCCGCTTACCCATTACAGTTCAGTGTTACCCAGAGAATTTTGAACTTATAGGAATAGGTCAAAATCCAGCGTGGCAAAGCACTGCGATCGCCACCCTGAGATATATCATATTAAATCTCTGTAATTTCACTGGAAACATTGGACTTCAATCCATTACTCAAGGTGTCCTATTCATTCGCATAATATTTTTAGTCCTTAAGTTGTTCTGCATTCATATCTTGTCGTAATATTTTGTAGTCATAATATTAGATGCGCATATTTTTTTAAAGCCATACTTGTATGTTGTCATATAATTTGCTTGTAATAAATGTCATGTGCATAATGGTTAAAACGCCTCTTGTTCCTAGTCATACTATTTCTTGTTCATATTTTTGAATTTACTATATTTGCATGCCCTAACAATTATTATTCCTAGTGTTCTTTGTGTTTATTTGAAGCGAAGCTGAGCTCCCTTGCCTTAACCTTTCGAGGTTTTTTTCGTTGCCCAAACTGATTCTAGGGCAAAGTCATTAGGTTAGGTTCGTTAGGTTGCTTGTGACCATAACGCACGAGCCGAGCGAGCGAAGCGAGCGTGCCGCGGCAGCGGCCGGCGAAGTGCTAGAAACGAATTGGCCCCTGTTTACTAGTCTAGGCAGACAAAACTTACATATATCAAAAACGTATACTTAACTGTACATACATCCGGAAACCTCGTTATAACCAATATGTCGAATAATATAAGGGCAATTATAACTTATGACATTAAATATTTATGGCATAAAACTTTATGTTTTTCAATAGTTAGGGCGTTTAAGGTTATTGCTTTTAAATATTAGTAATACTAACATTATGACAAGTGATATTAGGGGCAGTGATATTGTATGTAATGATGATTAGTAGTAACTAATATTAGGAGGCAAATTTTTATGCGATTCAATTTTAGGGCTAAAGATATTAGTCGAATCAATAGGGAACCATTACTCAAATCACCTTCTTACCTGCCATTTGATCCCTTCAATCATTGCATCGTACGATTCAACTATGATCTGGTAGAGATCCATCAGCTTCCGCATTGGGTATTCAACTGAAGCATTGTTAGGATTGACGCTAACAAAATCATTCAGAAGTGGACTCAATTCCGAGATTTTCATAGAGAGCGATGATTCTATGTGATAGTTGATAAGCTTCAATCTCATAATTAGAAGACTCAGCAGGTGCCCAAAGTAATGCAGTTCAAGAATGTAAACAATATGCATTGCAATGTTAAGGTAAGGGGCAGAACGTGGGGCTCCAATCTCCACGGGCAGTTTAAACAGCAATACAATGAACACGCACGTAAGTCCAGCTTGCACTGCGTTCCGGACGGAGCTGATGGATACCTTGGGTCTGTAACCCGCTTCCGAATCAAACTTGCCCAATTTGCTATAAAAACTCTGCATCCATTTGCAACGGATATAACTTAACAAGATGCATAAAATGTTTTGCGTCATTTGAAATATTGCCATGATGTGCAATTCATGAAAGTTGGTTCCAACTACCGTCAAATATATTGTAGTCAAGTTTAAAACCAAAAATATCAGAAAGGTCAGGAACACGTAGACGAATTTCCCTTTTCCAATCAAAGGTAATCGGTCCATGCCGAAAATTACTTCCGATATAATAAACATCTTCGATATTGGGTCGACGTAATTCTTATTTTCTTCCACCAATGTATTGATGCGGACTGTAGGTGGCGACATTTTGGTCGGCTGTTCATCGACTAATATATAAAGAAAAAAACACGCAGAACGCGTAACCTACTTTGACTGCGACGATGTTTTTAGATTATTAATTATAGCAATGTCATTATTTTTATATACTATCGTAGCACACGGGGAAGGCCATTAGTTCATTAGATAAATTGATAGATCAAGTCCTGAAGCCTTGCCGCCGACTATTTGAATCTAATTAGTAGTCAATATTAATCTATAAAACTACAAATAGTGATTTGAAGCTAACCAAAGTATATTTAAACACTAGGAATATTTTATAAATAAAACTGCGTTAACTGCTTCGTTACCTTTCGCAACGATCGTGATGCAAAATAAAATGAGGCACTTTTCAAATATACATTATTTCAATTAAAACATAATTATTTAAATCGGTTCGCGTCTGAGGCGACTTTTCTAAAAAGCAATATTAAGTTGATTTGAGAACTTCCTCCCTTTTGAAAGTGAATCAAAATGGAAAAAGTAAAAAATATACACGTTTCTTGGCTACTTAACGTAAGATGAGTGGAATAGGCGAAAAGTTTTACGTATTACTTTTTTACCATTCACTAACTTCTGCCCGCGACTTCGTGCGCGTAGTAGGTAAAAAATCCCATCTCATGTGTTAACCCGGAAATAGACTAAGTGCCGTATTTCATCTAGATCCGTACTGTAATTTTGGCGTAATATAGCATAGTCATAAGTATAGTACTTACCTAAAATTTCCTCAATAAACGGGCACTGTAATTAATGAATGAATGAACTATATTTATTCGGCACTAAGGACAAGATAAACATACAACAAAAACATGAAATAGACAACATAAACAGCTTACAAAGGTAATTTAACATAAGTAAAAAAAGTGCCAAAAAGGTTGTGACTCAGCATTTTTGCCAAGTGTAACACTAGGCGCTGATTTTCAGTTACAACTGTCGTCTTGACGTGTTACTTGAAATACATCTTCAAAAACGAAATGTAGGAATTCCTTCACCACAGAAACAATGTTACCTATAAAGATGTTTTGGTAGAGCTACTAACCCGTATTATATAATAAAAAATAACGTCCAAAAGTTCTTACGATTGGGGTTTGCCACTTTAGTGATGTCAATTTCTTCGATCCTATCCCATTAATTTAGCATTAATTTCAAAGTTTATTAAATTAATTAAGTTCTTACAAAAAAGTTTGTTCTGAAATTAGCTACTGAACATCTGTCTTGGTGACTTAACAATGAACTATAAATGACTACATCTAATTGTTATGAAATAAAGTTTATTTATTGCTCCAGTTGAAGTTAAATCGACTTGTAAAAATCTTAACAAAATGTGTTTAGTAGTTTCTGCAGAACGTGAGATCCGGGCAATATTAAATTTAAAGTAGTGGGAATAAGATATTTTTCAGCGGTGAATTGGAGCCTATATTTAAAATTACACTTGTAGCAATAGATCGGTGAAAACAGCATTCAATTCCATGCAGTAGTTTTGGCGTGTTGCGCGTACAAACATCTAGACATACAGACAGACAAGAGTTCTAAAACTGGTTGTCTTGGCTTCTGTTGCTCTAATAATAGTTTTTCATCAATATCTTCAATGTCCAATTTTTTTTTATGAGACATTTAATTAATGTAATACTATAAATTGTTATTATTATATATTTGTAATAGAATTTTTAAAATATGGAATAAATAAAATTGAATTTAATAATCAAAATTCTAACAGACATCGGATTGTTATAGTGTGCGGTATACTGTACCGTATACCCCGCTCAACATTTTGCAATTTAAATGCAGTTCTGAAATGAAACAAATCCCGGAATTTCCGTATTCATATGTGAGTGTGGCTGCTCTAATCGAAAATGCAGGCATTTTGAATATTTTTAATCCTGGGCACTACCGTACACAAAAACGTGTAATTATGTTTTCATAGTAATAGATATTTATAATTTTTTACCGATTTCCCAAAAAAGGAGGAGGTACTCAAGTCGACAAGTTCTCTCCACGTGAGCCGATTTCGAAATTTTTTTTTTTAGTTTGAAAGATGATGCTTTCTAATTGGTCCCATTTAAATTGATCAAGATCTGATCAGTAGTTCTTGAAATATCGTCAATAATGCCTATTTTGTGGCCTACTTTGACGATGTTCTCGTTTACCCGACTTCAAAAGTTACCTCATAACTTCTTTCGTTGTGAGCCGATTTTGGTGTTTTTTTATATAAAAGCTGTTGCTTTTAATGTGGTCCCATGGAAATTTGATCAAGATCTGATCTCTAGTTTTTGAGTTATCAAGGTTCCGAAGACAAAGCGGTGAAGTCGGTTTTTTAAGCTTTGCTTGCGTTTAATTATAGTTAAATAAAGTCGTGTAGTTAAATAAAGTCAAGTATTTACAACATACTGTACGAGTTAAAGATGAATCCATTCTTCAATCATTGTCTTCCTCCAGAAAGAGATAGGCACATGGTTGTGTTAGGAGGGACAGTGGGGACAGTAATATTCTAGTTAAATAATAGTACTTTTTATTTCGGTTTCACTAACTGTGTGCATTTAACTAGTGTCGAGTTAAATATTGTTTAATATTACATATTGAAAGTTGCAATTCATAGTCTCAGTCGAAAGAGTCTTGGTCTATGACTGCATAGTCAAGACATGCTTCATTAAAGTGGTAGACTTTTTTTTGGAGTTATGGAGCGAAAACGAAAATCACGGTTTTAAACTTTGTATGATTTGTCTACAGTCATGCACATTCACTGACTAATATTGCATATTAACATTAATAGAATCACATGTCTTGGATAAATAATAATATCAAAAATCGACAAGGTTTTTTTACACTTTCGTGGCAAAATTCTCAGTCAAAAAAGGTGTTAATGGGTGTTTATTAAGAATAAACAATAGCTTACTAATATTCGAAAAGTAAATAGAGATCTGTTAAAATCACCGATACAGCAAAATTTTTAATAAGACTTTCATAACAATTTTAGCATCCACAGCCACCATTGTTATCAAAAAAATACACAATAAATAAAAAAATAAAAAATGTGGGCATCAAACATATTTTTTTACACGTATCAATGGACCAAAAGTCTTGGATGCTAAAAATATACTTTTGTAGGTTATGGATGCAAAGATCCACATTAAAAAACGTTTATATATTATAATTGATATCAAGGAGGTCTTAGATGACTGGTTCTAGGGGCACTTTTTAATTTCATCGTATCTTTCCAATTCAGGTAAAATTGATCTATTTCAGCGTGGCAGTGCGAATTGTGGACGCCAGAATGCTTCGTCTCTCCGACTGCCAATTTGGAAATGTTCCGCGGCGGTAGAGTCGGAATCAAATTATAGCCTTGCAGCTTCAAATATACCTTCCACGTTTCATTTGATAAAACCTTCGTTCTACTCCATTTAACATTAGCCTACGATTAGCCTGTTGGTTGATTTTGTTTTTATAGCATTAGCCATGCTAGGCAGAACTAAAGTGGTAAATTTATTAATTTCGTCGCTCGAGGCAAGGCTTGAATAGCTCAACGGTTAGAACAATAACTGACAACCTATGGCTGCGAGTTCAATCACCGCCTTAAGCAATATTGTTCCTTTCTTAAACTTACTATTTTAGCCCAGTAGGCTCAAGTTTAGCTTCAATACGCTAAAGTAGTAAACACCAATGTGTCCTATCGTTTATATTTTGGGGAATCGAATTAATTTTTATCTAACAACTAGCAACGTTTTTATTTATGGGTGATAAACATCAAAGAGTTTTAACCCCCAACGAAAAAAGAAGGGTGTTTTAATGGATGTCTCTGTGTAGATGTGTCTTCCAAACGGATAGACTGATTTTGATGTAGTTTTGTGCTTGAAAGGTAATTCGATCGACAGTGTTCTTAGCTATGTTTGGTAAAAAACGTTCCAGCCGTTTCAGATAGGGCGAATTTTCAATATTTTGATTTCGCCACTCATTGCCCTTGCCTTTGTACCCCGATCGGTATAATCTGGTCTTTAGATCTAAAGAGAAAATGTATCTTCTAAGCGAGCATACTGCATCTTCAGCCGCATCATCGCTTTCCATCAGTTGAGGTAGTGGCTAAACGCTTATTTATTACGCATCAAAAATGATTACACTATCTGTGTTTTGGCTGACTATTGATGACACATCGGGAATCTGGATTATTCCCAGTTTTTCTTGTAATACTATATTGATTTCCCGTCGAATCACACGTATAAACATATCGCTACTTTTTGTTATTAAATGTTGATAGTTGATTAAAAGCTACAAGATTATACACAAGGTATACAGCATTGTAAAATATTTAACATATAGTCATTTCGGCCTATATGTGGCCTATACTCACCCTCCTTTTTAATATTTTGTTTAATCCGAAATCCCCACGCTATCTCAAGGAACGTTTTAAGTTTATGCATTGTGATACCTCGCAAACTTTACGGTCATCAGAGAATCTAATGCTTAGTTTCCCTCCACATAGCAGCACTTTTTATGACCGGGCTTTTACAGTGCAAGCAGTCCGTCTGTGGAATTCCTTACCTGTTCCTATGAGACGATCTCCTACTTTGAACACTTTCAAAGATCGGGTTAGAAAATTATATCTCTCCGAAACATAGGTAATGTATTATTATTATTTTATTTCTCTCGTCTTTCGCTCAAGAGATTTGCGTTTTTTCACTAAAGTTTATCTAGGAAAACATCTTAAACGTGTCATATTTAATGTCCCTTTATATATATATATATGTTATTTATTTATTTTATGTATTATATAGTAATTGTATTATTTGTTATATTATAGTAATTATATAATAATATTACTTGTTTATGTATATTCATACTGTATTTATGCTATAGTATAAGTAATGATATTTATTAAGTTAATTAGGTATTCCATACAGCCATTTATTATACCCCGTCTATTACATTCAGTCTCAGTTATTAGTATATATTTATATATATATATTTATGTTATATATTTTTTAGATTTTTTCTTATTTATTATATTTTTTAGATATTTATGTTATATATTTTTATTAGTTAGTATGTATAATCTTAAGTATTTTATATTTATGTACATTACAATTCGATATAAATTTCATTAACATATATTTTCTTTACCCCTGATTGATGCACGCCTCATGTCATTTCATTTTCCACCGCTGGATGACTGGTAGAGAATGCTTTTAGCATTAAGTCCTCCTTTTGTACACTTTTTACTGTGCAATAAAGTATTAAATAAATACATTCTATAGTATTATTATAATAACAATATTTTGTGTTTAGTTCGTTTACTATTATAGTACAATTTTTTATTTATGTATGTGTATTGTACTTTTTATCTTATATTTTATCTATGTATGATAATATTATGTATTTATATTTTGGTATATTTGTTGTATGTTGTGTGTATATATGTAAGTATATTTTAAATCAGAAATAATAGATAATAGCCCTTAGACTGCACTACCACGAATTTTTCTGCACCTTTTCGGTTGACTGGCAGAAAATGCTGTATTAGCATTAAGTCCTCCGTGTACATATGTATTGTGCAAAAGAATAAATAAATAAATATAGTTCTCTCCATCCGAAGGTTGCCTGGTAGAGATCGCTATTAGTGATAAGGCCGCCTGTTGTGATACTTTACGTATAAGCTTGTTTGTTACCTTTGTTTTATCTCATCTTATAAAGTGGATCAATAAAGTATTATCTATCTATCTATATATCTATATATTTAGCCTATAATTAATAAGGGTGCCTCCAAATACCGCGATCAATCATCGAACTAATTTAACCTCATGCGTCTGACCTCCGAATAGCTGAAAGGCAATTTTTCGGCATACAAAATTCACTACTCACTTGTTGAACTCAAAGATGATCTTTGAGAAAAGTAAAAACAAACACTGTTTTCTAATGGATTTAGTTCTAAAAACCAGTTTTGAAAGTTACGAGCTATTAATATAAAATAATAAATAAATATAATTATATATAATTGATGAGTCAGGCATGATAGAGCCTATTGATTAGAGAGCATAAAAAGAACCAAACATAATTTTCTTGTCGTAAGTAATTATACTATACCAACAAAGTGTAATCTATTTAAGTACTAATACCTAAATAGATTAAAGATACTATACCTATATATATAGATTATAGATACTAGTACTTAAATAGTTTATATATATATACATATAGGTAGTATAGTATATTATAGATAGTACTTAAATGCAGCTAGCTGTACAGAACGTTGTATAAATGTTAAATCAGTGACGATCGACTGAGCTATGTCTAACTATATATAATTGCTTACTATAAAATGACCGTGGGAAAGAGCAAATAAACATTTTTCCCTAAACAAACACCCGACATACGATTCGACGTCGTACGTCTTTCAATCAACAACTTTTGAGTCCCCAAAGAAAACACTATACCCGCAAAATTCGAAGGAAACGAACTGTACTAACTTTGTTTCAGGTCCTTTGCGTCTGTGAAACTGACTTATAAATATAATAGAAATGGACTCTCTATTTACTGTAGTATTGTATACTGTAACATAGTAGGTAGATAGATGTATAGATGTTTGGCTCTGGGTTTTATAGTGTGTGTGATATGTTAATGTTTTCGGCACCCACAATACAAGTCTTAGAAATTATGTGGTGCTGTGATTGCGTTGTTATATATAAATATTTTCACACTCACATACTAAGTTCGATGAATTGTGTCGTGGGAGCCGGAAATAATCATCACCCACATAATCACACCCGGAAAAACACTAAAATTTCTCCTGGGGAGAAATCTCGTGTTCCACCGGGAATCGAACTCAATATCAACTGCTTAGAAGGTAGACGCGCACCCAATAAAATCAATGGGCAGTTATATATATCTAAGTTTTTCTGTTACGTGTACTTAGACTTCACACACGGGAAAAAATCAAACGGCTTGCGATCTGCTAGCATGATAGGTACTAGCATACGAGTTACTAAAAAATCAGCTTAACACATGCTAGTAGCGCGCACTTACCAATATCTGACATGCTTTTGTTCAAGCTACTGGCATCAGGGCCAGTTACTTTCACAGCGTTAGTGCTATGTACAGCTTTTTTCTTTTCTTACCAAAGCCACACAGTGCGACGGGGAAATTTGCATGACTCCCTTATAAAATTAATTAGAACTGTACCTTAACGCTCTTGAATACGAAACCGCTCAAAGACAACAGAAAGCTACCTGCTGACCTTCATTACGGTGGAGGCTTGAGTTGATAAGGAGTCAGTCCTCGGCCAAGTTTCGAGATTTAACTTCTAACCCTCCTAATTAGTGATCCTTAACGTGTGCACGCAAACTACGGCTTAGTAGCACTTGGAGAGTTTTGGGTTTTAGTCGCTTAGTGACGGGTAAGCAAAGCATTTACTAAACGTACATGCCATTGACCTAAGCCTACTTTTTTTGTGTTATATTAATTACTACTTGTACCCGGCATGCGTTGCAATGCCACGTAAAAACTGTTTTACCTCTTTTACGTTCATGGTTGCCTGGTACTTAAATACGATAATAAAAACTTAATAAAATTTTTTTTATTTCATTCATGTTTATAACATAAACATAAAACAATGTATGTTTGCGTAGTACTTTAATACGATACTAAAAACTTAATGACAAAATATTAACGTCTTTCATGTTTATGTTTGCCTAGTACTTTAAAACGATACTAAAAACTTTATGACTTAATTTTTACTTCTTTCATGTTAATGTTTGCTTAGTACTTTAATACAATACTAAAAACGTAATTAATGACTAAATTATAACTTCTTTCATATTTATGTTTGCCTAGTACTTTAATACTATATGTAAAGACTTAATGACTAAATTATAACTTCTTTTCTGTCTATGTTTGCCTGGTATAAACCAAGTGTACTTTACCGAGTGACGTACTTCTCCCTGTACAACATGACAATTAACTAATTTATAAAGAATAATCTACTCTATTTCTTTACTATGCTAAACTACTATATTTACACATATATTTTTGAAGTGAAACTTTAAAAAGGGAGGGCTTTGAAATTCTGAGCACAACCTTTTTGTGTGACGAAAAGTGGTGGTGGTTAGCTATATAAACACTGTGATGAATAATTAAAATTAAGTGTTTCCCCGTAATAAAAACACATCCTGATTTCATTACTATATTTGTACTTCGTATTAACTTTCCTTTTGAGCTACAGGCCAGATCAAAATAAACCGTTTTAAGTTAACTTGGTAGCAGCTTTTCCCTAGACAAATCTTCTCGAAGCTTCGAAAGTTCCTAGCGCCTCCTATTCCAACTACTAGCCGAATAAACCCTCCGAGACCTTGACAACAGGTAGTGTTTCTTTTTTCAACCTATATTCCTAAACCCAGTTTACTACTATAAATATCTACGGTATCCTATTTATAATAATAAGCCGGGTTTAGTAATATGGGTTTAGATATCTACGGTATCCTATCTACGAAATTGTGAAGGTCTTCTATTGAGGTCTACGAAATGCCGTAGAAGTGGTTTGGTGTGAAGAAGCTACGAAACAAGGGTTTTCTATTAGTACTAAAAACATTTATTACGGTAGCCTCTATATATTTTTCGAAAAACGTATATAGGTGTATCTACTTTTAATAAACAATTCAATGCCAAGCTGCCCACTGGCGTATTAGGGGGCGCGTTTGCCTTCGAAGCAGCGGGTATCAGGTTCGATTTCCGATAGGAACACAAGTTGTATCCCCAAGGAAAATTCTTGTTTTCGTCTCTGAGTGTGATACGGTGTGTGATGTGAATGTTTCCGACACCCATGGCACGAGCCATCGAACTTAAGGGCTGTAAGTGTGAAAGCGTTTATACTAGCCGTGCCCCGCAGCTTCGCCCGCGTGTCTGCTAATCCTAAGTATAAGCTATTTTCATTCCATATTTATATTCCGTTCAGCCTTTAAGAGGCCGGGGAGACTTTGAACGAGTCTATAGGCTCTCTCTGTTTAACTGGCAAACTGTGCCCATGCTTGATGCGATAGCACTACCGACCGAACTAATTATGATAGGTGCCGTAATACCAAAAATTATGAATGAAAATGTAATGTTTAGCCATTGCTTTTTGCATTAAGCACAAAAGAAAGCGATGCGTATTATATTCGGACTCCGTAAACGCATGTCTGTCAAGGAACATAATTATCATCAGTCATATCTTTGTACATAATTATCATCAGTCATATCTTTGTATAATTAATGTTGTGTACGGCTTGAAACACGTCTAAATTTCGACTTACTTTGTAGTTTACAACATTAATTATGTGTAATACTCACGATAGTTTTAATTTTCATATCTCTTTGTATGTTTTTAGTAGCATGTTGGAAATACACGAAGATAAGATAAATTTAACAAAGAATTAAGATGTTAACAATTTGAATTTACGCAACAAAGACAGATTGTACAAGCCTAGAGTAAGATTGACTAAAGTACAAAAACAGGGTATATTCAATAAAATATCTATGTACAATAAACTACCTATTACACTAACTGATCTGAATACAAAAGATTTCAAACGCAAATTGAAGGTATTCTTTGAAAATAATCCATTTTACTCGTTAAATGTATTTATGGACATGTATGTATCTGAAACTTTCGTTTAAGACGACATTACATTATATTTGAAATTGACATTTTAGATTTTGTATCATGATTATAATTGACATTCTATTTTTAATTTATTATGACATTCAATTATTTTTGAAATCTTGTATTCTACATGACATTATTAATATTATTGTATCTACATATTTTGATTTTTTAAGATTATCTATGAGTTTATTATGTTTTCTTGAATTGTATACAGTTTTATTTGGAATATAATGTAAAATGACTTGCCCAGTATAACAACTATGTTATAAGGCTAATAAACAATTCTAATTCTAATTCTAATTCATTAATAGTACCTTGAAATGATAATCTATGTTCCTGTTGTAATTTCAAAAGAAATGTGTTAGATTTTAATACAAAACGAATACGCTAAAGATGCGACATTTACGTCGTAATAATGTGTGAAAATCAATTGGTTTATATTTCGTTTTAGGTAATTATTTTGTAATAAAAACTATACAGAAACCTAGATTAATACGTTTTTAATCTGAATAACAGAACAGGGTGGTGGTAATATGCTTGAATTATAAATAATTTCGGTATTACGATTGTATGGGCAAATCAAGCTCCGCAGGCCCCTTAAAGCGTGATGAGGGAACTAACATACTTACACAATTACACACAAACTTTCGCATATATAATATCAGTAGGTAGGATTAAAAGAAGCGAATGCACTGAATAAACGCAGTCACTGTACGGTCTCCCTTCTCTTTGTGACACATTGGTGTTCACAAAAGAAATGCAACTCAACAAAAAATCGTTTAATATTTTAATACAAAAACAAGTTTCTACTGAACAGAGAGCAGAAAGTCCCCAGGGAATAGGTTTTCCTTTTAGCAATAATGATTAGACTAGAAAGATCAAAAGGTCGGAGATTGAAGCTACTTCTCCAAATGAGGTGGAAGTAGGTACTATTTTGGGAGTTCGCTTAGGGCTTTATCCCCTTTACATGAACAGTTACGTGGATGCACTATGTAAGACAAGATAGGCTGGTTGTAATGTTGTAATGTGTCATGAAAACCTATATCTTAGGGAGAGGTGCGCATTGCAGAGCTACGTAAAACTTTGTTATTCGATGTTTTAGTTAGCAATTTTAAAAGTAAAGCTCATCAGACTTAAATTACTTGCTTATCTTAACCCTTATAGAATGAAACATATCTCGGGAGGACAACCGCAGTGCAGTACCACGAGGAGCATTGATAGTTTTATCGTAAGAACAGGCTAGGATAGTTCCTATCATATATATCCTATCATATTCATGGTTACAGGAACGCGTCATGTTTAAAAAACGGTTTATTCTGGTCTGATATTTCGAAATGATCCATCACCATATAATATTTACTATTAGCCGTGCCCCGCAGCTTCGACCGCATTCATCGCGTTAAAAGTAGCCTATGTGTTAATCCTAGGTATTATATATAATTTTATCCAAATCCAATCAGCCGTTACAGCGCGAAGGGAAATCAAACATACTTACACACTTTCGGATTTATAATATGATTACTAGCTGTGTCCCGCGGTATTACCCGCGTGAGTCCCGGTATCGCGGGAGTTCTGGGATAAAAAGTATATAGCGCAGGTGTTAATCCAGGGTATCAGCTACCTCTATACCAAATGTCATCAAAAGTGTCAAGCTGATTGAGCGTGAATAAGTTACAAACATAAAAACCACACTAACAAACTTTCGCCTTTATAATATTAGTGTAGTGTCATGAAGAGATTATTTTTTAAATTTGTAAAAAAATGTGAACAATTTGTAGGAAAAAATATAAAATTGTAGGTATATTCGGATCGGCATTCGCAGATGTAAATAGTTACAGCCAACGAAGTAGCCCACCAACTCCGGTACCCTGATTCGGTTTCCGCTGATTAGATTGCGAAAGGTCTTTAAAGAAAATCTTTCATCTTCCGGGAAATGAATTTTCCTCAGTTGCTTATTGAGATTCTCGTTGGCTGTGGATTTATTTATGCTATCTCAATTTGTTAGATAGACATTTCTGTTTCTTGCAATAACGAGATGACTACCTAGCATTAGTAAGTAATATTGATAATGGTAAATAACTTAGGCTCATGTTCACGAACAAGCTCTCGCTCCGTTGCTTGATTCTCGCACCTTTTTTAACCACAGACAATTTTCCCCTTTACTGTATTGCCTATAAAGGTGTTTATTGCGTCCATTGTATAGTGGCGTTTACGCAAGGTCACGCGTGGCAGTCTTAGATTTTTCATGGATTTATTGGAATTCCGTGAAAACGCGCCTCTAAAAAAATAAAACAAGATGAAGAAATCATTCCTATAGTAATTATACGTAATATGAAATAACTTTCACAGGGTTTTGATATAAAATGGCGTTTTAAAGCGTTTATATAAAAATGAATTGACGTTTGCTGGTCTCATAAAAACTCGATTGACCGATTTGCCTGATTTTTTTTTGTTATGTTCGTAATTGTCAGGGCAAGGTTTGTATGTAACTTTTTTTTTAATCCATCGGAAATTGCGCCCGCGCGAAGCCGGGGCGGGTCGCTAGTATTAAATATAATCGTCGATGTCAGTTTTAGCTCATAATTCAAACATATATGATGTACATTATCACATTTTCAATATCTTCGACACCGCAGGCGAATAAACGCCTTTCAATAAAATAATTTTATGACAGCGCACTTACATGAAGGAATTGCGATTTGTAGGGTACATCATAAAGCATAAAAAGCCCCTCGTAAACTTTGCTGGCCGGAATCCAGGGGGTAATATGCTGTGATTATACCATTTTGCTCTCCGGCAGACTTATGATTGTATCATATCATGATTCTTTTTAGACATATATACTAGCCGTGCTCAGCCGTGCTTCGCCACGAGCGATCAATTTAAAAAGTATCCTGTGTTAATCCAGGTAAGTTAATATATATAAGGATATGGATAAGGTATAAGTTATGTACATTCCAAATTTCATCCAAATACGTTCAGCCGTTAAAACGTGAAGAGGGAACAAAAATTATTATACACATGCAGACTTACACATACACTTTCGGATTTATATTAATAGGATAGTACCTGGATCTAAAAATGAAACTTAGCTAGATCGATTTATCGCCCCCGAAACCCCCTGCATACTAAATTTCACGAAAATCGTTGGAGCCGTTTCCGAGATTCAGATTATATATATGCATATATACAAGAATTGTTCTTTTAAAGGTATTAAATTAGAGATATATATATATATCCTACTAATATTATGAATTCGAAAGTTTTTGTATAAGTGTGTAAGTATGTTTGTTCCCTCGTCACGCTTAAACGGCTGAACGGATTTGGATGAAATTTTGAATGTACATAGATTATACCCAGGATTAACACAAAGGCTACTTTTTGACTTGATAACAGCGGGCGAAGCCGCGGGGCACGGCTAGTATACTATATTACATTCTAGTACACTTGTTAAGAAAATAAAGTGATTAAAATAACGCTAAAATTTTATTAAAATACGCTGTTTTTTTTATTTTAATCACTTTATTTTCCTAACAGGTGTACTAGAATGTAATATAGCCCTAAGAGGGTCTTCAATAGTATAGAATTTTCGCTGTAAAGTAAAATTTTAGAGTTACCAAAAGTAATTTTTGAGAAGAGGTAGAAAATTCTGGCTTAATGTAATAATTTCCTGGCGTGCATACATTATTTAATTAATTAATGTAGAGCTCGTGTCGCATTGTCGTTCAGTGTCAAAGCACCAGCTTCACTTGACACGATCGTTCAATTAATCTAATGACCCTCCCTCGACGAGCGTTAGGTAGATGAAATTAAATGTCAATACTATAATCACTCAAAGTATCGACCCTTTCATAACACTACATGATCGGGATGTCTCGTCGTCATTAGTTGACGAACAACCCAGCAAAATGTCTGCTCCCACCGTTCGCGTTAATACTTTCGTGGAAGACAACAAGAAAACCAACCTCGATCCAATAACGAAGATGTTTATTATATCCGGGGCGATCTTCGGCTTAGGCCGATTACCATTGATTGGAAAGGGGAAACTCGTCTACGTCTTATTGACCTTTCTAATATTTGTGTCTTTGAATATATCTACAATATATTTGACGGCGAAAGGATTTGATTCAGAAGCAATAAACGTTATGACTGTGTCTCAGATAACGCAAAATGTTATATGCTCCTTGTTGAGTTATACGACTT
This sequence comes from Lomographa bimaculata, assembly GCA_948107665.1. Taxonomy (NCBI): domain Eukaryota; kingdom Metazoa; phylum Arthropoda; class Insecta; order Lepidoptera; family Geometridae; genus Lomographa; species Lomographa bimaculata. Next base: position 9,926,904 of record OX403600.1, on the reverse strand, counting down.
GCAAACGGATGAGGAGTTATTACAGCGAGTTGAGAAAATTTGATGTTGAAGCAGGTTACGAGCCGAAGGTCTCAGTCAGCTCTATTCGGAACGCTGTGCAGGCGTGTATAACTTGCGTATTTGTAGTAGTGCTATTCATAGTGCCTAAAGAGATTGGTCTATTGAAGCAAACCCCTCGGCATTTCGTTCTAATGCATATAATTTACGTCCTTGAAGTGCATTACTTTGGGCATCTACTGAGTCTTCTCACCCCAAGATTGAAGCTGATTAATTACCATATAGAATCTTCTCTATCTATCTCTAAACCTGACACTAATACTCTTTTGAAGGAATTTGTATGTTTAAGAAATTTCGACGGCTCATTAGCTCCGTACCCAATGCGGAAACTGATGGAGCTTTATCAGACTGTGGTGGAATCGTATGATTTCTTAATTGAAGGAATTAAATGGCAGGTAATACAAACATAGTTTTAGGACTAAGCAAATAATATAAGCGGTCAATTCACATTACTTACATGGTTTTTGTACAAACGTGAAATAACTAAAATGTATGTTTTTTATTTCAGTTATTAGTGATAATCACAACAGCATTTTTAGTAGTCTTAGGTTTCATCTACGAACTTTCACTAGGCGCAACACGTTCTGGGCAAGTAAGTTTTAAAACCTATTGCTGAAAAATTGCTTACATATTGACCTTATATTGAACTGTTCGTTGGCTAATTCGGGTGAACGTTCGCCTTCTTAGCAGGGGGGGTTATCGGATTCGATTTACGGCAGGAACACAAGTTTTCTGCCCAAGAATAATTTGTGTTTCTGGTTCTGGTTGTGATTGTGTGTGTGATGTGAATGTTTCCGGCATCAACGACACAACTTAGTGTAGGGCTGTGAGTGTGAAAGCATTGAATGTTTATGTTTATCTGTTTCCCCTGATCATTTTAATAAACATCTTCTCTATGCATGGGTACAAGTGATCCGGATATCTGTTTGTACAAATGTCCATTGTGAATTTCGAATGTCGTAGATCGTAAGCGGACATGACGGGTCAGTACAGCGATCTAACTGCAAAAGTGTAAAGAACCGTTGTATATAATCGAAGCACATAATATTGTTTTTTTTAAATTGAACTAAAAGCGATCTACGGGCCAATTGCCTATTATGTACTGTTTGTTTTTCATTCCAGATCTTATTAGAACCAGCAATACTTCCTGTTGGTATAACGGTAGCTCTTATGTCACCTTTATTCGCTCCTTGCACGTTTGGTGACAGCGTGCATAGCGAAGTTAAAAAGCTAAGGGAGTTACTGGCTTCAAGGCTCTATGAGAATAAACTAGGTAGCTATAAAAATATTTTATGTAAAAATACACAGTTCGTAAATAGTAGTATATGGCTGTAATTTTGCGAATCTGCCAGTAGAATCATTAACTTTGATGAGTACCTCTTGGGGGCCCTTGTGAATAAACGATTTTGATTTTTTTTCAACTATAATAGTAGTATGAGAATTCGAGAAGTTTCACTATCCACGTGTCATCCGAATTTAATACATTTGCAAAGTATCAAATCGATACAACATTTTTATTGAAAGCAGTTTAAAATCGTGTGAAGATATCCTTTTTAGTTATAAATTTTAGTGTTAATAAGTGCGTAAAACTAAACCTAAAGTAAAAACAACTTGCAAAACAACAATTTTACTAAAGTGCGTAAAGTTAAAGTATCGGCTCTCATTTTGTCTTGCCTTCCCCGGATTAAAAAAGAACGCAGCATTTATAAATAAACTTTTCGATATTGAATAGTTTTGTACTAAACATGTGTAGGACGCAACAGAAGTATCAGCAGTGCCATTTATACACTTTAAAGCCACCGCAGGTATAAAAAGCATCTAAAAACGTAGAATAGCTATTGTACATATTGACATTTCAGATAAATCTGGCCGCAGCGTAGCGCGCGCTCTGCTCGCATTGACGGAAACACGGGACCTTTCGTTCCGACTGCTGCGCATGTTGAACATCGACATCTCTCTGCCGTTTAAGTTTGTGGGGTTGCTGGTCACCTACCTGATTATACTGCTGCAGTTTGAGAAGGTCATCAATCCTTAGATCACGTGAAATAAACATAGACGTACACGGGTGACCTTTCGTTCCGACTGCTGCGCATGTTGAACATCGACATTTCTCTGCCGTTTAAGTTTGTGGGGCTGCTGGTCACCTACCTGATTATACTGCTGCAGTTTAAGAAGGTCTTCAATCCTTAGATCACGTGAAATAAACATAGACGTACACGGGTTACCTTTCGTACCGACTGCTGCGCATGTTGAACATCGACGTCTCTCTGCCATTTAATGAAATACCGCCAGCATGATGGGAACGCTACCCACTGGTAGTGGGCTTGAGCACTTGAGTATAAGCTCGATGTATTGTAGGTAACTTAGGGCTTTGTTGTTTATATATTAGTGTAGTTTTAGGAAATATATATCTTGAATATAAGTAAGAAAAATCGTGTTGAACATTATATGTTATTATATCTTTAAAGTAAACCCTTTGTTTTTGTTCTGTCTCGCTCCGTTTTGGGAAACTATTTGAAAATCCAAAACGCTATCTACAACATAATATTAAGGACCTAGAATAGGAATATAGATTACTTATTATTTTGTTACATTTCAAATATTATGTACATCACAATAATATAATAAATCTGAAAGTTTGTTTGTGTTATATACATACACAGTGTATATATAAGTATGTGCCTACTTCACGCTGTAATGGCTGAACGGATTTCGATGATATTTTTAATGTATATTTAGCTTTTACTCAGAAGCATTACATTATTTTATTTTTTTATGACAAATAGGCTAGCATTTGACCGCAATCTTACCTGATGAAAAGCGACGATGCGGTCGTCGGTGGGACATTGCCTAGAAGGTACCTGTTCCCTCTTGACTTGAAGAGGCCCAAGTTATACTTTTCGGGAAACAAGAACGAAGATAGGGTATTCCACTCCTTTGCAGTTCGCATTACCTATAAAAATAGTGGCAAAACGCTTGGTTCTAATCTGAGGAATATCCAACATAAAAGGATGTCTTGTTTTAGTACGCCTTGTTGTCCCATGATTTATGGGGCTGGAGGAATTAAATCATGCAGTTCCATCGCACACTCTCCGAAATGTATCTTGTAAAACACGCATAAGCTAGCTACCTTACGCCGATGTTCGAGGCTCTGAAGCCTTTCTCTACTAGTTCAGCAATGGCCAAACATTTATTTAGATCAACGGGGATGAAGCCGCGAGAGACTGCTAGTGCTATCTGTAATAATAATTTATTTGAACTGAACGTTGGCTAAGTTGTGGGTGCATTCGCCTTTAAGCAGCGGGTATCGGGTTCAATTCCCGAAGGAAAAACAAGATTTTTCCCCGAGTGAAATTTTTGTATCTGGTTCTGGTTGTGATTGAATCTGTGGTGTGTATGTTTCCGGCACCCACAATACAGTTCATCGAACTAAGTGTGGGGCTGTGAGTGTGAAAACGTTCATATGTTCAATAATAGCTATATACAGCAAAGAGCCAAGTTACCTACAAGCCATCGAGCCTATAGGTAACTCAAGTGCTCAAGCCCACTACCAGTGGGTAGCGTTCCCATCATGCTGGCTGCATTGCCTCTCTGAATTGCAATGCTAATACGTTGAGCCAAATAAGTGCCAGCATTTTGGTCACGCGTCGCCTCAACCAGGCGCTCTGATAGAATTTTGAAAATAGAATGAGCTCCCGGTCCCCACGGACCCAGTGTCTCAACACCAAACGGCTCAAATATGTAACCACTGCCGAGGTTTCCATATTTTCGCCGTTTGCGCTGCTCTGCCGAAGTTGCCGCGACGCCAACCCCATTCTGTGATTCAGGAAGATGTGACGGAGCTAAAGTATCGACACAAGTTGCATCCCACACTAAAGGCCGTCCCATCTTCCATGGAATTAAAGTCATTCCGTCAGGTCTTTTACCATCGTCACGCATCAGACCATTCGGTTCGAGAATGGCTGGAACGTTGGCACTGGTAAAAGCCCGGCGGATGATATCGTTGAGGCTGGCGTGGCGGGAAATTCGGCCAGCACTTTTCTGGCACGAGAGGCCGTGGTGACCGAGCTGGTCAACAGCAGTACCACACTGACAGCTATGGGCAACAAAGCACCTTGCACCCAAACGTAAGCATATAGCGAGACGGAAAGCAGATGGATCCATAAGAGTACCAGTATTAAGCGAGGGAATGGCCTGCAACCAAAGCCCTGACTCCCATACAGAAACTGCTAGAAGTCTAGCACGCTCTGTGACGCTGGGACACGTATCTAAAAGATGTTTCCGTGCTAGTTCACAGAGCGGCCGATCCCACAGTCTCTGTGAGGATAGCCTCACTGGGAGCCCGGTATTTGGGCATGCCATCTCCCAGGCGCTTGTGGCCTCAGTCTGGTTTGAAATTTCTAAAGAACCCAAACTATGTGAAAGTATTTTTTCGACTAATTTAGAAGTACCATGAACTGAGGACAAGAAAGCCGGTAACGCAACACTAGAAATTTTACGAATACCTAAGCCTCCTAGTCTTACAGGTAAAGAAGCTTGCGACCAAGCCCTATCATCTATGTCAATATTCAAAACCGATACAAGAGTATTCTTTACGATATTGTCCATGCTCTCGAGGAGCGCGCCATGTTTCCATAGCGGACAACATCTTAAAGAATACGTAAATTTTGGGACAAAAAGGCAAAATCTAATAATTGTAAAAGCCATATGAGTGTTAATTTTGAGCAATCGGTCGGAAGAATTTTTAAAATTTTGAATTTTTTCTTCTACAAAAGGTGAAATTGATTCATCTAATATCGGCGAACCTAAAAGGCGAAGTGAACACTTGTCGACTAGTTTTATATTGTAAGCCAATGAGTTAAATTTTTGTAAAACCGATAATTTGTCTGAACAGTTATCGCAAACAAAAAGTTCGCATTTTGAAAAATTTAGTTCAAGCCCAATCATTTTAAATTCATCTATTAGTAATTTTAGATCACTTAAGACAGTATTCACATCACCTCCCAGAGTTCCGTCATCCAAATACCAAACATTTAGTTTGGATTGGAGACGTTGAATTATCGGATTGACAGCTAAAGAAAAAATTGCTGGGCCGCACGGGTCACCCTGCTGACATCCAACGGAAGACAAAAGAACATCGTTTTTGTAAATTAATTTTGATGGTTTACCATAGCATTGCCAAATAAAATTATATAACTCTGGAATTTTATCTTTCACCTGGGTCAGAAGGGTGCCTCTATCAACAGAATTAAAAGCATTCTTAACATCCACCTTTAGCAACACCTCTCCACAATTTTGATTTAAAAATGTTCTAAGGGAATGGACAGCAGCCTCACATCCGCCCCGCGAACCAAAACCAAACTGTATAGGCTGAAAAAGATTGCTTAAAGAAGCAAACATTTTCTTACAACCGATTTTAGCCGCGAGGCGGCGATATGTAGTGCCTACCGCTATAGGCCTGATGCCACCATCTTTTTTGTTTAGTGCGCATAAATTTGCGCCGTACAAAATATCTGTGACGTCATTATTGACTTGACCTGACAACATCAGGTTAACTAAAGCCGTAAGGTCTTTCAAAAGAGCCTCACCAATCTCGCCAGAACTAGCACATAAAAGATCTTTTAGAATTTGCGGTGTTAAGCCATCTAGGCCACCGGCAGACCCACCTTTAAAAGACATAACGGCCGCAGCAACATCCTGAGCGGTCGCCTCAACAGTGACGTCATTCTGTTGAGGTGGATCAGGTAAATGGAGATTTGTTGCCGCGGGTGGATGTTTGTCACGAAGTGACTGTATCGTATCCGAATTATAAGGGGCTAAAGTGTCGCTAGAGAACAAGACTCGTGCTGCCCCTGTAATGTCACCATCACTAATTTTGTTTTCTACAATCTTATAAGTCGCCAAATTATCTTTATTTTTAGAATTTGTATTATCCCGCCTTATGGGCGGGACAATCATGCAAGAATCGAAAGAAATGTCTTCCAATGCCATGTACTTTACGCAGTTTTCCTTTACTCTATTAGTAAGGGACGTTTTGTTATTAGGGTCAAAAGATACGTAAAGTACGTGGTATGAAAAAGTCAATAGATGTTCCCAGGCACTTAATGAATTTTGAAAAACAACTTTCTTAATTGCCCTTGAAAGAGACTGAGCAACTGAAATGCGTGCGCCTCGCGGAATGCGCTTTAAAATAGGGACCGAATTTTTGTACAAGCTCAATACCTCCCAAAACGGTTTGGGAGGAGTAGCAGCGCTCGTTAAACTGCTACTATTGATACTTTCTTCATTAACTCGTAAAGAAAGGGGGACATTGATTTTATGGCATTTAGTTTTGTGAATTTTTAAGCCCCTCTGACCTTTAAAATAACGAGCCTGGGGACACAAAGTACACAGAACCATGCTCTCTTGCGACACACTTCTTAAGACATCTGCATTCGTCACTATTTGCATGCAAAGAGCCATTTTACAGAAGTAAATAAAGTAATCTTAGGATTTCTAAAGACGTCAGTCAGTATGACTTGACGTGGCCCGCAAAGCGCCGGCGCGCAGCCGCGTTACCATGAAAACAAAAATAACAAATTAGCAGCAAATAGAACTATTTATGTCAAAAATGTGATGAAAACAAATACCCTTATAAAACGAATTAGCGATTATCTCTAGGTCTACAAACAATACCTTGCAAGTACCATAAGGCGCAGGGCCTACCGGTGGGCAAAATATGCCCTCAAAATAAGATAAAACTCTGAAAAATAAATTTAGCCAAAATAGCAAACTAAACTTGTCAGAGTTTTTTTTTTTTTTTGGCTTGTAGGTAACTTGGCTCTTTGCTGTATATAGTTTTAGTTTAGTTTTAGGAAATATAGGCAATTGGCCCGTAGATTGTACTATTACAGTGAAACTTGGTTAAAAAATAATAGCTATAGCACATAGTTATAATATTATGAGTAGTTCTATTAACTGATGATGTGGCACGTATTTTACCCCCGTTCTGTAGTAAATAACATTAAATATAAACCTAAACGCTTTCACACTCACAAACTCTGACTTAGTTAAAAGTCTTTTGTCGAGTGTGCCGGGAACATTTGCATCATACACACACACAAATTACACCCAGAACATCTTTGGGGAGAAATCTTGTTTTTTCATAGGGAATCGAACCCGATACCCATTGCTTTGAAGTCAAATGCGCAACCAACTACGCCTACGGGCACTTCATATTACTCTATATACATACTAGCCGTGCCCCGCGGCTTCGCCCGCTATTATCAAGTAAAAAATTAGCCTATGTGTTTATCCAAGGTAAAATCTATATAAATTACAAATTTCATCCAAATCCGTTCAGCCGTTAAAGCGTGAAGAAAGAACAAACATACTTACACAAAAACTTTCGGATTTATAATATTAGTAGGATAATCCAGAAAGATAAACAAAGAGAGAGTATGACAATAACCAAAGTGCTTCATTATCATCAACTTAGGTTAAAATTTGTCTCGAAAGCAATGAAATAAATGGCCCTGAAATTGTTACGGTGCTTATAATGGCAAATGGGCCGTCGTTTCATGTGAAATCTGCGTAATTTTGGTTTATTGCAGTCAGCAAGGCAGAAAACGAGCTATTTTCGCAAAATAACCATTCCTAATAAATCTTCTCATGGTCTGGTTTAAAGTTTTCTCTTATAACTTGCCAAGAAAGGACAAAAGAAAACGTTCAATCTTATGAAACTACTGAAGGATGGCTTCTGATTAAATGAACTCCATTGTGAACGATACTATGTCTGATGAGAAAATCTTAAATACTTGAAACTCTACAAGATAAATGCTAGTACCAACTTTTTCTAATTTGATAATTGAAAGCTTAAAAAAACCGACTTCATCGCTTATATTTTGGTTTTGGCAGGACCGATTTCGATAAAATTTATATGGTACAACCTCTGAAGTACACTCTACCAAACAAAAAATTATGAAAATCGATCCATAATTGGCGGATATATATCGTGTAACATACATACAAAAATAACACAGTCGAATTAATAACCTCCTTTTTTGAAATCGGTTGAAAATTTGTGAGCATGTTTTCCCGATATCAATGATGTTATCAAAAGTGGGAAAATATGGTAAGCTAAAGTAAACAAAAACTGAACCAGACATCTACCAGGCAAAGACATTTCATGCAATACAATTTTTGAAGTAAAACTTTTTATGGGAGGGCTTTGAAATTCTTATCCGTAAGCTTTTTGTTTGACGAGGTGGTGGTCATTAAAATGTTTCCCTGTAATAAAAAAGTTTCACTTCTATCGTGTGTATTTACGACACATCCTATTTTTTTTATAGATCTTATTAGAGAAATTATTTGTAGATCTTGTGAAAGCACAGGATAACATTGTTCCTGCTTATTTACTAAAAAAAGTCGCTAGGACATAACGTGCTACACGAACGTTAGTCCGATTGTGATATTGCACCTAATTTACGCGGTTTACGTCTTAAGAGCTAGCCACATATCTTTCACTTTTATTAACATCATTGGCGAATACCGACAGCGTACTTACAATTTTTCCAAGAATCTTCTGCACTGCAAAAATGGGGTTTTTATTTTAAAATTCTCGCAGGCTTAATGAATTGAATTGGATTATTTAAATAACAGCTTATCTATATTTCTCGCAAACACTTGTATAATCATTTACACGTGTTCAAAGGCTTTTATTATAGGTGCTAGAAACATTAATGTCACACACTTTCACAATATCACACCTAAAGTCAGAAACATAAAATTACTGGCTTATTTGTTTTTCTTTGTAAATATTGGTGGAAAATTGTCTGTGCAAAATGAAAAGACTAAATTAATTTGCCAACACGGTTCAATGGAATGTGGTTGTATTTTAAGGGGACAATAGATCCTACTAGTCCTACTAATATTATAAATCCATAAGTTTGTTTGTAAGTGTGTGTGTAAGTGTGTATGTTTGTTCCCTCTTCACGCTTTAACGGCTGAACGGATTTGGATGAAATTTGGAATGTACATAGATTATACCTAGGATTAACACATAGGCTACTTTTTAACTTGATAATAGCGGGCGAAGCCGCGGGGCACGGCTAGTATTACTATAAATCTATTTGATCTATTGCAAAAATAAACAAAAAAACGTATTTAAACTCACAGCTCTACACTAAGTTCAAAGACTTGTGTCGTGGGTGCTGGAAACATTTATATATCACAGTCACAATACACACATAACCAGAAGCACAAATCACCCTTGTTGTGCTCCTGCCGGGAATCAAATCCAGGACCCAACGGCGCAGAGGGCAGAGACGTATCCACCGCGCCAACTATTGTGTGAAACCACAAAGGTAATGATAAAGTGTATTCTATAGGAGGATCTTTAGATTTTTTTCGGTAATGCGTCCGGGCTTTGCGTTTAACCTGAATCTAGTTTTTTATATAAGATATATATATTATATAAGTATATACTTTGAGTAACTTACCATTAAATACTTACAGGAAAATGTATTGCTCACAAATTTGGGAAGTGGCTTTTATGGTTTTCACGGGATGTTTCCGCAGCTATCTTGCAATCCCGGTTGTTTCCGGGAGAGTGACTACACGGTGAGCTTACAAGCGTGCAGCGCTCACCGCAAGATTGATCTTGCAAACTACTTAAGGGGGTGATACCAAAATGTCTCCTAAACGCATGACTTTGTAACCGTTTCACTCCGCATTCATAATAAAACAAGATAAATGACAATATTCGTTGGAATTTGTGTAATATGATAAATGATCTCTTCTTATGTTTCAATGTTATATTCGGCTTAAAACACGAAAATTTCGACTTACTTTGTAGTCAACTAGTTTCGGATATATTAGTTGTCATTCATTTTCGTGTTTTAAGCCGAATATAACATTGAAACATAATGTCTAATACTCACGATAGTTTTAACATTAAAAATGATCTCTGCTTCTTAGAATATTCATAACGTTAAAAATATAAAGGAAAAAAATATCAAATCTCATGCAAATGACATCAATTTGAATTTTTGTAAGCATTTTGTTCCACTATTTTATATCAAAACACTGTGAAAGTTATTTCATATAAGTATTTTTACTAGAGGAATGAGTTCTTCTGCTTGTTACATTTCTTGGAGGCGCGTTTTCACAAAATTTTAATAAAACCATAAATCAAAGATTGCCATGCGTGACCTTCCGTAACCGCCACGATATAATTTACGCAATATAATTTATGTGCAAAAGTTTAAGGCGATAATTGCATATGGTTAAATAAGGTTTCGCTTTGACGTATATCTACCTCTTAAAACGTTTAAACAATCCTACTATCCTACTAATATTATAAATCCGAAAGTTTGTGTGTAAGTGTGTAAGTATGTTTGTTCCCTCTTCACGCTTTAACGGCTGAACGGATTTGGATGAAATTTGGAATGTACATAGATTATACTTAGGATTAACACATAGGCTACTTTTTAACTTCATAATAGCGGGCGAAGCCGCGGGGCACGGCTAGTGATAAATAGAACTACTCACAAAGTTAAGTCTGGGAATTCAAAAAGTTATGTTAGTTGTTAGTTCTTAAGTTTTTTTTAAAGTTTTTGTTGTTTTAATTAAGTGAACTGCCTACTGATTTAGTTGGCTGCGCGTTTGCCTTCAAAACAGCAGGTATCTGTGGGAACAACAAGCTTTTTCCGCGAAGGAAATTTGTTTTTCTATGTGTGTGTGATGTAAATGTTTTCGACACGTAACGATATAAGTCATCGAATTTAGTGTGGTAATATCGACGACTGTTATTAAAACGCATTCAGACTTGTTAAAAAGAAATATGTCCAGACATTGATGGTAAACGCTAGTTTAACTAAAAACTTCAATGATAAACATAACAGAAACGGGTATCTTCTAATTTGCTACATCTTTGGCCACATCTTCACTTTCCATCAGGTAAGATAGTGGTCATATGCTTGACTATCGAGCATAAAAAAAAGTAAATCAAACTATGTTTTTATCAATGTAAGTGTATGTATGTCTCTGTTTTATTTCTATTTTATTTATTTCAACGAAGAAAGAGGCAATGCCGCGAGCATGATGGGAAGAGCTACCCACTGGTAGTGGACTTGAGCACTTGAGTTACCTATAAGCTCGATGTCTTGTAGGTAACTTAGTTCTTTGCTGTATATAGTTTTAGTTTAGTTTTAGGAAATATAGGCAATTGGCCCGTAGATAGTCAAGGCTACATATGCGTACCTACCTATAAAAAAAAAAGGATAATAGCCAACAATTACGCTTTCATGCGTCGTTTTACTCAAAGAACACTTTTCATCTATCCTTATTCGGGTAACTTCTTAATACGTTCAGAAACACGTACAATATTTGCATACAAAAATAATAAAACCGGCCAAGTGCGAGTCGGACTCGCGCACGAAGGGTTCCGTACCATTATCTATAAAAATCAAGTTTGTTTTATGGGAGCCCCTTTAAATATTTATTTTATTTTATTTTATTTGTTGTTATAGCGGCAATAGAAATACATCATCTGTGAAAATTTCAACTGTCTAGCTATCACCGTTCTTGAGATACAGCCTGGTGACAGACGGACGGACGGACGGACGGACAGCGAAGTCTCAGTCCCTTTTTACCCTTTGGGTACGGAACCCTAAAAACTATGTTGGAAAATAACAATTTGGTATGCCACCAAAGTTACTGTTTTAAGAATTATTTTGTCTCGAGGTCTATCTCCAAAACAGCTACACATGTAAAACTGAAGCTTACGTATAATATCAGTTATATCTTGTACTTGAACAGTAAATACAAAAATCAAACAATTATTAATTAGAAATAAAGTTATTAGCTTCAATTTTTTTCTTTATTAGGCAAAAAGTATGTGTGAGATCTTATTTTGGGGCGAACAACTACTTTATTTGTTAGTTTATATTTACTAGACTAGTTTCTCTAACAAATTTCCAACCTTCCTCCAAAAATCTAACCATCGCATCGTATTGCAAAAATTGTTAAACGGTTTGTCTATTCGTTTAGATGGACTTCGATAGATTTACGAAGAGCTTTACAATTTCTAGCTGGCGTTGAAAATTCACTGTACGACTAGAGAGCTAGCGATTTCGCCTTTGTTCGGATTCGTTGTCCATCTACTGTCAGTCTCAATAAAAACGGTCAGAACCACTCTGAAGTCATACCGATGACTACAGAGTGGTTCTGACTGTTTTTATTGCTACTGAGTAATTTTAACAGAGACACGCATGTGAGATATATCTAAAGACTGACATATAGCCTCGAATTATTTAAATTATTGCTATTGATTTATCAGTTACTATCTGTAGCTTTCCTATTTTGGATGCTACGTTTAGAAAAAAAATGTTTTTCATCTTTCACGTTTATATATTATACGTTGCCTAGCAGGTACTTTATTACTACAATCCTACTAATTTATAAATGCGAAAGTTTGTATGTGTGTGTGAATGTTTGTTTACACAAAAACCGATGTTGATGAAAATTTAGAATATAGATAATTTAGGTTCCGAAATAACACAAAAGCTACTTTTTAACTTAATGGACGCGGGCGAAGCCGCGGGGCACAACTAGTATAAAATATTTTTTTTAATGTTTATGGTTACCTACTTTTACTTTACATTGACGTAATCCCATCCACAATAAAAAAAAATCCATTTGCAATTTTTTTTTTGGGGCAGGATTCTACATGACCTTTTTAGCGTACCCATATAATCAACTCACCAAAGTTTTATTAGAATCAGATGCTATGCTCATTTAATTTATTTTTGAGGAACTAGCATGTTACAAATGTAATAGTTCTAAGGTTTAGCAAATTTACGGTGAGCCAATTAAAGGTCCTCCGCGATTAGAAAAATAGTATATCCTATCTAGTCAAATTTATGAAAGAACACATTTAAATAAACAATTGTTTATAATTATGTTACATTAAACTCAATACTAAATTCAAATTAACAAAAATAACTATAACTATATTTAAATATGTACAAAACTTAATTTAATAGACCGCTACCAGTTGGCAAAGTACCCAAAATGCTGGCAGCATTGCCACGATTGGCAATGCTCAATCTCTGTCTAAAATATTTGCCAGCATTTTGGTCACGAGTTGCTTCGACCAAACTCCCTGTTTTTTGTCAATAAATTAAATAAATATGGTTTAAAATGAAATAATATCATATTAATAATTGATTTATTGGAAAAGTGTAAACTTCTTATTATCGGTCATCGAGACAGGAAACAAACCAACGATTATTACTTTAGCTACAAAATCTTTGTTATCGATACTGTTAGCATAGGGATCGAAAAAGTTACTGCTTAGCCGTCTCACCGGCAACTAGATCTGAAACGAGTTACTCATCAAGGTTTGTTGAAATGTTTTGCTCGCTCGCCATAAATATGATTTTGTCTAAGTATAATTTATTTTTATCGAGTGTACATTCATTAATGGATCCTTATTGGTTTAGAGGGTGGGACTAAATCAATTTTACCTAGTGATTCGGGATTCGGGACAGTCAAGAGGAAATCTATAGTAGATATGTTTAGATTTTATGTAGAAGTGTGTTTTCAAAGTTAGCGGTGTAACTCACTTACATCGAAATAGGAGGCAAACGTACCTACGTTACTTTAGCTGCAAAATCCTTGCTCACGCCTTACAGCCGACCTCGACTGTCACTGTCACGTGTCACCTACTGATCAACGTACGAAGCACCTGTGACTGACATCATAAGCATTCCCAACGAGGGTTCAAAAATGAAGTAATTTATACCCGACTGCCAAGGAATGGTTATGTTTTTCACGCGTATCTTGTATGTAGGTATGTATTGTGTGCATATTTGTACATTGATTTATTACCTTGTATCTTCCAAATGGCTGGATGGATTTCGACAGTTAAGGTATCGTTATATTCGTCTTAAAACCCAAGTGGACCAAGATAGGATAGCACAAAGTGTAACAAAAAAAAAGGCGGATTTTTAGCTCGAAATAAATAGTATAAGTAAAATTAACCAAACCTTTTGAGTAGGATATCAAAATGAAGGAAACTAAAAGGGAATTACAGAAAAGAAGGTTTACTTGAGTCCAAATTGCAAAGTCTCGGTCACCTACGTAAGGTGGCAAGCTTATCGGTATTCTATCGCTTACATTTTGAAGAGTGTGCACAGGAATTACATGAGTTAATTCCACCATGCCCTTTTTACCATCTAACAACAAGACAAACTATCAAATAAAAGTCATCCATTTATAGTCGACATACCTCCAGTTTGCTCGAAGCGTTTCGCTTTACAGCGAAGAAGTGGACATTGCCTGTGTCTTTGTTCCCCGAACGGTATAATTTGGGAGTCTTTCAAGTCTCGAGTGAATAGGTATCTTCTAGGCAAGCATGTCCCATCATTGGCCGCATCATCACTTTCTATCAGGTGAAATAGCATCTGCATAAAAAAAACTTTTTTCACAGTTGGGTTTTTATTTTATTTTTAGTATATTGACTTGTTTTTCAATAAGTAGTTCTTGTATGTCAAGTCTCTTTTCATTCAGTATTAATATACTTACATGTGATTCCATAAAAAGTGCATATATTTTTTCCCGAGACCGAACTTGTTGATGCGCTATGCCGTGGCATGTCCTGGATTCGTGTACCCGACATTCAATTACGTGCCGTGTCGTGTAACTGCGTGCATTGTTTGTCGAACGCTATTATAGAGCAGTTTATAGATAACAGTACCTAAACTACAAAGACGGCAACTGCATAGTATTCCGTCGTCGTCACGTGTAAAAACTTTAAATTGTACTTTATTAATTAATTAATTAATCGATCGCATCGTTACCTAGCATCAGGTGCAATAGTGGTCAAATGTTTGCTTATCACAAAAAGGGCTAGTATTTACTATTTTCGACCACGACATCACTTACCATCGATATTGTGGTTAAACGCTTCCCTATTTAAAATAAAAAATATATGTGAAAAAGTCACAGAATAATGATAATTTCAAATTACACAGTCTCAAATAAAGTATTTCTATTTTCTATTAAATTAAGGTTCTTAATAAAATGCTGCTTAATAAAATTGTCATACAATACAAAACTATTTATTGTATATTAAAATATAAATAATTAGCAAAATCTAAATTTTGAAAATACTTTGGACTAAATAGTATGAAACAAAATAATCTGGAAAATGGAACCAATATTAACCAAAAATATCTCGATTGTCACCAAAAATAAATCAAAATCAGTCCAGCCATTTGGAAGTTACGACGCCGCACACAAACACACCAGTTAAACTTATACTTTTTTCATCTCTTTATAGCCTTTCTTATTGCGTCGGGGGTTGATTAATAAAAATAAATAAATTCAATGGCTACCCATATCTTATCGCTTGAAGCGACCTCTTTCAGGCAACCTGCAAGAGATGAAGTTTCATTTTGACAGCTATGCAAGAATTAATCGCTTTGTTCGTTTTGAACTAACATACTGTTACTCGTATAGTATACGAGTAAATCAAACAGTCAGTGAACCTAGTTGGTAGCTATAGAATACATAATAGTATGTACCTTACAATGCTAGTAAATGCTGGTAGGAACCACTTTAGTGTAGTAGTATGCCAACATAGGAACAATAATTATGTGGGTACTTTTAGGAACATGGCACTACTACCATAGGGTTTCTTAATTATTATTTTTTTTATCTGCTATCTACGGACCAATTGCCTATATTCCCTAAAACTATGTACATCTACAATAATATAATCATAATCATAATCATATTTTTATTGCAGATATCAGGTAAAACAAAATATGACACAAAACATGTTGTTAGTATTATTATAGTACAAAAAAAAATAGTAATTCTCTATGGGCCCCAAACTAGGCATAGCCTGTATCTTGGGCGCCCGTTGCTCGAAATAATTATCACAATATCCTAAAACTATATACACATATAATTTTTCGTGTGTTGTCTCTCTATAATTACTATTCAGTACATGTACCTATTATATGTGTAATCGAACCGCCACGCCAGTTGGCATAGTTGGCTGCGCTTCGCAAAAGCTTCGTAAAAGTCGGACTCGATGGGAAAAATTATTCCCAACTAATCACAGTGTAACTCGTTTAGTGTGACTGGTTGGGAACCCACCCTTCTAAGCATCAGATATCGGGTTAGATTCCCAGTGGGAATACAAGATTTCTTCCCTAGGGAAATTTGTGTTTCTGGTTCTTGGTGTGATTGTGTGTGTGATATTTAAATGTTTCCAGTACCCACGATATAAGTCTTTGAATTTAGGGGATGTTATCGTGAAAGCGTTTGCGAAAAAAAAATTAGGGCCTTTTAAATTTACTTTCACATTAATGTTGCTCATTTTAGTTATTTCATCCCTGCCCATATTGTGTTATTTCTCACGGTTTCACAAATTTCACGTTTAATTTTCGCCACGTTTTAATGTTTGTCATTTAATAAAATTTCCAATCGTTTTCCTTAAAATGTAGAGAGCAATTAAACAATTTGCTGTTTTACCCAATCAATATGTTCATTGAAAAATATATTTTCGGCTGAGTTTCCAGTTCACGCTTTTTAAACATGAGCACGACACATGTAATTGTTGGACGCATTGACTATAAGTGCTGAGCGTGCAACAAAGCAAGGCTTGCAGTGGTGTGCCAGACAAATAGAATAATAGGTATGTATAGATATATATTTTGTCCCTAAAGATCAAAATCAAAACCATTATTACCAATTTATTCACATGGGCCCCAAAGAGGCACGCATGAAAGTTACTGACTCTACCGCCAGATTCTCAAAATTTCAGCCATCTGGAGAAGATTTGTAACGAGATAGCCATTACCAAGGATTTTTCGAAGAAGGATTATCGAGATAGGAAACAAACGGTAGGTTGTAGGTACCACCCTCGACAACAAGATACCATCAGCTGAGATAGATTTCAAATGTCAGCAACATTGCCAGATATAAAAATTATTCACTATATAATATGAAAACCGGATACCCACCGTGCTCTAGAAAATCTCCCTTAATTTATTTTTCCAATAACGTTTTACGATGTATTTGTTTGCCCGAAATCATAATTTATTTTTAAAATCAAATTTTTTTGTGTCTTTATTAACCTACACAAAAATATGTTTTCAGAATAATCAATTTACCGAAGAATATTTTTTCAGCCTATTCATTTACTGTAACTTGTGTGATTAAACATAGTTTCTTTTAATAAGTATCATGAACGCTTTTTTTTTAATCCTTCGTATATAAGCATTTGCCATCTCACCTGATATAAAGGAAAGTTGCGGCCAAAGACATGTTTGTCTAGATAGATATCTATATCATATTTCTACTCTAGACTTGAAGACAGTTTATATAGTTCCGGCTACAAAGACGCGGGCAATAAGTTCCATTCCTTCGCAGTACGGATGATAAACGAAGAAGCACATCGCTTTGGATGAAGTAGAGGTATGTCAAGCATAAATGGAAGACTTCTTTCTTGATCTTCATTAATATTGTTGGTATTACGAAACGTGATACCCACACGTTAGTGATTTTACAAACTCATGAATGGGCTACAATATATTGAATCCGTCTAAACAAATATATTTATTTATTTACAAGGAAGACCAACAGCCGAAGCCAATTAATGGTCCTCACGGATAGAAACAATATGTTTTACTAATTAACGCAAACATGACATTAACGCATCGATACACAAAGAAAAATAGAAAAGACGTAACAAAATTTCAAAATTGAGTATACATCCAAATGAAGACAATAATCAGAATATTGTAAATAAGTTAAACAATTGAGTCTTATTATCAAACAAGTATAGTACTATATTATTTCAATAGGTCTGTATTAACAATTTACTATACTGCCAGGATGAAACCATTTTATTGAAAATTAAAAGCTAACTGATTACTATTATATTTCTAATTATGTTAAATAATAGCATCTGAATCTAAATGCAATCAGTGAATCAGTTTGTTCTAGTGGGCTCCAAAGAGGCACTCAAAATGACTCAATATTTACTTAATTACATTCTACAACTTACTTTAGCAGGATTTGTTTTTTTTTACCACACATATCTGGTTGTCAATCAAATATTTGACGTTTATTACTGCCTGTTAGTTTAGTTGGCCGAGCGTTCGCCTTCAAAGCACAGAGTATCGGGTTCGATTCCCGGCGGGAACACAAGTTATCTCCCCAAGGAAAATTTCTGTTTTTGGTTCTGGTTGTGATTGTGTGTGTGATTTGAATGCTTCCGGCACCTACGACACAAGTCATCGAACTTAGAGTGGGCCTCTGAGTGTGAAAGCGTTTATTTTTTTCTCCCTAAGGAAAATTTCTGTATTTGGTTCTGGTTGTGGTTGTGTGTGTGATTTGAATGTTTCCAGCACCTACGACACAAGTCATCGAACTTAGTGTGGGCCTGTGAGTGTGAAAGCGTTTATTTTATTTAACCTGTATCGGTGTAACTTTTTTGATGAAATGCTTGTTAGGCGGCTTATTTTTATGGGTTGTCTGAATTGCCTCTGACTGAAAATGCACCAAACATTTTCAGAACTTTTAAATTCGATATACTACAATATAAATAAATTGAAATCAAATGAACGAACTCTCCAAATTTTTTTTAAATTTCTGTTTGGTTTGCATTTGATCACTATCTCACCTGATGATGATTAATATGAATGATTTATTGAACTTAGTGTGGGATTGTGAGTGTAAACGTATTAATTCGTTAATGGAATGCATTGCAGCCTCATGCGATTCTTTGTTGTTTACCGATCTCTGTCACGAGGTACTACAAATTTTAATATAAAATGGGTACCTCTGACCATCAGGCCAATATGTCGCTTTTCACCTTTCTTAGCATTAACGCTTAGGTGGGATAGTGGTCAAAAGCTAGCCTATCATAGATATAATACAGATTCTTCCTTACTTATTGAATCATTTAAGTAGTCAGTGCTTTTTTAAGTTCGAAGGGCAAGCATTTGATCACTCTTTTACCAGATGTAATAATCATGCGGCCAAAAATGAACCATGCTTGTCTAGAAGATACTCTTTTGACACAACATGCACTTTTGACTTGAAAACTCCCAGATTATACCATTCAGGGAACCAAGACGCGGTATAACATATAATATATTTTCTTTTTTTTTCATTGTGTAACGATGCGTTAATGTACGTTATATAGTAAAATATATTTTCAAGCTACCATGGTCACTTTCTCTATAAATGTTTGTATCAATAACGGGATATTTACCATGTATTTCGTTATTTTTTTTCTATCCGTGAGGACCAGTAATTGGCTTCGGCTGTTGGTCTTCCTTGTAAATAAATAAATAATAATAAGTACTAGTGATAAAAGTAGAAGCGAAACGCTTCGAGCGAACTGAAGGTATGTCAAACATAATTGGATGGAGTTTGAGTTTGATTATATTAACTGATAAACTTCGTGTTGAGACAATGGGCCCGTGGGGAAAGGGAGCTCATTCTATCTACAAAAATCTATCAGAGTGCCTAGTTGAGGCGACGCGTGATCAAAATGCTGGCACTTATTTGGCTCAACGTGTTAGCATTGCAATTCAGAGATCCGATGCCGCCAGCATGACGGGAACACTACCCACTGGTAGTGGGCTTGATCACTTGAGTTACCTATAAGCTCGATGTCTTTTAGGTTACTTTGGTCTTTGCTGTAGGTATATAGTTTTAATTTAGTTTTAGAAAATATATGCAATTAGTCCGTACTTGAATATGGATACATAGTCCTCCATTCGAAAAATAAATATTTACTAATAAAGAATTGTTATTAAACATATAGTAGAGTCGTAGAGTCATTCAAAATGGTTAAAATGTACTATAGTTAATTTTTACACATATATATTATAATTATAAATTATATTCCGCTTTTATCTTATATTCTCGTCTTACAAGAGATGACTGTATTTTATGGTTTCAATTGATTGCGTTAAAAGATTTATCTTAAACCTTTGTTCCATTATCCCAGATTTCTACGCCGCCGATGTGAAATTCGTAGTGTTACTGAAATGTGAATGATTTAGTATCCTATATAGGCATATTATTTTATATTGGAGTCCTATTATAGCCAAGGACACGGCTCTAAGTAAAGGTAAGGGTCGATAAGTAGTCAGAATTAATACATTTATAACAAAATAAATAAACAATTGTCCATATAAACACAAATTGTGCATTCACACACACAGCCCTACACTAAATGCAAAGACTGGTGTCGCGAGTTTGTAGCATTCACATCACACCTACAATCACACCCAGATCCAGAAGCACAAATTTCTCTTCCCTCTCTTTTTTACAAAGGATTTTTTTTTCGATTTCAATTTGTAGATAATTAACTTTTGACTATGGTATACATGATATAACATAAACGCTTTCACACTCACAGCTCCTCACTTATTTCATAGACTTGAGTCGTGGGTGACAGGAACATTCACATCACACACATAATCACAACCAGAACCACAAACACAAATTTCATCGAGAAGAAAACTTGTGTTCCCGCTGGGAATCGAACCGTATACCCTGCTCAGAAGGCTACCCAACTAAGCTAACGGGTAGTTTAAAAAAATTTAAAAGGACTGTAATAAAAAGGACATTAAAACAAATTTTTTTGCTGTATAAGTATCTGCCGCAATCACGAAACAAAGTACAAATTGGAATAGCTAAGCAATCTTACCGAGAATTCTTTCTTTCTGATTTAAGGCGATGGCATTCCTTTTCCATAGCTATATTCTCCTTAATGTAGCCAGTTATTCTGTCTCTGAAAATTGGTCGTTGTTTCGTTCGTTACGCAGAGTTAGGAGTACAAAAGGTCCCCAATCAAAAAGTAAACAATTTATGTAGATGTAGGGATCAAAGTGGAGAGGTGTAATTGTTAACTCAGACATATAGGGGTCTCTAGATTAAGTTTGTGGGCCAGACCGCACAAGCACGGCTCATAGTCAATGAGTTTGTGACATATAGGATACGGGAAAAGTGACATGTTATAGTGAGCTGGTCTATTGTGGAAACCATAGTTTAATCTAGTATATAAATAAATAAAAATTTAATAAAATAAATTCATTTATTTCAGAAATGGTCCGTACTCTTAGAGGTCCATACTTTTAGAGGTGATAGAGCATTTTGTGAGTTGCTTGCCTGGCTTGCTACCAAAGTAGCTTACCACCATCAAGTTGAAAGTCTGCCGCCAAGCCAAATACGGTGTTCCGGCAGTTATCCTTGAGAGCCTGCGTATTCCAGGTCTAGTGTGTTTACCAGCTTCGATCACATCGTCACTTACCATCAGGTGAGATAGTGGTCAAACACTAGCCTATCACATTTAAGAAAAAAAAACAACTCAAAAAAATTAAAAATTACATAAAAAATGTTAGTCTTACACACCTTATATAGTGTAGTCATCTTATATAGTGTAGCCAAGACTCTTCTTATCTCTTTTGACTTAAGACTATGTTCAACAGTTTTGACTAAAATGATTGATCAATGGTGGTTTTGCTCGATTTGCTCGTCGTCGCACCCATATGTAATACCTTTAAACGAGCAATTATTCTTGTGTGTATATATATATATATATATATATATATATATATATATATATATTACAATCTACGGGCCAATTGCCTATATTTCCTAAAACTAAACTAAAACTATATACAGCAAAGAGCCAAGTTACCTACAAGCCATCGAGCCTATAGGTAACTCAAGTGCTCAAGCCCACTACCAGTGGGTAGCGTTCCCATCATGCTGGCTGCATTGCCTCTCTGAATTGCAATGCTAATACGTTGAGCCAAATAAGTGCCAGCATTTTGGTCACGCGTCGCATATAAATATATATATATTTATATATATATATTTATATATATATATTTATATATATAATCAGGATCTCGGAAACGGCTCCAACGATTTTCATGAAATTTTGTATGCAGGGGGTTTCGGGGGCGATATATCGAGCTAGCTAGGTTTCAATTTTAGAAAACGTCGTTTTATCCGTGTTTTCAGCCGAGCAAAGCTCGGTCATCCGGGTACCTACTGTATATAAAACTAGCAGGCTTGCGCTGCAATACCACGAAAAGAAAAAAAAGCATTTTACCTCTTAAACGTTTATGGTTGTCTAGTACTTTAATAACATACTAAAAACTTATTGACTAAATTATTACCTCCTTTATTTATTGTGTTTACCTAGTGACGTATTTTGCCCATCAAGATTTTTTTCGTTATTCTGCTGCTAAATAATAAAAGTTTTGCCGATATTTCAATTAAAATTACTTTAGAATTATTTCAGTCAAAAGTACTTATGACTGAAATACTTTTTGAGTTTAATCTTTACATTATTTATATTCATTTCGGTTGACAACAATCGAGACTTTCTATACTGACGCGTCGCGTTCTTATTGCACCACTGCAGAGATACAAGCTCTGAGAGCTTCTGGCACAGCGCCACACAACCGTTAAGTATCGATATTGAAGTGATAACATTATACCAACCAATGAAACTTAAAAAGTACAAGAACGTAATTGAATCTTTGAACAAACTACTAACTTTATTTAAGGTTCAGTTGGGGTTGCAACATTTGTTTCTTCTGTTGAGTCATTATACTGAAATTAATCATCGGTACGAAAGAGCTGTAACGAATTTAACTCTATCCAAATTCTTATTTTGACCCGACTACGGCGAAGTCAATAGGAGGGTTATGATATTAGCACCTTTTGTATGTAGGTTATTTATTGTGGGTCTTATAATAAGCTCAGAGTCGCACAACGAGCTATGGAAAGGGCTATGCTTGGAATTTCTCTACGAGATCGAATCAGAAATGAGGAGATCCGTAGACGAACGAAAGTCACCGACATAGCCCAGCGGATTAGCAAGTTAAAGTCGCAATGGGCAGGGCACATAGTACGCAGAACTGATGGCCGATGGGGCCGAAAGGTTCTTTAGTGGAGGCCACGGACTGGCAAGCGCAGTGTCGGAAGACCGCCCACAAGGTGGACGGACGACATAATGAAGGTCGCAGGAAGACGCTGGATGCAGGCCGCTAACAACCGTTCGTTTTAGAAAACTTTGGGGGAGGCCTATGTCCAGCAGTGGACTTCTTGTGGCTGAGGAGATGATGATGATGATGTATGTAGGTTTGTATCTACCTATGTATATTTGTTTGTTCCTTCACAGCGTCCAGATTAATAGATTGTAATGTTTATATAGGGTATCGATGAATTGGTCTTAATTCTATTAGCGTCTTAGTCTAGGTATTTTTATAAAAAAACTAAATGGAGACTGTAGTACTCCGTACTCCATAGTCCATAAAGTAGCAACAATTGTGATTGCTGTTTAGCATATGGTGGTGTTATAGTGAGGAACTCGTTCATCAATCTAGTAAAATCTATTTTCTAGTAGAAGTAACGGGTATGCCTCTATGTTATCATTCTTATTTCGGTAGATACTGCAATTCGTATTTTGCTCTTTGTGCCCTCTGATATTTTTTACTTAAAAAATAAATTAAATCCACGCTGTAAGCACTAATTGCTTTGTAAGTGACGTTTCATAGCCATGAAATATACATAAATTTTAATGAGAAAAGCCAGAAGACGCGTTTTAGCGTCTGTCAGACCGCGTTTTGTATTCTAACCAAAATTGACTTCCTAATATCCCTATTTTAATTTGAATAATGCGGTATTTAGGAGACGCATTCGCGCGGTTCCCGGGGGTATAATCTGTTTAATTTGGTTAGGGTTTCAGTGAGCCCGTATCCCGCCCCATATTGTGGCGCTAAGACGCCATTTACCGTATCTATAGGGATTAAGGAGTGCGTTTGATGCGTGACAAGGACGCTCGAGCTTACAATGGGCACAATAATATGTTATAGTACGCTACTCTGCTTAGCGTTTTGTTGTAATGTGAGATGGTATTGTCTCTGTGAAATCGTTAAGACCCTCGTCAGTTTTGATTATTGTACTCTGTTGTTTCTTGGTATGCATAGCATTTAATTTACCTTCTTGACTACTATCTATAATGATTTACGTTTTGTAATGTACCTATTACGGGTGGATTTGATCAAGACAAATTAACGCTCCGTTGCATGCGCGGTCCATCGTGGAAAGCATCGCCTCTTTTTTTTAATGACAATTCGGTTAGCGTTTGTCCGCTATCTCACCTGATGAAAAGCGACGATGCGGTCGACGATGGGACATGCTTGCCTAGAAGGTACCTGTTCATTCTTGACTTGAAGAGGCCTAAGTTATTTTTATCGGGAAACAAGAACGAAGACAGTGTATTCCACTCCTTTGCGGTTCGCATTATAAAAGTAGAGGCAAAACGCTTGGTTCTAATCTGAGGAATATCCACCATAAAAGGATTTCTTGTTTAAGTACTCCTTGTTGTCCCATGATGGAAGGGAGCTGGAGGAACATCAGATGAGATAAATGTAATATAATATGTGTTTAAATTTGGTAAACATTTAACCACTATATATCTCACCTGATCTCGTTTGAAATCTCTTTACTGATACCGTAATTTAAATTAAAGAAAACACATCATGTTTGATTTTGACAGCTATTAAACATTTAACTAAACACTGATTAAACGACGGCAAACGTTTGTCCACTATCTCACCTGATGTAAAGTGACGATGCGGTCGACCATGGATCACGTTTGCTTAGAAAATACCTCGCGACTTGAAGTCTCCCAGATTGTAATTATCAGGAAACACAGGTTCAGGCTTGGGCATAACGAATGTAGCAGCAAAACGCTTCGTCTTCTTTAATTGTTTTTTTTATTAGCTCCATTTATATGCCTGTATATTTTGTACTATATTATATGTGTCTTAATTTCATAACGACGTTTTTGGATGTTTAGCTGTGATTTGCAAATAGGCAGACAGCGTTATTGCCAGATTTAAATTATTAGTTTTAAGTGGACACATACCACCAAAACGTATTTTTGTCTATAAATTTGCGTTAAGTGCAGTTTTAAACGTAGGAACTCGTTATTCCGACTTCAACAATGCTGGCAATCAGTTGGCCTGTAGCCAAACAATTGTACTGCTATGTCTCCGTACCACTTAGCCGTCAACCGCAACAACCTTCAAGATCTACTGAAGATGATCTGTTCAAAACGTTATTGGCAGAAGACGTTGAACATTTGTTTGAGGAAATACTTTTTCATCTTGAACAAAAACCGACCAAAATATACCGAACTTGTCGTTATCTTTCAAGATGAATATTTATACTAAAATCGTTTGTATTTGTGTTTATTATCTCAACATTCTATGGCTAACTTAATGGCTTAACGCATTTTAAATTTACCGGAAATTGGACTTAGGAAATTAGAATACAAACAACAACAAACAAACGCATCACACTCACAGCCCCACATTAAGTTCAAAGACTTGTATCGTGGGTGCCGGAAACATTCACATCACACACACATGTTACACCCAGAACCAGAAGCACAAATATCCCTTGGGAAGGAATTTGTGCTCCTGCCGGGAATCAAACCCAGGACCCGCGGCACAGAGGGCGGACACCTGTCCACTGCGCCAACTGGGCCGTCAAGAATAGATATAGCTTATATACAGGATAAACTTTATATACTTCTTAACCTGATTCATCATACGTGGTGCGGCTCTCTTCTAGTATCCACCTATAATTAAAACAAAATGTTAAAGGCGTAATTCATATATATATAGAAAAGCACATAGTTAACAATCAAAAATGTTATACCACAGACTAACAGGCTAACAAGAGCCACCCAAAAGAGGTTCCTTTTTAGTTTTCTTATGAATTTGATCGCAAGCGAATTGATTCACTAAATACCTCAGATAAAAAAAGTTTCGTTTTTATGGATTGCATGTTTTTTGCATTTATTATTTGACAGAGTTATTTACGTATAGTACGTATATTTGAAGTTGGTTAGCGCGACCAATCTTAGAATACCTAATTGTTAGTAACGGGATATTTACTTTACGATAATTCTTGTGTGTGTGGCCACTGACCATGTCAGCTTAAATTTTAAATTACAACCATTGTAGTTAAGTTAACCTTCCTTGTCCGTTACTTTATAGATAAACTTTACAATGACAATGATAATATAGGTACATTATTAAAATTTATTGAACGAAATAGAAGACTGAGGTTAGTATTATTGAAACAAAATAAGTTCTCAATATCATATGTAGAAAAAAGATCTGTAGATATCTAACATTACGCTTATTTGAAAAGATACGGCAGACGTCATATGTATGAAGTGAATTAAGATGAGATACATATACATAAGGTTAAACAAATTAAATCAAGACACGCAAATGTTATTGTATATGCTAGCGGTACTTATATAAAATGTATGACAAGTACAGAAAGACAGTAGATTTCGAGCTTCTGTCAGGCTTGAAGAGATAAGTAGAATAGGTAGGTATTACAAACAAGCATATGTAGGCAAGGTATTCGTTGATACTACCACAGAAAACCATATATCACGGTTTTACATAAAAATACATATTCAAGCATTACAATACACACATGAAAAAAATTGTAGCTACGTTCACCAAGTGTCGATAAGTGAGCATTCTTAATAACAGAATACATTTTCCTCGAGTCATACTCCATTACATAAACATGAAGGTTGTCTATCACGTCTCGACTTTCATGGGAAGACAAATTGTCACTATTCGTGAGGCATCCCGAGGGACAGACGCTTCCATCGATATTTACCGGATCGAAAAAAAAAGAAAGGAATGGATAACTATCTCGTGGTCCGCAGAACACCCCCCGAATACTAATTCGAAACATTATCTCGGTACCAGAATTCAAGATAAACAAAAGAATCTTTTGTTTCGGAAGCGCCAACTGAGGTTCTTTCAATCCTAATTAAAGATAGGAATCTGAAACGAAGTAATTGTTTTCTGACTATTTTATGCAATTTTAATTCTCATATAAAAAGTACGTACTTTGTAGTAAATAATCTGTAATCTGGTCGTGATTATTGCAACATTCTCAAACAGCACTCATTTGAACCGGTGTGAAGTTGGCAGCCAAAATTTATCTGCCTATAATCCGACCAAATTAAGAAGTTTTTTTCAACAGATTGTTTCATGCTCTAGGAAGTTAATTTTAATATTAAAAAGCGCATACATTGTGTATATGAACAAAAATAATCTAAATTATCATTCATTTTATACCATTTCACTTTATAATTTCCAATAGATATCATTTTATAAATTAGCATTTTAAAATATCAAGTCCCCTAAACTGAGACATAAATGGAGCATAAATAAAAAGAACAACATCCAAGCTATCATTCAAACAAAACGAGAAGGTGGCTAAAGCACCAATAAACCCTTTAATAGTTATCTGAAAATCGCAACTTTTTTTTCCAACTCTAATTTAGGCATATGCTGCTATGGAACAATCAAATCCCATTGCGTGGGCTATGATTGTAGCTAAAATAGATAGAAAATGGTCTAAGCTTTCAAATGAGTATACTGAAAAAGTGGCCAAAAGCCAAATTAGCTCTCTACTAGTCATCTATGCACCAAAACTTTTTATTGTATATATATTTACGCTGACGCCATTTTCCACCACCAAATCCCCTAGTCTGGGTCATAATTGGCACAAAATAAGAAACACGATTAAAAATACTTTCAAACAAGTATAGTAAGAAGGTCGCAAAAGGTCGGCTTAACTCTCTACTGGTCATCTGAAAAAGTCTTTTTTTATTTATTCCTACGATAATTTAGGCAGATGGTGATTTAAACTATCGTATCCCCTAAGCTGGCCCTTGATTGTAACTAAAATGGATAGAACATGGTCTAAGCTTTCAAATGAGTATACTCACAAAGTGGCTAAAAGCCAACTTAACCCTCTACTGGTCATCAGAAAATCTCATTTTCATTTTATTCACACGATAATTTAGGCAGATGGTGATTTAAACTATCGTATCCCCTAAGCTGGCCCATGATTGTAACCAAAATAGATAGAACATGGTCTAAGCTTTCAAATGAGTATAGTCACAAAGTGGCTAAAAGCCAACTTAACCCTCTACTGGTCATCTGAAAATGTCAATTTTATTAAATTCACACGATAATTTAGGCAGATGGTGATTTAAACTATCGTATCCCCTAAGCTGGCCCACGGTTGTAACCAAAATGGATAGAACATGGTCTAAGCTTTCAAATGAGTATAGTCACAAAGTGGCTAAAAGCCAACTTAACCCTCTACTGGTCATCTGAAAATGTCAATTTTATTAAATTCACATGATAATTTAGGCAGATGGTGATTTAAACTATCGTATCCCCTAAGCTAGCCCTTGATTGTAACCAAAATAGATAGAACATGGTCTAAGCTTTCAAATGAGTACACTCAAAAGTGGCTAAAAGCCAACTTAACCCTCTACTGGTCATCTGAAAATCACATTTTTATTTTATTCACACGAAAATTTAGGCAGATGGTGATTTAAACTGTCGTATCCCCTAAGCTGGCCCATGATTGTAACCAAATTAGATAGAACATGGTCTAAGCTTTCAAATGAGTACACTCACAAAGTGACTAAAAGCCAACTTAACCCTCTACTGGTCATCTGAAAATGTCAATTTTATTAAATTCACACGAAAATGTAGGCAGATGGTGATTTAAACTATCGTATCCCCTAAGCTGGCCCATGATTGTAACCAAAATAGATAGAACATAGTCTAAGCTTTCAAATGAGTATACTCACAAAGTGGCTAAAAGCCAACTTAACCCTCTACTGGTCATCTGAAAATCACATTTTTATTTTATTCACACGATAATTTAGGCAGATGGTGATTTAAACTATCGTATCCCCTAAGCTGGCCTTTGATTGTAACCAAAATGGATAGAACATGGTCTAAGCTTTCAAATGAGTATACTCACAAAGTGGCTAAAAGCCAACTTAACCCTCTACTGGTCATCTGAAAATGACAATTTTATTAAATTCACACGATAATTTAGGCAGATGGTGATTTAAACTATCGTATCCCCTTAGCTGGCCCATGATTGTTAACGAAATGGATAGAACATGGTCTAAGCTTTCAAATGAGTATAGTCACAAAGTGGCTAAAAGCCAACTTAACCCTCTACTGGTCATCTGAAAATGTCAATGTTATTAAATTCGCACGAAAATTTATGCAGATGGTGATTTAAACTATCGTATCCCCTAAGCTGGCCCATAATTGTAACCAAAATAGATAGAACATGGTCTAAGCTTTCAAATGAGTATACTCAAAAAGTGGCTAAAAGCCAACTTAACCCTCTACTGGTCATCTGAAAATCACATTTTTATTTTATTCACAAGAAAATTTAGGCTGATGGTGATTTAAACTATCGTATCCCCTAAGCTGGCCTTTGATTGTAATCAAAATGGATAGAAAATGGTCTAAGCTTTCAAATGAGTATAGTCACAAAGTGGCTAAAAGCCAACTTAACCCTCTACTGGTCATCTGAAAATGTCAATTTTATTAAATTCACACGATAATTTAGACAGATGGTGATTTAAACTATCGTATCCCCTAAGCTGGCCCATGATTGTAACCAAAATAGATAGAACATGATCTAAGCTTTCAAATGAGTATACTCACAAAGTGGCTAAAAGCCAACTTAACCCTCTACTGGTCATCTGAAAATGTCAATTTTATTAAATTCACACGATAATTTAGGCAGATGGTGATTTAAACTATCGTATCCCCTAAGCTGGCCCATGATTGTAAACGAAATGGATAGAACATGGTCTAAGCTTTCAAATGAGTATAGTCACAAAGTGGCTAAAAGCCAACTTAACCCTCTACTGGTCATCTGAAAATGTCAATTTTATTAAATTCACACGATTATTTAGGCAGATGGTGATTTAAACTATCGTATCCCCTAAGCTGGCCCTTGATTGTAACTAAAATGGATAGAACATGGTCTAAGCTTTCAAATGAGTACACTCACAAAGTGGCTAAAAGCCAACTTAACCCTCTACTGGTCATCTGAAAATGTCAATTTTATTAAATTCACACGATAATTTAGACAGATGGTGATTTAAACTATCGTATCCCCTAAGCTGGCCCATGATTGTAACCAAAATAGATAGAACATGATCTAAGCTTTCAAATGAGTATAGTCACAAAGTGGCTAAAAGCCAACTTAACCCTCTACTGGTCATCTGAAAATGTCAATTTTATTAAATTCACACGATTATTTAGGCAGATGGTGATTTAAACTATCGTATCCCCTAAGCTGGCCCTTGATTGTAACTAAAATGGATAGAACATGGTCTAAGCTTTCAAATGAGTACACTCACAAAGTGGCTAAAAGCCAACTTAACCCTCTACTGGTCATCTGAAAATGTCAATTTTATTAAATTCACACGATTATTTAGGCAGATGGTGATTTAAACTATCGTATCCCCTAAGCTGGCCCTTGATTGTAACTAAAATGGATAGAACATGGTCTAAGCTTTCAAATGAGTACACTCACAAAGTGGCTAAAAGCCAACTCAACCCTCTACTGGTCATCTGAAAATCACATTTTTATTTTATTCACACGATAATTTAGGCAGATGGTGATTTCAACTATCGTATCCCCTAAGCTGGCCTTTGATTGTAACCAAAATGGATAGAACATGGTCTAAGCTTTCAAATGAGTATAGTCACAAAGTGGCTAAAAGCCAACTTAACCCTCTACTGGTCATCTGAAAATGTCAATTTTATTAAATTCACACGATAATTTAGGCAGATGGTAATTTAAACTATCGTATCCCCTAAGCTGGCCCATGATTGTAAACGAAATGGATAGAACATGGTCTAAGCTTTCAAATGAGTATAGTCACAAAGTGGCTAAAAGCCAATTTAACCCTCTACTGGTCATCTGAAAATGTCAATTTTATTAAATTCACACGAAAATTTAGGCAGATGGTGATTTAAACTATCGTATCCCCCAAGCTGGCCCATGATTGTAACCAAAAAAGATAAAACATGGTCTTAGCTTTCAAATGAGTATACTCACAAAAGTGGCTAAAAGCCAACTTAACCCTCTACTGGTCATCTGAAAATCACATTTTTATTTTATTTACACGAAAATTTATGCAGATGGTGATTTAAACTATCGTATCCCCTAAGCTGGCCCATGATTGTAACTAAAATGGATAGAACATGGTCTAAGCTTTCAATTGAGTATACTCACAAAGTGGCTAAAAGCCAACTTAACCCTCTACTGGTCATCTGAAAATCACATTTTTATTAAATTCACACGATAATTTAGGCAGATGGTGATTTAAACTATCGTACCTCCTAAGCTGGCCCATGATTGTAAACGAAATGGATAGAACATGGTCTAAGCTTTCAAATGAGTATAGTCACAAAGTGGCTAAAAGCCAACTTAACCCTCTACTGGTCATCTGAAAATGACAATTTTATTAAATTCACACGATTATTTAGGCAGATGGTGATTTAAACTATCGTCTCCCCTAAGCTGGCCCTTGATTGTAACTAAAATGGATAGAACATGGTCTAAGCTTTCAAATGAGTATAGTCACAAAGTGGCTAAAAGCCAACTTAACCCTCTACTTGTCATCTGAAAATGTAAATTTTATTAAATTCACACGATAATTTAGACAGATGGTGATTTAAACTATCGTATCCCCTAAGCTGGCCCATGATTGTAAACGAAATGGATAGAACATGGTCTAAGCTTTCAAATGAGTATAGTCACAAAGTGGCTAAAAGCCAATTTAACCCTCTACTGGTCATCTGAAAATGTCAATTTTATTAAATTCACACGAAAATTTAGGCAGATGGTGATTTAAACTATCGTATCCCCCAAGCTGGCCCATGATTGTAACCGAAAAAGATAAAACATGGTCTTAGCTTTCAAATGAGTATACTCACAAAAGTGGCTAAAAGCCAACTTAACCCTCTACTGGTCATCTGAAAATCACATTTTTATTTTATTTACACGAAAATTTATGCAGATGGTGATTTAAACTATCGTATCCCCTAAACTGGCCCATGATTGTAACTAAAATGGATAGAACATGGTCTAAGCTTTCAATTGAGTATACTCACAAAGTGGCTAAAAGCCAACTTAACCCTCTACTGGTCATCTGAAAATCACATTTTTATTAAATTCACACGATAATTTAGGCAGATGGTGATTTAAACTATCGTACCTCCTAAGCTGGCCCATGATTGTAACCAAAATAAATAGAGCATGGTCTAAGCTTTCAAAGCCAACTTAACCCTCTACTGGTCATCTGGCCATCATGGGCCAGCTTAGGGGATACGATAGTTTAAATCACCATCCGCCTAAATTATCGTGTGAATTAAATAAAAATGTGATTTTCAGATGACCAGTAGAGGGTTAAGTTGGCTTTTAGCCACTTTGTGAGTATACTCAATTGAAAGTTTAGACCATGTTCTATCCATTTTAGTTACAATCATGGGCCAGCTTAGGGGATACGATAGTTTAAATCACCATCTGCCTAAATAATCGTGTGAATTTAATAAAATTGTCATTTTCAGATGACCAGTAGAGGGTTAGGTTGGCTTTTAGCCACTTTGTGAGTGTACTCATTTGAAAGCTTAGACCATGTTCTATCCATTTTAGTTACAATCAAGGGCCAGCTTAGGGGATACGATAGTTTAAATCACCATCTGCCTAAATAATCGTGTGAATTTAATAAAATTGACATTTTCAGATGACCAGTAGAGGGTTAAGTTGGCTTTTAGCCACTTTGTGACTATACTCATTTGAAAGCTTAGACCATGTTCTATCTAATTTGGTTACAATCATGGGCCAGCTTAGGGGATACGACAGTTTAAATCACCATCTGCCTAAATTTTCGTGTGAATTTAATAAAATTGACATTTTCAGATGACCAGTAGAGGGTTAAATTGGCTTTTAGCCACTTTGTGACTATACTCATTTGAAAGCTTAGA
Organism: Lomographa bimaculata; assembly: GCA_948107665.1. NCBI lineage: Eukaryota > Metazoa > Arthropoda > Insecta > Lepidoptera > Geometridae > Lomographa > Lomographa bimaculata. Next base: position 9,893,875 of record OX403600.1, on the reverse strand, counting down.
CCATGTTCTATCCATTTCTTTTACAATCATGGGCCAGCTTAGGGGATACGATAGTTTAAATTACCATCTGCCTAAATTATCGTGTGAATTTAATAAAATTGACATTTTCAGATGACCAGTAGAGGGTTAGGTTGGCTTTTAGCCACTTTGTGAGTATACTCATTTGAAAGCTTAGACCATGTTCTATCCATTTTAGTTACAATCAAGGGCCAGCTTAGGGGATACGATAGTTTAACTCACCATCTGCCTAAATTATCGTGTGAATAAAATAAAAATGTGATTTTCAGATGACCAGTAGAGGGTTAAGTTGGCTTTTAGCCACTTTGTGAGTATACTCATTTGAAAGCTTAGACCATGTTCTATCTAATTTGGTTACAATCATGGGCCAGCTTAGGGGATACGACAGTTTAAATCACCATCTGCCTAAATTATCGTGTGAATAAAATAAAAATGTGATTTTCAGATGACCAGTAGAGGGTTAAGTTGGCTTTAAGCCACTTTGTGAGTATACTCATTTCAAAGCTTAGACCATGTTCTATCTAATTTGGTTACAATCATGGGCCAGCTTAGGGGATACGACAGTTTAAATCACCATCTGCCTAAATTTTCGTGTGAATTTAGTAAAAATGTGATTTTCAGATGACCAGTAGAGGGTTAAATTGGCTTTTAGCCACTTTGTGACTATACTCATTTGAAAGCTTAGACCATGTTCTATCTAATTTGGTTACAATCATGGGCCAGCTTAGGGGATACGACAGTTTGAATCACCATCTGCCTAAATTATCGTGTGAATTTAATAAAATTTACATTTTCAGATGACAAGTAGAGGGTTAAGTTGGCTTTTAGCCACTTTGTGACTATACTCATTTAAAAGCTTTGACCATTTTCTATCCATTTTGGTTACAATCATAGGCCAGCTTAGGGGATACGATAGTTTAAATCACCATCTGCCTAAATTATCGTGTGAATAAAATAAAAATGTGATTTTAAGATGACCAGTAGAAAGTTAAGAAGGCTTTTAGCCACTTTGTGAGTATACTCATTTGAAAGCTTAGACCATGTTCTATCTATTTTGGTTACAATCATGGGCCAGCTTAGGGGATACGATAGTTGAAATCACCATCTGCATAAATTTTCATGTGAATTTAATAAAATTGACATTTTCAGATGACCAGTAGAGGGTTAAGTTGGCTTTAAGCCTCTTTGTGAGTATACTCATTTGAAAGCTTAGACCATGTTCTATCTATTTTGGTTACAATCATGGGCCAGCTTAGGGGATACGATAGTTTAAATCACCATCTGTCTAAATTATCGTGTGAATTTAATAAAATTTACATTTTCAGATGACAAGTAGAGGGTTAAGTTGGCTTTTAGCTACTTTGTGACTATACTCATTTAAAAGATTAGACCATTTTCTATCCATTTTGGTTACAATCAATGGCCAGCTTAGGGGATACGACAGTTTAAATCACCATCTGCCTAAATTATCGTGTGAATAAAATAAAAATGTGATTTTCAGATGACCAGTAGAGGGTTAAGTTGGCTTTTAGCCACTTTGTGAGTATACTCATTTGAAAGCTTAGACCATGTTCTATCTATTTCGTTTACAATCACGGGCCAGCTTAGGGGATACGATAGTTTAAATCACCATCTGCCTAAATTATCGTGAGAATTTAATAAAATTGACATTTTCAGATGACCAGTAGAGGGTTAAGTTGGCTTTTAGCCACTTTGTGAGTATACTCATTCGAAAGCTTAGACCATGTTCTATCTATTTTAGTTACAATCAAGGGCCAGCTTAGGGGATACGATAGTTTAAATCACCATCTGCCTAAATAATCGTGTGAATTTAATAAAATTGTCATTTTCAGATGACCAGTAGAGGGTTAAGTTGGCTTTTAGCCACTTTGTGACTATACTCATTTGAAAGCTTAGACCATGTTCTATCTATTTTAGTTTCAATCATGGGCTAGCTTAGGGGATACGATAGTTTAAATCACCATCTGCCTAAATTATCGTGTGAATTTAATAAAATTGACATTTTCAGATGACCAGTAGAGGGTTAAGTTGGCTTTTAGCCACTTTGTGACTATACTCATTTGAAAGCTTAGACCATGTTCTATCTATTTTAGTTTCAATCATGGGCCAGCTTAGGGGATACGATAGTTTAAATCACCATCTGCCTAAATTATCGTGTGAATAAAATAAAAATGTGATTTTCAGATGACCAGTAGAGGGTTAAGTTGGCTTTTAGCCACTTTGTGAGTATACTCATTTGAAAGCTTAGACCATGTTCTATCTATTTTGGTTACAATCATGGGCCAGCTTAGGGGATACGATAATTTAAATCACCATCTGCCTAAATTATCGTGTGAATTTAATAAAAATGTGATTTTCAGATGACCAGTAGAGGGTTAAGTTGGCTTTTAGCCACTTTGTGAGTATACTCCTTTGAAAGCTTAGACCATGTTCTATCCATTTTGGTTTCAATCATGGGCCAGCTTAGGGGATACGATAGTTTAAATCACCATCTGCCTAAATTATCGTGTGAATAAAATAAAAATGTGATTTTCAGATGACCAGTAGAGGGTTAAGTTGGCTTTTAGCCACTTTGTGAGTATACTCCTTTGAAAGCTTAGACCATGTTCTATCTATTTCGTTTTAAATCACGGGCCAGCTTAGGGGATACGATAGTTTAAATCACCATCTGCCTAAATTATCGTGTGAATTTAATAAAATTGACATTTTCAGATGACCAGTAGAGGGTTAAGTTGGCTTTTAGCCACTTTGTGAGTATACTCATTCGAAAGCTTAGACCATGTTCTATCTATTTTAGTTACAATCAAGGGCCAGCTTAGGGGATACGATAGTTTAAATCACCATCTGCCTAAATTATCGTGTGAATAAAATAAAAATGTGATTTTCAGATGACCAGTAGAGGGTTAAGTTGGCTTTTAGCCACTTTGTGAGTATACTCATTTGAAAGCTTAGACCATGTTCTATCTATTTCGTTTACAATCACGGGCCAGCTTAGGGGATACGATAGTTTAAATCACCATCTGCCTAAATTATCGTGTGAATAAAATAAAAATGTGATTTTCAGATGACCAGTAGAGGGTTAAGTTGGCTTTTAGCCACTTTGTGAGTATACTCATTCGAAAGCTTAGACCATGTTCTATCTATTTTAGTTACAATCAAGGGCCAGCTTAGGGGATACGATAGTTTAAATCACCATCTGCCTAAATAATCGTGTGAATTTAATAAAATTGTCATTTTCAGATGACCAGTAGAGGGTTAAGTTGGCTTTTAGCCACTTTGTGACTATACTCATTTGAAAGCTTAGACCATGTTCTATCTATTTTAGTTTCAATCATGGGCCAGCTTAGGGGATACGATAGTTTAAATCACCATCTGCCTAAATTATCGTGTGAATTTAATAAAATTGACATTTTCAGATGACCAGTAGAGGGTTAAGTTGGCTTTTAGCCACTTTGTGACTATACTCATTTGAAAGCTTAGACCATGTTCTATCTATTTTAGTTTCAATCATGGGCCAGCTTAGGGGATACGATAGTTTAAATCACCATCTGCCTAAATTATCGTGTGAATAAAATAAAAATGTGATTTTCAGATGACCAGTAGAGGGTTAAGTTGGCTTTTAGCCACTTTGTGAGTATACTCATTTGAAAGCTTAGACCATGTTCTATCTATTTTGGTTACAATCATGGGCCAGCTTAGGGGATACGATAGTTTAAATCACCATCTGCCTAAATTATCGTGTGAATTTAATAAAATTGACATTTTCAGATGACCAGTAGAGGGTTAAGTTGGCTTTTAGCCACTTTGTGAGTATACTCATTTAAAAGCTTAGACCATGTTCTATCTATTTTGGTTACAATCAAGGGCCAGCTTAGGGGATACGATAGTTTAAATCACCATCTGTCTAAATTATCGTGTGAATTTAATAAAATTTACATTTTCAGATGACAAGTAGAGGGTTAAGTTGGCTTTTAGCCACTTTGTGACTATACTCATTTAAAAGCTTAGACCATTTTTTATCCATTTTGGTTACAATCATAGGCCAGCTTAGGGGATACGATAGTTTAAATCACCATCTGCCTAAATTATCGTGTGAATAAAATAAAAATGAGATTTTCAGATGACCAGTAGAGGGTTAAGTTGGCTTTTAGCCACTTTGTGATTATACTCATTTGAAAGCTTAGACCATGTTCTATCTATTTTGGTTACAATCATGGGCCAGCTTAGGGGATACGATAGTTTTAATCACCATCTGCATAAATTTTCGTTTGAATTTAATAAAATTGACATTTTCAGATGACCAGTAGAGGGTTAAGTTGGCTTTTAGCCACTTTGTGACTATACTCATTTAAAAGCTTAGACCATTTTCTATCCATTTTGGTTACAATCATAGGCCAGCTTAGGGGATACGATAGTTTAAATCACCATCTGCCTAAATTATCGTGTGAATAAAATAAAAATGAGATTTTCAGATGACCAGTAGAGGGTTAAGTTGGCTTTTAGCCACTTTGTGATTATACTCATTTGAAAGCTTAGACCATGTTCTATCTATTTCGTTTTAAATCACGGGCCAGCTTAGGGGATACGATAGTTTAAATCACCATCTGCCTAAATTATCGTGTGAATTTAATAAAATTGACATTTTCAGATGACCAGTAGAGGGTTAAGTTGGCTTTTAGCCACTTTGTGAGTATACTCATTCGAAAGCTTAGACCATGTTCTATCTATTTTGGTTACAATCATGGGCCAGCTTAGGGGATACGATAGTTTAAATCACCATCTGCCTAAATTATCGTGTGAATAAAATAAAAATGTGATTTTCAGATGACCAGTAGAGGGTTAAGTTGGCTTTTAGCCACTTTGTGAGTATACTCATTTGAAAGCTTAGACCATGTTCTATCTATTTCGTTTACAATCACGGGCCAGCTTAGGGGATACGATAGTTTAAATCACCATCTGCCTAAATTATCGTGTGAATTTAATAAAATTGACATTTTCAGATGACCAGTAGAGGGTTAAGTTGGCTTTTAGCCACTTTGTGAGTATACTCATTCGAAAGCTTAGACCATGTTCTATCTATTTTAGTTACAATCAAGGGCCAGCTTAGGGGATACGATAGTTTAAATCACCATCTGCCTAAATAATCGTGTGAATTTAATAAAATTGTCATTTTCAGATGACCAGTAGAGGGTTAAGTTGGCTTTTAGCCACTTTGTGACTATACTCATTTGAAAGCTTAGACCATGTTCTATCTATTTTAGTTTCAATCACGGGCCAGCTTAGGGGATACGATAGTTTAAATCACCATCTGCCTAAATTATCGTGTGAATTTAATAAAATTGACATTTTCAGATGACCAGTAGAGGGTTAAGTTGGCTTTTAGCCACTTTGTGATTATACTCATTTGAAAGCTTAGACCATGTTCTATCTATTTTGGTTACAATCATGGGCCAGCTTAGGGGATACGATAGTTTTAATCACCATCTGCATAAATTTTCGTCTGAATTTAATAAAATTGACATTTTCAGATGACCAGTAGAGGGTTAAGTTGGCTTTTAGCCACTTTGTGAGTATACTCATTTGAAAGCTTAGACCATGTTCTATCCATTTCGTTTACAATCATGGGCCAGCTTAGGGGATACGATAGTTTAAATCACCATCTGCCTAAATTATCGTGTGAATTTAATAAAATTGACATTTTCAGATGACCAGTAGAGGGTTAAGTTGGCTTTTAGCCACTTTGTGACTATACTCATTTGAAAGCTTAGACCATGTTCTATCTATTTCGTTTTAAATCACGGGCCAGCTTAGGGGATACGATAGTTTAAATCACCATCTGCCTAAATTATCGTGTGAATTTAATAAAATTGACATTTTCAGATGACCAGTAGAGGGTTAAGTTGGCTTTTAGCCACTTTGTGAGTATACTCATTCGAAAGCTTAGACCATGTTCTATCTATTTTGTTTACAATCACGGGCCAGCTTAGGGGATACGATAGTTTAAATCACCATCTGCCTAAATTATCGTGTGAATTTAATAAAATTGACATTTTCAGATGACCAGTAGAGGGTTAAGTTGGCTTTTAGCCACTTTGTGACTATACTAATTTGAAAGCTTAGACCATATTCTATCCATTTTGGTTACAATCAATGGCCAGCTTAGGTGATACGACAGTTTAAATCACCATCTGCCTAAATTATCGTGTGAATAAAATAAAAATGTGATTTTCAGATGACCAGTAGAGGGTTAAGTTGGCTTTTAGCCACTTTGTGAGTATACTTATTTGAAAGCTTAGACCATGTTCTATCCATTTCGTTTACAATCATGGGCCAGCTTAGGGGATACGATAGTTTAAATCACCATCTGCCTAAATTATCGTGTGAATTTAATAAAATTGACATTTTCAGATGACCAGTAGAGGGTTAAGTTGGCTTTTTGCAACTTTGTGACTATACTCATTTGAAAGCTTAGACCATATTCTATCCATTTTGGTTAAATCAAAGGCCAGTTTAGGGGATACGATAGTTTAAATCACCATCTGCCTAAATTATCGTGTGAATAAAATAAAAATGTGATTTTCAGATGACCAGTAGAGGGTTAAGTTGGCTTTTAGCCACTTTGTGAGTATACTCATTTGAAAGCTTAGACTATGTTCTATCTATTTTGGTTACAAACTTGGGCCAGCTTAGGGGATACGATAGTTTAAATCACCATCTGCCTACATTTTCGTGTGAATTTAATAAAATTGTCATTTTCAGATGACCAGTAGAGGGTTAAGTTGGCTTTTAGCCACTTTGTGAGTATGCTCATTTGAAAGCTTAGACCATGTTTTATCTATTTTGGTTACAATTAAGGGCCAGCTTAGGGGATACGATAGTTTAAATCACCATCTGCCTAAATTATCGTGTGAATAAAATAAAAATGAGATTTTCAGATGACCAGTAGAGGGTTAAGTTGGCTTTTAGCCACTTTGTGAGTATACTCATTCGAAAGCTTAGACCATATTCTATCCATTTTAGTTACAATTATGGGCCAGCTTAGGGGATACGATAGTTTAAATCACCATCTGCCTAAATTATCGTGTGAATTTAATAAAATTGACATTTTCAGATGACCAGTAGAGGGTTAAGTTGGCTTTTAGCCACTTTGTGAGTATACTCATTTGAAAGCTTAGACCATGTTCTATCTATTTTGGTTACAACCGTGGGCCAGCTTAGGGGATACGATAGTTTAAATCACCATCTGCCTAAATTATCGTAGGAATAAATAAAAAAAGACTTTTTCAGATGACCAGTAGAGAGTTAAGCCGACCTTTTGCGACCTTCTTACTATACTTGTTTGAAAGTATTTTTAATCGTGTTTCTTATTTTGTGCCAATTATGACCCAGACTAGGGGATTTGGTGGTGGAAAATGGCGTCAGCGTAAATATATATAAAATAAAAAGTTTTTGTGCTTAGATGACTAGTAGAGATCTAATTTGGCTTTTGGCCACTTTTTCAGTATACTCATTTGAAAGCTTAGACCATTTTCTATCTATTTTAGCTACAATCATGGCCCAGGCAATGGGATTTGATTGATTCATAGCAGCATATGCCTAAAGTAGAGTTGGAAAAAAAAGTTGCGATTTTCAGATAACTATTAAAGGGTTTATTGGTGCTTTAGCCACCTTCTCGTTTTGTTTGAATGATAGCTTGGATGTTGTTCTTTTTATTTATGCTCCATTTATGTCTCAGTTTAGGGGACTTGATATTTTAAAATGCTAATTTATAAAATGATATCTATTGGAAATTATAAAGTGAAATGGTATAAAATGAATGATAATTTAGATTATTTTTGTTCATATACACTATGTATGCGCTTTTTAATATTAAAATTAACTTCCTAGAGCATGAAACAATCTGTTGAAAAAAACTTCTTAATTTGGTCGGATTATAGGCAGATAAATTTTGGCTGCCAACTTCACACCGGTCTCATTTGAGTACCTACCTGCTTTTATCCGATGGTGATTATTGCAACCTTTTTAAATATAAATCATGATATATTTAAGAAGGTGCTGAGGTGTGAAAAACTGCCTTAACTTTGTGAGGGTACCCAGTTTCTTAGTGGCCTGATGAGCTCTGGCTTCGATATTAGTGCCAAAAAAGATTTGACGACAAGGTAACGCCAAGAAGATCGAGTTAGTTTGCTATCGTATAGGCACAATATTATCTTTGGGCAGAACTCGGCACAAGGTATGGCAAAACTGATCGAAAAAACTAAACTTCTCTAAACCCTTGGGTTTTAGTTAGGTTTCTGTTTCAGTTTAGTTTTAATTCACGTTTAGCTCGAAGAAAAAACCTGCCTGTGTTTTGGATGAATTAAATCAAACCAAGTTGACATCGCCCCATTCAAACACTTTAAACCAGCTTGAATTCAAACGCCCAATCATTGAGTCGAAAGCTACCGGTCTCGTTTACATCCTTTCAAGCACGCCATCTTTTAAACACCTCATTCATCTTTTACACAATCGATCCATCTTTTTCTGGCTTTCTTCTACTTCTAAGTCCATCCATATTTATAGCTCTCCTCGTTACATGACATTTATCCTACCCTAAAGCATAAGATGCTTTCTTCTCAACTTTACTGCGGGCAATATGGAAATACTATGAATAATTATGCTTCACGGCTCGATGCCATTTTACATGATAAATATATATATTATATATACAAAATCCGCGTCACATTAAGCCATTCGCATATTATTGTGATCGAAATTCACTTGATAAGTTCATTTAAATAACAAGAATTTGAATGTAACGCTTACATAGATAATGTTTATTAATTTATTCTTTTGCAAAATTAAGTTGTTCACGGAGGACTTTTATACTAATACTACACTTATAGTATGTAGGCACTTTTATTTATTTACTGCAAGATTCCCAACATTCCCATTTTGTTTCTGGTCTATGTAACTAAGAACTACATACAATGCGCTGCCGTGTTTAAACGTAGTGCGGTGTCAATGATAAAGTCTTTGCTAAAGTTTTTTATATTTCAAGTATTGTATATTGTAGATACTTCTATTGTACATCGAACTTGTTAACTTGAATGAGTAACGTTAATGAAACAACAAAAGTAATTCCAACTTGTGAAATTTGCGGCGAAGTTAACTAACTTCGGAATTCGGCGATAAATACCCACTTACATCCATCTTGATTAAACCAGTCAAAGCGAGCACCGTAATCCCCTTACTTTTGCTTAGCAAATGAGCTTTATCAAGGCGAAGGATTCAAACCACAACATAGTATTATATTTTGTTAAAAACTTACAGAAAAAAAGATGCTTTCAGTGAATGTAAGAACCTATAACTTCGGCCCTCGCGACTCCGCCCGTGTCGATGGTAGATAGTAAATAAACCAAGATAAAAAGTAGAGTGTTAATTCAGAGTATCTTTATGCTATGTCCATTTCCATCCAAACTCATTAAACCATGCAACTTGAACACATAACCTCTTGAATAAATCATTTTAGTGTTATCATCAGATAACACTAAAATGATTTATTCAACAATTTATCAAAATGCGAAATGATTTCATATAAATTTCGTAATAAAGTTCCTACAACATAACTTCTAAACGCCTCATTCTAGCTATTCAGCTTGTAAGGCGTTATTTAAAGATATATTTTTGTTTTAAACAACATTATAGAAAAGCAAAAATGAGTTTGAAATACCTACTTTAAATGCGTGCATAACATTTCACTGTGTAATTACCGCGAGTCGCAGAGTGCATACTTTACCAACAACGTTATTCACTCCGTCGTAATTAAAGCGCTTTTCAATTAAGCGAGGACCGCTGAATAATGATTTTATTTGACAAGAATTTATACGCAACATTTGTTTCCTGTGACAGTTACAGTATAGGCTCGTCGTCACACAGCCCGTTAGCGAAAAGATAGATAAATATCGGCTTCACATGAGCTAAATAACAAAACCTGTAGGTATACTCTACCAAATACAATAATGCAACAGGCTATTTCATATGATTCGTTGTACTCGTATCTACCTGATACTGGTTAAAATAAGCGTCAACAGCATTATTTCATAGAGGTGCAATTTCATTTTAATATATCAGAAAAGGACGAGATATCGTAGAATAGTTTACAGCTCGCGTTGATTTATACGGTACCACGTTGGTCCATGTGCGCCTTCCTGTTATTTATTATGCTCGTGCTGAGCTATTTTAATATTTTCACTCGTGGGATCAGTTTAATGTTAAGAATACAAAATTGCTTCGAGAATATTCTACGTGACTTGACATTGGTACATAGATAATTATAATCTCTATATGTCACAATCTTGCCGGTTTTTATCTAACAGACAGGATGTAAGTAAAAGGATCTAAGTTGGCGTAGTACATTTGAAAATTGAAATATATCACTTGAGACCGTATTTGAACTCGTGGAGATAGGTTGTGGCCCTAATGCTCTAACAGTCAAACTAATGGAATAGTTTTGAAGGTAGAAAGCAAGCAATAACTGCGTCAGTAATCTAACATTGGTACTCATAACTATTTCTTTTTACATGTTACGTCTTTGGTGGGAGAATTTCTGAATCATATACCTCTAGTTTCATGATCGAATGATCGATTTTATATTGTTACGAGAGTTCTCCGTACGTAATACACTACAGTATAGGTATACTACAGTATAGGTGTACGGGGTACACGATAGAATTCAAATGCGAGCCAGGCGTTCCGATATCCGCAGGACATCCTGTTCGACCCTATCTCTATCACACAACATATATCAAAAATAATTGAAGAGTTATAAATGTAGTGCATAAAGTTAGGTTTATTCATATAAACCTAAGGTTTTATAATTGTATACCTTTTATACTTATTATATTTTAGTATAAAGGTACTATTCATGGGGTGTTAGTGCCCACACTTATGAATGGTAGTGTTGGGTTTGCCAAAAAAGCATGAAAGTAAGATAAATACCGTAGAAATGAGAGGGCTAAGAAGTATAGCTGGAGTGACTCTGATGGACGAAGTGAGGAACATTGTGATAAGGGAAGATTGCGGCGTGGTAGAAGATGTAGTGACAAAGATTGAAAAAGGGATGCTTAGATGGTTTGGACATGTAAAGAGGATGGACGAAAATAAATTGAAGAAGCAGATTTATAAGGCGAGTGTGAATGTGTAATTTGGTAAGGGTCGATCTAGGCGAACGTATCACGAAAAGGTCGAAAATGTTTTAAAGAAAGGCCAGGTCAAAAGCAATCGCAACCAACGAGCATGTAAGAAAAGACTCATGTATGTAGGAGAAGCAAAAAATGTGTGTCAGGATCGTAGCAGGTGGAGAGATGTCTCTGCCTAACCCAGTGGGAAAGAGGCGTGACTATATGTAATAAATATGTTTGGCGTGAGTATATGTATGTTATTATTTCATTAGGCGTGTCCAAACATATACATAATATTATGTGTAAGTGTGAGACTGAAAGAGTCGACACGTGACCAAAATGCCGGTTTGTATTTTGCACAGCAATTAAGTCTCGCTGTGCAACGAGGTAACGCAGCCAGCATTTTGGGCACACTGCCGACCAATGACTTTTTGTATTAGGTTAGTAGGTTAGTTAAATCTGTATTTTCTTTATTAATGTCAAGTGAATTTCATTAAATATATTAGTGTGTATATAAAATTTGTTGTAATTGTAATGATTGAACCAATAGTTCAGACAAGTAATAGTAGCAGAAGTGCAATGGTAGACCACAATGGATATTGGCCTATTGCGTATTCAGTACAACCATTCATACATAATATGTCTTTTATGTTCTAATACTTGGGAAAACCACTACATCAGTATCTATGTTCTTATCTAGGAAGTAAAAGTATCTAGATCATTTCGTGAGAACGATAGAGAACAAGTTGAAAAACAATGGTAATCGATAAGTTAGCATGGAATGAATATTTTATGAAGAGAAGTGAATGTCATGTATTGAAAATAGTCAAGTTGCTAGTTACACTTTAGATGAATATAGAACAAAGGAGAAATGTCTATAGAGGAAGGCCAAATATGAATGCATTGTGTGAGTTATAGATAAAATAGATAAGAAAGTGAGTGAACGTAAAGATAGTGGCAAACAGATGAGAATCGAATAAAAAACATACTGTGTAGACCCCACAACATTAGGATAAGAGTATGATTGAGATCATGTAGAGTCATCATCAATCACGAAATAAAAAATATTGGACAGCTGTAAGGATACATCATAATATGTGTTCCTAAACTATTGGACAGCTGTCCAATGTTTATGTCCAAGTGTTATATTATATTATAACTTCTTTTGAAGCCTTAGATCAGAGTCCACCAAACTCCGTTTAAACTCATGACGATCGGTTAAATGATTGAATGGGGAATGTATTTTTAATCTATACTATATATTTTATATATAATATAATTTATATATAATATAATAATATTATAAAGCTGAAGAGTTTATTTGTTTGTTTGAACGCGCTAATCTCAGGAACCGCTGGTCCGATTTGAATAATTCTTTCAGTGTTGGATAGTACATTTATCGAGGAAAGCTATAGGCTATATTATATTTTCAAAAAAAATAGGGACCCTTGCTAAAAGTCAAACAATCACGCGGATGAAGTCGCGGGCACTGCTAGTAGCTGATAAAATCAAACGTAATTACTATATAAGTGATTGACGGTTCAACCTAACCGGAGAGTTAACCAACGGACCGTTAACACGACTGTGCCGATGAAAGCAGGCTTTAGGGTAGATAATATAAGGAAAGTAGTAAATAGTATAAGGAAAACACATTTTTCAAAATAGTTTATCCAAGCACGCCCGCGATCCTAGCGTACCGGCATAAATTGTGTGTTACATATACACATAGGTACTGTAGAGAATTTCAATCACTGTTACTGCCTGGTTGGTTGTCGCTGTTGTAGCCCTGGTATCATAATTTTTAGGCCGCCTGAAGGTATCAAATATGGCTAATATCAACTGTTGTCTTAAGAATAACAACAGGGATCGACAGCTTAACGTGCCGTCCAAAGCACAGTAACACTCAGTTTTAAAGTCACCCATCCACTGACCTGACTGAACACTGAAAGTATGTCATCCTACAGATCTAATCAATTGATGAAGCACAGCCGGTCTATAATCATTGTATTTGATTATTATAGAGTAGGTACGGCCTATGCCGGGCGACACGCTCACGTAATTAGGAAGTCAAGTGGCTTGTGTCCTATTCCAGCGTCTCTAGAACACTAGAACCTACATGATCTACATACTAAACATCCTAATTTCAGATATAAATGCATATATAGCAAACTCTTACACTCACATACCTATTTAATAAAACGCCCAATTTAAATTAAGAGTACTATATTATTGTAAGATTTTTTTTTTAATTACAACAGATAGTTTATAAATAAAGAAAATACAGATTTAACTAAACTTCTAACCTAATACAAAAAGTCATTGGTCGGCAGTATGCCCAAAATGCTGGCTGCGTTACCTCGTTGCACAGCGAGACTTAATTGCTGTGCAAAATACAAACCGGCATTTTGGTCACGTGTCGACTCTTTCAGTCTCCCAGCCAAATCTTTATAAATCTCAAGTGCACCTGGTCCCCATGGACCAAGAGTTTCTACTCCGAAAGGCACAAACATGTAACCTCTGTCGAGGCTTGAGTATTTTCGCCGTTTCGAAGATTCAGCTGCGGTAGCAGCGCCACTTGCCTGCTGCCATGTTGTTGGAAGATGAGACGGTGCCAAAGTGTCGACACAAGTAGCGTCCCACACTAAGGGTCGACCCATCTTCCAAGGAATGAGTGTCATTCCATCGGGTCGTTTACCGTCGTTGCGCATAAGGTCACTAGGCTCTAAAATTGCTTCGATATTCGCACTCCCAAATGCCCGACGGATGACGTCATTCAAAGCACTGTGGCGAGCTATACGTCCAGCACTTCTGACACAAGAAAGCCCATGGAGGCCTAAGCGATCTACTTTTTCTCCACATGAGCATCGGTGTGGAACAACGCAAGGAGCACCGACGCGCAGTGACATTGCTACACGGAATGTGTTATTATCTAGCAGTGTCCCTAAATTATTTGAAGGCAGAGCCTGCAACCAAACACCCGATTCCCAACGAGAAACAGCTAGAAGACGAGCACGCTCTGTGGGGCTACTGGATGTTTCTAAATGTTTTTTCCATTCCAACTCACAAAGCGGCTTATCCCACTGTCTCTGAGAAGATGGGTGTTTAGGCAGACTACTGTCAGGGCAGGCTAATTTCCAGGCATCGATAGCCTCAGTCAAATACGACACATCAGAAATAACTAAACTTGGTGTCAAAATTGTTGTTGCTAAATTTTGTGTGCTTTTAACTGAGGATAAGAAAGCCGGCAAAGAAACGCTTGAAATTTTCCGGATACCAAGACCACCCAACCGAATTGGTAGGGAAGCCTGACACCACGCACGATCATCCAGAGGAATATTAAAAATGGAAGTGAGTGTATCTCTAACGATGTTATCTAACTTTTGTAGAAGGTTAGGGTGATTCCATAGTTGACAACACCGCAGAGTATACGTAAATTTTGGTACGAATAAACAGTATTTTATAATTGTGTAGGCCATGTGTGAATTAATTTTCACAAGTCTGTCGGAAACACTTTGGAAATTTTGTATCTTCTCCTCGACAAAATCTGGAATAGATTCGTCAAGGATAGGAGAACCTAGGAGGCGCAGAGAACTATTGTGAATAATTTTAATGTTTGGAGCAACAGTATTGAACAAATCGACAATTGTAAGATTATTTGAAAAATAACACGAATGAAAAAATGCGCAACTCTGTTTTTTACCAGGTTCTTCTCGAGATGGGTGTTATTTGGAAAATTTAATCATTAACTTTTAGGAGTGCCTCAAAAAAATTTTCACTGTGCTATATATCCATATTTTCTAAACCTAAACTAAAACTATGCACTCGTACATCTATACAGCAAAGACCTTAGTTACCTACAAGGCTTTGAGCTTATAGGTAACTCAAGTGCTAATGATTGGAACACTACCCACATGGTAGCGTTTCCATCATACTGGCAGCATTGCCATTTTGAATTTGAATTGAATTATTAAGTCTAGGCCATTTTCCACCACGCTGGCCAAGTGCAGGTTGGACGATGACACCTATGTGATGACAACAGTGAATAGGTATCTTTTAGGCAAGCATGTCACTTCTTCGGTTGCATCATCACTTTCCATCAGGTGAGATAGTGGTCAAATGCTTCCCTATTTAGCATAATAAAACATCCTCTGTTTTTACACGATATTTTCCTTCACCGTTACATTAGATCGAGTGCAAATCCCGCACATAACTTTAAAAAATGATTGATGTGGGTCGAGCGGGGTTCAAAACAGGGTTTATAGGATTTTAACTTACATCACGTGGCACCTCTGCCCCACTTATAAATAAACATACGCACTTATTGTAACATAAATGTTAATTTAATATATTATTGAGATATATGACGATTCCCGAGAACATATAAGCATGACGTCAAAACCCCGAATTCTGAATATTACTGAGAAAATTTACGGCGTCTAGACGGTAATGGCCCGAAAAGAAGCCTGGTAGATATTATTATAGTGAATGATTTGTCAACTTTTTTATTTATATAGTTTTAGTTAAAACTAGCTGCACCCCACGCTTTTACCCGAATACAAACATAGTCCTGACAATATCGAACACACCAAATAAAAAACAGCCAAATCAGTCGAGCCATTCACAAGTGATCTTTCATACATGCCGCAATTCATTTTAATTTACATAGAAGATAGAACATGTTGTGGCACAACGAAATATATGTCGGTATTCATAATGTAACATTATGAGCTTTATCCTTGAGATTAAGACCAAGTACTAACTGTAAAAAGTAATTAGTAACAATGTATTACTTTTCTTTACGATCACGATCAGTCCTGTAGTATGCAGCTCTGTTTCAGCAAATTGATGTGGTAGAATTTTGGCTCTTAAGTTGTTGTAAAGCGTGGAAAAGCTATCCTGTCTATCTCTGTTTGGACCCAGCGAGATTAAAACCCTTGACCACAGCATCAGTTACTAAACCAAAAGTCGTAGTGTTCTTAATTCTTATAAATGTTTATTTCGTTTGTTTTGAGTTTCCGATATTTCGGCACTGTTGCAAGCACCATGATCACGGAGTAACTGGAGTAGTGCGGGTGGATGAAGATTTAGATTTACGAGCATACGAAACGGTCTACCCGCTTTCGTACTCGTTTATTTCTTAATTCTTGTTTTACTTAATTATTGTGTGACTTACCGTCCTCAACATTAATATAAACAGATATAAACGCTTTCAACACCGCACACAAGTTCGAAGAATTGAATCATGTGTGCCGAAAATAATTATATCACACATAGAAGCTGAATACACATTTAGTAGAAAACTGGTGTATCCACGGGGAATAGAACCCGATACCCGCTCCTTAGAAGGCAGATACTACCATCTAAGCCCGCGGGACGTTCGGTATTTAATTTTTATTTTGGAATGGGATTTTTTATATTCCCACTTAAAATATTACCCCTTTTAGCAGTTCGCCGCAATATATCTTTGCTTCACAACTTGAAAACTAAATAATTCTACAATAAACGTTTTATCAAACACATCGCATACGCAGTTTCAAGCAAAATTCATCATTTGAGGCAGAGCACGTCTGCAAAGTCGTAACTTCCTTAGTCACAATTTTTCACAAACTTCCGCTAGAGAAAGAGACGGTTCCTCGGGTTGCTCGTAAAACTCAACCTAACCGCTATCACTAGGAAAATTTTATTGCTCTTCTCGTGGCATTAGCGTAAAAATGATAAGCACTACCGTAAAAACAAATATCTTTAAACGAAAAACAAAAATTCATAGAATTATTTATATAGAATATACAAACATATATATAGAAAGTAAACAGTAATTTAAGTTTTGTTTGGTGGATTCCAGTGGATTCAATGTATGGTCAATTAAATCGTTTCAGAACAATAGCCGTGGAGCGGAATGGCATAACCCAAACGGACATATCCATTTCAATACTGTCAATATAATTAATTACATTGAACTACCTGTTGGCTTAGTTGTGCTTACTTACAAGCTGCGTATCGTGGAGTATAGGGTTGGATTCCCGGTGGGAACACAAGTTTTCTCCCCAAGGGAAATTTGTGTTTTTTTTCTGGGTGTGATTGTGTTTGCGATGAGAATGTTTCCAGCACTAACGTAACAAGTTATCAAACTTAGTGTACATATAAGGCTAAGTGTGAAAGCGTTTCCTAATTAATAAACCTATATATGTTTTATTTTGTGACTATCAATATCAGACACCTTTATTTCCATAGCAAATTAGTGACTGTGCCAAATTAGTGAGGGAGATATTACCTCTTCACGACGGGAAAGTTTTTATGATTCCGACCATTTTAACTTAATAATAACAGTCAAATACAATTAGGAGCTGGTTTATTTCGAACATTACGAAGTCTGCTTAACGCCTCTGGAATAAAGACAAGCTTCACGTTATCCAACTGTTGTTAAACTAATGAAGCGCACACCCTAGAAAATTTAGCCCAAAGAATTTAGCTAGGACTAAATAGCCTAATGATAAACTGCGTTAGTACATACTAAGGTATGTACTAATGTAGTTTATCATCCTCAATTAGACAAATCTACCGCCAAGCACGAAGTTGTCTTCCGGTATATTCTTGAGAACTAGTCCTATTCTAGGCAACGAGGATAGGTGGAGGGTTGTAAGCATCGTAAACACAGTAGATATAATAAAACTGATAGAAGTGAAACCCTTACTACTTTTCGTCGCACTAAAAGCTGCGGGTCAGAATTTCAAAGCCCTAGCATAAAAAGTTCCACTTCAAAAATAAAAAAATGCTCTTATTAAAACATTAATACTTTTAGAATGTTACTACAATGCGATTAAAATAAGAATAGGACCGGCCTTGTGCCTTGTTTTGACGTCACAACTAGAATTTGGTACAGTGTGCAAAAAAAGATATGATAATAAATGTTGTTTATATTTGTTTTATTGTAATAACACGTAATTTAATTTTGAAAACAAGTGATTGTTGTATTTGTTTAAATATATATTTTTTCTTTTATTAATTATTCATTTTTAAAATTATTTGATCTAGTTTATTTATTCTAAAATCTCATTTTTTTATTTATTTTATGTACGCGTATCTTTTAGCTGCACGCCCAAACACTTTTCTTACACGCCCAGGAAAGCTGGTAGATAATGCTTCACAGCATTAAGCTATTCCTTGTACACTGTTTTGTGCTAAACTATTAAATAAAAAATAAATAAATTACTGATAATCTCTCGTGTTAGCGCTTGAAAAACACTACTATTTTTGCTCAATGTAGAACAAAAAAGTCAAGACTGATTTTAACAGTAAACTGAAACAAACATAACAATCAACAAAAACAAAATTAAACAGTCAACAAAAACAAAATTAAACAGCCAACAAAATGTATTGCATTATACATAACACACAAACGCATTGTACACTTACTTGACTAATGCTACTGCCTCGACACGGATGGCGTGCGGTGACGCGGGCGCGCCTCCCGCACAGCGGTGCCCGCGTCCTAGAATACCGATCTGTTCGTTCCAAATTCTGTGACACACAGTCTTAAAACATACAACTAAGGCATATACAATTCTACTTTTGATCCAACCGCAGATTCCTTTTTTACATTTGAGATGAGAAAGCTATTAGCTCTCCACGACGCAAAGTTTTTATTAATCCCGGTGACCAACTTTAACTGAAATTTGACTGTCAAATGTAATTAGAAGCTGTACTGGTTTGTTTCAAACATTGCGAACTCACTTAACGCCTCTGAGTGACGACCTGCTTCCTGCTTTCAAATTAAGGGCAAGGTAATAAACATAATATGTTATGCAATGATATATCCTGAGTCTATGACTTATCATTTCAATTTGTGATATATATTTTTTAAGATTTCTAAGTGAAACTTCTTATGGGCTTAGAAATTCTTCTCCGCAACCTTTTCTACCGACATCATAAAAAAGGAGGAGGTACTCACGTCGACAGTTTTTTTATGTTTATTCCCTCATAACTTCGTTCAATGTGCACCGATTCGATTTTTTTTTGTTTGAAAGATGTTGCTTTCCAATTGGTTCCATTTAAATTTGATCAATATCTGATCAGTTCTTGAAATATCTTCAATAATGCGTGTTTAGTTGTAACGAAGCGTTACATGTATTTTTTAATAACTTAATCTAATAAAAATTAATTAAAAATAATATATACATATTTACAAATTAATTAACTACTAAAATAATTACAAATAAAACATACAGTTGAATTGAGAACCTCCTCTTGTTTTGAAGTCGGTTAAAAATAATGCTTCAGTAATTTCAATTCATTTATAGTTTTGTCAGCTAAAGTAAGTAATATCTTTCTGTAGCTAGCGATGACGCACAGATTTTGAACTGGTCGCGGGCAGAGGCATGAGGCAAGGGGTATGACGACAGTAAACGAGCCTGCGGCCGCGCCTCGCGACAGTCGTTGCTAGGCTGACTTTTGAGCCGGTTCACGCTAGTCTTGCGCCCTAGCAAGCAAGCGTGAACCGGCGATAATTTAAATTAATAAGTGCATTCTTATTTTTTTACCATCAAAATTGATAGTATAACTTGAACTCGATGTCGCTTTGTAATATTTTAAAGTTGTGAAGTGATTTCCCGATATAGGGTAAGTTTTGAATGACACACAAAACACAATCATGATTTGCTATTTTGTTCATACTGTGTATTAACTATCATTCATTTTCAGCTTTTCATTTGTAGTAATAGCACTCATTTAGTTTGTTTATTTTAACTGTGAGAAATGTAATTAATCTTAAATTACATTTCAATTTTTGTTCATCTACCTTGATTTTTATTTTTTTTTGTAACGTTTCTCAAGAAACCTAATTAATAACTTAAATATTAACGTAGCTTCTTCTGTTTTCTTTTGGCCTTTAGCTATTGAATTAATTGTAAACTCCGTTCTGATTGTTGGTACCACCACGGACTATAAAACTACTACGTAAGTACCTACCTGCTTTCTTCGTGTTTCCGTGGTGGACCCTAGGAACGGAAGTAATTAAATCAGTGTGTAATCCGCTGGTTTTGTGGATTCCAGGTACTTCGCACAGGTTGGCTGCGCGTTTTAGTGCAGAGACCAACCAATTCCCGGATCCCGAACATCGCACAACTTCGCACAGGTTGGCTGCGCGTTCTAGTGCAGAGACCAACGAATTCCCGGATCCCGAACTTCGCACTGGTTGGCTGCGCGTTCTAGTGCAGAGACCAACGAATTCCCGGATCCCGAACTTCGCACAGGTTGGCTGCGCGTTCTAGTGCAGAGACCAACCAATTCCCGGATCCCGAACATCGCACAACTTCGCACAGGTTGGCTGCGCGTTCTAGTGCAGAGACCAACTAATTCCCGGATCCCGAACATCGCACAACTTCGCACAGGTTGGCTGCGCGTTCTAGTGCAGAGGCCAACCAATTCCCGGATCCCGGACTGCTCCTGATTGCCTACTACGCGGCACTACTCCGTCACCCTTTGGTCCCCAACTACCATCTTCAGCCGGACTCACATCAGGGGAGTGCTTCGCTACGGAAGCAGAAATAGACACAGAATCTTCAGGCTCAGAACCACCCCTTATAAATTTATGTGCCCTCCTTCTGAGATAAATATATAATATAATAAATCATATTTAATTTAAATTTAACTTTTGTATTTTTTTACTACCATTTTAGGTAGGGTAGAAGCTTCTCTTCTTCATCAATTCTCTTCATCATTCACACAGTATTACTTTCCCGGTACATCTAATCTGATCAAAGTTCCGAAGATAAAGCGGTGAAGTCGGTTTTTTAAGCTTTGCTCGTGTTAAATTATTATGTGACGTAAAGTGGAGCGGTAAACTGTGTTATAAAATAATTAAAATGTTTCCCTGTACTACAAACATTTCACTTCTATCGTGTGTCTATATAATACACCCTGTTTTTTTAGTGAATCGCACTCGATAGATTTTTCGTCGTAAATAATGCATTTTTGTGTTTATATCGGATTTTTTCGTTGATTTTAGTTTAGCTTTTTGGCGTAAATAAATACTAACAGTTCAAACACATGGTTTATTATTCGTTTTATCGCTAGTATTTTTACATATTTATTACTTTTTGAGAATTTCACGAAAAATCTAAGTATGGCATTTGCGACCTTATAACCCTCATATTTTACTTTGCTAAACGCGCCCTTATGTACTAGGTACTGCATATTATAAACTCTAGAAATCCGTGTGATGGCAATCGTGCTCGAACCGATACGCAGCCTGCGCTTATAAAATAAAATAAATAAACGCTTTCACACTCAAAGCCCCACACTAAGTTCGATGACTTGTGTCGTGGGTGCCGGAAACATTCATACCACACACAAAATCACAACCAGAACCAGAAACACAAATTTTCCTTGGGGAGATAACTTGTGTTCCCGCCAGGAATCGAACCCGATACTCCTGCTTAGAAAGCGAACGCTTACCTAACTGTGCCAACGGGCAGTTCTTAAAACTTAAACTAAGGTTTACATTTAAAGTTTACTTTACCATGAGCTTGAGTTTATGTTATGACGCTTTAATAAAGCTTTTATAGAAATTTTTGTGGATTTTTTATGTTTGAAGTGACGAAAAGTGAAAGTGCTATAACTATAGGTATCTTTGTTTTAGCTTCATTTCATTTAACTTACTTAGGCTACATAACCGCTATCGTACCTATTGGTAAGTGAAGATCTGCTCAGGGAGGAGATGAGTCAGCACTACTAACATGACCTGCAATAAGATCTCGCGAATATTTACACTACAGTTTTTGCCAAATAGGAATTATCTTATCTTTTCTTATCAGGGATGGTAAACACGCTCGGCCTAGGATATAAACTGGCTCTCAACTTAAGCTACCGAAGTCCATTTATAGCTTGCGATTTTTTCTAATTTTAGGTTTCTCTTTAGAGAACTACGATTTGATGTACAGGACAGCTCGTCTGGTTGGCATTTTCAAGTCCATAGTGAATAAGTATCGTCTGATCGAACATAAAACGTTTTCACATTCACAGCCCCACACTAAGTTCGAAGACTTGTGTCGTGGATGCCGGAAACATTTACATCACACACGCTATCACAACCAGGATTAGAAACACACGTTTTCTTTGGGGAGAAAATTTGTGTTTCCGCCGGGAATCGAACCCGATTAAGAGCTTAGAAGACGAATGCGCACCCAACTAAGTCAACTACATCTGGAAGTCAAATGCAGCAAGCTTTAGTTCTTCATATCTATAACATCACTAAAAATAGAATAGGTAGAGCTTATTAGGTAGAGTTCATTTAATCTAAAACTAAACACCATTCTACTAATGTCAAACAATTTAGTGTCAAATGTGTAATGACGACCCAGTTGGCGCAGTGGACAGTTCTGCCCTCTGCGCCGTGGGTCCTGGGTTCGATTCCCGGCAGAAGTAGGAATTCCTTCCCAAGGGATATTAGTGCTTCTGCTTCTGGGTGTAATGTGAATGTTTCCGGCAACCACGATAAAAGCCTTTGAACTTAGTGTGGGGCTGTGAGTGTGAATGCGTATGTTTTTTAAAAACTACTATAGTAGACCAGCTCCAATTGACTGGCGTTTCCTCCCAATAAACTATCAACAGTCAGTGAAAAAAACATAGATTTTGTGGAGGAACGCTTATGATCTAGGTACTAACTGTTATAGCTGATTTTTCAAAGCTATTGATAATAACTGACTGGCCTCTCCAAGGTACCACCATAGTAGAAATATATTTCTACTGTGGTAGCACTTAGTGTTCAGCTTCGTCATACCCGCATGAGAAACTTGCTCCTTATTCCTTTCACGCACTCTTTACCGTCGAAATGCTTTTATTCTACGCTCTTCAAAAGCATTAAATCGGTGAAGTCTAAGTTTACGACTATTGACTTGTTCACAAGTACTTTATCATCGATAAAAAGGTTGTTATCTACGAAGTGCTAAGCGTCTCTTAGGGCGCTTTAAACGACATAGCATGTAAATGTCATATTTTAATCATGGTTAACATTTTAGCGATACTATTTTGTTTTTTATCTCTTTTTTAGCTCTGACTTGTATTTTATCGGAGGTTTGTAAATGGCTTCTTGTTTTATATATTAAGACTAGAAGAGACCAAATAAAATAATCATATTTAGTGACATTGGACGCCTGAGATGGCTCAACTGTAATATATCTATACTTTAACTGCAATAAGAACTCACGAATTATCTTATCTTACAAATTATCTTATCTTATCTAAAATAAAAACAATAAAAAATTTAAACAATACAGCTTTATCTATATACGATTACTCACCTTCTTTCATCATTTCAGATGATGTGTTATTTTACTTCCTTTATGATCAAACTCTGAATTGATTTATCTTGCTATTTGCTATTGCAAAAGTTATACATATATCAAAAACATATAGACGCGAGAACAAACAAATATGTTACTATGAGGGTGTTGACATTGGTTCCATAAATTAAAGATCAAAGAGTAGGGTGTCGGGGAAAAGTCTTTGCTACATAATCGAGCTCTGATATCTGAGCTGCGAGCTGCGGTAGAATAAGTCAGGTGAAATGAGTACAAATATGGCAACACAGATCAATAGTCTTCTACTGTTAGCCAGCATCGTTTTCGCGATGAATCACTTTAGTAAGGTGCCCGCCTGCTAAGCAGGGGTATCGGGTTCGATTCCCGGTGTGAACACAAGATTTTCCCCAAGGGAAATTTGTGTTTCTGGTTCTGGTGTGATTCTCTGTGTGATGTGAATGTTTCGAGCACCCAATACACACATAGCCCCACACTAAATTCGATAACCTGTATCGGGGATCCCGAAAAAATCCTATAGCACACACACAATCACACCCAGAATCAGAAACACAAATAAAAAAAACTTTAAAATGCTTAACCCAGTTTCTGTTTACATATTGGAACTGTGTAAATTTGTGCGCCACAAAAAAAAAACAAACATACCACGAAAATACCCAAGTAAATATAGATACAGGCATAACCTGGATATTTCCAATTCAACAATAAACTTCCTAATGCTATGGCTGTAAAAAAATATAACAACATTCCCAAACAAATAAAAATCGGACAAAACCAATCGACAGACACAAAAATGTTACTAAGCGTAAAAAGAATTTTTTAATGATATATAAAAAACAAATCAGTTTCCATCGTTGATTTAACTTGCATAGTTAAATACTAATATTTTGGTTTACACCACTTTTTCCTCGAGTTAACAACAATACATTTTAAAGGTGGCAACTCGGCCGCGCGGTCGAGTTCCGGTCGGTCGAGATAACAAGAAACTCATCGGCCCGTACACTCCCAACCCTACTCTATTATAGTCCTATGTTTATTTATAAAGTGTAACTTCTTTTGTAAAAATTATTGCAATAAATTATTGAGTATCGAGTATTGACCCTGGAATAGGACATATAAGCTTTTTTATTCTAGTTTTAATGTTTTTTATCTTCGATAGGCTTTTGACGGCGTTTGACCAATCTAATGGTATGTGATGATATGGTAGAAGATGATCAACATAACACAAACACAGCTAGGCTTAGAATGACTGGCTCTCAAGGATAGCGGCCGGAAAGTAATTTTAAATACAGGCAAAACCGCAGCGCGCTACTAGTATTTCTTCATTCACTCTAAAAGTTAATGATCGTTATGTTTAGAGGGGTCGTTTGTCGATTATATGAGAGGCGCGAAGTGGGGTGGAGAAGAGCCAGCGCTGACGCGTCGATCGCTAGCACTCGACGCCTGGCACCACTCGGCCTCTCTACGGCCTCTTCACATCGAGAATCAAATAATATCTAGGCTACTAGGCCTCTAAACGAGGTTACCGCCAACGCTACTGATCTGTGTTTTTCTTTCCAATATCGCGGAAAAACGTTTTACATCTGTGACCTTGTTTATAGTGGTGCATGAATGCGAATGGATTGAATGGATTTCGGAATTTCTGTACGTTTACTGTTATATGAAATGTACTGTTATATGCATATGAATGTTATATACTGTTATATGAATTTTTCTGTACGTCTACTGTTAATGAGCCTTGATGGTTATATTGCGAATTGAATCCGTATAACTTTATGGTTGACATACCTCTAGTTCGCTCGAAGCGTTTCACTTCTACGTTCCTCGTTCGTGCGACGAAAGAGTGAAACTCATTACTTGCGTCTTTGTTCCCAGACTATAATTTGGAAGTTTTTTAGTCAAGAGCGAATACTGAATAGGTATCTTCTAGACAAACATGCCACGTCTTCGGCAGCATAATCACTTTTTATCACGTGAGATACTGGTCGAAATGTTTGTCTCTAAATAAAAAAAATAAAAATAGAAACATCGATACGAAATCAATTCGTACTTTTAATGGTTCCGTACCTCAAAACGAAATAAAAAAATCATTGTAAGGTCACTTCGCTGTCTTTTTTTTCAGTACAGGCAAACGTTTGACCACTATCTCACCTGATGCTAAGTGACGATGTGTCCGACGATGGAGTAGTACGCTTGCCTTGAAGATGATTCACTCGCGACATGAATACTCCCATATTGTCTGTCAAAATCCATTTTCAACGCGAGGAGGTATCATTTTGAAACAATATCAAATACTTAGAAATCTATGGTGCCTTGAAGCTATAAAATACTAAGCTTCTAAGTTAAATAAATAAAAAAAAATCATTAATAACGTATATTTATAGTTTGTGATACGCGTAAATAAATCTAGACCTATAGGGACTCCCTTAGACCTTAAATCAAGAAATTAGGCATGAAGCAATGTAATTTGTGTCCTAAGTAACGGAAAATCCGTAAATCATACATTTGTTTCTTGTAAATTACAAAAAAAAACGCTCTAAAATCTACGAGGCTCGATGCCTCGTAGATTTTAGAGCGTTTTTTTAACTCGTCTATCTCGACGAGTTATTTACATACAAGTGTCTACGAAACTATTACTGCGCGAACCACACTCGTACTTCTCCGGTTTTAATTTTATGCTACATTTAGATGTAGCATAAAATTAATTATTATTATTAAGGTCAGCGTCACGCCTGTCTATAACGTCTGAACTTTGAATAACAGAGTCCTATATAGACTGATATTTTAGATTAAATAAATGAACATAGCTGGTGCCCAGAATCAATAAATGTGTTTATTCTGGGCTGGCTACTTTTTATCCTGATACATTATATTCATCGAAAAGCTAAAGCAGGAAACTGATACGAGACATCTGCTCTACAACCAAATAGTCGCCAAAAGTTTTCTTGACCCACTGACTGCTTGAGACGATGACGATCCCAAAGCTAGGTGAAGTTTGTCAAGAAATTCTCCCTCCAAACTTTCATTCCACCGGCAGAAATGTTACCTCTGGTACATAAACTTCCAAAGGGTCCTTAACAGATTGCCTACCCCCACGTTGTTAGAGCAAAAGATAATCTATGCGATTGTGGAGTGTCACTGGAAACTGTAGCTCATTTACCATCGTGATCAGCGAGCCAATGATCGTCTTCATTAGAAGGCCGATTGCTGTTTGCGCCGTGCAGTATATTGGGTTAAAATGTGTAAGTGTAGCAACCCGCTAAGAAGATCATCATTATCAACACGGGCAATGCTGCAAGGCACAGCTAGTGAAAATCATGATGGTGAGAACGACGAGTCTGTTTTTATAGAAAATAGAATAACAGCAGGTTACCCTCATCAATCACATTTATTGGCCGACATCATAACTTTTAACCAGGCCCCAAATAAACCGAGCGCGTCTAAATGCGTGTTTGATATAAAATCAATTATGGGACGCCAATGGCGTGAGCTATGATAAATGAACTTTTTATAGCGCTGGCCCACTGCCAAATCTATATTGACATTAACGATTTCATGGGCTCAATGAGCCTTTCGGTTCAATGTTACTAAAACTGAAGAAATGTTATTTTATGAAAGCAAAGATGTTTTTGTGTGTAGGTACAAATAAATGTACCGTTATATATGTACCGGTTAATTAAACCTTGTTTGCTGAAGCCTCGGTCTTCTCCTATTCAATATAGGCAGACATTTGACCACTATCTACCTGATGGTAAGCGACGGTGCGATCAACGATGGAGCACGTTTGCCTAGAAAATTCCTATTCACTCGGCAGGTGCGTTCACTACAACTAAGCTAAAAATGTGGCGTCATATTTATAATATTTCTATATTTGTTTGTATTCAAGATAAGCAAACGTTTGATCATTATCTCACCTGAATGTAAGCGACGATGGGGTCGTCGATGGAGCAAGTTCACACAGTGCATACGTTACAGTATCTACGTTATCGAAATAATTATATCTACGTAGTTTTTTTTATATTTATTTATGTATATATTTATTAAGATAAATTTAATAGGAACCCTGTTCTTAAACACTGCATATTAACAGCCTTAGGTACCTAAACAAATCATACAAAATAATTTATCATTGAAGCAAAAATCTTCCTACCATTAAAAACAGTGAAATAAAAATCGAATAATAATTACTTCTTTCCAGATTCCAATCTTTAATGAGAAATGAATGAACCTCAGTTCGCGTTTCCGAAACAAAAGGTTCTTTTGTTTATCTTGGATTCTGGTACAGAGATAATGTAGCTCATTAGTATTCGGGGGGTGTTCTACGGACCACGAAGAAGTTATTTCTTTATATTTTAACTTGCGCTATGGATTCGGAACGTTAACCTCTAAAAATGCATTATAACAAGTCAATATAGTAAACATTAAAAAAACCGACTGCGTAATAAGTAAACTTACTTTTTTAGAATGTAAGTCCAAGTTTGTAGATATTAATTTTAACTGAATTAAAAAAATGTTTCTCAATTCGACTGGTTTTTTTATGTGACACAGACCTCAGAACATTTTTCTAGGTGAACCGATTTTGATGATTTTTTATTTGAAAGCTGGTGCTTTCCTTATAGGACTACAAGGGTAGCACTAGCTTTCAAATTTGATTTTGATCAAGATCTGAGTAGTATTTTTTAAATTATCCTGAATAATGCGTATTTAATTAATTTATTCTGATCACGGGTTCGAAGATAAAGAGGTGACGTCGTTATTTTTAAGCTTTGCTTGCGTTTAAATTATTAACTATTTGCTTCTACACATTGATTTATATCAAAGATCATAAAAGTAAGTTTTGATACTAAACCAAATAGATAAATAAATAATCTGTATTCTCTCATACAATTATGTTAGGGTATCACAACCCTTGCCTAGGTTTTACTATATCGACTAATGGTCTGGTTCCAAATCATTATCGAAATAAAGCAGTAAGGTACGTATCTTTGACTACAGACCAAACTGCGATACCCCGCACTGTGAAGTCGTTATAACGAGCGACTTCGTTCAAACTGCGTCGCTTGACTGAAATTCAATAGACGAAAGATTTGGTCCCGTGTACTAGAACTTGACTAGAACATTTTATATAGCAAGGGAAAAATATTTTCTAGAAATTTTCTGAGCAGCTATTCTAAATGATGTATTTTGTGTGGTATAGGTACCTGCATACTTATTTTACTGTTGGAATCTTTTTTCTTTTATTATTGATAATTAAATCATAATAGATCTTTTCGTTCTAAACTTAGCATGATTACTATCTCTATCATATTTATTAATATCTCTGATGGGCTAGCGTTCGATAAATATCACCTGATGGTAAATTATTATCCACGTAATAGAGGAAGGTGAGCAGCGCGCGGGCTTGTGTGAGTGACTGTCAGACCTTAAGATGGACGCCACGGCCGGCTTACCTACCTATTGTTCATGTTGCTTAGTTGTCGACTGCTTATTACAACATATCTATCTACCCCTCATAATATTATGTTTTAATTACGCCGCTATGTTATTTACGTAATATTAGTAACAATAGTTATGGTGTTATTTATTCACTTCTGCCTTCCTTTTTTATGCTACAAATGTAATTGCTCACCAAAAAGCTTACATAAACACTTAAATTGATATAATAATATATCTAATTATTAATTCAAAATTAGTGCTATCCTCTTTCATATACTTCCTTTTATAAGTTTATATAAGCAATAAGGCTTTTAAACGTATTTTAAATACTAAGTCTGTATAGTTTTTAGGATATAATTTACACTGAAACTGTACTAACATAAATATGAAATAAAGAACCTTTTAAATAATAAAAAAAAAAAAATAGAGGAAGGTGAACACACTTATATTCAAGTGAAAAAAATAAGCAACATTATAATATATTAATTTAGTAATTTAAATATCTTTGTCATTGTAATGCTTAGCAACAAATTATATTTTTATAATTAAACGCAAGCAAAGCTTAAAAAAAACCGACTTCACCCCTTTATCTTCGGAACTTTAATTAGATTAGATGTAGGTACTAAACACGCATTACTGACGATATTTCAAGAACTACTGGTCAGATCTTGATCAAATCTAAATGGGACCATTTGGAAAGCAAGTCTTTCAAGCAAAAAACATCTTAATCGGTTTACGTGGAACGAAGTAATGAGGTAAGACATTTAAAAAAATACAGTCGCTTGAGTACCTCCTCCTTTTTTGAGAAGTTGGTAGAAAATATTTAACACACCATAAATTAAATAACACACGATGATTAAAACTGACGAATATCTTAATCCACATCCC
The DNA here is from genome assembly GCA_948107665.1 of Lomographa bimaculata. NCBI lineage: Eukaryota > Metazoa > Arthropoda > Insecta > Lepidoptera > Geometridae > Lomographa > Lomographa bimaculata. The sequence continues at coordinate 9,864,036 of OX403600.1, read as the reverse complement.
GAGTTACAGATAAGAATATGTGTAAATGCGACGGCTGTAATTTTGTGAATCTAGCAGTAGAGTCATTAACTTTCATGAGTGCTTCTTTGGGGTTCATGTGAATAAACAATTTTGATTTTGAATCAAATTAATTATGTGTATTCGTGCAAGAAGTGTGGATATACAAAGGGTTGATGATTTCAAGATTATATAATAACTAGCTTTTGCCCGCGGCTTCGCTCACGTTAAGAAGTATTATTTTAAAATTGACAAAGTTTCATACAAACTTTCATCCCCTATTTTATCCCCTTGGGGGTAGAATTAATCAAAATCCTTTCTTAGCGGATGCCTACGTCATAACATCTACCTGCATGCCAAATTTCAGCCCGATCCGTCCAGTGGTTTGGGCTGTGCGTTGATAGATCACTATGTCAGTCAGTCACCTTTGAGTTATATATATTTAGATTTATTTATTACTAGCCGTTTCCGAGGCTTCGCGCTTATTAAATTAAAAAGAATGTGTTAATCCTGGGTATGCTCTACCTATGTGTATTCTAAATTTCATCCAAATCCAATCATCCGTTACAGCGTGAAGAGAAAATAAATATACTTATATACACAAAATATCGGATTTGTGATATTAGTGAGATAATACCTCATGATTAATTTATTATTATTGTAATTAATTCTATGTTATAATTCCTAATCTATTCTCTTTATAGGATCTATTCATAGGACTGCAATATCGGACAGGAATAATATTTATTTTATTACACCCTGATTAAATTAAACAAATTAAATCCGCGGAAATTAAATGCGTCGCATAAATGCCATATTATTCAAAATGAAATGGCATAAAGTCAATGTAGGTTAGATTATAACAAAACGTCTCCTAACAGATGCTGAAACGCGAGCTTTCTGAATGTTTATTCAAAGCTCTGAAATGAAAACACTCTTAGATAGATAGATATAAAACGATTGTAAGTCATCTTGGAAATATTTATTGAACTGTTATTATTAGTTTTTGTATGGTATATATCTTTATTACATCCATTATATATTTATAATATTAATTCACAACTTTATATGAAATGTATATTATTTATAGTTATTATCTTACATATATATTTCTTTTTCCCTGATTGATTCACGCCTCAGGTCATTTCACTTCCACCACTACATAACTGGCAGAGAATGCTTAAACATTTAGTCCTTCTTTTGTACACTATTATTTTGCAATAAAGTATTAAATAATTAATGATTTTATGGATAAGTATTATTCAAGTCGACAAGTTTTTTTTCATATTATCCCAACTTACGGCCCAATTGCCTGTTTCGTACATCTGTACAGCAAAATACCTAAGTTACCTTCAAGTTACCGAGCTTCGAGGTAACTCAAGTGCTCAAGCCCACTACCAGTGGGTAGCGTTCCAATCATGCTGGCGGTATTGCCTCTTGAATTGCAATGCTAATACGTTGAGCCAAACAAGTACCAGCATTTTGATCTCGGCTCGCATCAACCAGGCGCTCTAAATAAATTAAAAGAGTCGGTTAATAAAAACAACATTGAGAGGTGGTAGAGCATTTTGTGAGTTGCTCGCCTGGCTTGCTACCAAAGTAGCTTACCACCATCAAGTTGAAAGTCTGCCGCCAAGCCAAATACGGTGTTCCGGCAGTTATCCTTGAGAGCCTGCGTATTCCAGGTCTAGTGTGTTTACCAGCTTCGATCACATCGTCACTTACCATCAGGTGAGATAGTGGTCAAACACTAGCCTGTCACAAATAAAAAAAAAAAGAATTAAAAACAATAACAAATGAAAACCCACCAATAGTATATTATACCCAAGCAAAAGACACTGTAAATAAGTTCCTTATTTCACTACAAATAAATCCTGGATAATTTTACTAAAGAGGACTATGCTACGTATGGCGTTAGACAAATTAGGGTCACAAACAACACGATGTGTGACATCAAAACTGGGTCACCGACTAAATGGATGACGCTCATTACGTTACGTTTATGGGAAACATTTATCAGATTTAAGGTTCGTTACTAAAACTAGATAGTATTTATCTAAGAATTATCAGCAAACTAGTTCTTTATTTCGCAGCTGACGAATCCAAATCATTTCTGCTCTTTTGCTCTTTTTTAAGCAATATAAGCATGCATTTGACCACTAAATAGTTTAAGTAGCTTGCTTTAAAAACGTATTTATGCTAGACTAGCTTCCTATATCTCTACTTACTAATTAATTATTAATTCGCTAAGTGAAATATGTATCTTTTTATTTTAATGCTAGATAGGTAAGCATTTGACAACAATAAGTGATGAAAAGTGAAGATGCGGCCGAAGAAGTAACATGTTTGCCTAGAAGATATCCTCTCTAGATTTGAAGGCACCCAGATTGTAACGTTCGGGGAAAGACGCAAGTAATGAATCGATGCTTCGAGAAACCGACAAATTAGGGTTGTAACATCTAATAACCCAGTGTGACACTAAAACTGGGTTACCAAATAGATAACTTTTATAACAATACGTTTATGAAAAAAACTTCAGATATCAGGTTCTATACTAAAACTACACGGAGAAAACAATATGGAAAAAAAACTACAAAAGCTCTCAGAAACATATTTTCTAGTTAAAATTACAGTTACTACATTCTTTTTACAAAATAAGCCAGTTATTACCAAATTATTTTGTGATTGTTACTAAATAATCATTTGTTGTTGTCACATTTTTTTAATAATGTACACCACCGTCTATTTCTTTTTCTGTTACAGTCCATCCAAAGGTCGTCTGGAAGAAAAAGCTTAAGCGATAAGACCCATCGTATTACCACAATTAATGTAATATTTTACGTATCATTGTTTTTTATTTAAGGTATACGATATAGTAGGTTGGTATATATAAAACGCTTTATTGTTTTATATTTGATTTAAAGTTAAGATAGTAAACTTACCGCTGTCAAATTATTTTTTAATTATACTGAAAATCTTTCTACGCTACGTGTACATTAGACAAACTAGATACATAAATATCAACAACACGAAATACCACCAAATATATGACGTACCTACATAATAGACCGTGGGCCGGTTGTCGTCAACCCTACCTCGTCGAGTACCAAAATGAGACCGATATGAGGTGTTGTAGGTATGTAAAAAGTTATACTAAAAAAATCAGGGTTGCCAGAACCTCGCCTGAAGCATTTTGTACAGGCAACAAAAAACTGAAATTTTTTTTGGTGAAAATTATCTCTTTGTGTATGGCATGGGACATTCGATAACATTAATCGAGTAGTACATAAATAATTTAAACGAAAGCAAAGCTTTGAAAAATACCGAAAAGCTTTAAAAAAATTCGTGTGCACCCGGACCCCACGGACCCGAAGTTTCTACCCCAAACGGTACAAACATATAACCTCTATCAAGGTTGGAATATTTACGCCGTTTGAGGTTTTCTGCTTTGTTTGCAGCCCCGCCAGCTTGAACACTGGTCTCTGGAAGATGAGACGGCGCCAGTGTATCGACACAAGTTGCATCCCACACTAATGTCCCCATTATCGTCCCATCTTCCAAGGATTTAGCGTCATTCCATCAGGCCTCTTGCCCTCGTCACGCATCAAACCGTTACTTAATAAAATTAATTACTTAAAAAACTATTTTGCGAAGACTATTTGATCTCCCTAAGGTGAATCTCTCAGTCAATCTTTGCTTTTGTGAACGAGCTTTTAGTCCTGACTGAGATCTTGCTTCGTCATAAATTTGCATACATTTCCAATTAAAATTTTCATTACCTTCCCTTGTTTGACCTCCGAAGTCCATCATCAGAGTTGTCATTTACCGGGACCAAGTTGATTAAAATAAGAATATAATTGAATTTATTAACATTTTCTATTGCTGATAATGTATTTGTTGATCTGTCTTTCTTTCACGTACCAAATTAGAAAGAGAGCAACGATCAAAGTATTGTTTTGTAAATTAAATTGGTAATTTTGATTATTTCAGATGCTTTATGCCAAAATTTTGCGTCTTCTTTGAGTACAGTAGTAGTAGAGTTAAGGAATCGGAAGTACCATTAATGGTACTATCTGATGGTACTAGTGATATAAAGGTTTAATGTAGTGTTACTAGTACCATTAAAGGTACTAGTGATAAAGAGTAGTGTAACTAATACCATCAATAGTACTATCCAATGGTACTAGTGAAATAAGGGCAATTTTCAGTAAAAAAATAAGGTAATAATTAAACGCAAGCAAAGCTTATAAAAACCGACTTCACCGCTTTATCTTCGAAACTTTGATCAGATTAGATGTACTAAACTCGCAATATTGACGATATTTCAAGAACTACTGATCAGATCTTGATCAAATTTAAATTGGACTAATGGGAACTCAAACAATTTTTTTTTTCAAAATCTTCTCACGTGGAAAGAAGTTATGAGGACAGACATAAAAAAATTACAGTAGAATTTAGTACCTTTTCCTTTTTGTGAAGTCGAGTCGTAGAAAAACCGACTTCACCTCTTATGTTTATGGCTGTAATTTTGCGAATCTAGCAGTATAGTTCCTCTTAGCTGGGTTAAGCAGTTCAAATACCTGGGTCACTGGGTAAATGAGGACATGTCTGATGACTTGGACGTTCAGAGGGAACGTAGAGCGTTGTCAGTGACCTCACTGAGATACTCTACGAGCCAACATATTACACCTGTAATATAGATAGATAGAAACTCTCTACGAGTCCAATATAACAATGGTTTCAGGATGCTGTTGGGGCTGCCACGTTTTGCGCATCAGGGATGTTTGCAGACGCACACGTAGATGACTTCTTTGCCATTATGTGTAAAAGAACAGCATCCCTGTTGAGTTGCATACGTGGGGGCACCAATAGTCTTCTGGCCATTGTAAATGGAGATGTGAGCTCCAACATTATCAGACACTGGGTGTGCAGGCTACAGCCTCATGTACAACTACTGTCCTAGTAAGAATTGTAATGTTATAACAGTAATTTTTACGTGTACTAACATAGTATTTAAGATTGTGTGTACTAAATATTTGTTATGTATCAATGGTCTGAATAAATAATTTTGAATTGAATTAACCTTCATGAGTGCCTCTTTGGGGCCCATTTGAATAAACAATTTTGAATTTGATATTTTGTTTATTTTCTCAAAAAGCACTTAATCAATTTCGCAAAACTTCATATGGGACCATCTCTGAAGTAAGATTAACCAAACAAAAAAGGACCATCAAAGTCGATGCATAATTGGCGGAATGATCGCGTAAAATAACTACAAAAAAAACATACAGTCGAATTGAGAACCTCCTTTTTTGAAGTTGGTTAAAAATGTACCAAAATTGTTCTTACCGATAAATTTTACTGACGAAGCTAAAAATACAGTATTTTTTACTAAAGCAAGATAATATGCTAAAACTGGTGAAAGCTCAGATTAGAGGCCCGTCGGGATTAATCTCGTTTCACTCGACTTGTTCTATCGCAAAAAAATAACAGCGCTCGATTATTGAGATTCACTTTTCCCCTGATGCCTATTGCTTTTTGATCTCTGGGATTGTTAATTTGCTTATGAATCTCTGTACAATTTTATAAATCATACTAGACGCATTGAGAAAAAAGTCTCGTTGATGTTACTAACATTCTAGTGCTGTCTTGGGGTTACATATCTTACATATTGTAATTTTTGTTTATTAAATATAAATAAAATTGTAGTGCTATGTGTGACAACTATAATAATTTAGAAACAAAATCACAATCACAAAAATATTAGCTAATAACTAGCTTGTTTTGTAAAAATAACATAGTAACTGTAATTTTGATTAAATAATTAAATGCAAGCAATACTTTACCGCTTCTAACTGATTTTTGATTTATCGATTTCGATAATAATTATATGGGCCCACCTCTGAAGAATAATCTACCAAACAAAAAAAAATTATTAAAATCGATTTATAATTCCTAAATCTAAACTAAAAATATATGCAGCAAAGACCTAAGTTACCCACAAGACTTCGAGCTTATAGGTATCACAAGTGCTCAAGCCCACTACCAGCGGGTAGCGTTCCCATTATGCTGGCGGCATTGCCTCTCTGAATTGCAATTAAGTAAAGTACGTTAAGCCAAATAAGTGCCAACATTTTGATCACGTAACGCCTCAACTAGGCGCTCTGATAGATTTTTAAAAATATTATGAGCTCCCGGTCCCTACGGGCCTAGTGTTTCAACACCAAATGGCTCAAATATGTAACCACTGCCGAGGTTTCTATATTTTCGCCGTTTGCGCTGCTCTGCCTAAGAAGCTGCGACGCCAACCCCATTCTGTGTTTAAGGAAGATGTGACGGAGCTAAAGTGTCGACACAAGTTGCATCCAACACAAGGCCGTCTCATCATCCATGGAATTAAAGTCATGCCGTCGGGACTTTTACCATCGTCACGCAACAGACCATTCGGTTCGAGAAGGGCTGGAACATTGGCACTGGTAAAAGCCCGTCGGATTATATCGCTGAGGCTGGCGTGGCGGGAAATTCGTCCAGCACTTTTCTGGCACGATAGGCCGTGGGGTCACCACGGCTTATCGTGCTATCGTGCCAAGAGCTAGTCAAAAATTGGTGAATTAAAGTTTTTAAATTAAGGTTTTCTCTCCAAGAAATATTTGTGTTACTGGTTTTGGTTGTTATGTAAATGTTTCCGGTACCCACGACACAAGTCATCCAACTTAGTGTGGGGCTGTGAGTGTGAAAGCGTTTATAGTAGAATGAGCTACTTAACGAGTTACTTAACAAACAGAACCTCCTTATTTGAATTCGGCTGAAAATAAGCTTCTGAAAACTTTTGTTGTCTAGTTGTCCGAAAAAGTTAATTTATTATATTTAGTGTTAATCCCGATAATGTTACATTATCGGGATTAACACTAAATATAATAAATTAACTTTGTCGTTATGGATTTCCGAAAAGTAACGCCTAATTCAATTAATTTTTTTTTTTTTTTAGTTGTCCGAAGTTTTTTTCTTCTTGAGTGCACCGCGGCTTTGCCCAAGTTTATCAAGTTAAAAAGTAGCCTATGCTATGTTAGTCCTAGGTATAAACTTTGTACATTTCAAATTTCATCCAAATACGTTAAGTCTTACTTACACACTTACACACAAATTTTCGCATTTATAATATTAGTTTGATTTCTTTGCTCTATCGTCAATAATGCACTCGCACTGCTTCGCCCGTGTTAGGTATGTTTTTTGGCTTAAAACATTGCTTGCTATATTTAATATTGAACTGCCCGTTGGCTTAGGTGCGCGTTCGCCTTTATTTGGGTTCGATTCCTGACGAGAACACAAGTTTTCTCTCCAAGAAATATTTGTGTTACTGGTTTTGGTTGTTATGTAAATGTTTCCGGTACCCACGACACAAGTCATCCAATTTAGTGTGGGGCTGTGAGTGTGAAAGCGTTTATTGTAGGACGAGCTACTTATCTTTGAATTTTTTTTTACTATGTTTGTAGCACCGTATTATGTATGTATTGCATGTAGGTATGTTGGTTTGTTCCTCACAGTATCAAAACTAATAAACCTATTGATGTGTATAGGGTAACGTTCAATTTGTCACAATTCTACAGGTGTCACAGGATAGGTTTGGGCTATTTTTATACTTGTGGCAAAACAAAAAATTTAAAATACCACAGACGCTCTATCTGGAAAACGGTTTTTTTTAATGTGGAATAGGCAAACATTCGACCACTATCTCACTTGATGGAAAGTGATGATGCGGCCGAAGATGTGACATGCTTGCCTAGAAGATACATATTCACCCGAGACTTGAAGACTCCCAGATTATACCGTTCGGCGAACAAAGGTTGCAGCGATTTTCTCCAAACATAAAAACACTCGTCAAGTCACCTTTCAAATAAAAATAAACCGCATCCAAATTGGTTCACCGGTTTAAGAGTTACGGTGCCACAGACAGACACACACACAGCGATCAAACTTATAACACCCCTCTTTCTGCGTCGCGGACTAAAACAAAACCAGATGACGTGATGTCCGGGGTTCAATCTCCTGAAAGTAGTGTACAAAAAAAATACCATCGCCAAAAGACGAATACCATCGTCATGGATATCATATGACAGAATGCAGACAGAAAAAAAACAACGGATTGCACTCCGGGAGTTCCAGCAGAAGTGAAAACAATTATCGCCGCGCGGTAGAAAGAGAGGGGGATATTACTTCCTCTCCTTCGTCTTACGATTTTTCCGTCTTAGGAGTTTTCGATCAGGGCACGTGTTCTAACGCGAGTTTAAAAAATTTACCCATCCCAAAAAAGTGCAAAACGCTGCTAAAGAAGTTTTCACTTCAAAAATCTCCCCCTGGTTAACTGGGCCCTAAGCCTTGGCCAAAGCTTTACATATTATGAGAATTTGAAGTGTTTGGTTTAGACGCCATATGCCTGCCTTTGACAGACGAAAGGACGGATAAAGTGTTATACCACCTAAGTGGATTAGAGATCTCGCTTAGCTCGGTCAATTATTTTATCATATTATGTTATTTATTTAAATAACACAATACGGTTTTTTTAAGCTTTGCTTCCGTTCAAATTATTTAATTTGAACGGAAGCAAAGCTTAAAAAAACCGACTTCACCGCTTTATCTTCGAAACCCTTGATCAGATTAAATGAATCACATACGCATTATTAAGGATAACTCAAAAACTACAGATCAGACCTTGATCAAATTTAAAGCACCAGCTTTAAAAAAAAAAGAAGAATCATCAAAATAGGTTCACCTACAAAAAAGTTCTGAGGTAGCAGTCGAATTAAAAACCTCCTTATTTTTTTGAAGGCGGTTAAAAAGGTCTTTTTAATAATCAGGTGTGTCGAAGATACCCTTATTATCGATAAGACCGCCGATTGTACACTTTAATTTTGTACTATTATTTATTTTTAAGAGTTTTTATGAAAGGTGGGCAGAAAAAGTCTAACTACCTTAATATACTTTCATTCAGCTGTGTTTTTAAGAAAAATAAATTCCCTATTTCTGTTCATTATCAAGGTAGGTAAGTAGTTATACAAACTTAAATTATTTATTGCTTTAATTAATTTGATAATTATTATTGTCGCATAAAATTAAAAAAGTAAATGGTAATTAAAAATTTAATTTTAAAATTGTAATAAAATAGTTAACACATTTTGTTATTACAATCTACTTAGTAAAGACTAAACATTTAATATCAAATGTACATGTTTAAGAATATTGTTTTGTTATTTATAATGATAACTTATGAAGCTTATCAAACTGGTGTGTATTCATGTTTCTTTTTGTACTGCTTGGCTTAGTAGGGTGGCGTTCGCCTTCTAAGCTGGGGTATCGGGTTCGATTCCCGACTGACACAAGTTTTCTCCTAAAGGAAAATTGTTTCTGGTTCTGGTTGTGATTGTGTGTGTGATGTGTTTCCGGCACCCGCGACACAAGTCATCGAACTTAGTGTGGGGCTATAAGTGTGAAAGCGTTTATGTTTATGTTATTTTATGGTAGTTAAGTGACGAAACGAGCAAGTCGCTGGCTTGATGGTAAGCACATCCGTACATACGAAGGCATTTTTGCCCAAGTTAAAACGGAGATGATTCGCTGGCGCTGCTCGCTCCATCCAAAGAGTTAGTGTAATACATTGATTTAAGGGGCAGACATACCTCATTGCGAGCACCTTTATTAACCACAGACATCCCCCTAAACTTTTGCACATAAAAGCGTATATTGCGTTAATTATATCGTAGCGGTTATGGAAGGTCACGCGTGGCAATCTTTGATTTTTCATGGTTTTATTCAAATTTCGCGAAAACGCGTCACAAAAAAATATAGCAAGCTGAAGAAATAATTTGTCTAGTAAATATACGTAATATGAAGTAACTTTCACAGTGTTATGATATAAAATGGCGGAACGAAATGGTTACAAAAATACAATTTGACGTTATTTGATATTTGTTCCATTATATTTATCTATGAATATTCTAAGCAGAAGGCATCATTTATCATACATACATACAGATTCCGACGAATATGTTTTTATCGGAATTTGTTATGATTGCCGAGTAAAACGGTTACATAAACTCGCGTTTTAAGATAAATTCTGGTATCACTCCCTTCAGGCGAAGTGGGAGCGTGGCTGCGGTAGGTTTAGGAGGTCGTATGTCCGGCTCGGCGCAATTCATTGCGCGATTTTATAGGTCCTACTTCTTTTTAAAAATAATGCCGTAAGTCACTATTGTATTTAATAAGAAATACGTAGAAAAAAAGGCTTATTTGATTATCTTTAATCACATATAAATAAAACTGATTTTATGTCCATAATTCTTTATACTTTGATGAAATTTTGCGTATTTCTTTGTATCGCGCCAAGTTTTGCCAATCGTGTTTCGACCTCCTAAAATCAATAGTCAATATATATTATATTTCAATTGAATATTTAAACGCAAGCAAAGCTTAAAAACCGACTTCACCGCTTAACTCAGATCTTGATCAAATTTAAATAAAACCAATGGGATAGCACCAGCTTTCAAACAAAAAAAAAGACATCAAAATCGGTTCACGTGGAACGAAGTTATGAGGATACATATTTAAAAAATACAGTCTATTTGAGTATCTCCTCCTTTTTTGTGAAGTCATGTTTTACCATCTAACAACAAGACAAACTGTCAAACGTCATCCATATATGGATGACATACTTCCAATTCGCTCGAAGCGTTTCGCTTCTACGTTTATCATCCGCACAGCGAAGGAGTGGAACTCATTGCCCTCGTCTTTGTTCTCTGAACGGTATAATCTGGGAGTCTTCAAGTCAAGCTTGCCTATCGGGCATAAAAAAAGTTATTTTGCCCCATTTACCCCGTAATTGTTCCTCGTGCCGTTATTTACCCAATTTGTGCCTAAGTAATAATTATATCTTTATCATTTTCTTATTTTTTCGTGTCAATAACAAGTTGTTACATTATATTCGTTTTGATAAAATGTTTCACACTAAATTCACAAACTATTTAGATATATGCATATTTTTTCATTTTAGGTTCAACTCAAAATGACACTGATCTCAGAAAGCACTATGGTCTAAATTACAATGACTGTGGAGACTACAGCAAAGTGTTCAAATGCATGAGTGCCTGTCAAAGCCACAGCTACAAGACCTATAGATTAAATCGTGAGTGTAAATGCTTTTGCCACGATTTGAGAACATCAACAATCTTACCGTATTTTCAATGGAAGACACATGCAACTACAAGAAAAATGCCTAGAACTTTTAGTGCCGGCCAGTATGACGTTGTTGGTACCTTATCGAGAACTACTGTAACAACTGCAGCTCCTTTGAATGAAACTAATACCTTAGATGACCCGCCAACTGAAGCAACTGCAACAAATCATACTTTTACTAATACCAATAAGACTACTGACGATTCTATAAATTCTACTAGTGCAGATCAAAATAAAGATACAATTGATGACAAAAATAAAGATACAGTTGATGACAAAAATAAAGATACGGTTGATGACAAAAATAAAGATACAGTTGATGACAAAAATAAAGATACAGTTGATGATAAAAATAAAGAAACGGTTGATGATAAAAATAAAGAAACGGTTGATAATAAAACTATAGATACAGTTGATGACAAAAATAAAGATACAGTTGATGACAAAAATAAAGATACAGTTGATGATAAAAATAAAGAAACAGTTGATGATAAAAATAAAGAAACGGTTGATGATAAAAATAAAGAAACGGTTGATAATAAAACTATAGATACAGTTGATAAAAAGGATGCTTAAATTGAAAATACAGTTACAAGTACAGCTAAAGCTTCAATTTTCATAAATAAGGATGAGGATATCTAATGTACCTTAGTATTTATTATTGTGTCCTAAGCCATCTAAATTAATTGATTTATAATTTATTCAAACAATAAAAATTGGAATGAAGAGTCAGATTTTGTGTCAAATTAAACCTTGACTTTCTACTTGTATTAATTGTATCTGTGCTAATATCGTAAAAAACAGAGAATTTAGACCAAAGTTGTGTGCCTTTGAACTGTCCGTTGACTTAGATGGGTGTGCGTTCGCCTTGTATCGCAGGGGTATAGCAGGGATATCGGGTTCGATAACCAACGACGTTCGATAATCCATTTTTAATTTCAACGTGGTCATGACACTACATAATTATTCAAATTTAATTTAAATTTCTTCTACAACAAGGTCCCACGAGTAATACATTATAAAGGAGCAATCTCTCTTAATTAAATTGCCTATTTCATAATATGAAAGTGTTTACATTTTTGAAGTGAAACTCTTTACGGGAGTGCTTTGAAATTCTGATCCGGAACTTTTTTGTGTGACGAAAAGTGTTGTAGGTAAGGGCGTTCAGTCGAGGCGAACCTCACCCAATCTCTCGTAGGGAACAGGAGGTGTCTCAGCAAATATCTCACGCAATGTTTTTTTTGCAAGAAACATTGAATAATTGGGAGTAAACTGGGTTTAATGAAGTAAAAAAAAAACTACTGAAATATATAAAAATCTCACGTGAGATTAGGGTTGGGGGAGGGTCGAGCAAAATCTCACGACATCTCACCAAGGGGAGAGAGGGGGTCGAAACATCGTCAAAATCACCTCACGTTATTAATGGATGCGCCCTCACTGGGATGTATAATTAAAATATTTCCCTGTAACCTAAAAGTTTCACTTCTGTCGTGTGTGTATACGACACCTCCTGTTTTTTTATAATACTATATATATTTTTTGTAAGTAGATAGTTGTTTAGTTAATTTACAATATCTGATAAGTAATAATTTATGTTGTATACGGCTTGAAACACGTAGAAAATGTCGACTTACTTTGTAGTCGACTAGTTTCGGACAAATTTTTTGTCCTTCATCAGGATGAGTCAGACTATTTACTATTTATGAATCCTATGAATATTCTAAGCAGAAGGCATCATTTATCATACATACATACAGATTCCGACGAATATTTTTTTATCAGAATTTGTTATGATTGCCGAGTAAAACGGTTACATAAACTCGCGTTTTAAGATAAATTCTGGTATCACTCCCTTCAGGCGAAGTGGGAGCGTGGCTGCGGTAAGTTAAGGGGGTCGTATGTCCGGCTTGGCGCAATTCATTGCAGGTTCATCACAGGTCCTATTTCTTTTTAAAAATAATGCCGTAAGTCACTATTGTATTTAATAAGAAATACGTAGAAAAAAAGGCTTATTTGATTATCTTTAATCACATATAAATAAAACTGATTTTATGTCCATAATTCTTTATATTTTGATGAAATTTTGCGTATTTCTTTGTATCGCGCCAAGTTTTGCCAATCGTGTTTCGACCTCCTAAAATCAATAGTCAATATATATTATATTTCAATTGAATATTTAAACGCAAGCAAAGCTTAAAAACCGACTTCACCGCTTAACTCAGATCTTGATCAAATTTAAATAAAACCAATGGGATAGCACCAGCTTTCAAACAAAAAAAAAAAGACATCAAAATCGGTTCACGTGGAACGAAGTTATGAGGATACATATTTAAAAAATACAGTCAATTTGAGTATCTCCTCCTTTTTTGTGAAGTCATGTTTTACCATCTAACAACAAGACAAACTGTCAAACGTCATCCATATATGGATGACATACTTCCAATTCGCTCGAAGCGTTTCGCTTCTACGTTTATCACCCGCACAGCGAAGGAGTGGAACTCATTGCCCTCGTCTTTGTTCTCTGAACGGTATAATCTGGGAGTCTTCAAGTCAAGCTTGCCTATCGGGCATAAAAAAAGTTATTTTGCCCCATTTACCCCGTAATTGTACCTCGTGCCGTTATTTACCCAATTTGTGCCTAAGTAATAATTATATCTTTATCATTTTCTTATTTTTTCGTGTCAATAACAAGTTGTTACATTATATTCGTTTTGATAAAATGTTTCACACTAAATTCACAAACTATTTAGATATATGCATATTTTTTCATTTTAGGTTCAACTCAAAATGACACTGATCTCAGAAAGCACTATGGTCTAAATTACAATGACTGTGGAGACTACAGCAAAGTGTTCAAATGCATGAGTGCCTGTCAAAGCCACAGCTACAAGACCTATAGATTAAATCGTGAGTGTAAATGCTTTTGCCACGATTTGAGAACATCAACAATCTTACCGTATTTTCAATGGAAGACACATGCAACTACAAGAAAAATACCTAGAACTTTTAGTGCCGGCCAGTATGACGTTGTTGGTACCTTATCGAGAACTACTGTAACAACTGCAGCTCCTTTGAATGAAACTAATACCTTGACTTTCTACTTGTATTAATTGTATCTGTGCTAATATCGTAAAAAACAGAGAATTTAGACCAAAGTTGTGTGCCTTTGATCTGTCCGTTGACTTAGATGGGTGTGCGTTCGCCTTGTATCGCAGGGGTATAGCAGGGATATCGGGTTCGATAACCGGAAAGGACACAGGTTTTCACACCAAAAAAAAATGTGTTTCTGGTTCTGGTTGTGATTGTGTGTGGATGTGAATGTTTCCGGCACCCACGGCACAAGCCATTGAAGTTAGTTTGGGGCTGTGAGTGTGAAAGCGTTTATGTTTATGTTATGCTATAGGCAGGTAATATATGTCGGCAATATGCCGCTAGCAGCACGCCGCCTTTGTAGTGCGAAGTACACCGGGCGGTAATTATTTGTGAAAAAATAAAAAGAGATTTACTAAATTCAATTTTATTTAGGTATCACCAAAACAGTAAAACACGCTATGGTACAAAAACGAGAAACTTAGATTACTTTAACATTAAAATACTTATGTAAATTAACCGATAATTTAGGTGTTTTTTGGTGTTGATTAACTTAACTGTGGAGATATTTCAAAGACTATACCGTTGTATAAGTTACTAGTTACGCTCCCTGGTTTTGCTTTATCTGAATATAATTAATATAATTAAACGCAAGCAAAGCTTAAAAAACCGACTTCACCGCTTTTATTTTTGTTTTGGCTTGATTGATTTTGATAATAAAATTTATAGGGGACCACTTCAGAAGTAGTATAATCTACCAAACCAAAATAAAACATCTAATAATTGGCGCAGAAAAACATACAGTCGAATTGAGAACCTCCTTTTTTGAAGTCGATTGAAAATAATTTTAGATTTTTAGATCTTTGTATTTAGTATCAACAGTATACCACAAACATACACAAATTTTACATTTGTTATATTCGAGTAGAATGTGAAGTGACGGTACAAACTGCCTTAATTACTTGAATTATGTTTTGGCTATATTTTCAACCGATTTCAAAAAGTACGTTCTCAATTCGACTTCTTTTTTTGTATATATGTTACGCGATATCTCCGCCAATTATGAATCGATTTTTGTTTTTTTTTGTTTTGTAGATTATACTCGTACTTCAAAGGTGGTCCTATGTAAATTTTATCGAAATCGATCCAACCAAAACCAAAATGTAAGCGTTGAAGTAGGTTTTTTAAGTTTTGCTTGCGTGTAATTATATTCAAACCAATAGATCTATGTAATATCCCCATTCTTTAAAGTTGTATATTTATATATACATACTTATATATCATTAACTGTAAAATTGACTTGTTTTCATATAACAAAGTAAGTAAACACATTTCACCCATAGATCAAAAATAACGGTTAAGAATATCTTATGCTATTCTAATTTACAAAGTATGCAAGTCGCTGCGACTATATAATTAATCTAATAAATACTTATATCTATATAAATAAATTGGTAGTAATATCATATTTCCATATAGACAGTGGGTAATATCAAGATAGGATGAAGAAGAATCCATTTTTAATTTCAACGTGGTCATGACACTACATAATTATTCAAATTTAATTTAAATTTCTTCTACAACAAGGTCCCACGAGTAATACATTATAAAGGAGCAATCTCACTTAATTAAATTGCCTATTTCATAATATGAAAGTGTTTACATTTTTGAAGTGAAACTCTTTACGGGAGTGGTTTGAAATTCTGATCCGGAACATTTTTGTGTGACGAAAAGTGTTGTAAGTAAGGGCGTTTAGTCGAGCCGAACCTCACCCAATCTCTCGTAGGGGACAGGAGGTGTCTCAGCAAATATCTCACGCAATGTTTTTTTGCAAGAAACATTGAATAATTGGGAGAAAACTGGGTTTAATGAAGTAAAAAAAAACTACTGAAATATGGTTCAATCATATGGTTAGAAGGGGTTAGTCTTAAATAAAAAGAATTAAACAAAATGTGTGTTAAATTAATTTTAACGCAATCAGGCACAGATTAACTCATTTACATTAAATATACGCATTTCAAAAAATCTCACGTGAGATAAGGGGTGGGGGAGGGTCGATCAAAATCTCACGACACCTCACCAAGGGGAGAGAGGGGGTTGATACATCGCCAAAATCACCTCACGTTATTAATGGATGCGCCCTAAACACTGTGATGAATAATTAAAATATTTCCCTGTAACACAAAAGTTTCACTTCTATCGTGTGTTTTTACGACACACCCTGTTCTTTATAATACTATATATATTTTTTGTAAGTAGATAGTTTTTTAGTTAATTTACAATATCTGATAAGTAATAATTTTATTATGTTGTATACGGCTTGAAACACGTAGAAAATGTCGACTTACTTTGTAGTCGACTAGTTTCGGACAAATTTTTTGTCCTTCATCAGGATGAGTCAGACGCGCGATACGCAGAGGTGAGCGGCTCGGGCCTCGGCGCGTGACACAAAGTAAGTTGACATTTTCTACGTGTTTCAAGTCGTATATAACATAAATTACATGTAATACTCACGATAGTTTTAAATTTCTGTTAAGTAATGGTTGGTAAAAACACGATAACTATATGATACATTTAAAAAGTAATCAATAATGTATAGTAATTTTACGGCTTATTGAATAAAATAACACGGATGATTTCGAACACTTCTCCCTGTGACCAACTGGAACACTTAAACATGAAACTATCGAATCACCTTCATTGATTTGTCTTCTAAAGTTCTCGTATTACTAAGAAAACGAATATTTACACTTCACCTTACACTTCAGTACAATTTTAAGTCACACATGGTTATTGTTGAACCATAATTTACACTTTTGCATGAGGAAATGACTTCGACTCGGTTTTGAAACAAAAGTTTCAAACAGTGTCCTTTGTTAGGGAGTTCGCTACGTCCGATTGCAAAATTGGCCAGTCCTCATTAGAAGCCGAGGTAAGTCGGCTTTCCATACACGTGTTGTGCCACGACTCAATGACGAAATTTTCATAAGTGAATAACAATCCGTTATTCTTTCATCTTCCAGGGGCTACAATTCGTTAGTATAATATCTAAAACATACCGACATTTTCGTCACAATTGGCACCTTTTAGCTAATTTTAAGAAAAAAAAATAGTCTCGTAACAAGAATGTATATGTTCAACAAAAATAAATTACGTGATAAATACCTACCAAACATTTTAATTAACAACACTGAATTTGTTTTTATTTAAAATTCTAATTTTGAATTGTCTGTTTAAATAAGAAAGAGGTTAACAGATCGATCGCAGCTTCATGAACATAACATTGCATACGTGATGTTTTTAATTAAAACTTTTTTCTCTATGAATGGCAAACGTATGTCCACTACCTCACCCGATGTTAAGTGACGATGGCGCAAATATGCCTGGAAGATGCTTATTCACTTACATATATAAGTACAATCAAGAAACACAGATTCCGTCTAGAAGTTCCATTCCTTTGCGGTACGCATAATGATTGTGCAAAACGCTTTGTCCGCATTTGTGGAATATCTACCATATAGCGGTGTCGCTTAGCAGTTTGTCTGGATGTCCGATAACTTCGTCGAAGCAAATTCCAGTATAACCCCGAGTTTTGGGTTCCACACTCACTGATTTTATACTATACAGACGTCGTGATCTGTTCTATAAGGTGGTGCTCACGCCGCCGGCAGGTGGACCTACATGAATTAGCACGGGTCCAGGTGCCTCGGTTGGCGAGACCTTCGGGCACGCTTCTGGAGGGCCGAAGCGGGACCGGCCGTCGA
The DNA here is from genome assembly GCA_948107665.1 of Lomographa bimaculata. Taxonomy (NCBI): domain Eukaryota; kingdom Metazoa; phylum Arthropoda; class Insecta; order Lepidoptera; family Geometridae; genus Lomographa; species Lomographa bimaculata. Next base: position 9,845,959 of record OX403600.1, on the reverse strand, counting down.
CAGCAATCGGGGTAGTGGGCTGGAAGAAATGGTTTACATTGAAATATGTTATGATTTATTGTGGTTATAGTATAGGTATCAAGGTAAAAGTATCAATTTTAAATGCAAGAATAGACGTTTCAAGGTAGAGACTCCGGGAAATAATAGTCAACCTTGCTGTACTTAGGTAAATAATGAAGAAAACCCAGACGCGCCGAGACGAAAAATTTCCCCAGTTGCATGTATGACCCCCTTTTTAAGATAGACTTTATAGGTGTAAGAACGTAAATTTTGCTATCCCACTAAGTTGTAAATAAAATGTGTAGATTTTTTTTAAAGATGGTTTCGTGTTCTATCTGCAGAGCTCTTTTCAAAGATAGCCTTGAAAATGTTGCCCCCAGTTGCATGCATTTCTTCATATGGCTACATTCTACTTATGGTTTTGGGTATACCTATACATGTTGAGGGAGAATTTTAAGTAATAAACATGATTGGTTTCGAAGGTTCTGACAGACGGTCGGATGGATGGACGGACATAGTGCTGACTACCCGAGTAAATTTAGATTAGGAAAATATTGAACTACTCGCTGGCGATGTTTATTGCACGTGCCCCTCCTAGGCAGCGGGTATTGGGTTCGATTCCCGGTGGGAAAATTATTTTTCTTCCCAAGGTACATTTGTGTTATTGGTACCCGTGCTACAAGCTTTCAAACTCAAAGTGGAGCTGTGTGAGAGTAAACAAGTTTATGTTTACTTTCACGTTGTCGATACTAAGAGCGATATACACATAGGTGTCCCGCCTTCTTAATGATAGGTAGAATGTAGAAGACTAACTTTTTTTTGCGAACCCCCTATACGTGTATTTTCTGACACGTGTTGTACCTATAGTAATAAACGCAGGTTGTTTAAGTTTTTACTGTCGTATTACTCATTGCTGCCACATTACATATTACCACTAGATAAAATATAATATCTATCTAGATGTTATAAGGAACAAAAGAACATTTACATTACACACAGTCAAGCACAAATATCTAGTCGGGAATCGAATCCAGGACCCGCAGCGTAAAGAGCAATACTCGCTCACTGCGTAAACTGGATCGTCGTTAAGCATTAACTCTTTGAACTTATATTATAGTTAGTATAGAAAACAAAAGCTACTCACTTGCTGAGCAACAAGGGCGATTGAGTGGAGCCGCGTAGGACAGAGACTTAGGAAGTCGCGTAGTGCAAGCAGGTCCAGGCCACGCGCAGTATGCCGTGGCTCCCCCAGCGCTGCACGCGCACCACGCCGGCTCGCACCGCGGCGGGGGCGACACACACGGACACACCTCCGATATAGTCGGAGCTGGCGCGGGCGGCGGCGGTTCAGGCTCTCTTTTAGAGAAACCCACAAAAAACAACAAGATGGCGCCCGCGAGCGTCGAAGCCGTGGAGAAGTAGAAACCCGCCCGCGGCGCCTGCTGGTTCATATACCCCGTGAACGGAACTCCCACTATCACTGGGATTGCTTCGGCTCCTTGCACGAAACCTAGTGAAAAATACTCTCTGAATACTTGGCAGACTCTTGTAACAATGAAATTTTATGTATAGACAATCACACATTTTATCTGTAGTTATTTCGTCGTCGTGGAGTCGGACAATTGAGGTCACACACCCGAGAGGGTCACGGTCCTAAATATTCGATTTCAGAATACGCAACAGACAATATCCTATAGGTACTTTGCTTGTTTTATTTGAAATACGACACGATTCAAGAGTCAGCTCTGTTCGAGTCTGGACATAAAAATCAAATATCCAAACGCGATTCTGTGCCAGTGCCAAATTCTCAAATCAATGTCGACATGATATCCTGATACATGAAAAAATGTGCTCACAAAAAATTCTGCTAAGGCAGCAACAACCTTGTATCATAATTCCAAATGGGGAATAAACTAGATTTGAGAAAGGAAAGCACTCACCCCAAACTTTAGTGAAGTGTCGGCCCCGAACGCGTTCCATTGTCAGCATTTTTATTGAATAGAGGAAGCCGCCTAGGCACAAGCCGTACATCCACGCGAACAACACATACCCGTGGTAGCCCTCTACGCTGCTCAGTGCGAGCATTGAAATACCTGGATAATAGAAATCGGATGATATCAATAATGTTGTCATGCATGTTACAGGTCAATTTTATAATATAATTTCACTATTCAATATAATAATATAACCGGTTTATTACACGTCAAAAGTCGCAATTCGTGAAAATCAATTATTCTTTTGGCGTTTCGGCGGTTGCGGACTTAAATCTCTGGCAATTACAAAAGATGGAACTGAAATTCGTCTGTGGTGTCACTCTAAAAATCATAGTGTCAATTTTTCGGTGTCAATCTTTCAGAATCCATGTTTTAATACATCCCTCAAATCCTTTTACCTGCACCAGTAGGCACAAATGGACATGTTTTATTTATATAAAACAGTATAAGATATGATGATCTTTAGTTTGCGGCTACATCATTAAATCGAAATCTTACCATGAATTAACCAATCAGGTATTAAAAAACTCATTTAGCTTTGTAGCACGCGGTGAAAAACTTCAACTACAATAAGTATAAGATTCTACATTCTTGACAGACTTTACTTAACTGTTTCTGCATAGCTACTGCTTAGCTAGACGGGGAAAGGCTCACCAGCGCGTACTGAACACTTTTTCTTTATTTATTTAAGCTTCATGCATTAATATTGTGTACATAGAACGACATAATGCTACAGCATTATCTACCATTCATCCCGATATTTCAAGAAATATGTAGCGTGTTCTGTATGAAGCTATACAATATAAACGAGGTCAGGAACTCTATAAATGCATAGAAACTTAATGCGCATATGCTTGCAATAACCAAGATTTCTATAATATTATATTCGCATTAAATTCGAACCATCAAATGATACTTATAATGCTATCTATAAATATAATTATCGTGACATTAATATCAGTATAAGAATTAATTACCTATCCCCAGCATGGCGGTCTGGCACAGGTACTGTTTAGACACGAGACACTGCGTGGAAGGACGCACCAGCACGAGCCCGAAGCCGGCGCATCCCAACACTGCAGCGAATCCAAGGAATGTCTGCAGCAGTACTATGGCACTCTCCTCTAGACCTTCCTCGAAACCTTGCAGAGCCTGACGAAAAAGTTGCTTACAATAGGGAGAATGCATGAGATTCAATTTAAATATAAGTATTTTTTATTGCCAATTGCCTATATTTCCTGAAACTTAATCAAAATTATTTATCTTCATAAAATTGCTATATAGGTGTATATTATCTTTGTTATAGAATTACACTTATTTTTAAGCTATTGCATAGCTTCTATCGCGGGCCTTGAGCGTGGAGACCTAATCCAGAAATTCCGTAACGAAAAAACTTAACGCCCCCCACGACTTCACAAAAAGTTTTCGGTTACGTTGAGTTGCGAACTCCGTACAGATGCATTCGATTCAGTATCCAATACCAATAGGCTACTGAGTCTTCTAACTATAACATCGAAATAAGCCTATAGGTTTTGACGTTTACGTTTTTAAAGTAAACGTCAAGATCTATATGATACTAATATTATAAATCCGAAATTTTGTGTGTAAGTACACTTGTGTTAGTATGTTCATTCACGCTTTACCGGCTGAACGGATTTGGATAACATTAGGTAAGGACATAACTTGCACCGAGGATTAACACAAAGGCTACTTTTTACCTTGATTATAGCGGGCGAAGCCGCGGGGCACGTCTAGATACAATATTAAATGTATTCCAAATTATTGTTTCTTTTATACTTAACTGTTTTTAAAACTGTTTTAAACGCTCTTGATTTTTAATATTAAATTCATGTGGTGGCATAACCCGCGTTTATCGTAGTAAATATAAATATTTTTTTAAATATTTTATGTATGCAGATAGATTTGGTATTGGCTTGAAATAGTTGTATTACAAATATGTTGTACGTCCGATACGGACAAACTGTTGACACAAAATAATTATCGTAACTTCAACTATGTACACAGTTATATACAAAAAAAAACTTATTCTTATTTATGATGAACTACTTATGTGGTTTATTTACCTAACCCAAAATAAACTTGTAGTGGATGCCATTTTCACGGTAACGGCTGTAATTTACGCGTTATTTCCTCTTTCGGAGGACGCCATAAAGTACGAGAAAAGACCCTTTGTGACCGAAGTACTGGAAAATTGTACACTTGTTATATTGTTAATCAGTGAACTTAGGATTTATTGAAGGGTCGTGCAAATTCTTTAGATTATCTTTAATTTCTACTACTTCATATTGATTATTATTAAATGACTACGAATAAACAATATAGTACGTTCGTTTGTTCCTTCACAACGTTCAAACGATTAAACCAAATGTAACATTTAGGTAGAATTTGTCTCGATTCTCTGGAAGTCATAAGGTAAGTTATCTAATCTAATACCTGTAAACGAACAATTCTTGTATTATATATGTATAATCAGGATCTCGGAAACGGCTCCTACGATTTTCATGAATTTTTGTATGCAGGGGGTTTCGGGGGCGATAAATCGATCTAGCTAGGTTTCAATTTTAGAAAACGTCGTTATATCCGTGTTTTCAGCCGAGCAAAGCTCGGTCATCCGGGTGCTTTTTATAGAAACACAAAATAGAATTCGTAGTATTAAATCAAGTGGTGACCAAATAAATAAAAATGGACACATGTTTACAATCTAGTTGGGTTTAAAATGAAAGACTTCCAAAATAACATACAAAAATATATAACTCAAATATATAACAACATAACGTAGATCATTTTTATTGGCATTTTATGGGTAGGTTAGTATTCTGGTTTTACTTTTTAAACATTTGTCTTGTATAATAAATAGTTTGATATCGCAACTAATTAGCTAACGCTAGTAGGTAGTGGGCTTGAGCACTTGACTTGCCCATAAGCTCGATGCCTTGTAGGTAACTTAGGTCTTTGCTATATGTATTTTTAGGTAAGTTTTAGGAAATATAGGTAATTGGCCCGTAGATAGCTGTTTATGTAGTCTGTAATCAAAGTTAACTAACGAAGGTTTAATAATTGAAACACAAGCAAAGCTTAAAAAACCATCACTTATATTTCTTGGCTTGACCGATTTCGATAAAATGTATATGGAACCACCTCTGAAGTATACTCTACCAAACAAAAAAAAATATCAGAATCTATTCATAATTGGCGGAGATATGGCGTAAAATTCATAAAAAAAAGCATACAGTTGAATTGAGAACCTCCTTTTTGAAGTCGGTTGAAAAGTTATCTAATTCGAAGTATATACATTGTAGTGTACATACATGTCTAAATTCCTCAATTGCAAAATAACACAGTAAAATAATTGTAGACCAATTAGGTAGCTTAACTTACCTAGCCTTAGACTTACCAGAAAAAACACTGGAGTGTAAAGTCCAAAAGCTGCTAATCCGGAGGCCAACAACAAAACTTTGGCGGGCCGCGACTGGAGCGGACTCAAATCGATGAGTGGGGCGGATCGTTTTAGGCCTTTCTTTTCCTTTACCTGTCGAGAACAAACAGTACCCACAAATAAGGATAACAAATTGGTTCCCACCTGCTACAAAAGGAGACGTCACGGAAGATTCCTTTGAAATTATGGTTGGCGAACGAAATTGTGGCATTGCTTTTTTAATATCAATCTTTTTTTGTATATTTTTTTTTTAACCGTTATAGGCAAAGATTTGACCACTATCTCACCTGATGTTAAGAGACGATGCGGTCGACGATGGAGCACGCTTGCCTAGAAAATACCTATTCACTCTCGACTTTATGTTTAAATGTTGATTAATATACTAAATTTTTAGATATTTATGTCATATAATTTTTATTAGTATGTATAATCTTAGGTATTTTATATTTATGTACATTACAATTCGATATAAATTTCATTTACATATATTTTCTTTATCCCTAATTGATGCACGCCTCATGTCATTTCATTTTCCACCGCTGGATGACTGGTAGAGAATGCTTTTAGCATTAAGTCCTCCTTTTGTACACTTTTTACTGTGCAATAAAGTATTAAATAATAATAAATAATAATAATATAAGTATACTGGAATGCACCTCCAGTGTCTTATAGCTATCGGAATATATAACATTCATAATTCTGCTACTACAGATGTTCCTTATTTTCAAACATACTCACAAACCTGCAACAAGACATGCAAACAAACGCGTTCAGCTTTCATATTATATTATACTAGCGATCCGCCCCGGCTTCGCCCGGGTGTGATAAATGAAGAACCGCTCGACCGATTTTGTGCAAACTTCACATAAACCATCTACTAAATAGTTTGAACAAAGCCTAAATATTTGGTTTGGATAGGTGAGCCCGTTCTTGTGTTATAAAATTACAACGAAAAGTGGCATTGATTTTTATATATATGGATGACATACTACGCTGGCAAAAAGAACATCGGATGTCGAATTTGTAAAAGTGATACCCACCGGTAATGAAGGCGACCCCCAATTGGGTGCTCGTAATTTATAATCCTACCACGGCTTGATTAAGAAAACATCGGAATGAAATAAAAAAATACTTAAAAAAAAGTTTTTTTAATGCCCGATAGGCAAGCATTTGATCACAATCTTACCAGTGAATGATTGTGATCAAATGGGAAGATGGACAGTGATGATGCGGCCGAAGATGTAGCATGCTTGCTTAGAAGGTACCTACTCTTGACTTGAAGGATCCCATATTATACCGTTCGGGGAACAAAGACTACGGCAATGAGTTCCACTCCTTCGCCGTACGGATGATAAAGCTAGAAGTAAAACGCTTCCAGCGAACTGGAAGTTCCATTATAGGTTTATCGTGCTTACTATCCTCGACCATGTTACTTAGCAACAGGTGAAATCATATAATAAGCTTTTATAAAAAAAGGGTGAGTCGTATAGTCACACGAACAATTTCTATTACAGGGAAATATAGAACGTTGTCCGTTGTATTACATTGCGTTATTCCTCTCCATCCAAAGGTTGTCTGGAAGAGATCGCTCTTAGCGATAAGACCGCCTATTGTTATTCCTATTTGTGTTATTTGTTATTTTAAGGTGTTCAATTAAGAATATATTTTTCTATCTATTTAAACATTTTGATTATTCATCACAGTGTTTACCCCCACCACTATTCATCACACAAAAAGGTTGCAGATAAGAATTTCAAAGTTTCACTTCAATAAAAAAAGGTTTGATTGACTCAAACTGCAAAATCAAAAACTTACCTCAATTATCTTAACTCACTTTGTACTTTATTATGTATCCTGCAATGAACGATTGAATTTAATTTACCTTTCGTCGTTGGTTTTTGAGATGAAGGATGGCGCGACGTTGTGGGTGGTAGAGCGAGGCGCTCCGGTAAACTGCGCTTAAGAAGAACGCAAGCACGAGGACCCCTGTTATCGCTTGAAGCCCAAGACGCCACCCCAGCTTCCTAAAACAAACGAAACAAAGTCTATATAAGCACCTTTCTCGGTTCTGTTTCGTATGCGCTTAAGAATTACGTTATTGTTTTGATAGACATAACATGTACGGCAGCTTTAGATGGATCCGGCTTCATCCGCGTAAGTACTGTAACGTGCTTAAGTATACCAGTTTTTACTTTATTTTATTTATTTCGTCAATCAACAGCGTTACATGACATAATATAAGTATTAAAGTTATTATACACTAGCTGCGCCCCGCGGCTTCGCCCGCTATTATCAAGGTAAAAAGTAGCCTATGTGTTAATCTATGTACATTCCAAATTTTATCCGAATCCGTTCAGTCATTAAAGCGTGAAGAGGGAACAAACATACTTACACATTTACACACAATGTGTAAGTGACACACAAACTTTCGGATTTATAATATTATAGTAGGCTAAAGCAAGGCCAGAAAAGGATTACACTAATAGATTTTACATTTATATTTAACGAACTAAAGGAGTGAAAAGGTATCTCGTATTGCATTGCGAGTATATACATTTTACGGTATATAATTATGTTGTAATTATTTCATAAATACCTATACATGTTTAAAATTCTATTTAAGGTAACTAGGTATTTGTAGTATTTGTTTGGCTCTTTCAACGTGTCTGAGTTACATGTTTTCAAGTTAGATATTTTTCTCACTTTAAATTCGGATAAGCTTATAAATATGTGTGATAACATCTCTAAAACTTTACTTATTCTTATGTACTCTGGTAATATTTTTTAATGTTTTTGTTTCGCGTCTATCCTGTTCGCTCGCAGCGTCTCTACGTTTCTCCGAAAAATAACACACGATAACTTTTTCTGAAAAGGTAAAAAACTACGTAAAAATAGCAAGTGGTAGAAAAAATTAAAAATTAAATTTTATGTAGAAAAGTTTTGAACTGCCCGTTGGCTTAGTTTGGTGGCGTTCGCCTTCTAAGCAGGGGTATCGGGTTCGATTCCCGGCGGGAAAACAAGTTTTCTCCCCAAGGAAAATTTGTGTTTCTGGTTCTGGTTGTGATTGTGTGTGTGATGTGATTGTTTCCGGCACCCACGACACAAGTCATCGAACTTAGTGTGGGGCTGTGAGTGTGAATGCGTTTATGTTTATGTTTCATAACAAAATCATAATCTACTCAGTTATACGTTATTTATTTATAAAAACACACCTGCCGCAGTAAATGACTGTCGGGTGATTTTTAATTATTTACGTCTGAAGACCGACCGCCAATTACTGGCCCTAGAAACTAAATATTTTGCTATATATTTAGTTTCTAGCCATATTGCTATTTGCATAACATTATACTGCTTCTTTACACAAAAAATATATACCTAACAAAAATTAAAAATTTGATTCTACATCCGAAAAGAAATAATAATAAGAATAGTGTAAATTATATCAACAACTTAATCTAACTATCGAAGAAATCGTTACTAAGCAGTCATATAGTATTCTATTCATGTCGCCGAGCTTACGCTTGTGCAAAACAAGTTTAATGTATTGTTGTGTCTACATATGTTATTAAAGTACTCGCTCCGTACAAGTAAGAATTTTGACGATAATTGGTTATTAACAATTGGGGTACTGAGAGGAAGGTTGTATCGAACAAGAAATGAGGGAACATTCAGATGTAGACAACTGAACAAGTTAGGACAGTATATTCTATTTGATGCTATTATCAATAGAAATGTTATATCAGATAATATGTCACGTCTCAATCTTAGAGGTAAGAAATGGAATTGTTTGCATAGTTGTAGGTAATTATAATCAAACGAGGAATAAGCAGCCTACACATCCTAAAACGAATAGATAATAACATATAAATGTATTTGTAACTAAGACAGCGTTTGACCACAATCTCATTAGATGGAAAACGACGATGCGGTCAAAGAGGAAGCATGCTTTCTCAGTAAAGAACTATTCACCCTCTTTTTGAAATACCATACATTATACTTTTGCGGTTGAACATTTAATTAAAACACTTGCAGACTTTAACCATCATCAAACTGTTTTTGCCTGTAGGGCCGTTTGAGTCATTAAAAAAAAATCTAATCGATCGGTTGAATAACTTGGTTTGGAGCAAATGTCTGCCACCAATCTCTAGGCTCTATCAGTTTGACAGGGGCCCATATGGCTTCTGATTCTCTATAGTAACTAGTTTTTGTTTGAAAATGAGCCACATTGGCCATAACTTTGTCTATTGGCAGGTCTAAAAAAGCAACTGCCTTCATTTACACTTGCATATAAATTAGGTACCTAAATAAAGAGCTTACGCTTGTGCAAAACAAGTTTAATGTATTGTTGTGTCTACATATGTTATTAAAGTGTTTACTCGCTCTGTACAAGTAAGAATTTTGACGATAATTGGTTATTAACAATTGGGGTACTGAGAGGAAGGTTGTATCGAACAAGAAATGAGGGAACATTCAGATGTAGACAACTGAACAAGTTAGGACAGTATTCTATTTGATGCTATTATCAATAGAAATGTTATATCAGATATTATGTCACGTCTCAATATTAGGGGTAAGAGATGGAATTGTTTGCATAGTTGTAGGTAATTATAATCAAACGAGAAATAAGCAGCCTACACATTCTAAAACGAATAGATAATAACATATATTTGTAACTAAGCCAGCGTTTGACCACAATCTCACCAGATGGAAAGCGACGATGCGGTCAAAGAGAAAGCATGCTTGCTCAGTAAATAACTATTCACTCTCTTCTTGAAAGACCCCACATTATACTTTTACGGTTGAACATTAATTAAAACACTTGCAGACTTTAACCATCATCAAACTGTTTTTGCCTTTAAGGCCGTTTGAGTCATTAATCGTGTTCTATATTGTCTTTATGTGAACCGACCGTTAATTAACAAATTGAACCAGCACATGAAGTTAATTGAGACACAACAATAGATATAATTGCAGGGTAAATGGAACTGTTGTCAGGGAAAGGGAAGGCAATTGAATTTTGTAAGGGTCCGCCATTTACGTGACAACTATTGTCCTAGACAATGGAAGCGTATGTTCATTTAGAATGGTTATAGCGGTTATCGCATTTTCTCTATAGGCGATTTGGATTTAAACATCTATATAATGCACTTTGCCTTTACTTTAAATTACTTTATCACCGGGAGCTCAAATTAGCAACAAATTAATTAGTCAAAGAAGGTGAGAAGTTTACATGCAAGGCCTTAGGCTAAAGTCCATAGGACACTTTGCAAATTATTTTTGTCGTGTTCAGTAACGACAAAAGATACGTTAAATAACTATGTAGTGTTCAGACATGGATGTAATTTATTAGTAAAATTCAGTGTAATTACATTTTAAGTAGAAAACGTAGAAGTTAATTATTGTATTTTTTTTACAATAACTCTATGTGTCGCATTTTCGTTTTATCAGCCACGACATTGATTTTTTGAGATTATGATATGAGGGTGTATATGAAGATGGTTTAAATGCTATGTGTTTTATAATTATTTGTTCTCGTCTTATCATGTTTAATAATAAAACAGGTATTTATTAAAAAGGTTATTATAAAACGAATGACTAAATTAACAAGGATGCATGGAGGCAACTGCTTCAGCGCTTTCTGGCGACTACATAATATAGATATACATAGGTTATAATTAAGCTATTGCATAGCTTCTATCGCGGGCCTTGAGCGTGGAGACCGAATCCAGAAATTCTGTAACGAAAATAACCTAACACCCCCCACTCCGACCGGCACAGCGGTGATACTTTTTAGATATGCCATCTATCGATGAATTGCAGAACTTTTAATTACTTTTTTTGAGATATCACGCTTGTCTCTTTAGTTCAGCAACTCGCCTCTAGATGGCAGGAAAAAAAATACTGCATAAATAAAATAAATAAATCATTATAATTGCATAAGTTGATAAAAAATGCTATGCAATAGCTTTACCGCGGCAGTCCCCGAGTGTCACACGTCTTTTTTTATATTAAATAAATAATAGCAGGAATTATATTGAATTAATCATTTAGGGCTGAACGATTTAAAAAAATACTTTAAATGCGCCGCCGAGTTCCTCGTCAGGTTCTTCTCGAGATGTTCTGTGCCCTGCCATTTTCATTGTATTTACTCTATTTCGAGCTTCCTTATTAATTTTTGTAACTGCTCTGCGTAATTAATATTAAATCAGCGTTATGTAAATAGCGTTACAATGGAGCCCGCATCGTTTCCACAAATAATATTCAAAGACACATAAGCTCGACAAATCCACGGTCTCTCGTGATAAATTATTAGGTATAGCTGGCGTCCTTTTTCTGAGCGAGACCTATTTCTCAGATGGGGATGTATAAGTAAATGTTATTAGTCTCCGCGGGACAAACACGGTACCCTAGTTTGGTATATAAAAGGTATGCTGATATCTTCTGAGAAAGCCCATCTTTAATATCCACGTTATTTTGTGCGTATTTGTTTTTTAGAGAGAATAGGAAGCACCTACGTAGTAATACTTACCTATAAACTGTTTTTTTTAATAGTTTAACGGTTTTATTGAAAAAAGAAGTAGATGTAGATAATGTACAAAAAGATAAAATTATATTATATATTACATTACCCCCTCATGAGATAACCATATTGAGGTGGTCATCTTGGATTTACAATGATGATGAATATACATAATTCATTTTTTTTATACAGAGGATATAATTCAATTGTCACCAGAACGAAAGGTGGGTACTAAATGAGATCAACCAAGTTTCATACATTTTTGACCCAAAGTTAATGATCTCTCTTTTAGATCAATTGGTCGATAGAAAGGGTGTAAAATGTTTATTACTAAATTTAACCTAACAAACAGGTTAACCTAAATAAAAACGTTTAAAAAGTGCATTGATATGTATAACTAGTCTATAAATCATGAGATCTATCACAATCACGCAATACACCACGACGCTCAACACAAATACCTCTCCACATCTCAAAACTATAGACGCGGCAGATTAAAGAAATACCAACCCGACGGCTTCTTTGTAAGCGACGCTGAAGAGTGCAATACCAACGCCACCACCTGCGTGAGCCACCAGCTCCACAAACTGTCTTCTTCTCCGGAAGTATGCACCCAGCATTAACCCGGCAGACTCCCGGACTAAGCCGCAGCCTATGCCGAGAACTACACCTGGAAAATACACGATGGTTAGTACAATTATTCATCACCGTTTATTTTCTCCTCTGATATACTGAACCTTCTGACTGGAACACCCTGCCTTCTTTAAGTATAATTTAGGTCTCTTCAAGTCTAGAGAGAACAGGTATCTTCTAGGCAAGTATGTCCCACTGATGTCGCTTTCCATCAGGTGAGATTGCGGTCAAATGCTTGCCTATTGACCATAAAAAAACCTTTTCTAAATCAAACCACTGAGCTCCAATAAAATCCCAGTTATGACCAATGGTTAGCTGATTAGAGTTCTGTAAGAGATTTGATATGTTTTTGCTAAGAGATAGTCATCAATTCGTCAGGTTTTAATAGGTCCCAGAACAAAACAAAGCTGGTATTTTTTGCATTTATTTCTTTATCTTTCACCATCTGAACACGGCTAAAAACCTAAGAGTGTCCGGTTGAAGAAAAACGTTACAACATAGTAGTAGGATAGGACTCTTTTGAAACTAATTGAAATGCTTATTATAACTAATTATTTTTTAATTAAAGTAAGTATGTAACTACGAGTATATACCTAATCTTTTAAAATTAACATTAGTTTCATTGGATTTCAGAGCAGAATTTTGTCGAAGGTATGTTTCTGTCGAAATAATTATCTGCCGAACAAATGCACGTCGAAGCAGGGTTTGTCGAAGTAATGGTCTCTAAAGCGTGCGTTGTCGAAGTTAGTTTTGTCGGACTAATCCTTGTCGAATATATGATCTGTCGAAGCAATGACTTGTCGAATTATATTTTTTCGCAGTAAGTAACTTGTCGAAGTCATGAACTGTCGAAATTTTGTATGACACCCATTATTTGATGTGTAGTTAATCTAGGACATGAATATGAAAGAGGTTATATATAATACCATAAAATATATTTTCATTTAAGCTAGCAAACCTAGTATTTAGATAATCACTACCTCTATTTAAACTTTGAATTCTCAAACGTACACATCCATTGCGACGTAAGACTAATATGAAAACTTTAGGCAATTTGTTAAGTTGTTCCGATGTTGGTATTAGACAGTAACTTTATATGGGCTATAAATTATTAAGGAGTCAAGACTAAGACAACTAGTATCTAGATATCAGTTAAAGGTTGGCAGACGTATTTGAGCCCAAAGTATTCGTAATTTGGGTTGTTTTAGTCTATTTCATGCGTATGAATAGATGTTTTTCAAAGAAAACGTTTCCATTTTGTTTGTCTCGGGCTATTATGATATCCATTTCTTAAACATTTTGAGAATAAAAGGAAAGTCTTAATTGATAGGTAAAGAAAGATGTTTCGAAATTGAAGGAGCCTGGGCCAGCACCATGTACCATATACATACATATAGTTAGACAACGTTTTTTAATTTAGACCTGAAATTCGTTTTTTTTTACCAATTGTGATTATATTTTAACAATTAATTTTATCGTCTAGTAAACATAGTTGCATATTTTCATAGTTTGATGAGTTACGGAATCATGCTATGGGAATCTGCTGCCGATGTTGAAACTATTTATATTCTACAAAAGAGAGCGGTTTGTGCAATATATGATATGGGTCCACGCGAATCTCTCAGGGAATTCTTTAAAGAAACAGGCATACTTACCATGCCTTCGCTTTACATCTTTGAAAATATTATGCATGTTCGCAAAAATATTAGTAAATATAAATTATGAAGCGACGCACACAATCTTAATACTAGATATAAGCATAAAATTTCTGTGCGCGCATTTAGATTAAGCAAAACGAATAAATCTTTTATGGCAAATGGGGTTAGATTTTACAATAGAATTCCTAAAATCGTAACTGAATTACCACTGGGAAAGTTCAAATCTGTTATAAAACGTGCATTAATTAAGAAAGCTTACTATAAGACCACAGACTATATTAATGACAAGGATGCATGGAGGCAAACTGCACAGGCTCTTTCTAGCGACTACCCTAATAACACCTAGGTTAAGAAAATTATGTATTAGAAATTAAGAAAGTTTTTAAAAAAAAATGAATGAAAAAAAATGCGCCGCCGAGTTTCTTGCCAGGTTCTTCTCGAGATGGCTGTAATTTTGCGAATCTGGCAATAGATTCATTAACTTTCATAAGTGCCTCTTTGGGGCCCATGTGAATAAACGATTTTGATTTTGATTTTGATTTTGATGTTGTAGCTTTACAAACCGTAGGTTTGTTTCCTATCTCGATGGTTAATGATCATTTATTGTAAACAACATACCAATTCTAAAATATTTGCGTTTCTTTATAATTATAATAGGACTATAGAATATGTTACTCGATTGAAACTCAGAACAGAGTGACTTTCAGTATCTTCTTGTCATGACTTGGTACAGCTGTAATTTTCTGATTAATTTATTTGTATTTTAAGAAAATGCAATATTTTTTCCCTATTTTTCTATATATGGTACATAGTGCTGGTCCAAAATGAAACATCTCCTTTCAGTACAAAGAAGTTGTTTCTTATATATTTTAACTGTGATGATGAAACTGCTTACGATAGATGTAAAATGACAAAAGAAAAGGAGCAGACCAGTCAAGTTTGCTTATCTAGCATAAAAAAGGTACTGAGCTACAACATCAAATTGATGCTTGAAAGAAAATCTGCTGTTCATAATCTAAATTGTGTTAGAAATACCAATATAAAAGCATAGCCGGAACATTGTCGTAAAGAACCCTTTCGATATATCTATATATTTAGGCCTCTTGCCAACTTAATATGTCTAAGCGTAGCGGTAACAGTGTGTACATCAGAGATCGTGTCATCATAGTCATTCGACATCTAGAACTCTACCATTTTTTTGTGTGGGGGGAAAATGCCTGCCACTTCCTTTCCTTCCCAGGGGTGAAGGAAACGGGTGTGTGGGGCTCGAACCCACTAAAAACCCCCCCGTGAGCAGTCCCTCGCCGAGGTGGGGCAAGATAGGGTCGCGCTAGCAGTCACTATCTTGCCTCGGGCGGTAGGCCCGAATACAAACCGGGCCACTGCGCCCATGGAGGGGTGGCCTTGCTCACCAAGACCCCAGACGTGTGGGGCCGTGCAAGCCGACGGAGAGGAGCCCTGACTCTCCACCAGTGACCCCCATCTAGAACTCTACCTTACGCATCTTACCGTAACTAAGTAAAGTCTGATGAAGTTGCGTGGCAAAGGATGTGAAGAGGCAAGCCAGCGGTAGCAGCAGGCCACCCACGAGTGCCATGAGTCTGGGTGACCTTCGCCGTCCAGCTACTAGCGCTCCAGCCGCCCGCGATACTCCCACGCATATTGCACCGGCCCACACTAAAACAATCACAATTATTGGCAAAAAGCATTTAAAAAAAGTGTTTAGGCATAAGTATTTATGACCAAATGAGGCTACAGTGACCCACAGAATATTCTTTGGGTCACTGTAGCCTGCCGAGGTACCACGTGCATGTTAAACCATCTCGGTAGGTTAGGTTTTATACACCAGTATCTTAGATAACGCCCTTATTCCCCAGTGAAAAATGGCTGAACTAACTATCTCCAAATTGAGGACTACTTCCTGTTTTTCCATTATTATCACATACATTTGTAAAAACCACGTTAAATATATGCTAAAAGTTATAAACTCAAGTCTGGAAGAGATCTTTCTTAGCGATAAGAATGCACACTGTAGGTATTTTTATGGGCTTCTCTGTTTGCTGTACTTATTTTTTGGTGTTAATAAAGTCATTGTTAACATTATACTGCTCGTTGGCTTAGTTGGGTGGCGTTCGCCTTCTAAGCAGGGGTTCGATTCCAGGCGGGAACACAAGTTTTCTCCCCATGGAAAATTTGTGTTTCTGGTTCTGTTTGTGATCGTGTTGATCGTGTGTGTGATGTGAATGTTTCCGGCACCCACGACACAAGTCATCGAACTTAGTGTGGGGCTGTGAGTGTGAAATCGTTTATGTTATGTTTATGTTTATTATAAGCTAAACTTGTATTACTTTTGTGTATGGCGAAATGCACCTACCACTGCAGCTACCAACAAAAAAAAGTATTTATTCAAGTAAATTTAAATATCAATATTGATATTGCACACGAAATTATATCTTTACGAAGTAACAAATCGTAACAACTTCTTTTACTTTAGTCAATTTGTTTATTTTGTATAACTGACCCGAACATGAAAACACAAACTTACTTTTAGTAGGAAAATTTCAAAATGCTTGAGGCAGGCTACAGACTATCCGAGATAACTTCGTTATTATGTAAGTACAAGCACAAAAAGCGTCCTTCGAATGGTTCTTTTCGAGGAGCAATTATTTTCTAAAAGGACCGGCACTCTCTAAATGCTCCATGCATAAAGGATCTGCTTCAATTTCAAGAATGAATTATCGGGTATTCTTTGATGTAGGCTACATTACTACATGTATAGTACTTTTAAAAAACTGGACAAATGCGAGTCTAATTCATGCACCGAGGTTTCAGACTTGTTTTACATATAAAAATCTCGAAAATATATTCCCGTCTTTTCTATTTTTATTTATTACTTTTAAATAAACTGCACGTTTATGCGTCCGCATTCTAAGCAGGTATCGGGTTTAATTCCAAGTTGGAACACAAGTTTTCTTCCCAAGGGAACTTTGTGTTTCTGGTTCTGGCTATGATTATGTGTGTGATGTGAATGTTTCCAGCACCCACGACACAAGTCATTAAACTTAGCGTGGGGCTGTAGAGTGTCAAAACGTATATTATGTTTAAATAAATAGTCGTTCGTCAGGAACTGAGATGTCAAGCCTACGTTTTTCCTGATAGAGAAAACCTTTGAGGTTAGCTTATAAACTATTGTTCTTTATAATATTTTTTGATGTTTGTATTTCATTTATTTTCTTAATTACAGGATATGATGGATATTATACGCAAGTTTCAGCTTTAAATATGTAGCCGTTTTTTAAATAGATCTCAAGACAAAATAGTTCTAAAAACAGTGACTTTGATGCCCTACCAAATTGTTATTTTTTTAATAACGGTTTCGTACTCTACTCTACTTTCTACTTGCAAAGTTCTTTTTAACGATACCCGTCATGGTAATAAAAAATGTTTTG
The DNA here is from genome assembly GCA_948107665.1 of Lomographa bimaculata. Classification (NCBI taxonomy): domain Eukaryota; kingdom Metazoa; phylum Arthropoda; class Insecta; order Lepidoptera; family Geometridae; genus Lomographa; species Lomographa bimaculata. Next base: position 9,828,248 of record OX403600.1, on the reverse strand, counting down.
TACCCAAGTTACGTGTATAAGTGCCCTCTTGATATTTTCATTTATATGATTTTAATTGCCATTTTTGGCTTTCTTATGGCCCAAAGCCAAAAATGACTACATATTCTCTGAAGATTTCATGAAAAAACAAACGTATGGACGGCCAAATTGATTTTTACAGTTCCACGGGACCGTAGACTTAAGTATTTGATATTCATTTCAACTTGAAACCATTACTCATCCCTGGAAAATTGGTTTTGAATGAGAGAGAGACGGTCTTCAACACTTTGTATTGTTGTCCGCTAATCACTATTTTATCAGGGATTTTCTTTTTTTTTTGAGGAATATAATCATTTGTATGAGGTAGTTAGACGTCACCATTCCTACTTTCCTGTAAGTCTCTCCACTCTACGCTCTCTAACCCCTTTTTCATCCTTGCCCGATGATAATGAACATGAAATGATAATTAATATTAAAATATGATTTTCTATCTTTTCTCCTTTGTTAGGTCTTATAGATTTCATTTCGTAACTATTTTTGTTCGCGTTATTAGATCCGTACTTTCGAGCCTACATATAGTACAGGCCCATTTCCAATTTAGAAATCGTGTTTTTTCAGTTACGTCGTGAATTACGGGTTAAATATCTTATTAGTGTGATAATCCGGTTGCTTATTTCGTCTGATCTTTTGATTCCCAGTATATTTATCTCCAGCTTTAATACAGGCATATCTGTCCCACTTTTCCTCAGAAAGAATTTTAGTTTCTGATTCTAAATGAGATTTTGTATGTCGTCTATGAGTTATTCACATTTTCGAAAATATTAAAAAAAATTATATGCCTTAATAGGTTATAGTTTTCGACTTAGAGATACAGTATGGCTTATAACGTAATAAAGTTATAGAAACAAAGTTTCTACAGCCTTAACTAACACACGCTTTCACACTCACAGCCCCAAATTAAGTTCGATGCCTTGTGTCGTAGGTGCCGGAAACATTCACATCACACACTCACAATCATAACCAGAACCAGAACCAGAAACACTCATTGATACCCCGGCGAACGCCACCAGACTAAGCCAACGAGCAGTTCAACTCAAAGCAGGTTTCACTTTTATAAATTACTGTGAGTAATGAGTATATAACAAAACCCATATATTTTTTATGTATTAACAAGGCTAGCATCGTTAATACTACGCGATTGTATATACAACTTGGGTACTCACGCTGTCGTAAAAGTTACAACTTCGTGATTTTCTTGAGTAGGCGAGTAGTGGGCACAAATCTCACTTGGGCGTAGTAAAAGGGGATTTTTGAGGAAAACACCTACAAGAGAACTCTTTATTATCCTCCAGCTGGTCTTTTACAGCGTTACGTGCGTATCAAAATGGTCGAAAAAAAGACAAGAGTGGGAAAATAAGTATTTACAACGAACAATCGACTTAGATATTCGGAAGATGACGCAGATATGATAATATAGCCACTGTCTGCAATGGATGCCTAAACTGATCAACTGCCAGCATTATATTAGATGCTAAGGTCGGTACTTGAATGAATTAGGATTTCTCAGCGATCTAAATGTACTTTGGAAACGGCGAACATAAAGCAGGCGGGTGATAAAATATTAGCTCGGGAGCATTGCTGTCCGCCGTGAGATGCGCTGCCGCTGCACGCTCGCTTTGCTCGCTCGTCGCGCGCTTTTTCTATATGTAAATATTCATAACACTTTTCTATAATTTGATAAATACTCACGCAAAAGTTGCAATTAAAACGTTAATCTTCGTGGTCGATCTTGACACTGATAACACTTAAGTCACGTCAATTACCGTTTTAATTTTTATTTACTACTTACTAGCGTGATCAAAATATATATAATAATGTGTGCCTTTATCCTAGCCGCTCTTTACAACACATATAGTAGAACTTGGCTATTTACATCTGACCAAAAAACTATTTTTCTAAAATAGATACTTTAATTATTTCTGAATAATGATCTGTTTATTTTGGTTGGAAAAGAAAATATTATTATAAAAATGGATAATATCATTAGACGATGTAAGCATTTTTTTAATTAAGGAAAGGCAAATGTTGGACCACAATTTCACCTAATGTTAAGTAACGATACGGACTATACTATTATAGTCATATCAAGTTTGCCTAAAAGATGCCTATTCACTCGTGACTTGAAGACTCCCAATAATGTTTATTGTACGTAAGTACAGGTTGAGGAAATATAGACTCTGGCAGTAATGCCAGAGTCTATATTTCCTAAACACACGACACAGACAAGGACTGCCATTAAAACTTGTAAAGGGTTATTTTAATATAACCCATATTAGTGATATATTATTGTACTTTAGGCCGTTATAGCAGATGCTTAAAAAGTCTAAATCCAGACTTAAGTCGAACTGCACGTGATGGTGTGCTCTAGCAGAACAACAAACGAGGCTCGGCCGAGTTACAAAAGTTTTTCACAAGGTAGGCTGACGTCAGGCAGAGGTGCTCATAAAAATCTCTTGCCAAATCTGTTTACAACATGGATTCACAAGTTAATTAATGCAGCTTTGCACTGAACTAAATCCGTGTTGCAATTGATGCTGCTCGTTTGCATTCCCGGCACGGATTTGCCGATTTAAGCGAGCGTCCAAATTCCAGTACAAATACTAGTAGTAGCTATTACGAAGAAGCTGACAAAGTTGACAGACTAATGTCCCGACCGTGCCACCCACACCGCCGCCGTCAACAAAGACCGTGCTCATAGCCGAAATTACTCCTACCTCTTAATATTCAAGCCCGAGACGTGAATCTTGGAAAATTAATTCAATAAATCAGCCCTGTCCGCAAATACCGGTGACTACGAAACTTCATTTATTAAATAACCAATTCGAATTCTAGTTGTCAAACACGCGCCACCGGCTTGTTAACATAAATTACATCGTTAAAACGAAACAATAAGAAAAATATGATTAATTTGTTCACGCCTCGTAGAAAGTTGTATGCTGGATGAGCTTATTTAACAAATTGGGGCTCACGGAATGACATCAATTAAAAGTTGCCAAGGTGAGGTCGTTTATAATCGCCATAATGGTGTTATGCTATATTTCTGTCGTTGAATTTTTCTTCGTCGCCTGTTTATTTAAGCATTTCCGGAGGGCTCCTGTTGATAGATTACTTTCCACTTCCGCAGCTCCCTTGTGCTACAGATCCCAAATTGTTTTCTTCCTCAATCTTGCTCTAAGGCGCGACGAATAAAGCTACTGCCCCTTATTTCCTTCCCTACTTTATTTGTCATTTTCACATGTCAAATTTGGTTAAATTGCCTCGCGAGAAAAGACGAGGAAATTATTTCAGCCCGTACAACATTCCACATAAATTATTCAGTTATTTTCTACATCGTGAGTAATGCGAACTTTCATTCAGTTTAGCATTTCCATTATGTTATGTTGCATAAATCGCTTTCGAAATGTCTTTATGTCTTGTGGCCGGGAATTTTATTTGTATGCATCATCGTTCGTATTCAGCTGAAAGTCATAAAGAGTTTAAGAGCGTTAATAAGGTGTTATGTTCTGCTTTGTGACACTTTTATCGACAGCGTGACTTCTGTTTTGTGTTGCCAAATGATATTTTCAGTGCTCGTATCAGTTTTTTAAGGAAAATGTAGGTGTAAATAATCTGAGTACCTATAATTCTCTTAAATACGTAAAAGGATATAAAATTGTCTGATAAAGACAACTGGGATACAATTGATGCCGGCTATTTCGCTGTCCCGAGAAATTGATAATTTTAATCATTTTCAAAGAAATGATTCTGCTAAGTCAATTTTAACGATTAAATAAAGCCCAGTTAAACTACGAATTTTTAAGAAAAAAATTTTTACAGCCTAATTTAGAACTACAATAAGGAGTTGATTTCAAAAGACTATGTTTTGGAAACCACCAAAATTTTCCAGAGGAAGCTCTAGCTTCCTTTCAAATCCAAAGCAAAAATATTAACCAAATGATATCGTTTAATCAAAACCTTTAATATTAGTTTATGCATCTCGAATCCACCAAAATTATCAATGGATATTAGTTTTTTTTCATTAAAATAAGATTAAAAATGATTTTGTAATTAACGCCAAAGCAACATTGCAGTTATTATTTTTGCACATTTCTCTCACTCAATTGGGATAACACCGGAAAGAAAAGAAGCCAACTGCAAATTATCTGAATTAAACCTCCGGATAAAAGCTTATGCGTGTTACTCGCAGATGGGATCTCACTTGGTATAAAGTTATTCTAATGAAAAGTGCTTAGGAGAGTACATTTTAAACTTTACAATTTGATACAAATTTTAATGGTGTTGTGGTCGCACGTATAGGATTAGCTTTATACCTACAATACCTACTACTTTAGCTTTTTACCTTCTTTTGTGTTCCTGTTTAAAATTGAGTTGGATTCTTTTTCTAACATATTATAGACATGAAAATCTATACATTTAGAAAAACAAAATGGCTGGTTATGAATAAATGCAATTTTTCCACACAACGCATCGCTTATTTGCTAATACTCTAAACTCATTGATACGAATTCAATAGAGAGAGAACTGCGATGTGTTGTAAGCGCTCCTTTTATTTTTTCAATCAGTCAAAAATTATTAATCTTAGGTAATCTGAGATCAATAGAGCTTTATTAACATGTTTAGTAAGGAATTTAAATAATGAGCTTGATTGTGTGAAAGTATATATATATAGTAGGTATACGACCTATATTCTACTAATATTATAAATCCGAAAGTTTGTGTGTGTGTGTAAGTCTGTTTGTTCCCTCTTCACGCTTTAACCGCTGAACGGATTTGGATGAAATGTGGAATGTACATAGCTTATACCTAGGATTAACACATAGGCTACTTTTTAACATGATGATAGTGGGCGAAGCCGCGGGGCACGGCTAGTTTGACATATTTGACGACCCAGTGGGCGCGGTGAGCAAGTCTCTGCCCTCTGCGCCGTGGGTCCTGGGTTCGATTCCCGACAGGAGCACAATTTTCCTCCCCAAGGGAGATTTGTGCATTTGGTTCTGGGTGTGATTGTGTGTGTGATATGTAAATGTTTCCGGCACCCTAGGTACAAGTCTTTGAACTTAGTATGGGGCTGTGAGTGTGAATGCGTTTGTATGCGTTTGCGTTTGTATATATCTATAGTATAGTTTACTTTAATTTAGTATTTTATAGCCAACTTCCGTCAAAGAGAGGATTTTGAGAGGCAATGCCGTCAGCATGATGGGTACGCTACCCACTGGTAATGGGCTTGAGCACTTGAGTTACCTATAAGCTCGATGAATTGTAGGTAATTTGGGTCTTTGCTGTATATATGTATATTATGTTTAGCAAAATTTTAGGAAATATAGACAATTGGCCCGTTGATAGCTAGTTTATTTACTTCCGTCTTCCAAGGGAATAACTTTTTATAAGATTTTTTATTGTTTCATAGTATTAATTGAAGGTACCGGCATGGTCCGCCTGTGGGCCGAGATGTCGCAGTGCATAAACATGGAGCGCTCCGTAGGCTAGCTGCAGCCCCGTCGACAGCAGATGAGCGAGGAACGCGGCCCCGCAGACGATCCATCTGCAATCAAAACAATATTAAATTTTGAGAAGATTGTATCGTACAAAAGATTGTATCGTAGACTCTACAAATACCATTTCGATAATGTTCTGACTAAGAAATAGTACACAGCTACTTACTGTTGATATTAATGCTAGACTTAAATCAAACAAAACCACATCGTATTTAGAAATCATAGAAACGCAAGTACATGCCTAAGAGGCGTAGTGTCTGTGGTACATGTTTTGATTAAGTTAATGAGAGAGCTGCTCTATTGTCGCGTAATACATTGGTAGGTATATTTAATTACCTAATACCCGCAACGGCTTCAGTAAGATGGATCAGGCAGATTATAATGAAGATATATTATGCGTAACCTGAGAGGATTGATCGCAGGGATGAAGAACTCCGCTACTCGATAAATTGATTCAATAACTCCCAGTCCCCAAAGTTTATGATTCATGTTATGGATTTTCAAGATTTCAGTTACTAAATTGGTAATCAAATAAGGGTCCGATGGCCTCTAGCTTAAAGGTTCTTGTAGTCTCAAGAGAGAATAAGGTGACCTCACTAAGCCTAGCGAAAATTGGGGCTTATGTAAAACAGGAGATTTATTCAGTTAGGTGGACTAGCGGTGAATCCCGAGGTAATACAGATAAGACAAGGGTTGAAGAAATATAGATAAACTAGCGAACTAACCCCTCTTGTTATTCATGGTTTAGCACCTTTGTTTATTTTTAGTTGTTATAGAAAATACCCTTTGGTTCATGAATATTGATACACAGACAACCTCTACATGTATGTAACCTATTTATCTAGTTCAAAATGTGACTGTTTATTGAATTACCGTCTACCTATTTCATGTTCTATAGCAAAGCCATTGCTATTTTTCTAACTAAGCGGGATTGACACAATAAGTACTATTTCTGCGAATACAAACAACAAACGAAACGCATTCACACTCACAGCCCCACACCTAAGTTCAAAGACTTGCATCGTGGGAGCCGGAAACATTTACATCACACACAAATACACCCAGAACCAGAAGCACAAATATCCCTTGGGAAGGAATTTGTGCTCTTGCCGGGAATCGAACCCAGGACCCACGGCGCTGAGGGCGGAGACTTTTCCACAGCGCCAACTGGGTCGAATAGTATAAGTGAATAGATCCGATAGATAGAGTGTAATGATTTAAACGTTTTATCTATAATATTTGGCAAGATTACTTCTGACCGTCCGCTTGCCCGATATCGATTCTCGAGGATATTTCTTTAGTATTGATAGCCACGGCGTCTTATTTATTGATAGGCACGAGGTGCGAGATTTAGTGGCCTAGGTAATTTTCATTGTTAGAAAAATACAAAGATTTTACCGTATAGTTTAAAATAGTATAGAGCGGTCCGTATTTATTACAGCTACCAACACAATTTCAGATAACGTCAATGATATGAATATTTACAACGGGCTATGTCTATGTCAACACGACTCGGGTGCCATTAATAGGCCACGGCACGTACTCAATATCCAAAATATAAATTCGTTTATCGTCAAGAGATGAGATCGCTGCGTTATTCGCTATCTGGTTTATAAATTATGAATAAATTCCTTGCTGACACGACGCAACGGTTGGTAAGTACTTGAATTTGCTTTCGAAATCTTTCAGAATCCCGTATTTATCTTCCCATGGCTGGAATAAAGTTGCCAGTGCGACTGATGGCGATATAATACGTCTTCATTTTGCGTCACATCACGTTTGAACCGCGAGGGAAATTCGATATTTACGCGGGCCGTAGCTTGACGTAAGTTTTATCTGGGAGAGGTAGGGTGATATCTTTCTAATGTAATGTCTTGTCACATGTAGGTTTGTTAGAGGTAATACCGCCTTATGTGATACATGAGAGCGTGTCACTGTATTTAGCGACGTATCAGGTCCAATTCAATGATTTGATAGTTTCAGATCTCCTGCTCACTAATTGAATGAAGTACGGTTTAGATTTGCAGAGAAATTGTGTAGACAGTTAGGTTCCCAATTAATAATTTTCTATATTGGAAAAGTTTCGAAGGTAGTTGAAATCGGAAACTTAAAACAAACGAAATACTTTCTAATACAAACATTCATAGTGACAGTGACTATGATAGCTTAAGAACTTATAACGTATCGAGATACTAAAAAAGTCTTTTATATAAAGATCCAATAAAATTAAGACTCTTAATATGTATTATTAAAATAATAGTATGATTACTTTCTAAATTTCATCAAACCCGATGAGCCGTAACAGCGTGAAGAGAAAACAAACATACTTACACACAAACTTTCGGATTAATAATAAAAAAAAACAAATTACCTATTTCACGGCCAAGAAGAACCTGTTGATACTCATTACTCAATTAATTAACTGTGCCTAGTTTTTAGTTTAGACACACAGTTTACGCAATAAAATTATTTATATTTCTATTAGAATGACAAACTGCTTACAAGCTAATATAATTTAATACTGAGATAAAAGTGTAAAGAAAATGTATAGCTACTGAGTCGAGCTTGGTTCCGTTGGTTCCGGTAAAAGTTTAGTTATAAACATCCGCTTTGTTTTACTTGTTCAGAAGCAAAATTCAAAACATTTCAAAAGCAAAACAATTCCAACGAGATTCTATAAAACAGAGAAGTTGAAAGAATGTAATATTAGTAGTCCGCTCCGAACCGAGACATGGCGCCAACATTTTTCCTAATAAAAAAATAACTTTTGAGATTAGTTGCTTTAGTTAATAATATTTGTATAACTTTTTTATTTGATGTTCAAGTACAGGATATAATAGATATTGTACATACGTTACAGTTTTTACTGTGCAGCCATTTTTGAAATAGACTCCGGGAACAAAATAGGCCTAAAAAAGTGACTTGTTCTACTGAAGTTCACTAAACTATTATTTTTTTTACCAGGCGCGAAGGCCCGGCCAGAGCGTGTCGCGTCTCTGACATGAGATATTTTTTATGTGTTATCTGATAACTTCTTTCCACGTGAACCGATTTGGCTTTTTTTTTGTTTGAAAGCTGTTGCTTTCTCATTGGTCCCATTTAAATTTGATTGAGATCTGATCAGTAGTTTTGAGTTATTCGTCAATAATGCGTGTTTAATACATTTAATCTAATCAAAGTTCCGAAGGTAAAGCGGTGAAGTCGATTTTTTAAAGCTTTGCTTGAGTTTCATTATTAAAGTTCGCTCGAAGCGATTTGCTTCTACGTTCATCATCCGTACAGCGAAGGAGTGGAACTTATTGCCTGCGTCTTTTTCCCTGAACGGTATAATCTGGGTGTCTTCAAGTCTAGAGTGAATAGGTACCTTCTAGGCAAGCATATTCCATCTTTGGCCGCATCGTCACTTTCCATCAGGTGAGATAGCGGTCAAATGGTTGCCTAACTAGTATAAAAAAAAAAACAATTTCAACAGACCATATTTTTTTATTATGAGGAAACCGTGTTTTCGCGCTATTATTTTCGAAATAACATTATTTTGACTAACCTGGAAAATAAAAGCTCGAAATGGCACGGTTTTCTCATAAAAACATGATTTTTATTTCAGATCGCGAAAGTTTAAAAAATTCTAGACCAGAATATTGTTATTATCATTATTATTTAAAACACATTTTGTTTGACCTGACACCACATAAATCTAAATAAAAAAAAATAAAGTAAATAAATAAATAAATAATAATAAAGTACTATCTAGATTTCTGTGCTTGACACTTACGAGTATGTGGGACGAGTTTGAATTATTTTACTGTGGGACGAATGTGGATGTTTTTGGAATGTGGAGACAAGACCGTGAGGTGGGACGAAGAAAGACTAAACCATTATATACTTTGTTTTTAAGCAGTAAATGTCAGACCGTCCTAGTGTATTACAAATGGAAAAAAAGCTACCTACTACAGTGTAAATTACCTTTCTTGACAATCGTAAACATCATTAAAATGTATTACATTCAATTGTGGAATTGTAAATTGTAATAACTGATAATATAATTATATTATATATTTAATATTGTGGAATTTCGTCGTTGGCATTAATATTGTGATAGACGTCCCTTGATATTATAACTTTAATGATGAATTTTCCATTTCCACTTATTGTAATTGTGCCACAAACCGTCATTATAATAACCATAATTATCTTAGTGACGGTTTAAAGATAAACTATTGTTACACTATATACTACCGACACAGCCCGCCCACAATCCGGTAGCCTATAATAATACGAAAAGAATCGTGTCGGCAACATGCGTCCGCGCGTGCTGTCCGCCGACATGTTGGCGGCATGTCGGTGGCTTGTGTACGCTCAAGTTCAAGCGTTCAGTTTACCGAATTGCAATGAGTGAAGCCACCAACTAGCCCGCCGACAAAAAGTTGCCGGCGGGTCGGCGGCTATGGTGTGTATTGCGTTTAGACTCTACTTCTTTTTTTGTTCATCTACCTACACTTGAAGCAAATAAATGCACTTTTTTAACGCTTCCACACTCACAGCCCCACACTAACTTCAATGACTTGTGTCATGGGTGCCGGAAACATTCACATCCCACACACAATCACCACCAGAACCAGAAACACAAATTTTCCTCGGGGAGAAAACTTGTGTTCCCACCGGGGATCGAACCCGATACCCTTGCTTAGAAGGCGAACGCTCGCCCAACTAAGCCAACGGGCAGTTCATTTCATTTTTTTTTTTTTTTTATGTACGATAGGCAAGCATTTGACCACAATCACACCTGATGGAAAGCGAAGATGCGGCCGAAGATGTAGCATGCTTGCCTAGAAGGTACCTATTCACTCTTGACTTGAAGACTCCCAGATTATACTGTCCGGGGAACAAAGACGAGGGCAATGAGTTCCACTCCTTCGCTGTACGGATGATAAATTTCATAGGTTAGAGCTCACAGCAATGCTGCGTGAATATGATGGAGGCATGCTCACACTCAAGTAGTATTCTTCTCAAGCAGTACATTAAGTAGGTACGTACCCCCAGCCGCCCTCGGGATAGAAGTGGTGCTTGATGGCGCGGGTGTCGAGCTCGCGGCGGCGTAGTGCAGGCACGGTGCGGTGGAGGGATCGTAGCTCGCGCTCCCGTAGGGCTCCACCCGACGATTCCTCTTCACAGTCTGGCCATCCATCTGTGTAACAATAAAAACGATATTATGACTTATCTTGGCTTTATGGTCGATTTTGTGATTGATGATTTATAACTTTTTAACTGACAAAAAGGAGGACTTCGTCCTAAAAAATAGTCAAACTGAGAGCTTTCTCAATTCGACTGTATTTTTTTTTATATGTGTTACCTCATAACTTATTTCTAGGCGAACCGATTTTGATGTTTTTTTATTTGAAAGCTGGTGCTTCGCATATGGTTCCATTTAAATTTGATCAAGATTCGAGTTGTCTTTTTTAAATTATTCTCAATAATGCGTATTTTATTCATTTAATCTGATCAAGATGAAGTCGGTTTTTTTGGATTTGCTTGCGTTAAAATTATTTTATGTTAGATAGTCAAGCGTTTGAGCGCCATCTTACTTGATGGTAAGTGAAGATGCGGCCGAAGATCTAGAGCATAATTGCCTAGAAGATACCTATTCACTCTAGACTTGAAGACTCCCAAATTATACCGTTCAGGAAACCAGGACGCGGCCAATGAGTTCTACTCAATAAATTAAAGTCAGTGCTTGAATGACGGCCCGCTGAGACTTACAACTGAGTATTAGCGTGCTTCGGAAGGTTAAACCAGTTGCTTGTCTTAAGACAACAGTCGTGCTTTTAGTCATGTCGGATGCCTTTAAGTGTTCTGAAAAATACTGATGGACTAGTCGATACGTCAAATCGTTGAATATTGGCTTCGAATTCAAATTCAAATTCAAAATCGTTTATTCACATGGGTTCCACAGAGGCACTCATGAAAGTTAATGACTCCACTGGCAGATTCGCAAAATTACATCTTTCTTCGAATTGTCTATCTTCCTTTTATTAATATTATAAATCCGCAAGTTTGTGTGTGTGTGAAATCTCCGTAATGATTGAACCGATTTTTATGAAATTTAGAATATATATAGTTCAAGTTCCGGAATAAGACATAGGCCATATCCAATTTTCAAATATCAACCCTTAAGTGTGCTAAATAGGGTGAAAATGTTTGTATGGAAATGTTTACTCGCTTCGATTCACTCAAAACTCGGTACAAATAAATGTTAAAGTAAATAATGAAACGCGTATTTTTTTTTAAAACTACCCCTAGTGTGTGTGCAGTAGAGTTCTAAACTTCTTTATTTACTCAAAACTCGGTACAAATAAACGGTCTACTAGATTTAGATTATAATTGAGACTGCGAATTCAAACCATTAATCTATCAATCCAAAATTATAAACCCTGAAAACTTCAACCACAACTTTTAACTCACGCGGGCGAAGGCGCGTGGCACAGCTAGTTCATAATATATAATGAGACTGTCCATTGTCAAAGTCGTTCCGGTATATAAAACTTAATTACTAAACTCGGTATACCACATGAGGCTCATGCTAAATACGACAAACCACAGAGCAGGGAACTCGAGAGAGGACGAGCTCTGCGCTAGTTGTTGGTTTGTAATTTTTAACCCTAGACCAGAGATATGTTATAAGTTTGCGTCCATCTCTCTGTGATGCTGCATCGCTCCCAAATGGATAAACTTATTTTAAAATGGTTCCTTTTATTTGACTGGTTTCATTAGTTCTTATCTATCTATATTTGGTGAAAATTGATGCATAATTTTTCAGACGACAAGTTTGACATAAATATGACTTGACGGCCACCCATTAATTAACTATTATGAGATGTAAAGCCTAATACGGCTCTGATTAGATTTTAGTTCTATTCTACTAACTTTTTATTAACTATATCATATAACTAGCCGTTCCCCGCAGCTTCGCCCACATTTGTCAAGCCTATATGGTAATCCTAAGTATAAGCTATGTAAATTCCAAATTTCATCCAAATCCGTACTGCCGTTACAGCGTGAAGATAAAATAAACATAGGTACTTACACACTAACACAATTGCGCTCAAACTTTCGGATTTATAATATTAGCGTTATGTAGCCCCGCGACTTTGCACATGAATCAAGTAATAAGTAAATAAACTCTTCAATTCCATATTAGTACTACCTACACTACATATCAAATTCCTATTATTCAAAGTCCTATTATTTTGCGTTATTCCTATCCATCCAAAGGTTGTCTGGAAGAGATCGCTTTCAGCGATAAGACCGCCTATTGTTACACTTTTCTAAAACTGTACTGTTAAAATTTTACTATTTGTGTTATTTATTTATTAAGGTGTTCAATAAAGAGTATATCTATCTATCTATCTATCAAATATCCAAATTTGTCCAACCGTTATAGATTGGTTATAGAAATATCCATTATTCAAAAATCATCATTAAATTCGATAATTCAAGATTTCAAGATCCTGATACACTCAAACATACACAAACTTTCAAATTGATGATGCCACAGCAAAATTTTTAGGGTTCCGTACCCAAAGGGTAAAAACGGGACCCTATTACTGAGACTTCGCTGTCCGTCCGTCCGTCCGTCCGTCTGTCACCAGGCTGTAGCTAGACAGTTGAAATTTTCACAGATGTTGTATTTATATTGCCGCTATAACAACAAATACTAAAAATAAAATAAATATTTAAGAGGTGCTCCCACACGACAAACTTGATTTTTTATAGATAATGGTACGGAACCCTTCGTGCGCGAGTCCGACTCGCACTTGGCCGGTTTTTTTATAACCGACAGAGGTTGTATACTATGTACAGCCATAGTGTACAATAATTAATTATCAGTTTATTACTCAACACACACAATAAAAGTGTCCAAAAAGTACCAATCACACTAATCACATCACGCTAATATTATAAATGAGAAGGTTTTGTGTGTCATTGTGTGTGTAAGTATGTTTGTGTTCTCTTGACGCTGTAACGGCTAAACGGATTTGGAAGGCACACAGCTTATAACCGGGATGAACACATAAGCTACTATTTAACTTGGTTAACGCAGACGAAGCTGCGGGGCACGGCTAGTAAATTATAAAGCTTTATTTCCCCAGATGTGGTTACTTCGCTCCGAAGCGTTTAATAATAAATCAGTTTAATTTTATAAATTCTCACACTCGTAGAAGGTAACAATGTTAAATGTAGCACAAAATTAGTCATTCCTCAAAGTAAGCAGGCTTATATTTTACTTCCGGACATAATAAGCACCCGCCTCAAGGGATTTACTATTATTGCGTGAATTTTTTCGAGGAGTCGTGACTTTTCACCATTTTCATTCAGCATAAATCTCCTCAGAAGAAAAACAACGACAAAACATTTGTTGGGTAGGTTTCGCAAATTATATAAGTAGCATATTAGTGTTTTATTTTTATGTTGGATAGGCACTCATTTGACCACTATCTTAAATTGATGATGCGGCAAAAGATAGGACGGGACATGCTTGCCTGGAAGGTGCCTATTCACTCTAGACTTAAAGACACCCAGATTGTACCGTTCGGGTAACAAAGACGCAGGCAATGAGTTCCACTCCTTTGCTGTACGGATGATAAATAAAAATGAGACAAGTTTTCGTTTATTGATTTGCTAATTTTAAAATTTAAAGCACCCCCATTGGTACACACGAACTTTTGCACCATATCAATTGAGAGTTAATAAAATAGTTTTCTTAGTTTAGTATTATCTCGGGACTTCATCGCGGTTAAAACTATTATTTACCTCGACGATTCGGCCAATTTGCATAGACATGATCTCTAGACTGAGATAGTACCTAAACTATGTGTTCGAATCACGAAAGTTAAAATAGTTTTTTGAATCATAATCAACAATAGGTTCGTTCCCTAATATAAAATTAAACAAGTCATACTTTAAAAAGTTTTTTAAATAATATATTTTTCCAGTTGTGAATAAAAAAAGACTAAACAGTTATATAATCACGGAACTTGACAAGACGAATCAAACGACCCCAAACTCGACGAATTTATCTTGTTTAGTTCAGAAGTTCCTATGGCCATGTTCCGTCTCCGTCATCAGACCAGCTCAACCATATTATCGTATTGTCACCGAAGATACTTAAGTACACCAAATTTGAGTTCAATAAGATATCGAGAAGTGGGTCTAATTTAGGTTGCAAGATTTGACTAAAGACTGTTCAGTTGAGACCAAAAATACATAATTTGTTTTAGTTGCAACAGATCTTGAGATTAGATGGAAACAACAGTTATGATCGTTTAATGTGAAAATTTCGATAACGGATAACGGAATAGGTGAAATTTAAAATTTAAAGTGTTTTAAAAATTTTAACATAAAGAAAATCTACCGCACAGACTGAAGTCCAAGGGTTACTTAAAACTGAGATCTAGGCGGAGCGACTAAGTGCTGCGTTTCCGCCTGAGAATGAAAGGAGAGGACAAAGCTCTGTATATTTATAAAGGAAACAATTTAGCGAGATTTGTCAACGTCTACACGTGAATATAAGACCATTGAAATCCTAATGACGATCGTGTCGCAGTTGTAGAGGGTCCCATTGTTGACTACTCTGAGGCAAATAAACCTATTCAACGTAAATTGTTTGAAAATAACAGAGTTATTTGTCAGGTAATTTGTTTCTTATAACAACAATGCCGCGAGGATAAATTATAATAAGCATCGTGGGAATCATAAATCAACGTTTGAAAGAAGAAGGTTACTATACCTACTTCCATCGTTTTCAAATCCTTCGTTTTCTAATGACATTGTTGCAGTTTTTCATTTCTTGAAAATACGGATACAACGATGTTTTCTAAAAATCAAACTTAGCTAGATCCATTTATCGCCCCCGAAAACCCGTTGGAGCCGTTTCCGGGATCAGATTATATGTATACATATATACAAGAATTGCTCGTTTAAAGGTATTATATGTGTTATATTTATGGAACTCACCGTAATGTGGTAGGCAGGTGTAGCTGTTGGAGTAGGGTTGGCGACAGCGGCAGCGCGGCGGCGGGGCGCGGGGCGGCGGCGGCGGCGATGCCGACGGCGACGGCGACCACCAGCCGGGCTCCATCAGCCGGCCATGGCTGCACGCGCAACCGCACCCGCACCCGCACCCGCGCCCGCGCTACCTGCACACACAATACTAACATTACAGCCATTTTACAGCTCGCTACTGAACTGTCCGTAAGGCTGCATTTCCATCAGAGATGTACGAGGCAACAGAGCGGTGCGAGGATGCATAGCGAAGCTGTGAAGCGGTGTGAATGTTTGCACCGGAGATTTGATAGGCCGCTAAGCGGTTTGAGGATACGGTAGCGATACTGTGAAACGGTGCTTCGAAGAGCGGTGTTTCCGTAGACTATACATCTACCTCTGATAAACTGCCATCGTCCTTAGCACACATCCCTCGCAACACATTCCTTGTAACACATTCCTTGTAACACATCCTTGCCTTGTTTAATATGTACAAAAAACTCGCTCAGCCGAGGCGTTTCCACTAGTGTTGCGCTGAGTGAGGCGAGGTGAATGATATATTGGTTCTTTAGGATCTTTGTTGGTTCTTAACAAACACAAAAACGCTGCGCATCCTCGCACGTATCTAGTGTCGGCTTCGATTCCCGGTGGAAACGTAAGTTTTTTCTCGAAGGGAAATTTGTGTTTCTAGTTCTAGGTGTATTTGTGTGTGTTAATTGAATGTGTCCGGCAGACAGGATACGTCAAACTTAGTGGAGGGTATAAGCATAGTAGAAAAATTTTTTTGTTTCTACTATGGTGTAACCGAATTACGGAAAGTAAATAAACTACCGTTTATATTCGGATTGATATCAGTGCCCTAAGTTACGTATCGGTTACATCAATGTTTACTGTTTTTGTGTTTCTGAAGTAATAAAAAAAAAAAAATTACATATGTAATCATAAATATTTAATATAAGATTACATATAGCAATTGTTTTTTTTTTCTTAAAATAGTCTTTGTATCCGACATGTGGCGTAGAATTCAAAATTTAACTGAATATGTGTTATGGAATAAATAAAGAAAACTTTTTTACTTACAACAAAACGCGTTACGTGTTGTAAAGTAATTCTATATTTTATATTATTTGGGTTTAAGTAAGAGTAAAAACATTTCCCCGTGACAGAATATTTTTAACCCATCATATTATAGATCCAAATTGTGAATCCTAGCCAAAAGGGGATAGTACCGGAAATGTAGATAATCTATGTGTTTTCTGATTCTGCAGAATAATGTTATTATTCTGCGCTCATTCATTTAATAAAACTAATTTTATAAATCTTGACGAAATGGATGAATTTAATTATAAATGAAACTTCTATATCAAAGTAATAAAACATTTTTTGTTTCAAAGATGTTGCTATCCTATTGGTCCCATTTAAATTTGATTAATATCTGATCAGTAGTTCTTGAAATATCGTCAATAATGCGTGCTTAGTACATCTAATCTGATCAAAGTTCCGAAGATAAAGCGGTCAAGTGGTTTTTTTTAAGCTTTGCTTGCGTTTAATTATAACGGAAATATAGTCTTAGTGCATTGAGGTCCACAGAATAAAATATAGTCACCCCACATCGTTTTAAAGATTCAATTCTATAAAACTCAATTGGGATAATACCGGAAAGAATGGAAGCCAACTGTACAAGTACAAATTATCTGAATTAAACCTCCGGATAAAAAGCTTATGCGTGTTACTTGCAGATGGGATCTCTCACTTAGAATAAAGATTTTCTAATGAAAAGAGCTTAGGAGAGTACATTTTAAACTTTACAATTTGATACAAACTTTTAATGGTGTTTTGGTCGCACGAATAGGATTAGCTTTATACCTACAATACTACTTTAGCTGTTTACCTTTTTTTCTATGTTCCTAGTTAAAATTTAGTTGTATTCCTTCACTAACATATTATGGACATGAGAAACTATACATTTAGAAAAAAAATTGCTGGTTATGAATTGATGCGATTTCCCCATACAACGCATCGTTATTTTCTGGGCTATTATTTATACCTACAATTTCTATCAATCCAAAAATAAACATAACTTATTATTAAGCAAATAGCAGTTCGCCTCAAACTCGCGAACTGCTATTTGCTCACTCACTCCTAAATTTTGCATAATAGAAAAAAACTTATGATTAAAAAAAAATGTATGTGTCATGTTTAAATGTTTAGTTTCTGAGATAGATCACGGGACCAAATAGGTCTAACAACAGTGACTTTACTGTCCTACCAAATTATTTTCCAACATTGATAATTTTCAAAAATGGTTTCGTACTCTACTTGCAAAGCTCTATTCAACGATAATTATTCTTCTTGTTTGTCTGGGAATCTGGGAATAAAATTGTATACATAAATAGAAGCGATTTAAGTGGTGGTAATAAAACTATGAGTCTGGGAACGAGCCATTCAACGATATCTTCAACACTACTTTGCTGCCGCGGCCGCAATGTAGTGGTTGGTGCGTAGCTCGGAATATTATCTTCATATAAAACTATAGATAATATATGTGGACCAGTTGTGCTGCGGCAGCATTTCTTCATGCAGCGGAGTTCGGAATCATACCT
The DNA here is from genome assembly GCA_948107665.1 of Lomographa bimaculata. Lineage (NCBI taxonomy): Eukaryota > Metazoa > Arthropoda > Insecta > Lepidoptera > Geometridae > Lomographa > Lomographa bimaculata. The sequence continues at coordinate 9,810,073 of OX403600.1, read as the reverse complement.
TTATGATGCCAATTACGTACCTAGCACAGATGCACCGCTCCAGTCCTTCGCTCACACTGTAGACACTGGCGCGCCGCATCCGGCAGTCAATGCGTGCGCGCCGTCACGCGGCCCGCTCGCGCATCACGTCCAGCGCGACCCAGCACTCGGCAGCACATTCTCTACACAAAGTCCACCATCGTCATGTAATATATTACCACCACACTCACTGAAGTCATCATCTAACTCACACTTCACTGCTCAACCCCGTGAACACCGCATCGCTGATTACCTGTAAACAAAATCACTGCTTTAATTTTCCAAATAAAAAACATAAACGCTTTCACACTCACAGCCCCACACTAAGTTCAATGACTTGTGTCGTGGGTGCCGGGAACATAGACATCACACACACAATCACAACCAGAACCAGAAACACAAATTTTCCTTGGGGAGAAAACTTGTGTTACCGCCGGGAATCGAACCCGACACCCCTGCTTAGAAGGCGAACTTAGCCAACGGGCAGTTCAAAATCTGTTAGTAGAGTCATTAACTTTCAGGAGTGCCTCTTTGGGTTCCTTGAAACAAACGATTTTTATTTTGATATTAGTCATACAATTATTTGTGTCTTATTTGTAATGATCATAGGTTGTCTGGTCAGATTGATTAGATATTAGATTGTGTCGGGGGTTAAAAAGAAACTGACTTGTAGTTTATTTTAAACCTACGATGTAAAAAGAGAGGTAAGAATAAAAGACCTAATTAAAAAGCATTTAAATAAGAAAATAATGTCATGGGTGTATAGATATATAAAGATTTAAATAAATACTTGACCTACATTTAAATCTCATACTTATTTCTTATTGAAATCAGTAATTAGTATAAATAAGTATATTATTATAATCTTTCAAGTTTATATAAAACTTGATTGCCGCTCTCCCTTTCTTTGAACCTAAAGAGCAAAATTCGAATGCTTTTCGAGATACAGTAATAAATGGACCAGCTGGTTTTGCCTTTTAGATTTAAATGAAAAAGGTACGAGTATAGAACGGGCTGCCCATTTAATACTTTATGGAGCGGAAAGAGGCGTTTTACATTTCCAAAAGATTCTGCTCGTGAAAGGCATTCATAAGCTTGATAGTATTTAAGGTGTTGTAATGCATTCAAGTGCAAAGAAATGGGAATAAAATAACCTGGCAAGTGCGAGTCTGGTTTGCGTTCTAGAAGTTCCGTACAGACTTTTATGTTAATTTAGCCCATGCCCAGCTTAGCTTGATTCTGTTTCGTCACAGATTCGTAAGTGGGGAGCAATATATTTTGTTCTGCCTGAGTGGGTATCTTTGAACAAAGCTTTGCAAGTAGAGTTAAAACCGTTTTAAAAAGTCTATGTTGGTTTAGTAAGACAGCAAAGTCACTGTTTATAGACCTATTTTGTCTCCAGCTTTAAATATTTAGCCGTTTTTGAGATAGACAAACGGCAAAAAATGTTAAGCTGGAATTTCCATATATATATATATATATATATATATATATATATATATATATATATATATATATATCCGTTATAGTATCTTATTAGACAATAAATACAATACTCAAATAAATATTATTTAACAAAGTTATCTATGGGCCAATTGCCTATATTTCCTACAACTAAACTAAAACTATGTACATCAAAGAACTGAAGCAAATAAATCTGTTTTTTTTTTCTATTAGGAAAAATAAACGCGCGAGACCTCAGTCTGGAACGACTAGTTTATTATCTAAATCAAATATATATATAAATATCTTGTGTCACGGTGTCGCACTCCTCCGAAACGGCTTGACCGATTTTTATGATATTTTTTGTGTATTTGGAAGGTATATGCGTCGTAAAGTATTTTTTCCCTCCTACCACCCTCACCCCATTTTTAAATCTCGATTTTAGAATTTTGTATAGACAATATCCAAAAAGCTTTTAGTATGGTATCAAAATACTAGGCGAAAATACACGTGAAAGAGGTAAAACCCTTTTCCTAAACGTGGCATTGCACCGCATGCCGGGTACAGCTAATGTATAAAAACGTTGGTGCTAAAGTAGAATGTGTCATTTAATTCAACCAAGGCAGAATAACACATATCATACATAATGCCGGCGAAAGATTCACTATCTAATAAACTTGCTGGCTAGATGCCATCACGAGAATGATTTATTGTTTCTGCTTACAGTATGAGACTGTACTGAGATTCAAAACTGTAATCTCGGTCACCGACGTAAGGTCGCAAGCCTATCGGTATTCCATCATCTACAACTCGGAGAGTGTGCACAGGATTAAATGAGTTAATTCCCCCTTTTTACCGTCTAACAATAGGACAAACTGTCAAACGTCAATTACATTATTATTTTTGACATAGTCCTCAATTCGATAGCATTTGACCACTATCTCACCTGAAGAAAAGAGGAGATGCAGCCGAAGATGTAGCATACTTGCCTAGGAGATACCAATTCACTCTTGACTTGAAGACTCCCAGAATATACCGTTTAGGGAAAAAAGTCGCGTTTCACTATTATTACCAAGTAATGTATGATATGAACTATTTACACTTGAAGCAAATAAATGCATTTAATTTTATTTCATCAATTTATGGTTCACGTAACTCCAGTTCGGTTGAAGCGATTCTCTTCTACGTTTATCATTCGTACCGAGGGAAGTGTTTTTATGTATTTAAGAGACGAGAAGAGCAAGTTGCTCGCCTGATAGCGTCACGCCTGCCCATTAGGTACAGCTCAGTGCCACCTACACTTTTGAACCTATATGTAAACTTGCGCGCCAAAGCACTGCGCTTGTCACTCTGAGAAATGAGAATAAGTTATGGCCTGCGTTTGTTCCCTAAACGATATATATTGGTAGTCTTCAATTCTAGAGTGAATAGGTAACTTATAGGCAATAATTCTTCGACCGCATCGTCACTTTCCATCAGGTGAGATAGTAGCCAAATGCTAGATTATCTAACATAAAAAAATATTGTATTGGATTCAGTTGACACGTCCCTTTTACATTATTTCATAAACATCTAAAGTTGTTACATTAAATCCTGCTTAGTATAATCTGCCATAATGCCGATCCAGGAAGCTTAAGCACGTCGTTATTGCTGAGTTTCCCGACTATCGCAATCGCTGCTTAAGAGCAGGCTGCGTTTTGGTGTGATCACGATTGTCATCACAGACGATTATAGAGCGTATGCAGTAGCACATTCAGAGGAGTAAAAGTATAGTAGTCAAGCAAGGTCAAATTTAGATATAAGGGTTTTCGTTTAATTCTATCAAGAGATTTATCAAAAATGAAGTTTAGTAACGGACAATACAATACTCTTTGTTTAATAACGGCTTGTATTTGTTTACGGGTTAAAGCTAAAGCCAGTTCAACGAATAATCCAAAATAAACTCAAACAGGCTTAATTTTTAATAATTAATATCTAGTGGAACTCGTTACATCGTGAACGGGCCATATTAACTGGGTCGTATGATCATTTATGACTGGGCTAGTAGAGAATTTTTTTTTTCTATTATCCATTTAGCTTGTTTTACGATTGAATAAAAATTATATTATATTTAATTTACACATTAGTAGGATAATTGATCGACTCACGAATATCATTGAAATATTTCATTATGTTTATGAAGCTTGCTCTGAAAGAAATACCTAAATCAAAACAAAAATCGTTTATTCACATGGGCTCCAAAGAGGCACTCATGAAAGATGAAAAATAACTCTGCCAGTATGTGGCAAAAAACCCATAGGCGTATTTTTCTTGTTCTACCGACTTCACAAAATAATGTTCGTTAATTAATTCTTTAATGACTTATACAGGAATTATTTTAACCTAGGTATAACCAGTTTTACAGTATAACTATACTATGTGACTAAATAACATAGATATACCTATATATAATTATGGGTTTATAATTATGTTACCGCTCCTGGTGACGACCAGAAAGCGCTTGTGTACAAAATGTAACAATAGCCTTTCTACTTAAAGAACAAGTTGCTAATGTAGATAATGTTATATTACATTGAGAATTTCTCTAAGGGAAAATTGGAAGTAGGTACCTATACCATGTTAAAAGCAAATAAATGATTATGATTATTATCAATCATAATCATTTATTTGCTTTTAACATGGTATAGGGATGTTACATTTGAGATGAGCCACATGTTAAGCTAATTAATATCTAGCATGTAAATAGGTACATATTTATCTATTGAATTTATATTGTATTTTCATTATATTATATTAAAACATATTAAATTATTCTTATAAATCTAAGTGTATTCATGTCATAATAATATAATTAATTTCTAAAAAGATTTATATAATTAATGTCAAATCTTCTTGTCCAAAAATTCCTTAAATTCATAAAAAATATTTTCATTTATATATACAAATAACTTCTTTTTGAATAAATTCTCATTAAGTATTTTTATATCTTCAGGTAATTTATTATAAATTCGTACACTCATGGCCAGACAACTATTACTAAATTTTGTTGATCTCGGGGTATCTTCAAGCACAAGTCTATGTTGGTTTATTTTTAACCTTGAGTTATTTTCACTTGCTGTCTTAAATAAATCTTTATATGCTTTAGACTTCACATTTAAGTGGGACGGCTGCAAATTACCTGCCTTTACGCCGTGTCAGTGATATTGAATTACAATTTGTTACCGTTCAAATTGCAACAACGGGACTTAATAATCCAATTTTCAGCGAGGATATGCCATTTGGGACTTAAGGGGCTGATACCAGAATGTCTAAAACGCGTGATGTTGTAACCGTTTTACTCGGCAATCGTATGTATGAGTATCTATCTAAGGGTGACGAACGCAGTGCTTCGCCAGGTAGGATTTTGACCTAGGTTCAAAACTCTGGGTTGCACTGAACTGAGCAAGAGTGACGCTAACTATTAGCCGACCGACTTGCTCGTTTTGTCACTCAATTACCATAAAAATAATGTAAATATTCGTCAGAATCTGTATGATATGATAAATGACTCTTTAATCTCAGATTATACATAGCATACCTTTAAACGAGCAATTCTTGCATATACTCGTATGTACATATATATTCTGAATCTCGGAAAAGGCTCCAACGATTTTCATGAAATTTAGTATGCAGGGTTTCGGGGGCGATAAATCGATCTAGCTAGGTATCACTTAGAAAACGGCATTCACCAAAAAAAAAAAACTGTGTTAAGCGGTCAACTCGATCATCCAGGTTTTTATATATATGTAAAAGGAGAAAAAAATATCAAATCATGCATATACATTTTTCTTTTTGAAACCATTTTGTTCCGTAATTTTATATCAGAATAGCGTTGAAATTATTCAATATAAGCGTATTTCATATAGAAATGATCCAATTTTATTTGTTTTATTTTGAATGAGGCGCATTTTCAAGAAATTTGAATAAAAAATCACACCTTAAGTAACCGCCATAACATAATTTAAGCAATATGCACCCTTAAGTCCAAAATGTAAGGCGGGAAATTGGCTGTGGATAAAAAAGGCTCACATTGATGTACATCTGCCCCTTAAAGGTTCATACATACAAACTCGTAATGTGGTTACGTCATGCGGTTTTGATGGTGTCATTAGTATCATATTCTCTTACTTTTGTTGAAATGTCAGTAATAATGTTCTTCTGAGAGAATTTAAACGTTTTTATTTAGCCAGAAGAGGGTAAGCAATTTAAAAATATTCTCGTATCTACAATCACACAAATTTTATAACTGTGAAAATGTATATAAAGTATGTGTGTATATTTTACACGGGATGTATAATTATGTTACTGCTTAGTAGATTTCAAATATTATTTCTTTTTTTTTTTTAACCCTCACTTTCGAAGCCTCTCACTTAAAAGATCTCTGTCTTGGGTCGCGGAAACATTGACATTACACACAATCACACCCAGAACAGAAGCAATAATTTCCCTTGGGTATAAAAATTGTGCTCCAGCTGGGTATCGAACCCAGGACCCGCTGCGTAGAAAGCAAACCGCCAACTAAGCCAACAAGGTCGTCAAGTTTGAAATATAAAAAAGAGGTTACTCTTAATCTCGAATCATAATTTTATTATCATCGGAGATTTTTATTTTTATTCATTCAAGATAGAAGAAGGCAAACTTTTGACCACTATCTCAACTGATAATAAGTGGTCGACGATGGAGCAAGCTTGCCTAAAAGATACCTATTACTCACGATTTGAAGGCTCAGGCATCACGATGAGTCAATGAGTTGGAGTTGCGGGACACAAACGAAAAGGTAAATCCTACTAATATTATAAATCTGAAAGTTTGTGTGTAAGTGTGTAAGTGTGTAAGTATGTTTGTTCCCTCTTCACGCTTTAACGGCTGAACGGATTTGGATGAAATTTGGAATGTACATAGATTATACCTAGGATTAACACATAGGCTACTTTTTAACTTGATAATAGCGGGCGAAGCCGCGGGGCACGGCTAGTATATCATAAATGTAAAATTTTGCGAGTGTGTTTGTTGTGAGTTAATTCTCCCAAGCCCGTTTTACCATCTAACAACAAGACAAACAGTCAAACGTCATCCATTCATGGTTGACATACCTCCAGCTCGCTCGAAGCGTTTCGCTTCTACGTTTATCATCCGTACTGCGAGAGATTGGAACTCATTGCCTGCGCCTTTGTTTCCTGAACGGTATGGCAGTCTTCAAGTCAAGAGTGAATAGGTATCTTCTAGGCAGGCATGCTACATCTTCGGCCGCATCATCGCTTTCCATCAGGTGAGATACTGGTCAAATGCTTGCCTACCAAACATAAAAAAAAACATAGCTCTATAACGGGTAAACAGAATTTGGATGAAATTTAGCAGTATCTAAATAGACCTTCGAAAAGAAAAGTGGCTATCATAAATTTTTATGCTGATTAAGTCGCTGGACACAGTCGTAAAATAAATGAAGCCTGCGCCGCCATACAGACAAAGCCCAAAGCAATACAATTAATGTCGGCGTTACACATTCCGACAATTAATTTGTAGAAAGCCGTCAGGTCTCAATCCGAGGTATCTGGACATTCGGTTTAATTTATTGCCGTCATTATTTAGTGGAAGGGCCGGCGCCAGGATTACGTCACGTGTCAACGATCTGGCCATACACGAAACTATTACACAATATAAATAGAGTGATTCATATGTGTTTGTGTTTATCTCGTTAGCCTCAGTGCTATAGGTATGATTTGTGATCGCTTCGAGATTAACGCTTTGATAAGACCCATTAAGAACAGGCTGTGTTTCCGTCCAACCAGACTTGTCATCGCAGGTTATGATAGAGTTTATGCCGTAGCAGTTAGAGACGCGTTTATTGGAGTAAGAATTGTTTTTTTTTATTAAAGTATTGATGCGCGTGCCGTACTTGGACTTTCAAGGGTTTTCGTAAAATTCGTGTTTGTGTTTATTTAAGACATAAGGCTAAAACCAATTTCATGAAATAGCCTTAATAAACACATTAAACCTGACAATAAACTTTTGAAACTATTATTCAAATAGTATATATATATTTATATATAATATTTTAACTTGTAAAGTTATCTATGTATTGTCAATACGTATTAAAAGTATATGTGTATTATTTTATTTATTTATTAAGTTTACATAATGTATATATATGTATTTACAGATATATATTATATATATAAAGTTCTACTATTTATGTATTATTTTTATTTGTATGTAAGTAATGTTTAAATTGTTTATAATGCATGTGTAGCGTAATTCATTAGAGAACACCACCGACCGCAAAAAATGTCTATTATTACTATCCTGTCCATCCAAAGGATTGACTGTAAGAGATTGCTTTATGTGATAAGCAATCTCTTACAGTGATAAGGCCGCCATTGTACAACAATTATTATTTTTAGATTTTATGTTATTAACATGTTACTTAACTATCTTATTGGTGTTCAATAAAGAAGTATTGTATTGTACTGTATTGTATTAAAAAATACCTGGATAAATATAAAACCCGACTGCAAAAAATAAACATAATAATGTGTTAAATTTTCTATTATTGAGTCTCGACTGTTAAAGTCACTATGTGTAATAAATACATTACCCTCCTTTGCTTCGCGCTGTCTGGTAAAAGTCATAATTTTCAAAGAACAAATCTGTAGAGTGAAACTCATACAATCATGAAACTGGCTAATCGGAGAATAGAAAAAAGGTCTTTAAATTATATTTTCTGAAAAATTGTTAGAATAAATGAACGACTCAGAGGATATCATTGCAATCTAAATATATATAACTCAAAGGTGACTGACTGACTGACTGACATAGTGATCTATCAACGCACAGCCCAAACCACTGGACGGATCGGGCTGAAATTTGGCATGCAGGTTGATGTTATGATTTAGGCATCCGCTAAGAAAGGATTTTGATTAATTCTAACCCCAAGGGGAAAAAATAAGGGATGAAAGTTTGTATGAAACTTTGTCAATTTTAAAATAATACTTCTTAACGCGAGCGAAGCCGCGAGCAAAACCTAGTGTATCATAATTTTTAGGGAGCCTGCTCTTAACCGCGAGGCGGAATCCTAATGCCAAACGTTCTACCGACTAAAAACAACATTACGTAATCTCACGATTGCCTCACTAAACCATATTTTTTGTTTTTACCCTGAAGTAATCCCATCGCGCACATCTTGATAAAGTTTCTAAGTAACGCATGGCAGGAAGAATAAACGTCACACAAAAAGTAAGTTATGAGTGAGAGAGGTTGGGGTCACGTTGCTCATAATATATGCCTACAGTAATTCTTTCACAGTATTTCACACTTACGATAATATAATAGGCTTATTGAGTTGTGAGTACCAGTATCCATCTTCTGAAGTGGGTCGCAGATGCTGACACCTACTTGTTGCTAGTATCGAGTAAGAAATATGGTAGTAGACCGTGAGCCCGCTGCAAGGTACCCTATCTCCTAAGATTAAAGAATAAAACCATTTTGTCAAGATAGGCTCTTAGTAGCTTCAAAAAATTTTGCCGGTTGGCCTGAGTTTTATAGTTGATTGCAACTTCTTCTCCAAGGTAGTAGATCATTTTCATGTGCTCGCCTCGCTTACTAACCCGTACCGTAACACAATCGTACCGAAACAAATGCAGTTCTTTATATAAAAAAATATATGTATATCCATGCTAAGGTTTTCTGGAAGAGATTGCTTTATGCGATAAGACCGCCTATAGCGAAACCTCTTTAAGATTTATTTATTTAGTTATTTTTTAAGATTTTTGTATTGGTTTTTCAATAAAGAGTATTTGTATTGTATTGTATTGTAATCGTAGTTCACCCCAAGTCGAAAAACTGTCATCAAAATCTACCAAAGACAGAAAAAAATAGTCATCCTTGAGAGCCATTCAAGTCTAATTGTAATCTAACCTAACTTGTTTACCATCCTCGACCTTAATCAGGTGAGATCTAGCATACAAGAATTAAACTAGAAAACTGGACACATTTTTATCAAAGTGCTATGGAAGAGCAACGATACGAATTCTATTTTATTGATCGAGCGATGCGAGATCTCATATTGGCTTGGGAGGTTCAGCACTTTGTCCGTCTGTCCGTTCTTGTTCTTATTAATTCAATGTATGCATCAATAATATAATTATTATATACAAAAAAATACGAATAAACAAATTAATCACAGCCCCATACTAAGTTATAAGTCTTGTATCGCGGGTGCCGAAACGCATACAGCAAAACCAGCTTATTTTGTAAAAATAACGTAGTTACTGTAATTTTGACTACAACATATGTTTCCGAAAGTGTAGTTGTCCCAAATTTTTTAAGTGAAAACTTCTTTAGACGCGTTTAGCACTTTTTGGGTGAACAAAAATCATGGAACTCGCGTCATCGTCACCGAACGGCTAATATTTTTTGAGCTCTACGCGGGATACATATTGCTCACGATCGGGGATCAACATATAATGGTTGTATTAAGTTTACTCGATACCTCACAATTCCATATAATAAACAAGTCAATAAACCAAAAATTCAAAAAACCCGAGTGCGAAAAATGTAATTAAAATGAAAAAAATAGAAATGCAAATGAATACTGTTTATATATTATGTCTACTTTTTGGATGAAAAAAAAGCGTGAAGCTATGTATACTGTGTATTTATATATTATTTATAGTTTTCAGTTCCCAAGACTGCCCGGGATGTTTTTTTTCTCCGTGTAGAAACAACCAGAAACAAAATTTTCCTTTGAAGATAATCTGAATCCGGGAAACGAACTTGGCATTCTCAGAAATTCTCAATAGACAGAAGTCATGAAACGAACTCGCCAACGTGCAGCTCGCCAAAACTACATTATTTATTTTTCTTTTTTACAACAGTTTAAAAAAATAATGGGAACCAAAACTTGATTACAATCGCTCGAAAATACTCTTTTTAATGAGCAAAGGAGATAATGAGAGCAAGGCTCTTACAAAAAATGAAAGTAATTAAATAAAGTGAACAATTTTCAGAAAACATTAAAAAGGGTCCGAGGGAGATAATTTTGGCCATTGCTGTCATCTCGTCATTTTCACGTAATATAAGATAAGGTAATTTAAGGTTAAAGATTTTAAAAAACATATTCAATGAACATGCGAACGTAAGTGAGTATGCAAAACGATGTATGTAGAAATATTTCGGTAGAAAAATGCACGTCTGTGGCCTATTAATTTTTTTTTTGTTCGAAGCGTTTTGCTTCTACGTTTATCATCCGTACAGAGAAAGAGTGTAACACATTGCCAGCGCCTTTTTTCCCTGAACGGTATAATCTGGGAGTTTTCAAGTAAGGAGTGAATAGGTATCTTCTAGACAAGCATGCTTCTTCGACCACATCATCAGTTTTTATCAGATGAGATATTGCTGAAATGCTTGCTTATCCAGCATACAAAATATATAATATGTATAATAAACAATGACGTGGGTTTTGTAGACATAAGCATCACACACACACAATCACATCCAGAACCAGAAACACAAATTTCCTTTGAGAAACTTGTGTTTCCACCGGAAATCAACAAACAAACAAAACAAACGCATTCACACTCACAGCCCCACACTAAGTTCAAAGACTTGTATCGTGGGTGCCGGAAACATTCACATCACACACATTACACCCAGAACCAGAAGCACAAATATCCCTTGGGAAAGAATTCGTGCTCCTGCCGGGAATCGAATCCAGGACCCACGGCGCAGAGGGCGGTGACCTGTCCTCTGCGCCAACTGGGTTGTTAAAAAATCGTGATATAAATGTCCGGCTCCCGACACAAGTCTTCGAACTTAATGTGAGGCTGTGAGTATAAGTGGAAGATCTCTATTTGAATCCTTCAGACATAAAATCTAGTTATAATCGTAACTTAGATTATTCATTACAATGGTCAGATATAATGACCATATGAGCAGTAATCAAATATGTAATTATATATGTTTATGGCTGAAATTTATGTGTATTTTAATAGTTTTGAGGGAAATTACGACCTCATCTCTCGCATTATGAAAGAGGACCCTTGGTAGGCTTAATCTATGGTCAATGATTAGCTCTTAAGTGAAGGAACTTGATGAAGGTTATGGTGATGTCTTTAAGTTAAAGGTCTAAGAGGTCACTCATTTTCATCTCGCAAGTGCCGTCAGAATAGGCAATGTTAAGGAAGCATGTAAGTATCTATAACTCTATTTTTTACAAGCTCTTATTTAGTTTCACCTGTCCCGATGTTTGTCATCAAATCTTGCAAATTCAATTTGACCCACTTCCCGGTTACCGGATGTGCTGAAATTTTATGATGGCATGGTGCTAATCTGATGATGAACCTGGAAGGTGGCCAAAGGAACTTTGCAATGAAACGACGCAACCCCATCGAGTTTCAGCTCGTTTGATTCGTCTTGACAAGTTCTCTGGTTATATAACTTTTAGTCCTCTTTATTTACAACTTGTAAACGCTTGGTTTTAATTATTTTTTTAAATTATGACTTCTTTACGGTTAAGTACTGCCTTTGTATTTATCGCTTGGCTAATAGCTACTTTTTATAAGATACAGTCGTATTTTTTTTTCCTTATCTCTGATAGACTTGCGTTGAACTACTATTCATGTGATGGTAAGTAATGATGCTAGCGTGTTTCAGATCAGTATACAAAAGGCGAGAAGAACATCTTGATCATTAAACGGTGTTCCGGCTGCTATCCTTGAAATCCAGTACCAGTTCTACTAACAGGTAAGATAATGCATGCCTATCAGTCATAGTAAAGTTCAGTTACAAAACAGCCAAAAAACCGGTGTATAATGTGGATCAGTATAATACTAAACAATTCGAGAATGTATCAATGGCGGGTGTGGTCAACTACGCCTCCTTGCATATGTATAATGTAGTGAATAGAAGAGACTCCTACACATGTCATACCTATGACTTGTCACTTGCAAATTTGGAGCTAGTCTAAAGAATATGTTTTAAGTACCGCTCTATATTTAAAAATGTCTACAAAAATATGGCTGGGCGACGGGATAGAGTCAACGGTTGACGAAAATGTAATGCAAAATGTAATTAAGGCGTCTATTTGTTAAGGTTTGTTTGCAGGCCAGAAGTTGCAAGCTCCAGTTCATCAGTTACTCCCGGTAGGGAGTAATAGTATTCTGTGATCAGTTAGCCATAATAGAGGGAAGTTGCGTTACATTGACAGATGTTGAACGTCAAAATCTCAAAGAGCTCTACTCGGTATAGTTTTCATTGCTATGAAAACTATAGATTGCATTTGTTTAGATCACGATTTACAATACTATTAAGGTCAGCCCCGCCATACGGCAAGGCAATGTAGCATTTTGGACGCGCTGCCGACAGACATTGACTATCTAGGTAATGTATAAATAATAGTAAAACAATTACCTAAAAAAAACTTTATTATCTACCGAAATAACATAAATAACTGTTTTTTACATGATAAATTAATAGTAAAGAAACGTTTTTTTTAATATAAGCTTTGTCTGTGCTGTCAATCATTGAGAAGCTCTCTAGTCCAAACCTAACTCTGAGGGCAGCAACCCTATCATAATAAAAATTAAAACAAATTCTAGGCCTCCCAAAAATAACTTTTTAAGCACTATTTTGTACAAAATAAAAATATATTAATAAAATCCGTTATAAATAAGATACAAGAATATTTTGAAATAAAAATAGCCTTTCAAAACATATTATCGTAACCTTCAAAAACCCTTTCAAACGAAACTATTCCTTTGTCATCTTAAATTTGCACATGGCGTAAACCCTTCCCATTCATCCCTCTATACCCTATCTTTGGGCAATTTCATCTAACGGATCCTTTAATGTATGCGAGGAAACAATCCAATCGATACCCGAGCCAACAAATCAGAATTAAGTGGCCATTTAGTTTAATATAATCACGGTAGAAAGCACCAGAGAGATGTTGACTCAAAATCAGTCACATCACTCTGTTGTGTCCTCCTTGCAATCGGTTTTTTTCAAAAGTAATCACTAGGGCTCATGTCCGTCTCAATTGTCATTACTTATTTTTTTTTATGTGTCCTCATGCCTTCGTATGAACCGATTTTTTTTTGTTTGATAGATGTTGCTTTCCAATTGGTCCCATTTTGATCAAGATCATGATCAGTAGTTCTTGAAATATCGTCAATAATGCGTGTTTAGTACACCCAATCTGATGAAAGTTCCGTGAATAAACGATTTTGATTTTGATTTTATTTATGCAAGTATTTGATCACTATTTCACCGAAAGTAATGTTCTCGATCAACAATATAATCAATATCATCAATGGCAATGGTTGTATTATCTTTGTGTAACATGCTTGCCTAGAACCCATACTTGAAGTCTAGAATTGATGTTGTGTACGGCTTGAAACACGTCTAAAATGTCGACTTACTTTGTAGTATACTAGTTTCGGACAAATTTGTTGTCCTTCATCAGGATGAGCCAGACGCGCGATACGCAGAGGCAAGCGGCTCGAGCCTCGGCGCGTGAGTCGAAATTTTAGACTTGTTTCAAGCCGTACACAACATCAATTATGTGTAATACTCACGATAGTTTTATTGAAGTCTAGACTTGAAGACTCACTGATTTTATCGTTCGGGGAAGAAATACTCGGGCAGTAAGAGATAATAAAGGACACGCGCAACGAAGGAGCTGGAGGTATGTCGACCATTAATGGATGATGTTTGACAGTTTATCTTGTTGTTAGATGGTAAAAGGAGCATTGGGAAATTGACTCGTGTAATTCCTGCGCACACTTTTGTAAACATTATTTATATTTAGAATATTCTATTTAGAATTATATAAATCGTTGCTGCTCATCGTAATTAGATACAAGTTAAAATTGGGTCATTATAGGTTTTTTTTAAACACTCACAACTCCAAACTCCGACCACACTCAGAACTAGAAGCACAAATGGGCTTTGGGAAGGATAATTGTACTTCTACCGGGAATCGAACTCTAGCACCACAGCGCAGAGAACAGAGCCTTGCCCACTGCGCTAATTGCATCGATTGATTAGTTCGATATGATTTTGACGCGCTTTTGTAAGTGACATTAAAAATCAGCGTGACTATCGTAACGTAAAGCACTAAGCTACAATTATACTGAATTGTAAGTATATACACAATATATTGTGTACTATAACGTTAATACAGTACGAATTATACAATAGTGCGACAAGGTTCTCTTGGCACTCGGTCAGAATCGGAACTAACGCCCGCGCCGCCTTAATTACCTAACAAAGAAAAAATATATCATAAGAATTATTGGCATCTAGAGAGACCAATTATAATTACGATTTGATATTTTTTATGAGTTGTTTGTTGTTGTTGTTTGTGAGTTGTGTGTGTGTGTTCGTGAGTTCTTAACTCTAGTTAAGATTGCAATAAGAGTGATATCAAGAACGCTTCTGTATTCGTATGTAAATTGTTAAATAGTTGTTTTTAACTTTAAATTACGAAGAAACTGAGAACTTTATTTGACACAATCACAGACAACTGAAGAACACACACAACTCACAAATATACCAACACCCACACACATACATAAACACACACACACACGCATCAACAAACAAAACTAAAAATCCATGAAATTTATCCTAAAATAACTAATGAAATTGTATGTAAGTGACGTACACGTTATATTACTATACCTACATAATACGTAATCAGACAGTGGTGCACAATAACATACCACACCTCTGTTTCTACTATGACAATACTAACAATCAACAATCTCTGTATTCTGTAATACGTACTCTGAATCCCAAGACACCCCGGCCTAGCTTGGGACTCGATGAAAAAGTATATTTGTAAATAAATGTATATCTGTTAACATGTGTATGAACCACGTATTTTAAAATTTTTAGTATCATAAAACATTTATTATTTTTTATTACTGGTAGGTATTTGATGTGGCCTACAATGAAAGCACAATCGAGGCTGCCTCCTACGCGATATGTGTCACAGAGACATGTTCACACCTTTTAATATTGTTCTGTGACAGTAGCAACCGAAAGGCAGGCACACACAAATACTCTACAGGCTTCACTTTACCTACGTCCGTATGTTTCAGGTCTGTGATAATCTCAAGATCAATGGTCAGTGGTCACCAACCACATCATGGTTGTGTATTAATTATAGTGTATTTCCATGAAAAAATACAAAGGAGAGTAACTATGAGTTAAGGTACTTATATAAAAAACCAGCAACACCAAGGGTTCCGCCTCATCATTACAAGGCGCGAATCCGATTCAAAAAATGGTCTGCTTTTAACATTAGAGTTGTCTACACTACCTGCCGAGTTTGTAATTTGTACGTTTTATACTGTTTTTATAATCTATACTAAAATAAGGGGTCATTACTAAAAGTCCAATAATCACTAGGATGAAGTCACGGGCACTGCTAGTAGAGAATAAACTGACAAAAAATAACAAGTTGACTGCTAGTGCGTTTTGCTCTCACGAAAACAACATGCCATCTAAAGCGTCAATTCGTTAATAGTTAAGATTGGTCGTTCTTCAATCGCTTCTGACAATTTTATTTCCACATTGGCCAATCGCAAGCACGCATCGGTCAGTCATAAACGCTCACAACCACAATTTCGTCTTTGTAACCGTTTTACTCGGCATTCATAATAAAACCAGACAAATTAAATTTATATCGTCTGTGTAATACGATAAATGATGCCTTCTTCTTAGAATATTCATAAAGTTCTTTAAAGGAAAACAATATCAAATCTCATGCGAATAAAATCAATTTGTATTTTGGTAACCATTTTGTTCCGCGATTTTATATCAAAACACTGTGAATGTTATTTCATATACGTATATTTACAAAATGAATGATGTCTTTAGCATATTTATTTTTTTGAGGCGCGTTTTCGCGAAATTTAAATAAAACTATAAAAACTAGCCGCGCCCCGCGGCTTCGCCCGCAGTTAAAAAGTAGCCTGTGTTAATCCTAGATATAATCTCACATTCCAAATTTCATCCAAATCGGTTCAGCCGTTAAAGCAACACACTTACACAAAAACTTTCGGATTTATAGTATTGGTAGGGTTAAAGATTGCTACGCGTGACCTTGCGTAACCGCCACAATGTAATTCACGCAATATACACCATATAAGAAATTTATAATATTTTACCATATATTGTCAAAAAAAGATGTGAAAATACTGAAAATAACGATTCCTATACGTTTCCATAGATTAAAGGGTTAGGTATTATGATTGATTATACTACCTACCTGTCTATCATAAACAAACGGCGCGGTGTAGGCTCAGTAATTGAGTTCTGTTTGCACTCACCCTTCCGTGTGGAATCCTAAAAAAATAATTGAAATATATTCCAATTACTATTTCCATTAGAAGCACTCAATCACGGAATATAAAACGAAATATTAATACAATCCATTAAAAGTTTAAAAGAGCTTTTTAAAACCGCGCTACTAATGCGTTATGGAAGTTAATTACTTCGTTATTTCTCGGAGCATCATCAAAGGAAGTGAATGAAACTTTCAAAGCCGTTAAGGGAAGGCCTCTTTTGACGGAAGATAAACTCTGATAAACTAGTTAGCCATAACTTTTAGTGAAAATTATGAGGAAAGATTCACCTAAAATACCAAATTGTTATATACTAATAACAAAATACGAAAGTTTAAGTGTGTGTTTTTTATATTTGACCCATGGAATAAGACGGTAGTCTTATATTAAGTGTGTGTTACCTCACATTACAACGAAGTTTGTAAATTTATTTATTTATTCTTAGCCATTTTTAAATATTCAATTTGTTTCTGTATCCTGAGTTCCTCTGCTGTTGTGTTTTATTAAATTTAATTTAATTTTGCGTTGGTCAGACGGAACAGAATGTTTGCAATCATTTTACAACCAGACTAATGAAATATTTCATTAAAGATGAGTCCATTTCGTTTGCTATGGTTTATAGAATGCTGTTATTACTAATTCATATTGTATTCAGGAGAGAGACGGTTCTTTTTTAATGATGGCATGGTGACTAATCAACCCGAGTTTCGACTGCCCGTTGGCTTAGTTGGGTGGAGTTCGCCTTCTAAGCAGGGGTATCGGGTTCGATTCCCGGCGGGAACAAAAGTTTTCTCTTCAAGGAAAATTTGTGTTTCTGGTTCTGGTTGTGATTGTGTGTGTGATGTGAATGTTTTTAGCACCCACGACACAAGTCATCGAACTTAGTGTGGGGCTGTGATTGTGAAAGCGATTATGATTATGTTTTTAATGAACATGAGCGAAGTATACGTAAGAAGCTGGACGGCCCAAAAAATATTATTGTAGTTATTGGACGCGCATGTGTTTCTAAAGATCGCAGATCTATTATCATTTTATACTCTTAGGCCAGTGTCACGGTCTAGACTTACCTCCTTTATTTTAGCGTTACTCCCTAGGAAAGTGGGCGCATAAATGAGAATAAGGAGGCTGGTACCAGTGTATAAATAAATTAATTAAAATGCCACAACGGCGGGTTCGAGCCTTTACTCTAACTGATTTCTATTATTCCTCGGGAGCCTGTATTGTCCTGGATCAAACCGCAGGTGGAAGTGGGCGCTCGACGCGTTGCCAAGACCAGGGCGCTGATTGGTTGATAGAATTTCACGGTTAAAGCAGCTGCGTAAGTACTGAGGGTGTGGTTTCTTGAACCTGGGCTTTAAAGCCTTTACAGAATGCAGTAAAGGCTCTCAATGGGTTTTAATGGAGTCAGATTTGTAGTCTAGTATCTATATGAACCGAAAATAATGATAAATTCTTGTTTTTCTATTGCCTTTAACAGTTAAACAAATTTAAAAAGAAATCGTGCCTACGTTGGCCTTTCTTTAAACGGAGGCGGACCTGGAGGGCACGACTAGTTTAAGTAAAGTTCCGCATTTCTGCTCCGATTTTCACTAAAATTAATATGATTCAGTGATCAACATGAATTGGTTATGAGGTTTCTATACTTCGTTTCTTAGTTATGTATAGTTTGAATATATACAGGTCCAATCCTAGTTTGGGACTCTATAAAAAACTATGCTATATAATAAATTGATAAAAAGTTTTTTATATACTAGCTTTTATTAATTGGTAACTAAAAAGTTACAAAACCAGATAACTTATAAAGAAGAACTAAACAAGCCCAAACTCAATGAGGTTGCGTCGTTTTATTACAGAGTTCCATTGACTAAATCCTGGTTCCATCGTGAGATCAGCTCCATGTCATAATAATACTGCATTATCATCCGATTTACATATGCATGCAACATTTCAGCTCAAACGAAAATCGGGGTTTAACTTAACTTGCAAGATACAGGCAGACACCGGGGCCGGTGAAATTAAATAAAAGCCTGTAAAAAGGGGACGTGGTAGTTATCTGGAATCACTCCTAAAAGAAATTTGAAGAATTCGCAAAGAAATGAAACTCTTTGCCGATGTTTCCTGATGGGTACAATATGGGAGTCTTGCTCTATCGTCGACCACACCATCGCTTACCTCAGGTGAGATGGTGGTTAAAAGTTTACCTATCTAATAAAAAAAAAACAATTGATGAAATTCTAATTCGTCTCATGTTACCTCAGCCTTCAGTAGGTAAATCAGAGTTCGTAAGCGTGCACAAAGCGCAACCTTGCTGCAATTTGTCAAAGAAACCCACGTTTAGAATTTATTAATAGAGCTTTTAAGCTCTTTGAGCTCTACATGAAATCAAGGGCGAGAGGAAATGGTGAATAAACTCGCGTCTGAATGCAAAATAAACGGTGCGTGGAAATTAAGGGAAATACTGTTATCACACTATTATGACATGTTTTCCCTATTAAATAATATAGTAAATTTTTTTATACATGTGCACTTATTTTTATATACCCATTTAAAAATATGATTTTACTTTATATTACCTACTTTAATGATATAATGTTCTATAACAAAGTTTTTAATGCTTTATATAAGCAAAAATCACAATTACTTAATATTTGACGACCCAGTTGGCGCAGTGGACAGGTCTCCGCCCCGGGAGGAGCACAAATTCCTTTCCTAGGGGATATTTGTGCTTCTGTTTCTGGGTGTATTTGTGTGTGTGATGTAAATTTTTCCGGCACCCACAATACAAGAGTGTGAATGCGTTTGTTTTGTTTTTATTTTGGTTACAAAATCCACAGATTTAAAACTTTTGAGTTTCTGTTTCTGGGTGTGATTGTGTGTGTGTGTGTAATGCTTCGTGAACCATGACACAAGTCATGGAACTTAGGGAGAAGGAGGAGGCGATTAGGTCAGTTGACCATACTCAGGTCGTTCAGGAGATAGCGATAGCATTTTGAATACTCAGCTGTCAAATTCAAACGTCATCACATGCAATGGCGAATTACAATTACCTATTATTTAAGACAAAAAACAAAATGCAACGTGGCGTTAACTTGACATGTTGAACTCTACCTTTATTCTATTAGTATGAAAAAACGACGTTTTTATTATTAACTAGCGTTGAATTTGTTATGAGAAAAGAAATACAACCCTTCCACGTAACCGGAAGCTATTCAGAGACGATAGACGGCACTTGACCCTCTTGTTAAGGTGTCCTAAACATTTTGTGAACATCGGTACGTTTTGGCGAAGTTCACCTCTTGTAATAGTTACTTAGTGAAATGTTCTGGACCATGTTGGACTTGTTACTGGCAGGGGTCACAAACTTTCAAGGATCGTGGGACATTTGTTAGTTTGTAAAATTATTATGCTTAGTTTAGTTTAAAGTTTGATAGTGGGTCCGTTTCTATCTCAAATCTCGTGGGAGAGATAACGATAAAACATAATTATAAAAAAAAAACATCATTAACATGTTTGATGTAAGATGCACATGTAAATAATCAGGTTAAAAACTTTCATTAAGCATGAAATCTTTAAGTCTCCCAAATCCCGCAATTAAGTAAAAAAGTTATCCGGCCAATATCTACAAAGTTAAAATGTGTTTAGCACAAAATACAATCGTCATCACCAATTAATAAAAAAGAGAATTGCGTCACGCACGTCACATGACGTTATCAAAGCTGACGAATCACAGGCCAAGTCAATCCTTTTACTCAGTCGCCATGATCGTTGTACGCGCACTTAATATACAAAAAGTACTTAAATATAATAACTTCACAAGAAAACAACTACTTAAATAGGGAGTAAAAGAAGAAAAACGACTGGACGTGCCATTCCAGCGAATAAAATAGATTTTTCCGCGGACGGTTAAGCATATATGAAAACTCTGGGGACTTTCATGCGTGCAGAATAGGTTTGTTTCTACTGAGACTAGGCATAAGTCGAATCTTTGCTATAGAAATAGGTACACAACACGATTGGGTTTATCCACAAGCCCGAAAGCTTTTTGGAGCTATATGAAAAGCAATTGAGATGGTTTGCTTGCTCCGATGGAATTAGATAGCGTTTGCCAAAAGAAATATAGATAATTCATCAGTATATGAGCTGCCCGTTGGCTTAGTTGGGAGCGTGTTCGCCTTGGGAGTATCGGGTTTGATTCCCGGAGAGAACACAAGTTTTCTCCCCAAGGAAAATTTGTGATTCTGGTTCTGGTTGTAATTGTGTGTGTGATGTAAATGCTCCGGCATCCACGACACAAGTCATCAAACTGCGAGTGTAAAAAAAATCTTTTCCGTTATGTTTTCCGTTTATGTTTATGTAAAAAAAAACTAGCTGCAATCACAGCCAAATGTGATACAAACACTTTGGGTCCCAAAAATGTTGTATTATATATTCAATCACACTACTCAATTTGTGCTCCCGCCGGGAGTCAAAGCCAGGACCTTTGCTTAGGAAGCAAACACTTGCCCAATGCGCCAAAAGGGTCAACATAATATACCTACAAGTATTGTTTTATACCCTTCATTAAGACCTTCCGTATCAATCTATTGTCAGGAACGCTTCAAAGTAGACAAAGTAAAATATCTAAACTCTCATAAAAACTTGACGCTGCAAAGGCTCCGGCTGCGACAATATCCTTTGTTTGCTAAACGTTATGTAAATTATCTCACACTTTCATTGACATTCATATTTAATAGGCCACTTGACGATGGGATATTCTTTTTTTATTTTCCTGTACTTCTTTTACACTCTGATCATACATTTAAATTGGATTTCTTAAATTTGCTTACAGAGTGGTTGAAAACCGGTGTAATAATAATATTAAAAACTTCGAATGTAAAATATAATTATATTATTAGTTTTACAATAAGTATTAATATTTAAGTTATATAAAGAAAAAAAAAAGAAATATTCAAGTGACCAGTGCTAAAGTAATCGTGATATAAAGGTTGAAGTCATTATAGTACCATTGATGGTAATAGACATATGAAGAAGTGTCACTAGTACCATGAATGTTACTATCCAATGGCACTAGTGATATAAAGACATTTAAAGATGGTTTAGACGATCTTTAATGTGCCAAATGAAATGTGCTTGCTGCATTACCACGCTGTATAGCAAGGCTTATTCTGTGCCCCAAATACAATGCAGCTTTATATTAGGTTCCAAGCCTCGAGGTAAGCTCATTATCTAGAGGCCACGTCCCCAGGCAGGAAATAGGAGTATTCCCCAGGGCAAGAAGGAATTAAAATACATCTCGCTGACCACAACGCCGGATAGATAAAATAACAATAAACAAGGCGGTAGGGCTTCTACTGCCCCCCTATACCATACCGTCGGAATAACAGAACTGCCCTAGCCACTTTGTTTCAAAGTTCTGTGTAGCAAAACAGTCGTACGCATGTCATTTAAACATGATGCTAGTGATTTGTTTGTCATAAAAACATGTGATTGTACACCAGTGTCAAATACTGCCGTTATTCAGCACTCTTCATTTACAACGGTGCCAAAATTTCGTCCAGTGTTAATCTCTTTCTTCATCTTGATAAGACGTTGAGATAAATAAAGTTATTTTCGTCAGCCGACGGCGAAATTAATCTTCCGTTCATTCGGGACGATATTACGTGTCATTCTTGTAATTACATCTCGCCCAATATTATCCTTTTGTATTGAAGCACGCGAGAAACTGACGTTTTTGCTGGAATTCTCCTGATTCGTGCAGGTGGGCCAACGTTATTAAAAAGCAATTAAATTTTTAATAGGTTCACTTGAGTAAAATTGAAAAGTTATTTTTACAACTTTTTGTAACACAGTTTCTGCAATCAAATATAATTTATTTTATTTCATTTTCTAAAATTAATTTGTTAAGTAGGTGTTAAATAATTATATATTTAAGGTAAATCCACTACATATAACTTACAGTATTTTAGCAACAACACCATCCTGCTTACCTCTAAATTATTCATATCGATCCAAAGGTTGTCAGGAAGAGATCGCTCTTAGCGATAAAATCACCCATTGTACGTATTCATTAGCTATTTATTTTATGTACTTTTTATTATTGGTGTCAATAAATACTTGAGTTACCTATAAGCTCGATGTCTTGTAGGTAACTTAGTTCTTTGCTGTATATAGTTTTAGTTTAGTTATAGGAAATATAGGCAATGGGCCCGTAGATAATATAAATACTTATTGTATTGTATTGTTACTTTTCGCGCTTATCTTGTTGGTAAATTTCCATATTACCAATATTATTATTTTATCTTTTCAACGGCTGAATGGATTTCGACAGTTAAAAGGTATCGTTAGATTCACCAAATTAACCAATACATTAACCAAACATATCGAGTAGGTATCAAAATAAAATGGAAACTAAAAGGAGGGTACAAAAATATATTTAAGTGATATGTTTACATTTAAATAGGAATAATAAATTGGCAATCAATGCATACAAAATATGGTTCATTGCTTATAAGTTGACTAAATTGCAGTCAGGTTTTTTTATCAAAAAAATCTGTTATAATTAATACGTTCAAAATCAAAATCAAAATCGTTTATTCATATGGGCCCCAAAGAGGCACTCATGAAGGTTAATGATTCTATTGCCAGATTTATAATTTTAACTAAAGAAATTTAGCTCTAAATAAAAATGTTTCAATTAGCAAATAGCGTTAACAATTATTATGTTTTGTAAGAACTTTCATGGATGTTGTCAGGAAAAAAATCGAGTCCAATTATTATAATATTAATAATTTAAGAGATTACCCCTTAAGTCTGTCCAACTATGAATTAGTTACAAAGAGACGCAAACTACAAATGAGTTAGTTTAACTTGTACATTGTAAATGTAAGTCATAACTGTTTCGATTCCGAGTTCCATTTCTAACTTAAACTAGTCAGGAGTTGTAAGCGTCTAATCCCAAATGCAACTTAGGTATGTTAGAAGTAGCTTAGTTGTGCATAGTTTGATTACTTGTGTGTATTTTACTCTAGTTAGTTTCTTGTAAATGCTGACGGGAAGGAAAATAAAATGGCTTGCAAATTAGAATTTGGAAACAGCTACGAATGCTGAGATTGCAATAAATAATTTCGTCCACAAGAGAAGTTTACATATATGGTGACCGACGTACAAACATAACAGAACTAGCTGATAGCGCCTGAGGCAAATTTTCCTTCATTACAAAATTCACATGCATATGTGATTTGCCGATGCACCATTTGTCAGTATCAGTTGCAGAATAACCAATCATTACTAGTATTTCAGGGGGAATAAAATACTAGCAGTCAAATATATTTATGACAGATAGGTAAGCATTTGGCCGCTATCTCACCTGATGGAAAGTGACGATGCGGCCGAAGATGTAGCATGCTTACCTAGAAGATACCTATTCACTTTAGACTTATATGTGCCTATATAGGTAGTAGACAAACCACCATATTTACCGTTACCGTTATACCACATAAAACTTAAGAATGTCCGAGTGGGAGTCGAACCAAGATGAGTGATTTTAAAGATGCACGTATTACCGCTCAGGTAAACTTGGTCCTTAGTGTAGACATAAACAAAAATTTTACACGCAATAGTTCACAACGGTAGCAAAGGTAACTATTATCTCATTAAAATATCTGGCTCATACAGTTCATTCGGCCAACACCGAAATAGATAGCAGCTGATGCAGACAGTTATTTGTTCGTTATATTTCAGTACATTGCATTAGACGATGTTTGCTCGCATTATAATACCAAGCATTCAGTGGTGAGTGATTGGTTTATCTATACAGTTTAACGCGTTCAGTGAAATTGCAAGGCTTAAAGAGATTTACATCAAATATCACTAGGTAATGAGTGTTGTGCATTGCAGCACAGGATTTCAAAGTGATGAAGTTCACAATTCTGGGAGGTACTGAACTTTAATGGGGAAGCGTAACGCTTGATATCAGGCGAACTACAGCTTTTTCTGTTTTTTTTGTTAATATTTTTTAGGGAGTATCTAGATTATATAGGTATATAAAACATATCTACTGTCTCTTCAAGGTAGCTACCAAAAACTCTCTCTATATTTGTCATCCGAAAAAATCTTCAATTACAATTACTGATTAAATCTTCCTACTAAAATTAATTTATAAAATGTAAATATTAATAGTTTTTAGGATTACACAACCAAATTAAAATTATTTCTCTCAAAAACCGGTTGGGAGTTGGTTTATATTCAAATATAAATCTAGTGCGCGTAGACTGAATAAATTCAATTAAGGATTGCAAAGCTGCCTGAAACTGAAACAGTACGTGACAGTGAATAGATATAACAGTTATTTATATACAAGCGTCCTGTCACCTTGACAGATGAAAGATAAATGGTGTAATATTCCCGATATGGCTTGAAAAAATACGCAGGCATTTGGCCAAAACGCGACTGGAGTGAATAATCTAAACAAACATAAATAATGTTTATTGTTACAAAAAGCTTATAAAGTGTTGTTTGTACACTTAACAGATAGGTATTTTTTTAATGCATACGACATGAATGTTTAGATATCTCATTTTGATACGTCAGATTATTTATGATTAAAATGCCCTTTCGTGTAGTTAGTTGCGCATCAGTCTATTAAACAGTGTTTGTGTTTTGTATGTAATTTCTGTGTGATATGAATGTTTTACTCACGACAGAAGTTAAAAAAGCGTTAAAAAATGACGTCCTGTCGTGTTAGTCTATGACATGCGGTTTGATAATCTCCCATAGAGGGCATAGAAATAAAAAACCAACGCCTGTACATATACTGTGACTGGTGCTCGTATTTTCAATTCCTTGAATTTATTGTGTTGAACTTTTTTTTCACATCTCTTGTTTTAAGGCTCTGTGATTTCAAGACCTCACGTATTTTTCGAAATGGCTAAAGTATTTTTTACATCTTCAACCCCTGTATTTCTGCCATAAATTCCAAAACTGATTTTACAAAAACAATCATATAATTATCGAACCTGCTCACAAAATTTCAAGAGAAGCGATTGAGAAACGGAGCCTATAGAGCAGAACATCCAGACATCCGCCGGACATATGAGAGCATTTTTGCCTAAGCTGAAACAGAGACGCTTCGCTCCTGGTGCGCGTTCTGTCAAATATATCAACCGTAATTCAATTTGTTTGGAGTAAACAGTAAAGGTTGTACCTTTGACATTTCATTTTAGACATGTTTGTATACGCCGCTCGTAAATAAGGTATTTGTCGACGTCTATTTCTATTTAGTTCATTTTCTCAAGCTTAACTCGTATCTTATAACATAAGGGACGTTGTGTTGGACTACTTTCCCAATATTTTTTCTCAGAGACATTTTTACTGCTGGGTAATATCACGCCATCGAGTTTTCCTATTTTCGTTTTCGCGTTGTACATGACGAAAGATGACATTTGTCTCATAATGTGAGAAATATGTTAGAGAGGATACATTATTATAAATAGTCGATAGAAAACAAATAAATCGTCTTCGGAACATACCTAGGCTATTTTCGCATTAGATCTAGGACTTCTATATTTATGTAACTAATCTATTTTGCGATTGTTTACCAGGTGAGATAGTGGTCAAAATGATGCTTAACCTGTATAAAAAATATCTGAATTATTACTACAACTATATAGAATGATAATAGGCTCTCAAGGATAGCTCCCGGGACATTGTTTGGTTCTAAGCGAGTTTTTACTTAAAGGGGTAAAGATCTTGAGAAATCATTATTAGAAACTGCTCTACTGCCAAAAATAACAGAAGTGGCGTTACCTGGCGAAGTAGGACTCGCTGAAGAGTGGTTAACGATCCGCCCAATTACTGATAGCCCAAAAATATTGAATTGACTGAAAAAAAAAGGAATAGTCGAGTTCAAAGTATTTTAAAATCAACTACTCACGTTGTTTACTGGTACGCTTCCACACATATGGTTCCACTACGATACGCTGGCTTTGCTTTGCCTTGGGGTGAGCTGGAAAGGTATAAACCGTTACGCCTTGGTCCGTACCAATTTATAGGAGTTATGTGATAATATCACACCGTTTTACAAAAAAAAATAGCATTAAGTTTTGTATGTATATATTTAAATCCTCTTGAATCTGTATTATTTAGATCGGTATAGAAAAGACTATTATTGGCCGAATCATAAAGGTACAAAACAAAATACGGCGATGTCCCATTTTCAGCATTGAGTTCTCCCAATAGGAAAAGTGGTAAAAGTTAAATTTGACATGTACCAATTGAACCAAATATGTTACGAATGGTAAATGTCTATTACTACTGGTACTAGTTCAACTTAATTAAGGATCAATACACCAACTCGAGGAAACAAATGAGAATCGGCAAAAACAAATGAAATACGGGGTAAAAAGAAATGATATCGGCTATAACAAATACAACGGGAAAACAAATGGGAGTATAAATAACCAAATGAACATCGGGGGAAACAAATGCCTAATAGTACAAGTAGTTACACCCAAATTCTGTTTCCCAGTCCCTCGATCGCCATATTTGTACTAATTTGTCAGCAAGATCTTGTCATGTATTCCTCTATAAATAAATCTCCAATCTGTATCAATCAAACGGCCAGGGGTCGGGAGCGTGACACTTTGCGGATGGAAGTACGGACACGGAATACATCATTCTGCGTTTATATGCCATGTGGAAGCGAGAAAATATTTAAAATAGTAGGTATTAAAACATAGAAGACAACATGCGTTTTACTCTATAAAGAACCTCGCTTAAACAAATAATAAAAGATTTATTTTTGAAACTTGCATTACGTTGGGTGTCCAAAGAATTGCATGATCTTATTCCCGCATCACCATTCTACTACCGAACATCTAAACAGATGGCAATGTGGTATCCTCTAATGATTACAATACCGACCATTCGCAAGAAGCGTTTCGCTTCCACTTTCATTATAAGAACTGCAAAAGAATGGAACGCCCTTCCGACTCCTGTTTCCCGAATAGTATAATATGGGGTTGTTTAAGAAGAGAGTGAATACGTATTTACTTAGCAAACGTGATCCATCTCCGACGGCATCGTCGGTTGTCATCAGGTGAGGTTGAGGACAAAAGCTGGCTTAGTTACAAATAAAAAATACTTTCAAACATAAGGACAGACCAAAATAAAGGACGACCCAGTTGGCGCAGTGGACAGGTACTCGCCCTCTGCGCCGTGGGTCCTGGGTTCGATTCCCGGCAGGAGCACAAATTCCTTCCCAAGGGATATTTGTGCTTCTGGTTCTCAGTGTAAAGTGTGTGTGTGATGTGAATGTTTCCGGCACCCACGATACAAGTATTTGAACTTAGTGTGGGGCTGTGAGTGTGAATGCATAAAAAAAAATGCTGACCAATTTTTGCAAGGTTGACATACAACGTGGCTATGCTGAAATTTTGGGAATGTTACAAACTGGAAAATTTTGTTAGATTGAGTTTTGTTAGGTATTTATTGTTTAAATAGCCGTGCCCCGTGGCCAAGTTATAAAGTAGCCCATGTGTTAATCCTAGGTGTAAGCTATTTATATTCTAAATTTCATCCTAATCCGTTCAGTCGTTACAAGGCGAACAGAAAACAAACATATACACTGACACACAAACTTTCGGATTTATAATATTCGTGTGATTATTGTGTTCATTGTGGTAAGTGTAAATTAGGCCATAATTTAGTTTTTTTTCCGTCATAAGTATATACTTACAAAAAAATTACAAAAGATAAAATATAAACAGTAAAAAAATACCCTGCACAAGTATTAATGACGTCAGTTTTAACACGCCATAAAAAAAATCACCATTGCTTTTGATTAGGTCGGATTTGAGAAGTTTCGGTTTCAGAAAACCTTTTTTAAGATACCTTTTTTGCACTTGCTTTCTTTTCTTTCTGCACTTGGTTGCTAGAGTGATGAATACACCACAGACCACACTATAAAAATAAAAAATAAATCATTAACAGAATTTCATTAAAAATCGAAAAAACAAATGATACGAGTACATGTACATCGAAAAAAAAAGGAATGAATACGGCAGAAACCCAATTAAATTAGTTCGTTAGTTTTTAGTTCGTTAGCTGAATTTTTAAAAAAGTTGAGTTTGGGAAAAACATCAATGTTTTAACTATTTTGTGATGTCTGGTATCTTCATACAAAGCTTATTATCTTAAGCTTTACCTTTTCCCAGTACATAAGTGGTAAATATTATATAGAATGATATAATTCAAGTTCAAAAATGACATATATTCTTTGAGTTTAGGCATAATATATCTAAAAGTTTATAATATATTTATATCTCTGAAGGTATCTGTAAGGGTTGCTTGGAAGAGATTGCTATTAGCGATAAGATCGCCCATTGTACCTAGCTTGTACTGTATAAGTAACAGCAACGAATTACGAACTCTTGGATAATTTATTCCAAGGTTTATATATTATATTAAGCAAAACGTATGGTTTCTTGGGTATAATCAAGCTTAGGGCTCTCAAGTTATATATATAAAAAAATGTAATTCAATTCAATTGATTGATTTATTATAAGCATTACTATAACTGTTTAACTTGGCTATAGACTATACACAATTTCTAGAATGAAGAAAATGTCTTTGAATACCACATCCTAAATAAACTAATGCACCACACACAAAACAATAATTATAATTACAAAGCTAAGCTCAAATACATTATAAAGTTGAAATCTTAAAAAACTTTTATTTAAATTTATTTGTGAGTAGCTTCTGCCCACGACTTCGTCCGCATAGTAGGCCAAAAGTTCCATCTCATGTGTTTACCCCGGTAATAAACTATCTGTGTACCAAATTTCATACAAATCCGTAGCGTAGTTTTGACTTGACGAACTGGGCTAACAAACATCATACAACATTTGATGGTCTACCCAGGAGCCATAAACAAATGATCTGAATCTGAATGTCATAGCGAAACATACGCTCACGGGAAACTGCAAGCGTTAAAACTTAAATGGAAAATTGTTGGAAATGAGAGATTCTCGTGGAATGAAAACTACTTCGCCAGCTCATTACAGCCCGTTCGGCTTCTATTATATTAAATCAAAGCGACTCCACTTTAAGGCTCTACCGTATAAGTGGTAGCATCGTTTTGATCTAGAACTATGTGTATGGACTGGTATACCACATCGTTTCTTCCAACTTCTTCTAACATACTGTGATTTATGGCAGCTTATTGATAATTTTTGGGCGTCAGTATTGCTCGTTCACAAAGCCAAGAATTGTTTTGACTTATTACTTGAGATACCTACTTTTAATAAGCGTAATGAGTGAGTTCCTCTGCCACAGAAACCATTTTATAAAGGTTCTCTTGTAGAGTTACTAACGGTAACGATGCAAATAAATAAAACCTCGCCGATTTAAAAAAAATACCGAAAATTATTGCGCGCGGGCGTAGCCACTTTTGTGAGCCGTCATTTAGTAAGAAATTATTATTTTAAATAACTGCTGGCTTCAGTTATTTAAAATAATAATTTCTTACAAAAAGGTTAGTTTAGAAATAGGACAGATATCCTTGTGACTTATTAATGAATCATAATACGATAACTGTTGTTTCCAACATTCAATTATAATGAAATTAATTTAATTTACCGCTTTAGGCGAAGTTTAATCGACTCATAAAAACCGTATGAAAATTGTTAAGTAGTTTTGGAGATCCGGAAAGTAGTTTCTAAAATCCGGGCAAAATTAAATTGAATATATTTAGATAAGTTAGATAAGTTTAAATAAGTTAGACCTGTAGCAATAAATCTGTGAAAACAGCAATATCATGCAATAGTTTTGCGTGATGCGCGTACAAAGATCCAGACAGACAGATAGACAAGAATTCTAAAAATGATTGTTTTGGCTTCTTTTCCTCTAATAAAGTCCCCCATATTAGTTGTTCTTCAATAACTTCAATGTATCAGCCTGTTACAATTTTATTATGAGTATAGATTGTATCCGCACCAAATATACTCTTCAAATTCCTTTTCAGTAGAAATTCAATAAAAGCAATATTGTCATCATTTCCGATACGGCAAAACAACATAAGAAAATTGCAAAGGTATGATTGCTGGTAATATAAAACAATTGCATCGTCTTATTTTATTAACCCCTGAAGCAAAAAGAGAGGTAGGTATTTCTTTTGTCTGTTTATGTGTGTGTGTAAGTATGTTTATCCATGCCAGCTCGCTTGGATCGATTAATTTCAATTAAAATAATTCATTCTAATCTTGTGTCTGTGAAATTTTAGTATGAGTTAAATATTTGATACACAAAATTAACCTTATATTAATGTTGAATGTGACTAGACATTTAAGACAAATAAAGTAAAAATTATTTATTTCCGATAAAGCGGTACTTACATAGGATTCAATACACATGTACACTCAAGGCCTTGGGTCAGGTGGATCTTGTCTGTGGGCCCCGAACTAGGGAACGCTTGTATCCTGGGTGCCTGCTTCACAATGTTATCAAAAGGATTGGATATTTGCTACAGAAACAAATCCTGCACTTGGTCATCATAGACTTATTAGAGTAACAAATTAATTATTGTTAGATTAAGAAGATATTGCTAGTGTTATTGGTAAATTAGAAAATTTAATAAAATAACTTTATTCATAGTAACAACATAATTTAAGTAACAATTGTACATTACATGAAACTAAAAACTAAATTAAAATTAAACAAAAAAAACTATAATTAGATATAAATATGTACAAAACTTAATCTAATAGACCGCTACCAGTAGGCAAAGTACCCAAAATGCTGGCAGCATTGCCACGTTGAATGGCAATACTCAATCACTGTCCAAAATATTTGCCAGAATTTTGGTCACGAGTTGCTTCGACCAAACGCTAAATTAGAAAATATATTTGAATTATTATAACAGTTTCGGGATAGTTGGTGTATCTTCTTTAGTGGAGCGTGCGTGTGGACACGACGCGACGGTCAGCACGATCACAGGCGCCACGCCAGCGAGGTGCCAGCAATTTTTACTTTTTATCAAACAAAACTTAAAGAAAAAATATTTCATAATAATATATCTTATTTCGTGATGCTTATATCGATTACATTAGAAGCATGCTCGCAATCGTACATGATACGTATTCAATGCTTTGTGCAAATCATTATAAGTAGGTTCATCGAGTGTTTAATCAAAAGCGACAACAGAATTTCGACCCTGATCTAGATGACACTTTGTTGGTGGAAGGAAGTGCCTCCGGCACGGCGTTTCCGGTATGTGGTTGATAAACTACTAGTTAATTATGTTCCAGTAAAATAATAATAATTAACATGTTCTTCGTTCGCGTTCGCAAAGGTACAATGCAGTCTATGTCACTCTCTAGAATTTGGATACGTGTTTTCCTGCCGAATTTCATAAAAATCCGATCAGCTGTTTCGACAAGATTGCGTACCAACTCCAAACTTTTATTGTATTGTGTGATCGTGTAGTTATTGTTTATGTTATAATGTGTTATGATGTCTATAAACAGTATTTTTTTCTCTTTTGTAAGTTTGTTTTCTTTTTACAGTTTTTTTCTTTCTTATTTTTTATTATTTTATAACATTGTGCTTCTAAAATATATACTAAATTTTATATTCAAGTACATTAGTCGGTTATAGTAGTAAAGTATGACAAGGGATTAGTACTAATCAAAGATTTCGAGTTACGGTTTACTATTCTCATTCTTTGGTACTTACTATTAGATCTAAGAGTACTATAATTTTACTTAAATGTCGATATGACAAAAGGAAAGAATTAATTAAATCGTTCTCGAAAGTACTGATATCGACTTTTGATAGACTTAAAACCTATTCAGAGCTCGGGTTTGGGTAATCTAAAGTATATATGCTATTAGCACACGCGAGATTTAACTTGACGTAGACATTGGTGCATTTTGTTGGGATACTGTCCTTAAAATTCTACTAAGTGGTAGGGTTTTTGCAGATTAACCAAGGTGTTCAGACATTTTTACCTTATGAACACCGGACTTTAACATACGAGTACCATCTATGGCAGAAATTTAATATGCAAACGAGATTTTCTCCTGTTAAAAGCGAAAACACTGTTTTGCCTAATTTGTTGCAAAATTACAAAGCTTTTAAGAGTTTTGAATGATCAAGCGTATAGCTGCGTGACTTAACTGTTATTTAAATTAAACTTACATCTGATTTAATAAAAAGATGTGTGCCAGACAGCAACGGGGGTAAATCAACTGAACCACTCCAGTTTCTCCTCTTCTTTTATAATTTAACTTCACGCGCCCAATGAAATCGGATGGCGTTTTCTCATGCTCTGGCTTGCTTCTCTGTTTCGAAATACAGTCGTAAATTACCACTGACAAATAAAACTAATCAGGCTCCAAGATCACTAAATGATGTTATCCTTGAGAGCCAGGCCTACCGTGTTTATCCGACGTCGACCAATATCATCTGCCATTTGGCGAGATTGTAGTAGGACGCTAGTTTAGCAAAGAAGAAAGTTGCTGAGAAAAAAATATGGCTAAGCGTCTAAGAATCAGATTAGACATAAGTTACATTATGTCACGTAACAAAGCCCGTCAGCGTTCCACAATCTCCATCTAGTTAAATATAAAGTAATTTGTCAGGCCTTTGTTTCACTGATTCGACTATTTAAACGTAATTAATAGCCGCCAAAGTTTAATTATTTCGAAAGTAGTTTGCGACAGTGACAAGTGCGTTGTGTTATGTTAACTACTTACAATTGGTGTTGGGATGGTTTGAGGTCACGTGATTTATATCGTACCTCTACGCATCGGGCACTGTTCCAATCCCTTCGTTGATAGTAAGGGTTTAGGGATACTACGCAAATTTACAAACTTTGTAATGTAAGGTGGATTTTAAAACTAAATTTAATTTTATGCTTAACATAGAATTGTGCATTTTGGTAGGAGCAACGGCAAATATTATGAATAAACATATTGAAACAAGATGTCGTTTTTTTAATTAATAATAAAATTAAGTATTAATAATAATTTTAATTAGTACCTAATTTTCGACACCCCATTTCTTATTCAACCAAATTCCTCAAGTTAGTTTGATGCAAAATTACCGATTTTTATGTCTTTCCAGCGTCGTAAAATATATATTTTGAGATATTTGACCAAATGAACAAGAAGAAAACCTAAAAATTTAAATAAGCAAGTTTTTTGTCACTGATAAGTTTTGACTACTATCTAATCTTATGGTCCCGGAACATCGTATAGTGATTTGGTGTGATATTTTTAAAATTGAGGGTAATTAAGACTGTATTTTAGTTAATTGTGTTCATTATGTGATGGTATAAAACACTCAATGTGCAAATTTAACATTGCACGCATCTTCATACTTAGGTATATTAAAATATTTATATTTAGCAAATTAAAATGCCTTATTTTTGAAACCTGTAAACGTATTTAACTTTAAATGTATTTTTTAGCTTTTAGTTTACAATCTGAGAAAAACAGTCGAGCAGATAAGGATTGTAGTTTGAAACTTTTAGAAAGCTTTCGTCTTCTCGTATACTTACCTCAAAGTGGAAACAAACAGCGAAACTACGTTTTTATCTCGATTTTCCAAACAAAGACCTTCGAGTAGGGAAAGGTTTGTTAAACACAATCCGACTTGACTAAAATAATTGTAGGAACGAACTCTTGGTGATGAGATTTAGTGTTTCTACCCGAATGCGCAGAGGATAGGCAATTAATGGAAAAAAAGGGAAAAAACGGGCAAAAATCTTTGAAACCAGATTTTCGTGAAGAACGAAATATCTATAAACTTTGTATAGAACCAAACTTTGTATTGGTTTTTTTTTGTGCGCGAGTCAGACTTGCACTTTTCAGATTCTTCCTTTTGGTTACAGTCGAGCTTCAAGTTACTTCATCAGCAAATCCATTTAGATGGCTTAGTAAAATAAATGACACAAAATATATATATTAATATTTTTATTTTATACATTTCGTATAAAAAATATAGATTAGAAAAAACCGACTTTACCGCTTATATTTTGGTTTCGGCTTGATCAATTTCGATAAAATTTATATGGGACCTTTTTTTTACCTCTGAAGTATTATCTACATAACAAAAAAATAATTTTGTGAACCATTAAAAAAATAGGGGAGAAATCGGTGAACATGCATACAAAAAAAATACATACAGTCGAACATAGTACCTCCTCCTTTTTGAAGTCGGCAAAAGGAGGGAGCTTCTTGTCAAGTTTTATGATTATTGGTTAACGGAAAGTACCCTATAGGTATTTGATTTATTTGTGAGTTGAAATAAAAACGCTTTCTTTCTCACACTAAGAACCGTCTCCCCGAGCGTAAGAATCGCGGCGATATTATCGTCGTGTCACTATATACTCTCTCTTAGAAACCGTTTCCACGAGCGAGAGAATCGAGGCGATGAAATATATTACGTGGGACGACGATAATATCGCCGCGATTCTCTCGCATGTGCAGGCGGCCCAAGTTCGAAGACTCATGTCGTGTGTGCCGGAAACATTCACCACATTCAGTTTCCACCAGGAACCGAAATCGATACTCGCTATTTAGAAGACAGACCAACCAACTAAGCCGTTATATAGGTAGGCGTCATTACATGCGCCAAAGAGCTGCGTAAATTACTGTATTTTTTTAATGGGATAATTTTTACAGCACTAAAGGAACTTTTAGACTCGTTCCTGAGAAAAAAGCTCGTGACAGACAAACAGACAGACAAACATATAAATTGATCCTATTAGGTACAAGCGTCCTTTTCCTTTAAAAGTCGGGAACAATAAAAGAGGCTAAGCGCGAGTTGGGTGGCTCGCGCCTTCGTTTTTATCACAGTACAGGTTACGGCGGAACCTGTACTGCAGTACAGGTTTAAAATCGCATCACATTTCGCAATTTCATATTTTCTATCTTTTGAAAGATCCGTCTCGTTTCGGTTTATTTCTTTCTTTTCATTAAATATCACCAAATAAAATCTTTATAAAAGATAAAGAATATTATTGAGTTGTCACTCAAATATGGAAAAGAAAACCTTTTACCAATTCAAATTATTGCTTGAAGGATTTCACTTCTTTCTTCAAGGACAAAGAAAATTATCGGACTGTCGACATTTATTAGTGCTGCCTTTGCGGCCTGTAAAAAAGGACTGTTGCCTTTGAGAATAAGGTTGAAAATCGCATTGATCGTTGTAATCATTCAAGCGTTGTTGATGAATATGTATTGGTACTGAATAACACAGTTATAACTTGTATATTTCGTGTAATAACATGACTTTACGGCATAAAAACATCATAAAGAAATGTTCATGTTTAAGAAGAGAAAAGAAGTATTACATAACATCAACATAGAAAATGTTGATATTACGGTCGGTCACTGCTCTCAAGTTATAGCTTAAGTTTATATAGCTAGTTTTTTCAAAGCTAGTCTGGGAATTACTGACACCGACTACTAATATCGCCTTTTATTTTTTTAAACTTTCAATAAACGACCGACAATCTACGAAGCAATCTTCCACCACATAAAGTAAACCGATAGCGAATCTCTGATTTCCCAGCGATGCCATGGCTGGACGCACCATCGGACTTCTTTCCACTTAATAAACTTCAAATGAACCGAACCCAATGTTTATTACACCAGAACGAATATCTATATCGGGAATCGGTTCGGCTGTTTTCAATGAAATCTGTTATCAATATCGGTGTTTGCGGAGCGAGCGGCGCGATTGCCAACAATCTGTTGATAGCTATTTATTTTACTGGAATAATGAATTATGTACTCAAATACGTTTGACAGAAGGTTGATTGAGACCTGACTGTGAATGGAATGATTGGTAAATTGGATTTTATTATTTAAGGTATACATGTAGCGATGAAGTGCTTTTTGGGACGCAGCGATTTGGAAAATGTAGAACAGGACGCCTTTAGGCTTGGCAAGAGCTGAATGAGTAGCGGCGGGAGCAGTGGCGTGCAATAAGCGGCCTATGTCTAGCAATGAAATGAACTGTGAACTTGCTATGGACTGATCATGACGATCTTGGTATGCTAGGGCCATGGCAGGGCATCTCATGCGCTCTTGGTTAGTTGTACAGATATACAAACGTATTACCGTAGTCAAGGACAAAAACCAAGCGCTTAAATAGTGTTCTAACAGTATCTTCGTTAATAAATCACATTTGAGGTCCAGCGTATTTACCTACCTCGACCACATAATTAACAACAGTCAAAAATAATGTTTGTCAAAAATAGTATCAATAAATTACAGTAGTGATGGCAGCCACCGATCGAGCGCGGTTTGAGGTTTTTTTTTACCTTCCCCCACTCTAAGTTCGACTTGTGGCGTGGGTGCTGGAAACATTCACATCACACACACACAATCACAACCAGAACAAAAGCCATACATTTTCTTTGAGTAGAAAACATGTGATCCCCTGCATAGAAGGCGAACGCTCACCCAACTAAGCCAATAAAATTAATGGGGATATAATAGGGAATTTTTCTGTATATGTCTACATATTCGTATCTAACTAAATCACTGCACTGCATCCTGGAGTACAAAAATCTGTCGCTAAGTACCAAATAGTGTCAGGCAGCTATCCTAGATGGGCCTATTTTGGGCCCAATCGTGCTTACAATCCTTAACCACGTTACCAACATGAGTGTATATCTACAAAAATCCATCCCATTTCGACATAAATTACATATTAAAATTTCTCTACATACAAGTAAATTCAACACAACTAAAACAGTTACGACAAAATGTTAAACAAGAAGCTCATTTGCAAAGTGAGCTGAGATAAAAGTGCCGAATGAAAATTCATAATTAAATACGAAATGAGAATATTCACACGTAATACCACAAGCATTCGCCGGGGACTGCCGCCGGGTAATACTGAGCTTGTTCTGAGTCAGACGCGATATTTTCTTATTGTTTGCTTCAGTAACTAAATTAAATTATTTACCAGGAAGTGTATGAATGTTTTACAGGCGGACTTGACGGTGAACTGCCTGACAATGGACTTGGTAATTGAGGACGTACTCGTACCATCGCATATAGTCACATACGGGGCGTATTGCTTTGTATTAACATACAAACGCATTTATACTTTCAGCCCCGCACTAAGTTCGAAGACTTGCATCGTAGATACAGATAACAATAACATATTGTGCCACAACAACCCAGGACCTACAGCGGAGAGGACAGATACAAATCGTACACCTTCCTCAGGATAAGTCAGACGCCCGATACGCGGAGACTACGAAGTGGCTAAGCATTCGTCCAACAGCTCGTCAGCGTCCAGCTTGTTATAATATCGCCTTATCAAGGCTTTGAACAAGTCGAGTTCTTTCTCCTGAGAATGATTCGTCTCGAAACGTTCTACTATAAACGGATTCGCTAGCCCTACTACCTGGTAGATTATTCTGTCTATAATATGTTGTTAGATTCATAGGATCTTATTATTTACTTTCACAACTCTCGGGCTCGTTGAACTACTTTTTTGTGCACCTACTATTTTGTTTATATACATTAGCCTAATAGTAACTGTTTTTGTACCTTAGCCTGATTTAAATAAAAAGTCAATATTTTATTACTTATAAAACAATAACAATTACATAATGCCTTCAATAATTGAGCTTTGCACTTGCCGTGTCTATCATCAGTTTAAATTAGTTATACGGCTTTAATTCCGATTCGATGCAGGTTCCCTCTGATAAGCCAAAAAATATAAAAATATCCAAAAGCCGTGATACCATATGTGTACGAGCTCAAACAAACCCCAGCCGTTTTGAGCACAGTAGAATATTTTATCCAAACCGCTCGCATTCAGGAAGTTCACATTCTGGGTATCTTTAGCCTTTCCACTTTGTGAAGCTACGTGCAGTTTTGTCCGAAAATACTGCAGTTAGCCAAAAAAAGCATTATCACTGTGGTTTATAGGACCAGTTTTAAACATTATCGTTTATTCTTGCAGATTTTATGAAACCAACGTCGCTGCATTTTAGTTTGTTTTACTGTTGGATTATTGCATAAATACATTACGATGTTCTGTTTACCTTTCTAAAAACTCATCTCGTCTCCGGCAGCTTAAATATTTGTTTATGTAATGTTATCCTTTGAATATTTTGTCGACTGTTGCTTTTAATTATTTTCTCCGTTCAGTGATGGTATAAGTACTATAAAGGTTGTCTGGAATTGTTGAATTGAAAAATGAAATGTTGTTATTTTTTGTACTTTTTTGTCAATAAAGAGTTATTGTATTGTATTGTACTTTTTAAAGCTATTCAAAGTTTATTAATGGCTAATTTGCTATATTAAAAATTAAATTTAAAACCTTGTAGCTTTAAGGATTCGCAAGGAAGGTTGTTTGCCAGTTATAAAACTCTTGCCAAGGATTATTCCCACACGTTATCAAGGCTACATTCCAGTGAATAATTGCAGTGGAAGTATGAAAATTCACACGAAAAAATAACCTCAAAGAGGTAGCACATTGGACGCGATTCGCGAGCTGTTGTTATCAAGTTGAAATATAAAGCCAACCTGCAGGCTTCGCATGGCGTAGGGATTTAAATTGTATATATATATATATATATATATCTGTTTTTATCCACTGACAAGAGACAAGATTGTCCTCTCCACCATATACAGCATGGCAGCAGTGGAAAGGGAAAGTGTATCCCTGTTTGCCATTTGGCATAGGCATACATATTTCTCCCTTCATAACATGGGCGCAACGAAAAGTGGATAAAACTGCTCAGTTTGACATTTGGTCGAGATAAATTATCCTCACTCGTGGGTTTAATTTTGACGTAGCAACGGGACATGGCGTTTCCCTCCTTATCCACCGTGGATAATATCTACCTGAGGAACCAGGCTTGGAGCGAGGAAACAAATGACAGAGGGGAAAATATTTTTATCTACTCCCCAGGGAAAAGTGTCCACCCGCCATGCTAGGCCTGCAGCAGTCGCGCAGAGTCGCCACGTTGATAAGTAAGACATTAGTTATAGGTATCCTATTGTAATCCTATTGGCCAATAATGAATACGTCAGGTACATATTAATTTACACTCAAGGGTGAAAATGTGTGAACTGATGTCACGTATCAGTTTAGCCAATAGAGTGCGTTTTGCTATTTAGAATTTCCCACTTTACCACTTTTTATTCATTAAAATTCCTGCCAAAAAGCATTTAAATAGAATAGTAATAAGTGTAATACTGTAGCTATAAAGTCTGTCGCATATTCATTTGTTTATTGACTGGTATCATTATGGCATAATTGTGATTATGTGTGCGTGAATGTTTCCGGCACCCGCGACACACGTCATCGAACTTAGTGTGGGGCTGTGAGTGTGTGTTATCTTTAATGTTAGCTCCCCCTATTTATGTTTATTCCCCTGTATCATAAGGTACAAGAGCATTGTGCAGAATTGCCTATACTTGCAAATATTGCTATCTGGAAGCTAACAGTCCATTTACAGCTTTTCAACCGACTTCAAAAAAGGAGGTTCTCAATTTGACTGCATGTTTTTTTTTGTATGTATGTTACGCGATAATTTCGCCGATTATGGATCGATTTTGATGATTTTTTGTCGGTAGATTATACATCAAAAGTGGTCCTATTAAAATTGTATCGAAATCGATCAAGCTAAAACCAAAATAAAAGCGGTAAAGTCAGTTTTTAAGCTTTGCTTGCGTTTAAACAATTTTTAAAAATCTCATTGTAATAACAGTGAGATTTTTGACAGGTAAAACTTAAATAATGAAGTTGCGAACCCAACGTCTTCATGAGAGGAAATGACTCACCATTATGAGATAATAGAATGTGTAACAAAGGCAAGCTTACGTACACAACATCGTTGCGGTCTCCTTATAAGATCATTACCAACATTATTATGATAATGATGAAGCGTCAACACAAGTGTTAGCTTTATGACGTAATAGACGAGAGAGCTGTTGCTAGGGAAGCCATTCAACGAGGTAAGTATATATAGAAAAGTAAAATAGTAATTGACCGAGCAAAGCGAGGTCTCTATGTTAACTCGGGTGGTTCTTCTTTGTCCGTCCGTCCGTATGTCAGAGGCTTAGATTCTAAACTATACAATCGAATAACTTTAAATTCTCAAAGAATATGTAAAACTATAGACCAAAGCCAAAAATAGTTTCAATGAAAATATTAAAGAAGCAGCCATACGCGTAAGTGGGAGGGGCAAAATAAAATTTCATTTTTATTCTGCCCGTCTATCTATGAAATGAGATTTTCAAACTCACAGACCTGCATCATTTAATTAAAAGACTTTTTTTTTAATTCCAGATAGGCAAACCTATAACTTGTATCGGGGTAAGCCCGACACATAAATCACACACACACACACAATAACAACCAGAACCAAAATCACAAATTTCACTCGGGAAGAAAATGTGTGTTCCCATTTGGAATCGAACCCGGTATCCTTTTTGAACCACTTGGCCGTAATTATCAGACCTAATCCCTGTGATCTTAGTTTCCACAACAGGCCTAGCATAACTTCCATCACAACACTCCATACCGGTGTAATGTTAGATTATTCATGAAGGTTTAGGCGCGAGACGTCCCATGGGTATGATGAATCGTACGACCCCTGAGGCAGTTAAGATAATGCCCTGATCGCATGATGACAAGCCGGAATAAATTCGGTATACCTGCCCGTTGGTTGATAGTAGGATTTCCTGGAGCTTTGAAATGTTGCTTAAATAGCGATGTATATAATTTTGATAAAATGGGGCAAGAAGTTAAGTTGTCGAAAATGGTAAGAAAGCTAGATCTGAAGTCAGTCGGAATAGTATCTTGAAGATAGCGGATACATTGGTGTTTAGCAGAAAAATCTATTATTTCCTGCTTGAGGATGCTACGATTCTGCT
Organism: Lomographa bimaculata; assembly: GCA_948107665.1. NCBI lineage: Eukaryota > Metazoa > Arthropoda > Insecta > Lepidoptera > Geometridae > Lomographa > Lomographa bimaculata. The sequence goes on along the minus strand of OX403600.1, from coordinate 9,768,306 downwards.
ACGGTACATGCGGTTCATCGTAGCTCTACCACTCATAACGTAGCACAGACGTAGATTCGTAGCTCACCTAGTTAACTAGGTAAGCATTAGAAAATGTCCAACCACCTTGGCGGAGTGAATTATTTGTTGACCAAGGGGAAAAAGTGACTGATTGCCAATGTAAGCAACCGAGTACTTTAAATAACACGAAATAATAATCTGTTCCATCCCGTTTTGATTTGTAATAACATACAATGTAAGTACATTATAGTCCTCGTGTATTAACCGAAATCAAAAATGATGTGAAAGTGGTCTGATAAACTTGACACTCGGAAAATATAAAATAATAATAAATTTAATTAAGTGCGAAGCTTAAACAAAATCTTTTCCATTAAAAAAGTAAAATAATAAAGTAATATTACAAATTAACAAAAAACACTAGCATACACTTCGCTTAAAGTGCTGATTACACTATTTTCTGTTTGTGAGAAATTTTGTTTTCAGTTTGTATCAGTTGCAAGAAAAGACCTTGTCACGATGGCTCTGTAAAAGGAAGATATTAATGCGATGAAATGGATAACCCGTTCTGATTGATGAGTATTGGAATCCACTTCCATCGACGCTCGTGTAAGTACCGAGCACGATGCTTTCTTCTATCCATTTTATCGTTGCTTTTATGTTTCTGCTGAGAGCTGATAAATTGTTTTTAAAAGTAAAAACAAAAATGTAGAGATTTATGTTGTGCAACTGATCTTCGAGCTACAATGAAAGCCAACGTTTCTGGTAAGAAGTGAAACAAGAATTTTAAACTAGATAACTTTGGATTTATTTAATTATTCATTTTAAGAAATATTACTTATTTGATTTTAAAATTATGAGGTATCCCTCGAACTCCCTTTTAACTTTATCGTTAAAACTTTTTTTGAACAATTAGAGACTCTATATACAAAGCGCCAAAGGCCGCCTCGGCCGCTGCTGCTGCCACTGTATAAATACGCGCGCCCTGTCTGTCCGCTTAGTATATTTACAATAGAGCCTATACAAAACGTTGCGTCGGCAGCGGCGCTTGGCCGCGCGTATAGCCGCTTTGTATATAATCTTCCTTAGGTACCATATTATTTTTAAGCCGCACGCCTGGGGCGTTTTGTATATCAAGTCTCTTAGGAAAAATCCGAATATATTCATTGAAATTTAATTAAAATTTATTTCTAAGTAAGACCAATACTTACATTAAAAACGAGTGGTAATGGGTGTGAAGTGGGACGCGACGGCGAGCGCTCTGCACTCATCCTGATGAAGGCTTCGAATGAAGCCGAAACAATTGTTGATCTAGACATCGACAACGCGTATGTAAGTCACGCTAATTTACGTTTTAATCTAATTGTTAAAATGTACCTGAGATTTTATTAAATTATACGACCAACACCTTATAAATCTAACAAAACGTGTAGATAAAAACCATCCATACAGGCAAAAAAAAATTGAAGAAGGTTTAGACGATCTTAATGTTCTGCAAAGTCCCGAAAATGCTGGCATCACCGCGCCGAATAGTAAAGCTTATCTTCTGCCCTAAATACAACCCAGAATTTTGGTCACGTGCCGATTCAATCAGTTTCTTGGACGTTGTTGAATATTAAATCAAGAAAAAAACCAAAACTTATTGACACTATACCAATTCATATTCAATTGAAAATGCTTAAAGAATTACACCCACAAGAGAAGAGAGCGCCATAAAATTCTGCTGTGAACTTCACAGCAGAATTGATGATGATGATGATGAAAGAAAATATTTAAACGCAAGCAAAGCTTAAAAAAATAACTTTACCGCTTATATTCCTATTGGTTTTTGCAGGATCGATTTCGATAAAATTTATATGGGACCACCTCTGAAATATAATCTACCAAACAAAAAATCTAAATCGATTCATAAGATTCATAATTGGTGGACTCGGTATCTTTCGTTTGTCTACGGTTATTTTCTTCGCTGTAATCTATTTAAATGCCAATTTAAAAAATTCTATTACAAAAGTTACTTATACAAGCCAGGATATAGCGTCAGCACTTCCGAAGCTGCATGAACGTCCGGTTTATGCGAACGTAATCATGGTTTAAATTATGTTTGCAGTTTTTATGAACTCGCGTTCACTTTGGTGTTGAAATTTTTATGACTTGCGGCAATTTACTTTCAATCTCATTCTAAGCAATTACATTTTAAATAATAAATTACTCAGCTTACTCGTTTCGTAATATAGAAAAGAATTTAAATATAAAATATTATTTTTAATGCGATCCTCAAATATATATACTAAACTAAAACTATGTACAGCAAAGAACTATTTTGATTCAATGCAAAATATCATTTGTTTAAACTTATACTACAGGACAGACAAGTCTGCGATATTGGCATAGAGGGTAGACCACAAGGAGGAATACAAATCCTACTAATATTATAAATGCGAAAATTTGTGTCTATGTGTGCAAGTGTGTAAGTATGTTTGTTCCCTCTTCACGCTTTAACGGCTGAACGGATTTGAATGAAATTTGGAATGTACATAGCTTATACATAGGATTAACACATAGGCTTTTAACTTGATAACAGTAGGCGAAGCCGGGAGGCACGGCTAGTATGAAATATGATTAAACTTATTATTGTTTTTATTCCTGTTGATTTTTCACTGTTTACATTTAAATATAGTTTATATTCAAATGCATACTGATTTAATTTTAATACATAATTTATAATAGTCATTGTCATATTATGCATAACTTTAATTAGTGTAAATGGTTTTTAGCGTACTAATGAGTAAATAGTTATAATAAATAAGAAATAAAATTATAGGCTTCCTTCATCGTTGTTAGACATGATAATATTCATCATTGCACTGAAAGCAGGAGTCGGAGATGTTATTATATCCATAGTTGCCCGTAACATAAGAACTAATTCTAAGTTCTTAAGTAAGTATAGCTCTCCGATTCTGCATACATAAATATATTTATATACCTACTTTGTAACAAACCAATTTGAAAGTCATAAAATGTTATGTCTCTTGAATTCAACACTAGACAAAGGATATGCAGTCATTTATCTGAACGTCCAGAAACATCATATTCTCGTATCCACCATTCACGAAAGCGTTAGCCCGTAGCCGATCTCGCAGACCTTTATATTTTCTACATTGTCACCTCTATATTTTCAGTCACGCAAATAATATTAGTGTCCTGTAACATTTTATTACTGGGACATCCCATAAGCACCATTAAACTGACAGAGAGCATTGTACAACGACAGTATGTTAACGTAACAATACAATACCTTAGAGAGAAGATTTTGTCTTGTTTCCTCTTACATCGCTCCACGCAATATAAAAGTAAAGTTATCTATCATCTATAACATGTGAGAACCATGTTCTCTGTTAATCTTAATGTAAGTGAGCAGCTGCGGACTGTAGCCTTATCTAATAATGCCTACCCACTCTGATCCAAATTGTAGTGGTCACACTAATGCCTATACACTCCGCATCTTGTCCCACTTAATTTAGCTCGGTGTCCACATGGAAGCTATCTACAGAGAACACATAGGATTATTTTGATATACCTATAGAAGCATTGCACACACTCGATTTACAATGCTACGAATATGTAGCGTTATCTGCGAAGTGAATAACTATTCTGTCATGTTTTACAATCTGCTTTGGCATAACGTGGGAATTGATTAAACCTATAAACATTTGGGCTTAGCAGAGGGCTACGTTATTTGAGTATTCCATAAGCTGGATCAGCTGAATTTTAATTTGATTCAAAGCAAAACCAATGTATGCCATAATGCACGCAGGGATGACATAGTGGACGGACAGCACTCCACAAATGTATATATAAGAGCTTATCTGCAACTGTTTGCTTCTACAAGTACTTGCTTAACATGGTTTCGATCCTCGCCTGCTTTTTTTCTTACAAAAGACCTCGATCTATTATTACTATCAAGTGCGAAAAACAAGGTACAGCCCACAAAAATGTATTTACAACATCTCATCGTGCTGGTTGGTCCGCGCCAGTCATATCGTGAGTGGATTTCCGGATCCGCTGCGAACATTGTGAACATAGTACTCTCAATGGCTTCCACACGCCAATAGGACATAATGCAAGCTAGTCCGCAGAACTAAAAGCTTATGCAGCAAATTACTTTTCTGTCTACTCGGCAGAAATTAAATGCGCGTTTGATAATGCAAAGGATTGTTGCACTCAGTGAACGCAGGACATTATATTTGTACAATACAACATGTTGCTCATGTTCAGATGTAGTATTTTTTGGTTTTTTATTCAAGATAGGTAAATGTTTGACCATTACCTTACCCGCGACGACGCAGTCGGCATTGAAGCACTAATCATTTGCCACTTAAAGACTAAATTTTTGTATTTGTTTGTATTCTTGTTTGTTATTTGACTATCTAAACGCTTTCACGCTCACAGCCCACATAAAGTTCGATGACTTGTGTCGTGGGTGCCGGAAACATTCACATCACACACACAATCACACCCAGATCCATAATCACAAATTTTCCTTTGTAAGAAAATTTGTGTTCCCGCCGGGAATCGAACCCGATACCACTGCCTAGAAGGCGAAAGCTCATCCAACTAAGCCAAAGAGCAGTTTAAATCTAAAATTTGGTATTTTTAATCATTTGAATCCGATTAGCTCCAGAGAGAAGATTATTCAAGCGGTAGCAATTAATTCGCGAAACTAAATCGCAATTTTAGTCGAAACAGTATGCAAGTTATAAGCCAATATAACTTCTAAACTTTCGCGATTCGAACATAGCTTAGGGAATATAGTGCTATCAGTGTTGTCACATTCTCGTTAGCCATTATGCAGCGTTATTTGCATAATTAAACGCAAGCAAAGCTTAAAAAAACAGACCTCACCGCTTTATCTTCGGAACCTTGATCAGATTTAATGTATTAAACACGCATTAATGATGATATTTTCAGAACTACTGATCTGATCTTGATAAAATTTAAATGGGAACAATTGAAAGCAACATCTTTGAAACAAAAAAAAATTCAAAATCGGATTCACGAGGATCGAATACATGAGGTAACACAAATAAAAAAATACAGTCGACTTGACCTCCTCCTTTTTTGTGAAGTCGGTAGAAAATACTGATTCTTGTACTAACCGATGGCTCATTTATTTCTAAAACTTACTTCTGAATGCTTAATTTTCTGTGATAATTAAAATCATGTTTTTATACAACCAATCATTTATTTGTTTAAACTAAATTGATGTGCAAAGAACGGCATTGCCGAGCCTTAGCGTATGCATGCCATCGCTAATAGATAGCCGCTAATAGATAGTCAAGTCTAAGGTGTCAAGACCTTAGACTTGACAGAGAAGATCACACTTGTATTATTAAGGTGTTTGTATGTTTGTTATTCTTCCCGTTCAAACCGCTGCACCAATTTTGGTAAGGAGGTAGCTGACACCCTGGATTAACGCATAGGCTACTTTTTATCCCGGAAATCTTGCTGGTCCGGGACTTACGCGGGTAAAACCGCGGGGCGCAGCTAGTAAATAACGACCAGTTTGACGACCCAGTTGGCGCAGTGGACAGGTGTCTGCCCTCTGCGCCGTGGGTCCTGGGTTCGATTCCCGGCAGGAGTACAAATTCCTTCCCAAGGGATATTTGTGCTTCTGGCTCTGGGTGTAATGTGTGTGAGATGTAAATGTTTCCGGCACCCACGATACAAGTCTTTGAACTTAGTGTGGGGCTGTGAGTATGAATGCGTTTGTTTGTTTGTTTGTTTATATTTTTTTATTTAATTGAAATATCAAACAACAAGATTTGCAGTAGTCGCACCACGAAAGACGTAATACAAATGACTAGTCAGTATTTAATTTTAAGGTCTAGTCACACCTCAACAAACTACTAAAAAACTATTTGATGAGATTTGTATTGTAATTGTATAAGTATGTAATGCTTTGTGAATATCAAACGTACTCAAACTCAAGACTCATTTAAAACTCATGTAAAAAAAAATCATTTATCCAATCTCTGAACATTACTATATGTGAATTATATATGTCAAAAAATATTAAAGATAGGTACTCATTTGAAATTATTTATTTATTATATGTAACTTTATTTGATTAGATATTTTGTCATAATTAACGGTATTTATTGTTTATGTAGTCTAAAAATGTTCGATGTTTTTTTTTTCGTTATTTTTAACGCACCACCATCCCTTCTTTCACTTTTACTTTGTATTTCCATCCAAAGGTTGTCTGGAAGAGGTCGCTTTTAACGATAAGACCGCCCATTGTAATTGTATTTAGACATAGACGTGGATTTATTTGGCAAAAATAAAAACATAATTAAAACTTACACGAGGCTTTTTTTTTATCACAAACCGTCCATAACCGTCAATTTATAAGTTTCTCTATAAGGTTTAATTATTTTCTGTATTTCTTTCTTCTAAAGAGTTGTTGTATTGTATTGTAGCGTGCATTCAGATATAGTTGTTAAAGTCCCGCAACCCCAGTGAAAGTTCGCGAGCGGTCTTTATTACGTTTACGAGAAATTTCCTTTTCGTTCCATCTTTGTTCCGGAATCTTCTCGAAGGAAATTTTGCTACACTCGCTCACAAACTTAGTACAGGCTTAAAACGCAATTCGTGTTGCGGGACGTGAAGACGTTTGAATCACGTTATAGGAAAACTTAACACGTTTCGTTTGAGATGTAAGACTTTATGAAATATTCTCGAATGTTTTGTTCTTATCGATTTAGTTCCAGTTGTACTCACGTTATGTTTAATTTAATCGAGAAACTCGACCGGTGTTCGAGCGATATAGACGCTCATTCTCTGGAGCATGCGCTGTAGCGGCAACGAGAGCCAGGCGCGTACTCTTACGCGTGTTTCGTTCTTGTTAATTATACCTATATTGTTACGTCTTCACACTTTAATGTTTCAAACTTTTTTGTTTTGCATTGTTTTTACTGATTCCACGTGAGTCAGTTTTTCTCCTTTTCAACCGACTTTAAAAAAAGGAGGTTCTCAATTCGACTGTACGTAATTTTTTTGTATGTATGTTACGCGATATCTTCGACAATTATAAATAGATTTTGATGTATTTTTTTTTTGTTTGCCTCATAATTTTTATCTAAATCGATTCAGCCAAAACCAAAATATAAGCGTTGAAGTCGGTTTTTTTAAGCTTTGCTTGCTTTTAATTATCTCTCTTCACTTTGCTATATCTGCAACATCGTTGACTTTTAACTTGCATTTGTCTGCATTTGAATTTTGTCTCCAGTCGACCTGAACTTTCGACGGGGAACTGATAAAAGTAGCTTTAAGTTTCCGTGGGAGTAGTACCGGTAGTCTAGTATCCTCACTTTGTACCATTTAGATTAATTTTAGGTACTTACCCTTGAAATATTAATAGTTAGTTTATCACTATACCAGATCAACAATAACAATGATTGAGAGTTTTGCCGCGAAAGTGAAAAAATGGCGTTGTTGATTTTGTATAATTTTTAAAAACCTATGGTTCTTCGAGTGTTAATGTGTAAAAATGGTGGATTATTAACCGTAAATACTTAGTGAACGTGCATAAGTGTAGGCAAATCATACAAAGTTGAAAAATGTGATTTTCGCTTTGGCTCCAATCTCCAATAGAAGTTCTAGTAAAATTTCTACCACTTTACTAGGGCATGACTTGACCTTGACTGTTTTACTTGACTTTGACTGTGACTAGGACTTTTAATATGAAACACACTTGAAATATATTATTACTTGACACTGGCTAAATACACAGGATTGCGAAGCCAATATTAAAAGAAAAAAATATTTTTCTTTAAGTCTCGAATAGAAAGAAATATATCATAACAGTGGCTAAATAGCGGATATTAAACTGTGTTTTCTAATTGTAAGCATTTACTTACGGCATAAACCCCAAAATAAACTCATAAAGGCACAATGTTCAAGAAAAAATCTATTAACTGAAACTAATTTAATCGTGAAACTGGCTGGAGGATAGAAAAACGACTGAAAAATTACTTATTCAAATTACACATTTATAATTAAATAGTTTATTTATTCCTAACCTAGTTTTGCAATTATAAATATTCAAGTTATAAAAAAAAAAAGTTTAAAATGATTTTTGCACCACCAGTGGTGCGAGCCGGTGGTGTCAAGAGCCCGAAAGGATTTAGACGATTTTTAATGTTCGGCAAAGTTCCCAAAATGCTTGCTGCATTACCACGCTGTATAGCAAGGCTTATCCTCTGCCCCAAATACAACCCAGCATTTTGGTCATGTGCCGAATCAACCAGTCTCTTAGTCTTGATAAGTTATATTAATAAATTTAGAAAGGAAAAATTATGACACCCTATGGCTGCGGGTTCAAACCCCACCTCAAGCAATATTTTTTCCTTTCTTAATTTCTCAACATAGTTATGCCTGGCATGGCTAATGATATATAAACAAAATCAATTGATAGGTTATTTGATCAACTCAACTTTCAAACGTGCAAAATCTCATTTTTTTTTAGGGATCTTGCTTCTATAATAAAGTTTGGGGTTATATATACAACGTTTTTTCCGTCTCAGTTACCAAGAATCGAGGGGACACTCTGTGTGAAAATAAAACCGTGTATCGTAAAATCATGACGATACGTGTGAAAAATTTACTGCGATTTTATATCTTCATAATATATAAAAAAGAAAGCTTATCATAAGCTTTCCGTGATCTTATGAATTAGGTCACGTAAGACGACTTGAAGAAGAGTTTAGAGTTTTGTTTCTTTCATTTCACCCGACTTAAAAAAAGGAGGTTCTCAATTCGACTGTATGTTTTTTTTGTATATATGTTACGCGATATCTCCGCCAATTATGAATCGATTTTGATGTTTTTTTTTGTTTGGTAGAATATACTTCAACGGTGGTCTCATATCAATTTTATTGAAATCAGTCAAGCCAAAACCGAAATATAAGCGATGAAGTCGGTTTTTTTAAGTTTTGCTTGCGTTTCAATTATTTACATTACATTAAAGTAATGAATAAAATTAAACAGGATGGAACTGTTATTAAAATTAGGACTACAATTTTTTTTAAATATTGTTATTCCGGAACCCAAACTATCTACATTCCAAATTTCATCCAAATCCGTTCAGCCGTTAAAGCATGTAGAGGGACAAAGATACTTACACACAAACTTACAGATTTATAATATTAGTAGGAAGTAGGATGTTAGTTCGGGTCATACAATACTTACATGACTTATACCTAGGATTAACACATAGGCTACTTTTTAACTTGATAATAGCGGGCGACCTCGCAGGGCACGGCTAGTTTCTAAATAAAAGCTTGTAATCACTAAAGTCCTGTGTTAGAAAACTAGACACTTTTAGCACCCGTCCTAAAATCAAGCCTAAAACCATTAATAGAACGGGAAAATACTTTACCATTGTTTGTATGAAATTTATTACTATATTAAATGTTAACTTGCTCACTTTAACATCATAAATATAAGTACATAAGAGAAAAAAAAAACAAAAAACAAACGCATTCACACTCACAGCCCCATACTAAGTTCAAAGACTTGTATCGTGGGTGCCGGAAACATTCACATCACACACACATTACACCCAGAACCAGAAGCACAAATATCCCTTGGGAAGGAATGTGTGCTCCTGCCGGGAATCGAACCCAGGATCCACGGCGCAGAGGGCGGACACCTGTCCACTGCGCCAACTGGGTCGTCTAATGTTTAAAAAAAGATTTACACAAAATAGTTATTGTATTTCATTAATTTTTAACCCAATAAGGATGTAATTTAATATAATTGTCATAGTAAGAGTTAAGTTTCATGTTTTCTTACCTAACCTAACCAGGTGTAGATATAAAACCAGCTGTAAGTTTACATTACCGTTATTTCAAATCTCTTTTCGCGTTGAAAAGTTTTTTCAACTAAGTAACTTTGTAAGCAGTTTTCCACCAAAAGTGTGAATATTTATCAAGAAGTTTTGTATTCTTGTAAGTATTCAAGTTGTAAGAAAGTTATGTTTGAGTAATAGCCATACCTTCTTATAACACTGAATATTTGGTACAGAAACTCCTACGCGATTAACATAAAGGTGGTTTGAAATGAAACCCTGAGATATACATGTGCCTATCAGCTAAACATATATGTGTATATGTTGCCTTATCTCCCTATTTCCACTTGGCTAAATAGAGTGAGCTCACCAGACGAATGAATTTGTTAAACGTCTTTGGCTATTTATTTCAACAGCGATCTTCAGTTATTTTTAAGCCCACTTTTGAACAAAGGAATTCCTTAGAGAACATAAATAAGTTTATCGTTTTCGTTAGTAAAGTACTTGAAAGTGATTTTAATGAAAAATGTCATTGTGGAGATAAGATGGAAGATTGCTTCGGTATTTTTATACATGGCTGGAGCTACGAGCGAGACAAGTCAATGAAGACAGCAAGATGCAAGCGATGTATTATATTCTCCTCTTATACCTCCTTTGTGAACGTTGAATATACTTGTATTGCTTCACACAACATCATCCTTCTTGTGTTTGTTAAGCTTGGAATTAGGTATTAAGATAAGCTTTAAGCTCCACAGCATTTTAGCAAGCATATAGTAGGTACTAAATTGAACATTAATTTAAATTTGTACATAGTTGATACGAAATCCCCGTTGGCTTAGTTGGATGCAACGGGAATAGGGTCAAGTTTCCCCCCAAATGTGTGAGTTGTAATTGTTTCGGGCACCCACAACACCAGTCATCGAACTTAGTGTGGGCTGTGAGTGTGAAAGCATTTGTTTTCATGTTTTTTTTTTAATTCTCGATAGGCAAGCATTTGTCTACTATCTCACCTGATGGACAGTGATGATGCGGCCGAAGATGTAGCATGCTTGCCTAGAAGATACCTATTCACGTTTGACTTGAAGAGTCCCAGATTACACCGTTCGGGAGACAAAGACGCGGGCAATGAATTCCACTCCTTCGCAGTACAGTACGGATGACAAATGTAGAAACAAAACACTTCCAGCGAACCGGAGGTATGTCTCTACTAGGCCCCGTGGTTTTACCCGCGTAAATCCCGGACCCACCGGAATTTCGGGATAAAAGTAGCCTACCTATGTGTTAATCCAGGGTGTCAGCTACCTGCATACCTTACATAAATATCATCAAAATCGATAAAACTGTTTGAGCGTGAAGAAGTAACAATCATATAAACACACTCACAAACTTTCGCTTTTTTAATATTAATGTGATGTGATTTGATCTGTCTACATCATCGACATATGAAAATACAAGCTACATCACACAACAAGTGATCGTGCGTATATAAATTAAGTACATGAATAAAATCCTCAGACAACAAATCAAATACCTTTCACATGATCCATATTAATTAATAATATGTAATTTTTTGGATCAATACCTACGCGGTTACGTCGCGAGGGAAATAAGACTATTTAAATAGAGTAGATAATTTAGACTCGATACGTTATTCCGTACCTTTCAAACATCACCTTTGTATTAGCATTTTTATAGGCTGGAGGCTTCGTCGTTATCTCGAAGGCGCCACATGCTTTCAACGCTGGAGTTAGCCTAAATTGTGCTCCTCTACGGTCCTCTCGTTTATGTTAACTGGGATATTATGCGCATCGTTTAGCCAACTTTGAAGATTTTTCGTAAGCATGCGAGTAATAAATAAAATGTAACGCTTTATGTACAATAGGCAAAATGCCCAAATAATTCTATTTAGTCCGTCATTTACATTGTTAAAAAATATTGGACACGTATTCTTTTTTGTCAATGAAAAAATAAATTACCAAGATATAGTGCGGTTGAAATTCCGCGTGACGTCACGCCTCAGTACATCTTTTACTAAGGCGTGGAGTCACGAGCCCTCACTTCCGAACTTTGATGTTCCAATATTTTTTTTGAAGTGAAAACTTCTTTATGCCCGTTGAAGACTTTTTGCGTGAACAATAATCATGGAACTCGCGTCATCCTCACCGCACGCTTCCCATGAGCTATATGTATATATATATATATATATATATATTTATTTATTATAAATAGTTTTCACTTCTGTCGGCAGTCCCCAAAGACTGCCCCGCAAGTTTTTTGTAACAATCTTACTGACGGACTAATACAATATTTTTTTTACCCAGGCATCATCCCTATTGTAGATAACACAAAATGTAACAATTGCTAAAGCATCATCCGCCAATGCGGTACATAATATGCACAGATTTATTCACCATCGACATTTCTTTTCAACACATCCATGTAGTTTTTCTAAAAGTGTGTAAAAGTTGCTACGTGTCTGTTTTACGAATGTCAATATTTGCATCGTCTGATTTTATACCGGAGAATATCAAATAGTACAGCGGTATATTCTGTTATGTTTGCAAATATGCTCTCGAATTCCGTTCACGTATAGATATCACGGATCTCTGCACACAGGGTCTAATAATGTTATTAACTACATGTTGGCTTTCAGGACTTAATTAACTTATAGTTACGACAGGATTTACAAAGCTATATTATTATTTTATAAGGATAGAATGTTATATATAATGTAATATGTAGTCGTTCGAGTGGACCTGTACATAATCAAACGCAAGCAAAGCTTAATTTATATGCGATCACCTCTGAAGTATAATCTACCAAACAAAAAAAAAAACAAAATCGATTCATAATTGGCGGAGATATCGCGTAACATACATACAAAAAAACATACAGTCGAATTGAGAATCTCCTTTTTTGAAATCGGTTGAAAATCAACTAAAGGACGTCCGGTCTACAACTATAAAGGTCTACAACTAAAGGACGACCGGTCTACAACTAAAGGACGTCCGGTCTACAACTATTAACAAAACAGCACACTGCAAATATGTCTTTTTTTTTTTTATTTGTGACAAAAGGTGAGATAGTGGTCAAACACTAGCCGTTTGACCACTATCTCACCTGATGGTAAGCGACGATGTGATCGAAGCTGGTAAACACTCTAGACCTGGAATACGCAGGTTCTCAAGGATAACTGCCGGAACACCGTATTTGGCTTGACGGCAGACTTTCAACTTGATGGTGGTAAGCTACTTTGGGAGCAAGCCAGGCGAGCAACTCACAAAATGCTCTACCACCTCTCAAATGTCACCACTCATATGTGCAACACTCGTAGCGTGGTTCGCTTCATAAATCGTAGATGTCAAGATTAAGCAAGTTTTGTCAGACCAATGCTAGGACGCCTTGGCCTTCCATGGACGTAAGGCCTGCGTCTGCATCCGGGCCTTCCGCCGCCGCCGGGGCATAATAGTGAATGCTAGGGCGACCCTATCTTACCCCTCTTCGGCGAGGGATTACTCACAAAAGAGGAGGGGTACGAGCCTCATACACACCTTTCCCTTACCCCTGTGAAGGCAGGGAAGTACACGACATTTTCCCCCCACAAAAAAAGGGCAACGTTTGAATGGTCGATATTTTAGTGTAACTTTCAACCTAATGTGCTTTGGAGGGCACATTAATCGTTATACAGCTGCCGTTAAGCCATGCCTTCTAAAAATCCTGGCACTATTAGAAGTGTTCTCTAGTACATACGATTAACAAGCAAACAGTACCTACCTGTAAATTATTTAGGCAGGCGTGACTGCCACCATCAGGACAAGCTATTAAATCATAAATATTATACTAGACGTGCCTCGAGGCTTCACCCGCTATTATCAAGTTTAAAAGTAGCCTATGTGTTAATCCTATGTATAAGCTATGTAAATTCCAATTTTTATCCGAATCGGTTCAGCCATTTAAAGGGTGAAGAGGGGACAAACATACTTACACACAAACTTTCAGATTTATAATATTAGTAGGATAAGTATACATAATATACCCGGTATGCGTTGCAATGCTACGTAAAGAAAAAAGTACTTTAATACCTCCTTCATCTTTATGTTTGTTTAGTCCTTTACCAAACAAGAGTGACGTATTCCCATGAGAAAATGGTTAATGTGCATATTTTCGAAGTGAAAACTTCTTTAGGCGCGTTAAGCACTTTTTGGGTGAACAAAAATCATGGAACTCGCGTCATCGTCACCGAACGCTTTCTAATAACTCGACGATACAATTCACAAGTTACTTAGTTTTCATTTCTATCGGCAGTCCCAAAGACTGCCCGCATGTTTTTTTTTTGCGTGAATTAATATTTATTCTGTTTAAACACACTGAACACACAAAAATTTCTTCAAATCTGTCCAGCCGTTTAGGAGGAGTTCAGTCACAACACACGAACAGAAGAATTGTTATAGGTATATAAATATTTTCAAAAACAATATCATTTACACTAAAGGACGGTTTTCTTTTACGTATTTTTCTTTTAACAAACGGAAATAATACGATAGATAAGAGTAATCCTTTCCGCGCTTGAATTATTTTCGCTGGCGAGGAAGGATCACGTTATCTCCTCCAGGGAAATCAAAACCACTTTAATAGTATCGCCCTTACAAACATTTAACAAATTACGACATATTTATCTTTGAAAAGGTTCATGTACCTATACGTAAAGGATTGTCTCACACTCCAATTCTACTTTGAATGTATATAATAATATGTTTTTTTTTAATGCTGGATTTGATCGCTATCTCACCTGATGGAAAATGACGATGCGGCCGAAGATAGAACATGCTTGCCTAGAAGGTTTCACTCTAGACTTGAAGACACCCAGATTGTACCATTCAGGGAACAAAGACACAGGCAATGAGTTCCACTCCTTCGTTTTATTTTGTCTAGAGATGGCTTTGTTTTGCCATGATATACAAGGCGCCCGAGGCGCACGCCCCGGGCGCTATGAAGGTAAAATGAATGGCGCATAAGGAACCTTGACATACAAAGCGCCCGAGGCGCGCAGCCGAGAGGCGGGCGCGCTACGAGCACGCGCCTTTTTGACTCTTCCCCACGCGCTGTCGTTTTGTATTCTGCCGTCATAATGAAAAAAGCAGTAACTGCATTTTTGTCGAAATTAAGTTATATACATTATTGGAATCAGAAAAAATAAACGCATCTACAATTATTTCTTTATTTTAAGATATTCTAACGCATCCTTAATAGGATCTTACTTTTAATTTAGATTAATTTATTACATATTAAGCGACTCTCATAAAATTATTTAAAAAAATTGTGTCACGCGTTACGCTACACGCGCCACAAACAAAGATAATGTAACCATAGTAGATAGATAAATAGATAGATAAACACTTTATTGAACACCTTAACAAATACATGACAAGGAATAATAATCTAGAAAATTAGTGTAACAACAGGCGGTCTTACAGCTAAGAGCGATCTCTTACAGACAACCTTTGGATAGAGAGGAGTAATGAAGCAAGCAGCAAGGAGTAACCATAGTAATTAGCCACAAAATATCAAATATACATAGGCTGATAAATACATTACGGGACGCAAAGGAGGCTTCACAGTCGGTTAAGAAAGGTTGAATTATTTCTTATATGTGAGCCAAGCATGATGTATTAACAATGCTTAACGAAGTAACCAACTATTATTATATACTAGCTGCGCCCCGCGGTTTAACAGGCGTAAGTTCCGGACCCGCGGGTATTTCGGCACAAAAAGAATGTTCTTGCCCAAGCTCTAGACTATCTGTGTACTAAGTTTCATTTAAATTGGTTCAGTAGTTTTGGCGTGAAAGCGTGACAGACAGATAGACAGAGTTACTTTCACATTTATAATATTACTAGCCGTGCCCCGCGGCTTCGCCCGCTATTATTAAGTTAAAAAGTAGCCTATGTGTTAATCCTAGGTATAATCTATGTACATTCCAAATTTCATACAAATCCGTTCAGCCGTTAGAGCGTGAAGAGGGAACAAACATACTTACACACTTACACACAAACTTTCGGATTTATAATATTAGTAGGATTATAGTAAGAAAGTAAGGATTGTGAGATAGCGCTATTTGTTAACATACAAGCGTGACGTACTTAACATGAAAAACATGTTAAACTGCTATTATTTCAATGTTACTTTTTCATGTCATTCTAAAACAACGCCGAAAACAACATTAGAAATTCTAATTAACTTAGAAGTTTTGTTTGTTTGCGTAAAAATGAATCTTCGGCTGGTCTTAAATTGGATTTCTTTAATGCCGGAAAGGGAAATGCAATTACTGCTGTCGAAAGATACATGTTTTCCTTATTTTGTGAAACAACATTAAACGAGGAAAATTGATTTTATTGTTGTTAGTGAACTGAAATTCGGGAAGATCGTGGTTGGTGCCTCGTCCTGGTAGCTGGTAGTATCAATACCTATAGGTGAAATTAAAGTAATGTGTCACTAGTTGCACTGTGGGCGGAAGACATGGCGTATTTTTCGAAATGGTTGAAATATGTTTTTTTTTAAGTTTTCAACATCCAAAATTCTATAAAATAATTATCGAACCTGCTCACCAAATTTCACGAAAATTCGTTGAGAAATGCAGCCTGTAAAGGAAAACAACCGGAAATCCGTCGGACATATTATGTCCAAGCTGAAACGGAGACGTCGTTTGAAACAACTTCGTTCCCGCTGCGCGCTCGGCACGGCAGTTACACACACACACATAAATATATATATACTTTAATTACATAGATTGGATATTTGTTTACATTTAAGATACTATCTCTAATGTTTAGTTGCAAATTCTAATCCAATCCAACTACAAAAATCTAAATGGGATAGTTTGGATGTTTGTATAGATATTTGATATAATCACGGTGAAACTACTGAACTGATTGGGTGAAATTTGAAAGTTTAGCATATGGTTATCTTAGAATAAAAGCATTTGCTACATTTTTATTTCGCGGCTACGCCTGTGTCAATCTAATTTAAAACTGAGCCTTAAGAGGCCGGGGAGGCTTTGAACGAGTCTATAGGCTGTCTCTGTTTAACTGGCAAACTGTGCCCATGCTTGATGCGATAGCACTACCGACCGAACAAATTATGATAGGTGCCGTAATACCAAAAATTATGAATGAAAATGTAATGTTTACCCATTGCTTTTTGCATTAATAGTACCTTGAAATGATAATCTATGTTCCTGTTGTAATGACAAAAGAAATGTGTTAGTTTTTTATACAAAACGAATAAGTTAAAGATGCGACATTTATGTCGTAATAATGTGTAAAAATCAATTGGTTTATATTTCGTTTTAGGAAATTATTTTGCAATAAAAACTATCCAGGAACCTAGATTAATATGTTTTTAATCTAAATAGCAGCTCAGTATGGTGGTAATATGCTTGAATTAAAAATAATTTCGGTATTACGATTCTATGGGCAAATCAACCTCCGCAGGCCTCTTAAGTCCAATGCTACTAATCCGTCGTAACGTGAAGAGCGTGAACAAACAAAAAAACACACATAAATACCCACACAAACTTTTGGTTTTATTATATGAGTGCGATTTTAATATATCTGTATACCTTACATTTAGTAGAGGTTTTTTTGGTCAGCATGTATTGTCCCTAAGACTTTGACTTTAACAGACTTTTACAGATAAAGCATGATTATAGTAGAGTTCAAACTGTTTAAAATTACATTTCGCAATTTCAAGAGTAATTTATTTGTCATCTAGTCTAACTAAGATTTACCAAGATATTTCAGAAACAGGCTAAAATTAGATTGTTCCTTAAAATGATAATTAAATCGACAGTGAATTAATTATTTTGGGATAAATTATTGCCTTCCACAAAATTTATTTCCAATTGTAAACCATTAATCAGACTAATCATTTTAATAATGTTTGCAAGCGGGGGAGTTTGGTCTACAATATAACATATCTGGCGTTTTAAATGAGCCATCATAATTATAACTTAACGACCCAGTTGACGCAGTGGGCAGATATACAAATATTATCAATCTGTCATAAATAAATAAAAAAAAATTATGCATTTGGCTGCGCTATCTACCTGATGGAAAGTGACGATGCGGCCGAAGATGAAGCATGCTTACCTAGAAGATACCTATTCACTCTAGACTTGAAGACTCCCAGATTATACTGTTTGGGAAACAAGGATGCGGGCAGTGAGTTCCTTGTGTGAGTTCATTGTGTGTGTGATGTAAATATTGCCGGCACCCACGTTACAAGTTTTTGTACCTAGTTTGGGGCTGTGAGTGTGAATCCGTTTGTTTGTTTGCTTTTATCAGACACGTTGTATTATTATCACATTAATCACAATAGTATTAAAAACTAGCTGACCCGGCGACCTTCGTTCCGCCTAACATTCAATGAATTAAATGTGCAAGTTTAGGAAGAAATACCCGGCATGTGTTACAATACCACGTGACTATATTATTATCTCCTTCATGTTTATGTTTGCCTAGTACTTTACTAAATCCGAGTGGCGCATGAGGAAATGATTATTAGACAAATTAAAAAAAAATTTGACGTTCCTAAAAAGTGCTTCTTTTTAATATAATGAATGCGAACGAACCCGCATAGCACAGATAGTATTCTACAAGTATAATACAATACATCTGTTGACGCAGTGGGCAAGTCCTTACTTTCTAAGCCGCGGGTGGGTCAAATCCCGGCAGGAGCACAATTTTCTTCCCAAAAGATGTGGTTAAACAGAAGAGGAAACGTATGTGTGTGATGTAAATTGTAACTGCACCTACGATATAACTAGTGTTTGAAATAAGGAACTTGATATACAAAGCGCCCGAGGCGCGTGCCCTGTTCTGCCGTCATAATGAAAAAGCCGGCCAAGTGTACAACTCGTAAACGAAGGGTTCCAATTCATTCTACTTCCTACTATATTATAAATCCGAAAGTTTGTGTGTAAGTGTGTATTTGTGCAAGTGTGTAAGTACGTTTGTTGCCTCTTCACGCTTTAACGGCTTCACGGATTTAGATGAAATTTGGAATGTGCATAGCTTTTACCTAGGATTAACACATGGGCTTCTTTTTAACTTGATAATAACGGGGGAAGCCGCGGGGCACTAGTAATCTAAAAAACGGCAAAAAAATCACGTTTGTTGTATGGGAGCCCCCTTAAATATTAATTTTATTCTGTTTTAAGTATTTGTTGTTATAGCAGCAACAGAAATACATTATCTGTGAAAATGTCAACTGTCGAACTTTATACTATCACGGTTCATGAGATACAGCCTGGTGACAGACGGGCAGACAAACGGACGGACAGCGGAGTCTTAGTAATAGGGTCCCGTTTTACCCTTTGGGTACGGAACCCTAAAGAGCTGTAACTGCATTTTTGCCAAAATTGAGTTATTTACATCAGAAATGTCTTTGCTATTTATTTATTTTTATTGTATATATGTAGCAGATGCGTCTAAATGAAAAGTAAGATTTAGCAGGTTGCGTTTAAATGTTTTAAAATAAAAAAATAATAGTAGATGCGTCTATTTTTCCTGATACCGATAATGTATATAACTCAATATGGACAAAAATGCAGTTGCTGCATTTTTTCATCATTTTTCCTTTTGACGGCAGTATACATAATGTCAGCGCGAGGAGAGGAGTCACGGACGCGTGCTCGAGCGGCGGGCTTCTTACCCAACTGCGCCCTTTGCGTCTCGTAATGTGTTTGTGGCTAATTATTATGGTTATACTAGCCGTGCCCCGCGGCTTCGCCCGCTATTATCAAGTTAAAAAGTAGCCTATGTGTTAATCCTAAGTATAATCTATGTACATTCCAAATTTCATCCGAATCCGTTCAGCCGTTAAAGCGTGAAGAGGGAACAAACAACTTTCGGATTTATAATATTAGTATGATTATCTTTGTTTGTGGCGCGTGTACCGTAACGCGTGGCCTGATTTAGTTTATAATTTTACGAGTGCCATTAAATATTTAACTAGGTAATCAAAGATGCTGGGAGTTTTGCCGCGAAAGAGAAAATATGTCGTTGTTGATTTTGTATAATTTTCCAAAATCTATGATTCTTCTAGTGTTAGTATGGTGGACATTCCACAAATGCGCACTAAGCGTTTTGCCTCCACATTCATTGTGCGAACCGCAAAGGAATGGAACTCCTTACCCGAGTCGGTGTTTCCTGATGAGTACAATATAGGAGTCTTCAAGTCACGAGTGAATAGGTATCTTCTAGGCTAGCTTGCTCCATCGTCGACCACATCGTCGCTTACCATCAGATGAGATAGTGGTCAAAAGTTTGCCTATCACGAATTAAAAAAAAAATACGAAATATACTTGAACTATATTATTATTTGACACTGGCTAAGTGTACAAGATTGCGAAGCCAATATTAAAAGAAAAAAATAGAGTAAGTTGATGAGATACGCCTCGAATAGGTGGTGTAACTATATATAAAATGCACTGTGGCTATTCTGTTACAATCTACCATTTTTGGCACTCGCCAGGTAGCGACAGGAAAAATGTTCGAAATAAGGTCCACAGTAGGAGATGGAACTAATACGTATAATAATGTTTCACTAGCTCAACATCATTTACACTTCGCCGCCATTGGTCGCGGTGTGATAATACATTTAACATTATTTATTGCTAACACACTGAGATATTAGTGTATTGTATGTATTTGGTCTGTAAGTTCGCAGTTATTAGTATTGTATTTTTAACTTTTTTTATATAAGCAACGTCTACAGCAAGTAATGCAAATTAAGTTTTTGTATGCCTACATACAATTTAAAATTAGTCTCTTTCCATCAGGTGAGATAGTGGTCAAAAGCTTGTAGGTAGCTCTTTTGCTGTATATGTAGATAATACTATGCAATATAAAATACAATACAAAATCTCTATGCAGTTATTGTAAAAATGTTATTTAATTATTTTTTTTCTATCCTACGGTCCAAGTGCCAATATTTTCTAAAACTAAATCATGACTATATAAATATATACAGCAAAACACCTAAGTTGACTACAAGCCACTGATTTTATAGGTAGCTCAAGTGCGCAAGTCCACTACCAATGGGTAGCGTTGCCATCATTAAAATTAAAATAAAAGAAACATCGTGTCATACAAATTTAATGCCGTAACTTTTAAAATAAGCGATGGGCCTATATTTCAGCAAACATTCCCTATATAATAAATACCTATACTACCTATACTTTATAATATGTTGTAAAACTCACAAAGGCCAATATTTCTGCCGTACATTGTAATCACCTATGTATAACTGTTTAGTCAGCGTACGCCGATAAAGCGGCCAGTTAGCAAATTTATCTCCGACTGTCTTACGAATATTGTTATTTCGAACTGAAAACTAACTTTTATCCCAACAAAACATAGCCTATGACACTCAGGGATAGTGCAGCTATCTATTATTAAAAGATTTTTCTGAATCGGATATGTAGTTTCAGAGATTACCTTTTACATACAAACAAATAAACTTTTCCTCTTTATAATATATAAGTAATAAGTATAGATTACCTCTTTATAATATAAGTATTTATTTAAAAAAACAAAACGCACTTACACTCACAGCCCCACACTAAGTTTAAAGACTTGTATCGTGGGTGCCGGAAACATTTACATCAGACACACATTACACCCAGAACCAGAAGCACAAATATCCCTAGGGTAAGAATTTTTGCTCCTGCCGGGAATCGAACCCAGGACCCACTGCGCAGAGGGCGGAGACCTGTCCACTGCGCCAACTGGGTCGTCACAAATAACAATAAAGATATAGGTATGCACTGAATATGTCACAACCTAAAGGAAAATTCATGAGAAACGTTGCTAATATACTCAAACGTTTCACCATCGGCATCGCTACATCATTTACACTTTTCGTCTATTTGTCGTAGGTGACGGCAATAACCATTATTTATTGTCGACACTCTATCAAGGAAGCTCGGGAAGATTTGTGGTACCATGCTCTATTTTTTTAAAAGCATTAGATGTTAGTGATACGCTCGTTTTTGTGCACTTTCTTTGTATTTATGTGCTTAGCTTTATACTAAAATTACATCTATTGGCGGATTGGGCAAATATTCAATTTCTACGCCACGGTCCTGGATTTGATTCCCGGCAGGAGCAAAATTTTCATTCAAAACAAAATCGTTTATTCACATGGGCCCCAAAGAAGCACTTATGAAAGTTATTGACTCTACTGCCACATTCGAAAAATTACATCCAAAGATACATTTATACTTCTGGTTCTGGGTGTGGTTGCAGATGTATTGTGATTGTATTTAGATACATTTCCATAATCCAACTTTATGAAGGTAGTCTAATAATAATATTTATTTATTCACATAAATTAGAAGTAAAACACACAATACAGGACACTCAAGTGATCACTAAGCTATATTAATTGGTATTTTATGAGATTTATTTAGAATTGTATGACACCGAGGAGAACCTAAACTAAGAGTAAATATTGTGTTGTTTTCTCTTCATGCTGTTACGATGGAACGGATATTTTAGATAGATAGATGAACTCTTTATTGTACACAAATTCAGAAAAAAAAATACAAAAAAATAATAACAATTAAACATAACTTAGGCAAGTAAATTTTTTTTATTTATTTAATGGTTTACCAACGATTATTACATTAATAACATGTGTGTATGAAACTTGATTAAATTATTTAAAACTAAATGCATAAGCAATTAAAGGTAAACCTCATGCAATTTTGAACGAAAAATTGAACTAAGCTAACATTCTAAAACAATTACAATACATTTTATTACATAAGTTACGAGTTAGTGTTCTCAATTAGAAACATGCCTGCCTCTCATTGATATTGCGCTGTTAATGAAAATATCTGATGATTTTTTGTGAAACATCCTAACGAGTCTCCAAACAAGTCAAGTGTGTTACCACAATCGTTCAGTAGCTTGCTTAGTCTAGGAACAACTAAATTCGAGCCGAATGTAGTTCGTCGGGAAGGTGGTACAAACAGGTTAATGGAACTGCGTGGGTACTTCCGGGGAATCTTAAATTGGAATCTATTGAGTAGATTTGGACAGTCAATGTGGTTCTTAAGGAGCTTATATAAAAAAAACATTGGACGGGCTTATCGCTCTCTCCCTTTGTATGGAGAACAGACATCAAAATAATTCGGGACTGTGGATCTAAATGAAAATCAGAATTTACATAGCTTATACTCAGAAATAGCACATAGGCTTTTTGACTTGATTTCGCCGCGGGACATAGTTTGTCATAACTCTACGAGGTTTATATAAATAAATATACAAGATAGCTATTATACCTGACTTCAAATTATCGAGGTATTGGCAGAACTCTCCTCGGCACAAAGTGAAATCAACCTTAGGCTCATTTAGTTCCGGTTGGGTACTAATCAGCGTGAGGTAGGTAATAGTAGCTACCCGCGGGACATAGTTAATTCATGGAACAAGCATGTAGTTAAGCTTTTAGTGCTTTGGGGAATTGAATGGTCATAAATTAAAGCCGATTTGGTAATGTGAGCGGATTTTCTATGTATTACTTTATTACATATAGTGATAGCTGCGTTAGTAGTAATGTGCCTCGTGTCTTTCACCGCTTTAAACACAACAACGTATTACGTATCCTATGTTATTGATCGCGCGAAGCGAGATCTCTAAGTTGTCTTGGGTTGTTCAGCACTTTATCCGTCCGTTCGTCCGTCCATCTGTCTGTCAGAGGCATCTAGCGTCTAAACCATACAAGCAAATAACTTCAAATTCTTAGAGAATATGTAAAACTATTGCCCAAAGCCAGAAATGGCAATCAAAATGATATAAATGAAAATGTAAAAGGGGCCAAAAAATAATAAAAATATTTTGCTGCTGTCCACGTCCTCGTGTATTCACGTAAGCGAGGAGCAAAATACTTTTATTTTTATAATTATCGTTGAATAGAGCTCTGAAAGTAGAGTACGAAATTAAAAAAAAAAATCTATGTTGAAAATAACAATTTGGTAAGCCACCAAAATCACTGTTTTTTTACCTATTTTGTCGTATTTTAAGTATAATATCCTTTATATCCTGTACTTGAATAACAAAAACATAAATCTAACAATTATTTTAAAGGAAAATTTATAAGAAATAAACTTCAAAAGTTTTTCTTTATTAGGCAAAATGTAGGCGCAAGATCTTTTTTTTTTATTTGTGACAGGCTAGTATTTGACCACTATCTCACCTGATGGTAAGTGACGATGTGATCGAAGCTGGTAAACACACTAGACCTGGAATACGCAGGCTCTCAAGGATAACTGCCGGAACACCGTATTCTATATATATATATATTATATCTCAGTTCGGCGCGGACAACTAGTATTAACCTAGGTACTATATCTATATTTGGTAGTCGCCAGAAAGCGCTTGTGCAATTTGCCTCCATGCATCCTTGTTATTAATGTAGTCGTTCGTTTCTTATAAGCTTTCTTAATTATTGCCTGTTCTATTACTGATTTAAACTTTCACAGTGGTAATTCAGCTACAATTTTAGGAATTTTATTGTAAAATCTAACCCTATTTGCAATAAAAGATTTATTTGTTTTGCTTAATCTAAATGCGCGTACCATTATTTTATGCTAATATCTAGTATTAAGATTCGTCGCATGATATTCTCAAAGATGTAAAGCGAAGGCATGGTAAATATGCCTGTTTCTTTAAAGATTTCGCGCGGACCCATATCATAGATTGCACAACCCTCTTTTGAAGAATAAAGATAGACTTAAAATCGGCAGCATATTACTACAGTAAGATTCCGTAACTCATCAAACTATGAAAATATATAAAGTAAACATCCACTAAGGTAAAATAGAAATATATGATTACTCCAGCTGACAAACTTGCAAAAGTGGTAAGAAGCTTTTTATGAATTAGTAATAAGCTCTTTACCGATTTATCATGATTATTAAGTTACTTACACTTAGAGAACGACACAGTTTAGTATAGAAATCATATTACACCATTGATTAAGCTCTAACTTACAAAAAAAAAATACATAATGTATTCCACATATATTATTTCGAAATTGTATATTATAAACATTTAATTGTAATATTTGACTTTTCCAATCGTTATCTATATATCTTACTGGAATATAACTTTGAACTGTTCGTTGGCTTAGTTGGGTGGCGTTCACCTTTTAAGCAAGGGGTATCGGGTTCGATTCCCGGCAGGAACACCAGTTTTCTCCCCAAGGAAAATTTATGTTTAGACTTCTGGTTGTGATTGTATGTGTGATGTGAATGTTTCCGGAATCCACAAAACGTTTATGTTTATAACTAATAGAAAACAATCTGGAAGAGACTACTTTAAGCGGTAAGACCAATAACAAATATTAAATCCTTTAACTAAAAAAAGTTATTTAACTTAACATATTATTTAAATTATTTATAGTATACAATAAAGAGCTATCAAACGGCAGTAGTTAAAATATTTAGAGCTAAGATTTAAAAGATCGTTTTGAAAAGAACTAATTACGCTGAACTTGTCCTAAAGCTAAATGTGTGCTCGTTAACTTAAAGACCACATGCAGTAACATGCGCTTTATTGCATACAAAAGCCGAACTTGGTTCTCTTTCGAAGTCGAATCAAGCATTCTCATTATGAGGTCATAAGAAAGGTTTCGGTGTTTCCTGATGAGTACAATATGGGAGTCTTCAAGTCACGAGTGAATAGGTATCTTCTAGGCAAACTTGCTCCATCGTCGACCACATCGTCGCTTACCATCAGGTGAGATAGTGGTCAAAAGTTTGCCTATCACGAATAAAAAAAAAAAATCCAATCTTGTTGAATAATTAACAATTTCCTTTCAAACAGTGGTGGTAGGGGATTGTCCTCATGCTCGTCTTTGTAGCAACCCGGTACCTAAACATAACCGTAGTTTACCCTCAAGCATTTCTAATTGGAAAAGAAATAAACAGATTTTTGATATAATTTGATTACATTTACGCCCCGCGGTTTAACCCGCTAAGTCCCGGAACCGCGGGAATTCGGGGATAAAAAGCATATGTGTGTTAATCCAGCGTATTAACTACCTCCATACCAAATTTAATTAAAATTGGTCCAGCCCTTTGAGGGTTAAGAACTAACAAACATACAAACACAGTCACAGATTTCGCCTTTATAATTTTAGTGTGAAGTTGGATGAAAATGAAAATTATTTTTTATTTTTTTATTTTGTAAAAAGTGTTGTATGTAAGTACATAATTTGTGACAGCTAAAAACTTAAAATGATTTATCCAGGTGCAGAGCTTCTCAGTTTACTTCGACGCGTATCAACTTAGAATAAAATAATATTAGGTACAAAGTCGTTGGCTCAACTATGCGTAGGTAGTAACTAAAAACTAAACTACATAAACAAGTCAACAGCCGCAGCCTAACAAAAAACATAAACAATGCGCTCAGGACCGTCTGGTTTGCAACATTAATTTCTTATTACTATACAGGTTGATGTTCATTTTTATTATTCTGCACTGCAGTGATTTATGAGAAATAAAAAAAATCATTAAAAAGATTCCATAATTTTATGGGAATACTCTATATATATAATAACTAATTCCCAGAATAAGAATAAGAATAAGAAAATTTTATTGTTATAACTGTGTACAAAAGCAGATGTTAAATATACAATTTGACTCAACAGTTTATCCTCTTCGGACGTACAATAGTTGTAACTTAAGTTACTAATTAGAAAGATTATCGTAAAAATAATAAAAAACTTAACATATTACAAAATATGTAACTGAAATTTACAGATATATACAAAATTCAGTTTCAGTTATTCAGCATCATAGTAAAGAGTACTAGGTTATAGTGAGCTTTACTTATAAGCCATTGTTGAGCGTTGATTTAAATGGTTTACCATTAAGGGCTTTAATGTGTGTAGGTAAGTGGTTATACACCTTAATTGCATTAACGAAAGTACTTTTATAGAACATTGTGTTATTTATCTGAAGGATACAAATATTAAATGTATGCTTATTTCGTAAGGTATTGATGCGACTAGATTGTATTGTAAAAAAATATTCAGTATTGTTTTTTACAAAGTTACAAATTTCGAGTACATATATTCCCGTTAGTGTCAGAAATTTCTTACTTCTAATAACGATCAGCATATCCAATCCTTAAATACGAACTAAATCTCAATGTAGTCGTTATATAGGCAGCATTGTTAGTATAAAAATGGTTCAGAAAAAAGTTCTCGCTTGATAATGAATAGACAACCTACAGAGAGATATATGCCTTCGTTTTCCCTCTGACGGCTTAATTAATTACACCCCGTGGCTGCCCAGATAATTTAAATTATCTACTAGGGACAAGGGAATGCCAGCAGATTTTTGCACGCATATTGAGAGAAGTTTTAAATTTATGCGCATGAAATTTTCTGTATTAACTTTCCTAATAAAAATCCTCACCCAGTTATTGATGTGATATAATGAATACATCATTTCTTAATCGTACGCGTTACATAGAAAGTTTCTTACAACTAGTTGCTACTGTTACGGCAAGCTTATAAGTAAACAATTGATTAGGTACGTCACTCAACACTGCCGATGTCTATGTAAAATAAAATTAGGGAATTATAAACAAAACTACAGCTGTAAATTGCCAAATAAAAAAGTCATAATATAATAACAAATTATTGAAAATAGTTTTTCGGTAAGTTGACATTTTATTCTGAAATTTATTTGTCACTACAACATACTCATATTTAGAGGTGCAACGTCCAGTGAAGATGACCAGAAACAATCAATCAGTTGGCAGTTATATTTTTAGGTATTTAAGGACCAATTGCCTATATTTCCTAAAATTAAATTAAAAGTATGTTTGTACTGCCTCAAAACTTCAGCAAACAAAAAAGCAAAACATCGCAAACTGTGGAAATATAGAAACCCGTTCAGTTTGTGTTAATATACCGTTTGGTGTTAATTCTCTGAGCACGTGGGGACCGGGTGCTCATTTTATTTTCGGAAATGTACCCTGATAGAGGATGCGCGTGAAAATGTTGATATTTGTTTGGCTCAACTTATTAGCATTGCAATTCAAAGATACAATGCTGCCAGCATGATAGGAACACTACCCACTGGAAGTGAGCTATAAACTCCGTGCCTTGTAGGTAAGTTATTCTTGAGAGCCTACGTATTCCAGGTCTAGTGTGTTTACCAGCTTCGATCACATCATCACTTACCATCAGGTGAGATAGTGGTCAAACACTAGCCTGTCACAAATAAAAAAAAAAAAAAAGTTAGGTATATTTGAACGTTAAAAAAGTGATTCGAAGTGCTGTGATTTTTTCAATATACAACGTTGTCAATAGTTACCGAAACTTTAAGGCTTATTTGATTGATATTCATCATCATGATGATGAAACTTGAATGAGCGTTACGTACGTCGTTAATTTTTGAAAACGATTTACGTCAAGTATTATATATAGGTAACAATACTAACTATAAAAGGTATAATCGGGTTTTTAGATACGCTGTCTACACAATTCTTATCATCAACCGACTTCAAAAAAAGAGATTCAAATGTTCGTTTTTTTGTATATGTATGTTACGCGATATCTCCGCCAATTATGAATCGATTTTGATGTTTTTTTTTTTGGTAGAGTATACGTCAGATGTGGTCCCACATAATTTTTATCGAAATCGGTCAAGCCAGAACCGAAATATAAACGATGTATTCGGTTTTAAAGAGATCGCTTTTAGCGATAAGACCGCCTATTGTCACACTTTTTTGTAAATAATTATTTTCTGTTTTGTTTTTTTTGTCTTAATTAAGGTGTTAAATAAAGAGATCATCTGTCTATCTATCTTGCGTTTCAATTATTTTATTAGTAAGGCTGTAAATGTGAGACGTTGAAATATTCATGCCGCCGAAATTCTGAGAAAGATTCATGACATTTATTAGGATCAAATATGACAACTTGACCCTGGATCATTAAAATGGGTAAAGGTTACGAGGGTGGTTATTATTTAAATTTAATGGGTAATAAGAGAAGGCCATGCCGTGATATCCTACGGAACACTGGAAATAGCGTAATCATTCTAAGTATTTTGATAGGAAGATAAAACACTTTCTAATCGTGGCATTGCAACGCATGCCTGGTACAGCTAGTGTATAATAAAATGCCCTAGTATTCACAAGAAGAAACTCAAAAATTATCTATTAAGCCTTGGAAATATATTATACCTACTTTAGCTACCCGTGCCAGAGGAATATCAATCCTACTTATATTATAAATCCGAAAGTATGTGTGTTAGTGTGTGTGTAAATGTGTAAATATGTATGGTCCCTCTTCACGCTTTAACGACTGTACGGATTTGGATTACGTTTGAAATGTACATAGATTATACCTAGGATTAACACAAAGACAACTTTTTAATTTGATAATAGCGAGTGAAGCCGCGGGGCAAGGCTAGTAATATTATAAAATATGTATAATATTGTGTCTCATTATAAGTGAATAGTCTGTAGGTTTTATGCGAAATAAAGTTCTTTAAACCTAAACCGAGTTCTTAAGGTTCCGTACCCAAAGGGCAAAACAGGACCCTATTACTAAGACTCCGCTGTCCTTCCGTCTGTCACCAGGTTGTATCTCATGAACCGTGATAGTTCGACAGTTGACATTTTCATAGATGATGTATTTCTGTTGCCACTATAACAACAAATACTAAAAAACAGAATAAATAAATATTAATAAATAAATATTTGCTCGATATTGATAACAGCAACAGGGCGACGCTTGATATATTTACAGAATTTTAAGTATGTAGGTATACATGTACACTTTAAAAATAAATAATTAAAATATAATAGAACAAATATTTAAAAAGAGCCCCCCTTTTACAATATACATGATTTTTGCGTTTTTATAAAAACGGAACCCTACGTGGGTGAGTCCGACTCGCACTTTTTCTTTCTTTTTTCTTTCTCTGAAATACACCGTACAACACAATCGATGAAAAAACTGTCACAAAGTTAAAATAAATCCATCAATTCAACATGTCTGGCACAAAGTGTTTGCAAACGAAGTTCATTTCGTGCTTTCGTAGTGTCGAAAAATCCGATTCATTTTTGGACTTCATGATGAATACAAAAGAGATTTTACAGAGTCAAGCTGGTTTTTACGATATTCGATTTAAAATGAAATAATGTGTGAGTTTACTGACTGACGGTTTTCTGTTCTGCCTTTGTAGTCTGCCAATATTTTGGCTGTTTAAAAATTTAAGAGAATCATTTGGAGAACTTAATAATTACAATACTCTCTTTATTGACACCATAAAATATATAAACGATTTCACACTCACAGCCTCACACTAATTTAATAATGACTTGTGTCATGGTGCCGGAAACATTCACTTCACACCAATCACAACCAGAACCATAAACACACATTTTCCTTGGGGAGAAAACTTGTGTTTCCGCCGGGAATCTTACCCAATACTCCTGCTTAGAAGGCGAACGCGCACCCATTTAAACCAACGGGCAGTTCGAAATGAAACATAAAAAAAAACCAACGCATTATATACCAGTACTATTATATACTAGCCGTGCCACGCGGCTTCGTCCGCTATTATCAAGTTAAAAAGTTGCTATTGTTTTAATCCTAGGTACATTCCAAATTTCATCCAAATCCGTTCAGCCGTTAAAGCGTGAAGAGGGAATAAACATACACACTTACACTCAAACTTTCGGATTTATAATATCAGTAGGATGTATTCATTTAAGTAGTATTATATATGTATTCAAAGATTTGCGAAATTAATTGCTTATACGTACTAAATTGACATGTTAAAGTATTTTAATGTAAACATTTCACTTTACAAGAAAGTTCGCGTGAAACCACGCTGAAAATTTAACACGCGGGTGGGTTATTGCCGCTTAGAGCGACGATCGCGCCACCTCACGGCTTGTGTGCAAAACTACGAAAACTCGGCATTCTTTATATTCGAGTTGAAATTCTGAAAATTCAAATCTCGAACCACATTCGAATTTTAATTTCCTGCGAGCTGCGAATTCCGAAATGTAACGGGTTGTGTTCAACTATTTTCATTCACAAGTTGATCTCTGTAGCCGTGAGCACAATACTAATGTTTTTTGATGAAGGTTTGACATTTGTGAGTGTAAGCTTCTCTTTTGGGGGAATAAGATCGATGTGAAACAGCTTTTGAGACTCAAAATGGACACGCTGATTTTAGGGATTTATTACTTTATAACTGATAAACTATTTGTATTTTGTGGATAAATAATTGATGAAACAAGAAGGATCTATAATAGAGACATATAAAAACTTTTTTTACGTCTGCATTGTTATTATTTTTTTAGGCCGAACTGCTAGAATAAGTCTCAAATTTCGTTCAACGCCTTAATGCTACGCAGCCAAAAAGGCTTTGCTCGAGTGTTGACAGAGTACTCCATTATCTTCCATGAGATTTTTTTCGCAGACGCGTAAAATTATTTGTTCTGTGGCGTATATAGATCATGTTTATTAACGCAGCCATATTTTTTTTAAAATCCATGTATATATATGTACCACAGTTTCTTTTTTACAGATTTTAACCCTTACGTTTATTTATATCAATTATAATTACAATAATTAATTATCTTAACATGTTATACCTATATATGATGCGTAAAAAAATATACAATAATATGTTGCGTAAAAAAATAGGAACAGGGTTTATATTTTTGATGTTAGTAGGCACGTTAGTTTCCGTACTAGGATACCCTGTGTCGTGGATCTAGTCATATTATCATTAACAAATATTTATCTAAATCATTTCTCAAATCTAAAACAGTTTTATGGGTACTAATCTGCTCTACTTTCATAATATTTCATCCCAAGTACTTAGTCGGGAAAATCCATCCTTTATTTTGTTTTCTAAATTGAAATCTCAATTACTACTATACTAAAAGCCACTAAAAGGTCTTGGGATTCGACATAAAAGATCTATCTTCTTTCTTAAAAACATATCTTCAATGGGTAGTGAGAGTCATGGAAATAATACTTTGAATTCCCTCTCATAAGTGTTACACATCCAATAATCTAAATCAATTTTACAGAAAAATTACTCATATCTTTGAACACTTTTCTAAATCGGATTAAGAGCCTTTTTTACCGATTTCACAAATAAGGAGGAGGTACTCAATTCGTATTGTATTTTTTTTTGTGTGTTATTACCTCATAACTTCTTTCCACGTGAACCGATATTGAAGTTTTTTTGTTTTAAAGCTGGTGCTTTTCCATTGGTACCATTTAAATTTGATCAAGATCTGGTCAGTAGTTTTTAAGTTATCGTCAATAATACGTGTCAACATTTAATTGGATCAAGGTTCCAAAGATATAGCGGTGAAGTCGGTTTTTTAAGCTTTGCTTGCGTTTAATTAATTCCTATCGATATCAATAACATCCAAATTAAACAAGATTTAGGTATAGACCAGGCTAAAGCGTTATTCTTTAAAATGCGACAGCTTATATCAAAATAACATCTCTGACATTTTCTAGTTTTTAATAAACTCACTAAAACAGTATGAAAAGAAGTCATGGCAAATAATTACTTACGTACTCTCGTAATTATTTTTTAATTAAGAGAAGGTTTGCTTCTCAAAGTTTTATAATCTTGATCCAAGTAAAGCCAGAAGTTGCCCAGTTCTTGAATTTTATTCCACATCTTAAGTCTAAATAATGACTGACAGCGGAAATGCTTGCGAGTGTTGACAGAGTGCTCCATTTTGAAGCACTCTGCTCCAATTCCTTCCATGGGATTATCCTCGTGACTGAGTTCGAGGATCTGGGAAAGTGGATTGGTGGAGACAGTTTTCTACTTTGCTGTGAAGTTTTTGCTTCTAATGTTAATTTTACAATTTTTGCTTTTAATTTTTATTCACATCTCACCAATCTGAAAGCTATTCTTTTTGTAATGTTTGTACCTTTTTAAGACTAAACCACTATAAAACAATTTAATTTAATGATCTATCAATATATATATAAAAAAACATGAATCTCTATTTCCCTTGATCATCGCGTGAACGGTACAAATTGCTAATTCTTTTGTGTAAAGCCGCGGGGCGAAGCTAGTATCTTTATATATTATATTATTATCTTTAATAGCTTTCATTGGCATTTATCATTATTGGTCATAAACGAATTACTTAAATTGTTTGTAAACGTTTACCACTAAGCGCTGCAAAATAAACATTTTTCATTTTCATTTCCATTTTCATATTTTCATATTACATTTTCTGTACGTGTGTATGTAACTGAACTTCTCCTATATGGCTGGACCGATATTGATATCATTTTTGTGTGTGTTCAGATGGATTCAAGAATGGTTATTCACAATTCGATCCGATAAACAATTTTTTTTTTAATTTACCCGGGCGAAGCCGCGGGGAACTACTAGTATCCTGTAAAATTATGAATAACTCTACTTAATATTATTAAACTTCACTATAATATTTTTTTTCGTTTTTAGCATAGCAGTTATTAATTAATCAATTGAAGAAGTCAATCTGATAGTAACAAATAGTAATCAAACTCTCAGCTTAGAATATTTTTTTTGGTACAGAAAATGCACATTAAAAAAAATAAAAAAAAAATTAAGAAGTATATATCTACGTTAAGAAGGTAACAATCTTTATTTACAATGCCCTTCTTTTAAAATGTAATAGAGGTACCTAATTAATATTAAGTTTTTTTGTCAAAAAACTAACTACAAAGTTTATTATTTAATATATTATTGAATTACTCTTTCTTTTATCAACGATATTATTTTAAATAAAACTTTTAACTCACCTGTTAGAAAATTATGCACCCACAACTCGAAACAAATAATACACTCAAATCACTCGATTGTTTCCCGCACTAGCGGTAGCGTCACTACACGTCAACAAACAATCTCGAATGTCGAGAAAATTGGCGGAAAACTCGCGCGGGAAGTGTAGATGCGACGCGCGCGTTACCTCGTCTGTCGCGGACTAGCGAGCCCGGCCAGTGTTGCCAGGGTCGCGCGGCGAATGCTCCGGAAGCGCCGGATGTGGAAATTGTTTATTATGTTTTGAATATACATACAAGGTTAGTTTATATGATGATATAATTTACTATTCGTTTTATTTAACTACGTTGTTTACGATATTTAAAAATCATTTTTTGTTTACAAAAAAAATAAATACTTACGTATTGCAGGTAGTGGAAGTTTTATGATAATTTCAGGAATTATCATAACTTTCCCATATGATATTATAATGTACTTGTAAGTTGTCTATTTTTCCATAAATATATGCGATTATAGTCTATGCAACATTTTAATTCTAATTTCATCTAGTTTAAATTTTCATAGGCAAAGAAATCAAGTATTAATAATGGAATTTAAGAATGATAAGTACCTTTTGCTTGTGCTTTTTTTTTATAGATACATAATAACGTTCAAACAAATTATCGGGAGCTGGAGATCGAAACGAACTATTAAAGTTATTATTATAAGTATTTCATGACCTAGAATGACACTTTTAAAATTAGTTACCTGTTACTCTTATCGTATCATTTTCCTCTACCTGGCAACACCAACCGCCCCCGGGATCGCAGCTTGCAGCAAAACCACCGTAACGCGCAACAACTACCGCACGCAACCTACTGAAACGTTTCATGAGAACTTAACTCGGCGGGCGTCAGCAGCTTGAAAGTTGTTTTGTGTCACTTTATAATTGCGGGCTATTTTTAATGAATTCGCTCTAACTAGCGTTGTTTGACAACTATTAATAGGAATAACTAATATTGCTGCATTCTGTGCAATTTGACACGCGTATTTATTGAACAGTTCGCTTAGTCTCGATATTGAATTATCAATTAAGAACTTATTATGCGAAGTCATACGGCTTCATTCGACGCGATTTAATATATTATGAGTTACTAGCCGTGCCCCGCGGCTTCGCTCGCGTTGATTAAGTTAAACGGTAGTATTTTTTTTAACCATATGGGCAAAGCTTCTAACATTAAATACAAGTAAAAACTGTTCGTAAAAAAATGGGAAAAAGCACGATTTATTTGACACAAAAATAACAATAAATTTGTAAAACTGTAAAAACACATACAAATACTAAACACTAAGTTAGATATATATAACTTGTCGTTCGCGCCGAACTGAGATCTCGCGCATACATTTTGCCTTATAGAGAAAAACTTTTGAGGTTACTTGCTTATAACTTTTATTCGATATAATAATTGTTTGATTTCTGTATTTGTTGTTCAAGTACAGGATATAACGGATATTGTACGTCAGTTTCAGCGTTCAGTGTGAAACCGTTTTTGAGATAGACCCCGGGATAAAATAGGTCTAAAAATAGTGACTCTGATGGCCTACCAAATCGATATTTTCCAACATGTTTTTTTTTAAATCGGTTTCGTACTCTACTTGTGAAGCCTTTTTTAACAATATCCCACAAGAGTAAATAAAAACTATTTTGCTTCAATAATATAATTTTAAATGTCATTTCTGGCTTTGCGCCGTAGTTTTAAAACATATTCTATTATTACTCGATCGATATGTAAAAACATATTCTACGAGAATTTGATGTAATTCGCTTATATGGTGTAGACGCTAGATGCGTCTGACAGACGGACGGACGGACAAAGTGCTGAACGACCCAAGCAAACTTAGAGATCTCGCTTCGCTCGATCAATTATAGACTAACATAAATACGTAATAAAATAAAATACCCACAGGAGTTCTCATAAGTATCTAAGTAACTAATACCTTCTTTACTTAGAAACTCCCAACTTTAAAACTCGGTCGTAATCCTTATCCTCAGATTTCTATACCGAGGACGTCACAAGCTGATGAAGTTTTTTAATCCTCTTTACTTAGATTTTAATTCAGTTCGAAACTTGTTAATATAAAACGGTTTATAATAAAGTTGGTAAGCAAGATGCTGAGACTTTTTTGGCTTACTTTTTACGTCAGTAAAGTAGGACGCAGAGACAAGTGAAACAAAGAACGTTCTACATTGTTTTCAGAATGCTGCAGTTGATGATGTTCTTGGATGTTTTATTTTTAGATGAAAAACAGGCTTAGACGATGTAAATATACAAATACTAGTATCCTAATATATTTTATATTTAGTTGTGTTTGTAATTGAATGATAGATTTATTTGTCTTTCTTATTTAATCCGTAACGTATTTTACAATTTAAATAAGAAAGACAAATAAATTAGGTTTTTTCATAGTGAATAAGGTTCATCTCGAGATGGCTGTAATTTAGCGAATCTGGCAGTAGAATAATAAACTTTCATGAGTGCCACTTTGGGGCCCATGTGAATAAACGATTTTGATTTTTTGATTATAAATATTTAATGAGTTTTTATTTTGTAAGTATTTTTAGTAGGTACTATTTTTTTTTTTTATTTAGTCTAATCAGTTTAATGTATCTCATTAAACGGGAGACCGCCCACAAGGTGGACGGACGACATAGTGAAAGGTCGCAGGAAGACGGTGGATGCAGGCCGCTAACAACCGTTCTTTTTGGAGTTCTTGCGGCTAAGATGATGATGATGATGATTAAATATTAAGTATTGCGATTAAAGATATTAGGTATACGTTAATGGATAAACTGTTAATACAATAACATTCACTTCAATAACAACTTTGTAAACAGTTAATGACAATAAAACATTTTCAGCTTCTGATTCAATATTGTGCGAAAACAAAAAATGTTTTTTGTCAAAAAAGGGAACGACAGACACTAGGTCGAAGGTGAAAAAGAATTTATAAAATACTAAATACTGTCCGAATACTAGTGTCTGTAGCACAGTTACATTAGATTTTATATACCTTCGTTTATATTAGACTTGTGTTATGTGTGCAGGTCTGATGTTGATAAGGGAATGACGTACGTACAACATTGAAATATTGTTTTTTTTTTTAACATCATAATAATATATATTACATAGTTCTATACATATTATTATAACTAGTTACTATTATAGTGTTATATACGGGCCAATTACCTATATATCCTAAAACTAAATTAAAATTATATACATCTATACAGCAAAGACCCAAGTTATCTACAAGTCATAGAGCTTATAGGTAACTCAAGTGCTCAAGCCCACTATCAGTGGGTAGCGTTCCCATCATGCTGGCGGCATTGCCTCTCTGAATTGCAATCCTAATAAGTTGAGCCAAATAAGTAGGTACCAGCATTTTGATCACGCGTCGCGTCAACCAGGTGTTCTATTTTTGAAAATTGAATGTGCTCCCGGTCCAGTATCTTAAAACCAAACTACACTGCCGAGGTTTCCATATTTTCGCCGTTTGCGGTGCTGTTCCGAAGTTACTGCGTTGCCAACCCTATTTCGTGTTTCAGGAAGATGTGGCAGAGCTAAAGTGTCGACACAAGTTGCATCCCGCACTAAAGACCGTCCGATCTTCCATGGAATTAAACTTATGCCGTCGGGTCTTTTACTTTAGTTATTGTTGGATACAGTATCATAACAGGTCAATGTACTAAAAATTCAAAACACCGACTACGAAAGATGTGAACCTACTTTTAAGTAATCCCCTTTTAATTTCCTTCATTTTGACACGCTACACGCTATCGAGAAATCTAAAAAAAATACCATACGCACGTTTGATATTTTTTTTTTATATACGCATTATTATTTTGCACCATAAAGCTACCTTTTTTTTCAAACATCTATCTAAAAACACTTTGGTTTTTAAAATGAATATAACAATATATTAATTGGCAATACTTACAAATCCATTCAGGCGTTTGGAAGATAGAAGGTAATAAATAAAATATATATACATACATACAAGATACGCGCGAGAAACATAACTAACCCTTCCTTGGCAGTCGGGTAAAATCACAAACGCTTTTACAGTTGTAGCCGCAGGGCTTAGTTCGAAGACTTGTGACGCTATTGTTAAACAGTAAACATTGAAATGGGATAATTATAGATCCTTCGGCCGCACCATCACTTTCCATTAGGTGAGATTGTGGTCAGATGCTTGCCTATCGATCATAAAAAAGGCACAATTTATAACCTAAATAAAAAAAAAACTATTTAATGTGCCGTATACAATTAACAAT
Organism: Lomographa bimaculata; assembly: GCA_948107665.1. Taxonomy (NCBI): domain Eukaryota; kingdom Metazoa; phylum Arthropoda; class Insecta; order Lepidoptera; family Geometridae; genus Lomographa; species Lomographa bimaculata. The sequence continues at coordinate 9,730,293 of OX403600.1, read as the reverse complement.
TGAACTGCGTATTGTCTGGGTGCGCGTTCACCCTCGAAGCAACGCCTATCGGGTTCGATTCCCGGCGGGTACACAAGTGTCTGTTTCAAGTTATGATTGTGTGTGTGATGTCAATGTTTCCTGCATCCACGAAACAAGTCATCAAATGGGGTTATGAGAGTGAAAAAATAATTCTACATAAAACTTTACGAAGAAACTCACATTGAACGTGTTTTATACACACAATATTACTGCCATATTACCACTCCATATAGGTCAAATTTAGTAGGTAAAAGTACCTACATTTATTTAGAGGCAAAAAGTCTCTCATGAAAGTTAAATTCCTCTACATCGTATTCGGAGCACAATCTAAAGAACCTTGGAATTGCTTATTTTTACCCTTTTCCTTATAAAAGATACCCCCTTTAGATAGCCTTTATACGTTTTGCAATAGTTATATACGTATTTATGAGTAGGTATATTGCCAGCTCAAGCGAATAGTTGTTTTGTACTCTTGAATGTTATTTATTCTTTTACGCATATCTATTACAACGTTTTCACCCTTTTCAAATGCAGATAATCTGTCATTTCAAAGCCTTGCTGTTTTTTACTTCAAAAACCGCTGTTTATATTCTGTTTGTTCATCTATACGTTACATAACAATTTTTGTTATTAGTTGTGAACGCAACAAACTCGAGTCTTTTCAATGTTACTAAACTTCACCAACATTTATAGTTGACTAGTCGTGCTCCGCGACTTCGCCCACTATTATCAAGTTAAAAGTAGCATATGTGTTAATCCTACATATAATCTATGTACATTCCAAATTTCATTTAAATCCGTTCAACCATGTAAGCGTGAAGAGAGAACAAACGTACACACTTTCGGATTTATAATATTAGTAGGATTAGTAGGATAGGATGCAAGATAGGCTAGCATTTGACCACTAAACCTCACCTAATAGAATTGGATAAGGCTGAATATGTAGCAAGCTGGGCTAGCATGTAGGGGAGAGGCGTACAAAATGACATACTAGTTATAAAATCGGTTATAAAATCTTTATTTATTGGAAATTTTGAACTCTCTATGTAGCTACATATTCTTTGATATATTACCTACCGAATTATCACAGAGACCATTCAATTTAAACATAAACATAAAAATTATTAAACATTTATAAAATCTTTAATAAAAACCGTTTTGTCCGCCCTAGGCGGGTAAAATGACACACGTGGTGTGGACAAAATGGCATACCAAATTTGTACTGAAAATCAGTCCAATACTTGCAGAGATCACATTAAAAGCTTCAGTGAAAGCTTGTGAGGAAGAGAAATCATTTTCACTGTTGGAATTAATTTCCAAAGCTTTTGAAACATTTTTACCATTTTTCTTTGAAACAGGTGGATGGAATATATTTCTTTCGGCACTGGAGATAACACGATGACTGGAAAATTGTTATAAATGCCTTGGAGTATCAACCTAGGTGATGTGGGAGTCGCAGGTATTGCAGCAGCTGTGTCAACAGATCGGGCCGTTGAGAGTGGACCTGGATTGTCTACGGCTGATATACTCTCAACCATCAGTGATGTTGAACTGCTTTCTTCCGCCTGAGATGGACCTGTTGAGGATATGATTAAGTTTTTTGCTGCCGTTATATCTTCTTCGAGCTTTACCCGATCTTGTTGCATGAGGATGATTGTTATTTCAGCAGGTTCAAACAAATAAACAATTATTTTGAAGAAGAAAAAGATAAGTGGGTCAAACGACATACTATGCCATTTTACCCGAACAATTGGTATGTCATTTTGTCCACTTTATAACCTCAAACATTAGAAACAATAACTAAAAATATAGTACGAAGTACCAGCTTGAAGCTCTTGAGTCAATCGACCGACGAGCAAAAAGACTCATTGGCGATGATAAGCTTATTGAGTCCAAATTGCAAAGTCTCAGTCACCGACGTAAGGTCGCAAGCCTATCGGTATTCTATCGGTTACATTTTGGCGAGTGTGCGCAGGAATTACACGAATTAATACCCCCATGCCCGTTTTACCATCTAACAACAAGACAAACTGGCAAACGTCATCCATTTATGGTAGACATTCCTCCGGTTCGCTCAAAGCGTTTTGCTTCTACATTTGTCATCCGTACTGCGAAGGAGTGGAAATCATTGCCCGCGTCTTTGTTCCCTGAACGGTATAATCTGGGAGTCTTCAAGTCAAGAGTGAATAGGTATCTTCTAGGCAAGCGTGCTACATCTTCGGCCGCATCATCACTTTCCATCAGGTGAGATAGTGGTCAAACGCTTGCCTATCGAGTATAAAAAAAAAAAAATGTATATAGTATCAATTTGTAGGTTTCAACACATTCTCCGAGTTATTTAGTAAAATAATTATAAACTTGAGTCAATAAAAACAAAATAACTTACAAAAATACTTACTTTTACGAAGGAACAAAATCCATCTGAGTAAAACTCGTGACTGCAAAAATCAAATAAACACGAATGCTCATCACACGGTCAGACGGAAGCAACTGGCGTCAACACAGGTTGCGATTTGTTAATAAGCGGCCCTCTGCAGGCTATTGCGAATACTAATATGTCGGTGGTTTTGGAGAAAAACAAGTGTGTCATTTTACCCGCCTATGTCATTTTGTACACCTCTCCCCTACCTATTCTCTCATAATAACATCTATTCTTAACGCATCTAGCATTTTGGGCACACTGTCGACCAACGATTTTTTGCATTAGGTAAGTAGGTTAGTTAAGTTCGTATACAGGCTTGCTACATATATAGGCTATGTTACATTTTCGGCTGCATCTTCACTTTACATCAGGTGAGATTGTGGTTCTAATTATTGTAACATTTGCTAATAGTTCAAATGAAAGATACACATCGTTTTTAAAATAAGATGACCTGCAAATTTCATATTTTTTTCAGAAAGGCCAACACAAACTAAAAATCTTCTCTGTAAAAACTATAACAAGCTTCAGTTTGCGATTGTGTCTTGTCTCTCAGTGTGAGCTTCAAATTGCAATTGTGTAAATGAGCTGGATGGAATAAAACGTGCAATTTTTTTTTTTATGAGGAACCAAGAGCTTAGAAATATAGTACTTCTAAAGTTTTAAGCATATTATAATAAGACATTTGAAGGTCCTCGCGGTTAGAAAAATGGTAAAAAATACTACATATAGTGAATAGTTAGGAACACTGTTAAATTATTGTTATATTGGAGGACTGTGAACTACTTATTATTGATCGAGCGAAGAGAGATCTCTAAATTCACTTGGGTCGTTTAATGTCACACATACACCAAAGTGAGAAGCGGTATAATGTAATTTTTTCTTCTACTCTTGTGGGGTTGAAAAGGGCTTGGCAAGTAGAGTACGAAATCGGTTTTAAAGAAAATCTGTGTTGGAAAACAACAATTTAGTAGGCCACCATAATCACAATTTTTAGACCTATTTTGTCCAGGGCTCTATCTCAAAAACGGCTACATGTTTAAAACTGAAACTTACGTAAATATCCGTTATATCCTGTATTTGAACAAAAAATACAGAAATCAAACAATTTTCATGAAGAAAAAAAGTTATAAACATTTAGCCTCAAAAGATTTTCTTTATTAGGTAAAATGTAGGCGCGAGATCTCAGTTCGGCGCGAACGGCTAGTCTATACCCTATTTACTCTATTTATTAGCTTAGGTATCAAAAAAGTCACTGTTCAACATCCGTTTCGCCACTATACTAGTATAGAATAGATATAATAATAGGTGTACACTTTCCAAAATGTCATATCCATGTCGTTGGTATCCTCGTTACATAAATAAAACAATTGGTTGTTGGACTTAAAAAATCTCTACCTACCGATGGCAAACATTTCGCAGATATTTAAGCCTCCTTTACCGGAATCTTTTATTAAAAAAACAAGGAACGTACCTTTAAGCTTTTAGCATCATACTTACCCTACACTCCCTACAGTAATAATAACAGCAATATGCTCTGATGTTATTGTACTAATAATAAGCCACGCGCGCTCCACATAGTGCTTATAAGAGCTTTTACAAGCGCAGGTACGGTAGCAAACTATAAAACTGCTCCAAATATTACACACACATCGATTCCTAAAAAATAACTAGTCGTTCGCGCCGAACTGAGATCTCGCACCTACACATAATAGAGAAAAACTTTTGAGGTTATTTGCTTATAATTTTTTCTTTAAAAAAATTGTTTGATTTCTGTATTTGTTGTTCAAGTACAGGATGTAACGGATATTACACGTATGTTTCCGTTTTAAATGTGAAGCCGCTATTGAGATAGACACCGGGACAAAATATGTCTAAAAACAGTGACTTTGTTGGCCTACCAAATTGTTATTTTCCAAAATAGATTTTCAATTTTGAACTGCCTTTGGCTTAATTGGATTAGCGTTCGGCTTCGAAACACGGGTTTTGAGTTCGATTCAAGGCGGAAACACAAGTTTTCTCTCCAAGGATAATTTGTGTTTCTGGTATTGTGCTTGTGTGTGTGTTGTGAATGATTCCACAACACAAGTCTTCGATTTTAGTGTGGGCTGTGAATATGAAAGCTTATATTTTTTATATATTTTTAAACCGGTTTCGTACTATACTTGCAGAGCTCTTTTCAACGATATAACACAAGGATAGATAAAAAAATAAAATATATTTTGCTTTCCACTTACGTGTTACCCCCTTAACGTTTTCATTGACAATCATTTCAATATTGGGCCATTGCTTTACATATTCTTTGAGTATTTTAAGTTATTCGCTTGTATGGCTTAGATGATATATCTGAGAGACGGACTGACAAAGTACTGAACCACCCAAGTCAACTAAGAGATCTCGCTTCGCTCGATCAATAAAAAGCTATCTCAAAAACAAATGAAGATACTCCCACAACCTCTTATCATTTATATTTCAACGTAACTCTCGTAGAGGCTTCTAAATAGATTTTTCGTAAACATCTCGCCCAGTTAAGTTTCCTGAATGGCCGTAGCCGTAAAGGCAAATTGAATTATTTTTACAACTTCCCCTTATACGCCCTCGTAAAAGGAGTAATATGAGACACCTAAGTTTAAACATTCAATAAACTGTACGTCGACGCGTAGGTAGCGAGTATACCTGCTGCGACGTGATATAAAGGAAAATGTACAATATCTTATCCGTAGAACTACTAACTTAAACCGTAAACTTCTAGCCATTTGCTCCAAGCCCATAAATAGTAGTACATAGCATATCTGAAGAAAACTATGGCACCTATTTTGAAGTAAAACTTTTTATGATCTTGGAATTCTGATCTGCTACCATTTTGTGTAACGAAAATGCTGAAACACTGTGAGGAATAATTAAATTTTTTCCTGTAATGCAAAAGTTTTACGTCTATCGTGTGTCACTTCTAACCGACTTCAAAAAAACGATGAGGTTCTCAATTCGACTGTATTTTTTATATGTGTTGTCTCAGAACTTTTTTCCAGGTGAACCGATTTTAATGATTATTTTTTTATTTGAAAGCTGGTGCTGCCCATTTAAATTTAATCAAGATCGGGCCAGTAGGATCTAGTTTTTGAGTTATCCTCAATAATACGTATTTAATTAATATAATCTGATCAGTCAGATGAAGCCGACGGTTTTTTTTTTATGTGTGTTACCTCATAACGTCTCTCCACGTGAGCCGATTTCGAAAATTATTTTAGTTACTAATTGGTCCCATTTAAATTTGATCAAGATCTGATCAGTAGTTCTTGAAATATCGTCAATAATGTCTATTTTGTGACGAATAATGCGTACTTTGACGATGTGCTGGTTTACCCGACTTCAAAAGTTACCTCATAACTTCTTTCGTTGTGAGCCGGTTTTTATGATTCTTTTTTTATTTGAAAGCTGGTGCTTTTTATGTAGCCCCATTGAAATTTGATCAAGGTCTGATCTCTAGTTTTTGAGTTATAGTCAATAATGCGTGTTTATAAATACATTAAATCTGATCAAGGTTCCGATGAAAAAGCGGTGAAGTCGGTTTTTTGTAAGCTTTGCTTGCGTTTAATTATTTTGAATCCGGTTAAAAATATACCAAAACCAAACGTTGAATCAAATTTGTTTCGACCGATCCAAATTATATTTTTTTTTCCAATTAGGTACATACATATTTAAATAGACTATCTACGGGCCAATTGCCTATATTTCCTAAAACTATAAACAGCAAAGAACCAAGTTACCTACAAGACATCGAGCCTAAAGGTAACACAAGTGCTCAAGCCCACTACCAGTGGGTAGCGTACTCATCATGCTGGCGGCATTGCCTCTCTGAATTGCAATGCTAATACGTTGAGCCAGCACTTTGTTCACGCGTCGCCTCAACCAGGCGCACTGATAAATCCAAATTATCTAAATTCTTAAACATCAAATAACTAGTTCTTGTTGTTTAGACATACTTTCTAACAATCTATAGCGAAATGTTTTCTTTAGCCCGAGGGTTCCTTGAGTTCCAATTCATTTCGGTTTTAGGACCCCGCAGAGTGACTTTAGCACGAAGTCAAAGTTTTTTAATTAAGCTGGCATGATTCAATAACAGTTTTTGTTTCACGGTTCTTCGGCTACGGAGAATAAGGACGTTTCCATAAAGGCTGCGCCACATTAGATGCGTTTGGTTCGAACAAATCGGCGTGTAGTGACACGGGGCGCGGGCGCAGATACCTACCGCTGTACGTGAGACGACCGCGCCCGCTTCAAATTTGTTTATACACATGGGCCCCAAAGTGACATTCATAAAAGTTAATGACTCTATAGCCTGATTCGCAAAATGACAGCTATCTCGAGAAGAATCTGGCAAGAAATTCGGCGGCGTATTATTAAAAAATTTTTTAGACTTTCTTATATAACTAATACAAGAACTACCTTAACCTAGGTAATTCGATAATGTGAAGTCGACAAAAATCGCTTGCGCAATTTGCCTCCATGCATCTATATTTAGTGGTTAGTATTATCATAAGCTTTCTTAATTAATGACCGTCGCCGTACGCGTTTTGTTTGAGCCAGGTGTGACGCACCCTAGAGCTGAATCTAGGTGAACTCCGGTTTGGTGGTAGGTAAAAAAATCTAGGAGTTTTAAACCGTCACAATTTCCAACTGAAGTCTACTTATTTTTTGGTACAAACATTATTGGGAAAAAACTCCCTTGAAGCACCTTTGTATATCCCAGTTTTACCAATAATGAGATAGTGCAATGGTAAATCTAGAATTCTAATCTATATTGCACTATCATGTTTTAGTGATTTCTCTCGTTTCTGATGTGCAATAGAATTATACTTACTGATATTGGTCTTCATCGTCTTCATAGAGCTAGCGTCCCAGCGGTCGATCTGTTGCAAGCTTCTGTAAGCAAATAATTACTATGTGGTTTGCCTAGCAATCCAACCGCAGATGGGAAGCCAAATGTGATTTACCGCAGTATCCTCTGGCTATGAATATTAGACGGTGCAATACTGGATCGTGCTCAGCTGAGGTGCATTGAATCGCACTGAGGTGCATACAGACTAGAACATTTTCTGCTTATATATTATTATTATTATATGGAGCGTTACGAGCCGTCATTTCAGCGTGACGTGTAGTTGTTCGCGTTTCGTGTGTAATCCAAATCATATACGCGCGATTAAAGATAGAAATAATGTAATAATAATTAAGATAATAAATTGAATTTTTAATACAATTCTTATGTTTAAATATTTTAATGATAAATGTACTATATTGTAAGTATATGTAATATGAATAAATGATTATGATTATTATTATGATTATATATAAACGTTTATAAATACTTTCACAACTCGACAAAAAAAATCAAAAGGCATACGTGTGCGATTTTCGCAGTTAGAGATGTGTATTTTATAATAGTTTGAAGTTCAATGTTGAAATGTGTCTGAATAATTACCAAAGGTTGTGTCCAAAAATTAAATAATTGCAGACGTTAAACGTCGGGTAGACCTCAGGATAATGAAGCGTCAAAAAGCGGTGACTGATAGCTTAACAAATTGAGAATTTGTAACATAGAAATATGGTCAAAAATGCTTTCTTATAATTCTGTACGCAGATTTTTAACTCGCGTAACAAGACACATTTATGTTTATAGAAAAAAATAGACTCACCTCGCGTGTTTCGGCGTACACCTATATTATGCTTATTTGTATATCTATATTTAATGCAATTCTAGTTTTTCGCTAAAGCATTTTATATTGTGTGAGAATTTAAAGTACTTAATTAGTGACAGGCGGCTGGGCGGATATATTGCTGAAGAAAACGAGAAATCGCTTTGCTTATTATATATATTACACCTGAAGCATACAGTATTTAATTAATATTATCATAACTGATTTGAAATGTATCTGCTGTCGGCAGATACATTTCAAATCAGAATAATATTTATTTAAGAGATTGCATTGGCTAACCAACTCAATTAGCGATCACGATACATATGTTAGAGTGGTGGTTAAAGCATTGTAATTTATGAAAGTGCAAACAGTGGCTTTACACCAACATGTTTTATCAATCCATTTGTCTATATAGGTTTACAAAAATAACTACTTTTAGTGTATCAACTGACACATATGACATTTTTGTATGTTATGTCAAAGATCTTAAGATTAGTTACATAGGAATCTTTGGCGATATTGGAATAATATGGTACCATGGAGCTGGTCTAGTAATAGAGCCTCTTTGGGCCTATGTGAATAAACGAATTTGAGAGCCGGAAGATGCTAGATTTGGGATCATTTTGATAGTAGTTTAGAATAAGATTTTTTTTGTATGGTCCTTTTTGATAACTATAGATGAATTCAGTTGATTGGTGGCAAAGGTTAGGTAATAAATTCAAACACTCTTGAGGTACTCGTATAGTGCACATTTGTTTTGTTGTCATTGGTACACATTATTCCTTTTCATTGCAAAATAACCGATATATTCCATTCTAATGTTCTAAAGCTATTCACCATGACTCATGATTTAAAGAAAAATCCAGCCTGAGGAACGTATTTTCCATCCGGGAACTGCAACGATCGTTTTTTAGAGAATACCTACCAAATACTGCTCTTTTACTTTTAGTGCTACATACTTAAATTGCTCTTGAACAGTTTTATGTAAGGTTTTACTTAAAGATTTTCTGAAAACGCCCGTTGGCTAGTTGAGTGACAGTGACAGTAGACCCCTACTTGGAAGGCCATTCAGTATCGGGTTCGATTCCCGGCGGGAACACAAGTTTTCTCAGCAAGGAAAATGTGTGTTTCTATTTGGATTCTGGTTGTGATGTGAATGTTTCCGGCACCCACGACACACGTCATCAAACCTAGTGTGGGGTTTTGAGTGTGAACGCGTATTATATTTTTTCAAAATAAATAATCAAACCTCTGAGAATTATCTGTGATGATCCATAAAACGATTCGTGTATATTACTGGCGATTCAAATGTAGGTGTGAATGTAAAATGTCGTCCACGTGCTCTATTCTTCAAAAAAACAGCTTCATATTTCTTCCAAACTTCCTTTGAGTCATTATCCTAATGGAGTATAAAAGGAAACATTAATAACAATGTTTGGGTATTAAATCTACATGATACGAAGTTTATTTTTTGTCGTGAAAGCAAAGTTGATGTTAAACACAATTAAAGTGATAAAACGTGTCACAGGGACTTTTTATTACGCTATAAGTTTCGCTGTGATCTTAACCTCCTTTGTTAATATAATAAATTACATAGACAGAACTCTTTTTAAATAGCATACAGTTCATGCATTGTTCACAGTTCACAGGCTTTTATCTGCTTTGTGTTTATATTTGTGACTTTTTAATCTGTATGTTGATTGTTCCTTCTAACATTATAAAGTACTCATTGTTTCCCGTGGCTTCGCCCGCGAAAAAAAAAAAATATCGGATCGAAATGTAAATATAATCTGTTAGCGGGAGCGATAGATGACCGGGTACGCCGAGAGTAAAAAACGAAGTTATTAAACGTATACTTATATTCACCAAAGAACAATTTCCAACATTTACGATGAGCCTACCCAAATACTCAAAACCAAACGTTTGCGAGTTTTAGGGCCTCACAGCGCCATCTAGTTAGTGCATTGAGCAACAATTCAAATATTTACCGCCAAAATAGATTTACAATTTGTTGTGGTTTCTGATAACACACAATTTAGACTTTAAAAATAACAATAAAAAACTGGTCGCTTCTGTGATGGTAAGCGCTAAGTCAACTAATACTCTTAGACATTCCGCCCACCAAGAACTATGTTCTTTAACATTACCAAATTATTAACAAAGTAAATGGACATACTGGCTCATTTTTAATAGAAATTTCTGTCTCGTTGGGCTATGAAAACAATAACAATAGAAATTACCGCCCACCGTGACTATTTCTTACATACACACAAAAAAAAAACTACGTATTATTTTTCATCTATATAACACTGTAGCTGTTAAGACACAACTAAACAAAACTTAAATTAACTTAATAAAATTTACACAATATCAGTGTTTTATCTAGGCAAAACGCAAAGTCGGTTAACTGGACGTTTACATATACCATTTTTAGTTTTAATTGTAACTACTCGTACAATTTGATCTTTTCCTGGATGTGTTTCAAGGATTTTGCCTAGAAGCCACTTCGCAGGTGGCAGATTTGGTTCTCTTATGATAACAATGTCATCAATTTTTGGATTAGTTTGGTGACTTGTCCATTTGTATCGATGCTGTAACGTAACTAGATATTCGTCACTCCAAAGAGTCCAAAAATTGTTGACCATTTTAGTAGTCAATCGCCATCTCTCCAACATACTCAAATCATTGACAGATATTTCATCCGTGACATTTATTAACGGTTCTCCTACGAGAAAGTGACCTGGTGTCAGTGGGAGGGGGTCATTTGGATTATCACTAATAGAAATAGAAATAGAAATAGAAATAGAAATCATTTTTATTGCATAAACTGTGTGTGAACTAATAATTAGGTACATGGTCTTAAACTTAAAAAGTAGTATGTATCAACAGTTTTTCCCTTTCGGGCGTACAATTCGACATTCGGATATTATACATGTTTTGTTTTAAAAAAAAAAAATAGTAATAGCATTTTGTTTACATACATTTTTTTTATACATAATATCTTTAAATATCTTTTACATATCTTTAAATTATTTACACATTATAATTAGGCTACTTACAATATTATACTAAGGGATGTTAAAATATTCCTTTAAATTATAATAAGCGTTGTTAATGGACGAGAATTTACACATGCCTCTACCTGTGCCAAGACCGTCGATAGTTCTTCATAAGTGAGCGTACTCTCGCCAATGACCTTCCGTAAGTGGGTTTTGACTGAACGCACACCAGCTTCCCATAATCCGCCAAAGTTTGGCGCTTGTGGTGGTATAAAATGCCAGGTGGTAGATTCCAAAGTCAGTAATTGCGCGATTTCATTTGGAATTTCTGATTTAGCCGTGTTAAACATATCTCGCAACTGTTTGTCCGCTCCAACGAAATTTGTGGCATTGTCGCTGTATAAGTTTTGGCAATGTCCTCTCCGTGACGTCATGCGCTTAAATGCTGCGACAAATGCTGTAGCCGTTAATGACGTAACTGCCTCCAAATGAATTGCGTGGCTGACCATACAGACGAATAAACATATATATCCTTTGTAGGATTTCGCTCCACGGCCTGGAGAAAAGCGAATATTGATGGGACCTGCGTAATCAACACCACTGGATTTGAACGGCTTGCTAGGCTTAAGCCTGGCTGCTGGAATTTGTCCCATCAAAGGAGTTTTGTTGGTTCTTGCTTGTCTTATACAAGTGACACACTCTCTATACAGCTTCTTTACCAATTCACGAACTCGTATGATCCAATATTGGCTTCTGAGATGGTTTAACATGAGTTGTGGACCTCCATGCATGGTTTTAAGATGAGCATCTGCTATAATTAATCCAGTAAGATGATTCTTACTGGGTAAGATTATAGGGTGACGTTTGTCATAACTCGCTTCAGATAGCTCTATTCGACCGCCGACTCGTAATATCCCGTCTTTATCCAAGATGGGACACAGAGATTGAAGACCACTCTTCTTTAGTACAAAACCTTGAGCCTTTAAATTCTTTGTTTCGTCTTCAAATTCTTGCGCTTGAACTTGCAAAATGCAATTCTTCAATGTTTGTTTCATTTCTTCGTTTGTGATAAATTTCTTGTGTATGTCTTTTCGTTCTAATTTAGGTAGCTTCAAATCCAAAAACCTTCTGCAGTAGGACAAAACTTTCATCATCCTGAAGAGTGAAGAAAATCTTTCCCATGGCCGTTCTTCAAGCTGCTTTTGGTAAGTGTATAAAGATTTGATTTTCTCCTCTTCATGTGTGTCTACTAATCCTGTGTTATTTTTTGTTACAGGTATCTCCATCAGCCAACTAGGTCCGTGCCACCACAGCGTGTGTTCTTCGAGATCAGCTGGACTCAAGCCGCGTGACGCACAGTCCGCTGGATTATTGTGTGTAGTGACATGGCCCCATTGCTCATAACCAATTATTGTCAGAATCTCTGAGACTCGGTTGCTTACAAATGTAGTCCATCGACATGCCGGTCCTTTCAGCCATGCTAAAACTACAGTGGAGTCTGTCCAGGCGTAAGTATTTTTCCGAGGGATCCCCATTACTTCAGAGACTTCACACAGCAACTTAGCTGCTAACGTTGCTCCTGATAATTCCAATCGAGGAATTGACATTTCTTTCTCTATAGGTGCAACTTTTGTTTTGGCCGTAACCAGGTTTACTGAGACGCAATTCTTTTCATCCATGATCCTGAGATACAAGTTTGCGGCATATGCAGATTGTGACGCATCAGAAAAGACATGTAGCTCAATTTTACATCCTGGTGTGTACTTCAACCATCGAGGTAAGTAAATCTTTTTTATTTGATTTAATTCTTCTCTATATTTCAGCCATTCCTGAGACAACTCTTCATGTAACTCTTCATCCCACTCCAGTTTAGATCGCCAAAGTTTCTGAAGAAACAATTTTGCTACTACAACTACAGGTGCGATCCATCCCAATGGATCGTATAATCTTGCTATATCTGACAGTACTTGTCGTTTGGTAACTTTCTTGTTTATTTCCGGTAAGTTTATTGAGTATTCAAAAGTATCTGTTTCCTTGTTCCAGCATATACCCAGAACCTTTACTAAATTGTCTGCTTTTATTGTTATAGATTCGTCCGATCGCTGTTTGTTATCGCCTATATACTGCAACAATCTTTCATTGTTACTGCACCACGTTTGAAGTTCAAAACCACCAGCATTCATCAAAGCATTCATCTCATCGTATATTTTGATCGCTTCACTTTCAGTTTGACATCCGGTCATGAGGTCGTCTATATAATAATCCTTTTTTGTGATTTCTGCAGCCACCGGATATTTATTTTGCTCGTCTTCGGCTAACCTCTGTATAGTCTTTACAGCTAAGTAAGGAGCACATGCGGTACCAAAGGTAAGTCTTGTCAATTTGTAATGCTGTACTGGTTGATCTGAATCTGATCTCCACAAGATTCTCTGATAATCTAGATCTTCATCGGCCACTCGAACTTGGCGATACATTTTCACCAAGTCTACTATTATACATATCTTATGAGTTATCCATCTCATAAGTAGATGTCTTAGATCTTGTTGGAGTTTAGGACCCACTAAAAGGTCATCATTTAATGCCACGCCGTTCATTCCCTTGCACGAACCATCAAAAACAACTCGCACTTTGGTTGTCACTTTATCATCTCGAACGACCGCGTGGTGGGGGAGATATACAGCCTTGTAGTTGTCAATTTCTTCATTATTGAGTAGCTTCATGTGATCTAAGGCTGAATATTCTTCAAGTACTGCTCTATAGTCATCATATAGTTGAGGTTTCTTCGTTAACCTGTTTTCCAAATAGTTGAGCCTCTTGCTCGCAATTTGTTTGTGATTACCATACTGACATTCAGGATCCTCATTTTTGAATGGTAATTTGACAACATATCTTCCATCTGAATCTCTAACAGTGGTTGAATCATGTAGCTCTTCACATCTTAGCTCTTCGTTCGTCATCTTTTTCTTAATAGATGGAGGTTCGTTTTCTACTTCCCAAAATTGCTTCAGTAGTTCATCTACTCTGGCCTGCAGATGCAGGGTGATTACGCTACCACTGAAGTTGATTCCCTCCTCCTGCGACACTCTACCTGATATTATCCAACCAAAGATGGTGTTCTGCGCTAATAGTCCTTGGGGATGTTTCATTATTCCGTTGAGTAATATGCCGCTGTAGACTTCTGCACCCAGCAAAACGTCTATGTTGCCTGGTGAAGTGTATGATGAATCTGCTAAGGTAACCTTCTTCAAATCAATCCACTCAGGTGGTGTGATGGTACTTGTTGGAAGCATTGACGTGAGTGCGCTCAATACATACGCATTTACCTTAATTATGTTGTTAGGATTATGACGTGACTCGACACATAGCGAAACCATGTGTTTGATATTGGTTTGACCATCGCCCAAACCTGACACCCAGCCACTTACTGGTACACGTTTAAGTACTAACAATTGCACAGTAGCTTCACTAACGAATGACGCTTGAGAGCCCTGATCTAATAATGCCCTAATAAAGTACTTGCTGCCGTTCCTCGACGTCGCCTTTATTACTGCCGTAGCCAGTAAAACATTGTAACTTTGATGCTCATTCTTTGAAAAATTCGCTACAATGTGTGTATTTGAGGAGTTTGACTCAACATTTCTCTGTGGTTCTTGGTTTTGATTATTAACTTGTTCTATCTCGGTATTGGAAGTGATCTTATTGGTTGCTGGTATCGTTAGTTTTTCTTCCTTTGTATTGTGTAATAGAGAATGGTGGCGCTTGCCACACTTTCGACAGTTCATGGATTGTCTACAATTCTTCACTGAATGGGATGTTCCAAGACAATTGAAGCAGAGTCGTTTATCTTGTGCGAGGTCATATCTCTCTTGGACCGATTTATGGCCAAATTGCTTGCAATGGCATATGTGGTGAGATCCGCTGCAACATGAACAGCTCGGCGTGTTCTGCCTCTTGTCTTCTTGCACTGATGAATGAAAGGACTTCGGTTTCACTGGTTGCCTTGAAGTCTGAGAAGTCGCTTTGTTACTCGCTTTACTACCTTCAATCATCTCTAAGCTCCTGAATCTGGATTCTAAAAACTCCACGAGCTGTGACCATGTTGGCAATTCATCTGTCATCAAACTGATTTGGTACTCCCATAGCTTATGAGATTCTTGGTCCAGCTTTGAAACAACTAGATAAACGATTATCGCATCCCATGATTCCGTAGAAACTCCGATGTTGTTTAACGACTTCAAACATGAGGAGGTGGTATCCAGCAATAATTTCAATGATGACGCTGTCTCTGTTTGAATCGGTCTTTGAGAAAACAATATCTGCATTATACTGTTGTATTTCTTATTGTTGTATCGCTTGACAAGCTGCGCCCATGCTTCTGTGTAGTTGGCTTCTGTAGTAGAATAATTTCTAATTAATACTTCGGGTTCTCCAGACAGGCTACTTTTCAGGTAGTGCAGTTTTTGTACGGGTGCTAGAATTGCATTGTTGTGAATGACAGACACAAACATATCATAAAATGTTTGCCATTCATTATATTTTCCATTGAACTTAGGCAGCTCCAGGCGAGGCAACTCTACATCACACTTGTCAGATTTCGTGAAGTGTTGTTGTGGCTCAGCGGCTTCCTGACTCGTTGGTGGACTTATTGCTTGATAAGCTTGTTTCAATAAACTTTTGTAGGATACATACATTTCTTGGAATTCGTCATAATAATCTTTGCTAAAATATTCTTCTTCCTGCCTGTCTTCCTTCGATGTTTGTGACACTAATTCCTTATGTCCTTGTTTAAAATCCTTCCAAAGTTCATCTAAAAGTTCAAGTCTGGTTTCTAAAAAGTGTTTCTTTATTCTATCTTTAGATGTTTTCTTGAAGTTTCGTTCTGCTTTAACCAACTTTTCAAGAAGATCTACTTGAGACGCTATTAATGTATCCATCGTATTTGCACGGAGTCATGTACAGAGTAAATAACAATGTTATTAACCACTTCACTGCTATTTTATACAAGTTCTAGAACAGCACCATATTGCAAAGTCAATGAAAAAACGCCACCAAAATTTTACAAGTCCAGTATAGTACAAAAACAACAAAGTCAATAAAATTTGTATCTGGATTTTTCTAAGTCCCGTATAGTATAAAATAATTAGAGTCAATGAGCACTGCAACCGAATTTTTCTAAGTCCACTATAGTATAAAATAATCAGAGTTAATGAAAACTCCGAGCGAATTTTTCTAAGTCCACTATAGTATAAAAGTAACAGAGTCTTTGAAATTTTACCAAATATTCTAAGTCTGGAGACTGCATGAATTTTTCTAAGTCTTTTTATCTTCACTTTTATTATCAATGTTCTTACTTACAGGTTCCAGGCACAATCCAACAATTTACCTTACACTCACTGTCACTGTCCAATCACTTTACGCGTCACTAACTTTTTCACTTTTATATTCTCACTATTCCAGGGTTTCGGCACCACTATGTTAGCGGGAGCGATAGATGACCGGGTACGCCGAGAGTAAAAAAACGAAGTTATTAAACGTATACTTATATTCACCAAAGAACAATTTCCAACATTTACGATGAGCCTACCCAAATACTCAAAACCAAACGTTTGCGAGTTTTAGGGCCTCACAGCGCCATCTAGTTAGTGCATTGAGCAACAATTCAAATATTTACCGCCAAAATAGATTTACAATTTGTTGTGGTTTCTGATAACACACAATTTAGACTTTAAAAATAACAATAAAAAACTGGTCGCTTCTGTGATGGTAAGCGCTAAGTCAACTAATACTCTTAGACATAATCTGTAGAACCCATCTGAACCCACAAAAAAAATCATTAAAATAGGTCCAGCCATTTAGGAGTTTGCCATATCTACATCATAATATTATAAAGATGTAACATTGGTTTGTTTGTAAAAAATAACATCTCTGGAAGTACCTACTTATTTAATTATGATTTTTTTAATTAGCTAGGCTACTTGTAGGCTACTGACAGCCATTTCACCAACCACTAAATAAGCGACTCTTAGGTTATTCCTAACTTTAGGGAGCTCCTAAGCTTGTACATTCGTTTCACCAATCGATTTACACTAGTTTCTTTCTAAGCTTTGTTTAACATTCCTAAACTTTTGACTTTTATCTATGGTTTATTTTTTAAAGTGATATAGGCGATGTTTTACTAAGATGAAGGATAGTTTTCAAAACTCAATCGCAATAATCTTAAGACAAATCGGAGAAAAATACGCTTATTAGCAGCTTTACTGGCGTAGACTCATAAACATAAACTCATAGTAGACTAAACAGTTTGACATATGTGAATAAACTTTAAACGAAAATAATTTTCGACCAGTAACGTCGTAAAAGCTTCTCACCAAACGAAATTTCAATATAAACTAGCATGGAATTGTTAACGACAATAATTAAATAATATTACAAATGAAGGTCCTTCCCTGAACTTCACTAAAACTAAATTGAGGTACAAATATTGTTTCGGTACTAGTTCTATGGGTCGTTCAATTAAAAGTTACTTGATGAGGTTAGACATATCTTTTATTTACAGTTTTTTTTTTCATCTATGCTCCGTATACTACTTGCATTTAAACAGTGTTAGTGTATTCAAGCTAGTTAAAGGATTTGATAAAACCAGTCTAGTCACCAGCCAAAGTCAAGTAAGAGAGTCATGGTCCAGTCGCAGTCAAGTCAAGCCCTAGTAAAGTGTTAGACATTTTACTAAAACTTCTGTTACAGTTTTTGGAGCGAAAACAAAATTCAACTTTGTATGATTTGCCTACACTCATGCACGTTCACGAACTATTATTAGTTAATAATTCACCATTATTACATGTTAACACTCAACATGATGCAGCCAGCATGATGGGAACGCTACCCACTGGTAGTGGGCTTGAGCACTTGAGTTACCTATAGGCTCGATGACTTGTAGGTAACTTGGTTCTTTGCTGTATATAGCTTTAGTTTAGTTTTAGGAAATATAGGCAATTGGCCCGTATATACACTCAACGAATCATAAATTTGGAAAGTAATACAAAAGCGATGTAATTTTTTCACTATCGCGCCAAAACTACTATTCAGATGTTTTGTTTTTTTTTTGGCCTCGTTAAATGTCATGGTCCAGTCTTAGTCAAGTCATGCCATAAGTGGTAGAGACTATACTAGAACTTCAGCTTGGGTACAAAGCCTATCTGGTGTATATCTACACAATCAAAATATATGTAAACATTTCAAATTTCCCGCCAAAGACAATGCCCATCACCTTAAGAGTTACATGTAGTCGGCTTTTCCGCACGCAAGTGTTATTACCACCGCGAGGCACGAAACCTTCGTCCACAATGTGGCCGAGATTTATTACCATTTACCACGCAGTCCTTCTTGAAGTATCTACCTACAACGCTCAACAGATGGGCAGATGCTCCTCTGCGCATTTCTCGCGATGAAAATGTCCGTGGCTATAATAGCTAGCCTAGATGACAATAGAATGCGCAGCTTTTTAGAGCTGATTTTTAACATTGGATATGACAAAAGCAATTCGTATGTATAGTATCTTCTGGGGAAACATAAACGTAGGCAGGTTGAGGATTAACTCTTAAACCCTCTTCCCACCTCCTTCCCTCGAAATGCCTTAAACAGCCCAATAGTATTATACATACTGTAACTAAAATATATTCTGACTCTTTTTCGAATCTGTGACACCATTCTGTAATATCGTCATCATCAGAGCCTAAAACTCGTGAAAATTGCAAAAAATACTTATCGGTGTGCGAGTCAGACTTGTCTGGTTTGTTTTTGCCTCAAAGCTCGACCCCTCCGCCCCGAAATGTAATCCTGGCTACGGCCTTGGCAAGCATGCTAAATCTTTGGCCGCATATTCACTTTCCGTCAGGTGACATGTTGGTTAAATACTTGCCTATCGAACATAAAAAAAATTGTATTGTCTGGTACTGACTAAAGAAGAGCTGAAAATGAAGCTCAGTAGATAGCATTGGAAGAGGCCGCAGGCTACGAATTGCGAGGCGGAGAGTGTCCGACAGACAACTATTATAATCTATAGTATATTAGGTATTCACATCGAATTCCTCCATTCCTCCAAGACCAGTTTTTACATCAGAAAACGCTTTCCGTTGGCTAATGAATTAATTTATGAGAATGAATGTGTAAATAAAAGGGAAGGGCGTTGATTGCTCGGAAGGATCCCATTTACATTCGTCAGTTCGGAACCCTTTAGACCGACCTCTCATGTCAAACACAGCGGCCTCTCATCCTTAATCAAATCATGAATGTTGTTTTCACGACAGAAAAAGTCGACTCTTTTTGTTTGTTTTCGAGGCCGGCTCTGTTGGAGTTGGCTGTTATACGAGTTTACAATTTGTGAGCATGTTGGAGGAAAAGTCGTAATTATTTCTGCAAATTTTAATTAAATATGCATATGTATATATATAAATCTTCATTGTGTTTCTTCTTATTTTATTGTTTATGTACTTATGGGCAATAAATATATTTTTGATTTGATATGTTTGATGAGGGAGAAATTCTGTTTTGTATGTTGTTATGATTATTTTTATAGGTAAATTTCTTAATATGCGGTTGTAGTAGACGCATCGGCCCGGCATCAGATCATGTCATCACCGCCTTGTACACCATATATAGAAAATATTATTTTCTATATTATAGCTTGACACATATGGTTTCAAGTTAAGTGCGTAACTCTAAAATCACGACTCGGATAAGCCTAAAAAAGGTTCTAAGTTAAGTTAGTCTTGAGTTTTCAAAGAAAGGTTTCTTTTTTATTCGTAATAGGCAAGCAAATGACCACTAGGATCTCACCAGTGATGGTAAGTGACGATACGATCGACGATAGATCATGTTCGCCCAGAAGATACCTGTTGATTCGTGACTTCAAGACTCCCCGTTTATAATTATCGGAAAACACAGACTCGGGCAAGGAATTACATTTTTAACGGTACGCATAATAAATATTAAAGCGATTCGTTACGATCGAGCTATCTAGCTTTTTTTTTTGTTTGACCACTATGTCACCATTTTGTAAGTGATGATTTGGCGATTTTATAAATGACTGTAGCTCAATCGCTACCGGGACATCTTTTTTTTCAATTTGTATGCTAGATAGCCAAGCATTTCACCGCTATCTCAAAGTCGTAGTGCAATGAGCTTCACTCCTTTGCTGTACGGATGATAAACCTAAAAGCGAAACGCTTCGAGCGAACTAGATTCGATAGATTTTCAACTTTGCTGGTAGTAAAGTAAACAGGGCAGTTAGTAAACGATCAAATTATTTATAATAAATAAATGATTTCACACTCACAGCCCCAAACTAAAATCAATGACTTATGCCGTGGGTGCCGGAAACATTCACATCACACACACAATCACAACCGGAGCTAGAAAGTTCAGAAACACAAATTTTGAGAGGAGAAATCTTACGTTCCCGTCGGGAATCGAATCCGATACCCCTGCTTAGAAGTCGAACGCCCACAAGCCTACGGGCAGTTCAGATAATATTTATTATTTGCACGGAATAGGAATGGAAGTAAAATAGTGGCTCGTATGTAAGAGAATTCATCGCCCACTAGTCCCCACTATATCCACGAGCTGCGCCCGTAACACGATAATGCGCCGCAGATCACTAACAAAGCTTGCAATATATTGCGTATTTGAAACTAAGTTACCTCTACAGCCCCATGAATTAACTGCAATGCATGCGCGTCAATCGGTTCGTTTGAAATGTGTCTTGGTAATAGGGATAACTTAATACGTTCGGTATCTTTTGTGATTAATGCTTTAATGGAATACGTATATTTTTGGTTCTTACATGTGATATGTGATGTTATGATTAGCGTTGCCACACGTCCCGATTAACCCTTGATCGGGACACCAATGTCCCGATTTGATAGAACTACGCGCCATAATTACACGCACGAAGCTAATATTCATAAAATACTAGCCGTGCCCCGCGGCTTCGCCCGCTATTATCAAATTAAAAAGTAGCCTATGTGTTTATCCTAAGTATAATCTATGTACATTCCAAATTTCATCCAAATCCGTTCAGCCGCTAAAGCGTGAAGAGGGAACAAACATACTTACACACTTACACACAAACTTTCGGATTTATAATATTAGTAGGATAAGTTTTACGGAGCCACCAATTAGAAAATTAAAATGAACGGCTTGTTTTGATTCACAAAATCTAACACTCTTTTAAAGTTCTTAAGATATCGTGAGAATGTCGTAGTGTACGTAAGATCCATAACTAAACACACAAAGCACACTCGAACACGGTTATTGTCCCTTAAATTTGCTCAGCTTCATCTACACGTATGTTTTTAAGTACAAAAGGACGCCATTGTGTTGGACTCGAGTAGGAAATGGATGCAATGATGGCTCTTCCCTTCTTAATGGCTCTCGAAATGAGCACTCACCACGATATATCGGGACAGATAAGGACCGTGTTTAAATAATAAGGATATACGACGTATGACCCGTTTCCAAACCACGGAGTACTTAATGCCCGTATTTGCATTTTGCTTATTACGAAAGGGTGTGATCTTTGCGACGTAAATCGAAAAACACGCACTCTGCGTGATTGTTTAAGAACGTTTAACGTAACTTACATAAACGCTCACGTCCCACCACTAAGTTCGATGATTTGTGTCGTGGGTGCAAGAAAAAATTAACATCACGCACACAATCACAACCAGAAAGAGAAACACAAATTTATTTTGGAGAAAACTTGCATTTCGCCGGGTATCGAACCCGATAGTAGGCGAACCAAATTAAGCCTACGAGCATTTCACTTATACTTAATTGTATACTTACATATACTCTGAGACGTATACCTACGTATATTATTATATTATCTCATTGTCTTTCTACTAACCTTCAGCTCGGTAGCTTGTAGTGAGCTTATACCTAATTTAAGTATTTTGCTGTATATGTTTTAGGTAAGCCCGTAAACTTAGCTAAAAAATGTTGTAAAAAAATTTACAGACACACAGATATACAAGTACATTATAACACAAGAGAGACAGAACAAAAAAGGGGTGTTGTACATCCCTCTTTTTCGTAGGAGGTTAATGAAACTGCTTGCATAAGGGATAACAAACAGTACTTGAATCTCAAGCCTTCAGTTTTTTTTTATACTTTGGATTCACATACCTAGTATTTGCATATAATGTCGAGTAATTAATATATTTAAACATAGCTAGGTATTTCATAAATCCAGTCCTAGTCGCAAATCACAGTCAAAGTCATGGTCCAGTCATAGTCAAGTCATGCCCTAGTAAAGTGGTAAAAACTTTACTAGAACTTATATTAGAGTTTCAATTTGGAGCGGAAGCGAAAATCACGTTTTCAACTTTGTAAGTTTTGCTTACACTCATGCACGTTCACGAACTATTAACAATTAATAACCTACAATTATTACAGATTGACACTCGAAGAAACAAAATTTTAAGAAAATACAAAACCGACAACGACATTCATTGATTTTCGCGCCTAAACTCAATTTTAGTACTTCTATTGTACTCGTAATTAATAATGTAAGTTGTTTACGGTATTCAACTTCAGTGTACCTACCTATAAGGTTATGACAGCTGGAGTAGGGAAACTGTAACCCAATATCCATTTAAGTTGGTGAATTAATTAATCGGTAGAATGCCTTTATGTTTATGTATGTACTTACTACATTGGAATTACCTGTCAACACTGTGACCACAGTATACATATGGTATACGCATGACTGTGTGTAGGGTTACTAACTGTTTGATGGTTAATATACCAACTGATGCGAAAACAATGAGGTTTCCATGGTTGTTATATAATAATAAAAACCCATGTTATTTTCAGAAGCACGAATAATCCACTGCATCCAAAGGTTGGCTGAAAGATTACTCAGAGGCAGCAAGTTATATTAAAGTTTTATATATGGGATTATAGGTACTGCACAACATAAACATAAACACTTTCACACTCACAGCCTCACACTTAAATTCATTGACTTGTCGTGGATGCCGAAAACATTCATATCATACACAAAATCACGACAAGAACAGAAACGCACGTTTTTCTTAGGGAGAAAATTTGCGTTCCCGCCGCGAATTGAACCCGATACTTCTACTTAGAAGGCAAACGCCTACCTTACTAAGCCATCGCGACGAGCAGTTCTTTACTAAAACTATTTAAGGGGCAGATATACGTCAATACGAAAATATTTTTAAACCACAACCCCCTTACACTTATGCATAAAAAAGGTGCATATTACATTATTTAAGATTTTATTTAATTTCGTGAAAATGCGCCTAAAAAAATAAAACAAAGAGTCATTTGCCTAAAATATATACGCATTATAAATAACTCTCACATTGTAAACACAAAATGATGGAGTAAAATGGTTATAAATGGCTTGACTCGACTGTGACAGAACCATGACCTTGTAAATAAGTGCTTACGCACTTTGCTTATTTCATGACCATAATCATGGCGATTTGCACACTGACTCCATCTCTACATATTACAAATATAGCTAATAGATCTCGTAGAGTTTCTTGCTCTAGTATCGAGAGTAGAGTGAAGTGACTGGTGCAATGCACTCTGCTTAGATTGCAGTACGCAATCGCCTGATGTATGCAGGCCTGTCACTACTGAATTTTAAGGTTGATTGCTTTTAACGAGAAGACGTTATCGTGTTAGCAGAGCAAGCTTTCCCGTTAGAGTCTAAGTTAAACTGTTTGAAAAGGTTAATGTTCACTGGGATATAGCAAGCTCCTGATCCAATTAAGTAGCAACTGATAATGCTTTTACAGTTCTTGTGTGCAAGAAGTTTTTATCTTTTACAGCCGAGTACTCGAGTTTTTAATGATAGTAAAAGTTTTATAATGCTCTATAGTGTTTACAATTGAATTAAGGACTATTCTTCCTAATCCCTGGTTCAATTCTTAATTAATTAAAAACTCAATGATTAAATTGTAAATAACTACAAGAAAATTTCAAAACTTTTACTAACGTCAATAAAAATATATATATATATATATATAAAAAAAAATTTAAAAATTAAAACCATTATATCATCTAATATTTATTTATAACTAGCTGTCCCGGCGACCTTCGTTCCGCCTAACAGTCAATTAATGTGCATATTTAGGAAGCCATACCCGGCATGCGTTACAATGTCACGTGACTATATTATTACAACCTTCATGTTTATGTTTGCCTAGTACTTTACCAAATCCGAGTGACGTATGAGAAAATGGAAAGCATGTCGAAATGTAAAAAAAAAATTTAAAGAAATGTACGTTCTTAAAAAGTATCCTATGTCCTTCTCCTGGCTCTAAACTACCTCCCTGCCAATTTTCAGCTAAATCGGTTCAACCGTTCTTGAGTTATAAGTGGAGTAACTAACACGACTTTCTTTTATATATAGATAAGGAAAGCGACAAACAAGATGCTCGTGTGATAGTAAGCGACACTTTGTACCTGCTTGACATCAACACTCCTAGGAAATTGTTATATGAGTCGCCGGAGCCTCATTCGTCGATCCAAAGGGGGTACCAAATGCAGGTGAAGGCAGCTTGGGTGATAGAGTGAATTGCCGCCCTTTTCATGCTTACGCACGTCCTTCTATTGGGACACTCAGGATAAATTCAAACCTAAAACTAGTTTAAGAACGTGTTTTAAGTAAAGCCTCAATTAATAAACTACACTCAGTACTCAAATTGCAAATCTATCTCTAATAGTGAATAGACGAGTAGCGCTCAACTGAACCTTGAACCGATTTTTTGACCAAGGATCGATTGAAAGGCCATTTATTCTTATCTCTGTAGACATGACAACACAAGGTACTCAATAATTAAACGCAAGCATAGCTTAAAAAAACCGACTTCACCGCTGTATCTTTGGAACCTTGATCAGATTTAATGTATTGCACACGCATTAATGACGATAACTCAAAAACTAGAAATCAAATCTTGATAGAATTTTAATGGGATCACATGGAAAGCACCAGCTTTCAAATAATATTCATCAAAATCGGTTCACAACGAAAGAAGTTATGAGGTAACTTTTGAAGTCGGTTAAACGATAACATCGTCATAATAGACATTATTGAGGATATTTCAAGAACTACTGATCAGATCTTGATCAAATTTAAATGGGACCAATTAGAAGGCAACATCTTTCAAACTAAAAAAAAATTCGAAATCGGCTCACATGGAGAGAAGTTATGAGGTAACACAATAAAAAAAATACAGTCGACTTGAGTACCTCCTCCTTTTTGGGAAGTCGGTAAAAAACAAAAAACAATTATTATTCAAGAAGGGATTAAGCAAAGACAATCTTGAATCATTTACTGAAAAGAGAATCACCTGAAAGAAGAACAATGACATTTGTATAATAATGAGCACTTTTTTAATTAGTAATTTTATGACGAAACGAGCATTCTTATATTAAGCGACATATTTGCCCATTACTGTTCAGTGACGCCCAGAGTTTTTAATTTTGAAAATAAAAACTAAACTACTAAAACTACTTATAAAAACTGTCAAACGTCATCCATTGATGGTTGGCATACCTCCAGTTCGCTCGAAGCGTTTTGCTTCTACGTATATCATCCGTACAGCAAAGGAGTGGAATTCATTGCCTGCGTCATTGTTCCCCGAGGGGTATAATCTGGGAGTCTTCAAGTCAAGAGTGAATAGGTATCTTCTAGGCAAGCATGTTACATCTTCGGCCGCATCGTCACTTTCCATCAGGTGAGATAGTGGTCAAATGCTTGCCTATTATGCATAAAAAAATAACTATCGTAAGTTTTATGTATATATTTTACGTGTTATAAGCCGTATGTAACATTGAAACATCAGAGCTTTGAACTTAGGTCAAAATCCTATATATATGATATCTACAAATCTCTCTTAATATACCTACTCGTACTATACGTATTATGTCCATTGTCCGTGTTATAAGTAGGGACCTAAGTTGTCCTCTCCCACAGTGATAGACGGTGAGTCTCGTGTGACCTGTAGTGACTTAAGTTTAACGCCATGTTAAGACATGATCCTCCATCGTCGATCGCATTATCACTTAGATAGATAGATAGATAAATTCTTTATTTGCACACCAAAAAATAACACTTACAAAGAAATCTTAAATATAACATAGGAGCACAAAGGGCGGTCTTATCGCTCAAAGCGATTTCTTCCAGACAACCAAGGGGAGATGATAAAAATATTACAAACAGGGACGGTGGTGTACACGTGTTCAAATTAATAAATGTACTCACCATCAGGTGACATAATAAAAAACATAAACGCTTTCACACTCACAGTCCCACACTAAGTTCGATGACTTGTGTCGTGGGTGCTGGAAACATTCATATCACACACCAATTACAACAGAAAGTGATCATATGTTTGCCTATCCTGAATAAAAAAAACTAAATTAATTTTAGATATTCACAAAGCTTCGAATATTTGTAATCAGTCAACCAGAAAACAATTAAATAGACTTGGTCTAATCATTCTATTTCACCATATGCTCAGTTGAATAGGTAATTGTTTAAAATTAAAATTAACATCATATCCGCCTCAATATTTATCAACGTGTTGAATGATTGATATTGCTGTGAATTCTTTATTATAAATTGATTAGAATTGATCATACAGATGTTAAAGTTGAATCTCATTACTTACTTCTCAGTTACGTGTATGTGGAGTGAGCCTTTAAAATATTTTCATTTATACCATTAACATTTTAATTTTTAGATTTTAGGCCATAGGTTTAAATGTTCACAAAAAAATTGAAGTTATTCCTTTTATGGTTTAGACGCAAATGCCTCTGACAAAGGGACGGACGGACAAAATGCTGAACCACTTCATTTTTTTAAGCTCGATAGGCCTAACATATACCTGTTCGCACTTGAATTGAAGACACCCAGACTATACTGTTCGGGGAACAAAGACGAGAGCAATGAATTCCACTCCTTCGCAGTACTGCTGATAAACGTAAAAGCGAAACGCTTCGAGCAAAATTATCATTTACATGTTCGAGATCGCTTCGCTCCATCAATAAAATAATACAGAATATTTGAAATTATATCCAACTCCAAGTATTCATTCTACGTCTATACTAATATCGAGTAGTACGATAAGATCTCTATTATCGAGAAGAACATCAACAACAGTAAACACGGAACAACAGAAGTAAATGAAACACAAATATTTAATTGGTCTAATTATCTCGCTGGATCCTAACGATCCAAGCGATGAATGTGCCAATTTAATTAACCAAATCACGAACGCATCGCGCCCACTCATCATAACACGCAATCAGAAAGCATTTGCGATTGGTTTATTTTGACAAAACATTTTAGTGGAATGCTCGTACATTAACAGTTAATTAGAATAAGGTACTAATAAGATCTTTGATCAGAAATACTTGTTTTAATTGTACCTGTTCTCGTGATTTTCGCATTTGAACATCTGGATAACCACGGACTCCACACATACTGGAGGACCACGGTACACTGTATTTCAGATGCCATGCAGTGGCTTAATAGTTCTCGCTCGTTCTCGCAATAGTAGTAGCGTATGTTTATAAATGTCTATTTTTATTCCATATATTAAGCATTACATCATCATTCCCGAACGGTACAATCTGCGTGTCTTCAAGTCTAGAGTGAATAGGTATCTTCTAGGCAAGCATGTTACATATTCGGCCGCATCTTAACTTTCCATCAGGTGAGATAGTGGTCAAATGCTTGCCTATCTAGCATAAAAAAACATCATCATCATCTCAACCACAAGAAGTCCACTGCTGGACATAGGCCTCCCCCGAAGATCTGCAAAAAGAACGGTTGTTAGCGGCCTGCATCTAGCGTCTTCCTGCGACCTGCTGCCGTATTCTGTATCATGGATGGGCGTCATTAAATGTCAAAAAACTGTCAAAAGTGACATACCACCTGTCAAAAATGACATAAAATCTGTCAACAATGACATAATAGCGTCAAAAATCAAGCCGATTCAACGACCGAAACGAAAGAATGAAACAATGAGAATACAATACATAAACCACAGAGCATGAAATATCCTCACACTGTTACTTGTGGCGAAATTGTCTATGAATTACGTTTTTCATGTATATTTATTTTCGTGGTAGTGCTCGCGAATTGGGAAATTTACCAGTTGATTTGGTGAACAATAGTTATAACATATTTACAGCTAAGGCGCTACGTCTAGTAGAAACGCAAGCGAGTTCATAATCTCGTGACAACAGAAATACAGAGCATATATTCAGTACTACGTGGACAGTTTAAGATATCAGACAATTCGCTGATGTCAAATAAATGCAGGCCTTACATTCAGTTTATAATAATTTAATCATTAGTTTTTTTTATTTATGGTTTCAAAGATAATGTAATCACTATTTTCTCTTGAGCGTTTAATTTTTGAAAACAATAAAACAATAGATATTCGTCGACATGATGACAAATTAAAGTCGTTTTAACTTTATTAATTTCGTATCGCTGGAGAGAGGCTAAGCTAAAATTTAATGTTTTTTTAATGATTGGTTATTTTTAATAAATTCAGTCGGTTCTTATTTATTTAAATCTATTTATTAATTTCCAAGGAGTTCAACAATTACTTTTAGGAATTCGATTCCACAAATAGGGTGAAATTAAACGTAATTCTTTGGTGGTTTTTATTGCTATTTTGTCTGTGTACTAAAACAGCTGCCCCCCCTACAACGTATCTTTGTTGCACGCGGTTTCTATTTAAAATAAGCAAAAATGAACCTTATTTCTTAGAAGTTTTGTCTTGAAACCTTTTCAACAATTTCGTATTGAAACCGTTTGCAACAGAGATAGGTCTGGCCTTTATTTGGTGGTTTTATTGCTATTTAGTTTGTGGGCTAAAACAGCTGAGATTTGTCTATGGGCGTGACGCCCATCCATGACGCTGACTTACAGAATTAGGCTGCTGCATTATATCGTCCGTCCATCTTGTGAGCAGTCTTCCGACACAGCGCTTGCCAGCCCGCGGCCTCCATTCGAGAACCTTTCGGCCCCATCGGCCATCAGTTCTGCGTACTATCTTACATTATCTTCATATATATTTTCGTTCTTTTGTACATGTGTATGTGACTAAACTTCTCCTAAACGGCTGGACCAATTTTGATGAAATATTTTGAGTGTTCAGGTGGATTGAAGAATTGATAAGATTCACAATTCAATCCTATAAATAATGTTATTTTAATTTACGCGGGCGAAGCCGCGATTAACAATTGGTGTATAGATATGTTACTAATTAGTGTGTGTGTTTGTATTTGTGTGAATTTAATTATAAAAATACTCTGTAATAATTAAAACTTAATTTAAAAACCAAAGATAGTCAATATAAAAAACGCGTTACAAGTGACTTTGAAAATGGTGATTCAAGGTACAGCGAAGGTTACTGTATTGATTAATAAAAATTTTTTTTTCTTTAATAGAAATAAATTGGTCCAAAATAAGACTATAATTTCTCAATCGTCAAAGTTTAAAATATTTTTACAATTTACAATTTGTTTTACATGCTGGTAGGATATTTTCTCATAATCGAGTGCAAGAAGAAAACTCCAAGAAGCTATAAAGGTAAGTAATTTTCCTTTGCGTATTAGTTTTTGAACAAAATAAAAAATTAAACAAAATAATAATAAAAAAGAAATCAACAATAACACTAGAACGTTAAAGCTTAAATTAAGAATATAAAATTACTTTGCATATATAACCAATTAAAAAAATAAATAATAAATCAAATTAAGTAAGAGTATTTAAACACCCTTTATAATGACTAAGTTGTTTACATTTGCAAGCAGACCAGTTAGCTGCTCGTGGCTGCGTTTAGAACTCGCAACAATACCCATTGTAGGTATCTATCTACCTGCGTCCCGCGGCGGGCGGCGGCGGCGGCTTGAATGAGTGCTTACGACGATGGTCAATAAAATTTTTATCAAAACTATCTCATTACTTGTATGATTATTGTGTATGTTAATTTTAAGTTAAAAATTAGATTAAAATCTAATAACTGCTAAACAGTGTGAATCTGTGCGAATGACTGTACCAACACAAACCTCTTTTGGTTTAATGGTACTGTACCTACTATAAACTGTATGTAAAATTTTTATTAAATAAATTAAAAAAAAAAAAAAAAAATACCATAAAACGAAACCCATGTCGATAATTCCAAATAACAATTAGCGTTCCGTGGTGGTTAAGTGAAATCCGAAGACATAAATTAACTCGGTACTCAACCCATTAGGTGCCTAAATATTAAAACGGTTGACACTGGAGTGTTTATAACTCCGCATCCCTAATGACGCCGTTTGTTCTGAATGGAGCTTCCGTGACGCTTTGTTGTTAAAGACCATGAAATACCCAACTATTAATATTAAATGACGACCCGGATCACAAAACTACTTAAATCATCAAATAGATTTAATCCAAGCTACTGAAATGTTAATACTAAAGTAGTGAATTCTGATGTTTTGTTTTATTCTAGGTATAGGTATATTTTGATATTTTGACCACCATCTCACCTGATGGTAAGCGACGATGTGTCCTATATTGTACTCATCAGGAATACCAATTCAGGCAAGGAGTTTCATTCCTTTGAGGTTTCCGTGTTTTGTACCGATATAAAAAAGCAGGTGGTTCACAAATCGAACGTATTAAAAAAATGTGTGTTACCTAATAACTTCTTTCTAGGTGAACCGATTATGTGTGCTTCCCATGTGGTCTCATATAAATTTGATCAAGTTCTGACCAGTTAGTTTTTGAGTCATTATGAATAAAGCGTAAGTCAGATTTTTTAACCTTTGCTTGCGTTTAAAATTACCCATTGAATGGAGAGGTAATGTTTTTCTTGGTGTTCCATGTACCTAACCACCTTAGGTGTGCTGAACCCACTAATATATTTATTAGTTTAAATAATTTATTAGTCTTATGATCTATAAAAGGTCTTAAACAGCCTGCGACGCGACGTGTTCATCGGTCACGTTTCGCTCGAAACCAGAAATATCAAATACTTCGGCATTTATCTTTTATACTTAATGGCCGTGATTCTGATGTCACACACTAAATTAAACTAAAACTATTCCTGTCTTTTACAAAATAGGAACACAAGACAGAGATAACATACATTTTAGTGCTGTCAAGTTAGTCAGAACTTAGATTTCTATGCAAGCTTAGTCGAATATGTAATTGGTGTTGACTAAAAACACACGTGCATTTCTGCTTCTGCTGTTCATATTTTAATTGATAAACTAGCTTGACAGCACTAAAATGTATGCTATCTCTGTCTTGTGTTTCTATTTTGTAAGAGACAGGGATAGTTTATATTTAATTTAGTGAGTGTACATCAGAATCGAGGCCAATCTTTCTTAGCCGTTTTCATATCTTATAGTCTTTGGACTCTATCCTCAGTTAGTAAATATATAGGATGAAAAAGGTCGAATTGGGCACATCCACACATTTCTGCCCATACACGTATCGATTCAACTGCCCATTTATCATTTTACATTATCAAGGTTAACATTTGATAATTAAGCAATAGTAGGTAATAAGAAGTTACCAGAAAGTTTTCTCTTTGCCCCCTTTTACTGCAGTATGCCGAAGTCGTTCTCACCATATTTCACGTTAATCTTTTGATGAGAGTTGAAAAGCCGCCGAGCTTTTGGTTACAGACTGTAAAAGTTCCCATGTAATTATTAAAATGCCAAAAAGAAACTTGTTTAATATTGTAATTTAATTGTAGCTGTAATTAAACAAACAAAACGCATTTATACTCACAGCCCCATACTAAGTTCAAATACTTGTATCGTGGGTGCCGGTAGTCACATCACACACACATTACATCCGAACCAGAAGCACAAATATCGATAGGGAAGGAATTTTTGCTCCTGCCGGGAATCGAACCCAGGACCCACGGTGCAGAGGGCGGAGACCTGTCCACTACGCCAACTGGTTGATTGTCACAATTAGGATAATGTAGTAGGCAGTTAATATCTTATCTATCAAACAGAGAATTTGTGTTCCGATAGCTATCCTTGAGAGCAAGTTCACCTCTTATGCTTACTCTCGACACTACATCATAAGAACAGGTAAAGTCTATGAGATACATAAATATTTAGAAGTGAAACTTCTTAGGGCTTTTAAATTCTGATCCACATCTTTTTGTGTGACGAAAAGCGGTTAGGGTAAACTCAAAATAAAAAAAACAGTCGAATTTACGGCATCCTTCTTAAGTAAGTCGGTTTAAAGCGTAGAAGTATGCCGGATTATGTAGTAACTGTTACTTATTCTGTGCATACTTTTAACTTCAAATAAATAAAACGATTTCTCCTAGACTATTTGTCCTAATTATATACAGTAAAAATTAAATTGTATCTACGTGAACTACGTGAGACGATAAAATAATTTATTTAGATAAGGATTTATAATGAATGCCTCAAAAAGCCAACAAAACAAAAGCCGCTATTTAAACAGATTTTTAACAAAGGATTTTTTTTCTGAGCTATACATGTTGTATGTATGCTGCCGCAGATTTTTTTGTAAAACTCACGAAGGCCAACATTTTTGCCATACATTATATTCACCAATGTTTAACTATTTAGTCAGCGTACGCGGATAAACGGGCCAGTTAGCAAAGTCTTACGAATATCATTATTTTGAACTGAAAACTAACTTTTATCCCAATAAAACATAGACTACGACACTCGGCGATAGTGTAGCTATCTATTAGTGAAAATAATGTCAGAATCGGATCATTCGTTTTAGAGATTACCCTTTACAAACAAACAAACAAACTTTACCTCTTTATAATATTAGTATAGATTAGTATTAGTATAGAAGTAGGTAACTATAATAAACTTTCCAAAATACCAGCGCCAACCGGCGAAACTTAAACTTGCCTCGTTTTCAGCTGGAAGCTTACTGTAGCGTCAACGAAGCAAAGCTCAGGCAGACTTGACAGGCGTAGGCTTTTAGCACTTTTGTACCAGTTTGCTGAAACGTTGTAAAGCACCATCACACGACATAGCAGTTTTTAGCAATTCGCCACAACTATGTATGGAAGATGTAGTGGCAAAGATTGAGAGAGGGATGCTGAGATGGTGTATCTTGAACAGGTCTAAAACCATTAAGGCAGTACAAAAGTACCCGCAATCAACGACCAGTCATAAAAAGACTCATGAATGTAGAAGAAGATGTGGTGGAGAGGTGAAGTTTTTGCCTACCCCAAAGAGGAGATGTGGGATGCATGTATTTTTTTTTACAGATAGGTAAGCATTTCGTCGCTATCTCACCTGATTGAAAGTGACGATGCGGCTGAAGATAAAGCATGCTTACCGAGAAGATAACTATTCACTCTAGAGAAGACTCTCAGATTAAATTGTTCGGGGAACAAAGACCTGGGCAGTGAGTTCCACTCCTTCGCTGTACGGACAATAAATGTAAAAGCAAAACGCTTCGAGCGGATATAAGTTATGTCAACCATATATGGATGACGTTCGTCAGTTCGTCTTGTGGTCCGATTATAGAAAGGGCAAGGAGGAAACAATTGGTGTAATTCGAGTGCACACTCTCCGTAATGCAAGCGACAGAACAACGACAGGCTAGCTATCTTACGTCGACTGAGGCTCTGCAACTTGGCTACATCTAGCTTGTCACCAATGAGTCGCTTTGCTCGCCAATCAATAGAGTCACTGTACTATGTCAATGTGTTCATGTATGTCAATGTATTCATGCGCTCTGTAAAGAAAGGAAACTCCCTGTCATCGTTCTAATTTCCCGATAGATATAACTTAGGCCTCTTCCAGTACAGAGTGATTAAGCATTCCGATTTTAAGTAGTTTTTTTTTCAGACATGAATTTGCTTTAGCAAATATTTCTTTTGTTTCACGATATATATATTTTTTACTTTCATATAGTAGTATGAGTCAAAAATATATTCCCGAGCTAAATTGGAGCTACCACTGTTTTAGAGTACCAGTTTCGTGGTAACACTGGTAAAAATTATTACCGTTGTACTACTAGTATGACTTGGTTGTAGCACGGGTTTTTTTTTTTTTTTTTTATGATTTATAGATAAACATTTGACCACTATCTCACCTGATGGAAAGTGATGATGCGGCCGAAGATGTGACATGTTTATCTAGAAGATACCTGTTCACTCTTGACTTGAAGACTCCCAAATTATACCCCTCGGGAAACAAAGACACAGGTAATGAGTTCCACTCCTTCGCCGTACGGATGATGTACGTAGAAGCGAAACGCTTCGAGCGAACTGGAGGTATGTCAACCATAAATGGATGACGTTTGACAGTTTGTCTTGTTGTTAGATGGTAAAACGGGCATGGTGGAATTAACTCATGTAATTCCTGCGCACACTCTCCAAAATGTAGACGATAGAATACCGATAGACTAGCGACCTTACGTCGGTGACTGAGACTCCGCACTTGTTACAACCTAGAGTACAACGATCTTTATCAGAAACTCCGCGGGGCATGACTAGTATGAATTACATACTTGTTAAATTGAGAATTTATAATCACACTGATTTTAAAACCAACTCAATTTATAAGCCTACCTAAAACTGTTGTAGAGGTGAAACTGTGGTTAGTATTAATTAATAAAATTACCGTCGTCGGTGGCTTTTAACATAATTGATGTTTATTACCATTACAGTTTCCTGTACATAACTGTAACAAATAGATAGGGATTTTTCGAAAAAACAAAGCCTTTTTATGCTCTATAGGCAAGCACGTGACCACTATCTCACCTGAGATAAAGTGAAGATGCGGCTGAAGATGAAGCAAGCTTACCGAGAAGATAACTATTCACTCTAGAGCAGACTCTTAGATTAAATTGTTCGGGGAACAAAGACCCGGGCAGTGAGTTCCACTCCTTCGCTGTACGGACAATAAATGAAGAAGCAAAACGCTTCGAGCGGATATGAGTTATGTCAACCATATATGATATATGGATGACGTTGTTCTGTTTGTCTTGTGGTGCGATTATATAAAGGGCAAGGGGGACTCAACTGGTGTAATTCGAGTGCATATTCTCCGAAATGCAAGCGACAGAACACCGACAGGCTAGCTACCTTACGTCGACTGAGGCTCTGCAACTTGGCTTCATCTAGCTTGTCACCAATGAGTCGCTTTGCTCGCCGATCAATAGATTCACTGTATGTCAATGTGTTCATGTATGTCAAAATGTATTCATGCGCTCTGTAAAGAAATGAAACTCCCTGTCATCGTTTTAATTTCCCGATAGATATAACTCAGGCCTCTTCAAGTACAGAGTGATTCCGATTTTTAGTAGTGTTTTTTTTCAGACATGAATTTGCTTTCACAAATATTTCTTTTGTTTCACTATATATATATTTTTTACTTTCATATAGTAGTATGAGTAAAAAATATATTCCCGAGCTACCTTAGAACTACCACTATTTTAGAGTACCAGTCTCATGGTAACTATACTCACTGGTAAATATAATTACTGTTGTCTTACTAGTATGGCTTGGTTGTAGCACGGGTACCCGTGTTACAACCTAGAGTACAACGATCTTTATCAGAAACTCCGCGGGGCATGACTAGTATGAATTACATACTTGTTAAATTGAGAATTTATAATCACACTGATTTTAAAACAAACTCAGTTTATAATAAGCCTACCTAAAACTGTTGTAGAGGTGAAACTGTGGTTAGTATTAAATTAATGAAATTGCTGTCGGTGGCTTTTAACATAATTGATGTTTATTACCATTACAGTTTCCTGTACATAACTGTAACAAATAGATAGGGATTTTTCGAAAAAACAAAGCCTTTTCATGCTCTATAGGCAAGCACGTGACCACTATCTCACCTGAGATAAAGTGAAGATGCGGCCGAAAATGTAGCACGCATGCCTAGAAGACTCCTATTCATTCAGACTTGAAGACTCCCAGATGATAAAGCTCAGAAAACAAGGACGCGGGCAATGAGTTCCACTCCTTCGCAGTGCGGATGATAAACGTAGAAGCGAATAGCTTCGAACTGGAATTATGCTAACCTTAGTATGGATAAATGTTTATCAGCTAAGTGAAAGGCCTCCCCAGTGCCAGATTAACCGCATAGCAAGAGTAGCAATTGCTACGGGCCCAGCACGAAAGGGCCCCGCAAAAATTAAAGCACGAAAAAGTTACGCATTTTCTCATACAATTCGAACTCTAAAAGAAACCTAGTCGGAAATCTCATCTCTGGGTTTTTGTACTTGTCAGAGCCTAGCAGGGCCTATAGTAATCTACTAGACTATTACTACCCAAGAAATTGTAACCTATAGATGGCAAATAAACATATTGAGAATTGAATATTTTTATAACACTTTATACTTAAGAATCCGTATCAGATCAAGGGCTCTTTGAAAGAATTTGCTACGGGCCCCGCCCTTGCTTGATCCGGCACTGGGCCTCCTCGGCCCCAAATGAGCAAGAAACTATAAAATCGAGGTGCAAATACTCAAAACAGCAGTATCATAATTTGATTTGTGCCAAGGGTTGTTCTATTAAAAGTTCTTGATTAGATTACCTGTAACTTGTTTTGTTTGGATAACTTTGGCCATTAAACTCAGTTGGAACGTGAACGTGAGTGCGATATAAAGTAAGCGCGCAAGTAAAATGTATGTTCTTCGCTGTGAATAACGAAAGAGTTATAAGTTACGTAAAGTAAGTGAAAGTTTACCGGGGTAGCCTGACCTGACTTCAAAATTCTAAATTGTTTATCCTCATGGGCCCCAAAGAGGCACTCATCAATGTTCAAACAAAAAACCTACAAGTTTGTCACAATAGAGCCAATAAGAAAAGTGTTAATGGGCACATTCTTAGTCATAGCAATGTAGCAGTTTATGGTGAAGTAAAATTACTGATTAGCCTGCTTTGGGCTAGATTGTAATTAGAATAGGGAACTTTACAAAAGACACTCTAGAAATATAAAGCAATGTAAAGCATAAGTAAGGTAAACATGAATCCTTATCAGCATTATCCATCTTGGTTTCGAATGTTGCATGAGGTGCATATCCTTGTCTATGGCCACCCAGCTGGCGCAATGGGTAGGTATCTGTCCTCTGCACCGTGGCTCCTGGACTTGATGCCGAGCATGAGCACAATTTTAATTCCAAGGGGAAATTTGTGATTCTGGTTCTAGTTGTGATTGTGTGTGTGATAGATAAATGTTTCTAGCAGCCACGATACAAGCTATTGCACTTTGTGTGGAGTTCAAAGTATGAAAGCGGTGTTTAAAAAAAATTACAATCTACCAAGCAAAGTATACCGTACAGCCGCATATATACGTATATTTGTGTATATTCCATTGTATGAACATATTCCACACAAATGTTTCCCAAAACGTAAACTAAGCACAAACGCTGACTAATTGCGTGTTATGACTGGGTGCAGTGCGTGTTCGTGATTAAGTTGATTAAATTAGCATATTTAATTGCTTGGCTGGTGTTTGGATCCCGCGGGATAATTAGGGAACTTATATACGACTGTTTGTGTTTAATATTCTATCGCTGCGCTGTTAAGTGTTCGGTTTTATGTTTGTAGATTACATTCTTGATAAAATCAAAATCGTTTATTCATATGGGCTCCAAAGAGACACTCTTGAAAGTTAATGACTCTTCTGCCAGCAAATTTACAGAACACCTCGAGAAGAACCTGGCAAGAAAATCGGCGGC
Source organism: Lomographa bimaculata (assembly GCA_948107665.1). Classification (NCBI taxonomy): domain Eukaryota; kingdom Metazoa; phylum Arthropoda; class Insecta; order Lepidoptera; family Geometridae; genus Lomographa; species Lomographa bimaculata. Next base: position 9,692,388 of record OX403600.1, on the reverse strand, counting down.
GCATATTTTCTTCAAAGACTAATACAGGAATTATATTAACCTAGGTATTACTATGCGTGCGTTCTGCCAGTTATGACTTACGGAGCCGAAACGTGGACATTGACAGTAGGACTAGTCCACAAATTTAAGGTTGCTCAGCGAGCTATGGAGAGAGCTATGCTCGGCATTTCTCTGAAGGATCGAGTCCGGAACGAGGTGATCCGACGGAGAACTAAAGTCGCCGACATAGCTCAAAGAATTTTTTTAACCAATACCACGTTTTTGTGAGTGTCATAGGCTGTTTTTTTTAGCCCGGGCGACGCCGCGCTGCTCATATTATATACTCGTATAACTGGTGCTTACCAATGCTGTCCCGATACAACAATTCAACATTAATACTAAACTTGAATACAACCATATTTTATGCATTGAGGTTATTTATTTGTTTGTTTTTGAACACTTCATCTAGTTACTGCATAAAAGAAATCTGAAATGCGAGATATGCATACATTTACATTGAAAGCTGTATTGAATATCTATGGGGTATTATTAAAAGACATCAGGAGAAGGAAATTTGAATAAGTAAATTAATTGAGCACTTAAAGCGGGGGATGCTCTTAAGTGACCCATCATACTTTCCATACAAACTTTCATAATTACATCATAATGAGCCAAGCATCCTCCTGCATGACCACCATCTAACCCGATAGAAAGTAACGATGTGGCCGAAAATTAAACATCCTTGCCTAGAAGATTCTAGACTTAAAAATTTCTGTCTTGAGATGTTTTCTTTAAATAAGTGCTAAAGCACTAAGTCTACTTATCCCCTAAATCAAACATATGGAATTCTAAATATTTGCGTCAAAAAAAGCATCTAAAATAAAAAAAATGCTCGTATTTTACCTGAACTTCGACTTTTGTCTCGCTTGGTTCTCAGTGCCTCTTCTTCAAAATTTTCGTTAGACGATATACATTTTGACCTGTTTTGTATTTGAAAGAACCCTCTTAATGGACTTTAAAAACCCTTGTAAACTTCTTATATAATGCTAGCTTACCTAACAGTTTAATCAAAACTACAGCAGCTCTTGCTTTATAGCTCTTTATATATTAAACCCTAGATTCTAATGAGAAATCAGTCAAGCTTTCTCTAATTACACTATAATGTCTCCTAGTCGAAACCAGTCAAGCATATAATTCAGTAAAACGGGTATGCTGTATACAGTTATCTAAGTAAAGTGCACATTGATTTACTTAGTCGACTCTAGTATCTCGAAGCAAGAGACTGGAGAGACTAACTCTAACAATATAATTAAACGCAAGCAAAGCTTAAAACCGACTTCACCGCTTTATCATCGGAACCTTGATTAGATTTAATGTGTTAAACACTCATTATTGACTATAAATCAAAAACTAGAAATCCGATCTTGATCTAATTTCAATGGAACCACATGAAAAGCACCAGCTTTCAAATGAAAAAAGAATCGTCAAAATCGGCTCACAACGAAAGAAGTTATGAGGTAACTTTTGAAGTCAGGTAAACGAGAACATCGACAAAGTATCGTAATATTGCTCACAAAATAGGCATTATTGACGATATTTCAAGAACTACTGATCAGATCTTGATCAAATTTAAATGGGACCAATTAGAAAGCAACATCTTTCAAACGAATAAAGAAAAAATTTGAAATCGGCTCACGTGGAGAGAAGTTATGAGGTAACACACATAAAAAAAATACAGTCGACTTGAGTACCTCCTCCTTTTTTAGGAAGTCGGTTAAAATACAAAACAATACAAATACTCTGTATTGAAAAACTTATACAAAAATCTAAAACTAAATAAATAAATCTTAAAGAGGCTTCACAATAGGCGGTCTTATCGCATAAAGCAATCTCTTCCAGACAACTTTAGCATGGATATACATTTAACATAGAACTACATCTGGCGGAGGTGTACACTAAAAAGTGAGTAATAAATAAAGAATTTAGCTCTAACTTTATCTTTATAAATAAAATTAACTATAACACGACGCTAGAGACGGTCACAAGTTATGACCCTTATTAAATTAGTTCATGGCTTTCAACAATATTGGTATTCTACTAATTGTTAATTTTATTAGTGGACTGTCGCAATTGACCAGCGTCTTGGTTTATCTTTGTTAACTTAATAATAAAGATATGAGATACGGCACTGAGGTCTAACTGCAGCCGGCTTATAAGCATAATTGAATAAAGGCACTTGGCCATGTGGGATGCCTTCAGGCCTGACAAGCCTGGCAACAGAACTCCCACACGAAAAGAAAACAAGCCTTGCATTAGTTAATTTGCACTGAGAATTCCATTTGAAACCCGATCGTCGATGACTACAGTTTTGTAACGCATGTATAGAATATAAAATACTAGCCGTGCCTCGGTATTAATTAAGTTAATAAATAACCTATGTCAATACATAGGCTATTTATTAACTTAATTAACCGGGATCAATATCCCGGTTGTAAGTTTTTGTCAGTGGTATTAGTGATCTTCAATAAAACGTCTGCTATCGTGAAAAAAGTCTTCATCTATTGAGCTCGGTGTGGATTCGTTCCTTTTTAACAATTTTTATATCTACTCTTTAGTCTCTCGCTCCATACTGAAGCAGTTTCAAACTTTCATCGCCATTTCTAAAGATTAACACATATATTATTTCTATCACACATCCTAAGAAAGTAGGTCAATAATCACACGAGAAATGCACTGCCAAGAAGCATTTCTAGCTCTAGTATAAAACAGTAATTTAAAAAATCCAATACTGTTTGCTATATCTTAATAAAAATAAAGAAAATAATGTTTATTCCTTCGAATGTGTGATGCAAAAAGTATACTCACCTTGGCCGTAACCATCACTTACCCATTAATTGCACTTGTGTGGTAAAAATGGATATTGTAGTGAATAAATTAAAAAAGGAAAAATTATCGCTTGAGGCGGGGATAATTTTGTCGCTTCAGGCTGGGCTTGAGTAGCCAGAATGGTCATTGGTTAGAGCAATAGGGCATACCTTTCTAAATTACCTACAACTGTTCTGCCTAGCATAGCTGATATTATAAAAACAAAAATCTATTGTAGTGAGGTAACAGCGCCTCAAAAATGTGCTAAGGAAATCCAATAGAACAGTGCTTCATATAAAGATTACAGGAGAGTTCATAAACGTTTAACGTTATGCAAAGTGGAAGGTACACTAAGAGCTTTTCATCGTCGTGGCTCGTATCTTTACTTCTTGAAAATTGTTAGCTCTACAAAATATGAACACGGGCGTTAACACTCTGTACCTAAAAATAGGTGATCTTTACGAGCATCGTTCACATTATTATGGATAAAAAAAATACTTTAAGTGCATACTGCAAATACTAAACTAAATGCTTCAGCATTATTATTATTATTTAACTAGAATATGTATTATTCTCCAGTGATTCTTTGAGTATTAATGCGTAATAATGATGGATTATTAACCGTTAGTAATTCGTGAATGTGCATAGCATAAAGTGTAGGCAAATCATAAAAAGTTAAAAACATAATTATCGTTTTCGCACTAAAACTGACAGAAGTTCTAGTAAAGATTCTACCACTTTAGTATGGCATCACTTAACTATGTCGTTCACTTGACTGACTGTGACTGGTAACTATGACAGTAAAAAGCAGGTAATGAACCGCAGGAATTGTACGATCAAGTTATCTTCCAGTCTAAATTGACGCTACTATACCAAATATTTTGTCATATGTATGAAGAACTCGTTAGAAGCGTGTGAAAGGTTTGTTTTTACCGACTTCCCAAAAAAGGAGGAGGTACTCAAGTCGACTGATATACTGATACTTTTAGTTTGAAAGATGTTGCTTTCCAATTGGTCGCATTTAAATTTGATCAAGATCTGATCAGTAGTTCTTGAAATATCGTCAATAGTGCGTATTCTGTGGACTACATTGACGATGTTCTTTTAACTTCTGTACCTCATAACTTCTTTCGTTGTGAACCGATTTTGATATTTATTTTTTTATTTGAAAGTTGGTGCTTTTTAATGTGGTCCCATTGAAATTAGATCACGATCTGATCAGTAGTTCTTGAAATATCATCAATAATGCGTGTTTAGTACATCTAATCTGATCAAAGTTCCGAAGATAAAGCGACTTATCTACTAGCTTAAAAAACCGACTTCACGTCGGATTTTTTAAGCTTTGCTTGCGTTTCATTATTATACTACAAGATCTCTAAGACACAATGTTTTAAAGGCGTAATTATCTGTAGTGCTTCGCTCATTAACACTTTTATCAGTAAATGAACCGATAGCGTCTTCCGATAGAGCGGAATCATACGAGGACATAATTGTTATATAGCACATTCTAAAACGATATCAAACAAAATGGACTTATTTTTCGTTCCGCTTTCTGTGAAATGATTGCAATATTTCTGTTCGATCTTACCAGCACATGATAACACACTAACCAAAATAACTGTAATAGTTTTATACTTTTGTAGCGTGTTCACCTTTTGAGCAACGGGTATTGGATTTAATTCCCGGTGGAAACACAAGTTTTCTCCCCAAGGGAAATTGTATTTCTGGTTCTGGGTGTGATTGTGTGAACTCTTCAATTATGTACAGTAAAGTTATTATGGCCGCAGTACCATTATGATTACTTATTATAATCGAAAGCCGTTTTATTGAAGAGGACAGATAAACGAGCGCAACAATTAACGCCATTGTCTTTTCACCAATTACACCGAACAAAAGTCCTCAAATCTGCCCATAAGGCTGCTAAAGATTATCTGGTTACCAATTAAGACAAGGAACAAACAATTATACAAATGGGCTGAAATTGTAACGCGCATTGCATAAACACTTCGGGATGCCGCTCTTTTCCACTATGTCGTATTTGCTGATAAAATTTTATGTCTAAACTCAACAGTTTCATGGATTTTGAGGGCTACTATAACGCTTTATTATAAGCAAGAGTTTGAAATCTATTCTATGACAAGAGTGCAAAACATAAATGTTGAAAATACTCCCGGCAATATTCAACCTTCTTGCTCTTGGCTTTATAATTGGAAACTCTAATAATCATACAATATTCGAAACGCAAGCAAAGCTTAAAAAAACCGACTTCATCGCTTATATTTCAGTTTTGGCTTGACCGATTTCGATAAAATTTATATGGGACCACCTCTGAAGTATACTCTACCAAACAAAAAAAACCATCAAAATCGATTCATAATCTGCGGAGATATCGCGTAACATACATCCAAAAAAAAAACATACAGTCAAATTGAGAACCTTCTGTTTTGAAGTCGTTTGAAAATAAAGATAAAAGTTAAAATCTTCGATCTGACCATTATTACAAGATATTTTAGTACTTTAATTTGGAGTCACGCCATTCTGTGGTGGTACGGAGCCTTGGCTGGTTTTTTTTTGGTGTGTAATTTGAACACATGTTATAAGATTGGAAAGCTCATATTGCTAGGCTGCTGGTTCACCTTGTTCTAAACGTTTAAATACAGACTTTTGTTTTATTTTTATATTGATATAATTACCAAGTGTTTTTATAAACATAGCCTATGACGCGCAGTTCTATAATAGAACGAATTCAACGATTCCTAATAAGTGTTGCAATTATATTATAAATTTGAGCGCTACGAGGGTGATATAGGGTGATATATATTTTTTTATTTACTCTCTACAGTCTGTGTCCGTAATTTTTTTCGGCTTTACTTGTAAAACGAAAGATCAATTTATCTAATTAACAAAAACAAAACTAAATAAGATATACTATGCTTAATAGCTTAGTCCGACAAACACACATTGATACATACATAATACAAATTGCAAAAATCATTACGCTCCTTTTTTGCTTAGTCGTATAATCGGGTAAAAAAACTATAATGCCAGCACAAAGAATAATAAATGTGTTCAAATACAACCCTAAGCAACATAACATTACTAATAAAACAACGCCATTACAAGATTGTTTTTGGGATTGGGCGGTAATAGTTATGTCAAAACAATACACTTTATTTACCCCATTGCCAAGAAAACCATTGCGAGAAACGTAACCCACGTTTCTCGCGTATCTTGTATGTATGTATGTCTTTATGTATATTTGTAAATTTCTTTATTACCTCGTATCTTCCAAACGGCTGGATGGATTTAGACAATTAAGGTATCGTTATATTCGTCTTAAAAACCCAAGTGTACTTTGATAGGTGTTTGAAAAATAAAACGAAATTGCGGATTTTTGACGCAAAATAGAAATAATTTAATAAAAAAAAATATCGTTCGAGTAGAGTATCGAAATGAAAGAATTAATAGAGAATTACATAAAACTACATAAAAAGTAAGTAGTTCACATTTTTCCAGCCGGGTTTTAGAATTTTTAGTAAATTTACTTGTTTGACTGTAAATTTGTACTTTCTCTGTGTGAAAAGGTGAAGTGAAGGAAAACATCGAGAGGAAAACACAACAAAATAAATAGAGGACATGTTGTGTAATCCATCAACTCGCACTAAGCTATCGTTATGATTTACGACCAACACTCTCCCTGTAAAAAAATGCTCAAGTCCCAGAAGTGGGACCGAAACGGGCAGAATGATGTAACTATTGCTCTGTATTACTGTTAGACCTTATTTCTATAAACGGCTTTGTTAAAAATCCAAATAAAACTTTGGACTTCGGTTGCATGATATATATCCATTCTTTAGATATAACGTCATTGGTAAGTCGTGAACAATCCTGCAGTGGGTTGAAAATCGACAACTGACAAAAAAAAATTAAAAACAACATACTTGCTGGTAAGTAAATTGTGGTGCAAACAATTTAGAAGTAACTGTCAAATAAACTATGGCAACTCTTAGACAGCTGCTAAAATAATAGCTTATGACTGCTACAAGAGCTAAGTGCTGCGGAATCATAGCACTAACATGTGATGAGAGGTCACAGCTGTTGAATGTGAATTACGAGAATGTTAGATACTTACCTACCTAGGTTTTTTTATATACTCGATAGGCAAGCATTTGACCACTATCTCACCTGATGGAAAGTGATGATGCGGCCGAAGATGTAGCATGCTTGCCTAGAAGATACCAATTCACTCTTGACTTAAAGACTCCCAGATTGTACCGTTCGGGGAACAAAGACGCGGACAATGAATTCCACTCCTTCGCAGCACGGATGACAAACGTAGAAGCAAAACGCTTCGAGCGAACCGAAGGTAATTCAACCAAAAATGAATGACAAATCATGGTTTGTGTAGGTGTTAGATACTGCTAATACCTAAGAAAAACTGTACAATAAACAGATCTTTACATTTGTCACGGTAGGAACAGGGACTCTAAAACCGGGTCAGAGAGTCTTATCTCGCAGATTCCCATTATGTTAATCTAGCTTAATTGTTTATAGGTCTTGCTACTACCCTCACCCTCATAGATAACAAGGGCAAAGAGTAAACTGCCGAAGGTGTAGTAATGACTTGTTGTAGGGTAACGTGCCTAATTTGCGAAGGGTTATCTTTGTAAATTGCCTAAAGCTGATTTTACGTTTTGTTCGTGTTAATGTGGTGAACGCTTGTTAGGCGAAACTTTGGTGAAGTTTTGGCAAACAGTACGATGTCGTTAAGTGAAGGTCCCAAATAACTAGATAGTTTCTTGTTTAGTTCAACGAATAATAATAGGCAATTAAAACTTTAGAGAATTTGCAAAGCATTTACATAACCTCATAGATGAAATTTAGTCATGATCGTACGCAAACTTGATTTCGTTTCATTTCACTGCGTTGACGACCCAATTGGCGCAGTGGGCAAATCTCTGCCTTGCCTTGCCTGTGACCTGGGTTCGATACCTGACAGCACAATTTTCCATACCAAAAGACATTTGTGCTTCTGGTTCTGGGTGTGCTTTTATGTAGCACTAGCCTTTACCCACGGCTTTGCCCGCGTTTATCAAGTTAATAATTGAAACGCAAGCAAAGCTTAAAAAAACCGACTTCATCGCTTATATTTCGGTTTTGGCTCGACCAATACCGATATTTTTTTTATGGGATATATTGGTAGAGTATATCTGAAGAATACTCCACCAAACAAAAAAAAATATCAAAATCGATTCATAATTGGCGAAGATATCGCGAAATATATATATGTACAAAAAAAAACATACAGTCGAATTAAGAAACTCCTTTTTTGAAGTCGGTATGTACAAAGCTATGTACATTCTAAATATCATTCGAATTGTTCAGGCTGAAGAGAAAACAAACATACCTACATTTACACACTCACACACAAACTTACGGATTTATAGTATTAGTATGATTTTTGCTTAGAAGATATTTTTACCTATACAAAAAGGTTTTATTCCATTACATTTAAGACTCCCAGATTATACACTCGGAAAACAAAAACACATTCCACTCTATGGTTCCACTTTTTCGCTGTACGGATGACGTATATAGAAACAAAGCGTCGTCAATATAACCTGCCGTTATGTTGGTAGGTATGTTTTGATGTCGAGCATATCAATGACTCTTTTGAAATGGTAATGGCCACAATTTAGGGGTCGGCCTTTTGCAACCCCAGAGTATCATAACATCTGTTGATCGCCGTACTCTATGACGGACTGCGTCGTAATAAATCTCGGTTAAAAGCCCTTATTGTTGGCTGACGAAGGTTCCGTGCCCCGCAGTAATGGCACATGCGTGCGGAAATGCGGCCAACCGCATTTTCCTCTTAAAATGAGAAACTGAGCATTATAACTAAAACAATCTCACAACAGTTTTTATAACAGCAAATACTTAAAATAAAATAAAAAAAATATTTAAGGAAACACAAACTTGATTTTTTATAGATAATGGTACGGAAACCTTCGTGCGCGAGTACGACTTGCACTTGGCCGGTTTTTATAGTTTAGGTTATCTCGGGACTTAATCGCGCTAAAAACTATTTTTATTTACCTCGACGTTTCAGCTAAGTTGCATTACCCATGGTCTCTCAGTCTTCTCGAGAGCATGGCTAATGCAACTTAGCTGAAACGTCGAGGTAAATGAAAATAGTTTCTAACGCGATTAAGTCCCGAGATATTATCTAAACTACTTATGTGTTCGAATCACGAAAGTTTAAAATTTACAACAAACGTTTTTACTCCGTGTTTTGAAGTGAAACTTTTTAAGGGAGGTCTTTGAAATTCTGATCCGCAACCTTTTTGTGTGATGAAAACTGGTGGGGGTTAAAGCCCTTGTGAAAGAATGAGCCCACATTGACGAATAATTAAAATGTTTCCTAGTAATACAAAAGCTTCACTTCTGCCGTGTCTTTGCGACACACCCTGTTTTTCTTTTATTTTGGCACCGCAATCTTCGTGTATTCAGCCAATATCATTTAAATATTTTTCAGGTCTATTATCTTTTCTTACTTTGCATACTCCCAAAGACATTAATTCATCAGCAACTGTGAAATTAAAAATCAATTCAAGGAGCTTATATTTATGAGAAATTTAAATGTTATTATGCTTCTGATGAAATTCCCGTAATTTTAACTCAAGTTCACTTAGTAAGAAATTCTTTTCAATTTGAGTTATAATTATTTTTCACCATACCAGCTTGAAGAGAAGACTTTTTAATTAGTGGAAAATATTAAAAAGATCTACAAGCAACAAAGATCTGTGGGTAATCTGTAACATTTTAAATATGATGGTATAACTTTTACGTTGCTTAATATATACACTGACGTAAATTTATTTGAATCTCCTGCCTTTTATCTGAACGCTACTCAGTAAATTATTTCTAGAAAAATAAATACACAAATATTTATTGGATGATTATATTTCTGAAATCCATCGTTTGCTCCAGATTCTAATTGAGCTCTCGCAGATTGCTGGTATTGACCGTCTGGTCAAGCAATTATGGATATCAAGCTGACACCATATGTAGAGATAATATAAAAATATGAAAAAAATATTCAGAACTTTAATACACGAAGACGATGGCTTACTTCGCTTGTGTTTTACACGAGTGCTCCAAACAAAGAAGTGAATGTGTTTATCTAACCTAATATTTTCAGGGTTCATGTGTTTAAGCGTTTCTTTAATTGTCACTACTATTAGACGCCTCAATAAATTTTGTTGAATTATAATGTTTTTTTATGCTGGATAGGCAAGCATTTGACCGTTATCTCACCTGATGGAAAGTGAAGATGCGGCCGAAGATTGAACACGCTTGCCTGGAAGTCACTCTAGACTTGAAGAAAAGGTGAAATAGGTACCTTCTAAGCAAGCATGTTCCATCTTTGGCCGCATCGTCACTTTCCATCAGGTGAGATAGCGGTCAAATGCTTGCCTATCTAGTATAAAAAAAAAAACAAAAAAAAGAAGACTGTTCTTGAAGAAGATTGTTCCATATCATTTTAATCCTTGCACAATCACACTAATATTATAAATCGGAAATGTGTGTAAATGTGTAAGTATGTTTGTCTTCACATTGTAACTGCTAAACGGATTTGGATGAAATTTTGAGTATACTTAGCTTGAACCCAGAATTAACGTCGAAGCCGTGGGGCACGCCTAGTAATACATAATGCATTATATCCATGAGTTCGCGAGGCTACCGGACAAAGATAATATGAGTCAAACTCAAATTACTGCTATATTACACATACGTTCCCCATAAAAACAATGGTTTAGGTACATGAATAATAGACGAGTTTTCAGCGCAGCTACGAATAGTGGATTTTAGGTTTAGTGGGCATGAAACTGACTAAAAAACGAGTTGGTTAGTATGCACAGATGTGAACGGTGCAGCGGGCAACGCCATACCGGAAGTGGTTCGCTAGTTCGCTTTTTTGGACGTGAAATTCATTTATACGTAAATAAAAAAAGTTTGCAAGGATCTTTTTTAAAGGTATTATAAGTACTTAGGAAATATGGACAGATATTACCTCAAAATGGGATGGTATCACTGGGATAATGCCATACCATGTTTCCTAAATTTAGACCTAGTGCTAACCACTAGTCGTTCGCGCCGAACTGAGATCTCGCGCCTAAATTTTCTCTAATAGAGAAAATCTTTTGAGGTTAATTGCATATAACTTTTTTCTTTGAAATAATGATATGATTTTTGTATTTACTGATTAATGAGGACTTGTTTACCGGATATTATATGCAACTTTCAGCTTTAAATTTTAAGCCGTTTTTGAGATAGACCCCTGGATAAAAACAGTGATTTTGGTGGTCTACCAAATTGTTGTTTTCCAACATAGTTTTTTTTTAAACCGGTTTCATACTTTACTTGCAGAGCTCTTTTCAACAATACCCCACAAGGGTAGATAAAAAAAAATGTTGCTCTTCGCCTTAGCATATTCATTTATATCATTTTAATTGTCATTTCTGGCTTTGAGCCACAGTTTTACATATTCTCTGAGAAGTTGAAGTTATTCCCTTGTATGGTTTAGGCTAGATGCCTCTGACTGACGGACGGACGGACAAAGTGCTGAACCACCCAAGTCAACATAGAAATCTGGCTTCGCTCGTTCAACAAGTTTGAAATTTTATTATCACTGTGATTCGTTTTAATTCCCAACGAAGGGGATGGATATCCAAAATATGTTCTGTTATTATAAATTTCACGCCTTTATCTGTCTATCTGTAGCTTAGTGTCTTCCAGATAGATATACTGATTGTCTATATATTTAAAGCTTATTCTATACTTGTTCTGAAGACGCTTGAATGAAAGAAGGGATGAAAGAAGAAAAATGCCATCGGCTTGATGGATTTAATAAAGTAGTAATAGTAGTAATAGTAGTTTAACTACAATAAAACAAATTCAGCCTTATGTGAATGACCGTGGTCAAGTCCTATCCATGTACATGTAGTGTAGATGGAGCACTTGAGGTTTTGTTAATCACAAGTTTCAATAGTCAAAAACCGTCGACAAATTATGTAACCAGTTTTAATCCAAAATATCGTATAAGTTATTCATGTTGAGATATTTTAGAGGGGAAGAGACTTAGTGACTCCCGACGAAATTCGTTGTAATTAAAAGTCATGACTCCGAAAACAAACTTTCGAATCCACAATGAAGCGATTCCCTTTTTGCTAACTTGTAGCAAGTAATTAGGCGTCGTCAGAAGACAAGAAAGTGTAGTAAGCAATAATCTCTTTAACAATTATCAAATGTCTTTATAGCTTTGTTTAGTCTTTTCAAACTAAAACTTGCACTAAATCCATCTTAAATTTGGCTGGATCTATAGAGATAACGAGAGAATTAAGAAAGTGTCGACTATTGGAAATATGCATATTTTTATGCTTTTAATCGATTTTTGTGTTGCCAAAAATACATTTTCATTCATAATACCATTCCATTAAAAAATTTATTAAAAATTTTGTCATGTTCAGCCAAATGTAAAGGTTTTTTTTAAATGCTAAAAACTTTTAATTTCGTTTTTGGTGGAAATGATGACAAATTCTGTGATTTTTTAAATTATTAAAACATAAATATGCTTTACTTGTGGATAATACTTGTGTTCCCATCGATAATCGAACCCAATACTCGCTACTTAGGAGGAGAACTTAATTACAAAAGGGGTCAGCATCTTTTCTTGGAGAAAGATAATGTATTCTAAAAGAATTATAAAACTTGTAGTTCTATTAATAATGACCAAACTCCAAAAGCAGAAATTCACCATGACGAACTTCATCAAACTTTGTAGACTGCACCAACGGCGAACTAATCAACACATGTGAACTACTGTGAAGTAAAACAACTACAACGAACTTAATAAAAACTCTTCAACCGCATAAGATGGTTGTAAAACTGCTGAAAGTAACAAGTAACTCAGATACAAAGAATAGCTATCAGCTTCTACTTTCGAAACCCGGCAAATTACACGCTCATTTATATTACAACTAGCTATACCCGGCATGCGGTGCAAAGCCACGTAAAGAGCATTCTACCACTTTCTTGTTTATGGTTGCCTAGTACTTCAATACCATACTAAAAACTTATTGAATAAAATATTTACCTCCTTCATGTTTATGTTTGCCTAGTACTTTACCAAATCCGAGTGACGTATTCCTGTCCATAAGAAAATTTTGTTTATTGCATATTTTTTATTAATATTTATTCTACTTGAATCAAACGATTCTAGAATCCACCTGAACACTCACAAAATATAACATCAAAATCTTACAGTTAACATTGTATATTTTTTTAATATTGGTACATTTATATTAAAAACATCGAACTAAAATAGATCAAATTGAAAGCTTCATCAAACATATCCATTTAAAGGGTTGAGGTATAGGTCGTTTGCGATATAACTCTATAAATAGATCCTTACAAAGTATTTTTCTATGTCAACCTCGTGTGAAAATTTCATCTTTAACAAATATCCATCTATTTTTCATCTTTGGGATTGTTTGGGATCAACGGGTCCTTCCCGATTACCCCAATCTCAGCTCCATTCACCCGAGGTACTTAAAACATGAGAATAATAAAATTAAACGCAAGCGAAGCTTAAAAAAACCGACTTCACCGCTTTATCTTCGGAATCTTGATCAGATTTAATGTATTAAACAAGCATTATTGACTATAACACAAAAACTAGAGATCAGATCTTGATCAAATTTCAATGGGACCACAAGAAAAGCACCAGCTTTCAAATAAAAAAATAAACATCAAAATCGGTTTACAACGAAAGCAGTTATTTGAAGTCGGTTATACGAGAACATCGTCAAAGTAGTCCACAAACTATTTTGTGCCAATTAAATAATGCCTATGCATTATTGACGATATTTCAAGAACTACTGATCAGATCTTGATCTAATTTAAATGGAACCCATTAGAAAGCAACATCTATCAAACTAAAAAAAATTTCGAAATCGGCTCACGTGGAGAGAAGTTATGAAGTAACACACATAAAAAAAAATACAGTTGACTTGAGTACCGCCTCCTTTTTTGGGAAGTCGGTAAAGAACAAACTTATTTCCTTCCTCATCGATTAACACCTATTTGGACGACCTACCGGCTGACCGACGCAACATTACATCATCAGAGCATTTTCTCGGATATTATTTACAGTGTATTATTCTTTTCCATCCAAAGGTTGTCTGGAAGAGATCGCTCTTAGCGATAAGACCGCCCATTGTACCTATTTATTAGTAATTTCTTTTCTGTACTTTTTTATTATTGGTGTCAATAAAGAGTTATTGTATTGTATTGTATTGTGTATTTCAGAATTAAACGATTAAATTCACCGACATACTATGTCGAAATAGGTAGTTAATGATGATTACCGACATTTATTTTTAGTTTTGTGGTCGTAACCGTCACTGTCTAAAGATTTTAAGGTCGAAGATGCAATCCAAAGTCAAAATAACATGAGGTGAAATAGATATCAAACATTTACCTAATATGTGTTCCAACCTCCTTTACCTATTTATTTATTAGATAATTAAGTATACATTTGTTTTTTCAATTGTTTTGTTTTTTGTTTCTTTGTTTAAATTTTTATTAATATTTGATTCTTAATTGAAATTCGCAATCTGACATTTACAATTATTATCTTTTAATGTATACTGTAATCTAGAATTGTGTTCATAAGGTGTATTATGGATTTATTTAATTTGAAATAAATAAAAAGATAGAACAATCATGATTAACATTACTTAATTGCACATTAAAAGTGTACAAAAGGAGGACTAAAAGCTTTTAAGCATTCTCTTACAGTCATCCAACGGTAGAACTAACATAAAATTAGGAGTGCATCAATCAGAGAAGATGATAACTATAAATTATATAAATTTATATCCGACACAATTATGAACAAATATAAATATATTTCAATTAAATTATTCAATTTAAGTAAATAGTACTCTTAGTATTCGTAGTGGTTGGTGAAAGAAGTTTTAGAGGATGTTTTTTTTTTTAATTTCGGCTTGGAGTTTGTTCCATAGCCGCACTGCAACTATAACTACTATTACAATTCGGTTATTGAGATATGCAACAAACCTATGGATTTTAAAATTCGATTCGAAGTTTAAAATTAATCGCAGCAATTCTTACCGCCAATAAAATCTCCCACACCGAGACAGGAGACAAACCTATGGTTTGTAAAATTCTAATTGAATTTAGAAATGAATCACAGCAAACAATCCTGACCACCAATAAAATCTTCCTCATCGAGATAGGAGACAAACATATGGTTAGTAAAATTCGATTCTAATTTTAAAATGATTCACATCAAACAATCTTGACCGCCAATTAAAATCCCCCTATCGAAATAGGAGACGAACATATTATCAAGGTTTGTAAAATTCGATTTGAATTTAGAAATGAGTCGCAGCAAACATTCCTGACCGCCAATAAAGTTTTCCTATTATAAAACCCATAGGAAATAACTTATCTGTCCGACTAAAATTTTCGCATCGTTTCAAATAACTGCAAACAGAGTCCAACACCTGCGGGATTACTTAGCCCGAACTTTGGCCTTAAAATTAAACCGCTCTGGGGCTTAATTTGTCTGAATTGAATGTGATTAACTTGGTACGACAAGTATAACTTCCCGGGGTGAAAACAAACAGTCGATTTAACAAGTTACCGTCGCAATATCCCGCCCTACATCCTGTTATTATTGTAGGCGAAACAATTCATGTAGTTCGGTAATTTGATTGTGAAGGATTTGGTTGCTTGGCACGCTTTGGCACCTTTGAAACTGTATAGCGTTGATCATAATATATTCACACAGATATGAAATAGAATTAGATATACTAAGTAGAATGGATTGGAATTTGGAAAGACCATAGAGATTAATTATTATTATTATAAGTATAGACTATTGTGCTAAAAGGCAAGTAATGAAAATAAACAGGTAGATGAATCAGTAATACCAAATCAAATTTAATTTTCCGTCACATCTTCCTAAATCACAGAATGGGGTTGGCGCCGCGACAACTTCGGCAGAACACCGCAAAATTTTCAAAAATCTATCAGAGCCGCCAGCGTGACGGGAACTTTACCCACTGGTAGTGGGCTTGAGCACTTGAGTTACCTATAAGCTCGATGTCTTGGAGGTAGCTTAGGTCTTTGATGTTTATAGTTTTAGTTTATTTTTTGGAAATATATATTTGCGGGCGCGCCTCGGGCGTGCGCCCGCGCTGCCGACGTTTTGTATAGGTTCTAGTGTAAATATACTAAGCGGACAGGGCGCGCGTATTTATACAGTGGTAGCAGCAGCGGCCGAGGCGCGCGAACAGGGCGCGCGTACAGGTCGCGCTGCGGGCGCGCGCCTTGGTGTTTTGTATATTTATCAATTCCCTTAGTATTATTATCATTGGCAAAAAAAAAACCCTTGTGAATATGTGTGTGTACCTTGTGAATACTGCCAACGTCGATCTATTATTTTTACTCGCGTACAAAAAAATCTTCTTTATGTCTCTTACGTAAACTGACGCGATACGCGGAACGCAGATATCAAAAGTTGATCCGTCGTAACCAGCGTTGAAAAACATTGATAAACTCCCGGATCCCGGGATATTTTAGCGGAACTTTTTACCGCGGGATTTATAGGTAGCTACGTGTGCTTTATCCCTTCGTATTGCCGGAATTGGAGTGAGATGAATGTTTTAGAATAAAAACGAATAAAATCGACGAGCGTATTAATGCTTTTTATGTGGCTAGTTATTGATAAAAAACCCAGTTGGACGACGTCAAACGAAGTTCTGTTTATCGTGGTATAATAATAGCTCTAGGTACATTAATTACAAAACACATGCCATTAATATACTCTTACTTACTTACTTAAAATATATATTTAGTAAGCCTCTCTAAAAATTGAGATATTTTGTAATTATATCCTGAGACGACCACTTATCCGTTTAGTCGCGGAATGTCCAATTCGCAAAATGTATCTCCTGTGTTACTTACATTAATGAATTGTTGTATGTTATTCTCGCAAAAACTCGAAAACGGCTCTACCGATTCGGCAGATTTTTTGTTGTGTTTGTAATTGTCAGGTGGTTTGCATGTATTTTTTTTAATTCACCGAAAATTGTACCCAGGCGAAGCCAAATGAAAGGCTAATGACTAGTATAATATATAAGTTTACAGACTTTTTTCTTTCCATCATTTAGCCCCTTTTCCGATTGAATCGATGAGTTTCACTCAATTTTTTTTGTCCAAAATTATACCTATTTTTATTTATTTTACCTTAGTTCCATAGCTCTGAGCTTGTCGTCACCCATGAGTCACTTAGCGCGCAGTAAAGTTAGCAAAAGTAGGTATCTTATTTATTGTATACTTTTGCAAAAGAACTAGTACAATGAGGTCTTAATGCTACAATAGCATTAATAAGAGACCATCATGCAAAGGACAGACAGGTGGCGGTTCAGAAAACATATTTAAAAATGTTTTCAACTACTCATAAGAATGTATATCGTCACGTCATAACTTGAAAGGACTTTACCGATTTAATTCTTCTTTTTTTAAGATTTCTAATACTTTGCAGAATTATAATAGTCGGGTCAGCTAGTACCTAATATTTGTGATTGTTCCTTAGCTTTTCAAAACAAGAGAACACGTTTTATTTCTCTACATAAAGTCCTTTGTTCATAAATTACTTGTTTATTTTTGGTACAAAAATTGCTTTTCACTTTAAAAAATTGGTTTTTTCACTTTGCTGATGCTAAGTGAGAATTTTGTACAAAGTCTCTTTTCATCTCAATAAATAAGGGCTTTCGAAACCTTCACCTCTCGTTCACTTAGAGGTTTTCTTATAAAAGGCGCTATCAAACCTTTTAAGAATTTATTTTTAAACCACCGTCGAGGGGTTTTCTTCTAATTGTCCTTTATCCCGTGGTATTTTTACTTACCAAATAACGTTGTTAACATTTCTTAATTTATTATTGGCTACTTACGACCAATCTCTCGAGAGTTACGAACGACGAACAAGAAAATGAAAATTATACCATCTTCATTACCTAAAAAGGTCAGACAAACAACAAGAAAGCAAAAAGTGTGCAAATACAGACGATCCGCGAACTCAACTTTATCATTCCAATTTAGAAAGTTGTGTGATCCAATAACATTTAGGGCACAATAGCAATTCGACGTAAATTTCAAGTTAGGACCTTCAGAAATAAACACAACTTTTCTTTCAAGGACTATCGTAGAACAAGATTAGGTGAACATTGGACTACAAAGAGATACGATCCAAATATTTACGTTAGGTATCCTTAGTCAGATCAGTTAGTTAGATTGATCTAACCACGGACACTGTTTAGTGTCCCTGGTTAGACTGATTTAATTACGGTATCTTTAGTTACGACTGATGGACGTGGTTAGAATTTACTACTTGCACGTCTTCTACATCCGCAAGAGAGCTTAAAATCATTGAGCAAACACATGTGTGTATTTTTTTTTATCTGTGATATGCAAACTTTTGACCCATATCTCACCTGATGGAAAGTGAAGATGCGGTCGACGATGCAGCACATTTGCGTTCACTCGTGATTTGAAGACTCCCAGATTGTACTTATCGGAAAACACCGATTCGGGCAAGGAATTCCACTCCTTTGCGGTACGCATGATGAATGAAGAAGCTACCATAGATCGATGTTGCATGCCAACCAGACGTACAGCACGTCTGGTTGTCTGATGGAGGAGTTAGGTCATGCAATTCAGGGGCACACTTGTATTAATGTATCCGTCAAAGCAAGGTGAAAATCTTACTTCACGATTACCCCAAGCAAAAGCGTATATCGTTACGATCGACCAAACGAAAGACGCTGTAACATGAGCATACTAACTAGGCTCTAATGATCTCTCCTTAGTGTTAATAATTTGGTGTGTTTATACATCCTTTTTCATAGAGACAGTGAACTTTGTCTATGCTAGTTCATTGTGAATCAAATCGTTATTATCTTTCTGAAACGCCGCGCCCGTGGTAAATTCAGTTGGTGAAGCACAAGCAGAAATTCCTACTAATATTATAAATCATTATGCGAATTGCAAAATAATGGAATTTCTTGCCTGAGTTTGTGTTCCCGTCCGTCCGTCTGTCAGGGGCATCTAGCGTCTAACCCATATAAGCGAATGACTTCAAATTCGATTCGATTCTATTCTTCTTTCGAGTTTGAGTAATTCATTTATATATATATATATATATATATATATATATATATATATATATATATATATATATATATATATATATATATATATATATATATATATATATATATAGAAAGAGATAGAGAATATAGAGATGTTGTATGTTGGTAATTTTATTTTAGATTTTTATTCAAAACCAGGCGTGTCCCGCGGCTTCGCCCGCGTTCGCATTTAGTTAAAAAGTAGCCTATGTGTCAATCCTAAGTATAAGCTATGCACATTGGATATTTCAGCCAAATGAGTATAGCGGTGTACGGCGGCTTATGTATAGCCGTTCAGCGTAAAGACAAAACAAGCATACTTACACATTTATACATAAACTTTCGGATTTATAATATTACTGTGATTATTATAGGGTTAACTAAGCGGTAGAGTTGTTATTTCTAATTTACTGTAATGACTCATTGATAAAATTACCTTTCATCTTACTACTCAGATACAATTTACTTGACTTTAACGTCATAAATAAAAAATAAAAATCCCCATTGCACCACCTTATTACGCCCCTGGCAAAAAATAATGATGTTATCATTTTTCTATTTTAAATGAACTACTCAAATACCAATTTCCATCAGTGTAACTTCATAAATATAGAACTTTTGACGTTAACTTTCATCTCCCATTGCATCCACTTAATGCACCCTTGGCAAAAAAAATAATTTATTTTTTCATATTAAACGAACTACTTAAATACCAATTTACATCGCTATAAGTTCAAAACAAAGAACTTTCGTTTTCACCCCATTTAACACTCTTAGGGGTAGAATTTCCAAAAATCCTTTCTTAGTACACCCCTACATACAAATGTACCCTCCAAATGTCAAGTATCTACGATCAGCGGTTTAGACAGTCAGTGAATCAGTATGTCAGGATAAAGATTCTTATAGTATTAGATAGACAAACGTTTAACCTCTTTCTCATCTGGTGGAAAATTACGTATCTTGATCTGTGCCATCTGGCCCGTCATGTTACGTGGCAGCGCCGCTGGCCGGGACAAACAGGGACGTAGAAACGCTCCCCATGATCTATGTCCCAGTAAAGTTAACCCAGTTCTCCAGAATGTTGGTACAATTTTTCTAGAACTTGCGACTATAATTTTCGAGCCGTATCACTGCACTGGGGCAAACCAAGCCTAGAAAGAATTCGATAGTGTCATCCCGTGACATACTCTCCGAAATGTGTCCAATAAAATACCGAGACTAATTTGCCACGATGCTCGAAGGTCTGAAGTTTTAGTTTTAGAAATAAGTTTATGCATTTGGCTGTTAGAGTAGTTTTCACTACAAACTACTGCATTATTCAATGGAAATGTAAAAGAATAACACTTCCTCCCGAGTGTGTCGAAAGTTACCTAGCCTGTGCTCGAATTTGTTATTTCATGCGGAACGTTGAAAGCCAGCTGTGAGCTATACTTTCAAGAAGGTTTTACGAATATTCTCTACATATTTAGTCAATTCTAGATATAAAGAACATTGACAAATCAAATTAGGTCAGAATTAATACTTGATATTTCGTCTATACATTGGATTTGGGATTCGAATTTTTGATCGCGTTTTCTGGCCACTGAAGCTTGTGCAAATTGATACGAATCGATAACTCACATCCAATAACCTATATCTCGTAATATATAGAAGTATATTTTAGCGAGATTAGAACCCTCTGATATAGGGTGGCATACCCCACTGATCTAACACACAGAATATTGGTCGCGAAATATTAGAATTTTTCAAGTATGAGGAGGCAAGAGATATACCATGAAAGATGACAATATTGAACTATGTAATATTGACATCTTTCATAATATATATACTAAACTTACTACTGATTATAATATATACTGTGACTAATTAAAGTCGACCAGGTTTCGACTAGGTTATTTTTTTATTATTCGGTACACGCAAACATTTGACCACTATCAGGTACCTTCTAGTCAAACGTGCACCATCGTCGATCACATCTACACTTTCCATCAGGTAAAATAGTGGTCAAACATTTGATATTCGCAAATAAAAAAAACTACATTACCTGATGATAAGAGACGATGCGATTATCGGACATATACGATATCCTTCTACTGGGTGCTACGTATACAGGTCTAAATTCTGATCTGTTTGAATAATCAGCTAGTAATTGTATAATAAAATAATTAAACACAAGCAAAGCTTAAAAAACCGACTTCACCGCTTTATCTTCGGAACCTTAATCAGATTAAATGTATTAAACACGCATTATTGATGAAAACTCAAAAACTACTAATCAGATCTTGATCAAATTTAAATGGGCCCAAAGGGAAGGCACTAGCTTTAAAAAAACATCAAATCGGTTCAAGTCCAACAGAAGATATGAGGATATGATATAAAAAAACAGTCGAATTGAGTACCTCCTCTTTTTTTGTGTCGGTAAAAAGAGAAGAATATCTGATAGAGCAGCAAATATCAAAAAAGACAAACGCACACCGCCTCACCGTCATTGCGCAAACATCGTTGATTTTTAGCAGAATCCAACAAACATATACAAGAATTTCCATCGAACTAGACAATCATACATATTCATGGTTATCGAAACATTGTAACGGATCAACTATAAAAGCAATAAAACCATATTCATGGAACAGCCTTTGTTTGCAACGAATATCTTTCCATCGAACGCGTATTCACAATGGACCGATATTGGTTTACAGCCCTCAGATAAAATGCCATTTCCGCATAGTGCTTTCAATACCTTCATGTTGGGGTATAAATTGTTTGTAGGAATTAGTAACTCGTTAGTTCCTCCCGGACTTAGATCTTAGGTCGATCGCTAGGCTAAAATGATCAAATTGATATTATTTATTTTTGTGTGCTCAGTTATTTCAAAAAGTAAGTACATCTTTGTTTTATTAAAAAAAAATATAATTGAGAGATGAATCAAGTATCTCGCCTGAACATCATTTTATATTTTATTTCGCTCGAGTAGCTTTTTTCACGTATTGCATTCCTTAGACACCTATTTGTGCATCTACTTAGTTTTTTTTTCACATTCATGTCAACGGACTTCGGTAGTTGAATATCCTTATTACCAATTTTGTATAAGCATTAACAGTATAGAGTGGACCAATATAGAGTGTTTAAGAAAATAGCACCCATTTCAGCAGTTTTTACTGATGCCTCTTCAGATGACACCCGTCAGCAGTAGATCATTCAGTACACGGTATCTATTCGAATTATTTTAAATTAAGGAAAGGTTTACGTCAAAACTTTCAATTAATTTAAAACGTTGTCATAAGTCTATATTTTTGTATGGTATTTATTTATACACTTTTTCCTTTTAGGTTACTTACAAGAGATACATCCAAGCTTACTACCGCCAAAAATTGGCAGTGATGGTTCTCAAACATGGCCCTTTCCAAATTACCAAGGTTATCAAAGGATAGGAGCTAAACCATGTCCTAGAAGGAGAAATTCAAATAATGCTGAACAACAGTGGATACCTTCTTATACCTCAAAATATTCACATCCTCTATACCCACCACCAATTTTAGAGCCTCAAGCATTAAAAAACGATGACCTCAAGTTCTCAGAAGATGTACCTAAGTCCGAATTTTTTGATCCTAAACTCGTGCAAGAGGATAATCCACTGAGTATTCTCGAAAGAAAAACACTCTCCCTAGCTAGACAGAAACCATCACATTTAAATGATGAAGATGACTGTGACGATCTCAGTCCAAGAAGCGATATACCTTCGTTTACTCCTGATCCAGAACACTTAGCTATGAAACTAGTAAAGGATTGCTTGGAGAAAAAACACAGAACAAAACAAGCATTGGAACAACCAGCAAGGTCTTCAAGTGACTCTTCTAATGTGTACTCGAGAAGATCTATGTCAGAAACAGATCCTGATGACTCTGGTTACTTGGAAGATGATGGAGATGAAATTAATGTCAATGGATTAAATGATACTGATCCAAAAAGAGCTGATAGAAGATCTGACAATACAGTTGATGGGTTAGGATCACCAAATAACAAATGGAATACCAGAATTTGCTACGCATGCAGCACTGCAACTAATCCATTATGTTGGGAACCAGATAATAGGACTACAATAAAATACTGTAATTCAAAACAATCATGTGTTACTAAAACATTTGGAATAAAGAGTAAGTTCTAGTATGTTATTATGTAACATCGTAAATCTATCACCCACAAACTTTTTTTATTAGGTACTTTAGTGCACCTAAATGGTACATATAAATATTAACCGAAAACTGAAACCTTTTAGGGTAGAGGCGCTGGGAACGTGGGGACCGAGGGTCCACTGCATATATATATCGATATATCAGACCGTGTATTGCATGTGTTGTGTGTGTACAATCTGGGTTTCTTCAAAACTGAAGTGAATAGGTACCTTCTAGGCTATCATTAGGTGAGATAGCGGTCAAATGAAACGAACATTTTTATTTACCTATCTAGTTTTATTATGAATGCCGAGTAAAACGGTTACAAAAAAACGCGTTTTGGATGAAATTCTGGTATCGCTACCTCAATTCCGTTCTAACAACGGAGCGCATATGATTTAACAATCTTGTGCAAATGAAATAAATCAAACGAAATATTACTTTACAGATTCTATGACAATAATACGAGACTGCGCGAACAGTTGCGAAGATTCGCCTGTGGCTGGCGTCGAACCCAAATTCAAGTCCTGCAAGATATGTCACAAAGACTACTGCAACGGAGCCAATTCCATCAACAGCTATATCTACCATTTGGCCATCATTCTGGTTATCAGCATCGCAAAGTGTACTTTTGACTTTTGAAGCGTGGACAGAATGTTATTTATTACTGTACAATTGATAAACATTTCAGCAACCATAATAATTTACTTTTGTATAATATTGTCACGCTATTTATTTGAATTTTAAATCGTGCATTTATATTAGAATATACATACAATTTTATTATTATTGCAATAAGGTCTCATTTAGTCGTTAGAATAAATAATATGTATAAGCGGCCTACAATAAAAAAATAATTTTATTCCAGATCCTTAATTCCTGCTTATTTTTAAGTTTCTGTGACTCAAAACCAAAGTAGGAGCTCGTGTTGTCCATCCGACTGTCTGTCAAGACCCTTTTTTCTCAGAAACGCGTGGAGGTATCAAGTTGAAATTAGCACCAAATACTAAAAGCTTATGATCCATTGCAGCTGTAAAAAAAAAAAAAAAACGTTTCCGGCACCCACGACACAAGTCATTAAACTTAGTGAGGGGCTGTGACTGAAAGCGCTTATATATATATATATATATATATATATTATGTTATGTTAATTAATAACTACGGGCATATAGCCGCTTATATGGCCGTATTTTAGTAATATTGTTTAGTTTAAAAAAGGCCAATATTGACAGTAGCTAATAAGTTAAAATCTCGTAGACATGGGCAAGAAGTAAAGTCACCAGAGATAAACAAACATTTAAAACAAGTTAATATACTAAAAAATCAAATAACGCGAGTACGTAAATAGTGTAGGTACTTATGTAAAAGTAAATGTAGCGTATCTAAAAAGACTATCATTCAAGTCATCCTTCAAACATAAAAAAAAACAGAAAAGTTAATTTATTATATTTAGTGTTATCCCGATAAATTATAAAAAGTAGTATCTTTATCCTAATGGATTTCCGAAAATTTTATTTATTTTAAAAAAGAAACTAAATCAAAATCTGCTGAGCCGTTTGAGATTTACGATGATATACATGCACACGTTAAACTTATAACACTCCTCTCTTTACATTTAGGATGGGTTTGGGCAAAGTATAAACAAAGAAGTATGTTATCTTCAAAGAGCCAAACGCGGCTTGTATGTGTGCACGCCTGTACGCACGTGTCTCAGCACGTTACTATGGTTTGGGGGATAAAAAGTGGAGGTTTTTTTATAAGCTAGATAGGACTAGATAGACTAGATAGGATTTGACCGCTTTCTCAAGTGATGGAAAGTGACGATGCAGCCGAAGATGGAACATGCTTGCCTAGAAGGTACTTATTCACTCTAGACTTGAAAACACCTAGATTGTACCGTTCTTAAAGTAAAGGTAGTTATGCACATTACCTAA
Source organism: Lomographa bimaculata (assembly GCA_948107665.1). NCBI lineage: Eukaryota > Metazoa > Arthropoda > Insecta > Lepidoptera > Geometridae > Lomographa > Lomographa bimaculata. The sequence continues at coordinate 9,667,155 of OX403600.1, read as the reverse complement.
TACTTTTATTATAAGTATTTTCATACTGATTCGACATTATTACCCACTGGTATTCAGGAATATCCAACAATGCAACCTCGCTCAATTCAGACGACATCGGAAACGCTGCTATATAACATTTTCATACATGTATAGTCGCTATTTCTTCGGTACAATTGGTCCGGAAATCAATCGAGTATGCTCCACTTTGTACCGAGTCCCACGGTTCCCATTCTACGTTATTTTTACCCGACTACGCAAGACTAGTTAGTAGGTTATGTTTTTTTGGGTTTTTTTCGATCAAACGGAGTAGGTACATGTGTTTAGTATGAGATCATGTGATCTATTATTTTTTCCAAATCGGTTTGACCAATTTAGATACTGTATTTTATGAAAGGCTTGGAAGCAAAATTTACACCACAGCCACAGTACACATATTCTCGGAGACTTTAAATTATACATTTGTATAGTTCAGACCATGTTTAGACACTAAATGCCTCTGACAGACTGACGGACAGACAACGTGATAAACCACGAAAAAAATCTAAAGACTTGGGTTGGCCAAGTCTTTAGATCTCGTTTTGCTTGATCAACTACGTACTTCACAATTTTGACCATGTCATGAATGGTTGGTAGTTTTATAATGTTATCAATTCGTAAAAAACTGTAATGCCGAATATGTCGATATGCCACATTTTCAGAATTCAGAACTTCCATTTTTTTTATTTGTGTGTCGTTGTACCAACAACTCGCTTAGGGTAGGTACGCAGTGCACTTTTGAAGTTTACCCACGACTCGCTTACATTAGGTACGCAGTGCACTTTTGAAGTTACCCACGACTCGCTTACGGTAGGTACGCAGCGCACTTTTGAAGTTTACCCACGACTCGCTTACATTAGGTACGCAGCGCACTTTTGAAGTTTACCCACGACTCGCTTACATTAGGTACGCAGCGCACTTTTGAAGTTTACCCACGACTCGCTTACATTAGGTACGCAGCGCACTTTTGAAGTTTACCCACGACTCGCTTACATTAGGTACGCAGCGCACTTTTGAAGTTTACCCACGACTCGCTTACATTAGGTACGCAGCGCACTTTTGAAGTTTACCCACGACTCGCTTACATTAGGTACGCAGTGCACTTTTGAAGTTTACCCACTACTCGCTTACATTAGGTACGCAGCGCACTTTTGAAGTTTACCCACGACTCGCTTACATTAGGTACGCAGCGCACTTTTGAAGTTTACCCACGACTCGCTTACATTAGGTACGCAGCGCACTTTTGAAGTTTACCCACGACTCGCTTACATTAGGTACGCAGCGCACTTTTGAAGTTTACCCACGACTCGCTTACATTAGGTACGCAGCGCACTTTTGAAGTTTACCCACGACTCGCTTACATTAGGTACGCAGCGCACTTTTGAAGTTTACCCACGACTCGCTTACATTAGGTACGCAGTGCACTTTTGAAGTTTACCCACGACTCGCTTACATTAGGTACGCAGCGCACTTTTGAAGTTTACCCACGACTCGCTTACATTAGGTACGCAGCGCACTTTTGAAGTTTACCCACGACTCGCTTACATTAGGTACGCAGCGCACTTTTGAAGTTTACCCACGACTCGCTTACATTAGGTACGCAGTGCACTTTTGAAGTTACCCACGACTCGCTTACGGTAGGTACGCAGCGCACTTTTGAAGTTTACCCACGACTCGCTTACGGTAGGTACGCAGCGCACTTTTGAAGTTTACCCACGACTCGCTTACGGTAGGTACGCAGCGCACTTTTGAAGTTTACCCACGACTCGCTTACGGTAGGTACGCAGCGCACTTTTGAAGTTACCCACGACTCGCTTACGGTAGGTACGCAGCGCACTTTTGAAGTTTACCCACGACTCGCTTACGGTAGGTACGCAGCGCACTTTTGAAGTTTACCCACGACTCGCTTACGGTAGGTACGCAGCGCACTTTTGAAGTTTACCCACGACTCGCTTACGGTAGGTACGCAGCGCACTTTTGAAGTTTACCCACGACTCGCTTACGGTAGGTACGCAGCGCACTTTTGAAGTTACCCACGACTCGCTTACGGTAGGTACGCAGCGCACTTTTGAAGTTTACCCACGACTCGCTTACGGTAGGTACGCAGCGCACTTTTGAAGTTTACCCACGACTCGCTTACGGTAGGTACGCAGCGCACTTTTGAAGTTACCCACGACTCGCTTACGGTAGGTACGCAGCGCACTTTTGAAGTTTACCCACGACTCGCTTACGGTAGGTACGCAGCGCACTTTTGAAGTTTACCCACGACTCGCTTACGGTAGGTACGCAGCGCACTTTTGAAGTTACCCACGACTCGCTTACGGTAGGTACGCAGCGCACTTTTGAAGTTTACCCACGACTCGCTTACGGTAGGTACGCAGCGCACTTTTGAAGTTTACCCACGACTCGCTTACGGTTGGTACGCAGCGCACTTTTGAAGTTTACCCACGACTCGCTTACAGTAGGTACGCAGCGCACTTTTGAAGTTTACCCACGACTTGCTTAGGGTAGGTACGCAGCGCACTTTTGAAGTTTACCCACGACTCGCTTACGGTAGGTACGCAGCGCACTTTTGAAGTTTACCCACGACTCGCTTACGGTAGGTACGCAGCGCACTTTTGAAGTTTACCCACGACTTGCTTACGGTAGGTACGCAACGCACTTTTGAAGTTTACCCACGACTCGCTTACGGTAGGTACGCAGCACACTTTTAAAGTTTTCCCACGACTGGCTTACGGTAGGTACGCAGCGCACTTTTGAAGTTTACTCACGACTCGCTTAGGGTAGGTACGCAGTGCACTTTTGAAGTTTACCCACGACTGGCTTACGGTAGGTACGCAGCGCACTTTTGAAGTTTACTCACGACTCGCTTAGGGTAGGTACGCAGTGCACTTTTGAAGTTTACCCACGACTCGCTTACAGTAGGTACGCAGCGCACTTTTGAAGTTTACCCACGACTCGCTTACGGTAGGTACGCAGCGCACTTTTGAAGTTTACCCACGACTCGCTTACGGTAGGTACGCAGCGCACTTTTGAAGTTTACCCACGACTCGCTTACAGTAGGTACGCAGCGCACTTTTGAAGTTTACCCACGACTTGCTTAGGGTAGGTACGCAACGCACTTTTGAAGTTTACCCACGACTCGCTTACGGTAGGTACGCAGCACACTTTTAAAGTTTTCCCACGACTGGCTTACGGTAGGTACGCAGCGCACTTTTGAAGTTTACTCACGACTCGCTTAGGGTAGGTACGCAGTGCACTTTTGAAGTTTACCCACGACTCGCTTACAGTAGGTACGCAGCGCACTTTTGAAGTTTACCCACGACTCGCTTACGGTAGGTACGCAGCGCACTTTTGAAGTTTACTCACGACTCGCTTAGGGTAGGTACGCAGTGCACTTTTGAAGTTTACCCACGACTGGCTTACGGTAGGTACGCAGCGCACTTTTGAAGTTTACTCACGACTCGCTTACAGTAGGTACGCAGTGCACTTTTGAAGTTTACCCACGACTGGCTTACGGTAGGTACGCAGCGCACTTTTGAAGTTTACTCACGACTCGCTTAGGGTAGGTACGCAGTGCACTTTTGAAGTTTACCCACGACTCGCTTACAGTAGGTACGCAGCGCACTTTTAAAGTTTTCCCACGACTGGCTTACGGTAGGTACGCAGCGCACTTTTGAAGTTTACTCACGACTCGCTTACGGTAGGTACGCAGCGCACTTTTGAAGTTTACCCACGACTCGCTTACGGTAGGTACGCAGCGCACTTTTGAAGTTACCCACGACTTGCTTACGGTAGGTACGCAGCGCACTTTTGAAGTTTACCCACGACTTGCTTAGGGTAGGTACGCAGCGCACTTTTGAAGTTTACCCACGACTCGCTTACGGTAGGTACGCAGCGCACTTTTGAAGTTTACCCACGACTTGCTTACGGTAGGTACGCAACGCACTTTTGAAGTTTACCCACGACTCGCTTACGGTAGGTACGCAGCACACTTTTAAAGTTTTCCCACGACTGGCTTACGGTAGGTACGCAGCGCACTTTTGAAGTTTACTCACGACTCGCTTAGGGTAGGTACGCAGTGCACTTTTGAAGTTTACCCACGACTGGCTTACGGTAGGTACGCAGCGCACTTTTGAAGTTTACTCACGACTTGCTTAGGGTAGGTACGCAACGCACTTTTGAAGTTTACCCACGACTCGCTTACGGTAGGTACGCAGCACACTTTTAAAGTTTTCCCACGACTGGCTTACGGTAGGTACGCAGCGCACTTTTGAAGTTTACTCACGACTCGCTTAGGGTAGGTACGCAGTGCACTTTTGAAGTTTACCCACGACTGGCTTACGGTAGGTACGCAGCGCACTTTTGAAGTTTACCCACGACTCGCTTACAGTAGGTACGCAGCGCACTTTTGAAGTTTACCCACGACTCGCTTAGGGTAGGTACGCAGTGCACTTTTGAAGTTTACCCACGACTCGCTTACAGTAGGTACGCAGCGCACTTTTGAAGTTTACCCACGACTCGCTTACGGTAGGTACGCAGTGCACTTTTGAAGTTTACCCACGACTCGCTTACAGTAGGTACGCAGCGCACTTTTGAAGTTTACCCACGACTTGCTTACGAATCGATTTCTTTGCAAAAAGAGAGATAGCACGCGGCCTGGAAACAATGCAAGTAGTAACTATTATACATCTAATCTGTGACAATACATTACCCTTGGGACGTATGTTTTGTGGTTATCTCATCCATTGTTAGCTCAACTATTATGAAAACCTAATTCCACTTCAATGAATATCATAACAACGGTTATTTAAAACATAATCATATTATTAAGTTATCAGTAGTGCTATGGACTGGAACTGGATCATAGAAGATCCAAAAGACTGCCTCCATAATTTAAAGTGATAATTGTAAGGTGAATTTTCACAAATAATTTTACAGTGGCTGTCAAAAGACAAGTAGATAAGTCCCAGACAAAGATATTATAATATAACCATATTTTTAACTCTTTGGTCTCGGAGGTGAGTATCTAATAACATAAAATAAACATAAACGCTTTCACACTCACAGCCCCACACTAAGTTCGATGACTTGTGTCGTGGGTACCGGAAACATTCACATCACAAACACAATCACAACCAGAACCAGAAACACAAATTTTCCATCTACAAGATCTATGTAGTGTTCTTTGTGTGTAGTTCTAAATAAAGCTTACCTACTGATTATACTGGATGAGACGGTGAGAGGTGGTACTTATGTTGACTTAGATTGAGGTAATTTGCTCTATTTAGAAGCAATTTAATTTACTTATACAAATATAGCTAACTTCCTGTACGCTTAACAAAGTCAAATGGTCGTCGAAGTCGCATTAATTTTCAAGAGACTTCAAAAAAGGAGCTTCTCAATTCGACTGTATGTTTTTTTTCGTTTTGTTATTTAATGTATGTTACGCGATATCTTCTTATTATGAATCGATTTTTATGATTCCTTTTTGTTTGGTAGATTATACTTCAGAGGTGGTCCCATATAAATCGATCTAAATCGATCCAGCCAAAACCAAAATATAAGCGTTGAATTCGGTTTTTTTAAGCTTTGCTTACGTTTAATTACCAAGATTAGTTATTCTTAAAAAATAATGTTACTACATATTATGATAAATTCTTTGTTGGACTTTTATAACTTTTACATTATAGGGACGTATTAAACTATAGATATAAAATAATTATTGTCAACAACAGCATATTAGTGAGCCTCAGATGCCTAAACTACGCTTAAGAATCTGTAATAGCTTATTTAAAAATTTACATATTTTTAAGCATCTGCATCTTTCCTTAATATTATATTCGTATTGTATATTCTCTACACGTTTTATAGTTATTTAGCCCGAGCAGTTTTATATCCTTGCCGAGGTTGTTAGCGGCACGTTCTTCAATTCTTTGAAATAATTCCGGATTTTTTTTATTTATTTGTGGCAGGCTAGTTTTTTACCACTATCTCACCTGATGGTAAGTGACGATGTGATCGAAGCTGGTAAACACACTAGACCTGGAATACGCAGGCTCTCAAGGATAACTGCCGGAACACCGTATTTGGCTTGGCGGCAGACTTTCAACTTGATGGTGGTAAGCTACTTTGGTAGCAAGCCAGGCGAGCAACTCACAAAATGCTCTACCACCTCTCAAATGTCACCTGATTAGCACCACCCGGGGACCACGTGTAGGGAGTCAGACTTAAGGGGTATCCTCCTACGGACGTGGGTGACTCAGCCCCCAAAATGGATGTTTCAAAACCACCTGCAAAATGATAAATTTAAAGATCCGAGCTCAAACTTTTCGCTTGAAAGCTGCAACATCTTTAAAGTAATAAGTAAGATTATTTTTCCTCATAATAGACTTTATTTTAAAAAATATTGATGAGTGACAAATTAAAATAATATCAGTATAGGGTAATTATTTTGGTTAATTTATGCATCAAACTTTGTTTGTAGATTTTTTTGACAAAGTTAAAAAGTAAGTTACTCGTACCAACAAGATTTTCTTCAAACGAATTGTAATTTTTCAAATCATAAATGTTTTACTAAAAGTTTGACCAAAATAACAGTTGTAATCATCCTACTATAATATTATAAACATGAAAGTGTGTGTATCTATCTAATACCTTTAAACGAGAACAATTCTTGTATATATATACATATATATATGTGTAATCTGGATCTCGGAAACGGCTCCAACGATTTTCATGAAAGTTACAGATTAGGGGTTTTTCGGCCCAAGGAATCGATTTATCAACGTTCCAGGTCCGAGAAATGCTCGATTCCCAAACTGCATTTGAAAAACCGGGTTTAAGAAACTATCAGCGCCATCTATTACGCCATGACCGATGTAAAAAACTGTTTCTACTCGACACTAGATGGAGCTTTCTGAGGCTACAAATTCAAACACATTCTAACAAAAACAAAAAACCGAGCAAAGCTCGGTCATCCGGATATTGTGAATTTATGGTACACCGTATCTCCGTAACGAATAAACCGATTTTTATGAAATTTTGAATGTAGATAGTTTAGGTTCCGGAATAACACGTAGGCTACTTCTTAACTTAATTAACGCGGGCGAAGCCGTGGGGCGCTGCTAGTTTTTATAAGATTAAGCAGTTCGTTATATTTATGGCTTACATTTTAAATTTTGCGTATATATTAGCTGTAGGTTTTATAAAACCAAATACAAAAGGTACATAGCCTATCTTAAATAAAAAAAATATACATCGTCTTCAATATCTTCTTACCCTTCATTCAATATTGATAAAATCGTATAGGACCTAAAACTGCGAAATATAAAGTAATAGTTCATTTACCGGAGATATATAGCAGAAAAATCAAAACATAGAAAAAAAAGAAATTCGAGTGTAATTGCGAACCTCCTATTTTTTTGGGAAGTCCAACTGACCCATTTACCTATATTCATTTAACGTGTATAATATGAAAACCGTGCATATATTAACTCCTTCGCCACAAGAACACCTAAGATAGACATGAATATTAAAATATTATTTCACATAGCAGTGCCTGAAATGCAAATAAACAGTGTAGAGCTTACATGAATGCAATTTCACGGTCTCAGAGCTCACCTAACGAACAGTCTTCATTAATATTCTGTGAAATTACCGACATTTTCATAAATCCTATTTGGAATATTGTATGTCCAAGGGCTGTTAAGGGATTGCCAATGAACGTTTTGATGCCCCGTGGCAATCAAATGTGAAAAATATTATCAACCTTCATTGTGAGTCTCATTTGCATCAATATACAAATGTGTTGTCCACAGAAGAGATGGTTTTTTACGTTTGTCACACAAAATTATAAATTTAGAAAGTCAAAAGTCGCTGTTGTTTTTTTTTTCAGTATTATGTAAACGTTGACCATTATTTCCAGTATTATGTAAACTTTGACCATTATTTTTCCAGTATTATGTAAATTTTGACCATTATTTCACCTAATGATGGAAAATTATTGAACATGTCAAGCATTTCTCAGTGATATTAATCGTTGAACTATCAAATTTTTTTTACAAAGATAAATAAATGCCAATACCAAAAGCAGTTTTTTTTTTATTTTATCTGACAAATAAACTAATATAATTGGGATAATCTGGAAGTCTTCTAGTCAAGAGTGAACAGGTACCTTCTAGGCAATCATGCTACATCTTCGGCCGCATCGTCACTTTCCATCAGGTGAGATGTGGTCAAATGCTTGCCTATCGGGCATAAAAAAATAAACTATAAGGAGTACTATGAGTTCAGATTTTCTTAAAACTATTTTTTTTTTATTCAAGCGTTTAGCTTAGTTATTCATGACAGATTGTATTATAAATTAATTTAATATTTTGTAGTGCATATAATTATCCTGGTTTAATGTTGTTTGTCATAATTGTAATTCAATACAATAAACATCTATTCTATTCCATTCCGTCCCATTCCATTCCATTCCTTTACATCTCATTCCATTCCATTCGTAGATGAGATTCCTTAGTCTACCTGAACTGGCTAAAACAATTTTCATAACAGATCGTACCTATTATAAATTAATTTAATATTTTGCAGTGCATATAATAAGCCCGGTTTAATATTGTTTGTCATAGGTAATTAAATACAATAAACATACATTCTATTTCATTCCATTTTATTCCATTCCATTCCATTTTATTTCATTCCATTCCATTCGTAGATGAGAGTTTCTTTAGTCTTCCTGAACTAGCTGAAACAATTTTCTCTAAATATATCTCTTAATATTTTCTTATTAATTCTATCTAATCTAACTACGCCGCTAGACTCTGCGAGCTCACGTTCTAGAGACTCTAGAGTGCTCAGGAAAACTAATCAGAGCTTAAAATTTACTTAATATAAACATGAGAGGCTTCAAGTTGTTTAAATTGGATACAGATAGGTAATTTTTAAACTTCCTAGTAACTTTAACTAAACAAGTTTACGTGCGAAGCACTGGGGGTGGATATTGTTTATTCATGACTTGGGAAACACTCCATCGCCGCTCCTAGCTAAAACTATACACGTAGAGCACCTTATCGAAACGTTTTTATATACATACTTCTAATACTAGCTATACTTGGCATGCGTTGCCACGTAAATAAAATAATACCGTCCAAGTGCGAGTCGGACTCGCGCACGAAGGGTTCCGTACCATTATCTATAAAAAATCAAGTTTGTTGTATGGGAGCCCGCCTTAAATATTTATTTTATTTTATTTTTAGTATTTGTTGTTATAGCGGCAATAGAAATACATCATCTGTGAAAATTTCAACTGTCTAGCTATCACCGTTCTTGAGATACAGCCTGGTGACAGACGGATCGACGGACGGACAGCGAAGTCTCAGTAATAGGGTCCCGTTTTTACCCTTAGGGTACGGAACCCTAAAAAAGCATATACCTCTTTCACGTTTATGCTTGCCTATTACTTTACTAGTGTTGTTATTTCTGCTGTGCATCGTAGCTCACAAACGGCTGCAGTGATTTTGATTTAGTTTTGTGTTGTTTGAAAGACTTTGTTTGTTTCAAAGATCGAGAGTATTCTTGCTATGTTTGGTGAAAATCAGTGCAGCCGTTTTCCAGTTAGGGCGTAGCAGTACATATATTATATTCAAAATTATAAATTTGCCTGTTTTTTATACTACTTGCCTCGGTATATTGAGAGGATTCGGTATATATTCCATATAGGTTTTTGCTGTACACAGAATACTGTGAACAGAATCTATTTGTAAATAATATTGTGTTTTTATGTCTGATAGGCAAGCATTTGATCACTAACTTACCTGATGGAAAGCGACAGCCGAAAATGTAGCATGCCTGTCTAGAAAATACACAATCAATTTTAACTTGAAAATTCCCAGATTAAATCGTTTTATAAGAACTAATATTTAAAATCAATAACACATGCTTGCCAGAGGTCGGTGTTTCGACCGCATCGTTGCTTACTATTAGGTGAGATAGAGATTAAACATTTCCTATCTTGACTAAAAATACACAAGTCAATGTACTAAAAATTTAAACAACCCGACTGCGAAAAATGTGAACCTACTTTTTATGTAATTCCCTTTTAATTATCTTCATTTTGATAGTACTCGATAGGTATAGTAAGGTATCCTACTAATCCTACTAATATTATAAATCCGAAAGTTTGTGTGTAAGTGTGTAAGTATGTTTGTTCCCTTTTCACGCTTTAACGGCTTAACGGATTTGGATGAAATTTGGAATGTACATAGATTATACCTAGGATTAACACATAGGCTACTTTTTAACTTGATAATAGCGGGCGAAGCCGCGGGGCACGGCTAGTTTTTTTATAAATGTATTACCATTCCGCGGCAATAATCCGCCATTTTATTTTTCAAGCACTTATCTAAGGACACTTGGGTTTTAACGACGAATATAAACAGTTAAAAACCCTAAACTGTTCAAATCCATCCACCCGTTTAGAAGATACGAAGTAATAAAATTTTTTACAAATGTAGGTACATACATACCTACAAGATACGCGCGTAAAACATAATCCTTCCTTGTCAATCGGCTAAAAATATATCTGTAATATATTAATTTAAGCAACAAGGCGCATGTGTTAGTATAGTAATCACTATAATTTTATTGATTATCTTTAAATTATTATTACTAGACATAACATATTAATGACGCAACAATTTCCGTGTACAATACTGATAACTGCCTACGTTAAAAAAAAATAGATAGCAATTCAATTATTTATTGCAAATGTTAATAGTGTACTGTATAATTACAACATTGGCAATCTTAAGTTAAAATTGTCACTAATCTGCCAATATAAAGTAAGGCCAGAAAATAAAAAACACAATTCATTACTGATAGAGATGCCGTTTTAGACTCTTAAAAAATATTGGGGAGTCGATTTATTAGAGTTTCGATTAGAATTTAAAAGTTTATATATAAAAACTAAAAAAAGAAGCTTGGTCAAATGCTAGTAGTATATCAGAGATAAAAAATGCTTTGTTTACTTACTACAAAATGTTTACTTACTACAAAATAATATAAAAAAATTAACACATTTGTTATAACACATTCGCTGCCAAAAAAAATAGTGTTCTTGAAATGTACCAGGAGATCACGAGTTAGCAGAAAGTCGCTAGTGCAAAATCTCGCCACCAGTGGTGACCAAGTAGCAATGGCCAAATAACCCGACAACATATTCACCTTATTGCTTCTATTCGAGTTACCAGTGCAATTCCTGGACATCATATGAGTAGTAGTTACTTTTAAACTTTCGCGATTCGAACACATAGTTTAGGCAATATGTAAACCGACTCCTACTCATATAGTTTAGGTTATATCTTGGGACTTAATCGCGCTTAAAACTATTTTAATTTACCTCGAAACCATGGCCAATGCAACATGGCCGCAACGTCTAGGTAAATAAAAATAGTTTTCAGCGCGATTAAGTCCCAAGATATTACCTAAACAATATGAGTAGGAGACGCGTTACAGTTTTTAAACTTTCATCTTGTTTATAATAAGCGCCTCAACCCTGTCCATCCGACCTCAGATGTTTCCAATAACCCAACTCCTTTATTGAAAAAGTTTAACGTCCACGGCCGAACGCTCGCGATTCTTCAGAGGCTCTCAATCCAAAACAATTAAATGAAAAACGAATACCGTGGATTAAACAGAGATAGGAAATTGAATTTACTGCCGGCCATTATCACACGATTCGGATCGTAAAGCCAGGGTGAAAACCTCTTAATAGCAGCGACGGCAACAATTTATTCAAATTCTTGCTTTCTCCGCGAAAATATTGGGAATGTTTTTCGACGTAATTACGATTCCTTGTTCGTTCGGCTTAATTAATAAAATACGCTCAAAGCAATCTTAGTTAGTCGTATGATGTTTAAACAGGACTCTGTTTCAAAATAATCATCTAATCTAATTAACCTTTTATTGGGTACAGCTATAGAGATGATCATGGCGCAGTGGTAACAGACCCAGATCGAGCAGTAGCAGTTAGTATTCTGCAACGGACGTGTAGGTATCATCGTGATGAAATCCATGGCGGCAGGGAATTTCCTCGTGCTCACTAGGCTACCCTGCATCAAAATACAATCGTATTATACAAAGCAAATGAAAATACTGTCGCCAAGCTTAAAAACGGAGCTCCGGCAGCTATCCCTGAGAGTCAATTACTTCTAGGCCTAGCGTGTTTATCACTGTCGACTACATTATCAGTTTCCACAGTTGATATACATCATTCCATGGAATTAGCAATTATATTTTTCTTTTTTTATTCGTGTTTAGCAAGCATTTGGCCACTAATAAGTGGTTGATAAGTGACGATGCAGCCAAAGATGTAGTATGAATGATTGCGAATAAATATTAACTATTGTCGTCTTGAATTAAATTAGTAAGAATAATTATTTTGGTTGAAATTTTGAAAAATTATATTGATTTCATTGAAGAATTAATTTCATTATATTATAAAGTATGGATATTTTTTCATTTAATTATTAGGCCCTGATAGAGATACACAATATAAACAGTCTAGCTATCCAGCAGAATGAACGACGATTATTATTGTCTACGAATACTGAATAGGTAGGTATACTTTACTACAGTAACTGCAACATCAGAAAAATAATAGAATTAGATATTTATTGATTACTTCTTCTTTTATCTCTTATCTCCAAAACGGTTTTTTTCTTTGTTACGTTTAATGAAAGTCAGTGCAGCCATGTAGTTCATGGAGGGTATTTTTTAAATTTTGATTTTAGCATCTGTATTAACATGAAATAAGTAAAACAGTCTTCTAATGTACTGCAACATTAGAAGAATAATTGAATTATTTATTGATAGAATTTATTTATTTATTCTAAGACCTAGTTTTACAATATAAATATTCAAGTTATAAAAAAAAGGTTAAAGATGGTTTAGACAATCTTAAATGTTCGGCAAAGTTCCCAAAATGCTTGCTGCATTACCACGCTGTATAGCAAGGCTTATCCTCTTGATTAATTCTTCTTCTCATACGCCAAAAAAATTATAAATTATCTTACTTAGACGAAGCATCCTCAATACATAAGCCAATTTGGTGAACGTTCGTTCAGCAGATGTAGTACAATCCGGTTAAATGCCATAATTTTACGTAATGGCAAGCCGTTTTATATTTAGGCGAATTTAAAAATTCGTTTGCGACAGGTACAGTCATTACATAGTTCGTTGCGAGGGAACATGATAGGTATAGCTAAAATGGAAAAGGTCTCTTACTAAATTATCATTTATTTGCCTATTTATCACGTTAAACTGGGAATTGTTTATAGGGTACTACACAGGGTAGACAATAAATTTTACTTAATTTGGCCAACGCACTCCATTCTATTATTTAATAATAAGAGGAGTAGCTCTGCGTGTCGGACTGATAAAGAAATAAAACAATTGTAGCATTTTTATATTTCAGCAGTTTTACTCAACTCATAAGGCAGGTTACCCCCTATTAGGCAATGTAAAAACGTTATCGATATTGTCTAAGAATACTTAAAATTAGTATTTACACAACAGCAACAGCAGTTTTACTCTACTCATAAGCAATTGGCAGGTTACCCCCATTAGGTAGTGTAAAAACGTTATCGATATTGTCTAAGAATACTTAAAATTAGTATTTACACAACAGCAACAGCAGTTTTACTCTACTCATAAGCAATTGGCAGGTTACCCCCATTAGGTAGTGTAAAAACGTTATCGATATTGTCTAAGAATACTTAAAATTAGTATTTACACAACAGCAACTGCAGTTTTACTCTACTCATAAGCATATGGCAGGTTACACCCTATTAGGCAGTGTAAAAACGTTATCGATATTGTCTAAGAATACTTAAAATTAGTATTTACACAACAGCAACAGCAGTTTTACTGTACTAATAAGCAATTGGCAGGTTACCCTCCATTAGGTAGTGTAAAAACGTTATCGATATTGTCTAAGAAAACTTAAAATTAGTATTCATAGTTTTGACATGATAATAAGCCGATCATTTGCACGTCAGCTTGCAGACTGAATGTATTGTGTCTCTATTTACTTAGATATGTATACGTTTATCTACAGATTTTAATACAGCATTCTTTATTTGCGTGAACAATGGCGAAGCCGCGGGGCACTTCCGCCATTGACGCATGCAATTTTTTTTATCTCAATAGATAGGCTAGCGTTTGACCAATATCTCACCTGATAGTAAGTGATGATGGCAAACACGTCAGACATAGAATGATTAGCTCTCAAGTATATGAGTGTTAATAGAGATTACGCCATAGACTATGATATTATGTGGAAAAAAATCTTATGTCTAAAATAAACTGTTAAATACTCGTATATATTTTTATGTGTGATGTGAATGTTTCCGGCACCCACAACTCGAGTTATCGAACTTGGTGTGGGGCTGTGAGTGAGAAAGCGTTTACTTAACTTACTTATATCTGTACATATACTAGGTACGTAAGTATACAGGCATTCATTATTAATTATATCAGAATAGAACAATTACAGGAACTTAAGCTCAATTGTACAACATCTACTATTATTGATTCTGTGTATTTACACGTGTAGTGGACATGACCACAAAAATATAACCAGTTATGTACCTATCATATAATATGTACCTAGTCAGACTGTGACGCAACTTGTTTTCTCGTACTATGGTACTACAAAGAGATACAAATAGAATGTTAGTACGTATTATTGTTGTACACTGCCAACTACGCGTTTTATTTTAAGAAGCCATGGCTAGTAGATAGATAGATAGATAAACTCTTTATTGAACACCTTATGAGCGTTTATTCCTATTGACTTCTCTCTCGCTCGCACAATTCGATATTTTTAACAAATACAATTATCTACGTGTATTTTTGAAAATGTTTTCAATCGACTAATCGGCAGGAGCACAAATTCCTTCCCAAGGGATATTTGGATCTGGTTCTGGGTGTAATGTGCGTGTGTGATGTGAATGTTTCCGGCACCCACGATACAAGTCTTTGAATTTAGTGTGGGGCTGTGAGTGTGAATGCGTTTGTTTGTTTGTTTGTTAACTATATGGATATTAATACAATTGAAGTTTTAATCCACCTTTAGTTTTTCATATCTTTACGTTAAACGAAGAAAGATTGAAGAGCACATTGAAATTTGGGAACTGTTTTTCTCATCTTATTGAAGGATATGATATCGAAAATAAGTTTGAAACATCATTGTATTAATGTCCATTTATAGTTAGTTAAAAACATTTTCAAAAACACACCTAGTATAGAATTGTATTTATTAAGAATATCGAATTGTGCAAGCGAGAGGGAAGACAAAAGGAATAAACGCTGTTAATTGTGAAAAAGCAGAACAGAAATAATGACTTATAAAATAAGTGTAACAATAGGCGGTCTTATAGCTAAAAGCGATCTTTTCCAGACATCCTTTGTATGGAGAAGAATTATGCAATAAAGTTGAAAGTCGGTGTTTCAAGGAACAACAACATTTTGAAAAGTGCAGGAATAGAAAACATATTAATAAAGTAGTAATAAGTATTTAATTTTTTTGGCTGCGCACAACTTTCTTATTGAAACTTCTAAGTGGAACTATCGATAGCCCCTACCGTCAAGTATACAACCTTTTTTCAAACGACTTCAAAAAAGGAGGTTCTCAATTCGACTGTAGGTATGTTTTTTTTTTTTTTTCCTTAGTTTTGGCTTCGCAATCTTGTGCATTTAGCCAGTGTCAAGTGATAATATATTTCAAGTGTATTTCATATTATAGGTCCTAGTCACAAGTCACAGTCAAAGTCAAGTAAAAGAGTCAAGGTCCAGTCGTAGTCAAGTCATGCCCTAGTAAAGTGGTAGAAACTTTACTAGAACTTCTATTGGAGTTTTGGAGCGAAGGTGAAAATCACGTTTTTCAACTTTGTATGATTTGCCTACACTTATGCACGTTCACTAAGTATTAACGGTTAATAATCCACCATTATTACACATTAACACTCGAAGAATCACAGGTTTTGGAAAATTTTACAAAATCAACAACGCCATTTTTTCACTTTCGCGGCATAACTCCTTGTATGTATGTTACGCGATAACTCCGCCAATTATGAATCGATTCTGATGATTTTTTTTTTATTTGGTAGATTATACTTCACAGGCAGTCCCATATAAATTTTATCAAATCGATCAAGCCTAAACCAAAATATAACCGATGAAATCAGTTGTTATATCCTTGCGTTTCAATTATGTTACCTCAGAATGGATAATTATTTATATTTGAAAGCTGGTGCTTACCTTTTTGAGTTATAGTAAATAATGCATACTTAATTAATTTAATCTGATCGAGGGATCTGAAGATAAAACAATGAAGTCTGTTTTTTAAAGCTTTGCTTTTGTTTAAATTATATTGTCCACGACGGTACGAAGAAGGTGTATGCGTGTGCTAAAATAGCGTGGAAAATTATTTGTGTGCAAAATCTGTGCACCCCTTTTCAAAGTAATTCGACGGGGGTATTTTCAAAATTCTGGTTATGGCCACTTATTCTTCTGTAGCAACATGAAAATAAGTAAAACAGTCTCCAAATGTCTTATGAACTTACCCTTTTAAAAGTTTTTATAAACCGATTCAACGTAAATCCAAACGAAGCTATCCCTTTCACTGTTGTTTAGGAGATTTTCTGGGTCTGTTTAGAATTCGATTTCGGCTGTTGCTCATATATGTACTTATTAATAATTTGTTGTTTGTGAGATTAAGGTGAGACTATAGCACATATTAACTGAATGTCTATTTAACCATGTATTATTAAGTAAATGATGCACATGTTACAGGATCATGACATGATAAATACCTACTGAGCCGAAATTATACGTTCAAATTGTGATCGACCTGATGGATTTTTACAAGATTTTATTTAACTTGCAATGTATGTAGCTATGTTTGTTCGGGTGGAATCTTGCAACTAAATTTTGAAGCAGATATCTTCAACCGATTGAGCTGAAATTTTGTATTCACGTTTAGTTAGAATGACAATGATTGGTTGAGTGACGTCATTCTAAATCCAACGTGGCGGAACACCCAAAATGGCGGACAAGTTATTTTAATGCGTAGTGTATGTTACAATATGGGTTATTAAATGAAAGGGCTTGCTGAGAAAAACTCGAAAAATAAAATGATTTCACTCTAAATACAATATATTTTTTTTTTTTATTAAAGTAGGCATAATTTTGACCACAATTTCACCTGATGGTAAGCGACGATGTGGTCGACGATATGGCGGACTACTAAAAGCTTGTTTTTAATAAAGTTTTTACAAGTAGCTTATTTATCTTCATTTTAAAGTCTTGTAGTAACGAGAGCGCAAATCGAAAAATGGAAAAGATCTCATTTCAGACTCTCAGATAGAACTTAGATATTTTTTCTTACAAGAAATCTTTCAATCGAAATATAAGGCAAAGTAACGACTCTAGGGAAATCAGAACGGTTAAGAAGCTTCTCCGACCTCACCTCGACAGTCGACACCTACGAATCGTTTCACAATGTTATATCAAATTGAAAGGAAACTTCATTTCAGTAATCTTTATATATATCTATGTTTGTAGTTATTGACTGATTTGTTCTTTTAGTAAATAAAATATTTCGTATTTTGTTTTTGTATTTCTTTCACCTATATAATTTTCGTATCTTTGTGAGACCATGTTTTTACGCAATAATAGTATAGATCCGAAAGTTTCTGTGTAAGTATGTTCTATTTTATTCACGGTGTAACGGCTAAACAGATTTTATACTTATTAACTTGATAAAAACGGTAGAAGCCGCGGGGCACGGCTAGTGTTTTTAAATGCTGCTGCAGAATTTTGAATTTTACTATCTAATATCTTTAAACGAGCAATTCTTGTATATATAATATCAGGATAAGTAATCAGGATAAGTAATCATAAGTAATCATATCAGGATAAGTAATCATAATCTCGCATCAGGATCAGGATCAGGATCTCGGAAACGGCTTCAACGATTTTCATGAAAGTTACAGATTAGGGATTTTTCGGCCCAAGGCGATGTAAAAAACTGTTTCTACTCGACACTAGATGGAGCTTTCTGTGGCTACAAATTCAAACACATTCTACCAAAAACAAAAAACCGAGCAATGCTCGGTCATCCGGATATTAATACTTTAATGTATGAAGATTCTATGATATTTATTTATTTTTCGCTTTCCATCAAGTGAAACAGTGGTCTAATGCTTGCCAGAAATAAAAAATAACTACCACTAAGAAATTACTAACGATAAACGCATTTCTAGATGGCGCCACAGGGAAATTTGTACATGCTGTAAAAGCATAGTGTTCGCGGATTATAATTTATGTTGTCAGTATAATATATGTTGTGAGAGAAAAAGTAGAATTTAAAGTAATCTATACTTAACATTATAAAATGGTAAAGTTTGTTTGTTTGTATGTCGAAGAAAATTTGCAAACTGGCCGCTTTATCGGCGTACGCTGACTTAACAGATAAACATTATATACAATGAAATAAAATTATATAAAAAATTATATATATAATTATATAAAAAATTATTATAATAAATTATATAATAAAATTATATACAAATTGTGTTTTTTTTTTAGATTTGTGTAACTGGTTCTGGGTTTGGTGTAAATGTTGTGTATATGATGTGAATGTTTACGAACCCACGACACAAGTCATTGAACTTATAGCGGGGCTGTGTATGTGTATATTTCCAGGCAACGCCGGGGAGCCGTTATTGAACTTTGAACTGCCCGCTGGCGTATATGGATGCTCGTTCTCCTTCAAAGCAACGGGTTCGAATCCCAGTCACAAGTTTTCTCCTCACGGGAAGTTTGTGTTTCTGGTTCTAGGTATGGTGTGGATGTCGTGTGTGTGGTATTAATGTTAACGCCCCCCCCCCACAAAACTCATAGTACTTTTAGTGTGGGGCTGTGAGTATGAAAGCATTTACTTGTATGTTTTTTTTTACCCGGGCGACGCTGGGCGGGTCATCTAGTTATATATAGGACCCCTTCAAGAACACGGCCGGACGTCTTAGATATGATCTCAAGACTACTCTACTACTCTCTGCTAACACTGCTCTATCTGCATCTGAAAATATTTTATTATCCATAAATTACAGGCAAACGTTTGACCATTATCTCACGTGATGTAAAGTAAAAATGCGGTTGACGATGTAACACGTTTGCTTAGAAGATACCTGTTCACTCTTGACTTGAAGACTTCTAGATTATACCTATTGGGGAAACACAGACTCGGGCAATATGGCACATAATATAACCATAGCCTTATAACTAGGTATCCATCAATATAAATCAGTATAGCATTGTTATCAGTGGACCACAGTCCAATAGCATCTTTGACTTATAGGTAATTACGTAAGCTCTATCTAAATGAATTAGGGTCCTCAGATTCGTAACTTAGATAATAAGACGTTTCAAGGAATTTCATTCGTACGATTTCGCAATCTGGATTCAATTTAGGTACCTACCCTACGTCTTCAACCCTCGTCACGGACCGAATACAATCTGCCTGATCGGTAGTACGCGGACTTACGATTTAATGACTTTCTACCCGGTCCTGATTCAATAGGGTTAACTCTAGTAACAAAATAGGACCTTTCCGTCAACAAATCTCTCGGGGAAAGGTTCACTAAAGTTTGTATGTAAACGAACCTACCTATATAAGGTTACAGCCTAACACGCAGTAAGCTAATTATAATAATAAATCAATAAAAATAAAATTTAAACATATTTTCGGACCGGATTAATATTTAAGTATATTTTTATCCGGATCTCATTATAATTGTCTTTATTATCCTGTGATATAGGATGAGCCCAAGGGATACCATCCTATATTGGGGGTTGGTATCCTAGATTAGGTGGTGCTGCTGGGAGGCGTTGATGAAGAGATATATTGATGGATATGTGTTTATTACGTGAAGGCTACATGATGAGGCTTAGGTGCCTAGGTACTTATGCTGGGTTGGTGGTCTTATTAGCTAAGTCACGTGTTTACACACTACATCCTATTTCCTAATTATAATTATCTTATATCCTGGAACACTCCATAGACATGGGCCTGTATATAATACAAGATATGGAATAAGTATACACACCTCTCATCGAAATACATGTCATTAATAGATGTCATGAAACTTGTTTTCTTTTATTTTACGTAGATATTTCGGGCCAATTACCTATATTTTCTAAAACTAAACGAGCGTGCTCATCTTGTAGCAGTTTCTGTATGGGAGTCAGAGCTTTGGTAGCTGGCCATCCCCTCTTTTAATACTTGTATATATACTTATAGCTCCATCTGCTTTCCGTTTCGCTATATGCTTATGTTTGGATGCAAGGTACTATGTTGACCATAGTGCCAGCGTGGTAATATGTATAGGCAATTGTCCCTTGTGTGAAAAAAACATGTTACTTGGCTTTCATTTCTCCTTTGAAAATTCCCATGCCATGAAATGAAAATGAAAACATTTACTTGCTTAAAGCGTGGTACAATTGTTTGAGTAATGTTGGAACAGCATGTTTCACCATAAACCGCCATGCAAAAAATTTAAACGATTAATAAATTATATAATTAAATATATACAATTTAAATAAATTGGTCAAAAGTTTGCCTACCTTGAATAAAAAATTAGCCATTACATAATTAATTACCGCTACATTAAAAAAAAATATAATTGATCTGTACTTATCACTGTGTAGATAAGTCATATTTGTCAATAATATTATTAAACTATTTGTTAAAAAAAATTAATAGGTAATATTAATATATAAAAAAATGTGTCAGTAATTATTATAATTTTAATGTCGTACCTTAATATTCCAAAATTCTTTTCTAGGATACACACAACGTTCAGTTGACCATCGGCGAAGCTTTCTTTTAAATAATTGGAGAGTTTCCTAATGATTTTGGAATATTATAATATTTTTTTGTTGCCATAGCATTACAATATTTTTGGCCTAAAGCTGTTCTCCAGCTGACCATTTTTAGTTTGGACGGGTCTTGGCTGGTAAGGCCAAAATTTTTGCTTGTTATTACGGGGGTTCAATATTAATCAGGGTGTTCTTGCACAAATATAGCGGCTTGCATTATGTATAAGCCTGACGAAGTCAAAATATTCAGCTTTTTAAAAAGTGGTCTACAGGAGACTAAAATACCGACAGCACATATGGCTCTAATGCATTTTTTTTTTGGACCAGAAAACATTACTTATGCCCGTAGAATTTCCCCATAGTAAAAGACCGTATCTAAGAACTGAAGCTACATATCCATGGTACGTCAGGGCAGCAGTTTCATTGACAGTGCGCCGTAATCGCTTCAATTCGAAGACAAATCGATTAAGTTTTGAAAATACATGATCTACATGTGCTTTCCAGTTGCAGTGCTGGTCTAAGTAAATGCCCAGAAATTTATACTGATTAGTCATTTTTGTTTTGCCGACCTCTACACGTAACACTTCACAATCTGGCTTCACAATCTGGCTTAATGTGGTGGATCTATAATTTTGAAAATGTATGCATTTTGTTTTCTTAATAGTGACGTTAAGATTATTGGCATCTAAGTAAGAGACTACTGATTCAGCCATTGAATTGAGTGAATGCCCGTGATTAATACTATTATTTAATGTCTTATTTTCGTCAGTCACTATAACCGACACGTCATTTGCAAAAAGGATGCATTTGTGTATGATGATAGCTTCGGGCAAATCATTGATATTATTATAAAGTAAAAACTACAAAGGCTCCAATATACTTCCTTGTGGTACGCCACAGTTATTCACTCTATACGTAGATTTATATAACGTCGATGTATACTGCTCATTTAGAGATGATTTTTCTACGCAATGTACGCAGTTACTCATATAACTTATGATACATGCTAAATTATTACTCCTTTACTTTTCCGCCACCGTCATCCATATATGGTTGACATACCTCATATCCGCTCGAAGCGTTTTGCTTCTATATTTATTATCCGAACAGCAAAGGAGTGGAACTCACTGCCCGCGTCCTTGTTCCCCGAACTTCTAGGTAAACATGCTTCATCTTCGGCCGCATCGTCACTTTCCATCAGGTGAGATAGCGGCCAAATGCTTACCTATTTTTCATAAAAAATACATAAAAGTAATTCCGTATATGTAATAATGGACCATGTATGTAGCTATTGCCAGCATATGACTGTATATAGCCCTTAGATCTATCCATCATTATAAGTCAGTTCAGCATTGTTAGTTCTATGAGATAAACGTGTTTGTGATTAGATAAATCCAGACTTATCTAATAGGAACAGATATCTAGTAAATGGAATTTCGGTATCGTAGCAGGTAGCTAGTTACATAATGTTCACGTGTCGTGTCACGTAACAGGTATTCATATAGTAAGGAACGATTTACTGGATAATTAAACGCAAGCAAAGCTTAAAAAAACCGACTTCACCGTTTTATTTTCATAACGTTTGATCATCTTTGATGTACTAAATACGCATTATTGACGATATCTCAATAACTACTGATCGAAATTCGAAATCGGTTCACGTGGAACAAAGATATGAGGTAACACAAATAATAAAAAATAATAATTAGATGAAGATAAACTCTTTATTGAGACAAAAAACAAAACAGAAAATAATTATTTATAAAAAAAAGTGTAACAATAATAATAATACTTCACAAAAAAGGAGGAGGTACTCAATTTGACTGTTTTTTATGTGTGTTACCTCATATTTTCTTTCCGCTTGAACCAATTTAGTTTTTTTTTGTTTGAAATCTGTTGCTTTTCTATTGGTCCCATTTAAAATTAATAGGCTCATGAAATATCTTAAATAATGCGTGTTTAGTACAT
The DNA here is from genome assembly GCA_948107665.1 of Lomographa bimaculata. NCBI lineage: Eukaryota > Metazoa > Arthropoda > Insecta > Lepidoptera > Geometridae > Lomographa > Lomographa bimaculata. The sequence continues at coordinate 9,644,223 of OX403600.1, read as the reverse complement.
CTAAATCTGATCAAAGTTCCAAAGATAAAGTGGTGAAGTCGGTTTTTTCTAAGCTTTGCTTGCGTTTAATTATTTAAGCCTTGCTTGCGTTTAATTATTAACTTATCATATTGTATGAAGTATCGAGATGGGAGACAAACCTAATTTGTATGAATTTTGTGACTAATGTAATCACATTTTACAAATCTTTTAATAAGCTGTTGGAGTGGTACGCTTTTCAGGGTCAGATATATACGAAACTATGTACCTATAGGTACATAGTTTCGTATATTCCGATTAGAAATTTTTGGTCCTATCTAATCGCATGATAAACTGTCAAATCTATTGTACTTGGCTTATCAAAATTAAATAACGATATAGCGCCTACTTGTAAATATAATACAACTTTGTTGAAGGCCTCCTTTCTTTGTTGAAGGCTCTCCTTTCCGTGCATTGTGAGAGATGATGGAATAGTTCTGAAAGTATAATTATACCTAAGGAAAGTATGCTTTCAATGATTAAACGCAAGCAAAACCAAAATATAAGCGGTGAAGTCGGTTAAAAACGATGAGGTTTTCAATTCGACTGTTTTTTTTAAATGTTTGATACCTCATAACTTCTTTTGTTGTGAGCCGATTTAGATGATTATTTTTTGTTTGAAAGCCGATGCTTTCCATGTATTCTCATTTATATTTGATCAAGATCTGATCTAGTGATCAGATCTTGATCAATATATGAGAGTTATTGAGTTATCGTCAATAATGCGTGTTTAATGCATTAAATCTGATTAAGATTTTAAAGCCTTGCTTGCGTTTAAATAATTCTATTTCGTATGATTTGCCTTCTCACACGGACGTTTATGAACTATTAACGGTTAATTATCGACCTTTAAAACACACTAAAACACAAAGAATCACAAATTTTAGAAAATAATATCAACAACGCCATTATTCACTTTTGCGGCAAAGCTCTTGATTGCATTTGTTGTATAAAACCATAGAACGAGTAAATTGTGATTGAAATTGAGTAACTCAATAGTTGAATGAATTTTGGCTACATAAGTGATACCTAGGATACAGTCCAATACCACAAAAAACTCTTGGCAGCATAACAAAAACGTAGCTGTATTACTCGTATCTCATGTCAGTGCCATTCACAAATCCGTTTTCGAATTGATTCTCTTTTCCCGTCTTTGAGATTGTGCAATTAACTACAATTTAAACGTAAACTACGTTTTTTTTAATATGCTCGGTAGGGAAGAATTTGGCCACTATCTCTATCGATAGTGGTCAAACGCTTGCCTATCGAGTATAAAAAAAAAATCTCACCTGATGGAAAGTGAGACGCAGCCGAAGATGTAGCATGCTTCCCAAGACCTATTCACTCTTGACTTGAAGACTCCCAGATTATACAGTTCGGAAAACAAAGAGGCGGGTAGTGAGTTCCACTCCTTCGCAGTACGGATAATAAACGTAGAAGCGAAACGCTTCGAGCGAACGGGAGGTATGTCAACTGTTATATGGAGGTATGTCAATATGTTTATTGTTAATATACAAGGGTTTCTGTAAAATAATAGTAAGGAGTAATCATGGGGAGTAATATTAATTATATTTGACGACATTTTATAATTGTATTATCTGCGCCCTATTGTGATTTAACAGCAGATATTTTTAAACTAAAACTTCTTATGGGGGGCTTTAAAATTCAAAATAATACAAAAGTTTCACATTTATCGTGTGTCTGTACGACACACCCTGTTTTTTAGGGTTCTATACCCAAAGGGTAAAACGGGATCCTATTACTAAGACTCCGCTGTCCGTTCGTCTGTCTGTCTGTCCGTCTGTCACTAGGCTGTATCTCATAAACCGTGATAGTTGGACAGTTGACATTTTCACAGATGATGTATTTCTGTGGCCGCTATAACAACAAATACTAAAAAACAGAATAAAATTAATATTTAAGGGGCTCACATACAACAAACGTGATTTTTTGCTCGATATTGATAACAGCAACAGGTAGACGCTTGAAATATTCACAGAATTTTAGATATATCTTCATGAAATTAAATAAAACAAATATTAATATTTATTTTATTTTAATTTAATAATCCCATTACAATCCCATACAACAGAAATGTTATTTTTTGTCGTTTGAAAATGGTAAGGAACTCTTCGTGCGCGAGTCCAACTCGCACTTGGCCGTTTTTTTTATTTCCTTTTGTTTTCTTGGCAAGGAACCGCAGGTACGCAGTTCAACAACAACGCAAAAAAGCAAAAATATATGTATAGATAGATTTATATATTTGTATTATCATGACTGTTGATGTTATTGTTGTTTCGTGGCTTGACTAATTATTTTTAGCCTTTATATAATTATTACCTATGCCCCGCAGCTTCGCCCGCGTTCATCGTATCAAGTTAAAAAGTAACCTATGTGTTAATCCGAGGTAAAGAGATTTACTACAATAACATGACCCGCCCCTCCAAAATTCAAAACGTTTGAAAGTATTTGTGAAAGTATTTACAACGCACCACCACACATGTGTGCGTACTGCAACTGCCGTCAAACACCTAGTCGAGCTAGCAAATCTATGGATTTGTTGCTCGACTAGTGGCGTTCATTAATCGAATAATTACAACTACATACAAACTCTTTCGTAAGGATGTGGCTACACACATTAAAACAGTAATTTGGAGGGGCGGGCCATGTTATCGTAGTAAATCTCTACCTAAGTATATTCAAAATTTTATACATGTCCGTTCAGCCGTTACAGCGTGAAGAGAAAACAAATACACTTGCACAAATACTTTCGGATTCGTAATATTAGCGTGATTTGACTGACATTCTATCCGAAAACAACATTTAATATATTGTTAGGTACCTGGTTTGCATGGAATCCAGGCGGATTTTTCAAGCCGCCTTAGCTCTGAAGGCATTGACATGGCTAAATGGCTGCTCTTTTAAAACTTTTTACAACCAGTAAAACTATAGTCATATGAAAATTATATTTTATACTAAACTTAATGGTAATTTAATTATTTAATTTAATGCTGCAATGACGTCAATGATCAATGGTAGAGTCGCTGCAATCCACAGTATACCGTGACGGTGGTGTCCCAGCTCTTTGGTAGAGTAATGGGTATTAAAAAATACCTTTTGCACCACCAGTGGTGCGAACCGGTGGTTTCAAGGGCCCGAAAGGTAAACTACTTATTATCCCTACCGGGAGCTGCAATCAGGGAGTGGGATATGGGAGAGGGAGGGGAATCGGGAGTTGCCCATATTGGCAAGAAGTCTATGATTCCGGTTTGAAAGAAATAACAAATGAAAGAAACGTATTCACCGAAGGCATTCACAAACAGTTTGCATTCAGCCAGTGTCAAGTTATAAATATTTTACAAGTAAGTTATATAATTCATTTAACCAGCCTTAGTCACCATTCATAGTCAAAGTCAAGAAAGAGAGTCATAGTCCAGTCATAGTCAAATCATGCCCAAATAAAGTTGTAGAAACTCTACTAGAACTTCTTTTGAAGTTTTGGTTTGAAAACAAAATCAATCCATGGTTTGCCTACACTCTTGCACGTTCAAGATTATCAGTTAATAACTTTATCCTTACGCATTAACACTCGAAGAATCACAAATTTTTAAGATCATATACAAATTGACAACGACAATTTTCACTTTCATTCCAAAAGCCTTACAGATTTTAAAGAATATAAACTTAAACAAATTATTGTATAACATGCTATTTATTGTAACCCTCACACGGGGCAAACAAAATTCTACATTCTTGGAATCAAGTCAAAACCGTACTGTTTGAACTCGAAAAATACCTATTCGTGTAATGTTCACAAACTTGTGGCGCCACCTAGTTAGCTGGTTTTAGATTTCACTTGTAAAGTAAGTTGAATATTTTATTATTATCTTATCTTTCTATCAAACTTAGCACGTTTGTAGGTAAGTCAGAACTTTTACCACATGAAGGGTAGTTACGAAAAAATGTGACAGACAGATCAGCTCACAACTTTAACATAGCTAGATATTTGTGCCGTAGGGATCCTGGAGATGTCGTTTTAAACAACTATTCAAAAGTGGCATGGTAATCCTTAAATAGTAATTATAATAAACATTGCTATCTGTACCCCACGGCTTTGCCCACGTTACCAATAATTATGAAATGTACTAAAGTATACTAAAGTATATACCTAATATACTTACTATGTCAAAATCGGTTCAACCGTTTGAGAGGAGTTCAGTCACACGTAGGTACAGAAGAATTGTAAATTTAAATATATGTTAAACGACTACCTACACAAAAATTTGGAAAGTTAAATTAAAGCGGACCAAAAGAAAATTAAACTGGAACATCTGTGAAAATCCTAAAAACACGAAACTCTACAAAACGAAGCAGACAGCTTAAATTCTAATAAACGAGCATGAATACGGTCGGTATAAATCAGCTGAAAAAAAGTGTCACCTAGTGGAAAACATTGATTGAAAGTCATATACAGTCATTGCGAAGATGCATCTGGCGCCACTGAATATTTACTGATGAACATTTGCATAAAAATCCTACCCATAATGATCTTCAACAAACAGGCTGTTGTCCACCAGACCCCCATTTCCTATCTCAGTTACAAACGGTTTCAATACTAAATTAACAAAACTCCTGAGAAATAAGGTTCATTTTTGCTTAATTTTGAAACCGCGTCTAACAAAGATACTTTAATAGGGACTGTTTACATTTTAGTTAATTAAAAAACCACAAAAGAATCACATTATGATCACATTTACTTTATAACTACCTGTAGAAAAAAATAGAAAATAATTTCCGGAACATTTACCTATCTACTTTGAAGGTCGGTCAATAAGTAGTGAAAACCTTTTTGATTAAAAATAAGTCATATTTAGAAACATATAAAGTGACATACCTACTTCGTTGGAATGAAAATGTCAATAAAATTGTGAGGTTGTAGGGAACTATATTTTTTTCGAGAATATTAGTTAATTTATTGCAATGGAAAACCCATTCTTGGCTGTCCTATAGTAGCTGTGAAAATATTATTTAGTAAGTACCTATTTACTTACTAGTGACGTAGAAAACCTTCGAGCTAGGGGTTCGTTGCGTAGACCCGATTACTTACTGGCTGAACCAGACTAAAAGCTAGTGAACGTAGAATTAAGCAAAAAATTTCCTTATTTTTAAAAAAGTTTATTGAAATCAATCCCAACATAGGTAATAGAAGATAGTAAAGATCTAATGCTCTATTTATTATTGATATCTATAATATGATCCTCATGAACTCTATTTGCATTGTCTCATAAGACAAATCGAGAAAAATAAGCTTTATCGACGTAGGTATGCATAACAGTTTGACACAATTGAAATAAATGTAGGACAAAAATGTTGGCCTAAATTAATTTCACAAAAAAAATACCTCCGTGATCCGTGGACCTACCTATGTGCTACGAATGTAAGTTCATATCGAGATGGGTATCAATAGAAAGCTCTCTAAAATTCTATAACTAGAGAAAATGACAATCTTTGGCGACCCAGTTAGCGCAGTGGACAGGTGTCCGCCCTCTGTGCCGTGGGTCCTGGGTTCGATTACTGGCAGAAGCACAAAATCTCTTCCCAAGGGATATTTGTGCTTCTGGTTCTGGGTGTAATGTGTGTGTGATGTGAATGTTTCCGGCACCCACGATACAAGTCTTTGAACTTAGTGTGGGGCTGTGAGTGTGAATGCGTTTGTTTTGTTTGGTCCATAGACAAAAAAGCGATTGACATGATATAAATGAAAAAATATTAAGGGGGCACCCATTCACGTAAGTGGAAAGCAAAATAATTAAAAAATACTATAATTACAAACAATTATTAACTATTATGAAATAATATTCATAACCAATTAACCTCTAAAGATTTTTCTCTATTTTGCAACATCTAGGCGCGAGATCTCAGTTCGGGGCGAACCACAAGTAATAAAAGAATCCGAAAATCCTTATTTTTAATGACGGAGTTATCGTATTTTAGGTTTTAGTTTTGAGATCAAGGAACATCGTTGTCACTTTATGACAGCTTTTATTACTAATAAATGCAAATAATTTTGCAATACTGTATGATACTGCAATTAATTTTTATTTTAATATTGTATTACGTTCGAAAGTGTTTCCATGATGCCTAGGTATTGGAATAAAGAGATTTTGATTTAAATAAATTCATTTTTATTTTTCACTGTGTTTGATTGTACTTCTAATATTTTGAGAATATAATATTTTGCGAATGTAATAATATGAGAACAAAGGATAACAAGTAGGTGTACAAGTAACTTCTTTGTGTGCATAAATACCTACTTAATATTACCAGTACAAATAAAATAATGCTTCCCACACTAAGCATTGCAATTTTGAATTTTCCGCCGTAGACTATATACTCGACCTCTATTTTGGTTTACAGACTATCCATGCCAATCGATTAAACAACGCATGCGTCAAACAGTCGAAACTCTTTAGTGAGGTGCACAAAGCGTTTTTAGTTTTACCAACGTAACGAACCTGCTTTAAATAAAAATCTAGTTATCTAAATAACTAGTATGGAAGTAATTTGTTGTCAGACATTGTCAGGATTGTGTGATAAAAAGTATTATTTGTACGAACACTTAACAAAACTATATGTACTTATTTCAGACGAATAATGGGTATACCTGGAGGCAACGCCGATAACGGAAAGAAGATCTTCGTGCAAAGATGTGCTCAATGCCACACTGTAAGCTTCCATATAACTTGATAAATTGAATTCGTTACCAACTTTTAATAATTCATCAAATAAAGATCAACATATTATTATTATTATGTGGTTTCAAAAGTCAAACAATTAACCTAAATTAAAGCTTTTCACTTTAATTCGTATAAGACACAAAATCTTTGATATCAAAATGGCTGCATATTTTCTTTTTTCGAAATTTTAACTATCTGTAATTGTTTTTAAAGTATAAATAATACATATTTTCATTAAACAATGTTTTTTGTATAACTATATATTTATTCATGATAATTATATTAATTAAAATTTTAGTTGTGCCTTTGTACTGACACAATTTAGAAAATAGTACAGTTGTGAAATCAAAATGTTTTTATTTCAAAGCTTGAATCGGGTGGCAAGCACAAGGTTGGGCCTAACCTGCACGGTTTCATCGGCCGCAAATCTGGTGCGGCAACAGGCTTCGCTTACTCAGAGGCCAATAAGGCCAAAGGTAGGCACTAAGTATTTTATAAAAATAACAACGGCGACACGTGATCTAGGTGAATAAAAATAAAAATAGTCACCTTTTGTTCAGTCCTTTAGTTTGGTCGACCGCTCATTTTTTGGATATTTATTTCCTTTTAATTGAATAATACTGCTTATAATTTTAGTATGGTTACGTAGTTTTTATTTATACACAATTTGAAGGTTTTGCAAAAATAAATGATGAGGCTACAATTATGAGCCATCTCTTGAGTAAGAACACTTCATCTCCATATATTATCATATTGACATTATAGGCAAATCATAGGTTATTTTGTTTTTTTTTATTTCTGTCGTACTGATAGAGTTTGAGATACACATTCTTAATACTAAAATCTTCTGCCTACATAACTCTGCCTTCAACTTATCTGTGAAGTTAATTTTAATATACACCGTCATTGGTAAGTAGTGCATAAAACCTATAAGGATTTTTTTTCTTAGATCTAAACGCCCCTTTCCTGCAGGATTGTGCACTACTCACCAAGACGGTATATTACCTCTACAAAACATGTAAACATGACTGTAACCGCAAAAAACTTTTCTGTTTTTGTAAAAAAAAATATAGAAATCCACAAAATTTTATCTGCTTAATTCAAATATTTTTTTTTCTAGGCGTAACATGGGGTGATGACACCCTTTTCGAGTACTTGGAAAACCCCAAGAAATATATCCCTGGCACAAAAATGGTGTTTGCTGGGCTGAAGAAACCTAACGAACGTGCGGATCTAATAGCTTATCTCAAACAGGCCTCGAAATAGTTTGTCTAGTAGCAACAAAACATAAATACGAGCCATACACCATAGTGATATTTCTAAAATAAAGGTAGGTAAATTTATACAAGTTGTTCATTGGCTTTTATTTATTGGCCTACCGGTGTCGTCAATTAAGTAGACGTTATAGTAATATTATGTTACTAAAAAACGTAGTTATTACTGAAATGTTTATAAAAAAATATATGTTTTTATTTGCTCGAAATTGAATAGTGATAATTTTAAATAAATATATAAGTTTAATCGATATTTGAAACCTTTGACATTTTGTTAAATTTAATTACAATATAACACGTTTTAAATAAATAGTTATCAGTTTTTTATTGAATTCACTTTATATTAATAAAAATAAACCCATTGCTAGAAGTAAATAACATGGCCTATTATCCAAGTAAATTGCCAAATTAGCTTCTAAGTAAATAATCACATTTAATTGTCAATGTGTCTGAATCAATCAAATCAGATAAGCACTGAGAACGCGCCATTAAAATAGCTTCTTCATTATTAGAGCTAGGTAGATGAACCTTAACTCTACATGAATAATAGTCATAATAATATAAACACATCTACACCGTCTAGAGATTTATTTTGATTTTCTCAATTTAATCCACTAACATACAACAATCACGAGAACTAAACCCTATGAAGCACGCGTGGGACATGGTCCAAAGAAGGGGTTTGAGGAATTTTCCTCCAAACGTTGCGACTGAAGTGCAACTTTTTTTGCATCTTAGCCGGGTCTGGGGCAAGATCCTGCAGCAAGACTTTGATAACTTAATTCAAAAACATGAAAAACTGTTTCATGACCGTGGTTAACGGCATTTGTTGTTTTACTGACTACCTAAAAATTTGCCGCGTAACTGCAAAAATATTTAATTTTTGGTCTATTACAATAACACAATATTTACGCAAAATATATAATGTTGTTTTATTCTAAAGGACAGTCTGATATGGCTTTACAAACATGTATACATATTATATGTTAGTTATAATAAATTTTGAATAAATTGATAAAATCAGAATATTCCTAGACGGTGTTGATGTGGATAGTAGTAATCTGTGTTCAGTATTATTAGATACTTTCACAAAAAGAGCGATAAAGTTATGAAGGCCATAAAATAATAGAGATAGTGGTCAAACGTTCTATCTAGATCTGGAATAAAAACTAAAAATAAAAAAACTCTTCGAACGTTGTTTGGGCAATACTGCTATTAACCATCAGATACTAAACTACTATTTTTAGTGTTTCATTAAACACATAAGCTGTAACAAAAAAGTATTTAATCTACGATACGAACTAAAACGTAATGATTACATTTATCTTTGATAAGAACAAATACTATCGTTCCCTTCCAAGTACTAGTGTCGCGACTCATGTGCTCGCTCGTGTGACTATCAGCCAACTGTGTCATTAACAAATCGGATTTTCTTTTGAATTGGCTGTCGAATTTTTTCTCCATTACTGCTAAAAATGTAAGTAATTTATTTTATTACGTTATGTTTAATTATTCACGGTATTTTTTAACGCGTTCATACTATTTTTTTATGACATTCGTCGGCTGTTGTATAATATCTAGATTGTCAATTATCTTTTCCAAGTATAATGCTTAGATTAATATGTTATAAAAAAAAATAAGACAACAGTTATTTTTGTCACAAAAGTAAAGTAAAGATAAACAATATTTTTTGCCACTTACGTAATAGTCATTACGACATTGCGCTATGTGATTTCGTGATAGTGATCGTGACCTACCCGGAACTAAATAACGTTATTTCATTTATATTTTAGAACCAACCAAGATAATAATATAAAATAATCCTATGTGTGACTAATTGTCAAGGTTAGATTACTTGTGAAGATCTCTAAGTTTCGTAAGTAACCTGCCACATACACATGGTATGATAGCATGCCGATAATACTTACTTAATATAAACTTGTTTATTGTTGCCTACTTTTAAATCTTCAGTTTATATGCCAAAAAAATAATGCAAGTGTGTTAAGGACATTTCGTACTTTTGCAGAGCAACAATGGTTGTCCCTGAAGGAAATGCTGAGAATGGGAAGAAAATCTTCGTACAGAGATGTGCACAATGTCATACTGTGAGTACTTAAATAAAAAAAACTATAACTTTCTTAGAATATGGCTTACATTGTCCTAATAGTGAGATAGTGGTCAAATGTTACCAAAGATAAAAAGGAAAATAATACTATCTATTATTTTTTTCATATTAATAATATTTATTCTTGATTAATGTATTATTATTATTATTTTTTACTCATATTACCTTAATATGTTCTTACTAGTGACAGCTAGTAAGAACAATTTATGTGGGACTACCTTGGAAGTATACTCTACAAAACAAAAAAAAAACATCTAAATCGATTCATAATTGGCGGAGATATCGCGTAACATACATACAAGAGAAACTAACTTGTGTCGTAGGGCCGTAAACATTCAAGTCACACACATAACATTTACGTTACACCCAGAGCCAGAAACACATATTTACCATGGCATGGTCGAAAACTTGTTCCCACCGGGAATCGCACCCAACTAGACCAGCGGGTTAAGTTCAGAGAATATAAGTTACTACCAACTAAACAAAAAAATAACAGTGCAACCGAATAAAAGCTTGTAAAAAGCAGTTCTTCTTATGTAAGTATGTTTAAAAAGGTATAGTAACAGTTACTTTAATCTGTCACCCGTCGCCTATAGTGTGTTGGCGACGGGTCATCATCATCATCATGGTGGGGAATCGCACCCAACTAGACCAGCGGGTTAAGTTCAGAGAATATTAGTTACAACCAAATAACAGTGCAGCTAAATAAAAGCTAAAACAGTCAACTTTACATCATTCTTATTATGTTAGTATGTTTAAAACGGTAGACGATCTTACACACATATTGTGCCGGACTACGCAGTAACTGTTACTTCAATCTGTCACCCGTCGCCAATACACTATTAGTGTGTTGGCAAAAAGTTCCTCTATGGTGTTGGCGACGGGTCATCATCATCATCATGGTCTCATCTAACGATTTCTCCTAGACTACTAATTATATATTATTATGCAGTAAAGGGCAGATATATCTATACAAATACGTAAGATGATGAAATAGTTTATTTTGATATGGATTAATGTTAAATATCTCAGATACATTTTCTTTTTGTTATTGTAGAGGTTAGATACCGATTGCAAAAAAAATGTGATTGTGTAACTACAATTAGTTTAATTCAATTGTAGGTTGAAGCTGGAGGCAAGCACAAGGTTGGCCCTAATCTTAACGGATTCATCGGTCGCAAGACCGGTCAGGCTCCCGGATTCTCATACTCAGACGCCAACAAAGCTAAAGGTAACAGTTATTTTGGGTGTATAATGAGTGTATTAGAATATTATGAAAACAATATTGCACCTACCACTTACATCTCATTACAACTACACCGTAAGAGCGTCAGACAAGTGCACGGTGCGGTGATCCAAAGATGCGCAGTTGAAATTCTGCTCATAGCGTTGTTGTTCCTTATTTCTGAACATAGATTTAGCTGAATAAATAAAACAAAATAATATTCTTTGGTTTTTTAGGCGTAACATGGAGCGATGACACCCTATTTGAGTATCTGGAAAACCCCAAGAAATATATCCCTGGCACAAAAATGGTGTTTGCTGGTGTGAAGAAACCTAACGAACGCGCGGATCTCATAGCTTATCTCAAGGAGGCCGCGAAATAGTTTGTCTAGTAACAGCATTACTCAAATATGAGGCTGTTACTATAGTGATATTTCTGGAATAAAAGTAGGTAATATACTCTTATTTATTGACCAATCTGTGTCATCATTTAAAAATACCAATAATACCTGTTTTTGACTTCTGAAAAATTCGTATACCTGATATACAATTGTTCGTTCATACATTATGAATTGTAACAGTTCAGTTACTAATCGAAATTTATTTGTAAATTGAGTATTCTTAGGTTATTAGAAAAAAAAAACAAATTCATATGATAAATTTAAATATTTTATAATTATATACAATTTTTAATTTTATTCAAATAAATATGTTTTTTTTTTATGTAATTCAATATAATAATAATAGTTTACTTCCAACTATTTTTTTCATAATTTAGACGTGTTTTTTTATGCAGAATAGAATTATATATTTATGTATAATAATATATATATAAGCGTTTTAAATCCTATTCACCCCTATGCCTATTCACTCGCAACTTAAAGAATTGTTTTTGTATTAGAATGGAATAGAAAAAAATTTAAAACAAGCGAATAGATTTTACTTATTACTTATATTATTGTTAATACATTTTAAATTGTAACAGTTCAGTTATATATATAACTGAACTGTTACAATTTTTACCGATTTCTGTTACATTTTAAATTAATATGATTAAATAAGATGTATGCGACATCGTGACAGGCTTCACTTGCAACTCCGAATAACACATAAGGATGAAGATCTGAAAAAAATAATAGGTTGGGGAAAAAGTCTTTCGCATTATAGTATGTATAACGCAAGCCGCGAAAAACGGTAGATAATGGTCAAACGTTCAATCCAGAATAAAAATAAATAAAAAAAAACTCTCCAAACGTTGTTTGGGCAATACTGGTATTAACCATCAGATACTAAACAACTATTTTTAGTGCACATAAGCTGTAACAAAAATTATATACGAACTAAAACGTAATGATTACATTTATCTTTGATAAGAACAAATACTATCGTACCCTTCCAAGTTCTAGTGTCGCGACTTGTGCTCGCTCGTGTGCCTATCAGCCAACTGTGTCATTAAAAAAACGGAATTTCTTTGAATTGACTGTCGAATTTTTACTCCATTACTGCTAAAAATGTAAGTAATTTATTTTATTACATTATGTTTAATTATATTCACGGGTTTTTTTAACGCGTTCATAATCTTTCTTTATCACGGCCGTTGTATAATACCTAGATTGTCAATTATCTTTTCAAAGTATAACGCTTAGATTAATATGTTATAAAAAAAAATAATGCAGTTATTCTTGTTACAAAAAGTCTTTTAATTAAGTCAAGATAAATATTGATCTTTGCCACTTACGTTATAGTCATTTGGCTATGTAATTTCTTGATAGTGATCGTGACTATTAGTGACATACTCGGAACGAAACAACATTATTTCATAGAACCAACCTAGATAATTTGAAATAATATTATGTATGACTAATTTTCAAGTTTAGATTACCTGTGAAGATCTCCAAGTATCGTAAGTAACCTGCCACATTCACATGGTCTGATAGCACGATTACATAAACTTAATATAAAATCGTTTATTGTTATCTAATTATAAATCTCCAGTTTATATGCCAAAAAAAGAATGCAAGTGGGTTTTAACCGGACATTTCGTACTATTGCAGAACAACAATGGTTGTCCCTGAAGGAAATGCTGAGAATGGGAAGAAAGTTTTCGTACAGAGATGTGCACAATGTCATACTGTGAGTACTTAAATAAAAAAGTTTAATATTCTTAGAATATGGTTTACGTTGTTCTAATAGTGAGATAGTGGTCAAATTTTACCAAAGATAAAAATGAAAATAATTATTTAATTATGTTAGTGTTACTAGTAACACTAACATAATTAGATTATAGCGATTGCTAGTAAGAAAAGTAAGGCAAAACCCTCGGCTGTTAGTAAATAACAGCCCCACACTAAGTTCAATGGCTTGTCGTGGGGCCGTAAACATTTAAGTCACACACATAACATTCACATTACACCCAGAACCAGAAACACATACTTACCATGGGGAGAAAACTTATGTTCCCACCGGGAATCGCACCTAACTACACCAGCGGGCAGTTCAAGTTCAGAGATAAGTTACATCCAGCTAAACAAATAATAAAAAACAGTCAATTTTACATCCCTCTTCTTATGAAAGTATGTTTAAAATATAGACGATCTTACGCGCATAGTGTGCCGGATTACGCAGTAACTGTTACTTCAATCTGTCACCCGTCGCCAACGCACTAATACTCGTTTATTTTTCTGAAACTATAATATGTATGTATTATACATATAAACCTTCCTTTTGAAATCTATTGCAGAAAACTGCATTAAAATCCCTTGAATAGTTTTTGTACTATGGAAAGAAGAAGATGCAGTAAATGGCAAATTGTACTTACATAAATACGTGAGACGATGAAATAGTTTATTTTGATATGGATAATGTTGAATACCTCAGGTGAATTTTCTTTTTGTTATTATAGAGGTTAAATATCGCTAATAATGTGATTGTGTAACTACAATTATCTAGTTTAATTCAATTGTAGGTTGAAGCTGGAGGCAAGCACAAGGTTGGCCCTAATCTTAACGGATTTATCGGTCGCAAGACCGGTCAGGCTCCCGAATTCTCATACACAGAAGCCAACAAAGCTAAAGGTAACTATTATTTTGGGGTATATATTAAAATATTATGAAAAAATATTGCACGTGCTACCTACATCTCATTATATTTACAACGTAAAAGCGTCAGGCCACTGCACGGTGCGGTGATCCAAAGTTCAAATTCTGCTCAAGTTCCTTATTTCCGAACATAGATTTAGCTGAATGTTTCATGAATAAAACAAAATTATATGATATGATTTTGTTTTTTTAGGCGTAACATGGAGCGATGACACCCTATTTGAGTATCTGGAAAACCCCAAGAAATATATACCTGGCACAAAAATGGTGTTTGCTGGTCTGAGGAAACCTAACGAACGTGCAGATCTCATAACTTATCTCAAAGAGGACACTTCCTACGTTAACTATCGAAAATCAAAAAAGGCAATTTTTTTTTAACAGCGCAAATTGTTTTAATAGCATATTTCTACTGGAAAATCAAAGAAATAAAAATAATCAATACTATCAATTTTAGCATCACGTAAAGTATCGAATGTTTATCGCGGCTCCGTCTAATAATCATGAAATTCAATTCGAATTTCTTGTTTTTACGCGGGAACTAAAATTCGATACTATTTCGTGAATTAATTTCAACGTATACAATCGAATCTATGATTTCTCAAATACTAAGTTTTCCTGGTATCATAAGAATTCAACAAAAAACACAAAACCCCAAAAATTACAATCCCAGCATCTATAATTAATAAAATATAACAAAAAAACTACCTGAATAATCTTAAACGCTCGCATAGTAGTGATTTTAGATTTTGATAGTTTACGTAGGGAGCGTCGGACGTCTAGTAAGAGCATTACTTAAATATAAGGCTGTTACCATAGTGATATTTCTGGAATAAAAGCAGGTAATAATAATATACTCTAATTTATTGACTAATCTGTGTCATCATTTAATTATACTATAACATATAATACAATACCTGTTTTTACTTCTAAAAAATTCGTACACCTGATATACAATTGTTCATACATTTTGAATTGTAACAGTTCAGCTACTAATATAAATTTATTAGTAAATTGAGTATTCTTAGGTTATTAGAAAAAATAAAACCATATACCTATATGTATATCAAAAATAATACATAGTTTAAAAATAATACATTGCTGTACATAGTTTTAGTTTAGTTTTAGGAAATATAGGCTATTGGCCCGTAGATTACGAAAAATAATATATAAATATGTATAACAAGATCATGAATCAACAGTTTTTTCTTATATATTTGTATATACAAAAATTAATACGTTAATAAGTTACAACTTGTTGTTGTACTTCAACTGAGAACTCTGTTGACTAGGGGAAAATATTTTGCTGATTCCGTTGACGCACCGCTTTCGTTGGTGTGATGATATTACAATGCTGTAAATATGAATGGATGCCCATTCAATCATGTAATAATAATCCGATTGGAAACGTAAATTAGAAAAGAAATGCTTATGCCACATATTTATTGTTAAAAAACTGGATACTGAATATGTTTTGCCTAAATAGTTAATTAAGTGTTAAGCTGTTTTTGGCAGGTTCTGGGACTAAATAAGTCTTAAACGACAACATTGCTGTAAAATAATGGATGCCCTTTCACATATTTTTAAATATAATATATGACCCCATATTTGCCTATGGCCCTATAATAATTAATTTTATTAAAAATACACTAGAAGTACATAACAGTTGAGTAACGGTTTGAACCATTTGTAACGCGTTGCGTCACCGTCGCTCGTACCACATCACTAAACTAAACGAACGAATTGCGATGAACGATCTTGCTGTGGTACTAGTGTCGTGACTCGTGTGCTCGCTCGTGTGACTGTCGTGTCAGTCAACTGTGTCATTAAGAAAACGGATTTTCTGTGAAGTGGCCGCCGAGCAATTTTTCCGACTTTCCTACAAAAAAAAGTGAGTACCTACCTTTTGTTTCATTACGATAATCTATAATCGCATTCAATATGTAGCTGCCTTCAAACGTAATATTGCACTCATCGATCGTCGTATAACCTCTAGAATGTTAATTTTACGTTTTTTCTAGGAATAATGTTTAGAACAATATGTTTAGTAAGTGAAATAATACAGCTCTTAACAGTATATATTATTATAACTAAGTTTAGTCGAGATAAATGACGTTTTTTGCCACTTACGTAATGGTGTCATTACGACATTGTGCCTTGAAATTCCCAGATGACATTGATCCTGACCTACTTTTAACTTCTATTTCCGTATCTAGAAATGTGCTAGACTTGCCAACTTAGATAATTCTGAAGAAAACTTGTAAATAATGATAAACTTTCAAGGTTACTATCATCTAACATTGCCTACAATCACATGGTCTGACTGATAGCAGCATGACTGCATCCTGATAATAGATACTTCAAACACGTTTATTATTTCCTGCTTCTTGTTTCAAGTTCAAATACCACATCACCACTAAAATGTAGGTAGTGTACCTGCTTCTTATACCTAAATACACTAAACCAGACATATCATACTATTCCAGAACAACAATGGGTGTCCCTGCAGGAAATGCTGAGAATGGAAAGAAGATCTTCGTACAGAGATGTGCGCAGTGCCACACTGTAAGTACTCGCTAGATATGTGATGAAATCATTGTGAAATTTAGTTTACTTACAACATACCAACCTTTGAGGAAGTAGTCAATGGAAACTGTAAAACTTGCAACTTTAATCAAGGTATTGATCAAATTGCCAGTTGGCTTAGCTGGGTGTGCCTTCTAAGCAGGGTATCGGGTTTGATTCCCGGCAGAAAAGCAAGGTTGCCCCCCACGGAAAATTTGTGTATCTAGTTCTGGTTGTGTGTGTGTGTGTGTTTTGTGAATGTTTCCAGCACCCAATACACAAGTCATCGAACTTAGTGTGGGGCTGTGAGTGTGAAAGTGTTAAAAAAATGTGAATAGATTTATTACATATGACTTATTTTCCTAATAAAAATTATTAAGAACATTCTATTGTATATTTAAGTTATTTAAACAGTTTTTCGTTCATAATTATGAAAATCAGGAGAAAAAGTAGGCAATGTTCTTAAACGCTAGTGTAATTTCTAAAGGAAACTAAGATGATTGTATGTAATTTTTTTTTCTTATTTTTATATTTTTGAATATGAGTATTATAACACAATATCATTCTCTTATTTGTATGTTACTTAAACAAATATTTTCTTTTCCATTTATAGGTTGAAGCCGGAGGCAAGCACAAGGTCGGCCCCAATCTACACGGCTTCTACGGACGCAAGACTGGTCAGGCTGTTGGATTCTCATACTCAGACGCCAACAAGGCTAAAGGTAATGCTATTTTAAACCTTACCTAAAAAGAGGGCTGTAATGAGGTTCATGCCTATTTCTGTATAATTGTGTGTGATTCATAACTCCCAATCAGATGGCCTAATTTCAATAAGGGTTCTTTTGTATACATGAGATAAGGTTAATTTTTGCTTCATTCAAATAGCAGAATATAATTAAATTAGATTTGTTTTATTGGAATGGTTCTTAGTCATGCTTGGTGTAAAACCCAATTTCCATAAATAACATCAGTGGGTTTTCCTAATTTTATAAAATAATATTACCACTCCCATTATAAAGGAAAAAGTTGACCTAAGCCATTTTAGGTGACATGACAGAACATATTATGTACTAGCCGTGCCCCGCTGCTTCGCCTGCTATTATCAAGTTAAAAAATAAAAATATTCCATCCAATAATCTATGTAAATTCCAATTTCATCCAAATCTGTTCAGCCGTTAAAGCGTGAAGAGGGAACACTTACACACATACTTTCGGAATTATAATATTAGTAGGATGTGTCATTATTAATTTAATGTAATTTTAAATAATAATTTATTATATTTTATAATCATTTTCAATTATATTTATCATATTTCAAATTGAATATGATGTAATCAAAATTATCTATTACACCATTTTATTTATCTGAGATAATGATATAACAAATATGAAAAAAATATTACAACACACTGATTGCACAACATATTGTTCGATTCTTCCTTCTGTTAATTCGTGAACTGAATTATAATTAGTCAACAGATCCAACAACTACATAAAACTTTTATAATATAATAAATAATTCAATTGTATCATGTGAAGTCAATTGGCAATCAATCGTGAACCATTTGAATCAATGCAAATGGCTCTGAACATAAACCTCTTTTGGTTAAATGGTACAACACCTACAATACAACTAGGTATACTTTTACTTCAATAATTAAATAACAATAATAAGAGGCTGTTGATTTTTCACATAGCCCTGTAGCACCTACATATACATCAACACATAAAAAATTATCTGTGATAGGCAGAGGGAGATGTCTTTATCTATTGGTACAAACTATTTTTGAATCTATATTCAATTATTCATACTTGTCAAAGTCTAAACAGATTCTCACGTTTTTTTTTTGTCATAAAAGCATGACAATTATTGGTGTAAAGTTTTGAAGACTAAGAACAGATCCTTACGTTTTTTCTTTGCCAAAAAAAAATGACATGTATTGGTGTAAACTATTGAGACAGAACATTTTTAAGAAAAAAAAATGTTTTCGATGTGACCCAGTTACTAGTTACTTATGAACTTAAAGTGGTCCCTTAATAAAGAGCTATCCCTGAAACTGGTTCGAGTTCCTCACTCAATGGACTTGACATAGTGAATTTGTGGAATGCTAAGTTAATCAACGTCAACATCTTTAGCAATGACTATACCTTGTCTTTAATCATATTGTTGTTTGTCATAGGCATCACATGGGGTGACGATACCCTGTTCGAGTACCTGGAGAACCCCAAGAAATACATCCCTGGCACCAAGATGGTGTTTGCCGGTCTGAAGAAGGCCAACGAACGTGCTGACCTCATTGCTTACCTCAAACAGGCCACTAAGTAATCTAAATGTTAATAGTAAAATATAGACATAAGAGGTGGTTTCCATAATATTTCTGGAATCCGCCTCTTATTAGCCCAATCAGTATCATCAATAAATTATTAAATGTTAATGTTGTTGCATTACATAATTAGCTCATTTCACCTTACATAGAGAGGATGAGATATTTATGTGATAATTCTCTAACAATGCTGTGAGTGAATTTAATTTTAATTAAATTATTTATAGGTATGTAGCAACCATTGTGATGTTCCTTCATGTTTATGTGTATGGCGACAAAATACATGTTATTACATCTAGATCATTGTTACCAAATTAGTTTTATTAACTAATACAAACACTATTAAATAAAGGCTTTAAGATCTTTACTGCTTTCTTTTATTGTTTACTAGATGGGCCTTGTGGCTTCATTCACATAAACCAGGATGGTCAATTGGCCCTGTTAATACTGACTACAACATAAGTTCCAGATTCTGAGGTCCATATATCAATCGTAGACTACATTATACCTATTAAAGTAGTTGGTTGCACGTTTGCCTTGTAGGCAACGACATGGCGAGTGTCGAGTTAATTCCCGCAACTTTGCTCCCCAAAGGAAATTAGAAGCGCGAGCAAGATACATGCTCTTTGGGTTGTTTCTGGTTCTAGTTTTGATTGTGTGTGATGGGAAAGTATCCAGTACTCGCTACGCAAGGCTTATCTCAGTGAGGTACAGCCACTGAGTACTACTATAAATTAAAGGGGTAAAGAAGAAGCGGCTGTAAAGTCACTACCCCACACAAACTTCATCGTGGGTGCTGGAAACATCCATATCACACCTAGACAGATTTAAATTAATTTCCTTTTAGGAGGAAAAGTGTTCTTTCGTTCTTTCAGTTCCGGGATTTGATTCCCGGAAGGAGAACACTTTCCCTCCTCCCCCGGGACCCGGCGTAGAAAGCAAAGACCTGCCCACTGCGCGTATAAGGTCGCCATAAAATATATTTCTGCTCGACTTGGCGATGTCTGTGGGCATTAAAGTTGTATATTTAGGATACAATGATTTGTAGCGGTAGGATTCTTTTGCAGTTTGCCTGGAGCAGTTTCACACCAATGCCAGTCATCCAACGCGCGCTGCGACCGTTCGGTCAGCACGATAACAGGCTTATTGGTGACAATAGTCCTGTCCGTGATGACAGATCGGTCCCAATAAAGCGTAGCACGGCCGTTCTCGAGAACCGGCATTGGTGTGTACTTATACACTTGGTGTGTCCCAACAAAAGCCTGGCTCACGAAACGCATGACTCGAGGGCGATTACTCCCCCTAATGAAACAAATTAGCTTTGCCATGAGAGTCCTGAACGTACTAATACGTCGCTCGATTCCCACTTGCCACGCGGGGGCACATCTAATCGTTCGCGGTGCTCGGTCAGCGTGTGGGAACTTAACAGGAGCCACGCGACAAGCAGCAATGGCCCACAGTAGAAAATCGAGTGAGTATCGTTTATATTCCCGCTAGCCCTTAAATAGGTATGGTGCAGGCAAAATATAATTTGGTAAGGGTCGATCTAGGCGAACGTATCACGACCAGGTCGAAAACGTTTTAAAGAAAGGCCAGGTCAAAAGTACCTGCAACCAACAAGCATGTATGAAAAGACTCATGAATGTAGGAGAAGCGAAAGATGTGTGTCAGAATCGTAGCACGTGGAGAGATATATGTATCATATGTATGTATGTAAAATATTCAGGGCTAACATTAGCACCTGGTTGCGTTTGTTCGTCGGCATGCTTGGAAGGCGCGGTCAGTCCAAAGATCATTTGCCTGGGTACTTACGCTTATATCCGCACGCATCATCTTCCACATCGATAACGGGACCAACCTGTGAAGCCAACAACACCGGCTCATGCACTGGCCCGGTATTTGGCGGCGGCGCCTGAATAAATAGGTCTCGTCTCGATGTGGAACTCGCGCGAATAGGAAGCGCTTCCAGGCGTAGCCGATGTAGCACAGTCACATCCAGCAGCAGCCGTTTGATAACACGTACTTGATCGGATAGTCGTTGCGACGGAACGGCGATAGTTGGTTCTTGAACCCTAAACAGAGACAGCATCCTATCACGATACGCGGTCAGGCTAATATCCCCCTGTAGCCTACAATATGCTTGCATGCAATGTTCGTTCTTTAACGTTGACTATCGCATACATCCATTTATTAATATTATTATTAAGAATGTAATATAAAACCTGAAACATGATGAGGGAAAATCTGGGAAATTTTCCTTGATAGAATTATTCTGCGTAATTGGGGCTTTTGAAGGTAAGGTAAGTAAGTGACTTATCATTTATTTGTAGAGGTAAGTACAATAATCTGTAGTACAAGACAAGCTGTCAAACGTTCGCTAACTGACAAAGCTTCGCCCGCTATTATCAAGTTATAAGGTATCCTAGGTAATATAAGCTATGTCTAGGTACATACATTCCAAATTTCATCCAAATCCGTTCAGCCGTTAAAGCGTGAAGAGGGACCAACATACTTACACACAAACTTTCAGATTTATAATGTAAGTAGGATATACCTCCAGTTCGCTCGAAGCATTTCGCTTCTACGTTTAATATCCGTACTGCGAATATCGAGATAAGAGACAAAGCTATCGACTGCGAAGGAGTTGATCTCATTGCCATCGTCTTTGTACCTGGAACGGTGTAATCTGGGAGACTTCAAGTAATGAGTGAATAGGTATAGGTTAAGGTTATATGAATTTTCGGTTGCAGGTGACATTGTGGTCAAATACTTGCCTATCAGTATAAAAAAATGTGTTATGTGCTCGATTAATATAAATTCAATTTGTAAGTAGTTATTATATGCTGGTTCTGGTTGTGATTGTGTGTGTGATGTGAATCCGGCACCCATGAGTGACACAAGTCATTTTGCGTCGCGGTATTCGTAGCATTATTGGTCGCTCCACGCGCGTCACCTATTTTCATAACTGTTGCTGCGTCTGTCGAGTGATTATTTCACGAGTGAACAAGTTTGTATTTGGCAAACGTGTTTGCTGGTTTGCCAAGTTATACTTGTTGTACTTCTGCCAATCCTGAATACTAAAAAAAGTTAGCACGCGCAGACCGCGGCGGATAACACGACCAAAACCGCGATGAATCTTATCTCAAATTTAGCCTCTCCGTGGTGGATGAAATGCCATCTCTGGCTGTGCATTATTGGTCCTACAATTTAAAGACTATCAATAGGGCCACGACATCAATTCTGCCAAACGATAAAAATTTAGGGAATTTTAAAGCAGAATACTCTAGAATATTTTTAATTTGCGTCCTGATATTTGACTAAGGATCAAGCTTAAAACTTTATGCTTAGTGTAGGATCATTTTGGACTTGATTTTTTTTTCAATTTAATTGAAAGACTAGCTTTTTTTCAATTTTTTTATTAATTTAAGCTAGTTGCTCGCCTGATGGTAAGTGTCATGCATGCCCATTACAGTTCAATGCCAAACAAAGTTTTGAACTTATATAGGTCAAAATCCTGCGGAGCAAAGCACTGGTGTAGGGCATTACAAAAAAAAAAAGATAGAAATGTCATTATCAATGTCAATCATTGTCAAACAAGTGGATGAAGATATATCTTATTTATCTCTGTGAAGTCCATTTGAGTCGATTCGCGAATTCCAAAACCAAGGTGAAAATTACGGACTTTAATAAAATTAAATGGTCATACATAATTATGTCCATTATCAAACATACCAGTGATATATAAAGTATAGTACAGTGGCATAATAACATCGAATATATAAAAATCTCCATCAATCCTTACGTTGGTAAGTCCCTCTAATTATATTCAAAGTTTGAATGTTTAACAAAAATATAAATTATACGATTATCTTTATCACAGCCTAATTAACTTTTGTAGAATATGAAAATAAAATCATTAAACTGTTTTCTTAGCAGATGAATTAATCAAAAGGAAGGTTCAAGAGCGCCTATAATTTAGTTTCAAAAATGGCCAGAGCATCGGTCGTGTTGAGCTTCCATGATATTTTACTTCATAAGTCAGACGTAGAGCTTTTGAGTGGACCATACTGGCTAAATGATACCATTATATCATTTTACTTTGAATATCTAGAAAAGGTGAAATTCAGTCAAAGCAGTGATTTGCTCTTTGTGTCACCTGAAGTGACACAGTGTGTGAAAATGGTGAAAACTGAAGAAATAAACACGTTTTTAGAACCCCTCGGTGTCAATAGGAAGAAGTTTGTTTTCTTTGCTCTGAATGACAATGACACACCAGATATGGCGGGAGGCTCGCATTGGAGTCTACTTGTCTATTCTAAACCGGAAAATTGTTTTCTTCACCTTGACTCTTCAAGTGGCAGCAATCATAATGTGGCTTGGGACTTTGCCAGTCACCTGATACCTTATTTGACAAATGGCGGTAAGTTTGCTTCTTCTACATATGTTGTTGAATATGATCTCATAATATACAAATATAATACATTATAAAAATAACTGCAATTAATTAATAAAGTGTACTTATTATTAATATTGATTTTTTTTTCTACTCTTGATGTCATTTTCAAAATATACCATGAAATTTTATATCCATAGAAAAAGTTTTTTTCTGCTCAAGATCTTGTGATATTTCATATACGAGATATTTTCTTCTGATATTTTATACACGAGACTTTGTTTCTGATGTTGATACATTTTTCAGGCATTAACTTCATGGATAAAGAGTGCCCACAACAAAGCAATGGATATGATTGCGGAGTCCATGTCCTATGCAATGCGGAGAAACTCGCAGAATATGCTCACAGCCATGGAGAAATCTCTCCCTGTGACTTGCACGTCAAAATCAACCCTAGTTCTAAACGAAAAGAAATCCTTTCAATCATTGAACATTTATCCAAAGCTTAAACACTTAGATTATGTAAATAATTGGTGAAATTTTATTTATTTTTTTGTTGTCAAATTAAAATGTTAATCAATGTGTAAAACTTTGGTTTTATTATTCAAAATTATTAAAACTCAAAAAGAAATGCCGTTATTTTATGCATAGTGTTTGCCTTATTTGGTTACCAATTACTATCTCACCTGATGGAAAGCAATGATGTGGGGTAAGATGTAGCTCGCAAGCTCGCCTATAAGGTACTTATTCACTATAGACTAAATTACCCCAGAATTTACCATTCAGTAAACTTTACGATGCATACAATAACTCCACTATCTAGCTTCATATACATGATAAAAAGTATTGTACGGAGTACATGAACTTGCATAATAACATGATCTACCTACCTGGGGGAGTGCGCTTTGACACGCTGCAAACGACACGGGCGAGTGGGAATTCGCTCAATTATCTTAATTTGTATTGTATTGCATATAGTGCATCTCAACTTTACTTATAACTAGACGTTAACTACTAATGAAGTGTCTCTGTCTGGACACTAAAAGTG
The DNA here is from genome assembly GCA_948107665.1 of Lomographa bimaculata. Lineage (NCBI taxonomy): Eukaryota > Metazoa > Arthropoda > Insecta > Lepidoptera > Geometridae > Lomographa > Lomographa bimaculata. Next base: position 9,619,420 of record OX403600.1, on the reverse strand, counting down.
TAGAATCAAAACTTTCATTGAATAAGAGACAATTTTAATCTTATGATAGAAAAAAATTTCCAGTGCACACTCCTAAGAATAAAATATACTCTATATCTAAAACAAAATGAAAACTTACAGGTAAGATAAAGGTCAAACACTGCCTATATAAATGACTAATGAAACTATATCTATGGGCCAATTGCCTCACCTTAAAAGTAATAATGTGTTTTTAGGAAAAAATTCAGCTAAGCTTTTAGAATATAGACCTGTTGTGTTGTTAAAAAGTAGTAAGCATTCTTTCATACAAACCTTGTCCTGACTGAACAAAACATAAAAATTACAGCTAAATTGGTTGAGCCATTCTCGAATGAGATTTTTCAAATATGCGGCAAATGATACTATTAGCTCATAAAAATGAGTTGAAATACAATCAATCTATTGCTAGTCATCAAGGAATTTCTAAGGCTACATTCTAGCTACATATCAGAACAGGCCCATATTATTGCATTGTTTCTAAAGTTAAATAGGTATGCTAAATTTATGTATAATTCAGTCGCCAATAAATTAAAAAATGTAGTAAATTTTTTCCTGGAAAAACAGACTGGTCTGGAGAGAAGAGTAATTCAGCAAGTTAAACAAAATAGATCAAGATAGAATTTTATTAATTTATTAAACAAGTAGATCTACAAAATAATCTTTTTAGAGTTCATATTATACATGTATAAAAATATTTTTGTGATTTTTTGGGTTTATATAAAAACATTTATTTTTTTAATTCAAATTATGATTTCTGAGGTTCAATCCAACCACCAAATGCACGATCTAACTCTTCAGCAACTGCTAAGCACAACCGGTCTTGGTTGTGATTAGCAATCACTTGTATCCCGATTGGGAGACCATCTCTGCTTAGACCTAGTGGTATAGTCGTGGCGGGGAGGCCTAAACAGTTCACTACAGCTGTATAGCCAAAGTTAAATGGTCTGACCAATGGCTCATTATGATAAGGCGCTGGGGTAGGATGCACTGGGTATAAGAAAATTCCATCATCTCCAAGCATTTCGTTAAAAATCTCTTCTAACTGATCTCGCTGTTTCAAATAGTATGTATGTCTCTCGGTACCGATTTGTACGCCACCATAGTCAAATAAAGCTGTCACTAGTCCAATCATGGTGTTACCAGATAGTCCAAAGATATTCTTGACTATTTCTTTCAATATATTGACTCTGCATTCATTCTCCATAATGAGTTCGCCAAATTTCTTACTATTTTTCATCGTTGCAAACCATATAGGCAGAGATTTCTTTAAAATGGTCATTTTTTTCTCTACGGCGTTGATTTGATGCTGCACTTTTAGAAATTCAACAACTTTTTTCATCGCGGTGATGATGTCTGGATCTACTGGATCAGTCAATGGAGCTTCACTGCTGAATTGATAATAAAACTTAAGTTTCTTTATATCAACAGGCTCATTTAACTTTAGCTTAGAGGCGTTGTCTCCTGATATTATATTCAATATCGGCTTCAGGTCCACAGCATGTCTAACCATTGGTCCAATACCTGAATAGAATAATACATTAGGAATAATTTGTAATTTATTTTAACCACAATAACAAGTAACTTATTCTTCTAAATGCTAGTTATTATCGGGTTCGATTCCGGGTAGAAACAATTTTTCTTCCCAAGGGTAATTAGTATTTCTGAGGTGTATAGAATAAAATACCACAGAGCAGGAAACTCACTTGCACTGCAACCGAGCGTTCCCTGCTCTGTGGATATACTCCCTTATTAGTAAACTAAGTGTGAAAATGTTTTAAAAAATTCATATCTATCGCCGCTGAACTTCCCCTTTGGCTTAGTTGGGTGCGCCCTTCCAAGCAGCGGGAAATTTGTAATTCTGGCTTTAGGTGTGATTGTGAGTGATATAAATGTTTCCAACACCCACTACACAAGCTATCGAACTTAGTGTGAGGCTGTGACTGTGAAAGCGTTTATTTTTACTATATTATGATTATAGAAGTCATATCAAAAATCTTACCTAAAAACGAATTCTGTAATGCAGTCTCAGGCCTCGGATACTGGCCCTTGTTAGAAACTATGTGTCTTGAGGGCTTATGACCAAATATGCCGTTGAAGTACGTTGGCATACGAATGGACCCTCCTATATCTGAACCTGTAATATAAAAATAACTCGTTAAATTAGTATGAATATACAAGGTTATTTGTAAAAAACCCGAAAACTCCGAATCATCATGTTTTAACCCTTAGCTCATTTAGTTCTACGACTTTTTTCTGAATGCCATATTTTCCATAATGATTAAGTTGATGTATTCTATACAATTTATAATGAATAGTACCTGTATTCAGTTTATAATGAATAGTACTTGGTTTCTTTCTGGTAAGTGACGTTTTCTAAAAATGAAACCTGGCTAGAGAATTTATCGCCCCCGAAACCCCCCGCATACTAAATTTCATGAAAATCGTTGCAGCCGTTTCCGAGATTCAGATTATATATATATATTATACAAAAATTGTTCGTTTAAAGGTATTAGGTATAATAGCAGATAATAGTTGTTTAAACTTCACAGTCCCGAAAAGATAGGAATCGCCGCGACATATTCTTGCTAGCGCCAGTGGACACTTGACTTTACACTTAACACAGAAGGTAAATAATATATTTTTAAATGTATTTGAAATATTAAAAACATAATTTACTATATCCGTACCACGAAAGACGTTGGTCTCCATGATTGGAATGATGTCTCAAGACGTTTCTAGTATTACAAATTACCCTGTATATTTTTTGTATATAGCGGCGTCACACAATGTTAGGACTGAAAATCAGCGCTGAGGAGTAATCCGCAGCATCATGCTGTGTCTAAGCCTATTCCGATAGTACAGACACGGCAGCAATAAAAATACACCATATTCTATACTGGTATAAAGCCGTATTTTTATTGTGGATGTGTGTGAGGGTCTTTACTTTACTACGAGTTTTGATCGCTTGCGAAAACTGAACCGTTGTTTCCTTCTATACATTTACTCAGCAAAGTCAGCAATTAATGGTAGGAAATGAAACCTATTTTTTGCATCCAATCCTAAGTTCACGACTCTTACAAGAACTGCTGTACCTTTCGTATTTGTAATAGCTGCTACACACTGGAGAGATTTGGTTCGAAAGGATAACGTGCGATGACGCAGGTCGGCATCATGCTGTGCTGTGCCCACGCCTACGCCCGCGCCGATCCGTTCGAACAAAATGCGTCTAGTGTGTAGCAACTATTAGAGAAAACACAAGAAAAATACTCGCTGTTGTAGATATATATTTTTGTTTAAAAATCTTGACTAAATTCACATTGATTCATTTAGTGAGTATGTGACACGCTCGTAGTGTTTCAATTTTGTGGCCGAACCGCTGAAGGTTATAAACTTATAAATAAACAGGCGGCTGCATTCTGTCATCTTGCAAAACCATGACCGCATTATCATCGCGACTGTACAACCGTGTTACCATGCAATCTTTATTAGAAAGTATCTATTGTATACCACTTTTATCACGTAGTAAAAGCCCTGATACAATGCCATACATTTTAATGTAAGAGACGAAATGAAACAAAAGTTTTCTACAACCAATTTTTTATTAGTTATATGCAAGCATTTTACCACGATTTCACCTGATGATAAACGATGATGCGGCCAAATTATATAAATCTCTTAATATCTCTTTCAGGGTAGATCGCATAATAATTTGATTGTGGTACAGTCGCGAAGTGCAGCCGTCTGTTGATTTATTCTATAAAACAACGTATTAATAGTGAGCTAATAATAGCTTAATAGTAACTTTAATAGTGAGCTGAAGGTCTCGCGTATTTAAAAAAAAAATCTGAATCGTCATAAAATTCTATACAATTATCGATTCCCCTGATTCAGAACTTTGCGGTAACTTACCGAATCGATACGATTGGATAACTTTCTCTTTAAAATACATTTGAACGTACGATAACTAACCGAATCGTACGGTAACTGAGTTATCGTATGGTTCTGAATCAGGGGATGCTCACAAAATTTCTCGAGAATCGGTTGAGATATGCGACCTGTAGAGAAGAACAGCCGGAAATCCGGACATACGAAAGCAATTTTGCCCAAACTGAAACAGGCGCTTTGCGCTCGCTCGGTCAATAATTATTGAAAATTTTAGTAAAACAAGTTTCTAACCAACTTTAAATCGTTATTTATCCTAATTAGTTATTCTAAATGAAAGACTAATTAGTTAATTACTACCTAAATACTTATTATTCATATATTTTGCAATCCCATTGATCTCTAGGATAGTTTCTTTGATTAAAACTCACCGATACCAAATATGCTGCCAGCAGCACCTTGTAAGCTGCCTTCCCCGCCAGAAGAACCTCCGACGATCCTGGTAGTGTTGTAGGGGTTGTTCGTTCTCCCGTGGATGTGGTTGTGAGTTTCCCACCTGAGGGTTTACCAAGTTTCGCTGGATTATTGATCGAGCCAAGCGAGATCTCTAAGTTAACTTGGGTAGTTCAGCACTTTGTCCGTACGTCTGTCTGTCAGATGCAACTAGCGTCTAAACCATCCAAGCGAATAATTTCAAATTCTCAGAGAATATGTAAAGCTATGGCCCATAACAAGAAATGGCAATTAAAGTGATATATTTAGGGGGCACCCATATGGAGGACAGGTATAATATAGGCAAGCATGCTACTTCTTCGGCCGCATCACTTTCTATCAGGTGAGATGGTGGTTAAATGATTGCTTATCGAACATAACAAAAAAAGGTACCTTGATCTTGTAATTTAAATGGCTTATTATTATTTAATCAGTAGTTCGTTTCTATTCAAGATAACGCAGAGGAAAAATACCACTGCAGCTACCTGCTGGTGCTCGTTAATACCGTAAACGATTAGCGAACGATATCGATAGATTGGAGCTAACAATTGTTTGAAATATAAAATGCATTTGGTGGAATTGTAATCTCAAATTGCTGGGTTTTTACATTACTTATCACACAATAGCTGTGCCCCGCGGCTTTGCCTGGTAGAGATAGTTTTCAGTGATAAAGCCGCTTGTGTCACTTTATGTATAAGCCTATTCCTACAAACATAACACTCACATTATAAATCTGAAACTATGTGTGTGTGTGTAAAAAGAGGTAATTCTGTAACAGCCTATCTACATTTCCTGGGTCTAGACTAGTCTAGAGTAGGTATGGTGTTTAGGCTGGTGTACAGTATGGGTCACAACAAAAACAAGGACTCACGTTTGCTGCTACGTATATTCGGGTACACACAGAATAACACACAAAGTTCGGAAGGCACAGAAGAACTTAAAGACGGGCACAAGCACAGATTGATAGGTGGTGAAATATGTATAGGGAAAGTCACAAGAATGTTTATGATGAATAACACGAAATGAAAGTAAACAAGCGGCGTAGTTTGCAAGCGAGTGAAATGGCAGCGAGAAGCGTGCGCTAAGCGTCGCAGAGGTGTCTGGACTGGCGGCCGGCGCGACATGACATTGGCACGACCGCTATCGCCGCGGGCGCAGGTTACCGTTACTTACCGCGGCAATAGGGTTGGGGTACGAGTCGGTTGAATGCTACGACGTTATCGTCGGCAATTAAGTATCGACCGACTGGCAGGTAATATAATAAATAATAATGTAGTTAGAATAAGTTAAGTATTATTATATGTATTAAGTGATATTTTGTAGATATATATTTATAAATATTATTGGTAAATTGTAAATAAATATTAGATATATAATTATGTATGTTTGTGTATTATGTACATTATTTAGGTAGATAGGAAAGTAGCCTACACCACCCCCTTCCAGAGACCGTCAAGGGCGATAATAGTCGGGAAATTTTACCCGACGACCAAAACGGGTCACATAATCTTTCGGGACTGATGGTAATTCTGAAGGATGTTCCTCGTTAGGGACGGACAGTATAAAGGCTGGTTTAATTCGGTCTATTGAAACTGTCACGTCTTTGTTATTTAATAAAATGTTGAATACCTTATCACCTCGGGCAAGAACTTTATGAGGTCCGGAGTATGCAGGTTGGAGGGAACCCCGGGATGCGTCGTCGCGGAGGAAGACGTGATCACAAGATTCCAGTTCCTTATATATAAATACCTTTGGTTTACAATGCCGGGATGCTGGTACGGGTCGTAATTTCTCGGCGAAATTTCTGAGTCTAGCGGTAAATTCAGATATGTCTGTGGTACCACTAGCAGTTGACTCAAAAAATTCGCCAGGAAGCCTAAGTGACTCACCGTACACCATTTCAGCCGATGAGGCTTGCAAATCCTCTTTAAAAGCAGTTCTTATGCCTAATAACACCCAAGGTAACGACTCAGTCCACCTGTCATTTGCGTGGCAGACTATTGCAGCCTTGAGTTGGCGGTGAAATCGCTCGACTAATCCGTTGCAAGCCGGGTGATAAGCTGTCGTCCTTTTGTGCTCGAATCCAGCCATCTTTGACAGACACTTAAATAGGGCCGATTCAAACTGACGCCCTCTGTCTGTTGTTATGTCTGTGGGACAGCCAAATCGGGACAGCCAAGTCGACAAGAGGGCTTTTGCTACCGTTTCCGCTGTGATATCTTGGATAGGCATTGCTTCCGGCCAGCGGGTAAACCTATCTACAGCTGTAAGGCAGTAGCGAAAGCCGTCAGAAAGTGGTAGGGGACCGATCAAATCGATGTGGATTTGTTTGAAGCGCGCACGTGGCAATTTGTAAGTGCCTAGGGGAGCAGTCACGTGACGAGTGACTTTAGCCCGCTGGCACTGCAAACAAGCGCGTGACCAATCCCTACAGTCTTTTCTGACGCCTGGCCATACGAACCGCTCGGCTACTAACTTGGCCGACGCGTTAGCGCCAGGGTGGCTAAGGGAATGCAGACTGTCAAAAGCTTGCTTCCGTAAAATTTTTGGGACATAAGGCCTGGAAGTAGACGTACTGACGTCGCAGTACAACGGGATTCTACTACCAGGGACATGCAGTTGTTGTAGTTTCAAAGATGAGCCATCACTCAGAAGCTTTTCAAGCTCAGGGTCGGATGTTTGGCTTTGGGCTAACCGTTCCAGACTAATTGGTTCTCCCAGCTCTTCAATACGTGACAAGGCATCGGCAACAACATTATCTTTGCCAGATATATGCCTTATGTCCGTTGTAAACTGGGAGATAAAGTCAAGGTGTCTATACTGCCTGGGCGAACAGTTGTTCTTTCTCTCGTGAAAGGCAAAACTGATCGGTTTATGGTCAGTATAGACTATGAAGTGCCTTGCCTCCAACATATGCCTAAAATATTTAATAGCTTCATAGATAGCTAGGAGTTCCCTATCGTAAGGTGAATATTTTACCTGTGAAGGGCTTAGCTTCCTCGAAAAGAAGGCTAAAGGCTGCCATGCGCCCTCTTTGAGTTGCTGTAGCACTGCCCCAATAGCTTTGTCCGATGCGTCTGTCACAACAGCCAATTTCGCAGAACAATCTGGGTGGGCGAGTAAAGCAGCATTAGCTAAGCTCACCTTGCAGGCGTCGAACGCCGCCAAGGTCTCACCAGTGAGACTGATTGGATGCGTTCCTTTCAGCGAACCCGTCAATAATGCATGCAGTGGTGCCTGGATCTGGGCTGCTTGGGGGAGAAATCTCCTATAAAAGTTTAGCATACCCAGGAATCCTCGCAGCTGCCGCACGTTTGTAGGAGCGGGAAAATCGTTTATCGCCTGTACTTTGCAGTCAAGAGGTCGGGTGCCGTTCTCTGAAATTAAATAACCCAAAAATGTTACCTCTTGCACACCAAAGACGCATTTGGACGTGTTTACCACCATGCCGTAATCCTGCAGTCTCTGGAAAATATGGCGCAGGTGCACCTCGTGCTCTGCTTCGCTGTGCGAAAAAACGAGAAAATCGTCGAGATAACTGTAGACGAAATCAAGGCCCCTGGTCATTTCATCCACAAAACGTTGGAAAGTTTGACCCGCATTTCGAAGTCCATAAGACATATACGGAAATTCAAACATTCCAAAGGGTGTTGTGATGGCCGTCTTAGAAATATCCTCCGCGCTGACAGGGATCTGATTATAGGCCTTCTCTAAATCTAGCGTACTGAAAAACCTACAGCCTGAAATGCTATGAGTGAAGTCATGTATGTGCCTAATCGGATACCTGTCAGGCACGGTGCGGGCATTCAACTTACGATAGTCGCCGCATGGACGCCAACCATTGTTTTTCTTCGGCGCCAGGTGTAAGGGCGAGGACCAAGGACTTTCTGATGGTCTAGCTGTACCGTTGGCTAGCATAGCCTGAAATTCTTTTTGCGCGATCTTGAGTTTATCCGGAGCTAAACGACGCGGGGGAGATGATACTGGGGGTCCTGGTGTCGTGCGTATGTGATGGACGGTGTTGTGTGGTGTGGTGTGATGCCTGCCAGCAGGTCGAGTGATATCGGGAAATTCGTCCAAGATTTTATGATATCGTGTCTCACCGGTCACTACCTTGACAGAATATACATTTTTACAATCAGCCAAAGTGGCAATAGCATTAAGAGAAGTTACATTGTCTATTAAACGCTTATTGCGACAGTCTACGACAAGATTATAAAAATTCAGAAAATCTACGCCAATTATAGGTTTAGTTACATCAGCTACCACAAATCGCCAAACAAAACTTCTGCGTAAACCAAAATCGAGATCTAAGTTGACATAACCATAAGTAGCAATATTAGAACCGTTTGCAGCACACAAGTTGTATCCAGTCCGAGCACGACGATCGCGAAGTGATGACCTTGGGTAAACGCAGAGATCGCTTCCGGTGTCTACCAGAAATTGCGTTTTCGAAGATCTATCCGTCACGAACAGGCGACCAGTAGAAGAAGGGCAATCCTCAGCCGCCATTATCGACTGCCCTTGGAGTTTTCCGACTTGAAGTCACAGGGGGGAATGCATTTGTTGGCGTTGTCTCCAAATTTGCCGTGATACCAACATAGCGGGAACTTCCGGTAGTTGGATTGAGAGCGCTGTCTTGAACCGCTTCGATTGCCTCTCGAGTGGGAGCGTGAACGGTTGTTCCTGTCAGTCGTCAGCTTCTGGAACTGCTTTCGAAGTTCAGCAACTTCCTTTGTTAGGTCGCTGAGTAGTGAGCTGGGTACAGAGCTGCTTACGGCTGCGACTTTCGGCGACGACGAAGCAAGATCGTTCACTCTATCAGCTAGGTCTGCGAGGTCTTCGAGAGAGGATGCACTTGGTTGTCCTGCGAGCACCGTCTGGATTCCGTGGGGAAGGCGACTTATCCACATTGTCTTCAAGAAATCTTCCGGAATAGTATATCCTGCGAGGCTTTTCAGGTGGCGAAGAAATTGGGATGGTTTTCTATCACCGAGTTCTTCGTGCATCAATAACTGTTTAATCTTCTTTTCGTTCGACGCGCTGAGTCTTTTAATTAATTCCATCTTGAGCTTCTCATACTTGTTAGTGGCAGGTGGGTTGACTATGATGTCTTTTATTTCTCTCGAGTACTGGTTATCGAGGTGACTAATTACATAGTTAAATTTTGTTGAGTCGCTGGATATTCCAGAAATAGCGAATTGACCCTCCACTTGGGCGAACCAAATCTCTGGTTCCTCTGCCCAAAAAGGTGGCACTCGAACGCCGACCTTAAAAATATTACTTTGATTTATCGACATGTTCCCATCACTAGTGCCGGGCGTCGGCTCATGTAAATCTTTCGTTGTCTCTTGTTCCGTGGTCATAATAGGGGGTCACCAGTATGGTGTTTAGGCTGGTGTACAGTATGGGTCACAACAAAAACAAGGACTCACGTTTGCTGCTACGTATATTCGGGTACACACAGAATAACACACAAAGTTCGGAAGGCACAGAAGAACTTAAAGACGGGCACAAGCACAGATTGATAGGTGGTGAAATATGTATAGGGAAAGTCACAAGAATGTTTATGATGAATAACACGAAATGAAAGTAAACAAGCGGCGTAGTTTGCAAGCGAGTGAAATGGCAGCGAGAAGCGTGCGCTAAGCGTCGCAGAGGTGTCTGGACTGGCGGCCGGCGCGACATGACATTGGCACGACCGCTATCGCCGCGGGCGCAGGTTACCGTTACTTACCGCGGCAATAGGGTTGGGGTACGAGTCGGTTGAATGCTACGACGTTATCGTCGGCAATTAAGTATCGACCGACTGGCAGGTAATATAATAAATAATAATGTAGTTAGAATAAGTTAAGTATTATTATATGTATTAAGTGATATTTTGTAGATATATATTTATAAATATTATTGGTAAATTGTAAATAAATATTAGATATATAATTATGTATGTTTGTGTATTATGTACATTATTTAGGTAGATAGGAAAGTAGCCTACATAGGTATTTATCAATTTACGTCTAAATCCATTTAGCTGTTACAGGTATTGCACTTTCACACACACACACACAAAAACACAATAAACTTTCGTATTTATACAGGGCTATTGTAACTTTTTGTGATTATTATAAGTGGAACAATAAAGTATTATCTATCTATCTTTGTTCGATGTCATCGAGTTCACGATCAACGACCTACGCTACGACTATCTAAAAAGTATACATTTTGACACAAATCTTACAAAGCCGTTACAGTCGTCACAGAGCCAGACACAAGCCGTTACAGAGTTCAATTCAAATATTACAATCAAGAACACAATACTCTTGGATTTATAATATTACGCCATATCTAACAGATGGGTAATCAAAAACTAATTACTTTACAAGCAGCCAAAATCAAAATTTTGAAAATACCCCCGACGAACTATCAGGTAATCCAGACCTGCAGGCTGCACCGATTTTCACGGCACATAGCTAACACACTCGATTAAGAATAAAACAACTGTATCTATTTATATCCGTCAAATCGTTAGTTTTTTTCACCTCCGGCTAAAACAAATTTGTGCATCGTCTTAATTAAATATGATTAAGTAAATTAAGTCGCTAGAAACGAAATAAACATACAGAACGTTTGCTAGTTAAAAGCGCGTTAGTGCAAGCAGTGATATCATTATGTAAAGAAGAACTCTAATAGGCTATTATTGGTGCTAATTCTGTTGAGCACCGAACTAACCTAAACTAAACTAAGAATAAACTAATTTTAGTCAAAGAATACCTAAACGCTATTCTGATTTTACGTTGAACTTAATTTTATAAAGTTGAAATGACAGGACTAAAATTGATTTTGACAGCAACCAAATTGAATTGTATTCACAAGAGCCGCAATCACATATTCCTCCATTATAGACTTTGTAGGTCAGTATTTGCTTCATTAATTGCACGTGTTATTCTTTCAAGTATAAGATCACATTAAAAAAAATCCAGACCTTTTTCATACAGACTAATTTGAGTTTAAAATTTCTATTTTTAGTCTTCATTTGACGTAAAACATGTACATCAGAATAAGAATTTGGTCATTTTCACTAAATAGAGTACCTAAACTAACTTAGTCCTGTCAAACTTAATTTTAGTCTAATCTTTCATTTTCCGAATAGGTTTTGGACTAAAGCAGGACTAAACCTAATTTTAGGCTAGTTTAGTCTAATTCTGGACAACAGAATCGGCACCATTATACAACAATTTTAATAGATTCTGATAGACAAAGTTAGGAACATTGTGATAAGAGAAGATTGCGTCGTGGTAGAAGATGTAGATAGATGATAGATTGATGAACTCTTTATTGTACACCAATTTAAAAATAAAATAGCAGTAAACAATTACATTAAAAATAACTTAGGCTAGTACAATGTAGTGACAAAGATTGAGAAAGAAGTGGTTAGATGGTTTGGTCATGTAGAGAGGATGGACGAAAATAGATTAACGAAGCAGATTTATAAGGCGAGTGCGAATGGGCAAGTTGGTAAGGGTGCACGTCTGGGGGGTGGCCTTGGTGAGCAAGGTCACCCCTCCTTGGGCGCAGTGGCCCGGTTTTGCACCCGGGCCTACCGCCGGGGCAAGATAGTGACTGCTAACGCGACCCTAACTTATTCCACCTCGGCGAGGGACTGCTCACGGGGGGTTTTTATTGGGTTCGAGCCCCACATACCCCTTTCCTTCACCCCTGGGGAGGAAGGGAAGTCCAAGGCATTTCTCTGCCTACCCCAATGGGACAGAGGCGTGACTATATGTACATGTATGTTAATAGGCTTGTATTGAAAACATACCACATGCACACCTCGGGTACGTTCGTGAGCCCGATGATGATGGCACCTTTTTCTCTAAGCAACCTGATGGCATCACCATCCTGCTCAGCTATCACATCTTTCCGGAGCACGACCCCTGAAGTCTGATGAAGGCCTGGAAAATAAATAAGCAAAAATTGTATGCTTGCTGTCTTGTCCAATGTAGTTAGTTATAGCTTTTTAGACATCATGGAGGTATCTGACTGACTTCTGTAGTCGTATGACTAAAAGCTGCTACACACTGGACGCTTTTGGTCGCCGTCCGTTTAAACCAAATGCGTCCTGAGTATAAGCTACTAACCGTGTCCCGTGGCTTCGCCCTCTATTAACAAGTTAAAAAGTAGCCTATGTGTTAGTCCTAGGTATAAGCTATGTACATTCCAAATTTCATCCAAATCTGTGCAACTGTTAAAGCGTGAAGAGGGAACAAACATACTTATACAAACTTTCGGATTTATAATATTAGTAGGATTTATAATATTAGTAGGATTTATAATATTAGTAGTTCTATCTACCTTTTACGGCTATGCAGTCTTTCGTAGTAAAGGGCACTCCCAAGAATGGCGTTTCTGTCTCCAACTGTTCTGTAGTTTTGGATCCGCTTCTGATAAGGTCGTCCGCTTCTTTCGCCTCCTTTAGCGCCAACTCAAATCTGTCTTCCACAAAACAGTTTAGCGCCGAGTTCACATCTTTTATTCTTCTTATGCAAGCTTCTAGCACTTCTACGCTTGTGATCTGGAAATGAAAGAATATAAGGTTTTGGTTTATTTTTACCTGACTGCTAAGGAAGGGTCATGTTTTTTGCGCGTATCTTGTATATAATATGTGTATTTGTAAATACACATATTATATACAAGAAAAATTTCTTTATTACTTCGTATCTTCCAAAAGGCTGGATGGATTTCGAAAGTTAAGGTATCGTTATATTCGTCTTAAAATCCCAAGTGTCGTTATTAAGGTGTTTGAGAAACATAAAAATGGCGGATTTTTAGCGCGAAATAGTAATACGGTAATAAAAAAATATTTACCAACTCGATCGAGTAGGGTATCAAAGTGAAAGAAATTAAAAAGGATTACATAAAAAAAGTAAGTTCATATTTTTCGCAGTCGGCTAAAATTGTCATTTTATCTTGAGAGTTTTTGCCGATCATATAACACTAAAGTTTGACATTTATGATTTAAATGTGTTTTATGTACATTTTCTTCCTGTGTTTTTGAGGTAGGTCAACACTGTGCCCTTGAATGTCACTAAATGAAAGTAAATGTTTTATAAGTACTTATGTAGGTATTATATAAAATACAATAAACGAATAACTACATACACGAATATAACCATTACATAACATACATAACATAAACGCGTTCACACTCACAGCCCCACACTAAGTTGGATGACTCGTGTCGTGGGTGCCGGAAACATTCACATCCCACACACAATCACAACCAAAACCAGAAATCACAAATCTTCCTTGGTAAGAAAACTTGTGTTCCTCCCGGGAATCGAATCCGATACCTCTGCTTAGAAGGCGAACGTTCAACCAACTAAGCCAACGGGCAGTAAACAATGTAAATACTTATTTGCCATTTATGTAAAGATCAAAAATAGTTAGAGATAAATAGTAGTATATTATAAGCTTGCTAGCCGGGCACTAGATAATGCCATTCAACCTAGGATTTCGTATCTATTTTTTTTAACTTTGGCTCCGCAAACTATGTACATTTAGCCTGTGTTCATTAATGAATATTTTTTAAGCTATTAATGCATTTCATAAAACCAGTCCTAGTCAAGTAAGAGAGTCATGGTCCAGTTACAGTGAAGTCATGCCCTATTAAAGTTGTCGAAACTTTACTAGAACTTCTATTGGAGTTTTGGAATGAAAACTAAAATCACGTTTTTAAGGTTTGTATGATTTGCCTACACTCATTCAGGCGCACTTACTATTGACGGTTTATAGGCAACCATTATTACATATGAACACTCAAAGAATTTTGGAAAATAATACAAAATCGTTTTCTTTTTCACTTTCGCGCCAAAACTCTCACCTAAATGTTTTTTCTTTTACTCTTGTGCATTTAACCAGTGTCAACTGTCAAGTAATAAAATATTTCAAGTTGTACATATTATTTCATAATATAACTCCTATGTCACAAGTCACAGGCAAAGTCAAATTAATTAGTAAAGTGGTAGCCTACTAGAACTTTTATTTTGGAGTGAAAGTGAAAATCGCACTTTGCAACATAGTATGAATTTCCTACACTCATTCGGGTTAATTATTTTTTACGTTTAATAATACAACATACTCATGAATGAACACTCGAAAAATCGCAAATTTTGGAAAATAATGCAAAATCGATGGTTCATTTTTTCACTTTCGAACCAAAACTTTCATCTGTTATCTTAACCGTGTAACGGAACGCTCATACCGTGAAAAAATTTAAAATGCGCTATCGTTTAGTCGCAGAATGTCCAATTCGCAAAATGTCCAGTAGTTGCGGAACGTCCAATTTCTGGAATGTCCAATACGCGTAATATCCAATCCGCGGATGTCCAATACGCGAAATGTCCAATACGCGGACTGTCGAATTTCTGGAATGTCCAATACCCGGATCGTCTGATTCGCAGAATGTCCAACATTCACGGTAATTTCTAAAATGGTTCCGTTTGAGGTACAGAACCTTGTATAAGTTTGTAGTTATTAGTCTCATGTATATTTATTACTGCCACACGGTTATATTCACTGTGATGATAATGATGACGATGAAATGCATCACCCGATCGAGGGTTATTTCTGTTAACACCATCGAAATATAATAGCCAACATCGCTTCACCAAATAAATTGCTAAATATTAAAAAATATGTATCAAAAGCTACCGATGTTATAACTTATTAGATTGTATGTTTAAATCATAACATCTGATACGCGCAGCGCGCCGTGCTAATCGGTCTAAATATTATGAAAGTTAAAACAAAATATTATTACATATACACATTCCACTCTCATACAATAACGTCGGTGTATTATATAGTTACCTGTCGCCATAGCATCAAAATTATAATATTTTATAGCCAATAAGGCTAGCCAATCAATTCCTAATAGAATAGCGTTTGACAACTGTCACGTCTGATGGTAAGTTATGATGTATTCGAAAATGTAAAAATGGTAAGCCCAGAAATATTGGCTCTCGGTTTTTATGTGATTAGCTTTACTCGTTCATAACAAAATCACGAATTTTAGGTGACATTTTGATAAAATTTTATATTCACACTTGGTAGGTCTGAGAATAGGTTGTTATCTATTTTTCATCCCCCTAAGTGGAAAGGGTGGCCCAACCCAAAAAAATAAAAAATTTTCGGGCTGAAAAAGATTCAGCATTGAAAAATACATACGACCAAAATTATCACCCTTCTACAATCAACCCCTATTTTTTTTATTGGACTTAAAATCTATTTCCTGAAAACAATGTATTTCAATTCATTTTTCAAAACCACGTTTTCCGGGTCAGCTAGTTGTCATATATAAAAGTCGTAAGTGCACAACGTTAACGAATGTTTCTGAAATAAGGTTTAATTACATTTATGTTTATTGTTAGAAACGGGATATTTATCAAGTATTTTAAGTTTTTTAAGGACTCGATATTTCGGCACAAAAGCGCCATGATCAGTATTGAAGTATTTGCGGGTGGGTGTTGTCTACCCTTAAAAAAAATACAGGAAAACCCAGGTGTTTATAAGATCGGTTGCAGCTGTGGGAAGGTAAATATGACAGCACATGTTTGTTCAAAAACATTTCCACTACGAACTTTTTTCTTCAACTGCGCACTTAGTAGGTAATTTTTTTTGTTTGTTAAATACTTATAATATAATTTTATATTGCTTAAAAACTGAAACAATCTATGAGAACTTATTTAAATTCAAAATCTCATTATTTGTCCTTGCGGTCATTCAACGTGAATCCTATAGATAAATGTATATTTACGTCTTTTGATATTTCTACTAAGTCTTCTGATATTTCTATACATCTTTTGATTGACTTATACTATAAAGTAGGCATTGAAAACTTATATGTTTGCAGAAATATTTAAAAAGTTAACTACCTTGGTATTTTTTTTAAAACATGTTTATTTCCTGATTTGAAGCAAACAAGCAAATTTGCAACATGAGATAACATGTTTTCGAAGTAAAAATATTTTAAAATATTCAGATGAGTGCTTGTCGCTGTGGGTCTTGCTTACCTCCTTTCTCTCACAGCTCCATACAACATTTAAAGACTTAAACATTCAGGTACATTACACACAAACATACTGATATATAAATTTGTTAAGATGTTAGAAATTAGGTATCTCGGTAACAGCTACTTGGATTTTGAAAAAAATTGGTCTCATGCCCACGAGATACTTTAAATCCAGATAATCTGTGCCGTTCCTGGGATCGGATAAATTTCTTTACATGTTTGAATCTTACAGAAATATCCGCTTCCATCCATATCCCTACCTAATATTATGAATCCGGAAGTTTGTATGTGTGTTTGAGTTTGAGTGTATGAGCACAAAATGTTAGAAATGAGGTATCTTAGTCCGGTCAATTTAGACATTCGAAGTTACCTAAATTCCCACCAAGCTGAAAATCGGTAAGATTGTGTAAAATATCATTAAAAACAAAATTTGTTGGTTGTTCAATATTAGAGCACAACCGGCCTTGACAATGTGTACATGTCGGAGAACAGAACAGCATAACATATATTACAACTATAGAGATGTATATATACGTGGCGTACTCATGCATATTATGACGATTACAACTTTTACAACTTTTTGAATCGTTATATCTCAAAAACGGTGGCTCGTAGAAAAAAAGTATTAAATAATTTTTTGTAGATAATTTTATGATCTACAATTTTTGTCTGAGATATTTTTATGATAAAACTTACCGTTTTGCTGAAAATCGCGAAAAACTCATTTTTTTTACCTTTGACCTTGAATAATTTTTTTTTCCTTACAGGGGAAAGATGGGGAACTTTCAAATTTTGTTTTTAATGATATTTCAAACAATCTTACCGATTTTCAGCTTGGTGGGAATTTAGGTAACTTTACTCTTATTTTTTGGTCTAATTTGACCGGACTATCTCTGCTATTGCTGGTAGATACAATTTGATATATAAATTATTCTGCTTTCCCGATATGTAAATGTATGTGATGTATACAAATAGAAATCGAACCCGAAATCCCTACTTAGAAGCCGAACGCTCACCCAACTAAACCAACGGGTAGTACGGGTTATTATTTGGATACTATAATAATGTTAGTTTGATATTATTGTAATATTAGTTTGATATTAAAATAATGAAACATTCTGTGCAGATAACAGATAACATAACGCAATAATAGTGGAGTCGCTTATCGGACGTGCGGGAATTCATTGTCGTACATCATTTGTGGGGCCATTATCAGCCAATTTATATATACGACGTAGCTCGGCTCCGCGTCTACACTTGTATACACACTAAGAGCCCAAAACTAAGCTCGAAGGCTTGTACCGTGCCGGATACTTTTACATTACACTCACTTTCACACCCACGACCAGAAGTACAAATATACCTATAGGAAAGGATTTGTGATACTGCCATGCATCGAATGTGGTCCCACGGCGAAGAAAGCAAATATTGGTTTGCTGCGCTGAGCCTTACCGATTTTTTTATGAAAATCTTAGTTCTTCTTCTCTGAAGAAAGCTTAAGTCGCCCATTTTCAACCGACTTCAAAACAGGAGGTTCTCAATTCGACTGTATGTTTTTTTTTTGTATTTATGTTACGCGATATTTCCGCCAATTATGAATCGATATTGATGTTTTATTTTTGTTTGGTAGAGAATACTTCAGAGGTGATCCCATATAATGTTTATCGAAATCGGTCATGCCAAAACCGAAATATAAGCGATAAAGTCAGTTTTTTTAAGCTTTGCTTGCGTTTCAATTATTTTTGTTCTGTGGTCTGACATTTTTAACTAATCTCTATCTTTAATTTTTTTTATTATACAATCGGATTACCATATTATAATAGTTTTCTACCACATCCATCCAACTTAAGGTTATATATAGTCCAACTTATGTTCTGTGGCCTATACCTCAAATAATATAATTTGCGCGAAACAGGACCTGGCACTTTTTATGCAAGAATTGGTTTATGATCGTGTTTTTATGGAGTTCTATTGCGGTCACGGTCAATACTACTCATGAATTATGTAAAAAATAATCCTAGTAATCCAATTTTCTTAAGATAGTAAGTATTAATTATAATGGCCTCGATTCTGATGAACACTCACTAAATTAAATTTAAACTATCCCTGTCTCTTACAAAATAGAAACACAAGACAGAGATAGCATACATTTTAGTGCTGTCAAGCTAGTTTTAAAATTAAAATATGAACAGCAGAAGTCACTAATTACATACTCGACTAAGCTTGCGTAGACATCTGAGTTCTGACTAACTTGACAGCTCTAAAATGTATGCTATCTCTTTCTTGTGTTCCTATTTTGTAAAAGACAGGAGTAGTTTAAATTGTAAAAGACAGGAATAGTTTAAATTTAATTAAGTGTGTGACATCAGAATCACGGGCAATAGCTACTAAATTTATATCAAGCTAGGGGAACACACACAGAACAAACATTTTAATGTAAGATTGGGTACACCGGGGAGCTACAGTCAATGTTGATTTTAAGCTACGCTCAAACAGAGCGTTTAATTGTACAAATAGGGCCCGTGATATATGCGATTCAAGATATCTGCATACAGCTCAAATGAGAATGCACTTTATTTGTCAGGAAAATAAGGCACGCCTTCATAGGCAAAATACGGACAACTACTGTTTTTCTACCGACTTCACAAAAATTTAGGAGGTAATCAAGTCGACTGTTTTTTTTTATGTGTGTAACCTCATAACTTCTTTTCATGTGAACCGATTTTGTTTATTTTTGTTTGAAAACGTTGCTTTCCAATTGGTCCTATTTAAATTTGATCAAGATCTGAACAGAAGTTCTTGAAATATAATGAGTGTTTAGTACATCTAATCTGATCAAAGTACCGAAGATAAAGCGATGAAGTCGGTTAATCTTTGCTTGCGTTTAATTATTATCTTATTATATTGTAAACTTTATACCTGTATTTTATGCAAATACATTATCTGATTCTGAATCTGAAAATACAGAGGACGTTCTGTTAACACTAGGCATAATTATATAGCAAAATATTGATATAAACCTTATATAAACATGGATTACATTTAACTGTGAGTCAGGACGATAATAATAACACTTTCATTACCAAAAAATGTTTAATGTCTATGACTACCCGTTGGCTTAGTTGGGTGAGCGTTCGCCTTCTAAGCAGCGGTATCGGGTTCGCTTCCCGGCGGGAATACAAGTTTTCTCCACAAGGAAAATTTGTGTTTCTGGTTCTGGTTGTAATTGTGTATGTGATGTGAAGGTGAAGTAGGCTTCAAATTGAACGATTCATCCTCACGAATATTAAAGATTTGAAGACGGTCGATTAACAGCATTTTTTTATGTGTAATAAATCTTCACAAAATATTTTTATTCGGATATGTTCAGCGATACACGATTGAATAAATTTGGCTCTATAGAAAAAAACATTAAACTTTACTAAAAAACACAAAATTTCCCGTTCCCGTGAGTGGAATGAATCAACTTTATTCTGTTTCTATAAAAGATATTTTTTACAAAAAATATTGGGTGTAATCCCAACAAACATTCAAACCTCGTTGTGAACTAAATTTTTTTGTAAAAGGGTAAGATTCATTTTAAAAAATATATGAAAGCGCGCACGCTGACTATGCAGGCAATTCTACAAGGCTACAGTTTGGCTCCAGTCCGCCAACTCGATACCAAGTCGCCTGAATATTTCCGGCACTCACGACACAATTCACCGAACTTAGTGTGGGTCTGTGAATGCGTTAATGTTTATTTATGTTTACAATACTTAGTTTTTAAAGGTTACATGAAAAGGAGTAAATATTTTCTTTGTGAGAATATGTATTTTTTTAAGTTTGTTTCTTTTTTTAAATTGTCATGTCTTTTTTTTATTTTTTTTTATTCATGATAGGCAAACGTTTGACCGCCATCTCACCTGATGGTAAGTGACGATGCGGTCGACGATGGAGCACGTTTACCTAGAAGATGCCTATTCACTCGCGACTTAAAGACTCCCATATTGTATTTATCAGGGAACACAGACTCAGGTAAGGAATTCCATTCTTTTGCAGTTCGCATAATGAATGTGGAGGCAAAACGCTTCGTTCGCATTTGTGGAATATCAACCATATGGCGGTGTCGCTTAAGAGTCTGTCTTGATTTCCGTCTTATTAATTAAAAAAAAAACACATAAATATTAATATTTATCTTGTATTATTTTCTCAATATCTCTGTCTTGGAACCAATTTTTATGGAATGGAATCATAGTCTGTTGAAAACTTTCTTTGTAAAAAGCTTTGTGTCATACTAACGCCAGGTTGACCCCTTCTTGTCCCACGGGTGCCGTAGGCAAAGAGACGCCAGAATATCGGCAGCACAAGAAGTCTGTTTTTTATTTGCTTTTTTGTATTTGTGTTTCAGTAGGTACTTATTTTTATACATTTGATAGTTATTTGTGCTCCGCTGCTTCGCTCAGTTTATTCAATTTAAAAGTAGAATATATATGCATTAATAAACGCATTCACACTCACAGCCCCACACTAAGTTCGAAGACTTGTGGCGTGAGTGCCGGAAACATTCACATCACACACACCAGAACCAGAAACACAAATTTTCCTTGCTCAGAAAACTTGTGTTCCCCCGGGAATCGAACCCCATACCCCTGCTTAGAAGGCGAACGCTCACCCAACTGAGCCAACGGGCAGTTCAATTAACCTTGGGTATTAGTTGAGTACATTCAAAATTTCTCCTAAATCCGTTCAACAGTCAGGGAACCTATAAATACTCGAAAACAGGATAACGGATTTTGGCGCGGTTTCAAGATTTGAGAGTTTGCTTCTAGACTTAAAACAAGAGATACGTCCCATTGTTCTGTGACATCGGAGTGATGAAATATTCGTAACAAACTCATTTACACTCACAGCCCCACACAATATATAACAACAAACAAAACAAACACATTCACACTCACAGCCCCACACTAAGTTCAAATACTTGTATCGTGGGTGCCGCAAACATTCACATCACACACACATTACACCCAGAACCAGAAGCACAAATATCCCTTGGGATGGAATTTGTACTTCTGCCGGGAATCGAACCCAGGACCCACGGCACAGAGAGCGACCTGTCCACTGCGTCATCTGGGTATATATATATATATATTATACATAAATATTACGATAGAATATGTGCGTATACGGTGTCGTTTACTGTATTCACCTGGGTTAATTTACCTAGGTGCATTAAATAAACTATTTGTAAACTTCAATCACTAGTCTTAGATATTATACATGTCATACATTCGGTATAAACATAGTTAAAGCCAGGCACATAGACTATGTTTATATTTTATACCGTGATAGTATGTAGAATTGACAATATGTAAAATTATTGTTCTCCGGAGTAAGTTGCTTATATGATTGTGTTATGTGATGTCATTCTAAGCAATTCTTTGCTTTTGGTGACTGAGGTAGCTTCATGTTGACTTATTATGTAAATATAGGTAGTATGGTATAATCAGTTACATCATCATCTATTCTATTAAGAACTTGTTAGGTACATACAATTATTAACAAGCTATTACAGTACGTCTGTATAAAGGAGAAATATATTTTGTTGTAATTACATATATCTGAGTTTCATTATTGATAGTAAGTATTTAGTTAGTAGGTTCTCGCTAGGGAGGTTAAAAACTTATTTAAAAAATCGTAACATGTAAAAATCATAAAGCTTAGAAGATAATTATCCTAAGAATACGTTTGAAATAATTTATTTTGTCTGTGATAGGCCAGCTTTTGACCACTATCTTTTGAACTGCCCGTTGGTTCAGTTCGGCGAACGTGCGTCTTCTAAGCAGGGGTATCGTGTTCGATTCCCGGCGGGAACACAAGTTATCTCTCCAAGGCAAATTTGTGTTTCTGGTTCTGGTTGTGATTGCGTGTGTGATGTGAATGTTTCCGGCCCCACGATACAAGCCATCGAACTAAGCGTGAAGTTGTGAGTGTGAAATCGTTTGTTTATTATCTCTCTATGTATTTTTTTTGTCTATCATTTTACGCTCAAATAACTCAATTTTTTTTGTATATAGCTGCAGAGTTCTGCCAAACTAAAACTTAAAATACCTCCACCAAATTTAATTATATTTTTACACTTACTTAATTGCTTTAAAATTTGGTGGTGGGATGTGCAGTCTAAGTTTTGAACATCTCTTTATATATAATTTTCACATTTTTATGGCTTTACTAATGTTGTACATTATCCAAAGTTATTCTAATGCTTGTAATTGCATATCATCTGTTAGATAGCATTGGGCAACTACGACGTAAAAGCAAAGTTGCATCAAGTCACTGACCTCTTTATTCCTTATTTTCTTCGCTACTTCAACCGCCGGCTGCTTCAGGATATTGTCAACAATCGCCGGAATTTTCTCTCCTTCATCTCCATAATATAAACTAAAGAAGAATCTTGCAACTTTAGCCAATAACAACCTCAAAACATGTAAAACTCTAAATCTCAGTGGGGTGGGTTTGTCCACATCCGTAGTATTCATCTCTATACACTCAGGGCACCGTTCTATTTATTAAAACACATGGAGAAGTGTAGTTTGCTTTAAAAACTTTTATAAAACTGTTTATGGAAGTTAAAGCGACGTGTAGACCGGTGACAACAACGCTTGTGTGTCACTGATTGTAAGAAGTACTTTACGTATGTATACAGCGGGTGGACTGGCCCGACCGACAACTCAATGAATGAGTTAAACACGCGAAGGACGTTCGCAGTGGCTGTCAGCGCAATCGATTCTAATCGCTACGCCCCTGAATATAATGGCGATAACAGTTTACTCTTTTGTGGTTCTTATAGCCCATTTTGTGTTCGACTGTTCTTCATCGTTATTCTATCTCTCTCGCTCTTCGGAGGTATCGGTTCTTTTCGGTTTCGTCGAGTCGGTTGTTTACGTCACACGTTTTGTGAACTTTTGTGATGATCGAAGGCTATTATAGTGTCTCGTAAATATCAAGCAAGTCTCGACTGGTCTCCGCGACTCCGCGTAGTATCAAGGAGTTCTAACCATCAGACTCGCGTCACACTGACTATGGAATCATGGCAACTAATTTTATTTAGCGATTACAACTATTAAGTTAGCCTTTATACGATATATAACGTCGCTCTTTCATCTAAATTGATTTAATGTATTCATCCTTGATCCCACTTGACGTAGGTTCATACGATATTAAAATTGGTATTCTGTTACTTAGGATAGGTTTTAGTTTTGAGCGATCATCCATCTATCACACATTTGGTGATGTCATCATATTGAATCACAAAAATCGTTCTTTGGTAATGTAATAGAGTAGTATAAATGAGAGCAACAAGGGAATTATTCAAATTCGCACTCTAAAGGTTCCAACGCGTAAAGTCGCGGGTATACTAATTATATTGGCCGGCAATCAATACCATCTATCTATTTTATCACATATAAAACAAGGATAACCAACATTTGCAATATTTGTTTAGTGGCGCTATCGTTATCATTGGTTTATACTTTGTTCAACAAATTCCCGTTTCCTTTGTTTAAAGTTATAGTACAAATTATAATCCTACTAATATTATAAACACAAAGTTTTTTATGAATGTATGGATGTACCTATGTTTTTTACTCTTTCACGCAAAAACTACTAAATGAATTTTGATGAAACTTTACAATAATATAGCTTACACATCAGAATAACACATAGCCTATAATTTATAAAGATATAGTTTGAATAAGCCCGCGACAGCATATATCTATCTTTTATGTGTAAGCCATTGTCGCCAAAATAGTGAACCATAAATACAATAATTTAATGATTTTAAATTTGTTGGATTTGTCTCTGTCCCGAATAGCAGAATAATATAAAAACGTTGAAAAATTTTCGAAATATTAACATACTTTATATCATCATTATCACAATTTTCCATCACCTCGCGGGTAAAACCGCGGTGCGCAGCTAGTTATATGCATATTTCAAAGTAGCCTATAGCGTGCTGTAAATGTCTATTAACAGCTCGCAATTAGTACCCAGACACTTAGGTTCAAATGAGGAATAATAGGGTGTAGCTCAAGGTGTATTAACACAGTACTGTGATCGTATGTAGGAGTAATTTATTTGTATGTGTAAGTGAAATACTGTTAAGTAAGTGACGTAAAACTTATCAAGTATATTAGGAGATGTAGTACAAGTAATAGATTTAGAAAGGAAAAATTATCGCTTGAGGCGGGGATTGAACACGCGACCATAGGGTGTCATGCCCTATTACTCTAACCGCCGAGCTACTCAATCCCCGCCTGAAGCGACGAAATTATTCTTTCCCTATTATTAACGTCTTATGGGGGCGCGTTTTATAATTTATAACAATAATAGGTATATACGTACGTGTAAAGTGAGACTTTTTCTTGTTACCCTTATTATTGAGATGGTATTCATTAACATTCCTTATTATTGTCGAACGAACGCAGCGCCTGAGCCACGCGTGTGATTGAGTGGTTTAAACGATTTTAAAAATAGGAGGAGGTTCTCAATTCGTGTCGTATTTTTTATTTATTTGAAAGGATATACATTTATACACAAGGAAATATCATCAAAATCAGTTGAGTAGTTTAAGTGAAGAGTTCAATAGAATCCCCAGAATTTCCACTCTAATCGAAAAGTCGACAATGACTAATGGAGCTCAAATTAAATACTCATACAAAACACATACATATCTATAGCATTTCTTCATAGATATAAATATCTTATCGCTATCAGGCACAATTAATATATGCAATTATAATTGATAGTAGCTGAAACTGGTAGCGTTACTTATATAAATTTATCGGTTGCTACACACTATATGTATATATATAATCTGAAGCTCAGAAATGGCACCAAGGATTTTCATGAAATTTAGTATGCAGGGGGTTTTGGGAGCGATACATCGATCTAGCTAGGTTTCATTTTTAACGAGCAAACCTCGGTCATCCATGTATTTAATATGTAAGGCATCTGTACATATCCTACAATATAGCATAAAATTCAATAATATATACACAATATAATACATTTGAGCGAAGGGTATAATGCTATTAATTTGTAGCAGTAGTGGTAGTGTCTAAACTAATATTAAATAGAGGTATAGTTAATTTGTTTGTTTCTTTGCAACTCTCGAACTGCTGGTCCAAATCTGACAATTATTTCACTAATAGATAGCTGAACTATCACAGGCTATTTGAGTTTGAAAACTATCGCGAGTGTTATTCATTATTGTTTACTAACCGACTACCTCACAGATGATAGGCATCGTACATGCCATTGCCCGAAACTAGTCGGAAAATCCGACAAAAATCGCCGCGAGTCCCAGTCGGTTAGTAAACAATAACATAGGCTACGTTTTCTAGCTATAAAATGTAGTTTTCTCGTAATCACTATATTCGCAAAAACTTGTCTAGGTTACACAAGTTTATTGAACTGACGCTGAAAATAGACTGAAGTGACACTAAAACTGTCAAAGAAAAATAAGCTAGGTGGCTGACTAAAAAGTTTGGTATAGTGAATACAATGTATGGCAAAAATGTTGGCCTCTGTTAGCAAGAACTTGTTGATGACATAATTTTACATATTTTGCTAAAAAAAATAAAATTATGTAGTCGATAACATGAATCTTAGTTACAAATCATAAATTATGGAATGTGTATATATTTTATCGCATAATTATTTTATCGGCTGTTAAAAATAAACTGCCGTTGCCATTGACGTAGATTTTTACTCACCAGTATCCAAGTTGTTATTTAATCAATTTAATCAAAAGTTTATATAATAATACTAAATATCAGGTTCTCGAGATGGCTGTACGAATACGAGTTATCAATTTTCACGAGTGCCTCTTTGCGGTCCATGCAAATAAACATGTTTGATTTTGGTTTCTGTTTTTCTTACAGAAATGAACGACTCACCAGAAACAGCGACGGAAGATAGAAATGGCTCTATAAAAATGTCCTTGCCCACAGTCCTTTGCACTCCTGAACCGACGGTAAATTCCGAGTCAATAAAAACAAGTTCTATGTTAAATTCAGAATCGAAATTGTCGCTTCCATCAAATTTGGGCACACCTACATCGCCTCTCCAGCTTTCGTCACCTCTGTCTTTGCCTTCGTCACCGTTCAATAAGACTATGCAGTCGGCTTCCTCTAATTCCTTGTCCAATCCTAAACAGTTGACGTCACCGACAGCTAGTCCGCAGAAATCGCAGCTAAACTCGGGATCTGCTACCGGTAAGTGTTTTGTAAATACCTAGAATTTTCAGATACGCAGAGATATTTTGTACCAACGGCTGACAGATAACAGTCATCAGTTAACTATTTAAGAAAAATATTTTACTAGGCTTTGTTTGATCCATTAGGTTCATTTTGAACTGAGATCCCACGCCTGTATCTTGCCTAATAGAGAGAAACTTTTGAAGTTTATTTCTAAAAAATTTTTCATAATAATACTTAATTGTTTAATTTATTTTGTTCAAAGATAGTATATAACGATTATCTATACTATATTATTAATATTATAAAGCTGAGGATTTTATTTGTTTGTTTGTTTATTTGAACGCGCTAGTATCAGGAACCGCTGGTCCGATTTGAAAAATTATTTCAGTGTTGGATAGGACATTTATCGAGGAAGGCTATAGGCTATATTATATTTTCAAAAAAATTAGGGATCCTTACTAAAAGTCCAATAATCACGCGGACGAAGTCGCGGGCACTGCTAGTTTTATATATAGCCGATGGTTTCATTGGGACCCCGGGACTTTTAAATAGGTCTTTAAACAGCAACTCTGCTATCCCAAAAATTGTTTATTAAAAACGTTTTTTTTTTAATGATTTTGTATTGTGATTGCAGAACTCTTTTCAATGATACACCACGACTTCATATTATTATTTATATCATTTTAATAACCATTTTCAGGTTTAGGCTACACAGTGTGTGATAATTTAAGTATTAAGCATGTTTGGTTTAGACGGTATTGGTCTCTAACATACGGATAGACCAATAGTGATACATTTAGAAAGGAAAAATTATCGCTTCAAGCGTGATAAATAAATTTATCACTATGGTTCTGCCTAGCATGGCTAATGCTATATAAATAAAATCAATGGATAGACCAATGATTAAATGGTTATATTATCTTTGGGACGGACACAGCCCAAGTCAACTATAGACACCTTCGCTCGGTCAATTAGATATAATTTGAAGATAATTTAGTTTATTCGCAAGCACCAATTACTCAAACATTGGAATATAACTCTTACTGAATAACAATCATGTTATAAGGATTTAGGACGAAGGTTTGTACCTACACGTATGCTTCTATTCGTAGAATACTTTTATTTCAGTCACGCTTCGGCTTCCAAATTGGATTTTTTATATCCAACTGTGATGGTAAATGTAACATAACGTAGAACCTTTCAATAGATTAAACCTTTTTTTACAAGCTTTTATTTAGTTTCACCTTACCCGTTGTCTGTTTGTCAGTCTGTAATTAAATTTTGGCAAGCTAAATTAGACCCACTTCCCGATGTCCGATTGGACCAAAATTTGGTATACTTATTTATCTTCGGTGACAATACAATGATATGGTATTATGGAACTGGTCTGATTAAAGAGTCGGAAGATGGCTATAGAAACTTCTGCACTAAACAAGATACACCCATCGAGGTTGGGCTCGTTGGATTCGTCTTAACAAGATCTTTGGTTATGTAACTTTTTAGTCCTCTTTTACTTACAACTTGTAAAAGCTTGGTTTTAAAATACTTTTAAAAGTATTACTTGTTTATTATTGTGTAGTTATTCTTAAGAGCGAGGTGACCGAGTTGTGTACAAAACAAATCTCTTGAGTATATTATGTAGGTACAAAGTCTGTGCGTAATAGCATGCAGACCACGGGGCAGGAGGGCAATGGCTACCTAATTGATGTCTATTTGCTGGACTGATGTTATTTCTAAGATAATTTCCTGTTCTGTGTGTGTATCGAAACATTAATTATAATGTACCAGTAACAGCGCAAACTGCTCTTTGTGCGTTTATCTTTATTTATCTGGACAAGCTACCTTTATTTATTTACGTCTAGGCTTGTATGTACGCTCAGACACAACAAGCTTTGTTTTTAAAAGCTAAATCAAAATTAATATTTTTTTTTTCAAAATCCTCCCGTTGATCACATACATACACACATACACTCAAAATAGCTTAAAATATACATTCCGTTACCTACTGATATGAGCTAATCAGCCTTTATCATACTTAGGTATATGTAAAGTCACTGTTCACGTCAGGTCAAAATGGCCATAAAAGTGGACAATGTCCTTTGTGTAAAAACGATTTACCAAACACGAATTCAACCCAAACTTATGGATGTATGTTCGTCGGCCATGTCGGCCATCTTCTATCATCTATAGTGAGGTATTTTTGGGCACGCATTGGGCCTTTTGAAGGCCGTATGAAACTTGTCTTTATAACCGACTTCAAAAAAGGAGGAGGTTCTATGTTCGAATGTATGTTTTTTTATGTATGTTCACCGATTCCTTCCCCATTTGTGGATCGACTCTCAAAATTCTTTTTTTTTTTTTGGTAGATTGTACTTCAGTGGTGGTCCCATATAAATTGTATCGAAATCGATCAAGTAACCAAAATATAAGCGGTGAAGTCGGTTTTTGAAGCTATTGCATAGCTTCTATCGCGGGCCTTGAGCGTGAGACCGAATCCAGAAATTCCGTAACGAAAATAACCTAACACCCCCGACCGGCCCAGCGGTGATACTTTTTAGTTTTGCCATCTATAGATGAATAGCAGAACTTTTAATGACTTATTTGAAATATCACGCTTGTCTATTTAGTTCAGCAACTCGCCTCTAGGCGGCAGGAAAAAAAACTGCATAAATAAAATAAATAAATCATTATAATTGCATAAGTTGATAAAAAATGCTATGCAGCTTTACCGCGGCAGTCCCCGAGTGCCACACGTCTTTTTTTATTTCAAACTTTGCTTACGTTTAAATTATTTTATTTCTGTTATCGATTCTATAATCAGACAGCTACTACTTGAGCTCGTTAATCCTGTGAATTCCTGTGCCCTGTGAGGCCCAAAGAAATTGACTTTGGGCATTTATCGGATAACCTTGTATTTAACCCCGACCTTGAAAGATTGGTGTTATAAGTTTTCAGCTTTGTCTGTCGGGCTGATCTGTAGCATTATAGCTCCCAAATTACAGCTAGATTTGGAAGCCGTTATTTATTTCATCGCTTATTTTCAATAAAATAAGCTACTTATTATTTACATGAAATCTAGAATCGACCCGTGCAATGGTCGATTCTTAAGAACCTCGGTTTCATGAAAATAGTTAAAAACGGTTCTACCGTTTTTAATACTTGACTTCCGAGTTATTTACTTAAATTGCCGCGAGTTTCATAATATTATGATAATAAAAAAAAATTAAAAGATCTAGCGTGCTTAGCAATGATGTTATTAAAGTGAAAAGATTTGTGATCTCCTAGGGTGTGGATCACATAAGTTAGGTGCAACACACACGATTAGCGTCATTCTCAATCGGACTGGCGTTTGTGTCGCACGTAAGTAGTTACTTGGGATTTTTTTTCAAAGTAATTAGGTATGTCTTCATCTGTATTTAGTACAGTTGTTGTATAATTACGTGATGTTATCACACTAATATTATAAATTCGACAGTATGTGTGTAAATGTGTAAGTGTTAGGTTATATATGTTTGTCTTCTCTTCACGCAGTAACGGCTGAACGGATTTAAATGAAATTAAGAGTGTACATAGCTTATACCTAGGATTAACACATATGATACTTTTAATTTGAATAACGCGGGTGAAACTGCGGGGCACGACTAGTATGTGTATATAGCGTAGCATATTTATTTATCCACTTTTAATAATATCATTGACTCGTTCCAGTTTCGTAGTACTAGTGGAAAAACGGAATAATCTCTAACCGAAGCACAATAATTCGTTCTATTGACAAAACGTGCGAGTATTTTTCATTTCCGAAGAACGCTTGAACCTTGAAGCCTTTGAAGTCACAAAGGGGTAGCCTATATTCAATTTGAGAAGTATGTCAATAGGCATTTGAAACGCCTTGTAGACAACCTACGCGATTTAAATTTAGAAGTAGCTTAGGAATTAGGATCATAGATTTATTACTATGGTTAGGACCAACGACGTGTATCGCTTTTGGGATAAAATTTGGGATTCTCTTTTAAGCAAAATCATTAGATAAATAAAGGGTCTATCTATAAATTATTACTGTTATCTTATTACTGAGCATTAAGGAGTGTAGTAGGTGTTGCCAGCATTAATTAAGTATCTCTAGTTAATGTGCCTGAACTGTTAATGTACCCATACATTACTTATGCAAATGTTAGCTTTGTCATCAAAGTTTGCCTGATTGCCCGATAGACACTAACGTCTACACGAATTGATTAATTATTCAGCGGACGTAAGCTAAAGTAAAACATGCTTTACTAGCTATTTTAGCATAATCGATAAATCTTCTTGTTATTCAGAGTCCAGTTGTTTCTCAGGTTTAGTTTTCAACAGAAAACATGCATAGTTTATTATTATCGGATTTGGACAAACTTGTGTCCAGTGCTCATAATTCTAAAAAAAAACAGGACTATAATATACCACCGTAACAATATCATAGCTTTTTGCCCTTAAGTAGAAGAATCTGGCGCTAAGTACCAAACGATATTCCAGCAGCTGTTCTAGATAGATACTTTCCAGGCCACCACGTGAGATGAATGTAAAACTCAGTAATTGTGAAATTGAAACATGCACCTATTTAAGTCAATGAACATAGTATAATAGTGCCTGACAATCTTTTCATAACACATTCGTATCTGACGCGAACGTTTTTGCTCTGAATTCTACATTTCCGTCATGGACCAATCGAATTTATAACGCTGCTGATATCATCGCTTGGTATTCAATATAACTGAATTGTATTTTGACAGTTCATTGATCAGATAAGCTCTCACCCACATATCGAAACTGCGGCGTCGCTTTAGCGTCCTCGGTCTCCACACACGAGAATTCAAAAATTTTCAGGATGTACCAAATGGAAGTGCCTTCACATCTATTTCATTCATATTCAGTATTTCAGTCAGCCGCAGTCGAGCGCAGAGCGCGGGCAAAGGCAGTCGCGTGCCAAAACGACGCTCTGCCAAAACAACACGCTGAATCCCTTTACTCGACGAAACTATACCCACCTTCCATACATTCCGACGACTGTCATTGTAAACCATGTCTAAAAAAATGCGTGTTTCAAACATCTCATGTTGAAGTAACAAAAAACTTTGCGGTAAAATAATTTTGCAGCTTTCAGAGAAAACTTTGAAAATGTAGACACACGTCAAATTGCCTCGTACTACGCGGTGACTTCTTTGTTGTTTGTTGTGGTATAATTTTGATTTTGCGTGGTAAATTGATGGATGTAGAAAGTTCAAGGCTGTGTGATGTGAAGTGAATAGACATGCCTTGTTGTGGATGCTGGTGGACTGGCAGGCAGAGACATCGACCTCCGGACCCGCGCACTGCAGGTTATCATTAAATTTTCGCTTCAATTCATTTATTTGCAGCCCAGCTTTCAATAAAGGTAACCTTAAATATCACAAGTTAGTTCAATTTCACCGTAGAGCAGAGTAAGGAAGTACAGAATAAGTTGGCACGTTAATTAGATTAGTGTTTTCGCTTTGATAACTAGATTAATTGTTTTCGTAGTAAACGTTTGAAAAAACAAACGCTTTTTTCCTCTATTTTACCAAAAGTGGTTATTTTGTTTTTTCTGTAGATGAGAGAGCACTCCACAAAGCTGTTTATTGGAAAAGCTTTCACTTTGATTTATTTCTTCACCCCATTTACGGCATCCCGTGAAAATCTGCGAGTAGGGAGTCCGAAAACAAGGTACCTACTCTGTTTGAGTGAGTGGCCAAGAAACTCAACGGGAAAGAAAACGAGGCAATTTGCTTTATTAGCTACCGGGTGGTTATCGTGTTTCGTGTAAAATAAATGAACGGATAGGTACCTATTTTTAAAAGTTTCGAAAGGAAATCTCCGCGATTAAATACATGGGGGTTATTTACTCGTACTGCCTGGCTACCTGTACCGATATGCAGTCGAAGTTCTTACCACCCTCGACCACATTCTATTTTTATTTTTGTATGCAGATTAGCATATAAAAATAAAAATAGAATGTGCATAGCATTATATATATTATTATGCATTTAAGCATTTCACCACTATCTCACCTGATGGAAAGTATCACTTATTAAGACTGTAATAGTGGCTCTAAGAGCTGAAGAGTATTTTACGAAATGGCTGTATTAATGCAGTATTTTACGAAATGTTTTTTTTATTGTTTTCAAACCTCGCCATTTAAAAAAATGCCAAAAAGAGAATCTAAAAAGATCCATTTAATTAATTATCGAACGTGTTTACAAAATTTCAAGAGAATCGGTGAAAAATGCCAAAAAATCTGAGGTAACACTCAAAAAGATACAGTCGAATTGAGAACTTCCTCCTTTTTTGTGAAGTTGGTTAAAAACACTATCTATTTTTACGACATAGAATAATAACATGCAATTAATACAGCAAACCTTAATAATTGTAATTCACAATTATCGACCATAATAATTGTGACTCACTGAGGACGTTGGAATGGGATACAATATAATCAAAGAAGACAAGGCTACTTTACACAGAATTCATTGAACTTGGAATAATTCCTTGACCGAATTAATCAAATTACGGACATTCGTTATCCCATCAGCCCAATTCCGTGGAATTAGCAGCCCTTAATGAAAGTTTTATTAACGTTGGCGTTCGGCCGAACGTCAAACTCAAAGTCCTTTTGATTGAAATATTATTAATCCCTTAAGTCGTCCCTCCGCACAATGGACCATTCCATCAAGGGGAATCAACATAAATGGTTTAAGAGATTTTCATGCATCATACTATCATACTAATATTATAAATCCGAAAGTTTGTGTGTAAATATGTTTGTTCCCTCTTTAGGGGGCGTCCATTAATCACGTGAGGCGTTTAGGGGGGGGGTCAAGCTGAACCCCACCCAATCTCACGTGGGGGAGAGGGGGTGTGAAGATACAGTGTCAAATTGCGAGAAAACTGGGTTTAATAAAGAAAAAACAACTACTGAAATATGGCTAAATCAAATAGTTAGGGGTTAGTCTTAAATAACAAGAATTGAACAAAATGTATAAATTCAACGCAATGAAGCACAGATTATCTTATTGACATTAAATATACGCATTTTAAAAAATCTCACGTGAGTTAAGCATAACATCTTACCAAGGCGAGAGAGGGGGTCGAAAAAATCGCCATAATCACCTCACGCAACTAATGGATGCCCCCTAACGCTTTAACGGCTGAAAGGATTTGGATGAAATTTGGAATGTACATAGCTTATACCTAGGATTAACACATAGGCTACTTTTTAACTTTATAATGGTGGTTGAAGCCGCGGGGCATGGCTAGTAGCGAGATAAACCTCTTTGTGGCTTTCAACTGCATCATGATGAAACAAAATCCGTACTCGGAAGCGTAGCAACAGGACGATACACATAGTCAATAACCAATACATGTATACAGTTCTATGTATTCAGGAGAGGAGACAAAGCGTTAGCAATTTTGCTTACACGTAAGAATTGAACAACAAAGTTATATATAAGCTGTGGCTCTACCGTTAGCGTGGGTGACTGAAGAAAGATTTTTATTCAGAGCTTTTCTGTATCGTAAGGATTCATTTCAGTGTTCTTTATATATACATACAATACAATACCAGCTCGTGACGTGACGTGTTTGTACCTAGTATTACTTTACATTTGCCGTTTCAGGCAACTTAATGTTAAACTGTCTTTGTCAAAAACAGAAGCATAACAAAATTTTTACCCAAACAAAGCTTAAAAAACCGACTACACCGCTTTATCGTCGGAACCCTTGATTAGATTAATTGAATAAAATACGCATTATTGAGGATAACTCAAAAACTACGGCTCAGGTCTTGATCATTTAAATGGAACCATATGGAAAGCACCAGCTTTCAAATAAAAAAAGAATCCTCAAAATCAGTTCACCTAGAAATTAGTTCTAAGGTAAGACAATTAAAAATTACAGCCGAATTGAGAACCTCCTCCTTTTTAGTCGGTTAAAAATTATGATGGTCCAATGTTCAAGGTCCATTTTTAGTTTTGATGACGTGCTGACGTTACCTTCTCATAGTTCAACGACCTTCGAAGCTCTACAAACTGATATATTTTTATAGTTACGTTTATCTCTATAGTTAGCTCGATATCGTTTTGGCATGATTTGCCTGGAAAGCATCCAAAATATGCCTACTGCAATAGACACTTTTAAAATAAAGTACTGGTATATTTATAGATACATGTATACCTGTGTGTTTTATATCTACTTTTTATTGAAAGAGCGAAACGATGTTTTTTATATGACTTCTTATATAAAAAAAACTGCGGTTATCAAGCACTTTGTTTGTCCGTTTGTGAGAGCTTTATGCACATGGTTTCTAAGATAAAAAAGCTATAAATAGCTATACTAAATATATTATTATAATAAAAGCTATAAGATGTAATAAATAATAAAAGTTATAATAAAAATAAATTCAGTTTCTTGCAAAATATATAGCTCTAGACCAAAGTAAAAAAGAACATTTTTCTGTTAGTCGAAGCTTATTTGTTGCATAAATGTTTCGTGGCAGATTTGCCCGCTGTTCAGACCATTTCAAAATTACGCAGGCATCTTGAAAGGGCCTGTACACGGTTCAGATATGACAAAAAATCACTGAGCACT
Source organism: Lomographa bimaculata (assembly GCA_948107665.1). NCBI lineage: Eukaryota > Metazoa > Arthropoda > Insecta > Lepidoptera > Geometridae > Lomographa > Lomographa bimaculata. Next base: position 9,584,080 of record OX403600.1, on the reverse strand, counting down.
CTACGTATACAGTATATATCATTTTCAGGATGATGTTAAGATTTCCCCGTTATTGCAGTGCCTCCGAAATGTTAGCAAAAAACAAAACTGACGGTTTTATGTCGTGAAAAAAGCAGGATCTCTTTTAAGGAAGGTCAGGGGAAGGGACAACATCATACTTGAAACTGGTCAGAAATCTGCGCGCGCCTCTGCTGAGGCATTTTGTGCGAGTGATGACAGAAATTGGAGATACTCACTCTTCTGGTTACCAATCGCACGGAATGCTTCTCAAGTAAGAAGTGAATTAATGTAATGTATCAAATTATATCTTATTTTAAAGGTTCTAACATAATTTTAAGTTCTATGTTACTGAAATATGGATCATGTTATCCGAAATAAATACATTTTGATTAAATTTTTGAAACATGACGACAACATTCAATTTGCCTCTAGAAATATTATTCTCGCATAATTATTGTCGTACTGAATTGAATGAAATTTAATTTTGGCGGTAAATAGCTAGGGAATTTGCGGATTTCACGCCGTTGGAATTATTGGTAAACATGAAATATGATTTCACGTGATCACTCGTATGTTGCTCGTATGGTAGGATTCGACAATCACTCTATTTCTAAAGTCGAAGTTACATCATTTATTAAATAATTAAAAACATAATTAACATTATCACGACGAGAAAATAATAATAAAATTAATTCTTTATTGACAACTAGCCGTGCCCCGCGGGTTTGTCCGCTATTGTCAAGTTAAAAAGTAGCCTATGTGCTAATCCTAGGTATTAGCTATGTTCAATCCAAATTTCATCCAAATCCGTTCAGCCATTAAAACGTGAAGAGGACACAAACATACTTACACACAAACTTTCGGATTTATAATATTAGTAGGATTTAATACATAGAATTCGCGTAAACGTGGAAACGGTGCACATTGGGTACTTTTGTACGTAATATGAATTACTCATCAGCATGACTTTGAAAAAGGGTATTAGGGCATTTTGGCCATCTACGAAACCTGTTTTACGTATATTCTACGTAACCAGTAGATATTGTTCATATAAAAATGTATTTGCAAGTAACCATTTCGTTACAATGGCTTTAATTATTTGTAAAAAATCAATGACGATAGATGGAAATCTAAAACAATCTTCTTCTTTCTTCTTCTTATATATAAAAATGAATTGCTGTTCGTTAGTCTCGCTAAAACTCGAGAATGGCTGGACCGATTTGGCTAATTTTGATCTTGAAATATTTGTGAAAGTTCAGGGAAGGCTTAAAAGGTGAGAAAATATAAAGAAATTGCAATAAAATTAGTAAAAAGTAGTATTTTATTTTCCCATACAAACTGTTCGTACCTGTCAAACAGGAGATGTTTCTGAATATTTGACCACAGACAATTGGCGGTATGAAGTTCGCCGGGTCAACTAGTTTAAAATAGAAATAAACAAACGAAGTCGGGCATAACAAATTCATAAGGCGGTTAAAAAGTTTTAAAATAGTTTATGAATATCAGGGAAAACAAAAGAATATAATGAAAATCGGGGAAAACCGACTATAAATATAAATATTGGTACTAACGATGCAAATCAGAGAACTGCAAGAAAATTAAACTATTTGCATTTATTTTCCAGATCCTCATTGGTTTTTTGTTCTAAGTTGACTTAGGTGACCGTTTTTTTTTTATATATCTTTGTGGGGTATTGTTGAAATGAGATCTGAATGTAAAGTACGAAACCGGTCTTAGACAAAATCAATGTTTAAAATTAACGATTTGGTAGCTCATCAAAATCACTGTTTAGATCTTTTTGTGCCGGGGTCTATCTCAAAAACGACTTCACATTTAAAGCTGAAACTTACGTATAATATCCGTTATATCCTGTACTTTAAAAAAAAGTTATTAGCAATTAACCTCGAAAGGTTTTCTTTATTAGGCAATATATAGGCGCGAGATCTCAGTTCGGCGCGTTCGTAAAACAGGTAACCCATGTTTTTTTTTTATTTTAGCTCCGCAATCTATGTCCATTTAGCTAGTGTCAATTAATAAATAAATTTCAAATAAGCTAGGTATTTCATAAAACCAGTACCAGTCACCAGTCACAGTCAAAGTAAAGTAAAAGGATCATGGTCCAGTCATAGTCAATTCATGCAAGTCATGCTCTAGTAAAGTGGTAGAAACTACACTAAAACTTTCAAAAGCGAAAATCACGTTTTAAACTTTGTATGATTTGCCTACACAAGGGGTCGTCAACCTGCGGCTCGCGAGCCGTATGCGGCTCTTTGGATGTGAAGCTGCGGCTCTTTAGTTCCATACGCAAATACTATTTATTTTATTAAAAGATATAAAACATTTAAAAATCGTTATGAATCGATGAACGAGGATTAGGCACCATTTATATCTCTCACTCAGCCACTTGTGTTGTGCTCGCATTTCACAGCACCCCTCCGCCGTGACAAATTTTTTTGTGGCTCTTAAAAAACTTTGAAATTTTGTAAATTGTAATTTTTGACTCTTCCGACTCAAAAGGTTGCCGATCCCTGGCCTACACTCACACGAACTATTAATAGTTAAAAATCCACAATTATTATATGAACAAATACTCGAAGAATCACAAGGTTTTGAAAATAATACAAAATCGACATTCAAAATTTCAACTGATAATTTTAAAACATCTGGGTTGGACAACATCTGTAATGTCATTTCACTCCAATGGTTAATCGCTTGTTGCAAGTGTCATGTCAGCTGTTACTAATATGAGATTTTTCTTTATTAAATCACATTATTTTCCGCTCGCTTATCAGTCGATAATTAATTTTTCATAGCCTCTTGCTCGTGACGGCATAGTTTCTAAACGTTAAATGGTGACCTACTTTATGAGCTCCATTGTTTTGTGTCAATTAAGCGATGACGTATGTGTCTTGCATGCTAATCATTTAATAATTGATTGTAAATGTACGTCTGACGCTATAACCTCCAGTAGACCGCTGGTTCTCTTCATGGCCGCTCTTATTCAATACGATTTTTTTTAAACTGTTACATTCGTACTTTTGCTATCTCGTGCTTGCTTTTTATGGAAATAGGCGGTATAATAAGTTAAAGAAACGGGTTGCACTCCGGGAGTACCGGCAGGAGTGAAAACTTGAACATTAACGTTGTAAACAGCAGGAGCAGGCATACATTTTCGCCGCGCGGTAGAAAGAGAGAGGGGATATTACTTCCTTTCCATCTAACAATCCAATTTTTGCAATTATCTAGGTATTTTCAAAATGTTGATCTTACACACACAAGTGCAGATGGAACAACATAATAATACTTCCCAGAGGAGAACTGCGAATCGATCCCTCACTTGTGAACTCATTTCAACTCATCGTAAATAAGATTTGGCATTCGTTTTTACGACCGGTCGCCTGCATGACCCTCCTTGGAAATGCTTTTTGTGAGTCACCAGTGTCACTTTAGTTACCACCAAGGGCACCACGTGCAGAGACCGACATGAGCGGCTAAGTGTTATATCTCCATAAGAGTAGAGACCTGATATTGTCTTGTTGAAAGTAAAACGGTAGAGTTATCAGTATTATTTGTTTTAAGTATTCGAAGTAATGAACAAATAATTATTCAATATCTTATTTACATAGCTACTGTAAACTCTATTATCTTTTCATACAAACGGTTTCAGTGTAGTCAAGGACAATTATTTACAATGTTTTGTTGTGTGACGAGGCGTTCAAGCAAAAGTAACTCCAGCGTAACTTCGGATGCTTCAAGTAAGTCTTCCCACGATGCGATGGTTTATGTGAGTGATACCTCGTTATTTGTTAACAATTTGCTACAAGTCGGAGTTTTAATTAGGTCAATTTAAACTTTGTTGTTGAATGTTTCGGAAACAGACCCTTCCTTATCGGTAATCATTAAAAAGTTTAAACGCCTTTGGCTCGGTTCGTATTTCTGGTAATACAAGCTTGATTAATAACGCCAATAAAATCAGTACTCAAGTTCAGATTGAATAGGAATTCAATTAGAAAAATATTGAATATTAATATCTATAACAACATTATTCTAGACTTTAGTGCAAATGTTTTTGTTCCCTTATACTAATTTATTTATCATGTTCATTAGAAATCTAGTAAGTATACCAGTATGACTAAAAGTTTATAAATGTAAATGACGGGACGAAAGACCCGATCCTTGATCTTGATAAACATAAACTCAATTTACGTTTGATGTTTCTTGACAGATATTTAACTGCAATTATGGATTATTTATTGACAAACATAAAAACAAAAAAACAAAATTACGCGATTTCCTCTCGCTGACACGAGTGGAATTAAATTAAGCAAATTTGTTGTTTAAGACTTTTATCAAATTTGATTTAATCGATTTTGACTCCTATCAAAATTTTGAAACATTTTGATATTCTAAAGCTTGGTAACAAAAAAACACCTTTTTTGTAATGAAAGATTGCGACTGATTATTTTACCGAATTTTAATGTGATTATACAAATTATACATACTTAAATAAATATAACAAAATGCATTACGAGCTATCCCAAGAATTTTCCATGTAGACTCACTTTCCTCGTTAGTCTACAGCCTCGTCAGGGCGGAAAAATTTAACGAACTTGCGTACCAGGTGCGCCCAGAAAATATTCTTTGTAGACGTCATAATAAAACATAATTCATATTTCGACCTTGCAAAACTCCACGGAATTTTTCGTAGCCATTATTACCATAAAATTCAATTACGACCAGTTTTAAAACTCTTTTATCTAACGCTTTCAACCATGAAACGATGCTCGTAGTAATAACTTCAATTCAACAATAACTTTCTTGTTTTATTTTTCTATCTTGTAAAAAAGTATATCGTATTTGCTAATCAAAGAGATTTCTTTGAATTTTTATTTTAGGATATAGACATAACTCGACCCGTGGGTGGCTAGCACGGAGTATCATGCTCTATCAATCAACCTACTAATTATTTATTTCTAAAAACAAATCTTCTAATGTACTCATAAAATCGTCTGTTGTGCAAAAAATATGTTAATCGAATATATTAAGAAATAGTACTGTTCGTATCCGTAATAATATTACTCCATTATACTTTTAGTGTAATCTATTCCATCAGTAAAAATATTCTTATAAAAGCGGCTCTATATAACTCTACTCTTGCTCGGAGCCCGGATCTTAGCCGCTAAGCAAATAGACCTGTTTTTGTTTTTTCGACGGGGGAAAATCCTTTTAAGATACCCGGTTTTCACTAACGAAAACCGCCTCGGTGGCCAGCCTTAGTGGATATTGAAGGGCTCCAGGATCTCGCTATCCACCTTGCTTTTTAGCTCTTCCCGGAGACACTGACATTCGTGCCTCCGTTCCGTCACAACCGCGAAAATGCTGTTGAAAGCTTGGGTCATCTTCAACATCCCTGTGGCGCCACAACAGTAGGGACCACAGCCCACTGCTGTCCTCCTCGGGCACGTTTGAATGGTAGTTCGAGCCCCAACTCCAACCCCCACGTGCCCAAAGGACCCAATAGTAACCAAATAGACCTAACATACACTGCGCAATTATAAAATAAATACTCAACCTTAACATTATAAACTTACTTTGTAATATTATAGGTATTGTATGGGAATCCATGTCCATTATGTTAGTTTAGAATTTAATGATTCCATTACATAATATCCAATACAACAACGTTCAATACAAAATATAAAAAAAATTGCAGGTAATTCATTACTGTAATATAGCCTGAGTTTATTTTCAGAGTGTAAGGGATTGCCAAGTTCCTGTTCCAAACCAGAAAACCCGGATATATAGGATACCCTATTAACTCCGCTGACTCTAAAAAGTTGAAAATCAAATTGCGACTAAACTAGATCATTATGATTTCAGACCCTTGCGAATATATTATGTAGGTAGTACTCATTGGTAGAGTCAGTAAAGTCGGGTAGCTCTGCGGAGTTGAGAGCACTCGTAGATCCAAACACATGTATAGGTATAATCAGATACACATACGTATTGCCATTTATATGTATGTTGAATGAAACAGTTGTGTGGTTGAGCTCTCTCGGCGAAATTGCTCGTTAGTTCCGTTTCCGGCTCCACTTGGAGGCTTTGCCGTATAAATGAATGCTTTTTTATGTTATGTTTAATATCCTTACTTATTCATTTAAGCGCGGGTTAGGTGTTTGCCAAAGCGCTGAAAGGGGTTTTAGCCCACTCTCATTTACATACCTGTGTGTATTCGGTCAGATTTACGTGTAAAAAAGTGTACATTTAAAACGAATTTGGTAAAATATTCAGAAAAACCCAAAATATCCTAACGGTAAAATCTAACTAAACAAACCTTCATATTAGATTTCAGTTTAAATCAAAAGCAGGATTGTGATGTAAATACCTAATAGAAGAGCAATTAAAAGAAGCTCCACGAATTAAGTTGATTAGTTTACCACAGATCAAATCAAGACCTACAAAATAAAGCAGCAATAAAACTAATTTCATTAGGCACCATTCCCTTGACAGTCACGTCCCGCATACATAAATAAATAAGACAGGTATAAAAGTGGGTCATCCATGTCTGGGTAAACAAATTTCTGTGAGGAACGACTGGAAGGCGCCAAGCGTCTCAAAGCCGCAGACACTAAGTACGATTTATACATTCTGTATGACCCTTTCTCTGAAATATAGGTACATGGCTTATGACCGTTATTAGCCTTTTAAGGGTGGTTCGGTAGTAAAAACTAACGGTCTCGCACAGAGCCCAAGTGAAATATCCATTATGCTGGGAATAATGTTGTTACGCTCAAAGGTCTGATATTGCGTAGATAGGCATGGATTGTATTAGTACATAATGTTTTATATTATAAGACTAGCGACTTGCCCCGGCTTTGCACGGGTGTAATTTAGACAAAAAATTACTATGAGTCAACCGTAACAGTTACAGATATTATTATGCCATCGCAGAGTATTTTTAAGGATTCTAGAAGGGTTATAATTCTCTTATACATCATTATTTATGAGGACTTAGCGGATAAACAGACAGACAAACGTGGAAAGCGACTTTGTTTTATTACTTCTGAAACTATCGTCGTGGACTGAAGGAGAAATAAGATGGCCAGCCTATCGTTTTGTTGGGCTAAAGCGCTTATACCTCTTGTCCTGCAAAAACATAATGAATCGTGTTGTTAAAAGGATGTTTTACGTTTTGGTTACATTTGATAAACTTAGCAATTAAGTCTGCTGTCAGTTGCCACTGCTTTTCCCGCTGGTCTTAATCCATTCACACAGATATCGTGAACTAGTTGTGGCACGCAGGCTAGCCCACGTTACTAAGAATAATAATTAAAGCTTAAAAAAACCGACTTTACCGCTTATATTTTGGTTTTGGCTTGATCTATTTTGATAATTTATATGGGACCACCTCTGCAGTAAAAGAAAAAAATCATTAATAGATTCAAAATTGGCGGAGATATAGCGTAACATACATACAAAAAAAAAACATAGTCGAATTGAGAACCTACTTTTTTGAAGTCGGTTGAAAAGTAGAAATATCTCTATGTAATAAAACCAGTCTAATTTAATTTGTATACTCATGCCGGCGATGACATGATTTAATAAAAATAATGTAAACGCAAGCAAAGCTTAAAAAACCGACATCAGATTAAATGAATTAAATACGCATTAATAAGGATAACTCAAAATCTGCTGGTCCGATCTTGATCAAATATAAATAGGACCTTATGGGACGTACCAACTTTTAAACAAAAAAAAAAACAAAATCGGTTCACCCAGAAAGAAGTAATGAGGTAACATACATATAAAAAAAATACAGTCGAATTGAGAACCTCCTCCTTTTTTGAAGTCGGTTGAAAAACAGAACATTTTAAATTTCGCGAACTAAATTAATGTTGTTTTTACCGACTTCGCAAAAAACGAAGATGTACATACTCAATTCGACTCGATCACATCATCACATAAAATCAGGTGAGATACTGGTCAATCACAATGCAGAGACAACAAAAATGTTATCTTGCTATATTATCTTTGCAACGTCTGAGATAAATACAAATAAACGCTCACGCAATCACAGCCCGACAGTAATTTCGATTATTTGTGTCGTGGGCGCCGGAAACATATCACACACACAATCACACCTAGAACCAGAAACACTAATTTCCCTAGAGGTGAAAACTTGTATTCCCATCGGGAATCTAACCCGATATCCGCTGCTTAGAAGGTGAACGCGCACCCAACTAAGCCCGTTGGCAGTTCAAAAATACAACCTAAACAACCAACCCATGTTTGATAACTCTAGCCCTCTATCATATCCTCAATATATCGAGCCCTAGGGATCGCTTGATCCGCTGGGATATAAATAATGGGGGTAAAAGATGTAATTAGCTCATTTTTGTTATCGATTTGGGGCTTAAACGAGTAGTCGTTTGCTAAGGTCAATTGTACCATCACTGATGATATTAGATTTTTATTATAAGTTTTTCCTAAACATGGCAAACTTTGCCCCAAACTGTGACCTCGCTCTTGCGTTTTCTCTAATAGATAAAAACTTTTGAGGCCAATCGCTGCTTACTTTTTTCTAAAAAATAATTGTTTGATTTTTGTATTTGTTGTTGAAATACTAATGAGATCACTATTTATAGGATATGGACAAAAAAACAAAAACCCCAGCATCAGCAAAATAAACAAAGGTGAACCTTAATCCAGTTTATTATTACAGAAAATGTAATACTGCGCACCACGCATCCTGCGCGCAACGCAACCTGCGCGCTGTGCTTCTATTTCATACGAGCGAATTTACTGTTCCTGTTTATATTAACACTAGACAAAATCAATTCGTTCAACTGGAATTTATAAATATCTAAAATTGAATCTCCGTTCAAAGAGTACGTGACGAATAATTTGTTAGGCGATGGACGACAGTCGTTTGAGGAAACCACTTTTTATAGCAATATTTTAAAATAAATGAAGGCGTTGACTTCCTTTAGCGCTGAACTAATTAAATTCTTTAAAGCTTTTATTTTGGTGACAAAGTGACTACTTAATTACTTGCACTTTAAAAAAAAATGCACTCACGGAAGTCGCTGGATGATTAAGGGGCTGGTATACGTCAATGCGAGCACCTTTTTTAACCACAGCCAATTATACCCCTTACACTTTTGCACGTAAAGGTGTATATTGCGTGAATTACATCGTGGCGGTTACGCTAGGTCGCGCGTGGCAATCTTTGATTTTTAATGGTTTTATTCAAATTTCGTGAAAATGCGCCTCAAATAAAAAAAAATAAGCTGAAGACATCATTTGTCTAGTAAATATGCGTATATGAAATAACTTTCACATTGTTTTGATATAAAATGGCGGAACAAAATGGTTACAAAAACACAAATAGATGTTATTTGCATGAGATTTGATATTTATTTCCTTTATATTTACAAACGTTACGAATATTCTAAGAAGAAGGCATCATTTATCGTATCACACAGATTACGAAAAATGTTTTTATTTATCTGGTTTTATTATGAATGCCGAGTAAAACGGTTAAAAAAACATGCATTTTAGTTGAAATTCTGGTATCGTCACCTTAACTGTACTTTTTATTAAACGTTTCAGCAGTTAAGGCGTGATAAGAAACAAATAGGAATAGAGAGAGTTCACTTCACACTACAGTCAGTTACTTTCGGTCATGGAACTAGTATGTCTTACGTAGTTATGTATTTAAGATGTATATAGACTGTGGTAATACGTAGTACACTATATCTAATACCTTTAAACGAGCAATTCTTGTATACATATATAATCTGATTCTCGGAAACGGCTATAACGATTGTCATGAAATTTAGTATGCAGGGGGTTTCGGGGGCGATAAATCGATCTAGCTAGGTTTCATCTTTAGAAGACATCATTTACCAGGAAAACACCGAGCAAAGTTCGGTCATCCCGTACTGTAACTTAATAACGTAAAGTGGCTCTCTGTCTTCCAACTTATCTACTCACCTTTCACTCTATCAGGGACCACTTACTTAATGAAGTGGGAAATTGCTTGATAGCGACCAATTTCGGATATATGACTCGGCTGATAAACCTGATATACTCTAAATTGTACAATATTAAGCTTGGTTTTAATATTTCTTATATCGAGATAATTCCTGACTAGCTACGGGCCAATTGCCTTTATACTTCTTAAACTAAACTAAAACTAAGTGTAGTTACTACTATATATATAGTAAAGTCAGCACTTAAAAAAACAAGTACCTGGATGACCGACCTTTGTTCGGATAAAACGACGTTTTCTAAAAATTAAACCTAGCTAGATCGATTTATCGCCCCCGAAACTCCCTGCATGCAAAATTTCATGAAAATCGTTCAAGCCGTTTCTGAGATTCAGATTATATATAGGTATACAAGAATTGCTCGTTTAAAGGTATTATATTAGATAGATACATGACAATATGCAAAAACAATACACTAGTGACAATGACTTCACCACAGAGTTTCTTGGTTCTACCTTTTTTATACCGACTTTACAAAAGGGACTTTACAAGGAGGAGGTACTCAAGTCGACTGTATTTTTTTTTATGTTTGTTACGGTCTCATAACTTCGTTCCACGTGAACCGATTTTGAAATATTTTTTTATTTGAATGATGTTGCTTTCCAATTGGTTCCATTTAAATTTGATTAAGATCTGATCAGTAGTTCTTGAAATATCTTCAATAATGCGTGTTTAGTACATCTAATCTGATCAAAGTTCCGAAGATAAAGCGGTGAAGTCGGTTTTTAAGCTTTTCTTGCGTTTAATTATCATATTAGCTCTCAACTCATTGGTATGAGTACTACAACGCAGGCATAGACAGACCAAAATTGATTTTGTGAAGAGTCAATTGACTCTTTTGATCAATTGATTTTGTCCTGGGTAGGTTTTTATGACAGACCTGTCAGTACTGCGGGAGATATCCATATATTTCTTAGAAATTAATTTCGTACGAAATGTATAAAAAAGCTTTCTGTGGTTTCAGATTTTTCTAGCATGACTCAGGTCCATTCCAAAAAGGATTTAATTCTTTCACGAAAGAGAATTCATTTTATCTTACATTTTGAGAAGTATGTGAAAGCAGATTATACGTATATACTTAAGTGCTAGGTTCTAACATTAGAAGAACTCCTTAAGTCGCTATTACCGTGTTCTAAGAAAGAAAAAAGCGGAAGTTCTAGTGACTAACTACCATTCTCTATCTTAAATTATCACATGTAAAAATAAAATGGCCCAATTTGAATTCTAAGTACCTGAATGAACGAGCTTTGCTCGGATAAAGCGACGTATATTAAAAATGAAACCTAGCTAGATCGATTTATCGCCCTCGAAACCCCTGCATACTTAAATTCATGAAAATCGTTGGAGCCGTTTCAGAGATTCAGATTGTATATATACATATACACAAGAATTGCTCGTTTAAAGGTATAAGATAATACCCCCGACATCATTATTTGAAAAATGCCTACAATTACCACAAAACAATCTAAAACCCCATATAACTAGCTATCAGACAAAACATATCGCATTTAAGTCGGTCCATCCATTTAGGAACTACGATGCCACAAATAGATAAAGACTTCTCTTATTTAGGCCAGGAATAAGTTACATTAAAAAGAGAAGGGCCTCTTTTTTTCAAATTCAAACTCTTCATTTGACTCTTATTGTATTTTGAAATCGTTTAAGAAAGTTTGCCCATCATCATCAATCTCTTGCACTTATCCTAAAAAAAAGAGAGAGTTTGTGTGTAAGTATGTTTGTTCCCTCTTCACGCTTTAACGGCTGAACGGATTTGGAATGTACATAGATTATACCTAGGATTAACACATAGGCTACTTTTTAACTCAGGCGAAGCCGCGGGGCACGGCTAGTTATTTATGCATTACCAATTCAAGTGAGATGGCACAACATGTAAAACAGTTTACTCTGGCAATAGCAATAAAATCAGAAAACAGTTTTCTCTTCCCTCTTTTATTCGCTTTGCTGTTGCATTTTAACTGTAACATATTCTGACAGACTGTACAGTTTACATTATATTTATTCAAATTATTCGACGGTAGCGCAGAAAAGTTTTTAATACGCTGAAATTTCGTGTTTGAAAGCGAGAGACTAGACTCGAGAGTCAGTAGAAAGCTTACAATATTATTTAACTTAATATAAACTCTCAGTGTAAGCTTCTTTGTTACAATCTAAGGATCATAACATAAGGATATTATGATAAAAATCAGATTTTTCTGTTTATCTTCATAAATTGCTTTACGGGTGGATTTGCTATCGTTCGTAACTAAAGGACATTCCTAATAAATCTTTGATTGGAAAGCACTTATTATCGACTTTTTTATTGACGACAGTGATTGACGCATTTGGCTAGTCGTTTTGTTCTTTCCACGCCTTCCCGGTTCGATTCCCGGCAGGAGCAGTGTGCTACAAGTCTGGGTATAATGCCATGGGTGGCGAATATATAAACATCACTTAGTTAATGTTTCCGCCACCCACAATACAAGACGTTGAACTTAGTGTGGGGGCTGTGAATTTTGTTTATTGGTTTTGTTTCTATCATTACCTATTTCTGTTTACCTTATCTAGTACACTTTTCGACTTCGTATGTTATGGAACAAAGGTATCTTAGATATTATTTACGCACTACGCAGGTTTGTAATGTATGCTAACTAGATTTTCTCAGTTATAGTATCGAATCCGGTATCCTGTTATTTCTCGAACTTATACAGGCAATGGCAATCGTGTGGCAATACCTACTATGTATATAGCGGTACGTAGCTACTGGAAGTAAAGTAAAATCGCGATAGAAGTTGAATAGGTAGTCGAATAGGTGACTGCTGACCTACCTACTAGCATGAATCATGTTCTTTATCGATTCGTGGTAGACGATACACAATGTAGATACTCGTAACATAGTTGGTTTGAGGTAATTAATGACGTCTGGAAACAAATACTTGAAACTTTGAATAGAGTTCTTGAAACCGTGGATACAAAATAATAATATGTGTCTTGAGCGATTCAAATTTCAAGTCATAATTTATAATCATGCGGATTTAGGGGAAACGCAGGATATATTTCAATGTTTGATAAGTATAACACTACTCACACATTACCATTAATCAGTAACCAAGTCTAATGATATTATACATTAGAAAGTTTGTAAGTAAGTGTTTAGTCTTTTCTTCACGGCACCCGAAACGCCTAAACGAATTTGGACGAAATATGTAAAAGACATATTAGGTTACTTTTTATCCTGATTCATAATTTCTATGACGAACGCGAGTGAAGTCGCGGGCCACTGACAGTACTAATACTTATATAAAACCACAACGATTTTAATAATTTATATATAACCTTATTAAATTGTCAATAAAAAATGTCTACAAGCTAGGTATAGTGTGTAGTCTACAAGCTAGGTAAAGTGTAATTAATGAAACTAAAATAATGTACGTTATTGGAATATTCAGTGTGTCTCTAGTTTTGCATTATCTTATCTAATACTATAAGAATCTTTGTCCTGACATACTGATTCACTGACTGACTTACTGACTTAGAGACAACGCACAGCCTAAACCGCTGGTCGTATAAACTTGAAATTTGGAGGGTACATTTGTCTTAGTACGTAGAGGTGTACTAAGAAAGGATTTTTGGAACTTCTACCCCAAAGAGGATAAAATGGGGTCAAAGCGTTTGTATGAAAGTTCTTTGTTTTTGAACTTATAGCGATGAAAATTGTATTTGAGTAGTTCATTTAAAATAAAAAAATGTTATACATATTTTTTGCCAAAAAATATGCAATGGGAAATGAAAGTTCATATGGATTTATTTTTATTTATGAAGTTAAAGTGATGTGAATTGGATATGAGTAGTAAAATGAAAGGTAATTTCATCAATAAGTCATTACAGTTAATTAGAAATAACTACTCTAACGTTTAGTTGACTCTATTGTTATCACACTAATATTATAAATCTGAAAGTTTGTGTGTAAATGTGTTAGTGTGTAAGTATGTTTGTTTATCTTTACGCTGTAACGGCCAAACTGATGTGGCTGAAATTTGCAATGTACATAGCTTATACTCAGGATGAACGCATATGCTGCACTTTTAAACGAAGCCACGGGATTCGACTAGTCTGTAATAAACAAATTCAAATACAAACAGATAGAGATAAAAATAATATTTATTCAAGTGAGCCCTAGGAATCATGAATGTTAGGATTATATAAGCTAGAGGACAAATGGTAGACTAAAACATTGTTTGTAATATCTTGTCTAAAGAGGTCTTACACCATTAGATAGTACAAACAACGCTATTAACTTTTGTGGCTTAGAAGCGAAAAATGTGTAGTGCCGTTAGCACGCATACACGCTTACTTGTCTACCAAACGACGTACTCTACATGCAAATCTTTTTCGTATAAGGAGATATACGAAATATATTTACATAATAAAAATAATGACTGAAATATTAATTAAGTATTAATTAAGTATTAATCATAAATTTTTAACGATTTTTTTCGAAAATTGATAACATCTACTGCAAAAAGTAAAAGGAGGTATGTCATGAACTCTATTATATTATAATTAATTAACCACGACCGACGGCCAATTTGGTCCCATCTCAAATAACTTTTATAACCTGTATAGTATGTTAATATAACGATACACATATATTTATCAAAGTCTTTCAATATTGATCTCTCATAAAGATCCCCATGGCAATTAAAATTATGCGATATATTTGATCTCGTGAGGTTTAATTTAATAAACGGGGTCGAGACCAAAACTCATCGAGACTTAATTGGATCATGCTCAAGTTACCGTTAAATACCAATTTCATTGCGGGTTCTGATACTCATAAACTGTTTAAGAGATACCAATTTTATTTGAAATGGTTCATTTTAAGTGCGGTTAGAGATGAGATAAGAGCACAAGTAAATTTCATCGCTCGTCGTTCTCCTTTAAGCTCTAATATCTTTTACAACATCAAATGTTACTTAAACGCTGTAGAAAAGTATCGTATACGGTCGTAGAATTGGTAATCTTCTACGTCGTAGAATATAGAATTCTACGTCGTAGAAAATATATGTCCTACGTCGTAGAAGATAAGGGAATGAAGAGTTACGTTGTCAACTTTATCTTTTTACGTGTATTTTCTCCGACGTTAAGTACACTTTTTCTACGACGAAGAAGCTTATCTACATTATCGTAAAAAATCGTAGTCGGAGATTTTACTAACTACGCAGACTTTTTTTATTTATTTCAGGACTTATTCGCTGACCGACCACACTACCCAAAAGAAAAAAACAATAATCACCCCCCAACTACGTAGATAAATTCGAAAGTTAGTATGTCAGTTGTTTAAAAAAATTATAAGATTTAGATCAAAAGTTTGTATAAATTATATACTCTAGAATAACATGGGACAGTATACTTATTATCTTCCGCCAGAGATTTTTTTTAATCTGTGTGTGTGAATGTGAAATTGTTATTGAGTTTTGTTTGTCTTTGATGGGCTAGCGTAAACTATAACTTATTTATTCCGCCCAAAGTACAACCCAAGCATTGTCTAAAATCATGTTGTTTTGTTAATGAAAATTAAAAAAAAACAGTCACAGTGAATAAAATGAGACACCCCGAAAACCTTCATTTGACATTCGGGAAATTACGGAAAAGATTATAGTACGCGGAACGCGGAAAAATCGCAAATGAGTACGCAGTTTTCTAAAAATGTTTCAGGATATTCGAATTTTTTAAAAAGCTTTACGTATAAATGATGGTCACATACAATCTATTGTGTTTATGTACATTTTTACTTATTTTTCTATGTCTAGTTCTAGAAAAAATGACCATATAGACTTCGTGGAAGTATTGGCAAACAACTAAAACAAGTCGCGTGGTCCACAAGCAAATCCTGCTATTTCTAGTTCCGTGGTAGGTACAATCAACATCAGAAAGATGTATCAAAGGTAGCATTAGATAAATACCTACATAAATTAATTTGTGTGGACGCAGTCAAATTATAACCTTAGATTTTTTCAATAATGAGTATGTTTGGTGACGACGGAGATCTTGAAATTTGACAAATATATTGGAAACAGCATGATGCTGCGTTATTATTTAAGTACCACTTTGAATGCTACTATTTTCGCGTATTTTATCTACAGGAAATAATTTTGTGCCTTGATGCCCATGCAGCTCCGAAGCTTAAATCTATTCGACATGGACTTACTTCGCGTTACAAAATCAATCTACTAAGTTGTTGCACGGAGCGCCGCTATTGAAATACGTTTTCAAAAGCGATCGATGACACCGCAGACCAGTTGAATTGTTTTCTTTTAATTTTGACACAATAACGTGATTGAGTCCGCATATTTTCTAACACTGCGCGCCGCAGGCTCGCACGCATTAACCAAGTTCAGCCTATGTGATATTCCAGGCTGCTACCTACTTACGTTCCTAATTTCAACCAAATCTGTTCAGAAGTTTCGGCGTGATTGAGTACCATCATTCAAATGTATCTATAAAATTCTAAATCTTATAAATCGATGAACGCCGCCGGTTGCACGCACGAAAAAGCATGACTTATTGTCACGTTCCGCCTTAGACGAGCGTGCAAGCGAGAGCGCGGAACAAGCGATAGAGAAGCACGATCGGCTTAAACTAACGTGTGCAATTTTTCATCAATGTTTTCTTATGACGTTATCACGTAAAATTATCGTCCGTAAACCGACTTTTTTGACAACCATTTATTAAAAATCCTAGATAGGTTAACGTTTCACCACTATGTTCGACGATGCGGACGACGACTTTTGCCCTCGAAGATGTCTATAAACTCGCGACTTGAAGACTTATATTGTACTTATTAGGAAACAGACTTTGGCAAGGCGTTCTATTCCTTTCGATTCGCATAATGAATGTGAAAGCAAAACGCTTCTTCTGCATTTGTGAAATGCCTAACTTATAGCTGTGTCGTTTAGCAGTCTGTCTGGATGTCCAATAATAGAAAGGGGATAGGGGAATTAGATCGTGTTATTCCTAAGCAGCCTCTTCGAAATATATCCGATTCGATAGTCAGATTGGATTGGACGGTTTGAATTGGATTAAAAGGGAGTTGGACTGGATTGAATGGAAGTTGGATACATTGCATATGAAGTTGAATTATAAAACAACTTAATGATAAATGCTTATTTATCTTTGGATATAAGCTTTTAAATCCAGGAAGATGCTTTGTTCATACACCGCCATTCATGACAATACAATCCAGGAACGCCACTCTTCAAAAACGGTTTCTACATAATGATGATGATAAAGAATACTCATTCTGTTCTAAAATTCATAAGGTTCGCATGGGAGAGCTGGAAACGGGCACATTTATCATTATAATGTTCGTGCATTGTGATGAATTACCCGCTTGAATTCGGGTTATAAGGGTAGGAATTATTGGATGAATCTCACTTTTATGTTTTGGAAAGCAGAATCGTTAATAACCCTTATATCGGATAGGTCCGAGGGGTTGTGAAAAGGCCTACCCTTTTCTCATATTTAAAGTTTATTTGCTATAATCGTCATGTCGTTATTTACAATGTGAACCCAAAGAGGCATTCGTAATTTTTTATGACTAACTACGAGATTCTTATATTTACATACACATAGACACTTTCACATCCACAGCCTAAACTGAGCTCGATGACTTGCGTAGGTTCCGCATAAATTCACATCACACACAAATCACAACCAGAATCAAAAACACAAATTTCCCTTGCGGAAAAAACCTGTGTTCTACCGGAACTTGAACCCGGTGCTCGCTGCTTAGAAAGCAGATGCGCACCCAACTACGCCAGTGAGCAGTTCTTATTACTTTTGTCCTACATTCTATAGTGATAATATTTAACAAACTTGACCTTGTCTAATACATATTCCTATATAATATATCTAGCGATAGTATACATGTGTAATCGGATTAGTTACCCTACCCTTCAGCAGGGATAAGTGTGGCCCAAAAAATCCAACGGCCGTATAAAATGCCCATTCACATTTTCTATCACAAATTCACAACCCTTTAAATTGTAGTTTCAGGGTATTGTATTTCTTTACTACATTTTCCTTATATTTTTATGGGTCATAAAATATACGATCGTTTAAGATTAATGGCATTAAATATGAGCATTATATTGGCCTCGATTCTGATGTACACTCACTAAATTAAATTTTAACTATCCCTGTCTCTTAAAAAATAGAAACACAAGACAGAGATAGCATACATTTTAGAGCTGTCAAGCAAGTTTATCATTTAAAATATGAACAGCAGAAAGGCGCGTTTTTAGTCAACACCAATAACATACTCGACTAAGCTTGCATAGACATCTAAGTTCTGATTAACTTGACAGCACAGCAGTATGCTATCTCTGTCTTGTTTTCCTATTTTGTAAAAGACAGGAATAGTTTAAATTTAATTTAGTGTGTGACATCAGAATCGAGGCCATTGTCGTTGAATTCTATACTTATTTTTTTGGATATTACTCATCAAATTTAAACTGCAATAATGCGATAGTACACAGGTCATAAATCGCCAAATTTTTTTAAAATAATGACCGAGCGAGTTGTGCTAGCGAAACGTCTCCGTTTCAGCCCCCTAGCCTAAAACCAAAACGCTTCATCTCGATTCTATCGTAAGAAACGCTTTCCAAATGTAACAGACTTTTAAATTATTTTTCTTTCGTTCTTTCTTTCTTAAACTTAGGCTAGCGTGGGCAAAATTGCTTTTATTTGTCCGGCGGATTTCTGGTTGGTCTTCTCTACGCATTTCTAAACCGATTCTTGTGAAACTTTGTGAGCAGGTTCGATAATTATATTGATTTTATTTTGGCGATTAAATTTTTGGACATTTTTCAAAATGAATAATTAAAAAAAAACACATATTTCAACTATTTAAAAAATAGGCGAAGTCTCAGCTCATGTAGCCAATAGTTTAGATTGTTGCACAACAATTTACAATCAGTAGTATAACTTAATAATGTAGATTGGGTTTTGAACTGAATTGTTACTCAAAATATTGATATTCAACATGGGGTGGAGGATATCTATTACAATTTTAGGAAGTATAGTAAAACAATAAACCATGTTTAAAATATAAACTTCTGATCTACGGGCCAATTGCCTATATTTCCTAAAACTAAACTAAAACTATGTACAGCAAAGAACTAAGTTACCTACAAGACATAGCTTATAGGTAACTCAAGTAAAAAAAAAACAAAAAAAATGTATCTAACTAATTTTGAATATAATGCAAACAATGTTATGTAAATGGAAGCGGATAAATTTTCACATCCATATAGTTACAATATTTTTTATTTATTTTTTTATTTTTTACAAAATACTCAGCCCAAAGGCTTATTAACAGAGTTTGATTAATTTTACTTATACCTAAGGCCAATAACGGATTTAATGTTTATTAAAGTTAGTTTATTATATTAGACAGTCATATTACTCTTACTATTATGTATGATTTTGTTATACTTAAATTAGGGTTAGCTACATAAATGAATAAAAACAATATTATAATGCATGCAGCGGTGTATGAATGTGTATGTGTGCGTGTGTGTGAGAGAGTGAGTGTACCTAAATGTGGGTGAGAATTTTGTGTGTGCAAGTGAGTGTGTGTGTACACACACAAACACACACACACTGTGGGTAACAGGAGTGTGTGAGTTTTTTTCACCATAATTTTGGATTTATAAATAGTCAAATCATTGTGGCGTGTAAAACAAGTTCAAACAAGTAAAATGTTAACGGTGTTTGTGCAATGTCAGATTCAGTGTTGGCATTCGCCGATTGGTGGTATAGTTGCCTATTTGCATTCAACTTTTTATAGTGACACCGGCTATTTAGGTCACATTCGCCTGGCTCTGAAACTTAATAATCTAGTTAGTGATTACTGTTGCCCCGCTACCGCTGCGGTGTTGGAATACATAGCCGTAAGTTTTTCTCTACATAGTATAAATCAAAGTCGCTTTCCGCGTCTGTCTGTCTGTCTGTTTATCTGCTTACTCTTCCTAAACCGTGTAACGGATTTTGATGCGGTTTTTACTATCAGAAAGATTATCTTATACGCGAGGTTTATATATAAAAAAAACCTAATGATGTTTATAAAATTTTCATCCAAATCGCCAAAAAATAAATTTCAAAAAAATAAATAAATTTACGTGTCTCACACAGACGTGTTGAGACACGTAAATTAATTTTTTAGAGATACATAAAAATGATGTACTAGAGAATAGAAGTACTTCTAAAATCCTAAAGAAACCTCCGCGGCGGCATATCTCTATCTAGTTGGTTACGAGTAGTAGGGTAACGGGACTCAGAGTAACGATTTCTTTCATTAAAAATGTAATTAAAATAGCATTAGGTAAGTACTTGCCACGCTATTTAATGTTGTTTATAAAGAAATTCTAATAATCTAAGGCAGTAACTTCATATTTTTCATTTCTAAAGTGCACTTCTTTTTTATTCTCGATAGGCAAGCATTTGACCACTATCTCACCTGATGGAAAGTGAAGATGTGGTCGAAGATGGAGCATTCTTGCCTAAAAGATTACCATTATTATAATCAATTAGCCATAGAGACTGTCATTCGGTTTGTTACCCGTGGTCCTACTGCGTTGTCGTAATATCTAGACATATAAACGTTTTATCACTCACAGCTCCCTTGTGACTCAGACTTATGTCGTGGGTGCCGAAAACATCACATACGCAATGCTATACAAAACTAGAAACACAAATTTCCCTTGGGGAGAAAATTTGTTTGTTTGGAATTGAAACCGCTACCTGCTGCTCAGAAGGCGAACGCGTACCCAACTGAACCAACGGGCAGTTCAATATAAAGAACTAGTCTCGTCTTCATTCTCATAAACTGTCTTCCCGTATTTCATTACAATCGGCGCAGCAGCGGCTTATCCTTTTTAGAATTTTTAGTAACATTATACGTTTAACTTTAACGTATAAGATTGAAGATTTAGATTCTATTAGTAAAATAATTTAAACGCAAGCAATGCTTGAAAAACCGACTTCTCCGCTTTATCTTCAGATATCTTCATCAGATTAAATAAATTAAATGCACATTATTGAGGATAACTCAAAAACTACTGGTCACCTTTGCATCAAACTTAATGGAACAACATGGGAAGCACCAGCATTAAAAAAAAAAGAATCATCAAAATCGCTTCACCTAGAAAAAGTTCTTAAAAAATACAGTCGATTTGAGAACCTCCTTTTTTGAGGTCGGTTAATTATGTTATCTGGAAAATAACATATGTATATGAAAAGTCTAACATCTCTTTTCGCTCATACGTATTCCTAGAGACTTCCAAACAAAGACTATAATTATTGACTTGTATGTAGTACTCGTATAGAAACAAAACTGTCTAAAACAGTTCTTAAGTTCCATTACATTATTCTAACATTTTCTTAAAACGTAGATCCATTTATACAATACATGTATATAGTAGAACATTTTCTCCACGATTCTTCGCCTCAAGTTCAATGGCTTGAAAAGTTTCTTTCATATCTTTGTCAGAGAAACTTATTCTAAGAGTATCGGGTAAAACGTCCTCGGGCGCTCCTCATTGTACTCTCTTCAATTCCCAAGTTTGTTTTACAGCTATAATATTGTTTTTTTTTTTTACCGACTTCACAAAGAAGGAGGAGGAAATCAATACGACTGTATTTTTTTAAATTTTTTTATGTTTGCTATCTCATAACTTCGTTCTACGTGAACCGATATACATTTTTTTTTTTGCTTCATAGATGTTACTTTCCAATTGCTCCCATTTAAATTTGATCAAGATCTGTCTAGTAGTTTTTGAGTTATCCTCAATAATGCGTATTCTGTGGACTACATTGACGATGTTCTCGTTTTTAACCGGCTACCTTAGAACTTCTTTCTTTGTGCGCCGATTTTGAAGATTATTTTTTTATTTGAAAGCTGGTGCTTTCCGTCAAGATCTGATCACTAGTTTTTGAGTTATTGTCAATAATGCGTGTTTAATACGTTAAATCTGATCTAGGTTCCGAAGATAAAGCGGTGAAGTCAGTTTTTTTAAGCTTTGCTTGCGTTTAATTATGTTTTTGCTAGGTGAACAAGTCTTTGCTCGTCGCGTGTCATGAGTTTCCAGCAAGAGCTTAATTCCTTCCCAAAGGAAGTTGCTGGATCTGGGTGTGTCGTGGGTTGGGAAAACATTCACATCACACCCAGAACTTGAAACATAAATTTCTCTTGGGGAGAAAGCTTGTGTTACCACCGGGAATCGAACTCGATACGGCGGACGCACCTTACTAAGTCAACGGGCTGTTTTATGTTAGTTACACTTACTCATAATGAAACTATGCAGCAAATTTGCTTTAGATATATGAATAATGTAGTTGGCACTAAAGTTAGATAGTAAACCAACAAGATGAGTTATTGTATCAAATAGTTTCATCACAAAACAAAACATGCACGATGTTATTGCTGTTCGCTCTCAATATTCAATGTTTACCTTATTAATTGCTTGTGGCTTTCGACTATATTCATAAGTATGTCAGCTTTGTAAGTCATAACCCTAACATGCATACAGATTAGCAGTGCCTGAAACTTGGTAAGTCTTCTAAACTTCTTCTAAACTTGGACTTAGTTTAGAGTAGCTGTTATTTAATCTTTGCTCGGACAATATAGAACTTGGGCATTAGATAGATAGTTAGAGAACTCGAGGACTGATTGATGTGTAAATTTTTCTAAAAACTAACGATGATCTAAGATTATTTCTTTATATGATTTATTGACATTGCGCATAATTTGACTTATTTGTTAATCCTTCGTACATTATTATAAGCTATGTATATTCCAAATTTCATCAAGACTACTTACACACACACACACTTACACACTTGCACACAAACCTTCGCATTTATAGTATTAGTTTGTCTTCAGATCACTACTTACCAATTAAAATTATTGTATACACTACAATACAGTAAAGTACCTATTTGTACTATGATGGAAGAGCAATGATATTCTATACACTGGGCAACTTAGTCAGGCTTTATACATGTACATGGGCAATACCTTCTTACAAAGATCTTAAAATTTACGACGGTTAGAGCTTTTACAGTAACATGTTAAAATAATAAGTCAATACTAAGATAGTGTGTTACCAGTGCTGACGTATGGTACTGCAACGTGGCCTCTTACTGTGGGACTTATAAATAAGCTCAGAGTCGCACAACGAGCTATGGAAAGAGCTATGCTCGGAGTTTCTCTACGAGATCGAATCAGAAATGAGGAGATCCGTAGACGAACGAAAGTCACCGATATAGCCCGGAGGATTAGCAAGTTGAAGTGGCAATGGGCAGGGCACATAGTACGCAGAACTAATGGCCATCAGTTCTGCGTACTATGATGGGGCCGAAAGGTTCTCGAATGGAGGCCACGGACTGGCAAGCGCAGTGTAGGAAGACCGCCCACAATGTGGACGGACGACATAATGAAGGTCGCAGGAAGACGCAGGACGCCGCTAACAACCGTTCTTTTTGGAGATCTTTGGGGGAGGCCTATATCCAGCAGTGGAGTGAACTTATAGATACTTCTATCGAAATTTACTGAAAATTTTACTCAAGCTACATAATAATTATTCTAAGTAATGTATACGTTAGTATTAGAATGAAGTTCTTTATCGTACGTTACATTCCAGACATTTTGACGAATGAAAATGACCAAATCGTCAGTAATATTGTCTTGTGTAGAAAGAATTTGTTAAGCTTTGGTCCAGCCTGAGAAAGTTCGGTGTAAACGCCGAGGGATGCTGGTTCGAACCTAGGTTATGTGATATTTTTGGTGAATTGTTTATTTTTTTAATATTTCTAGCAATAATATAGAAAAAGAGCCTAGGATATGTGTAGATTTAATAACTCTGAATGTTGTTAATTTATTATATTATGCTAATATTTAAAGCAAAAATAACTTGTTTCCCACGTTACTGTTCGTAATTTTTTTGGTTCCTTTTGGTAAGAAATAATTTGCCATAACATATCCAACGTCACATTAATATAATTACGACTCCAAGCTTATACCGTTAGATTAAGATGGATCTAGATTGAATGCTCCGTATTTCACTTGATGGATGTTTTTCGTTGGATCCCATGTCAATCCCAGGAGCACGCGAACCTTTAATCGACTTTTTTGTTGTAAAATGAGATATCTCCTTTTTGCTGACAGATTGATCAGTCCGCTTTGTGAGCTTGAATGTCTGAACTTTATTTATTTTATTAGCCGTTTATTCTCGATGGCGCTATGTTTTAAACCTAGCTTATTACCTACCTTAGCTCATGAGATATTTTTCCGTAGATGCCTATATTACAGGTTTTTAAGCCTAGCTTAGAAATCTGTGTCTCATAATATGTTGACAATCATTTTGTATCTATAGTTTAATGTCAATAGAATATAAAAGTTATAAAGTCCTATGTTCTGGTTCTGGGTGTAATGTGTGTGTGATGTGAATGTTTCCGGCACCCACGATACAAGTCTTTGAACTTAGTGTGGGGCTGTGTGTGTGAAAGTGTTTGATTGTTTGTTTGTTTCTATAAATAATTTGATTAGATTTTTACTTTTTAATTGGCTTTAAAAAGAGGAGATTCCCCATTTCACGAGTGTA
Organism: Lomographa bimaculata; assembly: GCA_948107665.1. Classification (NCBI taxonomy): domain Eukaryota; kingdom Metazoa; phylum Arthropoda; class Insecta; order Lepidoptera; family Geometridae; genus Lomographa; species Lomographa bimaculata. Next base: position 9,559,365 of record OX403600.1, on the reverse strand, counting down.
TTTTTTATATGTGTGTAACTTCTGAACTTTTTTTAGGTAAATCCGATTTTGTTGATATTTTTTTTGTGGTACCATATAAATTTGATAAAGATCTGACCGCTAGTTTTTGAGTTATCCTCGATATTGCTTATTTAAATAAAGCGGTGAAGACGGTTTTTTAAAGTTTTGCTTGCGGATAAATTATTGCTGTAATTTATTTTAAAACCATAATAATAATAAAATGTTAGTATCTAATAAGCAAATAATGTAATTTAGCAAACTACAAACTTTTACTACCACTAAATTGGGACATAGATTTACTCTATCAAATAGAAATATAATATCTCAAATCAGCCCAAAAATCTCATCTCAATCATAACTCATTATTCGTTGTTATCTTCCAGCTACAATTAATAATTGAGGGTTCTCAAATGATTGATTCGAATAAACATGTTATGTGTAATTGTATATGTTTTGTATATATTTAGAAATCTGTTCGTATTTATTTTAAATTTATAATAATCATTTTTTTTAAAGTATTATTATATAACGTCGTTATATCGCACGGCATATATTTTAACTTAATACCCTAAAAAGAGATAAAAACGATGCCTCTGTATTTATGTACAGTTTATAAACAAACAAACAAAACAAACAAACGCATTCACACTCACAGCCCCACACTAAGTTCAAAGACTTGTATCGTGGGTGCCGGAAACATTCACATCACACACACATTACACCCAGAACCAGAAGCACAAATATCCCTTGGGTAAGGAATTTGTGCTCCTGCCGGGAATCGAACCCAGGACCCAGGCGGCCACGGCGCAGAGGGCGGACACCTGTCCACTGCGCCAACTGGGTCGTCGTATAGTTACTATAGAAATTAATTTTACTAAAATTTGCATGGTCTGCTTTGGTTAGACTCCACGTCCACAGTAGTATAACTACACAGATTTTTACTTTGGAAATTCTAATATTTTTTTCTGAAAAATAGTGCATGTAAAATATATTATATACCATATAATATTTCGATAATATCGAGATCAGCATAAATGGTGGTACATTGAGTGAGAACGAGAAGGAAATCATTAAAAAGCATAAACTACGGAAATGATTTATAATTTCACCTTTATTAAATATTCCGAACTTGCAAAACTTATTCAATTTAACTATATAAAAAAAGTTAAAAAAAACTATATAGTTATCAGTACGGACTCTTTGTTTCTCTTTCGCGGCTTGCATCATGTATTCCAAGTTAATCAGTAATCTGAACTGATTTAAATAGTTTGAAGTTGTTCTTTAAAACATATACGAAATAATATTGTTCTCTTATAAAACTATATGTAAGTTGTTCAAGTTAAGTTAAAGTAATCATACCAAAAGTGGCAAATTACATTAGGTATGGTAGATGAAAATTATACTCATTACTAGAATGAAACATTTGTAACAAAACTAAACAGAATAACTCATTGCCTGAGTCCATATTTACTAACTAGCTGACCCGCCCGGCGTCGCCCGGGTAAACAAAAGCTTACACATAAACGCTTTCACACTCACAGCCCCACTCTAAAAGTACTATAAGTTGTGTCGTGGGGCCGTAAACAATTAACACCACACACACAACATTCACGTCATACCCAGAACCAGAAACATAAACTTCCCGTGGGGAAAAAACTTTTGTTATTGTGTTCCCACCGAGATTCGAATCCGCTGCTTTGAAGACGAACGCGCACTCATCTACCCAGTGGGTAGTTCAAAGTTCAAAGATTCCCCACCCTGCGTCGCCCGATTAAAAAATCTACACATAAACACTTCCACGTTCACAGCCCCACACTAAGTTCAGTGACTTGTGGCGTGGGGCCGTAAACATCCAAGATTCACAACATATTAAAACAAAAATTTCCCGTAGGGAGAAAACTTCTGTTACCACCGCGAATCGATCTCGCTGCTTTGAAGGCAAACGCGCACCCATTAACGCGAGTAAATAGTTCAAAGTTCAAAAGATGACCCGCCCGGCGTCGCCCGGTTAAAAAATATACAAATAAACACTTCCACATTCACAGCCCCACACTAAGTTCAATGACTTGTATCGGGGCGCCGTAAACATCCAAGATTAACAAAGCATTCACAACATACTCAAAACCAGGAACACAAATTTCCCGTGGAGAGAAATCTTCTAGGTAAATTACCACCGGGAATCGAACCCGCTGCTTTGAAGGCGAACGCGCACCCATCTACGCCAGCGAGCAGTTCAAAGTTCAGGAACGACCCGCCCGGCGTCGGCCGGGTAGTAAATATTAAAAAACATACCCATAAACGCTTTCACATTCACAACCCCACACTAAGTTCAATGACTTGTATCGTGGGGCTGTAAACATCCAAGATTCACACAACATTGACAACATACTCAAAACCAGAAACACAAATTCCCGTGGAAAAACACCTGTGTTCCCACCGGTAATCAAACCCGGTGCTTTAAAGGCAAACGCCCACCTAATTACTCCAGCGGGCAGTTCAAAGTTCAATGATAAGTTAAAACCGACTAAACAAAAAAAAACAGTCGAATTTATATCCTCCTTCTTATGTAAGTCGGTTCAAAACATAGAAGTATGCCGGATTACGCAGTAACTGTTACATTCTGTGATCCACCGTTTTCACCCTCAAATAAACTTAACGATTTCTCCTAGTCTATAGGTCCAAATTATATGCAGTGAAGAGCAAATTGCATCTACGTGAACTACATAAGCCGATGAAATAAGTTTTTTTGATAAGGATTAATATTAAATACTTAAAAGGCGACGAAATAGAAGCCGCTATTTTTATGTGCAGGAATACGTAGTACGTGTCGATAAATTTCTGACTCGTCCCGTTCACGGGAGGACTCCCGTGAAACTAGGTTCACGATTTCTCATAGACTATTTATCCAAATCACATGCAGTAAAAAGCATATTGTATCTCCATGAACTACGTAAGACGATGAAATAGTTTATTTTGATAAGGATTAATACTGAATGTCTCAAAAAGCCAACTAAAAATAGGCCGCTTTTTTTTCAGATTTTTAACAAAGAAAAGTATTTTTTCTGAGCTATACATACATGTTAGATATATGCTGTCGCGGACTTTTTTGTAAAACTCATAAAGGCCAACATTTTTGCTGTACATTGTATTCACCTATGTCTAACTGTTTAGTCAGCGTACGCCGATAAAGCGGAAAGTAAGCTAATTTTTCTCCGACTTGTCTTACGAATATTATTATTTCGAACTGATAACTAACTTCTATCCCAACAAAACATAGCCTATGACACTCACTGATAGTGTAGCTATCTATTAGTGAAAGAATTTTTGGAATCGGATCAGTAGTTTCAGAGATTACCTTTTACATACAAACAAACAAACAAACAAACTTTACCTCTTTATAATATTATTATATTATATATTATATATTATATTATTATATTATTATTATTATCCAAGTATTTATTTAATCTCACGGGTCTGTGCCCGGATCTTTGTAAGGCATTAGCGGAGCCGTAACCAACGCTAAGAGGCCCTTTGGTATAATTACATTTTAATAATAATAATATATCGGGCGTTTCCAAACATACGACGGACATCTCTTACGTTAGAAGTTGATGCTGTTTTATGCTTGCACACGCCTTTACAATAATGATATATTATTAACTATGGACTGGGCGATGGATGATATTGGGTTGACAATAACTGTGACTAATGCGAGTAAAAACTTAAGAGTATTGCTTTGTATATTTGATGGTTTATAAAATATCTAGATTATGGCATAAGACTACGGCACCTGCCAATTCCGCCTCATTTAAAAATATGTAGGCAGGTGATGACTCGCCACCCACTGAACGGGCTCCCCATAAGGGCCGCCTGCATTGGCGACAAAGGAGCAACGTTGGTGTGGATGGCTAAAGGGTGTTGAGAGGTGTTGCTGCAGTTTCACTAAACGCTACTCCCGACGTTATGCCCTTTATCACTTCCACCCTTGGAGCTTAAAAACTTAGCTCTTGCGCCTCCACCCTCGGACGGCCAATTAAGGCAAGCCGAGGGTCAGGGGTCTCACTTAGCCCCAGGGAGTGTCTCGGGGTACGCGGTGTCGCCACTCACCGATGATTCGCCATAAAACCGCCCCTGCGTTTTTATTATTATTATTATTATCTATACTTCTATACTAATATTATAAAGAGGTAAAGTTTGTTTGTTTGTTTGTTTGTTTGTTTGTTTGTATGTAAAAGGTAATCTCTGAAACTACTGATCCGATTCTAAAAATTCTTTCACCAATAGATAGCTACACTATCACTGAGTGTCATAGGCTATGTTTTGTCGGGATAGAAGTTAGTTATCAGTTCGAAATAATAATATTCGTAAGACAAGTCGGAGAAAAATTTGCTAACTTTCCGCTTTATCGGCGTACGCTGACTAAACGGTAAGACATAGTTGAATACAATGTATGGCAAAAATGTTGGCCTTCATGAGTTTTACAAAAAAGTCCGCGACAGCATATATCTAACATGTATGTATAGCTCAGAAAAAATACTTTTCTTTGTTAAAAATCTGAAAAAAAAGCGGCCTATGTTTAGTTGGCTTTTTGAGACATTCAGTATTAATCCTTATCAAAATAAACTATTTCATCGTCTTACGTAGTTCATGCAGATACATTTTGCTCTTTACTGCATATGATTTGGATAAATAGTCTATGAGAAATCGTGAAATTAGTTTCACGGGAGCCCGCCCGTGAACGGGACGGGTCAGAAATGTACCGCCACGTACTACGAATTCCTGCACATTAAAAAATAGCGGCTTCTATTTCGTTGGCTTTTTTTAAGTATTTAATATTAATCCTTATCAAAAAAACCTATTTCATCGGCTTACGTAGTTCAGGTAGATGTAATTTGCTCTTTACTGCACATAATTTGGACCTATAGTCTAGGAGAAATCGTTAAGTTTATTTGAGGGTGAAAACGGTGGATCACAGAATGGAACAGTTACTGCGTAATCCGGCATACGTCTATGTTTTGAACCGACTAACATAAGAAGGAGGATATAAATTCGACTGTTTTTTTTTGTTTAGTCTTATCATTAAACTTTGAACTGCCCGCTAGCGTAGTTAGGTGGGCGTTTGCCTTTAAAGCACCGGGTTTGATGCCCGGTGGGAACACAGGTGTTTTCCCACGGGAATTTGTGTTTCTGGTTTTGAGTATGTTGTGAATGTTGTGTGAATCTTGGATGTTTACTGCCCCTTGATACAAGTCATTGAACTTAGTGTGGGGTTGTAAATGTGAAAGCGTTTATGGGTATGTTTTTTAATATTTACTACCCGGCCGACGCCGGGCGGGTCGTTCCGGAACTTTGAATTGCTCGCTGGCGTAGATGGGTGCGCGTTCGCCTTCAAAGCAGCGGGTTCGATTACCGGTGGTAATTTACCTAGAAAAATTATCTCCACGAGAAATTTGTGTTCCTGGTTTTGAGTATGTTGTGAATACTTTGTTAATCTTGGATGTTTACGGCCCCCGATACAAGTCATTGAACTTAGGGTGGGGCTGTGAATGTGGAAGTGTGTTTCTTTGTATATTTTTTAACCAGGCGACGCCGGGCGGGTCATCTTTTGAACTATCTACTCGCGTAAATGGGTACGCGTTTGCCTTCAAAGCAGCGGGATCGATTCGCGGTGGTAACACAAGTTTTCTCCCTACGGGAAATTTGTGTTCCTGGTTTTTAATATGTTGTGAATCTTGGATGTTTACGGCCCCACGTTACAAGTCACTGAACTTAGTGTGGGGCTGTGAATGTGGAAGTGTTTATGTGTAGATTTTTTAACCGGGCGACGCAGAGTGGGGAATCTTTGAACTTTGAACTACCCACTGACGTAGATGAGTGCGCGTTCGTCTTTAAAGCAGCGGGTTCGAATCTCGGTGGGAACACAATAACAAAAGTTTATTCCCCACGGGCAGTTTATATTTCTGGTTCTGGGTATGACATGAATGTTGTGTGTGTGATGTTAATTGTTTACGGCCCCACGACACAACTTATAGTACTTTTACAGTGAGGCTGTGAGTGAGAAAGCGTTTATATGTAAGCTTTTGTTTACCCGGGCAACGCCGGGCGGGTCAGCTAGTAGTAAATATAGTAAATATAGTAATATAGTATATATAGTATAGAAGTATAGATAAGTACAATATGGGAGTCTTCAAGTCGTGAGTGAAGCGTCGCTTACCACCAAATGAGATATTGGTCAAACATTTACCTATACTGGATTTAAAAAAATCTAATGTTTATGTTTATCACGCTAACATAATTTTATTAAGGCGATTGATATTCATTGTACAAAATTTTTTTTGGGCGAATTAAATCACGCGATTAATAGCCGGTTACTACTTGCCACTTATAAAAATTGCACGAAAGGTTTTTTTTTCCCTAAATTACATTTATTTATCTCTGATAAGGTAGCGTTTGACCACTATCTCACCTGATGGTAAGTCACGTGGTTGAGGGTGGTAAACAATGATTTGTATAATGTGAAATAAAATAATGATACAATAAGAAAGCGACGCTCTAAATGGAAATAAACTATATAATATACACTAGTATTGCAGTTGCCTTGGAGTATTGGACCGTCTCCAAGTAATCCTAGTACAAACGAACACAATGAAATTTGCAGTGTCTCCTCTATTTGAAAGCCCGGAGTCCCCGGATTTAGTTATTTCCGCAACGAAGGCGCTCTAGTGAGATATATGAAGCTTAACGTCATGTGTGGATTTGGATTTTCTAGCTGTCTTCAAGAACACCGCAGTGTTAAAGAATTCTGCTGCTATTTAACGATCCTAATAATTGAAGACAAAAAACATTTTTTGTTGCTAGATCACAGTGTATCCTTATTCGTTGCATCCACTGGTGGCGGATGGGAGAATTGACAATGACTTTGATCACAGGCCGGAGAAACGTAATTCTGTCAATAAACGAGTTAGAAAGACTTCTTTAAAAATTATCATATTCTTTTTGAACTAAATTTGTTTAGTGACTAGTACATTTCTAGTGACACATTATGCTTTTGGGGCGGGGGGCTTGAGCCCCTTAGCCTCTCTCCCCCTGGATCCGCTACTAGAACAGCCGATGGTAATCCATAGGTTAAGTAGTAGCGAGTTGTTTCAACTTGGGTTTTTAAGACGAATATAGCGTTACCTAACTGTCGAAATCCATCCAGCCGCGGAACATACGAGGTAATAAAGAAATTGACAAATATACATACATACAAGATACGCGCGAAAACCATAACCCTTCCTTGGCAGTCTGGTAAAACAGCGTCCATGAATTATTGAAATTGTTTTCGATGATTGTATGTCAATTATTATGGAATTTCATAAGCCTGCTTTTGTCAGAAGTAAAATAAATGTTTGGTAAGAGTATTATTAAATATTCCAGGTTAGGTACTGTAGGGAGTCATCTAATTTGTCCTTCTTTCAGAACGTTCTTTTACATCAGACTATTCCAAGATTTGATAATATTTAGCTCTTAAATAATCTAGATCGCTTCATGAATACTGTTTCGACAAAGCTTAACGTAATTCAGATACTTAGCATTTAATATTGTCGCTAATGAAGGTCTTAAATAAGATTTTGCCTATATTGTTACGGTTTCCAGGTTTTAGCTTTCAACAGGCTTATTCACCTTAAGAGCCTTATAATGATCGGCTCTCATTACGGCTGTTGCTTTTAACAGGAATCAGAACGCTTTGAAGTTTGTGTATTTAATTAGTAAATTATAAACATTCAATGATCTTTGTTTCCACGTTTTCAGATGCTTAAGAAATGTTCAAGTTTATTTGTGGGCTTTCATGGAATTGTTGTTTCTAGGGGCAACGTTCTCACAACGCGATGTTATTTATGAGTGAATAGTCATCAGGTAACACGCTCATTGTTTCAAGATCGATAAACCGAAATGTTTGTCGATTGTTCTTTGGGATATCGAATATATATAAATGGCTACGTCCCGTTTAGAAAACCCGGGAATCTTCTTATTATACCTACTCAAAAGTTGCGATTGGCAAGCATTATTCATTTTACGTGTGATCCCGTATGGGAACCATTTCTAAAAAAATTTTTTTTTTAGAAATAGTTTATGTAGTGATCTTTCATAGATTTATTGAAGTAGATTTCAACATTTTCATCCCTATAAGCATTTCAGCACTATCTCACGTGACAATGCAATGGAGCTTGTCTGTCAAGAAATTATTTATTTACTCGTGACTTAAAACCTTCCAGATTAAATATAATTATACTTATCCGGAAACTGCCACAAGCACGTTAAACGTGATTTTCGTTTTCATTACAAAACACCAATAGAAGTTGTAGTAAAGTTTCTACCACTTTACTAGGGCATGACTTTACTGTGACTGGAGCATGACTCTCTTAATTGGCTTTGATTGTAACTGGTGACTAACACTGGTTTTATGAAATATCTAACGTGAAAACTATCTATTACTTTACACTGGCTAAATGCTAGTTTGCGAAGCCAAAATAAAAAAAATGTTTACTACAAAGTATCTCCTTATATCCTGCTTGCTCAATAAAAACACTGTGATATAAAATTATTTATTAGAGAATCGGAGCAGCAATGCTCGTTCTATTTTCGAATAAGACCAACTCATTTCATATTTATTTTTTATTCAAGATCTTTTGACAAAGGCAAACTTTTGACCACCATCTCACCTGATGGTAAGCGACGATGTGGTCGACGATGGAGCAAACTTGCCTAGAAGATACTGAATAGGTATCTCTCGCGACTTGGAGACTCCCATATTGTACTCATCAGGAAACACCGACTAATTGTAATTTGTACGTTATAATATAGTATTTACTTCCTCTATGATGCGGATATTAGAGTGACCACAAATTTCGAAGTAGGTTATCTCTCAGTCGCAATCTAAATAGGTAGTGTAGGAGTTGCCAATTTCGACGTCCGTCTGTGGTTTGGAGTTAAACCCCTATACGTCAGTACTATATTAACTCTGTACCTACGAACCAAGCCACGTTAACGAGCAACTCGCTAAAATACACATTTAGGTGGAACAATCCTCGTAAATAGTTGGGAAAGCTATTTAAACTATTTGATTATGTAGGCCGGAATAGGGTTCTGGAAATTGGCAATACAAATGCAAAACACAATAAAACTTCAGGAGTTCAGGCCTCCCTTTACGAAATGTCTCGATAGGCTGTGAGCGCGTTTTGTATTCCGTAGTTCGAATTAGGAACCTTAACTGATAAAAAAATTTGTTGTATTCATTGTAGTTTGTGCTGTGTTAGAATGCAATGTAAAATAGTTTTAGCTTTTTTTATGCCCTACTAGTTGAGCCCCACGGCTTCGCTCGCTGATGATGATGATGATGGTTAAAGTAGCCTATGTCCTAATCCAAAGTATAAGCTACCTACATTCCAAATTTCATTAAAATCGGTGAAGTAATTACGGAGATACGTGGTAACAAACATTCACACACACACACAAACTTTCGCATTTATAATATTATAGTAGGATAGGCAAGCATTTGACCACAATCTCACCCGATGGAAAGTGATGATGCAGCCGAAGATGTAGCATGCTTGCCTAGAAGGTACCTATTCACTCTCGACTTGAAGACTCCCAGAAAAAAAAGAAGTTACATGAAGTTGAGGCCTTTTTGCATGAATGCATTATAGAAGCCTGTTTCATTTAAAAAAAGCGTTATTTCACGTGATTTGTGTTACCTCATAACTATTTACACGTGAACCGATTTCAATTTTTTTTTTAGATTGTAAGATGTCGCTTTCCAATTGGTCCCATTTAAATTTGATCAAGATCTGATCAGTAGTTCTTGAAATATCGTCATTAATGCGTATTCTGTGGACTACATTGACGATGTTTTCGTTTTTAACCGAGTTCAAAAGTTACCTCACAACTTCTTTCGCTGTGAGCTTATTTTGATGGTTATTTTAAAGTTGATGCTTTCCATGTGGTCCCACTTAAATTTGATCAAGATCTGAGCTCTAGTTTTTGAGTTATAGTCAATAATGCGTGTTTAATACATTAAATCTGATCAAGGTTACAAAGATAAAGCTGTGAAGTCGATTTTTTTAAGCTTTGCTTGCGTTTAATTATTATTATTGTCCATTTGTGGATAGAGGAATAGAGTATGACAAGATATATATAGGTACTTTAACTCTCGCACATTGGATTGTGTTTGTCTGTACAGATCCGTGTAATAATAATAGTAAAATATAAAAGCTTCTGAATCCTTTTCCGAGAATACTTATATTTAAGTCTCCAATCAAAATATTTACTTGTAAGATCCCTCCCACGCTTTCTTACTGCGAAATTACTTTTCTATTTTCGTCGATATTTATTTACGTTATTTTTGGCATTTCTAAATGCCTTTTGCCAGCTTAGTTAATGTTTATTTCGAAACGGAATGTTTGCGCATTTATTATTATTGTCATATTTAACGAATAGCCGTGCCCCGCGGCTTTGCCCGCTATTATCAAGTTAAAAAGTAGCCTACGTGTTAATTCTAGGTATAATCTATGTACATTCCAAATATCACCCAAATCCGTTCAGCCGTTAAAGCATGAAGAGGGAACAAACAAACTTACACACACACTTACGCACAAACTTTCGGATTTATAATATTAGTAGGATCAAATGAAAGATGAGAAAAATGCAATGTTCGTAGATTAATAATATAAATCCGAAAGTTTGTGTGTGAATGTGTAAGTATGTTCGTTTTCTCTTCACGCTGTAACAGCTTAACGGATTTGAATGAAATTCTGAATGTACATAGCTCTTACCTAGGATTTACACATAGGCTACTTTATAACTTGATAAACGCGGGCGAAACCGCGGGGTACGGCTAGTAATTAATAATTGTAAAGAAGTGAAATTTATGTCATTCTCCGTGAATGAAACCCGTGCCAAATGCTTGCAATCCGTTCAGATGCTTTGGGCGTTTTTTTTTATCATGACCTATGCGGGCTAAGCCGCAGGGTTCTTTACCAAATTTAAAGTTATAAATAAAATAATCATGACGCAAATAAATATAAAACAACGCTTTGTCCGATATGTTCTGGACGTGCCAAAATCGTAAACAGAACAGAAACATTCAATCGATATCCATTGAAATAAAATTCACTAAAGATAGCTGCGTTTCGTTACGAAACACTATATTTGGTACTAGGCGCACATAACTGTGATAGATGTATCGTCACCACTACTTGTGCCTGAACACAAAATCGGGAAGATCTAGACATGTCTAGCGTTTAAACTGTCAGAATATTACGGTCTTTTTTATTGGCGTGCATTGCATGGGAGAGGCCTATATGTACACACCCCTTTCCTTCACCCTTGGTAGGGAAAGAAAGGCATTTCCTCGCTTACAAAAAAGAGGCCTATGTCGCAGAAATTAAAGCAGTTGTATGAAATTATTAACCCCTACGTGACGTGTATTATGACGTCGTGGTCATAACAATCGAAATATTGTCCTTATAACGTGGTCATTAGACATTATTTTGAAACTAAAAGTTGTGAAAATTAAAGTGATTTTTTTATACTATCTGAATAGAATATACAATAGATAGTACTGGAATTGGTTATGGCTTTTGTACATAATTCGACGTATTATTATAATTTATTTTTATATAACATAAATGCTTTCACACTCACAGCCCCAGACTAAGTTTGATGACTCGTGTCGTGGGTGCCGGACATTCACATTACACATACAATTACTACCAGAACCAGAAACACAAATTTCCCTTGGGGAGAAAAATTGTGTTCCCGTTGGGAATCGAACCCAATGCTTAGAAGGCGAACGCTTACTCAACTAAGCCAATGGACAGTTTATATGGGAGTCGTTTTACAAAAAGTCTAGGAATAGGATGATTAACCCATTTTACGATCAGGCGACGACATGCACAAGTCGTTACGACGAGCAAAAAAGGCTTCGCTCGGCAGTTTCCGTTTTGAAGGGGCTCCTTAATTGAACTACACGTATCTACAGTGATTGGATAGTTTGCAATCTGTGAAACTAAGTACGTCGTACCTAATTCCACTATGATGAAAGTGTCACTCTTTGATTAATACTCTTAAAACTGCAATCTCAAGCTGAGAGAGATTATGTTAATAGATGCGCCCATTCAATGTACTTTTCCACTGACTTCAAAAAAAAGGAGGAGGTATTGAAAACTGATTTTTTTTTAATGTTTTATCTCATAACTTCGTTCCACGTGACCGATTTTGATTTTTTTTAAAGGGTTTGCTTTCCAGTTGGCCCCATTTAAATTTAATCAAGATCAGATTCAAGAACTACTGTTCTTGAAATATCTTCAATAGTGCATGTTTAGTACATCTAATCTGATCAAAGTTCCGAAGATAAAGCGGTGAAGTCGGTTTTTTTTAAGCTTTGCTTGCGTTTAATTATTTTCACTCTAATACGTGACGTTCATGACGTTTAACCACTGTCTTACCTGATAATAAGTAACGATGTAGTGGGGTATGGTAAACATACTATTACAAACAAAGTCAAATAATTTATATGTAATTATAAATCTTTATTTTTTAAAATTTCTTAAAATCAATGGATACTATTTTAGACTAATATTAAAAATCCGAAAGGTTGTGTGTGTGAATGTGTAAGTGTGTAAGTATGTTTTTTTTCTCTTCACGCTGTAACGGCTAAATAGATTTGGATGAAATTTGGCATGTACATAGCTGATACCAAGGATTAATACATGGACTACTTTTTAATTAGATTTATAATACATTGCTAATGTAGCGAAAAAAGTATGTTCACTGACTGTTCTAGTAGAATACGATACGGTTATGATATTTTATGTAGGTATATGCCACTTTTTGGGACTCGGTTTTATTGACCAATCACAATAAGGAGGAAAATATTTGCAAATGTTCGAAACGCATTGTTATGTGATTCACTACAGGTAGGTACAACTGAATGCCATGCTTGCCTATTGTCTGTTTAACAGGCCTTAGCCTGATGCAAAATTTTATTGTTGTACGTGCGCATTTAATAGATAATTTAAATTGAATTAAAGAATACTTGGCAGAATTTGGAGAATAATAGTACATAGTTTAGGTAATATCTGGGGAGTTGTCTGGGGCCAAGTTTCGGCCAAGTTGCATTGGCCATGGTCTCGAGAAGACCATGGCCAATGCAACTTGGCCAAAACGTCGAGGTAAATATAAATAGTTTTTTAGCGCGATTAAGTCCCGATATTACCTAAACTATGTGTTCGAATCGCGAAAGTTTAAAAGTTACAATAATAGTACATATCATGAGCTAAGGTCAATTATGTTATCAAGATTGAGAATATATGGTACGCTCTTACATCAGATAAGAAACAACTGGGCTAGATACAAGAATGACGTACAATTACAAGGCGAAGATGTACAATTTGTTTTTGTGTTTTAAAGATATTTTTACATCGTGTATTGTAAGAGCACACTTTGTTGCTACTCATTTACAATATCTTGCAAGTATTTTACGTGCTACACAAACGCCTGCCATCGAAGTCCGGGGCCCCAGTCCGATTGCGACTAAAGCAAATTGTGAGCGTTGCACCTAATTTATGCGGTCCACGCCCAAGCTGCAAACGAATCTTAAATCTTATAATACCATCTTGGCTTTAGCTCATCTTAACAAAACATTACTTACATTTATATTTTGTGCATGCTTCACGGCTGATAACAAAAGCATTGCAAAGCTAAGTAAATATCTGTGTTACTACTACTAACAATGATCGAAAAGATTTAAAACTGTAAACGATCGCTTCCAACATAAATTTTGGAGCGAAACGAGGTCTATTGGACACGATATTATTTCTCTGGTCTTTATATCTTGTGTGATACCTATTCTCAATAGCATTGAGAATTGCAAGTTGAATTTGACTCTGTTTTATCGCGACATTCAGCTCACTATTCTGAATTCGTTAACACCAAACCGAAGAAAATTTTAATCGGTCGTTACCGAGTACCGAAGTCAAAGCACCCTTAAAATATAATTTATTTTAACATGTACGATTAAAAATAATCGCGATGTCTGAAATGCAAGAAAATTAGGGAAAATTATACTTTTCACGTAGATATGAAACACATTTTTCATTTCAATATTATAGAAAAAAGAAAAGCTAAGCGTATATTTTATTAAATAAAGATGTTATAATAATAATTGAAACGCTTTAAAAAACCGACTTCATCGCTTATATTTCGGTTTTGGCTGGACCGATTTCGATAAAATGTATATGGGACCACCTCTGAAGTATACTCTACCAAATAAAAATAGAATCATCAAAATCGATTCACAATTAGCGGATATAAAAAAACACTCAGTCGAATTGAGAACTTCCTTTTTTGAAGTCGGTTGAAAAAGCTACTTGGTTTTATTAAACACTAATTATAAAGAAAGCAATGGCATAAAATACCCTTTGTAAATTATTTACTACTTCGATAGTTTTATTGATAAATCCTGTAGATAGGATACATCTATTTTCTGGATGTTATCGTGTAACCTACAATAAATTATGATATCAGTTCCTATTACGCTAGGCAATGAACGAACTAGGGTAATAGATTAGGAATGGATATCATAATGCGAATATTAATTCGCAGAAACAATTTACTAACGTATTACGTATCCAATAGCACAAAATTAATATCCAATAGGCTAGTCGTGCTACAATTATGTACATAATAACTACTATCACAGTGACTAATAGTACCTATCACAAAGCAGAAAACACGCTCAGGTTGCGTAGTGCACTGTATACCTATGAGTATCACAAATACGCACGAAGCGATATGCTTCCAAATTAACCATGCACACCGCTAAGGAATGGTTTCCCGTAAGGTACAATTTGGATGTGTTCAAAAGTAAAGTGAATAGGTATTTACTGAGCAAGCGTGCTCCACCTTAGACTAAATCGTCACTTTCCATCAGGTGTGATTGTAGACAAACGTTTGCTTAGTATGTAATAAAAAACAAAATGGATTTTTTTGTCTGAGTCATTGTTTCTCGATAAGCATAATGCGGGAGTCTTTTAAGTCACGACTGAACAGGTATCTTCTAGGTAAACATGCTCCATCGTCGATCGCATCATCCCTTATCAGGTGAGATAGTGGTCAAATGTTGGCCTATACTGAATTAAAAATAAACCAAGCCGTGATGGCTAAGGTGTTGGAAGTCCGCTTCCTGATCTGGAGTCGCGGTTTCAAATCCTACGACTGGTTGAGCTTCCGGTGAAGGTAACATTGTGTCGAAATCCATGGAAATCACTATAAAATATACCGAAATACAAAAAAAAAAATATTGTCATCCATAATTTATTTACAGTCGTGCACAAGGCTTGTGTCGAAGAATTTAAAAATAGTTGTCAACGTCAGAGAAACTATAGTATATAGCCCGGAATGCTAAATCTGTAGTTACTAAAGCGTCATTGGGACCTATGGGACTGTGAAGATAAAGTGTAAAGACGATAAAAGTTTATGACAAGTATGCCTTTTTGTAGGGGGGAGAGCGTGTACAAATGTTCAAAAATGTAAAAAAAAAACAGTTACATGGAAATACTCGAGCGTACATAAATAAATAAATAATAAATAAAATAATAAGTACAGACATTCATAGCGTATACGCCTTACGTCTTCCGATGAATATTAATCTGACGGTTTCTTAGTGGGGATTGGACGTAAAAAGGGATAGAAAAAGAAAAAAAATATTCGAACGTGTCAGATATTCAGTGAAAGTTAAGTGAACCCAAAAAAAATTCCTATTCAAATGACTGACAATTTGGACGCGACCAAAAGTCATGACTGAATATCGCTTAGAAAACTCTTGATTAAGTCACCTTACCAAAAAATCGATCCAGCACCTTGGAATCCACAGACAGACACACACTACAAACTTATAACACACCCTCGTCGCGTCGGGGGTTAAAAATACTGATTGTTCACGTCCTATATCCAGCATAGAGTTAACCTCGAATGTTTCCACTTATAGGCTGAAGAGCAGTCCGCTTCCACATTTGCAAAGTCATCTTTTATTCACACACGTAGGTCGATAGGCCTAAAGGTAAAAATAGAAGCTTTATCGAATACATTACGGCTTATCCGTCTCGAGATGCTCGCATCTTGTAAATGAAATCCCATGGCTTTTATTGTCTATTCAAATGGAATTTCGAAGGTGCTCCGTTTTCCTTTCGACTCCAGTTACTTGATCCTTTCTTAAGATAACTATCTATATATATTTTTGTTCTTTTTTTAATTTGGTTTCGCGATCTTGTGCATTTAGCCAGTGTCAGGTGATAAAATATTTCAATTTGTGCATATTTCATAATAGAAGTTCTAGTCACATGTCAATTTCAAGCAAAGGAGTCAAAGTTCAATCATAATCAAGTCATGCTCCAATCAAGTGGTAGATACTACCATTGGAGTTTTGGAGCGAAAGCAAAAGTCACGTTTTTCATCTTTGTGTGATTTGCCTGCACTCATGCATGTTTACTAAGTATTAATGGTTAATAAACCACCATTATTACGTATTATCACTCGAATAATCACAAGTTATGGAAAATACTCAAAATCAGCAATGATATCTTTTCACTTTCGCGCCAAAACTGTTTGCGCCTACATGCCAACGCTTTTTTTCACTTTCGCGGCAAAACCTCCTATCTATATTTAGTTAGTGACTTTATTTGTGTGAGTTAGCAGTAAAGCAACTTTCGCATTTCCCAGCTGTCAGGAGGATAACCTCATTAGAAGTAGAACGCGCCGTCGACAACTTTCAAGTATACGTTTAATGAAGCAATGAAGGCTTTCCCTCCACACTTCAGCGGGAGAGCCATTATTTTTACTTGCAAATAAGCAGGATTTGGTTAAATTTGTGTGAATATTTCCGGCTTGGTGTATCGTGAATGCTTACATAATTTGTTATGGGATCAATTTGTATTTTGCGTTTTAATAAGCATAACGTTTACATTTAACATGCTTATAACTCTTATTGTGTTCTCGAAGGGACAGTAATCTAATGCTAAACTACTGACCAATTGCTTATGTTTCCTAAAATTATATACATCTATGCAGCAAAGACCTAAGTTATCAACAAGGCATCGAGCTTATAGGTAACTCAAGCGCTCAAGCCTACTATCCTGGACCATAGTCCAACAGTCAAACAGTCAAACATGATACGCCTAGAATGAACTACTCTCAAGTATATGTTATTCCCAGTGATTCTATATTTTCTTTTATGATAATATATAGTAATGTAATTTTTCCAAAATAAAATATGTGAAAAATTTGCTTTATCGCATTATTCCTGAAGCAGATAAATAGGATAAAACGTTCCGAAGCTAACATAAATCCTGTACAAACATTTCGCATTACGGCGCCCCGTGGGACACTAATAAAGAACTCTCTCAGTATATACGATACCTTTATCTATTCACCATAAAAGATCCTTCTTTTATCCCTTGGGAAATGAGAAGACGCTCCTAAAAACATAAAGATCAATATTAACACCAAGCAAACAAACACTTGTATACCCACAGCAACAACACTAAAAACAGTTTAAGTTTCAAATGTTAACATAAATCATTCCATATGAATACATTTTATGGATAAAGGCATAAATGCAATTCCTTTTTGGAACTACGAACGTGTTTAGTTTTAAAGCGGAGCTAAAACCACTTTAGGAACAAACTAGTAGGTTTACTTACTTACTCGTAAATATAATACAGCAGCAAGGCGAGGGTTCAAACATATATAAATGTAGCAGCTAGAACCAACACGTCAGACGGTTCAGTGGAAACAAGAAACAACCTCCAAGAATACTTTTGCTATCTTTAGATCTGTGTTGCTTGCACCTTTTGTGCTTTGCTCTTAAGTGCTCCTTTCACAACTCATTGAGTAACACAAGAGTCCATCAAACGGAAGCTTGGTCCGTTTTGCCGCCTAAGAAAATATTGGCGAAATGTCTCCCGTTAATAATAATTTAGATGAAACATCGTCGCCGCAAGGAAATTAACACCGCTTCCTCGAGATTAAGTAACAAAGGGAAAATGTTCCTCTGTCCGTAATAGGCATTTTGTAAACAGCACCGATGAAAATTGCTCTGAAACAGGCTTTCCTCGTAGCCCACGATCCCATCGTTCTAATCTACATGAATACATTATGCAGGTCATCAAAAATTCGAATGTAGCGACCAACTTCGTAATGTATACATTAGCTATGTACGAGTTACCTGTTTAGACGAAGTTTGAGCCGCCTATCGTTGCTTGCTTAGTCTCGGCTCTCAAGCTAACTTTAACGTTACTTTAAACATTACCGAGCTAAGTTTACCCAGGGGACTCTCAACGAGACATCAAACAAACATTCATCAATACCTTATCCAATATTATTATTAGATTCATCTCAATAAATTCTAGAGTAAATATGAAAAATGTTTCTAAGAAATATTTTATATTTTCGGAACAGATCAGTCAGTTAGCCTAGGACCCTTTTCAGTTCAGCGTAGGTACTTCAAGATTTATTAATACTCAGCTAGATTCAAGGAGGGTCATTTGAGTGTACCGACTTCAAATAGAAAGTCGGAGTATCAAATGAAAAATTTTGTTAACTTTGCAAAATAACATTAAAACTTTGTCTCCGTTTTCCTCCAAAATTTCATTATACTCGGTATTGAACCAAGAGCCAGGGAAGTATTAAACATTGTTGGTTCGTTACTCAGACACAATAACAACAAAATAGATTCTCGAGTAGCAACTACGCAAAGTTTGCTATTTGTTTATTCTGAACTCAATTTAACTATTTTAATTAAACTCCGGTGAAGTATTTACACAATTTAACCGTTTGTCCTACCGTGATAGAGTTACAATTAGATTAAATGTAGAGTAATTTAAGGTGAACCGTTCAGAAGAGACAAAATAATTTCAAATACTGCTTGAGTTAATAGTTTTATCTATTCGAATATCAGGCTTTTCAGTTTATTGGTACTATTTCTCTTGACGATGTTTAAATCCACTTTGTCTTGTTTATCCTAGGGGAGTGGTGCACTTCTGCAGCAACTTTACTATTACGGTGAAAAATGTTTTAAAAGCATTTTGTTATTTTATACCATAGGAAGTGTAGGAATCATAAGATAGAATCTAAGCAAAAGCAGACTCACAATATGCATACCAAACTAAGAATATTCTATTGATTTGTTGGTATAAATGTTTGATTTTTATATAGTGGAATTTTATCAAATGGAAAAAATACAAAATGTATTTAGTACTAGTTGCGCACCGCGGTTTTGCCCGCATAAGTCCCGGACCGAGCGGGAATTTCGGGATAAATTAGCCTATGTCAATCCAGGGTGTCAGCTACTTTCATACCAAAATTCATCAATTCGTCTAGCCGTGCATGAAGAAGTAACAAACATACAAACACACTCACAAAATATCGTCTTTATAATATGAGTGTGACTAGTTAGTCTACCTAAGTACATCAGAGAAAGTTTAAAAGTTGCGCCAATGACGGAAAATTTGAGAAGTAATAAGCATCGAGATAGGAAACATGCCTACGGTTTGAGCTACAAAATTCTTAGTAATAAGTTGGCATGGTGTGGATTTGTCATAAAGGGAATGAAAGTCATGTAACGAAAGAAAGTTTTACGTATGAATGTGGATTGATATAGAATTAGGGGAGAGCCAAAGAAAATATGGCTGGTGGAGATGATGGCTAACAAATAAAATAGAGTGGGAGAACCAATAGTGTTTAATCACTGATAGTGTTTCTTTGTGAGTAGATACGATAACATTCTTGGATAAACCGTAGAGTTTTACTGTTTTTCCGTCTTAATAATTCCTTTTTAGTAGTTCAACGAAAAATAATAAACCTATCAAATTATGTAACGCTTGCCGGGCTTGTCTCGTAAATAACCATAATAATTTTAGTCGGCATGTTTTGGTGTCTAGGCCGAACTCATTATATAAACTAAGCACGATTTGGTCTCAACGTATCTACGTTCGGACTTTTGATATAAACCAAATGTAGATACCGAATATTTAGTAATATCTAATAAATATATAAAATTCTCGTGTCGCGGTGTTAGCTACCAAACTCTTCCGAAACGGCTCGACAGATTTTTATGAATTTTTGTGTGCATTTAGGATAAGTTTGAGAATCGGTCAACATCTATTATTCATACCCCTAAATGCTAAATGTGTGTTACCTCATAACTTCTCTCCACGTGAGCCGATTTCGAAATTTTTTTAGTTTGAAAGTTGTTGCTTTCTAATTGGTTCCATTTAAATTTGATCAAGATCTGATCAGTAGTTCTTGAAATATCGTCAATAATGCCTACTTTGTGGACTACTTTGACGATGTTCTCGTTTACCCGACTTCAAAAGTTACTTCATAACTTCTTTCGTTGTGAGCCAATAATGTATAGTATGTAATGTATAGTCAATAATGCGTGTTAAATACACTAAATCTGATCAAGGTTCCGAAGATAAAGCGGTTTTTTTAAGCTTTGCTTGCGTTTAATTATTAAAATAAATGCCATGTAAAATATATATATATATATATATATATATAAGAAAATAAACTAACGTATTCACACTCACAGCCCACACTAAGTTCAAGGACTTGTATCGTGAGTGACGGAAACCAATGTCCCTTGGGATGGAAAATGGTACTCCTGCCGGGATTGAACCCAGGTCCCACGTCCCGAGGAGGGGCAGGCTTGCCCACTGCGCCAACTTGGTCGTCAAATAATGCAATATAGTTATTAAAGTGAATAGTCATTATATAGATATACATAGGTTAATATAATTCCAGTTATTATACTCGTAGTTCCTGTTTAAAAAAATATTTAAAAAATGCGCCCCGAGTTTCATGCCAAGTTCTTCTCGAGATAGCTGTAATTTTGCGAATCTGGCAGTAGAGTCATTAACCTTCATGAGTGCCTGCTTGGGGCCCATGTTAATAAAGATTATGCAAAGTTTTTTTTTTTTTCTATTAAATCTCTTATAGTATGTTAGTACCTAGCACACAGAAGACGGCAAAGGTTGCCGGATGGAGCCTGAGCGTGTTGTGTCGGATTAATCTAGTCAATATTGATTTACACGAGAATTCCGCGACACGGCCTCGTTAATGGAGCAATTCCCTGATGTCGAGCAGCATATACCTGGGAAAGCTTTGTATTGTAGGTATTGACTTGTTGGTTTTATTTGGAATAATGTTTATTTGTTACTTGTTATTAGGTTAAATGGAGGTGAATTGATTAAATACTTCTTCCACTGTAGGACGCTAAAGCATCGTATAGAAGTATTTTGTTTGTATATAGGTACTTATTTACAATCACTATTAGGTATTATTGACATTTAATAGCTTTGGTAAAAACTTATTCTCTTTTATTTTTTATTAGTAGCATGAACACAATTTTCCTTGTTTAAGAAAATTCGTCGTTCTGGTTGCGGATATGATTGTGTGACGATAATATATCCAGTGTGTGAGACAAGTCTGTGCTCTTTTTACGGGCTTCCAACTTTTCTCCATTTTTACATAAGTAAAAAATCGATTAATTACTATTTTATAAATACAATTCATTGTTTGTATATGTCGGATTCTGATTTATAATGTTTCCATAACCCACAAGGCTCCTGTAATTGCGTTTATCGTTTTGTCCCTATATGTTCATTTATTGTCCTTAAATGTGTTATTGTTATATATGTTTTATTTACCTTTGCACCTAAGACTCTCATCCAATCAGGCTTAAACGATACCTGTACCACTCCCATTTAGCGATTAGATCCATCCTCCTACACAATGTATTGTCATCTGATAAAGACCCTTTTCTTACACAAAAGAACAAAGAGCCAGATTGGCACTTTCTCGCGAAGTAAAACCGTAAAAAGGCTACGTAGCTTCCATGTTCATTTGTGCTTCCATACGGAAAATATTTCTCATAGTATGGTATTAGGTCGCATATGTTTGGATAAAAGATTACCTTCAAAATGGATCTGAAACTGTGAGAAACTATTTTCTACATAAGTTCTAGCTTTTACGTAAGGAAAAGGCTAAAACTAATATACAAAATACGAGTAGTGTTTTGCGGAAAGTTGTTAAAACTAGTAAGTACTACAGGGAATGTTTGATAGATGGTAAGTCTGATAGACTCCATACTTTTTATTTCTATTTAAAAAAAGGCCAACACTGACAAAAATTAGAGATATAAGCCCTTTTTTATGAACGGGATATATCCCGGATGTATAAGGTTTGAATCTAACCCATCTAACCTAACTTCTTAATGGATTTGAGAAGAGGGCTTCACTATTTCAACGATGCTGTTTTTTCTTATTTAAGTGTAAAAATAAATATATTTAAACATAAAATGTAGCGCGGTCTGCCTTGTCAACCATAATTGACAAGAGTTCAATACGTCCAGTACTTGGTTGAGTGGGATTTTCAACTTAGCGTTACAGTGCTTTGGAGAGTTTAGTCAATACTGATTATATAGTCCTAAGAAGATACCAGTCGTTTAGTCGATACCTACAAACGGCCTATAAAATCATGACCCTAGCCTGCCCGATCATCATTATCCTTAGCTTATCTCAAGTCCACATAGACCTCTCCCAAAGCGCGCCACTGAGCCCGATCTTCTGCTCTTCTTTTCCAGTCGTTACCAGCAGCCCAACGTATATCGTCGCTCCATCTAGTCACAGGGCGTCCTCTGCTACGCTTACCGATTTGCGGTCGCCACTCCAGAACTCGTCTTCTCCAACGGTTGTCAGTTCTGCAGCATATGTGACCAGCCCACTGCCACTTCAGCTTGCTAATCCTTTGAGCTATGTTAATGACTTTCGTTCTCTGGAAGATTACTTCGTTCCGGATTCGATCTCTTAGAGTTGCACCGGTCATAGTTCATTCCAAAGCCTGCTCGATAGTAAATAGTAAATACGACAAGCAAGATTTCTCATGAGGGAAAGCTTTTGTCGCCGAATCTTTTGCTTGAACGGAATGTTATTCAAGCATTAAAGCTCTGAATTATTTAATGTTGTGCAGTGTACTATTACAATGTGATATAAACATGTCATGTTGCAGAGGACTATAACATTTCACAGTATACTATCAAATGTGCATATTTCGTGCATAGTGTCGTCGTAGTCATAAACGTTACCTTCTATTCCGTAGAAGCACTAAAATATATGCTTATAAAAGTTTATTTTCTTTACATAGAGAGCAAACTTGCTTGAATGTTAACCTCTGAATGTAAATTGGTCTGAAAATTGAGACTTTGTATAGACTACGTGCACAACTTACATTACTGCCAATGTTAATGTTTGTATATTATTTGCCCGTATATTTACAGCAATGGTTGGATATATTTTCTAAAGTCGCAGATTAGGCGAGTAATATTTTTTCTCTTACGTCTCAGGAGGTTTATCTGAGTTTAGCCATTACTTCCCAGTTCCCGCTACTTTTCCTTATAGGACGCGTTATCCATCATAATATTATTTCTTAATCTCATGAGTAAAGGTTTTTGCCGAAAGTGAATCATCCTTTTTCTAAGTCCGTTAGCATTTCATAGTCCGAGGTCCCATTAAGGTAATAAGGTTAGACTCGGCAAATGTCTGTGTCTGCTGCACTCATCTCATTATTTTCTAAAGTAACGACCCCTAGTCTTATGCATCTGGCCTTTGATTAATTAGTCAGGCTAAGTGAAGATGTGAAACATTATTATTAAGCGAAAGCTTTTTTAAGTTATTAAGATTGGAGCAAGGCGTTATTATAAGCGTTACGCATGTCTATAACATCTGCAATTGTTAATTCAAAGCTCCTATTGGCACTGTAATACGTACCTCTCCCTGAGACAATTATAGCTGGTAATTACACTGGCAACTCACTTGTTTAGTGCCTTTTGACTGTCGAAAAGTGTTACTGCCTTAAAGCGGACTTGCAAGGTCTACTACGTCGTTGGGTGACGTAGTTTCATCTTAGTGCAAGGGAGGTTTTTTAATTTCCTTCTTCCCTGGGGAAGTTTATCTCCCATAGGCGTTCACCTATCCGCCTAAAACCGGCCTCTATTAAATCTCGTTTTACGTAGACAGTCATCATTTTTTCTTTTATAGTAAAACGCATTCACATTCTCAGTCTCAGCCAGTTTTAAGACTTGTATCATGGTGGCCGAAAACATTCATATCACACACACAATCACACCCAGAACCAGAAACACAATATATTCACCTAACAGCACAATCACATTTCACAAATCATTAAGTATTAATTTATAATTCTTTACTAATCCGTAATTTGATTACTAATTAATTGCTCTTAAAATCTAATGGAGGAATATGCCTTTTATTTTTTATGCACAAGTTATCTAAGTTTATGTTTATGTCTACTGTACGTGTGTATGTCAATGAACTCCTCCAAAACGGCTGGACCGATTTGAATGAATTTTTTGTATGCGTTTGGGTGGCGCCCTGGATGGTTTAGATTCACAAATCAGCCCGGCAGATGGCGGTGCAGGGGTCCGCTAGCGGAAATTGCATACGGGCGAAGCCGGGGCGAATCACTATTATAATATATATTTATATATTAAATTACAGATGTAGGTATATTATAATATATATCTTTAATTTTTAATTCTTTTTATTTATGTTTATTTAAAAAAAAAATATAGATAGTATTGATTAGTGCTTCACTTTAGATTCTACGTAAACAATACCAAAGACACATCAAGGGAAATATCTTTATAGGAGATAGGTACGTCTTCACATTCCATCAAGTAAATGGCAGACCTGAATAGTAAACATCTCCTTAGTTATGCATGCTGTTTTCTGCCAAATTGTATTTTCTCAGATTAATTTAGCAAAAGGTTCTAGGGTCGAAATAATCTCATTTTACAGGTACATGGTTCGGCAAATTGAGGGCAAGGAATCGGAATTAAGCAGCAAGCGAAAAATGGACGTCCGAAACCTTTTTTGTATACCTAATAAATGTTATGCTAAGGAAATCTGAAATTATTGCAAATTTTCTGTGTTTACTCCTCTTTGGAGGCGGTAGGAAAAACAATTTCGTCGCCTTGGCGTTTAGCCCGAGTGAAAATAATGTTACGTCATTTTCTCTAGAGGTGAGAAACAAAGTGATTCCCTTTACAGCGCGTATTTTCTATCTAAGTTGCGATGTATTACGGTTATCTTGTATAAAGAACAAAAGCAATAAATTTGCCCCCTTTGAAAATAATTAAGACCTTTAAAAATAACTTTAGGCTGAAAGTTTGTGTGTAAGTGTGTAAGTATGTTTGTTCCCTCTTCACGCTTTAACGGCTGAACGGATTTGAATGAAATTTGGAATGTACATAGGTTATACCTAGGATTAACATATAGGCTACTTTTTAACTTCATAATAGCGGGCGAAGCCGCGGGGCACGGCTAGTTCTTGTATATATATCTTCGAATCTCGGAAACGGGTCCAACGATTTTCATGAAATGTTGTATGCGGGGAGTTTCGAGGGTGATAAATCAATCTAGCTGGGTTAAATTTTTAGAAAACGTCGTTTTAAATTTAAAAAGACCGAGCAAAGCTCGGTCATCCAGGTACTTATTATAAATCCTGAAGTGATAAAAACAAAGAAATGTGTGTAAGTGTGACCGACTTCAAAGGTTACCTCATAACTTTTTTATTTGATTTGATTTTGATGATTCTTTTTTTATTTGAAAGCTGGTGCTTTTCTCGTGGTCCCATTGAAATTTGATTAAGATCTGATCTCTTGTTTTTGAGAATAATGCGTGTTTAATACATTAAATCTGATCAAGGCTCCGAAGATAAAGCGGTGAAGTCGGTTTTTTAAGCTTTGCTTGCGTTTAATTATTCTTCATGTCGTTGTGTCGTAACGACTGAATCGATTTGGATAAAATTTGGAATGTTCATTGATTAGGATTAACACATAGACTAAGATAAAAAGAAATAACGCGGGCCAAGTTGCGGAGCACGGCTCGTCACACTAATATTATAAAGGCGAAAGTTTGTGGGTGTGTTTGTATGTTTGTTACTTATTCACGCTCAAACTGCTGAACCAATTTTGTTGAAATTTGGTATGGAAGTAGCTGACACCCTGGATTAACACATAGGCTACTTTTTAACCCGGAATTCTGGTACGGGTCCTACGCGGATAGCTGCGGCCGCGGGGCGCAGCTAGTGTATATGCTAGTAATATAATTCTTATATAAATAAAGAAGATATTCAACTTACCAGTTCTTCAGAAACTTCACAGTATTGAACACAACTTGAAATATATTTACGTGAGTAAATCAAATATGCTAATCAAATACCAAGCCTAATATCCAACGACCAAAGTTTTGAATTACAAATAGAAAATTACAAGCCAGGAAAGGTAAATTGACATCTGAAAGGGAAAAAGCGGAACTTTCAAGGTCGGAAACGTAACTTCAGCAATCCGTGATTTATCGATCGGTCCTCGGCCATCGCAGTGTTTGTTATTCCGAAAGCGTTGACCGAACGGAAATGTCATTATTATTTATTTAAATCCAATTTCTTATCTAATAAAATCCCACCCTTACTTTGTTAGATAACGAAATATTCAAATAGAATACAAGATACTCATAATGAGAGTTGAAGAAAACTTAAAAAACGGATTGTATGAAACTTACAATATGGAATTACTAACTAAATTAAAACTTCATACATCTATATTCATTCTTTATTACACAAAAAAGTTAAAAGTTAGACTTAATGCTAGAGAATTTCTCAACCAATCAACCACACATGGTAAACGAGAATAAAGTTCCAAGCGTGCATTAAATTGGTATCAAGTTTGAGGTAGACTAAAGAAAGATGATTGATTAAAATTATCAATAGAAATATACATAATTATGTTTTTAGTATGCATATAGGTACTAATTAGTATGAGATTAATATGGTTCTAATTCATAATAATGAACAAAGAAGAAATATATATTAAATACAAACAAAATTAATTCAGAGAAATGTAGGACGGTCACTTAAAGGTTAACGAAACTTTAAGTGGGCCTATACAAGCCCTAACCCTATACTGTAAAAGATGCCACTATGAGCCACTAAGCTTATAGGTAATTCAAGTACTGAAGCGCACTATCAGTGCGTACCCATCATGGCGGCATTGCTTCTCTAAATTGCACAATACGTAGAGCCAAATACGTAGCATTTTGATCACTCGAATCCATTCGTTTTGAGACGAATTTACATCCGAAAAACAAATAAACCTGAAACAGTAATTCCAACTTTCCACCACGACCATTTCCTTTCTATTTTTACTTCTTTTGATACCTATGGTTAGGTTAGGTACTGTGTTGTTTGTAAATAGCGAATATATAAGTATGCTTTTTGAGTGCTAAGAGTACATTAACAAATCGACGTAGGAATGAGTATGTATGCTTGGAGAACTCAATTTACTGACTAGAGTAATTATTGGATCGGTACCTGTTTAAGGCGGACAAGGACGGTAACCTATATACACCTAGCCTGCTCGCGTGCACGCGGTGCCCCTGCTGATCAACGAACCTAGCTTCAGTGAATCGTAAAGCATCCTATAGGAGGGCTGACAAATAAATACTTATGTCAATTCTTTACATGTGGATTCACAATTTAGTTCATGTTGTGCGGACACATAGTGGGAGAAGGAAAATATGATGTTTAAATAAGTTATATTTATTGTACGGTATTTGGAGATACTTTTTGGGACAGGAAGTCCTCAAATTGACCTTTCTTAAAATTAATAAGTAAAAATCGACCTACGCCGCGTTTGAAACTTTAATTACATTTCAGAAACGCTATAAATACTCTGTGGGCTCTGTGGTAAGCCATAAATACCCGAGAACGTGCGTTAATAACTTGCGGAAAGTATCTTAACTTTATTATATTTGGCTAAAGGAGGGTTTAATAATTAAGTTATTAAGAATTAATGATAATAGATAATGTTTTTACAAGCTTTTGTTTAGTTTCACCTGTCGCGTTGTCTGTCTGTCGGTCTGTAATCAAATCTTACAAGATAAATTAGACGCACTTCCCGATATCCGATTGGACTCAAATTTGGTGTACTAATAAGTACACCGAAATTGTCACCGAAGATAAATATATCTTCGTTGACAATACGATGATATGGTATGGCTATGGCCATATTCCGTCACCATCATCAGTCCGGCTCCATGGTACCATATCATTGTATTTGAACTTCTGAACTAAACAAGATAAACCCATCGAATTTTGGTCTTGTTTGATTAGTCTTGACAAGTTCTTTAGTCCATTTTTATTGTAAATCACGACTTAATATTGTGTACGAATTATATTATTGTGACCTTTTTATTTGCATAATTTTACACGTCAAAAAATCCATCATATGTCATAAAGTTATTCAGCATATATATTTTATAGTCTGTATCCCATTTGGATAGGTTAGGATAGGTGTTTTTGATCTTATAACAATATGCATTTAGTCCTCCATGTTCAGCTGAATTGTTCAAAACTATATAAATATGTTATGGCACATAAAAATGGCTAACGATGCAAAAATTTTATGTCTAACATACACTATTTAAACTAAGTATTATGACGAAAGTTTACATAGTTTGCAACGACTTCCATATAAATAGAGCTACGTTAAATTCGTCGTCTTTAAAATATTTATTACAATCATTATATAAAAAAAACGCACAAGAGCTATTTTAATATTATAGTTTTTATGTTTTAGTTATAAGCTGGAGGGTATCGAATATAATTCCTCTCGCATGATCGCAATTTGAATTTCGTATGCGAGGATTGTTGAATAATTTACAGAAAAAATTACGCTTCATGTAGATAGGAACCGTCTATTGTTGGTACCTACTCGTTATACGTATATTCTGTGACCCTACGTGAACTCATAAATGTAAGAGTAATTCGTTTATGTAAATCTTTCGGTATCGGTAGCTCTATAATATATACTTAGGTAATTTATTTGTAACCTAAGTGCCTTTTGTGATTACGATGGTAGTGGTAAGCTAGTAGGCCAGCTACCATAGACTTTGACCTTGTTAAATGTATATATGTGCTTTTACACGCGGCTTCGCTTGCATAGAAGCCATTAAAACAATGTTTTTATATTTCGTAAAAAAAAAAGTATCCTATGTTACTTCTAATACCTCCAAGAATATTTGTACAAAGTTTCATAATGGTCGGCTAAGTAGTTTTCGCGTGAAAGCGTAACAAACAAACTTACATTCACATTTATAATATTATTATTAGTAGGGATATTTGTTTGCTATCAGTTGTCAGTCAGCAAAAAATTTATTTAATACTTGTAGCTAAAATGCCGGAACCACAGGATTGTATTTTTAAGTATAAACAAGTGAAGTGAAGAATAATCGAGATGCTCTATCTGGAAATACTATACGAAACGAAAAGACTTTCGATTAAGTCAACTTTAAAAAAAAATACAAAATCAAAATTTATCCAGCCGTTTTGACGCTACCGACAGACATATACACTGATACACACTACAAACTTCCTTCCCTCTTTTTCGTTGGTGGTTAAAAATACAAGCACCAGCCTATAAATTAATAACCTACCTACCAAATCAAACCTGCTCCTGATTATTTAAGTATGTGCCTAATATCTGTTGTAAAGCATAATCATCAGTTTTGGTAAGCATTTATCTCTTCCTGAAGTCAAGTAATTAGTAGGTTATTAGAAGGTTTTAAACGGTGGTTTTTAATTGGATCCCGAAACTGCTGTTTGTTGGTAAATTAAATTGTAGCATATTTCGTAGCAAATGCTCAGCCATTATGTTGATTCTACGAATTTGAAGTACTTACGTAATTTAATTGTGTGTTCTTATTTCCAGGCAACCCCCGTAACAAATGTGCGCTACAGCCGGGCCACAGTCTCATGGACTGGATCCGACTTGGCAACTCTGGCAAAGACCTCACCGGGGTAGGCGGTAGAATACGAGCGGTCTCGCCGAAGGAGCTGGCACTGCACAGCAAAGAAAGTTAGTACCCATACATATGCCGGTTTTTAAGAAACCCTCGTTACAATTAACCGTCTATATTTTGAAGCATGATTTTTGATTTTCCAATGGGCTGACTCTTAAGTCGGCATATCTGGGAAGTACCTCATTAGTAAACCCCATGACAGGTCTTAACCTGTCTCAGAAAGGCCTGTCGCAGAGTATCATGAGAGTGTTCCAATACAAAAAAATCTTTCTACGTCAATGCGAGCACCTTTTTTTTACTACAGCTGGTTAGTTATCCCCTTTACTTCTTTGCACACAAACACGCAAGTTCACGCGTGCCAATCTATGAAGTATTTTTTTTAATTTCATGAAAATTCGCCTTATGCTAATGTAACAAGGCGAAGAAATCATTCGTCTATAAAATATATATGAATTTACTTTCACATTGTTCTGATATAAAATGAGAAAACAAAGTGGTTTCAAAAAAAACATTTATGTGATTTGATATTTGTTTCCCTTATATTTTTAATTTTATGAATATTATAAGAAAAATAAGTTTGTTAAATATGCCGAGTAAAACGGATACAAATCCACGCGTTTTTAGAGACATTATGGTATCACCCCTTAAATGTACATCGTAACCTGCTCTATTCCCAGAGTGTAGCAAATATTATTGTTTGTCTAGCAACGGGAGTGCAGCAAATGTTTGTCTGGCAACTCTACAAGCATCTAACAGAAATAGTTGTCCTTTTACGAGTTGATTTACCGAAGGAACTGCCATGGTGCTGTAAAGTTAACTAATACTTTGGAGATTGCACAATGCATAAGCTAATGAACAGTCTTACTATTAAAGTTTTCGTGAGTTTGACACATTATACTTTATATAAATGAAACGGCTTGAGGTCGACTCTTGCGACCTAGGTTTCGGGGATGTCCGATCCCCATTATCAGGCGAGTTCACGACGGAAGGTCACGGCGCTCACTGAGTGAGTCAAGCCGTTTCATTTATATGAAGTCTAATGAACAGTCATTAACTTAAATGGGTTCCTTTTTGTGAGATATCCATGCGTACCTATAGTTACTAAGAGCGACAATAATATTCACAATTAAGCAGTTCGTCTAGTACTATTATTAACCATAAACTTGGAGCAAAAATTGCCTGGTTCATAGATATGTTTTATGGATTCTTAAGATGATATATCTTCTTTTTCTATTATAGTTTTCAGTCTACTGTTTAGTTATTAATGATATTTTTCTTTTCAGGCGATGCCTGGTTGGCTATCCGTGGACGCGTCTACAACATCACACATTATCTGCCTTATCATCCAGGAGGTAAGCATGTATGTTCGTTTGTTCGTACACTGACATAAATCATTACAGACTTGACATAGTCCTTGATTGATGCGGACTTAACTTATCTTCTTACAGGTCCAGAGGAACTGATGCGTGGTGCTGGCATGGATGCCACACAACTCTTCGATAAAGTACACCCGTGGGTCAACTACGACTCACTTCTATCAAAATGCCTCGTAGGGCCTTTACGTCACGACCTGCCAGACGCAGAAGAACTCTTCGACACATCAAGCATATCCTCAAAATCGGATAGATTAAAAGAACCGTCCAAAGCTCAAGAACTAGTTCGCAAATCGATGGAAAACCTAGCGAACTGTATAACGCCAGTCAGAAAGAAAATCGCCACTAAAAGCGACGAGGCAGGCAAAGGAAGCCCGCCGAGCAAAATCATGCAAAGCCTCATACAGTCCAGTGATTTGCCCGTTTCGATAAGTCGTAGAGCCGCGGCAAGTCCGGTGAAAAAGGCTGATAAAGGACCGGAATTGCCGCAGCCTTTACGTTACGATTGGATACAAACGTCGACTAAGCTAACGATTTACGTATACACGGGGCCTTTGGCGAACCCCGGCGGATGCGCGAGAATAGCCGAAGGTTTCCTTCTAATAGAAGTGGCCACGAACGGCTGGCTGAGAACACTCAAAATAGTCCCCGAGGCGCAGTTACGTGAGCCACTACAGTTGAGGGTCTTCGCGGAGAGCGGGAAAATAGAGGTGAGGTATTAAGGCTGGCTGAAAATGTTTTCTTTTTTTTGTGTGTGATTCCGTCCGTCCGTCTGTCAGAGCCATTTATCGTCTAAACTATACAAGCTAATAACTTCAAATTCTCAGCGAATATCCTACTAACATTATAAATCCGAAAGTTTAAGCGGGCGAAGCTGCTGGGCACGGCTAGTAATTAATAAGCTTGTGCCCAAAGCCAAAAATAGAAATTCAAATGACGTAAATAATAAAATCCCTCTCCCTCCGCGGACCCTGCGCTGTGCAGACGTGTTTTACATAATCCTCCGTGTCAAATAATTTATTATTTAACTGCAAAATACCGAAACAAAAAACTAAGTGAAATAATAGGAGCGCAGAACTTACAAGAGCTGCCTCGGCGAGCGCAAGAGCAAGAACACCGCAAGGGACAGAGACAGATACATTTCCGTGAGTTCACTTTACCTCGTAAACGTACTTGTGTGCGTAAATCGACTGTGCTACTGTGCCTGCTTCGACGTCTACGCAGACATCTTTCGTCGAAAGAATTAGGCTAGAGTCCACTAGCAATAATGTCGGTCAAGCGTTCTCCGCCTAAACCACGCCACTTACAGTTAGCACCACCAAACATCACTGCCCAACAATACAATTCTGACTCAGCTATTGACGATTTACGACAAACGACGGACATAGATAACAATTACTTTAACATCACCAAGCGCCAGAAGCGTATGTTTGAAGAATTAGACACTCCAGATCAGCCGGAGCCGTCCTTAGCTGAAGTTAAAACCATGGTCATTGAGTTAAGCGCACAACAAGATAACAAATTTGAATTGATAAACAACGCTTTAGTGACCATCATGGCACAAAACCAGGATATTCAAAAATCCCTTGTAATGCAAGTCCGCCAAAATGAAGAGCTAAAATCTGAAATGCAAGTCCTTCGACAGGAAAATAGCGACTTTAAGAAGAAAGTAGTGAGTCTAGAAAGCAAAATAGATATGTTGGAGCGGAATTCACTCTGTACCACTGTTGAAATCCGGAACTTACCAAAATTAGATAACGAAACCAAGAAGCAACAAATCACCATAATACAGCAACTTGGTTTAACTCTTGCATTGGAAACTCCCATACAGGGATCAGAAATAAAAAATGTTTACCGCAGTAAATCTGACACACTGTTAGTAGACTTTACCACATCGAGCCGTAAAGAATCGCTTGTCTCCCAATTCAAAACATACAACAAATCTCGTCGCTTATGTAAAGAACAGCCACTAAACTCAGAACAGCTCAAGGCTCCAGGAGCTGCGCGTGTAATATATATCTCTGAGTGCCTTTCGAACAAAGCTCGGCGTATTTATTATCTTGCACGCCAAGATGTTAAGAATAAGAAGATAGTGGCAGCATGGACGTCTTTTGGAAGAGTTTACGTAAAGAAAGAAGAAGAAGGTAAACCTATTCGCGTCGATGAGGAGCAAGAACTGCACCAGCTTCTCATTTGACTAAGCCTAGATTTAAATATTTCTATTTTTGTCATTACATTCACTCTAAAATCGTTTTATGCTACAATTATTTGCGCTACTATTAATAATCAACACACACACGCACACTTACTCCAATACACACTAATACACCTACATTACCTCACAAAGTTTGTCACTCGTTACATCATGTCAACCGATAACAATCCCAAAACACTTTTGTTTACAAAGCCTTGTAAGTCGAATAGGTTTCTTGTGGTATGTACAGGTCCGGACTTAGGTGATACAAATTATAACAGAATAAAATATACTAATTATAAATTATTGTTTATTAAATGTGGAGAACTTACGTTTCCACATTTAATAATTAGTGATGGATTTTAATAGTATTGAATCTGTCAACCTAGGTCTGGATTCTTTCACATTGGCTAACTCAGTCATATGTGATATAGAGGCAATACAAGGCTACATAAAAACCGATAATCACTGCGTTCTCAATCTCATATCACAAAATATTAGAAGTATCAACTGCAATATGCATTGCTTTAGTACACTCATTTCAAGATCTCCTATCGAATGGCACCTCATGGTTTTCTCAGAATGCTGGCTTCAAGGTGGTAAACACGTCCCGCAGATCACAGGTTACAATTATACAGCAACTTCGTCGCACAAAACACAAAATGAAGGTGTCGTCATATATTACAGCGATAAACTCAATGTAAAATTCGAAGAACCGCCTATATGTGATGCTAATTGCCTTATGCTTACCATTGACACTGAAGTATGTATTATAGGTATCTATCGGCCGCCCAGTTATCAGAACATTACAAATTTTCTCAATTCCTTAGACACCATCCTATCCAAAAGTTCCAAGTATAGAAATGTAGTCATTTGCGGCGACGTTAATGTTGACATCTCACCAAATACCAACGACAAACGATCGCATGACTACTTGAATCTTTTAGCGAGCCATTGTTTACTCCCAGGACATACCAATACAACTCATGGTAACACATGCCTAGATCACATAATGCTGAAAACCAAGCTTGAAACAACTTGTTTTGTTATTGAGTCTTCGATTACCGATCACGAGGCAGTTGCGGTAAGTATAAATCTAAAAACTAAATTAACCTCATCCAATAAGCCTAACATTCGGATAGACTACGAACACCTTGACCTTGCCATGAATACCTTGAATTTTCAGCCTGTATTCAACAGTCCCGATGTCAATTTAGCTACGAATATACTGGCCAGCATACTGAAGACTACTATCAAAAATAACTCATGTGCTGTTAAAACTAGGAGAAAAAGAATAAACAAACCATGGGTCACAAATGCTTTGTTACGCTGCATGAGAAATAGGGATAATCTGTACAAAAAACTAAAAAAGGATCCAGGAAATGAAGTACTGAAGATAACTTACAAAAGATATAGAAATTTTTGTAATGCTCAGCTTAAAAAAGCGAAAAGAAAATATGAGAAACAAGAGATTGAGAACGCAAAGGATAACAAAAAAAGACTTTGGGATGTTATCAAAAACATAAGTGGACAAGGGAAAGCAACAGACCATTCTAACTGCCTTTTGTCACCAAATAATCCTCAAACAAGTATAAATGACGTAAATAATTTTTTTGCCAATATTGGTAAAAACATAGCAGAATCGTGT
Organism: Lomographa bimaculata; assembly: GCA_948107665.1. Classification (NCBI taxonomy): domain Eukaryota; kingdom Metazoa; phylum Arthropoda; class Insecta; order Lepidoptera; family Geometridae; genus Lomographa; species Lomographa bimaculata. Next base: position 9,524,169 of record OX403600.1, on the reverse strand, counting down.
AAAAATAATGCCCCAAATCTTAATAACAATTTAAACTTAACTGATGTCCCCCTAAACTCATTTGCAATGCTTCCCACTGATGAAACTGAAGTGATCCAAATTATTAGAAGCTTAAGAGACAATTGTGCGGTGGGTATAGACGAAATCCCTGGGAAAATTATTAAGAGATATATACACATATTAAAAACCCCTATCACTTATATCTGTAACCTCGCCTTTTCGACCGGTAAATTTCCACAGGCGTTTAAAGTCGCTCTAATTAAACCCATACACAAAAACGGTGACAGAGACTCTGTCAATAACTATAGGCCAATTTCAATTCTACCTTCCTTATCAAAAATTTTAGAACGACTCATGAACAAGCGATTGACAAAATACTTAGAATCCAACAAGCTGCTCTCACCATCTCAGTATGGTTTTCGCGCAGGCTTGTCAACAAATGACGCAGTTCATGAACTAGTTGATTCTATTACAAAGAGCCTTGACATTAAAGAGAAATGCATCACTATATTCCTAGATCTTGCCAAGGCATTTGACACGGTCTCTGTCCCTCACCTATTACAAAAGCTAGAAAATTTCGGAGTAAGAGGTGTGCCGCTTAAACTCTTCGAAGATTATCTTACTGACAGGAAGCAAAGAGTCAAGATAGATACTAGGATCAGTGACGAGCAAGTTGTAAATTACGGAGTTCCGCAGGGTAGTATTGTCGGTCCTACCTTGTTCCTTGCGTACATAAATGGACTCTGTAACCTCAAACTAAAAAACGCTAAAATACTTACCTTTGCAGATGACACAGCGCTTTTTTTTCATGGGTCTAGTTGGGAAGAAGTTTTCTCCATAGCTCAAATAGGATTCGACACCGTATGTTCTTGGCTACAGACAAACGCACTTACCCTTAATGTTGACAAAACAAAATACGTACCCTTTGCGCTCAAATCTAACCTTTTGCCACCTCTATCTCTCACCATTACAGCTCACAAATGCCCAGCGAAAACTTCAAACTGTGTTGTATGTCCTTTTCTTCAACGTACGGATAAAATAAAATACTTAGGTATCACACTAGATCAAGCTCTTAACTTCAAATCGCATATAAACATTTTAGTAACAAGACTCCGAAAAATGATATATATATTCAAAACATTGAGACATGTCGCAGACCGCAAAACAATTGAGATGGTTTTCAACTCACTTTGCAAATCAATTATCCAATACTGCATCACTTCATGGGGAGGCTCTGCAAAAACTCATCTAATTGAATTGGAACGTGCTCAGAGAGCTATCTTAAAGGTAGCAGCTGGTCATCCTTATCGTTTCTCAACCACAGAGCTTTACAAAAGCTGGGATGTCCTTACTGTTAGACAAGAATTTATATTATGCACTACTTTAAAACAACATTCTCTAATAGACTATGATCCAGACTTGTTCAGTGATAAACGTAGAAAAAGCTCTGTGTGTAGAACGCATATCTTTAAGACAAGCTTCTCCCGTCACTTCTTCTGTTTCTTAGGTCCATACATTTACAATAAAATCAACAGCAAACTAACTATCTATCCTCTTAAGAAATATTGTTGTAAGAAAAAAGTCACTAGTTGGCTTAAGACGTTGGACTATCAAGCCACGGAAACCTTTTTATCTATACCGACGTAAGAATAATGATATGAATTAAATTATTACCAAGAAATATATACAAATAAGAATATTTGTCTAAAATCACTAATTTAAAGTAGCGTCTATGCTTAAAATAGGCCATTCTAAGCTTTGCGTATTTAAAAACATTCGACTACATCATCACTTAATAACATCTGGTCGGTTACTGGTCAAAAGCAAAAAAAAAAAAAAAAAAAAAAATGAAATATATAATAATATTAAAACATAAATAAATATATCTAAGCTTAAACACTTATCTACGGACTAGGTAATTGCCTATTATCGTTATATTTATACATTATATTAGCACTATAATAAAACTAAAATAACCATAATATCAATATATATATTAATCTACCAATATAATATGTTCCTTGAGTGCGGCCCATTATCTATTACTGCTTACCGAGTCATTTTGTTTATAAAACCGGTATATCGCTGTCCCTTCCACACTAACGATTGACAAGCTTATGAATACACACAATTACAACTTACACACCAACATCTACACTCAAAACATACGAGCTCACTCACACTAACACAGCCTGTACCCACACAGCAAAATATAATAATACACTCACTACTACATTTATCGTATCTAGCCCGTACACGTACCTACACTTATGCAGTCAACATCCACGTGACGCATGCACCGGGCGGCGGCGGACCGGTTTGTCGCTTGCGCGCGCATCGCTATCGCTGTTACTTAGGTACCTACTTACACACACTTTCGCACAATAATTATTTATATTATTTACTAATTTTTGACGCCGTAGGTTAATAGCGTAAAGTAGCAATACCTCATTAGTTTTATAATTTAGATACGGACTGTTAAGTCAATTACTGTTTTACTTATATTATCTGTTAAGTCCTAAATTCTGATAACACTATAGGTACCTAGGTTCAAACTAAATGTTAAATTCGCGGAGTGGTGACCTGGTGACCTGTAATACAGGTTTTTTTTAAACCTACATCAGGCACCAGTCTCTCACAACACTGGTTTACGCTTTAGTAATAAGTACCTTAATTGTTAACTAGCAGATAAGTATACCTGTGTGAGAGAAAAAATAAATACATTTATTTAAATACAAATACATTTAAAATGAAAAAGTATGTGATACACATTAGAGAAGGGCAAAAAAAAATTTCCGCTCATTTTGAGTATTGTTGAAAAGAGCTTTGCAAGTAGAGTACGAAACCGTTCTTTTTAACTTTTTAACCTATGTTGGTAAATAACAATTTGATACGACGCCAAAGTCTATCTCTAAAAGGGCTTCACATTTAAAACTGAAACTTACGTATAACATCCGTTATATCCTGTACTTGAACAACAAATACAAAAATCAAACAAATTATTGGGAAAAAAGTTATGAGCAATTTACCGAGGTCTCAGGTCGGGACGAACGAAGTTTATTCAGTAGGATGTGGCCCCTTAAGGCGCCTGTTAATGTTCGGTGATTTACAGTATATGCCCACAAAATATGCCATTGTAGAATGTAACGTAATTTTAAGTTTTTCTTTATGTACCCATATGCTATTATTTCAGTAAATCAATATTTATTACTATTATTATACTGCAAGTCTCTGCTTGAAGGTATCTCCTGACAGTTTAGAGGTGACGAATATAACCATCAACCAATTAAATTAACTTATATAAAAATTCAACTATAATATTCAATAATAGAATTAAACATTATCGAATAAAAAATTATCAATTCTGTGAAGGTTATTTTCGATCTGGGTAATTGGTTAGGTCAAATGCATTCAATATTATGCTTTCTTGCTCTTACAGTTTAAAACGCTTAAGATACGTGACGTGATATTTTTAAGGAATGGTTGATCGGTTAATGGTTAGTTTTAATGTTACTCGCAAGTCCGCGTCATCGCAGTTATGTTTCAGTTTTTTTAGTCAATAAAAAAAAAAAAATAATTTTGTAATTCAAAATCCCGAGACGGAATGTTGATACGGAACCAAATACTAATACTTGGGTAAATCACTTAATCCAAGCCTGAGTATTCAAATAACTTACGAGGCATTAGTTGAACATTCGATTTCCATAAAATCAACCAAATCTTGTGCGTTAATATTAATATCATCTGATACTTATTTCAACCATTAAAATTATCGATATTTTTTATATCAATTAACTTATAACCAATAACTGATTTCATCCATTATTGCCAACTTTATGACAGTTAGATGGCCTCTTCCATTGGGTTTAATTGATATATTAAATGTTTTCAATGTCGCGTTGTTATCACTTTCCTAAAGTTTAAAGCCCCTGTCCACGGACACAGTATTCAAGTTTTACGGAGGTAGCTGACCTAACGATCGCACTCTAACCCCGGTTGCAGTTTATTACGGTGGAGATACTTCAAGGCACTGACTTAATTCTATTATCGTTTGATGGAACTTAGTAATTTCACTGTGTTTTATGATCTCATTTTGGAGGATCATGCCATTAAATGCTTTGCGTCAGTTGGAATTAACGAGGCAGGGATAGAAAGTGCCAGTAACTTTATAGAATTATAAAGATACTTAAAAAAACACATGAATCGTTTTTTTTTACTTTGGCTCCGCCATCCTTGTGCATAAGCCATTTAGTCAATTATAAAATATTTCAAGTGTTTTCATAATAGAAGTTTTAGTCATAAGTCATAGTCTAAGTCAAGTAAAAGGTTCAAGGTCTAGCTATAGTCAACTCGTGCCCTAATAAAGTGGTAAAAACTTTACTAGAACTTCTATTGTAGTTTTAGAGTGAAAGATAAAATCACATGTTTCTAATTTGTATGATTTGGTTACTCATACACGAACACTTAGTATTAACGGTTACTAATCCATCCAAAGTGAGAGTAATAGCGGTACGACTCCTCAAATTCTAATATTTTAAATTATTGTATATGACAATAAATCTCTGCTTCCTCATGCTACAAGACTTGACAAATATAAACTAAATTCTATCACTGAATAATACATATCTACAATACAGGTATGTACTATTGATAAGGGCTTATAAATAAAGTCCTGCGAGAATTTGGAACACGTCTTAAATAAAGTACATTCCCAAGCAGTGTCTACATCTGTTATGAATCAATGAATATCGTGTCCCTTATATTTAGTAGGTTTTCCTCATTGCAATCTATATAAATAAACATACAGAATATCCTCTTTATCCATTCATAAATTCTATAAACAATTCTATTTATATTTTATATTCATATATTTTTATACTGGATAAGTAAGCATTTGACTACTGCATCACCTGGTGGAAAGTGATGGTGATGAAGATATAGCATGCTTGTACAGAAGATACCTATTCACTTTAGACTTGAAGACGCCCAGATTATACCGTTAAGTGAACAAAGACGCTGGCAGGGTGTTCTACTCCTTCGCTGTACGGATTATTAACGTAGAAGCAAAACGCTTTGTGCGAACTGGAGGTATGTCAACCATAAATAGATGAGGTTTGTCTTATTGTAAGATAGTAAAAAAGGCATGGTATTAACTCGTGTAATTCCTGTGCGCACTCTCCGAAATGTAAACGATGTATATAATACAAGATTCATATTATATTGTATACAGTACATATGGTCCTGATTTAATTTTCAGATCACTGCATTGAAAGAAGAGCCAGGTGTGTGGAAGGGTTGTGGCGAGGCCATTCTAACTCCGGCAACTGTCGTAGACTGCCCTAGAACCGTGGAGTGTCGAGTCACGCACCTGGGGCGGGTCAGTCACGATACTACGACGATATCGGTCGCGCCGAGCGCTGGGCGTGTTGTCGTGCCGATTGGTCACCACGTGCGGGTTCATAGAAAGATCGAAGGTAAGATTGATACTCCCTTAAAAGTTGCATCAATATTATACTCTCAAGAAAAAGTTAATCTAATTGCATAGACAAGCGAGCATGAGCTACCATAGATTTCATTACGACCTTACAAACTACCTTACAAATTACCTTCATCAAAATTTTAAGCGAGTCCACCAAAAAAAAGCGTGGAAAATATCCCGTTTCTTAACATTATTATTATATTATTGCTAACTAGCCGTGCCCGGCGGCTTCGCCCGCTATTATCAAGTTAAAAAGTAGCCTATGTGTTAACCTCCTAATAAGCTACGTACATTCCAAATTTCACCCAAATCTCAGCCGTTAAAGCGTGAAGACAGAAAAAACAAACTTACACATTTAAACACAAAGTTTCAGATTTATAATATTAGTAGGATGTAAATGACCATGGCAGTTTAAAATTTCAAGTTACTTTCTTCCTCAGGCTCAGAAATCGTCCGATCGTACACCCCGGTGGGAGAAGGATGGGGTCCCGCAGAAAGTAGCGAAAGCCCCGCGCTACGACTGGCAGTGAAACGGTATGACAGTGGAACCCTGTCACCTCACCTCACGGCGTTGCGGGTCGGAGATACGGTCTGCCTCTCCGGGCCCTATGGAAACTTTCAACTACAGAAGGTATATTTATTATGAAAGCTATCGCGATTGTGGTACGAAACGGCTATTGATCGCGTGAGTTTTCGTGTTGAAAATACTACGACCAGTTTCATGAGTCATATTTACTGAATCGACAAATAAAATCTATATAAATAATTATTGAAACTGTTCTCAAAATTTCACGAGATTCGGTTGAGAAATGCGACCCGTAGAGGATAACAACCGGAAATCCGGACAGAAATTTAACCTAAGCCGAAACGGAGATGCTTCGCGCTCACTGCGTCAGTAAAAAAAGTTCCTTATTACCCTCTATGGAACTGTTTTTATTAATTTAAGACGATGACATCAACATGTAGCTTTGGATATTTAAATGAAGGATTCAATAATATTAATTATAGGTCCATGACTTATTTGATATTTTTTGTTGCAGTTAAAATCAGTGAAGACAATGTACCTCCTGGCCGCTGGTACAGGAATCACCCCGATGTTGGGACTCATCAAATTCATGCTCTCCAGATCGAATCCTAAATGGTAAATAAAGCAACTTTTATGTACTTAGTTAATAATGTGGCCATATCGTCAGGAAAGCAAATCGCCAGATTTTTTACACGCCTTTACACGAACGAAAGTGATACATTACTAATATTAGTAACTATATTTAAACGCAAGCAAAGCTTAAAAAATCTGACTTCACCGCTTATATTTTGGTTTTGGCTTGACCGATTGCGATACAATTTATTGACTACCTCTGAAGTATAATATACCGAACAAAAATCGAATTGAGAACCTCCTTTTTTAAGTTGGTTGAAAACTAAAAAGTTCCGCTATCCACCTCCTGCTCTATCATCAGACACGTGTCTCCACTTGGGCTTGTCAAAACTAACCTAATGTTCCAATCGAGGAGTTTATTAGCAGCTAGCCCCACCTCCTGATTTCATCATCAGACCAACTTGATGAACCAAGTTATTCTATTGTCTTCGTAAACTAACCAAAACCGTGATGGCGCCATCGTAGCCTTCTTTATTTTTTGCTCGATAGGATAGCATTTAACCACTATATCCTGATGAAAAATGATGATGCGGCCGAAGATTTGATGTAGATGTTCTAATCAGGATTAGCGGTTTCGAGTATTACGATGTGCTTCCTGAGAAGGTACAATCGTGATCAAATCCATGGTGGTAAGAAATTTTTAAAATTATGTTCCGGCAGCTAGTGGTCAAAGGCTAGCCTATCAAAGATGAAAATAAAATCAAACCCGGGTTAGGATCCGAAATCGCGACAGCTGCGTCGGTGCCGTTGTTACCACTGAGCAATCAGAGCGCTTCAAAACAACGATGAAATAATTAAACTTAAGCAAAGCTTAAAAAAACCGACTTCACCGCTTTATTTTCTGAACTTGATCAGATTATTATTGACGATATTTCAAGAATTACTGATCAGATCTTGATCAAATTTAAATGGGACCAATTAGAAGCCAACATTTTAAAACAAAAATAAAAACAAAATCGGTTCACGTGGAACAAAGTTATGAGGTAACACAAATAAAAAAAATATTCAATCGACTTGAGTACCTCCTCCTTTTTTGTGGAGTCGGTAAATATGGTGGTAGTACTGATAAGTTTATAACAAAGCAACTTTTAGTCTTTGAATTTCTTGCATCATGTAAAAAAATATCTGTATTATCTTGCAGCGAACGAGTCCATTTGATGTTCTTCAATAAGACGGAGGAAGACATTTTATTCAAAAGTAATTTCGAAGAAATTGCTAACGAGGATGAAAGGTAACTCTTGAAATAAGTACGAGTATTTAAATCGAAATTCATTCTCGTATCGAAATTCAAAACGCTGGGTCACGACACTCAGATGAGCGACGTCTAGTCTCTCAATTAAATATAATTACATGACTGAAACGGCATCGATTTTCTTGAAACCGTTTATCAGTGATAGAAAGAAAATGTAGCAATGTTTTTTTTTTAGTAGAAATACATACTACCTTCCAAACTGATCACTTCTCCGGCCAACATAAATTTTCCGTTATTCACAACGTTGTAAAATAAAGGTCCAACGTCTGAATGGCCTTGGAATTGAACTGGAAAATGAATAGTGTACCAACTTTTGTATTTCGGATTGAAGTTCAATGTTGCCAGTGTTTTTTTTGTATGCTAAAAAGGCAAGCATTTGACTACTATCTCACCTGATGGAAAGTGATGATGCGGCCGAAGATGTGACATGCTTGCCTAGAAGATACCTCTTTGGGGAGAGTGAAGGGAAGGAAAGAAGACGAAAGAATAATTTAATAAATTTATTTTTTCTCGAAGTTACGGGGCATTAAGAGGTTTTAACATCTAATTTGATAAAACTCATCGATCAAATTTTGAACGAATAAAACGGGAATTGGTGCGACTTATTTACTATATTAATATCTTGGGTGGCAAACGCAGTACGTTGCCGTGTATGATTTTTAACTATTAAAGTTCAAACTTCTAAATGGCACTGTATTGTAATGCGCAAGCGAGACGCTTGCCATCAGGCGAGCGACTTGCTCGTATTGTATCTCAGTAGCATATTTAAAAAAATTTTATTTTCTTTGTTAGGCTGGCATTTGAGCACTATCTCACCTGATGATGTAGTCGAGGATGGTAAACACACTAGGCCTGGAATGACTAGGATTTTTGCACAGCCCTAAACTAAGTTCGATGATTTGTTTGATGTGTATCGTGGGTGCCGAAAACATAACACACACAATCACAACCAGAACTAGAAAAAAAAGGGAGAAAACTTGTGTTCCTACTAAGTCAACGAGCAGTAATATAACAAGCAGTGTAATTGTAATTACGATTAATCCATACTTTTTTCTTTGTTTCAGACTAAAAGTAACAAACGTCTTGTCAGACCCAAGCTCCTCCTGGCAAGGTCACAAAGGGAGAGTGGACTCCCGCCTTCTCACAGATGCCTTAGGAAAGGAAACTTTAAAATGCAGTTCCCAATGTACCCATTTCGCTTGCCTTTGCGGGCCTATAGAGTTCACGCACACTTGTATAGAATTACTGCAGAAACATGGGATGAAAGATGACTGCTTGCATGCGTTTATGGGGTAATGCAGTGAAACAAAAACTTGGAAATATATAGGAAATGTGAATGGGGGAGATTCGCTAACGCATCCGCCAGAGGGCTCTTATGTCTTGTCAAAAGTAATCGACAGTTTGCGATGGCATCATTGGCTTCCCGAAGGAATATTAGCCAAGGCTCCGCTAGAGGGCTCTGTCGGTTGAGAAAAAATTAGCCAAAACTCCGCAAGAGGGCACTATATATTCATAACTTCTCAAAAATAATTGTCCAATTCATCCGATCGTCGAAATATCTATCTTCTGAAATCATAATAAGGTACAAAATAGTACTTACAATTAAATTGACGGCGTTCTCACAACGGAGATCGGATAGATACATCTCTTACCTTGAGGATTTAGATAACTCATTGAAGGTCTATATAAAGTACGTGAGTTACTTAAATTTATAATTTGAACTAAGAACACCTAGATTTTCTAGATTCTAGAACGTAAATATATGCAATGTAATTAAGCGAAATTCGGTATGGTAAATTGTTTCCGTCACATGTGTTACAATCCATCACATGTGGCAGAACGTAATCAAGAGAGTACTTTAAGGAAGGTATGTAATGAAAGATTATCCCAAACTTTGTCCAATAAAAAAATCCTAACAGCATCTAGGTTGTGAAACACTTGACACTGAGTTAAATATTACGTGAGATAAATGAAGCTTTTAGTCAGACCTATGTAAATCCTACTGAATCTGGATTTTTAGTTTGACTTAAGTAGTGTCTGTTTTGTATCCGTACTACAAATATAGTTTGTTGTAGAACAATTTCAATTGAAAAATAACAGGCGATATTTCACTAAATAATACCGATATGTTTATTATATTTGCAATATTTTTTGGAGAATTTAGCTAATCTGTCAAAGATCAAATCATATCAATAGATAAAAGAACTATAATCTAAAATATACGAAATTGCCAAAAGACACAGGTCCCGAAATAAAAACGAGACAATCAAAAAAATATATATCAAGTTGTTATAAAAATGAGAGTGTTCCTATAAACAGAAACCCAAGTTGATTTAGTATCTGCACTGATTCTTGTTCTATATTGAAATGGGCTTGATATCGTAAATATATAAATGAAGGAGGTACTGTACAAAACCTAGAGTTTCACGCAAAGATATTGTAATTTACGTAGTTCGTGTATAGTAGTACTCATATTTTTATATCGCACAAACTGTTTGACAGCATAACATTGAGATGCAAGAAATTGGTTTGGTAAATTAGTTCAATATTTGCTAATCGATATTCATTTATTTTTTTAACCAAGACACGAAAATTTAGCGCCTGCGCTTTCGTTACTGCTGTTAGTCACATCGAGAATGGAAATCTTTATAAGAATATAAGGGTTTCCTAAGGGAACAAATATAAATAGAAATGTGCGCCATATTATTATCATACATATTATTGACACATAATTGACTGTATTTTTTATTTCTCTCTGAATTTTAAGAATTTTAGACTTTTAAAGTCATCTCCTTTCATGTAAATAATTTTATTTTACTCCAACACTTTTAGATAAATTAGACTTAGAATTTATATATATCACGATATTTTAAAGAGTGAGACAATTAACTGTTATTTCGTTTAGCAATTGTATGTATTGACAGATATAAAAAAAATTATTGTGATTAGATTTAGCTCAATGTACAGAAAGACACATAATTCATTTATTGTAAATATTCCAACCATTGTCTTTATCTTGATATTCAGTATCACTTTTGGGTTAAATCTTAAACAGGGTTATTTTAAAATTTCTTAGATCTTAACTATTAATCATGTTAGACTAACGTTTAGTCACAGCCATAATGATATTGAAGAAGTGATAAAAAGTGATCATTTTTTTTAAGCATAGGTACTCAACATTTATTTTTAGGGAAATTGCTTCACCGGTTAATATCAGATTTAAGGGCCGTTTACAGACAGTGCGTTTCAGACTAGTACCGTGTCAGACACCGACAGGAACCGTTTATTTACATCCGAACAGACAATGCCGGCAGAAGTGTGTCGTGTCAGATATTGACAGAAACCGTCGTCGGAGTCAGACGCGGCCGATCTCAAAAAGAAAACAAAAGACGTCTACACAGATCTGATGCACTATTCACACGGCCTACAGGTAGCCACAGGAACGTACAGACATGAACCACGCAGAAAATATTCTTTCAGCAGATACTGGCCGGGCACGACCCATGTCTGTCGGCGTTCAAAAATAATATCGGCGTCTAGCGCGACCGTGTTACGATAAATATATTCGTAAATACGTTTTACACACTATCGAATAATTTTATGTTGTCTGCCACGGTACATGTCTAGTACGCTCAATGTCTGTAGATATAAATGGACCTTTACACGTTGCTAATAAGAAATAATGAAAGCAACACACAAATTTGGAATTCATACATCCGTTTGAGCGCTACGACCGCACAGAAAAAGATAATTTAACTTCCAAATTTGACTCTTTTATCTGTCGTTGTGGTATCTCCCACTCTTTGAGATTAGGAGGTCATCACTATCATTTGTAGTTACCATGGAGGATATAATAAAAACGGTTTTTTAACTATTTAGATAGTTTGCGTAACTAGGAGTAGGTATTCATTATAATTGGTGGAACATAATTTTATTTTTTATATTCTATAGATAGTACGATCTCTGCTATACTGATCAGTACACAATTCAGCAAAATGGGATATTAGTACAGAGTTCTAATTGTGTTAGAAAACGTGATTTCGTTTCCTTTAGATACCTACATTCACCTACTTCAATGTATGGAAGACAACGTTAAGAATCCAAGTTTTCAAATTCATAAAACTCACATTAGGGTAAAGTATTGTAACTTTTATGTTTGTACATAACGTTTTATTTAATTATATATATATATATATATAAACAAATATATAAACCAATATATTACGTATTGGTTTATATATTATTATGTCGTTCATATTAAGTTTGTTAAATCTTCTATACACATTATTTAAGATTATTTTGTAGATAAAATTGTGAACATTAAAGTGCCTACATTCCAGGTGAATTGTTTTTATAAGTTTTGGGTGTGTTGGTTATTTATATTAAATATTTTAAAAGTCATTGTCTCTTAATGCGTTGTCCCTAGTCAATTGGTTGCTATAGGATCTAATCTATTGAGGAGTTCTATATAATTGTAATTCTAGAATGTAAGTTAAAAACACACACAGCAAGTATTCCTGCATTTATTGGTAAGAAAGTTTACATTCAGTGACTATTACATTATTTTCTGTAGACTGTCCGTCCACCTACCCTACTCTTCCCTTATTTTACAATTCCTCCTTGTGGAGTTTATTATTTAATAGACTTGATAGTTACTCTTTAGGCCCCTCTGTCTGTACTGCGACTAAAGGAGTACCTAATAAGACCTACAAACCTTACAAACTCCGTTACACCCAGTATAAATATAATAAATGATAATTTTACAAGTTAGACATGAAGTTTTACTATGAACACTTGCTAATTAGGTAAACGATAAAGATACCTCATAGGCAAAAGTGAGTAGTAAGTTTTTCTTGACATTTTTTCTTTTATTATTTCTATATATTGTTTTACAGGGATACACGAGTAATCAAAATATTATAAGTTCTCATATCTTGCCCCGACTAAGGGGACCCACCAGGATTGAGAAATCCTTGTCTCCCCGAGGGGAGCATTCAGGGTAGCCACGTATTCGCCTAGGGCTAATTTTAATAGAAATAATTTGTTATCATGTGGGTTATTTGACATTTCAATATCCCACACATCATTTAGATATGCTATTATATATTATATATACTAAAGCAAAATTAAGTGATAAGGTAGGTAAATAAAGTAAATAAACCAAGTTATTCAGAAAGAAACATCTAATTATAAAACAAAACATAATTATAATACAGAGCTCAAATCTGAAATAAATGCAGTATCCGTTACCCGATCTTAGCGCACTAGACCACACGGCAAGTGTTTATTAATGCTACAAACTTTTAATGCTATTAAAAGAGGACTGGAGCAAGTAATTCTCCTGGCCGTATCATACCTGCATATATCATCTGCAGTGCCACTTTGAATAGCAAAGTCCAGTATGGCACTGCAATGCAATTTTCTCAATGCAACTTGATGTTTCGTATACCCAGTAATAACACTCGCAAATCGCCCTATTAACTAGAATCAGTCCAGCTGTTTGGTAAAGAGATGATTCCTCTTTTGTTAACGGAATTTTCGAACAGAACGGCGAATTGGCGGATAGAATAAATATGTGTAAGTAGGTATGTATCGAAACCAAAAAAGCCAGTTGATAGCTCTTGAGCCTAATTTAACTTCTAAACACAACTACCAAACAAATACCTGTTGTTCCTCTTGGAAGAGGTCATATGTATGGTTGTATGTATTGTAATGCACGATCTAGCCATGCAAAGATGCGGTAGTTCGTGTTCGACCAATCACAACTACAGAATTGTTGCTTCAGACCTTATTTCGTGAGGAGGGAAAGATATTCAATTGGTTATTTTGTCTGTGATAAATACCTATTACTAAAATTTGCGTTAAAGTTACTATTGCTATAATTTGATTCGAGTTACTAGCACAAGGACAACTTTCAAATATAAATATCAGTTAGATACTTTCTTTGATTCAAGTATTGGATTCTTGTGGTTAAAATATCACATATTTTTAATTCATATATTATCATTCGGCTGAACTAAACCGGATAATATGACAAGTATTTTTGACCTCACGGATTTGATTTGGGATTTTTATTCAGGAATACATCATCAAAGCACTAGATCTAAACCACTTGCTGTATGTTCTAAGCCGTGACTTGATTGTACTTCAAATATACTAATTTTTACTTCCACATGGATCTTTCAATAAATTATAACCATATACAAAACAAGGTAATAAACAGCGGAAAATCAATTTCAACATAAAATTTGAAGCAACTCAACGTAACACAGAAAAAATTATTATGTAGGTATACCTTGATTATGTCTAAGACTAACTTACTGTTACTTATAATCACAACTTACTAACAATTCATTTGAAATTAGTTTTGTTACTATAGATGTGGCGTACAACTGAGGTAATGGTGCAGTGAGGAGAGTGACGTAATCACTAACGTCACGTGAATAATTCGAGGTGCGCATAGAAGTGCAAGAAGAGGTTACCCACCTTAGGTTAGGTTCTCCAATACCGCGGGATCCTAAGGCGAAGCGAAACCCCTATTATCGCAAAATATGGATCGTATTTGGGCCGTAAGGTTCCATTGCACCGCTTGCAAAATTTGCACCGCTTGGACTGTTGAATAGTTTTCTCTCAACGTCGAAGTCTTAGTGATTTTACATTGAAAGAACACGGACAAAACTAATTTTAAATGTTGCATACAAGATGAAACGCTTACTAGGTTCTTCACTCACGAGGCAATCCAATCAAACAGGAGTCTATTAGAGTAGATCATATGCTAAAGCTAGATTTCGTCTCGCTCCCCCCATACATTGCTGTGAGGAAATGTATGGAAGAAAACAAAATTCAGTGTTCGCAAACGTACTAGAACTCCGAGACATAGCAGCGTAATCACGTTCTTGAATAGTTAACTTTGTTAGTGAGTACTTGCGCTATCTAAATGTTTGATTACATTGTTGCCTCATGAGGGAAAATTCTTAGATATACAAATCGCAATGTTTTGACCAGTTATAAAACGTTTTCACAATATACGTAATCTAAATGTCTTACTGTAATATAGGAAAATATCGGGAATGCAGGTATCGACTCCATCGCAATGACTTATATAATTATTATAATAAGTTAACATAAACAAACTCTTACGACACTGATATAAGATAAAACTAAGTTGTCCTGTGGCGAAAAAAAGAAAATAATGTCGCCAGTTTAAGAAGTGTACCTTGTGGCATACGAATAGAATACAAGTGTAGAATGGAAACTCGCTTCTCATAGGACAACTTAATTTTGTCGCGTTATTTTATAGGTTATAGTATGTTAACTGGCTTGGATTTTTACAAGGTTATAACACCAAAATTGGGAGGTCAGAACATCTATGGACCACTCTCTAAATAACGTGATACTAAACAAGTTATTATATTTGTTACGGTTACATTTTGATATCAATATTTTAATTACAAACTATTATATCTAACACCAAATACATTTATTCATCTTGTATGTCGTGTCTAAAACACTTAACATAATAAGAAGCGCATAATTATAAAACTACACAGAGAACTTTGTTTATCACAAAACAATTAAAAACCTATCTTATTAAGAAATGTAGACAGCTCCAAGTTGCCTAAACTAAAATAAAATGATCTCAGCCTAAAAAGAAATCAACATTTCCATATGTTTATAAATGGAATAAACCTAATGATTTGTATATTCACTTATATTTTTTGTAAAGAAAGAATGTTATAGAAACACACGTATACAATATACACTTCCACTGCAGAAAACACACCTAGCTTTTTATCAATGCCGAGCGTAACTCGCTAGGCGTGTGCCCCGCTAGTATGGAAATTAAATAATCATCACTGAGGGATAGTTACTTAAGCTCACCAGACCCAGTAAATCGCGTACGGGCGTACTAAATTGATGTACTTGCTTGATGGACTCAGGACACATATCAAGCTTATTTACAAGCAAAACGCGTAAGTGGTCAACGTAACCGTATATTAAATAGTACCGACACTTAGCACTACGACGATTACCGAACTTTTAGAATTTTATTTCCTTTACTTTTTGTATTGGCGCGCCCTCTGTGACAAAAAGTAAATGACGGTACAATATTGACTGCACGTATAGACGCTGCGCGTGTCCGGTTTTTTTTTTAACTTGCCAGGTTAGAGATACGCCTGAGTACTGAGAGTCAAACAGACATTTATACAGTAGACCGTTGTATAAAAACACTATCTCATAAATCGGACATAACCTTTATAAATCTATTAGCAAATGAATGCGTAGTTTACATAACCATAGATAAGTTAAATAGTACTTAATTATTCAAGTCCATATATGCAGCTAGATTAATTATCTAGCCCTAGATTCGACCAAGTTTAAGATACCATGGCGCAAAAAAAAAAAATAAGTATTCCATTTTAAAATTTTGAAAGACATTTAAATAAATCGTATATTTTCATGATTTTAATATTAATACAGTCCAAACGAGCATTTTCTCATAATATAAAGTCAAATTTAAGCCAAAAAAAGTTGTAGTATATGATGTCAACTCAATAAATAAAAAACGCTATGTGGAATATAACCCAAACATGTTTCGACTTGTCAAAAGACGTGATTAGAATATGTACAACAATTTATATCTATATTTAGTTCCTGACGAGATTTTTTATACATTTTGTATTTCTGGCGCAACGCTAGACATTTATGTAACTGCGTTTTTCAAACACCAATTATGGTGACTAACGTTTGAAAAGCTTTCTTCTTGTGTATCATTGCAAATGTTACCACATTTGGGACTCAACTTGAGAATGCAACAATACAGCGCCAGTGGCTAGGCCTTTGCAAACCTGCCAATACAACGCTGACTAATTGATATATTGTGATCACTGATGAAAAACTATAGCAGTACTATTCTACTATACACGTAGGAAATTATCAGTACCTCGCTATGCCTCTATATATGGGGCTTAAATGCTATTTTATTATGTAAAATACGTACACGTTATTATATCGACGATCGAGTTGGAACTTCGATGTCATCAAAGCTTTAAATAGACATACAGAGGTCACAACATATATTTACTACACTATTCGGCCATTCCGTTATATACTGCAGGTCATCCATTTGCACTAACTTAAGTGAACCTCACTGAAGTTTGTGCAAAAGTTACGAAGTATCCATTGTGACTGTAGAAACATACTCTTGATGCTATTGTCTTTACTGCTCTACAAGGACGTAAAAAAATACGGACGTCATTACGCATACAAAACGCGTGAAGAACCCTAGGTCCTACAAATTTCGCTGGTCGCTACACGCACACAAATACACCGAAGGTCTGACAATCGGTGCCAATAAACTGCAGCGCGGCGCACGCACACATGGACATTTGCACGCTTTACTCGTGATTGGATGACGTCCGTTTTTCTTTCAAGTCCGTAACTGTTCTATAAGGGCTTACCTATAACGTTCAGGGAATACGAGCATTATCTTTGCACGGCACGTTCAATAAAACCTTGTAGAACTTAAAAGTTAATTATTTACCGTAGCCACTATGAAGATTATTTTGTAAATGCGTCACCGATAAGTCGTTTTCCAAGTAAAATAATGTAAAGTTACAAACAAAGGAACATCAACCCAAATCCTGCACAATCTAGGCTAACAATAAATTTAGGTCGCGTATCCATCTGCAATGAATTACTGCAAAAAATTGAGGGTAAAACTAGTAGTTCGATAGTCACTTAAAACAATGTCCATACATTTGATACACGATCTTTGACAAATTTGGTGGAGTTGCGTGCATTTTTAGACTGGAAGATTTCTACATAATTGCGTAAACTTTGCATCTATATCCTCTTAGATGTATGCTAGTGTTTTGCCAGCTTGACGCCAGACTCTTAATTTAAATATGACTACCAACTTTAACGAGATCTTCTTTTCACTTCCCCTATGTTTTCGCCACCACTGAAACCTAGTACCAGATACGTAGAATATGCTTGTATCTCTCCTTTAGATTGCAGCTGATTACGCGCTGTCAATGCTTACTTGTCGTGTAGACTAGTGGACAGTCCTAGTGTCAAGACTTTTCAGGCCTGAAGGCATCCGACATGGCTTAACAACTGTTGTCTTACGACTAACAACTGGGACCGACAGCTTAACGTGCCCCAAAAATCCAAGCACTGGCCTGACTGAACATGCTTAATCTGGTCTATCAGTTACGATCGCCTACGAGTAAATCAAAAAGAACTGATGTTATTAAAATAAGCATCGAAACAGCTTAACGAAGGTAGCAAAAGCCTATGGGCTATTTTGATACAATACTTTATTGTTTTTCTTATACCAAAATTAATGTTGAGATATTAATTGAAAGATTGAAGAGAAACGTTTCAACAAGTAGTTTGAATCGGTTTATGACTGATTTTGTCTACTAAAATCGAGTTAGTAAAGTAAGTATTTGTGTGATTATTTAAGCGCATTTATTTCAAACAATATAATAATATGTTGTACCGGACAGACTTATCTCACAGTAAATTCTTGCAGGTGGAAACGTGGCATAAACAAAGTTGCAACAATAACGCCGTTTTGTCCCATTTCATCCAAAACGAGACAAGACTGAGTTAGACTAAATACCACCTAAACAACGGTTAAGTAAGGTCCATTATGCGTTGAGGTCGTTTACGAATAGTACGTCCCTGTCTTTTAGCCCCACAGCTTGTATGCTGTTACGGCCGCGAGTCACTTGCCGCTTGGGGAAGTTGGTGGTGATCTCAAACTCCTCAGGCGATTGGGGATGGCTGAACACGAAGTCGTATAGGTCCTGGAAACGGGAATAAAACATTATATTTCTTCATAACTTATAATTCACTTGAACTGCTAGTTGGCTTGGTAGCGTGAGCGTTCTCCTAAGCATGGGTATCGGGTTCGATTCGCGGCGGGATCACAAGTTTTCT
This sequence comes from Lomographa bimaculata, assembly GCA_948107665.1. Lineage (NCBI taxonomy): Eukaryota > Metazoa > Arthropoda > Insecta > Lepidoptera > Geometridae > Lomographa > Lomographa bimaculata. Next base: position 9,505,329 of record OX403600.1, on the reverse strand, counting down.
CCTCAAGGAAAAATTGTGTTTATATTATTATTTTAAAACAAAACATACAGTCGAATTGAGCACCTCGTCTTTTTTTATGAAGTCGGTAAAAAAGTGGCATGGGGGAATTGGCTCGTGTAATTCGTACGCACTCTTCAAAATAAGATAAGTTCAAAATAAGTTAGGTTCAAAATAAGATAGGTTCAAATAGGATAGGTCCAAAATAAGATAGGTCCAAAATAAGTTAGGTCCAAAATATGATACGTCCAAAATAAGATAGGTCCAAAATAAGATAGGTCCAAAATAGGATAGGTCCAAAATAAGATAGGTCCAAAATAAGATAGGTCCAAAATAGGATAGGTCCAAAATAGGATAGGTCCAAAATAAGATAGGTCCAAAATAGGATAGGTCCAAAATAAGATAGGTCCAAAGTGTGGTACCTGCGTGGTGCAGGAGAGCGTGAAGCGGCGCGTGAGTCGCTCGCCGCCCGGCAGACGGATCAGCAGCGCCACCGTGTTGGAGCCCGCCGCCGGCTCGACCGGCAGCCGCGCCGCCGTCTCGCTGCGGGCCGCTATCACCTGAACAAACAGTACCCGCTCTAACAATTACATCTGCAGTTTTGCCGTGAGTGAAAAAACCTATGATTATTCGAGTATTAATGTGTAATAATGGTGGATTATTAATCGTTAATACTTAGTAAACGTAAGTGTAGGCGTGATTTTCGCCTTCACTCTAAAACTCCAATAGAACTTCTGGTAAAGTTTCTACTAATTTACTAGGGCATTACTTGACTATGACTGGACCTTGACTGTTTTACTTGACTTAGACTGTGACTTGTGACTAGGACTTTTAATATGAAATATATTATTACTTGACACTGGCACAAGATTGCGAAAACAAAATTTAATAGAAAAATAAACTAATTCGTGACGTCACTGTCTGCATTTTTTATGCCAAAATGGCGACAACTTTCCTTCACGATATTGGTTCATGATTTAAACGTCACGGAACTGACTGATTGAATTTTCGAATATTTGTTTTGATATGTAATGCTTTTATTCTAAAAAAGCTTTTAACCAGGGTTAAAAGCATAAAATATAGATGGCTCACCGCCTGCTTGTGTTTCTCCTCAAGTTGCTTGGCCTCGAGCACGGCGTTGTCTCGTTGTTGTTGAGCGGCGCGGACGGCGGCGCGACGTCGCTCCTTCTCCTGGTCGGCCGCGAGGGACTCCGCGTAAGCCTCGTCCTGAGCCGCGCGGAGCCGCTGGTTCACTTCGCGCTCCACTCTGAACAGTGCCAATGCTGATTAGAGCAAGTTCGTATCTATGTGAGCTAGGACTATGTCTATACTTCTGTATGAATACGGACTGCCAGTCAAATAGACTGTAAAAACCGGCCAAGTGCCAGTCGAACTCACGCACCGAGGGTTCCATACAAACCTGTAGGTGTATAAGTAAAAGTTATGGGGTAGTAAGTTTAAAATTATTAAAAATATGTTTATTATATGATGTAACAAGTAAAAATATGCTTTTTTTATCTGTGCTATAAAACGAAAAACAAATTTCAAGATTCTGAGTTCACGGGAAGTACCCTGTAGGTTTTGATTCCCTTGCGGGCGTCGAAAATTTGCAGCATAAATGGCTGTATCTTTTTTTTTGCGTTGGCTTAGAAGTTTGATTTTTTCACAGCTCCAAGGGACAGTAGAGCTGAGTATTTTATACGTAATTTCAGCTTGATTACTCCACGCGTTCCTGAGAAAAAGGGTCTTGACAGACCAACAGAAGGACATCAAAGTGATCCTATAAGGGTTCCGTTTTTTCCTTTTGAGGTACGGAACCCTAAAAACTGTGTCGACCAAGGATTTTGTGGCATACGCGGCGTGGAGCCGTTGGGTCATATCGCACTCCACTCTGAACAATGCAAATCCTAGTTAGAGCTCCTCTATAGATATTGGCTAGAGTGAATTGTAGATTATAAAAACTGTTTCAATAAAGTGGGTAATCTAGATCTATATTTTCTATGCCTCATCAAATCCGGCGCGGTGTGGAGTCGCTCGTTCACTACTTATAGATACACGTGCTAAAATTAATATTAGATTGTAAGAACTGTGCCAGAAAACGAAGTGCCCTAATCTGTTATCAAATATCAAATAATGAATTAATCATCCCCAATGAAAAGATAACAAACCCAAAAATAAGCAATATTCTGCTAGCTATAGAACTGGCCGTTGGCTAAGTTGGGTGAGCGTTCGCCTTCAAAGCTGTGGTATCGGGTTCGATTCCCGGCGGGAACACAAGAAAACTTGTGTTTCTGGTTCTGGTTGTGATTGTGTGTGATGTGAATGTTTCCAGCACCCATGATACAAGTCATCGAACTTAGTGTGGGGCTGTGAAAGCGTTTTTTATTTGAAAGCGTTTATTCAGTTGACTATGTTATGAAAATAGTTCAAATTGAAATTGTTTATTATAGGGTATACATGCTGGATGCAGGTCTTCATAAAGTTAGTGTTGTGCGCTATATTTCCCTCACAGCGCATACAATATTTCAAGAAGTAGTGTAATTAATGTAGTATATAAATGTCTTGAATCATAAAATTTCCGCAAATTTCATAAATTACAGTGAGTATCCCAACAATACCTGTCCGCCCTAGCAGCAGCCAAGTGAGGCTCATTATCCGTGACAACACGCCTCAAGCGCTGCAGCAGCTGAGCGGGCGAGCAGGAGCCTTCACTCCTCGCTACAACGGTCATACGGTGTTCCCTCACACACACCACGCAAAGTAGCGGGTATCGTCTACCACCCACCGACTGGGCCACTCGCCAGCCTTCTGCACTGTCTACGGAACAACCCCAGAACAGCGCGTGGGTGTTTATGTATTGTATCACTTCTAGATCTGCTAGGGTGTTCCTGAAATAGAAGAATACTAATATTTTTTATGTTTCTCAGAGAATACATAGTCCTCTTGTCTATTACAGTTCAGTCTCATCCTCAGAATTTAACATTTTAGGCAGTATCTTGAACTGTTCATTGGTTTAGTATGGTCCAAATCTGCCTTCTAAGCAGCGGGTTCGATTCTCGGTAGGATCACAAGTCTTCTCCCCAAGGAAAATTTGTGTTTCTGATTCTGGGTATGATTGCGTGTGTGTTGATGTTTCATTCGCACCCACAAACCTAGTCTTCGAATATCTGTGGATGTCAGTGTGAAAGTGTTTATAGCTGAAATACATTCTACTATTAAAGAAAGTAAAAAAGAAAGAACAATAATTTATTTCGAAGCATTTAGAAGTTGTGAACATAATTATATTTAAACTTAGAAATAAGTATGCCGAAAAGAGCTTACCTCAGCACAAAGGTCAAGCACAAAATCCGACGCTAATTTTCAGGCAAACTCGTGGGTTGTTTGTGTGTGGTTGTGCGGGTTGTTTGTCGATGTTTAAGTGTGTGTTAATTATAATAAAAAAATACCTATAAGATATAATAACATATACAGCTAAGTATAGGACAGCTCACGTATTATCTACTATATAAAAATAAGTCGGGTTTTACTTCCTGACGCTATAACTCCAGAACGCACGAACCGATTTCCACGGTTTTGCATTCGTTGGAAAGGTCTCGGGTTCGTGAGGTTTATAGTGGCGAAACGGAGTTCGCCGGGTTTGCTAGTACATTTATATAAATATATTTATAATAAATAAAAATATATAAAAATAATGCAGATTGACAGTTCAATGACTCTTTAGGTGTGGTGACTTCCCCAGATGGTCCATATCACTACAGTTAACGATAAGTGATGTAATTTATGTGAGTAATGTCATTTTCTAAATACTCACCTGACTAGTTACTCTATGTAGATAGTAGCTTAACATTTCTAATACAAAAGCCTGTCGCAAAGCTCCGAATGGTGCATCTTTGAGGCCTAGTATACTTACTACTCTCAACCACATCATCCAGCTTGCCTGTCAGAAAATAAACTAAGAAAATTTCAAAGCACAAGCATAATCCTGGGCCATGATAAATTTAATGTATAGTATACTAACCTGCAAAAATTCTGTGTTTCCGTTGCAGATTCCGAGTGTAGATACACAATGAGGAATCTGAGCTCATTCTTCGCATCATTGAGAGCCTGAGCGTATGTGCCTTGGTAGAACACTGGGTGTGGGCTGTATTTTGAGGAGTAGTTATTAATAAAGCCCATAACATCTCCTAATGGGTCAGTCACCACTGAAAAATAAAGGAATAACATTATGCTAATGTGTTTTTGAAATACAATGTGTATGTCAGTAGTTATAGAAAAGATCTATTAAATTTAACTATATTAAAAACAATAGAATACCAATTATTATGTATGATACTGATTCGTGGGGTTATTGAGTTTTACAGTTAAATTGAGAGTCGTATTTATATTGATTTAGATCCCGTTGAACTCATGTTATGTTTAATTTAATTGAGAAACTCGAATAGTGTTCGAATAACAGAGACGCTCATCCTCTGCAGCATGCGCTGCAGCGGTAATGAGAGACTGGCGCGTACTGATCCTCGTACCTGGCCATGATGGATGAGCATCTATATCGCTCAAACACCGATGTAGTTCTTCCAGTACAACCGCAACTTAATTTACATCAGGTTGAAAAACAAACGCATTCACACTCACAGTCCCACACTAAGTTCAAAGACTTGTATAGTGGGTGCCGGACACATTCACATCACACACACATTACACCCAGAACCAGAAGTACAAATATCCCTTGAGAAGGAATTTGTCCTCCTGCCGGGAATAGAGGGTCACACCTGTCCACTGCGCCAACTGGGTCATTGGTTGAAACTATTAGCAGTTATAAATATTATTAATAAAACTGATGAAAATTTTGAAACGCTTTCATATTGCTGTAGCATCTTTCAGTCATTCAATCAAGAGGTTTATTGTGGGTGCTCACTTGAAAACATTTTTTTGGATTGGGAATGAATAAACAAGTGTCCAGTCAAATTGATTCAGAAAATGGTCAGCATTATAAATAACCTTTGAAAAAGATATATAACAAAGTTTTTGAAGTGAAAACTTCTTTAGCACTTTTCAGGTGAAAAAAAAGCATGAAACTCGTGTCATCGTCACCACACACTTCCCATGATCTATATATATATATTATATATATATTATATATAGTTTTCACTTCTATCGGCATTCCCCAAAGATTGCCCTGCATTGTTTTTTGCAATACTGAGGCTGACACAAGCCTTTAAAGGCTTTAGAAGTTATTTAAGTTAAATATTGTAAGTGTGCTTGAATGTTGTAAGGCTTTAGTAAAATTTCTATGAAGTTTTAGAGATGTCAGATGACAAGTCAATTTATATTATTATTATCAATCCACATTATGTTTTAATATCGATTATCGAGATTTTTAGTGCTTGGGTAGGAATAAGGAACCAAACTTTTTTAATCTCAATATGTCATTGCTCTAATTCAGGCTTCTTAATGTGTATACTGTATAGCAACTTGCCAACAAATTTGAGCCTCCTACATATAATATAAAAACAAAAAGATATACATAAGTACATGTAAACATCTCCTAATTTTCAAACATTGTTTGTATACATATATAATTAACTACTATTTTAATCTGAATTTGAGAACCTCTTTCTGAAATTGTGAATCGTCGTTAAGTTGTTTTTTCATTCCTTATGAACCATCTACAAAGTACTAGATAACTTAAAAAAAATAATGATTGAAATCAGTACAGCCATTCGCAAGTTATGGCATGACCAAGGTAATATATTTAGATTAAACTTCGCAGTGCTGATATTGTCCGTTATACTTACATCTCCTGTCATCATGGCGCACAAAGCTAAGCAGCAGGTTTAGCATGGATGTGAGTGTATTGTAGCACACAGAGACTACAAGGTTCACTACATATCGCAGGAGCCCACGCACTCCTGCTGGGCCCTCTGGAGGCTCATCTGTGAACACTTGCTGTGCTATATGGTCATGCACGACAGGCGGCGCCCGCGCCTCTGTTGCAAACACCGATGGCCGTCCTTCTCGTATGTTCAGCTGTTCTTGTATTGCCACCTAAGTTCAAACATGTTTTCACTTAATCAAAAAGAAGTATGTAACGAATTTCATCCATCGCGTTTAGATATGGCCATCGTTAGGAACATATTGATGCTAAGGAAAACCGATGTTTATTACCTCTAGATCCCATTGATGTCTCTGCAAAACATCTCTGCATATTGACATATCTTCGATACCCGTTAGATCTTGGAACTGAAGAATTTTATCAGTTTGCTCATAGGTGAGACCCATTGCATTGTCTTCGAGATCCATTTGTCCTAATTTTTTTTGTACCAACTATTTATAACAATCACCAACTACAACTTATGCTATTTACAGGTTCATATAAATGTTCTTATTAATAATGCATACTAGCACAAAATAAAACAGCAAATGAATTATAAATGAAAATATTTTCGGAATATTTTCTGTTAGACGAAGATGTCATGTCACCCATCCATTTGATTTTTGTTTGATTTGACAATTATTGTCAAATCTGTCATGTCATTTGTCAACCATAAACAACTTCGACGACGTTCTCGAACGCATGCGACAAGCATGCGACTCATGCGAGCGTTCTACAGTTTGCGCGAAGAGCATATAACTGCAAACACGCTTGAAGCAGGAACTACACTAGACCGATGCGACGCGACGCAAATGTCAGTATGTTTATCACGTAATTATAGTAGATATTCAAAACACGGATTCACAAGTTAAAGACATTCGTTCTTAACTTGTTGTGAATCCGTGAAAACTTGACTACTAGTCTCCTATCTCGATATTTAATGAGATAGAGCACATAATAATGCATTTTGCTACACCCTTTTATACAGGGTACATGTATTTTTTTTCAAGCTTACGTCCAAATATGTAAAATAACTATTGTTCATGTGTGCATTATTAAATAAATAAATACTATTTTGGTTTATGCTACATAATATATCCAAACTGTAAAAAATTAAGGTAAAGCATAAAATTTTCTGTCTCGTCTCTCGTCGCGTATCGCGTGCCGGTTTTCAGCTTGGTGAAATGTTACTGGCTGTGATACGCGGCCCGTTAACGCGGTTTTAAGAAAGCTATGTTCGAAAATATTAATTTGGTAGGCCACCAAAGTCACCGTTTTTAGACCTATTTTGTCCTGGGGACTATCTCAAAAACTCTATATACCGTCCGGGGTAAGTAGTGCACAATACTGCAGGGGGTGGTTTGGAATCGATAAAGGAGCAAATTAAAAAAAAAAAAAATTTTTTTTTTTTTTATTCTACTGGCCTGCTGGCAGTTCAGTAGTAATTGTCAAGTAAAGTATGGCCCTCCGTAGACAGCCGCTACAACAATAGCTTCCAGAGTAGGTGAGTGCTACGAGTGCTACGGGGTCATTGAACTAACATGTGACGAGAGGTCACACTGAAAGGCGGTTCAGGAATTACGAGAACCAATGTTTCACGTGAAGCAAACCATTGGTACCTGGTAGGTATTGAATGCCCAGAATTTGTTGTAAGTTATCAAATAAACGTAAAAACGCTTTCACACTCACAGCCCCACACTAAGTTCAAGACTTGTGTCGTGGGTGCCGGAAACATTCACATCACACACACAATCACAACCAGAACCAGAAACACAAATATTCCTTGAAATCAACGAATTCTGGGAATTCAATACCTACCAGGTAGTAGGTACCTACCTAATTACTTACTGAAGACAAGTATTTAGAATTAGATAGGTGTAGTTTGCTTCACGTGAAACATTGGTTCTCGTAATTCCTGAACCGCCTTTCAGTGTGACCTCTCGTCACATGTTAGTTCAATGACCCCGTAGCACTCGTAGCACTCACCTACTCTGGAAGCTATTGTTGTAGCGGCTATCTACTGAGGGCCATACTTTACTTGACAATTACTACTGAACTGCCAGCAGATAAGTCGAATAAAAAAAAAAAAATTTTTTTTTTTTTTTCAATTTGCTCCTTTATCGATTCCTAACCACCCCCTGCAGTATTGTGCACTACTTACCCCGGACGGTATATATATCCTGTACATGAACAAAAATACAGAAATCAAACAATTATTTTGAAGAAAAAAAGTTATAAGCAATTAATCTCAATAGTTTACTCTATTCGGCAAAATGTAGGCGCGAGATCTCTGTTCGGCGCGAACTAGTTATATATGTATAAATTACCAATTTTTTTTAACTAATATGACTCGAACAATGCGTATATTTTTAACGTTTGTTTTATCCGCCTCCAAACATAAATCGGATAAGGCCCTAAGAAAACTAAGGCGGTATAAATGTTCTGGAAACAAAATTCCAGAACACGTAGATAACTATTTTCAATGAGAAATGCATTGAAACCACAAAATATTTATTAATTATAAAAAAACACTCTGACCTTACATTGCTTTATCTGCCAGGGGAAAATTTTTTTATTTAATGTTTTTATTATTGTCGGAAACATTAACTTCATAAAACAATCACCAGAAACACAAATTTTCCTTGTGGAGAAAACTTGCGTTCCCGCCGAAAATAGAACCTGTTATCCCGCTGAGAAGGCAACCGCTCACCCAACTAAGCCAAATGGCAGTTCAATATTTTAATGCTTCTATAATATATTTGCAATGTACATAATAATATTTTTTCATGAGTGATTAACAATTTTGATTTTGTTACAATCAGACATATATCTATTGAGATAAATTAAATGCTGGATTAACTTATAACACAATTGTATTGCAAACAAAACAATTCGGATAATGTTATTATTATAATTGAAGCTATTTTTTCTTTTTCCCTCCCTTTCCTTTTGCTGGTGGAGGTGGAGGAGGAGCGACAGGAACGGGCTCCGGTTCAGGTTCAGGTTCAGGTTCAGGTTCAGGTTCTGGCAAAGGAGGAACTGAAGGATCTTCGTCTGGGTTGTCATACAGATAATCAGTCTAAAATTAAATAATTATTATTGAATAGTACAAAATTTTCGTTTACAACATGAATTTTTATTTTTTGACATTAGAAATGTTTACAGGGAGCTGACTGAAGCAATTTAAGCACAAAATGCTAAAACCATAGCATCAAAAATAGCTCCAGCATTATCGGAGCTATAAAGCTGAAATTTGGCATGAGTTTAGGTCATATACTTTTAGGTGATAAATGGTATTTTAATTTAATAAATTTTCAATTACCTATATGACTAGTTATCGCCAAAAGGCATTGAATTTCACAACTTCATGTTTAACTAAGTACCTAATCGTAATAATAAATGTCTCTGTGTTTCCAAATAAGTATAATGCCTTCTTGGGAGTCTTTACGTTATGAGTGAACAGATATTTTCTAGGCAAACATGCTCCATCCTCGACCGTATCATCACTTACCATCAGTTGAGATAGTGGTCAATTTAGCTTATCCGGAGTAAAAAAAACTAGAGCTTAGAATTTAATTTGTAAATTGTTATACACACCTCCAGTTCATAAAGTTCTGGTGCGAGATTAAACAAACTATCGACAAACTCTTCGTAATAGATGTAGCCATCTCCACGTACGTTAGCATCACGCAACATTTCAGTGAGTTCACTTTCAGTAAAAATATCTCCAAATGTTGTAAAGATTAGTGTCAATTCATCAAGTTCTAAAAAATCACGGTTTTCTGTATCAAAAATCTGTAAATTACATTTTATCTTAAACTAGCCACATACAATTTTAGTTTTTATGTAGGTACTTAATAAAAAATAATAAACACTTTCATACTCGGAGCCCCCAATAAGTTCAATAACTTGTGTCGTGCGCGCCGCAAACAATTACATCACACACACAATCACACCCAGAACCAATAACACAAATTTACCTTGGAATCTTGGAAAAAAACTTGTGTTTCCACTGGATATCGAACCCTCTTCATAAAAGGCGAACGCGCACCCATATAAACTATCGGGCAGTTCATTACGTACCGTAATACTTGTGTTCTTTGGGTAAAATTTGTGTTTTTTATTCTGAACCTGATTGCGTCCTGAGTGTGATATGAATATTTCCCGCACTCACGGTACAAGTCTTCAAAGTTAGTGTGGGGCTTTGAGTTAAAAGTTTAATGTATTTTTTATGTCAATTATTATTTGATAGATTTCGTTATAATTATGTTTAATACATAATAAGTAATGAGAATTGTTGTAGACCTGGAATGCCATAACGAGTTCGTGTTTTATTTTTGGTTTTAAAACCCATTTGTTTAGCATGTAAATGAACTGTTCTTTAGTCAAAAGTCTTAAGACATGTGCATGTAAACGCTCTACTTCGTTCATCACTTCAGCATAGCTTGGGTAGTGAAAACATCTTCGATGAATTCTGCAATAAACATGTTATTTATAAAACAAGTACGTGAAGTCAGTTATTAGAAATTATTTTGACATGAGGTATATAAAGACTAACTAAAATTTATCCGACTCTTTTTCGAATCTATGATACGATTTTATGCTTACGTTATAATTTGCCTAAAGAGCCTAAAACCTCCTAAAATTTACGAAAATTGCAAAAAATTCATGCTCGCTTCACTCACGAGTCGCGACCATATTTTATAGTCTCTTTTTGGAATTTTACATGAACTTTCTTTGCCAGCCTTTTCAGCATCGAGATGCTTGATTCATCTATCTTTTCTTGTTGTTTTGTATATTAGAAATACCATGTCGAAGTCATCGAAAATGTAATGTAATGTAAAATGTATACTAGAGCGTCTTTTTTGTTTTCACATAAATTATACTAAATTTGTTGTTTTCAAAAACTGTGGTATTATTTTTTTGCTTCATCTTACAAAAGTTGCAAAAAAATTAGTGCTTTATGTTTTTGGTCGAAAGTGCTAAATGCTTCTTTGTACTTATTAGTTATTCGGATTATGAGGGAAACTACTATCAAACACTTTTTGCCTCAGAGAAATCGTAAATTCGAGGTATAACCGCGGCGCGCGTGTGCTGTGCTGTAGCTGTCAAGTCGCGTCAATGCAAAGTAACTAGTTTGTTTAACGGAACCCTCGCCTCGGTATGCGAGTCAAACTTGCACTTGTCCTGTTTGTTTTTAGTCCAGAGCTCAATCCAAATCCAGAGCAATCTTATAAAATGTTATTCTTCTTTCGATCGCACTATCTCGGTAGGATCGGTAGGGCTATGGATATAAACATTTGGACAGAGTAGTTTGGATTGTAGTTATCGTTTTCGATTGCGCTATCTTAATGAGTAGTTAAATACCTATTATTTGTCAATACATTTTTTATTATTTTGGCTTTTTGTGGTCTAACATTATCGGAAATAAGACGTGATGCTAAGTCGTAATAAGGAAAATATCTAAGTTTCCTAAGCAAGTTTATGAGTGTCCAAGATTCACGTGCATTCATCATAATATTTGGTTCGTGCGCTTAGGAACGGACGACGTGATAATAGTACAAACCAATAAATAGACATTTCACTCTAACATATTAATAGGGATCAATTTAGAATATGATTGGTACTGTACTTCTTTAATTCAAGGCACTCCATAAATTGTTCAACAGTTATTGCATTTATTGGTTCCCCGGCGTCTATTGATAATAAGGGCATTGCCTTTTCATTGAACCATTCTAAGAAGTCTTGTTCTTGCTCTTCAGTTAATTGTAAAGTAACATTTTTTAACGGATGAAATACATCAGATATAGCCATTTAATATTTTACTGCTGATGGCTTAATTTAAAATACAAAATCAAAAAATAAAATTTAATCATAAATAAGGTAATGTTTTCCAAAAGTTCCTCCAAAGATAATGTAATCATTACAATATCTTTGATGTAATCAAACGGAGTGTTTATATTATCTTTGCGGGCTAGAGTGAATGGTTGCAACACTCCATTTTTCATTAGGTAAGTATCCTTGTTGCAGACAGTTTCTAAATAATCTTATTTCTTAGAAATTGTCGTTTTCTAATTGAAACCGTTCGCAACAGAAACAGGTAATAAATAGAGCGTAGGTACTAAACGCAGCTTATATAAATATTCGTTTAATTAAAGATAATGTAATTACTGCGTTCTCACTACCTCCCGGAGTAAAAGTATTGCACTTATTTGGCTCAACATATTAGCATTACATATTGCAAATAATTACAAAGAGGCAATGCCGCCACCATGATGGGAACGCTACCCACTGGTAGTGGGCTTGAGCACTTGAGTTCTATAAGATATATAATTTTCCAAAACCTGTGATTCTTCGAGTGAATATGTAATAATAGTGGGATATTAACTGTCAATACTTAGTAAACGTGCATAAGTGTAAGCAAATCATACATCATAGGTGAACTTGTCTTTGACTGGACCTTGACTCTTTTACTTGACTTTGACTGTGACTTGTGACCACAGAAAAGAATATACTCTCCCTCTGCTCCCCTGTGACTAGGACTTTTAATATGACATACACTTGAAATATTAATTACTTAACACTGGCTAAATGCACAAGATTGCGAACAATGCTCTTTGATTGCGAAGACAAAATAAAAAAAAACGGAGTGATTACATTATCTTTGATTACATCTTTGCATTATTTGTATTTTGTTAGAATTAGTTTGTGTGGACTTGTGCTACGTAGTACTCTTTGTGGTCTGTGGTTTGTGGAAATTGGAGAATTCTCAGAAGTTTTTGAGAAATATGTTCGAGTCCGACGATTTTGATCAAGTATACGTGCTGTTTTTCGATTATTTATGTTGGGAATACCTGCAATTGTTTGTAACAATGTTTTATAATTTCACAGGTATTATCCCAGTTTGACTTCCCCGATGTACCCCTGCCGAGACCTATTGAAAACTCGACTATTACCAAGTCTGATAATTTGGTTAGAATTGGCCTTGAAATAGCATCATCTCCGCAAAGAAATGAAGTCCAATCATATCTTTCTTCTAAAAATACTTCGGGTGTTATTAAAGTAGTTAGAGAATCAAAAGATCCATCTAAAATACGTAAACAAATTACTGTCAACTCGTACAATAATACATCTGAAAATGAAATTCTGCTCATAAACAGTGCACAAGATTCTGAAAGAAAATGCAAACAGTTTGATAAGAATAAATCTCCAAAAGTTGATAGTTTTGTGTCACCAAAACATACAAAAAGAAAGATAATCAATTCATACTTCAATCACCAAAACAAGAGAAAGTTTCCAGGACCAGCTGGATTGCTGACTGGTGCCCTAGAAGAACCAAAGGATGAAAGCATCTGTCAGATAGAATTGCTTTCTCAGGTAATAAAAAATGGTAACTTCAATGAAACTTGTGTGCTGAAACCTTCCTGAAGCTCGCATTAGCACTTGAATAGCGTAAACGGTAGCTAGAATATTCATCATCCCTACAGTGAATAGCTGTTACTACTGAAATGTTTGCCCTTCCCTTCCTGTTTAGTATAATCTGGGAGTCTTCAAGAGTGTATAGGTATCTTTAATGCAAGTATTATACATCTTCAGCTACATTGTCACTTTCTATCAAGTGAGATAGTGGACAAATACTTGTCATTCAAGCTTTAAAAAAAATTTTTACTCTTAATCTTTTGCTTTCTGTTAAGTATGGCAATGATGTTTAGAAGCCAGTATTGCCAATATTCTTGGGGAGTAACAAAACAAGGAACCATGTGGCAAATAACCTGTAGTTAATGATCTCCTTTCAAGGTCTTACTTATGTGTTAATTTACTAATTTTTGCTGAAAAATAATCAAATTATGTTGTTATCTGTCCCATTAAATCCATTCTTTATTCACTAATTTTATATGTTGCAGGACATTGACTGCAATCAACATGACCCTCGTAAGGACCTCTTTGAGTCTCCATTATGGACTAGGCTACTAAGTGATGCTAAGTCGTGGAATCTGCCTTATATTGATAGCATAAAGGCCATCAAGCAGCAAGCTTTATCAGGCAACTTGAGGCAACAGAAAGCACAGACTGTGACAGCGTTTGTTGAAGCAGTAGATAGATCAGCTACAGATCCATTGATTATATTGAGAGATAATACTGGTGAGAAATAAACTGTCTATATTTAAAAAAGGTTAGACATTCCGTTGCAGTTCTAAAAAATGCTAAAACAAACATAACTGACCCCATTCACATTGCTTACTTGACGACCCAGTTGGCGCAGTGGACAGGTGTCCGCCCTCTGCACTGTGGGTCCTGGGTTTGATTCCTGGCAGAAGCACAAATTCCTTCCCTAGGGATATTTGTGCTTCTGGTTCTGGGTGTAATGTGTTTGTGTGATGTGAATGTTTCCGGCACCCACAATACTAGTCTTTGAACTTAGTGTGGGGCTGTGAGTGTGAATGCGTTTGTTTGTTTTTGTTACTGTTTGACTCTCTGTCACAATTGGCACAGTGTGTAAGTGATGCTTTGCTCACTATGCTGCTAGTGCTTCTAAGTCTGGGTCTTATTGTGTGTGTGAAGTGTATTAAAATATTTGTAATTGCTCCAACCTGAGATCTCGCGCTTAAATATTGCCTAATAAAAAATTTTTTATCAAGGTTAATTCTAACTGGGGGTGATAAGGCCTGCACTGACGTCCCGCTGGGGGTGTATTGTGCATTTCCCCCAGCCAGCAGTTAGCCCAGCCACCCATATAGAAGTTAATTGCTTACAACTTTTTGTCTATATAATAATTTTTGTATTTGTTGTATGGGATATACCAGATAATATACAAAATTGAAAGCAGTCAAAATCTAAAATTGCCTGAATTATATTTAAACCTAAATTTAAGGGGGGGGGGGTTAGAAGTAGTGGAAGAGGGGCGAAATGAACCCCATTAAGCGGGTTCACAGATTCACTAATTTTTCTTACAAATTTAAAGTTATTTGCCTATGACTTAAAGGTCTCGCTTTGCTTGAACAATTTAATATATAGCATTATGGTTTATATCATCTTGTCATATGAGATAATGGTCATAAGTTGTTATCCAGAGAGAAAGGTACCTAGCTTCTATCATATATAAAAGATACCTTGTTTTCAGGTTCCATAAAGTGCACTTTACACAGAGATGCATGGTTGACATTCTCCCCATACATTGTATCAGAGTACTGTGCGCTAGTGCTCCATAAGCCAACGGTTCTCACTACTGGGGGCGCATTTAAAAAGCACTACTTAAACATTACCTTGAATAATATACAGGCTATTTATAGCTCAGCTGTGCTCAGTGACGATGAAAGCAGAAGTTTACCTGACGGGTACAGTCTTCAGAATCAAGAAGAATACACTGTGATAAAGTCTGAGAAGAGTTTGGATAGCTTAGGTAAGATACAGATACTTTATATTTTGAAAACCCTGTACACTCCATACAAATGCTGCCAATCAATGTCACTCTAAGTTGAGAATTAGCTAAGGTTGTCGCATTTCACTCAATCCTTAACTACAATATATTAGATATTGCCTAAAAAAATATATAATTTGAACATTATCGTGCACTTATTTGGCTTAAGAGGCCGGGGAGGCTTTGAATGAGTCTATAGGCTGTCTCTGTTTAACTGGCAAACTGTGCCCATGCTTGATGCGATAGCACTACCGATCGAACAAATTATGATAGGTGCCGTAATACCAAAAATTATGAATGAAAATGTAATGTGCATCCATTGTTTTTTGCATTTATAGTACCTTGAAATGATAATCTATGTTCCTGTTGTAATGACAAAAGAAATGTGTTAGTTTTTAATACAAAACGAATAAGTTAAAGATGCGACATTTATGTCGTAATAATGTGTAAAAATCAATTGGTTTATATTTCGTTTTAGGTAATTATTTTGGAATAAAAACTATCCAGGAACCTAGATTAATATGTTTTTAATCTGAATAACAGCACAGTATGGTGGTAATATGCTTGAATTATAAATAATTTCTGTATTACGATTGTATGGACAAATCAACCTCTGCAGGCCTCTTAATGTATTAGCATTGCAATTCAGAGGCAATGCCGCTAGCATAATGGGAATGCTACCCACTGGTAGTGGGCTTGAGCACTTGAGTTATTTATAAGATCAGTGGCTTGTGTGTAACTTACATCTTTGCTTTATAGATAAATAAATAATAAACGCTTTCACACTTACATCTCCACACTAATTTCAATTACTTATTTTCTGATCTGGAAACATTCCCATCACACATCATACTCACATAATTACAACCAGAACTAGAAACACAAATGTACGAGATGTTTATATGAGATGAGTTTTAGTTTAGTTCTAGGAAATATAAGCTATTGGCCATACATAGGGCTGCCATCCATCTGGGTCTCCCTGGATTTGTCCTACTTTACAGGGCATCCGGGGTCCGTCTGGAAAGGGTTTTCAAAAAGTGTCCAGGTGAAAACATATAAAGTATTGTGTTCTATTTTCAGGTGCATTGTCAGAACGAAGTAGTGGTGCTGAAGATTTGTTGCATGGATTAGATAGCTTTTTCTCAGATGATGTATTTTAAGCATTATGTATAGGATTCTAAAGTCCAAATATAAATATTGTTAATGAATCTATTTTTTAAGATAAATAAATAAATACTATTTGGAATACTACATTGACGCTTTGATTGGAGATGTAATTATCACAGTTTCTTAATGGTAGGAACAAATCATTATATTTTGGTATAATGCAAGTTACTATTGGTATAATATACCAAGTAAATAATTTGATTATTATGTCCTGTTCCTGTAATTGATGGAAATAATTTGTTGTTTTCTTTCGAGTTATTTATTATCAGGTTCATAATATCTAAATCCCAAAGGCAGGTAACTAAAGATAATATTTATTCATAAGAAGGAGGAGGGCCAAAATAATGGGTTGTGATCAATTTTGTAGTTGTGATGTGTTTAAGACACATGTTGTGTGCGTAAATACGGATAGAGCGCGGCCCGCATCTCTCGAGTTACGCACACAACCAAGACCTACCTGCCTTTGTCAGATAACACTATTTTTTGATTTATTGAAATAAAAGATGATACACATTTTACTTTTTTTAATTCACTTGCATTTGTATATGACTTTTCACAATGTGTTTAGACAAACTAGAAGAGTGGAAGTATGTGTTAGGACACATTTTACACTTGTACACTTTGAGTTTTTTTTCTACACCTGCTTTGTGAGCCTTGATGTGTTTTTGACAGTTGAAGAGTCTTGTGAATTTTGTCTGGAACATGCAAAAATTTTATTTTCACACACTAATATAATTCCGAAATTTGTATGTAAGTATGTTTGCTTTCCCTTCAAGCTGTAACGGCTAAACGGATTTGGATGAAATTTAGATGTACATAGCTTATACCTATGATTAACAGATAGGCTACTTTTCAACCCAATTAACACGGGCGAAGCCCCGTGCACAGCTGTTGCAAAATAGATGTCAAAAAATGTTTTTCAAGCCGCCTGAAGGCATTTAATATGGGTTAGCGTCAAAATCCCCATTAGGTATCCCCTTTAATGGGGATTTTGAGACTTTTAGTCTCATAATCCCCATTACTGTGGAAATTTGGGCTAGTGGGGATTTTGACGCTAAAAGTCTCAAGTCTCCCCTTTAAGGGAAAATAATTCTATTTTTCATTACTATCCTTATCTTGGGTAATTTACATGCCGAGATGAAAAAATCTACTGCTTTATTTTATGTGATGAATTAAAACTTCTAATAGCGGTTGTCTTACGAGTAACAACCGGGACCGTCAGTTTAACTATGGTCTCGCTTGAATCTCTTAGTAATTAATTTCAGATTTGTGGTTTTGCCTGAGTTCATCAGGATAAATAGAATTCGCAAAAATGTAACCAATATCCTATTTCAGGGTCTAGCGTCTAGGCTATCTATATAAGGAATTTCATACTAATCTGACCGGTCATTACAGGGTTATATTATTATTAAAACTATCGTGAGTCGTACCTATTCATATAAATTGCCAAGAGTACGCGCCAGGCTCTCGTTGCCGCTACAGTGCATGCTCTAGCTAGAGGATGAGCGTCTATATCGCTCGAACACCGGTCGAGTTTCTCGATTAAATAAAACATAACGTGAGTACAACCACAACTAAGTCAACATTACAGAGTTACCCCTTAAAGATACACTTACATTAATAAACAAAAACATTCAAATAAGCAAAGTGAACCCGGTTGTGACATCCATCTAGAATCAAAATTTCTTGGATCCATCTGGAATCACATTGTGTCATTCACCGCAGTGATCTAATGTGGTGACATTTGATCACTGCTAAAGGAGGCTAGCTAGGTATAATCAGCCAAGCTCGGTGCAGCTTGGCTGATTATGCCTAGCTAGCTAGTCTCCCTTAGCATCCAGGCTTCGATCCCCAGCAGTGGGAAGCAGTGAACATAATGGTCTGATGATGATGATCTTACCTCACAAATCAGACATTTGTACACCTTTTCAGAGCCATTTTGTAGTACAGAATATAACGGCGTGTTGCTGTTACTGATGAAATCCGCATCTATTGTCAACTCATCCTCAACTTCTATGCATTGGTTCTAAAACAAGAGGAAAGTTCAAAATCAATGCGCAACTACTAAAGGGTTAACGCATAACTGAGTTTCTTGCCAGGTTCTTCTCGAGATGGCTGTAATTTTGTGTGGCAGTAGAGTCATTAACTTTCATGAGTGCCTCTTTGAAGGCTTTGGAGCACATGTGAATAAACGATTTTGAATTTTGAGTAAGTTACCGCGTGGCGGTAGCCTAGCGGTGCGGCAGGATGCGTGCCGGGAACACATCCGTTGGGTATCGGGTGCGATTCCTGACGGGAACACAAGTTTTCTCTCCAATGAAAGTTTGTGTTTCTGGTTATGGATGTGATTGTGTATGTGATGTGAATATTTCCGTCACCCAAATCACAATTCATTGAATTTAGTGTAGGGCTGTTATAAAAATAAAACCGAACGCTCCGCTTCAATACCGCAAGAAACTTACGATTAAAAAGAAAATAAAAATTATCAAAACTAAAAACGGACTAAACGGTTTCCAGTAATTTATAATAACAAATACAGTTTGTTCTACTTCATTATATTCCTTATTATAGTGAGTTAGGAGTAAAAGGCATTTTACAGCCCCTAAGTTCAGTCTTGGATCACAATACAAGAAGTGCCGGAAACATTTACAGCACACACACAATCACAGCTAAAACTCAAATGACTGATGACCCTGTTAGCGCAGTGCGTAAGTCTGCTCTACGCCGCCTGGGTTCGATTTCCAGCAGAAGAATAATTTACCTTACTTTGTTTTTCGACACTCACGATACATTTTGAACTTAGAAAGTAAAGAGTCAATCACTGCGTAAAAAATAATTGTCAATGAAAATGCATAGTTACATCTTGATGCTCCTTCAAGGATAATTCTGACTTGAACACAGCGCCGCACGATCCACAAGCGTACACCGGATTAGGATGCCGCTTTTTGGCGTCACTTAACACGTCTAGCGGAAGCTCTGAAAGTGAACGTAAAGTTTTTATATGAGTTAAGTACCGTCGATCAAGTACTTCCCAATAGAGATTTGAGCCGCACGTAGTTGGTTACTTGGTTAGCTGTCTGGCTTCTACGCTGCGAGTGTCGGTTCGATTCCCGATGGGAACACTTATTTTCTAATCAAGGGAAATTTGTGTTCTGGTTGTAATTGTGAGTGAGTGTGTGTGTCTGTGTATCATGTATGTGATTGAATGCAGCGATCGCTGCATTCAATTTCAACACCCGTTGTGCCGTTCTAAAGGTCGTGAGCGTTGGTGGAGTTTGATCTAAGCGGAACGATAATGGGGTCGTCGTGGGCTCCTATAGAAAAAAACATACGGATTTTAAAATGTTGACAGCTGTGTTTTTTTTTATTTTATTTAAGATAGGCAAACGTTTGACCGCCATCTCACCTGATGGTAAGTGACGATGCGGTCGACGATGGAGCACGTTTCCCCAGAAGATGCCTATTCACTCGTGACTTAAAGACTCCCATATTGTATTTATCAGGGAACACAGACTCAGATAAGGAATTCCATTCCCTTGCAGTTCGCATAATGAATGTGGAGGCAAAACGCTTCGTCCGCATTTGTGGAATATCTACCATATAGCGGTGTCGCTTAAGAGTCTGTCTCGATGTCCGATTATAGAATGGGGATGGGGAAACCAGCGCCAAAATGTAGGCGCGAGATCTCAGTTCGGCGCGAACAACTAGTACTATTAAGGTACTCACTACGTTTACACAGGTTGATGGCTGTCTGCGGCGCTTTGCCGGCGAGTTTAGTTTCCGTCGCGTGTATGTGAAACAAATCAACCACATTTTTCGCAGTTTTTTCTTCAGGCACTTCTACAGTCGCCAGGGGATCCTTAACGTTTGCTGTTTTGTCATCTGCAATTAAGTTTGGCAGGTTATAGTTTGTATTTTTTTTTATACTTGATAGGCAAGCATTTAACCACTATTATGAAGCTTATTGTTATTACCAATATTATCTATTATCTCTTTTCTTAATAGCATACTATTAAGAAAAGAGACAAGTATGAGGTTAGGGTTTTACCTACCGCGAAAATGAAATAAAGGCGTTGTTGATTTTTTTCCGACTTCCCAAAAAAGGAGGAGGTACTCAAGTCGACTGTGTTTTTTTTATTTTTTATTTTTTTATGTGTGTTACCTCATAACTTCTCTCCACGTGAGCCGATTCCTAATTTTTTTATTGTTTGAAATATGTTGCTTTCTAATTGGTCCCATTTAAATTTGATCAAGATCTGATCAGTAGTTCTTGAAATATCGTCAATAATGTCTATTTTGTGACGAATAATGCGTACTTTGACGATGTTCTGGTTTACCCGACTTCAAAAGTTACCTCATAACTTCTTTCGTTGTGAGCCGATTTTGATGATTCTTTTTTTATTTGAAAGCTGGTGGATCAAGGCTCCGATGATAAAGTGGTGAAGTCGGTTTTTTTAAGCTTTGCTTGCGTTTAATTATTTATTTATTCTTCAATGATTCTTCGAGTGTTAACGTGTTTAAATGGTGGATTTTTAACCGTTTTTTTTTTTTTTTTTAACTCTTTCACTCTCACAGCCCCACACTAAGTTAAGACTTGTATCGTGGGTGCCGGAAAGATTCACATCACGCACACATTACACCCAGAACCAGAAGCACAAATATCCTTTGGGAAGGAATTTGTGCTTCTGCCGGGAATCGAACCCAGGACCCACGGCTCAGAGGGCAGACACCTTTCCACTGCGCCAACTGGGTCGTCTATATAATATAGTTCATGAACATGATAAAGGCTAACATTTATATTCTTCCGCTTCGCTCCAAAACTTTTTTTATGCTAGATAGGCAATCATTTGACCACTATCTCACATGGAAAGTAAAGATGCGGCCGAAGATGTAACATGCTTGCCTATAGAACAAGTTTCTACCACATGTACCGGTACCTATATGTTATATTTGTATTATTTGTAAAAAAAATTTTGTTGTCTATGATTGTGTTCGCGTATTGTGTGTATGCCAGTGCCGTGATTTCACCGAATGGCTCCAACGGAAGATCAGCGCTGGTCTTCTGCCAGCATTATGCTGAGTTGGGGCCGATTTGTGACTTTCATTTATATGTATATTTTATAATTTATAATAGTATTTTCATTGTTTTTTATCTATCTTGCTAAGTCACAAATAAATTATTTTCCTTCTTCTTTCTTTCTTTCTATTACTAGGCATAGGCATGTCATGTAACTTGTCTATGCCTAGTAGCCTCTTTTAAATTTTGACTGATTTTATTTCTTTATATTAATTTATTAATTACCCCCGTCCAGCAGTCGATGCAGTAAGAGTGGCTCATGTACAAAATTTTCATGTGGGACAGTACCCGTCACAATAGTCGGTTGGCTCGCTTCCATGCCTTCCTGTGTTTCGCACGATGTTACCTGTAAAATCACTCAGGCTGTAATTATCAGTTATAACAAACCTCGAAGTTACTAACTGCCCTGTGAACGTCATGATCGCGTTCACTGCCTCTATTATGTTAGGATTAATTTTGAACAGAATGGGGTTGGCGTCGCGGCAACTTCGGCAGAGCAGCACAAACGGCGAAAATACGAAAACCTTGGCAGTGGTTACATATTTGAGCCGTTTGGTGTTGAGTCACTGGGTCCGTGGAGACCGGGAGCTCATTCTATTTTCAAAAATCTATCAGAGCGCCTGGTTGAGGCGACGCGTGATCAAAATGCTGGCACATATTTGGCTCAACGTATTAGCATTGCAATTCAGAGGCAATGCCGCCAGCATGATGGGAACGCTACCCACTGGTAGTGGGCTTGAGCACTTGAGTAACCTATAAGCTCGATGTCTTGTAGGTAACTTAGTTCCTTGCTGTATATGTTTAGTTTAGTTTTAGGAAATATGGCCAATTGGCCACTTAGGACATGACGTCTCAAAATATGTAGTTTTGTTTGAATATAACATTGGCGTGCTTATTTCAATTGTGTTAAGTGCCTCTTTATTGTGTGAAGTCCAGTGTTGATGTGTTGTTGAAGTGTTACTTGTCGTTTGTTTGTTGTTGTTGAAGTGTTACTTGGGGCCACTTCGATATAACCAGTTGCTGTCAACAAACGCCACCCTGATATTCGGCAAGCGTAGCAGTTGAGAAACAATCGCGTTCGCTGCCGCTATTATGTTAGGATTCACTTTGTAGATGACGTCTCAAAACATGAAGTTTTGTTTGAATGTGAATATTGCGTGGTTATTGTAATGGTGTTAAGTCCCTCTATATTGTATCAAGTTCATTAGAAGTGTTACCTGGGGCCACTTACCTTCGTAACAACCAAATTGCTGCCAACAATCGCCTCCCTAACATTCGGCAAGCGCAGCAGTTGCGACACAATCGCGTTCGCTGCCGCTATTGTGTTAGGATTCACTTTGGACATGACATCCCGGAACGCATAGTTCTGTATTAGGTTCACGAAACGCATACCGTCGAGACCAGCATCTAAAACGATATCAGTCAGTAATCTAAGTAAATCAACTTGTACTAAAAAAGAAACAAAAAACTATCAGAGCTCCTGGTTGAGGCGACGCGTGATCGAAATGCTGGCACTTATTTGGCTCAACGTATTAGCATTGCAATTCAGAGAGGCAATGCCGCCAGCATGATGGGAACGCTACCCACTTGTAGTGGGCTTGAGCACTTGAGTTACCTATAGGCTCGATGTCTTGTAGGTAACTTAGTTCTTTGCTGTACATAGTTTTAGTTTAGTTTTAGAAAATATAGGCAATTGCCCCGTAGATAACATTCTAAATAGATACCTTAACTTGTACTTGAACAAATAAGTCTAGGAATAATATAAATTTAAAAAAATCAGATAAATCAATTAACCTCGTATTACCCTATACTTGTGATGTGACAGAATTCCTCCTAAACGGCTGGACCGATTTTGATAAAAATCAAATTGTGTCTATTTAGGTGGATTCATGAATGTTTTGGATTCACAATTCGATCAGATATTTTTTTTTGTTTAATTTAGTCAACATTAAATATGAAAGAGTAAATAATTTTGTCATTAAGTTTTTAGTAGGTATTAAATTACTAATACCAATGGTAAAAGTGGAAAAGGTAAAACATTTTTTTCTTTACTTGGCGTAGCAACCAATGCCGAGTACACCTAGTTGGTTTATAATAAGGTTATATAGTTTTAATCTACTTACAACTGTACTTTTTTTCAATTTTTTTCCCATACACAATTTCTTTTGATTTACTATTCTTCCCTGTGCCACCGACAGTTCTCTTTACCTTTGTTACTTTGGCAAATAACTTTTTTCCGTTAGGAGTTTTGCCTAAGAATATTTTTTCTGGAATGTCTGGAAAACATAAATTAAGTTTGGATTAGATACAATTTTTGTAGTAGTAGGAGAAATAAGACTAGCGAGACAATCTTCTGATGAGAAACAACCTTAATACATCTGCAGTGCCACGCGGCATTTTAATAACAAAGCTCATCTCCCCGAGACTGATTTTACGCCTCATTTCCCCAGTAATTGACGACCCAGTTGGCACAGCGAGCAAGTGAATGTCCTCTGCGCCTTGAGTTCTGGGTTTAATTCTTGTCAGAAGTACAATTTTCCTTTCCAAGGGAAATAAGTGCTTCTGGTTCTGGGTGTGACTGTGTGTGATATGTAAATGCTTCCGGCACTAACGATACAAGTTGCATTGAGTATGAACGAACAACAACGGCTGCTTTTTTTTATTTGTGACATGCTAGTGTTTGACCACTATCTCACCTGATGGTAAGTGACGATGTGATCGAAGCTGGTAAACACACTAGACCTGGAATACGCAGGCTCTCAAGGATAACTGCCGGAACACCGTATTTGGCTTGGCGGCAGACTTTCAACTTGATGGTGGTAAGCTACTTTGGTAGCAAGCCAGGCGAGCAACTCGCAAAATGCTCTACCACCTCTCAAATGTCACCTGATTAGCACCACCCGGGGACCACGTGTAGGGAGTCAGACTTAAGGGGTATAAGTTTGATTTATATTGTTTATCATTCCTCTTTTTTATATATTTTTATTATTAGGTTGTAAGCTGTTGGTCTTCATTAGAGATAAATTAAACAAATAAACTGTGTAATTCTGTGTGCAATATTTGCATTGATATATTTTATGTAGCTTATTGCTATCTCTTAAAATACAAAGATAAAAAATATTTAAGAATGTCTTTACCTGTGAAAGTATATTTCGTTTTTATTCTTAGATGATCGCATTGCAAAGTACCTTGATCACCACTGCTTAGTTTGCTTATTGGCGTTGATGTGGTCTCTTCGACTACCTCTGTTTCATCAGGCATGTCTGGTACAACTATAATGAAACGCAAGCAAAGTTTAAAAATAATTTTAACACAAGCAAAACTTACAATAATTAAACGCAAGCAAAGCTTAAAAAAACTGACTTCACCATTTATTGATTGATTGATTGTAAATTCTTTATTGCACAAACAAAACAAATTGTAGGTACACAGGCAAACTTAATGCTATAAAGCATTATCTTCCAGTTAACCTCGGTGTATCGTGTGAATTTTAAGTGGTAGTGCACATGCTATGGAGAAGTAAGTTTATTTATTATTTAAACATAGAATTATAAGTTTAAAATATATTACAGTATTTCCTTCTACATATAAAATATAAATACACACATCATATTACATACATAAAAATACCTATATAGCAATATACATACATAAACATAATTAAAAAGTTTAGTAAATTTATCTTCGGAACCTTGATCAGATTTAATGTATTGCACACGCATTATTGACGACAACTCAAAGACAAGAGATTCTGATCTCTTTATCAAATTTCAACGAGACCACATGAAAAGCACCAGCTTTCAAACGAAAAAATAATCATCAAAATCGGTTCACAACGAAAAAAGCTATGAGGTAACTTTTGAAGCCGGTCAAAAACGAGAACATCGTCAAAGTAGTCCCCAGAATACGCATTATTGACGATATCTCAAGAACTTCTGATCAGATCTTGATCAATTTTATAAGGGACCAATTAGAAAGCAACATCTTTCAAACTAAAAATTTTCGAAATCGGTTTACGTGGAAAGACGCTATGAGGTAAAAACAGAAAAAAAAAATACAGTCGACAGTCGGAGTTATCGGTGAACATCCATAAAAAAATACAAACAGTGACAGTGAGGAATTAATAAGACGGACAGACAGACACAAAACACTTTCTTCAAGAGTAAGAGTGAGGAATGGAGTGAGGCACAGAACCCTTTCTGCAGGAGTAAGAGTGAGGCACAAAACGCTTACTGCAGGAGTAAAAGTGAGGAGGAATAAATCCTTCACTTACCTATCCTAGTGAACCTATTATGTGAATAAGATAATTCATAAGTTTTATTTTGACCGTCTGCCTAACGTTGTGAATGCTAATCAGACTTATCGTAGCCTCTAAAGTTGAGGGCCACATTCAGGTGACGCCTACTTGACCGTGTGCGTCAGAATGGCTGGTTGTCTGTGGCGTTGGTCTATGTTGGTCTATGAGAGTTGATTCAAAAATTGCTATACAATTGCTTATATTTGCTACATATAATAAATAATTGCTACATAGGATATATATTTACAAACAAATTTTTTTTTTTGACCAGCCATCCTGACGTTTGGTTGGCTGGTCACCTCCTAGTTTAAAGTCAAGCATGCAGAGTTTTCCGAAATATATTGCGTCAATAATTGCTACATATTTACTTCATTTATCTAATTTAGTTGTAACTTCAAACATATGTTAAATAAAGGATGTAGCAATTATTTAAATTATCCCAAGGAAAAGCGCCTGATAAAATAATAAAAACAAAATGTAGGTCGTTCATAAGATTCAGTTTAATAATATTACAATTTACTTAAAAAATATTCAATTATTAATTTATCTTATTTTACATAATTTTTTCGCATATATTATACAATGTGGAATTAGCTTCTTTTTACTCTTCGTAATTTTTTTCGATTCGTCATCATAACATTTCTATTGTGAATTTTGTCTGCAATGAGCTTTATAGTGACCAATTAGTGTTTCACATACTGGGGGCACGAATTCTATTATTGACAGTAAATGAAACTCAGATCCTTCTAACAAAAGAGATGTTGGTGGATCATCTATTGAAACAAATTGATTGGAATGAAATTCAAATGCAATAAGATCTCGTAAAGATACACTTAATGATTTGACACCTTTACATTTACTTCGCCGGCATTCTGTAAGTTCTTGAGCATTAATAAAAGTATTTGCGGATTCTTGTAAATCATTAATTACTTTAGGTACACGGTTACCAGAGCCTAAGCGATTACACCGACACATACATAACTAAATATTTGCCTTTATTATTTTATCAGGCACTTTTCCTAGGGATAATTTAAATAATTGCTACATCCTTTATTTAACATATGTTTGAAGTTACAACTAAATTAGATAAATGAAGTAAATATGTAGCAATTATTGACGCAATATATTTCGGAAAACTCTGCATGCTTGACTTTAAACTAGGAGGTGACCAGCCAACCAAACGTCAGGATGGCTGGTCAAAAAAAATATTTTATTTGTAAATATATATCCTATGTAGCAATTATTTATTATATGTAGCAAATATAAGCAATTGTATAGCAATTTTTGAATCAACTCTCATAGACCAACATAGACCAACGCCACAGACAACCAGCCATTCTGACGCACACTACTTGACCGGCGTTATACTAGTGTTGCAAATGTTTGCGTCGTTCGCGACATATATCATACCAGCCGTGCCCCGCGGCTTTACCCGCTATTATAAAGTTTAAATGTAGCCTAAGAGGTAATCCAAGGTATAAGATATGTACATTCCAAATTTCATCCAAATCCATTTAGCCGTTAAAGCGTGAAGAGGGAACAAACTACACACAAACTTTCGGATTTATAATATTATTAGTAGGATAATAGGATTATCTTTGAGCTAACATGTTACGAGTGTGAAATATATATTTGAGTACATACTCATGTCGTCGTCTGCTTTACTATTGATAATAAGCTGTATATTGTTTCTTAGTGCAGAAGGCTCTTCAGGTAGATTATCGGCAACAAAGTACTGTACTTCGCTCCTACCCGGCGAAGGCGCCTCTTCAGAAGTGGTTTGCGTTTCGGGTAACTTCATATTTTCTAGTTTAATTTGCCTGAAATTAGTTTGAATTTATTAAAATCTGTTCTAATTAATATTAGAACTAGATTAATTTAATTCACCTCGAATCCGCTGGAAGCGTTTTGCTTCTACATCAATAAATACTTAGTGTGAGACCGAGTCTGGATGCGTTTGTTTTTTGTTGTATCTACACTACACACATGTTAGCTGGAAAAGAATCGAATACGTTTCCCACCGCTTAGAAAGCAGACGCGCAGCCAACTACGCCGGCAGCTATGTGGTAATTATTATTATTCTGTAACTGTACTTAGTAGCGCGTCAAATAATTACTTACTCAACATTATTTGTATCCGTGTCGTTGTCTTCTTGAAGCTCATTTCTTAACTTTTGAATGAGCTCTGAAAAAAAAAACAACAATTATTAACAATTATATTCATTAACAAGGCTTCGCCCGTATTATATAAAATGCCTTAATGCAGGGTCTAGACTAATTACATAGGAATACCTCGTTTCAAACATATCCACACACACATACACAAACGTTTGCGTGTGTATGTCACGTTAACTTTCTAATTTACAATATTGTATTCCCACTCTCCTCCCCATACTTAGTTTAAAGAAGTATCTCTTGGGAAGGAAAATTGCGCTCCTGCCGGAGTTAAACCCAGAATCCGTGGTGTAAAGAGCAACTTGCTCACTGTGCCCTCCGCTCTTCAAGTGCAACAGGAATAAATGAATACATACTTACTTTCGTTAGTTGTGATATCGTGAAGCCCTAAAGTGTTCAAGACAAATGTTCTGTCGTTAGATTCTAATAACAACCAGCCTTTGTGCTCCAGAGCTTGGTACTGTTCATCGCTTAGGGTTATCTGAAAATATAAATTGAATTTATGTACACACCTTTTTATTTGCCCTCACTAGTATATTTTTTTTTATGCTTGAAAGGTAAGCATTTGGCCGCTATTTCACCTCATGCTTACCTATTCACTCTTGACTAAATTGCCAGTATTGAAGTGAAACTTTTCAAGGGATTTTGAAATTTAAATTGAAATTCAGATCCTGAATCTTTTTATGTGACGAAAAGTTGAGAGGTGAATAATTAAAATGTCTAAAAGTATGACTTCTATCGTGTCTTTACGAACGCACCGTTTTTTTGACTTATTCGATTAATCTTAGTAATTTTAACAGCTTTTGATTCATCATCATAATTAGATAGATTTAGAAGTGGTTCTTAAGGATATCCGGAACATATTTTTTTTAGCTTTTCCCGCGTTAATTAGTAAAGTGTAAGCTTGAAACAAGAAATATCTATATCTAAAGCTTGAATCGGTACTGAATTTTTTTAATGCTTTATAGTAAAACATTTGAACACTATATCACCTGATAGAAAGTGATGCTGCGGCCGAAGATGTAGCATGCTTGGCAAGCATGCTACCTCTTCGGCCGCAGCATCATTGCTTGCTTAGAACATACCTAATCACTTTAGGCTTAAAAACACCCAGATTATACCTGTGTCTTCAATGGTCCGGTTTGTGTGAAAGAGAAATTTAAAAAAATTAGGCCTGATAAATTGCTTCCTTTAGATTACCTCTGTTAAATTGCTTGATTGTTTGTTGCCATTAAATGCTTCTACATTCAGTTGCTGCAGCTGTTGAGCATCCAGAGTTTGAGGATCTATAACAGTTTCTATCTCCATCTAATGAAAATATGTAAAATAATTAGACCTTCTTTTTAAAGGAGTGTTACATATTGCTGTAATACTGGCTATATTTGGTACAGATTCTTAACGAAAAAGTGTACCGATTAGCCTATATGAACGTGGACTGATGTATCCTACTAAAATTATAAATCCGAAAGTTTGTGTGGAAGTGTGTAAGTACGTGTGTTCCCTCTTCACGCTTTAACGGCTGAATGGATTTGGATGAAATTTGGAATGTACATAGATTATACCTAGGATTAACACATAGGCTACTTTTAAACTTGATAATAGCGGGCGAAGCCGCGGGGCACGGCTAGTATGACTATATACAACCTAAAACAATTGTGTAATCTCCTTTACTACACAGCTTGCTTTTGCTTGCAACAATTCATAATCGTACGCAGTTTCATCTGACGACCCTCACAATATATTCACTTCCTTATACGAAGTTTTTACCGAGGCGAGATTTGTTGCTTATAATTTCTTTTGTCGCCTATGTTCAGTGGACACTTATGAGCGCGTAACTAAAATCCATATACAATGGTAGATTGGTGGACTGGTGGTTTACAAATATTATACATATTCCCTATTATTTTACCGACTTCAAAAAAGGAGGAGGTACTATGACCTATGTTCGACTGTATGTTTTTTTTTATGTATGTTCACCGATTTCTCCCCTATTTGTGGACCGATATAGATTATACTTCAGAGGTGGTCCCATATAAATTTTATCGAAATCCATCAAGCCAAAACCAAAATATAAGCGGTGAAGTCGGTTTTTGTAAGCTTTGCTTACATTTAAATTATTTTTTTTACCTGTTCACAGTGTTCAGTACTCGCACTAGCTTCTGGTTGTATGAGATAGTTATTAGAGTAAGCATTATCTTCACTTGTGATGGTAAATTGATCTGCAATTAACGAATTCCACATTAATCTAAATAAAAATTTTACCCCTACAAAATAAACACATTATTACTTGAAACGCTTTCACACACACAGCCCCATACTAAGTTTGATGACTTGTATTGTGGTTGCTGGTAACATTCACATATAATATAATACATCAAATGGTACCAAATAAGACCCAAATGCTGACTGACAGTCAACTGGTTTGTCTATGCTCTTTAGGCACAGAATACCTGATAGAAAATAAATCAATTAGTTGAGCACCATTATCTGGTATGGAGATCATACTGTCTCCAATGTCCACAATAAAATGTTCATATTTCAAACGAGGCTAGTTTTTTCATTGGTAACCAGTTGTCGAGTTTATTTTTAAACGAGTTAAGTAATAACTTACATAATAGTGTTTAATACATCTCCGTGAATTCATTTTTATAAATATATATATAGCTACTTTTGCTAAGGCACAATAAAGTGCAATTAAACTCAGGGCTGCCTGTCTAAAATTTATATTCTTCTCTTTCTATCACACACTAGTGTTTTCT
Organism: Lomographa bimaculata; assembly: GCA_948107665.1. Taxonomy (NCBI): domain Eukaryota; kingdom Metazoa; phylum Arthropoda; class Insecta; order Lepidoptera; family Geometridae; genus Lomographa; species Lomographa bimaculata. The sequence continues at coordinate 9,474,568 of OX403600.1, read as the reverse complement.
CTTCTAGTGCATGGCAAGATTGGCAAGGCATAGGTATGGGTGTGCCGATATACTTGTAGCTGTATTATTATTTGAAGAGCACTGGGCAGTTTTTTTTAAAGTAATACTCAATCAAAAAAAGGTGCTAATATTTCACTCACCATTGATAGATATAATTTCTGGATTATTGTTCTCAACATTTGCAAAATATTGCTGTGAAGAGACATCAAACACAGCAGTTGGAGTCCCTTCAGCATCTTTGTCATCTTGTACTTGTGCTATATATTGGATGTCTCTATTCACTGCTGTAAAAAACAGAAGAATACATATAAAAGAAAAAAGTCCGTACAAGACATAGCACAAATTTGTAAACCAAGATACAAGTCTTTGAAATTAGTCTGTGAGTATGAAAGCGTTTGTTTGTTATAACCATTTTTTAAGTCACTTAGACACAAGAATAGCAAGTCGCTCGCCTGGTGGTAAGCCTTACGCTTGCCCATTACAATTCAGAGTTTGAAATTATATAGTTCGAACTCCTAAGCAGCAAAGCGCCTGTCACCTATTATAAGATCTCATTCTCCTTATTATTAGATCTTAAATCTCTTTCAGCCCTCTTATTTCTTTGCACCAAAATTGAACCCGAAACCCACTGCTTACATGGCAAAACAACCCAACTAAGCCAACTAGAGGTAAACATGTTACTTATTGAGAAAATTCCTTCTACCCTGTCCTACTATTATCCTACTATTATTATATAAGATCCTACTATTATTATAAATCTGATAGTTTGTGTGTAAGTGTCTGTTTAAGTGTGTAAGTATGTTTGTTACCTCTTCACGCTTTAAAGGCTGAACGGATTTGGATAAAATTTGGAAAGAACATAGCTTATATCTAGGATTAACACATGGGCTACTTTTTAACTTGATAATAGCGGGCGAAGCCGCGGGGCACCGCTAGTATTTAATAAATGTTTTTAAACTTGTGTTAGCTTAGTGAAATTTCCTTTGATATCTTTAATTGGTTAAGCACAAATGCATATTATAGAATTATTTAATGCCAAACCATGAACAATTCCAGCAAGTTAAATCTATGCAATTATATAATGTAAATATCATTGGTAAGCCATGAAGTGCCTCTTTGGGGACCATGTGGATAAATGATTTAGATTTTTGGTTTTAGATTGTTTGTTTTATAGCTAGATTAGCATGAAAAAATTTTGTAGTGTTTGTCCTACTCAACATGTTTTGTCTGCAATAATCATGAATTTACTTTTATTTTATACTTATTAGGGTAACATAGATTTATTTTGTAATGGGTACTGTTTATGTACACTTGACATTCATAGTTCATGATTCTCTAAACTGAACTTCAAAATAGCAATCATATATTTGTCAAGAAGGTCAACCTATCTTTGTTTTACAACTTACTTAGTATGGTTCCATTATCTTGCAATACAAAGAAACATGCATCTGCATCGGAGTTGTTGCTGTTACTCAGGAATTCGTATGTTTCATATGATTGTTTCTCCATTTTATTGAAAGTTCTAACAAATATTATATTACTTGCTTGCTTGTCGTGTGGACTAGGACTAGAGGGCAGTCCTAGTTTCAGGTTTTTTCTGGCCGCCTGAAGGCATCCAACACGTATTACATTTTTATCGGTACGTAATTAGACGAGCGTCTAAATAAGAATGGTCTGAATCTACAGAAATTACGTTACCTCTATAGATAAGTACGCATTGTATTTACTGCAATTAGTTTTTTTTTTATTTGATAACAGACGTATCTCTATTGTGCTCGTGAGAATAACGAAAATCAGCTGTTTTTGACATTTGATAAAGTTGCGTTCATAAATCATGATTTTTCGTTGATTATATAGAATGTTCCAAAAATAGCATTACAATGGCATCGAAATGTCGAATATATAATTTGTTGTAGCGAAAGCTTCATTATGCATGGTATTTCTAAATGCATGTACGTAATCTTTCAGCTCCACAGTTTGGTACAAAGGTGCACTAAAACGCCCAATTACCATTAGCTGTATAATATCATTAAACATTTTATCTTTCTCCACGACAGATGCACGAGCGTCCCATTCAGTCAGATGAAATTTATAGAATGTTACATCAGTCCGTAAAAACTGTTTTACTAAGGGCATTTCATATACTCCTCCATAATAAACTAATGTTCCGCAGTAGTCCACAAGTTTGAGCATAACATCCTCAAACCTGCCACCTAAACAGTTCAATCCTAGTACAGGCCTCTCAAGGGAAGTGTTAAAAACACACATTTCTTCGGCTTCTTCTAGAGTGTGAACGGCAGTCGCACCTATGCTCATGAGATGTTCTTTTACAGCTGCATAATTACAATGGTTGGAGACTATGTTCAAAGTTTTTATATCCCAGGCCTTGCAGAGTTGAATTACACACTGTCCACAAGGACTGTTGGCAGCATTTTGTATGATTGTTTGGCCAGGTTCAACATTCCTGAAATCTTTAATCATTCTGTATGCCTTGCATGGAGATATTGTAAGCGTAGATGCTTCTGCGAGTGGAAGATTATGGGAGACGATGTGGACATCCCTCTCATCATAGATTCCATAGTATCTCCAGGTGCCAAGTTGTCTGGAAGAGAGAACTACTCTGTCTCCTGGTTCTACTCTGCCAACTAGTTTGCCAACTTCTACAATTTGACCAGCACCTTCATCTCCTGGTACCCAGGGCAAATTTGGCAACCTCGGGTTCCTCCCTGTAAAGGATTTTATTTTATAAATACCAACAAGATCTAGATAAAGAAATGTGACATCATTTCATAAAGAGAACATTAATATACTCGAAATAAATTTGAATTCAAATAAAAGAAATAAATATTTTAGCTGCATTTATTACATATAGTATATGAACAACTAAAACAACAAATGCTAATTATATAACAATAACAATATAACAAAGAGATACTTTACAATTAAACAATATGCATATTTTTAATTAAAATCAAGGACATATTTAATCCCTGTAAAGCCTGTTGCTGTTAGAGCATTCCCTAAAGCTTCCTGGTACTCGTTGAATTTCACCATTTTATGTACAGGAGCTTTCAGCTTGCCTGAACACATTAGTGTAATTATGTCATTCAGCATGGAATCCTTTGCAGCAGAGTCAGCTGTTTCATTCCATTTTGTCATCCAAAATCCATGAAACTGTAGATTTTTGAAAATAAATGCTGAAGTTGGAATGATGACTGGTTCTCTTGACATGCCACCATAAGTGACCATACAACCAGAATGTTGTAAGTGCCTTGACATTTCTAAAGAGCTCTTCCCTCCAACACAATTCAGTGCCAATGAAGGCTTTTCAATTACTTTGTTTTTGAATATTTCAGTTTTACGTAACTCAGACTCAGTTAAAACAAAAGTGGCTCCTAGGTTTTTCAGATAGGTTTTTAGAGGTTCTGCTTCAGCTCTGTCTCTGATAATGCCCACATTCTTAATATTCCAAGCTTTGCAGAGCTGTATAACATTTTGACCACAGGCACTGTTTGCTCCGTTTTGAATGACAACAAGTCCCTGTTCTTTAACACGCTTAAAATCTTTGAGCATTCTGTAAGCAGTGCATGGATTCACAGTAATAGTAGCTGCCTCAACAAGTCCTATATTGTTTGGTACAGCCTTCAAAGAATCTTCATTGAACACGGCCAAGTTTCTCCAAGTTCCAAGAGTGGGCTTTGTCACAATTACTTTGCTGCCTTTACTCAAACTTGAACTAATCCCTGTTTCTTCTACCACTCCCACACCTTCATTTCCAGGCACAATAGGCAGTTGTATTTTAACTGGATATTTTCCTGTAACGCAATAAACTATAGTTAGCAAATAGCAGCTGATTTACAGTTTAATTATTACAGAAGAAAAAAAGGTAACAAAAATACCTTAACGTATTCTTGCATTGTTCAATCATCGGCATACAGATTTTTTACAAAACAGTGTACAAGACTTTTAAAAGATTTGTAATTGTATCTGTAAAAGAAACTCTATAAGTGTTTGTACCTTGAATGGTGTTAATGTCCGCTGGGTTAATCGGGGCTGCTAACATGCGGACTAGCACCTGATTGTTCCCAAGTTTAGGTACTTCACATTCTCTGAACTTAACAACGAGCAGCGGGTCTCCAAATTCAGAATACATTAGCTGTTTTGACATCAAGTTCCTTACACCTACTGAGTGGCATTTTGCAGCACAAAATATAGATTTTGTGTATGGCAGCAGAGACATCTTGTTTAGAGCTAGTTTATTCTGCTAATTAAGACTGTTAATAACTGATAAATTTTGTATTTATGTAGTTTGCAAAAGTAAAACATTCGCTCCAGGAAAACCTTGTGATTGTCTATTTGACGTTTTTGACACGAACCGGCGCTTGTTTATGTTTTTATGACAAATGACATAATGCATCTGTCGTCTGCAGTTTGATTACTGGCTGCCTATACCTATTGCCTACATGCCTACCTATCCGTGTTGCGATCGGTTGCAATTAAAATTTTAATGTATTTATGAAATTAACCCATCGAATTAGAATTAACCTTATCTCTTAAGAGTTTGTCAGTTTTAAATTGATACCGATCGGAAAAGAGATATGCCGACTGGTCTGTGGTCTGCAGTTTCTTCTCTTCAGGTCACGTCACCCATTTTATGCTGGGCTGTCCTGAGGCCATAACCGGAGGGTACCTACGCTTCACAGACACATGATATTTGTTGTAGGTACACTAATTGAATCTTTAATAAGCCAGGTTCCAGTTCATAGAACGAGCTGCTACTGCAATTACTGAGAATATGATACACATGTCCTAACTCTTAGGGAGAGGAGCGCTTTGCATACCCACGTAGTACAATATGTTAGGTAGGCACTCAACTTTCCGGGTGGCATTGCAGATGTAAGACGGCGCACGGCAGGCGTGCCGCTTACCATCAGACGGTCCTTGCTTGTCTACTTACTCACCTGATATTATAATTAATAATATCAAATTTTTAATTTCATAATATAAGCCCCAAAGGTATGAAGTTCCAGGCCAAAAAGACCAAGTGGGAAAAATCTGCTCCTCGGAGCTGATTCAGAACATTGAACATGTTAAATGAGAACGAGAGTAAACACTTTACCTAATCTAGTTTTTTTTTATTCAAAGGCATACGTTGGACCACTATCTTACGTGGTATGGCAGTCTCATTTACGTATAAATAAAAATACCTACAAAACGAAATAGTTGGTAGGTAGGTACCTAATTGATTTTCATTCAGTGATCATTCAACAAATTCCTCAAAAGGAAACAGTGTCGTGACTTGATTAATTTGTTGAGAATGAAACCAATAATTAAAAGGAGTGAAATGATTAGTTAATGGACGTTGGCCAATGGCAGGCAGCTGTCTTTTTGGTCGGTTTGTCCAATCATTGAAGTTTTTTAAAACCATGAAAGCAGTTATAATTAAATAGAAAAGCAAATTATTGAGACGTGCAGGTGCTAAATACGTGAGAACAATAAAGATAAATGAACTTTAAGTAAGATTTATTAAATTCAACTTAACTACAAATTGTGTGTAAATATATCAACATTTAAGTGTAGGTATATAATATAGTATCTAATGTATATAATATATTGTTATTCAAAATCAAGAATGTATTTTACTCCTATAAAGCCCTTTTTTGAGAGAGTATTCTTCAGAGCTTTCTGGTAAGAGTTTAATTTGATCATTTGATGTACAGGGGCTTTCAGCTTGCCACAGCACATCAAGGCAATGATATCATTGAGCATTTTATCTTTTGTAGTAAAGTCTGCCAGTTCATTCCATTTAGTAGTCCAAAAACCAAGACATTTTACGTCTTTGAAAATTAACGCTGATGTTGGAATAGTCACGGGTTGCATAGACATTCCTCCATAAGTGACCATGCAGCCGGAAGGCTGTAGATGTCTTACCAAAGCCATTGAGCTTTTCCCTCCAACACAATTAAGTGCTAGTGATGGTTTTTGGACTTTATTAGTTTTAAAGATATCAGTTTTACTTAACTCTGTATGAGTGAAAACATAAGTGGCTCCGAGCGTTCTGAGATATTCTTTTAAAGGTTCTGCTTTAGGTCTGTCTCTAATAACGGCTATGTTTGGGATCTTCCAAGCTTTGCATATCTGTATGACGTTTTGTCCACATGCACTGTTTGCTCCATTTTGGATGACGACAAGTCGTCTTTGTTTTACCGGTACAAAATCTAAGAGCATTCTGTAAGCACAGCACGGGTTTACTGTGATTGTTGATGCTTCGGCGAGTCCTAGCCCACTGTGTACAGGCTTCAATGTATCTATGTCGAGAACGGCATAGTTTCTCCAAGTCCCTTGGACGGGCTTAATAAGAATAACTTTACTGTCTATATCTAAACAAGCATTCGGTCCATTTTCTTTAACGATACCCACACCTTCATTACCTGGTATCAATGGCAATGTTAATTTAACTGGATATTTTCCTGTAGATATAAGAAACAGATATCAATCAATTCAAATTACAAATTTACAAATTTGCAACAAACAGTTACAACTTATTGTAAGATAATGTTGTTGGGGAGGTCTTTGCCCCAAATAGAGTCGCCCAGATACTATTAAAATGTACTATTCAAATTACCTTGAATAGTGTTTATATCCGAAGGATTAATTGGGGCAGCTAGCATACGGACAAGGACTTGCCGGTCCCTTAATTTAGGTATTTCACATTCTTGCATTTTTACAACTTTAATCGGGTCCCCGAATTCAGTAATTATCAGCTGTTTTGACTTTAAGTTCCGCACACTTATTAAGCCTGAAAATCTTCTTGCATCATTGGATAAAGTTTTCGTGAACGGCAGCATAGGTGGTAGGTATGCAATATTCGTGACGTACCTAAGTATAATAGAATAATAGACCGTATGCCAGTCGCGATGAGAATTAATACAAAAAAACCAATCTCTTTATAGGACTTTGCAAAACACCTATAAAAACTCGCTTCACAACAACAAAGCTGTCATAATAAATAAACGGAGTGATTACATTATTTTTGATAATAAAGTAGACAAAATATCAAAGATAATTTGTTCTCCATAGCCAATCCAAAGCTAAGATTATGTATTCTCCAAGGAGTATAATAGAAACCAATAAATTTGTCAAGGCTTTTGTAGCTAAAGTAATAAACGTAGGTTTGTTTCTTATCTCGATGGAATTTGTATCTGTGAACGACAGCCTTCAAGTTGGAACTACGTAAAAGAGTATATGCGCATCCTTCTAGTTAAAAACAAAAAAAGAAAAAAAAATTGGTTGCCTGTAAAGTCGGTATACGGGCGAAAGTTTTACGTGACAACTCGGGCATGGTTAGCCCGCCTAAGAGCGAGAGAGACAGACAACGCGTCCCTCTCACTCGCTCTCATTGTGAGCGCATAACGTGAGCGGAGCGTAACGCAGTTTCTTGAAGTGTCACCCGGCAAACCAATTTATAAGACGTTGTCACGTCAAAAATCTTGTTTCTTTTTTCTTTTTTTTAATTTAAGTTATCAGTTTTTTTTCTTTCAGTTAACACCATAGAAAAGGATAAATATTATTTTTTCCAAAACCTGTGATTCTTCGAGTGTTAATGTGTAATAATGGTGGATTATTAACCGTTAATACTTAGTAAATGTGCATAAGTGTAGGCAAGTCATAAAAAGTTGAAAAACGTGATTTTCGCCTTCGCTCCAAAACTCCAATAGAAGTTCTAGTAAAGTTTCTACTAGGGCATGACTTGACTATGACTGACTACTTGACTTTGACTGTGACTTGTGACTAAGACTTTTATTATGAAAAATAGAAATTGTTAATATTTGTTTAATATTTCGACTGAAGGACTATGCACCCATGGTCATGAAATAATTTAAAAAAAAAGTATAAATATTATTTGAATAGGTTTCTGCTAGACAAACGTGTTCCATTGATGACTATAGATCATTGTTAAGTGACGATGCGCGTCTTCACTTAACATCAGATCAGATAGTGGCACAGAAGAGAGAAAATGTTTACGTTCAATTAAGTACTTTCTTTCTCCCTCTTCAGTGGATAGGGTTCAAATGTTTGCCTATCTCAGATAAACAAAAAGAACTTAGTTCTGATTCTCATTCAGTCCTCATGGATTCCAGAACATTAGTGAAGAATAAGTATGAAGGTTTATCAATACATTCGAACACGGGATTTTTGCCGCGAAAGTGAAAAAGATACGTTGTCGATTTTGTATTATTTTCCAAAACTTGTGTGACTTTTCGAGTGTTAATGTGTAATATTGGGGATCATTTACCGTTAATTATACAAATTTAGAAAAATTTACTTGAGTACCTCCTTTTTTCTGAAGTCGGTAGAAAAAGATAGCGGAGCCAATAAAAAAAATACGTTCGATTCGAACACACTCTTTTTATTACGAATGACGCGTGACATACTGGTACACGATCTAACCATAAGACTAATGAGTAATTTAATTTTGACCGCATCCTACTTAGCAGTTTACTGGTAAATAGAAATTCAAACACATTGAAATCAAAATACTTATTAGTATTGTAAAGTTACTTAAAAATAATAAAACTGTCTGTGATCATTAATATGTTTAATTTTGGTATTCGGTCACTATGGCTAACAACATATGTGAACGCTAAGGTACTCATAAAGGCAAAACATGTATCGACGCTAACAAAATTTTCTAACAACCTGAATGTCAGCATTTCACTTTATTTTTTTAATTTCACAGTTTGGCATATTTAAGCGCTTTTAAATCGGTTTAGAAAGGAACTTATTGACGCGTATATCCAAATCTTTCCTAGCTAGGGGTGCAGCAGCGCTAGGGGGTGCCCTCGCTTCAGGTGGTGGAAGTTGAAGTTTCGGCGTGCGGAACCTGCGAGCCCTAGTCAGCTGCCAAGTGGCGCTGGTGTTGCGCAGAAGGCGGTACCCTGGAACGTTCTCATCGACCATTGCCAGCGTTGGCCGGGGTACACTGAAATATAAAATGTTACTGTCAGAAACTGGCACTGTTAATTGATTTCGAAACTAATCCGCCATAAATTGGCGTTTTATTTATCGCTCGAAAAGAGCTGATGAAGTCATCATCATCAGCTCATTTGAATTATTTTATGTGCTCGAACTTGTATTCGTGCGAAAATAGTAGTGTATATGTGTGTCTCTTTGTGGCGTCTCCCAAACGGCCCCAAACGGTCTCCCAGACTTAATTTGATTTAGTTTTATTGTTTGAAAGGTGACTTGATCGAGAGTGTTCTTAGCTACATTTGGTGAAAATCAGTGCAGCCGTTTTCCAATACTCTATCTGGATATGGGTTTTTTGCCTGAATTAAATGACTTATTATATATTATTATAGATAATCACAAACTTACTAGGCCATGGTTATCGCCGCTCGCAAACGTGCTGGAGCTATAACAGTCGGCAATTCTGATGATGAGTTTCTTTTTAAACCTGGAAAATAAAACATATAAAATATTGTCTGAAAGAGACGACTATAAGGCTGATTATTCATATAACAATTTATTCTTGTTGTCATGTTCTCCAGTCACAACTACAGTCATGTTCTTAACATCGAGTTATTGAGCTAAGATTGGTGAATTATACGTACATCGTCCAATTACGATTCAGTGTCAACTGTGTGAAAAAACTAGCTGTTCCCCGCGGCTTTACAGCATATTAAATAATGGACAAGATTAATGTATCATTAAATGATTTCCCTGTTAAGTAGGAGATCAAAAGAAGTAACAAAAACATGAAAAGTATCTAACCTATCATTTTTAAAGATTAATTAGAAGCTGTGAAGAATTGGAGAGGCGTGCTGTTATATTTTGGAGGATCTCGAACATTAACGAACATTACTACGTATACGGTAATAAAGTCATTTGATATAATTATGAAACTATATTTTTCGTAGCAATTTTTGAAAATTATTGGATTATTGCAATTAGGCATACATCATCATCAGCTACAGCTCTTTTGATTCCACTGCTGGGTATAGGCCTATCTGATATTCAGCCATTCTACTCGAACCTGTGCTAGTCTTGTCCAGGTTCGACCCGCAATGTTAACCTATCTTACCGCTGACGTCCGACGCTGCGTTTGCCTTGTCTTGGCCACCGCTCTGTGAATTATTATTTTAGTGTGTTGTGCGTCTTGGCATTGCTGTAAGTGCAACAAGCACCAGTTTATAAATAAATAAATAAAAAAAAACACCTTACTCCACCTGTCGTCACCTCGTCTAGCCATGTGTCATGGTTAAGTAATAGAATTTAGATCAAACTCCGTTTTTATATAAATTGTTTCTGTTCTGTTTGCTAATAATTCTTCTCGAGATGGCTATAATTTTGCAAATCTGGCAATAGAATCATTAACTTTCATGAGTGCCTCTTTGGGGCCCATGTGAATAAACGATTTTGATTTGATTGATTTTGATTGATTTGAATAAATAAATAAGGTAATTATGATTGGACGATGAGTACCGGAGTATTTGACATTGTGTATTGCACTTCTGTCTCTCCACTTTTGTGAGCAAACCGGACATATCGAACGCCGGATAGACCATCGAGGAATTTCTTCATTTCGGGGCGTACTCAACCGTTGAAATCCGGGGACTGCCAGTGGCACCTGCAAGTAGTAACAGTATAGAATAAAATAGTTACAACATACCTATCAAAAATAAATATAATAATTACAATAAACCGGTGGCGCTAAATGTGCTTCTGGTTCTAGGTCATAGCTGGTACCCACGATATAAGTCTTTGAGCTTAATGTGTTAATACGTTTCTTATTTAAATAAATCAGCAACTGACAACTAAGCTCGAGCGCCTGATCAAAATCTCACTGCGAAGGAGTCTAACTCATTATCATCGTCTTTGTTCCCCGAACGGTATAATCTGGGAGTCTTCAAGTATCTTCAGTGTCTTCAGGTTTCTTCTAAGCAAGTATGCTACATCTTCGGCTGCATCATAGCTTTTCATCAGGTGAGATTGTTTTGAAAGGACAGCGACGAAGAGAAGAGCTGTGGAGTGGCTGGCAGCACAGCTTTATTAAGTTGGCTAGGGTCGGCATTTCAGCAGTCACATACGTAATGTACCATTAGTAACATACCGGAGCCGTTGTGTCGGTAGTAAAAGCCAATATAGTGGGTATATCCATGTCCCTCTTTGAAGATATTCTGGAGAAACGTGACCTCGACACGCTGTGATCAGTGAAACGCGTGAGTCCATGCATGCAGGCTTCGCTCGACTCGCTAATGGCAGAAATACATACAGTTCAACCAACATACATTTTGTGACCAACTTAACTTATATACTTTTTTTTTTATGATTTATAGATAAACATTTGACCACTATCTCACCTGATGGAAAGTGATGATGCGGCCGAAGATGTGACATGTTTTGACTTGAAGACTCCCAAATTATACCCCACGGGAAACAAAGACACAGGTAATGAGTTCCACTCCTTCGCCGTACGGATGATGTACGTAGAAGCGAAACGCTTCGAGCGAACTGGAGGTATGCCAACGATAAATGGATAAATGGAACGTTTGACAGTTTGTTTTGTTGTTAGATGGTAAATCGGGCATGGTGGAATTAACTCATGTAATTCCTGCGCACACTCTCCAAAATGTAGACGATAGAATACCGATAGACTAGCGACCTTACGTCGGTGACTGAGACTCCGCAATTTAGACTCGACTAGCTTATCATCGGGTCCCCGAATTCAGTAATTATCAGCTGTTTTGACTTTAAGTTCCGCACACTTATTAAGCCTGAAAATCTTCTTGCATCATTGGATAAAGTTTTCGTGAACGGCAGCATAGGTGGTAGGTATGCAATATTCGTGACGTACCTAAGTATAATAGAATAATAGACCGTATGCCAGTCGCGATGAGAATTAATACAAAAAAACCAATCTCTTTATAGGACTTTGCAAAACACCTATAAAAACTCGCTTCACAACAACAAAGCTGTCATAATAAATAAACGGAGTGATTACATTATTTTTGATAATAAAGTAGACAAAATATCAAAGATAATTTGTTCTCCATAGCCAATCCAAAGCTAAGATTATGTATTCTCCAAGGAGTATAATAGAAACCAATAAATTTGTCAAGGCTTTTGTAGCTAAAGTAATAAACGTAGGTTTGTTTCTTATCTCGATGGAATTTGTATCTGTGAACGACAGCCTTCAAGTTGGAACTACGTAAAAGAGTATATGCGCATCCTTCTAGTTAAAAACAAAAAAAGAAAAAAAAATTGGTTGCCTGTAAAGTCGGTATACGGGCGAAAGTTTTACGTGACAACTCGGGCATGGTTAGCCCGCCTAAGAGCGAGAGAGACAGACAACGCGTCCCTCTCACTCGCTCTCATTGTGAGCGCATAACGTGAGCGGAGCGTAACGCAGTTTCTTGAAGTGTCACCCGGCAAACCAATTTATAAGACGTTGTCACGTCAAAAATCTTGTTTCTTTTTTCTTTTTTTTAATTTAAGTTATCAGTTTTTTTTCTTTCAGTTAACACCATAGAAAAGGATAAATATTATTTTTTCCAAAACCTGTGATTCTTCGAGTGTTAATGTGTAATAATGGTGGATTATTAACCGTTAATACTTAGTAAATGTGCATAAGTGTAGGCAAGTCATAAAAAGTTGAAAAACGTGATTTTCGCCTTCGCTCCAAAACTCCAATAGAAGTTCTAGTAAAGTTTCTACTAGGGCATGACTTGACTATGACTGACTACTTGACTTTGACTGTGACTTGTGACTAAGACTTTTATTATGAAAAATAGAAATTGTTAATATTTGTTTAATATTTCGACTGAAGGACTATGCACCCATGGTCATGAAATAATTTAAAAAAAAAGTATAAATATTATTTGAATAGGTTTCTGCTAGACAAACGTGTTCCATTGATGACTATAGATCATTGTTAAGTGACGATGCGCGTCTTCACTTAACATCAGATCAGATAGTGGCACAGAAGAGAGAAAATGTTTACGTTCAATTAAGTACTTTCTTTCTCCCTCTTCAGTGGATAGGGTTCAAATGTTTGCCTATCTCAGATAAACAAAAAGAACTTAGTTCTGATTCTCATTCAGTCCTCATGGATTCCAGAACATTAGTGAAGAATAAGTATGAAGGTTTATCAATACATTCGAACACGGGATTTTTGCCGCGAAAGTGAAAAAGATACGTTGTCGATTTTGTATTATTTTCCAAAACTTGTGTGACTTTTCGAGTGTTAATGTGTAATATTGGGGATCATTTACCGTTAATTATACAAATTTAGAAAAATTTACTTGAGTACCTCCTTTTTTCTGAAGTCGGTAGAAAAAGATAGCGGAGCCAATAAAAAAAATACGTTCGATTCGAACACACTCTTTTTATTACGAATGACGCGTGACATACTGGTACACGATCTAACCATAAGACTAATGAGTAATTTAATTTTGACCGCATCCTACTTAGCAGTTTACTGGTAAATAGAAATTCAAACACATTGAAATCAAAATACTTATTAGTATTGTAAAGTTACTTAAAAATAATAAAACTGTCTGTGATCATTAATATGTTTAATTTTGGTATTCGGTCACTATGGCTAACAACATATGTGAACGCTAAGGTACTCATAAAGGCAAAACATGTATCGACGCTAACAAAATTTTCTAACAACCTGAATGTCAGCATTTCACTTTATTTTTTTAATTTCACAGTTTGGCATATTTAAGCGCTTTTAAATCGGTTTAGAAAGGAACTTATTGACGCGTATATCCAAATCTTTCCTAGCTAGGGGTGCAGCAGCGCTAGGGGGTGCCCTCGCTTCAGGTGGTGGAAGTTGAAGTTTCGGCGTGCGGAACCTGCGAGCCCTAGTCAGCTGCCAAGTGGCGCTGGTGTTGCGCAGAAGGCGGTACCCTGGAACGTTCTCATCGACCATTGCCAGCGTTGGCCGGGGTACACTGAAATATAAAATGTTACTGTCAGAAACTGGCACTGTTAATTGATTTCGAAACTAATCCGCCATAAATTGGCGTTTTATTTATCGCTCGAAAAGAGCTGATGAAGTCATCATCATCAGCTCATTTGAATTATTTTATGTGCTCGAACTTGTATTCGTGCGAAAATAGTAGTGTATATGTGTGTCTCTTTGTGGCGTCTCCCAAACGGCCCCAAACGGTCTCCCAGACTTAATTTGATTTAGTTTTATTGTTTGAAAGGTGACTTGATCGAGAGTGTTCTTAGCTACATTTGGTGAAAATCAGTGCAGCCGTTTTCCAATACTCTATCTGGATATGGGTTTTTTGCCTGAATTAAATGACTTATTATATATTATTATAGATAATCACAAACTTACTAGGCCATGGTTATCGCCGCTCGCAAACGTGCTGGAGCTATAACAGTCGGCAATTCTGATGATGAGTTTCTTTTTAAACCTGGAAAATAAAACATATAAAATATTGTCTGAAAGAGACGACTATAAGGCTGATTATTCATATAACAATTTATTCTTGTTGTCATGTTCTCCAGTCACAACTACAGTCATGTTCTTAACATCGAGTTATTGAGCTAAGATTGGTGAATTATACGTACATCGTCCAATTACGATTCAGTGTCAACTGTGTGAAAAAACTAGCTGTTCCCCGCGGCTTTACAGCATATTAAATAATGGACAAGATTAATGTATCATTAAATGATTTCCCTGTTAAGTAGGAGATCAAAAGAAGTAACAAAAACATGAAAAGTATCTAACCTATCATTTTTAAAGATTAATTAGAAGCTGTGAAGAATTGGAGAGGCGTGCTGTTATATTTTGTAGGATCTCGAACATTAACGAACATTACTACGTATACGGTAATAAAGTCATTTGATATAATTATGAAACTATATTTTTCGTAGCAATTTTTGAAAATTATTGGATTATTGCAATTAGGCATACATCATCATCAGCTACAGCTCTTTTGATTCCACTGCTGGGTATAGGCCTATCTGATATTCAGCCATTCTACTCGAACCTGTGCTAGTCTTGTCCAGGTTCGACCCGCAATGTTAACCTATCTTACCGCTGACGTCCGACGCTGCGTTTGCCTTGTCTTGGCCACCGCTCTGTGAATTATTATTTTAGTGTGTTGTGCGTCTTGGCATTGCTGTAAGTGCAACAAGCACCAGTTTATAAATAAATAAATAAAAAAAAACACCTTACTCCACCTGTCGTCACCTCGTCTAGCCATGTGTCATGGTTAAGTAATAGAATTTAGATCAAACTCCGTTTTTATATGAATTGTTTCTGTTCTGTTTGCTAATAATTCTTCTCGAGATGGCTATAATTTTGCAAATCTGGCAATAGAATCATTAACTTTCATGAGTGCCTCTTTGGGGCCCATGTGAATAAACGATTTTGATTTGATTGATTTTGATTGATTTGAATAAATAAATAAGGTAATTATGATTGGACGATGAGTACCGGAGTATTTGACATTGTGTATTGCACTTCTGTCTCTCCACTTTTGTGAGCAAACCGGACATATCGAACGCCGGATAGACCATCGAGGAATTTCTTCATTTCGGGGCGTACTCAACCGTTGAAATCCGGGGACTGCCAGTGGCACCTGCAAGTAGTAACAGTATAGAATAAAATAGTTACAACATACCTATCAAAAATAAATATAATAATTACAATAAACCGGTGGCGCTAAATGTGCTTCTGGTTCTAGGTCATAGCTGGTACCCACGATATAAGTCTTTGAGCTTAATGTGTTAATACGTTTCTTATTTAAATAAATCAGCAACTGACAACTAAGCTCGAGCGCCTGATCAAAATCTCACTGCGAAGGAGTCTAACTCATTATCATCGTCTTTGTTCCCCGAACGGTATAATCTGGGAGTCTTCAAGTATCTTCAGTGTCTTCAGGTTTCTTCTAAGCAAGTATGCTACATCTTCGGCTGCATCATAGCTTTTCATCAGGTGAGATTGTTTTGAAAGGACAGCGACGAAGAGAAGAGCTGTGGAGTGGCTGGCAGCACAGCTTTATTAAGTTGGCTAGGGTCGGCATTTCAGCAGTCACATACGTAATGTACCATTAGTAACATACCGGAGCCGTTGTGTCGGTAGTAAAAGCCAATATAGTGGGTATATCCATGTCCCTCTTTGAAGATATTCTGGAGAAACGTGACCTCGACACGCTGTGATCAGTGAAACGCGTGAGTCCATGCATGCAGGCTTCGCTCGACTCGCTAATGGCAGAAATACATACAGTTCAACCAACATACATTTTGTGACCAACTTAACTTATATACTTTTTTTTTTATGATTTATAGATAAACATTTGACCACTATCTCACCTGATGGAAAGTGATGATGCGGCCGAAGATGTGACATGTTTTGACTTGAAGACTCCCAAATTATACCCCACGGGAAACAAAGACACAGGTAATGAGTTCCACTCCTTCGCCGTACGGATGATGTACGTAGAAGCGAAACGCTTCGAGCGAACTGGAGGTATGCCAACGATAAATGGATAAATGGAACGTTTGACAGTTTGTTTTGTTGTTAGATGGTAAATCGGGCATGGTGGAATTAACTCATGTAATTCCTGCGCACACTCTCCAAAATGTAGACGATAGAATACCGATAGACTAGCGACCTTACGTCGGTGACTGAGACTCCGCAATTTAGACTCGACTAGCTTATCATCGTCAATGAGTCTTTTTGCTCGTCGGTCGATGGACTCAAGAGCTTCAAGCTGGTACTTAGCGGAACCATCCCATAGGTGGAAACAGTACTCCATACACGATTGGACTTGGGCTTGATATAAATTAAGAAGCTGTCCCGGTGTGAAGTACTGCCTAACCTTTGCGAGGATACCAAGTTTTTTAGCGGCCAGCTGAGCTTTGGCTTCGATGTATGTACCGAAGTTAAGGTTTGACGACAAAGTAACTCCAAGAAGCTCGAGCTTATTTGCTATCGGTAATTGTACATTTTGGATCGTCGGAGACAGGTGAAAAGGTCTCCGTTTCGCGGAGAAAAGACACGCCTATTTTTTGGACGCATTAAACCGAACCAAGTTGGCGTCGCCCCAATCGGCCACTGCACACAAGCTCGCATTCAACCGACCAATCAAACAAAAATAGACTTCTTTTTATCCTATTTAAGAACAGCCTGAGCTTCTGTCCTGGCACGATTGTCATCTCAGGTAAGAGCGTATGCTATAGGAGCGTCTTGAGCAGAGTAAAAATATGGTTATTACGCTAAATCGCGGTCACACTTAGACTAGTTTTTAGTAAAATATCATAAGTAAAAAATATAAAGATAGATTATTCTTTTTCATAACTCCATAGTATCTACGGGTCAATTGCCTATATTTCCTAAAACTAAACTAAACCTATATACAACAAAGAACTAAGTTACCTACAAGACATCGAGCTTATAGGTAACTCAAGTGCTCAAGCCCACTACCAGTGGGTAGCGTTCCCATCATGCTTATAAAAAATGTATCAAATATTGACTAAATAACAAATAGGAATATATGTTTTGTAACTGTCAGTATTTATTTTACATACGATATAAGGCTAATGCTTATTCAACGAAAACTCCAAAATAAACTCAATAGGGCATAATTTTTGGCAAAAGAATCTAAGGGGGAAATCTTTCAATATAAAGATAAACAGGACTGAAACATTTTATATTAAAGGACAAGTGACATATACACACAGGATAAGTGACTGACTCCGGGATAAAAAAATTGCAAAATTTTATATTTTTTACTGAGCTTGCTCTTAATGCGTTTGAAACCGAAGTAGTTGAGGTACTGGTACTAGTGTGATATGTATGGTAAGCATAATTATTATAATAGCGATTGTATTATCACCGTCATATCGATGCATTTAATTGCATCTAAAATAGCACAGCAGTGACGTTGAGACAGTAATTGCATTACTGCGAAACGTCGTAATAGATCTTTATTGTATAAGATATACAGAGAAAGTTGTCTGTAATAGATGTAATTGTGGTGAGTGGGAAAGTGGGAAAATGATAATGTTTTTACTAATGCGGCTTTGTTTCGTCGAATTATGTTATAAAGGTGTGAAGTATCGTTGCTACACTATTTTTTGTAGCCAACTTAACACCCGGCGCGACGTCGAAACGTAGCTAATAAAATTTCAGCGCGAGCGAAGCTTCTTCGTTTCTTGGGCAAAATTGCTTTCGTGTGGTTGCACACTACAACTTTGCTGTTGAAAATCTGTCAATGGCACACCATTGCCAGATATAATCTCAACCACCGATTCTGCCCCAGGCGGACTCTGCAAAAGAGTCCTCTACCACTATAAATATCTATGAATCAATGTCTTTTCAAACGACTTCAAAAGGAGGTTCTCAATTTTGAATGTTTCGTTTTTTTTGTATGATAGATAGATAGATAGATAGATAATACTTTATTGATCCACTTTACAAGATGAGATAAAACAAAGGCAACAAACAAGCTTATACGTAAAGTATCACAACAGGCGGCCTTATCACTAATAGCGATCTCTACCAGGCAACCTACCTACTTGTATGTTTGTATGTTACGCGATATCTCCGCCAATAATGAATCGATTTTGATGTTTTTTTTTGCTTGGTAGAGTGTACTTAATAGGTGATCCTATATAAATTTTATCGAAATCGGGGTTAAGGCAAAACCGAAATATAAGCGATGAAATCGGTTTTTAAAAGCTTTGCTTGCGTTTCAATTATTATAGTTCTTTAGCATCATCACAAAATTAAGGAAACACTTCTATCACCAATCAAACATCATCAAGATCGTTCCAAGGCTACTCCATCATATAATTCAAATATTATATACTCATCAGATTCCTCCTCTTTTGGCAATTCAATGGTTTTATCTTGAGACCCGTCCGAATCTTTACTTTGTGCTCGCACCATATCCAGTAACATTGTGGCATGTCCTCCTAGCGTGTCGTCGCTGCATCTGTGAGGAACATATCAAACCTACTCAATCCTACGTTGATAGATTAAAAAGAATACCATTATCTGGATCACTTATACAAATAATCTATTGATTATTATTATTTGTACAAGAGCATTAGATTTTAATCCATAAGAACCAGTCACATCTAAAAAACATAATATAATATTTCAAATACGAACTACTCTACTGTAATTTATTATTATTACCTACTTAATAGCACAATAACAGTGTAAACTGTCACGCAAAGAATGGCATCGCCGCGCCGCGCTTTGTTATATGCTTGTAAATGCACGCCAACGCCAGTTGACACTTGACACGTTATCAGATAAATACATAGTTGATATATTTTTTAATTTATTTGAAAAATCATAAATAGGAATTTACAATAGCCGTACCACGGAGAACGTTGATCTCCAAACTTCAATAGAAATTCTAGTAAAGTTTCTACCGCTTTACTAGGGCATGACTTGACCATGACTGGACGTGGACTCTTTTACTTAACTTTGACTGTGACATGTGACTAAAATAAGTATGAATACTTCTAATACGAAATAAACTTGAAATATATTGTCTCTTGACACTGGCTAAATGCACAAGATTGCGAAGCCGTAAAAAAATTAAAACATAAACATAAACGCTTTTACACTCACATCACCACACTAAGCTTGTGTTCCCGCCGGGAATCGAACCTGATACCCCTGCTTAGAAGGCGAACGCTCACCCAACTAAACCAACGGGCAGTTCAAAAAAGAAGAAAAAGTATAAACAATATGTAGAGGTATATGTTATCTTGGCTGTTAAGTCTGAGAGTAGTTGAGTTACGAACACAACAATTCACACTTGTACTATACTAACGTAAATGTGAAATAACGGATACAGTTATTATTTGGAAGACAACAGCATTGAAAGTTGACCGTTTGCAGTTAGTCCTTACTTGGAAGTCTTGGAACCACTAAGGTAACTGTCGTGTAACAGAAACAGGGGGCCTACCACAACGCCTTATGGCAGCCTTACTTCAATACAAAGATTAGGTATCGAATGGGACGGTTTGAGAATGGGACGTACTGCGAATGGGACGTTTTGCGACTACGTGACCAATTGCGAATGGGACGTTCTGCGAGTAAACCTCTTCTTCTTCTTAGCGTGTCGATGGCAACACTTACATCAAAGACTATAAAACCATTTGATACCGGATGATGCTAATTTTCATACGTAACATAACATAAAACATAAACGCTTACACACTCACAGACCCACACTAAATTCGATGACTTGTGTCGTGCAGGAAATATTCACATCACGAAATATACACACAATTACAACCAGAACCAAAAACACACATTTTCCTAGGGGAGAAAACTTCTACTCCCGTCGGGAATCCAACCCCTGCTTAGAAGGCAAACAGGCGTTTCGGTTCTAAGTTTATCATCCATACAGCGAAGGAGTGGAACTCATTGCCCTCATCTTTATTCCCCGAACAGTACAATCTGGGAGTCTTCAAGTCAAGACTAAATAGGTACCTTCTAGGCTAGCATGCTACATCTTCGGCCGCATCATCGCTTTCCATAGGTGAGATTGTGGTCAAACGCTTGCCTATCGTACATAAAAATAGGTATTCTTTATTGCACTATAACCCCGAAAATATTACCTCCTAAAAAGCGTTTTCCTAATAGTGATTTAGGGAAACGCTTTTTACGAGGTAATTGTTCGTATGCAGTGGCATACGAACGACTCTAGATAATTAGGACTTTAATGCACTTACGCAACCGATCGCGATCGCGAAAAACATGAATAAGGATCGCTACGCTGCGACAATATCGAGGTGGTGTATTCTGGAGTCCCTGGCGAAGTCCCCTGCGTCTGCAATGCCTCAACCAGGCTGTTCTGGTGACTCCTCATCAGCAGGTTTTGGTACGGCGTGGAGTCGTTGCTCATAAAGGAGATACGACCGGTATCTTCTTCTTGAGGCCTAAAATAGTGTACCTTCGTATTATTTCGTTACAGAACGAGAAACAAAATAATATTATTCATTAATAATTATTAGGAATATAATATCTATAACCCTCGATATCATGTGCACATGGACATTATATAGAGAGCTGCTGTCATTTTCCCCATACTAAGTTAGCTAAGAAACATTGCGAAACCATCTATAGCATAAAAAATACAGCTTGAAAACGGTTCATGCATTTTGGAGCGACGAAGACAGATGCATACGTCAAAACTTGAAACACTCCTTTTTTATAACTGTAAATTTAAAACAATCCTTTTTAATCTGTCTAAATCTTTATTATCTGCTGTACGTGTATGTAACTGAACTTTTCCTAAGCGGCTGGACCAAATATGATGAAATTTTTTGCTTGTGTTCAGGTGGATTTAATAATGATATAGATTTAGAATTCGATCCAATAAATAATATAAGTAGAGTAGAACCATTTTAAATGTGCACGCCCCTCCACCAAATTTGTCAAACGATCGAGTGTCAAATGTATGAAATTTTATGTGGAGGGGCGTGCACATTTAGAATAATTGTTTTACTCTACACCTTTGCGAAGCCTGGGCGAGTCGCTTGTATCATGTAGAACATAATGATACAAATATTTTTATAAAAAATTGGGACTATGGTGGAACTTATAGACTCCTCGTTGGATATTACATAAAAACTTTAAACTATTCACGTCTTTAGTAATTTAGCTAAAGCGGACTAGATTCCTAACAGTGAAAAAAATAGAGGTCACCTATTTTTAAAAAAAACGCTTCGTACAAGAAAGTATATGAATTCGATGATTAATTCATCGATACATTGGAATACTTCCTTCAGCTTGTTACTCGCAATAAAATCATCCAAATAGTTTTGAAGAAAACCACGAATGTTGATATAAATCATGATTAAGTAAAAGAAGCTACACAACGAACTCTACAAAAGGTAGTCAGTTCAAATGGCAAGACATAAACCATCCTGTAGTTTACGAGCCACAGCGAGAATCGAGCCATGATCCCTGATTTTTATATGAATTTTACTGGATATTTGCCACTCAACGCAATTTAAAACGCTTGTGTTGTAAGCAATGAGATAATGAGTGATAGTGTAAAATTCATTGTAAGGATATAAGGAAGGAAAATTACGAACGGAAAAGGAAACAAACATTAAACAAGATTCTTCATTCCTTGAAATTAGTTTCAGCCTGTGGCCTCGATTCTGATGTACACTCACTAAATTAAATTTAAGCTATCCCTGTCTCTTACAAAATAAAACACAAGACAGAGATAGCATGCATTTTAATGCTGTCACGCTAGTTTAACAATTAAAATATGAACAGCAGAAGCAGAATGGCGCTTGTTTTTAGTCAACACCAATACAACACATACTCGACTAAGCTTGCATAGACATCTAAGTTCTGACTAACTTGACAGCACAGCAGTATGCTATCTCTGTCTTGTGTTCCTATTTTGTAAAAGACAGGAATAGTTTAAATTTAATTTAGTGTGTGACATCAGAATCGAGATTGTCAAATAATGCTTTACTAACAAATAAAAATCTATGAGACGCGGGTTACGTCTAATCATAAGTCATAATATTATATACAGTCATAATATAGATACAGTCATAATATAAATTTAGTTTCTAAATTACCTAATGGCGTTCCTGTAAGACCACTATAAAATAACAAATTTCTTACTGAGATAGAGTGAGTTGTATGTGGGCACGGATGGTCAAGTGGTAAAAACGCATAAGATGGGAATCCCCGAAGACAGCAAGGGTTCATGTCCTGCTCTGTGCGCAATTAAACCTTTTTAATTCTGAACTTAATTTAAGGCTTTTTGTAATACTTGATATGCAAGCATTTAACCACTATGTCACCAGCCCCCTGATTTAGAACTTATATATCATTGTAAGATGATATGTATATACAATACATAATTAATAACTGTTTAAACTACACTGTCCCGCAAAGAACGACATCGCCGCGTCTTGTAATATGCACTCTAACTCCAGTTGACACTTGACACCTTAGAGAGTTAGACTTTACAGATAAGTTAATTAATATATTTAAAAAATTATTTAAAACATTTTAACACAAATTTTTTAATGGCCGTATCACGACAGACGTTGGTCTCAATTGTTGGAATGATATCTCAAGAAGTTTCTAGTATTTAAAAAATCACCCTGTATAACAGCATGATATATTATAGGATATATTGGTACATTGGTAGCATGTATTGTTCATTCATATTATAAGTACATGACAATAACATCCTAAAGACTTCAACTACGGTTGTCAGGGACATACTAATGGTTTCCTAGTATAAATGCTTTTATTTTTCGTCTTCGAACCATTGAGTCATGACGAGATGACTCATGTTGTGGGTAGCTTGGTAGGTGCAACTTGATTCCTCGTAGACCTTGGAACCTATCACGAGATGACGCGACATATTCATCAGAATAATTACGAATGCCTTGTTTAATAATATTATATACTTAACACTAATTATACTAATATTATAAATCCGGAAGTTTGTAAGTGTTATGTTTATTTTCTTTTCACGCTGTAATGGCTGAATGGATTTGGATGAAATTTGGTATGGATACAGCTGACACTCTGGACTAACACATAAAATATCCCGAAATTCCCTCGGGCCGGGACTTCGCGGATAAAACCGCGGGGCGCAGCTAGTATAGTATATATATTATAAATCCGAAAGTTTGTGTGTAATTGTTAAGTTTCTTTCTTTTCTCTTCACGCTGTAACGGCTGAACGAATTTGGAATGTACATAGCTTTTACCTAGGATTAATATTGGGTACTTTTTAACTTGATAAACGCGGTCGAAGCCGTGGAGAACGGCTAGTATCTTACAAGTGAACGCATTTCTCGTAACACTTATGTTCGTGCCGTATAGCGTAGTATCTATACAACAATACGATATACTCGTATTTATAATAAACACGTTTTAATTTACAAGCTAATATCTATATTTTATTTAAATATCCAGATGACCGAGCTTTGCTCGGTTTTTTGTTTTTGGTAGAATGTGTTTGAATTTGTAGCCTGAGAAAGCTCCATCTAGTGACGAGTAGACACAGTTTTTTACATCGGTCATGGCGTAATAGATGGCGCTAATAGTTTCTTAAACCCGGTTTTTCAAATGCAGTTTGGGAACCGAGCATTTCTCGGACCTGGAACGTTGATAAATCGATTCCTTGGGCCGAAAAACCCCTAGTCTGTAACTTTCATGAAAATCGTTGGAGCCGTTTCCGAGATCCTGATTACACACACACACATATATATATATATATATATATAAATACAAGAATTGCTAGTTTAAAGATATTAGATTAACGCTCAACTGTATTGAGCTGTATTAGTTATTTTAACTACCCGATAGTGTAGTTGATTGTACGTCTGAAGCAGCAAGTATCGGGTTCAATTACCGGTGGATTCACAAGTTTTCACTCTAAGAGAAATTTGTACGCAACCAAGACATAAGTCTTCGAACTTAGTGTGGGGCTGTGAAAGCGTTTAAGCGTTTATATGTTTGAGTAATTAGATAGATGCTGGTGTATATAATATTTTTTGATAAAGCTTTTTTTCATGGTAGATTGATATCTATCTCACCTGATGGTGAGATTGTAGTCAAATGTTTGCCTATCAGGCATAAAGAAAAAAAAGGGGAGATAGTGATCAAATGCTTGCCGTCTTTGACAACTATCTCACCTGACGGAAAGTGAAACTAATACGAACTTTTAATAACGGACTCAAAACAGAGCGAGAGAGAATCACGATCTACGAGTTAACTTTGGTGGTTTAGCACTGGCTATCGGTCCGTCCGTCTGTCAGAGGCAGATCAGCAAACAATGTCATTTTCCCTTATATACCTTCTGATACGGAGCCTTCTCTACTACGAAGAACAGTAATAGTATTTACCTACCTTAAAAATATTATGACAAGTATTAAACTACGAGTACTAAAATACGGAAAACATGTAAACTCTGTTTAAAGCAGTTTTATTATCATTTACGGCTAGAAAACAGATTTTAAGATACAACACGATGCATCTTCAGGTCAAGAGGTGCCGCATCTGCTAAGAATGGAAATTACTTGGAATATATTCGTACTTTCCACAGTTATATTGTTATGTTCTCCATATTTATGTTCAAGTGGTACTTACAACGTAATGCATCTTGAGGAGTACAGTCTTGAGTATCTTGCTTTCCAATCCGAATTTTTCAGCCATGTTGTTTCGCCATGTCTGCAGTATATAAAGGCAGATTAAAAAAAAAATATTAGGACTTTTTACACCACTTCATCAATTATATTTATCAAAAATTCAGACAATGACAAATTGACTATGATTGGACCTTGACTCCTTTACTTGACTATATGAAATACACTAGAGATATATTATTGATGACACGGGCTTGCACAAGATTGCGAAGCCAAAATTAAAAATATAAATAAAAAATAAAACAAACAAATCTTTTATGGCAAATGAGGGTTAAGTTTTATAACCAAATTCCTAAAACTGTAACTGAATTACTAATGATAAAGTTTATATGATAAAGAAGGCTTATTATAAAATCAATGATATAAATGTATGAAGGCAAAACGCACGGGCGCTTTCTAGTAACGGCAAAATATAGACATGTATATATTAGTTAAGATAACTTATGTTTTAGAGAAGTAAGTCTTTACTTGAAAAAAGAAAGGAAAAAATGCGCTGTCGAATTTCTGCACAGGTTCTTCTCAAGACAGCTGTAAATTTGCGAAACTAGCATTAAACTCATTTTTTCGCATAGGCTTCGCAATCTTGTGCATTTAGCCAGCGTCAAGTGATAATATATTTCAAGTTTATTTCATATTAAAAGTCCTAGTCACAAGTAAAGCAGTCAAGGTCTAATCATAGCCAAGCCATGCCCTAGTAAAGTGGTAGAAACTTTACTAGAACTGATATTGGAGTTTTGGAGCGAAGGCGAAAAACACGTTTTTCAATATTATATGATTTGCCTACACATATGCACGTTTGCGAAGTATTTCTACCATTATTACACATTAGCACTCGAAGAATCACAGGTTTTGAAAATTATACAAAATCAACAACGCATTTTTTTCGCGGCAAAACTGCCATTAGACTCATTGACATTAATGAGTGCCTGCATGGCACTCATGTGAATGAACAATTTTAAAGGGGGCGTCCATTAATTACGTGACGCGTAAAAGGGGGGGGGAGGTCGAGCCGAACCTCACCAAATCTCACGTGGGGGAGAGGGGGTGTCTCAGCAAATATCACGTATTATTTTTGCAAGAAACAGTGTAAAATTGCGGGAAAACTGGGTTTAATTAAGTAAAAAAAACTACTGTAGGTAATATGGCTAAATCATATAGTTAGTAAGGTTAAGTTACATAAAAAAAAATTTACAAAATGTGTGTTAATTAAATTCAACGCAGTCAAGCACATATTAACTTATTTTATATTAATTATACGCATTTTGAAAAATTTCATGTGAGTTTAGGGGAGGAGGAGGGGGTCGAGCAAAATCTCACGACATCTCACCAAGGGGGGAGGGGTTCGAAAAATCGCCAAAATCACCTCACGTAATTAATGGATGCCCCCAAAGATATAGGAACAGATAAACAAGAGTTAATTCCTCCAGGCTCTTTTTACTATATAAATATAAGGTAGACTACCTAAAGCCATCCATTTCTGGTAGATATAGGTAATAGTTTTTCCGAACCTAACCTAAGCGTTCGTCATCCGAAGGAGTGGAACTTATTACCCGCCTCTTTTCTCCCCAAAAACGGTATGATCTGGAAGTCATCAAGAGTTATTTACTCCTTCGGCCGCACTGTCGTTTTCCATCAGGTGAGACAGTGGGCAAATAAAAAAAACCCTTTTGCTAAGCAATTTGCCGTGAGAATGTTTGCGTGTAAGCTACCTGTGTTTAATTAATGTAAATCCGACTCTATCCGCATTATAGTACAGGTATTGCGTTTTGTAGATCGTGTTTTATATAACACGTTTATTTCCCAATGGAATGGGTGTAAAGAATTATTGTTTGTTGTTAAAGTAAATGTTGCTTCCTTGTATATTTCTATAAAAAATGCAAACAAATGTTTCCTGATAGAAAGTGATGATGCGGCCGAAGATATAGCATGCTTGCCTAGAAGGTACCTATTCACTCTTGGCTTGAAGACTCCCAGATTTGGAATGTACCTAGCTAAAAACTATATAGTTTTTAGCTAGGATTAACACAATAGGCTACTTTTACTTGATAAATGCGGTGCCGCGCGGCACGGCTATTAGGTACGTACGTAATAAAAAAGAGGCACGTACTAAAACTTGAGGTTTGTGGTAAACAGTTGTTGTTGGTCGTTGTTTACAACTAAATCTCGGCAAATTAGCAGATACATCTTAGTATTGCCAGTCGCCAAATTCGCAATAACTTAAACGCTTTTATACTCATAGCCCCACACCCAAATTCAAAGACTTGTATCGTGGGAGCCGGAGACATTAAAATCACATACAAACAATCACATTCAGAAACAGAAACATACATTTTCCTTGGAGCGAAAAATTGTTTTCCCTTCTAACCCGATAACCGCTTAGAAGGTAGACGCGCAACTTACTGCGCCAACTCAGCGGTTTAATGTTTATAAACAACAATTTCACATATGTGATATTATACATAGATAAGATACAGGTTTCTGGAACGAAACATTTATAGGTAACTAACACTACACAAACATTGATATGTAACTACACGACTAGGTAACATTAGATTCTGGAAATAGACATAGGTTACATTTTTAACGCGTGAGAATCCACAGATTCTCTCGGATAATAATAAGGTACTTTAGTATTATTCATACGAATGTTTGTGAGAAGATAGATAGGTACCTAGATAGAAATTCTAATGGTTCATATGAAAATAAATTGTAGTGGAGAATAGAGTCGTAATCTTTACAGACATTCAACCGCCAGCAGTGGTGTGTGCAAACATTAGGCTATTATTTTCTTATTCTTTGTATTTGATGAACAAAGTTTCCAATGAAATTACAGTGTATAAAGAGATTTAACATTTAATATCTCTGGGTAACGAGTGCAGTGCATTGCTGCGCAGGATTTCGATTTGTTTAAGTTATCTGTGTGGATCTGAACTGTAACGGGTCAGAGTCCTGCTCACGGATTTATAAATCCGTGGTTCTGCTCGTCTCGTCTCTCAATTACATTAAAACAAACCTAGATTGTGAAGTAATGCGGGGCATAGCTAGTTCATAAAGTCACCTTTTGCATTGTCATTGTATTTTCCTGTTCAGTAAGCAATTACAAAATTATATAAATCTTAGAACAATAATTAAACGCAAGCAAAGCTTAAAAAACCGACTTCACCTCTTTAGCTTCGGAACTTTGATCGGATTAGATGTTCTAAACACGCATTATTGAAGATATTTTAAGAACTACTGATCAGATCTTGATCAAATTAAATGGGACCAATTGGAAAGCAACATAAAAAAAATACAGAAGACTTGAGTACCTCCTCATTTTTGTGAAGTCTGAAGAAAATCAAAATGAGCATAGCAACAAGGAAAATATTCGAGAAAAAAAAATCCTTATTAAATTTTTCAACAATGCTTTTGCCCCTTGGATTAGTTGGGTGCGCCTTCTAAGCAGCGGGTCTCGATTCGTTTCCCGGTGGGAATACAGGTTTTCGCGTTAACGGAGATTTTTTTCTGGTCACTCAGTACCAGTGATGGTATCACTGTGTAAGATGTGTCCCTGTTAACATTTACTTGTCATTGTCAGTTCCTGAAGGTGTGACAACTGTCTGCGTCACTGTTCTAAATAATGTTTGTTTTGCGAAGGTAGAGTGGTAATTATTAGGTCAACAAAAACAAAGATGTGTGCGTAATGTACATTTTTTCGGCACCCACGACACAAGTCATGGAACTTAATGAGACTGTGAATGTAAAAGCGTTTATTTATGTATTTTTATGTCTACTGCAGACTTTTAAAACCTTTTTGTATTTTAATGAAAGAGAATACAATTTGTGTTTAAATTACAAAAACTATATTACTTCATTGAATACAGTCAATAGGCCAGTAAGCACGTACACCGAGGTCAGTCGATATTTTGTGGTAGTGTGAACCTCTACACAAATAGCCTATGAAAACTGATGATGAATGCATCGTAAAATAAAATTAACATGATTCTTATACAAGGCAACTGTGTTTTTACTTGACATAATGTCAACGTCGCTGTAAAGTTATGAACAATTAGAATTATAGTTTGAGGTTACAGTAATATTTTAACGATATTTTATATTTTAATTAAATGACTTCAAAAAAGGAAGGAAGTTCTCAATTCAACAGTATTGATTTTTATGAGTGTTTATGTTTAACTGTATTTATTTTGAAAGCTGGTGCTTTCCATGTGGTCCTATTTAAATTAAAAATAATAAACACATTCACACTCACAGCCTCACATAATGTTCAAAGACTTGTATCGCGGGTGCCGGAAACATTCACATCACATACACATTACGCCCAGAACCAGAAGCACAAATTTCTCTTGAAAAGGAATTTTTGCTCCTACCGGGAATCGAACCCAGAACCCACGGCGCAGAGGGCGAAGACCTGTACACTGGGTCGCCAACTGGGTCGTCAAGATCAAGATCAAGATCCATTAGTTTTTGAGTATCCTCAATAATGCGTATTTAATTCATTTAACCTGATTAAGTGTTCCGAAGATAAATCGGTAAAGTCGGGTTTTTAAGCTTATTAAATTAAGTGTTCTATTTAATACATTAACATCAATGTTTGTTTGTTTGTTTGTTCGTATTTCATACACTGCAAAACCGTTATTCCGATTAGGTACGATAAAACTTATTGCTTGGACTTACCGTCAAGATCATAGATCATATAGTAATAGCACAAATAATTCTATGGTACAAATAATATGTTAACTTATTTCAACAACGGTTATTTTTTCTGCGGCAGCAACGGGCCCGGTACCAGATAGTAATCTATAAATAAGCTATTCAAAAATAAATAAAAGCATTGTTTATTTTAGCAATATATATTTAAGATTGAAGGTTTCCGCTTCAATCTTCTAAATTGCTTGTTGAGATAATACCTATTCACTCTCGACTAGAAGATTTCTTTAGGAATGCTCATTTTGAGAAATACTTTCATTAGAATTCTACGGTTAACCTTAAGTAATAATCATTATGGCGAATTGGAGATTATGAGATTATACGTCCCTACTATAAACCAAGTAGATAATTAGTTTAATGTGTAACATACTTTTACGAAACGTAAACAAAAACTATGAATGAAGTAGAGCCATGTAGAGCTACTATAATTTTACTATGTCGACCTTGTAGTGGATTTCTACACCACTTACCGCATTTTTACAGGTTCGATAGCTAAGTTTCTCAAAAATAATGCCGTGGATTTTAAACTATAAAAATACCATTAAAACGTGCTCATTATACAAGCCTAAAATAATTTATTTTTCCAGTATAATATAAAGTACTCTGTGTTCACAACACAGAGTACTTTAAACAGGAAATCTGTGAATTGTTTGCTGCCATATTATTGACAGGATTGACATTGACATTGACATTGTGGAATTTGCCTATTGCTACAATTATAAAATAAAAAAAATATTTTTGAAATATATGAAAAATCAAAATAACACATATCTAGAGGCACGTAATTAATGATCACTATAATACAATAAAATAGTACTTATTAGTTACGTAAGGCCTATAAAATCGGTATAATTTTATGTTTAATCCTTCATAATTGGTATTGAGTATAAACCATCGAGATAGGAAACAAACTTACTTTAGGTTTACTAAAGTATAAACTCATACTTCATGCTCATATAATAAGATTTTTGTTAGCTAAAAAATAAAAACAATAACTCTCAATTTTACGGCAATTTAAACTTTGAGTAAAAAAATACTAAGTAAAAGCGAAAACACTTGCGTATGAGAAAATATATTGGCTATTTTTAAGTATTGTTTTGATATGAAAATTGGATATTCAAAACGATCTATATTGCCTAAATCGAATCGAGTGAATAAGTATCTTCTAGGAAAGTATGATACATATTCGGTCGCATCTTACTTCCATCAGGTGAGAAGGTGGGTAAATACTTGCCTATCTATCTCAAAATTAATTTAGTTTGGTAATATTATTATATATACTTTCTAAAGTATACTGTTACCAAACTATAAAACGGATCCAAAATTTCAAAACCCTCCAATAAAACGTTTCACTTATGTTTGTTTTTGTGGCGAAAAGTAGCGGGGGTGTAAAAACAAACACTGTGATATTTAAAATATTTCCTTGCAATTCAAAAGTCACTTCTATCGTGTATCCATACGGCACACTGTTTATTTTTTATTTTTTATGTAACTATGTGCATTACTGATACAATAAACTCTCAAATATCAGTTCAAATTAATGATTAAAATAGAATAATAAACAGTATTTTTGTGGGCTAGTTTATCACGGTAACAGTCAGTAACAGTAGAGCTAGCTGTGTTTTTTGACATTCCAAGAACCTGAGTTAACAGTTGTTTAAACGGCAGTTAAATTATGTAACAACCCCTGGTATACATTTTTAACCACATATGTATATGAAAGCTATACTTGTGTTATATCCTGGTTATCGTTCTATTCAGTAAATTATATATGACATCATCGAAATATAATGTATATTATCACGATAATCACACTAATACATTAGAAAGTTTGTGTGTAGATGTGAAAGTATGTTTGTTTTATTTTCACGTTATAACAGCTGAATGGACTTAGTTGACATTTGGAATAAATATAGCGTATACCTAGGACATAAGCTACTTTTTAACTTAATCAACGTGGGCGAAGCCGCGGAGCACGGCTAGTGTTAAATATGTCAGGCCTTACAGAACAAAAGTAAAAAAATAACAAATATATTTATGAACGACATCATTACCGGTCTATAAACATAATTTAAGTGCTTATATTTACTCTACATATCTAAATTAATAGATATATTCAAATGTTATGATTATAACAAGTAATTATTTGTAGCAAGCAAGATCTGAATTACAAAGAGTTGTGTAAAAAAACATGATTACCTTGAGATCTATTGACCCGTAACGGATACAGCGCAGTACTCTACGTAGAGCTTTAATGGAGCTATTGCTAGTCAGTCACAGTCAGAAATGGATTACTCTACATATTATAGTTTGTATATCTTTTAAGTGTTTGCATATTTAGTAAATAAAAACGGTTATAACACAGAAAGGTACCACTTTTGATAGGTGATTTTTATCGTATTGTAATGGGTGATATCAAAGTTTAATATTATGATAGCACTTATAAGTTTCACAGTGCTGGTTTAACAGGCATTATTTGGCATTGTGTCTAAACTTTATAATGTTATGAACTGCCCGTTGGATTCGATTCCTGGCGATTCCTTCTCCCCAAGAGAAATTTGTATTCTGGATCTGGATGTGGTTGTGTGTATTATGTGATTCCATCACCCACGACACATTCATTAAAGTATGCGGCTGTGAGCTGAAAGCGTTTATTTTATGTTATGTTTAAAACGATTTTATGGTGCACGGAGAATAAAATAAAAAAAATAAAGTACCTTTTTCCTTCTAGGGAAAAAGGTACTTTATTGAAGTAGCGTTATTGTAGAGCGCATTAGCGTGGGTAAACTCTTTGAATATCTATACTTCTAGCTATATACAAACATTTAGTTCATAGCATCAGTAATGAATTTTCCATTGCTGTATAAAATATCACCAATGTCATTAGGTATAATACCGCTTGGAGTCAAACATCTCGTGGGAGTCCTCGTCCGCCTTTGTCGGAGACTCGGACCGTTTGTTTAGTTCAGCACAATGAGCTTCGATAAGTAATTTGATTTGTCTTGAAGCTGTCAAGCGGCGGGGGCGGCGCGCCGGCTGTCTCGGGGCCGCCCGGCTGCGCTCAGAGCTCGAAGGCTCGGTAGCGCTAGTCTCTCGGCTCGCGAACACCCGCGCACACGTCGCGTCGCCGCGCCGCTCAAGCCACTCACGCAACACGCTCGACGATAACGCGCTCCATTTCAAACGCAACAATCAACAACAAACGGATCCATTCAAACCGATCGTTATCGAATCGATTGACGATTGACCCGTTTCATTTTAGCTCCCAAACCGGCTCGTGAACCTCGCGACCATATGATCCGTCGGAGCCTGCGCCTGATTTCCGATAGCGCGGTCACGATGTCGATCTTCTAAAGTGCATTTGTGATGACTCAGTGACAGAAGACTTTCTTGAAAGTGTCTGGTGCATTGGATGGTGATGGAGTGAGTGTTGCAGTGTTGTACGGTTAGTGCGATGGCCGGTGGAAGTGAAGTGGGTGGTGTGGAGGAGCCAAGTTCGGTGGTCGAGAAGGCCAAGCGCGGGCTGGGTGGTTCGATGTCCCTGCGGACCCGTAAATTGGGCCGCCGGCTCAGCCGCAGCATGTCCATCGTGGCTCTGAAGCTACCAGAGAAGGCGCAAAGTATCACACGTTCATCCACCAAACTGATGCGCTCTGGCAGCCGAGACAAGAAAAACAGGTCATTCGAACTGTCCATCATACTCCCGGACAAAACGCAAAGACAGGTATGGTATAGATTGTAAGCTATTAAGAAATTAATGAGAGTTGAGACACCACAACGGACCATTTATTAAATTTCGCCACTCGACGCTTAAGCAGGTACTAAATAAGGTACCCATTTAAGTTTATAAGAGTGGCGAAATCTAATTTGTATAAGAAGATAGATCACGTAGAAGATTTCAATAGCTATTTACAATAACAAAGCGCATTGTCTAAGTAATATCTAATAGCCAAGTCATTATCTGTTACCAGTTTCTTATCCGATTTGGGCGATAATTATGTGATATGTCGCTGATATAATTAATTACATTACTGATAAAGGAATTTGATATGCTAAATGTTACACTAATTCCAATTGTGGTGAAGTATTTACTACAAATTACTTTTGCAATGATTATCATATTCTCCATAGATTAGACATCAACGCATGCTATTGCGCAGCGTTAGAAAAAGATATAATTCGGTGTGTTTGTTACATTATTAATTTACGTCATTCAAAACAAGACCATAGAGTTTGAGTAACGAAACATACAAAGCGGTGTTTACTATTTAGTAAATGAAACGCCAGTAAGGTTGTTGTCCAACATGTCAGTGCTATGCATTCGAATGTTACTGACTCATTGCGATTTTGCTGGTGCGTTTGGTTTCGCCACACTCGCCCACATCGCAGATTTCTCCATTGATATGGCAAGTAGCAACGAGGTGCAATTGCCTCCGTTTGGATCCGTCGGGCATTGTTTGCCATTGTCAATGAACCGGGCAATTGCGGGCTTGGACGGATTGTGACTGCCGAATAAATACAGCGGCTCAACTGAGCACAAAGCGATTATTTATCGGTCACGGGTATTTGTCACATCGTGTTATTTCAGCTCAAACGGTACCGATGGTTTATCACCATCCGTTTATAGTATACCTATTTCAGGCGTCGGTAATGTTTTCAGAGTGCTGATAAACAGTAATGTAAACTTTTTAACGTAACCCAATTTTTAAATAACATAATTCGTTGAGCTGGAATGCGGCCCAGTGATTACAGTGAGTAGAATAGTCAGTGTTTACCACAGTTTTTACCTTATCATGGTTAGCAAACGTTAATTAACTTTTTAGTTTCCCGCTTCCTCGAAAGTGAAGGACTTCGGTTCCGGCAATCGAGTCTCTCATAACCCTCAATTAATTAACCGGTAGGTAACTTTGAAAACTACCGCTCGCTTTTTCCTTTACATAGCATTGCATTCTCTGCCTTATTAAACAGAGCTATTTTAATACGATTACAATTATTACAGTTATTTTAGACGTTTTATTGTATTGTAGAATATAAGAATAAATAATTAAACGCAAGCAAAGCTTAAAAAAACCGACTTATTAACACCGCTTTATCTTCGGAACTTTGATAGGATTAGACTAAACACGCATTATTAATGATACTTCAACTTCGAACTACTTCGAACTACTAATCAGATCTTGATCAAATTTAAATGGGACCAATTAGAAAGCAACATCTTACAAACAAACAAAAATTCAAAATCGGCTCACGTGGAACGAAGTTATGAGGTAACACAAATAAAATGAAAAAAAAACTAACAGTCGAGTACCTCCTCCATTTTTGTGAAGTCGGTAGAAAAAATGTTTCTGACAATAAATACTTTTTAATTTTTAAACTCACATTACCATTTGATTATTTAATCGTTTTGTCCATTTAGATTTGTTTTATTGGCGTCGCATTTGTAAACCACTTTTCTGATAATAAAACAAATCTGCTTGAAGACTTTAGATTGGAAGTAATGCATCTCTTTACCTTTGTTAAGTAATTTGCTTCTATACTGAGCTTAAGCGCATGTGGGCTGAGAATGGATTATTAACTGTCGTGGAATAACAATGGAAAGGACGTCTTTGTTTAAACTTTATGTTTAGATCCTTGAGACAATGCGTGTGACATAACGGAATATACTAGCTTTCTTTAGTTGGCACCTGTGTCTATTACGGTTATACTTATATTAACAATCCGAAATAAAACTACTAAGTCTTTTCTAGTATGCGATAATTACGTTGCTTCAATTTTCATCTCCTCTATCTTCTCTATTAGCCAGCTATTACGAAGTTGGATTGATTTTTTTAAATATATACATCATATTTTTTTGATATGTTAGATTCAAGTTTGCTTACAATCACTTTCATGAAGGAGTTTACGTACCTACTAACAGGAAGTAGGTATAATTTTATGAATTTAATTTGTCCAGCTAATATATTATGTAATATAGACATTATTGCAATGATTCATAAAATGTTATGTACTCGTAGCTATATTAGTATATAGCAATGATTCGTAGCTATATTAGTATATAGCAATGATTTGAATTCATTTTAAATAACGTGAAGAATCATAAGGATTTTCAACTTTATTAACCATCCGTGGTTATAAAATATTTACATTAATAGAAAACCTACTTCTAGCCCATTGTTCACCATGTGATATTACACACTTTTGTATAAAATACTAGCTGTGCCCCGCGACTTTGCCTGGGATAATCAAATTTAAAATAGCCTATGTGTAAGCTATACATACATTCCGAGGTATAAGCTATATATATATTCCAAATTTCACCCAAATCCGTTCAGCCGTTACAGAGCGTGAAGAGAAAACAAACGCACTTACACTTAATACATTTACACATGGAGTTTCGTATTTATAATATCAGTGCGATGATCCCGTGCTATTAGCATAGGAATGAATTAATTTATCATTAGCTAACAAAAATATCCTATAATTCAACATTCATTCCAAAAAAAAATACGTTCGCACAAAATAACTGAAGCAAAATCCACAGCTAAATGTACTAATATCATTTGAATGAAAACAAGGTGTCCAAAACCTGCATAATTTGACAATAAACTAAGTACCTACCTCGATAAAATTAAAGAATTTTGCGCGTATAGCTAAGATAAATTCTTAGCAATGTATTTCTTTTTTTGTGTTTTGATAGCAATTATTATATAAAAAAATACTAATTAAAAGCTAATACAGTAGCCTAACGTTTGAATAATATTTAACCTGTAGATTAGATGATGTGGTCATTGGTGTTAGAAACGTAGGCTTAAAATGTAAGTTACATTTTAAATGTAACTGGCTTTCAAAGACATGCTTTAGCTTGAGTATTTGGTTAGTTTAGCCGATATTGTTTTTGTAAGTTGTCACACAAAAAAAGTCCCTTTATTCTAAAAATGATAATCCCTGTTCAAGAATTCACTGTCCATTGTAGTAGTAGGACTCTTTTGCAGAGTCCACCCGGGGCGGTTGAATGTCTGGCAGTGGTAGGTATACATTAGGGAGCGTGCATTAATTACGTGAGGTGTATACGGGGGGGACGGGGTTGAGCCGAACCTCACCCAATCTCACGTCGGGGAATGGGTGTTTCAGCAAATATAACGTATTTTTTTTTGCAAGAGCAGTGTAAAATTGCGAGAAAACTGGGTTAAATTAAGTAAAAAAACTACTGAAATATGACTAAATCATATAGTTAGTTAATAGGGGTTAGTCTTAAATAAAAATAATTAAACAAAGTGTTAATGTAAATAAATTCAACGCAATCGAGCACAGATTAACTTATTTACATTAAATTTACGCATTTTGAAAAATCTCACGTGACCCCTAATATCACGTGGAGGAGGGGATCGAGCAAAATCTGACGACATCTCACCAAGGGGAGAAAGGGGGTCGAAAAATCGACAAAATCACCTCACGTAATTAATGGATGTCCCCTTACAGTATTCTGGATTGAAGGGCAATGTTTCGAGTGAAATTACAGGGTAAACTTGGCTATCCACGGGTCAATTGCCTATATTTCCTAAAACTAAACTTAAATTATATACAAACAGCAAAGACCCAAGTTACCAACAAGGCATCGAGCTTAACTCAAGGGCTCAAGTCCACTACCAGTGGGTAAATCTCGGGCTTGAAGAGATTTAACATCTAATATCTCAGGTTGACGCAGTGCTTTGCCGCGCAGAATTTCGACTTGTATATGTTCAAAACTTTGGGTGGGACTGAACTGAAATAGGCAAGCTAACATTAGGCGAGCAACTGGCTCATCTCGTAACTCAATTAAATAAAAAAGAAAATAATGCGACCAGTTAGATTATTCTTTTTTCAAAAAGCAAGTAAACCTATGTCCCTTTGACCCTTGGATCAGATGCCGTTCCAGACGTCTCATCGAGGCCAATGAGGATGCGCGCCCACACTCAACTCTAATACATTACCACCGGAAATGCGAATCCGGAATGATGCACGAGATTATCTTTTCATATGCATTTGCAGTGTTTGTTTTGTTTGCTAAAGCTTGTATCAGCTGTTTCGATGTTTTTGTCTAACATTCTCATGTCATTGGATTTTTTTATTTGAATTTGATATTCGAAGTATAATTACAATTTCTTTTGGGTTTCTCATAACATAAGCGCAACGTCACGCTAACGAATAGGTACCAAACCAATTTTATCCTACAATTATATTGTATCACTATATAGCTGTTCCCCGTGGTTTAACCCGCGTAAGTCCCGGATCCACGGTAATGTAGCCTATGTTCCAGAGTGTCAGTCACCTCGATACCAAATTTGACAAAATTGTTTTAGCCGTTTTGGGCGTGAAGAAGTAACAAACATACAAACACATTCACAAACTTTCGCTTTTATGATTTAATTAGTGTGATTAAATGGCGGTCATACATTACGCATATCATGAAAAAATATTAATATATTATGTATCATAATAATATGTTATTGTACCATTAGTATATCATACATCCAATTGCTTTTGTAAACGGTACAGCTTAAGAAAATGTTAGTGTAAGTACTTTGGAAACCCATCTTTGTAAATACTTTACTATATAATATCTCAAATTCAGTATAAACTCAATTCAGTCAGACGTTTTCTATCGTAAGGCTTATTTTTTAAAACTACAAAGTTACTGGGTAATTTATTCGCGTTTGTACTCACCAAACGAGACCGGTTTTGATAGCGTATTATACATCGGAATTAGCAATTCTGATAAAATCGATATATAAAATGTTATGTTAATAGAATTACACTCATCTAGCTTTATTAAAATTAAAGAAAAATCGTAAAGCATTGCATACCGCCTGTAAGTGTGAATGCGTTTGTTTTTTTGCATTATTACATTTCACCAGCTACGCCCGCGGTTTACCTGTGTAAGTCCCGGACCTGCAGAAATTCCGGGAGTGTTAATCCAGGATGTCAGCTACCTCCACACCAAATTTCATCAAAATTGGTACAGCCGTTTGAGCGTGAAGAAGTTAAACATACAAACACACTCACAAACTTTTGCTTTTATAATATAAACATAAACGCTTTCACACTCACAGCCCCACACTAAGTTAGATGTCTTGTGTCGTGGGTGCCGGAAACATTCACATCACACACACAATCACAACCAGAACCAGAAACACAAATTTTCCTTGGGGAGAAAACTTGTGTTCCCGCCGGGAATCGAACCCGATACCCCTGCTTAGAAGGCGAACGCTCACCCAACTTAGTCAAAGGGCAGTTATGGTGATTAGTGTGATAACTATTTTAACGAAGTCCCTATAATTATGAATGTCATTAGAAGTAATAATGAAAAGAAACAAAAACTATAAATACATATGTAAAAGATTCGTTACAATAAATGAATAACTAATACAAAAGCTAGCGGCAGACATGTTATACAATAGAGAAATGGTAATAAAACTGCTATGTGGCTAAATCGCAAAACATAATAACAGACTAACATTTATAATATTATAATTGAATATATCAGTGACATAAGTATGGATGATAGATAGATTCGCTGGTAGCAAATTGCAGAGAAAGTGATGTCGCAACTAACAAGCTGGGCGTAGTGAGGTTGATCTGTGTATTGCCATTAGTTTGAATCGGGGTTTCCCACTGTTTTTACTAGACTACGCGACACAAAATAGGGTAATGCGTGTTAGCCTATGTATGTATGTTTGTTTCTTTGTGGCTCTCTAGAGAAACGCGTGGGTTGGTTTCGATGGTTCGTTATTGTTAGTACTTACGAAGGTTTACATTTTTTATATTTTTATAAAAATGGAATGTTGTATTTAGATCTAAGGCTAATATATACACAGCTTCAAGAAATAAAGTCAATTTTTATGAAGTATAGTTTTAGTTTAGACGATCTTTTCTTCGATGGATTTCGTAGACTTGATCCAAAGTATAGAAAAATCTATCGTGGTAAAAAATTTAATCTCGTCTAGCAGGTATTATGCATTTCATTATACCTAATGGGTATAATATATATATAATACAATAAATAATATTATTTATATATTATACATATATATATAAATAAAAATAATAAATAGGTATTACCTATATGTAATCTATAGATTTTTAACCGACTTCAAAAAGGGAGGTTCTCAATTCGAATGTATGTTTTTTTTGCATGTATTACGCGATAATTCCAATTATGAATTGATTTTGATGATTTATTTTTATTTGGCAATAGCAGTATACATTTATCGAAATCGATCAAGCCAAAACCAAAATATAAGCTGTGAAGTCGGTTTTTTTAAACTTTGCTTGCGTTTCAATTATTGTAAATTGTATTACTAGGATCAATGCCATGAACATGTCGAAGCTAGACAAAATTATGTCTTTATATTACCACTTAAAAAGTAAAAGTTTGTGATTTTTATTACCAAGTTGTTCCTATGTTAATCCATAGGTTATCGATACGTTAATTAGGAAACTGTTTATTTGATATTTGTCAAAATGATAAAATCATTTTACGGCAATATCTAGCAACACCAGCGATCGTATATCAATGCGGCAAACAAGTAGTAGTCAAGTGTAGTCAAACTACATAATTACCTAGGCCATTTGCCAATCGTAACGGAGATACCAAAGATAATATAACCTTATAGTTATTGGGAGATACAATCACCCAATTTTACTACATTAAGTATGAAATTAGCTGTTTATGATTCCTAGTGATACAAACACATATTTGCCTCGAGTCGCCAGGATAGAAAGAATCTTTGAAGCCTCCCCTTGGGAGACAAGTCCAGAATGATTTTTAGGAAAGCTTAAATTATTTAGGTTTAGTATTGCCTTTCGTGATAACAATGTTTTTTTAGCAATTCGTTTGGTATGACTCAATTTTATATTTAGATTAGTTAATGTCGACTAGGTTTTTTAATAGTACTTCATTTTATAGTTAAGATGTTTCAATATTATTGGTATTTTAGAGTAACGAGGTACTTATTTATTCGATCTTTAATTATTCTTACATATTTATCAAGATCTGCAATTATAGAAGAGTATTTTCAAAGACATAGAAACACGCAATTTTTAATTACAATAATGTTACATGTAATAATAATTGATCATATTATCATTTTATGATAATCATTTTACGTATCTCGGTTATCATGATCAACAACCGTACAGTCTGCTTCATTAACATGTAAACATTTTCAAATTTTTCAAATCTGACGGCGGCTGTGTGTTGGTTTGGACGAAAATTGTTGCTTAATTAATATATGCAGTTGAACATACATACATAACACAATTAGTCTAAGCGAATGTACATACTTTTATAATGAGAGGTTTATTGCACTTGTACAATTGATTTTGTTGCATTATATGCATCATATCATATTATGTTACATTAAACTAAAAACTAAATCAAATCACGAGTCACGAGTTGCTTCGAACAAACGCCCTGATAATTCTTTAAGATTGTATGTGCTCTCGGTCTCCACAGTCCCAACATATAGGCGCAAATATAATAATTTTGATAGTGTCTAATCTAAACTACATATTCTAATAATTCACGTTTATTTTGCTGCACTTACCTATGTAAGTAATTGTTACATAAAGAAAATATTCGGCATTAATTCGTATATAGAGCTATTGTTACATTGGCATGATTAATAATTCATACATTTACTTACACTATTAAATAACCAAACAGTGAATTGGCTAGCTTCCGACTTTTCTACCAAATAGTTGTAGACACGTAGACACACTGACAGTTCCTCAACTTCCTTATTATGATCGATCGTAACTGAGTAGGCATCAATTACTGTTGCCAATTTAATTATATAGTAAGTGAAAAGTTAATGAATTTATCCTACTAATATTATAAATCCGAAAGTTTGCGTGTAAGTGTGTAAGTGTTTGTTCCCTTTTCACGCTTTAACGGCTGAACGGATTTGGATGCAATTTGGAATGTACATACTAATATAGGATTAACACAGGCTACTTTTTAACTTAATTATGAACGCGACTGCGTTTCACCAGGCAGGCTGTTTGCTTGTTTACTATACGTACTATCCTACTAATCCTACTATATTCTACTAATATTATAAATCCGAAAGTATGTGCGTAAGTGTGTGTGTAAGTATGTTTGTTCCCTTTTCACGCTTTAAAGGCTGAACGGATTTGAATGAAATTGGGAATTTACATAGCTTATACCTAGGATTAACACATAGGCTACTTTTTAACTTGGTATTAGCGGGCGAAGCCACGGGGCAAGGCACACAAACTATCGCATTTATAATATTACCATTATTATATATGCGAAAGTTTGTGTGTGTGTGTGAATGTTTGTTACCACGTATCTCTGTAACGAATAAACCGATTGTGATTAAATTTAGAACGCAAATAGTTTAGGTTCCGGAATAACACATAGGCTATTTATTAACTTAATTAACGTGGGCCGCGGGGCACTGCTAGTAAGTAATAATTAAGAAGTGCAGCACGAACTACAACAGAAGAGAAATTCGTTCGCTGTTACCTACTTACATACACCTATAGTATACCAGATGTTTACATTTGTTTGCGTACAACTCATTCATCTTTGTTTATACTACTGTGATATTTGTAAATGATGCGGCGATAGTGATTTAATCGTCGGTTTTGTGTATAAATGAATTACATTCGGTCCGTTTGTTTGTTTCTTAAAACGTTTGAACAGTTGAAAATTTTGCAAAACTTGAATTTGATTTGTTTGTTCCTTACATTTAGTCCCGTCTAGCTTATGTCTAGTGTATTGTATATATCTAGCGTATAATATGTGGAAAACAACGGCACGAAATCAGATTTTTGCAAACGACTTTCATTCGTACTAGATTGCTATATTGTGATTAAGGGCCATAAGAATACGTTAAGTTAAATTATAACTTTTTTAACCACAGACAATTATCCCCCGTTTGCACCTGTAGATGTCCAAAAAAGCCGCAGATAGTTGTTGTGTATCACGAAACTATATTATAATTATGATTGGCCGAATAATTACTCACTAAAAATATTCACTTGCCCGAAAGTGAAAAATGCCTAAGTAGATTTTTTGATAAAACTCACGCACGTTTTGAACTATTAAATTAAGATTAAAACAGGAATTAGCGTGACTTACGCGTGTCTAGATCGACAATTGTTTTGGCTTCATTAATTTAATTTTGAATTACTTAAACAAAATTGGATATATACAGATATGTAGCGTTAATCGAATTGAAATAAATAAATCGTATATTTTCCTCTCGCAACAAGTATAAAAAACTAAACTATTATAATATTGCTACCATTACGAACTATTAAATATTCTGTGGTGTTACTAATAACTTATTATTTACTGAGTAATGTAGAAGGCGCTCATAGGGCCGTAATTTTGGATGATAGGAGTTTTAGACCAGCTCGTTGCCATATTTTTTGTTCCTTTAGAAGATATCTCCTTAATGGAAGCGATTAAAGCACTCTACAACTTACCATCAGGTGAGAAAGTGGTCTAAAGTTCGCCTATCTATAATATAAAAATGAATCGCAAAATGTGTTGGTAAGCGCATAACTCAACAACGCCTGGACCAATTTGGCCAAATCTTTTTTTAAAATGTTCGTTGAAGTTCAAGGATGGTTTTTACGGCGAGAAAAATTAGAATTATTGCTGGAAAAACCCTAAAAATAGCCCTTTTCTTTTTCCCATACAAATGCACCCGGGCGAAGCCGGGGCGGATCGCTAGTCATGAATAAAAATACGTGTTTGCGTCGAGATGTGACTTGTAGAAAATTATCGCATACAAAGATGGTCCAACATTGTAATTCACTTATAGAGCTCTTTTGATGTAGTGGTTGTGGCAATTAGCCCTAGACCAGTTTTACAAACTTTTATGGAATAATAAAAAATCCATACCTAATCAATTTATTAGTGGCATAACAATTCACAATGTATAGTATTTTAAAAGCTTTGCTAACGTCATACGTTTTTTAGCTCACAATAATTAAACGCAAGCAAAGCTTAAAAAAACCGACTTCACCGCTTTATCTTCGGAACCTTGATCAGATTTAATGTATTGCACACGCATTATTGACGATTACTCAAAAACAAGAGATCAAATCATCAACGGGACCACATGAAAAGCACCAGTTTTCAAATAAAAAATAGACATCAAAATCGCTTCACAACGAAAGAAGTTGAGTTAACTTTTGAAATCAGTCAAAAAAGAGAACATCGTCAAAGTAGTCCACAGAATACGCATTATTGACAATATCTCAAGAACTACTGATCAGATCTTGATCAAATTTATATGGGACCAATTGGAAAGCAACATCTTTCAAACTAAAAAAAAATTCGAAATCGTTTCACGTGGAAAGAAGTTATGAGGT
The DNA here is from genome assembly GCA_948107665.1 of Lomographa bimaculata. Taxonomy (NCBI): domain Eukaryota; kingdom Metazoa; phylum Arthropoda; class Insecta; order Lepidoptera; family Geometridae; genus Lomographa; species Lomographa bimaculata. The sequence goes on along the minus strand of OX403600.1, from coordinate 9,430,277 downwards.
ATCACACATAAAAAAAATACAGTCGACTTGATTACCTCCTCCTTTTTTGGGAAGTCGGTAAAAATCAATTTGTATTGAATATTGATAGATGGCTAAGTAAGCTTATTTATAAGTAGGAATGTAGGTAACACTCGAGATTGATCGGTAACTTTCAAACCGGAACTACAACTTAACAGCATGTCTGGAAATTTCCCGTTCAAATTAAACTGCAAAACTTTTTAATCCACTATAAGGAAAGTAATTTTTATTTTCACTTTACTCTGTACTAACGCGGCTATAAAGAAAAAAAGTTTAAAAGAAACATGTCTTTCTCCATTCATGGAAGCATCGATTTCCATGAATTTTCATGCATGAGATTTTGTTTGTGGAATGGGATGAATAGACTAAAGGCGCGGTATTGCTCGGGGTAATCGAGATAAAGAGTAGCCATTGTCCTATTCCAGGGTATAAACAATCTGGGAGTCTTAAAATCAAGAGTGAATACATATCTTCATCACTTTTAATTTGGTATGATAGAGGTCAAATACCTATATAGCAAAAAAAGAACGTACTAAATTTAATTCAAAAATGTGTTACGGAGCTACCGCGTTTCCACACAAATACAGCATTTATAAATATAAATACATATAGATAGATTCCAAAATACAATTTTAGTTTGTCTGTCTATTTGTTACATTTCCTAGTGATTGATAGGGATAGCTGTGGAGTCCATCCATATACATATACATATAGTATTAAAACTTACATTTCCTCATAGAGTGAACCAGCACAAGAGCCCTATTTGATAATTCTAGCGATGTGGGCATCTGTGCAGTAGCGGTATTGCATAACTCGACGTCCTGGCCAGTCATCGTTGCAAAATAACACGCAGTCGGCTATCTTGTGGGAAAATGTTATAGGTTGTTATGATTCGGAACGATCTTTCTTTTAGTTATTGAAAACTGGAGTTTTTTTTTCAATCTGGACTTCGACAACTCTAATTCCCGTTTTAATTTAGAAGTTACTTGCATAAACTTAAAAATGAAATTCTAGTCCGAACATTTTAATAGTATAAGTGTTTAAATTATATAATGTTTAAGCCAGCTTCATTAATTCAATTTTATTTTATTATATATTGTCAAATGTCAATATTTTTTTTACATATATTAGCATAATATGTAACTGGCCAATAAATGCATTTCATTTAATTTCATACAATTTTGTAGATACTTCATCCTCCACCACACCATCTCTCATCAGATATAAAATAATATTTTCATTACAAACGACATAATTTACTGTTTGTACGTTTTAAAGCTCTAATTAAACAATTGACATGTTTTTTATGTTGGATAGGCAAGCATGTGACCACTATCTCACCTGATGGAAAGAGACGATGTGGCCGAAGATGGAACATGATTGCCAAGAACCTTCTTGGCACCTATTAACTCTAGACACCCAGATTGTACCGTTCGGGGAACAAAGACGCAGGCAATGAAAACTTGTGATTGCTCTAAAGTATTATTGATATTTATAAAGTCAAGAGAAGTATGATTAAGGTGAATATGGTATTATTTTATATTTATTCAGGAGGCATAAGGGGATTATGCAAGTAGAGGTAAATATAGCATAATACTAAGGTACGTAATCTTAAATGATATTTCAACTCGCAAAAAAAGAATCTACATTGGTAAAGGTATCTGTATAATTTATTCTATTATTATGTCTATCACGTTTTTTATTATGGTCCCCTCGTATAAACTGGTATAGCACCTCCTTAGATGCAACCTCACATTTTCGTTATGCAAATGCGGTGAGAGGATGCGCGGGCGCAACTTTTTACAATCGAAAATGTTAGAGATGCGCGAAAGTGAATCTATGCCTAATGTCTATACGATTTATGATTAATTTGGGCTACTTAGATAGCTAAATTATTTGTTTTGGTAAAAATGTTTATTAATTCTTGTTGCCTAGAGGCAATTTATAAAATAATAACACCTAAGTAGGTATAAGTATAAAATGTAGGTAGTTGCAAATATTATGGTCGTATGAAAATTATAAATGCATATTTACTGATTTTATTCTTAATTTTTTTTTTTTAATAATTATCACATTTTACACTATTACACTGATACAAAAAAAAATGCCTATGTTTGTATGTAGGATTGTGTAACGAGGTTTTATCTTATGACCCGGATTAATTGTATGAAATTTGGTGGTAGGAATCATAGAAAAGAATATACTCTACCCGAGGTAGGAATAGTCTGGATAAACTAGGACACTATTAATACAACAGTTGTAAAAAAAAAGATTTATTACAAAATTTTATCAGAAAACCAAACATACGAACATAGCAAGCTAAAATTTAACTTGCTTAATAAAAAAAAACCGACTTCACCGCTTTATCTTCGGAACCTTGATCAGATTAAATGTATTAAACACGCATTATTGACGATAACTAAAAAACTACTGATCAGACCTTGATCAAATTTGAATGGGATTAACGGCAAAGCATCAGATTAAAAAAAAAATTTGGTTCACATGGGAAGAAGTTGTGATACCTCATAACTTGAGCCACGTGAACCGATAAAAAACAACAAATAAAAAAATACAGTTGAATTGAGTACCTCCTCCTTTTTTGTGAAGTCGGTAGAAAATGACCGTAGCTGCGATAGTTATGTAAAGGTTCTTATGAAAACTTGACGTAGTTGAGCAGTGTATGCATAAATAAAAATCTTTAGAACTTCTAACCGGAAGTCTCCAAAATACACGTTTCAGTCCAAAATATTGACGAAAAACACTGCATATTGTCAGAACAAGGTTGTTATTTAAGAATATTCGAATATTTTCAACACATTACCAATCACAGGTCCTTCTGTGACCGATGAACCGTGTACAGTCCTTTGTGCTCTTGTCAGCAGCACGTGAGTTGTATTTAAAATATCGCAAAAATAATGTAAAACGGAACGCTTATTGTGTGAATCTGTGAAAAAGAAACGTACACTCGTTGCAGCAAGTGTTAAGTGATTTTGTTTACTTGGTTAAGCTGGTAGACAAGAAAATATACTAAAAATTAAATAAACCCGACTGCGAAAAATGTGAACCTCCTTTTTATTGTTTGTGTGATTGTGTGTGTGATGTGAATGTTTCAGGTACCCACGACACAAGCCATCAAACTTAGTGTGTGAGGCTGTGAGTGTGAAAGCTATTATGTTTATGTAATTTTATGGAATCCTCTTTTAATTACCTTCATTATGATACCCTACTCCATAGGTTTGGTTGATTTTTTATTTTAACTTAAAGGTACTATTTAGCGCCATATAAGCGCTTTGCTTTTTTTTTTGAAAACCTATCTAAGGACACTTGGTTTTTTAAGACGACTATAACGATACCTTAACTGTCGAGTCCATCCAGCTTTGAAAGATACGAAATAATAATGAATTTTATATATTTTCATACTTAGTTACATACAAGATACGCGCGAAAAACATAACTTGGCAGTCGGGTAAAAAAACGTTGTCACACCGTTGAATACGTCTCCGCCAAAAATAAAGAATTTAAGGTAGGGAACGCATTAGTGCTTTCTATAGTGTAACCCTCCAAAGTCTATAAACTGCGCTCCTCCACCGGCAGCTGCCTCTTTTGCACCTCGAAGGGCTAATTCCTATATTTTACGCGTTGGAGCCGTCTCTGTCAAAACTAGACTCTACAAGTCTTGTGTTTTGATATATATTATTTATGTGATTGAAATTGTGCGCGGGCTATTTTCCGCAACTAGGCCGTAAGTCGGCCCTTGATGCGTGTAGGTTGGTCAACGCTTCAGTCCAGCGACGAAGGGCTTTTTCTTAGATCAGGGAAAACCTTTCCCATCAAAATCAGCGTAAGGAGCGAAACAAATTGACTAAAATTATCACTTTTTGCTGTGATGGTACAAGAAGCACAGTTATAAAAATAAATAAATAACACCTGTATATGGCAACATGTAAAGTACAAGGAAGGTGAACTACCTGTCTGCCAGAATTCAAGTACTCGTGTTCCTTACTGATAATACGTAGTAATAACAGGATGTACAAAAAAAACGATCTGAAAATACAATTATATATATAAATTTAACTTTATTAAAATCTATATTTGTACAAACAATTAATACAAAACCATGATAGTATCTTTGAAGTCAAATCGACCTTTTTGAAAGTATAAAATATCGTGAGTTTTACACACACATTCGTTTATTAATGCTGCTTTTTTTCAGCGACGTTTATTTGTCATGCGCCACGGCTTCGCCCACGAAAATGTTGTAAGAGAGGAACAACATACTTAAGCTGATAACACATTATCCTCCTTTTCGATGCGCAGGCGGGTAGAAATTATGTGTTAATCCTGGATATAACCTAAGCACTAACTAAATTACATCCAAATCCGTTCAGCAGTTACGGCGTAAAGAAAAAACAAAACATGCTTTCAGACCGTATATTTACACTCAAAACTTTCGCGTTAATGGTATTTTTGTGAACAGCCTTAATTTTTTTAATTTTTACATAGCAATATAAGTGTAGATATAATTATTTTGATGGGTATTTTTAATTTTTGTATTTTACTATCTACTGTATTCATTAGGTCAAAACCCTATAACAAAACATTTGACAAGCAGGAAGGTGAACCGACTACTATTTTTTTTAACAAAGCAACTGAACACAATATCTGTGATGTGGAAAATTTGAGTACCGTCTATGTACTCAAATTACATTGTTAAATGATTTGTTCCTCAATGCATAAAAATGATGAAGAATGTTGCTTGAGATATTTTTCTATAGGATACTAGCATTCCGCCCCGGTTTCGCCCGGGTGTGATAAATAAAGAATCGCTCGACCGATTTTGTGCAAACTTCACATAAACTATCTACTAAATAGTCCGAACAAAGCCTAAACATTTGGTTTGGATAGGTGAACCCGTTCTTGAGTTATAAAATAACAACGAAAAGTGGCATTGATTTTTATATATATACTAGCTGCGCCCCGCGGTTTCACCCGCGTTGATAATGATGAAAAGTGATGATGATGATGATGATGAAAAATAGATGTTGGCCGATTCTCATAGATACCGAATAAGCACAAAAAATTTCATCAAAATCGGTCAAGCCGTTTCGGAGGAGTATGGCAACGAAAACTGTGACACGAGAATTTTATATATTAGAAGAAGATAATTGAACTGCTCGTTAGCTTAGTTGGCGCGTGTCCGCCTTCTAATCATCAGGTTATTTATCATATATCAGGTTCGATTCCCGGCGGAAATACAAGTTTTCTCCCCAAGGAAAATTTGTGTTTCTGTTTCTGGTTGTGATTGTGTGTGATGTGAATATTTCCGGCACCCAAGACACAAGTCATTGAACTTAGTGTGCGGCTGTGAGTGTGAAAGCATTTATGTTATGTTTATAGAATATAATTTGTTACTTAGAGTTGAAGAATGGAAAGGCAAAATATGAAAAAACTCAACTGACAACATGTCATATAAGCTTTTAATAAATATATTAACCTAAGGCTTATCCATGTAATAACTCTGCAATTTTTACACGGTTACGGCAAAGCAAAGAAGAGGGTTATCTGTTATCAATTCGTTATTATGTATTATTTGATAACACGAGTGAATCCAATACGCTTTTTATATGTGTCACTAGTCGTGCCCCACGGCTTTGCCCGCTATTATCAAGTTAAAAAGTAGCCTGTGTTAATCCTAGGTATAAGCTATGTACATTCCAAATTTCATCCAAATCCGTTCAGCCGTTAAAGCGTAAAGAGGGAACAAACATACTTACACACTTGCACACTTACACACAAACTTTCGGATTTATACCTAATACTAGCCGTGCCCCGCGGCTTCGCCCGCTATTATCAAGTTACCTATGTGTTAATCCTAGGTATAATCTATGTACATTCCAAATTTCATCCAAATCCGTTTAGCCGATAAAGCGTGAAGAGGGAACAAACATACTTACACACTTACAAACAAACTTTCGGATTTATAATATTAGCAGGATTAGTAGGATTATAAATGTTTGATCAACGGTATCTTATATCCGTATTTCGTCAGTTTTGAGTTTCAGTTATATAATGAGAGTGACCATGATTGATTAGCAGGCAGCACTTCGGTCCGAGTACGACTGTGATCACAGTCGATTATGCAAACATAAACATAATATAAACGCTTTCACACTCACAGCCTCACACTAGTTCGATGACTTGTGTCGTGGGTGCCGGAAACATTCACATCACAACCAGAACCAGAAACACAAATTTTCCTTGGGGAGAAAACTTGTGTTTCCGTCAGGAAGCGAATCCAACACCCCTGCTTAGAAGGTACGTATACAGTACGTGCCGTATCACATACGGGAGCGTTTAGTAGAATAAAAGATATGGCGGTTAGGCAGGTTGCGTGTACCATACTTAGATATGCACGGTTTTTCGTATAATTCTTGTATTTATTTACGTAAGGCCAATCCAAATAAAAATACAAAATAATCTAAAAATGCATAACTTTTGACGAAATAATCTTTCGAGTAAAACTCATTCTACCATGATACTGGCTAAGCGAAGGATAGTAAAAGTAAAAAACAAATATATTAAAGTTACTAGCTCGACAAGTTATTTACATAAATTAGCTGATAAAAATAAGAAACTGCGTGTTTCGAATGCAAACGGCTGCTATTATATATTTTAGCTGTTGTTATTTAATTCTCAGAACATACTATCATCATACTCAGAATATACTATTAGATCCCGCATGATTTTCCCTTGAATAGATAAACTGCGCTTCTGCTGGGGAGATGCCGTCTGCGTTAACGCGTTCCACAAAAGGATATTAATACAAGTAGAACATCTCCCATATGACTTTGATGGATTAAGTAGCAGCTTATCATCAAAATAATATTTAATTTAATTAAATTGCAATTCATAAAACAACTTTATATTTTCAACTTAGTAATTTTTAGGTCTGCCCGTCGGCTTAGTTGCAGTAAGTAGGGATATCGGTAGAGAATAGAGAAACCAAGTTTTCTCCCCAAGAAAAAATTGTGTTTCTGGTTTTGGTTGAAGGCATTGAATTTAGTGTGGGGCTATGAGTGTGAATGCGTTTATATCCAAGTATACATTTAATTATTCTTTTATACGTAGTTACAAATAAAATATTTTATTATAAGAAATTCGTAAGAGCTCATATTAGCATAAAAACGTAATATGCCACACAATACTGTGAAAGCATTTCTCTTTTCACTCAAATACATAAGATTTCACAACGTTTTTTTATCAGAAAGTCTGTATTATTCAATTGCTCTACTTTGATAACATCTTTTAAACATCGCAAAGAATATAACCTTATGTACGTACTACAATTTGTTCTGCAAACCTCAGAATTAATTTTAAAAGATATATCATTCATTAAATTCTATTTATTTTTGTTTTTCCCGACTACACGACGCAAAGGAACCTAATATGCATATCATCCTGAGTATGTATGTTTGTGCCTTAGTGGCGTTCTAGAGACCAAACGCGTAGGCCAATTTTGATGACTCTTACGTCAATTGATTTGTCATAATCATGCGAATGTCACTAAAGATATGACAATAATCAAAATACGCCATACTGAATTTTGACTTTGAAAATCCTTATCAGCTTATCCTTATTTGAAAATCCTTATCAGATTTCTTTTATCATTTTCCATTTCGAACGACCATTTAGGATCAATAACGATTTAAAGTTGGCTAACAACTATTCTCACTTGCGTTTTCAATACTTATGGAGCTGTGATAAATTTCATTTATAATTGCACTAGCCGTGCCCCGCGGCTTCGCCCGCTATTATCAAGTTAAAAAGTAGGCTATGTGTTAATCCTAGGTATAAGCCATGTAGGTACATCCTTATTTCATCCAAATCCTTTCAGCCGTTAAAGCGTGAAGAGGGAACAAACATACCTACATTCTCACACACTTACACGCGAACTTTCGGATTTATAATATTATATTATTGTAATAGGATGATAGGTAAAAAAATCCTTATCAGCGAAAAAGTCTAAATTACAAAAGTAATTACATTTTTACGCAATCGTGTTTCTTTATTTATAGTTTATAGACTTATTAGGGTAAAAACTCTTATATCTCTTCTTTCTAGGATCTCTTCGTTGACCCTATTTCTGTCAAGGACCTTTTTATGAAGGACGCATAGAGGTGTCCATTGGTGACCGTTAATTAAAAAATGTTTTTTTTATTAACGGTCAAATAAATGGTCCCTGTAAATAAATCAAGTTTCTAAATAAATACATTTTCACATTCTAAATTCAATGGCTTTATAGTTTTAATGACTAAAGATAGGTACACTTGAGTTCAAGGTTAGAAATTATCAAAATTTGACTAACCTTGACAAAATTTGACTGAACTTACCCTAAGTTTACTCTAAACCAATGGACTGATCAAATTAAGTAATCGAATGTACTTTGAACTAAGTAATCGATAGGCGTTCAATCGAGAGGAAGCCCTTTGATGTTCGCTAAGCCATTAAATAGCTGTTATCGATTCACTGGTTTTGAAGGACAGTGTGTCACCACAGTTGTCCGATTAGTACTAGCAAAGAATAGGTTATTACTACGTTGTTATATTACAGACTTGCAGATGTAACCTCATCCAACCATGGATGACGCATGCAAACGTCTGTATGTGCGTGTATCTCGCTGCAAACTGTTACAGATAACTAATAACTAGTCGTTCGCGCTGAACTGAGATCTTCTTTAGCCTCGTAGAGAAACACTTTTGAGGTTTGAATTCTGTATTTGTTGTTCAAGTACAGGATATAATGGATATTATACGTAAGTTTCAGTATTCAGTGTAAAGCCGTTTTTGAGATAGACCCCGGGACAAAATAGATCTAAAAACAGTGAATTTGGTGGTTTACCAAATCGTTATTTTCCAACATTTTTTTTTATAACCGGTTTCGTACTCTACTTGTCAAGCCCTTTTTGACGATAGATATATACAGGGTAGATAAAAAATAGTTTTGCTTACATGAATGGGAGCCTCATTAATATTATCATTTTTATAATTTTAAATATATTTTCTGGCTTTGGCCCGTAGTTTTACATATTCTATGAGAATTTGAAGTCATTCACTTAAATGGTTTAGACGCTAGATGCCTCTGACGGACGGACGGACGGACAAAGTGCTGAACGACCCACTCAATTACCATGTGTAATGGCGCCAATTGTCAGACCTTTGGTGTATCTATGTGGGTGTAGCTTGCGTCATAATAAGGGAAATTTGGAGGACTTAGGGTGCTTCATCAGTTTTGGATGCGGCATTATGTCCGTATTTTTATGAGGCCGTGGTTGTTACCAAAATTACGCCGTGTTATTTACGTAAGTATATTTAAACCAATCGCGTTTAATTTAAAACTGCGCAGAAAAGAGTATTATTTTATTTATGTACAATAAAACTGATCGTCGCCCCTTTTAAAGGCTTCGCCATACAGGACGCATTTGGTACGAACAGATTGACGTGCGCGGATGCCGGGGTCACCGCTGTACGGGAACCTACCACGCCCGCGTCTCCGCACGCCATCCAAGCCAGGTGTGTGGCGAAGCTATTACTGAACAAGAGCGTTTCAAAGACATTTATTGTTCTTCAAAACTAACTATGCTGCGAACGTCAAGATGACGCCATCATAAGTGATTGATGCAAACAATTTGAAGAACTTTCCAACGTGATATACCTAACACATATAATACCGTGGTGATATATGACTTGTTGATCGTGTGAAAGTATATGAGCAGACGTTAAGGAATACTACTTTATCGACGATATTTCAAACATAAAATGTGCATAATTGCTTCATAAAACTTTAATCACGTTTTAACTATCTTTTGAATTATTTTATTTCCGCGTAGGATCTTTTACAACAAATCATTGACGTCATTTACCTATGTCCCTCATGCCCGTTTAACCATCAAACAATGAGACAATCAGTCAAACGCCATCCATTTATTTTTTGGTTGTCTGGAAGAAATCGCTTTAAGCGATAAGACCGCCCTTTGTGCTCCTATGTTAAATTTATGTTTTCTTTGTAAGTGTTCTTTTTTGGTATGCAATTTAAGAATTTATCTATCTATCTATCTATGGTTGACATACCTCCAGTTCGCTTAAAGCGTTTTGCTTTTACCTTTATCATCCGTACTGCGAAGGAATGGAGCTCATTGCCCGGGTCTTTGTTCTCTGAACGCTATAATTTGGGAGTCTTCAAGTCGAGAGTGAATAGGTATCTTCTAGGCAAGCATGCTGCATCTTTGGTCGCATCATCGCTTTCCATCAGGTGAGATAGTGGCCTTGCAAAATGCTTGTCTATCGAACATTAAAAATAAAAAACTTCAACCGTAGTTAAAAAGTTTAGACAATAGATTTTTCCAGCTGAAAGTGCGCACCTCACCGAGTATTTAAAAAATATGCCACGGCACACTGAAATAGAATTCCTCGGAGAAAGTTGACACGTGCTCCGTTACTTTCGTTCCGATGAAAACTTCTCGGCAGTTTTGGGTCACTCTCGCAATAGTCCCGGATAATAAATTACATGTTACATGCAAATATTTACGAAATGTTTGCGCGAATTTCCATGGACGAGTCATTTGTTATATTACGAATCATTCGAGCTCGAGACGCGTAAAAAATGTCAGTTGAAAGACGTTTTAATGCATTTGTTGCGCAATTGCTTTTAAAAATTGATATTGGGGTTAAACAATATTTTAATTTTCAATTGAATCGACGATCAAGTTATAAATCTGCTATCACGTGGTTTTTTATCACTAATGCAGCTCACACTTACTTTATAATCCGTCTTTCTTCCCGCGAAGATAATAATAACCTTTCAACGTACGGCTAATATTACCTAAAGGTATCCTTTTTACAAGCTTTTATTTAGCTTTCACTGTTTTTATGTATGTTTGTTCGGGTGGAATCTTGCAACTCAATTTTGAAGCAGATATCTTCAACCGATTAAGCTGAAAATTTGTATTCACGTTTAGTTTGGATGACAATGCATGTTAGCCTTGTGACGTCATTCCAAGTCCAACATGGCGGAACACACAAAATGGCGGACAAGTATTAAATAAAAGGGCTTGCTGAGAATAACTAAAAAAATAAAGTGACGTCACTTTAAATCCAATATGGCGGACTTCTAGAAGCTTGTCTTTAAAAAAAGTTTTTAACAAGTACCTTATTTTACGTATATTCAAACTACGAGGCAATTGCCTATATTTCCTAAATCTATGTACAGCAAAGACCTACCTACAAGTCATCGAGTTTATAGGTAACTCAAGCCCAATACCTAGGTATTTGAAATCACCCATGATTTTTAGCTTATTAAGCAACTTTGAAACTAAAGTTTATTTCTAGGTTGACGGTAAAATTATATTCATGTTATTGTAAATAAAGTGGGTCGAATTTTACTTCCTTTATTATATCTTATGAAGATAATTCAGTAACAGTATTATAAGTTACGGTTATACGTAGAGTATAAACCCATAGATACCTTTAGTTGCAAATTGTACATACGGTCAAAGACATCCTTTTATTACCTTAGTAGAATGAATATGCTGAACCAGTCAGGATACAGTTATGCAATTAGAAGAGAATGGCGTGTAGTGTCCTTCTTGGTCAACTGGTTTGAGTGATACATACATAACTAATCTTGTAAGTTCCACTCAATATGCTGTATTGAAACGGTATGAGACACGTGACTCACAATATTTATACTTATATTAACAATGACTGAAGAAAACTCAGAGATTGATTTATAGTATCTTTATTGAAGGATCAGGAAATTACTTTTTAGGAGTTTTGCTTTTTCAAACAAAGTTTATAAAACTAGAGCAAAAGGTAGGTTTCAACTACTTTTGTTCACTATTAATGAAGCGAATAAAGACATGTTGTATTATTTGTATTTTCTTATACACATGCTATGTTCAACGTTGTTAACATATTATTCGTTTCGTAGGTATTAAATGTCTTGGGATTAAGACAACATTTGTTTGATTTGATTTTAAACATATAAAGAACCTACAGCCTATATTTCTTTAAACTGAATTAAAACTAAATACTTACAGCAATGATCTAATTTACCTACAAGCCACCGAGATTATAGGTAACTCAAGCACCAGTGGGTAGCGTTCATATCGTACTGGTGGTATCACCTTCAACTGTCTCTACTCTATGTAGTAGAGATAAAAAAAATGGATCCTATCCTAACAAGACTTGCCAAAACAATTCTTCAGTCCATCATTTTATCCAATACAGAACGGAGAAAGTGAAAAAAAGTGTTTAGTATGAGAGGTTGTGTGCATCATGAATGTTCCCATTTATCTCCAAAACTATTTGTCCTATTTTGATACTGTTTTTTTTATTTTAAAGGTTATTTGATCTAGAGTGTTCTTAGATATGTTTGATGACAATCAGTGCAGTGTTCCAAATAGATCGTCGGAGGTATTTTCAACACTTTGAATTCTGCCGATTATAAACAGCGATGTCTTATTTTAGCGGAATAATCACAATTAAGCATAAAGAAAACAATAGTTGCTGTAACTTATTATGTATCCAATATGATACGAGGTCTATCTATATGGACTGGTCAGAGGTGTGTAAAAAGTTTAAGCCCTATTAAGGATATAGGATTAATTGGACAAAGGATTTTAGGAATAGTAGGTACATACACACCTACAGATCGTAGGCCTTCTAGAAGAAACCTAGAACATTGATTAAGAGAAAGAAATTCTGGAATCGAAAGAAATCTTAAGCAGGAATAATGAATTGTGAACGCCAATATGGTGATCCTTCACGCCTCTTATTTATTACTAACTTGTAATTTTATGAAATTTTAATCTGCTATTGTATATGGCGTAAACTGGAAACACTCATATTTTAATTTAATAGAAAAAAACTGTGTTTCCTGAAAGGTACAATTTGGGTGTGTTCAAAAGTAAAGTGAATAGGTATTTACTAAGCAAGCGTGCTCCACCTTAGACTACATCGTCACTTTCCATCAGGTGTGATTGTGGTCAAACGTTTGGTCAGTAATAAAAAAAAAAAAAATATATAGCACTTAACAATAAATCAATTCGAAGCAGACGTTTCACTTTGTATATTCCATTAATTCTTTTCTTTTATTGTAGAATCATTAACTTTCATGAGTGCCTCTTTGGGGCCCATGTGATTAAACGATTTTGATTTTGATTGTACTAGACGAAAGATGTGTTATCACAGTAGAACATATTAATTTTGAAGTAAGCAGCTTGTAAACACTACCATACTATAAGATTAATCCGTAGGTATGTAAATATTTCGGCAGTTAGCGACAAGGTTACATTCAAGAAATTCGGTCAAGGAGGCGCACATCCATAATCAATTAATTAATGAGATTGCCAGATTGATTAATACGATTATCAGAGAGACCTAATATACTTTCAACGTATTGGGTACAGTATCTAGCAAAAACAAATACTCCTATATATCCTGAGCCTGCAATTTGTACTTCCTCCTCCATTCTACGCTTATGAAGAGCTAAACAATCTGAAGTGGAGTATGCAAGTCATAGTGATGTGAAGAGATGGGGCTACAGCAAAACGGAAAAGCATTTTTTTAAGTCTTTGAGAGATGAGTTTAGTGTCACTCAGAGTTTTGAACTAATATAATTCGAACTCCTGCGCGTCACCCTGAGATATCAGATGTAAAATTTCCTTAAGAGGGTTTATTCCTTTTGTCTTCTCTCTCGCTTGCACAATTCGATATTTTTAATAAATACAATTACGTACGTGTGTTTTTGAAAATGTTTTCAACTAACTATATGGACATTAATACAAGGATGTTTCAAACTTCTTTTCGCTATCATATCCTTCTATAAGATGAGAAAAAATACAGTTCCCAAATTTCAATGTGATTTTCACACTTTCTTCGTTTAACTTAAAGATATGAAAAACGAAAGGTAGATTAAAACATTCATTGTATTATTGTCCATATAGTTGGTTGAAATCATTTTCTAAAACACACGTAGCTAATTGTATTTATTAAAAATATCGAAATGTGCGAGCGAGAGAGAAGACAAAAGGAATGAACCCTCTTAAGCCCGATAATTTCACTGGAAACATTGCCCTTCAATTGGAAATACTATTTTACGTTTGTATACTACAGAAGTAAAACTATTTTTTTCTTTACGTGGCATTGCAACGCATGCCTGGAACGGCTAGTTGTATATATTCATTATAGATGAAGTACATAAGCAAAAGGTATAATTAGGTCAAATATAGGTTCACTATAACAACTACGCAATTATTATGATAGATGTTTATTTGTTTTTCTCGATATTGACTTACATAAAGATCACCTTTACATAGTTAGGTATGCAGAAGCAAACATACCTCAGTTTGTAGAATTGCTATCAACCTGAGACCACAGTGTGAATGAGTCGAGTGGAGTCGAGACGAGAGTCGTTAGCGAAGCCTAATCGCAGAAAAGTGAAATTCGAGTATTGCAATGGCTCTGAATGTCTTTCCCAGAGATATCAGATGCACGACTATAGAGCTGCGTTATACTATGGTAAGATATTAAATATAGCTTACCATATACTTTAAACCTACCTCAAAAAAAGTCACAGATTTCTATTTCATTTTTAGGGTTACATCCCTCATATTAGGAAATTAAAGACTCTTCACTACTCAAGACCCTTTTTCTCAGGAACTGATCATAAAGAAATATTCGATTTTCTCAAACACAAGTTAAACTTCCTTTTGACCTAAAATCACGAAATCTGACAGTGCTTCTTGCCAGGATACATAGGTATATGTACTTGTAAAGAAAAAAATCGGTTTGTACTTTTTGTTCAGCCATAGAACATGAAGATTTATGAACTAATGGAGGTGCCCCGCAGCTTCGCCCGCGTTTATCGAGTAAAAAAATAGCCTATGTGTTAATCCTAGATCTAAGCTATGTACATTACAGATTTCATTCAAATCCGTTAAGCCGTTACAGCGTGAAGAGAAAACAAATATACATACACATTTACACACTTAGTCCCAAACTTTCGGATTTATAATATTAGTGTGATGTGATTTACTTATATAAGTTTGTACGGAACTCACATAAACTTCTTCAAAATGACATAATATGAATCTATTGTAGAGCTTATAAAATACAATCTGTGCCCCGCGGTTTTACCCGCGTCAGTCCCGGACCCGCGGGAATTCAGGGATAAAAAGAAGCCTTTGTGTTAATCCACGGTGTCGGCTACCTCCATACCAAATTTCATCAAAATTGGTCTAGTCGTTTGAGCGTGAAGAAGTAACAAACACACTTACAAACTTTTTTTATAATATTAGTGTGATAAGTGTGACTAGGTTAAGGCTAATGCTAAAGAACTATCCAAAATACTAGATCAAACTAGTCATAAAAAATAGTAAAAAGAACACTATTTTCTCGTTCCAATGATTACAAACATAAAAAGCAGGCAACCTTAACTCCGTTATTTACACACGCGATTCCAAGTTTACATTTTAATTCACCGACAGCTGTGATCATAGAAGCAGATGTAGTTGGTATACTATAGTTAGTATACATTGCACATTTCTAAGCAGGTGTTTTAAATATTTGCTGGTCATTAACTGACAACCTAATTGCAGAAAAATGAATGAGAGCGGTAGTGAAGCCACGTTCTTTCGAGATTTTACTGGCGTATGATTTCACGACTGCTTTTATGATCTGCGACGCTAATGATGATGTTCATCGCTGGATATTTTTTTAAATAACTTTGGTTTGATTTAGAGATTAATTAAACGTAAGCAAAGCTTAAAAAAACGATGTTTTTTGATTATGGCTTGATCGATTTCGATAAAATTTATATGGGACCACCTCTGAAGCTTACCAAACGAAAAAAACATCAAAATCGATTCATAATTGGCAGAGATATCGCGTAACAAAAAAAAGCATACAGTCGAATTGAGAACCTCCTTTTTTGAAGTCGGTTGAAAAGTGAATGAGAGCGTTAGTGAAACCTAGTTTTTTTTTAAGTTTTTTGGCGAATGATTTCATTAAAGGTTTTTGGCGTATGATTTCATGACTGCTTTTTTGGTCAACTACGCTCATGATGATGTTCATCGCTGGATATTTTTTTTATAACTTTGGTTTGATTTAGAGAAAAATAATGTTTTCCTAATGTCTGCGGTAAATATCGCAGAACCGGAATTATGTGAGGTCTGTGACAGCAGTAACCGCAAAGATATCGCTTTTAAAACGGAAGGCAACGATTTGTCTTTCCGTGAAATACGGAAATAAGTAGATCAAATTAATCAATGTCATTCAAACCTAGTGGTAATCTCTAGGTAGGAATGTATATTTCAACGAAAGTACTTAAAAAAAATGGTTTATGCACTCGTATTACGTTACAAATACGTCTGCTAAAGCCAAACCCGTTTTTTATCTTATCTTCATAACTGAGCAAATAATTTGTGTTTGTACGGCATTTTTTGTAGCTTGGTGTTCTCATAGTTATGTATCTCTAATCAATCACACTATAATACTTCTATTTGATTGATTGTGTGTGTGAATAACAATTACATGTTATAGACGATGCATCTTAGTAACAGTAACTGCGTATTCCAGGTCTAGTGTGTTTACCAGCTTCGATCACATCGTCACTTACCATCAGGTGAGATAGTGGTCAAATACTAGCCTGTCACAAATAAAAAAATAAAATAAAAAAAAAAGTTAGGCTGCGCTACAAATGCCTGATTACTGTCAGGATTTAACATAGTCGTACCCACAGATCATATAAACTGCTTGTTAGCTTAGTGTTCGCCTAAGCAGCGGTATCGGATTCCATTCCCGGGGGGAACACAAGTTTTCTCCCAAAGGAAAATTTGTGTTTCTGGTTCTGGTTGTGATTGTGTGTGTGATGTTGACGACCGAGTTGGAGTGGTGGGCAAGTCTCTGCCCTCTGCACCGTGGGTCCTGGGATCGATTCCCGGCAGAAGCACAATTTTCCTCCCCGAGGGAGATTTGTGCTTATGGTTCTGTGTGTTATATGTAAATGTTTCCGGCACCCACGATACAAGTCTTTGAACTTAGTGTAGGGCTGTGAGTGTAAATACGTTTATTTATTTTTTGTTCTTGATGTGAATCTTGCCGCGCACCCACAACACAAGACATCGAACTTAGTGTAGGGCTGTAAAGTTTTCACTTCAAAAAATATCCTGGTCGCACCCCAACTAGCAACGACGGAACACGCGTGCACACAACTTTCAAAATGAATAACCGTCTTGTTTCTAATATTAAGAAGTGCATGATCTCTGGGATTAATGGATATGTGTGTTACTTATAAGCTACGAGTAGTTTCATCAAAAAAATTGTTCTTGTTTAATGACAGCGACTTCTCCATTAGCAGACCGTCATCGTTTGAACCCGCCAAAGTTGAGCCTTTTTTGGTTAAGCGTTAAGTTATATGCTGACAAGAACAATGCTTTAATTTATTATAGCCTTTAAAAGTACCTTTATTATAGCCTTTCTTTTGTGAAGATATTCAGGAGCTTTTAATCGTCGGTTAGCTGGTTACGATAACATGCACCGTGTAAGCAGAGACTGTCTGTTTTGTTTTCTTTTTGCCGTAGCCAATGCACTACCTGTCTCAGAGTAAGAGGGATGCTTACGATACTGGTAGAATGTGAACTTAGCGTGAGGTCAGTATGCATTCCTCGTATAATTAACTATGCTATCTCCGCAACTATTGATATTATTGACAGCTGGAATCCTTTCGTGGTATTTTTAGCATATCGCTCTATATGCATTTCATTCGTGGTTAGGTAAGTCATTTATAATAGAGACGATGAAGGCAATTTGAAAATAATTTCTGCTTATAATGATTAAGTAAAGAACATATTATAAAAGCATTATTGTTGAAAACGCGGTAGTTAACATGTAGTTTTTTCTTTGGGCTAGATAGATACCGAAGATATAACATGCTTACCTAGAAGATACACATTCATTTTTTTTAACCTCATAGTCTAAGTACGGGCCAATTGTCTATATATTTCCTAAAACTAAACTAATATTATACTTCTATACAGCTAAAACCCAAGTTACCTACAAGTCATCGAGTTTATAGGTAACTCAAATGCTAAAGCCCACTACCAGTGAGTAGCGTTTATTATTAATTCTTGACTTGAAGACACCCAGATTGTACCTAGGGGAATAAAGAAGCAGTTTCCAACAATAAAAGCTAACACTCACATTAGGAGTGAACATGTAATTTAAAAATGTTATACTAGATGTTATAAAAGTTATATAATAATATTAAAGTGTTTGTACATTTACGTTTACGTGTACTTTTGAGTTTTGTGTAATGTATGTCATAGTCAGGAAGTCGTTGGTTAAATATTAATTTTATGTCCATCCCATAATGGCCAAGTATTTAGCGAAATTAAGAACCAGGTTGTTACAGAATTCTGCATCATGGACATCTAGTTCTGTCAACCAATTCAAAAATATAGATTTAAAAAGAAATTCCCCCTGGATTATTAAAAATGACAAAAAAGAATTGTGGGTACTAAGGTACCTGGAGAACAGAATACAGAAATGAGGGTAGATGTAAACACCAACTGAAACAGTGGGCGACTCTAGCGAACTACACTTTGAGTCTATTTTGGTTATTCCGGGTAAAAGAACAATCTGCGTGAGATAGTATTGAAACGCCTATCGGAGTTAATATTCCCAAATACATTGAAGTAGCACACCACAGCACGTTGACGTTAGAGTCTATTCTTTGACATTGATGGCCAATGTGTTTAAGAACACAATAACATTCGAAAGTATTCGTGGTTACAGTGACATGCGTTTCAAAAAGCACGTGTCCATATCCGCAACTCAATTGTTTATCTTGAACTAGCGGATATGAGACTCATACATACTCGTATCTATACCTCTTTGGAAAAATACAACTCAATACTTGCTTGTTATTTTACATGATTCAAATTTTTTTTTTTTATCATATCATCAAGGTTTTCTAAAACTACGGGCCAATTGCCTATATTACCTAAAACTAAACTAAAACTATGTACAGCAAAGAACTAAGTTTCCTACAAGACATCGAGCTTATAGGTAACTCAAGTGCTCAAGCCCACTACCAGTGGGTAGCGTTCCCATCATGCTGGCGGCATTGCCTCTCTGAATTGCAATGCTTAAATAATAATATTTATTTCTAATATTTTTTCATTACATTATTCTAATACAATTCTTTTGAGAAATAAATATCTTTAACCACATTATTTGGAATGTTTTCGTAAATGTTCAAAATGAATAAGTTTTCCAGCTTTCAGATAGTAAGTATCTATGTTTTAAGTTCCCATTAATATGGTAAGGTAAAAAGTTGTTTTTCTAATTTCATTATGAATAATAGGTGTTCATCAAGTATATTAATAGTAAAAAGTTTTAGTATTTGTGTGCTTTGTCCTTAAATAGCTGGCCACCACTGTGTTTTTATCTCCCGTCAAAAAAGAGGGGTGTTATATAAGTTTTTAGTCTGTATCTGAGTGTATGTTTAAGGCATCGTAGGTCCCAAATGGCTAGACAGTATCAAAAATAAATGTGTGCAGCCATGTTAGCTTAAAAACTTATATTATCTTCTAACTTATATAACCCTTGTGATTTTATACGACATACCAACAATAATAATATAGTGCAATCTTCATATTATGTCGAATTATTGCATTATTACTAGTTTATTCATAATTAATTATCGACATTATTTGGTTATATATAGAGAAAAAAATAATTTGTCACATCTGATATAATTTAATATATGATACAATGTGTTTCTGGTTCTGGTTGTGATTGTGTGTGTGATGTGAATATTTCCGGCACCCATGACACAAGTCATTGAACTTAGTGTGGGCTGTGAGTGTGAAAGCGTTTATGTTATGTACACATGTAAGGAGCAAGAGAGACTCTCACCACCTTCTTTTCTACCGACTTTACAAAAAAGGAGGAGGTACTCAAGTCAACTGTATATTTTTTATTTGTGTGTTACCTCATATCTTTGTTCCACGTGAACCGATATTGAAATTTTTGTTTGTTTGATAGATGTTGCTTTCTAATTGGTCCCATTTAAATTTGATCAAGAACTGATCTTGAAAGTTCTTGAAATATCTTCAATAATGCGTGTTTAGTATATCAAATCTGATCAAAATACCGAAGATACAGCGATGAAGTCGGTTTTTTTTAAGCTTTGCTTGCGTTTAATTATATGACTTAGGTTCTACAATAGACTTAATCAACTTCTCGTCATTCGATTGCATAAAAAAAATTTAATTCATTCTGTATTTTCATTCACTGATTGTATTGTGGACTATAAATAAGATTTTGTTATGATTTTGTACTGGGAATGCTAATTCATTAATGATGTAATGTTTTGACAACAAAAATTTTGTTTTACAAATGTATGAACGTATTAGAGTAGTAAAATGTAGTAATAACAATAGTAATTACAGCCGCATAATTTATGATTCCATCTGCGACAGAGCTCCTAGATTCTTTTTAAGTCTAACAACCATATTTAACGTACCAAGAAACTTACGTCTTTGCTGTATATATAGTATTTAGTTTTAGGAAATAGGCAATTGGCCTGTAGATATCAGACACTAATAAAAAATATCTAAGAAACGGAAAAAAGTAAAGCCGAAAAACAAACCCCCTTCTTTTGTAAATGGCGGCAGAAAAATTTCAAAATCGAGGTTCAACAATCCGGCTAAAAATCGATATCTGGAGGCATTCGAGGGTTAACGATAAGGTCGGTGGCTTATAGGTAACTTAGATCTTCTGCTGTATTTTATTATATGTCATTGAGAGCTGAGAACTTTACAAGGTGAATCAAACCATAATATTTCTATGATCCATTGAGAATGTAAAATACGTACCTATTTAAGTTCCAACAGATCCTATGATCGGTTGAGAACAACAATATATAATTTAATGAAGTCCCAACGGATCTTATGATCAGTTGGGACTAATATATAATTTATTTTAGTTGCAACTGATCTTATGATCAGATGGGAACAACTGTTATGATCGGTTAATGTGAAAATCCGATACTATGATCCGTTGGGAAGTACCCGGTTCAGCGCCACCCAGATTTTTACATTTACGAGGATATAGTTCGAACTCTTGCGTGGCAAAGCAATTCGCTCGTCAACTTAAGCCCTGTAATTTCACTGCAAATTTTTCTCTTCAACATCTATGTATAACTCTCTACATAGTTTTAGTAATTAGGAAATTGGCCAGTAAGATCGGTTATTGAAAAAAAAACAAGGCAAGTAATCCACAGTTCTAGCAGTCTACGTCATTGTCTAGGCTATATAGGCTCTAGGCAGTAGGTCGACGTAATTCGAGGCCACGTCTAATTATTAGACTTTATCTCACTACCAACAGTCATGCAACCAGAAACCCACACCGCCGTTCCGCTTTGTTAGGTGTCCTAGAGAATAGAGATATTATGAAACCGTTCACTAATCACTAAACAAAATAATCCTATGACAAAGGCAAACTTATGTCTAATTTACACGCATGGTTAAGTACTCGTTTAGTACACAATACTAACTATTTCATATAATATCCACGAGTTCCTTTATCCTAGGTATCAATACGTTTATTTGAGTCTTGACACCTTAGTCCGTGCAGTGGGCCGGTCTCCGCCCGTAGCGCCGTGGGTCCTTGTTTCGTTCCCGGCAAGAGCACAATTTTTCTTCCCTTGGGACAATTGTGCTTCTGGGGGAATGGAGGATAACTCAAAAACTTCTGGTCGAATCTTATTCAAATTTAAATGGGAACACATGGGAAGCACCAGCTTTCAAATAAAATGAAAATCGGTTCACTTAGATAGATTATAATTATTCATACATAAGCGAGGGTACTGCATTATTTTATCTATCTTAAATATATATAACTCAAAGGTGACTGACTGACTGACTGTCATAGTGATCTATCAACGCACAGCCCAAACCACTGGACGGATCGGGCTGAAATTTGGCATGCAGGTAGATGTTATGACGTAGGCATCCGCTAAGATAGGATTTTGATTAATTCTACCCCCAAGGGGATAAAATGGGGGATCTATACCTAATTAATAATAATACTTCTTAACGCGAGCGAAGCCGCGGGCAAAAGCTAGTTCTTTCATAAGAAGCATTTATTTTCAACCAACTTAAAAAAAAGAGGTTCTCAATTCGACTGTATATTTTTTTGTATGTATGTTACGTGATAATTCCGCCAATTATCAATCAATTTTGAGGTTTTTTTTTGTTTGGGAGACTTTACTTTAGAGGTGGTCCCATATACATTTTATCGAAATCGATCAAGCCAAAACCAAAATATAAACGATGAAGTTAGATTTTTAAAGCTTTGCTTGCGTTTAAATTATGTATGGCTAATTTTATCATGTTCGTGTTCAGCTGTAATGTCGTTTCGGCTTTACCTCTGAGTAATTGTACATATTAATCAACAGGAAATTAGGTAATAATTATCCTTATACATTATCCTTAAATGTGTGTTTTGGGTCATTCTTCTCTACTCTACTGGCATTCCGTACTGCGAGGGAGTGAAACTCTTTGCCCTCCGTCTTTATTCTCCAAATATATAATCTGGGAGTATTCACGTCAAATTTTAATAGGTACCTTCTAGGCAAGCATGCTCCATCTTCGGTCATATCATAACTTTCCATCCGGTAAGATTGTGGTCAAATGCTTGCCTATCAGGCATAAAAAATTGCTTATTTATTATTTTCCTTAAGTAAACTATGTACCTCCCTAATAATCGTTATTGTCACCACTTTATCTATATATGGTTCATTTAAAAGCAATTAATTAGTTATTATGCAAAAATGAATCTTATTAGCAGTAGTATTAGGAGTTTTGTCGATTTCGAAGTAAAACCAATCGCATCAGAGGTAATAGGAGGGTTTGAGATCATTATCGCCTAATTTCGTTCCTGCTGCTGGATTCAAGGTCTTCTCTCGCAAAAATAGAGTCTATAATAATTCAGCACTCTGGACCCTTACGGGTTGGGGAATAACTCATGTAACATATTGTGGTTCTTGGAAGTGCTGGTTTCCTCAAGATGTTTTAACTTTTTACAGTAGTGTTTTTAAATACTATGAACTTCGTCTTGTATCTAACATATTCTCTGAAACATTCCCAACTTCCCTTTAAACTTTTTAATATGTATTGAGTGAAGGAACTCTCTCTTCGCTCTCGCCTGATGGTAAACGTGACGCTTTGAACTTAGGTCTAAATCCTGCGCGGCAACGAACTGTGCTCGTCAACCTGATATTAGACGTTAAATCTCTTTAAACCCTATAATTTCACTGGAAACATTGACCTTCAATCCGAAACAGTAATGTTTGCACACTACTGCTTGGTGAATATCTGTAAAAGGGTGTGGTACAGCCCCAGGCGGATTCTGCAAGAATACTACCACTAAACTGTCCGTGTAATATGAAATTAAAGATGATATAACATGGATGCATAGTATATCTATGAAACACTATGATCTCAACGGTTATGTTATATTAATAACGTATTGTCTCGAAGACTAACCTAATTAACATAGCGTAACAAAGGCGCTAGGCGGTTCTCATTCACGACAACTTACACTTTCATCCAACGTGGGAAAAGTGAGATGAATTATGAATAGACACACGCACCTTCATTTCCCTTTTCTGTAGGCTAATTGGGTATTTTTGACTTAAGTCTTTATTAATAACGTGGCATACAGGTTTGCCTCTTTTGGAGCAGCATAAAAAAAAAAAAAAACAAAAAAAAAAACGTGTGGCACTCGGGGACTGCCGCGGTAAAGCTATTGCATAGCATTTTTTATCAACTTATGCAATTATAATTATTTATTTATTTATTTTATTTATGCAGTATTTTATTCCTGCCACCTAGAGGCGAGTTGCTGAACTAAAGAGACAAGCGTGATGTTTCAATAAAAGTCATTAAAAGTTCTGCTATTCATCGATAGATGGCAAAACTAAAAAGTATCACCGCTGTGCCGGTCGGAGTGGGGGGTGTTAGGTTATTTTCGTTACGGAATTTCTGGATTCGGTCTCCACGCTCAAGGCCCGCGATGGATGCTATGCATTAGCTTAACAGTCTATTATAAGTAGTAGTACGGTTCATAATCCACCATTATTACACATTTAATACTCGATGAATCACAGGTATTGTAAAATTATACAAAATCAACAACGCCATTTTTTCACATTCGCGACTAAACTCCTTAGACTATAATTATTCAATTTATTCAATGATCAATAGCCATTTATTTTTCTTTTTTGGTTAAGAGAAATTACTTTTTATTCATAATAGCATTCTATTTTTTATTGTTCAAAGATTTCTCACAAACTACGGTAGGTACGAGCATGTCATCTTACTACCAGTTGCCAAATGCATTGTTAGGTTTTTTTTTGAATTTCGTTCGTACTTATAAATATGTCTTGGCCCGTAAGTACTTTGTCGCTATGAGTAACGTTCAGCATGCTCTTTTAAGCTTAGAAAGAAGTGTTTATTTTTACTATGACTTGGTACTAAATTGCTTAGATATTATAATGGTTGTTTCAACAATGATATGGTACGTTACTTGAGCGTTAGCATGTGAACAATGACTACAACTTGCCTTATGTGGCAAGATATGGTAATGAAACTTTCCGTGATGTTCTATTGATTGTTAATAAGTTTTTGTATCAAACAGATGGTCATTGTCCACCAACAAATAACTAAACATGAAATCATAAATCCTTAAAATCATTTGCTCTTTTTTTTGGTCGTAATTTCTTTATATATACATTCTTCTGTACGTATGTATGTGACTGAACTCCTCCTAAGCGGCTGGACCGATTATAATGATTTTTTTGTGTGTGTTAGATTAAAAAATGGTCTAGATTCGATTTACAATTCGATCCGATAATATTTATCTTTGGGTCTAGATTTTTTAATCCGGTTTAGGCAAACTATTGACCACTACCTTATCTTGTATGGTAAGTGACGATGCGATCGACGATGGAGCAATGTTTACCTAGAAGATACTTGTTCACTCGTATCTTGGAGATTCCCGATTCATACTAATCGGGAAACGCAGAATCGGGTAAGGATTTCAATTCCTTAGCTGTTCGCATTGGAATTAGAACGTACAATTCTGCAGCACCGTTTTCGAAATATAACCGATAGAAGACAAACTTGTCACCTTGCGACGAGGATGATCTAGAATAATCTAGATGTTTCAAAATAACAACATTTTGTTAACTTTATATACGTTATTTGAAATTATAAACGTATTATTTGCGTCGTATTTCTGTCGTCGATTTCCTTCCTTCCAAAAACTCATGCAACTACTCTAGCACCTACCACAAAACATTCCCGTTAATCACATCACACTAATATTATAAAGGCGAAAGTTTGTAAGTGTATGTTTGTTACTTCTGTACGATCAAACAGCTGGACCAATTTTGATGAAATTTGGTATGGAGGTAGCTGACACCGTGAATTACCACATAGGCTACATTTTATTCAAGAACTCCCGCGTCTCCTTTAAAACAGCTAGTTATTTATAAGTCTTCTTTTTGCCGTCTTTGTTCCCTGAACGGTGCAATCTCGGTGTCTTCAAGTATTGAGTGAAAAGGTACCTTCTAAACAAGCATTTTCTATCTTCGGCCACATCGTCACTTCCCATCAGGTGAGATAGCGGTCAAATGCTTGCCTGTCTAGTATAAAAAAATAAAACTCTATAATTTTTTTTTCATGATTAATTTTGAATGAATAATACCGAATTTTATATTTATTAGGTACAATACCTACTGACCCACCTAGATAACACTATCAAGACATAAAAAATTTACGAGACTTATTGAGATTTTATGTTTACTCTAAAGTTGACGTCAGAACGATTTTTTAGTTTGCGAAAGACGTTAAAACTACAACACAAGAAACATAGTAACCTGATAAATTTAAACAAAAATATAAACTTTAGCACTCACAGCCCCATACTAAGTTGGATGACTAGTGTCGTTATTAATATATTATTATTATATTTCACTTGTTTGTAGAAAATAATTCGTTGTGTTGCGTTTCACTCATTGTTTTTATTATGCTCGACTAACAACTGAGCTCGAGCAATAGGATATACTGAAAACCAGCCCTGCGTAGATATGGTCTGCGCTCCAGTGCTGAGTTTATTCCTTTTGCCAAATGCAATCGAAAGCAAACATTTTAATTTTTATTATGTATGTTTAAGATCAGTTATGTTGTTTTTTTGTATAAATGTTTACTTTGTATTTTAAAACTTTTTTTCGGCAGTAATTTTAAGCTATTGCATAGCCTCTATCGCGGGCCTTGAGCGTGGAGATCGAATCCAGAAATTCCGTAACGAAAATAACCAAACACCCCCCACTCCGACCGGCACAGCGGTGATACTTTTTGGTTTTGCCATCTATCGATGAATAGCAGAACTTTTAATGACTTTTTTGAAATATCACGCTTGTCTCTTTGGTTCAGCAACTCGCCTCTAGGTGGCAGGAAAAAAAATACTGCATAAATAAAATAAATCAATAATTATAATTGCATAAATTGATAAAAAATGCTATGCAATAGCTTTACCGCGGCAGTCCCCGAGTGCCACACGTCTTTTTTTTTTACTTTACTTTTCTTTAATTTATTCTAAACATAAAGTTAGCTTGTAGTTAAATCTTGTTAAACTTCCTATAATATGTTATATTAAGATGATATTTTATTACCTTGTATAAGTATGTGTATAACTTTAATATTTAATAACATTGTACTCCACCGTTTAATCGTTCTATCCAATCCACTACACCCAAAAGTTGTCTGGAAGAGATCACTGTTAGCGTTAACACCGTTGCATGTACACTTACTTTAGTTTTTTTTAACGTGTTATTTTATAAAGTGTAACAGTAAAGAGTTATCTATCTATCTATGTGAGACTAAGTGCGATTCGTTTCCTTTTATGTCAGATGTAAGACTCTTGGAAAAAAG
This sequence comes from Lomographa bimaculata, assembly GCA_948107665.1. NCBI lineage: Eukaryota > Metazoa > Arthropoda > Insecta > Lepidoptera > Geometridae > Lomographa > Lomographa bimaculata. The sequence goes on along the minus strand of OX403600.1, from coordinate 9,403,198 downwards.
CCAGTCGCAGCTATATGTTGTAACGGAACTACTATACGTGTACCGTTATTGAACACAAATCTATATTGCGTTTAAATTCATTTACATATACATATATATTATTATATTATAGACTTACATTACGTGAATGTATATTAAACAATTTTAAAAATACATTTATTTAGAGAAAAATTAAACTAGTAATATTCAAATATATTCAAATGGGTTCGATTGATGATAATAGATGACTTTGGATCTTGTTTAGCATTTTCTTGATCAGTATTGTACGAGATATCGCAAGGTTACTACATAAAAGTGCTAAAATTCGCTTATGGAAAGGATTTCCACACGCTTACTGACTCGAGAAGTGCTTTTAATGCGATGAAATAGACTGTTTTCATCGCTAAGTTTAAAATCTAAAGAGAGTGTATGGAGCGACGCATTCACAGGGTCTGATATGAAGTCAGATCGACTACCTATCGGTCTAATCTTGGACCCTGTCTCGAACCCTTAAGGTTCATACATTCTTTAGTAGGACGAAGAGGTTGGGATGAGTTTTGGGCAACCATTGCTGTACCTCTCTTCATATTGAATATTTGTTGTAGCAGTATGGAGTCAGTGTAGTGTGGAAGAAAGTTTCAGAATCAGAAACACAAAAATACCTTACATAGTAAACCTGTGTTCCCACCGGCAATCTAACCCCATAACCTTAGCTTTGAAGTCGAACGTTCAACAAACTACGCCATAGGGCAGTTAAAATAATAGATGCACTATTTGAACGCCAAAACAAAGCTTACCCATTTTAATAACCCGTGTTTATTAATTACAAAAACATCCATAAACCCATTACTATGTAACAATTCAAATATTTCATAGTCACTAAAACGATACCGTGTCGTTTCTCCCAAACGATGTCATATCTATTTTCGTATAGAGTAAATGTTGTACAAAAACACAGACCATTGCGTTCCAATTGAACTTTAAACCAATAAACGTGAACCAGAAGCATGCAGCTAATTAAAAATACAGCATTGAAAGTGAGTCTATTTTCGAACGCCCGTAACTAGGTTCGGGTGAAAGTATTAGCCCATTTCGGAAAAGATATTTAAATATTTATCGCTTTCACGTCGTTTATGGTGGTTATTAATTGATTTGATGATTACTAAGGCGTCTATCTATAATGTTACTGTAGTTTTATTGCTGTTTATTTTTATCGATGCAGCGTGCGTTCCAATTTTCGCTAGGTTATATTTAGCCATGTAGATGCAGTCAGAAACGATAAATTGCAGAAAGGAGAATTTATACAAAACTGAAGGAATTCGATTCTGTAAACAAGGGAATACATAAAATGGGAATCTTGTCAGTCGGAATAGATTATTCAGCTCGTTTTTTTTTTTTTTTTTTTATTTGTGACAGGATAGTGTTTGACCACTATCTCACCTGATGGTAAGTGACGATGTGATCGAAGCTGGTATACACACTAGACCTGGAATACGCAGGCCCTCAAGGATAACTGCCGGAACACCGTATTTGGCTTGGCGGCAGACTTTCAACTTGTTCTCATCTCTCATTGGGATGGTTTCGCTAGTAACCAACTTGTGGCACTATATACCATTGACTAACTAGACACAGCCAGCAGCATGTAGCTGCAGAGGTTGTTCTGTGTTCATAGATAAGTACAATCTTGGTGTCTACAAGTCGAGAGTAAATATATGTTTTCTAGGCTAGCGTGCTCTATTGTCGACAGCATTGTTACTTAACGTCAGATGAGATATTGGTCAAATGCTTGCCTATCATAATATATATGACAAAATTGGTTACATTATTTTCGTTTTTCTAAATGAAAAAATTTAAAAACAACAACCCTAGACGATTATTATATATGAATGTAAGTTGTTTTAAAAATAATTAAAAACGAATTGTCCTTTGGTTTACTATTTAGGTGCGTTCGCCATCTATTCAGCGGGTATCAGGTGCGATTCCCGGTAGAATCAGAAGTTTTCTGGTTCTGAGTGTAATTGTATGCGTGATGTTTCCAGCACCCGCGACACAAGTCAGCGAACTTAGTGTGGAGGTGTGAATTTGGAAGCGTAAAAAAATTTATTGACAAGATCTCCAAGATTGCAGGCACCAAATTAGTTGGTTTTACCAATGCATAGATGATAGATTATTTCTACTTTAAGTATATCATTACAAATTATTCATTAATACTAGGTACTCTCTCGCTAATCCGCCACCATAAAATCCTAACCATCGGCGGATTACTGAAAACGGCGGATTATAATGTACAGGACCAACAAATTGAAAAAAAAAACAAAATGTATGATTTATTTTTATATTGTATTTAAGAAATCAACAAACATGAATCTTTTATTGAAGTAATTACTCATATTTCTACTACTTGTTTTTTTCCAAAGTATATCTTCATGATAACTTCATCGCGCATTTTACGTAAATTTGCAACCATATCGCATGACTTTCCATTTTCTTGGACCCATTTAATACAAATATCTACGCTATTCAGGGCATAATCTCGAGTCCAAAAAAACCGGGGGATTATAGTACTTGTCGGATAATCGAGCGGCGGATTAGCGAGAGAGTACTGTATTTCTTTTTGTATAAGCAGTAAAATAAAATTTAATGTATAAAAATATACTGTTCTTGTCTCTCTTCACTTGGAAAAAGTTTCATACAACATTTTTCAACAATACAATAAATAAACAGACCAAAATACCAAATTGCCAAGTCTGCCAGTCAATACTTGGCAAACGTTGAAGTCTGCAAATTTCCAGCTATGTTCTATTTCTTAACATGGTTTAATTTGGCAATACTCATACAGTTTGGTGTTCTTTATTTACATGTTGAGTTCTAGTTGTTGAGCTTATATTTATTAAAAATATCTACCTACATTTGTCGACAGATTGCTTATCAGATTTTAAGCAAATAATTATTTTATCTAATACCTTTAAACGAGCAATTCTTGTATATATACATATATATATTTATAATCTGAATCTCGGAAACGGCTTCAACGATTTTCATGAAATTTAGTATGCAGGGGTTTCGGGGGCGATAAATCGATCTAGCTATGTTTCATTTTTAGAAAATGTCGTTCAAAATTAAAAAAAACCGGGCAAGATATAAATACAAATACTTATCAAATCAAATATAATTACTTAGTACCTGGGCCATCCAGGTACTAAGTATTTATATTTGATATAATATTAAACAATAATTAAAATAAAAAAAAAATATGGGGAATAAAAAATAAACTCAAAGATTTTGTAGACTTGCCAAAGGAAAGTGCCCAGAATGCTTTTCCACGTTGAATAGCGATAATTTGTTATTTCGCGTGCACTAGTCCCCACGGACCCAAATTCCGTCCAAAAGAAGTCCAAACGGTACAAACATAAATAACCTATGTCAAGGTTGAAATATTTGCGCCATTTAAGGTGTTCTGCTTTATTGTAGCTCCGCTATCGCCAGCCTGAACACTAGTGTCTGGAAGATGAGACGGCGCCAGTGTATCTACACACCTCTTAGTGTGTAGATACACTGGCGCCTATCTTCCAAGGAATTAGGGTCATTCCAACAGGCCTCTTGTTGTCGCCGTCGTCGTCACGCATACATTTTTAAGTCAAAATAAAAATAATGAATTGCAGTCTTTATCATTTCTACCTCGCATAAAGCTTCAAAATCCAAATCATAAAAGAGGCAACAACAGAGTTAACAGACTAGATTTAGTTTGGTATTTTTTCCATCGCAAAAAATGTAGTTTCCATTATCTGCGAAGGTCGCGGCCAGTCGAATAACACTGTATAACCACAGGTATAAATAACTTGTATAGCAGAGATAATGACCATCAGTCTGTATTGTGCCTGTAATTTTGCGCCGATCATACCGTGGCGAGGATCTATTGTAACAATGTTATTACGTATCGCATGTGGAATTTTCAGCTCACAGTGAACTTCTGGAATATTCTTTTCGGTGTGACTAGATTGCACATGAAAAAAAACAGTTGAAAATTGTACCAATGGCGATGGGTAATTTCGAAGTTACTTAAGTGGGTAAAATGAAACATTTAAACTTTTTATCTCCGATAGAATAGAGTTGGACCACTCTGTAAGTGAAGCTGTGTTTGAAGATGGTAAACTTGATAAAACTTCTTCTTCTTAGTACGTAAGTACTACGTAGATATTGAACGGTAATTAAACTACAGTTTTGATGATTATTTTACTTGATGGCATGCTAAGATGCTTCCAAAGATGACGCATGCTTGCATAGGAGATAACTAAATACCCTTGACTTCAAGACTCCCAGATTGTACCGTTCAGGAAACAAAGACGCGGGCAATGAATTCTACTCCTTCACCGTACGGATTATAAAAGTAGAAGCGAATTGCTTCGAGCGAACTGGAGGTATGTCTACCATACATAGGGTTTGTCTTGCTGTTAGAAACTAAAAAGGGAAATGGATCTAAATTATAAATATCAAACCTACAATTCCACCTGAACACACATAAAACATTTCGTCAAAATCGGTCTAGCCGTTTAGGAACTCGATCATATACACACGTGCAGAAGAATTGTATAATATATAAAGATGTTTAATAAACTAATTCTCGCGCTCATATCGCAATTCCAATATTAGTTTCTTATTACGACATTAATGTTTAATATACATAACATCTAATAATATATCTATACATATAATCGTTTTAGTACCGGCATGAAGGAAACGCAACACATGTAATACTGAATAACATTACAGAGTTGACCTACTAAAACAAACATTATAAAAAAACAGACATGTAGAGATTCCTTTCAGTAATCGCTAATTGTAGGCAATATTACTCATTATGTAGAGCTCTATTCATTTCTCTTTGTGTTGATAACCTTTTAATACTATTATCAATTAAACAATATTTAGTTATAGTTAATCATCGATGAGGTATTCTTTGTTATGTTGGTTATATGATTTCGATGCGGTGAAAGTAATTGATTTCTTAGAATTCGCGACGATTCGATTATTGAAATAAAAGGCTGTTAACATGTTGGAGCTCATTCTATTTTCAAAAATATATCAGAGCGCTTGGTTTAGGCGACGTGTGATCAAAATGCTGGCACTTATTTGGCAATTCAGAGAGGCAATGCCTCCAGCGTGATGGGAACGCTACCCACTGATAGTGCGCTTGAGCACTTGAGTTACCTATAAGCTCGATGTCTTGTAGGTAACTTAGGTCTTTGCTGTATATAGTTTTGGGAAATAAAGGTAATTGGCCCGTAGGTTAGAAAATAATCGTCAAAAAGATTTTATTCCGGATGTTTTGAATATACTGCAGCGTTCTTGTTTAATTCAATAGTGAAAGTTTATAGTGAGTTATATATTCGTTAAAATATTTTAACAATTTAATTTGTTGTCGTTTTATCATGGTATAGAGCTAGTTATCTATAAATTAATAATATAAAATTATTTAATAGTACTTATAATAACATAACAAAAATCGTATCTGACTCGTCAATTCTCAGATTATGGTAAATTAAAAAAAAATTGTAAAACCTTATGTATATTTTCTGTCTAAAACATTTATCTTTTACTCTATATCTATATTGTTTCTTACGACGCTATGTTTTTATATATTCAAATAAGTTTTTTTTTGTTTCAGGTAATTGCATGGATGCTGCAGAACGCAGAAAAGTAAAGGTTATAGTTATTATATTTATAAGTAGGAATATGACTAAAAACAACTGAAGTGAGTAACGTTTTAAAAGGAAAAGACTATTTATTTAATAATAATATAATATTCTTAGATGTCAACAACATAAAGAACAAAGAAAAATACCTGTGAAATGCGAATTATTATGAATGTCAATATTGTAAGTAGGTATGTACATACGTCATTTCGTGCTGTCAATATAATTTTGTGACCTTGATACTCGTTCATGACCTCCTAATGTATGGATAGCTGCAAATTTGTATTGATATAAATGTGAAACCAATTGTCGTGTTACATTTAACAATCGGGGTCAATACCAGTTACACATCAAGGCTTTACGAATGTTTTGGACGTGATTATTAAATCACCTTTTTATAAACCAGATGATAGCGTTACTATCTCATCGTGAGGATGTGATTGTTGAACTGCCTATATAACACAAATGCTTACACTCACAGCTCCACATTAAATGAATTACTTGAGTCGTGGTTGCTGGGAACATCATAATCACACCCTCAACCAGAAACACAAGTTCCACCTTGCGGAGAAAACTTGTGTTCGATTCCCGATACCCCTGCTTAAAAGGCAGGCGCGGACCAACTAAGCCAACGGGCAGTTCCATCTGAATCCAGACTATCATTCAATGCTTAACAAAAGATTTTTATTTATTTAAAGTAGTAAATAGCCTATGACTACAATTACCTACTAGTAGCAAGTCAGGATGTTTGCAGAAACTAGCTACCTACACCCCTGCTGTGGTTCAGGATGATGCTACGACCATACCAGCCATTTGGGAGCGAAGAAGTAACAAACATACTAACACACTCGCAAACTTTCGCCTTTATTATATTACTGTGAAGTGTAATGTGATGGATCAGCATTTTAAATGCTCTATCTCAATGGAGAAGTCACCGGAAACTAGCAAAGACCACAGTTGCCACCATCATGGCCAAATACTGTGATTATGTAGAGGTTGCTTCCGTTACAGTGGTCCTGAACTATGATTGTAGTTTGATTATGACCTGACGTCATAATTTTCCTATTACTACCTACACCTAGATAGCTAATAATGACACACAACAGTTGTATTTGTGGTTTTAGTGAAATAAATATTATTGCGCTTGCTTGTCGCATGGACGGGCAGTCTCTGACCCCCCCTGGGAGCTCCAAGCGGAGATTCTCGCCGAAATATACCACTTCGTGGCGGCGAGGAGATCCCGTGGAGATCCCCCAGCGTGGGAAGAGGTCACCCGGATGCGGTGGCGGGCACGGGCTGCACTGTTGCGGCGGTGGACGGAGGACCTGGCTCCACCGGTCCCTGGGCAGTGGACGGTGGAGGCCATCCGCCCGGTCCTTCGGAGGTGGGTGCGACGACGGTTTGGGTCGCTGACCTTCCGATTGGTGCAGGTGCTTTCCGGACACGGTTGTTTCGGAAAGTACCTGCACCAAATCGCAAGACGGGAGCCGACCCCGGCCTGCCACGAATGTGGGGCGCTGGAAGATACGGCGCTCCATACGCTGGAGGTGTGTGCAGCATGGGGCCCACAACGGCACACGCTTTCAGCGACAATAGGTGGAGATCTCTCCCTGCAGGGCGTGGTAGATGCCATGCTGGGCAGCGAGAGATCGTGGCAGGCGGTGGTCTCCTTCTGCGAAGCGGTGATGGCGCAGAAGGAGGCCGCGGAGCGGGCCAGAGAGGTTGATCCCCAATCTCACCCGCTCCGGCGCAGACGGTTGGGGGGGAGGAGGAGGCAGTTCGCTCACCTTCTCTCTCCTCCTCTGTAGTTGGGTCACTGGTGGAGAACCAGGGGGCTCTTCATTGGCTTGCACGGCCCCACTCGTCTGGGGGGTGGCCTTGGTGAGCAAGGTCACCCCTCCATGGGCGCAGTGGCCCGGTTTATATCCGGGCCTATAGCCGGAGCAAGATAGTGACTGCTAGCGCGACCCTATCTTGCCCCACCTTGGCGAGGGACTGCTCACGGGGGGGTTTTTAGTGGGTTCGAGCCCCACATACCCCTTTCCTTCTCCCCTGGGAAGGAAAGGAAATACTAGGCATTTTCCCCCCCACAAAAAAAAAAATGGACGGACAGTCTCAGAATTGTTTAGGGCATCTAAAGGCATCGGACATGTCTTAACATTGTAAAATATACATGCAATACAGAATATCCTTATGCAGTATTTTTGTTTTTATCTCTGCAACAAATTCAAGCAGACTCACTCTAAAGGACATTGGCCACCTCTGCTAATAGTCCGTGCTACTTTCAGCGGTTTACTTACAAGGCATTTGCATGTAGCCATGTACGTGAATAGTGTAGGTGTGAGTGTGAGACAAACCCATTTAGCTAGCATTCAAATTCAAATATGGCTTAAGTAGATCGACGAGGATATAACAGTTTTTGAAGTGTTTGTTCGATTTCGAATGTTAAAAGTTGTCACGTGTCATGTCTGTCTATTTTGTGTCATCTGTTCATAAATTATTATCTTTTTACCGACATCAAAAAAGGAGGAGGTACTATATTCGACTGTATGTATTTTTTTATGTATGTTCACCGATTTTTCCACTATTTGTGGACCGATTCTCAAAATTCTTTTTTTGTTTAGTAGATTATTGTAGATGGTCCCATTATACATTTTAGTGAAATCGATCAAGCCAAAACCAAAATATAAGTGGTTAAGTCGGTTTTTTCACGTTCACTTATTCAAAGGTCGGTATAGCTATGTTTGATAACATACATAAACGCTTTCACACCTCACGCCCCACACTAAATTTAATGACTTTTGTCGGGGTTGGCGTAGGTAAATATTTAAATCGGACACACAATTACACCATAACCAGAAACATAATTTTTCCTTGTGGAGAAAACTTGTGTTCCTGCAAACAACTAAGCCAACAGGCTGTCAAAAAAATTGTGTATGTTGCAATTACTAAGTACTTATAATTTTTTTCCAGTTTCGGTGTTAACCGAACCGATCCAACTCTCTAACAAATTCGTAACAATTAGAAATTCGTGACTCGTTTGGCAAACAAATTAATTATGCGTGTTACACAATGCCCTGTCGATGACATACTACAAATACAATCAAGACTGTGCCTTACAAACTACACACAGACCAACTGTAGAGTACAATGTAGAATAAATATGACATGTTAAGACCGTTTCTGCACTGCATAGAATATTTAATAGTAATGACTCTGGCTTTCATTTCCACGTGCGATGAACTTGTCAAATATTGTGAAAGATTTCTTCGCAACTGATAATATGGAATATCTATTTGCTGTGTCCTACATTTGACATGTTTATAGTTTCTCATTATCGTCTGGCGTAGGTCTTGGGTGGTATACGGTGTACCTATACTTAGGTTTTTGCGTTATTAGGAATGTTGCCAACTGACATGCGTGGTAAAGAATTCTTGGAATATGTGTAAAGGCGAATATATACTTACCACATTATGTAAGGGTCACATTATGATTTTTTCTCATCTTCCTGAAACACAGAATGGGGCTGGCGCTGCGGTAACTTTGGCAGAGCAGCGCAAACGCCTAAAATATGGAAACCTCGGCAGTGGTTACATATTTGAGCCGTTTGTTGTTGAGACACTGGGCCCGTGGGGACCGGGAGCTCATTCTATTTTCAAAAATCTATCTGGGCGCCTGGTTGAGGGGAAGCTTGAACAGAATGCTTCTCTTCTCTATAGTATTGCATCTCAGAGAGGTAATGCCGCCAGCATGATGGGAACGCTACCCACTGGTAGTGAGCTTGAGTACTTGAGTTACCTTTAAGCTCGTTAATCTCGATGCTTTGTAGGTCACTTAGGTCTATGCTACATAGGTGTACTTATATAGTTTAAGTTTAGTAGTGTAAATATAGGCAATAGGCCCGTAGATAGAGGACAATGGTCCTCCTTTACGGGCCAATTGCCTATATGAAAAGTGTGACCGAAATACCGAATGGATTAGCTTTCAATTAGCACCTGATTGCATCACTTTGAGATATGGCGATATAAGTTAGACGCCCAAGCTGGTCTCACCTGCGCCTGGTGCCGACAACGAATAAAGCAGTGAATCACAAAAGCATTCCCAAGCAGGGTTGAAGACACGCGGTCAGTCGTAAAAACTCAAGCAAAATCGTTTACAACATGGATTCATAAGTAAGTCAGTGCTTTTCCACCCTCGTTACTTAACGTATTTTATGTACCGTTTGTTGTACCGCACAGCACAATGTTTTGAAGAAATGCGAATAGAATGCCAATTGACATATCTGAGGTTTTTATTATCTTTCTAGGAAGCATGCTCTTCCTAATTTAAAACAAAGATTTATAGGCTGATCGGCATGCCAAAAAGGAACGTAAATATACTTGCTTACGCGTTATACCGGCTTAAAGTAATTCTTTGATCAAACCTGATATAAATAAACGTACTCATGCATAATACGTAAAGAATATAATTATGTATTTATGTAGCGGTCCCAGTTACCTGTGTCCTCAATATATTTTATAATTACTACGTGGAAGTTGTGTAGTGTACAGAAACCCATTATGTTGAGGGTGCTAAAAATATTCACACACTTCACATACAATCACACCCAGATCCACACACACAAATTTCCTTTATGTTCCTACCGGGAATCGAATCGCTGCAAAGAAGGCGAATGCCTAGTGAATTATGCCTGCCTTGAAATAAAATGAATTTAGTTTAATTTGAACCTATAGAAACACCTACAATTAATAATATAGTATATAATTAAAGCTGGATTAAGTCCTGTGTTTAGTCCCTTAATGACATCACTTTCTCAGAACATCGAGCTTAATTTCATCACAGACCATACAATACATCCGGAATACTCATATACTATCCCTGCTTTTCAATATTTTATTTAATCCTTCGTCCCCGCGCTATCTCAAGGAGCGTTTTTCGTTCCTCAACTACGGTCTCAGGTCATCAGAAAATCTCTCCCTTAAAATGCCTTCACACTGTTCTACGTTTTACGATCATTCATTTACCGTACAGGCTATTCGCTTGTGGAACTCCCTTCCTGTTCCAATAAGACGTGCTCAGACAGTTCATGCATTTAAAATTCAAGTAAAAAATTTTTTTCTTTCCCAATAACTTTACTGTGTCTTACTTTTTCTGCTACTTATATATCATAATATGATTCAAGCTGTAACTAATATCCTTACTTTATTATAATATATTGTATATATTTATTTATTTTATAAACATAATAGGTAATTATTATAGAATTTATTTTGTTTAAGTATGTTTATGTATATATACCTTACTTTATATTTATATTTCCTTATAATCTTGTATTTACACCCCCGTTTTACCGAATTATTAAAAATCTTCTCCATCCAAAGGTTGTCTGGAAGAGATCGCTTTAAGCGATAAGACCGCCGATTGTACACTTAAATTTAAGTTTTAAAAATTATTGTAAGTGATTTATGTAAGGTGTGACAATAAAGCGTTATCTATCTATCTAATACAGTTTCATAGACTCAATACTAATGCTGCCTACCATGTTATCTACCTATCTCAATATGATTATTACCTGGCATCGGCACGTAAAACAAACATAATAATTGTATACCTACCTTCTATAAGTAAAGAGAGATTGCCAGAGCAAATGTCCTCGTGATGCATCACGCGATGATGCAATGGCTGCTAAGTCATCTTAAGTGATACTAAGTTACCCCTGCGTGAAGTTATAAAGGTAACTTTATCATTAGCTTAAAATATAGGGCAATGTTGACACGTTTTTCTACCCTCAATACTTTCACTTTTTTCATACATCTGACACCAATTGTTTTTGAAGTGAAAACTTCTTTAGCGGCGTTGTGCACTTTTTGGGATGGGTAACAAATATTAAACTCGCGTCAGGACACGTGACTTGATCGAAAATTCGTAAGACGAAGGGAGAGTAGACCGACGGCGCGGCGTAGGAGAGGAAGTAATATCCCCCTCTCTTATTTCTTCACTTTCACACTCACTGTCTGTGGGTATGAAAGCGAAACCTTTGGAAAAATCTTGTGTTTCCACTGGGAATCTGACCCAATACCCGCTGCTTAGAAGGCAGACGCGCACCCAACTATGCAAGTGAGCAGATTGAAATATTTTTCACGAATTTTTTAAAGTTACGATTAATTTATATTAATAAACTAGCGATCCGCCCCGGCTTCGCCCGAGTGTGATAAATGAAGAACCCCTCCACCGATTTTGTCCAAACTTCACATAAACCATCTACTAAATAGTCCGAACAAAGCCTAAACATTTGGTTTGGATAGGTGAGCCCGATCTTGAGTTATAAAATAACAACGAAAAGTGGCATTGATTTTTATATATATAGATAGAGAGAGATAGATTGTTATCTTATTTCTAGTTCCAATGGCAAAATCAACATTATACATACGTAGTTATTTCTTCAACACATAGTGACCTTTTTAATTAGGCGCTTTTATGTCATCATATATATAATCTTTATCATTATATGCGTAAGCAAAGTAACTTCGTGCAATTCGATAGTGCAATTATACTCTACAATAAAGTAATCTGGACATTACAATTAATTCAAATCCATGGATATTAAATAGTAGGAGTAGAGTAGGTACTTATTATCTGATCTATTCCATTTTCATTATGTTTATCATCGTCATCATGAACGCGGGCAAAGCCGTTGGTCTCAGCATACAATACATAAATATAGTCACGCCTCTTTCCCATTGGGGTAGGCAGATACCACTTCTCTCCACCTGCTACGATCCTGACACACATCTTTTGCTTCTCCTACATTCATGAGTCTTTTCATACATCCTAGTTGCTCAGCATATACCGAATACCTATCAACGTCCGAAAAAGGGATGTTTTGTCCTAAGGGTGTCCTGTTTCGAAGATTCCGCGGCCGGTTACCGGACACCGCACGATAGCGCCCGCCGTCATATGTCATCGCAGCCAAAACGTGTTCAGTATTTATTTATTACTAGCTGTGCCCCGCGGCTTTGCCCGCCATAATCAAATAAAAAAGTAGCCTATGTGTTAATCCTAGATATAATCTATATACATTCCAAATTTTATCCAAATCCGTTCAGGCGTTAAAACGTGAAGAGGGAACAAACATACTTACACACTTACAAACTTTCGGATTTATAATATTAGTAGGATTTAATATTGCACTGCCACATCATACATATTATAATTAAAAGTACAACAGGAGAATTTACCGATACCGTGCCAAATGCACTCGAAAGCAAGGAAAAATAAAATAATTAAATTAAAAATAGAAGGAATACTTAAAACAATCACAATAACTTTGCAAAGTTACTTGGGGTCAAGTGTTTAGATAGTATGTAGTACGTATAGTATAGTATAGTATAAAGTGGCAGTAGAGTCATTAACTTTCATGAGTGCCTTTTATGGGCCATGTGAATAAACGATTTTGATTTTTTCACCTTTTCTATCTACGGGCCAATTGCCTATATTTCCTAAAACTAAACTGAAACTATATACAGCAAAGAACCAAGTTACCTACAAGACATCGAGCATATAGGTAACTCAAGTGCTCAAGCCCACTACCATTTTGATTTTTTGATTTGTACTTTGTCCTTGCGACATATATCTCAAAATTTCGAGCTTAAACACTGCAATAGAATTGCTGAAAATATCAATGTCACTGAAATAGTTGTTAAAACTATTTATTTATAACTAGCTGCGCCCCGCGGCTTTGCCCGCGTAAGTCCCGGACCAGCCAGAATTCGGGGTTAAAAAGTAGCCTATGTCCTTTCTCAGGCTCTAGACTATCTGTTTACCAAATTTCGTTTAAATCGGTTCAGTAGTTTTAGCGTGAAAGCGTAACAGACAGACAGACAGAGTTACTTTCGCATTTATAATATTAGATAGATAGATAGATAGAAAATTCTTTATTGCACAAACAGTATTGTAGGTACATAGGCGAACTTAATGCTACAAAGCATTTTCTTCCAGTTAACCTGGGTGTATCGAGGATATTTTGATATGGTAGTGCACATCTTCGGTAATTCTAATATTAGTAAGGATGTATATTAGTCTTTAAGGTATATTCCCATAACACAGGGAATCCTAGCATTGGAACTAGTGAATGCTTATACCTAATATGTACACATGGGTTCCTCTACAATAAGGTGAGTTTGAAACCGCCCGTAGTTGGTTACGTCTGCTTTCGACGATGCGGTTGCCGGGTTCGATTTCCAGTGAGAACACTTTTTCTCCAAGGGGAACTTGCGTTTCTGGTTTTGGTTGTGTGTATGGTGTGAGTGATTTCGACACCTATGATGCCAAGTCCTCAATTTTAGTAAAGGGCTGTGAGTGTGAAAATAAGAGTAGGTAGGTACTTAATGTAGGAGTAGATATATGGGTACTATATTTAACTTTGCTGTTATAATTATGTATTTACTAGCTGCGCCCCGCGGTTTTACCCGCGTATGTTCCGGACCCGCGGTAGTTCTGGGATAAAAAGTTCTTTCCGAACTCTAGACTATCTGTGTACCAAATTTCATTTCAATCGGTTCAGTAGTTTTGGCGTGAAAGCGCGACAGACAGACAGATAGACAGACAGACTATTACTTTCGCATTTATAATATTAGTAAGGATTACAAGAAATTGAAGATGATGGATCATCTTGCGCGCTACTTAAATTAAAAATGTTATAACATTCTTGAAGAACAAAATTTCTATTTGGAAGGACATTAAATTGTCACGTCATCGCATCGTCTAGAAACTTTCACAATTTTTACCTATGTGTGTCACATACCTATTACACAACACGAAGAGAATGAATAATATAATTTTAGGGGGCGTTCAGCTATCACTTAACATCATCTAACATGACATTTGTGGTTCTTCCCATATCACAATTAGCTATCGGTTCTTCAACACATGGCCGGAACTAAACAAAGTACTTATGAGTGTTTATTCCTTTTGTCTTCTCTCTCGCTCGCACAATTCGATATTTTTAATTAATACAATTATCTACGTGTGTTTTTGAAAATGTTTTCAACTAACTTGGACATTAATAATAGGATGTATCGAAATTCTTTTCGCTTTCATATCCTTCAATAAGATGAGAAAAACACAGTTCCGAAAATTTCAATGTGATTTTCACGCTGTCTTTGTTTAACTTTAAGGTATGAAAAACGAAAGGTAGATTAAAACATTCATTGTATTAATGTCCATATAGTTGATTGAAAACATTTTCAAAAACACACGTAACTAATTGTATTTATTGAAAACTAGCCGTACCCCGCGGCTTCGCCCGCTATTATCAGGTTAAAAAGTAGCCTATGTGTTAATCCTAGGTATAATCTATGTATAACTATGTATTAGTGAAGAGGGGACAAACTTACACACACACTTACACACAAACTATCGGATTTATAATATTAGTAGAATATTGAAATGTGCGAGCGAGAGGGAAGATAAATAAACCCTCTTATGGTACAAATGCATATCAGAATCAGAATCAGAATCAGAATTGCTTTATTATGCTTTATTGTCAGACTGTGTTTACAAGATCTTAAATATAATAAATACAGTTTCAACAGCTTGCCCATTTCGAGCGTACAATATTTTATCATCCTAAATGTAACGACATATTAGTACTTAAAGATATAAAAACAATTTTGTTCATTTAGTAGCTATAGCAACAAAGTGCGTATAAACATTAAACTTTAAAACAAGAAGTATAATAAATTATATAAAAGATTAAGAATCAAAAAACTCCTATAGTGAACTTTAGGAATAAGCCATGACTTCAATTTCCGTTTAAATTGTATTCCATTTAACATTTTCAGTTCTAGTGGTATTCTATTATAAATTTTTATGGCCATCACAAATGCAGAATTATAAAACATACTATTATTTATTTGCGGTATACATATGTTATGTTTATATTTGGGTCTGAGGGACACTGCACGATTTGATTTACATAGTTAAACATAAAGGAAGATAATGCAGCAAAGTCACTATCGTACAATTTGGTAACTATTATTCACATTGAGGTTCTGACAAAGGAGAAAGTTCTTTTGCAAAAGGGTCTGCATCATAACTCTAATCACTTTAATTTGAAACGCTATCCTCTCATTGCCATCTACGTATCTACATCTACACTAATGCAAAAGGGTAAGTTTGTTTGTTTTGATTGACAAAATGGTTCCGTTTCAGGTACTGTTGTATAAGTATGTAGTTTTTTTTTACAAAATATTTTTATTATTCTTCAAAGTTAATAGTCTCATGTATGTTCATTACCGCCACGCTGTTACATCCACTATGATGATAATGATGATGATGAAAAGTAGATTAAACTATCTCTTTTCTAAATTTTATCACAAATCCGTTTAATCATTGAGTCTCATTCCTGAGTTTATATAAAATATGACAACCGGACAAATCCGTGATGGGTGAGTTATTATAGAGAATGAAATCAATGATTCCTAAACGAAATCAACGCGTGCTAGATGACATGCATATTCAATTGTATTGTAGTTCATCGTACAACGTTATGCAATAAAACACGGAAACTCGCTAAAGAAGGCATTCAATATATTCCGATATTCAGCATAATGGAGGCATTCTTACAAGACCGTGCCGTTTGCGAACCGAGTCCATGAATGTAAATTGACGTACCTATTTAAAGTAGGTACGGACTAGCTAGACTTTTAACTTTAACGATTAACAACAAAACGCTTCACTATTTTATCAAGCGACTTCAAAAAAGGAGGAAATTCTCAATTCGACTGTTTTTTTTTTGTATGTATGTTACGCGATCATTACGCCAATTATGAATCTATTATGATGATTCTTTTTTGTTTGGTAGGTCATACTTCAGAGGTGGTACCATGTAAATATTATCGAAATTGATTTAGCGCTTTTTGAGAAAATGAAAAATAAACTAAATATAAGCGGTGAAGTCGGGTTATTAAAGCTATCGTGTCGTACTCATATTCATTCAGTATATACCGGTTGTACTCACGTCTTATTTGTATCAGATCAGGCGAGAGTTTGACGTGTACTGCGTTCCTGAGCGCGTATTGCCCGTCTCTTGCGTACTTACTAGAATATACGCAGTAGCAGCACCGCGCATACTCTAGATGATGGACGTCGTAGGTGTAGGTGTCGTAGGTGCCGGAAACATTCACATCACACACATAATCACAGCCAGAACCAGGAACACAAATTTACCTTGGAGAGAAAACTTGTGTTTCAGTCGGGAATCAAATCCGATACCCCCGCTTAGAAGGCGAACGCCACACAACTAAGCCAACAAATCGATCGTACACCCGTCGAGTTTTTCAAATATAATAAACAAGACGTGAGTACAACAGGTATTTAATCAATAAGATTAATTATTGATTAAAAAAACGAAAATACGTGCTGACAGAATTTGTGACAGAGTTCCGCTTTCCAACTCCCAGCTCAACCAACATACCATCTTCTTTAATTAGTCCAAACTCGAGTGGTTTTCTATTAGTCTTAGACCGTGGTCTGTGAGCTCAGTGCAAGGCACCCTATATCATAAGATTATAGGTTAAAACCAGTGTAGAGATAACGGGCACTTAGTAGGCTCAAACATTTTTGGTTAGCCTGAGCTTGGCACGTTTTGCAGAAAGTGAGTCAATTTTACCCCCTTAAATATCTCATCGTATTAAAGGATGAAACAAGTCTAGAAGAGAGCTAGAAGCCGTTGTACATAAAGTAAAAAAACTTGGTCGGCCGAGCACGTTCGTGGGTCCGACCAAATTTATGGTGCCAAAAAAAAAACAAAAAATAACATGTGACAAGGTTATTTGTAAAGTGTCATAACAGCCGGCCTTATCACTAATGGCGATCTCTATCAGTACGATTATATAGTTAGTGCAGAGTTTCGCAACTTCCGTTATGCTATCCGTAACTACTAATGCATATCGGATTGCCCTTCTGTAGTTCTTGCAGAAGAACCGATACCGTATGCTATACCTACGGTCATATACACCTAAGATCTAAGTCACACCTAAGGTCTAAGATAGACACCTAAGGTTTAAGTCGTCTAAGCTGTTATGTAGGTCGTATGCGACGTGCGCGTACGATCGGATTGCGACGGAATACAAAAGGGCCAGATATATATGTCAATGTGAGCACCTTTTTTTAACCACAGACAATTGTCTAAAAAATATATCTTAAACATTTTTGCACATGAAGGTGCATATGGTCTGAAGTATAATCTACCAAACAAAAAAAAAAACACATCAATATCGATTAATAATTGGCGGAGATATTGCGTAACATATAATAAAAAGCACTGTCGAATTGAGAACCTCCTTTTTTGAAGTCGATTGAAAATGCGACTCAAAGAAATAAAACAAGGTGTTCTTTCGTGTTCATTCTCATGTCATACATATACTGGTCAAATGGTAGCCTATTCTGCATAAAAAAAAATATCCGACGTATATTTGTACATATCTGGTTTGGTTATAAATGTCGAGATATCTTTTGTATGTCACGTGTTTTAGGGGACATTCTAGTAACGCCCTCTTTATTCTAGACGACGAAATATCCGTCGTGCCAGCGGTACACTACAGGCGGCTGTACCGTACCGACCTGCGTCCGGTGCACGGCCTTAGCACGGCACGGTTAAATGTGAATCACTATATACTTATATTCGTGATAACATGTGATACAGTGGATGCTTCGGTAGATTTTGATCACGCGATAAATTACGGTAAAGCCTAACTGTTGCATGTTGGGATAGCATCTCGTCAATGCTTCACGGCGTTGTCTTTAAACGTAACATTGGTGATTTCCCTTGAAATTCTTAAACTGCTTTTATGCAGCATGTATACCTATGTTCACGATTAATAAACAATTTGATATAGAATTTGCTTTTGGCACGGGAAAAAAAAATCCTTCAACATCACAAGTGTTGATTTCAAATTCTGATAAGAGTAATAGTCAAAATCATCAACATCAGCCCATTTCGTTCACTCTGTTGTGACTCAGGGCTTCCTCTAGCAGAAAGAGAGACTTGCTTAATCTACCACGATAGCTCAGTGCTGGTTGGTGCACGACAGTCATGTGCTCGAATTTGATATTTTTTAATCAGTTATACAGTAATGTTTCAATGTTATATATCAAAATTTATACCAGTGCATGGTGTTATCAATCGGCAGTTCATTTTAAGTGAATTTTGGAATATACATTTGAAAGAGATAAATTGAAAAAATTAAATAGTATGACATAAATATATGTAGTAATCTCCTACATGCTGCGATTAATCTATTATTTGTCTGAAAGAACATGAGTACATATTCAGTATATTTTTAAAAAGCTTGTACCTAGCACAAGTTCCAAGATCCATATGTGTTCAGTAGGAGTCCTTATAAGGTAGTCACAGGCAGTCATGAAAGCATTTAGCTATCCCATTAAAGTTTATTGATGCAGTAGCGTTGTACAAAAGGAACGTATATTGGTCGGGCTATTTTTGGCTGCTTTTTAGATTTCAGAACAATTATTATGCTAAACGATTCAAGGTTGGCGTAGAATAATTGACTCTCGTACACTCTGAACATGATCATTGTGATAATCGTTAAAATCCATGTCCGCGGAAAAGTCAAAGTCAAACATTTAAGTATTCGGCGATCCTAACTTACATTTTAACAGGGCAAGACGATCATTTTTATAACTATGATAACTTCTAATCTTTTGATATTGTAAATATTGTTACTTAATATTTAATAGTGTCCTATCAAAATCACGGAATCTTAGAAACTGTTTAATTTTAATACCTATGTTTTATACGCCTTTCCATGACATTGAAATAGGTTTTAGTATATACCTACATCCACTAGAGAAGCTAGCACCGAGAGTTCGTGTCTCTGCAAGTCATGGATATTGTTAGCTGCATTTGCCAGTGTTTTGAAACGCATAGTTAGTTGTACAGTCAAAATCATAATCATATTCGCCTGCTTCAGCCCACTGTTCGATATAGGCTTAAGGCATCTCCCAAAGCACTCCACGAAGCCCGATCTTTGTGCGCGCCAGTAAACACATCGTCAAACGATGTTTTAGCCAGGAGCCCCAATCTTTTGTAATGACAGTTGGCAGGCTGTCAAAACCGCTCATAATGTGTTAACGCTGCGTTGATGGACTTTTCCTCCATCTGCAGCGCAGTCCTACGTAAAACTAAAAAAATATGTTATACGCTACAATATCTTGAAAGCGAAATAAACGCCACTAAACTTATCCCGCAATTAAATTGAGTTTTTACTATGTGAATAATAGTTAGTTTGAAGTGAGTACAATCGTGAAAAACGTATGGGAAAATTAGCAATAGGAAAGGTACCTTGAACGAGCGTTTCTTAACTCGTAGGTATGCTATTGTGAAAGAAGCATTTGTAGAACCTAAGTTATTTTTAAAGTGCTTGTAAGATTCCATAAGTCTATTTCAAATATCAAGTCACTTATGACATAGAACGGAAAATATTAAGTACATGACCGGTAGTTACAAATAGAATATTTATAGGTGTCATTTAAACTGTCAATGTATGCTTGACAGCTGATATTTCGGAAATATCATAGGTGACTAGCTATTTAAAAAGCCTATAATTATTATTTATCGATCAAAGCTAGATCTCTAAGTTGAATTGGGTGGTTCCACACTTTGTCCGTCAGTCCCTCTATCAGAGGCATTTAGCGTCTCAACCATACAAGCGAATAACTTCAAAAAGAATATGTATCTACACAAAGGCAATTAAATTAATATAAATGAAAATATCAAGGTAGCATCCATGATAGTAAGTGGAGACCAAAGTTCAAACAAGCAAACAAGCGCATTCACACTCACAGCCCCAGCCTAAGACTTGTATAGTGGGTGCCAGAAACATTTACAAATTACATACATAATTTGCACCCCAGGACCAGAAGCACGAATGTACCTTGTGTAAGAAAACTGTGATCGTACCGCGAATCAAACCAGTATTCACAGTACAGAGGGCATAGACTTAATCACTGCGCCAATAGGGTCATTCATGATGTTGCGCCTTTTACTTGTAAGAACGCAGTAAAATCGATATTTAATGTGTTTTATTTAATCGGTACAGAACTGGTAAATTCGAAACCATAAGAAATACAGGGTAACTGGAACAAAAATACAAGTTCTAATCTTTTTTGTATAGAATAATAACCTCATATAACGTCGAGCTGACCACAACGATTTAGGAAATTGACAATAACATTTTTCTCAATATATATAAATCTGCAGCTTATGTTAGAGATGGGGGTATTTAGATCGCATTTTTAAATTAAATTGGTATACCAATTTTGCAACATAGTAGATTTAAAATAAAATATATATCAGACCACAAAGAGCGTAGCTGTGACATGTTGTTTCTCAACATCGCCGGCGACTCAAGGCGAGATTGTGGTTTGCATTACAAATTAACATTAGTTTGCCTTGTCCTGAAACGCTTTGTTTTGTAAACAAAGCAGTAGTCAGTAGTAAATTTTCTTACAAAAAAAAAATCATTTTGATAGTAATGTTTCGTAGTTTCCTCGGTTGATGAAAAAAGTTTCTTAGATGTCCACATGATAGAATATTTTTATTTTTATTATTCATTTATTGATCAGACAATTTACAGTCCATTGTGTTAGTAGAATCATTATAATTATGTTATCTTAATATTCAATTTAATTTAATATAATAGTTGCATAATAAATCCATTCAAATAATCACTATAAATATACATTAATAAAAATAAATCATAAACAATTTTATCATAATTAATGTCAAAAGTAGTGTCAAAAGTATCAGTATAAAAAAGTCAAATGTTACATAATTTCTGCATAATTACCGAATCGAGTTTGTCAGAAATAGTTTTAAGGATACTGATATTACTACCCCGAATTCTGCCCAGTAAGGAGGCCGTTCTCTTCCGCATGATGGCGTGGAAACCGTCAACCCGCGCCTCCGTAAACATGGTTGATGCACTACAGAAACGAGGTAGTCCTAACAGCATCCTAAAAACATTGTTATACTGTACTCGTAGGACGTTGAGTGATCTTTGTGTGTAGCTGACCCACAGGCTGCTCGTGTAAAATGTTTGACAATAGGCTTTAAAAAGCGTTATTTTCACTTGTTCACTACATCGAGCAAACCTGCGTGCCAGCATATTACCTCGGATTGCCAACGCCCTACGCTCCCTTTCTATGTCTTGTTGGTCATCGAGCCCTTCGGTAATATAGTGTCCCAGGTATTTAAACTGCTTGACTCGGTTCAATTGCACTCCGTTCAATTCAATAGCAGGCACGCTTAACGGATATTTACCGGAGGCCCCGAAGACCAAGTACTCACTTTTTTTACTATTATATAAAAGACCATGTTACTACTAGCCATATTATGTACCATATGGCTAGCAACCTTCTAATTGCCGCTACCGATGGGCTCAGCAGGACCATATCGTCTGCGTAGCTGATATTGTTCATAGTAACATTATCTACAGAACAGCCGACACGAGCGCTGCTGAGCTCAGCTATTAGCTCATTCACATACAGGTTGAAGAGTTTGGGAGAACTTAAACCACCTTGCCTTACCCCACACTCCAACCTGTAAGAGTCAGAGTGGCTGCCAGCCCACTTGACTTGGTTCGTTTGATGAGCCTACCAATATTGAAAGAGCTTTTGCACCTGTGTATGCACACTAGTTCTACTAAGCTTTTCCCAAAGTATATCATACGCCACCAGGTCGAAGGCCCTTGACAAATCAAGAAAACATGCATACACAGGTGTTCGCCTCGCAGTGTAGTACAGCACAGTGTGCTTTAGACTCAGAATAGCGCTCTCAGTGGAAAGTCCGGCTCTGAATCCGAACTGTGCATCATGTATGTGTAAGTGTTTTTCAAGTTCTGAGTCAAGCACACTGTCCAACACTTTAGCCACAATCGTAGCTAACGATATTGGCCGATAGTTAAGTTTATCTGCTAAATCGCCTGTCTTGTTTTTGACTATCGGCACAACAATGGTTTTCATGAGCTCAGCGGGAAGATATGAGTGATTGAGGCACAACGTGAAGAACATAGCCAACACACGCGGTAGGTGAACCCCTGCATATTTGAGGTGCTCGATGCTCAACCCGTCGTGACCTGGAGACTTACCGCGTGACATTTTATTTATTATTTGTTTTACTTGCTTTGCTGAAATAGAAAACAAATCACCAGTAATGACAGGCCCAGCATCCATCTCCTTCTTAGATGGGCCCAGCGGAGACTCAACCCGAAATTGCTCCTTAAAAATCTCAGCTATGTGCCAGTTATCACTCACACCCTCCACGCACAAAGGGATTCCAGGCTTGATATTTAATTTGTTAGTAGCCTTCCAAAATTTACCAAAGTTGTTCGAGGCGCGGTGTTCCGCAATGATATCCATTTTGATTTGGTCTTTGTTGTCTTGACACCATTTCAACCGGC
Organism: Lomographa bimaculata; assembly: GCA_948107665.1. Lineage (NCBI taxonomy): Eukaryota > Metazoa > Arthropoda > Insecta > Lepidoptera > Geometridae > Lomographa > Lomographa bimaculata. The sequence goes on along the minus strand of OX403600.1, from coordinate 9,380,043 downwards.
TTTTAAATATTTTTCGACTCTCAGTCATCTCATTATATATTATTCCTGTTCGAGGTTTACCATGTCATTCCCAATTATTAAATTTAAGCCTGGCATCCCCATGCGCTTCACGTATATGTCTGTTCCATCCTATTACCGTAAGCTTTTTTCGTTTGGAATCTTGAAAAATGACATTTTTGGCGCTATGAATAGCCCCGTCAGTCAATATGCTAATTATGTTATTATAAAGTAAATCTAAAGTATTTTTATGATTCGGATTGTTGCACAAATTATAACTACATTCTTTAAATTCAGTAGGAAAATCGACATATTTCAGTTTATTATTACAATATTCATTATACCTATCTATCTGTTTATTATTTCTAGTTCCCCAAATTGCAGGATTACGCTTAGACTCGGTCATGCTTAAATTACTTTTGCACATAATTATATTTAACTCACACTCAATTACAAGGGGCAAGTGATATAATAGAAGTAAATATAATATAATAGAATATAAGAATAAACAATCAAACACTGACTAGACATCTTTTATCATATCAACTATAACCCAATAGCAACTCAAACCCTAAGTGGGTTTGAGTTGCCTCGCTTTATTAGAACCTGCGAATAGAGAAATGTTAATTAAGACAACCATGCGAGCGCAATGAGCAAGACTTTGCTTTCTACCGTGGGTCTGGGTCGATTCCTGGCAGGAGCAAAATTATTTTCCTCACTACAGGAAATTTGTACTTCTGGTTCTGGGTTTGATTGTTTCTTTGATGTGAATGTTTCCGCCATCATACATGTTTTTGATTTTAGGTGAAGCTGTGAGGGTAAAAGCACTGGTGAACAAATTTCGACTAAATTCGATATGTTGCTAGTCTTAAGCTTAAAATAGAACCGTGGGTGCTGTCACTGTACTAGGCACAGAAATAATTTCATAACATAAAATGTCGTCTAATATCTAAATAAACAAATTACCTGTCGTTCTTCTCCAGAAATTCTTATACTACACATACAGAGACACAGTGTAATTATGGATCCATCTGCATGAAATCATTGCGATATGTCCACGAAGACTGTCGTGGTGTGTCACAACATCTGTAAAGATTAATATGGTCAGGGCATCCTGTTTTCAATTCTTGAAGACTGAGGCGAATGTTAACCAACACTTGATAATTATTAATACGAGGACAGCAGAACCATTGATATATTGCAAATTGAATGTAGCAGACTAAATTAAATGAATATAAATGTACCATGATATACACGATAACATCATAATTATTATTATTCGGACGGAAAGGCTTTTTTATAATAAGTATAGGATTTCCTTAAGTAAATCTATATACCACTTATTGACTGGTACTTGAAGTACCTAAATTAAATAAAACCGGCCAAGTGCGAGTCGGATTCGCGCACGAAGGTTTCCGTACCATTATCTATAAAAAATCTAGTTTGTTGTATGGGAGCCCCCTTAAATGTTTATTTTATTTTTAGTATTTGTTGTTATAGCGGCAATAGAAATACATCATCTGTGAAAATTTTAACTGTCTAGCTATCACCGTTCTTGTGATACAGCCTGGTGACAGACGGACGGATGGACAGTGAAGTCTCAGTAAAAGGGTCCCGTTTTTACCCTTTGGGTACGGAACCCTAAAAATGTTGTTACTTAAGATTGGCTAAATGCCAAATCTATATACCTAGTACAATGTATTTGTAATTTTATGTTAAGTCAATTGATAAATTTCAACTCCTTAAGTAGTAATACTCAAGCTACGCATCTAGCTACATGTATGGAGTCTAACAGAAACTTCTAAATTCGCGGCAGTAGCATGAAATGAATTAAGTCATTTGCAACCCTATTTCATCAACTACCGTTCTACACCACATAGTCTTTGGACCTAGACGTCTGACAGTGGTGGCCATAACAAAGGTCAAGGTCACACACCGCACATAAAACCGTAGGGTTGTCAAAAATATTTGAAATTAAAAAAAAAAAATTGAATTGAAAAAATTACCTCCGATTTCAACTTTCGTTCTCTGGCAGAAGATGCCTGCTACGATACACATAAACACAACCAAGTATTACTATACCTTTTTGTTACAGGTTGTATAAGTAAAACAATGTAGGGTTAGTTTTGTACACCATTTATGACTAAAGAACGGCTGGACCAATTCTTATGATCGATGATTTGTTGAATTTGGCTTCACCCTGAATAGCAGAATAACTATTACAATTGCAACGCTTGCGGGGCACAGCTAATCTATATCTTAAAAAAAAAGTTTTTTTTATATATATAAAAAACAACTGACGTTTGTTAGTCTCACAAAAACTCGAGAACGGCTGAACCGGTTTGCCTTATTATGGTATTGAATTATTTGTAGGAAGGGCGAAGGAAGGCTTAAAGGGTGAGAAAATATAAAGAAATTTCAAGAAAAGTTTCTTTATATTTTCTCACCGTATAGTTAGTAGAGTAATAAATAAAATATTTAATGTTGTGATGAAATTTGAATATTCTAATAATAAAAAGCAAAGCAAAATAGAACTCTACATTAACCGAAAACTAATATATATTGCATTTAAAGAAAATATATATATATTTTGCAAAGCACCTGTTAAAGAAAAGAGTCGCAATATTTTATACCATAAATTGTGAACCGGACTATCAAGTTGAAATCGTAACCTTGCAACATTGTAGACATAATAATATTATAGAAAACATTCGATAAGTTAACGAGGTGCCATTGGCCTTTTTAAGGAATCCGATCTATTCGAAACGGCACAAGCCTGCAGAATAGTATCAGCTATTATTATCTGGAAACGACATTCGCAGAAACCGGTAACTGGTTCTCGAGGTTGGCACAACCAGCCAACTACATCGATAACTCCCTGTGTGAAGTTATACGGCTACAGTAGGAACAGTAAGGATACTTTATAATGTTCAAAATGCCCAAATCGTGACACAACAATGTATACGCGTACCACGTGAGGTCAAAAGCTTAGACCAAGAACAAACAGTGCAAACGTCATTATTTGAAGCCAGGAATAAGTTAACTATATTAGTAGTATGTTTCACGACCTGTGGTTGTGTAATCTGTTGTATCATTACTTTTTTGTGATAATCTCATTGAAATTAAAATGAAATCTTTTCAACCGACTTAAAAAAAAATTAAGTATTTATTCTTACTTTATTATATTGTTTATATTTATCCTACTTATATTAAAAATCCGAAAGTTTGTGTGTAAGTATGTTTGTTCCCTCTTCACGCTTTATACGGCTAAACGGATTTGGATGAAATTTGGAATGTACATAGCGTATACCTAGGATTAACATTGTATAAATACAAGTGTACAATTGTTTTTTGTCCCAAATAAAATAAAATAAAATAAAATAAAATAAACACATAGGCTACTTTTTAACTTGATAATAGCGGGCAAAGCCGCGGGGCACGGCTAGTATTTTATATGATGTCTATTATTATAAAAAATTTGAACGTATATTTAATACATATTATTAGTAACTTGTATTGTTATCATATTTCTATGTACACAACAACCTACTCGCTCCTATAAATTATATCCTACTTAAATGGTTTGCTGGAAGAAAACTCTGTGAAGGGTTAAGCTCGCCTTTGTACATCTTTTGTTGTAGCTTTATTGTAAAATTGTTTATCAATGTGTGTACAATAAAGAATATAAGAAAACAAGAGGGGGTTCTCAATTACACTGTATTTTTTATGTGTGCTATCTCATAACTTTTTTCTAGCTGAACCGATTTTGATATTTTTTTTATTTGATAATAGTGCTTTCCATGTATTCCCATTTAAATTTGATTAAGATCTGAACAGTAGTTTTTGAGTTATCCTCAATAATGCGTATTTAATTCATTTAACCTGATCAAGGGTACCGTAAATAAAGCGGTGAAGTAGGGTTTTTAAGCTTTGCTTGCGTTTAAATTATTGTCAAACAATTTTACCACGTTCCTATACGGTGTACTTAATAAAAATGTTTTATATAACGAAGATCTTTAACATTGCTCCTACAATTTGTAAAGCATAAATAACCTAGTATACTATATAGTAGGTAGCCTAATCGCAACTAATTTTGAATTAGCTATGAGGAAGTATGTGAATAATAATGTGGCAAATTGAGCTACTGTAAATCTTCATGGTGGGTCCAACATGTGCCCAGCGGTATTATTATCTAAGAAATTACCATATTGATGTATAATTTTAGTAACAGTGATACATTGATCAATATTGAAGCTGTTCATTATTAATTTTATTATATAATATTATTACTATGATTGTTATTGATATAAATTAGTATGGTGTGAGATAATAATTTATACCCTTGCCTAATAACTTTTATCAGAAAGAAAGAAAGAAAGAAAACGCATTTATTTGGCACTATAAAAAAATAAAAATAACAATTAACTTAAAAAACTAACATTAAAACTACAGTTTTTTTAATCATTATTGTGAGTTTTTTTGTATGCCAAAAAGGTTTAACTCAGCTTTTTGCCGAGCAGATAACTTGACACTGATTTTCAGTTAAACCTGATCAGTCCTAATGACAATCCAATATACGGGAAAGAAGCTTATATCTAAGTCTGGACTAGCAAAGTAGTATGAGGTGTTCTGCTATAATACAAAAACTATTAAATCCTCTTTTTTTTGTTTGCTAAAATAAAATTAAAGGATTCTTCACAAATAATAACCTATTAGAAATTGTGTGACTATAACGGGACACTAAATGCAATATGTAACTCAATGGAACAATAATGTAAATACAAGCAAAGCTTAAATAATTAAACTTAAAAAAAAACTGAATTCACCGCTTTATCTTCGGAATTAAATGTATTAAACACGCATTATTGACGATAACTCAAAAACTACTGATCCGATCTTGATCAAATTTAAATGGAACCGATGGAAAAGCAACAGCTTTCAAACACAGGTAATACAAAATATACAGTGAAATTGAGTAACTCCTTCTTTTTTGTGAAGTCGGTAGAAAAACCGACTCTAGTACGCTGTATCTTCGGAATCCTTGATCAGAGTAAATTAATTAAATAACATCAATCATAACCCAAAACTACTGGTCAGATCGTGATCAAATTTAAAGGAAACAGCATGGGAAGCACAAGCTTTTAAATAAAAAAAGAATCATCAAAATCGATTCAACTAGTAAAAATTCTGAGGTAACACATAAAAAAATCAGAGAACATCCTCCTTTTTTTGAAGTCGGTTAGAAAAGATGCAATGACTAAACAGTGTCAATCCCACGGCATAAGATGCGTGTCACTGCGTTACAGGTTTGAATGTGACCGAGCCTATAGCAGAGGTTGCATTGCATGTTACAAATAATAGATTCAATTAAAATACTTTTAATACAAATCTAGATTAACGTTTAGTCATAGTCATTCCAAGTCAAGGCTCCTTTCTCGTAGCCTTTATGCTTCAGCTCCTGGACATTTCCAAAGGTTAACAATTTAGACTAGAATGGATTTGTATTATTTTACACGCAATTCTGTTACTAAAACGACAGAGTTCGATTCTACAATCATTTTATTACCTGAGCCAGTGTCTGATTAAAATAAATACCAATAAAAATGTAAATGTAAACATTCTGAAAACCCAACTGTATAAAAAGTGTATATAATTACTTTAAATAATTCCAGCAACCTAGAATTCTGTTAGTAATATTGAATAAATACACAACTGAATTAGTTTCATGATTAATCCTACTAATATTAAAAATCCGAAAGTTTGTGTGTAAGTGTGTAAGTATGTTTGTTCCCTCTTCACGCTTTATCGGCTGAAGGAATTTTGATGAAATTTTGAATGTACGTAGATTATACCTAGGATTAACACATATGTTACTTTTTAGCTTGATAATAGCCGGCGAAGCCGCGGGGCACGGCTAGTATATAATATTATAATTACGAACAATGCTTCTTTAACGATCCTTTGCGTTGCGGACTGGGGCTTGAAACCAGTTTCAGGATCCAATTGCGTTTGCAACGCAAAATTAAAAAATCACAGAATTCGAGGACATAATATTTTCTCTTCAAATGAGTGGCAGCAATGGGAATAAAATGGGCTGATGATAATAAAGATGCTGGTAATAAAGGCATATTTAAACGATTTAAATGTAATTATTCAATGACAAAAAATACTGTACAAAACAAAAAAAACTGTCATAACTATTTTGATGAAAAACTACGGTCAATTGGCGGTCTTATCTCGTATAAAAACTTTAAAAGCAGATAATTAAATCATTTGTTTGTACAACCTTGAATATATTTATCCAAAAATTGCTGCGAGCCATAACCAGCTCGAGGATAATTTATTATTGAATAAATTCCTTCATAAAATACATGAAAGTGTTTGAAAAGGTACTAATTTTTTTTTTCTTTTTATGATGTACCAATTACGTTTGGTACACCATTGGAATTACGATCTAGCCTTAAGACTAATAGGTAATTTAATTTTGACCTAAACTGCTAAGTAGAGTAATATATTAAGAATGTGTCCAATAACAGTTTTCTTACTGTCTCTATTATCGGGAAGACACTTTGTTCTTATGTTCTTTGTTAATAGCACTCACTATATTACACTGTCACATCACTACACTAGCTCAAAAGGTTTAGTTCTTTTGAGTCTTCTCATTAAGTCTGTGTTGTCGAAGAGCTGGATTGCCTCAACATTCACATGGAACTAATTTATCTTCATTTATTATTATTTTCTATCATCGGACAAGCAGACAAACTGCTAAGTGACACCACTATATGGTAGACATTCAACAAATGCCGACAAAGCGTTAAGCTTCCACTTTCATTGTGCAAACCGCACAGGAATGGAACTCCTTGCCTGAGTCGGTGTTTCCTGATAAGTACAATATGGGAGTGGAAATCTTCAAGTCGTGAGTGTATAGGTATCTAGGCAAGCTTGCGCCATCGTCTACCACATAATTGCTTACCATTAGGTGAGATAGTGGTCAAAAGTTTCCTGATTGGAATAAAAACAAAAATTCAGCATTTCTAGTTCAAAAGCACGACGTTTATTCTTGGCTCTTTAAAAGTTTATTTTCGGATTATCCCGGGACCCAGTCAGCCATTTTGTGGATAGGACATTCATTATTCACAAGATGAAGGTCCCTTTCGCTAATGGGTGAGTTCTAATTCATAAAAGGGCTCGGCTAAAAGTAATTCGACTGCTTTGGAGTAGTCTTCTATATTATCCATTTATGGCTTCTACGCTTATCATCCGTACTGCGATGGAGTGGAACTCATTGCCTGTGTCTTTATCCTTCAAACGGTACAAACTTCGTGTCTTTAAGTCTAGAGTGAAAAGGTATTTTCTAGGCAAGCATGTTACATCATTGGTCGCATCTCACTTTTCATCAGGTGAGGTGAAATGCTGGCCTACTAAAAAAAATTGTACCAAAAATATTAATAAAGTGATGGATACATACCTGGCTCAGCAAATTGGACTATAACAATGTAGAAATAATACTAAGTAACGTGTAAGTTGTCTTAACATACAGCTACGCAAATGCACACGTCGTCCACATTCAAACACACCCACACACACACATGTACACATACACACACTAGCACACGCCTATACGCATGCAAACTCAGACAAAATCTTGTAACTAGCATGCATCGAGATAGGAAACAAACCTACGTTTTGAAAACTACAGAATCCTTGCTAGCATGTAACATTGACATACAGATTGAACCAAAAGTGGGTGGGTGGGGAAGAAGATGGTCCCTGAATCACACAGTCCTGAATCACAGTTTTCAACTACATCAGGGGCCACAGGCTTCGTAAACATGATTGTAAGAAACTTGTGTCAATAAATGTATTTGTATTTATTTAGCATAAAAACATCTAACATGTATTATCGTGCCTAGGCGAAATATTCCTAATAATAGTGGTTCAGTAGGTATGGCTAGTATTCGGTACATTTTAAATTCAAATTCAAATACATAAAGTCCTAATGATTTGGAAATCTGTCTTATTGTTGAATTTTTGCTTCAAAGAGCATCTATGTCGCAGTTTATTAGGTAACTGGTTTTTGTGTCTTGAAAACAATCGAAGTTTGTCTAGATCTAGAAACAAAATCTAATTCTTATTGACTTCAGTAAGTTAGGTTACTTTATATAACTATTTAAGTTCAAAACTCTGGGTGGCGCTGAACTGTATGAGTAACCGTGACGCGTCCCATCATACGATGGAGTTGTTACTCAATTACTTGCATTGAAATAAAATGTCAACGTTATACTTTATCACCACAGGAACTGCCCGTTGGCTTAGTTGGGTAGCTTACGCCTTCTAAGCAGGGGGTATCTGGTTCGATTCCCGGCGGGAACACAAGTTTTCTCCCCATAGAGAAATTGTGTTTTTGGTTGTGATTGTGTGTGTGATGTGAATTTTTCCGGCACCCACGACACAAGTCATCGAACTTAGTGTGTGGCTGTGAGTGTGAAAGCGTTTATGTTATGTAACATATGTTATATATTTTTAAATGGTTTTTTGAAGCTTTTGATATTGATGACGATTTAATATATTTTTTTGTCTATTCTTTGTGGAGCACTATGGACGCCATTTATTATTTTCAACCGACTTCAAAAAAGGAGCGATCAATCACAACCAATCACATCCAGAGCCAGAAGCACAAATTTTCCCAGGGGAGAAAACTTTTGTTCCCGCCGGGAATTTAATCCGATACCCCTGTGTAGAAGGCGAAGGCGCACCCCTAATCCAACAAAAGCTAATTATATGACAGCTCTTTCCTGGTTATACTAAACTTGTTCTTAACCGGAGTTTCGTTAGCTCATACCTTAATAGGTCTGAGTTCACAAATACTTGTTACCTTGTTTCATAACAAGTAAAGTTATTAACGTAATCAACACAATAAAATGATGTCTATTGAGCGCCAAGACGAGGTTACTAATTTTATAACAATCGCAGCACGTCCCACCAATCAAACCAGTCGCCAAATATAAACATGCAAGGCAAATCCGACTTTGAAGTTCTAACTTTAGGCATCAAAATACGATTCTGCGGGTACTTTTATGAATAGTTTGTCAAATAGCTTTGGCAAGTGCAAATTGAACTGATTGATTTATAGATCTTTGTCATCTGCGACTGCGTCGGCCAGATATGGAAGAGAATAAGTATGACTGTACGTTTTGTAGGGGTCAGTTGCTAATTGCTCATGTTTTAATGGTAAAGTTGAATTAATTATTTCCAAGAACGCTTATTTAAACATTTTTAAACTTTTAAATACCGCTAAGTAATAGCTTCTTTCGAAAATCATTAATACGAATTCATATTGACGACTTCGTTGACTCATTGGAAACTCTGCACTCTGCGATGTTGGCCCTGGGTTTGATTCCCGGCTGGTGCATTTTTTCCCCCTAGGGGCATTTGTACGTCTGGTTTTGAGTGTAATTGTGTGTGATGTAAATGTTTCAGGCATCCAGGATTCAAGTTTATAAACTTAGTGTGGGGGTGTGAGTATGAATGTGTTTGTTTGTTCATAATAGATATTTTAAAATTTATTTAGAAAATCATAAGACTTAAATTGCAATAGCAGTACCATGAAAGACATTCTCAATGGTTGAAATATACGATATGGACGTACGGTATTGACCTGTGGGGCTCTGAACCAAAGATAGCAACATCCAGATCATACAACAACTTCAAAATAAAGTACTCAGGGGTATTGTTAATGCAACATGGTACATTAGAAATGACGATCTTCATCGGGATCTTCAAATGGAACTCCTCGCTAGTGTTATAAAAAGATTCACCTAAGCTCATGAACAAAGACATTATCACAATGTGAAAGTTGAGGCAATCCAGCTCCACACAACACAGACGTGCGAACCGCAAAGGAATGGAACTCCTTGCCTGAGTCGGTGTTTCCTCATGAGTACAATACGGGAGTCTTTAAGTCGCGAGTGAATAGATATCTTCTAGGCAAGCTTGCTCCATCGTCGACCACATCGTCGCTTACCATCAGGTGAGTTAGTGGTCAAAAGTTTGCCTATACTGAATAAAATAAAAATTGACTGTGTAACATAGTGAGTGTTATAAACAAACAAGACAATAACAAAGTGTCTTTCCTTTGATAAAATGTTATTGGACAATATTCTAGGCTAGATCGTAATTGTTACGTCATTTAAAAAAAATATTGAAATGATGTCCCAAGATGTCTCCGGTATTTTACAAATTACCTGTATAGTTGATAGCAGTATTCGATACGTATAACTTAAAAACTCACAGGAGGTCTTATATAAACACCGTCTTTATACACTACAATTAACAGTTAACGAAACTGCACTTTACATAGATTAGATTATTAATTATAAGTTGATTGGATTATTCCACTAATGAGAACAGCGCGTGTTTTGTATCGATGTTATAATAATATTGATGAGGCAACCGGCCGTGACGCGTTCTGATCCAATGAACTAGCCTAGATAGGGTCACGTTACCTACCTACCTATCCAGTTCTACCTAGTCTAGGTTATACGTAGTACAGCTTAAATTCTGTGTATATATATATATATAGATAGATAGATAAACTCTATAATTTGGTTGATGATCAAAACATTTATTTACGTTATTAATAAAAAATTATATAATTTTCAACTGACTTCAAAATAGGAAGTTCTCAATTCGACTGTTTGTATGTATGTTACGCGATATCTCCGAAAATTTTGAATCGATTTTGATGATTCTTTTTTTGTTTGACAGAATATACTTTAGAAGTGGTCCCATATACATTTTATCGAAATCAGTCTAACAAAAACCGAAATATGAGCGATGAAGTCGGTTTTTTTAAGATTTCCTTGCGTTTCAATTATATGTATCTTAATTTGGTACTGTCATATGAGACTTATTAAGATATTGTTGTAGCAATATATTGCCTATTTAAAAATAAATATATAATTGATTTTATTCTCATTGAAATTGATCGCAATCATAATTTTAACTTGTATATATATTATTCTTTACTATATCATAGAATTATTGTAGCTATGCCCAAATCGGAAGACTATTGAATCTTTTATACAAGATCTTTTTACAAAGTTAATAAGGAATAGAAATAAGGAATCTTTTGAGGAGGCCTTTACCCACCTGGGGGTTCTTGATAAATTTTAAAGTTACTTAGCAAGTAGTGTAAATATTATGTTATGCATTAAGTAAGAACAAATAAAGGCTTTTTATTTTATTATAATAAGGAATTAAATGTTATTCTATTCTTATACATCTTCTGTTTTTGTTTTACCTTAATTATAACAAGACGTGTCAAATAGAAAAGAAAGCAATTAAAATTAAAACGATAATTAGAGTAACTGATGCGTTGTCGATGTCTAGATCGACAATTGTTTCAGTTTTATTCGAAAGCCTTCTACAGGATGAGTGCGGATCAATTAATTTTTATTTTACAGTTCAAAATGTGCGTGATTTTTTATAAAACTAAAATAATACAATTGACCAAATAAGTGCTACTATAAGCGGCTTATTGTTGAAAGCTATCTCTTCCAGACAATCTTTAGATGGAGAGGAATTGAGCACTAAAGTTTGCCGTCGATTTTCTAAGAATACCTATATATTGTTTTAGTTTGTTGGAGTCATTTGTTATAGTAACAATAAAAAGTTCCACCCCACACTAAAAAGACCTGAAACTGCAGGGGTATTATGGAGCTTTTCATGTTTTGACTACCGGCTTCAACATCACACCCTCCTATCAAATGGATTTATAGATAGATAGATAAATAAATTCTTTATTTGCACACCAAAATAAATAACACTTACAAAGAAATCTTAAATATAACATAGGGGCTCAAAGGGCGGTCTTATCGCTCAAAGCGATTTCTTCCAGACAACCAAAGGGATATGATAAAAATATTACAAACAGGGACGGTGGTGTACCTCGAAACGTATTTAAATTAATAAATGTACTTATACATACTTATTAATATTACATACATAATATACGTACAAAAACCTACATAAATAATAATAATATATTATAAACATACACAAACTAATATATATTATTATATATACATTATATGACTAATAAGGGACATTCATAGCTTTAACTTAATTGAGAGTGATACCATTTTTTAATTTGTTCTTTAAAAGAGTGTAGTGATTGAGAGCGACGTATAGAGACCGGTAAACTGTTCCAGAGGCGAATAGCTTGTACAGTAAAAGATTTATCATAAAATGTAGTTGGACTCATCGAAATAAAACCAAACTCGAGCTGTCTATACAAGCAGCTATCAAATAGTATCCACGCTCGTCACCCTACATTACCTTTATGTTAAATCCCTATATACGATAATAAATCTCTTTAAGCCCTGTAATTTTACTGGAAACATTACCCTATTGGGCGGTCTTCTTCCAGACAACCATAACACACTTTTATAAATATTTGTTGCGAAATAAATTCGGATGTGAAACACTATACTGAAAGTTATAGCTGGGTAGAGTAGAACAATTTTAAATGTGAACGCGCCTCCACTGAATTTGCCAAACGATCGAGTGTCAAATGTATGAAATTTTCATAGACTTACTACCATTTCTAAAGAGCCATGCATGATATGCTCGACATCAAAATACGACGACGCTTGTATGTACGTCGTTTGTAAAGCGAAAGAGTGGAACCATAGATTTGACATTTTTTGAGGAGGGCCGTGCACATTTAGAATGGTTCTACTCTATATAACTATGCTCATTCATTATTGTTTAACGTCATTGTTTAAAAGTGCTCAGAAATAGACAATAATCTCAAAGAGAGCGAAACGTTTGTTGCCAAACTTTCAAAGTGGTAGAAAGTGACCCAAGACGACAAAGGTCGGAAGCGATTTTCTAATCACCGAGCAAGGCCCCTTGACAAGACCTCAAGAACACTGCTGATATAACATCATTTCCAAACATACTATTCTCAAAAGTAAAACGTAGGTACAACAGATTACCTGAGATTAATTGAGTATGGACCGTGTTCAAAATGAATCAAAATTTTCATAATTGTGTTGGCGGCACCCACGACACAAGTCTTGGAACTTAGTGTGAGATTGTGAGCGTGAAACCGTTGTTTTAAGCCCACTTAAACCAACCACTAAAAAAGATGAGGTTTTCAATTCGACTGTATTTTTTTGTGTGTTACCTTAAAGCTTTTTGTATACAAACCAATTTTTAATAGAAATTACTGCTTGCATCTATGTATATATAATTCTGGTTCTTATAATTCATGGTAGAATGTATGATTCGATAGTATTGTTACCACCATAAGTATACTACATTCTTGCAATAAATGATTTATGATTTAAACAGTCTTCCTATTTCGGGCGTAATAAACTATACAAGTTATTATTTGAAAGCTGGTGCTTCCCATGTGGTCACATTAAAATTTGATCTAGATCTGACCAGTAGTTTTTCAGTTATCCTCAATAATGCGTATTTAATTCATTCAGAGGGTTCCGAATTCAATCAAGTGTTTATTCACATGGGCTCCAGAGAGGCACTCATGAAAGGTAATGGTTCTACTGCCAGATTCGCGATATAGAGGTGGTAGAGCATTTTGTGAGTTGCTCGCCTGGCTTGCTACCAAAGTAGATTAATACCACCATCAAGTTGAAAGTCTGCCGCCAAGCCAAATACGGTGTTCCGGCAGTTATCCTTGAGAGCCTGCGTATTCCAGGTCTAGTGTGTTTACCAGCTTCGATCAGATCGTCACTTACCATCAGGTGAGATAGTGGACAAACAATAGCCTGTCACAAAAAAAAAACAATTCGAACATAAGTTACTTAACAAATGGAAACACTACACATGTTTCGTTTTCGTATTGATAATGTAATTATAACACGTTGGAAAGTGTGTCAGTGCGCGACGTTCGTTTGGGAGAGTTCCGTTCGCATTATGTTGACAACTGCTTTAAATGCTGGGCTTGTTCAAGGTCGTTTGGTTATTATTCACTGATCTGTGTAATTATGTGGGAAAATAGTAAAGGTTTCGTAATATGTAATTTAGTTTTTTTTAACGTAGTTTGCATAGAGTCTAAGCCAAGTCCAAATTCAGATTTACTTACAATACTTTCAGATTAACTTAAATAAAAATAATGTCATAATGAACAAATAAATAAAACATATGTTATAAAGTGTTCTATTTTAATGTAAATTCGATGTGGAAATGCGCCCTGCTACCTACATTATGACGTTCGCATTATTAAAATGTTTAAAAGACATACAAAGCATAAACACTTTCACACTCACAGCACCACGCTAAGTTCAATTGACTTGTGTCGTGGGTGCTGGAAACATTAATATCATGCACACACACACACACACAATCACACCCAAAACACAAATTTTGGAGAAAACTTGTGTCTTCATCGGGAATCGAACCCGATATCCACTGCTTAAAAGTTGAACGTGCACCCAATGAAGCCAAAGGGCTGTTTAATAAGAGTACAACAACTTTATGCATAATTACATTTTAAATATTGAATCTGGAAAATTCCATATTTTATAACACAAAGTAATGAAGATTTCAGATATCTAAACTCAAATATGATTTATTGCCTAGTAGGCAATAATTAAACACAAGCAAAGCGAAAAAAAAACTTATTCAACGCTTTTCATGAATGAATTAGCATTTCCAGTACAAAATCATAACAAAATCTTATTTATAGTCCACAATACAATCTGTGAATGAAAATACAGAATGAATAGATTTTTTTTATGCAATCGATATTGTAGTACCTAAATCATATAATTAAACGCAAGCAAAGGTTAAAAAAACCTTGATCAAATCTTGATCAAATTCAATGTATTAAACAAGCATTATTGACGATAAAAACTATAGATCAGATATTGACCAAATTGAAATGGGACCAATGGAAATATACCAGCTTTCAAACAAACAATTCTTCAAAATCGGTTCACGTGGAAAGAAGATATGAAGTATACATAAAAAAATACAGTCGAATTGAGTACCTCCTCCTTTTTTATGAAGTCGGTAAAAAGTATAAGTTAGGTATGTATGAGCAAGACAATTAATCAAAGCAATGATTAAGCTCTTATGTGATATTGGGTTATTTATTACCGACATTATTGTATTGTTTTGTACTCAAGTCGACTGTATTTTTTTAAAATTTGTTACCTCATCTCTTCGTTCCACGTGAATCGATTTTGATTTTTTTTTGTGTTTAGTACATCTAATCTGATCAAAGTTCGGAAGACAAAGCGGTGAAGTCGATGTTTTTTAAGCTTTGCTTGCGTTTAATTACACATAGTATGTATCGTACCTCATACGTAAGCCTGTAAGTATGACAGTTCACGCCATAGTTAACAAGCAATCACCTACTAAACATTCCTTTGTCTGAGCACGAGTAGGTATAAACAAGGTTGCAAATCACAAAGTTATGCATAAGATAACGTTCGTTACCCTTGTTTCTAGATTATGCATGCACCTGCATGCATAGGTGAGACAAAAGTTGACAAAACTGTCACTGTTTGCCTCATCCTGTATTCGATAGGATAGAGCTATATATAAATGTATTTTTTTTTTTTAACTTCTAAAGTACCTTTTACAAAGTTCCCTATTTTCAACCGACTTTAAAAAAAGAGATTCTCAATTCGACGGTATGTTTTTTTTGTATGTATGTTACGCGATATCTCCTCCAATCAAATCGATTTTGATGATTTTTTTTGTTCGGTAGATTATACTTCAGACGTGGTCCCATATACATTTTATCGAAATAGATCCAGCAAAAAGGAATCTTTTGGTAACTGAGTTATGGTTCTGAATCAGGGAGCTGGTGAGATGGTGTTCCACTTTAAGTTCAAAGACTTGAGTCGCGGGTTCACATCACACACACAAAACTTTTGTTTCCACTGGGAATCGAGCCCGTTACCCGCTGTTTAGAAGGCGAACGCGCACCCAACTAAGCCAACGGGCAATTCTATAAGTAGGTATAATAATTATAAGTCGTCATTATAGATCAACTAGCCATGCCCCGCAGCTTTGCCCGCTATTATCAAGTTAAAGAGTAGGCTATGTGTTAATCCTAGGCATAAGCTATGTATCCAAATCTGTTTAGCCATTACAGCGTGAAGAGGGAACGAACATACCTACACTTACACATATACAGGCAAACTTTTGGATTCATAATATTAATATGAAGTACTTGCAGTGTAGGTATAATAATTATAAGTCGTCATTATAGATCAACTAGCCATGCCCCGCGAATTCGCCCGCTATTATCAAGTTAAAAAGTAGCCTATGTGTTAATCCAAGTTATAAGCTATGTACATTCCAAATTTCATGCAAATCCGTTCTGCCGTTAAAGCGTGAAGTGGGAACAAACATACTGAAACACTTGCACACTTACACACAAACTTTCGGATTTATAATATTAGTAGAATTAGTAGGATTGAGTAGGAAGGATGATGCAATCTTCGATCACCTAATATAGATAATCTGTACTTAATGTTACTTAGTACTTATTATTACACTAATACTATAAATTTGAAAGTTTGTGTGTAAGTATGTTTATTTTCTCTTTGCGTTGTAACGCTTAACTAGATGAAATTTTGGAATGTACATTGCTTATTCTCGGGATTAACACATAGGCTTTTTAACTTGACTTTTAAATTAATTAATGCAAGCGAAGCCACGGGGCATGGCTAGTTTGATATGCATAAAGCACGTCATGTTTTTTTAAAATCTCATACTGTCACTAGGTTCTTTAAAAATATAATTTTAAATGTTTGAGACGAGTTTCTGAAAATTATTTGAACACTGAAAGTGGCCTCAAAACCCAGTTAAAATTGACTTATTTTGTATTGTTAAATAATAGCTACGTTGTAAAAATATTCATATTTCAACCCCAATACTTCAGTATTTATGACATCTTTTAGTTTCTAGTTTCTGGGTAACATACCTTTCTAGTCACTTGTTTACAATTGAGGCTAATATAAAAGATTAAAGCCGTGTTTATTTGAGTTTTCTTCATTTGGTAAATGATAGGCCGAAGTTGTTATGCATATCAGTAAATTATGTTATTGTACCTTGATTTTGCGTTTAATTTTAAAATTAATGATGTGGCAGTGTTATCCTAATATATATATTCATCTGTACGTGTGTTTGCCACCTAATTCCTCCTAAACGGCAGCACCGATTTGGATGAAGTTTTGTGTTTATATTTCAATGGGTTCCTGGATAGTTCGAAAACACAATTTGACCCGGTAGGTGGTGCTGCTGTCGGCATGTCACCAAATTCTAGGCCGGGCAGGGTGACGTCTGCCAGGAACGCTAGTATTAAAAAAAAAATTAACTCCACCATACAATAAATAAGTTACTCAAATAACTTACACTCTCCATCAGGTGAGATAGTGGTCAATTGCTTGCCTTTCTAGCGTAAAAAAAATAGTTATATGCAACTCTATCTATAGAATATATTATTTAACATAACATATCACAACATAAACGCTTTCACACTCACAGCCCCACAATAAGTTCGATGACTTGTGTCGTGGGTGCCGGTAACATTCACATCACACAAACAATCACAACCAGAACCAGAAACACTATGTTTCCTAATTTTTTATTTGAATAATCCCATTAAAAACAATCAATTTAAAAAACGTCGAGTTTTGCGACGCAATTCTTCCACCATAAACTCTCGTATAAACCAAGTTAGATCAATAAGCAACAATTCCCCTTCCTTAAGGCATATAATTGCGTTTCTGGTTCTGGGTATTATTGTGTGCGAGATGCAAATGTTGCCAGCACCCACGATACAAGTCTTTGTACTTAGTGTGTGCCATGGGCCTGTGAGTGTTTGTTTATGTTTTATTGTTTCCTTGAAAGTTACCTACCTACATTTAGTATAATCGATATCATTATTAAAAATAGTTGCACACGGCAAGCTTTTATTTAGGCTCAAGGATAGCTGCCGGAGCATAATGTTTAGTGATTTTGCCAATGGTTTTTTCTACGTAGTTTATTTTAAACTAGCTCTATTGTTAGCATTTCATCATAAATCACAATGGAATGTTAGAGCACATTGTTTATATTCTTATATTGCTGGAAACGATTTTTATATTGTTGTTTACGAAGAATACTTTGTTTATGTTTATACATTTGAGATGCTTGTTTTCCTTCAATGCATCAACTCATACATACAGTTAGGTGGATAAGTGGTGTAGGTTACTCGTGTTATTATTTATTGTATGTATCAAGTACATATATTTGTGTACATAAATAATTGTATGCCACAATTCATAATTTTTTTCGTATATTTAGTCTACATGATTTAGCAGACATGATTTTATTTTTAACCGACTTCAAAAAAGGAGGAGGTTCTCAATTCGTCGGAATATTTATTTTATGTATGTTACCTCAGAACTCCGTCATTTATTAACCGATTTGGGAAATTATTGTTTTGTTCGAAAGGGGGAAAATAAATACGTTCTAGTTAGTCTCATCATAATTTGATCAAGATCTGATAAAGAGTTTCTGAGATATGGTCTCTATTCTTTTGTTTTTGCGTCATTCAGTTGACGAACTGTCTAACTCCCTCCCGTCATCCTAGGTCTGCTGCACTAAGGATGTTCCTGTAACGGCCAATCGATGATCGCCAGTAGGTGCCAGTGTGTGCCTAACTGTGGTAAATTAGTGTTGCTTGATATTTATAGCTCTTATTTATTTATTTATTTAGTTACATAAAAATAGTAAGCTAACAGTAAGTAAATACCAAAGCGCTAACTATCTTAAATATTTTGTAAGAAATAAACGTAGATTGCTTAGAATGGCTCCAAAATTGACACTAAAAATGTACACCATATGTATTGGAATCCTCTTTTCCGAATTTGCCAGCCACTTTACGTGTATTGTCGGTCCTATAGGATCAAGTTTAAGAAGAATTTATTTGACTATCTAAACTAACTTAACTCGTAAACTTAACTAGCGAGGAAATATTGTTGAGGATCAGCATCAGCCCATTTCGTATAATTAGTGCTGGGGCTCGGGTCCTGACTTAGAGAGGGAGACTATATAGACGATAATCAACCGCACGTTTGCCAAATGGGATGGACATTGGGCACAGATCAATTAATTAGTGTATATAGTCTTTGGCATTGGGCAATGCCCATACAGCATCAACGGATTTTTTACCGACTTCACAAAAAAGGAGGTAGAAGAAATACTCAATCAATAAGTCGATTGTACCTACTTTTTTTGTGAGTTGCCTCATATCTTCATTCCACGTGAACCGATTTTGAATTATTTTTATTGTTTGAATGATGTTGCTTTCCAAATTTGTCCCATTTAAATTTGATTAAGATCTGATCAGTAGTTCTTGATATATCGTCAATAATGCGTGTTTAGTACATCTAATCTGATCAAAGTTCCGAATATAAAGCGGTGAAGTCGGTTTTTTTAAGCTTTGCTTGCGTTTAATTATTGGATACATATTAACGTCGATTCAATTGACATAACTTTTGTTTTTTTGTAGTTCTGTATACCAACCTAAGCACATGCACAAATTAAATTGTAAATGAATGAGCTAGCTGTCTAAGTGCGTAATTATTATGTCAACAGATCAATAAACTTGCTAAATATAAATTGTCCTCGAATATTGTAATTATGGTACACTCCTGCCGATTTCCTCAGAAATATTTTCCTCCACGGTGATTAGAGCGAATATTCATAGCTTAATAGACTCACTAGCTGCGCCCCGCGGTGTTACCCGCTTTGTCGGGTATCAGCTACCTCCATACCAAATTTCATCTGCGTGCAGAAGTGACAAACATCACACTCTCAACTTTCTCCCTTATAATATTAGTGGGATTGGTTCGGGACCAAACGGGATTCGAATCAGGAAGGTAAGGATTTAAAGTCGCACGCAACCGCTGCGCCACTTGCTCATAACAGACCGATTGAACTTTTACTCGATAATTTTGTTGTCTTATATGTAATTTAGCTCAAAAGGGTATCGAGTCCACTGACTCGTGACAGACTGAGTCATTGAGTCCGCCCTATTCAAGGTGCAACCGGAAAGGCAAAAGAAATGTTTCACTGACATAATTCCGCGGAAGAAAATCGGTCAGTAGTTTTTCCGGTCAGCCGTTTACTTTGTCGGCGCGAGCGGCGAGTTATGTAAACGTAGAACGTAAACGTAAATATTCAAAAAAATATTTAGTTGCGATAGATAGTTATATGTATTTATAGCCCATATTTACTTACTTACATAGTTTTACTTTGCGCTCCTATGGCTAACAACCAGCTAAATATGGGAGTGTTTGTTAGTACATAACATGTAAAAATACATAGTAATGACATGATATAGACACTATCTTAACTAGTAGAGTCTATACTATAGAAGCCGTATTTCACTTAATATGCTAAAAGCGCGACGTGTTCTACTGATATGTTGGTTGCTTTACAGCGCCATCTCTGATATACTTGTACAACTGCAATAATATTTAGTACGCGCCCGCTGACAACTTAGATAGTTCAAATAAATTGTCAGAGATGGCGCTTAACGAATTGCAGTTAGTAGTTATTCTGTGCGTTCATAGATGGCGATTGTAAGTTTACATTTGAAATTACAGAGATATCTACAATTATTTAAACATTGATTTATTATTTAGCCAAACTAATTAAATATCGAATAAATTCATCGGAATAAAAATATTTCAGACATATTTAGTCACTACAGCTAAGTATAAGTACATAGAGCTATATTAGATATTTATAACAAAAACGTTATTAAAGGGAAAATAGAAACGCTTCGAGCGACTATAAATAGATGACTAATTCGTTGCCTGAATTCTTAATACGTTTTATTTTATTCTCAAAATTAATTGACTGTGAATATTTATTCATTTTTGTTTTTGAATTTTATCTTTAGTTTTGTCTTGTTTATCGATGAA
Organism: Lomographa bimaculata; assembly: GCA_948107665.1. Classification (NCBI taxonomy): domain Eukaryota; kingdom Metazoa; phylum Arthropoda; class Insecta; order Lepidoptera; family Geometridae; genus Lomographa; species Lomographa bimaculata. Next base: position 9,359,083 of record OX403600.1, on the reverse strand, counting down.
AGGCATGACATTAATTAATTCGTTCCTCCTGTGCGTAAATTCAGTTCCAAAGTGCACCATAGTTTGACTTAGCAGAGAGTATACACCAAATAACAATATATACCTATATATAAAGCAAAGACACTAATTACACCATTTTATACATTAAAAACGGCTGGACATAACTTTATCATATTTAATTTGTTGCTTTTGTTTCCGCCCCGAATAGCAGAATAATTATTTTAAAAATTCATATAAAGATGAAACAGGTAATAATCATTTAGTAATAACGTTTTTAGTATCGTATTAAAGTACTAGGCAACCATAAACGTGAAACAGGTAAAACACTATTACTTTACGTGACTTTGCAACGCATGCCGGGTACCTACACCCTCCGGCTCGTATACGAACATACAACAAAGATGATCCAGTCCAGTTGATGACAAGAAAACAAAAACAGTGCAAGTATAAAAAGTCTGTAATCAAGGCGCGTCCATCTTTCTGGTTTTGTGGGGCCAAACGCGTTGGCCGTGTAAAATCGACTGCGCCTCTGGATCTCGTTTCATTTTTTTTCCTCGTTGAAGATGTATCAGAGGCATTATCCCGAGTTTCGTATTGGCTGTAATGGAATAGGGTTGTCATATTGGTAGGTTAGTGTTTTTGAGCGTTTGGTAAAAAATTTGGAATCAAGGACGCATTTGAATTTGTTCCTTGCTGTGTAAGAAATATTGATACCTAATATTGATAGGTATTATAATATTATGCACGTAAGTTGTACCTACTGATGTTTCTTACGACTACGTCTGTTTGTCGTATATATTGTATCTAACTCTCAAACTAATACAACTTTTTTTATTTGTTTTTGCCTTTATGTACTTAGCTTAATCAAGTTAACATATTACATAAGAGTACATTTATTGAACGTCTCGTACCATGAGAATGTGTAAATGCTCTTTGCACGCTAAATTTGTTTTAACAAAATTCTAATCGAATCTTTTTAAAATCAAGATCGTTTATTCACATGGGACCCAAAGAGACATTCATATAAGTTAATGACTCTACTACCAGATTTGCAAAATCACAGCCATGACGAGAAAAACCTGGCAAGAAACCCGGCGGCGCATTCATAAATTTTTTTTAATCAATCTCAAATGATTAATACAGGAATTATCTTAACCTAGGTTATGCCTATATCTATATTATCAATTATGTGGGATCCATGTATCCTTCTCATTGAAGTAGTGATTAGTTTTATTAATTGATGCCCGATTTAAACTTTCCCAGTGGTAATTCAGAACAAAAAAAAAAAATGAATAGTTACAATTTTAGCAATTTTATTATAAAACAAGTTGTGCCCCGCGGCTTTGCTCGCTTTAATTAAGTTAAAAAATAGCCTATGTGTTATTCCGGAACCTACACCATCTACATTCAACATTTCATCAAAATCGGTGTATTCATTACGGAGATACGTGATAACAAACATTCACACGCACACACAAACTTTTGCATTTATAATATTTGTAGGATCTAACCACAATACGGGCTTGAGCACTTGAGTTACCTATAGGCTCGATGTCTTGTAGGTAACTTGGTTCATTGCTGTATATAGTTTTAGTTTAGTTTAAATTTAGGCAATTGCCCCGTAGATAGCTTTTCAAAAAAAAAACAAGAAAAAAAAGCCACTATACCCATTTTTTTAAATATCCAATATCAATGTTTCAACAGTTTTTTTCCTTTTGTCAATATATACTATTCAATATACTTATTTCTTTGGGGCACTCTTTGCTAAGATGTTCTAAAGTATTTTGCACTTAAGTATGCATGTTGTAAGTAGGTTTTATGATGTTCAATCGATAGTGAATGCCGCGTTGTCTTGTAACATAAACCTGTCTTTACCAGGTCACACAACTTCATCTCAAGCCTATGACTCATTGTATTACCAAGAAGTAGAATTAACTGTAGGAAATGTTACGATTCAAACTTCGAGGTACAATTTTTTTTTCCTTCTAGAGTACCTCTTACGAAGTGCCCTAATATAATAACAGTAGCAAAACTATGGCTAATCAGTAATTTAACTTTAACTTAAACTTAAACTAAAACATTGCTAAACTAAGAACGTGTCCATTAACACTTTTCTTATTGTCTCTATTTAAGGGTAAGACACTTTTTTCATGCGTTCTTTTGCAGCACTCTCACTATATGTTACACTGATATATACTAACATTACACAAGTTCAAATGGTTTAGTTCTTTGAAGTCTTAGCCTAGTCTTTTAAGTTCTAGGTATAATTGATCGAGCGAAGCGAGATCTTTAAATTTTCTTGGGTGTTTCAGCACTTTGTCCGTCCGTACTTCCGTTTGTCAGAGGTATATAGCGTTTAAACCATACAAGCGAATTACTTCAAATTTACAAAAATATGTAATGCTTAGGCCCAAAGACAGTAATGGCAATTAAATTGAAATAAATAAAAATAATAAGAGGGCAACCCATACCGGTAACGGGGATTAATTAGGATTAGGATAGAGAAAAATATTTTTTATTTTTTCATCTACCGTTGTGGAGTATCGTTGAAAAGAGCTCTCTAAGTAGAGTACGAAACCGGTTTTAAAAAATCTATGTTGAAAAATAACAATTTGGTAGGGCACCAAAGTCACTGTTTTTAGACCTATTTTGTCTCGGGGTCTATCTTAACAACGGCTTCACACTTAAAGCTGAAACTTACGTATAATATCCGTTATATCCTGTTCTTTAACAACAAATACAGAAATCATACAATTATTTTAAATAAAAAAGTTATAAGCAATAACCTCAAAAGATTTTCTCTATTATGGAAAATGTAGGCGCGAGATCTCAGTTCGGCGCTAACGACTAGTAAAAATTATAATGACTGACGATTAAAAGTTTATTTCAGAATCAACCCATCTTACGTGTTGAGTGAGAGGCGTAGCCATAACACTTCTATGGGTGTGTTTTGAAATTGTATATATATATGAATCCTTGAAAGATCTAAACCGATTTAGATTAAATTTTGCTCGTAGATTGGCAAAAATAATTAATTTAATTGCTTTCCTTTTATTATATTTTTATTGTTAATCATCATCATCATTGCGACCGATGAGTGTTTCAGTTATAATTCAGTCGCGGACGAAAAAAATTAATGTAATGCCACATACAAAACGGTCGAAGCACCCTAGGTCCTACAAATTTTGCTTGTCATAACGCGAGCTACACGTACATAAATACACTATAGGTCCGACAATCGACGCCAATACACCTAGTAACTATTTAGTTGTCCGTGACAGTTTGCAGCGAGATGCACGCACACAGGGACATTTGCATTTAACCCATGATTGGATAAGGTATAAGGTTATATCCTTATATATTTCAAGTCCGTGACAGCAGTTAGACCGTTCCCTATGAATCTGCGGTCATACGTTCATTATGTTAGATACAAACGGTGGACTTCCATTTATTAAAAACTTAATTCTGTATTGTTCTTGTCTTGTTATCAAACTAGCTATGTCTTGAATAAGAAGTAGCCTAAGGTTTTTTCCATTCCAGGGTCTAAACTTTACGTACCAAACTACATCTTAATTTTAGTCTTGTAACTTTTAAACTTTTGCGATTTGAACACAGTTTAGGTAACAAATATCTCGGGACTTAATCGCGCTAAATTCATTTTTTTTCCTGGATGTCGAAATTGCATTGGCCATGGTTTCGAGAAGACTGCAACTTAGCAGAAACGTCGAGGTAAATAAAAATAGTTTTTTAGCGCGATTAAGTCCCGAGATAACCTAAACTATATACATCTTAATTCGATACATATATAGGTACTTACTTTACATTGAATCAAATGTCTACTTTTACATTTATTGTAGTAGGTATGAAAACAGATCCAGGTTATGCCAACCCTACCAAAAGCTCATGGAGTAAGCGGGAGCGGGCAAACGGGCGCGCGTGCGCATAACTCCGCGGTGACGTCACTTGGGCCCGGTACAACTGAACCCTGCTGTCAAGGTCTCTACATTTACATGATACCAGTACATACCTAAATATACATAGGTAGTACTTGTTCACGATTTAAAATTCACTAGAAAGGTAGTCGATGCCAATCTTGGTAGACTTTACTAGAGTTGCTATGTTAGCTAATATCTTCGATCATATAAAGATCGAAGGCTAATATAATAAAAGCCGTGGATTTTTGACTTATTAGCAGATATAATTAAACAGACTGTTGAAATGTTTTATTATATAAAATCTATGCACATTGTTTTAAACAATAAAGATATTCTGATTTATATGTCTATCAATGATATCAAATATCAAAGATAGCATTAGGTATTCATCATGATGTAATGTGATCTAATTTCATTGTATAATATAGGTTACTTATAAGCAGTTATTTGTGTAAAGTTGACAATAGTGTGACGTAACAAATGCCTACTAAAATCCGAAGTCAAGGCTTCTTCAGCTTACCATTAACATAGCTGATAACAAACACTTGTAGATTTGCATAGGCAATGAGATTAGTCTATTTTATTCAATTGAAAGCTTTACATTTCTGAGTAGATATCAAGGATAGATAACCCTAATGGTGGTTCAATTAAGCACTGGACTTAAATAAAGCAATGTCCTATGACAGACTTCTAACCGGGACCACTATATCGCAATAATATCTTGTAGATATATTCTTATTAGCTGCGCCAAATTCGGTGATATAAAGTAGCCTATGTGTTAATCCAGGGTGTCAGCTATATCAAATTTCATCAAAATTAGTCCAGCTGTTTGAGTGAAAAGAAGTAACAAACATACAAATACACTCACAAACTTTCGTTTTTATAATGTTATTGTGATTCTACAAATGCGAATGAAGCGTTATGCTTCCACATTCATTATACGGACTTGGAATTTTTTCCTAAATTTAAAAACTCAATCAAACCACTGTTACCACCGGTTATGATGAATTGTCCACTTAACCATGGGACCAATCTCTAAGTGGGTAGATCCTTACAAACAAATAAATATTTTCTAAATCGGCTTATAAATAACAGAGTTCTAAGGTAGCAAACAAAAAAATACAGCTCGAATTGTGAACATCCTCCTCTTTTTAAAGTCAGTTGTAAGACTTGTAAGCTAGGAAAATCTATTGACTAGGAAATCTGAAATTAGAATAAGCTAACAAAAAAAAAATTATATATTCAATGATAGATGGAATATTAAAATTAATTAAAAAGATAAGCGAAAATTAAAAAAAAAATATTGTCGTTAATACGAACACATGATTAACTTAAGATACAACAAATAGTTCAATAATGATTTTTACTTATACTTGGTAACTTAAGGCGAAATTAGCAGATGTGGTCTCGTACATGATAGGTACCGTTTGGTACGGCTGCTACGCAATATAATATAAGCAAAACCTTAAGGAACAAAACGTTAAAATGTGAATTAGAAATGTGTACAAAGTAAGCCGAAACGGCGATTCAATATATTGTATACATAAGTATCTTTGAGTTCCACATGCGATGTTTGGGAATTTTTGGACATTAGTCACGGGGCTTTTCGATTCCCGTGTCCACATACCAGGCACATGATTCGAATCATAATATTTCAAGCACTAAGTTATGGACAAGGATGTATTCACCTAAATTTCGCTTACAAATTACATCATCTACTTACATTGATTTTATTTTCTTTGAACACAGATGTTATTATTAAAAGAGAACAACTAAAGAACAACTAAAGTTAAATAAAATCTGACTACCCCGCTATCTATATTTTAAAACTAAAATAAATGTTTTATGGAGACCTATTAAAAAAAATTGAGTTCTATCACTGAATGTTCTTTCCAAATCGAATTTCTCTATGGTATTTTTATTTATATTTTTGAAATATATTTTAGAGTTTTGTCACTTTTTTTTTCACCTGATGGTAACGATGCGGTCGACGATGGAGCACGTTTGCCCAGAAGATGCCTATTCACTCGTGACTTAAAGACTCTCATATTGTATTTATCAGGGATAGAACACATATAGGGATAGGAACACAGACTCAGGTAAGGAATTCCATTCTTTTGCAGTTTGCATAATTAATGTGGAGGCAAAACGCTTCGTCCGCATTTGTGGAATATCTACCATATAGCGGTGTCGCTTAAGAGTTTGTCTCTATATCCGATAATAGAATAGGGATGGGGGAATTAGATTATCTAATCTAATCTATCTGTCACTTGATGTTCTTTCCAAAATAAATTTGTCAATGGTATTTTTTTATGTTTTTGAAATTTATTTTAGAGTTCTGTCACTTGATGTTCATTCCAAAATAAATTTCTCAATGGTATTTTTATAGTTTTATGTCACTATAATCGAAATAGCATATTTCGATGGTCACTATGTTAAAAATTTTGTAAAAAACAATATGGTGTCAGCTGTACTCTATAGCGTAGAGCACACGTTATAGAGAACAACTGACGCTATATTGATTTTTAAAATTTACACGGCTAAAATCGTAACCATTTTGCTTTAGCATAGTCGGGTAATAAATGTTATATCCACGTCATATTCTAAAACGTACTTTAATGGACGACAACCTGTTGATTATCTCTCGAAAACCCGAACGTGTGGTATTCTTTTTGCCCATACACCTGTAATTTTACGAAATTCATCATCAAAACAATTCGCCATAACACTTTAGCCAAATTGGCAAGATAGGAGCAAACACTTTGCAGTTTAGCTTTGTTGCATTCTTTAATGCTGATATATAAAAAAGACTAAAATATCTCTATAGAGATCCCTAAAAGAGCGATCCCAAATATTACAAATCTGAAAGTTTGTGTATCTAAGTAGGTATGTTTATTTTATCTTCACGCTGTAACGGCTGAACGGATTTGGATAAAATTTGGTATATACCTTATACCTAGGATTAACACATATACTATTTTTTAACTTGATAAACGCGGGCGAACGTTGCTTTGTACTTATATTAAAATAGTTATAATAATCTGATGTTCCTGTGCAAGTTAGTAGTCGATTTATAAATGAGATACAACAATTTTATTCTTTTGCCTCCTGAAAGCTGTAACCAGAACAATAACACTTTAATTGCGTAATATATTTTAGAAATACAACAATATCACTGAGCAATTTTAATCAATGGTTTTATAATGTTATACGATGGTAAGTTAAATCATGGATAATGCAACGTAATTAATCATTTTAGAAACTAAAAATATCGCTAAAGGATGGTATTGAAGCTGCGGCCATAAAGTATCATGCCATATTAGCCATCAAGAGATATTTTTAATTTCTAGAAAAATAATAATATTTATAGGTATAAAAAAAAAATACTTTGGATTTATTTTTGAATTTCGTACTTTAGCAGACGGTTTTTCGTACGATATACATACACACTACTAAGTATTACTACACATTTCTGTTACAGATTGTATAATTATATATAGCATGCATAATGCTATAGAAACAATATCTACATACATATACATACACATATTAAAATTTTAAGATATTTGATTTTTTAAGAAGGTTTTATGTTTGTTTTTGTTCGACTTTGTTATTATACTATTACGAAAACCCCATCCCCGATTTACTGAGACTAAAAGTCTTACAGAAAATTTGCAATAATTAAATGTTGAGCTTTCGTGCATACTTGTGCAAGTTCAATTGTATTTTAAGTTGGTATAATTACTAAGCTTAGATGGTACCTGAAATAATAAGCCTTTATGTGATATGACGAGTACAGTAGCAGCATTTCCAAGTTCCAACAAACACAATTATCATCTAACATTTCTCCACTTCAACGGCATCGTAAACAACGAACATGTCTCCATGTATAGTACGGTTTATCTACATTACCGACGATCTAACGGTAGTAGATGGTGTTAGATAGTTACCAGACAAAGCTTACGTAGATTTGCCGAGTTCTTAGAAGTAGAATCACTCTGTTGTTATGTTACAAAGTAAATTCGCTGGAAGTGCTTTTGAGATGGTTAGAATTACGGAAGGAGTAACTCTAGTTGTATTTTCCGTTTTATAATGAGGTTTACATTTGAATAGGTTTATCTTACGATTTCGATGATGGAAAATTCAATTGAAGGTTTAATGTATTTTAAATCCAGAGTCACCTTTAGTGTCTTTCAATTGGTATTGTTTACGCAGATTCCATCCACTCTATCCAAATCGGTAACCTCAAACATTCGCAAGTGAAGCAATAAAAACAATAATTGTTTGGGTTTTATACTTTTACAAAATATGTTCCTGGCTGTATTCTTTATGAATCCTACTAATATTATAAATCCGAAAGTTTGTGTGTAAGTGTGTAAGTATGTTTCTTCACGCTACTCTTCACGCTTTAACGGCTCTACGGATTTGGATGAAATTTGGAATGTACATAGCTTATACCTAGGATTAACACATAGGCTACTTTTTAACTTGATAATAGCGAGCGAAGCCGCGGGGCACGGCTAGTAATTTATATTTTCACAAAATCTAACATTAAACAGAGTATAAACATAAATACTAACAAATTCATTTGGTTTCTCATGTAAGTGAGATATAATTTCTGTTTTAGGGGTGTCATGCAAAATTTCGACAGTTCATTATTTCAACAAGTCGCCAAATAACCTATACCTTAGACCTAGACCTTAGATTGATTCTTAATAATTTTTTTTGTAAAGTTTTATTATTAAAGTTTTAAAAGACTAATTTTTTTTACTTCTCCATAATAACATTCCAAGGGAGGTAATTTATTGACGGTTGAAAAATGATTCGCAGAAAACTTTGATGGTTAATTTGTCTTACTCTCGTCTCTTCTTATCATAACGTATCATCGATGGGCTAGATAGATGGATTTGGTATGAAATCAATTAAATGATATGTCTACTGTTCAAATTTCTACATACTTGCTTAACGAGGCACAAATCACCTGTTGATTCATTATCATGTTTAATGCCGCAGGGTCTTAGACTAAAAATAATCCCCAGTTACCAATTCGTTACAAAATTATCTAACCCACATATAGTTTAAAATTAGATCAATTAAACAAATGACGGTTACCCTATGTGAAGGCAATGATCTTAGTACAATCTTTGATTTAAATTTAGGTACTTACAATAAGCAAAACCCGATTTTCTACCTGTCCTTCAAAGTATAACCAATCTCAATGTTGTGCTTTAGATAAACACTTCATGTAATAGCTTTTAGCTACCTTTCTAGAAGCTGGCAAAGTAAATGTAAAAGAAGGCATTAGAGGAACTATAAAATAACGCTTTCTCACTTACAGGGGCTGTGCACAATTTTTTTAGACAAAGTTCGATGAATTGTTTGCTGGAAACATTCACTCAATCACACCCAGAACTAGAAACCCAAATTTCTATCAAGAAGAAAACTTATGTTTCCACCGGGAATCGAACCCAACACCCGCTATTTAGAAAGCGAACACGCGCCCAACTAATCTAACGGAAATGTCTTCTAATACTATCTCTTTCTTCTTTTGCAGGTGACAGTATGGGGCAACAGTACGGTCGCCGAGGTCGCCTGCGAGGTGCTACGCGAGTTGGGAGCCGTGGTAGCAGGTCTACCCTCGGGCCCGATCTCCGCCCCGCTATCCTTTCCTCTCGGAGGTCTGCTTCCGCTGCCGCTCGTTGCTCAGCCCCTCTCAGCACCCACAGCCTTACTGTTCCTGGGAGGTTCTAAAGCTCCTGTGGAACCTAGAGCGTCAGCGGGGGCCTTGGAAGGCGAAGTGTTGGTGGCGGAGTATCAACCCGACCTGTGGGATGGACGTAATTTGGACACATTTCTTGCCTGGGAAAAGATTTATGGTAAGAACATTTCTTTTTCATGTATAAGAGAGTACTCTTATGACGAAAGCTAGGCCCGCCATTTTTGTTTTATTATGTAGTAACACCTAAATATCCTGGTCCACCTAATGGTCCTTAATTATGCCTGTATATCTATACATTATTACAGTTTCCATTTTATTTGTAAAGTTCTGAAACAGTAAGAGTATTTAATATTCTATGCACTTTTAACTTGTCTAGTAATTGCCAGAAAATTAGCATCGAGATTTGTGCTTGAGTTTTTTACTGAGGCAAACCCATTTAGGAATGTCAAATGATAAGTTGATTAGTGTTTCAATATAATTATGTTATATTTTCGCTACGAGCGGAAATACAATGTTTTTCTTTCCTTCTTTTCTTTCTTAATTCAAAACCTGCTGGATGAAAAATATAATTTTAAATTTGGGAGAACTAAAATATACGTCACGACTTTTTTTAATATTTCATCTTTCTATGACTCACTGGAGGATAAGAGTAGACAAAACATTTTCCTTTTATGTTTTAATACTTTGTACCTTCATTTAGTGAGTAAAAAAAAAATATCATAAGCTACATTAAATATTATAAACTTTTTAAACATTGTAGTTAATAAAAAAATTGTGAAAGTAATGTGTAGATGGTCGAAAAACATGTTGTAATAGATACGCTTGCATTATAAACAACTATTACCAAATTATGGAACGAAATAAAGTCACAAGGGCCTTAAAGTTTATTGTGATCCATTGAACGCTAGAAAAAACTTCAAATACCAACTGTTTTATAAGAGGATGCAAAAATGTTTCTTTAAATGCTGTTGACGATCATAAAAGTGAAAATAGTGAGTTTTCTCAACAAAGAGAACTTTCTTTAGCCAATGACAGCGGGCGTCATCAATGGTATACGAGCAGTTGATTCTGTATTCAGAAGGCACTCTAAACGATGTAGAAAGCTGTTTGCAATAGGACCCAAACGCATTGTCCGGTATTCATTCCGAGAACTTGGATATATGCATCAGGTGGTATGACCATAATATTTTATTGAACAATAAAATGTAATCATGTCTATGAAAACAGAGGAAATAAGCTTTGTCACGTTTAGCTATGAGCTTTGAGAACTGAACAAGCATCCATATTTAATATACTTGTTTATAATTATGGGGATTGTAGCGTGTGAATGTTGCGCGTTAAATATTCAAATAGTTAATTTATTTATATAACATTCATGTCATTATAACCGTTGTATCAGAGCATACTTTACATACAAACGATCCTCCCTTGAACCTTCGCTTGAAAGGTCATTGTCGGTATAAAGATGAACTTTATTGCAAGGTGAATTAATCGAAGTATAATTTGACCTTTCTAACGCCCAGAGATATTTACAGCATCCAACTTATTCTTGATATAAACTATTTTCTCTGTTAGAATGATGAATGATTTATTTTTTTCTTATTACAGCTTCAACGCTATTCTCTGCCGTGGAACTTTACGGCAAGCCACTCCTACGTGCAGCTGTCATCACCAAAGAGGAATATCACCTACTGTTTTACTATTTGGAATCTGTGTCAGAAGCTAGCGACGCTCTCACTGAACGCATGAGGAAATACATAGACTCCGGATTATTAATAAACGAAGCCAAGAATGACGACGACGAACAAAATAACTCATCAGAAAAATTCGTAACGGAAGACGAGCCAAAAAGCTTACTCACTGAACTAATTCAGGAAGGTGTCCTCTCTCAACAAGATGTCGATGCTTCGTCAATAATCACAGGCTCGGAATTGAATGAAACTGTAACTGAAAGACGTAAATCGGACGACGTGTCCTCCATTAGTCCCTCACTTCGAAAAGTTATCGTCGACATACCCATAGATTGTAACGAGTCCATAGCGAACAATGACTTAGTGGAGACAAATGATAATGTCACAACAGTAACTATAAGAACCGGCGGACAGTGTTGCGCTGATCATAGAATCTCAGCAGATATTGAGGAAAACGTATGGGCAAATGTCAAGTGGGACTTCCTTAATCCGAATGATTTTGGCTACGATCAGGTGCGGACCGTAAAAAGAAGTAGATCTGACTCCGCTTTGACTCCTCTAGCTCAGCGAAGAAATGAGGATCTTTATGAGAGGCTTAATGACGACGAAAATGAATCTTGTGGAAGCATGACACCGTACGAATCTATTGAAGATCTCTACGATTGCATTAAGAATGCGCAGTATACCAGTCCAGCGGTTGAAGAATCAACTCCTTCCACGGAGAGCCAATGTGAGCCGCAGTTTCCGGATTACTACGAAAAAACGTGTACTACTCGACAAAGTTCTGCCAGTAGTGAGAAAAGCGGAGCCTCGTCTGCATTTCCATTTTCAAAATGTGGTTCGAGCGATTCCACCGATGTGTTTACTTCGTGCGAATCTACCAGTGGGATCAGTACCTTTGCTGTTAAGAGTATACCGGAATCTTTGAAGTGCAGAGAGTTGCCTCCTCCGCCGCAGTCCGAGGGAGACGCAACTGAGAGTGCAATTTTGTTGAAGCAGCTGTTCTCTGGGGAGCTGCTGGATGCTTACAACGAGTTTATGGCTGCTTATCCGTACGCGAAAGCGCTTCTACGACGCAAGGCTCGTCGTGACGAGCATTTTACTGCGCTAGCCGACATCCGTCGCGGAGCCGCCAAGCACACCATCGCGGACTACCTGGAACTACCGGTGAGTACCTAGAATTATAATTATAGCATATATCATCCGTATGAATCATTTCTAACCGAGATGAGAACGAGATATATTACGAAAGTGAACAATACAAATGTTTCCTCACTGCACTTGACCTTAACGAGTCCGGAGCGGTGGATGGAGCGGACTGAGTGTAATGGACGTGTCAAATGTGGTCATTAGGTTTAATCGGCGCTGGAACGAGAACAATATGGCGGAGATCGATTTAGATGAAGAGTGTGTTTAATCGCGAGCTCGCGACAATGATCCGCGAGACATGCGCACGCGCCGCCTATTCAATGCTAATGGGCCGGAAAAGTGCATGTACAGCTCTCTCTCGGCGATTGGACCATTGTTTCCCTGGACACGCTGCGGCGGCAGTTTCGGGTTTCAATCAACGCCGCTACATCGACAAGGCCCGTGCCGCACTCTGTAAGGAACCAGTTTTAGTTTGTAACCAATCAACATTATTGCATATTTCATGTTGCAATCTCTGTAAGCATTAAAATATTGAATTATCTATTTACATTCAGCATCAAATACGTTTGCTATTTAGTATTCCAATGCTATGTCCATGAGATGTTTCAAATGTGGCATCACATCGTAATATTCGCAATAGTTATAAAAACAAGCTCTTTAACATCGAGTACACGTTTACAAGTGTTTTTCTAAATCGGACGTTAACTTAGCATGTTCGTAAAATGGCTGAACGACTCAAGATGTAACGTAAATCCCTTTGTGTATAAGATCACATAATGTGTTCGTATGTGTAAATGCATTCGTGATTTCGATTCTATCGACTGGTCTCGCGTACCACGATGGCTATAAAACTTACTTATAACTAGTTCTAACCTTAAGGTTACGTGTCATTTGCACGTGCTTATAAGTATTAAGAATTTTAAATTACTCGCAATACCTACTTAGGTACATGGTGTCTACGTGCAAGATGATAGATACTTAGATGTTGCTATAGGTAAGTACGTGTACGGTTGTGTTATTTATCGTAACCTACTTATGAACTTTTGCGATTTGAGCAAATACACTGAGTGCGACTCAGTGACCCTAAATGAGAATCAGTCTTCTCGAGACCATGGCCAATGCAACATGGCTGAAACGTCGAAGTAAATAAAAATAGATTTTAGTGAAATTTACTCCTGTGATAAGTGCTATTTATACCATATCCATGGGTGTACCTAAATCTTAAAATTCATTTCATTATCTTTGTCATTAAAGAAACAAACTGTTAAACGTCATCCATTTATGGTTGACATACCTCCGATTCGCTCAAAGCGTTTTGCATTTACGTTTACGTGGAACTCATTGCCCGCATCTTTATTGCCGAACGGTATAATCTGAGTCTTCAAGTCAAAAGTGAATAAGTATCTTCTAGGGAAGCATGTAAAATCTTCATTTTCCATCAGGTTAGATGTGGTCAAATGCTTTCCTATCGAACAAAAAAAATATTAAAAGAATACCAAAATGTGGTTCAAAATAAAAAAAAATACTATTGGATTTTGGGAACGAGATATGATTATTTCCAATTGAAATGACACTTTTCATAATGAAACAGAAATACTACAGACGGAAGATGTTCATAATGTTTTTTCATACTACTTACTTTTTATCGCCATGAACTAATTCTTGCCAGATAAGAACCATTTATCAATTCATCATCAGCCTCAGAGTAAAAAACCGATTTGGCATCAAACCAAAAGCATTTAAAAAATGTTATGTTAAGTAAATAGATTTTAGGGACTAGTTTTCATAGACTACTTTACTATTTATGATGCTGACATGACCGTTTGTGAATATCATAATCCTGTAGACTTTGATAGTTCCACGCAATCGTCGTGAATAAATGCCAATGCATACAATTACACCTACTACAACAGACTTACGAGTAGCTTGCGTGTCTAGATAGTTAGAAGAGTCAGGAACTTTATAAAGGTGACATTATTTAGGTATCGCTGATACTCGTGGGCTAACTTCCCCGGTTTAAACTTGTGCAACGTATTGGTTGCGAAGATCGCTTTTTTAGGAACTAAACGAATAGGTACAATCTTTACGAGACTGTACCGCCGAATATCGTGTTCAATGAAGTTAGTCTGCGTATTCCAGGTCTAGTGTGTTTACCAGCTTCGATCACATCGTCACTTACCATCAGGTGAGATAGTGGTCAAACACTAGCCTGTCACAAATAAAAAAAAAAAAAAAAAAAGTTAGTTGAAGATAATTCGTAACTTATTGTATTCTAATTTTAAGGACAAATAAACCTGACATCATACCATACTCGCCCCTCTACTGATTTTAACCAAAGGTGAAGCAAAGATGTTCATGATTTAAAAACCAGGGAGTAGGAAAGTATTTTCTGGTTTTAAATTATAAGAATCCATTTAGTAGGTATCTACGCTTTCACACACTTACAGCTCAAGTTTGAACTTGCGCTATTAGTCAGGTTTTAGTTTTTTATTTTGTCTTGTGACAAAACAAAAAGGGGTAATTAATGTTCTAGGAAGCTTTTACTCGTGGCAAAGGAAATTGTTGAATGTTGAAACTATTTATACTCTTGACGATGCGGATATCCATGCATGGTTTATGATCAAACTATCCAGACACATGAGACGTAACACATTCCAGATAAGGCACATTATAAATAAACGTCCAAAAGTTATAGGCTTACTTGGTACATATTAACCAGTTCCTTTGACGACGGATGAGGAAGTTTGGTTTAGTTGCAGACTGAATCATCAAAACTTTATATGGTATGTATATTATTTAATACGATATTTATATCTTTGATACATCGACAAGATCGTTAGACTATTTTACATTTAATAGGTGATAATATGGTCGAGGGTTGTAAACAAGCTAGGTATATAATAGGATTGTTTCATTATGATAGATTGTACTACTTAAGAGTGCTACGTAGGGTTTTACTTCCTACACTACAGAGTAGAATAGCAGCTAGCTAGACGAGCATTAGAAAATAGCTTACAGCAATGGTTTCCCTCACTTTCAAAAAGAACTCAATCCCATAGTAGTTTTCGAAACTGCGATCACCCGATTGGGAGAAGAAAACCAAAGCTTCTAAAAAAAATTCGAGACAGCAGCAACATTTTAAACTACATAAATAACGCAAGAGCTACCTACTGTTGCTCATGGAATTACAATTTCAGCATTCATAAATATAAAGGCGTAAACATAGTGCGACCAGCGACGCGGCCCGCAGCCGTGAATGCTAAATGTTCCTACACGAGCAGTGCTGCCAGAATACATAAAAAACCCCATATAGAGTCTTTGAACCCCAAAGTGTATACGTCCAAAATCTAAGCAATTCAACTAAAATTGCCCAATTTAATACGAGTAAAAAATAATTAAATAAAATTGGTTTTGATGCACATATTGTAACTGTTCTAACAAAACTATTAAATATTTGTAATTCTACATAGTGATCATTAAACTAAGTTAAATATTAGTTTATGTATTTATGTATCTTGACAGATTTTAGTAATTTGTGTTCTAAGCTCAGGTTAATGTGATTAAGACAATTGTTATATCAATTTAGTCCTTTTACTTTTTGACTACTGATTATGACAAATTTAATGTCAGTTTTTTCTTATGTTTATATTTTTATTTATAAATAATAATGTTAGCAACGTAAAAATACGCTTTGTCATGAATACCGCAGGAAATGGCGTAAGTTGCAGCGGGTTTTATTAAAACCAGACAACAGCAGCAATTTTAATAAATAGATATATAAAATAAATATATAAATAATAAATATGCCTAAACGCTGTCACACTCACAGCACCACACTAAGTTGGATGACTTGTGCCGTGAATACCGGAAACATTCACATCACAATCACAACCAGAACCGGAAATAAACATTTTCCTTGTGGAGAAAACTTAGAACACGATCCACGTGTTTAAAAGACGAACAAGCGCCCACCTAAGCAAACGGGCAGTTCGTATATAAAAAAGAAAATTTTCGATATGGCTCAAAAAATCATCAAAATGTTTTTCCCTAAACATGGAGGAATTTTGTGGCGATTGGCAACATTAGACGCGGGCCCTAGAATCAAGAATCTAGATGCTTAGATACCACGCCGACATTCCTTGTGCACTATACTTAGCTACAAACTTGTACAGGCAAAGCTTAGATATCTTTTTATAATACCCGGATGCACTGAGCTAGTTAGAGATGAGATGAGAGATGATAAATGTGCAATTGGATCAAATATGTTATCCCTATTATTTGTTGTAGCTAACAAGCAAAAAGTTTATGAAGCTTAGGCTAAGCGCGTAATTATAGTGTGTTATCGTAACTGATGTGGCAGATTCTAACCAAACTATCTGATTTGTCTGACTATATTATATACATTACAATGTACATTTGCCTCTTGTATAGGTACTACAATACTACATAGGTATACATTTAATATGTATTAAGGAATTAAGGATACAACTTGGCTTCTAGAGTTGGTTACTTGCATTGTTACGAGACTAGATTCGGAACATTCGGCTCTCAATTGAATATCTATTCGTAAAGTAATGTCTGATACAATTAATTTTTCCTCCAAAATGTGAAAAGTGTCTAGGACTTCCTTTTTATTGCCAGTGTAAAAAATGTACAAGAACACCGTTAAATAATCAGCTTTTAGCTGAGTAATATCCTTCCATTAATTAGGTCTTAATTACATTACTTTTATCCAATTCACATGCTGAGGAAGCTAGATAACAACAATGCTTTTTTCTAGGAGGTTCTATACCTATTATACATTGGAGACAGACATTTCATACAAATTCATTAAGCTCTTACAGTAAACATCTCTTTCAAAATTTTAAGCAAACTTACAACAACAAACTATTTTATAACATTTGTATATGGAGCATGAAATTTGTAGCAATTTGTACAAAAAACGAGCTTCAGAAGCTTCGTCAATGCAACATAAAATAGTTTTCTCGTTAATCAAATTCAAAATTATGTACTAAAAGGTATTATAATATGGGTTTGGCGTTATGTTTAAATTAGTGTGTCCAAGCCCACTTTGCTGCTATTTTTATGACAGATTATTGGACAAAAGGCACGTAATATCTTGTCCTATCAAAAAGTATATAAATAATGTCCTTATAAGGTAACGCTTTGGATACTTATGACAAATACCAAAGTTGAACGGCTGACTATATGTTAGGTATTTTATCTGGTAGTGAAGAAGCCATAACTTTATTGAAATAATAGAAATGTTAAAATAGTCTGGCCCGTGTGTACTATTATTGAAGATAATATAAGCTTATTAAACGTAAACGCTTTCACACGCACAGCCCACATAATAAGCTCATGACGTTTCAATGAAAAAGATTTTTCTCGAAATTTTTCAGAATTTTCTGAATGAAAGTATAAAGTTGATACTAATGATTTATTTTTAGCATATAAAGCAATGAGTAAAAACACATATTAATTATCCTTTTTTTTTATATTTATACATTATTTTAATTAGTTCTGTGGAACAAATTATAAACTACTAATAGTAAAAAATATATACTATTCTCTAATATATTATTATCAAATATTCTCTGCATACAGGTTAATAAGTTATTCAAGTGAAGCCAGGTTACGCCCACTTAGTAATTTTCTTGTTAACTTCAATCAACTGCAAGTTTTATGAGTTGAGCAATGTTTAATTTCAAGGAAAATTATAATAAACAAAGTAGTTGCTTGACTTTGCTATCGAAATATTGGCAATGTTCTTACTACGTCCGGAGCGGACATACCAAACATATTAAAATGGACTTGACATAATAGGTATTACGAAAGTTTAAGCTTTAACTAGTACAGCTTAAAGCTCATTTTAATATGTAGAAAAATATTTAAACGTTTTTTGTATGAAAAGAGATTGAAAAATATGACCTGGCAACATCGCAGAGTTATTTTTTGAGCTGTCGACTTACTTTCAGTCCGATAATTTTATGTGAGTGTCGGTTGGCGCAAATGCATCGATTAAAGTTCATAAGATTTCATAAATATTTTCGCTGATTCACACAGAACAGGGTAAATAAAAATCTACCTATTTGACGTGTTGAATAGTTAAGAATTTTTTTATCAAACGAAAAACCGATTTCTTTTTTCATCAATTCTTGATTTTTAGGATTTATATTGTATACATGCTTTCACACTCACAGCCCCACACTAAGTTCAATGGCTTATGTCGTGGGTACCGGAAACATTCACATCACAGACACAATCACATCACAGACACAATCACAATCAGAACCAGAAACACAAATTTTCCTTGGGAATAAAACCTGTCTTCTCGCCGAGAATCGAACCCGATACTTGCTATGACACGGAGAAAAAAAAATGGGACAACTAGCCTACTAAAGTTCTCAGAAACATATTTTCCAGTCATATTAACAGTTACTAGTGTTACTACGGTACGTCCTTTCTACAAAATAAGTTATTTATTACTAAATAATTTTGAATTATAGTTGTCACATAATATATGGCACTAGAATATTAGTATCAGCAACGAGACATTTTTCTCAGTGAATCTTTTCATAATTTCAGATTTTTTCCCCCATATACAATCTTTCTAATATATAAAATTCTCGTGTCACAGTTTTCGTTGCCATACTCCTCCGAAACGGCTTGACCGATCTTGATGAAATTTTTGTGCTTATCCGGTATCTATGAGAATCGGCCAACATCTATTTTTCATCATCATCATCATCATCATCAGTTTTCATCATTATCAACGCGGGTGAAACCGCGGGGCGCAGCTAGTAACATATAGATATGGTATGTATACGTTGTACAATATGTCTACTGCAACTGAGTAGGTAGTACGCCCGACATAACACTTATGGTTTTGAGCGTTAAGCCATCCAAGTCATCGATAAGTTCAACCTGTACCCTGTCTTGCCTAATTTAACAAGACGTCTCCTTTTGCGGCCAGGTTTGCGCCGCAAACGTGCTTTGACTAAAATATGCTAATCTCAATGAGCGAAGCTTTGATATATACATACAACAATCACAACTAGAAAATATAGAAGTGACATTGTATCTTAAGAATCTGCACGTACTTATAGAATACTTAAAAGATTTTTTTATATCTGGACAAAGCTTTAGGATCAATAGACATAACATATGTCACTTAAATAATATGCAATAAGCCATATAATGTTATTCTAGATCTCTCGTATAATTTTATGAATATATCATTTATGGTGCTAATTAAAAATCAATGAAAGTCTACAACGAAAACATCATCATCATCAGTTACAGACTAAAACCAAATAACTTTTTTTTTTGTTTTGTTTAATATTTTACTCCCTACTCTCCCATAGATTAAGGAGGATTTGAAACAGCCAATTGCCCTCAAAACCAAAGAAAAACTAAATACATCTATACAGAAAAAGATTTAAGTTACATACAAGCCGAGCTTAGAAGTAACTGAAGTGCTCAAGCCCACTACCATTGGGTAGTCCCATAATGACTGACATAAAACAATAACAATGCTTCTCTCTTTTAGATTGAAATGTTTAGTTTATTAGTTTGAATCTCTGTTAACTTAGTTTCTTTATACCATACCTACATCAATGTGAAGAAATATTTTTTATCTACGGGCCAATCGTCTATATTTCCTAAAAATAGATACATCTAAACAGCAAAAACCAAAGTTACCTACAAGGCACTGAGCTTATAGGTAACTTAGTTAAATATGATCCATGAAAACAAATACCAGTGTCTTCTCTAGCATTAAATATACGCCTAACTAAAGAACTAATCTTCAGCGCCTTGATAGATAGAAGTCACATTTCACAATGAATAATTTAATCACGAAAGCTTTTCGTAATAGATCGACCGCACCTTATTCAATTTAAAGAAGCCTGTTCAAATGTTAAGTGCAAATGTAATAAAGTTATTCATAGGCAATTTGGAGACTTTAAATTAATTTGATAATGCGGTCGATTGTACGAGAAGCTACTCTACGATACACACACAGGCTTTTAAGGACATAATAAACTCCGTATACACTACGCTTATCTCGATGAGATATAAGAATGACGACATCCTGTTGTTTGCTAGTTCACAAGACATACGTAGCATATGTAGAAGAAAGAAAAAGTTAATAAAAACAGGGTGTGCCGTACTCGTGATAGAAGTTAAACTTTTGTATTAAAGGGAAATATTTTAATTATTCATCACAGTGTTTACCCCCACGTTTCGTTACGCAAAAAGGTTGCGGATCGGAATTTCAAAACTGAAGTTTCACTACAAAAGTTAACATATAGATAACAACAAAACTATTTCAAAATCTGCGCATATTTACCGAAATTTGTCAATGAACGAAACTGGCAACGATGTATTTCATTCAACTATATAAAGGATAGTCTCATTCAAGGATGATTGAAAGGCAAAATAACACGATTTCTCTATATACGAATGTAATCTTCTCATTGGCGCCAATACTTGTTTCTCATCCCTGGTTTATTTATGATACATGCATGAGCTTCGAGCATTTTTTTGATTTGGAACTCTATATCCCAGCGATAGGGGTTAAGAGTCACTTTCAATGTTATGCGTTTGAAAACTATCTCGTCGAGTTCAATTTGAATTTTTATTGTGACATGAGACTATAAACTTGACAGACAGGAATCCTTTATCAGACGCAGAAGAGGCACATTATGTTTTATGACCTGGGACGTCTATAGGAATCTTTGTAAATATATTACTCGTTATGCAAATTCTCACACACGACTGGCGAGAATATTCTCGCATATGCCAGGAGGTGACTATTAGAACAAATACTCAGATAATAGAAAGTTATGAAGTACATACCATTAAGTATATAGACTATAACTGCACCGTCAATATTTTACTTATATAAAACTCTGTAGTATCTGATTAAAATCTGATGGAACACAGGTAAATTTATTATAATACACTTCAATCAACTGCAATCGAAGTCTATCTTTTAGTAGAAGTTCATTGATAAGTTCTTAGTATAATTTATTTTATTGAACTTTACTTAAAAGTTCTTTAGGGAAAATATTATTGTAATGGGTTCTGTGAGATAACGGTTATAGTGCCTAAGATATTTTAATCAGTATATTTTTTTGTTCTCCAGTATAATACTACGTAAAGTTTATAGTTCACGAAGTTTCGTATTAAGAAACGACTTAAAACCCATTATTCTTTCATAATAATGATTTCTATCACAAGTAACACGAATCAATAAAACAAATCAAAAAAACATGTTTGATGTAACTCATGAAACATGTTTAGTTTCAGAATAGTCGATGTCAACCGCGAAATACGAGTAGGACTATTTATAATGCTCTGTCATGCCAACTATTCTCATAACAATGAGAGCTGTAGCAAGCCCCTTGACTTTATACATCTAAGGAAGCTAAGGAAATAATACTTATCTTCCTTATATAATTCCTTATTTATATTAGAAAGATAAGAATTACTTCCTCTCCGCACTTTCTGGCGACTACAGAATATAGACATACCTAGGTAAATTCATGTTTAGACATTTATTAAAAAAATTCACCGCAGAGTTTCTTGCTAGGTTCTTCTCAAAATGTCTGTAATTTTGTGAATCTGGCAGAAGCGTCATTAACTTTATTTATTTATTTAATAGTTTAGCCCATAACAGTGTACAAGCAATTAGCTTAATGTTATGAAGAATCATTATCTACCAGCTTTCCTGAGCGTGTTAGAAAATTGTTTGGGCGTGCAGCTAAAAGATACGCGTATATATAAAAAAAAATAAGTTACTCATGAAAGTCAAACTTTCATGAGTGCCTCTAAGGGGCCCATGTGAATAAACGATTTGGATTTTTGAGTTAACATTTCATTCAGAGATAGCCAAATGTGTAAACATATGTGTTATGTTATTGTTATTTATAAATATGAATTAATTTGTATTGGGTTTCTAACCTAAAATAACGAAATTTTTTATTGATATATCTATGATATTACTATACCTATATTGTGTCCGCAATATCATTAAAGTGAGTATTATGTTACATATTAGTCACACGTATCATTATATTGTTTCTTCCAATTTACTTTAAAATCAGCTACATTGTTTTATATACGACATTTCACTTTGTCAACGTAACAGTTAATTGAACAACACATGCGTAACTATTGTTACTTCCTCATCGTCTCCTCAATTTACGGCTTCGACTTCTGGTTTGTTGCAGTTTGAAATAACTAGTTGTGTAAATATACGACTGAATGGCCACTGTGTTGCAGTGCGTGTGCAGCTTCGCCCCTACCAGTTCTGCTTTCTACACGCGCGATTTCACTGCCAGCGACCGCACTACAACCGTTGAAAACTGCTTTTCATACTCACGCGATTTTTCACAAATACTCGACGTTTTCGCACCTGCACCAAACGACTTTGTCGTCTTTATTCATTACAAAAGCTTTTTCGTGAACAGCTCGACAAAAGTTTTCGAACCATTAACTGATGCAACTACTGGTATTGACAACTATCGAGGAAATTCTTGATTTATCTATGTCTCACCATAACAATGTTACTAGCTAGGTACAGTATAAACGTGTGAGATAAGGTAATAAATTGCGCGGCGCGGCTACAATGGGATTCCTCGGGCATTTGTTGCGCTCCGCCACTGTCTACTGAACCTTAGCGAAGCTTTCTTTGCTGGCCCGTGACTCATATCTGACTCAGAATTCAGATCATCTGACTAACGTTGGACCTTTGCGTTTTATCCTTTTAGTTTAAGAACACGAGTGTTGATATCATCTTATGCGTCTGTTTCAATGTTTATATTTATTTGCTGATGAATCCATAAATGGAATGGTGACGTCAGGGTTCACAAGTTTTTTTTAAATTATAGATTGGGTATATTTTTTTAGAATAACCCAAGCTTTTTGTAAAACTGGTTACTTCTATGACTCATCTTTGGATTGTTATACGTAGGTATACATGATATAAACTAATATGACAATTCAGCATTAGCACTTATTGCGTAAGCAGAAATATGAGCGTGTCGATGTTACGTTAAAGTTATTATGTTTATACAAACTAAATAATGTTTGTGTGGAGAAAATAATGCGTGTGCGGCGGAAACGCTCTTATTCCGATTGAGCTCATTTCTACCGTCCGCGCAACATCCGCTGCATTGTGCCACTTCAATGCAATGTGCTGTTCAATGCGAGCCTCGGGCCTCTCGGGCCAACTAGCGGGATGAGCCGCGACGTCCTGACTAATGAGAACCTTCGTAAATCTCCTAATGAACATAGCAAGAAACAACGAAAAAAAGATCTTGTAACTGATCACTTCGAGGAATGTCAAAACCTCACATTTGGATTTGGAATCGGAGATTTATGAAATCCATAAGTCATTACAAAAAAATCTCCCTTCAAACAAGCACATGTTTTTGTGCACACAAAGCGGGGTCTTCAAAGCAAATCAAACAAGATGAGCATACACAAAAATGAAGGACGACCGGCACACGTGTCCGCAAACATTTTGGGCTATGTTTGGACAAAACTGAGCTCTTAACCTTATTGTTTGTTTGTCATTGGTTTTAATTCTCGAAGGTTATCTGTAATGTCTTAGCGAAACTTTGGTTATTCGTTTGCTTTTCGAGGCCATTTTTTGACCAGCAGTCGTGGCGTAGGCGGTTGATGCGTCAATGACCCGCAAAACTTGTGGATCCGCATTCAGCAGGTATCACAATTTCTTCGTATCGATTTTACATTGAGATCGACCTATTGTTTGAGAAATACCACTGCATTTGCATCCGCGGTGCTCGTGAATTAATGTTATTCCATTTATGAATTAGGTGAACGACTTGGGTATTTCAAACTTAGAGATATAAATAGTAGATATAGAAACAAAAGCTGTATTTAGATATAGCGCGCAACAGGTGGCTAAAAAAAATAATTAAAAATACGCTAACTGGGTTATCCGAGCAAATCTTACTCCTCGTCGGAAGGCTTGTCATTTACAACTAGTTCTGTGACCTCGCTCACGCATTCCCGCGCCTGCACCTAACTGTACTTTCCCGTTGAGTTAAAGCCGACTTTGGCCAGAACCTGATCTTAGGCAAGTATGCATTATAGATCGTTGCGATTTAATTTATATTTGGTGGTGTGGATTCCTAGTGGAACGGTGTAGCCTGGGGGCGCGGGCCGCCGCCGCGTGCCGCGCATTCCTGGAGCCGGCAGGGCTCCGAGACTCCGCTCACGCCGCGCACCGCAGCGCCGCCTGCCGGCGTGCCTCCGCCTCCGCCGGCCCGCGGCCGACTTCACACCGGAGTATGCGCGAGCGCGGCGAGAACGTCTCGTCAGTCCGCACACGCTGTCAACAAACTTCTTCGTCGAAAATAACTAGCGCCTCCACTTTCCAGTGATCCTCTCCAATATTGACTGGTTTATTGTGTGATGTGAAATCTCCGAGCTGAACTCGAATTTAATCCGTTTTAACTGAGTGAAGGAACCGTGTTATTTTTTCTTTTGGATCGCGTGCGACGCTCTCTGGTAGCGGTGGCTGTGTGTGAGTGACTGTTCTGTCTACCTACATGGAAAGTGGCCCTTGATGAAGTCAGTGCTCGATTCTCATGCGACGGAATTTGTGATGTCTTATGATTTACGGTAATTAATCTCATGATATGCGTTAGTGTTATTATGTGTTCCATCAGCAGATGGTGACTCTGTGGCCCCGATTCTTAATGTCTCGAGTGTTCCGTTAACTGATTTGTATTTAGATTTGAAATCATCAAACTTTAATGATGATGGCCTAAATCTCAATACAAGACAGTACCTTCTAGAGAGTACATTGTTATGAACGTGCGATCACAGGAGTAGGTAATTAACAACAGATGTATTGTAAACTGATGTAAATAGTGAACTGATAAACAAGGCATTAGTTTCAGTCAAGAAGCGCGAGGGTCCGTAAAAACATTAATGAATAAATTAACTAATATTAGATACTACGTAACTACAACAATATTATTGACAACAAACCTTTAGAGACAAAACATTTACATTTATAAATATAGCAACACGTTTATAGTAAATCGTTGAATCTGTTTACAAATAATACTCATCTAATATGTCGAGTGTTTCAACATGTTCAATGATCTAAACAAGGCTCCTTAAAATATTTAATAATACGATGTAATAATTAAATTATATTGCTTTTCTTCATCACAATCTATGGCTAGAATGTAATCGATGCAAGCTTGAGATGTATCGAACGTACCAATTGCAGTCTATCGCTATTTATGGTTCTTGATTCATATTTTTAATTTTTGCGCCCAACAACGTATCCAAATCCTTGAATTTGCAAGCTGTAAACAATATTTTTATGCAGATCATAAACATGCCTCAGCAGAGCAACCGGGGATAAAATTATTCCTAGAACAATAACGTCATCAAGATATAATTTAGTGAGGCTCATCGGACAGGTTTGAGCCCGCCATTCGCGGACCATTCAAACAAAAAAGATCTTCAACGGAAATATTCAACATTACACAGGCTCAGACCTGTGCTCCAAACCGGTAACACCATAAAGGCAAAAGGTTATTTAACAAACACTAATATCTCAGCATTCTCAGTGGCCTCAAATGCAAACCTTTTTTTGGGCACATCTTGGGGTTTAATTAATGTTACCAGTTCTACCAGCATCCCTATGATAATTTGAATTACTTTGGGTTTTTTATAGAGAGGTATACATAATACTTTGTCTAGAGCCTTTGACTTAATGATAGTGTTGGGATTCGACTCGTTTCCCGGTCGGCTAATTACGTCTTCCTCCACGAGGTTTGTATCGGGATAGGAGATGATTAGTGTTAATAGTTGCTTGTCAGTTGTCGGCTTTGATTTCTATCCTTGGCGTAAACATCCGCGACTACAGGGCTCGTTTGGTGACTAGAGCTTTCTATTCCCAACCGCACCTTGCACCGGATCCGACGCCGGAAGATCTGATTATAACCTCATTACTACAAGTACGTTCGTCACTACTTTCCTTTTCTCTTTAACTAAATCCACTGGCACACTATGTCATTCATCAATTATGTCACCGAAGTTGTTATTATTTTGTACTTACAACAAATTACAAATTTCTAAAAGAGTTGTTTCCTCGTGTAGTCTGCTTTGTTATCAAGGTTGCTTTCATTCTAGCACAGGTACCAATATTCGTAACAATACTAATCTCTTTCCAAATAATATCGATAACAAAGGTATTTCTTTGTAGAAAGGGGTATCACATTGAAAATGTCATATACGCTGGTTTAATAGGGTTTGCTTCATAATATCTGGTCTTGTAAATAGGGTTAATGTGTATGGCTTCTTCTAGGCACGTGTGGCCGCGATATTGACGTCTAGAGCTCTCCTCGTGTGCATTCACGTGTTAACACTACAAACGCATTGTTTCTAATTGATAAAAATCCTTTTGAAATGAAATTCTGCTGATCTGATAGATACGGAATGTTCTAAAAACTTAAGACATGAAAATTGCTTTAGTTGAATGTAAAAATGAATGGAAAAACTTGTAAAAGGCAAATAATAAAAAGATTCATTTATAGAGGCAGATTACGCATGCAATAACGTGATGTCAAAGTAGCCTCAAATGTTTCTTCACGTGTGTCTGACACAGGCTTATCTTCGTTTATAGACAAGCTAACAAATTGCAAAATAATGAAATACACGAGTAGCGGGCGTTACATCAAGCCAGTCATTAAATCCAATCGACCAATTAAAGTCACATCATTGCGTTCAAGAACGTAATGAATTAGCGATCTATTTGTGATTTGTACTTTCTCCGCTAATTTAAACCTAACATTGTCAGGGCTGCGAAGAAATCTCATTATTCAGCGCTATAATAGCCCTCGGCAGCAGCTAATCATGGGTCTAGAAATTAATCAGACCATCAGCGTTTTTGCGCCATTGATCTCAGTCAAGTCTGAATGAGCCTAGGTTTTTGTGCCTTGCCTGTTGTCATTGACCCACTGGTTTTCTCTAATTAACACAGAGGCTGTATACAATTTATTCGCTCATTCTGCTCCGGTCATCAATTTTAGTACTTTAAATTATGGTCCTCGAAAGTTTACGCATTGAATGATTATCATTTTGCAGTTAAAGTAGTGGTAATAAAAGTCATTATTGTATTGCCAAGAAAACTGATTGTTCAATTTAACGTATAGAAAAGCGGCAGAACATCGTTTTGGAGTAGTGCCAATAATTGTGGAACAGCTTCTTATTAGCGCCACTTTGTAGTTGAGAACTTTATCTTGTTGCTTTAACTTTTTGTGTGTCTTTTTAAAACTGTTTTATATAAGAAACGCAGTTAACTAGCGGTCGTTTCAGTAAACGATCTAACATTTCCACCGAAAACAAGACATTGTGTTTTTATCTCGTGACGCAACTGTACCGTCAGTTTTTTACCCAAATAGCTATAACAAATTCAAATTTCGTCACTTGAAACTCAAAAGCAATATCAGGAAACGTATCAACTATTGAAAACTTAATTTCATTTTAAAAGCGCTACATAATTTGGCCTAAATTTTGAACACGTTCGTATGTGGGCGGAGTTAATGATGCAAGATAAGATATAATTGGTCTCGGTAATTATCAAATTTCACGTGTCTCTCGTAATTTATCTGAGAGTAAATATTGTTAGCCTGATTTTATCGTTTACGACACGCGGCTGTTTCATAACTACTACCTGCTTATGAGTATTGCTCAGGAACTAATAGGTAATGGAGTGTGAACGATGGAATAACACGCTAAACACACCTTGTGTGGCTATCTACTTTTTAAAACGTTTGACCACTTTTGTTTCTATTGACTACAAACGGATAATAAAATCGTGACTTAGATGACTGCATTAGAATGCAGTTAAAAACAGACGAAAAGAATTTTTATGGCTCACCAAAAGAGAATAAAACTCTACTCTTTACGTGAACAGAGAACATATTAACTAGTCAAGAGTGTTGAGACATAAATAAAGAGTGACATTAGTTATAGAAATAGTTTAATGTCACGCTTCCTACGAAATACCATCGAATTTATATTCAGAACTACTGAAAATAAATTATTTCATTCATTGTTCGTGTAATAAAAACAACAGTTAATCTATTAAATTAACACAAGATAAATATTTATTCGACCTAAAATACTCGTATATTGTCCTACCGTTACTAATAGGTGCATCTAAAACGAGCTGACCCAGAGAAAGTACGTCATATGCTTAAGTCAATTTAAATACGGCATAGAATCAGTGTTTATCATTTCAATTATATAAGTAAGCTCTTCCTTGACCTAGCAATTAACGCTGCATTAACAGAAGTCAAGGCATCTTTTTAACACGTTTTATTGACAAGTAATTGGTTCGTCCGACTGTAGAATCGTGCACCGTTATGGGAGTGTAACGAATGCTTTTACACAGATAACAAATTGATGAAAGAAATGTAACCCACGAGTTTAATCATGTCGGCTATAATAATTCAAAATAAGTGGTGGTCGAGTGCAGGCTGGAGTAGAGCAAACGACCGGGTTATAGCGCTCCCATCGAGCGAGGCAACAGTTAGAAACATTTAAATAACTCTGTCACGCTGTAGCTAATGTATACGAGCACCAAGTAACGGGCCTTCGCCCTTCATAGCATCTCGAAGGTGCAGATGCGATGCTCCACAGCCCAAGCTTTCATCCACATAAAGCGTTTGACACTCCGTAAACGTAACGAACCAGTTGTTTACCCAACTGAAGAGCCGTAACATAAATACTCCTCCACTCCAGAACAACCGCGGGAACGTATTCGCTGTCAAACTACTTCATAAAAATAGAGCAAATAAACACACTATACACTGAAATAAAATTGAGCGCCGCAGAAGCTTACGCATAACATCAAATAGATCACACTAAAATAAATTGGATGTAACTTTAAATCTTTAAAGATACACCAATATAGCGCTGCGAGTGCGAGAGTGGGCGTGGAAGAGATCATAAGTTGTATCAGACATTATAATTTGAATAAAAAGGCATGAATAAGCTAAGAAGGTCTCTGCTTTCACTCACGTCTTGTCATTAAGAAAATTATTTCGCGGTTGGTTATTTTTAAACCTGCACAATACTAAAACCTCGGTTTAGTATGTCGCATATACATGTAACTGCAATGGACACGGAAATAACATAGAATAGTTTATGTACGATTAGTATTCCTTACAAGACTTATACAAACGATCAACTCACTGTAGAAGCATGTTGAAGTAGCCAGTTAGAGGCATAGTTGTTCTATCTGATGCGGGTATTACCATATCTCGGTTGGAGATCGTTAATTTTTCTTGGAAGTTTTTCCGGTTGGTAGAATCTGAAATAGTGTCGCGTGTCGGCCGGGATGGCGGGGAACGCAGCGGCGAGCCGTGCTGGTCGTGGTGGGCCAGAGCGTGACGTCTGCCACCCGATAGGCCATCTCACGAGCGACCCACTTCCAGCCAAGGTCACTGTCTGACCTCCTAAACCGAGACACATTTCCGTAACCCGCACCTGAAACTGATCGCTATTGTGCAATTGTACAATTATATAATTTTTCAACTCGATACTCTAACAGAATCGGCTATAACTAGGGTTCATTTACCTGCTTAGATTGGATAGTCTGGTTTGGTCTGTTCACAAATCGTGAAACACTAGCTTTGTCAATGTGAGTGTAATTAATTGTATGTGTGATGTGAATGTTTCAGGCACCCAAAACACAAATTTTCGAACTTAGTGCAGGGCTTTGAGTATGAAAGCGTATATATTTATTGAATTTTCAAGTTATTGTGTACCGAGGGCTAAGAAATTCTCAAAGCCTCAAACTAAGTTCAAAGATTTTTTCTTGGATTCAGTTCACCATGACTCAGAATCACAAATATTCTTGAAGATGAACATTGAGCTCCTTCCTGGAATCAAAAACAAGACCCGCAGCTTAGAAAGCAAAGACTTGCTAGCTGCACCAAAAGGGTTGTCGTCGAGATACATATATACATATATATATATATATATAATATAATAATAAGTCATTTAATTCAGGCAAAAAACCCAAAAATATATTAGGCATAACGTACAATCATATCATCCTCGACCACATCATCACTTTCCATCAAGTGTGATTGATACAAGTGAAACAGATAGTGGCCAAAAGCTAGCTTTTCAAATAGTTTATATAGAAAGTAAATATTTTTTCTACGTTATAGGAAATATAATCTCAATGAAGGTTTATATAAAACCTAAGATAAAAAAAGTATTAATTACATTAAGTACCTATCATTTTGCGGATCTGACAGTAGAGTCATTAAATTTGATGAGTGCCTCTTTGAGGCCCAAGTGAATAAACAATTTTGATTTTATATTCTGGAATTAGTCTCATGGTTGTTTGTTTCGTTTTACGGCTTCATCAAATGCAGCCGATAAAAAAGTGACCGGTCAAGAAATGACTGCCCGTTGGTTGTTGCCCGAAAGGGTTGTATTATCCTTTGATTCCTTTTAATTCGTTTTGGAAGATGGATGTAAAATTTTATGGGCTATATTTTAACCATCATTGTACCGAACCGATCTTTACAACTATGAAATTTTAATCGACTTCTGGTGCAGTGACGAGATTGACTCTTCACGAACCAGTGTCGTTCAATGTGGATCTTCCAATAGTTTTCCTGTTGCCTGATGCTGCTGTTTCTCTAAATTCAACCACACTATATCACATAGCGCAATATTTGAGAAATATCATCGCTATGCTTGAGCATGCTGAAATCATGAGATGCCGTAACATTACGTACCTTTATACGACAACTGCACTTACAATTTTTCATTGTTATTTGATAGAGGTAAATCGACATTTATATGGTGCAGGATTCTGAACACAGGACAGTCTGAAATGTACGCTGGCGAATTTGTTCGGGGGGGTTGGCCTTCTGAGCAGAGAGATCGATTCCCGGTAGGAACATAAGCTTCCTCCCAAAGGGATATTTGTTGTTCTAGTTCTAGGTGAGATTGTATTTGTGATGTGAATGTTTCCGGCACCCGCGACACAAATCATCGATCTTAGTATGGGGCTGCAAATGTGAAAGCGTTTAAACGCAGATGGATTTGATATGTAATGATGATTGAAAGTTTAAGGTCCGAGCTCTCCAAACTCGTAAATACTAAACTTGATTATGTGCTGTTAAAGTATGTCATGTGGCGGCCGCACGACAGATTTTAAGATAGGGCGGCAATCAGAGCGTGTGCGCGGTCGTATCATAGCCTCTGATATACAACACACTTTCTAATCTACGCTTTTGTCACTACGCTTGCGATTGGCTAACTCGACGAAACCGCGCTTTCGCCAATTGTTTTCACGCTACATTAGATATCTTAACGATTTTCTCGAGAAAACAATCAATGTTGTCAACCTATATTGTTTCGATATTCGATGGTTTGGTTACATAGCTTCCCCACTTGCAAGAGCATCGAGCTGGAACGGAGAGACACGTTAAGTTTTGTTGCTCTCGGATATTTACGTTTCATCTAAATTGCGGTTTCGCAGACCGCTGGCCGTATAATATAGCTGGTTTGCCCCTCGTTCCCAACGAACCCGATACGAGTCCTGTCCGCGGGGCTGTGAAATAGGAGTATGGTTTAACTTGAAGCTTAGCCGCGGAGTCTCTTGATATGGTGACGTGTATGCGTGTATTTCAGAAGCAGGGGGTGAGTGCGATGCGCGCGGGGGCTCCTGGACCGGTCCGCGTACCGGTTTGCGTCAACGTCGCCAGCTTAGGACTAACCGTTTTATTAGGTGAGCCATGCTCCACAAACGATAGCTACCGACCGCTGATCCGACCTACCAGCCCTAAGGCACCGCACTTGCTAACAACACCCTTTTTAATTCAAACGTATATGTTTAACATTTATCAGATTTTAGTACAACATGAAAGGGGCAAATCATGTTCGTTTATTTTAAAAATAAAGTTAATGACTGCGTTCTTTTTTCATAGTCGTTTACGTAAAGAAATATACGCGCTTGTCATAAAAGAGGTAAACAGTTTTCTTGACTCAGGTGTAAAAGTGAAAATGTGAGCACATTTCGTTTACGACTGTGTTGATTGAAGGCGCGTTCGTTTCTGTTTTCGCAATTGTTTGGTTTTAAACTCTCTCGAAACCCTTTTGGTTTTGCCTTTGGAAAATGTACCAGGCTAGTAATGAGTGGTCGTTAGTGGTTACGGCATTACGTAGGGAATTTTAATAGGTTACGTTCTGACACTAAATTGTTCAAAGAATGTGCACAGAGTTAACCACGCAATGAGCAGTGAAAACATTGGCAAACTCACAGAATGAGTTATTGTGAAATTGGGTAGCACATTGTGTTCACAGCTACGTACTTGATTATGATAGACTCATTTGCTTGACTAGTTAGCACAAAGGTGGATAAATTCAAAGCCGTACTCAAATCTATTAACACTGTTATGGTCTCGATATAAAACTACTGGGCATCTTTATCGAAGGTTTTAAAATTATTTTCACGAATGAAATCACTGTAAAACAGGTATCTTCAGTATGGTTTCTATTTTAGTTTTTAGTTATTGGCCTTGCGAGCTTCTTTGGACGTCTAGATGGCACGCTGCCACGACAGCGTTTTGGACGCGCGACATGGACGAGGCTTGGCTGACGGCACACTTTCGTTCGATAGTGCACGTCTCGTCCGTCGTTAGATTAGACCCAGCTTCACTTAATTACAATATTATCTCGGTAACTGGGTTAACGAACCTAATGCCTTGTTATACACGGACCGTGTGAAATGAAAACTTGCACTGGAACACTTTCAAAACAAAAACGCCCATTGTTCACACTTACATCAGTATAAATTTATGATTCGAGCTCGTTGAAAATATTTCACTTTTCTGATGGTCCCATGCAAATGTGGACGAGTTTTGCCATTTCCGTCCGTCACGGTGCGCACGCTGCGTGAATAGATGGCAAACAAAGCTATTTCGAGAGTGGCATCGTAGCGACAATAGCGACGCAGATCGGTCAACGATCCAAATTGCCTGCACCTGAGCGCGTACGGCCTGTGATCGCATGTGTGGAGGCCGCGGAGTCACCGTCGGGGTGAAGCGCTCGTCACAGAATAATGTTTGGTTGTAGGCGTCGGGTGCCGCGCGAGAAGTATGGGTTTGTGTGAGGGGTCGGGCGGCGCCGTGGGTGGGTTCCTGCGGTAATGTTCGAGTCGTTGGTTTCGCGGCTGACGTCGCCGCCGGCGTCGCGCCGCCGGCACACGGTGCACGCGGCGCGCGAAGTATGCAGCGAGCCGGAAGAGGAGGCGCCGGCACCGCGCCGCTCGCGCGCCAAGCACCTGCTGGACAAGCGCCGCAAGGCCAGGCTCTCCTGCGCTGACCTCACTGCCGCCACCAATGCCGAGCCCGAGCGCTCCTCGCGCATGGACGCGCTCAAAGCATTCTTGCCGCTCAGGCAGTCCAAGTCCCTCGGTCGGCTCGATGGCCTTAAAGAGGTGAGTCTTTTTATACATTATCTGAGACTTTTTTGTTTAAGAACCTTTATATATTGATGTAAGTATTGGCCAGAAGTACAATCACTTCTTGTATGCTTTTTGAACAAATTCGCAGCCGAGACTGCACCGCAAAAAATTATAGAAACTGTAATCAGCAATCGCAAGATCAGTAAACTTGCGACATTAGAGAACGCCACGAGCTGTGGCGGCCTTCGCGTCGCTCCCATGCGCGTGCGCCGGCCTCGTACACCTGTTGCTCCCCGTCCCCCGCCTCCGACCGCTGAACCTCCGACCTACGTTGCACAACGACCAACACCCAATATGACTTGACCATTTTGTAAATAGCCACGAAATTAGCTGCAACGCACCGACGCACCCAGCTCTTTGTACCCAGCTCGTCCAACATCCATCAGGTTGCGAAATGCTGAACGATGGGAGGGCAGTCCTTTGAACTATGACATCACACCAGGCCCAATAAGACAATACAAACAATGCAAGGGAATCGACATTTGACGGCAAGACGCCGTGACTCGACGGATCTCTGACATGAATCATAATGCAACACTCAAGGTGCACATACCTCGAAGGTACCTCTCGTAATATTTTTGATTTTACATCGTATCTTATTAAAAGATAATGCTTGTACATTACTTTAATTGTGCCTTTGATTGGCTGCTCACGTTATAGGTAGGTAAGCAAAAAAGGTTCCATGAAATCATTGATTGGCAGGTGCCATGGATAGGTTAGGTGCTATAGGTGCACGATTGTGTCGATACTTATGTTTTTTATGACTTCCCAGTGAGTATTTTTGTTTAGATTATAGTAATTAATACTTTGGTTACAATTATTAATATAACTCTGGCAAATGTGCACATATACGCAGTATTTATATATTGATTTTTTGTTATGGATACTTGGTAAAACCCTTGTCGACTCTCTGAGAATTGATTATTTTAGGAGACAAGCAAATAGTTCGCTCATGTTCAATGCCTACCTAAAACGTCTGCAGGAATACCAAGGACTATAATTAATATGAATAACAAAGTTCCACGTGCCATTGCAATACGATTCTTTTTTATGCCTAACTAGCGTCACGCCCAGTATTCGCGCGGGTGTAATTTAGACAAATAAATATTAAGTAATTGTTTATGTGAGTCAACCGTCACAGAGATATGCCATCGCAAAGTTTTCTTTAAAATTTGAGAAGAACTACACTTCTCTAGTAGATCATTTGATGTATCTCTTAAGGTTAGCGGATAAACAGACAGACGTGAACAGCGATTTTGTTATGTACTATGTAGAGAAGAGAAGAGAAGAAGAGATAATTACACTGGCAATTTGCATTTTCAGCTGGAACCAGTTTATTTGCACAGTGCTGCTATTCGACCCACGGTGGTCTCTAGAGCTTTTAAAAAAGAAATACCAATAGTCGGTCTTCTTGCTGAAAAAAATTTACCTCCTTAATCTCTTTATAGTCTGGTATTTATATTTATTTCTTAGGCCTAGGTTGTTTTGCCTCCCAACGGGATCAAGCGCCTACTGGCCTCTAAGCGGAATCAGGCTACCTCGACACAAATAAATGTAGAAAATATTTAATATAAAGATTAATATTGTTTACATTCAGATAATTTTGTTTCCACTGCTAGGAATCGAGGCCTTCTATTACTAGGAAAGATTCAGAGGTTCTTCAGGGCCGTAATCCACCACGCTGGCCAAGTGGGAGTTGGTTGGCAAAATACATTTTGCAATGGTTTTGTAACTGCGTTAGTATACAAACACTAGCCTATAAGAATTTTTCGAAGAAATATTTTAGTCGTAAGGTAACAGACAAAAATATATACATTTATATATAACCTGCTTAAATCATAACCCCTACTTATTGCTTTGCCGTAGTCAGGTGAAAACAAAATGTCTTAAAGCTACTTATATTATTAAACCTAAATTAAACGAGAGTAAACATATGTAACATCAAAAATAATTTAGTGCATTATAAAACACGATAACTGATTCGTATTTTAATTTACAATCTTATCTGTGATTCCAAAAAAGGTATTGAGGTCGCTAGTTCACGGCACACAAATGTTTAGAAAAGGCTACACACCAAAACTTGTTTGACATGTCTGCAGCAAATAAAAAAACAATACCGATCAATCACAAAAAATACATTCTTTAAATTTTAACAATCACATTTGGAAACCTTCTAGAATGTTTACGAACTGAATTTACGGCGGCTTTTTACCTGTTTTATGATTACTAAAACTTCTTCTGTTGTGCACGAGATGGCTTTTATGAGCTCGCTATAACTTTAATGACTTTGACGCAAAAACATTCGAAGTTTAGCGAGTATAGGCTATGGCCATTAATGTACTACTTTCGTAGAGGAATTATAAAACTACTGGATCCTTTTAAAATGTAAAATAATCATTGTCAAAAAGTTCACATAGTATCTTAAAAGGACTTGTCAAAAAGAACTACCTAAAATAAGTCAACGGCTAGCGGCTGCAGCATTACCGTACGACATTCTTGACTGGATATAATATAATAAATTACCACGCAGTTAAGCGTCTGTTATTATGAATCATAGTTTCCTTTCAAACAGGTATTTAACTCGTTGTTTATCTGTTACTACAAAAACATTAATAGATTCAAAATTGCGGCACGAAGGTCCCGCGAACAGAACAAGAACTCAGAATTTATAATTACGATGTCAATCAATAGTGAGATGTGTCAAAGATTGGGAACGATTTGCCGACGAGGACAGGTCCGCAGTAGGTAAAGTTCAGACGAAGGCACGCAGGCACCGTTACGCCTCTCGGCGCACACCGCAGATAGCACAGATAGAGCAAGAATGCGAGAAGCCAGGTAGGGGCAGGTACGCGTAAATATTAGCAGACACGCCAGTTTACTCCAAAATCACACACACAAGTTTGCACCACGCACACTACCAGCAGCTTGAATGGGGGCCTGATATCTATCATTGCGTTTGTACAATACACTTGCCAGTCTCTCACACGATTATCAAATGCCAAGGGTTGGCATTGAAACGAATTCGCAAATCCTTTTATCACCGTTTCCACAGATTTAGAGCTTATTATAGATCAAATTATAGTGTTGAAACTGTTATAGACATTATGGATAATGTTCTATGATTTGTAGCATGTTTATTTTCATGGTCAGGTGACAGTGAATGTTGCATGGCATTAGGCTGTATCGCGTGAAATGGCTGTACTAAGGTACTCTAGCGTAGCCTTGGCGAGCACACATGCATACGTGTAATGCGACGTGGTAACTGTGAACTAATCTATGGTAGAAGGTAGTATACGGGGGTGCGGGCTGTTTGTCAGCCTGATTTACAGGCAAACGCGACTTCTCCCTGTGCGCATCTGTCTTCGAACCTTCGCTTTGTGAGTATTCTATCGCGTTAACGCCTTTTGTCTGTTGTACGTATGGGAACATCTGCGCCGTGAAAAGAACCTCTTATTAATTTCAATCGCGCTCTCGGATCGAGTGATAATTACAACATACAGTCTAAGACAACATGGTGGATGATCTTGATAGTTTTATTTACGTTTGATGAGTATAATTCCATGCTCCGTCTAATGGATATCAGCGGTCCTTTGTAGTTATTACCTCTAGTTAATGATAACATTCGTGTTATTTTTTCGCAATTATATTTTTTTCGCAATTTAAATTGATTGTCGCTATCTACAGCAGTATTATATACTAGTAACTAGTAGATGGACGAGATGTACACAAGCATTCGTTATTTAGATAGATTATTACACGTTAATGAAATAAATCTTTAAGTTTTGAGAATAAACACCGTAAGGTTCCCAAAAAGATAGCATGAGTGGCTCAATGACACTATCTTTGAATAACTAAATAAAGCACATTAGAAATAACGCCTTTATTAACAATATTAATATAGTACATACAAGAATTATTTATTTATGCTTCGCTCGATGGACAGTTGCCTTTTACGCTGACATGTTTTTTGCGGCGACGATGTCAGATTCCCGGTAGCGATTCGAGTCTTCTTCACTCAATGGTAAGTGGTAACGGGACGGTAACTGCTCGTCGCATCGGACGATCAATTAGCCGATTGTAAGTCGATAGGCAGTAGGTACTTACATCGATTGCCTGTCTAGAACGAGAATCACTCGCACGCCTCTACAATTCCTAACCGCTAGCCGGACACAGCTTTTATTTTGATTACTTTATAAACTCAATTATTCTCTATCGTTCCAGTAGAAAGTGAGCAATTACCGAAATTAATATCACGTCCCACTTTTCCACGACTGATGAATTAGTCACCTACAAAGAGTCAATTCGCGTCGTCTGTTGGCATTTCGGAAACAATAAAATATTTATTTGGCAATGCAATCACGACCTATTCAAAACATGTTTTGTCGACTGTCTTAGTTCCATGGTTCTGTTATTGATCTAGAAGAGAACAAAAAATGTACTTGCCGTGAAGAATTTATAACTCGTACCTGCGTTCTACATTGCTAACAACTGGTCGTTCTGTGCACGATTATTCCATAATAGGTACTAATTATCTACGCCTTTCAGATAAGTTTACTTGTTTTTAATGCTTTATATTTCATCAAGCCATTTATTACTAATACAAGAAGGCTATATTTTAATAAAAAAATGGTATAGCTTTATAAAATAATGTTTCAGCTCATTACCGGTAGATACTAGTTTATTACCTAGTTTTTTGCTCGAAGGGCATCGATTAAGAGCGTTAGGTAATTTTAACGGAGAAATAAATGGTATTAAAATGTTTAAAACGTAGTTAAAATCGCATTAGCGCTACAGGCTAAGTAAATAATGTGTGTATGGTCTAGGCAAGGTTTCTCAGGGACCATTTGTCAAATTGTCAGCCGGACAAACCGCCGCCTTCGAAGAATCGCCTCGCACGAGCATTTTGTTTTATTTACACACTGTTCATTTTTATTCGCGTTATTTTATTTGAAGCCAGTTTAATATTTAACATTGATACAAAAAGTTGATTAGATTTACGATTCCCCCTGTCAGAGGCAGGCTAATAAATTATGTGATGGACGTCCGCAATCATGCCCTTTACAAGTTGAATTTCCTAAAATGTACAGAGAGGAAATTAAAACGTACAAGTCCTTTATTTATGAATCTTACTTGCTTTCAATTTATTGCATTTTTTACGCATTCAATCAGATTTTATATACGTCTTGTGAACGCTTTGCCGTTTAGCGCTATATAAGTCGGGGACAACAAACAATATAATAATGAATTATATTTTTGTATTATTTGTTGCGAAAGTTAGTACCTACGTCGGCGAGTGTCATGTATGTAAAACTGAGTATCACTATAGTGAGAGGTTGTCATTCTAAGCCTAGCATGTTTACTATCCTAGACCACATCATCACTTACCATCAGATGAGATATTGGTCAAACGTCTATCTTTCAAGGTAAAAAAAGCTGATATGATTCGGTATAAATTTTACGGCCAAATGCGTTATATTATTATCATCATCTAGGTCGGAGCAATTTTCTTGAAATATAGTATTTAATGTGTTTTACAAAAAAAGGCAAAACTTATAAAAATACTTCCTTTGGCATAAATTAAACGACGTACTTGCCACTGTTCTATTGTAAACTTTGTATAAGAAATAAAAAATAAACACACCGTATAAAAATCATTGTAATGCAATTTATTAATCCCACCAAGTTAGTATAGACTTACAATTATACGTCTTCTTAGCTCATCTGTCCCTGCTTCCGCCGCAACTAAGTAAACCCGAGTAATTTATAAAATGTTCAAATGCCAGCTAAGGCAGTTGAAAAAGTAAAAACTCAAGTGTATTTTGTACTGTAGAGTATTTAAATAATGTCGCAGGACTTGTCTTGAGGCACCGAGTGCGACACCCGTCCTCCTTGGCAGCAGAGGAATTTGCACTCTGCAACCGCAGATTGAGTGCAAGTTTCTATATAAAATGAATCCACAGAATAAGCTCAAGTTAATAAGTTACCACAGATTATATTCTAGTTTCTTCTTGCGATCGCCCTGCCTCTTTCCCTCATGCATTATCTTGCACGTGCGACGTGCACTGAAAAATGTGGATGCGATGCGCTCATTGTTAATTAAAGTTCTAAGTTATTTAGAGTATTTGTGGCTAGTTAATGATACAACATGAAGTATTGAGTTTTTGCTATCTTATGTTATAAAGCAGTACATTTTTGGAATCATTATTGAATGTTACCATTAAGAAACATGCGTGAGGTGTATATCTAATTTTTTTTATCTTTATAGGAATAATTTATTTATTCTTTTGCACAATACATATGTACACGGAGGACTTAATGCTAATACAGCATTTTCTGCCAGTCAACCGAAAAGGAGCAGAAAAATTCGTGGTAGTGCAGTATAAGGGGTTAATATCTATTATTTATGATTTAAAATATACCAACATATATACACATAACATACAACAAATATACCAAAATACATAATATTGTCGTACATAAATAAAATATAAGATAAAAAGTACAATACACATACATAAACATAAAATTGTATATACTTATACTATATTATAATACTAGCTGACCCGCCCGGCGTTGCCCGGGTAAACAAAAGCTTACACATAAACGCTTTCTCACTCACAGCCCCACTGTAAAAGTACTATAAGTTGTGTCGTGGGGCCGTAAACAATTAACACCACACACACAACATTCACGTCATACCCAGAACCAGAAACATAAACTGTCCCTGGGGAAAAAACTTTTGTTATTGTGTTCCCACCGAGATTCGAATCCGCTACTTTGAAGACGAACGCGCACTCATCTACGCTAGTGAGTAGTTCAAAGTTCAAAGATAAGACTAAACAAAAAAAAAACAGTCGAATTTATATCCTCCTTCTTATGTTAGTGGGTTCAAAACATAGACGTATGCCGGATTACGCAGTAACTGTTCCATTCTGTGATCCACCGTTTTCACCCTCAAATAAACTTTACGATTTCTCCTAGACTATAGGTCCAAATTATGTGCAGTAAAGAGCAAATTGCATCTACGTGAACTACGTAAGCCGATGAAATAGGTTTTTTGATAAGGATTAATATTAAATACTTAAAAAAAGCCAACGAAATAGAAGCCGCTATTTTTTAATGTGCAGGAATTCGTAGTACGTGTCCGTACATTTCTGACCCGTCCCGTTCACGGGCGGACTCCCGTGAAACTAATTTCACGATTTCTCATAGACTATTTATCCAAATCATATGCAGTAAAAAGCAAAATGTATCTACATGAACTACGTAAGACGATGAAATAGTTTATTTTGATAAGGATTAATACTGAATGTCTCAAAAAGTCAACTAAACATAGGCCGCTTTTTTTTCAGATTTTTAACAAAGAAAAGTATTTTTTCTGAGCTATACATACATGTTAGATATATGCTGTTGCGGACTTTTTTGTAAAACTCATAAAGGCCAACATTTTTGCTATACATTGTATTCAACTATGTCTTACGGTTTCTGCAGCGCACGCCAGAATAGCTCGCAGATGGCAGGTTTTTCTCCTACTTACTTGACACTTATCGTTATATTTTGGATAAATTACATTATATCTTTATATATTATAGCCTATGTGTTATTCTGATGTGTAAGCTATATTATGGGAAAGTTTCATCAAAATCTATCCAGTAGTTTTTGCGTGAAAGAGTAACAAACATACATCCATACATACATACATTCTTACAAACTTCCGCGTTTATAATATCATATATAATATATATATATATATATATAATATATAATATATATATATATATAATATATTATATATATATATATATATATATATATATATATATATAGTAGGAAGTAGGATTGCAACTAATAAATTATTATCTTATTTAAAGGCATTTTAACTTAGATATGTAACAAATAAAAATGGTATTGAAGTGATTTCATGGGAAATATAACGTTTAGTCGCAGAATGTCTAATTCGCAAAATGTCCAGTGATCGCGGAATATCCAATTTGTGAAATGTCCAGTTCCTGGAATGTCATGATTACGTAGCAATACGCACACTTTTGAATTCTGTCAAAATTACAGTCTTAATATATACAAATGATGAAATATATCAATAACAATAATAATTATGAAAATAAAATGAAATAAAAGCGACAAAATAATTAACAGAAAAAAAAATATATACAAACAAATCCAGTCTAGAGAAATCGCGTGACGAAATTTTAAGTAGTGGGCATTTACTAGCCTTTTAAAGCTTTGGAAGTTAAATAGAGACTGACAAAGCTACAAAATTCTCTTCTCGCCACACAAAAACTGATAGTAACGGACGCAACAGCATTTCATTGTCGGAATGTTCAATGAATCGTATACGAAACTTTATTCCCGTAATGCCTGTACTGAGGTTATTACACTCTGCACCCGCGCTCTCACGCACCTACATAACCATTGTACGCGTATGCTTAGACTAATCATATGCTGTGCATAATATACGCACGCCATCGTGAAATGCCTCATCGTCGTCATATGCAAACCTATGTTTCACAAGTCATGCTCACGGTAACGTTCTTTGTGTTACTCTTATAACTATTATTATAGCCTTTATTATAGCCGTATCTTTACTAAATATAATAAATAATAAAAGTTTTCACACTAAAACTTTTGTGTATCAAAAATCTCTAAATTGCATTATCTCTTAAACTAGACACATAGGTGTCAACTGATTTGTTGCCGTGAGTTAGTCTCGCAATAACTCAAGAATGACTCGACTGATTTATTTCATTGTGTTATCAATTATCTGGCCAAGGTTTGTACAAAAGAAAATAGTTACTGGCCAAAAAAAAAGTAGGAATAATTAAACGCAAGCAAAGCTTAAAAAACCTACTTCACCGCTTTATCATCGGAACCTTGATCAGATTTAATGTATTAAACTTATTATTGACTATTACTAACTCAAAAAC
This sequence comes from Lomographa bimaculata, assembly GCA_948107665.1. Classification (NCBI taxonomy): domain Eukaryota; kingdom Metazoa; phylum Arthropoda; class Insecta; order Lepidoptera; family Geometridae; genus Lomographa; species Lomographa bimaculata. The sequence continues at coordinate 9,316,091 of OX403600.1, read as the reverse complement.
TAGGGCTCAGATCTTGATTAAATTTCAATGGGACCACATGAAAAGCACCAGCTTTCAAATAAAAAATAATCATCAAAATCGGCTCACAACGAAAGAAGTTATGAGGTAACTTAGGAAGTCGGTTAAACGAGAACATCGTTAAAGTAGGCCACAAAATAGGCATTATTGACGATATTTCAAGAACTTGATAAAATTTAAATGGGACCAATTAGAAAGCAACATATTACAAACTAAAAAAAAAAATTTCGAAATCGTCTCACGTGGAGAAGTTATGAGGTAACTCTCATAAAAAAAAATACTGTCGACTTGAGTACCTCCTCCTTTTTTTGGGAAGTCGGTAAAAAAGTAAATGTTTATCTGTGGTAACACCGCGGGGCTCTGATAGTATATAATATTTTTTTGTGGTTATTGAGTGACGAAATGAGCAAGTCGTATCACACTTGCCTGATACAGTTCAGTTCCACCCAAAGTTAAAAAAAAAACTTAGATCAAAATCCTGCGCGGCAATGCACTGCATCCGTCACCCTGAGATATAAGATGTGAAATCTCTTTAAGTTGTATTTTTTTTAAATATATTAAAAATATAAAAAATAATCAGAATACAAGTTTTGTAATTTCTATATATATGTGCCTTTAAAAGACATCAACGCGCGCCCACGACTAATTCAATATGCGTAATTATTTATACTTATTTGCGTTATGTTATGGCATTTGATATTATTTACTGTTATTGAGGTTTTTAATATCTACGACGTCATTAGATTAAAAATAAAATATTTATGAAATATAAACTGGAACTGCGGAGTCATTTATGCATTTTAAATTACACCAAATGAAAACTTATTATAAAAAATAGCTTGTGTGTACGATGCATGGACGGTCTTATCGGTTAAAGCGATCTTTTGCAGACCACCTTTCTTTCCAGTTCGTACATAATATTTTTTTATAATTTTTTTTTTTATATATAAACTGTGGACATACCACAGTTTATATACCCCCTGCTTAGAAGGCGAATGAGCACCCAACTACGCCAGCGGACAGTTTAAAGGTAGTTTCCTATTAGTTTAGAATAAAGATAGTAATAACATATTTAGCAATATATGATTCGTATTAGCTTATATCACGACTCAACACGGATGTCGTGAGGAATAGTAAAAGCATGTGACAAAGTGAACGTTTAACCGCAATGCAAGTGTTACATCTTCGGTGCAGCATCACTTTCCATCACGTAGAGTGACGACATCGCAACGATTTCACGAAACCGACAAAAACACGATTGGAATTCACTTAAAATGTGAAAATGCAGTAGACTGAATAATTATTACTTTACTAGACGTGCCCAGCGGCGTCAATCGCGTTGTACAAGTTAAAATTAGCCTATGTGTTAATTTAATCTGATCAAGGTTCCGAAGATAAAGATTTGTTTTATCTTTGCTTGCGTTTAATTATTATAAAATCGAAGAATAATTGAACATCCTCAATCAGTCCAGAAATATTCAAAGAAAATGTTCTTACTTGTGTATCACAGTTTTCCAGGCCGCCTGAATGTTTTACGGCTAACAAACGGGACCGACTGAATAGCGTGCCATCCAAAGCACGGTTTTATTAATTTTAAGTAAATTTCTTTGACTGACGTCAACATATTTCAGGGCAATTACTGCGCTTGGACTATGTAGGTACTATGATATATCGTGGAGTCTCACTGGTATAATATCTTCACCAATAATAATTTGCATGAAATTATACAGAAAATAAATGACTACCATTTATAGCTACTGCAAATGTTAACATTATATCAAAATGAACAGTTATCAGCCGTTATATGCCGATTATAGGTTTAAGTTCTCTAGAATACCGTTTTGTATATACCTTAGAGAATAATTATTACATGAAACTATTATGATGCCCTTAAACCGTTATTGATTACGCATTTTACTATCCAGACATTAGTTGCTAGCAGAGAGACTAGCATTCTCTAAGTAATAAAAGGAATGTATCCATTTATAAGAGTCTTGTGAAACCTTTTACAATGTAGATGATTAAGCATTATTTATCCATCACAGGACTCTGTGTGTCGTTTTTTATGTGCATTTAGTCAGTTTCAAGTAATATGTACATCATTTTCAAGTTCAAGTATAGTTCATAAAACTATACTTGAATTTAAAAATTATGTACTAGTCGTAGTCATTAAGCAGGGCTAGTTTTATCATCGATAAGTCACAGTCAAAGTCAAGTAAACAGTTATAATCCATGGTCATAGTGAAGTCATGCACTAGAAAAGTGGTGAAAACATTGCTAGATTTTTTATTGGAGCATTGGAGCGAAAGCATAACTTTGTTTTTCAATTTTGTTTGATTTGCCTACACTCATGCGTTGTACTCTCTACAACATGTTTCCAAGCTAGGATACTTACTTTTTTCATAGCAACTGACAATCAGAGTATACTCTCTAACTTAAGTCTTAGAATACTTAATAGTCTACCTGCGTAGACACTAGCGCCGCGCATCTTTCAGGGCCTTTTAAAAAAGCTTCCAACAAACAAATTTACTTATGGAGAAAACTTGTGGTCCCACCGGGAATCAAACCCGATACCCGCTTAGAAAGCGGACACGCACCCAACTAAGCCAACGGGCAGTTGACTATGATGGCATATTGGTAAAAATAAATCAACGTAAGAAAAATCAATCAAATTATTGTTCACTTCATTATTATAAAATAGGATACATAAAGTTTATAAATAGATATTTATATTTTCAACAGTAATTAAATACAAAATTAATTACACTTTTTATAGCGTTTATTATACTACTATAATTTACAGCTTTTTTTAACCATTAATGGTAATGAAATTAAGTATAATTAAAGCCCAGCAAGTTTAGCAGGGTTGACGTTTTTTTATCACTGACAAACTAGCGTTTCAATACTATCTCGCCTTATTATGTGAAGATAGCAAGATTTTTAGTGATTTTTGTACGGTGAACTACGACTTTATTTCGGTACAGAGTAACAACCCAGACGAGCAGCAGGCAATACCCTTCTGAACCATCACCGGCCTAAAGATAAACAAATAAAACAATATACCTATTGTTAAAAGTATGCACCTATTATTGCATGTTATATGGGCAACTGTTGATATTGTATAGTGATTTGTTTATACCTAACATCTTTTTGTACAGATATTGTTTGCAATACATATTATTCTGATTCTGATAAACATCTTATACATGTAAGGCATTGACCTTTAACTAGTATTTTGTAAACCAAGATCTAGATCTAACTGTTTATTTACGATTAGTCTAGAACTGACAGCTTCTAACTCTAATGTAGACTACCGCTAAACTTTTGACTTAGTAGGAATAATCACATTGAAAACCTCACTTAAACAAATACAGAACGGCAAATACAAACCATAGGTAAACAAAATTTCCTTCTGTCAGGAAAGGAATACTATACCTATGTCAAATCATTAGTTACTAACTTTGCCAGCGTTCTACATACTAGTGCGTTCACAGATTTCCGCATTTAAATTTTATTGTAACGAGATGTTAGATCTCACAGTTTTTGTAGTTATGTCTGATATAGGCATAAAGGCTACCGCTTGACCACTACTTTGTCTGTTGGTGAGTGAGGTCGGGGTGGTAAGCACGCTAGCCCTAAAATGCCTCTCAAGCATAGCTACCAGCACGTCTGGCACTTGATGACAAATTTTATATATAAATGGGGAAAGCTTTGACTGTACTTAAATATAAAAATTAGCTCATAAGTTGTTTATTATCATATTGTTAAGTTCTCTCCATCCGAAGGTAGCCTGGTAGAGATTAGTGATAAGGCCGCCTGTTGTAATACTTTACGTATACGCTAGTTTGTTACTTCATCTTATAAAGTGAATCAATTAAGTATAATTATCTATCTATCTTTATTATAGTTTTTGGAGCCAATAAAAAAATTATTGTTTAAGTCATACTCTACAGTAGAGAGATAGTGCAGGCGAACTTAGGAAATGCCCTACCCACTGATTGTTCATTAGAGAACCACATTTACCTATAGGTTTTATGTTCGAAACTAGAGTTCAATTAAATATATATGACTATGGTTTCCAGTATTTAACTTTCACTAGTTACGACGCAATTAAAATGGCAATAATTTAGCCAATATCTTAGAGTTATAGAAATTGTTTAGTACTTTCTCTGAAGTGATATAATAAGAAAGGTGTGTGAGAAAGGTGACTGTATGTCTATTGTTTAATTGACGTGTATAATTCATACTCGAGGCAATAAATATACAATTGCCAAAATGTCCCAAAAATGGTATTTGAAATTGTACCTATCATCGACTAGAAGATGGATAGGTATGTCCTAACTCCTAAGACGTTAAACCTTGTTCACTTTATAAATGCGTTCTCATACAGTCACCGATACAAGGATACAGGGCTACTACATCGAGTATGGCGAATTATTGCCTACTGTGAATATAGAAACGTATTGGTAAATCTATTACATTGATATCCAACTAATATTATAAATGTGAAAGTTTGTGTGTGTGTGAATGTTTGTTACCACGTATCTCCGTAACGAATAAACCGATTTTGATGAAATTTAGAATGTAGATAGTTTAGGTTCCGGAATAATACATAGGCCACTTTTTAAACGAATTAACGCGGGGGAATACCTTTAATTAGGGTATTATTATATATTTTCGAATATAAAACCTATGGAAGTCAGCATTGAAGGCGCCAAACGGGCAGTTCGTAATTTCAGTACTTACCATAATAGAAATTGCAGACATACATTGACAATAGAAAATGTATCGCCTTCCACTTCAAATAGAGAACAAACAAACGCATTCACACTCACAGCCTCACACTGACTTCAAAGACTTGTATCTAGGGTGCCGGAAATATTCACATCACACACACACATTACACCCAGAACCAGAAGCACAAATATCCCCTGGGAAGGAATTTATGCTCCTACCGGGAATCGAACCAAGGACCCACGGCGCTGAGGGCGGAGACCTGTCCACTGCGCCAACTGTGTCTTAAACTCGAAGAAAGAACTCTATACGCAATTGAGGATGGATCGTCTCGTCGCCGACTAATGCTTGGGAAACTTGGAAATAATTGATGTAGTAAGATAGCCAGCACTTACACTGACGTAACAATGGATTGGTCTTACTGAAATGTAATAGGTCATTATGACACACCTTACGTTACCATGACAGGTGCTCCTAATGCACTCGTAATATATGGTATTGTTTTCTATATTGATATTAGATTGAGGAAGTATATTGTAATGATAAAATTAAAGTATCATTAGCGTTACTTAACATTTGATTATTTTAATAAAGTAAAGTAAGAAGAAAGTTAACAAGTTGAAATGTCTGGATGAAGTGGAGGCGGAAGATTAAGTGCCTGACGTCGTACTTTTGCACCAGATTTATTAGCGTACTCTTAATTATTAAATCCTATACGACGAATCCTGACGACCTACATCTTCGGCCGCATCATCACTTTCCATCAGGTGAGATTGTAGTCAAATGCTTGCCTATCAGACATAAAAACAAAAAAAAATCCAGTTGGCGCAGTGGACAGGTCTCCGCCCTCTACGCCATTGGTCCTGGGCTCGATTCCCGGCAGGAGCACAAAGGATATTTGTGCTTCTGGTTCTGGGTGTAATGTGTGTGTGATGTGAATGTTTCCTGCACCCACTATACAAGTCTTTGAACTTAGTGTGGGTGAGAATACGTTTGTTTCTTTTGTTTGTTATAGTAGTAAAATAGTCAAGCTTTTAAGAAACTGCTATAAAAATTGACAAATCAAGTTCGCATTGCACAAAATAGGAAAAATTCTGAAAATTATTGATCGTAGTTGATCGAGCGAGCGCGAAGTGCGAGGGAAGATTCTCGGTTTCAACTTTGGCAAAATTGCTTTCGTATGTCCGGATTGCCGGTTGTTCTCCTCTAGATCGCATTTCTTAACCGATTTTGGTTAAATTTGGTTAGCAGGTTTAATAATTACAAATAAAGATGTGAAAATTATAAAAAGTGAAAATTATAAAAAAATATTTCACTCATTTCGAAAAATACGCGAATTTTTCATCTCACATAGCCACTGCATAAAAGAAAAATAATATGAAAAAGCGGACAAATATCGTCGAGTATCGATTTCCGTGAGACAAACCAATTTATGCATCTCGACACCGAAACCTTAAAACAATTTATTAATTTACTCAGATAAACATAATGTAAATATACATTCAGAAACAATTGTATATAAGGGCACGTTAAATCTTCGTTGAGCATGATGTGACGATATCTGTTGACATTTTATTTATGCGCTTAGTATATACGAGTAACTAGTTATTAGCGACGTTGATAACTTGCGTTAGCTTCTTCTTACGAGTGTCCATACTGGTTTCATTAGCATGTAGTTATTATTATCAGTTTCTCCGGTCTGTGACTCACGCCAACGTTTTTATCCCGTCACATATTTTATTAAAACGACTTCAGCTTTATTAAATTGAAGTTCTCGGAATCGAGGAACTTTCCGTTTGGTAAAAATTGTGAAGCTTATGCATTATTTATTTTCCGTTGCACAATTGATCCGTTGCATAAGTTTGGAGAAAAGTTGGGGTTCTTTGTTGTGTAACACATGTTTTAGGAGTCAAAGGTTACTGTTAGAAATGTGGCTTTAAAAATTTTGTATTGACTTCGACGGTACTATCTCCGGAACCTTTTATCTAATCTCGTTAATACTGCTGAAATTATATTTTTATAGGACAGACAATTAATTTGACCCTAGACTAAAGAATTTAGTCTAGAATACGATTAAAAACTACAACATAATATAATTATCACAGTCATCATCTTTGAAAATCGTGTGTGTAAAAATGAAAGGAAAATATGCTGAAAAAGATTATTTCCAGAAACCCAAAGGGGAAAATGAGTCACCTCCACAAAAGGGTGAAATTTGACTTGGCTTTTTTAATTTTATACATTTACTTAGTACATTTCTATGGTCATCTCTGTTAACATTTCGTGATGCTGTCGCGTTTACGAGTTACAAGAAACATTTATTATTAAAAAAACGTCAAAATTAACTGTTATTAAAGTAATTAAGCGCTTACAGCAAAAAGCTTGCAAGTTCAACTGTGCCCTTCAGGTGTCAGGACAGAAATATCCATCGTCCTTCAGGTGTTCTTCGGTAAAAAAACATCCATGTGCAATACTGTCACCTGCGATGCAGCCGTCGTCGAGTCATCAATTAGCATCACGTGTGGACGCCGGCGTGTGGGCGTTACACGTGCGAGGTTATATTGCGACAGGTCGGAAGTTTACTTACTGTGTGCATTGTACTATGTACCTTTAATGCAATCGCATCCTAAGTGGATAAAATCTGATGCGATTAGCGAAGTACGGCGAAGGAATATGCAGGGTTATGGTTTTGGCTGCTTATAAGTAAGTAGTATATTGCAGCATATGATATCTTACAAGCTTGATAATTGAGACGATTGTATCTTGTTGCATTTTTTTGCGTCATAAGCGGTGAAGGCAGATGTTATAAGCTGGGTTTCTAATAATCATATAGTGTCCGTGGCAGACCAAGTAGCGGATTAAAAATTAACAATTACTTAAAAAGTAATACTAATATTACCAAAGACTTAAAAATTTACAATTACTATCGAAATGGATAACAAACTAAAGAGCTCATTTTAAAAATGTATAACACGTGTGATTATAGAGAAACAAAGTATTTTTATAGTTTAAGTCTATGAAGCCGTACTTTTTTTAAATTATTATACAATTAAAATTTTACATACAGTTTTATAGTATGTACAGTACCATTACACCAAAAGAGTTTTATGCTGGTACAGGCATACGCACCGATTCACAGTTTGGCAATTACTAGTTTACTAGATTTTTAATCGACTTTTTTACTTAAAATAAACATCTATGTTAACCAGATAATTTTGATAGAAAAAAATCTTGGCAATCGTCTTAAAAAGCACTCATTCAAGCTGTAGCCTGCCGCGGGACGGAGGTAGATAGATACCTACATTAGGTAGTGTTGTATATCACATATAGGATTAGTTCAGTCGGAGTTTAGTGTTTAACTTTCTTATATCTATGTACGTTTTCGAGCTTTTAAGCTCATGTTAATATATTTTTTTTAATTGCTTCGTCAGCTAGTTTACGCTGTATTATTTGCTTTGTATCCAAAAATTGTAAACAATACATAGGTGAATGCGCGAAACTTATAATTTACTGTAATTATAAAAATTCAATCAAATGAGCACTGCAAATAGTTTAACCTGTAATTATTACACAATTTATGTTATTATAATATAGAGGCAATAGAGGAAAGTTCTCTTCGCCCATGTCTGTCAGCGTACAGGTAACAGGTACGTCACTGCGTGGGATTGGCCTTACAAACTATATTAAGACACTTTACTATTTTCACCGTGTGTCCACCCACAACTAACAATTTTAGGCGGCAATTTATAGACCGGTCACCCTACGCATTACGTCACACCATTAATCTTAGAAGTTGTAAAAATAATATTTACTCAGCATTACGTAACGATAGATGCACACTTTCTACCTGTGCGTTAATTTGCGTGTCAATACAAGTGTTGTGACTGTGACTAAGTAGATTCTTTTTCACTGTTTAATTTGTTTGTAAATGGTTAGCGAAGCTGTGTAGCTCTGCGACGTTACCATGTTAGAAGGTTCACTCTCTAATTACATTTTTAACTACGCAAAGTAGTTACAACACTTAAGCGAAGTAGGCGAGAGCCAAGAACGTCTTTCTTGGCTCCTACTTCTCTCTTCTGCATGAACTGCTCGCGCACGATTTCATAATGTTTATTCGTATTCCAGGTCTAGTGTGTTTACCAGCTTCGATCACATCGTCACTTACCATCAGATGAGATAGTGGTCAAACACTAGCTTTTCACAAATAAAAAAAAAATTAAAAATATTTAAAGGCACGTATAGTGAATAAAACCTTAAAATACCTTAATTAACAGTTAAATTAAAACTATATGAACGTATATAAAAATATTTCAAGGATATTTATTCAATTGTATTTTACATTCCTTAATTCACAAACAGGCATATAAAATTCTAAAAATCGTTAAACTAAATTAGGATTAATTAAGTTTAATAAAAATAAGTGTATATAATATTAGGTAACTATATTAGATAGGAACAATAAATTTTGGTCACACTTACTAAATTAAATGTCTAAATAAAAGAAAAAGATTAACGTAGTGTTACAACGATAGGTATATGTAAGAGCTTACGGTGCATGCCCCATTAAAATTCAAATTATTTATTGCAATAAGTACGGTTCTTACACATAGTACTAAATATTAAATGGCACGATTAATTAAAGAAAAAAAAATTGTTATTACATTCGAGCAATAAAGTAAAATAATGTAAACGCAAGCAGGTGCTTGCGTGCAGCTAGTGGTAGTAATTTTTGGTAGGTAGCTACGTGATGCGAACCAAATCTCACAAATATTATAAATCTGAAAGTTTGTGTGTAAGTACACTCTTCACGCTTTAACGGCTGATCGGATTTGAATTAATTTGGAATGTACATAGCTTATACCTAGGATTAACACATAAGCTACTTATGTAACCTAATAATAGCGGGCGAAGCCGCGGGGCATGGCTAGAATAATATATGTTAAAGATTGCTGAACTTTTGTATGTTAACAGTAACTGGTTCATTCTAAATCGCGCAAATAGGCACATACCGCAGAACAGTAAACAAACCAGCATCGCAAATCGATGATTGCACATCAGTAGGTGATTGGTTCCCACGAACCACGAGATGCAGCGGTTCTTTGTGTACTACTTTTAGACTAATGTAGTCTTTACTGAGTTTCAGCTTATAAGTTGTATTCGTTATAAAAATCAAATTGTAAGCATATATAAACAAACAGTGGTTTTCTACCGACTACATTAAAAAGGAGGAGGTACTCGACTGTTTTTTTTCTTTCTTTTTATGTGTTCATCATGGATTCTTTTCACGTCAACCGATTTGGATGTTTTTCCTTGATAGCTGGTGCTTTCCCATTGGTCCCTTTAAATTTAGCCAAGATCTGATTAGTAGTTTTTGAGTTATCGTCAATAATACGTGATTAATACATTGAATTTGATGAAGGTTCCGAAGATAAAGCGGTGAAGTCGGGGTTTTAGTTTTGCTTGCGTTTAATTATTACTGTTACGAAGTCCGAATAATAATTTTACCAAGGGTATGCCTAAATCATTGACAGAAAGAATATTTGATGTGCCGCTTTTATTCGGTTCACCTGGCCTAGCGGCTTTACCTGCGTCAATCGAGATAAAACATCTATGGCATATCTAGGGTCTAGCTAGACTGATCACAAATCAAATCCGTTCAGCCGCATCTTCATTTCAAACATTATTCACACACACAAGCACTGCAGTGTAATGGATGATTAAGTTACTTTTGTGATGCATGTAAACAGTGTCTAGCACAGCATTTTCGTTTACGATAAATTATGTATTAAAACCGTGAAAGTTTTAAATGTCACTAATTTTCGTATTGATTCCAATATTATGGAGGCAAAATTATAAAACTCACTGTGTCATATTTTGGACTTGATTTGTTTTTATTTTTTTTCATATTTACAATCCTGTCTTTAACCTTCTTTGAGGCAATAAGTTAACAAGTTTTTCCCGATAAATATAATTTAGGCCTCTTCAAGTCAACAGCGAACAGGTATCTTCTAGGCAAGAATGTCCCACCGTCGACCGCATTGTCACTTTCCATCGGGTGAGATTGCGGTCAAATGCGTGCCTAATTAAAGATCATAAAAAAAATCAAATATAACAGTGACACAGCAAGTTATACATACTTACATTTAAAGTATGGCTGGTGCTGAAGTTTGTCATATATTTTTTTCCAACAGGATTTACAAGTCGATTGTATTCGTGTATTGGTATTGTTTGCTGAATAACGTATTGTAATATTTCTCGTAACTAAGGTTTTGAGTTCATGAGGTGAACATCATCTCGAGAACCTACATTCAGGACAATTGCAATTCTCTTATTGTATTGACTTCAAATTTATTTTTGTGCGATTCATTTCGAGTCCATTTATAAGGTTATAAGAAACCCTGATCGTTTATTATCTGGTGTTTACATTCTCGACCTACATAGAGTCATTGTTAAGGCCCAGTGTCTCAATACCAATCGACTCAAATATGTAATGCCAAGATTGTCATATTTTGGCCGTTAGCAATAATTATATTGGTTATTTAAATAGTAATTAGGTATCTTGTCGCTGTTATTTAAATTTTCTGTTTTATTTTGTCTTTACTAGCCTTGATGTACGAGCGTGTTTAATGTTGATTCTTTGCTTGTAAATGGTTGTTATCGTGCAAGACTAAACAATAGTTATTAAACATTGTCTGACGCTCACGCATCAATCAGACAATAAGGTTCCATGGGGCGCTGGCATGAAATCAACCGTCAACAACAACATAGCTGTGAAAAACGCCAAGTTTCCCATCGACCACACTTTTCCCGCACTTCCAGTAACTGTGCGACTTTTTACCAACCAGTGGCTTACTTTCTAATCATAGTGGAAGAACTTTATCACCAGCACGTAGTTTTGTCTTTTGTCGCCTTGTAGTTGACCAGCACCGGCAACAATTACGCAGTGAAAGTGTTTAAAAAAAGCTTATCTCACGTCTGTATTCATGACTCCCTTATACGGTCTATGTTTATGTGCAATTAGAATATCTTAGATGATTCTAATGCTAAACACGTCTCTGGGGGTTGAAGTACGCCAGATTACTGAACACATCCTGATAGTCGTTTAATTTACCACTGAACATTAATAAAATACCATCAGGCTGGTACCCAGGTTTAACAGCATCGTAATCGTAGCGTCGGTAACAGTATTGCCGGGATAAATCGAATTAGTTATCCTGCATCGATGTTCTGCCGACCATTGCGCGATTGAGCCGGAAATAATGGGATTGCTCGATGGCTGTACTATAACTATATATACTATCTATAACAACGGGAATTGCATTGCAATAAGTAGCATCTGCCTTGTACGTAATTATATTTAACTGACTTCCAAAAAGGAGATGGAACTCAATACAACTGAGCATTGCTTTTTTCTCTCATACGACCTCATATTTACCTTCTCCTACGTACGTTAACAAACACATTCACACTCACAGCCCCACACTATATTCAAGGACTTGTATCGTGGGTATCAGAAACTATTACATCACACACAATCACACCCTGAACCAGAAGCGCAAATGTAAAAAAAGGAAAATGGTGCTCCTGCCGAGAATCGAACTCAAGACCCACCGCACAGAAGTTAGTCTTGCCTTACAGCGCCAACTGGGTTAAATGGTATTGGTTTTTAGGATTCTGCAGTGTCTAGTTGATCTCAAAACTGTGACTGTGTTAAAATATAAATACTTAAAAGTAAATTTAGAAGTATAAATGTTTTTGTCGGCGCTGCATCAGCAAACAACCATTTTATATGTAGATGTGTCATAAAAACGAGTTTAAAACTACACTCAATCAACATTCTACCGCATTAGGTATTTACGACGTTGTACGCCGTAAGCGGAAATTTGCATTTCGACGAACTTACATTAATTTCACGATTGCACCCGGGTATAATTATAAAATCATTTATTCGTATTAGAATCACATACATCGAGATATAATATCGTTTAATCTGACTGAGTTTAATATCGGCTTCCATAAAATACTCATGGAATATGTTCGACCATTAAAATACGACTAGTTGAGCAACGTTTGGTGTCTATTCGGTTACCCAACTTAAGCTAAGTCATAACAGTCAATTTAGTATCTGTCAAACTATTGAGATTGTGTAGAATGTACTATGTAACTACAAAACAAATAAAAAAAAACATCAAAGTAAAAAAAGCCTTACGAAAAATACCTTCAAAAATACACAAAACTTTCGTTTCATGGATGATATATTTTTTCATTGGTTTTTGTTTAAAAACCAAACAAATGAACTGATTTTGATGAAATTTTTATGAGACCGATCTGAATGTATATCCTTTTAAATATGAAAATCTTTCTTCAAATCGGTTTTAAAAAACAGCTTTGACATGACAGATATAAAAAATACAACAGAATTGAAATTTAAAGTTGGTCAAGTAGTGAAAAAAATTGTTTACTTGGATAGCATATTTTTTCAGTTATTTTGATTTCAAAACCAAAGTAATAAACTTATTTTGATGAAATTTTTGAAAGAAAAAGAATCAATCTAAAGTTAATGCAAGTATATTTTAAAAAATCCATCGGAGGTAACAAACATAAAATAACAATACAACAGAATTGAAAACCTTCTTTTTTAAAGTCGGTTAAAAATGTGCTTCTGTTCACAACGAGCTGGAATGCGCATGCATACGTTTTTAAGTCACGAAGCTACACAATGTTTTATCATGCACCGTGTATCTGCAAGTTATGAATTTGCATGTAAACGCGAGTCCACAGTAGGTGGTCCGATGCGATTTGTCCAGCGAAATGGTGACCGTTTGACAGCTGGTTAACCGAACACCATTAAGCAAAGAGGCCCGTAACCATTAATATCGTCGATTCTTATACTGAACGTATTTTGCCATCGATTTATTCCTCCGGTGAACATTGAGTTATCTTTCCTCTATCACAACGCTTTGAAATATAATCGGATTCTCAATTTCATTTGTAAGGCCCTTTTTAAACTGGGAGAGCTACAATATTATATTCTCCACTGCTAATAGGAGCTTTAAATGTAGTACTGAAAAATAACATTATTATAGGGAGAGTATGTAGCTATGAATTATTTTCAAAAAGTGCAATGAATAATAAAAAAGAGTTTCTGAACTGCTCGTTGGCTTAGTACCGGGGGTGCGCATTCGCCTTATAAGAAGCAAATATCAAGTTCAATTCCCAGTGGAAAAACAAGTTTTGTTCCCAAGGGAAATTTATTTTTTTAAGAGCAATGTTTCCGCTCCCGGATATGATGTGAATGTTTCTAGCACCTACAATACAACTAACCGACGAACTAAGTGTAGTGGCTATGTGAAAGCGTTTATGTTTAGTTTCAATCACAGTAATATTAGAAAGGCCAAAGTTTTGTATGTTTGTTACTTCTTTACGCTCAAACGGCTTGACCAAATTTGATGAAATTCGGTATAAGGTAACTGACCTGAACCTGGATTAACACAGGCTTTTTATACCAGAATTCCCGCGGGTCCGGGACTTACGCGGGTAACCGCAGGACGCAGCTAGTTGGTCATTATTCACAAATAATCTCCTTTTTTAACCAACTTCAAAAAAAAGGAGGAGGTTCTCAATTCGACGTATTTTTCTAGAACAAAAGACTACAAAAGAAATCATATGGTCACCGTTGCAGTATATCTTATGGTAAAAACTAATTCTTTTACTTCTCGCGTTCCCTAAACCTATATCGCTAATTCGCGTAGTTTGCAATGGCCCTTAGAGCAACTAATATTACTTCTGTAGAAATGGCATTTCATATTTAAAATATGTTCGAAGAGCACGCTACGTTGTGTAACGAGGAAGTCTTAAAGCATCCTCTCCGATGATTTCAAAGCATTATCTATGAAACATCCAATCAGATACAAGCTGGTGTTGCATTGTGGGGGTCGCAGGTCGCGTTACGTCAGCGATGCACTTTCGATGCACCATAGTGAAAGGCGCATCCTCGCCGCAGCTCGCAGGTGCTTATGGCCTGAAACTTCGAGACATGTCTTTGCTATTATATTATCATACATATCCAATTCTAAAATATGAAACTATATATTAGTATTTTCACGCTATGTTTTTCTTAAGGTCACCTAATTGGTGCGGTGGTCAAGTCTCTGCCCTGTGTGCCATGCCGTGGGACTTGATTCGATTCCTTCAGGAGCTCAATTTTCCATCCCAAAGAACATTCGTGTTTTTTTTTGGTTTTTGGTTCTGCGTGTACTTGTATGTAAATATTTCCGGAACCCACAATACACGTCTTTGAACTTATTGTGGGGCTACGGGGGTCGACCCCCCTCGATTTCCCCTCCGTCTTCGCCTCCGTTTATTAAATAATAGAAGAGAAGGTGGGAATATGTTTACCCCCAGGTATTTCCCTTTAATATTTTTTATTGAGAATATCTTGGGTTCACATCTAGCTTGTATTTTATTCAGGTGTATAGACAATAGACCTTGTCTATATTTGTTGGCTTGTATTGACTTGTCTTTGTCTAGAACACAATGATCCTAAATGTAGGTGGTACTACCCCTTATTGAGATTTCTCTTAAAGATAGGCAAATTTTGTATCTAGCGCGGCCTTGGGCAGAGTATGTCTACTATACTATGTTATTCCATGTACAGTGGTAAAGGTTTATAACAAGTCAATATACCAAAAATTATTAAAACCCAATGAAACTTACAAGAAAAAAAAATTACATGCTGTCGAATTGAGAACCTCCTTTTTTGAAGTCAGTTGAAAAATAATGTCCTATTATGGCGTCTGGTTGTCGCAATATATTTTTCATGTCTTTAGTCTTCAGTAACACTCGCAAGAATATAATTGAAACGCAAGAGAACCGACTTCACCGCTTATATTTTGTGCCTTTGTAGTATACAAACAACAAAATCGATTCATAATTGACGGAATAATCGCGTAACACACATACAAAAAAAAATATACAAAACCAACATACAGTCGAATTGAGAATCTCCTGTTTTGAAGTCGGTTGACATATTGACGTAAGAATAATCAAAATCGGCCCACGCGTTTCATATCTAAAGAACTACAAAGGAACAAACATACGTTTATAGGCTGATAAACACATTACCCTCTTTTCCATCGCGCAGCCGGGTAATAATAAGGAAGCATATATTTTATTCACGCAAATAAACTGAGAAGAGCTTACTGAGTACTGATAAGCTCACCTAATGTGGGTATAACAGTACGCGACGTAATCAGCTTCATGGCAGAACCATATACGGCTTTAGAACCACTACTTGACTTTTATGACCAAATATAAAAAGTAGTACAGTACTACCTGCCTGGCGCAGATTTTTATCCAAAACTATAAAGTAGGTTACATAGTTACATCACATTATACTGTTTGAAATGGCAATTAAAGTACCGTTTGAAGAAATCCTTCAAATGTTTACGACAAACATACTTAGCTAAAAAGTATTAGTATTCGTTGACCGATACTGGTTATGTAAATTTAAAGTTTGTTTTGTTCGCAAGAAAAAAAAAGAGAAAAAATAAAATATAAATTTGAATGTTTTGCTGTTCAATTTATGATCTGTACATTTTTGAAACTTTAACTTGGAAATTGTCGGCAAAATAAGCGACTAATATTAAAAATGCGAAAGTTTGTTTGTAAGTGTGTAAGTATGTTTGTTCTCTCTTCACGCTTTAATGTACTTATACCTAGGATTAACACAAAGGCTACTTTTTAACTCATTTATAGCGGGCGAAGCCGCGGGCTAGTAATTTTATCTATTCGCAAATTTATAATCACCTCGAAGAATCTCACCCTTAAGTTGATAGCTATATATTTTTTATTTTTAGGGTCCAATTCCCCAAAGGATAACAGGAATCTATTACTAAGCTTTCTGCGGTTGTTTATCAATCATAACGTTTAAAAAAAAAACTTATTCCACTAATACTATATATATATAGTATTCATGAAGTCACAAGTGATTGTGCAGTTTGCCTCTATGAAACCTTGTCGATAATGTAGTCGTAAAATTTTTAGTAAGCTTTCTTATTAATTAACTTACTTTTTACCACTGAATTGGACTTTCTTATTGGAAATTCAACTATAGACTTAGGACTTTGTACATCAACTCTTTTACCATTTGGTTGTTTTAACAGGTTTAAGATGGCAAAAATCATTACTAAGTATGTTATATTGTTTTTTGGGTTTTATATCTTAATTTGGACTACTATCTCAAGTTATTGTAAGTATTTTTCTTTACATAAGTACATACCAATCTATATTACTTGTAAATTTGAAAACAAATTTGCATATGTGTAGACAGATATATATACTTATACATACATTATGCAACACGTCGCTCTCATTAATGATGGCCATTGATGCAACACTCGTTCTGATGCACATGATTTCTACTTCACATGCAACTGGCAAATTGCATTAAATTGGTGCTTGCAGCATTAAAGAAAGATTACTGAATGTCCTTATGGTTCTTACAAGTACGTCAGATGTTTATGCATTGGGTTATTTCGGCATAGTTTTGATAATACAATTGTATCTAGGTTTGAAGGACAGGAAATTTACGAAACTAAGCCTGTTTAGGTTATTCCTACGAGTATGTTAATGAAATGTCTGATTCAAATTAGCTTATTAGCTTGATCTGTTGCAATTTAGAAGCAATTAAAATGTAGACCACCCATAGCTAATTCTGCTAATGGAGTTAGATAACATAGTTTAATGGCAGTTTAATCTAATATAGTTTATTTACATATGAGCATTATTTAATACTTTTAGGAGAATGTGAATAAATTCTTGCATGGGTTTTGTGTTTGATTTGAAACATTAAATAAAATCATGTGGCTCATGAAATGAAATTCTGTATTACAAGAAAATATTGTACCTATTAAAAATGGCGAATGTAGTTTTAAAAAGTTCGACTTGTCATTTAATTGATTCACAGCCCCACACTAAGTTCGATAACTTGTGTCGTGGGTGCCGGAAACATTCGCATCACACACATAATCACTACCAGAACCAGAAACACAAATTTTCCTTGGGGAGAAAACTTGTGTTCCCGCCGGGATTCGAAGCCGATAGCCCTGCTTAGAAGGCAAACGCCATCCAACTAAGCCAACGAGCAGTTCAATTCAAAATCTCTATCCCGCAATTGAGGTTTAGAATCTTCCTGTCGGCAACCACATTCAAAGCTGAGGCCCGATCTCTCTCATTACCTCTGTGCCATCGCCTATAGCCGTTGTTTCATTAATGCCGTGATTGCGAGGCGTTCCCTGCGCAAGCGCACGCTGAATATTGTCATAAGCGATTGCGGTGTGCATAACGGGAAGACGACGCGAAAATTATAACGTCCGCATGCTACGGAGGCTTCATTTTTCTTCGCGAGTTTAATAATTTGTAGTTAGTGGAGCTTCCTTTATCTCTGCGATAGTAATTTGAGCTGTAATGATAGAACTAACAAGTCTCTTTAAATGACTTGGGTATGAAAATGTGAATGATTATTTTGTTTGTAACTAGCTGACTAACCCGGCATTGCTCGGGTAACTTTAGCAGTATAAAAAATCCCAGAAAAAATATTGCTGGTGTTCTTTTATGTCAAGCTGTTCGACGATAAAGCAGTCAATTATTATTCTTAGATTTTTCTTACGCATCACTGTTTTTTTCAGAATTGTGTTATAACACTTAGTAAAAGCATTAATACATCTAGCCTCAGAATACAGAAAGCATCTAGCCATAAGAGTAAAAGTTAATGCTGTTCTAATAATTATTTTACATTAAAATTTATTAATCAATGTTGCGTAATTTTATATATAGGTATTAGTTTATTTTACGTTTTTGTTTATATAAGGTTATATCATATGTGTTACAGATATTTGAATTATTCATTTTATTTATGTAGGTATAATATATTTGTATATTATTTACTGTTTTGTTAGCGGGAGATTTTGCAAAAATATCTATGCACCACCGTCCACATTTAAATAGTTTCATTTTTATTCCTTTGGGTTGGGTTATCTGAAAGAGATTGCTCTGAGCGATAAGACCGCCCTTTGTACACATAGTTTAGGTTCTCTTTCTTTAATTTATATTGTAATTTAGTGTTCAATAAAGTGTTATCTACCTATCTAACACTTCCTATTTAGAATAAATTAAATTTTAAATATTCAAAAGCATTACTTATAACTTAAAATATACAGTCTTCCTTTTTTAAGTTTATGACGTATTCTTTTATATCGACGTAAGAGATTACGGCATACATTTTCATGTGCAAGTTAACAATCGACTCGTTATTAGACAGCTCAGGAACTATGGCTTATGAAGTTGTTCTTACAATTTCGTCGGCATAACTGTTATACAAGCACTTTTACTTCCTTTTGTTACACACGTTTGAACAAATGCTTGCAGCTTCGATAGAGATCAGCAATAAAAGTGAGTTATTAAACCGTTTCTATGGTAGCCATTGGTTGTATGGTTTATTTGAACTGACTACAGCGATGCAAAAGGAGATGAAATTATTTCAGTTGTAAGTGTGTTTTTTGAAACATTTTTGGCATGTGAATTGTAGAGAAAGGTGTTTGGTTTATACCATCCAGCCCTAAATTTTGTTTTAATAATGTTAATTTAAAAATAGAAACGATTGTTATTGATCTAAATAGTTTATTCTCCAACTAAAGTGTGGTATAGTAGAAGACATTCTTCATGTATTAGTTTGTAGATTGTGATCCTTGTGTAGGCCTTCGAAGCAAGTTCCCATTTCTTGAGTCAAAGTCGAAGTTAAGTAAAAGACTAATAATTTATGATTTTTTATGAAGTTAATCATGGTGCGCGGACTATTTTCAACAACTAAGCCAAATATCGGCACTTGACCGGTTGCGTTATGAAGTGAGAAGAACTTAAAGTTATTTCTCTATTGCTTAAATTTTGTCATGGTTTTTATTTGTCGCTATGATTTGTGTATTTACAAAACTGGCATAGTCAAAATTACTGAAAGTCTGTAAATGAAGAATAAAACATTTCAGCAGTGTATGTGTGAATGAATGTATATTAATCCGCCTTACTGGTTCAGCACCCAAATCAATTAACTGATTCAACATATTATTATGTTATCGACGTATTTGTCTCAATTCCCCCTGAAAAAACCATGCCATGCTAATCCTTTTTTTACTCATTAAGGCTTTATTCCACATAAAGTCGTGGGCTAAAAATAATAGGAAACTTACTTACATCATATCAAATGATAGAGCTTTAAAATACAACTTTAAATATACCTTAATAGAACACATGTGGTAAATGACTGAAGCGCCTATATTTATTAAATCTTCATTTTCCACTAATGGCTGCAAATGGCACAATCCCTTAAGACCATGTGAATAATCACGTTCACTATATGTATATATTCACTATAACAATAATATTCACAGGAAACGCGTGTGAATCAAGCACAATGGAGCTACTGTAATGTTGTGATTATGTCCGTTTAGAGATCAACATGAAGGTGTAAAATGGACGACGTTATACATTTTATTTCATGTCCCTTTTGTCTTGGCCTCCTTTTTGGTATTTGGTTATGTCATAGTAACAACAATGTAGAGCGTCTGTAACTTAGTGGTGGATAGCTCGCGTTCGAACCCATGCACCGGCTTGTACTATTTTTTTATACTTTAAAGTTATTAACTAATTGGTGTTCCGGCAGTTATCCTTGAGAGCCTGCGTATTCCAGGTCTAGTGTGTTTTAATTAACAGCTTCGATCACATCGTCACTTACCATCAGGTGAGATAGTGGTTAAACAATAGCCAGTCACAAATAAAAATAAAAAATTTTACTTCTCAAGAAATCGACGTAAAGTGACGTATGTCCAGAATAAAATTCGTAGATTTTGACACAGCTGCTTCTGCACTGGACCACAGTAAACATATGTATATCATAATTGAACTGTTAAATTTGATTTTAATGCCATAATAAATGTTGACTGGGTCTATAATATATCAATTAATATATTTGGATTCCCGTAGTGGAAACTCATTAAAGGGCCAAAACGTTGTTTGTTTGGTATTTGCCGTAGACAATAATATCACTGAGTACAGTTGTATTTAAATAAACACTTATTAAAATTTATTTAAATGCAAACAATACAAATGATTTATATCACCTATAGGAAGCGCTTCAATTTAATTTCCTTGAAGCTCATTGATGTCCCAATTGATTAAACAATTCGGAATAGTCATCGTGACCATGTTGTAATGGCTTTCGTTTTGCAAATCCTACACAACTCTCAATGAAAGAATTTCTTTATAAATATTTCTAGAATTCAACCTTTCATTCTGGAGCGCCATCTGAACAAATATGAGACCAAACGTGCGAGTAAAGCCTTGCTAAATATGAAGGTTATCAATGAATAGCGACCGATCTCAAGTGTTTTGTTAAAATCAGCACTTATTACAGACATTTCAATGTTTGAGTTTGGCGGAAGTGGTTTTGTATTTATGTGTCGTGATTATAGACAAAATACATTATAGATAACGTTATAGTAAATTAAAAACTAGGCGAGTAGTCCTTTTTCGTGAATTTCAAATCAAACACGCCGCTCTCTTCCAGTCAACGTTTTGGTACTAAACTCTACATGGTAAGTATTGTTGCAACAGGTGCTTATAAGTGATCTGTACAATATAAGAGGTCTGATAATAATATTAGAGTCATATATCATAATTCTAGTTTCCTCCAAGTGTTTCACTTTAATATTCATCATTTGTACAGAGAAAGAGTGAAAAGAAGAGGAAGCATTATATAGGCTTTAGCTGCATATTGATTACTTAAGAAGGCCTATTACAACTATTTTATTGAATATTTCCGGCGGTTTTACGGCTGTTCTACTCTACGGGTCGAATTTCTTAACCGATTCTCGTGAAATTGTGAGCAGGTTTAACAATATGTTATGGATTTTTTATGTCGATTCAGTTTTTGGAAAATTCTCGGAAGAAAAGGTTGAAAACGTAATTTATTCAGTTTAAAACTATACAAAGACAGACTCGCGAGGTCTTAAGCTCACAGAGACGCTAGTTTTATTTCATACATAATTTCAGCATTTCATACATTCCCGATGGAAATTCATTAAATATATGTATGTATACTCCATAATTCATCCTATCCAGAATTTGTTTTTTTTCGTTTAATACTAAAAGATAATAATGCTTCCGCTGCGGCTAAAGCCTTGATTCCAAGCGAATGCCTTTCGTGTCTAATCAGTTAGACTTATATAGTCTCGGGATACATCTGATAGTTGACTAAACATAGAGATAGTCTTGTACAGTAACAGTGGAATTTAAACTCGCGTTAGCTGCAGTAAGTGTGAATTGACTTCGTTATCATCATTTTCCGCAAATATACTTTACTTATTTGGAAAGTGATTGTTTTTATCTTTACGTTAATCCAAAATATGGATGTTATAGTTGGACGCATCAGTCTAATTCAGTTGCATCCAATCGAATAGAGTACTGTAATGTGGTTTAAATTAAATTGCTATTTTTTTAAGTTATTTGGTGAAAATTGTCAAGAATTAGTTGATATTTGTCCCACACAGAGCAGTTTGTACACACAGACAATTTCAGCAACAACTAATAAAACCTATGAAATTAAACTTTATTACAACTTAATACGACTTCTAGTTTGCTTCTAATGCCATATCTGGAAAAACTATACTGATTTTCAGATATTTGTTGTTGTGTTCCTTGTTCTTAACGCTACACTTTTATTCATGTATATTTAGTATTATTGAATATTATTCGAAATATATTCATGGATTGTAAATAATTTAATTAAAATTAAATATTATTACTAACTAAATAAATATTCAAAACACTCTAAGTATATTATATTATATAAATTAGTTCGAGAAGCATATAGCTTTACTTTTATATTAGTATAGATAAAACATGAGGTGATGCAAGAAACATGTAAAAAGATAAAAAAAGTAGCTATAAACTTATTCCCTGCCATTTAAACGTTCATAATATGTGTATGCCAATAACTCAATAAATAAAGTGAGAACATTTGAAGTAAACACGTTGGAAAGTGATCAATTTGCAATAGAATACGTCAAATGAGCGTGTAGAAACATGGCAGTCGTGTAATCGTGCAATCGATCCGCTTTCACGTCTCAGCCGCTCGATGGATAGCTGGATAACCGTGGAAAGTCACCTCTATGATTATATAATAATATGTATCCTACAGAAACCATGCAATTGAAGAAAATGTAGGTGACTGCAAGTGTGAAATCACTGCCTAAGTAATGATATACTCGTACAAGATTACTTTAGACACTAGACCAACTTCTTGCAGATCAATTCTCAAAATAAATGCTTAAGAATTTGATGAATTTAGGAAAAAGGAAGACGGAACAAACAAACACTTTCTTACTCACAACCGCAATAAGTTCAAAGACTTGCATCTCGGGTTCAACATTCTCATCACACACTAGCAAAACCAGAACTAGAAACACAAAGTTCCCTATGCGTTGGTGAAATGTGCAGCGGGTGCGGGTTCTCCCCTATGGAGTTGGTGTTCTCTTTTATGAAGAACATTTATGATTATATCGGGAATCGAACCTGCAACTACAAAGGCATATACTTTACCAGCTAAGCTAGCGAGTAGTTCTATCAAGATAAAAAAGGACACTTGAATTTGAACTTTTATGTGGTAGCTTTCTTAAAAGTGGCTTTAACATTACTGCTTAAAAAAACAATACACTGTGATTGTAATTGAAGCGGTTTTCAATTCAGCTTTTTTATAAAGTTTTTGAATTAAGGAACCCTAAAATCCAAAGGATGACTCGCTTCTGACACTTAACTTTAATCTAATTCAATTGAGGAAGAAACTTTTCTTAGCGCATTAAAGCTACACATGACTACGATAGCTAAATTGCGTCGTAGAGATAACGCGAGGAATTCAGCAAAAAGATCCGCCTCGCTGTACGCTGTCCTCGATAATGCTGCTATCTGCATCTACACATTTATAAAGGAACTGATTTATTTTAGGTGATAGAGTTAACGGTGTAATAAAGTGAGATTGGGTTTCTTTATCGCCCGACGTTAGGGATGAGGTATCGGTGTAATTCTGCGGGACGCGAACACAGAGCAATAATTAGTGGTAATCGATCTGGGAGCGGGTGTACGTATAAGGCATGGGCGGGAGCCGGGGAGCATTCACTTGCAAGGAGCTAATTTCTCTATCTTTAGCCCGGTGTTACTGACCGCTGCCAAAGAGAAACTGCATTAGATGCGTCCGGTTTGCGCATGCGTCAAATAGCTAGTGTTTCCTTACACCCCGCGTATCTAGCTTTACGATCCCACTTTATAACTCTGCTTATACTGTTTCTGTTGTATAAGGTCGTAAATTAGTCGCATCATTATAAGATATGAATGTAGCGCGTTGTTAATGTCTGGTATAATATTTTAATTTATATTATAGGGTCAAACCTGTTTGGTTAGCGAGGGCAAGTGTTATAAAAACTATTTTCCATTGAATTAAAAACAGTATATTAAATTTTGTATATAGACGGCATACAATATAAACCGTATCTAAATGAGAGAAGAGTATAATATGCAGCAGATTCGAGATACGAATAAAAATATGAATGAATGGAGCAACAAAAGTTAGTTAAACCATAATTGACCGTAGTATTTATGTTTTTAACAAAACTTATGGATACAGAAGTATAGAAAAGCCAATAATTAAACGCAAGCAAAGCTTAAAAACCGACTTAACCGCTTATATTCTGGACCTCTGAAGTATAATCTACCAAACAAAAAAAAACATCAAATTGATTCATAATTGGCGGAGATATCGAGTAACATACATATAAAAAAAAAATACAGTCGAATTGAGAACCTCCTTTTTTGAAGTCGGTTAAAAAAAAGATGAATGTATTGGAAGAGATAATCTGAATAGTGTTTATTATCGGACGGCGCGACTTAAGACTGAGTTTTGTACATAATTTGTGTGGACTGATAGGACGTGAATCAGGGTCATGTGCCGTGTGCCATAAGAAGGCACCCGAAACGCTATACTGGTCAAAAGATTACTGCTGTCAATTTTATCAGTTATATACAATGTTATACCTTTACTTTGAACTCCTGCGCAGCAAAGACTGTACTCGTCACCCTGAGATATTAGATGTTAAATCTCACCAGTAAGTTATAAACGAATAGGTAAAACTGTAACTTTTTATTAGTCTACCAATAATCGAATAAGCGATTGGCCATTAAAAAGTTAACAGTCTAAGATCCCGTACAAAATCTTCGATCGAAAGTAGATCATGCAATAATACACCTGGTATTATCTCCGTAATGACTGACGACAATTTCCTCAAACTAGTTGCAATTTTGCTGCAACATAACTGTACTAGGGAAACGGTGACGTGCTTTTAACTCGGCTAATTCTCTGCTTTGGCTTGAAACTGTAATTTTACTACTAACATATAACTCAGACTTGGTTTAGCTCTGGGCGATGGCAGTATTCTTGTTTGCATGGGATTTCTATATGTAAAATATTTTTTAATTAAATTATTGTGACCAACAAAGAACACAAGAACAAAGTGTCCACCCTTATATAGTATCTTGAAATCACCTCCTTATTGTAATTCCAGAAAATTTGCCTGCTATTAATTTTTCTTGGAAATTCGTAGTTTTACTGGGCTACCTGAAATAGAGATAGTAATTACTAGCAGTTTAGGGTTAAATTAAATTACTTATTAGTCTTAAGGCTAGACCATAATTCCAATGGACCTAATGAAATAGGTAAGTCATTAAAAAAAATTCTAGGATATTTGAAATCTAGCAGAATAAGTTAAATTTAAGTTACTTATTAGCCTAATCTTGGCTAGATTGTAACAAAAATAGGGAATGCACTATCGTGACCTATAATATAAAAAAAAAATATAAAAAAACTATTACCAATCTCATGTTCTTCTCCAACGAGAGCTGGAGAAGAACATGGACATGGAACCATGTCATGGATATGTGAATTAAAGATTTTGGATCGATAGATAGATAATCAAGTCAATCGCCTGATAAGATAATCAAGTCACTCGCCTGTAGGCTAAGGATCTAAAATCTCATTACGCGTGGTAATTTCACTGGAAACGTTACCATTCGATCTGAAATACAGTGATTTACACACTACCGCTTTACGATTGAATGCCAGGCAAAAGTTTGGTACTTTCTTAGGCGGCATCTGCAAAAGATTTACTATAATTAAATGCAAGCAAAGCTTAAAATAACCGACTTCGCCGTTCTATCTTCGGAACCATGATCAGATTTAATGTATTAAACACGCATTACTGACAATAATTCCAAAACTAGTAATCAGATCTTGATCTAATTTAAATGGGACCACATGGAAAGCACCAGGATTCAAATAAAAAATAATTATCAAATCGGCTCACAACGAAACAAGTTATAGGGTAACTTTTGAAGTCGGTTAAAAACGAGAACGTCATCAATTTAGTCCACAGAATACGCATTATTGAGGAAAACTGAAAAACTACTAAACAAATTTAAATGGGACTACATGGAAAGCACCAGCTTACAAATAAAAAAATAATCATCATAATCGGCTCACAACGAAAGAAGTTATGAGATAACACTTATAAAAAAAACAAACAGTTGACTTGAGTACCTCCTCATTTTTCGTGAAGTCGGTAGAAAATGATAATAGGTATCAAATCTTCATACTAATTCATCAGTTCACGAATGAGAGAAGAATCGTTCTTCACTCCAGATGTGCCAAAAAGCAAAAATAGATAATGATATCCATTGTTTTCATTACCTACCTCACATTACATCGACCCACGCCCATTGGAATAATATTACTCAAACAAATAATATCGCCCAGTTTTCGACTTTCGCCACAGTGAGAGTAGACCAGTATTGGTTGCCAGTAAAACAACAAGAAATCCGCGTAATTATGTACTTTACGTTTACCTGCTTAGCGATAACGAGTTTAAGCATCGGCCGGTTTTTGATCTCGTGTATATTTATCGCCACATGTAATGTTGTGATTGAAAAGCGACTATAGTTGCAGAGAAAATACGTTCTTGGTAACTCACCAAGTGCTAACTTGGTGCGTTTATTTTTGGATGTAATACGTAGCACTTTCAAGTCTCTGTCGTGTTTATTACTGTTTTAAGAGTGCTACGCTTGTGTTTTTTTTATACTCTATAGCCAAACCTTTGACTACAATCTTACCTGATGGAAAGCGATGACGTGGCTTTAGATGTAGCTTGCTTGCATAGAAGATGCCTAGTGACTCTTGACTTGGATGGTCCTAGATTATGAAATTTTGTAATTTACGATTTGTCGGCACAAAAAGTCAAGACTTATTTGGTAGCATTAGTCAGCCAGTTGCTTATTGTCAATTATCGCGATCAGTTCGGGAAAAGTACTAGTTAGAAGATTTTATTTTTCACGCAGCTTTTTCAAGAAGCACGAAGCACAACAAATGTAGTACAAGATAATTGAACTCAAGCAAAACTTTAAAAAAACTACTTTACCGCTTTTATATTTTAATTTTATGCCAGATAGGTAAGCATTTGACCGCTATCTCACCTGATGGAAAGTAATGATGCGGCCGAAGATGAAGCATGCTTACCTAGAAGATACCTATTCAATCTATTATCTATTCATTAATTTGGTTTTGGCTGAACTGATTTCGATAAAATTTATATGGGACCACCTTCGTATAATCTACCAAACAAAAAAAAACATCAAAATCGATTCACAATTGGCGGAGATATCGCGTAACATACATTTAAAAAAACCATAGAGCCGAATTGAGAACCTCCTTTTTTTAAATCGGTTGAAAATCAGACAAATTATGACCAGAAAAAGATATTTATCTATAATTTCTTAATATTTAATACACTTCTTTTCTCTCGTTGGAATAATGTTGGTCCAGGGCTCTAGTGCTGGTATATCATTATATATGTATCTAACGCACATATTATATGTATTACAGGTACTATACATGATGTGGCCTTACTTGTCATCGTAGAATAGATAATAGTTCTACTCATAACATAGCCTCGATAAAGTAGCTAGATTTATCTCAATGTCGAAAACAAATTCATTAATAATTCGACTTGACATAACATTACGATGTTATTAAGCTAAATATTCGGGGCTATAATTAATTCTAAATTATTTTTAATAGCGGGTCGCCGAAAACTTATTTGGTTTTTTTTAACTCAGCTAAGTACAATTAGTAAATCTCAGATTTATATTAATGTAGTATTCTACTTCAGATTAATATTAATGTACTATTCTCGGTTGATAGTGCGAGTGGGTTTTATTAACTTTGGCGTATTATATCTCCGTGTTTTTTATTTTATTTTTTCATGTCATAGATATATATATATTTTTTAATTAATCATTTTGTGTCAACTTTATGATAAATAATTTAAACACAAGTAAAGCTTCAAAAAACTGACTTCACGCATTACCGGGAACCTTGATCAGATCTTGTTTATTTTTAAATGAGTGGTCTCATATAAAAATAGACAAGTAACACCAAACAAACTTTCAAATAAAAAAAACAGTAGGTATACCTCGAAATGGTAATAGAGACCTAGAAGAGGTAATATATTCATTTTATACATACAATCAAATTGATAACCTCCTCCTTTTTTGAAGTCGGTTGAATAAGGAGTAGTTAGATGTCTAGCGTTTTTCTGATAGACCTTACACCCTAGAAACGATGTATTCCTAATAATAAGCCTAGATATTGCATGTAATATATATAAATAAGCATAGATATATTTTTGGTAACTAACAGAATAAAAAGAATAATTTATTAATAAAAATTTGTTATAAAAAAATGATTCTTTTTATTCCAAGCTTTTAGTTTTTGCTCAATCTTTTATGCAATAATATGTAAAAGCTTAAAGCTAGTTTTGTTTTTTTATAGTATAAACTCTATGTGTGGTGGTACGGAACACTCAGTGTGTGAGTCCCACTTGCACTTAGACAGTTTTTGTGGATACTTATACCACTATTTACATATGCTTTTTATTACATCACGTCTGTTATGTTCTCGTTAGTAAACTTTCTCGTTGGCAATTAATTTGCTTTAGTAATTTTAAAGTTCGCTACGCGGTTGTTCATATTATTTTGTAATAAAACTTTCTCAGAGTTTATACTTTGTAAATATCGAGATGGTTATAAATAGAGTTGCCAATTTGTTGTTTTATTGCTTGTGTTATATCATCGAAATGAAATTTGAAGCAATCAAGAAACAAAGGTGCGTATAGTATGCACGCATTATAAAAGCTTTGTCCGATAGTGTGCGAGCTCCCACGGAGTTGTGACCATGGACCTAAGCAGGGTTAAATGTGTGATATAGCATCTAAAATTCTGTTTTCCAATATAATATTTAGTCAGTAATGACCTTATTAATTCACTGGTTACTAAGTTGGTTACGTATCATAGTAGTAAAGATTTGTGTTCAAAATAGGTTTAGCTCTTTTAGGGCAGTATAGAATATTGAGATTAAAAATTCATTGAAAATTCATACTTAATTGAAATAATCATTTTATTTATAATAGAATAAAAAAAATATAAAAAAAAATATATGTTTTTAACGTATGGGGTAGAAACTTAGGGTCTGTTCGGAGCAGGTGCACACGAAATTCTCAGGGACACGTCTAAACGTTTGGTCGAGAATCATAAAAGCCAGCTCTTATTTAGCACAAAAAAAAACACAAAAAGCACAAAATTGTATAGCTATTCAACGTGGAAACGCAGTCAGTATTCTTTTCTCTCTTCATTCGACAAGCGGGTTACAACATTTTTGAATGCTCTGTTTTAAACTCCCTTTTTTATGTATTGATATGATGTTTGTATTCACACAATATTTATCTAAGATCTTAACTACATAAAACTATTATGTTTTGTTCTAAACTGTATTTATTTTGAAAGTATATTTACCTATTGTAATTCTAAAGAGAAATAAAATTTCCAAAACCCTAACATTAATCAGGCATTGATTTGATCATCAATTCTGTAATATTATTAAAAATGTGTGCAAAATAACACGTCGTATATATATTAAAAAATGACTAACAAAATTTAACATCATACTTAGACAGCATTTTAGGTACATACATTGTTGTATAGAATTGCATAATTCTAAAAATGCAACGGTACTAAGAGAAAACAAGAACGCCAAAATATGCATAAAATGACATAGCGCAACTTTACTCATTACCACTCGTTAGCAAAAAACCTCACGCAAACTATCGATAAATCGTTATGTCATCACAATCGTTATGAAACTATCGAGATATCCATTCTCATTGTAGTTATTCGATAAGCTAATTAATCAAATCCGATTGACAAGCCATGATCCAGATTATCGACACAAAAGCGTAGCGTAGCGAAGAATAAGCAACGTGTCGGTACAGTATATTCGTGACCGAGGTGGTTGCGCTTAGTCTAAATATTTTCGAATTATTGTTTCAGGTCATGTTTAAATTATTGGTTTCGAAATAATGACCAGTTAAATAATGGTATGCGTAATAATGAGCTTGAAACGCTTTGTTTATCGCCAGTGTTTTAAATTATAAACATAAATACTCTGTTATTTTATATATTTATTACAGGCTTTTAAGTCACATAATTTGTAGTATTTACCTAATCTGATTTTTAGTGATTTGCAGCAGTATTTAGGGATATTATGATCATCATAACCCTCGGTAAAGGACCAATTTTTTTTTTAATATATGATAAGCTAAAGTGTTAACAATTATGGTTTGGTCGAGAGTGGCAAATACAGTAGGCCTAAGATGATTTTTATTTCTAAGTAAACGAAATCTCGCCTTGACTAGCATTTAAACGTATATTTGCATTTAAACACATACCCACTTAACTTCAAATATCTATTAAAATATTCTGAAACTATTTGCCCCAGTATTTTACTGTAGGAACACCGTATTTGGCTTGGCGGCAGACTTTCAACTTGATGGTGGTAAGCTACTTTGGTAGCAAGCCAGGCGAGCAACTCACAAAATGCTCTACCACCTCTCACCTTTGGAATACTACACATAAATCACAAAGTAAGTTTATAAACCAGCCACCACGTTGCAACATGAAAGTTCTGCGTTGAACGTCCTTCGTAATCAACCGGCACCCAGTAGGTAATCAGAAATAGATTTTCTCCCAGTAATTACTAACATGTGGTCATGTGTCGTGTAACGTGAACGTGCGACACGCGACGATTGACGGATGTTGTGCAAAATGTACACTCACAAAAGTTCCGTTTACACGTATACTTTGACAAGTTGCAGTTTTAAGCGCGTTAATATCGACATAAGCCATAGCTGTGATCTAAGACCATCCACTACTTCCAGAAACTCTACATTCTAGAATCCCAAGAATAAAGTCTCAAAAGTCCAAACGTATAAATATCTCGAGCATTTTAAAGTCACAGTAACTTTTGCTTACTCACATGCTTATTTTCATACGTTTGTTTGCTGAGTGTTACACATAAGTGTAAGACTTATTTTAATCTGTTAGAACCGAAAACTACTTAAAATTATCAGCCTTCTACAAGCATAGCAAATTATGACGATTTAATATCTACACAGGGAACGTTTTTCTAACAAAGTATATGCAGTAAGTGCGAAGTGTCAAATAGAAAAACAAATAACATACTGGAATGGAGTAGAAAGTCATATCTTGCCATAATCTAATAATTTTTCAACTTAACCTAAATATCTATCTATGAACCCATATAGTATTCTTATTGAAAAACTTTTTTACTATTATTATGAAACGTTTTTTTTTAATTCTGGGTATGAGCTATGCACATTCCAAATGGCATCCAAATCTATTCAGCCGTTACGACGTGGTGAGAAAAAAATTTACACACTTATATATTTACGTGCAAACTTTGGCATTTATAATAATACTGTGATATAGAAACAAAAACGCAATTTAGCATAATATTTTAAAAGTCCATAGGTAAGTTGTAAAGAGGTAAAGAGGGTTCATCTTTACAGATGTGTCGGTGTCCTCATTTGTTTTACTCTCTACTTTCTGTCTAGGTATATCATTGTTACAATATTATATAACATCATATATATTATATTATTGTTATCATATAATCTATTGGCACGTGCTGCCGTGCCAGTACGAAGTACACGTGTAAACGAGGCAATAGGCTTGCGAAAGTGCGGATTGAAGGAACGCGACTAGTCATGTGCCAGCTTCCTATTTTGTATAATTTATGATAAGGAGCAGTTTCCGTATTTTTGTCGCACGTGAGTTGTGTTATGAACGAGTAATGAGTTACAATCTGCGATACTAATGGTTTCGCCATTCATTTTATTTTCTATTATATATTCAAGATATACAAACGCATTCATTCGTTTCAGTAATAAGCAACATTTTTAGATTACAGACAGATTGTTTACATATATATATATATATAATAGATTCTTAGAGCTTATCTTACCTGTGCTCGTTCAGAAGAACGAGCACATTATCTGCAACAAATCGTATTGAACATATTTCGATGATTGAGTTGTAATATTATGTGCTAGTTATATATTAAAAAAACACTGTTTCTTTTAGTAATTTGTACTGTCCTAATTTGTGTTTCCTCTTTTTCAGGTAAGCATTTAGCTGAATTTGGTAAGCCACCTGGAATATTCATCCTATGACCATGAAACCGCTAACCGGGACCAACTAAACGTCACATCGTCGATGCGGTTGCTCTATGGGTACAATGTATGGTACTCTTGGAAAATGTAATATAATTTATTTCCTAACGAATCCCTTAAAAGTAGGTAATAACGCCTACAAACTACAGTGTCGCCCCTGAGCCGCGTTATCGTGCCATAATGACTGCACTCATCTGTGGGAACGCCTATCGCCGGCTCATTACCGATCCTATTACACGACCCGCGACCGATCCACTATTTATCTCCTCTCCACTCACTCTAGGACGTAATTAATAAAGAGAAAGGTTATTATTTCGATACCCAACCCGTATAATAATTTTCCACTCGGTACACTTATCAGAGAAAGTTCCTAAAGGAACGATAACAGCTCGAGTCAACTACTCTGATTTACGTCAACGTTTCGGATTACGAAAGCGTTAAACAGCCATAAAGAGAAAAGCTCTTATTAATGTCCTTTTTGACCGATTTTATCACTCTACAAGTAATCCTCTCTACTAAAATATATCAGGATTTAAAACCTGCACTAAAATTATAAATGTTTATAGTTGACTTAAAAACATTAGAGATGTTATTTTATATGAAGATGAGAAACATCTGCAATGTAGCTCTTACAAAGTAGAGCATCATTTGCTGAATTAAAAGCATTCGCGTTAAAAGCTCTGCAATTACACACAGAGTTAGGAAATTACTGGAAGGTGCGCGTAGTTTTTACGAAGCAACGAGCGCACTCAAGAAACATGTGGTCGGGCGCGTGAGCATTCTCCGAGGTTTACCAACACCGCGGTATATTAACAAAGTGTATGTTTATATGTTGCACTATCGCAGGCATCCTGATAATTGCGCGAATTATCCACCAACTGCTGACAGTGATGAAATGTGCGCAAAAACAAACATTACGTAACATTGCCCGCTTTGAACTTCTTTACGCTTACTTTCTTTGTTTTGATTTCAGTGTTATTACGAATTAAATCAGTGTTTCTGTTCGAAAAGAATGATGAGAAAAATATCCAAATCTAATTTGAATATAAGGTTATTAAGACTTGTTAAGTCTTATTAAATCCATGACAGTTATCAAAATTTATGAATCATATCTATTAAAACAATCATAGATTGAGTAACACTGGTGCAGGGAAATAAATAGGGCCCAAAAAGTGAAAGTTGGATGTATCTAATGCGCATATCTTATTTGTCTCGCTCAATCACGTGGAGTGCCTAAACAAAACGAGCCGTGACACTAAGTACCTAATATATTTTAAATATCACTTGTCATTAGTATTATGCATTATCTATTACGGTAGTTATGTAAGATTCGTGAGATTCATTATGCCCTCTAGCCATCACTTACTCCATAGTATTGATGTGCCGATGTACTCACCTTCTGTTGTTATAATAATGAAAGTTTACAAGGAACTCGTTACATTTAAACAATACATAATAATAAGAGATTGTTTTTCATACCTACTTAATTCTTATACTCTATAATGTTTCTTTTTTGCTCAAATAAATGCTTCGTATTTATTGAATATATAGAAATTGTATTTGCTTATTTCCAAGAGATGTTTAAATTTCATGTAATTTTTATAGTTGTTTTTTTTTTAATATTCATTAATTTTGTTTTTGCTAACGCATGACA
This sequence comes from Lomographa bimaculata, assembly GCA_948107665.1. Taxonomy (NCBI): domain Eukaryota; kingdom Metazoa; phylum Arthropoda; class Insecta; order Lepidoptera; family Geometridae; genus Lomographa; species Lomographa bimaculata. The sequence goes on along the minus strand of OX403600.1, from coordinate 9,281,951 downwards.
ATTGCAGTTAATTAAAGAGAGTAATTTCCGACTTGTCACTCTTTCTGGGCCGTCACCAAAACATATTTAGGAACTAAAATGCTATCTTGTCTGTCATCCATAATAAAGAAATGAATTTGTTTTATTTTTATTATCTGACATGTCACCAGCTTGTTACACATTTTTTTCATACAAATTATGAAAAAAATGTTATAAAAGTATAATAAAATACAAAAATTCAAGATATGACATGTATATATTTTTAAGCCTCTGGCATCTGGTATAGTATCAGCATATTACAAATATTGCCTTCCAAGACTCAGATTCTTCTGATGACATGATGCAATTGATTGTATATCTTTGCATCTTTTCACTTCGTTTACTTACTATAAACTCGATCACTATCCGCGAACCGGTTAACATTTCTTACATCATTTTTAATGTCGATAAATGCAGATAATTCATTTCCGACGTTGGCATCATTAACTATTCCACGTATTTTGGTGATATTTATCTCGCTATGCCATTATGAAGCCAAGTTACGTAAAACGTCTGACATTGCGCTTCATGGTTTCTTTAAATCCCAGAATGTCAATTTGAATGCTTCTTAAAGATAGCTGTAAGCAATTTTTGTTGAAAAATTATGTCTTGACTTTTCTGTTACAAACAAATATTATAATCAAAGTTATAAAGTTTTGTAAACATGCAAGGTAAACTTTGGGATAACAGGTGAAAAGCTGAAATCTTGACGTTTGTTATACGTACTTAACCTCGAAAAAATCGTCACCTTTTCTGAGAACATACGCCTTCTAGGGCCTATATATAACCAGCATTTAAATAGCTTTTATCCGTATAAAATATATAATAAAATCCTTTATTTCGGATATTACTACATAATTTTTCTTATACTATCTTATTTCTATATCTGTTAGACTCATATTTCAGTACAAATTGTCAAGTCAAACGGCGAAGGGCTGTTTGTTAGTGAACATAGGTCTTAGATTGCATTTTTGTTTGGATAGCAATAACCAACTTAGTCAAAGTAGGCAAGGTAAAACCTAAAGAAATAAAATTTCTCCAAAGACTAAAACAATAAGACTTGACAACATATGTTTCATATCCCACTACAAGCTATATTTTTATATTTACTACTTTGGGTAGATTTTAAACGAACATATATTAAACACATATTTGTGTCTCGTCAGAGATGAGGCAATGGCGCTCATATCTCATCAACTTATTATAATATAGCTGCTTAACTTCGGATGCCTCTAGCTTATCAATTTCGAGACCTGATTTCATGAATGTCTCTCGTCTCGTTACCAAAGTGAAAGTGATCCCTTTGACTGCACCGAGATTAATGGGACTCGTTAAAACTATCATTCATTCTGAGAGATGGGTCGGAACGAATGACGTCACAAATTGCTCTCCGAACAAATTATTTCTGGAGTAACCTCCTGACGCAATTGCATTAGAATATTTGGATTATAAATTACAGTATTGGTCGCAGTAATCTCTTCGATATGAAAGAATTATTGTGGTTTCAAAGCTAACGTCCGGTAAATTGCCTTATCTCGTGATGCTGAGAAATGCATCTCGATTGGAATGCTCATTTATGAACATAGATGATTATAAATTATTCGAATGTTTTGAAACGTTCTACATTTCCCGAATACAAGCATTTCATTCTCATTCGCCGTGTGCCAAAACTGTATAGAATTCAAATCAATGAATGGATTCATCAGTGTCTCAGTGGCTTTCAAACGTCAAGCAAATTATTTTGATAGATATGTTTGATTAATCATGCTATTTGCACGCATATTATTTAACTTTGTTACAACAGCATTAATAATGCTAATAAACTTTAAGCTGCCAACCTAATGAGTAAGTCATTTGACGCTCATTATCGCTGCTTCACTTATGCGATACTTAGAGTACTTTTCTAGATATGACTTTCTATCTGTGATTCAGTACAATGAGTGCTCAGATCTCAGTGACGCATTAGTGGATACCTTACCAATTAAACGCTAGGCGGACAGGATAACGACATGCCGTATCTAGAAAGCCATCTGCTAATGGTCCTTGAGCAATGTAGACTTATGACTCGACGTTTTTAGTGGGTATGTTTGTACTCTCTATATTTTATTTACTACTTAATTATTTAATTGAGAACTTAATTGAGAACTACCCGTTGGCTAAGTTGAGTACGCGTACCTTCTAAGCCGGGGTTCGATTCCACAACACAAGTATTCTTTCCAAAGAAAATTTGTGTTTTTGTTTGTGATTGTGTGTGTGATGTGAATGTTTCCGGCACCCACAACACAAGTCTTAGCGTGGGGTTGTGAGTGTAAAATTGAAGTGCATTGAGCAAACTTGAGATAAATTTCGATAATGATATCTTATATTACTATATAAATGATAACAGTAAGCGAGGCTTATTTTAATGTTACCAGTACTGAATAAGTATTTTAGAAAACTATTTTTTGCCGCAAGGAAATTTATTTGACCCATTCTTTAAACATATACATAGCAATCGAATAATAACTATTGCTGTTGAAGCATTTTTTTCTCCATCTACATTGAAACTACGCAAATACACGTAACGCGACCAGATCATTAATTTGATTATTATTTGAATATTATAATAATCACTCATCATAGTAATAAAGTGGAAGAGGAAAATCTATCTATACACTGAAGTTTTTGTGTTGCTTTTTGTAACAGCTTTAGTGTTGCTCAGAAAATTATAGCGGTACTACTTTCGACATCTGCTTCACCGCATGGGGTTAGTTTAGCGTTAATTGTAACTGTCAGTAGTTTTTTGTTCATTGGCATTTAAATTTTTAGTTTTGTAGTTGCTATTTTCCGTATCGTGACAAAATAAATTGAATATTGTATAGAAGAAGTTATTATACAAAAACGTTTCATAATGAAACAATAGCTCTATATATATATATATATGTTTACTGTTTTTTATATGTTTTGCATTGAATTCATCCGAACTATATAAATCTTGATAATAAATAAATAACATATTTTTATTTATTTAAATTTCTTCATTAGATTCGTAATAAATAAAAAAATAAGCCCGCATATTCGTGCATTTCGTAATTCTAGTCCTTAACCAGGCTCTCTGCGCTCATAAAAGTAAAAAGATAAATAATAAAAATATAAGATTCAGGCGATACTTTTATCCCCTAAATCTTTGAAAATTTCTAAGCTCCTCAATCAAGCTTTTCAAATTATTTTACATTAAATTAGTTAAGAAGCCGCGTCGTGTCATTCGGATCTACAATATAAAAAATAATTTCACTTTTAAGAATAACAATGTATAAAGTAACAAAGACTACTTTTGAAAACTTTTGTTTCCACCGGGAATCGAACCCGTTACTCCTTCTTAAGAAGGCGAACGCTCACTCGTACATTTAATACCTACTTGAATAGAGTTAAAAACTTGTTAGAGTGCAAATAGTTTAATATCCTCTACTAACTAACTTCTAACTCCTAAGGATGTTTGGAAGAGACCGCTACTTATAGATAGGGCCGCCGAGTGTACTGTTATGATGAGGATAAAATAGTAATTTTATGTTATACATAATTATTTTTTGTGGTGTGCAATAAAGATTATATGTATTGTTTTGTATTGTATAGTGCTTGTTTTCTAGTCGGGCCATAATAGTAAGAGTTTACAAATATTAGATTACCAACCAAATACATCTTAAAAACATTTCGATATCAATTCCTATTATTTATTGTTATTATCTTACATATATTGTCTTTATCCCTTATCCATGCACGCCTCATGTCATTTCATTTTCCACCGCTGGATGACTGGTAGAGAATGCTTTTAGCATTAAGTCCTCCTTTTGTACACTTTTATTGTGCAATAAAGTATTAAATAAAATCATTTCATGTTTATACAATAAATCAAAATTTATTGTTTTCAAATGAACCAAACAAATAACATATATTTAATTTCCATTGTTCTCGTATGAAATTGAAAATTAAAATACATTAAAATTAAGTAGCCGGCGCATACCTTACAAACAATAGATATTATTAACTATTCTCTAAAGTGTCTTCTTATTCGCCTTGTGTATTCATGAGCTAATTACTCTATTCAAAGTTATTCTAACGTCATAACCATCGGTCAAAGTCTATATCCCTTCTACCAAGACGTGCTGGTGCGTAAGTTCGTGACAGAACTCCTGAAATGGGCATATCGGGCGATCGGTGTGGCCGCTCACGGAATTACCCATGTTTTATCCTTATTATACACGTAATAGAGCATATATTTGTATAAATCGTCCTTGAGTAAAAGACATGCGTGTATCAGTAAACAATCGATAGTACCGTCGTGGACAAGACAACCCATCGCGCATGGATAATGCGCTCAAGCATCCACGACGCATAAAGATGAGGGTGAACGTCGTTGATTTAAGCTTTAAGCTCTTGACTATGCATTCTGTATTTACCACCGTATTTTATTACATCATTTGTATTCAATACTTCCTTTATTAATTCACCAAAAGCGTTTCAAACGATCGGTGGCTGATGGTAAGCCGCGCGCAATTACAAGTTCCAAAGTTTTGTAATATTATTTATGATATTAGTATTTACTATGTAATTCGTATTTATTGGAGAAAGTTATTTTGAAAGCGAATGTGATGTAAACGTATCAAAAGATTAGTTTTTACTACATTTTATTATCATGTTTATTTATGTAAGTAGGTATTTATGATGCACGTCATAGTCATTTCTTAAAGTATAATCCATAATCTTTCTTGTATCTAGTTTGTTAAAAGTTTTTTAAATTATGTTCTGCGGTCACGCAATGACTCTCTAAGGGACTTGATTTGTTCGTGCGTTTTGTTCTGCCGTCATAAGGAAAAAAGACGTATGTGACATTTTTGACAAAATTGAGTTATAAACATCAGAAATGTCTTTACTATTTAGTATATACGTCTAAATTAAAAGTAAGATTTAGTTGGTTGCGTTTATTAAAACGCAATTTTTCTTAAGTAAAAATACTAGTATTCGATGATGTTTATAACTCAATTTTGTCAAAAATGGAGATACGCCTTTTTTCCTTATAACGGCGGTATACAAAACGGAAGCACGGGCGCGCGCCTTGGGCGCTTTGAATATCATGTCTCTAATATTACTAGACAACATGAAGCCGTAAAGCTGCATAAATACCTTCAGAGGGCCTGAAAAAATCTGATTCCAGGACTACGTTATAAACGATTAGTCCACAAGATAAGCAAACAAGCACTTCGATTCGATATAAATTGTTTTATAAAACGTTTCCCTATGCGTAAAATAGTCGGGTAGCATATTACTATCAGAATAAAAAAACCAGGAAGACATCATCGATCAGTAAGAAACTTCGCAGAATACCAAATTAAGAATTCAAAGGTATATTTTCAAACCCAGTTATTAAATTTGCATCTTCGAATTAAGCTCCATTGTTTGTATCCAAATTACCAACCAAATTACAGTCTAGATTGCCCTACATTCAATTATTACGGGAACTATGGATCAAACGGTGATACAAAAGAATCTTTATAAGAGGACAGAACGGTACTTATAAACAAAAGAACAATAGTTGCTAATAATCTACAAAAGGTATTGATTTGAGCTACAAAACATCCTTGAAGAAAGTGGGTAGAATAATAATTGATAAATGTTTGATAGTGGGCTTTCTCCGAAAACAAAGGCTTCGCGAATAATTTAAATACAAGGTTACGAGAGCAAATGTTCACATAGAAGGAAATTGATTAAATTCGAATTGAGATGATTCATCGCCTTGTGCTGTGAGGAATGAAACAGAATTGGCTTGATCGAGCCACCCAAGAGATTTACTTCTACAGTGACGGAATAGAATGTCATACAGTGATATAGGCAGTACCTCAACTCTATAATTAAATATTACCAAGAAGAATTTACCTCCGTATCATTATTCTTGAGTTTGCAAAGTAGTTCACATTTGTCAGTGCTATGTGGAATTAATTATGTAGTAGTACCTATGACGAAGCCAGTATTATTAACGAAGGTGACATGGTTGTAGGCGGGGGTCAAACCGGTTGCACTGATTGCTAAATTGGCCAGATCGCTACTAAGTTAGTTCTCATATTAGGTATGCTGTTTGTCCAATTACACTTCAAACTGATATTACAAATCCGATTTACTATCAGACGACGTGGCGGACATCGCCGCTGGGCACTGCTGGTTATAAATAATTAAGTATACATTTTACAACGTAACATTTATTGTTATTTATCTAGATGATAATCGTGGCACATCACATTAGATCCAGGTTACAAAAAATATATACATATAAGTTGTTCCTTGTCTACTAACTCTCTCGATTGTTAGTTAAAAGACAACAGTTGTCAAGCTACATTGGATTCCTTAAGGCGGCCTGAAGAATTCTCAAATAATCACAGCCCACATTCCATACGGCAAACTAGTGGAAAATCACAGAGGTATTCTATCCTACCGAATGAACCAGGCGCAGAGTTAAAAGAAAATTCAATTAATATTGAAACAAAAAATAGACTTGACAAAAATAAAGTAAAATATTAAACAAACAGTCAAAATTATTTAAATTAACAAAACTTGAAAAGAAAATTATTGAAGTAAAAATTCTGAATTATTTTGAAACGCAATTCGATTTTCAATCCAACCTTATTTCAAACTTTCAGCCTAAAACAACATAGTAACATCTCACTACACTGTTTCCAGCTATTTTACGTACTGTTTATAGCATTGTGGTTTTAGACTAATGTTTGTAGAACGCTGATCGCGTGCTTGCGTCTGCGCAACACGCACATGCTATAAGCAGGAGCTCTATTATGGATGTAAAATGGAAAATTGGATAATACCTCATGAATTACTGAAACGTAGAAATAGTATTATACCTAACTCAAGCCAACCTTTTTTGCAATCTTGTCGGGAATAAACTGCAGCAAAGGTTAAACTTATTACAGTAAGTTTGAGTTTTTAGTGCACAAATTTCTTGAATTTATTGCTTATCATAGGTACTTAGCAGTGTTCTTGTAAAGAACTTGCGTTAATTTAAAATCGCGACACTTTTCGTGACAGACGTTAAGTTTCCTAATTTTCGTGACAACTGTTCCACTGCAATATTCTACCACAATCCACTTGCATTCGCTCGCAGTGTCGAAATTAGAAATTCTCAAAGCCCTATTAGGTGTCGCTTTCCACTTCCCTTTACAAAACTTTGTTTGCCTTGAATACGATATCTTTATCAACAATTTCTTAAAATGTTCACGTTTATGTTGACATAGTTAGGAGTACCGGCTAATATTAGTGGTTTCCCTTTGGATATCATTAAAGTCCATACCTGCATACAAATTCAAACACACGTGTCAAATATTACTTACAAAGTATGACGACCTGAAAACGGCGACATCGTTTACAATGACCTGCGCTAGCATTCCTATTGCCAAGTTGTCACAACGTACACGAGTCTACAAATAGTCAAGGTGCTTACTACACAAATTTACATTAATAGCCAATTGACGATTCAGCGTATTTCGATCGGCATAGTGTCCATTGCTCTACCAGCTCTACCAGTTTGGATATGACACATGTTCGCGTACATATGTGACTGAATATAGACGCAGCTAGAATATAAATACAGACGGCAGAAGTATGCGGCCGATCAACATTCAGATCTGTTATTTTAAGACTAACTGGTAGTTACGATATAAGAACAACAAATGAGGCGCTCTTGAGACAAAAATAAAATTCGTGTTAATGGTTTTAAAATCCATCGAAACGAATTAAAGTGATAGATAAAGTTAGAGAAAGGACTATAAAGGGAATTGGACGGCCGAAGTCCAACCAAGCGTCTCGTGCGCCGTTTAATCGAATTACGGACGGCGGAAGGCCAATGATATAATTTAACTGGTTTAATTCAATCAGACACAGCTGGGGTCGATGAATTCAGGTTACTCTGCCACAGAAACAACTCCCAACATCATTGTTCGTTATTCAGGCCAATACCATAACAGAAATAACAACGAGTACTGCTTGTACGAACAACGTTTATTAAATTAAACGTTGTACTCTCGACACAGTTACATCGACACGTTTTTAATTTATGTCCCTCTCTAAAATATTTTTGATTAAAATCTGTCACTGCGATATGTATGCCGTGTTTGTATTGTATATTTAATTAAAACTATTACTCAACTGTTATTCAACTGAGTTGACAACCAAATGGCAATCGATAGCTATTAGGAGGGTGTCGCAAGCCAGTCGGAAGTTTCGACACTGTATTATCGCTAGATGAATTATAATCATCTGTTCGAATTAATGTAGTATGGTTTTAAATTGGTTAATTGGCCGGTTGTGTGCGGTTCGTTTCCTGTGACCTGCGCTCAGTAGTTGTTATGGGGCAAACGTTTAGTAATCTAGTACAGAACGTCGGTTGACTTCGATACGACTGCGTGTGGTCTGATTTCATCATCATCATCAGCATATATTATACACCCCCTGCTGGAAGTCGGTAACTCTCGCAGATTCTAAGTCCTTTATTAACGCTGGCACAGTGCGGGTTGATGGATGACACATAATCAGAGGTGTCTAATTTAACTGAAGCAAATTAAGTTAACAAATCAACATTTATACTCAGAAATTAAGACATTAGTTACCTGTTCAATATTAAACCTTCGTAAATTTCTCTACGAATTTGAATTCCTTCAATATGTAGATGAAATGCGGGCATAGGGTACAAATATTTTTTTACGAGATAAATATTGAAAATTGTAATAAATCCTAGCTTCTAGGCTTCTTTCACGAATTAAATGATGCTCTTGGATGTTGCAATCCTGGGTGAATAAGCTATATATGTGACATACTCTACTTGCGTCCATCGCAATGTACCCATTGCCCGAGGCTTACGCGTGCCTTTACACACACAATCACGAATCTCTTTAATTATAACCACTCACTATCCATTCTGCTGGTATGTGTAGATGATTTATATGCTATCTGTCATTTGTAAATAACTTTGACCCATTGAAACTATTGTATACATCGAGATACGGCTTTTTTTCGCAACGATCGGTTTTTAGGTTAGGATTGTTTTCTTCGATCATCGGTGAGATATCAAAATATCTACGACAATATATTGTAAGCCATAAATTATAGTGTTTTATTTACTGTGGGATTTTGTGATTGACTTTTACTTTTTGATACTTCAGTTCTATTTGTGCTTAACTCTGATCCCATTTTATAGTTACGTATGGCGAGACAAACTTGGATTGTAAGTATGTATTAACAGTGAAAACATGTATTTTATAGATCTGATAACATTCTTAGATTTATAGTTCTATATACTCTCCATTTTTATTGAATGATAATAATTATATAATAGATGATCTTTAAAATAAATCGTTTATTTGTAAACTATGAGCTGGAAATAGAGCAAATACCTTAAGGGTTTAGTGATTCTACCTTGTTAACACTCTTTAAAGTTATAAAACATCGACTTAAACATGGCATCAGTATTCGTGACAAACGTTGCAATTTAAGGTGGATTAATCCTACGAATTATATAAATCCGAAAGTTTGAGTGTAAGTGTGTGTGTGTGTGTGTAAGTATGTAAGTATGTTTGTTCTCTCTTCACGCTTTAACGCTGAATGGATTTAGATGACATTTGGAATGTACATAGATTATACCTAGGATTAACACATAGGCTACTTTTTAACTTGAGAATAGCGGGCGACCCGCGCCCGCTATTATCAAGTTAAAAAGTAGCCCAGTAAATATTACAGTAGCACGGCTAGTAAATATATTATTTTTCAAAAAAAAACATAATGAACTTGAGAAACGCACGCTTATTTTGTCACTACCTGATTGATGTGTTTATTATAATAAAATGCATGTGTGCTATTTTGAGTTTTTTTTTTGTTTTCTACATATTGGTCTTTATTTCTTTTATAACGAATTTATTTACACAAAATGCATATTTGTTTATATATAGACAAAAAACAATCACGGAAAAAACCTTCATAATAATCACTTGTATTTAAAAATTAATCTGTGTAGGTACCTAATTTACTAGTGCTTAAAAACTTAGGGCGGGCGGCGCGGCATGTATCTCGTAGGGCAGACGATGCAAGCTCGCGCGCGTTGCGCGTACGATGCGCAGCAGTCCCCATCGCGCACCGCTGCAGGACGCACGAGTCCGCAACACTAGCGACTCCCGCGCATTTCACTCGCGTATACTACGACTAGTAAACATAAACATAGGGTCGTACGTGACCCGCGAACAGTGATGTCCCTGTGCGAGTGACCACTGCTACTGCAGTACAGTTAAAAAGGACTATTCAATGATGCATGTGAGTGATAGTTTTTCTTAGATTCAATTAATTTTATGGATATATCTGTTTTTATATTCTTTTTTATATTTCTAAAGGTAGTGTTTATAGATAGGCTCACTTTGAAGAAGGCCGGTCGGTCTTCTATTTGTGGGATTTAGTCAATATTTAAAACGCAGTTTTTTTTTTAATGTTGCGTGTAGATAAGTTTTACAGAATCATCAAAATGCTAGCTCGGTTAAACGCAACTGGGTTTATTATGTATTGTCAACTGAACAATGGCGGTTCTAGCAACTGTATTACAGTGTCTATAACAATTGATTTTCTTTAGTTAATGGCTACAATGGTGGGACAGTAAACCAAGTTACTAAACATCCTGCCATACAAATGTATGGCGGCTATAATATCAATTAGTTCTTAGTTGATACCTACTAGGTATCTATTAACATGTATTTTATGTTATAACTATGTAGGTATCATTATGGTGTTTTACTATGCGTATCCTGTTATTTTCCTTATCCAATTCTTATGTTATTTACCTAGAATCTCAATTGAGTGACATGTTAAATATTTAATGGTTAACATTAACATTGCGTATTATTGGCCTTAGCTTAGATATGTACCTACTTCTTCAACTACCTCAATCAGGATAAAATATTATCCAAGGGTAGTGACAACATTAAAAAGATAGGCATCTCGTCTTAAACAAAATTGTCTATGTATCACATAGGTACATAAAATAATTTACACAAAAAATTTTTCTTAGAATTTTTAGTAAGTACCTATATTTTTATTTCAAGTATAGGACTATACTTGAACATATTATTCGGAGAGAACAACTACTAACTTTAAAAAAGGCAAATTATCTCCTGTTCCCTATTTATGCTATGCCTATTCAATGAGCTCTTACCATAAGTTCCCTCGACACGACTCTATTTCAATTTGCAAATACAATGCCTGTTTGATAAACATTTTACACCGAGCTAACAACACTGCACACGTAATGTATTGGGAGGAAAAAAAACGGTGATTATGCAGCAGGTCTGATTGTAATCATGGCATACAATGTTCACCACAATGCATACTGTAATTCTCATGAAACCTTGAGTATCATCGGAAATTATCATTTAACTAAGCACTGTGTGATTGTAACAACCATTTTGCACGGAAATAGTTAAGCTCAAAATACGGCCTCATTTAATACGGTCAATCAAGAAAAGAACCTGGGTTCAAAACGAGGATACGAGCATAGCATGTCTCATTATAAAATTACTAACACGCAAACAAAATACTTCCAAAACAAAAATATATACCTACAATGCAGTCTAATAGAACAACGGTCAAACGACGACCTCATTCTTACCTGAGTCTAAGAAAAATTGTTCATAATTACCTAATGAATAGGCCCAACATGGCTGGGGGCAATTTGGGTCTGCTTGAGCGTGTTGCACCTCAATATAAACGAGCCTTACTGCTAGTTGCATAAGCCTATTGGAAAGCTTCAGTACGGGCATCCATATACGATAGATTGAATAGTGTTTCATAATGATCGTTCCGTAATTACCCACTCCGAACCAGATTTATGGGTGAGTAGCCCAAAACTCCATTTAAAAGTTCACCTCGAAAATTACGTGATTGATCGAATCGAATTAATTTATTCGACGCAGAATGTTTCCAATACTATAATCTCTTTTCACTCTCGGATAATTAAAATCATGGCAGCGTAAGTGGAGCGCAAGATTTACGACGCATTACATATTTTAATATGTAAGTAGTTATTTCCATTCAATGCAAAATGGAACCAGTGACACTCCTCGATTTGAGATCCTCCGATATTCTGCAGTGATAAATCTTAACTGTCCTTAAGCACGAACAAACATTTAAAAGTAAACATTTGGAGGCCAATTGCCTTCAACAATTCCATTAATATAATTCATATGAGCTCCAGCTACCTTAAAATAGTTTCAAATGAATAATTTATCTTATACTAATTTGTTTTATAAAAGAAGGCGTATCTAATCCAGTCCTACCAATTTAAAAGTTTGAAATATATCTTCCTATGGCTATATCCCTGCGGGTTACACCATTAAAAATCCTGTGATTATTTTTAATAGCTATAGTTGCTCAGGGTCAAGATAGAAGTAAAATTTCCTGATAAAATATAATTTGTATCTAATCTCTAAGTCAGTTATGGTTAATTATACAGCTTTGACTAAATTAATGAGACGCTAATTAATTTGCATAATTAGGTTAAAAGTGAGCCAGCGATAATCTTTCGAGCAGGTATAATTTCTTCAATTTACTCCATTACTATCCAGACAACCTGCAACATCAATGTAAAAATATCAAATTATCCACGGCAGCTAATCTAAAAAAAATAAGCATAAACCGTTTTGCCATAGTATACGTTCAATTTGATGCTCAAATGTGGTCAGTCGCGAATTAATTGGACGTTTTAAAAACAGACAACAAAAGGATGGTACCTTGAAACTAATTTCAAGATGTTTCTACAAGTGCAATGACAAAAAACTAAGGCTGGATGTCTGCAGCGGCGCGCGCGTGCTCGACGACAGACGTAAAAACATCAATTCGATACCTTTGCTGCAATTACTGAAGACGAACCATCCTTATAAGGACCACGCATCTGTCAAGAAATATAACGACCATCAACAGGTTATCGTAACAACAGCCTTAACCTTTCAGCAACAACTTTGTAATTAAAACAGAGTTAATTATATCACTCTTTATTTTTTTATTATCTTTTTCAAACAAAGATGGTAACCTTCAGAAGTATACGACAAATAACACCAAAACAATGGTAACCTATCCAATAGAGGAGTATGAATAATAACCATAGAAATACATGAGAGGCATAGTTTACAAGAGTGTGTTGCGTCATGCATGGTAATAAGAAGATATTACAAAATTACTTGCTATTGTTCTGCGTTCGCGGAACGTTGTTTCTTGGGCGCCTTCGACGGCTAATAGGACTCGCTTCATTGTACATCTCCGATGGTTCCCACCAATCTACACAAAATCTGAAGGAAGTTAGAATAAGTGGGTAAAATTCTTTGAACTCGCTCTATATAGCGCAACCGTATTATTAGTGATTACCAAAGAAACGTCACGTACTTCGTAAAGTGTGAACGTAATGGTTGCGTGACGGGGCACAAAGGAACGCTTTCTAGTCAGGGGCGTCGATGCCTAAGGATAAAACGAAAAGTGAGTTGTCAATGCAATTTGTGCAGCTAAAGATAACGTGTGCACCACGTGTTGGGAGCAAGTTTAGTGACCCCCTGACGTCATGACGTCAGGAGTCGTCGGCAGTCATTAGCCGGCGTCCTGCAGAGATCGGCTCCGTCTGAGCCCACCACGATCCAACAAATGTTTGATTGTTTTCTGCCAACAATAAACAACCTCACAATACCGGGAGAATGTACCTTTGTAATGAACACGAAATATTTCAGTCCTAAACAAAGTAATAAAAGGAACAAGCTTGGTGATAATCTTGAAAAAAAAGGTAAATACGTGAAAAATTACTCGCACACAAATCATCAACCAGTTCCGGACCAAATTGGTCCCATTTCCAAGATGGGGCGTTTAAATTACAGTTGTATGCCCTTAAACCAGGTGGTGGACGTGACTAACTGAAAGGATTCCAGTGGACCGGTGACCGGTTTGGGAGAAAAAACCAACTCGTGCCCAACGTCCTCCACGAGGCTACGTGACTTTGGATGCAAGAAAAAATTATTTCAGTATCGTGGAGTCCTAACAAAATATTTGCTGAACATGACTGTTTTGTTTGGTAAAATTACATAAAAATCATTGAAAATAAGACACAGTTTACCCCTACATACACCATGCATTCTGGCTGCATCGTAGCAGTAAAGTTATGATCAACAATTACAGGACTGTTATCCCTTTGTGTCTTCACGCCATATAATTAGCTAAAATACCCACCATCGCTAAGTCACTGAGGGACGTGTAAAAACTAAAACGTTTTGTGGCGTCCGTCGCCTGAGTCCAGTAATTGCTAGGGAAGGACGTTGGGTTCGTGTACCGCAATGTTGGAAATGTTGGGATTACTTTCCGGGAACCACGGCCTGCGCCCGCGCCGGTCCACTGTGCCCGCGGCACTGGGGACTGGGTCCCTATAAATTACCAAGTCATAATACAGGAATAAGTAGCCGTAGTAGTGACATTTATTTTTATGCTTTCTTTATTTTGTGGGATGGTGTGTAGCTCTTAAGTACTCTTAGTATGCAATAGAGTTGTTCGGAAAATTATGTACCTTTCACAAGCTTGTACAAGATGTACCATTCCTGGAGGAAGAATGGTCAAAATCAATTATTTACTTACTCGTTCTCTTCTACTTTTAAAAGTAGAAACATATAATATACATGTCATAATTTCCAAACGCAATTATAGTTTTTCATTATAGTAACGCAATTATTTTCCTACCTCCTCTCCATCCAAAGGTTGTCTGGAAGAGATCGCTTTAAGCGATAAGACCGCCCATTGTACTAGTCTAAGTTAGTTTTAAGGTATTTAATGTATTTTCCTTTATTTCTGGTGTACAATAAAGAGTTTATCTATCCATAGTTTGTCAATATCAGAAAGAGCGTTCAATATGAACAATAAACCATGAATAGAAACCTCTAAGTAAAAATCATTGATTTATGCTTTAGATACGCTATTTAAACACTGTGCATAATGGTTATTTGCAATCGTGATTGTTCTATCGTATAATTGTGAATAATTATTGATATTCCAAGCCCAAGGTGACTACGTCCTTTATAACATTACTTTAATGATAGGACCATGTTTAATTTTCAATTTTATTATGTTACGTAATGTACAGAAGCATTGAGATATTGACAGCAGATAATTAAAACGTCACGATGTGTACTATGAAGATATAGGTAACTGCTGTACAACTAACATACTTAGTGGTAATTGAATAAAGGTCTTTGCTGGCAGGCGTATTGTTCTGGGATCAAAGATGCGTTTTATTTTTCTTTGTAGGGTATTATGCAAATGCTACATTCACGCATTGACGGCTAATGTATTTAGCTTAACGCTAATATGCATTATGTAACACGTATTGAGATGTAGGACGATGATAACATTGATGTTATACTGATAAGTTAAAAGGTTGCCCATAAATCATTACATATTCGATGAAATGTTCTTTAATGATTCGACCTCATAATTCACCTTTTATTTCATCCAGTTCTATATATACATTTAATAAAATAAATAAATAAAATAAAAAATCAATTTATTGCCAGAAATAACAAATGACATTTAATAAATTTTCCCCCGAGCCCGTTTTACCATCTAACAACAAGACAAACAGTCAAACGTCATCCATTCATGGTTGACGTACCTGCAGCTTGCTCGAAGCGTTTCGCTTCTACGTTTATTGTCCGTACTGCGAGGGAGTGGAACTCATTGCCTGCGTCTTTGTTTCCTGAGCTGTATAATCTGGCAGTCTTTAAGTCAAGAGTGAATAGGTATCTTCTAGGCAGGCATGCTACATATTCGGCCGCATCATCGCTTTCCATCAGTGAGATAGTGGTCAAATGCTTGCCTATCAAAAATAAAAAAACAATACATAGAGTAGTCATTACATACGTCTCTGACACACTCGTGAACAAACATAAAGAGTTTGTTCTTAATTGAACACCAGATTAAGATTACTTACAAGATAAATTACGACGTTATGCAAAAGTATGTCACGCTGCCGTACTCGATTGACTAGTTCACCGGATTGAGTATCGACTCGAGTCGTGAATCGAGTGGCCAGTCGATGATGTGTAGCCGATGATGTAAATTGATAAACAATGCCGCCGGTTACGCAACGAGAAAGCGGGAAACAAGAAGCTAGCGAGTTATCGAATCGCCGCACAGCGACCCACTCTTTTCTATTGTTTTAACTTTTAACCAACAGAATCGATTTTGTCACGATTCTGTCATCTCGATAAATAAATTCTCGAGTTTCGTAACGCAGGTAGATAAATTAACTCCTTAGCTACCTGGCGTCTATCCCTGCTCGTATATCATAAGACGACGCAAATCCGATCAAATATTTAACGGTATTCGGATTAATTCTTCAACGCACCGGATTTTGGGAAATAAAATACCCATCTAATGTGATTATTACGTAAACTTCTATTTTTCTGCTTTTACGCTAACAAATTGTAATTAGGCAAGAAATATGTAAATGACGTCGGTGAACGTTAATAGCAATAAATTTTATTTATCACAGGTATCTATGGTTTTTATAAAGGTTATACTGCCGTCATAAGGAAAGGAGATTTAAATGCATCTTTGTCAAAATTTAGTTTAGTTTTTTTTATGTTTGATAGGCAAGCATTATAACTATTCCCCTAAGCCCTTTGTACCATACAAAGGGCTTAGGGGAATAGTTATAGTTATATATATTATTGGAATCAGGAAAAATAGATAGTCTTTTTTCTTTATGACGGCAGTATAGGCATGGTATAGTACACAAACATGATGCTGATGAGAATATAACCTGGATATATAGGCTTTGCTTGGTAATCTATATACTGTGTCTTAAGGGACCGCGACCGGGTATTTTATTAACTGATAGCGTTTGACCTCTATCTCATCTGGTTTGCGTTTGACCGTTTATATATTATAATGGTAAGATTGTTTGTAATAAGTTTACATTAAGCTTTATAACTTGGGCTGAGTATGTATGTGGCTTTTATCTAATAAATCTTTAAACCTTTTAAATCTGGATGTCGTCGAGGATGGTAAAATACGACTTTACTACGGTGTAGTAGTACAGCTAGTTAGGGGACCATTAGAAAAAGAAAGGCATTTTCTAATAATCGTCTAACTACAGTTTAGCCTCAGTGACTTTGAATATCATCAATATTACCTTCATCGCATCCCAAACCGGTGGCAGGATTCAAAACCGCGACCAATCGTTTCTTTTACCACATGGTTGCCACCAAGCTATCGTAGCTTCATAATAAGCCGCCATATGATGTTACACCAGATTCGAAATCTAAGCCCCTGAATATGTAGGTGTGCTAAGCATAGACAAGTTTACCATCCTCGACCATATTGTCACTTACCATCAGGTGAGACAGTGGATAAACACTAGCCTATCAGAGATAAAGTTAGAATGGGAACATGAAATTAAAATCCAAAGAATAGAAACATATTATGTTTATTGTTATATTATTTGGTGGTGCTTATTTTGTAAAAAGTTGCCGAAATAATATATTTCAAAGTTACAAGCAAATTTTTAAAATAATAATATATTAGCATCTTTCATAAAACACGTTCTTCCAGGGAAATATGATTAATTTATTCTATACGTATCGGTAAAATTGATATTTGTAATTGATGTTATTTGATTTAAATACCTTAAAAATCTTAATTCTACACGCGAAACTGCGTAACTGATATATTTTCAATGTGCAATACACCCATGAACAATTGACTACGGTTACAAACGTTTGCTAATTAGACGGGTGCACGAACTTTAAAAAAATTCATGGAAAATCTGGTTATGAAACGACAGACCAACAAAACAGGCCAATTAACTTTTTTCAAGTACTGCGTAATGTTGTACTGTTGACGTATATGTCACTTATCTGTCCAATCAGTGGATTGCGCACATACTGGGGCGTACCACCCTGGCGTGGAGTGTATCACATGGTATTTCGAGAGTTCGGTCAAAGAGTACTATTATTTATGCTGTGCCAAAGGTCAGTGGAAGTGACCGCGAGGGCGATCAGATCTCGCCTCAATTAACCGGCCTATACATGGCTCGCTGCGAGATTTAAGGCGCACTGTACACTGCTGCGTTACGTGCCCGCCCCAAGCCATGTACTTTCTCCCATGAACTTATTTAAAAACGTCTCCAACGCATGATTGACGTCTCCTCTATTGTTAACTTTAATAGTTACGTAACTAAATTTGATGTGCCGTCACTCAAAGAATATTCTCAAAAGAGTGGGTTTTGTTAATGTGTAATGATGCGTATGCTATGTGCTTGCCATTTAATTGTGAAGCAACAGATATGTCCGTTTAACCTATGTGTTAGCGTGGTTGCCAAATATGCGGGCTAGCTGAATGCTTTGTTGATAAACTGTAACTTTGTGATGAAATGTTGCAGTTGGTTACCTTGTCAATTGCCTTGTTGAAATAGTCAATAATACACTTTCAATAAGTCATTGAGGTGTCAGATGAAGAAAAAACTTCAAGATTTGATAGGCCATATATTAATAAGTGACTATTCAAAACAGCTATAACATCCCCTTTATTTAAGCATTTAAATGCTATAGCCAGCTCTTCTCTCGACCAATTCTCATTTAAATTCAGTCGTTTTTTTATTTTTTTAATCCTAAATGGCTATTGTAAAGGCTGCACATTAAACATCGGAACGTGCGAATTTGTTTTATCGCCAACGTTAATTGTTGGCCGCCGTCGAGTGCAATTCAACTTGGCAGCTCATTTGAAAGATTGTTAAATTTTACGAGCTTTTTTCTTGTACTTGTTTTAAAATGAGAAGGGCTGGAGGCTCGCTTTGAACCAATGCGGGCCGTTGACCGACATCTCATCGTGATGCGGCACAGGAAATTTCGGCATTGGGGAACCACGGAGCAGCTCTTGTAAATACTATTTAATTAAAAACTCCACGCTTAATATCTTCTTCTGTATAACTGATGTTGGCTTTCTGTGGCAGCTCGTAATTATTACCAGACAGTATTTCGTGTCAGTGTGCTTTAACAGTGCCGCTGCTTGTTATAGCGAATCGGAGCGTTTTACGACACGCCCGGTACATAAAACTTTTGAACTGTGAAATCTTGTGTATTGTTTTACATTATTTATTACTAAGTTACATAAATTTATGTCTGAATATTAAATATATTCATAAGGAGATCGTGATGTTGGAGATACGAGATAGCTGACTGAGGTGTACCTTGAAAACGGTACGATTTATTAGCAGATATTTTAGTAGTCTATGTCATATGTATTTCTTGGTAATCCTTTCAGTCGTTATATCTCTATAATGCTTACACATTAAAATTTACTTTCGGATTTGTAATATATTAGTGTAATAGATGTTTAATGGATAACGGGTAAAATGTAAATAGGTTATAATTGTGAAATTCACATATCAGTGATTTTTACTTTTAATATAATCAACTGAATTAAGAAATGCTGTCGGTTAGTCTTATATATAAATTATATGATCTGATCGGAATTATATGATGATAATAAAAAAAATATTTCAGTCGATATTAATCTATATAGAGTATTTATTTATTCCAAGACCTAGTTTTACAATATAAATATTTAAGTAATAAAAAATGTTTAAAATGGTTAATGACGATCTTTAATGTTATATATAAAATCTATTTGTTAGTCTCACAAAAACCCGAGAACTGCTCGACCGATTTGGCTGATTCTTTTTTTGTTGTGTTCGTAATTGTCAAGGCAAGGTTTATAATCCGTCGAATTTTTTTAATCCGTCGGAAATTGCACCCGGGTGATGCCGGGGCGGAACGCTAGTATAAAATAATTATAGGTGTATGTTTGCAAACCGATAAATAAAACTATTTTAACAAAATATGTGTAGTTAAGAACACTTCGAAGGATTAAAGCGCGTTGAAGTCTTTTCCATGACCAATTCTGTTTAAGTTTTGTACTCCGTCTTGCAATGAAACGTTTATTTAGTCGATAATTACACATATTAACACTGATTATCACAATTAAAATACAGACAATGTGAGACGTGTTCTAGTTAACTGTTAGCTCAACACACTTGTAAAATGCACAAAGGTTGCGTTAGTCCGTTTTTAGGCCATTCGTCAGTTTGGCTTCAATGGTTGTGTATTAGCTCATATACATGTTAGGAGTCTTAGGTCATAATTGCATGGTCAAACATGTTTACCATCGAGCATAAAAAAAAAGTCTATATATATATATATGACGCTACTTATATGTTACAGATTTTTTTACACGTAACATATATGAAATTTCATACATATGACAGCAATGTGTAGTAAGGATTATTCATACGAATTAAATGAACCAGTATATTGATAATGTTAAACAACCGTTATAATATAAAATACAAATATACTTATCATTATAATTTTCAGTTGCACCCCGCGGCTTTGCTCGCGTTAATCGAGATAAAAAGAAGCTTACATGACTTATTATTATATTCCAGGGACTACACTATTTACATATCAAATTTCATGTAAATCCGCAAATTCGTTTCAAAGATACATCAAACATATTGAGACACACACAAACTGCCGGATTTATAATGTTAGTAGAGATAGTAGGCAAACATTAATCGGTAGGCAATTACGCGCGTATTGATTAACTTTAGAAATAAACCTATTAGCAAATGTTTTTGCGGGTTCTGAAACAAAAAATTGCCATGTTCGTGGCATATGTGTTCATGGATATATGTAATATTTTAATTGAAGTTTTTAAATATAACAACTGCTATAAAATAATACGCTACATAAAATAAAATAAAGATTGGAAACATAAGTTTAATAGATGCTCAATTATTACAGATATGTTAGGATAGTTCCAACCTACCATGTATAAAAACTTGGTATTTATTTCACACCCTAGCATTTTACGAGAACTTTTATATTGCCCTTACCTTCTTCTTATTCGATGAGGAGACGATGCATGACGGTGATGTCCCGCTTGGGGTGTATTATGCACTTTACTCTACCAGAACCTACCCCTTTCACCATCCTCTTCCTTCAACTCCTTAAATGCTTAAAGTAACGTAGTGTGGTTTTAGAGTGTTACCATAAGTGATCTTAAAGTTGTGAAGCTGTTGTATATGATGGCTGAGAGTATTTCAGTTTTGTTGTTCTGGCATTCCAACGGAAGCCTTAATTTTTTCAGTGACGACTGAAAATCAAGGTGTAACATGTTTTACGGTTTCGTTTTCCTCTTTGCGCCCCCTACACCATCAGTATCATCTATCTCGAGTATAAGTTGAGGTTACAGGAACCTGTTATAAGGCCTGCCATTATACGAAAATCTTGCCGTTGTAACTTCAGCAACTTACGCAGAACATAATGCTTTGTTAATTCAAACTAAACGTAGGATCATAAAAAGAAATAAAACCCACGATGTGACTTCAGTTTCTAACCGTGACCTTTGAAACAAATAACTTTTACTAAACGGTACTATATCTAAAAGTGAAATGAGTTATCAGTTAAAAGCGATCACCGAGGATTGTTTTCACCAACAACAATGAGTCGTCAGTATGTTGGCAACAATGACTCTAGAAAAGTCAAGTTCAGAGCGTTTCTAATCATAGGTGCTAAGTCTTCAATTAAATCATTTAAGCTTGAGTTCACCAGCATATAAGCACCGTTTGAGCAACTGTTGTCTTTTGAACATGTACTGGAGTGTCAAGTTAGAAGCTGTTTTAACGGTGGTTATTATATATGTTACACTAGCTGATGCCCGCGACTTGTCTCGCAGGATTAGTACTTTAAGTAGGTTATTTTCTTCTCCAAGATCATATCTATCTTTATCAATATTTGTATTTTTAAAAGATAGATATATGCTGTTGCGGACTTTTATGTAGGACTATTTAAGATAAACATTTACGTGTACGGTTTTTGCAGCGCACGCCAGAATAGCTCGCAGATAGCAAATTTTTTCCTACTTACTTGACACTTGTCATTATATTTTGGACAATTCTCACAATATCTTTATAAATTATAGCCCATGTGTTATACTGATGTATAAACTATATTATTGTAAAGTTTCATTAAAATCCATTCAGTAGTTTTTACGTGAAAGAGTAACAAACATCCATACATTTAAACATTCGAGTTTATAATATAAGTAAGGATGCTTTTTTATGCAAAACTTTTTGTATAAACCCTAGATTCGCACAGTCAAATAGCATTCAATTTTCTATGATACATTAGAGCATATGTTAGCAATAAAATCGAAAATATTTTTTATATCTTAGAAAATATTTGACATGTTCATAACATTGTGGGGGCCGGAATTAGTAACATTATCCAATCATACCCAAATGTAGAAGTACAAATTTAACTTGCGGAAGAATTCCTGTCGGGAAGCCCTATCCACGGCAGTTATAGTATCTCTGTCTTAAAACTAAAAGTAAAACAATAACCGATGGAATCGCCAACGTGTAGAAAGGAAAGCGATCGTGCGGCGTCGGTTACAACCGCCAGTTGTGACCCGCTGTTCTTGACACGACCTCTTGAGATGTCACTGAGATAAACCAAATATTTTCACTCGACTTGCTTACTCATAGTTCCGGCTCTTCCAAACATTCAACTCGAAAGCGTTGCCTTTGTTATCCACCCTTATTCAGTGTTATCTGTTTTGTGATTGTGTATTTGTTTGGAGTTTTGTAAAAGATTGTAAGTGTAGATAAGGAAGTTAATAATCTTCTTTTGCTATTAGGTTCAACTGTCTAAGGGAGATAATAGACAATAGTGCCAATAAATTGTCAACAGATGATTATGCACTGCTATAAGGTCCTGTGTCAGAAAGAGGAGCGAATTGCAGTGCCACGCAGGATTTTGTTTAATTTTCAAAGTCATAGATAGCAATTGAATTTGAAATTTTCCAATAAATAATTAACCAATACCAGAATTAATTAATTTACCAGATAAATCATTACATTGGATGCTGTGAAAAAGGGTACAAATGAAAACGCTGCTATTGTCATACCCTCCTTTTTGCTTTGCTGTAGTCGGATAATCAGTTTGGGCTTGTACTATTAAATATTAAGTGGTTTGGAGATATGGTGGATAAATAACCAATCGTAGAATTATTTGAATCACTCGAGATTTCTTAGGCACGTTGCTCCAACGCAAGACTCGTGTCAGATATCATAATCATGTTTATCGGCACTTCTCAAATATAAACTACCGAATAGCGAGAACGAAATCCGATCTTGATTTGTTGTATTTGTATTATCTCGGGCAAGCGTGCATGGTAATGGCGAACGGACATTAGTATTGCGGGAGGTGTGGCGTTACTAACGGCTACTAAGAACTAAAGCTCGAGCCTGTGCTGAATACGATATCTTATGTGCTAACCTACCGGCCAACGCAATCTTTACTCGCTCTATGTATTATGTAACTTTTTGTATTCATATTATATATACAAATCAAGCTAAGTCCTACAATGTCTCTCGCACTTATTAGAAAAAAAATAAATGTTATTTTCCTAGAACTAAAATGTCGACCTGTCAAATTTAGTTAAGTGGTGGTGTAACCGTGAAAAAGAGAGCAAACTATATTTTATACTGTGATTTGATTAGTATTATGTGTCCTTTTGTAGTGATAAGAACTATCATGGTTATAATTAACCATAGTGATATCTAATCATTTAAGAATAATAGACGACCGTAAGATTTTTCCCTTCTCTGATTTGAACTCATCATACTGATATTATTCCAATAGCCTCTAGGTATATCTGATAGTGTTCTGTCTCTCTTTCTCACCTTCTCTTGACTATTCTTGTAGACCGATCTTGGACAATCATCATTATCATCAGCCGATGAAGCTGCGGGAAACATTTTATTAGGCTGAAATTGGGGACGCAAAATTTGTATGACGGTTGCAATTTTGGTTATCCTACTAATATTATAAATTCGAAAGTTTGTAAATCTGCAAGTGTGTATGTGTGTAAGTATGTTTGTTCCCTCTTCACGCTTTAACGGCGAAACGGTTTTGCACAAAATTTTAAATGTACATAGCTCATACCTAGGATTAACACATAGGCTACTTTTTAACTTGCGCACGCGCGCGCTGACACGGCTTGTAACTAGTTAAAGTGTATGTTATATTGTAAACAATATAAAAATACATATACAAGGACGTGAAAGACGAAATGACGCTTAATATTACAGAAGCTATTACTTTATCCAACATAATAAATCTTACTGAGCACAATGAGTAAGCCCGAATAATCTTGGAATACTCAATCAAGTTTCGACACAAGCGCATTGCAGTCAATAGAGATACCGTAGTAAAGGGATACCAACATCCTCTCGATTCCATTGAATTGAAATCCATTGATGAATCACACCCTGATTGCATACCAAGAGCAATGCATCATGCACCGTTAATAACCTTTAAAGTACTTTTGAGGCAGTAAATTTGCTCTTAAGCCAATGTCAAGTAACGATTTCTGTATAATTATGGCGCCTCAAAGCCTTAATGCGAGTGGAAAGGTCCCCATTTGTTAAGTGTCTTGGAATTCTTGGGATTTTTGAAAGGTTTGATTCAAGAGTATAATGGTGATGATAGCAGGAAAGTTGTTGTATAAAGCGGACGCTACGCTTTTGTCTGTATGTTTGGTCGTCAATGTTTTTTTCAGCAGGGGGGTAGCCAGATTGACTATACAAGATGCAACTTCTTTTTCCCCTTTGTTATATCCGAACATCAGCAATATATTATATTACTACTTACTTTGAGTTAATGTATTATATTTTATCGGTAAAACATCAATTATTAATTACATTTATTACATTAAACAAATAATAGCATTGACAGCAACATAACAAAATGATATGATATCAAAAAGAAAGTTATTTTTATCTTCTAATAATGACCTCATAGTTTTAATCATTGTGATGAATATTGACTAACCTTTTAACCCGATGAATGCGGTTGATACAGTGTATATATCGTCCCACGTCATAAATTATTTTGTATATAAAAAGGGCCTTACTTACTATTTTGTAGAGATGTACCAATTGTATGTGGGATAAAAGTAGGTATCAGCAGACAATTTACAATTTCGAGTTCCGACGGCCTCACAATCTGTATACAAATGTTTCAAATTGTTAGATTGTATATAGGCAGTATTATATATAAATAATATATTTACCAATAACATAATGATTTTTTCTAATAAATATAAAATTACATATTTTAAAAGTTTTTTAATAGATGTAATTATTCTTACATGATATAAAACAAGCTTTAAACTATTAACAACTACAAAACAAAGAAACTTAAGTATATATAAATATCATAAAATAAAAAATATTATAGACCTGTCAAATCCGTTACGTATGACTTAATTAATGCCGATTTAACTGATTAATGGCCATTATAATACTGCAAAAATTACATCACAACTTAGTAAATTCTCGATGACAACTTTCCAGATTTATGCAATCCTGCAAAATTACGTAAATAGCTAGCAAATTAGTGACTTTTAACTACCTATACATTATGTCAGATACATTTCCTGCACATCTACGCTGCTTATCTTTAGTTGATGGCTAGTTTAATGGCTTAATGAAGGGAACGTTTATGCGACAATTAGGCGTGTCCACTTAACAGGAAATGTTAGAAAGCCGATAAAGATAATCTTTAAAAAAAGCAGGTAGAGCTTCTCTACTATAGACCAGCTATTGCCCAATCGTGTACGTCGTACTATTTTATTCTATGGCATGGCATAGCGCACGGCCAGCTAACGCGTCTTATCAACTTTTACACAGTTTAGGACAGTTAACGTGTTATCTAAGAACGTTTGAACCCACTTACTCCAGAGTAAATATTTGAGTTAGAAAGTGCAGTTCCGTGTAACGTGCGCACAGATAACGCTCCTATTTGAGGTGTTCTAAATTCGTGGTACTGCACTGATTTAAGCTAACCAGAGGTAAACATTTGTAAGGGCAAACAATAACAATTGGAATGTTATTCCATTCTACGGCCGATCAGCTTTACTGGCCCTTTTTATCTCAAACACAAAAACATTCGTCTTCTTCGCTAAAGCTTTAATCTCCGCTTTTAGAGTTATTAGGAAGATAAAACACAAAGAATGTCTTAAAAGTTAGCGTATCGTCTGGCAGCGTAAGCTCGTATAGATAGACGCTAGCTACAAACTCCTTTGTTCTTGGACATTGTTATTTTTTATTTTCCAGTGTTTTGAAGGTTAAATAAGTCTTCCTAGAAAGCATCACATCCTACCATTTGGATTGATATAATGCGCTAGGAATTGCGTATGTGGCCACATTTATGGCCGAGTCGGCCTATCTATATGACTACTTTACCGTCTCATGTACACGTAGTTCATAATAATCACCATGTTGGCACATGATGTGTCCACAGTTTGATCGTATAACGGGTCGGTGTCAGGCTGTCCATTCAAATGGAAATCACAACGCGTCAGGTCGCGGTTGCGCGCACTTTAATACGTAATTATTTACAGTACAATAACTCCATAGCATTCAGACACAATGACTAAGTATCCTTTATGGTACTGTTAATAATCGCCGCTTTTTTTCAAATTTCTTTAACCGCCAAAACCGTCAAACTATACGGTAGCAAAAAGTGGAATTTCGGAATCCTGAATGGCAGCGAGGGCATAAAAGACACGTTATCGTTAAAATATTAACGCTTATGATTAGGAAACTCGGTCACTGATATGCGAAAGACAGGATATTACACATGTAAGGTAGATTAGATTTCTTGTAATAATGTATAGCTATTAGGTTACGTTAACTCCTTGCTATAATGAAGAGCGTCGACGTTGTGAGCCAAACCCATAATTTCATTGCCCAATAAACGCTCTCGGATGTTGATACTTTCTGTTGTACAATATCACCACCAAAACCAAACTATCAGCAAAAATAAATAAGCCTACGAGCCGCGAATAATTCCTAGAACAGTCGTGAGTACGTGACCTCTTATATGGTCATTAAAACATAGCTGTAGCAACAGAGCGTCGGTAAACACTTTTGTTTAGGATGTTTGTTTGTTGATGTATTTCAGACAATGAGTGTTGATTCTCTCACGGTCCTTTGTCCTGCTATAATAAGACGTCATTGTCGTGGATACGGTCGAGAGAGCAGGCGCCCGGAAGTCACCCTCAGGAGTCCACGTACGCGATGGGAATTTAGATTACGTTAGCTCACAATAGATAATAGTAATCGCATCGATCATGCTTCTAAGAGAATGATTTCCTGCCTCTGGATATATATATGCTATTACTATACGTTTGTTTTTTCTTTCAATTTTGGCTTCGCAGTCTTGTGCATTTAGCATGTGTCAAGTAATAATATATTTCAAGTGTATTTCATATTAAAAGTCCTAGTCACAAGTCACAGTCAAAGTCAAGTAAAAGAGTCAAGGTCCAGTCATAATCAAGTCATACCCTAGTAAAGTGATAAAAACTTTACTAGATCTTCTATTGGAGTTCTGAAGCGAAGGCGAAATCACGTTTTTTAACTTGGTATCATTTGCCTACACTTATGCACATTTACTAAGTATTAACGGTTAGTAATTCTCCATTATTACACATTACCACTCGAAAAATCACAGATTTTAAAAAATTATACAAATTCAACGACTACATTTTTTCACTTTCGCGGCACAAAAACCCTTGCTATAAGTTTAAATTAGTGTAAACTTATAGTAAGGTTTGTTTAATTACAATTAAATATAAGGAACGTGGCTAAATCTAAAATATGCCAAATTTGAGCTTTAGATTACCATCGAGGATATTTTTTAAGGATGACTACGCCAGGTATATAATCAAAGGACTACGCATACTATTTGCTTTTAGCTGGTGTCAGATATAATTATTGTTCAAATTCGCTTGATTTCTTAAAACTAGTCGTATTCACTTGTCTAAGTCAAAGTCAAGTAAAAGATTCATGGTCCTGTTGAAGTGAATCACGTTTTTCAACTCATGCAATTTTAAAAACTATTAACAGTTAATAACCATTACCTAATACATGAATACTGGAAAACTAATAAGTTTTGATAATAATACAAATTCCACAACGACGTTTTTTCACCATCTCGTGCGAAAACTCCCCAAAAAGATTTTCTACAACTTACATTTTGTTCGGCATTTGTGATCAAACCATGATTATTTTTTTTTGTAAGAAAGAGTTTGGGTCTAATTAGTGTTGGTCCTATTTTTGTATCAATATCTGAACCAAGGATAATAGAGATAATGATAGAAGTAAGATATTGGTAAAAAAAAACATAAATTATGTGTAATTTTTATTTAAACATACCATAGACAATATTATAGAGTTTCTCGAACTGAACATATTTTGTCTTTGCCAACAGATCGAGCGCTTGGCCCAGTACGAGCGGCTGGTGGGCGGCGGCTGCGGGCGAAGGCGGGCGGCACGTCTCTCAGACTTGGAGCGGGTGCAGGACCTGTTTCCTCACGACTACCTGGCGCTGCACGACGCAGACGCGCCCGCAGCGCTAGCTTCACATCATGCACAGGTACTTACAACCTTACTTAAAAATCCTAGCAGCGCCTTGGAAGTGTTGCAACGCTTCGCTGTATGTTTTACTAACTCGAAGTTATGAAGATGAATACAATATGTTCAAAGGTGTTACGAAAAAATAATTAATAAATATTGTGGTAGTTTTTTAAAAATAAACGTTTAATTTTGACTTGCCTTAAATCTACACAAAATTACATTGATCATCGTTTTTTTTTTTTTTTTTTTATTCTAGATAGGCAATCGTTTGACCGCCATCTCACCTGATGGTAAGTGACGATGCGGTTGATGATGGAGCACGTTTGCCTAGAAGATGCCTATTCACTCGTGACTTAAAGACTCCCATATTGTATTTATCAGGAAACACAGACTCAGGCAAGGAATTCCACTCCTTTGCAGTCCGCATAATGAATGTGGAGGCAAAACGCTTCGTCCGCATTTGTGGAAAATCTACCATATAGCGGTGTCGCTTAAGAGACTGTCTCGATGTCCGATAATAGAATGGGGATGGGGGAATTAGATTGTGTAATTCCGTTGCACACTCTCCGAAATGTATCCGATAAAATACCGAGAGACTCGCCACCATGCGACGATGCCCTAAGCTCTGAAGTTTTGCATCGTAGACAAAAATCTAGTGCGAAAAACCCATATTTTCTCACAAAAATATGAATCCAGTTCGCGAATACTTAAAAACGTGCCAAGGCACGTTTTTAACTCAAGAGTTAAAACATCATTAAATCACATCTAATAAAAACTTTTTTTGCTTACAGAAACAGAAAAGCCTCCGTAAGCGACCAAGCTTGGACATTGGAGGATCAATGAGCGCCAGCACCACTTCGCTGTCTCCTCGGACTTTCATTATGGAGGCTCCGACCCAGCTGTGTCCTCTGGGCACCACCTCCCCACCGTTAGAACGCCATTTGTTTCTCTTCAGCGACCTACTGCTAGTCGGGAAGTCGAGAGGAACCAATTGCTTTAAGTTGAAGGAGAGCGTGAGATTGGCAGAGCTCTGGCTTTCGATGCCCGATGGAGATGACACGGGTTTCCTGATTGGATGGCCTACGACTACTGGGGTTGCTAACTACCTCGCCACGTATCCCACGCAAGCAGCTAGAGACAGCTGGTATAGGTAAGCTTTTTTCAGGCCACCTAAATTTGCAGAGCTATCATTACCTCAACCCATCCAACAGCCTAATGAAATGTGTAATTTAACAAATTTGATGACTATCTTACAGAAAAATCCAAAATGCGTTAAATGCTCAACTGTCTACGGAACCAAAGTCAACCAACATTCAGATATTTTACAAGGACGCGACGAGCTCAATCGAATTTGTAAGTATTTTTTCTGAAGCTGTATATTTTAAATGCAAACCCTGTCAACTTTACAGTCGAAAGTCACTGGATTAGAATTGAGATTCTTGTTCTTTCAAGGGCCTAAACTAAAGTTCTTCATAAATTTAGTTTGTACGCTTCTGTTAACTATAATAATGAAGCCACTTCAAGGCAAACTTTTCTTCTTTCAGTGTAAGACAGTATCCGTAAGCCCTGAGATGAGCGCTCGCTGCGTAATTCGCCAGGCGCTACAAGTTCTGCAGAATGGCAGCACTGATACCGAAGCAGATGAAGGAGGTGATGGGGAGAACGAGGGCGAAGGAAGATGGGGTGCAGCTAGCGAGTTTACACTTTGTGTGAGAACGGGGAGAGATGCACCACCAATGCCTTTGAGAGGGATTGAGAGGCCTCATGCTGTTCAAGTAAAAAAAAATATAATTTTTTCATTATTGCACTATCTGTAAATAATTCCCATTCCAATATATTCATATAATAATATTATTGTAATTGAAATCACCTTAGTTTATAAACTCGTTTCAGTCTATAAACTTAAACTGCTTGATTTAACGTTTTATTAATATTTATCGTTGTGTTTTTAAGCAGTGCTAGATCATGGAAAATCTAGATATAAATAATTCAGAAGCCTTATCATAAATGTTTCATTTTAGATGTCAAGGATACGGCAGACGTTGTCAAATGAAGATGGATTTGACTTGGAACACGTTAACGCTAAGAATAATCCATGTGGATTAGTTTTTGAGCTCAGGAAAAAAAATCAAGGGCTAAAAAAGTAAGTATTGCTATCTATCATCGAACCTACCCCTTAACTCTTTCACCAATCTTTTGTGAAAAAGACAAAATATCATGTGTTTCATCGTTTTTTTAGTTTCATCAAATCGATAAAATGTAAGTAGGTATAAAAGCCTATTAGTGGACTATGACGAAGTAAAAGCGAGGGTTATGATTTGAACATCGTATGTACGTGTATATGCGTCTATGAATGTTCATTAGTACCCCACAGTATCCAAACTGACCGAACTGCATCAAATCAGCAAAAACAATCATCAAAAACAGCATCCAAATGAACCGATTGTAACATATACGGTATTTATTGAGTTCTTCTAATCTGTCCAGGACCAGCTCGAAGTATAAATAAAAAAATAACAAATACAACCAAGATAGGTATCAAATGAAAGAGCTCTAAAAGGCCACTTCAAAAGTATAATAAATCGTGATAAAGTGTAACGTTGAAAAATTGTTTTGGTTGTAAATTATAGGAAGCCATTTCGAGAGTAAGAGTAGTCAGGCAGTTTTTGAAATTTAGTCTTTGTCCTGTAAATAAAACAAAATGTATATTATTTTCCAGTGGTAATACAACGCCCGGCCGAGGTCTCCGTTTGCTCCGCCGTGGTGGTCGTCTATTCGGCGTGCCTCTTACACGACTTTGCAACGGAACCACACCTCCAGCATTACTGCAAGCGTTGAAAAGGCTCCGAACTGTTGCACCCCTTACGCATGGAGTCTTTCGACGTAGCGCTAATGCGAAAGCTCTTAGGCTGCTTAGAGATAAGGTGAGAAGAAATTTCTATTTATTAATACTATTTAGATTTACAATTCCGTAAAAGACATTCACCACTGGCATTTGAAGAATTCAATTAGGCGTTGAAAAATCGAATTATTAAATTGACCTTCAAAACACGTGTGACGAAGGCGTTTTGTTTAAATATGGTTTATGATACCATGTTTACAAATTTGAATTTTAGATGCCTTTAGGTGACCTGAAATACCCGCCTTACACCACCTTACACCATGGCTACCCTCTATTTTATACGATAAGTAAGCGAGTATTAGGTGATCGGAAGGGAATTAATTATATTCGTTGTCTAATTAAAATGGGTTATTCTCCACAGTTGGATGCCCTAGGGCCGTGGACAGAATGCGCGGAGCTAGACCGTGCGCCGGTGCTGCTGCTGGCTGCGCTGGTGAAGGAGTTTTGCCGCGCGTTGCCGCAGCCATTGCTCTCCGCTGATCTCTACCCCGCCTGGCTGCAAGTCCTTGGTATGCAGTTTTGACTCCATTACAACTAACATCGACTTCATCTCTACTATTGTCACAGATTAACTAACAATTCTTATGTTTTGAGTATATATATAGTATGGTATATTATTTTCACGGTATATAGTCAAGAATTAATAGATATCTTCTAGGCAAGCATACTTTATCTTTGACCGCATCTTCACTTGAGATACAGGTCAAATACATGCCAATCAAGCATACAAAAACACGCAATTTTGCACGTCGTTCAAAAAATAATTTGATGACCTTAAACTCTTTATCTATCGTTCAGTCACTGTTAT
Source organism: Lomographa bimaculata (assembly GCA_948107665.1). Lineage (NCBI taxonomy): Eukaryota > Metazoa > Arthropoda > Insecta > Lepidoptera > Geometridae > Lomographa > Lomographa bimaculata. The sequence goes on along the minus strand of OX403600.1, from coordinate 9,249,638 downwards.
CTTTTTGTTTCTAGGTCTTCCTCAAACCGAGAAGGTAACAGCAGTCCGCTCATTGCTCCTCAAGCTGCCGAAATCACACTACATCATGCTTACATACTTCGTGTGCCTCCTTCAAGCCATCGCCAAGAAATCTAACATTAACCTCATGTGCCCCATGAATCTCGGAGTTTGCGTTGGACCCAGCCTCCTCTGGCCCAATACACCCTGTGAAAAAGCTCCCAAAGCAGTGCCAATGGTCGTAGAACTACTTATTGTCAAAGCCGAAGCACTATTCGGACCGCAAATAAGTGGCCTTCTAGGAAACGGCAGTCCAGAAAACTCAAACGCATTACTAGATTCAGGAGCGGAAGAAAGTGACAGCTTGCACTCCGTAGGAATATCTCTAGATTCTATGGAGCTATCGACACCACGGAAAGAAAAGCTATCGCTCAGTCGAGACTCTGGCCTGACCCTCTCAGAGGATGACTCAAACAGTAACGGCGGTAATAGTCCAGCCCCAAGAAATATTCTCCATAGCCTCTCTGCACCCACTTGCAACATTCAGCAAGAACTCAAACTAGTTGCCAGATATAACACTGACAACCATAACGTCACCGGCCTTCCTCAAGCCCCGCAAAGACAAAACATTTACTCAAACAAAACAGAAATATATAACAACGGCAATGAAGAGCTATACAATGCACCTTACATGGGCGACAGATACGTTCACAACACAATAAACATTGGAATCACAAACGGAATCGATGAAAGGAACTATGTTTCTAAAACCGCACTCCAACGTTCCACAGCTGATATATACGGAAAAACTCCTGCGATTTACATCACGGGCTTGGAACCACAGAAACCTCCGAGAAGCATCGTGTCTAAAGCGGCTCGAACTTCAAAAGTTTACAGCATGTTTGCCGAAACACAAGAAGATAAAAACGTCACACAAAAAAACTTTAACAGAGCCAAAAGTTCCGACAATCTTTTAGAATCAAAACAGGAAAATTTAGAAAATAAGCGCGACCTGGTCTCTAGTCAAGAAAATATCGTTTATAGTAACATTCACGACCTGGCAATGTTTACGGAAAACATCCAGCGGCAAAACCAATACCAGACTCATACGGAAGCCATGTCTAATTCAAACTCCAACTATTCCCGAGTTTACACCGGATGGGAGAAGAAAAGCGCCAACTACAACAAAACCAGCCACTGCGCAACGGAAAATATCTACGGACAGATGAGGAAAGTTCAAGGAGAACCATCGAAGAAGGAAGTAAGTGGATCACCGGCAGCCACCATTTTTACAAGAAATGACTGGTCTCGTCAAGCAGCGAGGACAAAGAGCTTAGAAGTAAGCGAAGGACACACAAACACTAATGACAAAATGCGAAACGGAAACTATGAAATAATAAACTCGAACACGTGTTGTAAAAGACAGTATGACCCGGCGCACATGTGTACCAAAAGTTGTACCACACCGGTGAATACCAAGGACCAAGAAAAACGGATGAACCCTCTGCAAAACTCGTACTCTTACGTCGATAACATACACGGAAACGAATCCGAAGAGAGCAAAAAGGCCCGGTTTCGCAACTATAACAACAATAAGTTGAACCAATCGAAGTCTTTAGCGAACATAATGATGCACAGCGACTCCAGTAGCAGCGACACGTTGTACCAACCACAGCAATCTTCCAAAAGTCGATCTACGGAATCTCCCGCCAGTGAAAACTCTTTCGATAACTGCTACTCCCAACAATATGTGGACCCAATATATACCTCTGTGTACAGCAACCGAGTTGACAAATCCTGGAAACTGTTAAAGTCGTCGGACTTGTACACAGATAACATATACAAGGCGACGCCTACCAAAGTGCAGCCAGAATATCAAGAAAATGAGCAGAACAACAATAAGAAACCGCCTCATATGCCTCCGCCTGTGCCACCAAGAAAAATGGTCTATCAACGAGTGCTAAAGAAGTTCCAACCGGTACACGTGAACAAAGACGACAAAACTTCGCGTTCGAAGTCCGTTCCGCGACTTTACAGAGACGCCAATGGCGCTGACAAACCTCAGAACAGTCTGGCTTTGGACTGTTCGGAATCTGATACTGAATCCGAATCATACGTATGAAAAAAATTGCACAAATGTGGAGGACAAAATAAAATTTCTTACGGCTATTTTGCATTTCAATGTGTATAAACTTTTATGAAGGGCCAAATCCTACAAATCAACATCCATTTGTCATTAAATGCAAATGAATAAAATTTTGCGAGAAGTGAAAAAAACTTTTTATAATTGAATTGAATAACATTTAGAACAAAATGTGACTGAAATTATCTACCGTTAAAACTATTATAATCTTATAATCTGGAAACGATGATTTTGATTTGGCCCCATTTTATACTATTACTTTACGTAATTTATCATGTTAAATGCCATTTCAAGGACTTGATCTTAAATCCCGCCTTAAAAATATAATGTGACCATAACTGCAGCTGTTTTGGTGATGTGATTCCAAAGACGTAAGAATAATTTCAAACTTAATCGTATTATAATGGATTTTATGTTGAGAGCAATAAAGTTTCAATTATATTGAACAATGATTATAAGTATTTAAGTATGTGAAAAAGTTGATAGAAATGAAATATTATTTATCATAAGATTAGATTTTTAGCTTATCCATTTGCATGGAACAGGCTTTAGATGTACGTGTTAAAATAGTACTTTATTAAGAACACTTTATTGAAGAATCACTGTATTAAACCTTATTTCTAGCAGTGATTTGTGTTAAATTTAAATCATATTTTATTATCTTCAGTAATTAGTATTCTTAATATTGATGTGACTATGTTTTATTTAACTTGACGTTGATGTGTCATGTATTGTCCCATAGATATATTTTAGTGCTAGGTACTTAGCTGGCAGTTTGTATATAAAAAATGTATGATAATGTACTAAAATGTAATAAATGATGATTGTAATTTATATTTTATTGTTTTAGTCTAATACCTATGTCATTCTAAATTAATTGCAACTCATATGAGTCATAGGAACTGCTCGGTAGTACCGGGTACTTGGTCGGAATCCCGGTGGGAACTCAAGTTTTCTCCCCAAGTAAAATTTGTGTTTTCGGTTCTAGGTGTGTGTGTGAATTTTTTCTACCCCGCCGAATACAACTCATCGAACTTACGGCTATAAGTGTGAAAGGGTTTGTGTTATGTTATTTAAAAGTTTTAAGTATTTATAGCTTTGTGAGATAGTAATTTTTTTAAGGACAAATGAAACAAATCAATTTCATATCTTAATACAATTTACTCGATAACGTGGCCTTGTTTATTAAGATGTTTTTCTGCTGTTATAAGCTTGTCCCAAGCTTGTCTCTCTGTTGAACCAAATACCAAGAACTGAAGCCCAGAGATTATATAGATCAATCCTCCTGTGTAAAATACTGGACGCCAGAGTTCTTGGCTCGTCTAAAATGAATATTAGAAAATGTGTAAGTATGTTAGTTTCCTCTTTATGCTATAGCGGTTAAATGGATTTGGATGACATTTAAAATGTACATAGCTTATATCCAGAAATAAGACATAGGCATAAATTAAGTATAATATATACATAAATAAGACATAAATTTTAAACTTAAATACGCGGGAAAAGCCGCTGGCACAACCAAGTTAGGGTTGAACAGATTTGGATGAATTTTAGTGTGTAGAATGGAATATGTAATTTTTAAGCGAATTATACAAATAGATAACTAATTTATATCTAATTTTTAACTGTCAAATTAATTCCATATTTTAAGACTGAATGGAACAAATGGGAATGATTAATCTTAATATATTTCCATCTAAAGGTTGTCTGGAAGAAACCACTCTTAGCAATAAGAACGCCCATTGTACCAATCTTTACAAGTTTCTCTGTAAGTTGTATTCATCTTTTGGTGTCAATAAAGAGATTTTGTATTGTATTGTACATATACAAAAGATGTTCAATGGAACTACAATTTTATTTTATGTTTGACGCATATGAAGTTCAATAATATTGACAGACAAATAATTTAATTTCATGGAAGTGGTTTTTCTTTACATTAATGAAACTACATCATATATACATACATACAAGAGTATCGTGGATTAAAATGATCCCACTACCAAGGGACAAATATCAATAAAACTTTTGATTTGATGTAGTAAGCATATTTAAACATTAATTAAAATTATTGTTTATAATTACCTCATCATCTTTCGTGAAATAGGCAGTAACAAACGGGGATATTGCTCCAGCGACTGTCAATATCATCCCAGTTATTCCCGTTAAAGTGCCAACAAAGTTTTTAGATAGGTCATGCGCATTGGCCACGGATGTTAATGTCACACACCCATTAAACCCCATTGCTATAACTATTATGGATATGTAGGTAATGGGATCATAACCTGGTATGGCCATACAGAGAACAAAGCATCCTGGTACCACGTGAGAAAAAACGGAAGCAACAGCTCTTAGGGTTTTCACAGACATGATATTCCTTCTTAGTATAACATCTCCAGCATACCCAAAACCAAATGAGAAGAAGGCTCTCACTAAGTATATAAGTGCTGACAAATATACCAGTCCAAGAAATTCCGTATCCTAAAACCGATGCCAAATAATTCGGAGCAGCGGTTATAATGAAGTATATTCCCCATCCGTTGCCGAAATTCAGAACGCAATCTGACAAAAACGGCACTGATGTTAAAATTTTAAAATATGGTGGGACTATCTGAAAACATCGAAAATATTTGTAACTTACATATATTAATTACTTATATAGAAAAGCCACAATAAGTTTTACAGTTCACAAAAATCAAACCCGAAACTCGAGCCCGAGAAGGGTCGAGAAGTAGACCCACAAATACTTTTCTCCTCTTCAAAAACATTTACTTTGATCATGTTATTAAAGTAATTATATAAAGATCTAAATATGCAGTCATCGGCGAAAATCATTGAAATAAATAACGGTATTTTCGTTGCATATAACTCCATAATTAGATCAGTATTTAGATAATAAATACATTTTTAGACTTTATCATGACTAGTTTCAGCGAAACTTGGATTCGTCAGACAGGATATACACAAAGCTATGTTATCAAAAATCTGAGCTATACAGCGCTTTCTATCAATGTAAATTGACTTGATTGTTTCAGCGACATGGTTGTTAGTTGTGTCGCTTTATTGTAAACTAGCTGACCCGCCCGGCGTCGCCCGGGTAAACAAAAGCTTACACATAAACGCTTTCACACTCACAGCCCCACTCTAAAATTACTATAAGTTGTGTCGTGGGGCCGTAAACAATTAACACCACACACACAACATTCACGTCATACCCAGAACCAGAAACATAAACTTCCCGTGGGGAAAAAACTTTTGTTATTGTATTCCCACCGAGATTCGAATCCGCTGCTTTGAAGACGAACGCGCACTCATCTACCCAGTGGGTAGTTCAAAGTTCAAAGATTCCCCACCCTGCGTCGCCCGATTAAAAAATCTACACATAAACACTTCCACGTTCACAGCCCCACACTAAGTTCAGTGACTGGTAGCGTGGGGCCGAAAACATCCAAGATTCACAACATATTAAAAACAAAAATTTCCCGTAGGGAGAAAACTTCTGTTACCACCGCGAATCGATCTCGCTGCTTTGAAGGCAAACGCGCACCCATTTACGCGAGTAGATAGTTCAAAGTTCAAAAGATGACCCGCCCGGCGTCGCCCGGTTAAAAAATATACAAATAAACACTTCCACATTTACAGCCCCACACTAAGTTCAATGACTTGTATCGGGGGGCCGTAAACATCCAAGATTCACAACATACTCAAAACCAGGAACACAATTTTCCCGTGGAGAGAAATCTTCTAGGTAAATTACCACCGGGAATCGAACCCGCTGCTTTGAAGGCGAACGCGCACCCATCTACGCCAGCGAGCAGTTCAAAGTTCAGGAACGACCCGCCCGACGTCGGCCGGGTAGTAAATATTAAAAAACATACCCATAAACGCTTTCCCATTCACAACCCCACACTAAGTTCAATGACTTGTATCGTGGGGCTGTAAATATCAAAGATTCACACAACATTGACAACATACTCAAAACCAGAAACACAAATTCCCGTGGAAAAACACCTGTGTTCCCACCGGGAATCAAACCCGGTGCTTTAAAGGCAAACGCCCACCTAACTTCTCCAGCGGGCAGTTCAAAGTTCAATGATAAGTTATAACCGACTAAACACAAAAAAACAGTCGAATTTATATCCTCCTTCTTATGTAAGTCGGTTCAAAACATAGAAGTATGCCGGATTACGAAGTAACTGTTATATTCTGTGATTCACCGTTTTCACCCTCAAATAAACTTAAGGATTTCTCCTAGACTATAGGTTCAAATTATATGCAGTGAAGAGCAAATTGCATCTACGTGAACTACGTAAGCCGATGAAATAGGTTTTTTTGATAAGGATTAATATAAAATACTTAAAAAAAGGCAACGAAATAGAAGCCGCTATTTTTATGTGCAGGAATACGTAGTACGTGTCGATAAATTTCTGACCCGTCCTGTTCACGGGAGGAAACCCCGTGAAACTAATTTCACGATTTCTCATAGACTATTTATCCAAATCACATGCAGTATAAAGCAAATTGTATCTACATGAACTACGTAAGACGATGAAATAGTTTATTTTGATAAGGATTAATACTGAATGTCTCAAAAAGCCAACTAAATATAGGCCGCTTTTTTTTCAGATTTTTAACAAAGAAAAGTATTTTTTATGAGCTATAGATACATGTTAGATATATGCTGTTGCGGACTTTTTTGTAAAACTCATAAAGGCCAATTTTTCACCTATGTCTAACTGTTTAGTCAGCATACGCCGATAAAGCGGAAAGTTAGTAAATTTTTCTCCGACTTACGAATATTATTATTTCGAACTGATAACTAACTTCTATCCTGACAAAACATAGCCTATGACACTCACTGATAGTGTAGCTATCTATTAGTGAAAGAATTTTTGGAATCGGATCAGTAGTTTCAGAGATTACCTTTTACATACAAAAAAACATACAAACAAACAAACTTTACCTCTTTATAATATTAGTATAGATAAAACAAACTTTTTTATTCTGCATATCTCCAGTTCCTTCTTGGATATATCGTAGCTCACTTGGCGATATTCGAGGATGCTCTTCCGGGCTGTCAAATACCAGAAACCAAAACATTAAAATCCATATCAGACCCATAATCCCAAACAAATGAAATCCCCATTCCCAGCCATATGGTTCTATAATGAGTCCACATAAAGTCCAAGCGAGGAAAGTGCCAATGGTTCCACTGACCAAGGCTCCAATAAATCTGCCCCTTTCAGCAGGTATTGCCCATTTTCCTATAATAGTATGTAGAGCTGGAAATATAAAACCCTGAAAGGAAATGTTTTCATTTCTTACAATTGTATTCTTAGATACTATCATATTATATTTAGACACTTAAAAGTCTCCGTCATCGGCACTCATGATCGCAGACGATAAGGCGTGACAGACGGAACTCAGTGGCGATGAACGTCACGTGGATTACTAGCATTTGATTTGTGAAGTTTTAATTATGTTTAAATGTGATGTTTGAATACTTACGCTAAAAAATCCCATAATCACTCTAAGAACCAATAAAGTCTGACATGAATGTTTTGCAGCCGTTGGACTCAGATGCGTCAGTATGCAGCAAACAAGTGTATTAAAGGAAATCGTGATCTTTGGTCCAAAAGCCACTATCACAGGACCACCAACGACTGAACCAACAATGTAGCCCCAGAAGAATGCACTTAAAACTTGAGCTCGTTCGTATGCGGTCCAGTTTAAAGTAACTTGTGAAGTCTGAAAGATAAACGTGTATATATTTAGTGTGTATTAATTCATATAAAACAGAGTAACTATCAGATAAAGCGCACCCTAAACCGGTAGTTCTAGAAGCACATGAGATTTTAAGGTATAAGTACACATAACAAAATGAGCACTTACATAATTGAAACGCAAGCAAAGCTTAAAAAAACCCACTACATAGCTTATATTTTGGTTTTGGTTTGACCGATTTAGATAAAATTTATATGAGACCACCTCTGAAGTATACTCTACGAAACAAAAGAAGAATCATCAAAATCGATTTACAATTAGAGGAGATATCGCGTCACATACATACAAAAAAAACACAATCGAATTGAGAACCTCATTTTTTGAAGTCGGTTGAAAATTAGGGTTGTATTTAATAAGAATTTACATCATCACAATTTGAAGATCCTAAGGGAATACCCGCGTTCGTACATGGCTGGTAGTTTGGTACCATATTTTAACATGGAAGAATGGCAGAAAAGTTGTCGTAATTTTATTTCTGTTCAACGTTTAGTCTTCGGCAGGAAAAAATGCTGAACAGTAACATTTTTGTAGTTAGTATATAGGTAATTTGTAAACATTAACGTGACACTTATCGTTGGTATAACAACATTCACGTCACACACACAATAACACCCAGAACCATAAACACAAACGGCTTGACTACTAGTTAGGTGGCGGGTTTACAATTCCTGTAATTTTTTATACATATAACCCATTAAAAAAAATGAGTAATTTTACTCAAAACAAGTTTTTTTTTTTTTTTTTCTTGTAATGATGTACCAATTACTTTTGGAACACCATTGGAATTGCAATCTAGCCTTAAGACTAATAGGTAATTTAATTTTGACCTAAACTGCTAAGTAGAGTAGTAAATTAAGAATGTGTCCAATAACACTTTTCTTACTGTCTCTATTATCGGGAAGACACTTTGTTCTTGTGTTCTTTGTTAATAGCACTCACTATATTACACTGTCACATCACTACACTAGCTCAAAAGGTTTAGTTCTTTTGAGTCTTCTCACTAAATCTGTGTTGTCGAGGAGCTGGATTGCCTCAACATTCACATGGTGATGAAGTCTTTGTTCATGAGCTTCGGCGAGTCTTTTTATAACACTAGCGACGAGTTCCACTTTTAGGTCCCGATGAAGATCGTCATTTCTAATGTACCATGGTGCATTAACAATGCCTCTCAGTACTTTGTTTTGGAATCTTTGTATCATCTGGATGTTGCTATGTTTGGTACAGCCCCACAGCTGAATACCGTACGTCCATATTGGCATGAGGACTTGCTTGTACAAAAGTAATTTATTGTAGACTGACAATGAAGAAAACTTCCCAAGTAGCCAATTCATTTTCCTGTAGCGAAGCTCTAGCTCATCGCGTTTCTTTTTGACATGTGCTTTCCAGCGAAGCTTAACGTCTAGTGTCATGCCTAGGTATTTGGCTGTATTTTCGTACGGTATTGCTCGACCATTTATATACACTGGGTGATAGTTTGGTCTTTTGTTAGTGAAATCAATATGTATAGATTTTGTGTCGTTAAGTTTTATCCTCCATTTCTTTGTCCAAGCGCAAATGGTATTGATGGCTGTTTGGACTTTTTTTACTGCATCCTCTTGTGTGACTCCTGTTGCCATGATAGCTGTGTCATCCGCAAAAGTTGCTATAACGCTTTTCTCCAAAACTGGAATATCACAAGTGTATAATAAGTACAGGACCGGACCTAGTACACTTCCCTGTGGTACTCCAGCTTTTATTTCCTTTAGCTCTGAGTATGCATCGTCTTGTCTTACTCTGAACATTCTCTGTGTGAGATAAGACTCTAAGATATCTGCAAACTGTTTCGGAAGTAAAATTCTTAGTTTGTGTATGAGACCTTTATGCCATACCTTATCAAATGCTTGTGCTACATCCAGGAAGACGGTAGTACAAACTTTCTTTTCTTCTAAAGTTTTTTCGATCATGTTGGTAATTCTGTGGACTTGATCTACAGTAGAATGCTTTTCCCTAAAACCGAATTGGTAGTCAGGAATCAAGTTGTTTTCTTCTATGATTGGTTTTAAACGTTTTAAGAGAAGTTTTTCGAATAGTTTTGATATTATAGGAAGTAGAGAGATGGGTCTGTATGATGTGGTCTCATTTGAAGGTTTACCTGGTTTGGGTATCATAATCACTTCGGCGACTTTCCACGTATCAGGTACATATTTTAGTCTGAATGTAGCATTGATAAGAGTAGTATTCTATAGTTTCATAGTATATTCGCGACAGGAGCACAATTTCCTTCCCAAGGGACATCCGTTTTTCTAGTTCTGGGTGTGATAGTTTTTTTTTTTTTTTATGTTGAATAGGCAAGCATTTGACCACTATCTCACCTGATGGAAAGTGATGATGCGGCCGAAGGTGTGACATGCTTGCCTAGAAGATACCTATTCACTCGAGACTTGAAGACTCCCAGATTATACCGTCCGGGGAACAAAGACGCAGGCAATGAGTTCCACTCCTTCGCTGTACGGATGATAAATGTAGAAGCAAAACGCTTTGAGCGAACTGTACGGTATGTCGACGATAAATGATTATGTTTAATAGTTTGTCTTGTTGTTAGATGGTAAAAAGGGCATGGGGGAATTAAGTCATGTAATTCCTGTGCACACTCTCCAAAATGTAAGCGATAGAATACCGATAAGCTTGCCACCTTACGTCGGTGACCGAGACTTTGCAACCTAGACTCGATTAGCTTACCGTCGCCAATGAGTCTTTTGGCTCGCCGGTCAATAGATTCAAGAGTCTCTAACTGGTACTTGGCGGATCCATCCCAGAGGTGACCGCAGTACTCCATACACGATCGGACTTGAGCTTGATAAAGGTTAAGAAGCTGTCCCGGAGTGAAGTACTGCCTGACCTTAGCGAGGATACCCAGTTTCTTAGCGGCCAGTTGTGCTCTTGCTTCTATAAGACGACGATAAAGTAACGCCAAGAATCTCAAGCTTGTTCGCCATCGGTATTGCTACATCTTGGAAGGTCGGAGATAGATGGAATCGTCTCCGTTTTGCAGACAAGAGACACGCCTGTGTTTTTGACGCATTGAATCGAACTAAGTTGGCATCGCCCCAATCGGACACGGCCATCAGGCTCGAGTTCAATCGTCTGATCATTGCCTCTCTTTGTAACTGGACTTGTATCTCATCAGCTCGTGCATTGGATAGGTATCTTTCGACAACAGTGCTGTCGTCTGCGTACCCAAAGATACCGGGCTTTAGCAGATCGTTTATATGGAGCAAAAAGAGCGTTGCCGAAAGAACAGACCCTTGAGGTACCCCGGCATTAATAGCCATTAGATCGGACGAGCAGCCGTCGACGACAACTCGAATCGATCGTTCCCTCAAGAAATCCGAAATCCAAGCGCATAAACCGGGAGGTATACCATACGCAGGAAGCTTGCCTATAAGGCTGTCATGCCATACCCTGTCAAAGGCCTTGGAAATGTCAAGCGATACCGCAAGCGCTTCGCCGTGTTTTTCCAAGGCCTCACTCCATATATGAGTGGCATACACAAGAAGGTCTCCTGTAGACCGGTTCTGGCGAAACCCATATTGCCGGTCACTCAGGAGGTCATTCGCTTCAAGGTAGACTAGGAGCTTCTTGTTCAATACACGTTCCATTGTCTTGCAGAGAATGGACGTGACTGAGATGGGCCTATAGTTGGCAGGGTCGGCACGACTTCCTTTTTTGGGCACTGGTTGCACGTTGGCAAACTTCCATGCTTTTGGCACTTGACCAGACGACAAAGAGAGGCGGAAGAGGCGTGTCAGAATCGGAGTCAATTCAGGCGCACATGAGGACATGTGCGCCTGGAAATGTCATCTGATGGGATACCAGCCATAGTGCTAAGGACAGCACTATGGCTGGTATCCCATCAGGGCCACTGGCCTTGTTCACGTCCAGATTGCGTAGGGCTTTACGAACATCGATCTGTCGAATGCGGATTTCCATCATGGACGACTCACAGACAGATAAGCTCAGAGGCACAGCACTACCAGCATCTAGACGTGAAGATTCCGCAAAGAGTTAAGCAAACAAGTTTGCCTTCTCCGTAGCGGTGTGAGCCAATGACCCATCAGGCTTCAGCAGTGGAGGCAGTGAGGGACGGCAGAAGTTCGCTTCAACCGACTTAGCCAGGGACCAAAATGCTTTACTCCCTGTAGGATAGGAAGCAAGTTTGGCCCCTATTCGGCTAATATGGTCAAAGCGTGCCTTCTTAAGAACCTTTTTGCATGACTTAGCGGCTTTGTTAAACGCTTTCTTCTTTTCGCGAATATCCTTAGCCTTACAGATTCGAGCATCAGCCCAAGCGGTGTAGGCCTCTTGTTTTAGCGCTATAGCGCTACCACATTCGGCCCCAAACCAAGGGCGAGCTTTGCTGGACAGAGGTACGTCTGAGAATGGAATAAAGTATTCCATGCCTTGACGCAGCACATCCACCACAGCATCCGCACATGCAGAGGAATCGCTGGAAGAAAAGCATACATGCCGCCAAGGATAAGAAGCGTAAAAGGAACGCAACTCATCCCAATCTGCCGACTTGTATCGCCATACCCGCCGGGTGCCTGTGAGGCTGCGATCGGGCGGTGAATGGACAGATACAGACTTCACCAGACAATGGTCGGAACTACCAAGAGGTGATGATATGGGTGATGAATATCGGTCCGGATCTTTTGTCAACAGAAGGTCCAAGCAATTGGCTGTATGGCCATCAATATCTGGTATTCTTGTTGCCTCTTGGACCAACTGGGTGAGGTTGTGCGTCAAGCCGCGTCTCCCAGCATGGTCAGAGTTCTGGTATGGGAATAGCCACTCCTGATGGTGGGCATTAAAATCCCCCAGAAACACTATTGCAGCAGAAGGATACCTTTGATGAGCCACATCGGCCGCCTCACCGAGGTGTGTCATGAGCCTGATTATCTCTGCGTCTCCTGAGTGTGAGCGGTAGACACCGGCATAAAGAATCTTCTCCATGCCAGTATCCACCAGAAGTGTGCGTGATATGTAAATGTTTCCGGCACCCCCTATACAACATTTTTAGATTTGATTTGAATTAAACTATGAAACTTAGAACGTTTTCGTATTTCTGCCATATTTTAATAATTTTTTTAGATGTTGAAAAAATTACGATAATATATTGCGTTGAAATTCCGCATGAGAGTCTATGTCTATGTCCGCATGAGAGTCCCTACTCACGAACTTTGACGCTTTTTATATTTGTCAATTTCTATTGATTGGTTAAAAAAAATCCCATGCCCAATATTTTTTGATAATCTAACATCATCTAACAGCATCATCCCTATTAGAATATATAAACGTTTTTAATAAATTAACTAGATATAGAGGTAATTAACGAAATATGAGACAACCTTTCAATTTTAAGTTTATAAAAAACAAGGGATGGAATCTACAGACCATGTATTTCCGGCAGGAATCGAACCCGATACTCGTTGCCTATAAGGCAGACGCGGTTTAAAGACCACCAGCTAGCTGTTCACTCGGATTATCATACAATATGTAGAATTATTACTTACAGAATACGTGTCGTTGGTATTGATGACGGGTACCATTGCAACTAGGTTAACACTCAGGTTCACTCTAACTGTGTAGTTTATACAAGCGCAAGTGAGGATCATCACTGCTACAAAAAATCGACACGGTATCTTTTCTAAAAATGAAAGAGATTTTTTATTTTTCATAAATGGTACTGAAATAATAATTATGATTATACATTTATCAGAATAATTTTGGATTTTTTTCTTACCCATGTTTAGATATGCACTAATCAATATGACGAAATTATTGGTAGGGTTATTCCCTAGACAGTTGGAATGTAAGAAATCCGCGTAGACCGCGTTTTATCGAAGTATTTATTGTCGCAGTTTTATTGGCAACATTGTACTATCTTTTGAGAATAGCACATTTCTAATATGAGATAAAATGATATCTAGTCAATAAATTCTTTTTACACAGCCGTGACGGAGCCGTGACTGCCAAATTTATTTATTATTCGAATACCTACGTTGTCACGGGTCCGTCACGTTTGTTTCAAAAGTATGTTCAGGACTATAGAGACTGATTCATCGCACAGGGATCAAACGGCGTGATGGAGAGGTAGTTTGTGCATCGATCGTTGTACCATTTTAGGTCGTTTAGGAGATTTATTCCATATTTTTTGACAATTCCCATGTTCCACGTTTCGCTCGTATTGTGTAATATTGTTATTTACATTTATTCTGTGATCCTGAAGCTCTCATTTTTTTTATTATCGACGCTTATATGTACCTTTTTTAGCTCCTTAGCGGCGGGACCGATTTTGATGAAATTTTTTGTGTGTGTTCGGGTGGATACAAAGATGGTTTAGATTTACAATTCGATCAAATAAATAATGGTTTTTTGATATGTAATCAATTTAACTAACTTATCCGCTAGTATCTACATATTACCGAAAACCTGGTACTTATTCACTGATTAGAATCCGGATATGGCACGTTACAATATGCGTTGACTTTTTTTCCTAATCTCATATCTGATAATATTGACTGTATCTCAATTTAGTCTTCTAAAGTAGATTAAGATTTTTATCTTGTGGTAATTTTCCGTCACATCATGAACTAGCAAAAATCTTACATTGTCGTAAAGGATGTTAGAAATGCATATTTAACTTTCGTATTGTTGTACAACTATCATAGCTTACCACTCTCGTTCACAACTTCACTGAACAACAGGTGAGATAGAGTTCAAACAAGTCTGTTCGCTGCTTGCCCCATTTCCGATTTTGTCTATTATTTCTAGCCATTCATACAACTTGTGACCTCTTGTTCAAATTCTGTGCGCTTTAACCGACTTCAAAATATGGAGCAGGTTATCGATTCGACTGTTTATTTAATGATTTTGAATATTTGTAATTTGGTGCATCCAATGTAATCCCGTGTAAATTTGATTGAGATTTGACTAGCAGTTTTTGAGTTATCCTCAATTATGCGTTTTTAATTAATTTAATCTGATCAAGGGCTCCGAAGATAAAGTTGCAAAGTCAGTTCTTTAAACTATGCTTACATTTAAATTATTAATAATTCTAAGTTTGCATGTCAATAATTTCGTTCCGTCCATGATTTGGGTTATCCTAATCCTGTAACAACAGGTATAGCAACCTCCACATACAAAAAGTATTTATGATTAGTTTTCTTAATAACATTTGAATATAATTATGTTTTTATGGTCAAGAGAAGTCTGAAGTATAGGTAATGTATGTTCCTTCCTAACTAAATTAACATATTAAATATTTTGGGACAGCCCTAGCACACATGGAAAATTTAATGTTCGATGTGGGTAGACTGACATTACTACGTTTCGCACTAAAAACGATCATAAAATATTGTGTGCTAATTCCTCAATAAATATTTCTTGAATTTTGAATCTCGAACGACGCGGACGGAGAATTTTACGGGCTAAAGGTGCCCGGTCAAAAGTGCTTCCGTTTTACACTTGTGTTTTAGGTACATACTTACCTATTCTTATGCCGTAAGGCACAATTAGTAAAATATAGAAAAGGATTGTAAGTAACAAGAATTATTTTACTACTAAATAATTTAATTGCATTTATCTCATTCATATTTAAGTACTTAATAATCATCATCACAGTCATATAAGTACATTTAATTACTTATTAAAAGGTTTTGTCGTAAACGTGTTTACGTCTTTTATTTATAAAATACAAATACAATTTAATAATATGGAAGAAATAGACCCACCCAAAGGCAACAAGGCTTTGAGACTTACAAAATTCCAGTTTTGAATGAGTAACAAGTGGTATTTACAATCAAAATCAACCTTGACGAAAATATATTTCGCTACCTACGTATTTGTCTCGTGGTGTATCATCAACTTTACCAGATATTGTAATATTTAAAAAAATAATTAAACAATTGTTTTTCCATTTTTGTATTCACAAACTTATACTTTCACTGTGCTTTGCAATAAAACGTATATATTCTGGTACTGGCTGCTGCATAACTTTAAATACAAAATGTGTGGCTCCATCCCTCTGTAAATGATTTGACATACAATCAAAGAATTAGAATTCTTTATTAGTCCTGTTACCAAGTTGTTATATATTATTTTATTTCTGTAATTATTTAGTGACATCTTAATTTTGCATTGATTTTATTATTATTTAAATTAGACATGTCGGCCCTTTTATTTTTATTTCGTTTTTGAAAATATTATGTTATTTACTAAACAATTAAATACTTATATAAAGTATTGTATGATGACAAATATTGTTCCATTAATTAATGTAATTGGTTAACCGTTTTAATTAAAGTAAATAAATGTACTAAACAATTTTATTACTATTACATTATAATTCGAATAAAATGTTATACAATTTAAGAAAAACGAGAACGAAATAATAACACATTAATCATGAAAAATCTGCATTGATACAACATGATAATGACATAGATATTATCATATTCTTTACCAAGAGATGGCGCCACCACTTTATACAAACGAACATTCGCCATCTCTGTTTCTCTCATAAGGTTGTATATGTGCAAGAGAGATAGATTGGGTTTGCCGGTCTGAGCCCAAAGCCTAATTTTCCAGTATAATATAGTGCCAAATTGTTATTTTATTTCTTTGTACAGCATGACGCTATGCATAAACAAATAATTCTTTCTTAATTCTAAACTCGTCTATTTCGGTAACCAAATAGACTTTGCCTATCTAAAGTGAACTTATTGTACTATTAACGAGTTATGAAATTTGCGGCTGTTCAGTCATTTGCACGTTTTAGGTAAATGTATATGATTACAAAGTTAGTTACGAATTTTCTGGCTGTGCGTCACGCGTCGTTGGCGTTGGTTTTAGGTCCATCTTTATATATACCTACCAATAGTTTCGAATCGTTCAAATTTCGCATTTCGTTTTACAGAATTTCATGTCTTCAGATCAGACTTACGTTACTCAGTGACCGATTTTGCATCATTTTGCTCACGCACGATGTCAGCTACTGGTACCTAATTTTAATGCTATAGATTTACATTGAGAATATGCTTATTACCTTCTAAACAGCTGTAAAATAGTATACTACATATTTTAATGAAATCTTATTATTTAACTTATAATTAACGTAACCTTGGTCGAACGTTACACGAATTTTACAGCTAAATTATTTTACAATACAAATTGGACGGACAAAATAAATACTCGTTTCGAAATAAAATAGTAACATGTCAAAGAATAGCTTGACACAGATCGACGTCGATCCATCTCCAGTACCTACTTGTTCGAAACCCTAGAATTCTATATTAATTTCTTAATTTAAATAAAAGCATAACATTTTATAGTCGAGCCCATGAAAAGGAAAACAAATATTGTTTGGGGAAGATTTTTCTTCATCGTAG
This sequence comes from Lomographa bimaculata, assembly GCA_948107665.1. Lineage (NCBI taxonomy): Eukaryota > Metazoa > Arthropoda > Insecta > Lepidoptera > Geometridae > Lomographa > Lomographa bimaculata. Next base: position 9,232,289 of record OX403600.1, on the reverse strand, counting down.
TTAATATTGATTGGTACACACAACACAAGACTTACAAACATGACGCTAAATTAATTTTTCCCTAGCAAATTTTTGTTGCGTATTCATTCCGAATTGTTGTTTATTCTTATTTTTACATCTATCTAACCTTTAAACGAGCAATTCTGTATATATGTATATACCTATATAATCTGAATATTCGAAACGGCTCCAACGTTTTTAATGAAATTTTGTATGCTGGGTTTCGGGGGCGATAAATCGATCCAGCTAGGTGTAATTTTTAGAAAACGAGATTCACCAAAAAAACCGAGTATAGCTCGGTCACCCAGGTACAATATGTAAAATGTTCTAAGTTGGAAAAAATTGAATTTATTAGGATTGAATTAACAAAATAATAGAAACTGGACTTGTCTGATTTGTTAAGCAACCATGAAATATTTTCATTACTTCCATAAACTACCTTTAATTATTATCTTCTCCAGGGCTCGAGTATATTTAAAATTGCATCGATTCTCAGTTCCTATCGAACTAACAGATTTATGTCTTGGGTGGGATGGTGACCGAGACTGTGGACTCCAAAGTGTTGACACTGGCCGGCTTATCTTCTTCCTCTTCTACTTCCACATGGTTCCAAGACTGGGTCTCTGCTGTTCCGAAAAGGATGAAGTAGCCAGCTGATGCGATGTACAGTGATGCGCCAGTGATGAACACCGGCCGCCATTCAGCGAAGCCGTTCTAGGGGAAAAAAAAATTAATTAATTATTATCAATCAAATCGTTTATTTGCTAGAATACATGTACATAAGATCTTAATATAAAAAGTGACACAATATATTCAGTCTGCAAGCAGACGTGCAAATGGTAATGTCTATGTCTACTATAATATCTAGACTAATTTAAAATTCTTAAACTCCTTAACACTATAAAAACAATGAATAAGAAGCCAGCTAGTTAAAGATTTTTTAAATTTGTTACCTTCCAATATTTATATAAAATATTTTATCGTCATCTCGTTGGCCGTAATAGTTTCTAAGAAATGTTTCGCAAGATGTCGTCATACGTCTCCGAAAGACGTTTACAATAAGGAAAGGATAATTACGTCGCTTCAAACATAGCTTGAGTAGCTCACCGGTTAGAGCAATAGGGCATGACACCTAATAGCCGCGGGTTCAATCCCGCCTTAAGCGATAATTTTTTCTTTCTAAATTTACCACTATAGTTCTGTCTAGCATGGCTAATGCTATATGAACAAAATCAATCTTTTTTTTTTTTTTTTTATTTGTGACAGGCTAGTGTTTGACCACTATCTCACCTGATGGTAAGTGACGATGTGATCGAAGCTGGTAAACACACTAGACCTGGAATATGCAGGCTCTCAAGGATAACTGCCGGAACACCGTATTTGGCTTGGCGGCAGACTTTCAACTTGATGGTGGTAAGCTACTATGGTAGCAAGCCAGGCGAGCAACTCACAAAATGCTCTACCACCCTTCCATCCCTTTTCGGATCGACACAACATATAAATGGATATTCTTCCTAGAAGATGAGTAGGTTCTTCATTTATATCTATCTCATTTACCATCTACGTTGTGAATGAAATTTGACATAAGATTTTGTTCGAAACTACTTATCAGGAGTTGGGCGGGTTTGGTATCTACTCGTTAATATGACTGTACATCTGCCAATATGTATATTTTTTATTAACCACTTAAAATACTTGTCAGAAGCAATCGATTGGTATGTTGCGGGTATTAATTACTAGTAGGAGGTTCAGTAAAAACGCATATAAATTCGAAAAATACTCTGTCTCTGTCATTCTATCTATATTATACCTTTCATGTATAATAAAAAAATTCAAGATAATTCTGTATAATAAATTCTATATGTCTAATAGGTTCAAATGTTCTCATGTCTCTCATGGTATAACTTACTCGTATCGTGTTATTAGACAAGTGGATTAGATAAATCCGCCGTTATCACGTTCAAATACGTTTATTGTATTTCTACATTGTAGAAGTAAAAACGTAACATCAATAACTACTACTTCACAAAACATTTATACAATTTTATTTTAAAGGAAAATCTTTTATTATGGATTAAAAATAAAGTCGTATTGATAAAAAATTTAATGCTGATGAAATGTCAAAGCTATATTTGAAGTTTGTTTGACCGCTGCCGCACGCGGGAGGATGCCACTTTGATTCCAATGTGCTCGCAAGCCGTGCACATTGGAATCGTGCCGAGGAGGATGGGAATAATTCGGGCGAATCGAAACGAATTTAACAAGACCATACATACAATCGGTTTATTAATCTGGACGAGTACAAACGAACATATCACACTAATATTATAAATCCGAAAGTTAGTGTGTAAGTGTTAAGTATGTTTGTTTCCTCGGCTGAACGGATTTGGTTGTCATGTGGAATATAGCTTAAGTAATCAAGCGTACATAAATAATTAATTTAAGCTCACCCCATTCTTAGTGAAATGCGCCGTCACCAAAGGCGTGACGAAGCCAGCTGTGTTCCCGATTCCATTTGCAATTCCGTATAGTGTAGCCGCAAAGTTCGGCGCAAGATCTTGATGGTTCACCAGATTGGTTAGTGTGGCTGCTCCATTAGATCCCATGGAGAACGTGATGAATGTCACTGAGAGGATCGGAGCGCAGCCGGTGTAACCCAGGGCGATGAGGAGTAGACCGGGGACGATGTGGGAGAACAGGCAGAAGAACTTCCTCATGAACGTGATAGAAACTTTGTTCTGTTTCACTAATCTGTAAACACGATGATAATAACGTAATCATAACTTGACGTAGTTAACTTGAGTGAAATGATATTGGGTAGGTATTTCGTTGTCTTTATTTTTGGCTTTCGAATCATGAGTAATGATGAAATAATTTTATGTATAACTAATAATTTAAACGCAAGCAAAACTAAAAAAATACCAACTTTTCCGCTTCATCTTCGCTTCAACCGCTTCATTAAATAGGCATTATTGAGGATAACTCAAAAACTACTTGTCAGATCTTGATCAAATGATAAATGATAAATGTGACCACAAGGGAAACACCAGCTTTCAAACAAAAAAAAATCATCGTATACGGTTCACCCAAAAGGAAGTTGTGAGGTAACACACGCATAAATACAGCCGAATTGAGAACCTCCTCCTTTTTTGTGAAGTCGGTTAAAAATGTGATGTTTTTCACCTGTCACCAATAGCTCCAAAGACAAGTGAGAATATCATTCTTGCCAAGTACGGGAGAGACGCGAGCGTGCCGGTCGAGGTGAGGTTGAAGCCAAGTGCACTCGACACGAACTTCGGGGCTGCAGTCATGGCAAAATACAGGCCCCAGTTACTTCCGTAGTGCAGTATCACCATCGCCAGGAACGGGAAGGATGTGAAGATCTTCTTAAATGGAGGGACGATCTAGAAAATAACAAGTCAATATTAAAAAACTAAAATAGCTAAGAAACTTAAACCATCATCGACATCAAGAAGGTCAAAGAAGTTTAAATATGATGCCGATTATTATTTAGCCCAAGGACAAAAAATTGCAACTTAGGTAAGCATTCCACATTGTTGACCGAGATGAAATACTTAGGCAATAGAAATATATAGAATAAATCAATTTAGATAACCCTTTACAAACTTTTTTTGTACTGATTTTTATGGTTACTCATAGGTGCGCGTCCGCCTTCTAAGTAGTTCTAAGCAGGCGATAACCCTTCTAAGCCGGGAATCGAACCAATCTTGGTTCGATGCCCGGCTTAGAAAGCTTTCCCGACTCAGATACGAAAACACAAGTTTTCTCCCAAGGAAAATTTGTGTTTCTGGGTCTGGTTGTTCTATAGGTATTTTAAGTGAGATTGTTCGGTACAGCATTCACAAATTACCTTTTACATACCAATTTCGTCTTGCCTTTTGGTAACAACGCTAAGCCTACAATGGGAACTGGCACTCAATGACTAATAGTCGTCGAAACAACGATTGCTTGATAACAAATATTATGTATAAAAAGTCCTACCAACAAAAAACACAAGTAGAATTACGTGACGTGTAGTAGGCTTAGATTCTAATAATGCGAATCTTCGCTTAGATAGATAGCTGAAGTAAGGCCTGCCCAATTGGGCAATTTATTTTTACCATAATAATCATGTTAATTGTATTTTTTCTTTCATTTGTTTATCTGTTTTAGTTGCGTTTTATTTTTTTTTATGACAGAAAGGGAAGAATTGGCCACTATCTCACCTGATGAAAGTGAAGATGCGGCCGAAGATGTAACATGTTCGCCTAGAAGATACCTCTTCACTCTAGACTTAAAGACACCCAGATTGTACCGTTCGGGAAACAAAGACGCAAGCAAGGAGTTGCACTCCCTCGCTTTACGGATGATGAACGTAGAACTTTGCCCATAATTTATTTATGAAGTAAAAATCTAAAAAGAAAGTTGAACCATAATTCATTTAATTTCGCTGTTGTCTAAACAGTCGATCACATGAGTTAAATACACAATATGTTTTTTGCCATAAAGAATACTGTGTTGAGCAATTATCCAATCAAATATATGACGCAGATATAAGCTCTCATTAAATGGTACTTTGACCTAATTACAATAAATAGGTAACTAACTGTACATGTAAAAATTCTTGAAAAATATTTTATACGGTTTCTTATGCAAGTATTTATTAAGTAATTATGTTGTGCGTCATAGACGTTTCGAAGCACAGCATTGATACAATTTAATTGTTAGTACCTGCTGTATTGTACACGATTTTTTGTGTAAATATACTTTTTATTACTTTTTCAGTCACGATATTTCAGTTAATACCTAGGTCGTAAGCCAACTAAGGTAACCTAGATTGATATCTATTATACAAGGTTTTAACGTGATGTTGTTGTGAAAATTACCAACAACAGTAGAGGTAGCTTCAAGTAGTAATTCTATTCTAGAACAAGGATATTCTCAGTATAGCACTTACTAAGGTATTATTTTATCATAATTACTAAGCGCATCCTACATAAAATACTTATTTCTATGTGTCTATACCATTAACCATGATAGACAGAACTAAAGTAGTAAATTTAGAAAGAAAAAATAATTAAAGTGCAAATTTCATCGCTTTAAGCTTGACTCGGATAGCTCAGAGGTTAGAGCAGTAGGGCACGACGCCCTTTGTGAACTTAGGATAATTCTCATAACACCATTGCTAATATTTTCTAACCTAAAAACGACTTATCACCGGCCTTATCTCAGGATTCGTTATCAGGTTATTTAATTGAAACCCACGCTACTTTTGAACTTTAAATATAAGAAGTAGTTAAAGGTGACACACATGCATTCGGAAGCTTTCAAACCCTATATTAGATTTTAGTGACATGTTTCTAAAGCAACTAAAAACAAAATATGTTCAGTCAAAGATAACGATATGACTTCAGTTGACGATTACCTTAGTTTCTTTAGAACCCTGGTGGACTTTGTCACCGATCGCTTCCAGAATGTATTGCTTCTCATCTTCAGAAATTCGAGGATGCTGCACTGGAGAATCGTAAACCAGGAACCACCAAAACGCACACCATACCAGTGCAATTATACCTGGAGAGTAAGAAAAGCATTTAAATCTTGGTGAATTAGAAAATAAGTATTTCAGGCGTATCCAAATCAAAAAATGGTAATGCGAGCTATCTTCCAATGATCAACGTGCACTGATAAGTAAACAAATAAATCGGTGACAACAGTGTTTTATCTTTTTAAGGGTACCCCAAAGGTTATTACTGTTGTGAATCTGGTAATCTTTCCGATTGCCGTATCACGGGACTCTAGCTTGTAAATGGAATGAGATACACAACCAACACTTGAGTATTATGGGTAGAATGAACTCAAAACATATTTGTCAGCGAGGGCCATATCTACAGAACCCTGATAAAACAAGGTTCAACTGTCACTTGTCAATCAAGTGGACGTTGTCAATCTTCTAGGCAAGTGTGCTGCATCTTCGGTCGCATCATCGCTTTCCAGCAGGTGAGATTGTGGTCAAACGCTTGCCTATCGTATATAAAAAAAAACGTAGAAAATATGAGGAATAGCAATCATTTTCAATGTTTGTTCGGGGTTGATTAGTCATAGATAAAAAAGGCATTAACCGAGCGAAACAAAGTCATCTTAGTTGATTTGGATGGTTCAGCACTTTGTCCGTAAATTATTTTTTTTCTGCCCGTGTGAGGTATCTTTTTGCTTACAAAAAGATACCTCACACGGGCAGAAAAAAAATAATTTACTCTTAAGCTTCTTTCTCAATGAAATTGTTTCTTATTTTAAACTAGTGACCCGCCCTCGTTTCGTGCGTGTGCAATTGGTTGGTATAAAATCAAACCTTGCCCTGTCAATTACGAACACAACAAAAAAAATTTCATAAACATAAACGCTTTCACACTCAGAGCCCCACACTAAATTCGATGACTTGTGTCGTGGGTGCCGGAAACATTCACATCACTCACACAATCACAACCAGAACCAGAAACACACATTTTCCTTGGGGAGAAAACTTGTGTTCCAACCAACTAAGCCAACGAGCAGTTTATATAATTGCATGTATGAACATATAGTGTCTACATAAAACATTGTGCTCTTTTACATTGTTTCGGATTTGGCTATTTTCGCCGACACAAAATACTCATTCTGTGTGTAAACATTCTTATACCTATATTTTCTTAAAAAATACACGTATTGGTCATAAAATACTTCAACACATTACGACCTCGAATAATATTCACACTGTAAAAAGTATTTAGATATTTAGACACGCAAGTTGCAATAGGTCAACCGATGTACTTCATGCCGTGGCCCACAGAGGTGATACTTGATATTATATACAGTAAAGGCTGGTGGTAGGTCCTAAAACCGTGTTAGATATTTTTTGATTGAAAGATTTGAGGATTCGTAAGTATTTCACCCACGGTTATTTTCTCGCACTGTAACGAGACTAGTTTCGGAGCAGTCGGTAAAACATTGTACTATTCCAGTTCGGCGTAGACCGTCCGGCGTCTCACGCCAGTACAGACGCCACCGGACGGTCTATGCGTGTACTTGACTGATCAAGGAGTACTGACTGTTCCGAAACTTGTCTCTTAAAAATGAAAGAAAACAACCGTGAGTGAAATCGTTTAGTTTATAATTTGCGTTAGATATGTTTATGAATAGACAATGATTGTTTGTCGTATGGAGTAGTGTGCCGATTTAAGACATGTGAGGATTTTTAGGCCGCCTGAAGGCATCCAATTTGGTTTACCTACTTACTGTTTACAATTGGGCCCAACAAACAATAATTCTTCAAAGTAAGTCTGGCGTTTTAGGAGACAGATATTTGATTGTATAGAGAATGTGTTGATCTTTGGTAAACTACACAATTATCGATAAGTAATGATCATAGTTTGCATGCAATGCACCTGTGGTATGTCAATAAAGGTGAGAAAGATTTTGATGAAACAGTAAGTTAGGACAAAAATCTAAATACTTTTAATCTAGACTGAGTGATCACACTATATCAGACTGAGCACGGGAGCGTGGTGCATTTAATGATTATGTATGAAAAAAAAGATCAGTAGAATTCAATTCGGCGAGCGAATGGGTTGGGGACAGGCAGAAGACTATTATAGATGTCTTTGGGTGCCGGACAGCTCTTATTATTTAACAATACCTTTATGCCTAGCTCAATTCTATATCAACAAATTTAATTATTTAACAAGAATGTTTTGATATGAACGTATAAAACCGCGGTACGCAGCTAGTATGAGTTGAATACCTAAACGATTCTGCACGACGAAGGCAAATCTACGCTTTGATGGAAACCTGCGGCTCTAATATGATCATTATTTATTGTGTATACATTTAATTAAGTTGTGCGACATGTAACATAAATATATTGGTAGTATGAATAAGGAACGGTGATTTAAATGAATCTCTTAACGTCCCATTAAGTTGATACCGAACAAAGGCTCAAGCCATTTATATAATTGCAGGTTTTTGACAACAAAGGGCTAAAATTAGAACTGTGTATGTAGTAAACAAATACTTGTGTGGGAACCGAGATTATGTCGGTAATGCTATGGTAATGCGAGTGAAGCCTCTTGAGCATGATTATTCCATAAGTGTATAAAGTTGATAGTACATTTGTGGTATAATCGGGTTGTAATTCTCGACTGTGATGACACGGACAATGAGATAGGTTTTGCCAGTCCTTGGCACGTGTCTCACCTTTACCGAATACCGAACAGCCGCACATAAATTCTATGCTAGCAGGACTGTTTCCAGTAAGAAAAACAAAGTTTCCAGTGAAATCATTAGACACTGTCTCTTTGTATTAAGTGCAGTGCCAAGCCAAAAACCAATTAAATCAGTTGTAAGGTTTTTGAGCTGGAAGGATTTCAGTGTTGCCTTTTGTGTGAAAAGCAGGAAGACATAGATGAATCCTTACCAGGTACATAGAACGCCCAGTCCCAGCCTACGGTCTCAATAAGCGGTCCAGTAAGAGACCACGTGACCACAGTTCCGATAGCTCCTCCAAGTAGAGCGCTCACAAACTTGCCCTTCTCGTCTGGAGGCGCCCAGTGTGCCACTAGCGCATGTAGAGCGGGGAAGAGGAAACCCTGGAACAAGGAATTAGGAAATTCATCACAGTTTTTGGACCATTAGCCTTATAAATAAATGATTTTTGCCTATATCTGGCACAGCGTGTCCTTACTGCTCTAAAGTTTGTACTCTTGTAAATTTCGACTATTATACGGCTTACCACTTTGGGTCGTAAGTAAGTGGCGGAGGCAGTCTTAATGCAACAAAACGCATAGTTTCCAAATGAGAACGATTCGTTGTAACTCTGCCTACCTGTATAAATTAGCTAACTTTTAGATTTAGTTTCAGACAGCCAATTTACTTCCCTAGAGCAATATGCATCCACTAAGATTCGACGGTTCTGCTTGTGATTGAGCTGAACCATTGCGACACGTCTTATTAATATACAAATGCGAATATTAAAGCTATATAATACCTAACTAAGTAGTCTAAGTATTTTGTGGTATTATCTACATCTAATAAAACATTTTCCTACAGAATTAACCTGTATTTACCCTTAATTCTCCTATATTTACTCATTTTATGACAAAAATTCTCTATAATCATTACATAAATATTTGTTTCTGCTAAATCGTTCTATTTATTATTCAAATTTACGTCACTAATGTCATATTCATCTTTAAAAAAGCTTAAGATATTCAGTAATTCTTAGAAAATCAGCCGCATCGTTTTGTAATATTGTATTGCAGGCTAAATTCATCATTACTTGTGTCACGACTTTATTGATTCAGTTCGTAAAAGACGTCATACTGACTTGTTTCTATGTAGACAGAAAAAATCATAACGCAGAGTTAAGTGCCACATAAATAAACATACCTTAATAATCAGAAAAACATAAGAAATGAATGGAAAAATATAATTCCATAGTAATGTTCCATACGAGATTTATAATCAGCTCGTACCAGCAATGTAGTATAAATTTATAAAGGCTGCGCCACACAAGACGTATTTGATTCGAACAGATCGGCGTGCGGGAACGCGGGCGCAAGCACTTGACACAAATTATATTGACATGTTCTTTATATATATATATATAAATTTTTAACCCTTTTTTCATTTTATCATTATACTTTTAATTAAGATATATCTCATTTTAGACCTGACAATATGACATGTACACAAATGTTTATGAATAAATGAGTATTTGAAACTAACGACGAAACGTATACATTATCCTTTTGTAGGGTCAGGGGATTGTAGTATCCCGTTGATATCTTTTGTAGGGAATGATTTGTAAAATATTTCGTATATACAAGGTAATTTGTAAAATACCACTAAACCTCTTGGAATATAGTTCTAACCATTGAGTCCAAAGTCTTTCATAGTACGGCTATCGCAAATTCTATTGTATAATTTTTCAAATAAACTTTAAAGTATAGGTACTATGTCTTTTCTCTGTTAGGCAAGGTCTAAAGTGTCAACTGGCGTTGGCGTACATATTAAGGTGCGCAGCGCGGCGATGCCTTTCTTTGCGAGACAGTGTAGTTTAAAAACGACTATTAATCAAACATTGTATACTCGTAGAATACATCATATTCATCGTTACGGAAAATAGAGGATTTAGAACTAAGAAGTACAACTTTATGAACAAACGATTACAATAAGAATCAAATCTAGAGTAAATAGGTATCTTCTATGCAAGCACATCTTCACTTTCCATCAGGTGAGATAGTGGTCAAATGCTTGCCTATCTATCTTTAAAAAAAATCAGGGTCTATGCAGCTTTCTGATATTTTATAAATTACCCTGTATGTATAGTAAGTTGAGCAATGAAGTTTTTTTCCCTAAAATTTTCCTAATTATTGATTGTAAGAGCTCTATTTTTTTATTTGTGCTGTGTTAGTGTGCCAATGAAAAAAATACCCATAAATCTGCAGATCATAGGATAGAGTGAGTCAGTCAAGTAATTATTTAATGCTTCAGCGAGTGTAGGCCAAGACTATGGTATAAAGTTATAAATTATAAGACTAGGCAACAATAGACTTGGATATAAACGTAAATACTATGAAAAAACATCCTGAGTTCCGGCGTTTGATGTTTTTAAAATTATGAACTAACTATTACTTAATCTTGCAGGTAGATATTCAATTTGTAAATTCATAAATTCATACGCTCTTTTTAGGTGTATATTTTTCTTTGTGACTATGGTCTGAACAGACGATAACATTGTTATTTTAATAATCATTTGATTCGAGCTACGTACGAGCGTAAATATTTGCTGGGAAGGTGAAGTACCTATTAATCCAAAGGCTTGCTTGAAAACCAAATGTAAGCAAAAACACACAAACGTATTTCCCAGAACAAAACTCGTATCAAGAAAAGATTTTATCTTTCCACACAGCTGCAAAATTAACGAGGAGTTTTTCATTATTTTCATAAAACAATGATCTAAACAACAAACGAAGAGCAAAGATGGTTCGAGAGTAACAGTAAATTGAGCGTAAAAAGAATTTCCTCAATAAGAACTATGGTTACCTATTATTATACACTAGTCGTTCGCTGCGAACTGAGACTTCGTCGCGCCTATATTTAATTTAAAAAAATAGAGAAAAACTTTTGAGGTTTAATTGCTTACAACTTTTCAACCAACATCAAAAAAGGAGGTTTTACATATACCTCCTTTTTATGTTGGTACCATATGTAATACCTCCTTTATTGAACATCAAAAAAGGAGGTAATACTTCCTTTTTTGATGTTGGTTTGGCTTTTTTTTTTTGTATGTATGTTACGCGATAATTCCGCCAATTATGAATCGATTTTGATGTTTTTTTTTTTGTTTGGTAGATTATACTTCAAAGGTCCCATAGAGGTGTATAAACTACATAGAGGTAGTACATAAATCTTGTCGAAATTGATCAAAGCTAAATATAAGCCGTGAAGTCGGTTTTTAAGCTTTGCTTGTGTTTAAATTATTAACTATAATTGTTTGATTTTTGTATTTCTTGTTTTTTTGAGAGGATATAACGGCTATTATTTGCTAGTTTCAGCTTTTACAAAAAACGGCAACATATATAATATATGTAGCCGTTTTTTACGTACATTTCGGAACAATATAGGCCCTTATACAGTGACTTTGGTGGTCTACCAAATTGTTTTTTTCCAACATACATTTTATTCAATAAACAGTCTCGTGCTTGTTCTTGCAGACCTCTTATAATCAAGCGTGGATTTTGCGTTTTACACAATGGCGTCAGAAAACCATATAGGGTGAAACCTTGCATCCTGTAATGTATGGGACATTACAGTGTGCAAAGTTTCCACCTAATATGAATCTTTAACCCCTATATTAAAGGTTCATATTTGGTGGAAACCTTGCACCCGTGCGATAAGGAGAGCCGATCAGATTAGTAAAAAAAAACTAAAAAGCTTAAATTACTTATTTGACCACTGTCGACATTTTCATATTTTAGCTATTTGGTCTGTTTTGTCGTTTTAAATATTTTTCTAGATATTTACTGATTGTATTTATTGATTGTTTTATAATTGGTAAAATCGTTAGAAAAAAGTTGTCCTTCTACTGTGTACAGCATTTATACATTGGTTGAGTAACAAAACGTATTCTATGTTTGTCAAAACACTTTGTTAGTTCGCGAGATATGTGTGCTATCTACGTTAACGAAGGAAAATATTGAATCACAAGCGATAAGCTAGCATAAAAACATGAATATATGTTTAAAGACTTTATCGCTGTAACTAATCACTTGCGGTCAAAGCATTGGAGCCACAATGCCAATTGTATGAATAATAGCAGAGCTAATTCATTTGTTGCAAGACAGTTGTATAACTTCTGTATATAAAAAGAAATGTTATCGTCAATGAAATATATACACAACTAGATGTAGCCGGCATGCGTTGCAATGCCAAGTTTAGAAAAAGTGTTTTACCTCTTTCACTATGATCGCCAAGTACTTTAATACTATAGTAAAAACTTTTTGGATATACGACTCATTCTCATATCTACCAAATATAAAAAAGCATTAAAATCGGTCGAGCCGTTTTGGAGGTGTTCGACCACAAACACCGTGACATGTGTTTTATTTATATAATATTCGATTAGATTAGAAGCTTTTGCATATTTGACACATTAAAATATTTGACCTCTAGAAGAAAAAACGACTACAAAATTAGTATTATAGTTATACTATTAAAGATTTGTCATCCCGACCGATCAACCGACGAGCAAAAAGATTCATTGGCGATGATAAGCTAATTGAGGCAAATTGTAGAGTCTCGGTCACCGTCGTAAGGTCGCAAGTCTATCGGTATTCTATTGGTTATATTTTGGTGAATGTGCACAGGAATTACACGAGTTAATTCCCTCATTCCCGTTTTACCATCTAACAACAAGACAAACTGGCAAACATCATACATTTATGGTTGTCATATCTCCAGTTCCCTCGAAGCGCTTCGCTTCTACGTTTGCATACTGCAAAGGAGTGGAATTCATTGCCCGCGTCTTTGTTCCCCGAACGGTATAATCTTCAAGTCAAGAGTGAATAGGTATCTTCTAGGCAAGCATGCTATATCTTCGGCCGCATCATCGCTTTCCATCGTGTGAGATGGTGGTCAAATTCTTACCTATCGAGCATAAAAAAACCCGAAGCTGAAGTAATCTTTGACATGATGGGTTAATGCATATTTAATATAAATCTTAAAAAAATACTTTTCTATTCTTACGTCAATCGCTTTGTCTTAATCTCGCGATTGTCACTAAAGACAAAACAGTTATCTCAGTTTAATATGGCAACATTCACATATCATATTGTGAAAAATAAATTGTGTTAAGTAGGATATCATTGGAAAGGCATTTACAAATAATGTATTGGTTTCTTTTTGGTTTCATTTTGAATGACCATTTAAGATCTGTAACTATTTAAAGTTGATCAGAGTGTAAAAGAAGTTTAAATAGTATAAAATAATATCATAAAAAGTAAGTCGGTTTTTATTTGTTTTTCTAGTAGTCAATACTATGATTTGTTTAGAAAATAAAGTTATGAAATGCAAAAAAATATGTATAAAATAATATTAAATTTTTTAGATTGCTTACCGAAGCTAATCCAATCACAAAGCGCAATGCCACAAGCACCATATAATGCCACCTGGCAGCTTGGGGGCTCAAGATAGTCAGGGCCGCACTGAGGAGCATGGTCAAGAAGACCAGTTTGCGTGGACCCCAGAACTCGGCAGCAGTTCCGCCAACCAAGCAGGTGATGGCATAGCCCCAGAAGTACCCTGATAGCACGTATGCTTGCTCTTGAGCCGTCCACGTGAAGGTTGCAACGCCATCCGGCTGAAAGAAAAATAAGAATTATTTATCAAATATAATACACACACAAAAGGGTCATCGCCACAGAACATCCTATACTGTGTACACGCATCCTGCATCATGGCGAGCGAGTTGTCTGCTCTCTCTCTGCTATGACCACAAAGTATAAGATAATTCTTCTTCCCGTGGCGTTATTAGTAGCGCGTCTACTTTCTAAGCAGTGGGGTTCGATTCAAGTTTTCTCGCCTAGGGAAAATGTTTATGCTTTTGAGTGTGATTGTACATGGGTGTCAAATCAAATCAAAATTGTTTATTCACATGGGCCCTAAAGAGGCACTCATGAAAATAATGACTCTACTGCCAGATTCGCAAAATTACAACCATCTCGAGAAGAACCTGGCAAGAAAATCGGCGGCGCATTTTTTTTCATATTTTTTTTTAAGTCATTTTTAGACACTCATACATAATTATGTTAACCTAGGTTTATCTATATTCGCTAGAAAGCGCTTGTGCAGTTTGCCTCCATGCGTCCTTGTCATTAATGTCGTCAATAGTTTTATAATAAGCTTTCTTTATGAATGCCCGTTTTATTACTGATTTGAAGTTTCCTAGTGGTAAGTCAGTTACAATTTTAGGAATTTTATTGTAAAATCTAACTCCATTTGCCATAAAAGATTTATTCGTTTTGCTTAATTTAAATGCGCGTACCGTCATTTTATGCTTATATCTAGTATTAAGATTCTGTGCGTCGCTTCTTAATTTATATTTATCAATATTTTTGCAAATATGCATAATATTTTCAAAGATGTAAAGCGATTCTGTATACTTTAAATAGGAAGGGTCCTAATATTAAACCTTGAGGCAAGCCAATTTTAATTTTACTATACTGGTGTGATGTTAATGTTTCCATGCATCCACAGCAAAAATCTTCGCACTTTGTGTAGATCTGTGAGTGTGAAAGCGTTAATGTTAAATATATTACAAAAATTCAGAGTACACTTTATTATACGCGAAAGGTATTATTAAGATAACAACATTTCATTCTGTTCATACCTCTAATAACCCCAAATAAGTGACCTTACATCAAACTAGAGGTCGTTTTTATAAACACAATGTACGCTCGTTCAACGAACGCAGGTGTTTTTGTAACTCATTAAAATAAAAAGTCTGTAACGTTACAAGTTTCGCATTTATTTGCTACGCATATAACTGATAGCTTCAGGCATATATATAGTACCTAATAACTTAAGAAAATATAACACCACCTGAGTAAACTGCGAATTTATTGTTAGTTATATTATAATACAGTAGCTGGAAAACTATGCTGCGATTCCATTCATGACTATAATGCAATGAAAATATCTAAGATAATGATGTTACTCAGTGGAATAGAAAAACAAGTATTTTCCTTCTCTTTGGTTTAATCGTATATTTTATGCTGTCGACGATTAAGTGGCTACAAAGGACTAAATAATTCTTTATGTAAAAATAATTTTAAAACCACGTTTTTAAACAGATTTAAAAGTATATATATTACGTATATCCTTAATTAATTGACCGTGATTTTTTATTAGCTATGCGAATACGGCTACGCTCCATGCTATTAGGCAACTTGGTGCAGGTTGCCTTAAAGTTAAACTAAAAGTTGTTCAATTTTCTAATTTCTCAAACCATTTTTGTTCAGCACAGGTAGATTACAATGTCCTTTCACGAAATTGCGCAATATTTAATTTATTTTTGTTTTATCAGTCTCCCTATTCCCTGACGTTGTTACGATCGGTTTTGACAATTCGAATTAGCAAAAATAAAACTTATTTCTTATGCAACGGAGACAATACCTACTTACTACCTACTAGCTCTGCCCCGCGGCTTCGCCCTTATTATAAAAATGTACCTATCCTACGTTATATAATTTTAACCAAGTCTCTATGCAATATACCGAACGGTATAATCTGGAAGGCTTGAAGTATCAAGCGGCATCTTCGGCAGTATCGTCACACTCCAACAGGTGAGATAATAGTCAAATGCTTGCTTATCAAGCATATAATTGTAAAAAGAGTTGTAGAGAGGGTTGTAGCACGTATGAGTCACCTTTTCTTCAAGGTTCCACACCTACGCAATACAACATAAATGCGTTCACACTCAGTCCTACCCTAAACTTACACTTAAACTTAAAGTGTTAAATAAAGAGTAAATCTATCTATCTTGTATCACATACACGATCACACCTAAAACAAAAAACAGTAATTTCCCTTGGAAACACACTTGTGCTGTCGGGTATCGAACCCGATCCCGCGGAGAATAAGATGTGTATCAAACTACGTTTGCGGACAGTTTGACTTGTGACGGGTGAGATATTGTAATTTGACTCCGTATCATTACATATCATACATAATAGAAGGAAGTTTACGCTTGTGATTACCTGCCGCAGCTCCCTCCTTGTCACTGAGGTGTTGTATAACGCGCTGTCGTTGGCCACGATGGCCTCGCACTCGCTTTTCACCCTGTAAATAATAATGCACGTCTATTATTGCATTCGATTGAAGGGCACGCGTGACGTAGTGACAGTAAAAACTTTATTAACTGAATTACAGCATAGAAATTTTATAAAAGCTACTGCTTATTGCACATACTGACAAGGAGAAATAGCCTTTTTGTAGTTAGAATTATATATTATTTAGTTTTTTATAGTTTATTTTAATAAATTAATTATTTTTTATTGATTTTATTTATATAGCATTAGCCATGCTAGGCAGAACTATAGTGATAAATGGCTGCGGGTTCAAATCCATTCCCAAGTGATAATTTTTCCTTTCTAAATTTATCACTATTTCATAAATATTATTACGTTGTTAGAGTATGTCCTTATTTTTGTTAACTTAGAGTGCCTAAATTAGTCGCGACATGTATTTTATTGTCTTATTTAGCGATTATACTATTACAGTTATATAACCTCTATCATTACGTTTTCAAGGGGAAAAAAAGTTTTTTTTACTATAGCCAGTTAATCAAGCTAAGCACTTTCTAGGTGAGTTTATAGTATATAGGTACCGTAGTAAAAAGCATTTGTTGTTTAAAATAACAAAATCTAACAGACCAGTTTTATGGCAAATTTCCCAAAATGCTTTAAGGATATAAATATTTCGCGCAGTGGATTTATTTTATTGTTATTTTATCCTTAACTTGCATGGCATTTGAAAAATAACAACCGAATAAAAACGGAGACGTTTGTCCATAGTTGCTGATCACCTAGATATTGTTAAATGAATACAATAACAATAAGCTATCCAAATATTAATGATTGTCACTATCTAATCCAGTTCATTGTGGTGACCATCGATACTTTATAGTAAAACTATTATCCAATCCGTGCTAAAAAATACAACGCTTTCTACTAATGCCACAGAATGAACAATAGTACCAATTGCTAATATTACGTCATGCATACTAGGTAACGTAGTAGTAGATTTTTTATGTGTGTTACCTCATAACTTCTTTCCACTTGAACCGATTTTGAAAATGTTTGTTTTGTTTGATAGAGGTTGCTTTTCAATTGGGCCGATTTAAATTTGATCAAGATTTGACTAGTAGTCTTTGACTTATCCTCAATAATGCGTATTCTGTGGACTACATGGACGATGTTCTCGTTTTTAACCGACTTCAAAAATTAACCTCAATACTTTTTTCTTTGTGCGCAGATTTTGATGATAATTATTTTGTTTGAAAGATGGTGTTTTCCATGTAAAATCCGTCCCATTTAAATTTGGTCAAGATCTGATAACTATTTTTTGAGTTATTGTCAATAATGCGTGTTTAAAACGATAAATCTGATCAAGGTGCCGAAGATAAAGCGGTGAAGTCGGTTTTTTTAAGCTTTGCTTGCGTTTAATTATGTTTTATAGCATTGGCTATGCTATCATAATCATCAGCCTATTTTTTTCCACTGCAGAACATAGGCGTCTTCTTCTGAACACCACTAAACCCGGCTATGCTAGGCAGAACCAAATTAGTAAATCAAGAAACGAAAAATATCTCTTTGGGCATGGTTTGAACTAGTTTACCTATTGCTTCCAACATATTGCTCTTACCGCTGAGCTACTCAAACTCTGCCTCAAGCGACGAAACTATCCTCTTTATTTGTAACGGAACGTGTGCCGCCATCTATCGTACTAGCTTGAAACTAAGTACTAAGGCGGTAGTGACTGTAGTAATAAACGAAAAATCGGGTCCTTTCGTGACAAACTCACAATTACCCTACAATATTTTCAACGTTAATATGTATTTGATAACATGATTAACATTTAAAAATACTACTAGAATCAGAATAAATATAAACCAACAAAGAAAATTACAAAATTATTAATCTGTAGATTAAAACTTATTCTGTGTGTTAAGGATTGCCAAATGAATGTACCTATATTTATTATTTAGAAACTTTTATTTGTATCTTATATTTGCATATTTATATCTTCTATATTTATATTATATATTTGTATAGATCAGCCTGATGAGTATCGCTAACATGATTATCACGTATTTGGTTGTTAAATACTATGACAATAATGTGATGTATTATTTATTTTATATTGTTTATCGGCATATATAGACCTAGGGACATACCTGTCTAGTTATGTCATGATTATTCATAACGTAAACTCCGCTTATTAACTAATCTTATGGTATTTCAAATTCTCCAAAACATGTGAATGTGTTGATGATGTGAAATTTGTTTGTTTTTGGTGTATGAATAATTGTAGAGTAGAAATATTAACTTTCATGAGTGCCTCTTTGGGGCTCATGTGAATAAACGATTTTGATTTGATTTGATTTATACTTTTCAATTATTATCAATATATTAATATAACTTTATTCTTCGAATCTAAATGTGCCAATTTATTTAGTAGAAAGTGTCAATGAGTAAAAATGGTACTTATTGCAATAAATAATTTGAATTATTAATATCCTGACTTACACACACATCTTATCAATGGAAAATCACAGAGTAACATCTACAAGGAATGTAATTAATCTCAGATATTTTTCATTCCTTCATTAAGGTAATTTCAACTGTAATGGATTTCAACCGATACATTTATTCCTAGATAATTACAGTTTATTTTATTAGTTTGAAATTAGCTTTAGACATGAGTCGTTAATAAATGTATTAGTCAGAAAACATAGAGTTTATAATTCACAGTTAAGACGAAACTCTCGCGACTTCCTTTGCGAGATATAAATTGGGATTAATACAATTATCGATCACTATAATTTAAACCAAGAATGTTTTATAATGATATGACATATTTTTCAATTTTAATCGTATGAAAGTATGTAAAATTCGTTCCTAGGTTACCACTAGTCACATGCGGCACCATGCATGGCGCATCGATTCGTTACATACCGCGCCATCAGACCAGTCACGTTTCATATCCAATACTGTGAACTCGAAAACATAATAAGCATATAACAAATGAAACAAAAAACCATTCGTTTCTGTTTTTTACCCAACTACATGACGCAAAAGAGGGTAATCTGTTAGCCTATGTTTGTATGTATGTGTTTGTATGCATGTTTTTAATTTGTTACTCTAGAGACGAAACGCGTATGGCGATTTTGATGATTATTATTATACTTATTGCAATTGCTTAGTCTTAATCTTACAAATGTCAATAAAGACATGACAGTAAGCAAAATTTTATATAGCAACGCCACACTGTTTTTTTTTCTTTCTTTATATTTTATCATTAAATAGTTATTTGAAAATCATATTTAGGTTTCACTTATCATTTTTAATTTCAAATGACTCTTAATGTTCTACTAATATTATGAATCCTAAAGTTTGTGTGTGTGTGTGTAAGTATGTTTGTTCCCTCTTCACGCTTTAACGGCTAAACGGATTTGGATGAAATTTGGAATGTACATAGATTATACCTAGGATTAACACATAGGCTACTTTTTATTTTGATAATAGCGGGCAAAGCCGCGGGGCACGGCTAGTTATTTAATAAAAGGCGAGCGATATGGACTAAAAGTTCTTGCTGAACGCTTACTCATTTTACCTGCGACATGAAACCTGTGATACTAACTAACACAACAAATATATAATTAAATTTTAGGTGATTATTTTGAAACATTTTAGTAAGATTTTCCTTGTTATCGTGTTATGCAAATTAATTCAAGCGTAAATAAATGCCTGTGTAGTGATTTCTATTTTTGCGTACGACTAATGAATCGCCACGAATGCAGAAAATAATATTATTTATGTGTAATAGGCAAGCAATTGACCACTATCTCCCTCTGGAAAGTGACGATGCGGCCGAAGATGGAACATGCTTGCCTAGAAGATATCTATTCGCTTAAGACGTTAAGAAGCCGTTAGGGTTCAATACCAGCGATTTTTACAGAGAGATGTTTGCTTTGTTACTGAAACTGAACATAATTTATTTTTTTACGTTTTGTAACGATCCATAAACGATAAAAGAAACGCTGATTAATTTCTTTATAAAAGGAATTATTAATTAATATAGTTGTCATTTCCAATGTATGTGATTCTTCAACTCTTTTTAAGCTGGCTTGTTTTCGATGCAACATACAAAGGTGTGCATAACATACAAACATAACACCTTGCACGCAATTTAAGTAACATTCATATTTTTCGAACTGCACCTATCACTCGGAGATCTTTCAAATGTAAGGATTTATATATTTATTATGTCAAATGTCTGGATGGATGAAAGACAGTTCGAATAGCGGCTTTTCTTTATCGTAACTAACGCCTCTGGGCATGTCTAGTGTTAATTATAATAAACAGTCATATATTTAATATGACGAAAGTTGCATGAAATTAAACACTTCCAAATGTATTTTTTGCTTGAATGTTATACATGGCTCAATTAAAATATATCATCAAACAAATAGTTTTTACTCATTGCCCTCTTCTTTGTTCCCCGAACTGTATAATCTGGGAGTCTTCAAGTCAAGTTTGAAAAGGTACCTTCTAGGCAAGCATTCTACATCTTCAGCCGCATCATCAGTTTCCATCAGGTGAGATTGTGGTCAAATGCAACATATTAAAATTCTGGTCATCATTATAAGACTCACAAACAAGTCATTATATTAAAAAACCCGACTGCGTAAAAAGTGAACTTAAATATTTATATTACATTCGTTAATAAGGCCGATAATATTATGCGATTATACAATGTGTCACAGAAAGGTGTAGTAATACTCAAGCCACGCATCTAGCTACATGTATGGAGTCTAACAGGAACTTCTTAATTTGCGGCAGCATGAATGTAGAGTTATAATGAATTAAAGTTTCTAAAAAATTATGTCATTTTCAACCTTATTTCATCAGCTACCGTTCTCTCACTACATTGTCTTAGGACCTAGACGTCTGACGGTGGAGGCTATAACAAAGGTCAAGGTCAGGCGCCACAGATGTAACCGAAAGGTTGACAAAAATATTTGAAAACTATAATTTTAAATTTTTGCAATATCTGGCAAACGATTCCTGGCACGATATACCACCAAGTATTACTACACCTTTTTGTTACAGGTTGTAAACGAAGAGGACTCATGAAAGTTAATAACTCTATGGCCAAATTCGCAGAATTACAGCCATCTCGAGAAGAAATTAAAGGGAGAATGGTTAACGTAGCCAACTTTCAATCTTTATAGATCCTTAATGGTAATTCAAAATAAAAAAAACCTAAAACATATTTTCAAATACCTTTTTTTATTGAATGATAGCCCACTTATCACAGTTTGTCGATATTATTTTTTTATGTTTTTTTATAATATTGCATTTTGTTGACGTCATAATGAATTTTGATGACTATCATCTTTAGTGACACTCGTAAAATTAATTGACGTAAGAATCATCAAAACCGGCCATTGAATCTAGAACGATAAAAAGGAACAAACATTCATAAATAGGCTGATAAACGCTCCTTTGCATCCCGCAGCCAAGTAAAAAAACTACGATACACAATCTTTTCAAAGGCAAATTTTACCTCCATCCTTTGGTAAACCAAGGACGCGGAAGATCGCGCGTAAAATTATTTGGATCTTGTTTCAGACCTGTTTTAAGCTACATAGGTATCTGTATACTGTATAAGTTTCGTTGATAACATAGCCAACTAGCAAGCGAATTATAAATTAGATTCGCGATCGTAATCAGCTAGCCAAAAGAACGTCGATCCAGCGCGTCAGGCCACTTTACATTTTTAGAGTATTAATTAATTAATTAATAATCATGACTTACCAAGTACAGTTCGATTCATCTGGGATAAGTATCATCGCCACGTTACATTTTAAGTAACGTGGCAAAGTAGTTACTAGCACGCGTCATCAGGCCAAGTAATAGGTTGTAAGAGTAGTGACAAAATTATGACTTACAAAGTAGATTTCGCCTTATCCAGAACCATATCGATGATATTGACGCTCAGTTTTACCTACTTAACCCAGAATGCGTGATTAGGCCATTGCAAATTTTAGGAGTAGATACAAAATGATGACTTACGAAGTATATTCTGCCTCGTCCGGCGCGTCACCAGACCTTGTTACGTTTTAGGAGCATAAAATCATGATTTACGAAGCAAATTCTGCCTCGTCTGGGATCTAAGCGGGAATATTAAAGCCTACATCAAACCTAGAACGCATCAGCGGTACGTAAAATTTTAGAAATAGTACCAAAATAATGACTTACGAAGTTGATTCCGCCCGATCCGGTACCATAGCGATAATGTTGACACTCATGTTGACTCTCAGCATGTAGTTAACCCAGCATGCAAAGAACATCATAAGCGCGACGTTGAACCGCGCCGGAATCACATCTGAAAAGAGACATAAACATTAGAAATACAAATAATTACAAAAAGTTAACTGCCCGTTGCCTTAGTTGGGAAAGCGTTCGTCTTCTAAGCAGGGGTATCGGGTTCGATTCCCGGCGGAAACACAAGTTTTCTCCCCAAGGAAAATGTGTGTTTCTGGTTCTGGTTATGATTGTATGTGTGATGTGAATGCTTCCGGCATCCACGACACAAGTCATCGAACTTAGTTTAGGACTGTGAATGTGAAATCGTTTATTATTTAACTAGCTGATCCGCCCGGCATCGCCCGGGTAAACAAAATCATACACATAAACGCTTTCACACTCACAGCCCCACACTAAAAGCACTATGACTTGTGTCATGGAGCTGTAAACATTAACACCACACACACAACATTCACGTCATACCCAGAACCAGAATCACTAACTTGGGGAGAAAGCTTGTGTTCCCACTGATTCACTCATTAGAGCCCGCTGGTTTAAAGACGAAAACATAATAATATTGATAAAACAAAATGTTTCTTGTCAGTACTGCCGCTGGACTGATGGTTTTAAAAATAGCTTTTTTATACGTCCGAAAAGCAATCCTTTCACCACAATCTCATCTGATGGAAAGCGATATTGCGGCCGAAGATGTAGCATGCTTGCTTAGAAGGTATATATTCACTCTTGACTTGAAGACTCCCAGCTTATACTGTTTGGGGAACAAAGATGAGGGCAATGAGTTCCACTCATTCGCTGTACGAATGATAAACATAAGATAACTAACTGAAATGTATATTACAGTACACTAGATAACGCTTTATTGAAATTTGTTTTATTACTACCAAATAATAAAACAAATTTCAATTAAAAATATATTCACTGTCGTAGTGCAATGGTCGTCCTATCACTTAAAGCGATCTCTTCGAACGAATAAATTACTAATTAACAATATTGAAACATTATAAGTTTTTTAAAACAAATTAAATCAAAAACAAAACTTTTTAAAAGCCTTGCCAAAACAAATTTAATTTTATAGAATAAGCTAACAAACAATAGCTAAGAACCAGAACAACCAGTTGTTGGGAATGCTGTTCTTTGGAAATTTCGAAAGCTTTAAAATTTTGTATTTATATACTATGATATATGGATATAATATCTTAAACTAATATCAGAGACATGTCACGTGGCGAGAAAACGATTCTATAGAACGTTTCGTCGTGCAGGGTAGAGTGGAAGACACTAGGCTACGCGGAAGGACACCCATGCGATCAGATCAAATCGGCTGTGAGCGGCCCCTTGCATGAGTGTACCAGGATGACCTCAAATAGAAGTAAGTGGCGAGAAATCGTGAAACGAGTGCTCAATACAGAATGACGACCACGACCGCTCTGCCAAGAGCGAAACGAATGAGAAGAGAACAAGAATATCAGAGAAGTTATAATATTTGTATTTGCGTCCAAATACTTTCAAACTGTAACTTCCAATTGTATTACGTAGCATGTAGAATTTATTATTTGCGTGAAATCTGGAATGCATTTGTTGAGCATTGTTTGTTATAATTAATATTCGCATACATTTAATATATAGAGTTTCATACATAATCATAACCAATTTCATAGTCAAAGTGAAGTTTGAGGGGCAACTCGTTATATTTTATTTCAATGTCATGACAAAGTCGTATACAAAGAAAAAATAAGAAGTAAAGACTAGTAAGTACTAGAAGTAAAGTGAACAATCTACTTATACTTCCTTAATCATATTCTAGCTGAACTTCTTTCAATTCAACATACTATAATCGAAGACGAGTAAAAAGATTTTTTTTACAAAGTTTGTATAGTAAAATACTTCACACATTATCTCACATTCATATTGAAACCTATCTATGACATTGGCATTAGGGCTCGCTATAGATTTGTAGCCAATTTGACTAAAGTTATATTTTCACTGCAGAATTATTTTATACCTCGCCAACAGTTGCGTAGTATGTGGTATAGAGGGGGGCAGACTCACCATCTCACCATTTTGCCACACCAGTGTGGAACAGAAGCATTTTTTCCTCCCTATCACACCGTCTGGTGTGACTAGCACTAACTACATAGTAAGAATAGATAAGATAAGAGATAATTTATGCATGAAAAATATAAACAATTTTAAAACTTAACTATCTATATAATTCTACATAGCATACTATTTAAATTTTCAGATAACAAATTAGGTAGGTAAAGTAGGTACACTAATCTTTGGTGGCCGTGCTAGGTCATACCTGTGTTACAGCCACTAACTATCATACTAGGTAGCTGCATAACAACAGAAAAGATGAAACAATCAATATGTTAGGTATGTTTGTACATAAACTAACTTAACGTAAATTGTTTAGAGAAGTTTCAATTGTGATTTCATTATGTATTAGACGCATTTATTTTTTCATTATGATTGTGTCCTTAATTCGTTCCTTGAGGTTGATATTGCTTCTCAGATCATTACAAATTTATTTACGGTGAATTGTTCCCTTAACACAGTGAGTAATTTCGCAATGTTAACGTAGTTCTTATTCATATGTTTGTTAAGCTTTCGCATACATTGTTAGATCTATAAAGTTCATTATTCCTTCACGAATTCGTCATTATTCAACCACGTCTTTCGCATGTACATGAGATAAATTTCTCAGAGAAATAATTTGATAAAAACTCACGCACCTTTTTAACGATTAAATTTAAATTAAAAACGGAAATTAGTAGCTTTATTTGGAAGCCTTCTTCAGGAAGAGTGCGGGGCGGTCGCCGCAACGTCGCGTCCCACCTCACTGAGCCCTCCCTGTGTCCCTCCATCTAGACATCTCGATCTAGACATCGACAACACGTAAGTCACGTTAATTCCCGTTTTAATTTTAATTTAATAGTTCTCAGAGTAAATTCATAATCGTATTTTTTTTAATAAAATTATGAACGTGGTACTTTAATACGTTCAAACTTATCACAAGGAAAAGGTAATGTTTGCGTGAATTCGTAGTTGACTTTAAAAATAATATTTTATACACGTTCCTATGAGTAAATAAAATCTACAATATAATTTGCATATTAATGTTAGGAATCTCATGTTAGTCTAATATTATGAAGCATCGTATACATCGTTGTATGTACTTTCCTAGAGAATGAGAGGATTTCAAATGTCCATAATACACATTTTTTTAATTAAACTTTAAGTAATCTCGTTTTCCTAACATTGCATGTTCAAACCATTGTTGTTAATAATTGAAAATTGCAATTATTGGTTTTAATTCTTCAATTAGCTGCAGCTATGAGGATTCATGATGTTCTATACCCTCAATTATTGTGTGTAGTACACACAATAAATCGGTAAAATGAGGACAGTTCGCCCACACGGGCGACATTCTTTAAGTCGCCCCTACCTATACTATGTTTACAATATAGGTACCTACTTAAGTTCGTATTTAAAGTGCCCAAACTATTAAACCGATATGATATTCCTCGTCACAAACATTGCAATTAATAATTTAAAAAAAAAAACACGCATTGGAACAGATTAAGTGTACGAGGTGGTTTTTTTTTAAATAATAATAATACATTTATAATTAGGTTTTAGATTTAACTTTGTTTATTCAAGAGATCGAATTTGAAACATAACAATGACGAATAATCATTACTGGTTTTCAAACGATCTCGCTCCTCAACGAACTTTTTTACAACAATGATGTAATAGGCATAACCGTTGGTGTCGACTTTAGGCACTGTAAAAAATAATCGATTTAAGAGTATTACTTCGCATAACCATCCATCCTATTCTACGTTCTGATAGTTTGGTATTTTTCCTACATAGTTCTACTCATATATAACTTATATACACCAACTATATAACTTGTCGCGGTAATTTACTTAGTTTGTCACCGTTTTTAGTTCACCGCATCTTATTTTGTTTTATCGCATTCATCTTTTTTATGGTGCTTTTGTTCGTGTTTGTTATCGCAATAATGCATTTATGTTCATCTTTGATAACAACGTTTGCCAGTCTTACCTGATAATAAGTGTGATTTTCGAAATTCAATTATTTTCCCATTCCACTGATGTATATCTGAGGGAGGTTTATCTGAGGTGGTCTAAGGGGAAACAATCTTTTTTTTTTTAATGCAATATTGGCAAACGTTTGACCACTATCTCACCTGATAGTAAGCGATGAAGTGTTTTACGATTGAGCAAGCTTGCCTAGAAGATACCTATTCACTTGCGACTTTAAATCTCTCATATAGTACCTATCAGGAGCCATCCACACAGGCATGGAGTTCAATTCTTTTTCAGTTCCCACAATAAATGTAGAAGCAAAACGCTTTGTCCGCATTTGACTATTTATTATTTATATGAAGGATTTTAACATGAGTATAGATAGATACATAAGTTGCCTGACATTTTCTAGATATCTATACTAAGAATCTGACCTTATTATGAACATTCGTTGAGATCGTCCAAATTATAAATTTAACTAAACAACTAAAAATTATATTGTTTAAAGTTGGGTTGTTTAGCTTATCTCTGCATAATCAAAGATGATCCTCTTATAAAACTGACCCGTTATCCAAAATTCTTATAAGGAAGATAGTACCGATTCCTACCATTGTTATACGTGTGCAGATCAATGTACGGTCGAAATAACATAACAGTAAAAACATATCATGGAAATTTGACGTTTTGACTTTACAAATGGAATAGGAGGAGACTGAAACTCACACTATACAAAGATTTTTCTCTTCTCATCCTATAATTTGTTACCAGGCACAATCCTATAAAATATGCTAGATGTCACTCAGCAACAATACTCCAATATACTATAATACAATACTACAGTGGCCTCATTTATCTAACATTTTAATTTTTACCTGATAAAGCAAAAGAGCGAGTTATAATTTTAGCATCGCATATATGTGTATATAATATGTATCGATCTGGTTCCCTCATATCGTCCAAACGAATAAGCTGAGTGTAGCATAATTATGGTACCGTTGATTTTTTCTCAACTCTCGTAGAGTCATAAGCTAGGCTAAAAATGGCGTCCGTAATACTCCATGTAATCTATAATACATCCAATAAAAAAAAATTAACAAGCAGCAAAATCAAAATTAAAATACCTTAGAAGCTTTCTAGAAAACGGCTGCACCTATTTCCCCAAACATAGCAAAAACACTCTCGATCAAATCACCTTTCAAACAAAAAATTCATCATCATCATCAGCCTATTTTTGTCCACTGCTGGACATAGACCTCTCCTAATGAACGCCACTGAGCCCGGTCTTCGGCTTTTCTAATCCTGTTTCTGCCGGCCTCCTTTCACAGGTACAAACAAAAAAAAACGAAATCAAAATTGGTAAAGCCGTTGGAAGCTACGATGCCACAGACAGACACATAGATACATCCGTTAAACAACTCCCTTTTGTGTCGGCAGTTAAAAATAGTCATCACTAGTCAGATATAATCGTGATCAATTGAAAGATCTGCAAATCTATAACACATGCGGTAAATTTTTAATATAATGAAGCTATTCAAAACTATATAGTGGTTAGGTTTTAGTTTTTAAACCTTCGTCTCGTTTAAAAGTAACGTAGGAGATCAGGTAAAGAAATCTTCTTCTAGTGCCAGCTTCTAACTAGTTAAGGTTGGCGATCATTAGATCGACTTGAAACTTTACCCCTCAGGGAACAATAACGTAGACAATGACTTCCACTCCGCTGTGTGAATGATGAACGACCATACATTGATGACGTTTTACAATTTGTCTGGTTGTTAGGTGGTAAAAAGGATGTGTAACGTGTTTTGTATAATTGATGGTTAAAAGGATGCACACAAAGGTCCCACAGGACGTGTTTTGTATATTTGACGGTGTTGAGCACTTCACCATTTCTACAAACCCTTTGCAGTACCGTTATCTAATCAGCTTAAGGCAAATAAATTCTAATTGTCTAGGAGACATAAAGCATCAATTAAAATACAATGCATCCTGCGTGTTCGTAGAATCATCTGCAACTCCTCAGATTTAAGTTAAAGATTACAATGGTAGGTATTATTTCATGCTTTATGACCAAGTTCATTAAACACAGCTAATTAACTATGAAACAAATTAAGAGATTATATTAAATCGATCTTTATACAACATAAATATATTTGCTCTATTGTAGGTTAATTTTGATATTACATAACTTTTCAACCACACCAATAAACTGCCAAAATATATCAGGCATAAAATGTAACATAAACATTGGCAGCCCTGTCCAAAATCGTAGACTTTATAGGGGTGCCGGTAATGTTTACAACAAACAAACTCAATAACTAGAGGCTCAAAAATATCCCATAGTATGGAAAAAGTGCTTCTGACAGGAATCGAACCCTGCATCCACGGGCATGTTCCGATGCTGAACCTCTTAACCAATAGATATTTTTTTTTATACACTCACAGCCCCATACTAAGTTTGAAGAT
Source organism: Lomographa bimaculata (assembly GCA_948107665.1). Classification (NCBI taxonomy): domain Eukaryota; kingdom Metazoa; phylum Arthropoda; class Insecta; order Lepidoptera; family Geometridae; genus Lomographa; species Lomographa bimaculata. Next base: position 9,203,122 of record OX403600.1, on the reverse strand, counting down.
ATGAATCGTGAGTGCTGGAAACATTCACATCACACACACAAGCACACCAAGAACCAATGACACAAATTTCCCTTGGGGAGAAAACCTGTGTTTCCACCGGGAATCGTATCCGATGCCCGCTGCTTAAAAGGCGAATTTGCACCTAACTAATACAACGGTTAGTTCAGCATTAAACACAATATTCATCTGTAGTTTTCCACTGGTCTATTTGCAATACTGTGACAAGCCTTCAATTACAGAGAATACAATACAAATAGGTAGATGTACACAACTACACAGTGGGGAATGTACGGCCTCGAAGGAACCTGTAATGTTCGCGGAAGGTTAACTTTCGAATACAATGTCAATATCAGCTGCAGTGCTCATTTCTACACTGTGGTCTAACACCGGTTCAATGGACTAAGCACCATACTTTTTAATCTGTCCGGATTGTACACCGACGGAGTAAACTACAACGACTTATTTAATAAATAGTTCTATTTTTATATTTTATTGCTAAAATATCTAAGAGCCAATTGTCTATATTTCCTAAAACTAAACTAAAACTATATACAGCAAAGAACTAAGTTACCTCGAAGACATCGAGCTTATAGGTAACTCAAGTGCGCAAGCCCACTACCAGTGGGTAGCGTTCCCATCATGCTGGCGGCATTGCCTCTCTGAATTGCAATGCTAATACGTTGAGCCAAATAAGTGCCAGCATTTTGATTACTCGTCGCCTTAACCAGGCGCTCTGATAGATTTTTGAAAATAGAATGAGCTACCGGTCCCCACGGACCCAGTGTCTCAATACCAAACGGCTCAAATATGTAATCACTACTGAGGTTTCCATATTTTCACCGTTTGCGCTGCTCTGCCGAAGTTGCCGCGACGCCAATCCCATTCTGTGTTTCAGGAAGAATAAGAATTGACGGAGCTAATTTGTCGACACAAGTTGCATCCCACACTAAAGGCCGTCCCATCTTCCATGGAATTAAAGTCATGCCGTCGGGTCTTTTATCGTCGTCACGCATCAGACCATACATCATTTTTATATTTTCAATCAAAACTTTAATTTTAAAATAACATACTTCTATTTTATTTTACGCATTTGATTATTAATTCACCTGATGGAAAGTGATGATGCGCCCAAAAATGTAGCATACTTGCCTGGAATTTACACTTGACTCGACGACGACCTTATATATTATTCGGGCATCAAGTACGCGGGCAATGAGTTTCTTTTCTTGGACGATGAACGTTAAAGCCAAACGCTTCGAACAAAATAAAGGTAAGTCAACCAAAAGCTAATAATTTAACAGGATTATCTTATTCTCAAAATCCATACATCACTGATAAACTCCCGAGTTACAAAATAAACTTGCATAATTATATAGATCCATAAAAACTTGTAAATTATGTTGATTTTACGAATCTATACTCGAATTTATATGAATTACTTGCTCTTGATACTACGTTCATACAAACTCACTAAGTGGAATGTATATTTTACTAGTTTCCTGTAAATAACATTTTCTGTATCGTTACTCCTACGTTTCAGTTATAAAACCGCATCAATTTGATAAAGTTAGGAATTATTATTAGAAATATTTTTTCCTTCAAATACATACAATTTTCAGAGCCAACAATATATATCTTCCTTCAAGATAAAATCTGCTACGCGAAGGAGACAAATAACTTGCCAGCTACTCCAACAGAATCGTCAAATAGATAATGTAGACTCGTAGAAGTCTGTTTACATTCTGAACACTCTTAAAGCCAGCGGCAAGATAATCGTCATACAGTTAGATGTCTGTCATATTTTATACCTATGTTGATTTATGCTATGAGGTAGGTTAGGTATATCGATAACACATCGGGGCGAGGCGAAAGCGAAAGCTGATGTTTGACACATTGAACGCTTGAACTAGTTCCGAGACAAAATAATTCTAATTATGCAAGTGAAATCAATCAGATAGTCCGTAAATAATTTAATATTATTCTGATATTTTACTTAGAATTCACGCTTGCTTTTACATGTTTATTTAACGATTGGTTAAATTGTTTGTCTTTCAAGTTGTTGCATTTGGCAGCTTTTCGATTAGTCTTTGGTTACTTTCCACCTCAGCTATTTAAACAACCATGCGGGGCAGTTTTTGGGGACTGCCAATAGAAGAAACTATATATAATACACAGTATACATATAGCTCATGGAAAGCGTTCGGTGACGTTGACACGAGTTCCATGATTTTTGTAGTGATCAACGCTTAAAGAAGTTTTCACTTAAAAAAAATACACAGTCGATTTTAATATCAGTTTTAGTTGAAGGCATTTAAAAAGCTACAAAATATGACAAATAACTAATTAATATAAATATTATTACTCTTCTAACATGTTTCTTTCAAACAAGTCACGATTCTTGATAATTATAAATCTACCATAGATTGTTGACTAGTAGAAAGAAAAAGTTATGTCATATATATAACCAATGACAATGGGAGGTTATACATCATATTATTATACTTAATGCGAAATTACTGAGTACTGTATGGATTTGAAGCCTGCCCTCCCTTTTTAAGGAAGTTACTTTTTTTTACAGTGAGAAAGACAGAGAAGTAGAAGTAGAGAAAGACTTCAGGACCAGTAAAAACAGAAATGAAGATTTACTGGAGGAGCAAGATAGTGGCCCAACAATCAAACATATTTGGTGTTTAATTCACATATACCGTTAGAAGGCCCCGAGTTATTCAGAATAGGAAATATTCTGTTTCGTAGCTGGTTATCAAACGAGAAAAAAAATGCTGGTGAGAATGATAGGAATGAGCTGGTAATGAAAGTTCAGATACGACCGTGGATGAAAAGAAAAGATCAAGCTGTGAAACAAGGGTTGACTTGAAGGTCGATCATCCAAGGCACCGTTTGAGGGTTCCAGTGCTTGGAGTGAATAAGAATTTCTGTGACATGTGTGTGAGCAAATGCGGATAAAACTTTTTGCTTCTGTATCTATAATGTAAAGCACACGGGACTCCATGCCTAAGTTGCAATTAAGTCATGAGAAAAGGCATCGTCGCTTGCCATCGGCCCCCTGATTTAGAACATTTCGGTAACTTACCGAATCGATACGATTGGATAATTTTCTCTTTAAAAATACATTTTATCGTACGATAACTAAAGGAATCGTACGGTAACTGAGTTTTTATATCGTATGGTTTGGAATCAGGGGGCAATTGCGTTATTGGACAAAAATGACTGTCAGTCGCCAAGACTTTCTTCTTGGTAAGTGCGGCAAACGATTATGTAATGGAGGCAAGTTTATGATGAACAGATAATACCTACCCATAACAAAACAAATACTCATAGCACAGAATAAATAATAAGTTAGACGGAAGAATTATAAAGCTAGGTAGTTCCGGTTTAAAAACCGAAGTTCAAGATTAAAGAGCTATACATACATACACTTACAAATAAAAATATCGAAATATACCACAGTTTAATAAATATACTTAATTAAATTTACTATCCTGTTGTATTGAATTGCAAAAGACCGTGTTTTTTTCTATGGTCGTGGCCTCAAATGGCAATGCGATCCTAACACGAGAGCCTAATTTATATTCAATGTTTTGTTTTTCTTACCGCAAAATTATCTATGGCCTTAGGTAGAGAGGTCAACGTTGTAGTGATGACTTAATTCTGTAAAAAGAACTCAACAACAATTATTAATAATTTGAAGAGCGTAGTCTTGACGTTTCTACTAAATCAGGGGTAACTCTCTCTATTATTAGACCATCAGCATTAGGTACACTAATAATTCTAGCAATATCCCGTAGTAGTTCAACAACAATGCCGGTGATGGCATAAATAGCGGGGCGGGTCGCTTATCGCATTGTTGACGGCGTGTCATCATACGGATGGTACCGACTGTACGGGCCAAAGAATACCTGAGTGTTATGTAATATGCGTATTGTACTATTATTGTATATAGCTAGTTGGTCGCCCCAAACTAAAACCTCCGCCTACGTTTTGTTTAAAAGAGAAAAACATTTTAATTGCTTATAACTTGAATTTTGTATTTGTTTGTACAGGATATAAGGAATATTACGCGTTTCAGCTTAAAATGTGTAGCCATTTTTAAGATAGATCTCAAGACAAAATAAATCTAAGAGTTATACAAAATTGTTATTTTCTAAGATTTCGTACCTGACTAGAAAAACTCTTTTCGACGATACTTCACAAAAAATATAAGTTAATTTGCCCTCAATAATATTTTCATTTATATCATTTGTATTTGGGCTACAGCTTTTCATATTCTCTTGAGATACACTTGTATGTACTCGTTAAAAAAAAAAAGAACTGCCCGTTGGCTTAGTTGAGCGGCGTTCGCCTTCTAAGCAGGGGTATCGGGTTCGATTCCCGGCGGGAGCACAAGTTTTCACCCCATGGAAAAAAAAATGTTTCTAGTTCTGGTTGTGATTGTGTGTGTGATGTGAATGTTTCCGGCACCCACGACACAAATCATCGAACTTAGAGTGGGGCTGTGAGTGTGAAAGCGTTTAAGTTTATGTTATGTTATGTTATGTATGGTTTGACGCTAAATGCTTCTGACAGACGGAGGTATATATGAACGGACGGACGGCCGGATGGATGGATGGATGGACAAAGAGCTGTACCACCCAAGTCAGATTGAGACCTTGCTCAGTTAAATACCTATTTTGTAGAGGTACGTGTTACGTGTCATAGAGTGGCAAAACCGAACAAGCTTGACATTCAACATTTATTGATCTTCAGGCTAAAATCTAAATATATTTTAGCATAATAAATGTGAGAATGAAGCTTAATAAATTAATATAAATGTATGTTATGGTACCTTCTATGCAAGCATGTTCGATCTTCGGCCGCATCGTCACTTTCCATTAGGTGAGATAGCGGTCAAATGCTTGCCTATCTAGCATTAAAAAAAATGTAACTATCTTTTTGTCAATGACAACGTGACAACTGTTGGGTACTTCTGGATTAAAAATATCTCGTACATTTTGCTCCCTATTTTCGGAGCTTAGCTGCTGTTCTAGTCAAGTACCAGGCTCATCCAGTCGACACCGCCACTATATCTTATTAAGTACCTAAGTAAGTCTCTAACCCCTACGTTTATATTGTCGTCGTCAGTTCGAGTACGGGGCCACCGATTTCATGGTAAAAGCATTTATGACATAAAAATGCAACAATTATTCTAGGTAGGTACATACTTATTGGCTGTTACTGGTTTTCCCTATTGATACTTACCACTTACCATATCCGCTAATCCTTCTAATAATTCAATCGCTTACTGAACCATAACTTAGAAGTACGCAACAAAAACTGTAAGTAACTATATCGAAGGCATTGAAAAGCTGGGAATAGAAATAAATTAACCTTAAGTGGCGATTGCAAAAATTAATGTTAAAGTGATGCTTTTACCTTAAATGGAAATTGAAACAGCTCATTTCCGCGGCAATGCCTATAAAATGGTCGTTTAACACACGACGGCCTAATGTGAATACATGATCGAACGTGCAACTTAACCTCGAGGCTCGCAAACTCACGGACTCAGTTGTTTTATTGAGTGGCGGGCTTGATCTTTGCGTAACGGTGTACTGGGGTACTGACAGTAGCCGTATCTACTCGTACCTCGTACTTGTGCTTGCATTCTGGGAGATTCTGCGACGCGGTGAAAGTGCAAGAATGCAAAGCCTGGCGCCGTCTCAGCTGGCGCCAGACACTAATGATAATTACTTACCATCTCACTCCAGCACCACACTTTGTAAGCATCATCGAGAGTCGTTTATATGCGGCTTAATTTACAGTCCTTGAATATGGTGCACGCATCATTAGCTACAGGTATGCGAGAGCAAGGACCTTCGCTCGTTATTTGCTGCTCGTTTTTTATCGCGGCCATCGAGTTGCTTTTCTATTTTAAGAAAGTTTACTCGCTATTTTGAAAAGACTTGTCAAAAGAATAGTTCTCATAGGTATTGTGATTCTTTATTATTATTAAAACTATCGTGAGTCGTATTCATGTTGATTTAGTTCCGGTTGCACTCACGTTATTTTTTAAAAAATAACGTGAGTACAACCGGAACTAAATCAACATTGTGATTCTTATGATAAAGCTATAGGAAGTGTTTTTTGTTTAGCTAGGTTTTTATGCTAGAAAGGTTAGCATTTGGCCATTTTCATACATGATGGAAAGTGATGATGCGGCCGAATATGTAACATGCTTGCCTAGAATACACCTATTCGCTCTAAACGGAACCTATTGCACTATTGCAATGCTTTTACTTGACGCACAATTGGCTCAGATTGAACCTTTTATATTTACCAGAAAAGAAAACCCTGGCAGTATTTTTTTAATAAATAGTGTCTAATAGATCCGTTTTACTGATTCTCACTCAGTGTATAGATAGATTGAAATGGGTCTGTCTGTCTCTATATAGGTACTTATAGATAATGTCTGTCTCTACATATTATGTAATCCAATGGTTAAAATAGATATTAATTTAGTTGGTGTTGTGAATAACCAGTCAACTTCAAAGCGAACCTCTATATAAGTCAGCACCACTACATATTTACATGTGAGTAACGGTACAGCCTCCTTGTCATAAAACCTCTTGAATGTAATGAATCATTTGGGGTTTGCGAATTCGCGGTACGAAATAAAATCGATTTAAAAAACCGGCCCCCAGTTCGTTCACCATGCAGATTAAATGTACCCATAACCAAAATAAAAAACCGGCCAAGTGCGAGTCGGACTCGCGCACGAAGGGTTCCGTACCATTATCTATAAAAAATCAAGTTTGTTGTATGGGAGCCCCCTTAAATATTTATTTAATTTTTAGTATTTGGTGTTATAGGTTACGACTGTGGTTATGACTATGGGTTACGACTGAAAATCTGTGACTATGGTTAGAACTCTCTAACCATAGTCGTATGCTGAGTCGTGACCTATATTCATGACACTCACAACATCACACTTCTTTTTATTTTACTTATTATATTATATTCCTTTCTTTTATATATAATATGTACTATATATTTTTGTGTTTTTATTATTTTGCTGTTTGTTTTTTAGTGTAATGTTGTGTGTATCATAAATAAATGTATTTTATTTCTTTCTCTCTTTCTTTCTTATAGCGGCAATAGAAATACATCATCTGTGAAAATTTCAACTGTCTGTCTAGCTACCACCGTTCTTGAGATACAGCCTGGTGACAGCCTGGTGACAGACGGACGGACGGACATCGAAGTCTCAGTAATAGAGTCCCGTTTTTACCGTTTGTGTACGGAACCCTAAAAATACCAAGAGATCATATAGGGTGATCTTATCTACAGATGTTTCCCAGGTTTTCCTGTTGTTTTGGGCATATTATACATAAGCTTGTTCTGAGTTTTACCTGCTCTAAAGGTGTGTGGATTGAGATAGTTTATGTAATCCTAGCATAGCTTGCATACAAATTAAGGCAATTTAGCGCAATCCAATGTTGATGCAAATGCACAAGGTAAAGAAGAGTTCTTTTCTATTTGAGTTACTTGTAAGAATTTGAGTTTTAGTCAAGATTGTGGCCGTTGATAAATTGTTCTTTATCTTACTACAAAAAAAAATAACAGGAGAACTTGTACCTAAGCTTTGCTGTGTAACCCCAAATTTTCCCTAATGAAGATTTACCTAAGAAAATAAAAAGTATGTATTAGTTCTACATTTTATGACAAATCTTTTACTGTACAAGCTGTTTGCCTCTGGAACAGTTTACCGGTCTCTATACGTTGCGCTCAATCACCAAACACTTTTAAAGAACAAATAAAATAATTAAACGCAAGCAAAGCTTACCGACTTCACCCCTTTATCTTCGGAACCTTGATCAGATTCAACGTATTAAACATGCACTATTGACAATAACTCAAGAACAGATCTTGACCAAATTTAAATGGGACCACATGGAAAGCACCATCTTTCAAATAAAAAAATAATCATCAAAATCGGCGCACAAAGAAAGAAGTTAAGAAGGACGTCGTCAATGTAGTCCACAGAATACGCATTATTGAGCTTAACTCAAGTCAGATCTTGATCAAATTTTAATGGGACCAATTGGAAGTACAAGATAAATCAAACAAAAAAAAAATCAAAATCGGTCCACGTGGAATGAACTTATAAGGTACCAAACATAAAAAAAATACAGGCGACTTGAGTACCTCCTCCTTTTTTGGCATGTCGGTAAAAAATGGTATCACTCTCAATTAAGTTAAAGCTATGAATGGCTTGCTTTATTAGTCATATATATGTATAATAATATATATTAGACTAGCTGCGCCCCGCGGTTTCACCCGCGTTGATAATGATGAAAGTGATGATGATGATGATGATGAAAAATAGATGTTGGCCGATTCTCATAGATACTGGATAAGCACAAAAAATTTCATCAAAATCGGTCAAGCCGTTTCGGAGGAGTATGGCAACGAAAACTGTGACACGAGAATTTTATATATTAGAAGATTGTGTATGTTTATAATATATTATTATTATTTATGTAGATTTTTGTATGTATATTATGTAACTAATATTAATAAGTAGTAGATATTAATCTAATGTACTTACACATGTTAGTACATTTATTAATTTAAATACGTGTTGAGGTACACCACCGTCCCTATTTGTAATATATTTATCATCTCCCTTTGGTTGTCTGGAAGAAATCGCTTTGAGCGATAAGACCAAAAAATAACTATATAATATATATATATTTATATTTATCTATGTTTACCTTACCAACAGCAAATTTTAATTTTTACTTATTAAACCTTTCCTTTACTTTTTCTTACCTATAAATTCGATCTTCACCTTTTTCAAATAGTTTCGCTATATGCATTTGGAACCAATCAACAGAACATTTAGACCAAGTTTATTGCCAGCATGTATATCCCCGATTAAATAGTCGCACTAATATCATAAATGCGAAAGTTTGCGAGTGTGTTTGTATGTTTGTTACTTCTTCACGCTCAAACGGCTGGACTAATTCTGATGATATTTGGTATGGAGGTAGCTGGCACCCTGGATTAATACTATTTATTCCGGAATTCCCGCAGGTTTGAGACTTACAATTATGTACAATAAGGCCATAACAAAAGATGTACAAAGGCGAGCTTAACCCTTCACAGAGTTTTCTTCCAGCAAACCCTTTAAGTAGGATATAATTTATAGGAGCGAGTAGGTTGTTGTGTACATAGTAATATGATAACAATACAAGATACTAATAATATGTTAAAAATATACAATTAAATTTTTAATAATAATAGACAACATTTAAAATATAAATAGATAAATATAAACAATATGATAAAGTAAGAATAAATACCAATATCAATAAATATCACCCATATATATATATTCATTAATACATTAATAAATTAACACAATACATTTAATACATACAATATATATAAATTTAAACTTTACTTAAATAGTGATTTTTCACTCTTCTTTTAAATATTTTTAGTAAGTGACGGCGATATAGTAATGATGTAAGAAAGTGGTTAATATAAAAAAAATCACAAAGTATATGACATGTTTACGATGATTTCAAAATACCGATCATTCCTAGTGATTAAACAATTTTGTCACAAACATGACAAAATTGTTCAATCGTGAAACGGCGGAAATACGGGTGTTACATTGTTTTTTCAAGGGCGGAAATTGTAGTTGCGTCATTTGAAATTGGATTTGCCAATAGTACCAGGGTAATAGTAATAGGATCAAGCATTAACATGGAAAGCACCAGCTTTTAAATAAAAAAGAAAATCAGTCAAATCAGTTGACCTAGAAAAAAGTTTTGAGCTAACACACATAAAAAAGAAAAAAAAGGTCAGTATTCCAACATAGTCTTTTAAGACCGGTTTCGTACTCTACTTTTCAAGTTCTTTTCAACTACATTTTTTAGTTTTTTATTTACCCTTGTGGGAACAAGGGTAAATAAAAAAATAAAAAATGTTTTGCTCCCCACTTACATGTGTGGCAGCCCCCCTTAATATTTTCATTTACATAATTTTAAATGTCATTCTGGCTGGGCCGTAGTTTTACATATTCTATGAGAATTTGAAGTCATTCGCTTATATCGTTTAGAAGCTAGATGACTCTGACAGAAGGACGGACGAACGGAAGTACGGACGGATTAAGTGCTGAACGGCCCAAGTCAACTCAGAGATCTCGCTTCGCTTCGCTCGATCAATAAATGAAGTATAATACGAGTATAAGTGAATATTAAAGTCTGAATAACATTAAAATCTTGCAGTATCGTCATTTCTTATAAACGTGTTACATTTATTGGTTATTTGTAAAGGACGTAAATATGACGTTTTATGTTAAAACATTTCTTAACTGAATGGATTTATGACTCGGTAGGTAGTTGCATTATTACAACATAATTATTTCATTTTTACGTCATCGGCGATAAGGAGTCTCGTCATTATTAAATTGAAAAACCTCTACACAATAATACACGATAATAAAAATTGTGTAGTGAATTTCAATAAAAAAAAATTGTGAAGAATTTAATACCGGACTTATTGAACTTAGATTGATAATTATATCTAGATAAAAAAGTTCTAAGATTTTACGCTTACGCTTTCACACGCCACACACTAACTTTGATGACTCGTGTCGTGAGTTCCGGAAGCATTCACATCACACTCACAACCTCACCCAGAACAAGAACACAAATTTCCCTTTGGGAGAAAATTTGTGTTTCTATCGGGAATCGAACACGATACCCGATAATGCGTTCGCGCACTCAACTAAGCCAGCGAGCGGTTCGAAAATGTATAGTAGTCTTCTAGGCAAGCATGTTACACCTTCGGCTGCTTCGTCACTTTGCATCAGGTGAGATGATGGTCAAATATTTGCCTTTAAAAAAGTCAAACCATGTGCTAGTAAAGTAGTAGAAGATTTCTAGAACTTCTAGAGGAGTTTTGAGGGGAAAACGAAAAATCACTAGTTAAAATACAAGGAAAATAATACAAAATCCACAACGCCTTTTTTTCATATTCGAGGCAAAACTAGTTTCTACGATAAACTTATTTATATTAATATATATGTACTTCTGTATATACACGTATGTATCAACTACCTATACCTACAATACTATATACATCGACTTTTGGTGATACATACGACGAACCTGTTATGAAAAATGCTTGTGAAAATAGATAAAATGTATCGGTCCACTTAATGTCTCAAACAATTAAGTTCAGAAATTAATTTGATTTACAAATAAAAGGCCGCAAGCGAGACGCACTCGCGCTTTGATATTTTCGTACTCCAGTTTTCATAATTCATTATATATATTACAGTGAATCTTCTAGGTAAGCATGCTACATCTTCGGCCGTATCACTTTCCATTAGGTGATATAGCGGCCAATTGTTTATCCATCTGGCATAAAAAAAAGATAAAATCAGAAGCGGGGCTACACCTTGTTTTAACCGGCTGTAACTAGGTGGCCCCAAGGTATTAGGGGACCCCTTAATTGTTTTAAATATTCTTTGTACATCCGCCATAGCTAAGGCAAAAAATTTAATACTATAAGCTTGGGCCTTGATTCTTGGTGCCATTTTTGGTGACCTCATCCTGTCTAAGATTGTTTTATTGTTATTGTTAATAAATACAAAGAAATAAACACATTCACACTTTCAGGCCTACAATAAGTTCGAGATTTGTAGACAATACGAGAGTAGCATCCCTAGTAATATTATGATAGTCTACTGATATTGTAATAGTCCGAAAGTTTGTATTTGTGTGAGTGTGTGCGCAAAAAATGTTTGAAATGAGGTATCTCTGCAACTATAGGTTGGATTTCAATAAAATTCGGTAGGTAGCTTAGACCCTGGAATCGGACATAGGCTTTATAGATCGGACATAGACTATACAGGCTTTTTATCCCGAAAATCAGTGCAGTTCCTGTGGGATCGGAAATAATCGTTAATATTTTGAAATGAGATGTCTCTTTAATTGCTGGACGGATTTAGGAAAAATTTGGTAGCTTAGACCTTGAACAAGGAAATAGGTTACTTTTTATCCCGAAAATTTGTGCGGTTCTTGTAGGATAGGGTTTTTAGCAAAGGGACATTTGCTAAGTGGTTTAAAATTAGATATAATCTGTAACTGTTGGTCAAATGTCGATAGGATTTGGTAGATTGATATCTGTGACTCTGGAATAGGACCCGGGCTATTTTTCATGTCAAAATCAGTGCAGTTTCTGTATTAAAATGAGATATCTCTGTATTCATTGGTTTGATTTCGGTAAGATTTGCTAGGCAGATAGCTACAATCCTGGAATTAGACATGGGCTAAAAAAATCAGCACAATTTTTGTGGGTTAAAACAAATTCATAAAGTTGTCTTTAGTATTGTTGATCGGATTTTAATAAGATTAGGTAGAGAGACAGCTATAATATTTCAGGAATATAGCCTTTTGATTTCAAAAGTGAGCATAGTTTCTGTGGGATAGGGTACATTTGTTAAGTTTTTTGAAATGAGGTATATCTGCGACTATTGGTCAAATTTCGTTAAGATTTCGTAATAATTCTGGATTGGTTACTTTTGATACTGAAAGCGAGCAGAGTACCTGTGGGACTTGATTTGGAGGATTTTTGAGTGGGTTTAATTTGGTAAATTGATAGCTATGATCCAGGAGTATGACATGGGCTACTTTTAATCTGGAAAATCAGTACAGTTCCTGAAGGAGAAGATACATTTGTCGTTTGAAATGAGCTGAAAGAAAAGTTCACAGAAGTGAACTTTTCCTTTAGCCAGCCGTCTATAAAACGTTTGAATGCTGATGTTTTATTACCCCTGTTTTTTATACATTGTATTTATTTAGATTTTAATTTGTAAATAATAGCACAGCAATAATATTTTTTTTCCTAACGATGCGACTAAAATTGCCAATGTTGTGTCTGTTTGTATTCATTTGAAAACATTCTCATCAAAACCCAACGACCCGAATCTTCGAATGTTCTCGGTTCCTCATAAATGTGCATAATTTATCGTGCCTAATACATGTGCGTAGTCATTGTACTCGTATCATACGAAATTGAATGTTATGCGTTCAAAATGTTTATACATTTTGGCGACATAGTAAAAACATTACTTATTATGGGCCTTTGAGTCACTTCAATTCTTTTAGTGGATTTTCTTACCTATGAAAATGTTTATTAGGTAGATTTTTAATTTGCTACGGTTAGCTGGCACTGCTGGTAGCGAGTATGTTGTAGATAATGATCTATAACGTCACATATGCATAAACTAGCCTTGTCTCGCGGCTTCGCCCGCTATTATCAAGTTAAAGCGTGAAGCATTTATAATATTAGTAGGATAATTGACATCTAAACTAACTGAAACTCTGAGTTAGTTTAGTCAACGATTTGTGCGTCCATCTGTTAATTGGGTAACCAACAAACAGGCAAATGGTTAACTTCTCTATTCTTCTATATTGAACTGTCCGTGTGGGGCTGTGAGTGTGAATGCGTTTGTTGTTTGTTTGTTTTGTTTTATTTTGTCACTTGACATTTAACATCAGTCTCGTATGAACGTTTTTTCTTTTTATGAATAGGTAAAAAGGTTGTTCATATATAAGAAGCAAGTGTTAGTTAGAATTTCAGTTCAGAATGTAACTGAAGTCTTTTTAATTTTAACCTATATAGGTTAAAAATAAAAAAACAGTTTCAGTTCGGGGCGAACAACGTTTATTCAGTTGGTAGCGTGCATCAAGAGGCCTATGCCCAGCCGTGAACCGATACGGGATGATAATAATGACAATATACCTAGTTTAGAAGTAATTAGAAGTTACGTAGATGACTCGCTTAGAACACGCCATCTAATGCTGTTAAACCTAAGCAGCTTTACAGTAACCTACGTCTTCGAATAAACTATACAATTGTATAGTTAATATATACATAAATATTTTATTAGACATACGTAAGCCCAGGAGCTTTTAAGAAACTACAATAGAGAGGGAAACTGATAGTGTGTATATATAGGCGTGGAGGTGAGAAAAAAAACAACGGGTTGCACTGCGGGAGTGCCGGCAGAAGTAAAAACTTGAGCATTTTTCGCCGCGCGGTAGAAAGAGAGGGGGATGTTACTTCTTCTCCATCGTCTTACGAATTTTCCGTCTTACGAATTTTCGATCAGGTCACGTGTCCTGACGAGTTTAACATTTTTTACACATCCCAAAAAAAGTGCACAAAAAAGCTAAAGATGTTTTCACTTCAATAAAAAATCCCTACGAATGTGAGTTTGATCGTACTGTACGTTCTAGATAGTTCGTCCTTCGCGGGAAACGAGCCTCAAAGCGTATTGCTCGTTTTTCGTGTTGCCTGCTTTTTTTAATTACAAATACAAATTAAAATTTATCAAACTAAAAGACCAAATGCGTGTAGATTTTTAATTTTTCCTTTACTTTTGCGGTGAGACTTTATTCTTGCCCAATTTGATGATTCTAGATTTACGGGAAGTTTCCTGTAGGTTTTGATTTGTTTGCCCTTGTATACCCCTAAATATTAGACGTAAATGTCCGTATCTATTTTAAACCTTCAAGAGCATTGTAATCTTACAAATTTTATATTGATTCAACTTGATACCTTCACGTGATCCTGAGAAAAAAGGTATTGACAGAGATACAGGCTAACAGATAGACGGACAACGAAGGCATTAGCGAGTTCCATTTATCCTTCTGAAGTACGGAATCCTAAAAAAAAACTAGGCTTACCTAGTTTTTTTTAATACCCAAAATCTCTAAATACCCAAAATCTCTTAACTACTTATAGTTAAGAGATTTTGGGTATTTAGTGTGATAGTATAATATTAATGAAATAATAAACAAACACTTTTACACTCAAAGCTCAGACAATAAATTTAAAGTAACAGGTAGGACAGTGGACAAACGGTAGCTTATCACCAACCATTAACAAACAAAATTAAAACACCCGTTTGAAAATTTAAATCACAATTAAGTAACATAGGTATGCATAATGACGTTGCTAACGTTTTTATTCGAAATGAGATAGGTGTGTATATATAATAATATCTAAATATGTATAGCAGATTTGGTTTGCAAATCAACATAATAATTTTAATTTGATAATGGACGTTTATATGACGATAGCCAACGTGTTTTGTGCAAAATGTTGGCGGCCATAGCTATTAGCCATTCACTCGGTGCCTTATAAAACGGTAATTAATGTAAACAAAGCTAGGAGGCTAAACAAAAACATAAATAACGTAAGCAAACTATTGAATTAACAAAAAACCTAATAAATTGAATGCCTCGAATATTTCGTATACCTAAGTATTTGACACTCAAACGTTTGACTTTGGTATGAGGTGGGCCTTATTACCTACATAAATAAATTGTTGTTAAGTTTATGGAAAATAAACATAGCTAATTATAGTAAAACTAGTCGAACCCCGCAGCTTCACCCGCATTTGTATTTTTTATTTATTTAAATGTAGCCTATGGGCTATGTGGCAATCCATATAATATAATATAATAGTATGTTTATTCCAAAAAAAAACCTAATCCGGTCTGCCGTTACAGCGTGAAGAGAATTCAAACATACTTACACGCTTACACACAAACTTTCGAGTTTATAATATTAGTGTGATTGTATATCCAAAAGAGATAGTTGTCTAGTGGAAATCTAGTACCAGAATAAGCACCGGAAAAAACACAGAAGAGCAAAACAAATTGTTCTGTTACTCTGCAGGACATAGTTAAAAATGATTACGTTAAAATTGAAATTGTTAACGTTAAAATAACTCATCAACCGATGCAATTGAAAATAAAATAATCCCAGGCATCAATTAGTGGTTATTGTTTCCATGCCATCAACATCTGCTACAAGCGAAACAATTTAATTTCTGCGAATATTTTACAATTATTATTTAATGTTATGTACCTTTTTTAACTTACCAAATAGTTTGATATGTAACTTCATTTTTATAGCACGAAACACGTTTGCACGAGCACGATACGTCCGAGTATGGAAGCGCGTAACGAGCACGGAACTTCGCGGAAGCGCGCGATCTGCGTTCTGCGCGTGCGCCTGTCTTTCCGCGACTGGTGCTGCCTCCGGTAGATCCACACTGCGCAAACGCAGCGAAGGCCTCCTTGCGTGCCACTTCTAAACATCCGATAGTCTGGTGGATACAGTGCCTCCGAGACGATCAATTTTCAATTGTCAGTTACAGAGACGGTTTCATATAAAATGCGATTGACGAAACTCTTCACTGCGGCTATTGTTACTGCACTGTTACGTAATATTGAGACGTATTGACAAACTATGATATATATGAATTGTAGAATGGGTGATATTGTTTATTTTATTAAAACCTTGTTTGCGCTGTAAGCAAGTCTGCTTTCAACGTCATGGCCACGGATTGGTTTCGCATATTCGTTTTCAAAAGACATTTTAGCGACAAGAATGGTATTTCGATTTCCAGACTTGTCCAATTTAAATAACATGTAGACCTTGAAAATTATAAAAAACATTCAAAGAATATTTTTGACTCTACGAAAGTAGAGCCCGCCTAGAGAGTCACACCTTTGTCAGTTATTCAACCGCAGCATTTTGCAAACATTACTGACCAGTAAAATTACAGGATATAATAAAATATATTATATTTCAATTCAATTTTGAACTGTTGCAGTTAAGAATTCTGGGTGGCACCGAACTGTAACTTCAATCGTGACGCTTAGAATCAGGCGAGTGACTTGCTCACGTAGTCTCTCCGTTCATAATACATGCCTGGGCATCTAGGGATGTTTATATGATAAACGTCATCGTTATGGCTTTCAGTAGACGCACTCCATTGTTGCAGGTTGAACATATTGACGATTTAGTATTGACCGTCTCTGTGTGCTTTATCTATAGGTTTGCTGGACATTTACGCGCTGCGGACGACAATCTAGTGGTCCATATTTCGCCTGTTGTTGATGCCGTTGACGACTTCTCGGTAATCGCACCCAATGACACTGTCGAAGTATCGAATGTTAAGGAATTCCGACACACCTCTCGTTGTGAAATAGCGTTAACGCTGAATGAATAAATTAATGGTTCATCTCAGAGGGGCATTGGAACTTAATAAATGACTTTGGTTCAATGTTATAATACTCATAATAATTAATGATTGATTATCTATTTGTACTAGTTACTCGACCAACATAATAATTATCTTCGAAGTTTAATTAACGTTATATCCTAATCAGATAGATGAATTTAATTAAATGAATAAAAAAAAACATTGTTTTGTTCACATAACTAATTTGTCAATTCTGAGATCCAGTCACCACACTTGACAATAAGATATGGCAACAGATCGAGAAGAGGGAGAATGTCTCGTAAACGCTCTCATCTACAACCTACTTATGGCATAATATTATGGGGCAAAGGATACCTATGGCTACTTCCTATCTCTTCACCATTGTCGCTGCTATTGAAACCCATTTAAGTGGTAGAGTCTCAGGTAATACAAACAGGTTATCTTGTGAAGTAAATTCTAACAATGAAGATTCTTAGGTGTTCACGCCTGGGATTTGACACCTCAAGAGACTACCTAGAAATAATGAGCAAAATATGCCTATTGGTCTTTTGGATCTAAAAGTATGAATATACCTTTCATAAACGTTTGACATGAAACCGTGATCAGGCTATTTCTATAGAACCTTATCTTTGTTGCAATTAGCTTAAAGGCGATACCTCGCTTCAAATATTATTATTCACATACTCGCACTAAACTAAAATTATAGTATTAGCATGATTTGTATTAGTACGGACGCCATTTTGTGGGACAAAAACCATTTTTTTTTTTATAAAAACACACCGTAGCCAATGGCTATATTTTATAGGACTATACCGTAACATGACCTATTATAATTAGCCCATGTCTGGCTAACTTTATAAGTTACTAATATTGATTTAATTTCCTACATGCAACCAGGAGCGCAGTCGTTGCCCCTGTGTTGCCATAAGGCTTTTTTCTTTTTAGTTTTCATCATGAAACTGGCTTCCCTTGATTGGGTAGGTCGATGCTAACTTTTTCCTTCAACTCTACCGTATAAGGAGCTTTATGCTCTAGAGCCAAACTTGTGTAGCAAAGTTAAGAAAGTTCTAGAATATAAATTTTAACCTAGTAGGGAACCTACCTTTTTCTTTGTTACATATTTTTTTCAATTATTCTTCTCTATTTCCTACTAATCTTTAGAACGATAATATAGACTATTGGAGGACCATGTTCAGTGTAAGTACCAATAGGTGTGCTAGGTCTTAACCTGGGTACAATTTTGCTTGCAAAGGGTCACAAAGATTTTTGAGATTCTGGGTGTGATCGTGTGTGTTG
This sequence comes from Lomographa bimaculata, assembly GCA_948107665.1. Classification (NCBI taxonomy): domain Eukaryota; kingdom Metazoa; phylum Arthropoda; class Insecta; order Lepidoptera; family Geometridae; genus Lomographa; species Lomographa bimaculata. The sequence continues at coordinate 9,184,728 of OX403600.1, read as the reverse complement.
TGGATGTTTCCGACATTCGCGAACACTATACTACTATGAACAGACATTATACTACTGTGAACAGACATATAGGATACACATCTGTTATGTTATTTGTTCTCACACCTCATTGCTCTTGACGTAGTTTACCTATTATCTTCCATGTGTAATAATACAGTTGGCAGCAGGTATATACTTTAATATCATAGCAATAGTTTATCTTGTTGTCACAACCGATCGCCTGTAATCAAATAAGCCTATACCATCACACTATCACCATAATAATAATATGAAATCGAAAGTTAGTTTAAGTAAGGATTAAAAATTAAATGTTCAATTATATGGATAACACATATTCAAAATGCTACTTTATAACTTTATTGACGCGGACGAAGCCGCAGAGCACCGCTAGTATGTATTTACGACATGAGAGACCTAACGAAAACGATGTACCCCTTTATACTAGTATCAAAAAATATGGGTAAAGTGAGAATCTACGGTAATGGGTTTTTTTTTTCTGTCCTAATACTACGGGCCAATTGCCTATATTTCCTAAAACTAAACTAAATCTATGTACAGCAAAGTACTAAGTTATAGGTATAGGTATGGAAATATATATTCGTAATAGGTATGTAAAATATTGTGCAAGAAAATTATCTTTTATAGTTTCAAAAAAGACAATCCAATTCTCTGAATGTTCTCACTTATCCGCTTATTAAATACGTGCTAAAATAAATCGAAACTTGACAGACTGGCGGACACAAGATTGCCATTTAAGTATATAGATTTACGTACGCTCAAGACCAGTTCTGGATGCAGGACAAGATCCCGATATAAATGTTCGAATTACATGTAGAGATGAAATATTACGAGCCAAAAATAAACTGAGAGGTAATGGTGGGTCCATAATAATAACATACCATGTTATGACGTAACGGTAATTTTAAATTATGTTGATGTTTGCGTTTATATTTAACCGACTGTCAAAAAAGTACTACATTTCAATTACGTGCCCAAAAAAGGGACAAAGCATAATCTCTAGCGTATGTTCTGATTTGGATAAATACGTTTTTTGTTTATGAGGATATTGTCCTAGTCGGTCCAAAAAATTATCAAGAACTGGTGACGCTAACATCATACATATTTCGAACACCGGTGTGTTGTATGTATTATTTTCTCTTGATTTTAAAATGATCTTGTATGTCACGCTGCGATTGAGGCGCTTCTTCTATTTTTGTCTTTTTCAATGTCCTGCTATAGTTTACAAAGATACGAGCCGTTGCGTTGTGTAATTTACGCAAAAGATGGCATGGCATTCTTAAATAGGTAAATAAATTTAAATAAATCTTTTCAAACATCATTGACCCGTTTGTTAGAAATTGCTTAGGAACTGCCCGTTAGGTGCGCGTCAGCCTTCTAAGCAGGGGTATCGGGTTCGATTCTCGGCGAGATCACAAGCTTTCTTCCCAAATTGAATTTGTGTTTCTGATTCTGGGTGTGATTGTGTGTGTGATGTGAATTTTTCCGGCCACCACGACATAATTCATTGACCTTAACAAGTGCGGGGCTGTGAGTGTAAAAGCGTTTATGTTATGAATGTTATATTAGATACTGGGCGACGTCTTAGATTAGCCGCAAACATTACGATCGGCCACATCCTTGGTGGTACCATTGACACTACTTTATATCTCTAGTACCATCAATGGTACTATCCAATGGTACAACTATGGTACAAATGAAATAAGGGCATCTTTAATGCCCGAAACTAGTCTAAAAAGCCGCAAACAACCACCGCGAGTCCCAGCCGGTTAGAAAACAAATGAAAACAAATATGTATAACAACAATCGTGATAGTTTTCAAGCTCAGACATCTTATAGATACTTATATTATATTTATAGCACATCTCTGTTCTTCATCTTTGTTATCGTCCAAAAACATTTCCTTATAAGGAAGCTAGATGAGAAATCATACATTCAAACTGTTGTTGTAACTTTCGAAACAAATCATTATCATATTTCTATTTAAACACAAGAAAGTCCGTGAAAGAAATGTTCAACTGAATTGACAAAATGGTCTGAATGTAGGTCCTACTGGTGTCCGTAAATCCTGTTGAATGTTCTAGGTAATGTATTTGTAACCTACTTGTATGTTGGTACAGTCAGCTGCACTAACATCTCCTAATTTTCAAACATAAGTAGTGCTTACTTAATCTAAAATTAATAAAATATGCGCAGTAAGTTTAATTCACTAATAATATTTTTTTATTATTCTTATTCAGCAAACAATTAACGAATTCTTTTCAAAATAGATATACCTACATTTCTAAATTTGAAGATGTTTATATCTTATCGCAGCTGACTATACAGCCAGCCTGAAATAGATGAAAGTCGTAACGAAATCATCAACTAAGTGTCAAAATTTCCTTCGTGAAGAAAACTTGTGTTCCCACCAGGAACCGAACCCGGTACCCGCTGCATACGAACAATCAGCCAACTACGCCAGCAGTTCAAATGGTCAATGTTATCTTGGCAATATCTTGGAAATGGACATAATGTTGGAAACACATTTATTGTAAATTTATATAAATGGGTATCGATTGTACCTATCATCGACAATCCTAAAGAAATCATACATCATATTCGAAAGTTATATTGACCAATATGATAATAATGCTGCTAACAACAACAGTTGAGCATATTGACATAATTTATGCCCAATGATATTTTTGAACAACCTATTGGCTTAGTTGAGTTCGCCTTTTAAGCATCGGGTATCGGGTTCAATTCCCGGTAGAAACACAAGTTTTCTCCCCAAGGAAAAACGTTTCTTGTTCCAGGTGTGATTGTGTGTGTGATGTTAATGTTTCAGGCACCCATGACTCAGGTAAATGAACTTAGTGTTGGGCTGTGAGTGTGAAAGCGTTTATATTAACTACAATTAATTGACACTTAGATCTGACCAGACTTTTACTTTACCACTTTACTTACTTACCCATCTATGTTGCGAGCGGTTTTTATTTGAATTTTAACAGAGTTAGGTAATTGGGGGTCTATAGGGGGTCTGATGCGTTACTTATCTAAGTAGCGATCGGTTTCAATTCGAAGATGACAAATATCCTGTGAAATAAGGTTCATTATTGCTTAATTAGAAACCGATTGCAACAGAGATATATGGGATGTCTGGTCAGCACTGATTCTTGAAACCCTTTTTTCAAATGTATCTGATGCAGAGGTATGACAAACGTGAACATAAACTCTGGAGTCAATCAATGTAGCATTATCCTATCATATCCTACTAATATTATAAATGTGAAAGTTTGTGTGTGTGAATGTTTGTTACCGCGTATCTCCGTAACGAATAAACCGATTTTGATGAAATGTATAATGTAGATAGTTAAAGTTACGGAATAATATATTAGCTACTTTTAAATTAATTAACGCGGGCGAAGCCGCGGGGCACGGCTAGTAGTAAATGTTAAGTTTTAGAAAGGAAAATACCGTTTGCAGCGGTTTCGAATCCGCGGCCATAAGGTGTCATTCCCTACACAAAGTAAGTCATACCTAATAACTGCAAAGTTGGACTCGTTGACTGAAGTAGTTCTCTACTATTCCGTTGCATGGTTATTATTATTAGTAACTGCAAAGTTGGACTCGTTGACTGAAGTAGCTCTATACTATTCCGTTGCATGGTTATTGTTATTATTAGTAACTGCAAAGTTGGACTCGTTGACTGAAGTAGCTCTATACTATTCCGTTGCATGGTTATTGTTATTATTAGTAACTGCAAAGTTGGACTCGTTGACTGAAGTAGCTCTATACTATTCCGTTGCATGGTTGTTATTATTATTAGTAACTGCAAAGTTGGACTCGTTGCCTGAAGTAGTTCTATACTATTCCGTTGCATGGTTATTATTATTAGAGTCATATTTTTCATACGAATGTATAAAATCTTAGAAAATATAGGTTTACTATATAGCAACTAAGTTTGTCCTTTGTTACAATCACACGTCGCAATAAAATATTCATAATAACAAAAGGATAATTTCGTCTTTGCTTGAAGCAAGGTAGAGTGGGTCAGCAGATGGAGCAATCGGATATAGAGCTTAAAAAAACCAACTTCACTGCTTATATTTTGGCTTTGGCTTGATCGATTTCGATAAAATTTATATGGGACCACCTCTGAAGTAATAATCTACCAAACATAAAAATAATTTTGAGAATAGGTCCATAAATAGGGGAGAAATCGTTGAACATACATAAAAAAAATACATTCAGTCGAACAAAGTACCTCCTCCATTTTTGAAATCGGTTAAAAAATACAATCTACTTGCATCTCTTTGGCGCTGTCTGTACCAATACAGGTAGTCATTAATGCTGCCTTGCATCGGATAGTACGTAGAAGTGATAGTGAAGGTTATTTGTGCATGATCGAATAAGTAACTGGATCTGACATTGTAAATATTAATTGTGACATAGAAAGCGTAAAAAGAAATAAACGCACCTGATTCAGAAAGATCAAAATTGCCTTCACCTCGATAACACAGAATAAATGATAGTATCTACTATGTACCTACGTGTCGATAGTACCTGAGTACGTCGGATTTAGAGACATCATCATGAGCATTATCATTTCACATCCTTACTTAACTATAATATTTTATTGGATTGTCATTGTTTTATACAAGTAAACATAACAAAACAAAGACCTAACTATTATTATTTCGGTATATACATTTAAGGCCGAGGATCGGGGTAAATTGAAAACCAGCACTGTGTGCTCATGTAAATGAACACGCAGTACAAAGCTGAATTTACTCCGATTGCTCTATAAAAAGTATATAGTTAAGAATTTTAGTTTAATTTGATGTATTTTTGTTTTTTATAGTAGCAATAAATATATTTCTTTCTTTCTTTCTTTCTTTTATAACGATTTCCAATACACGAGAGACTCGGTCACCGACGTAAGGTCGCAAGTCTATCGGTATTCTAACGTTTACATTTTCAAGAGTGTGCGCAGAAATTATACGAATTAATTTCCCCATGCCCGTTTTACCATCTAACAACAAGACAAACTGTCAAACTTCATCCATATATAGTTGACATACCTCCAGTTCGCTCGAAGCGTTTCTACGTTTATCATCAGTACAGCGAAGGAGTGGAACTCATTGCCCTCGTCTTTGTTCCCTATAATCTGGGAGTCTTCAAGTCAAGAGTGAATAGGTATATTCTGGGCAAGCATGCTATATCTTCGGCTACATCATCGATTTCCATCACGCGAGATTGTAGTTAAATGCCTGCCTATCGCGCAAAACTAATTATTTATAAATATTTAGAAAATAAAAAAACTAATTATTTATCAAATATTCAGATACGTTGTCCCTAAGGTATAATTTAAGGTAGAATTTTATATTAACATCATCAAAGAAAGAACAAAAGTAAAATAATATTGAAATAAATTGTTATTTTTTTCTATGTTCCCGGTAAAAATTTAGTTGGATTGCCTTACTAACATACCTATTATAAACATGAGAAATATACCCCTTTATTCCCGGTCGTCCCCACCCTGTCGTCCCCACTGGGACTTACATTTACAAAAAAATCTGCTGGCTATGAATTAATGCAATTTCGCCACTCAATTTTTTTATTTTTTTCGCTAATTAATATATGGGCTACATGGGCCCATATATAACATATGAGAAATTGATAGCTTATTGTTTCTTTTATCAGCAGGTACCCAGGCTTATGAATATCTTGAGGCTGTGCTCCCAGGTAGCAGATGGAGAGATACACCCCGAGGCAGGAGGTAATATATAGCCAGTAAATAAGTATAAAGTCAGCACGTCATACAATGCAGGAAGGTCTGAAAAAATGGCATATCGAAATAGTCAACACAATGGTTCATACACCTCAAACAGACGCATCTAGAGCAGGACTTGTTCAGACCAAAAGAGCGAGTTGCCATTGTATTGCCCACTACTGGGTACTGGATATGAGACAGAAAAATGCATGGCAGTGTCATGCGGCGGCACTTTGATATTCAAATTTCGAGGTGGCAATCGGATACTGTATAAAAAAGGGGGGAAAAATACCAGGCAAAGCTAGTACTTGACCATGATACCTGATGGTAAATGATGGTCAAGTACTACCCGTGACATAGTGGTCAAACACTAGCCCACCAGATTAAAAAAATATATACCTAACACGACTAGATTTCCTATCAACTATAGGTTTTTACTCATATCATACATTTTTGTGACCGTTCTACCAATGTAGCTACTGCCATTATTGTCACACATTGCTGCGAGTTTAATCTATGGAAGGAAAAGAAACGACTCCCAATTTTCGCAAACGATCAAAATTCGTACTCTAGTACTAGATTCCCTGGTCAGCTAACACTGTTCTACAAGTAATTTGAACTGCTCGGTTAGTTGTGGATTCGATTCCCAGCACACAAGTTTATTTCTGGTTCCAGAAGATCCCACGACACTGGAAACTAAAGTGATGCTGTGAATGTGAATGCGTTTATGTTTAATTTCAGTATGGCCAGTATTTGGGAAACCGTTAATAGCATTTTTGATCGAGTGTCTCGAAAGGCACGATAAGCAACCCGGTTGCAAGCCGTAAAACAACATTCGTCAAGGTAAATGATGAGTTTAGGCGGCCTGAAAAATTCTGATACCAGGACCAGTCTCTACCTCAGGTGGTTTCGAGATTCATACACCAAACTAAAGGAAACAAGGGCAAATAAAACATCTTTGGGAGGGAATTAGTGCTTGTTTATGCCTTTTAAGGTTGAGGTCATCGTCAACAAAAACTTGAAGACGCTATAAAATTTACATAAACATGACTAGTAACAATTTAAATTAACTTAATAAATAATTAAGTACCAACGTACAGTTAAAATATTATGGCGCTTATAAACATTTGATGGGAAACAATCTTTGAGAAGTGTACTAAAACTAATTACATATAGTTAAGAAAAGTTGGATTAACTAACTACTACTACTGTTACTAAAGGGACATTGAAAGTTCAGAATAATGACTAAAACACATAATTGATACTAGTGGTACAATCTATTGTTATTAGTAGGTACAATTGATGGTACTAATGACACAAAATAATGACAATTGTACAGTTGATGGTACTAGTGGTACAAAAGTGCCAATTGAACAATTGATGATACTAGTAGTACAGGAGTGTCGTACAATTTATTGTACTAGTAGTACAAGAGTGCCAAATGTACAATTGATGGTACTAGAAGTCCAAAAGAGTGTCAAATTGTACAATTGATGGTACTAGCGGTACAAAAGAGTGTCTATTGCACTATTTATGGTACTAGTGTATGGCTTGCAGGAACTGAATTTTTTAGTTATATTTGACTCTAAATAGTTTTATCAAGTGCATATAACATATCCACCAAAGTGAATGGGTGTTCAGTTTCTCATACACCATCTCTATCGATTTTTTAAATGGAGGCTTATTTCTAAATTATATTTAAATCGATAATATCGATAATCGATAATATTTCACAAATTATTCGCTTTTCGTAATTTTCAGATCATGTGCAATATAAGATGAAAGAAGTAAGTTATCTAATGTCACAAGATACTGGCAGGAACTATATTCCACCATTTACAATTGCAAAAATAAAAATACACAAACAGGGTCAAGGTCACGATAAAGAAAAAAAAATGTAAGTACTTTGACCCTCATGACCTAACCAAAATAATATTCTTAGCACTCTTAGAGCCAACCAACTGCGAGTATTTCACTACGTCATCGTCATTTTTAACATTTGCTTTTCTCTTATACACTTTGTAGGGAATAATAATGCCTTTGACCCAGCACGGTATGTAGTTGATTTCTTTGGCTTTAGGGAAGTTTTCGTCAATGCTGTCGATGTCTTCATCTAGTCTCGAATAAGGTGATTTCTCTAATTTAGTTATGGTTTGTTTTATATGGATCCAATGGTATGTCTCAGGACAGAGAAGGTCTGAAGGCGTGAAGTTTCCCTTGTAGCGCATTTTCTGGCAGGAATGGATGTAGTAACCCATGTAGTAGTAAGTTAGATTGGGGCATTGAGTGTGCAGACGCCGAGTGAACTCTATCTCTCTGAAATTAAGAATATCTAATATATAAAATTCTCGTGTCACAGTTTTTGTTGCCATACTCCTCCGAAACGGCTTGACCGATTTTGATGAATTTTTTTGTGCTTATCCGGTATCTATGAGAATCGGCCAACATCTATTTTTCATCATCATCATCATCATCACTTTTCATCATTATCAACGCGGGTGAAACCGCGGGGCGCAGCTAGTTTACTATATATTAAACTGTAATTGGTGAGACGTAAGGTTAACAATTAAAATACCATCAATTGATCGATGGCTTAGTTGATAAACAGTTTATTACCTCAACAAGTTACAAGATCAATAAGAGTGAGTGAATTGACTTAGCGGTAGGTCATTGCTCCCAACAAGTCCGGTCCCGGTCATTGCAATATGCACATTTTTTTATGATATTATGTCAATTGTTTACGTCAATAAATTGGCGAAAATAAATATTATTCATACATCACATTTATATCGAAATAAATAGTGATGTTTTACCTGCAATTAAAACATTTATTAAACATACTTACCTGATTCGAAACCCAATTATACATGAGAGTAGCGTACTTGACTTCCTCCGAAATTGCCGTGCTGCGATTGGTCCGCCCGATCCGTTCGTCCAATCACCGTCGACTCCGCCCTTTCCGTTTCCCGTCAACGTCACCCGTCACCCCAGGTGGTGCGCTGAGCGCGATATAGCTTCATTGGATTTCTCATGTTATGACACCAGGCAGAATTAGAAACTATTGGGTTTCGAATCAGGTAAGTATGTTTAATAAATGTTTTAATTGCAGGTAAAACATCACTATTAAACTACTGTACCGTGATTCGAAACCCAATTATACATGAGAGACGTGTTTGTTTTCGCCTGGTGGTGACGGGGACGCCAATGTGATCTGTATATAATTTTTGTCATACTAAGAGAAGTTATAACTTTTGGTATCAAGAACAAATGATACAATATGCCCAGAACACTGTATTTCTATTATTAATGAGTAGGTATTTATATATGTGCTCATCATAATTATCTTAATATCGTAATGGTTTTAGTAAATTCCACTGATTAAAATAGCTTTAATATAATATATTTATTTTAGTTCGAGGTTCATTCTAGGTTTCATGTGAATTTGGTGACAAATTAGAGGGTGCGATTTCTCACGTTGTGTTCTATAATATCCCAGTTTCCTTGAGCCAATATATAGTCAAGAGGATGATTTATTTACGCACTTCATGATGCTACTGAGACAACAGTCATTTATGTATACAATACAATACAGTCTGCGGTCATGGTATGTGTTGTAAAACTATATGTATGGTTTTATTTGTAAACGTAGGTGGGCCAAATAACAATATCGATTTGATTAGGCAGTTCATTACTATACTGACACAATTATTTCACGAGTGTATGCTAGTCTAGCATACTTTATTGCGATAATTTATGTTGCCGATTGTTGGCATAGCATCAAACTTAAACATATCGCAAACCAATCGCAAACCAATCGCAACATAATCATGTTTGTTGCACAATATCCCACTGAAGTAGTTATGCCAACGCGCCACGACAATACTCCAGCCAACAAGGGAAGGTAAGGTTACTCCATCACAAATTAAAATAAGGTGATAAATTTGTGAAATAAAAAATATACGTAGTTCATAGGTATCTCGAATCTTCCAGTACATTTCTCTACAAAAATTTGAAGGTCTCTGATTGCGAGTGATCAGAGAATCCAGTGCTCTGGTTCAAGAGAGATCAAGTTAAACATTCATCATTGCTATTACCGAAGTTAGCCTGCAGTTACAATTATGCGCCACAGACGTCCTAAAAAGACATATTCGGCATGTGCTTTCTGACGTGACAAATGGTCTGCATCAATATTGTAATAAATAGACCTAATGACGTTTTCGTCGTGAACTATCACGAGAATCACGGTCGGTTTTCATAATGCTGTGTTGAAGTTGCAAAGTATATTCTGCTCGTATATTTGTCCATTTCAATAGATTTTGTAATTCTCTTGTTATCGTAGTATACTTCTGATTTGCCGAAACAGATCGGGCTTAGGACTTCATTCAAGTATTTGCTTGCACATGTAAGGCTTTATAGTCCAGTAATGCTCTTAGAAAACAGCGTTTTCCTAAGATTAAATAGCACACGAACCTTGTCCACCTTTTGATATCATAATCGATTGCCAGGGCTAAACCACGAGTCCATATGGGGTAGGGTTCCGTTTTCAACCGAGTTGCCGTCAAGGTTATGAGTATAGTGACCGGTTAATGTGATTTTTCAACTGAGTTAAGAGGGCCTGTGAAGTTATTCACCATTCTTGTATGTCATAAAACGACAGTGGTAAAGTTATGTTGGATGTCATTAGACGGTCTCCAAAAACCTTGACATTAAAAGCCAAGCGACAAGCAAGAAAGCTGTGTCGATTTTGGTCCAACCTTGTCTGTAATTGCTTCTAAAGTTTTATCAAATTTCTTTGTTTCGCCTTATATTCAAATTTATACATTTTTGTTCGTTTACCTCTCAAAGAGTTTGAGAGCAGGCTCAGGTCAAATGTTTTGTGACGTACCTTTTGCAGTGCTAGTGGGTTCTGTTAAACTGTGTCGCAGTAATTGAACTCAAGGGAACCTTGATGGCTCAATGTGAATCGCAGATGCTAATACTTGTTAATGCTATAGAAAACTTGAAGTCTTATAGTTCCGTTGCCTTTCGATCATAATGAAATTGATGACATTGATGGTGCCGACTGGTTAGAAATATGATGTAACATGATTTTGCATAATCATCTCCGTGTGCTTTTACCAGCAAGTGGAGTCAAGCATAGAATTATCCCAAGAAACTTTCGACTTTCCTGCCAAGTGATTGGAGTGGAGTGTACTTATTTTGCAGTTGCTCAACAAGTGTAATCGTGGCTTTTAATTCACGATTTCATTCACACGGGCCGATTAGTATTATTAAGTTAGTGCTTTATGCGTCAGATTCGCAAGCTTACAGCCATATCGATAGGAAGAGTAGTATGCAATAGCCAGTAGATATAATACATAGGGCAGACGAACCTAAACATTCTCCAATGAGTAGTTAATTGCCAGATTCGCAAATTGACAACCATCTCGATGATAAAAATAGTACGAGAGACAATTATGAAAGTTTAGAATAGCGAAGCTCCGAGAATTTTGCAATCAGTATTTTGGTTCAACGTAAAATGTTCCATCAATAACCGTGAATAATTAATCTCGATAGTAAGAACTGTATACCGGAGACCAATTCATGTGTAAAATGTAGGGCGGGCCCCGAGCATTCTCTAATCAGTACTATGGTTCAGCGTGAAACGATCCGTCAATAAACGTCAATGATTAATCTCGATAGCAAGAGCTGTATACGAAAGACTTTATGTTTAGAATGTAGGGCGGTGCCCGGGCAATCTCCAATTAGTGTTTTTATACAGAATGCAACGTTCAGTCAATAAATATGAATAATTCGTCTCAATAGTAAGAACGTCTTCGTCATGTGCATGAGACAGTTATACAGTTTTAGAATGTAGGATGGAGCCCCAAGCATTCTCCGATCAGCTATTAGTTCAGCATAGCGTCTTTAGTCAGCAAATGTGAATATTTTTTCTCGATGTAGTTAGAACTGCATACGAGAGCCAGTTATGAATATTTAGAATGAAGGGCGGAGCCCCAAGCATTCTCATCATAGTATTTTGTTCTGCGTCCATCCATTTTCAGTCCGTCTTCTCTTTGCGTCCATCCATCTCAGTCCATCATCTCTTTGCGTCAATTCATCTTCGATCCGACTTCTCTCTGCGTTGATATCCTCAGTGCCAAGGGTCGTGACCACCACCGCGGATCACTGTCTCTGACAATGTTGTGCCACTTGTTCATATTCTCAGATGCGTGTATATCATTTTGCACTTTGTTGTCGAGTGTGGTGCGGATTTTATAGGACCAGCCCATCTGGCATCGGCTTCAGTCCATAAATGTGAATAATTCCTTTTGATTGTAACAACTGTACACGAGAGACAGTTATGAATGTTCAGAATGTAGGGCGGAGCCCCGAGCATTCTTTGGTCAGAATATTAGTTCAGCATAAAATATCCATTAATGTAAATAATTCCTTTTGATAGTAACAGCTGTACACGAGAGACAGTTATGAATGTTTAGAATGTAGGGCGTAGCCCCGAGCATTCTTTAGTCACAATATTTATTCAGCATGAAATCTTCAGACATTCAATGTGAATACTTGCCTCTCCTATCCCGATGGGAGTAGGGGGAATTGCGCCTTTTGTAGAGCTTGTACATAGTTTTCTTTGTTGGTTACTTCCTCATCCTTAATATAAGATACAGTTTACAAGTTGCAGGTTATAAGTTAGTCATTTTGTTGGTTGTTAACCGTAAAAGACTACAAGCGTTTCGAGTTTCGAGAAATACTTTCCATTCGGCCATAAAGAGGGTAGTAACACCCCTAGCTTTTTAAGCCAATGGTTACACTTTCAATTATTTTCGAATATGTTCGTCGATATTAAATACTGGCTTTATATTTATATATATCTTACCTTGCTAGTATTCGTATTTACAAAAAAAAAAAAAAAAAAAAAAAAAAAAAAAAAAATCGTTGCGCTCGATGTTCTCTGTGGAACGAATATTATAAACTGGAAGGAAAATAAAAAGTTTATGTGTAAAGTAACGCGCTACTCAAACCAGGTTAGGTGTGGAGCGTGAGGCTGCATGTTGTAGTTTTTACAGAAAAAACTAAATTATTGCTCGTGAGGTTCGGTAATAATTAAGTGAAGCTGCCCTCTTCTTCCGTATATTACCATAATGTTTGGATCCCGAGGGGTAAGTAGGATGATTCACTTGTGGTAACTTTAATTGTTACCGTTCAACCGGGATTTGTTTTCCGCTATTTGTAAAATAATTAAAATAACTCACTTTTTATGTTCCTCATTCCTGTGTTTTGTATTGTATCCTTATTTGTCACTGGTAATCTGCAAATTAGTTATTTGCTAATGCTTTATAAAGAATCAGTACTAGATTCAATGCGCAAACGTCTCGTTCCTGCAATCCAACGTTGGGGCTAGACCTGTATTATTATCCATTTTAAATATCTAAAACGAACGGTAACACCGTTAAAAAGAAATTTATTAGATATTAATAATTCTTACTTATAATATAACAATTACCAATAAGTAGGTACAATTTGTATATACAATGTTATAGAATTCGTTATGAGCTTCAGCTTACCCGTTATTGATATATTTACCCTTAAAATTATAATAAGTAAGTATTTCACAAGCACGATGCAGTTCGTAAAGTGTTGGTACGACCTTACGACCGCTCCGGATGAAAATCCAAACGCCAATGAAGCTATATCGCGCTCAGCGCACCACCTGGGGTGACGGGTGACGTTGACGGGAAACGGAAAGGGCGGAGTCGACGGTGATTGGACGAACGGATCGGGCGGACCAATCGCAGCACGGCAATTTCGGAGGAAGTCAAGTACGCTACTCTCATGTATAATTGGGTTTCGAATCACGGTACAGTAGTTTAATATGGAAAAATGCAATCCAATTCGTTCAATTAAAAACGCGGATATTTTGACATTCTTTCTGTGACGTCTGTTTACAACACAATGGCTGCCGTGAAGTTGACATAAAAAACACAGACCCTGACGTCACGAATCAGTTTAGCCAATACCGTGCGTTTTGTTATTTCGATTTTTTCATGCATTTTAATAATTTTTTATTCATAAAAACTCTTAATTTAAAAATACGCTAGTCTGAACACTCATGTCAAAACTTATTTCCAACAGATTTACGAGTACGTAATGAATCTCGTCGTGCGCCAACTGAAAAAAAAAAAAACTATCGGTAAACATACCTTAAAGCTCCATAAGTTCCCAACTGCAAATGTCTATATTGAGGGTCGTAGAAGAAGTAAACAGAAGAGATGCATTTGGGCAGAATATCGATGACCCCAACAGCCACCAGAATCCCATTGAGCCAGTACTGCTGGTGGAATGACCCGTAACCATAAGTAGGGCCACCGGCCGTATGCTCCTCCTGCAAAAAAATATTACAATAGGGAATATGCATACTATATAGAATACTAGCCGTGCCCCGCGGCTTTGCCCGCTATTATCAAGTTAAAAAATAGCCTATGTTGTAATCCTAAGTATAATTTACGTACATTCTAAATTTCATCCAAATCCGTTCAGCCATTAAAGCGTGAAGAGGGAACAAACATACTTGAACACTTACACTTACACAAACTTTTGGATTTATAATATTAGTAGGATGCATACATCAATTGTTGTGATTGTGTGTGTGATGTGAATGTTTCCGGCACCCACGACACAAGTCATCGACCTTAGGTTTTTTTTATGACCGATAGGCAAACATATGATCACAATCTCACTTAGTGCGGCTGCGAGTGTGAAAGCGTTTATGTTTATGTAGGGTGTCATACATTATTGTTCGCCTTCTATGCATATCGGCTTCGATTACCGGCGGAAACACAAGTTTTCTCTACAATAAAAAAATGTGTTTCTGGTTCTAGTTGTGATCTTGTGTGTGTGAATGTTTCCGGCTCCCACGACACAACTCATCAAACGTGGGGCTGTGAGTGTGAGTGTGAATACTGTTTCTCTGTCTCTGTCGTGTCACTCACAGTCAATCAGCGCTCAGCCTAATCCAGAGACGATAGAGGCGTAAAATGTTCAGGGTAGCTTCCTTTGATAGTGTAAAGGAGCTTAGAAAGGTATTTTAGGAAGGAACAAAATGATTTGCTCCACTAAAGTCTAATTGATATATTATAAATGAGCACCTACAAACATACTCAATAAATATATTTAGCAAAATAATATTTGATCCTCTTTTTTAGTTATTGGTTTTTTATAACTGCTGGTTTTTTATAATGGATCTAGGTATTTTTTTTATTACCTCTCAGTAATACTTTAAAAAATAATCGAATTAAATAAAAAAGTAAAACATTTTTTACGCAGTTCTAAACAGATTAAAATATCGATTTATTCGATTTATTTTGTCTCAGAGAAAGAGGATCAATCATTAAAAAGATGACCGTCTAGATATTCTTGCTTGCTGTTTTGCAAAATTAAAACGAACATTTATCATGCCTTTTAGAAATTATAACTTTAAAGACAACGCGGGCGAAGCCGCAGGGCACTGCTAGTATCTAAAAACTACAAGATTTTCCTTACCAACAAAGGGCTCTCAACTAAGAAGTCCTTAAATTTATCTTCAGTACATTTGTGGGGCTTGTCATTGTGTATAGTTCCCTGGTACTTGACGTACAGTCTGTGAGTCTCTGAGGCAGTTGCTAAGTACTCGGCGCTTGGAGGGCTGCTACGGACTAGTTTTATCTGGAAACCACATTAATAGAGTAGTTTATTTTTTACAAGCTTTTATTTAACTCGCAATGTATTCAACTGTGTTTGTTCGGGTGGAATCTTGCAACTTAATTTTGAAGCCGATATCTTTAACCGATTGAGCTGAAATTTTGTATGAACACGTTTAGTTTGGATGACAATGCATAGTTAGCTGTGTGACGTCATATTAAATCCAACATGGCGGAACACCCAAAAATGGCGGACAAGTTATTTTTTGCATTAATCACAATCGGCGCCAATACCCCAAGTAACTATTTAGTTATGACAGTTGCGACAGTTTGCAGCGAGATTCACGTACACGCGGACAATTGCATCCTTCACCCATGGTTAAATGTGATAACGTCCATATTTCTTTCAAGTCCGTGGTTACATCCTATTCATTTTGTACCATATAGAGCTTCAAATGTTTTACTTTTCCGGCGTTTTGGCGAAGGTCGAGACCACGTCCAATCGACAAATTAAAGTCACATAGCTATACAAATCACAACAAAGAGATTTAAAAAACTCCAACACAATAGGAACAACAATACATACCTCTAATTTAAGTTTGAATGCATCTGGCAGTTCATTTATAAAGTCTTCTAGTTGTTTTTCCTTGTTTTTGTTGTTAGTCGCCAGTGTGGCGATATCGATGCCCTTCTCTCTTAATTTCTCAAGCTTCCTCTCTTTGCGGAGTTGTTTAGCCTTCTTGCACGGAGCCTTGTTTGGGTCTGGACCAGAATCTTTAAAGTTAAGTTTAAACATTATGTACCACGTAACAATTAATATTTACCGACTTCCCAAAAAAGGAGGAGGTACTCAAGCCGACTGTATTTTTTTTTTTTATGTGTGTTACCTCATATCTTCTCCCCGCGTGAGCCGATTTCGTAAATTTTTTTTTAGTTTGAAAGATGTAGCTTTCTAATTGGTCCCATTTAACTTTGATCAAGATCTGATCAGTAGTTTTTGAAATATCGTCAATAATGCCTATTTTGTACGCCTACTTTGACGATGTTCTCGTTTAAACGACTTCAAAGGTTACCTCATAACTTCTTTCGTTGAGAGCCGATTTTGATGATTCTTTTTTTATTTTAAAGCTGGTGCTTTTCTTGTGGTCCTATTGAAAATTTGATCAAGATCTGATTTCTAGTTTTTGAGTTATAGTCAATAATGCGTGTTTAATACATTAAATCTGATCAAGGTTCCGAAGATACAGCGGTGAAGTCGGTTTTTTTAAGCTTTGCTTGCGTTTAATTTTTGTCGTAACAATAGAAATGGAATATTGAGAGCAAGCTCCCTAAAATATATATTTATTTGTTTAATGACGTAATAATTACGATGTGCACATCATTGGAATTAAGATCTAACCTTAGACTTATAAGTAATTTTGACCTAAACTGTTAAGTAGAGTATTAAACTAAGAATGTGTCCAATAATACTTTTCTTACTGTCTCTATTAAGGGTTCTTTGTTTATACTACTCGCTATAATATACTATATTTATTTTTAATAATTACAATTCAGACAATTTTTTCAAGATCTTCAATAGATAGTATTTTTTAAATTGTTATAGATAATTTTTGAGTTTATTTAAGATTATTCGTTTAATTGGCCTTATTTTTAAATAAATACTAACAGTTAAAAAACATAGTTTATTATCAGTGGTTTAGCTAAAATTTTGCATATATGCAAGGCCTGCAACAAGTCCTTTGTTGTTCCACCTAGTTTTTTTTCATTTATTAATTGATTTGTCTAGTTGACACTTAGCCAAGTATTTAAGAGGTCGATTCAACTAAAACAAACAAACAAACGCATTCACATTCACAGCCCCACACTAAGTTCTAAGACTTGTATTGTGGGTTCCGGAAACATTCACATCACACACACATTACACCCAGAACCAGAAGCACAACAATCCCTTGGGAAGGAATTCGTGCTCCTGCCGGGAATCGAACCCAGGACCCACGGTGCAGAGGGCGGACACCTGTCCACTGCGCCAACTGGGTCGTTAACATAATATTATAAATATTCAGATCATCATAATAGTCTACATGTGACTCTAAAAAAGACATTTCCCGCTAGCTCCACCAGTGGTACAGTTCGGTGTTACTAGTGAGAGCAAAACCCCAAAATCGAGTATTCTCCAAAACAGCTGTCAATACACTCTTACCAATCCCATAAATTATTTTATAAAAAAAATTACAACATACCTTTTTTAGTAACTTTGGCTATGTTTTCATCAATATTTGCTTCCAATTTCACTTCTGATGCTGCCACTGAAACAAAAACTCACATATGAATTTATATCTTTAATTATGCTTCCCTGTTTGAATA
Source organism: Lomographa bimaculata (assembly GCA_948107665.1). Lineage (NCBI taxonomy): Eukaryota > Metazoa > Arthropoda > Insecta > Lepidoptera > Geometridae > Lomographa > Lomographa bimaculata. Next base: position 9,166,917 of record OX403600.1, on the reverse strand, counting down.
TTGAATAATGATAGAGATTAATTACATTATATGGATTAAGAATTAAATGAATTAATTAAGTTTAATTTTGACATTAATATAGCGATATGTTTTCAATGGATGTTTTAAATTAATGTTCAATTGTATGTAATCTACAAATCTGTATGCTTATCTAAGCAAAACATGACGATCTATTTATAATTTCTATATGCATGCTCATATAAAAAATTATGTGTATATTATACTCATGTTTCGCAAATAAAATATCTTTATCCTTATCATGTTGTACTACAGTTTAAATTCATTTCTATGTCCCTGTGTATCAGTTTATCCTACTAATATTATAAATCCGAAAGTTTGTGTGTAAGTATGTTTGTCCCCTCTTCACGCTTTAACGGCTGAACGGATTTGGATGAAATTTGGAATGTACAAAGATTATACCTAGGATTAACACATAGGCTACTTTTTGACTTGATAATAGCGGGCGAAGCCGCGGGGCACGGCTAGTATAATCAGTAATAGTTCCACAGGGTTGGTGCTCTTACTGCTTAATTAACGAGTGTCTGGAGAATCACTATAAATAATGCTGACTTACTCTTTTTGTCTTTTTCTCTAGAGATTGGGAATTCCTAAGGAGGGTTGACGTTAGGCTGGCAGCCAGTAATTAAAAGTCATCAAAATCTTTTGTCAACATTGATTCACAAATGTCTTGATTTTTATCGATCCCATGGGAAAAGGTCAAGAGATGATGATTGTTCCATTTAAAACATTATTTTTTATTTATTTGCGATAGGCAATCATTTGCGACTATCTCACCTAATGGAAAGAGAAGATATGGTCGACGATAGTGCACATTTGCCTAGAAGATATTTGTTTCTTAAATGACGGAAACAATCAAATCACACTTCATCGTCATAATCGCCAGAGCTCTTGAAAAAATAAAAATTTGGTACTGTTATTTATTCTTTGCTACAAGCTTATAAGTTGCGAATGCTAAATTTCAGCTTATTTCAAATAATATGAAGGACTTTGCACCATTGCACCACCAAGCCCTCCGTGACACATCTAAAACAATAGAATCAGCTGGAGCATCAGTTTGCATCCAAGTCGCTTACTTTGCATTTTGATTTATGCCTATTAGTATATAGTTGCTATTTGTTTAAATAGTTAATGAGTGAAAGCCTTAATTACTATATGCAACTTTTATTGCAGTGCATGTAGAGTTGGAGGGTGAGTAATATGCATTGTAAAATAGAATATGTCTAATATGAGCATGGAAAATGAAATATATTTTTTTACTGAAAAAACAAACAAATTAATGTAAGCAAGTATACAAAAATGTATACATATAAAGAAGGGATACCTTGATCGCCAATTGTTTCAACATCTTGTTGTTTTGCTGTCAGAAGCTCATTAACGTTGACAAGATGCGGTATTATAGTAGATTCAACAAACTGTTCTCCACCCTCATTAAAACCTTGTATCAGTTCTTCAGATTCATTACTACAAGTGGACATTTTGCGCCCTTCTTGGGGTTTTAATGGGTCTTCACTTGAAAGGTACTTATTAACACTTTTTAATATCTTCTTTTGAGATTTTGTAGCCCTAAATTCTAGTGCTTGGCACCTGTAATGCAATATCACATGGTTTAATGACACACATAAACATTATACAAAGAATAAATGTACTAGCTTATATTATTTTAATTAAAAGTAAAAAAAGTGCTCGTGGAGCGTTGTCCACTATTTCGTAGAGCACAGTGGCATAATCCAACAGCAACTAGACACTCCAAGGCCAAGAGTGAACACATATCATTATACTGAGGAATAAGACATAGACATTAGGCATGTCGATAAAGCAGACAACTGTCTGTTTTTTCTTACTTATTAATCAATATATAACAACTATTATCAATGACATTTTTTTTTTTCACGAAGAATTTGAAGTGGCATACCATTTGATATAGTGTACAATCAATTATGATACACTTCATTCTGGCAGATATTCTAAATAGCCAGATTCTATTTTAGTCCCATGCTTGACCATACTATCACTATGCAGCAGGAGATACTAAAGTGGTCAGACACAAGCCTATCAGACATTATAGTACAGTGTGATCCAATTGGTGTCCCAAAATTGGATATCGTTATGAGGGAACCCCAATAAGACCAACTGTCTACTAAGCAGTAGCTTGTACTGTATAATTAATTTATCTATATATCACCTGTTGGGACAGTTAAGTAGACTGCATATGGTTAAAGGCTAGGTAACTAATAGTAGATAAACAATATTAGTCACTTAAGCAAAAAAGGGGTCAACCTCGAAATGAGAGATATTAACTAGGAACTCCTATATACTTATACTATAATTTGGTATTTGTTTTGTTGAGGTAACCATTCTGACTGCGTAAAATAATGTGCCCTCAATATTTTTAGTAGATGTTACGGCAGTGGAAACCCACAGTAAGACTTTTTCTTTGCTCGATATGCAAGCATTTGACCACTATCTCACCAGATGAAACGTGAAGATGGAGCCGAAGATGTAGCATACCTATTCACTCTTGACTTGAAGAATCCCAGATTATACCGTTCGGGAAATAAAGACGCGGGTAATGAGTTCAACTCCTTCGCAGTATGGATAATAAAAGTAGAAGCAAAACACTTCAAGCAAACTGGAGGTGTGTCAACCATATACCGATGATGTTTGACAGTTCGTCTTGTCGTTAGATGGTAAAACGGCCATGGGGGAATTACACCGTTTAGTCGCAGAATGTCCAACTCGCAAAATGTTCAGTGGTCGCGGAATGTCAAATACGCAGAATGTCCAATACGCAGTATGGCCAATTCTCAGTACGTCCAACATTCACGGTAACTTACAAAATGGTTCTGTTTGTGGTAGGGAACCCTGTATAAGTTTGTAGTTATTTAGTCTCATGTATATTTATTACCGTCACGCGGTTACATGCACTGTGATAATAAAAAGTAGACTATAAACTATCTCTATTCTAAATGTTATCACAAATCTGTTTAGACATTCAGGCCGTCAAGGAGAAAAACGCACATACGCGCACAAATTTGGCATTTATATTATTATTGATGTGATTAACTATATCGCCCCATCTACTTAATACTGTTTATTTATTGCGACGCGATAGCGATGTCGCCATTTTATATAACGGGGCGATATTTATTTTTATTAAACTAATAGAACCATCACAAATACCTATCTGTTGCCTTCCTTATATGATTTTATGTAAGCTTTGCATTTGTGATAAAATTATCTGTACATCAAACGTAATCATTTCGTAAGTTACGGTGAATGTTGGAGATTCAGCAAATTAGACGTTCCGCGTATTAGACATTCCGCATGTTGGACATTCCGCGTATTGGACTTTCCGCGGATAGGACATTTCGCGGATTGGACATGCCGCGAATTGGACATTCAATATTAGACATTCAGCGACCACTGGACATTTTGCGCATTGGATATTCCGCGACTAAATGCTGCAATTTGGACTCGACTAGCTTGTCATCGCCAATGAGTCTTTTCCCTCGTCGTTCAATGGACTCAAGAGCCTCATGCTGATACTTAGCACATCCATCCCACAGGTGGCCGCAACACACTATACATGATCGGACTTGAGCTTAAAATTGAGAAACTGCACCGGTGTGAAGTACTGCCTAGCCTGTTTAGATTAGACGACAAGGAAACGCCAAATACAAATACATAAATTGGGAGGCAGACCATAGACTGAAAGCTTGCCAATAAGGCTATCATGCCAAACCCTGTCAAAAGCCATGGACTATTATGCTATGTCATCATCATGCACAGTCCTTTTGATCCCTGCTGGGTTAGGGCTCTCTCATATTCTGCCATTTGCCTTGGACCTGTTTAAGCTATATATATATAGCTATGATGACAAATCAAAAGAAAAAGTACTGGCATAGTTGTTGGATGACTCTAAGTTCCAAAAAAAGTGAAAAAAAAAAGGGAAAGCAACACAAACCTTATTGTATACATCGGACAGCAGGTAATATCCATAGTTGGTTTGTAACAATATTTCCCAGACCGTCGCCAGCCACGGTCTATCAGGTCCTGGTAGTCGCTCACTGTCAGAGAATGCGCCCAAATTCCTATAAAAATTCATATCCATGATATAACAGTGTAACATAAATGACGGGTTCTTCTCGAGATGGCTGTAATTTGGAGGATCTGACAGAAGAGTCATAAACTTTCATGAGTGCATCTTTAGGGCTAAATTTGAATGAAGGATTATGATTTTGATAGAGAAGTATGCTTTGCTAATGGTTGCTTGGTATTTGAATGCCACTATATTGATAATTTTATTTTATATAATACTAGCAGTTCCTAGCATGTTCTACTTCTTTCATGTTATGGTTGCCTAGTACCTACTTTAATACCATAATATAAACTTGAATGACTAAATTATTACCTCTTGTTGTATGGATACAATAAAAAGAAGTAGGTACTCAAATCAATTGTATTTTTTTTGTGTTACCTCATATCTTCTTCCCATGTGAACCGATTATAATAATTATTTTTTTGTTTGTAAGCTAATGCTTTCCCATTGGTCCCATTTAAATTTGGTCAACATCTGATCAGTAGTTTTTGAGTAATCATCAATCATGCGTGTTTAATATATTAAATTTGATCAAGTCTCTGAGGATAAAGCAGTGAAGTCGGTTTTTTTAAGCTTTGCTTCCGTTTCATTATTTCTTGAATTTTTCCTATGTTTTATAGTTATTCTGCTATTCGGGGTGGAAACAAATCAAACAAAGATCATACAAATCGGTCTAGCCGCTCTTGAGTTATGGTTGCACTAACCCGACTTTATTGTATATATACCTAAAGATTAGCACTTGGTACATATATTTTTCTACACCATAATTATTGCAACTTTCGAGTTTTATTTACCGTATCAACAGCACGGTACAGCTGTTGATAACTATTATTACTCACCATGACTAAAATTTGTATTGGGACTCCCACAATATCCACACCTATAGCCTTCATGCTCAGCACAGTATTCTACAATGCTGCGGAGCATACTTATTGACAAACTATAAAAATTAAATTATTAAAATTTAATTAATTTTAATTCAGGTGCTCAATTCGTTATTTATATCAGCAAATCTCTACCGAAGAGTGCGAAGAGTCATGTGTCATTTTCATTTTGACAGTGAAATAGATGTCATTTTGACAAAGATTTTTATTTTTTTATCTTTTGCCTTCGAAGAGCACGGGAGCCCCCATCAAAAGGTTAAATTCTTAAATCGCGTTGTCTAGGGATAGGAGGGGAAGAGGGGCGAGTGGCCAAATCATATTACGTTCCATTTCACGCTTTCGCAAATTTTTCGCGTAATTTTACAAGAACATTTTTTAATCATTTAAAATATTTTTATGTAATTCCGGCAGCTAAAATCGAATTGGGAGGGTTAAGAAAAACCCCCTTGACCCTCTCACAGAAGCAAAATTCTCAAATTCAGGCGAGGCGTTTTAAGATCCAAACCCTATTTATTACAATACCTACTCTGACAAATAAATACATTTTGATTTTGAAGATTGCGCAACAATGAACTGTCAAACGACTAGTTCGTAATGCTTAGCTCCAGTTATGAACTAGGGTATGACTTAAATTAATTGTGACTGGACCATTACTCTTTTACTTGACTTTGACTGTGAAAGTGACTATGGCTAGTATTAATTTAGTTTTTTTTTATTATTTGATTCTGGCTAAATGTACCTATATACGGAGCCAAAATAAAAAAAATAATCAAGAAGAAAAATCTAGAGTGCCTAGTTTTTTGGCGCGAAATGAAGGTTTTCTAGAAGGCACCTTTTATTGCTATTGACCCACGTTGCCGTATCCATTTGCGATAGACATTCTTAAAGTCCCACTGTCTTCTTCAACTGTAACTTCTGTTATGTCAGACATCAAGGAGCCTCTTCGTAGGTGACGCTGAACATGACGTGGAGGCCTAAAAATAAAATGATTCGATCTATGAATAATGTTGGTAATCAATCTGGCAGAGGGTGATTTGGAACCGGCAACTGGACACAATAAAAAATTAGACATGCAGTTTGGTAAGTTAACTGTGGCGCAGACAGTTTAGTGGTAACTCAAGTAAACTATGGTACTTCCTAGACAGCTGCTACAAGCCTAGTGGTGATGAGAGATAAGGATATTTATTTAACTTCTATAACATATAACAGTTTAAATCCTAACAACCAACTTCAATCGCAAATATTTCCGGTACTCTTCATCAGATCTTGATCAAATTATAATGGGACCACCTTCGAGTAATCGGGGAACATACATATTATTATAATAATGATTCAGATGAATTGAGAATCTCCTTCTTTTTTGAAGTCAGTTAAAATAACCTTTTTTTTTATCATATTCCTCTTCTAAAATTATTTTACATTACACTATAAATTACACAAATGTGTACCGTACCTACTTACCTTACTTTACTTTCCTAAAAGTAACATTACCTGGTTCTTCGGAAATTCCATGGCTGCACTTCGGTTTCCCCACATATCAGAAAAATAATTCCACTTAAAAACAAGATAGTGGCGTGAAAGCACCAAATATGTTTCCAAACGACTGGCGAATTCTAAAACATAAATAGTGCTTAATTTATTGCATTGTCTATATAATTTTGACTATTGATTTGTTTTTGTTTTATTGGGTGGTATGTTCGATAAAGATCTTAAATAAATAAAAAAAGAATCTAAAACTATTATACCCACATATTCCGCTGGGCGAGTGGGTATGCGCCACAGAAACGTAAATAGTAAAGCACTAGAAATGATATAAGTCGCTAATTATTTACGAAACGCATGTCGCCAACTCGCTATAACCATACTACCTCTCTCCCACCCATACTGTCACTACTACGTACGCATATATTCAAACACAGATCTGCCAGTAAAATTCTATTCAAAATCAGTCCAATAATTTTGGGGATTACCCGGAACAAACAGATAGACAAACAAAAAATATAAAAACGGTTGTTTTGTTATAGGTACCGTACCAATATACGTTCATATGCAATTAGACATTATACAAGCAGACACTTCAATTTATTTATCTGTATAGATGTATGGATAATGTTAATGTAGAGTGAAACATTTAATATCCGGATGACCGAGCTTTGCTTGGTTTTTTGTTTTTGGTAGAATGTGTTTGAATTTGTAGCCTCAGAAAGCTTCATCTAGTGTCGAGTAGAAACAGTTTTTTACATAGGTCATGGCGTAATAGATGGCGCTGATAGTTTCTTAAGCCCGGTTTTTCAAATGCAGTTTGGAAACCGAGCATTTCTCGGACCTGGAACGTTGATAAATTGATTCCTTGGGCCGTTTCCGAGATTCAGATTACACATATATATATACAAGAATTGCTCGTTTAAAGGTATTAGATATGTATTATGGACTTGCTTATTTAAGAAAGGTGAAAGGGTATTAAACGAGATTTAGTGATAGTAGACAATACACACATATAATAAAAACGTAATAGCTAAATTATTACCTCTTTCAGTTGAAGAAATGTTGTACCTAATGGTTTTTTTGCTCTTCGCGGCGAAGACAAATCTAACAAATCAAAGATTTAAAAAATTGGTTTAGCCGTTCTTGAGTTATAAATGGTGCAATTAACAAAGGTTGATTTATATATATAGATTAAACACTATACTGAAAAGTTGCTTGCTTATCGCTTGGGCTCGTGAACAGTTCCCGTGTCGGGATTTTTCAGGCCTCCTGAAGGCATACGAATCTGCTTGACACCTGATGAGTTACGACAAGTACCTACTGGGACCGAGTGGCGACAGCGTATCTTGCCCTCCAGAATAACATAATATATTGTAATAAAACAATATAATTAAGTATTGATAAAATTAAAATTCTAGCTATATTTCAAGGCTCTTAGGATAGCCTAAAAGCCTTGAAATCTAGCTAGAATTTTTACTTGTTGCTTTTTATCGGGAGTAGATTTATGAACGAACTAGTTGACTTGACCCGACAGACGTCCTGTCCAATCACATTCATCAAACGTGCAAAGTAAAAATCGTTGTTAAGTTTACAGAAATTTTACAATTTTCTGCGCAATTTTCTTAATTTTTCTATCCGTTACCTCTTAATTTTTCTATCGTCTACCTTCTGCGAAGTATCAGATAACTTAAAAAATGAAATCGCAAAATTCGTTCTCAAGGAAAATAGAGATTTAATTTAAGCTGACTTAAAAAAGGAGGAGGTTTCAATTCGACTGTATGTTTTTTGTTGAATTTCTCAAAAAGCGCTAAATCAATTTTGATAAAAATTTATATGGGACCACCTTTAAATTATGATCTACAAAACAAAAATAAACATCGAAATCGATTATGGCGGAATGATCGCATTACATACAATAAAAACATGTAGTCGAAATGGGAACCTCCTTTTTTGAAGTCTTTTGGAAACTAGTATACTTGGAATTCAACACTTACGCTATAATTTGAAGTGACAAGACCAACGCCAAGTGATACAAATATGCCTGCTGTGTTTCCAATAATCTTTATCACGGTAATGACTGAGTTTACGAATGTCGGGGTCATTTCCTAAAATATGATTAGGTATAATATAACTTATAATTACAAGACCAACTATTTTATTTACTTCTTAATGGTGCATAATTTGTCCAGATACGTAGGTGAGCTATTTTACGAGTTCATTGATCTGCATTAATTGATTCTGGCCAACAAGAATTTTAGCGTTTGCAGGAAGGTTGCATGTATATTTGAGTTTAATTTGTTGTAGCTACAGAAATCTAAATACTAAGGCACTTATTATTTAGATTTCTGCTTGTATTTAGATTTAGTGTCTTATTATTTAGATTTCTGTGGTTGTAACTTTACACGTTTTTTAGAATTTTTTTATAACTTTACAATTTATAACTTAAATCAAATTAAGTTAATCTTGATAATAAATTGATGCATATTGGACACTTGCTCAAATGTTTATACTTATATTGCACAATGTGTTTTTATTTCGCAAATGGCATTCATCATTTAATGACGACTCTAAGTTAAAATAAAAATAATCATTGGCGAAATAATGACTAGACTGTGATTACAGTGGGAACATTTTATATACCCTAAAACAGATAAAATAATTTATGCATGCGTCTTATTGCGTGAATTTTCTTAGTGCGTGTCTTTTCATACTAAAAGCCTTTCAGGCAAGTTTCCTGCTATATAAATCAATTACGAATTAAGCAATCCCGAATTGGTGTAATACTGGTTATATTTACCATTGCAACATAAATTAAAAAAACAAAGCCTAAATTAATATTAAGCTTGTCCACGTAGGTAAATACACGGTTTGTGAAAAATATTATATGAAAATAAAAAAAGGATAGATCAGGATAAAATTTACCATCCTATTAATTATACCTTGGTTTCATGACATTCTAATTTTAACCCTCGTTTGTGATAGGGAAGATAAGTCCACCCCCGCTTGGGGTTATTCTGCATTTTCCTTTTGGCGGCAAACCCAAGCCATCCCATCTCCTATATGTTGCGAAGGATGGCTCTGGGTTTCCGCCTTAGCTGTCCCAAGGTAGGTGTTTTAGATGTTACTAGCTACGCCCCGCGGTTTTACCCGCGTAAGTCCCAGACCCGCGAGAGTGTGGTATGCATATTATTATTACTACCAATTTCATCTAAATCTTTTCAGTCATTGAGCCTTATCAAACACCCAACCTAACACAGAGAAATTGTTGCATTTGATCTAAGAAATGATTAACCAATTAGATTTTTTTATCAGATCTATAATTGACCGAGCGAGCGCAAAGCGCGAGCGAGGCCTCTACCTTTCAGCTTGGGCAAAATTGCTTTCATGTGTCCGGATTTCCAGTCGTTCTCCTCTACTGTGTCGCATTTGTCAACCGATTCTCGTGAAATTTTGTGAGCAAGTTCGGTCGATTACAAACAAAATTTTTTTGTCCATTCAGCTTTTGGAAGAGTTTTGAAACTGGCGGACATATGGGGTTGAAAAAAAAACATATTTCAAACATTTCTAAAAATACGCGAGGTTAGTCTGCTCCCAGTGCCTAGTATATATATAAATATATGTAGCAGGTAAATATTAGTAGACATAATTAGAGATAACAAACAAAATGTGTTTACGTTGCACAAATCCAAAGTCATGTCCATTCCAGCCGCAGTTAGAGCAACAGCAATTGTTAATAGGATGGGACCAGGAACTGTCGGAGTAAACCAGGAGAATGCCACTAACAGTCCAGGTATCACGTGAGCTAAAAAGAATACATTAATACAGGCCTCTTGCTATTATTTAAAATAATTATTGTATAGCTGCTGATGACTCTAATTCAACTAATGAATGCATGGACAGTAATTATAAGGGGTAGATTGTAAGCATCGTTAATTTTCCACCACACCTTCTGTAACCTACATTCTTAACAATAATAGTTTGAGTTTGAGTTTGAGCAGTTTTGGCGTGAAAGTGAAAAAATGACGATGTCGATTTTTAGATATTATTTTTCAAAACCTATCCATTATTACACATTAACACTCGAAGAATCATATTCTTCCAGTGTTCATGTGTAATAATGGATGATTATTAACCGTTAAAAAATTGTGAACGTGCAAAAGTGTAGGCCACAACACAAAGTTGAAAAACATGATTTTCAATTTCGCTCTAAAATTCCAACAGAATTTCTAGTAAGGTTTCTACCACTTTACTAGGGCATGACTATGACTCAATGACTATGAGTTGCTCTGACTGGACCATGACTCTTTAACTTGTCTTTGACGGTGACTGGTGACTAAAACATTTTTTTTTTAAATACCTAATTAAAATAAAATATTAATTAACAATGGCTAAATCCACGAGTAGTAACTTATTATGTAATAGAAAGGAAGGTTCCAGTGCATGAGTTAGGATCAACGGGGCTTACACAGACTGGTTTAACATCGACGCAGGTGCTAGACAGGGATGTGTAGCTTCGCCAGGGCTGTTCAACCTATTCATGGACAATTGCTTAAAAGATTTGAAAGGGAGTGCGCGTGGATTAAAAATGAACGATTTGACCATCAAATGCCTACTTTATGCCGTTGATGGTTGATATTATGCATGATGCCCTAAAAAAGCAAAGAAATGGAAATAAATGTGAGCAAGACGAAAGTAATAATTTTTGAAAGAGAAGAAAGTATGAAAGGAACCGCCGCCGTTATGATTGAAGGTAAAACAGTGGAACAAGTGAAAGAGTTTGTGTACTTAGGGTCAATGTTTACAAGAGATGGTAAATATGACAGTGATATTGAGCGAGGAGTGTTAGCAGCGAACCGATTGAATGGGACCCTACATACCTTTATGAACAGTAAGAAAGTGTCTAAAAAGACAAGATTGGCTGTCCATAGAGAGGTGCTAGTGCCCACACTTATGTATGGTAGTGAGTGTTGGGTTTGGCAGAAAAATCATGTAAGTAAGATAAGCTGGAGTGACTCTGATGAACAAAGTGGTAGAAGATGTAGTGACAAAGATTGAGAAAAGGATGCTTAGTATGAAATAGAATTATTTGAGTGCCTACACCTAAATCATAATAATATCTTGTAAAAACTACGCCAGGGATATTAACTCAGTTTTAAGGGACATGATAAACAAAGCGCCCGAGACGCGAGCCCCGGGCGCTGTGAAGATATAATGTATGGCACCTAAGGGACCTTGATATACAAAGCGTTCATCAGCATTTTTGCAAATTTGAGTTATATACATCATCGGAATCAGGAAAAATAGACACATCTACTAGTATTTTTAAATATTTATAAATCTATTTTTATTTTAAAATATTCAAAAGCAACCTACTAAATCTTAATTTTTATGTTGACGCATCTGCAACAAGTCATAACATAAACTCATCGAAACAATCCTACACAAAATCCTGCCGTAAACTAAATAGTAAAGACATTTCTGATGTATACAACTCAATTTTAACAAAAATGACAATACGACGTTTTTCTTTATGACGGCAGCACAAAACATACAAAGCGCCCGGGGCGCGCGCCCTTTACGCGCGCTTAGGGCCCTAGAGGGTAATATTAATAGGGTAATAACAAGTCCCCAGAGGGTAGCTCTTTAACACTAAGTCGAAGAATAAACCCTTTGACGACCTCGACGACCCAGTTGGCGTGGTGAGCAAGTCTCTGCCCTCTGCGCCGTGGGTCCTGGGTTCGATTCCCGGCAGGAGCACAATTTTCCTCCCCAAGGAAGATTTGTGCTTCTGGTTCTGGGTGTGATTGTGTGTGTGATATATAAATGTTTCCGGCACCCACGATACAAGTTATTGAACTTAGTGTGGAGCTGTGAGTGTGAATGCGTTTGTTTAATGAAAGTACTATAAATATCGCTGTTATCTATCATTATTTTAGGAAATGAAAAGAAAACTTACACACAACAACAAAGTATTTTCGTATATATTTTATACTCAACTTAGAGCTATGCTTATACCAATGGAACAGTTGTATGGCGATTGTACCCAACACTAATCTCAGAAAAAACGGCAATGCCGTCAACGCCGACGCCTGATGAACAAATAATTCATATTATTACACTAATGACCTTTAAACATGTATGAAAAAGTCAATATAAAAGGTTAATTGTGTACCAACATCGTAAATGCTATAGAAGAGTATTTTACAGTAATACAGCGGGCCGTGAATACACAATGAGATAATCATCCATGAATATCCAAAGTTCAAAATGCAGACTGCCCAGAACGGAACTGACGTAAGTATTAATTTCCATGGAGCCTCGGAATTTGTTAACTGAAAACAAGAGAACTTGTCAACACGAATCCAACGAGCCCAAACTCGATGTGTTTATCTTGTTTAGTTCAGAGAGGCAATGCCCCAGCATGATGGGAACGCTATTTGTAGGTAGGTTATACAATACAATAACTCTTTATTGACACCAAAAGATAAATAGAGCTCACAGAGAAACTTATAAATATAGGTACAATGGGCGGTCTTATCGCTAAGAGCGATGTCTTCCAGACAACCTTTTTTACTAACTTACCGGTAACTTGGGTCTTTGCTGTATAGATAGATATATAATTTTAGTTAACTTTTAGGAAATATAGGCAATTTGTCATTAGATGACCATAGGAGCAAAGATTTTAAAAAAAGTTCTGAAGTTCTTATGGCCATATTCCGTCTCCATCATCAGACCAGCTCCGTGGTACCATATTATTGAATTCTCACCGCAGATATAAAGTACACCAAATTGGAGTCTAATTTAGTTTGCAAGATTTGATTACCGACCGACAAATAGATATACAACGGGGCAGGTAAAACCAAATACCTAAAAGCTTGTTATATACAGATGTTTTAAATAAGTATTTGCTAATTGCGTCTCAATTCTATCAACGATCGTTGACTAGGTATATCATGGCTAACCACGATGTTTTGGTTAAGTTTATCTACAAAACGATATAAGTATAATACACTATTTACATGCATTATTGCCCCCTAGTTCAATGCCTACGTTCAGGTTGCAACTTTTCAGCCTAACTTGTTGAACCGGGAAATTTGTGTTTCTGGTATGTTTCTTTCAAACTTTCCGTTGTAGGTATAATATACATTAGTGGGATATGATGTGAGATAAATATAAAGGTGAATGTGTATGTGTACTATGTGAAAATGTTTTACCTTGATCGTAAAAATAGTCCCGACTGCATTGATCAAATATATTTGTTCCTCTTGTGAAATGAAGGTGTGTCTCCTTGGAGAATCAGATACAATAAAAACCCAAATCACTGACCAGATTATTTGTAAACAGCCAGATATGTAAAATCCTACTGGCCATGTTGAATAGTACTGAACCACCGCACATAGCAAGAATGTAGAACAGGTACCCAAAGTTAACCCTGTAACGTTGAAATGATGAAGCATGTAATATTAGGACTTATAATATACAACATCTTCTATGGTGTATGTTCTGAAGAAGTATTAATTGACCTCAATGAGCAGTTATACGCCTAATTACTGACAGTCTCTTAAAAATATGATTATTACTTGTTAGAGGCGCCGACGAGCCAGGTTCGTTCTAACGAAGGCTTTGTTAGAACGAACCTGGCTCGAACGGATGGCGTGCGGGGTCACTGACGCACGCTTCCCACGCCGATCTGTTCGAACCAAATGCGTCCTGTGTGGCGAAGGCTTTAGATTTGACCGAAAAAAGAAAGGAGGACAGGCGAGATCAAAGTATATTTTCAAAATATTTAATTACTTCTAAAATATTATCATTTAAATTATATGCTGTGCTACAAACATAAAAATCATACATTCAAAGTTTTCTTGAAATGTACCATATGATCTTGAATCAGCAAAAGGTCTTTATTCGATATATTTTATCATTGCGAATTGCGGTGCGACAACCTTACTGGGCCCCAAGTCTCGAAACTATTGACAAAACGCTACACTATTACGATTTTACTATAGACTTATGATTTTATTGATTAACAGGTTCAAATGTATAGCCCATAGAAGAAGTAAGTATACTTACTTCTTCCATTGGCCATATATGGCCTAACTTGAGAGTTTATGTTTAGTAGAGTTTGATTTGCGAAAACTATCTATGTTGCCACTGATGTCAAAAAACATCAGTATTTTAGTTATGTAGCAAAAAACACATTAGTGTGCCAATTAATGACGTTTCTGGTTCTGGTTGTAACTGTGTGTGTAATGTATATGTTGCGGCACACGTGATTCAAGTCTTCGAGATTAGTGCGGAACTAAAGTGGAAGCAACAGCTATAGTCTCGTAATTCGAGTTTCAAATGTTTGCAAATTGTTGTGATGGGCCGTGCACATTGTATGAAAGTTCTCTTCCTACCTATTGGAACTATGGTTCCATCAATATCATTTTAAAATAATACAAAACATAACCGTCACACGTAGTATGTACCATATAAGTTCCTAAGCTACCATGCAGGTCATTCTCACTATAAATGTTTGTGTCAATAACGGGATATTTACCATTTTTTACCATGTAAGCATTTCATTTGTTTTAAGTTACCAATATTTTGGCACTGTTGCAAGCGCCA
Source organism: Lomographa bimaculata (assembly GCA_948107665.1). NCBI lineage: Eukaryota > Metazoa > Arthropoda > Insecta > Lepidoptera > Geometridae > Lomographa > Lomographa bimaculata. The sequence continues at coordinate 9,151,818 of OX403600.1, read as the reverse complement.
TAATCACGGAGTACTTAACAAAATTATATCCATGATAATAATAATATAAACTCAATTTATACGAAATATTCCGTTATTGACTCAAGCATTTATACGAAAATCAGCGCCTAGTGTTACACTTGGCAATAATGCTGAGTCACGACCCTTTTGGCACTTTTTTTACTTATGCCTAATTACCTTCATAAGCTGTTTTTTACTGTTTTTCATGTTTTTATTGTTTGTTTATCTTATCCTTAGTGCCAAATAAATGTATTTCATTTCATTTCATTTTATACGTGTTATATACTGTTGATTCTTACCGCAATATGCCCACATAAAATAGTTTCTTTCCGTCGGTGGAGCCCAGTGTCTCAATACCTGAACCATACTGGGTTGCATAGCACCCTGCGGATAATATAATTTGCCCCGCATTAAAAACCAGCTAACTACAATAATAAATCCACGAATACAATAGAAATTAATACTAACAGCACAAAATCCTGTAATTATTCGCACAACGAAGAACGCCCAAAAGTTGACATACGCCGAAGATGGTGTGAGGCAACTGAGAACTCCAGAAATGATTCCTGCGATACCAACTAGCCAGGTGGGACCAATACTGGGGGGAGATAGGCAAACTAAACTTCTACTTTCACTTTTTCGTAATATTACACTGGAAAATCTTACACAGGAAAATCAAGATTTCAAAAATTTTTACCGGCTTCCCAAAAAAGGAGGAGGTACTCAAGTCGATTGTATTTTTTTTTAATGTGTTTTATCACATAACTTCTGTCCACTTGAACCGATCTCGAAAAAAAAATTTGATCAAGGTCTGATCAGTAGTTCTTGAGATATCGTCAATAATGCGTATTCTGTGGACTACATTGACGATGTTCTCGTTTTTGACCGACTTCAAAAGTTACCTCATCACTTCTTTCGTTGAGAACCGATTTTGACGATTATTTTTTATTTGAAAGCTGGTGCTTTTCACGTGGTCCTATTTAAATTTGGTCAAGATCTGATCACTAGTTTTTGATTTCGAGCGCGGGCGCGCGGTCCCGACTAGCGTTAGCTTCACCGGCTAGGTCGGGCTCTGTAAATTATCATAGTGTGCGTGCTCAGGCACGTGCGTACGGGCGTGCAAACATACAAGCCGCCTTGGTACCACTCTATATATAAGATAAGATACTTCTTATGTTTTTACTATGGTATAAGCTATGTCCATTCCAAATTTCATCCAAATCCGTTAAGCCGTTACAGCGTGCAGCGTGAAGAGGAACAAACATACTTACACATTTACACACAAACTTTCGGTTTATAGTGGTCAAATACTAGCTTATCAGATTTATGTAATTATATATAAAAATGAACATACTTCTTTATGCTAGATAGGCATACACAATACATCAGTAAAAAAAAATTGTGTTCGGCATCATTTTAGCAAAAAAAAAATATCCATACAGACCTGTAACTGTTTTAATTTAAATTATAATGTTGATTTATTTTAAAACCCAAACCTATAACTTACTTTTAACCTGTAACTTATTTGATTCAATGCATATCTCACCTGTCCCCAATACTGTGAAATATGGGGAAGCATATACAAAATCCGATGTGATAAGCAGCAAATAACTTTCCCATAATCAAATCATCCCAATTGATTACATCTATAATCTGAAAATTATGTACACTTAAAAAGGTTCTAGTGGTTTCACAAACACTTTCACAGTACCTAAGTACCTTCACACACGTTGTATACCTTTGTCAATACGCGTTCCATAAGTTCTTTTTTTTTCAATCCAGATTTTTTACTAAGTTTCCCGTGGGACTGCAATGCGCTTTTCAACCGACTACAAAAAAGAAGGTTCTCAATTCGACTGTATGTTTTTTTTTGTATGTATGTTACGCGATATCTCTGCCATATATTTTATCGAATCGGTCAAGCCAAAACTGAAATATACCTAAGCGATGAAGTCGATTTTTTTTAGCTTTGCTTGCGTTTCAATTATCTCCCTGAGACTCAAAGTGTAACTTGTTTTTTATTTGAGATAGGCAAACGTTTGGCCAATATCTCACCGAACGGAAAGTGAACATGTGGTCGATTGTGGTGTACGTTTACCTAGAAGATACGTCCTAATGACATGCCTAATATAAATAAGACTGGCTCGCTTTTAGTCGGAAAACCCCTGCTATTCGGCTACTTGGCACAGGGGTTCTACCGCCCAAGCCGGACTTGCAGGAAGTATTTCATACCATCTCGTTTGTTGACAGGTTCCATCTATCCAGCCTTGTAGTCCTCAGGAGCAATTTAATTTCCCTTCTACCCTTAAAATATTTGCGTTTTAAGTCGCATTTTACAAATGCGAACGCAGCTTTTTTCTTCCACATCAATTATCCGAACCGCAAAGGAATTGGCTCCGTACCAGAGTCTGTGTTTCCTGATATTAGGATACTATATAGAAGCCTTTAAGACGACTTATTCCGCTATCAATTAGACATCTAGTCGAACGTGGTCCATCGTCGCTTACCATCAGGCGTCGTTCCCCGCTCATCCGGCCACCGCAGGACGCGGCTTCATGTCCTTAGGAACATGATATACAAAGCGCCCGAGGCACGCGCCCCGGGCGCTGCGCTGTGAAGGTAAAATGTATGGCGCGTATACGTAAGGAACCTTGATATACAAATCGCCCGTGGCGCGCGGCCGAGCGGTGGGTGCGCGTCGTCGAAACTGAGGAACCATAGATATGAACGAAGATAAGCCAAGGGAAGAGGGCAAAGCTCTGAATCATTTTCTCCATAAATTATCACAGTACGAAATGAGTTGAAGTTCGTATAATTGATAATTTAAACGCAAGCAAAGCTTAAAACTACTACTTCACCGCTTTATCTTCGGAACCCTTGATTAGATTAAATGAATTAAATTCGCATTATTAAGGAGAACTCAAAAACTATTTGTCATACCTTGATAAAATTATATGATATATTCAATGGGACCACACGGAAAGCACCAGCTTTCAAATTAAAAAAATAATCAACAAAATCGGTTCACCCAGAAAGAAGTTATGAGCTAACACATAAAAAAATACAACCGAATTGAGAACCTCCTCCTATTTTGAAGTCGGTTAACAAAATAGCAAAAGGTTTGATACCATTTTGGAAGTCGATTTAATTACCAAAAAGTACTACAAGAAACGCTTTTCGCTAATATTATTTTCGATAACTATTCCCCCTGATTAGTAACCCCAAAATTACCTAACCTATTCAAGGAGTATTTTCATAACTAGTTTAGACACCCCAGCTTCGCCCGCATAATAATATAGCCTTATATGTGTATCCTCTACCTACCTACATTCCTGCTTATGGTGTGGCGGCATTGTTTCTATGAATCGCAATACTAACCAAATAGTTAAGTATCACCTGGACACAAGATCTAAACACTTTTGTAAGTTTCACCAAAAGCACACAGGTGTGTAACTGGACACACGTGGTAAAACGTACAAAATCATATTAGATAACCTCTTTTTTACCCCTGTTATAAAGTCCGTTAATAATGTAATTAATTAAATAATAAGAGCAAAACAATAATCAAATCCGTTCAGCCCATACCACCATCCCTTGCACCATGAAGAGGGAACAATTAGCCTAGTAGAAATATATTTCTACTATGCAATTAGTGTGATAACTGATAACTTACCCCAGATCTAGCTCGTGATAAACGATCAATCATATCAGATCTTTTACTTATTGATAAGTTATATATCACGACCTCTCTTCTCGACAACTGTGTCATATCGACTACGTGAACGCTCAGGTTATAACGAATTATGTAAAGAAGAAAATACCCCAGGAATATCATCACACCAATCTAAAAACACAAAACGGCACGTTTATACAAAAAAAACATTTTAGAAGCAAAATACGGAAATTGTTAACTCACAATGGCTCGCACTCTAATTTTGATCATCACCGATGACAAAAATAATACAAAATTGTAAAAAAATACCTACTGTACTCAGCCATGGCCAATGTGAATTGGTTGAATGGAAGGTCAACGATAACTGGATGGGATTGTGGGTTTAATAGAGATTCACGATGTGTAAACTGTACGAGGAATAAAAAAAAGTTATGCCTGTTTAACTACGTGCTTATAATTTAAATTCTTAAGGGGCTGATACCATTAAGTCTCCTAAAACGCGTGACTCTGTAACCGTATTATTCGGCAATAATAACAAAACCTGATAAAAAAAATTTCGTCAGAATCAATATGATATGATGAAATACTGCATCTTTTTGTTAATATATTTTTTTTTATGCCAGATGGGCAAACATTTGCCTACAAATACAAAAAAAAAGTATCAATTTTTCTTTTTAAATCCATGTTGTTCCGTGATTTTATATCAGAACACTATGAAAGTTATTTCTTATGCGTATAATTAATAGACGAATGACTTTTTCAGCTTATTGTATTTCTTTGAGGTGCAATTTCACGCAATTTTAATATGACCATAAAATATTTAATACTGCGTAATCTCTACAAAATAATGCAATAAGTATGGTTCTTTATAATCATAATAATATGCTAAAGTGTAAGGCGAATAATTGCCTGTGGTTAAAAATGGTGCTCGCTTTGACGTACGTCTGGCCCTTAACAGTGCCTATCTATCCTATGTAAATATTTCGAGTCGGAAATTTATTCGTCAACTTAGGTCGTTCAATTACTTGTGTCATGGGTGCCGAAACCAGTAATATCACACACACAATCTTACCCAGAACCAGAAACACAAATGTCCCTTGGGGAGAAAACTTGTGTACAGAGTTAGCAGTGTCGCCATCATTAAGTTGGTCCTGGTTTTTCATGTTTTCCCATCCTCATTCAGTTTATAAGCCGTTGCATATTTCACAATATACTTATTTTTTTACAAGCTTTTATTTCTTGCAATTTATAAACAATTTATATATATAAAAAATTTATATATAACTTAAAATTATTATTTATGCGTTTAAATATGTTTGTTTGTGTGGAATCTTGCAACTCAATTTTGAAGCAGATATATTCAACCGATTGAGCTGAAATTTTGTATTCACGTTTAGTTTGAATGACAATGCATGGTTAGTTATGTGACGTCATTCTAAATCCAACATGGCGGCACACCCATAATGGCGGACAAGTAATTTTTAATGCACTCCTACAATATCTTTATTTTTTTTGTTATGCATTATAGACAAACATTTGACCACTATCTCACCTGATGGAAAGTAATGATGCGGCCGAAGATGTGACATGTTTATCTAGAAGATACCTGTTCACTCTTGACTTAAAGACTCCCAGATTATACTCCTCGGGAAACAGGTAATTAAATGAGTTCCACTCCTTAAAAAGTTCCAATCGTCACCACTGGAGACGAACGAAACTTTTTTTTCCCACTCGTACCCAGTGGGGACGACAGGGTGGGAACGACCGGGAATAAACCCTTTGCCGTACGGATGATGAACGTAGAAGCGAAATATCGGTATCAAATGAAAGGACTTGCTGAGAATAACTCGAAAAATAAAGTGACGTCACTTTAAATCCAATATGGCGGACTTCCAAAAGCTTGTCTTTAAAAAAGTTTTTGACAAGTAACTTATTTTTCTATTCAGTTTAGGCAAACGTTTTACCTTAATCGTAAAGGAAAGCTTTATAAGCAAAAACACTGTTAAACATAAACTTTTATTACTTAATCTCGTTACATTTTGAGGTACCACCCCAATAGTTTATTGGTAATAATATTTATAAGTTATCATCACACTTTTCTCGACTGCATACAAAGTAAGGTAATAAATAACAAGGTAATATTTTTTTAGGTAATAAATATGTCAAAACAAATAGCTAGAACCAACCGTATCATGGCCACAGGGTTTTTTCGTGCTAAACTACGTATCATAAATGCCATTTAATTATAAATCTATGATTCTGCGCACATAACTAAAACATTTGTGATTTCTACAAGGACTTCAAGGCCAGCAATAAAACTATATTAATACACAAAAAATTTGAGAAATCCTAACGGCTATTATCGAAAGTAACATCAGCATAATATTAACCGATTTAAACGGTCATGAACCTTAGTCATTGGTTTCGATAATCTAAGAAATTTCCCTAACTGTAACTATACAAACATACCTACATCCAAATGGAATGCCACCTTATTCAATCAGAAATAGGTAATACATTTGGCAATAAAACATCACAGCATTGTATTCATTCAAATTAAAATCTTAACTACCTTAGTTCAAAGATTATTTTAGTTAATTTTTTATTGCAATCATAGGTATAAATCATGATAAATACGCAAAAAGTTATATTGGAGAAGACAAGACATAATTTCCTGATAGTCAACCTACATCAAATTAGCATACACGTTTTAGCTAACTTGTCAATATATACTTTTGAATCAACTAATAATAATTATGAAAAATTGTATATTGTTAAGTCATATTAAATACTTTGAATACTGAATAAATCGTTCATATACGTCAAACTATTAATTTCTATCATACAAATTTCAAATCGAATTGAGAGATTAGCTTGATAATCTATTTCTATAGTACAAAGATATTCGACTCGAATGAGGCCTTAAAGATCTCTAATTTATTGCCACAAAATGAAATGTGGAATGAAAATCATAGATTTCATGGAAAATGGAACCTAAGAGACAACGCTCAACTGAGTTTCCTTGACGTCTTTTATTTCGCCGTTCTTGACTTGTGTTCCATTAATTTCTTTCAAATCTCCGTTATAAGTTTTCTCCTTTCCTTCGTCATTTTCTACATAATTCCACGATTGGGTGTCACCCGTGCCAAAGAATACAAAGAAAATCGCTGATATAATGTAGACTGAGGCTCCCACGAAGAATACTGGCCTCCATTGCTCGAAACTGTTCTGTAAAAGTACAAAGGACCTAATAGAGTCATGAGCTTATAGACTTAAACTAAAATAAGGAAATGGACAATGACATAACGAAAGTACAAAGAATATATTCATTGTACTTTTAAAAATATTGAAATTTTATCCTCGTATTGTATATACCATTTGAATAAAAAAATGTATTTAAATATATTTCAATACAAAGCAATTCAGTAATCTTTAGCTTATATTGAATAGATAATTAAACGAATTCGAACATTCCTACCGTGTGTACCCGAACTCTTTGTTCGGCGATATAAAATATTGATACCTTCTAATCCTGCGGTTGCCGTCATAACAGGCAAAGAGAAGCTAGGGTATATGGCTGGTAGAAGCAGATAAAGCAGTGACAGCGCTGCCTTAGAAAGCCTGCCCCCCGTTTGTCAAACCCTACGAGGACGACGAGCTTGACCTTCCAGTGAAGGTAACATCTTAATGAAATCCATGATGATAGGGCATTTTTCATGATTGCCCGGCTTGCTATCCTGTAGCGAAATAAAGTGGTACAAGTAGTTCACCACTTTAAAGGGAAATATCTATTAAATAATATATATAATAACGGAAGATATAAATAGGGGTATAATCTGGGAGTCTTCAAAACAATAGTGAATAGGCATCTCCTAGGCAAGCTTGTCGCATCTTCGGCCGCATCATCAATTTCCATCAGGTGAGATAGTGGTCAAATACTTGGCTATGTCGCATTAATTTTTTTTTTATTTGTCAGATTATCTATATTAGCGAACCAGGCGTTCTAAGCCAAGCATGTTTACTTTATAGCAAACAAATAATAAAACTAGCTGACCGCGGCGGCGGCGTCGCGTCGGTCGGGTAGAAAAACATAAATATAAACGACAGACGTATAACCTACATCAACGGGCATTTTAAACTACGATCATCACGTAAGATCAGGTGAGTTATTAGTCTAATGCTATTAGAGTCTATTAGAGGTAAAAAAGAAAGACAAGTACGGAGGCGTATTCAACTCGTCTTGTACAACATTAATCCACCTAGGTTTTTACGGAGTACTACGCCGTTTTTAGATGCTCGCTTGGCTAGCTATAACTGAACCACACTTTTTTTTTTTTTTTTTATTTGTGAAAGGTATTGTGTTTGACCACTATCTCTCCTGATGGTAAGTGACGATGTTATCGAAGCTGGTAAACACACTAGACCTGGAATAAGCAGGCTCTCAAGGATAACTGCCGGAACACCGTATTTGGCTTGGCGGCAGACACAAAATGCTCTCTCAAATGTCACCTGATTAGCACCACCCGGGGACCACGTGTAGGAAGTCAGACTTAAGGGGTATCCTCCTAAGGACGTGGGTGACTCAGCCCTGTTGTTGTAGTAAATTCCCTTAGTTTCATATCCCATTCCCTGTTGTAGTTTACCATCTTCAGGTACAAAATCAGTCACAAGCACCAAACAGTTTTCCAGCAACTTGAAACTCAATTCCCATCCAAAAAAAACAAATATTCAATAATTTACCCCAGTCCTTGTGAAATGCGCGGTGATCATAGGCGTGAAGAAGCCTGCTGTGCTTCCGATGCAGTTAGCGATTCCATACAAAGTGCCAGCGTAGTTCGGAGCAAGATCTTGGTGGTTTTGAAGGTTCGTCAGCGTCGCTGCTCCATTGAATCCCATAGACATCGTGATCAGCGTGACAGATAGAATTGTAGAACATCCAGCGTATACCAGCAACACCAAGAGAACACCGGGTATTATGTGCGAAAACAGGCAGAAAAACTTCCGGATCGTTGTCGTCGTCATAAACTGTCTCGCCAATATGTAGTCGCCTATGACTCCGAATATCGTTGCCAGGAATAATCTGCCAAGATATGGCAATGCTGCTATTGCTCCCGCGCTACTCAACTCGAAGCCTAGAACGCTGGAGACGAATTTAGGTCCCGCAGTCATAATGAAATACAAGCCCCAGAGATTGCCGTAATGGAGTATAATCATGGCCAAGAATGGTAAGGACAACACAATACTCTTGAAAGGAGGCAGGCTCTGAAAAATACAAAACAATGCTTTGTTTACAATATATTCCATTTAAGTACCTACGATTCTTTAGTGAAATATAACAAAGAAAGAACATACCAAATATGAATAATAACGTATATTAAGTATAATAAGTATTATATTTTGTAAAACTTATACGGTGGATGACGTATATAATAGTTAAGCTCATTATTCAAAATTCTTCATAAATGGACATTCGATTAGCGACTTGCTGAGTTAGCAAACAAAGCAAATGATTACCGACACGGCAGATCAAATAAGGATATCTGACTATATATTTTTGGAATGATCAAATAAATGACAGTCTAACAAATAACTAGCACCTCATCGCCAGTAAATATTAGGCAAGGTATCTCACCTTTGTTGTCTTGACCTTGTCTCCCAAAGCGTGTAGTATGTAGTTCCTCTCCGCCTCCGTAATCCTTGGATGGCATGAAGGAGTGTCAGCTATCAAGTACCACCAGAAGAAGCACCACACCAGTGTTAAAGCCGCCGGTACATAAAACGCTGACTCCCATCCGAACCTCTCCATTAACGGACCAGTAAGAGACCACGTCACAACAGTTCCTAGAGTTCCTCCCATCATGGCGCTGATAAACTTTCCCTTCTCTGCAGGTGGAGCCCATCGAGCTATCAGAACGTGCAAGGCTGGGTATATGAACCCCTGCAAACAAAGAAAAATACAATTACTTCCGCTCAGCAAAGTTAAATAGGAATATGGTATCTTATAGATACTGTATATCTTTATTAACTTACTCCATTGAATCCTAGTAAAAATCTAATGACAACCAGTGCCATGTAACTCCATTTTGATGCAGCGGGGCTCAAGGCTGTCAGTATGCCGCTCAGGACTGAAGTTATGAGCACCACATACCGAGGTCCCCATCGTTCTGCTGCCATGCCTCCAAGTAATGAGGTAATGGGATAGGACCAGAAGTAGGATCCCAGAATCAGCGCCTGCTTCTCTCCCGACCAGTCGAATGTACCGCTAATCGGCTGAAATAAAATAATTATGTTATCACTACCCATATATTACATCGTATTGTCATGAAGTTTAGTTATTTTAAACGCGATAATAATGGCTTGATCATATAATTGTAAAACCAACCTCGTGCCGAGGCGCTTCCCTGACATCGGCGATGTCCACATGACGGAGCGTCTCATTTCTCACAATGTCATCTTTCGGATCGCATTGTGATCGTAATCTAAAAAAACATACATTAGTTACGCTAGCTATCTACTTCTACGACCAATTATATAATCATGATGATGTGCAATGACAGGTGATGTGTCAGCGTGAAACTCTATAAGGCATTATATTATTATAGAGACTTGATGATGCATATATAAGGTACTATAATAACAATGTGGCTTAAATAGCTAACTTGATTGAAATCGTTTGTGACTGAAATGGACTTCTACCAAATCAGTAAATGCATTAAATTCCGCGTCCGGATAAATATATACTGTTCCTTCCACATATTCAGAAAAATCAGAACTATGAGTTCTGTTAATAAACTATATCTGGTGCCTACAATTTTGTCTGCTTTTATGATGATGACTGATACCCATTACATGGCGCTGATAGATCTTCATACTAATTACTTATTTCTTAAGTATCAATAATGCATTTAATATTTGCGAAAAACTAAAATATAAAGCAAGAACTTCAAATATATGTCAAATATTAAACAATTTATACAAATTTAAGACTGAAAAAGGGAAATAATCTGTTTTTTACTTAGATAAATACATTTCTTATTATTCATGTGGTTTTTTATGATTAAGTATTTATTCGCCCTTATCTATACCGAATACAAAAAATGAAAAGTATACTTTTAGATAGAGAACGTCCAGTTAATATTTTACTTGCTTGCCTGTTTGTTTATACATATAGTATATACTAGTGAGCAGTCCTGGTATTAGATTTTTTTAGACCACCTGATGAAATCCGACACGGCTAAACGATTATTGCCCTACAACTTACTTACAACTATGAGTGGCAGTGTAGGATGAGGAGTATACACATACATAAACGCTTTTACACCCACAGCCCCACACTCAAAATCAAAATCTTTTATTCACATGGGCCCCAAAGAGGCACTCACCTACTTAAGTTCGATGACTTGTTTCGTGGGTGCCGGAAACATTCACATCACATACACAAGCACAACCAGAACCAGAAAGACAAATTTTCCTTGGGGTGAAAATTTGTGTTCCTGCCGGAAATCGAACCCAATAACCCTGCTTAGAAGGCGAACGCACATTCAACTATGCCAAGGGGCAGTTCAAATCTCTATTCTATACTACTACTATATGCTGGGCTCTGCTAACTGATACACTTACGTGTTGTTGCTTTCCGTTCTCGGAACCATGGCGATCAGGTTCAGACTCATGTTCACTCGAAGCATGTATACCACCCAGCAGCTGGTAAACAGCATCACCCATATGTTGAATCTCGCCGGGACCACATCTGTAAGGAAAGTGTAAAGTTTTCTTAAGGAAACACATTTTTCACCTACTATGTATGTTAACACATTTGTATCGCCGTTATTACTAATTTGATCTAGCGAAGCGAGATCTCTTAAGTTGACTTGGGTGTTTCAGCACTTTGTCCGTCCGCCCGTCCGTCCGTCTGTCAGAGGTATCTAGCGTTTAAATCATACAAGCAAATTAAATTTAAATTAAGTTTAATTAATTTTGTTTATTGAGACAAAAACGAATTAATACACTTACATTTATCTCACATAGATCATAATTAGATTAATATTAAAGAAACTCAGAAATAGTATAAAAAAAAACAATTTCTCAGACAATATTTAAAGCTATGGCCCAAAGCCAGAAATGACAATTTAAATTATACAAATAAAAATTTTAAGGGGGAACCCATTATACACGTCATAGGTGAGTTTTTTTCTAACCTTGTGGGTATCATTTAAAAGAGTTAATGTCAAGTAAAGTATGAAACCGTATTAATCTGTTGGATAATAATAATGTGGTAGGCCACCAAAGTTACTGTTTTTAGACCAATTTTGTCCCGGGGTCAATCTTATAAACGGCTACAGATATAAAGATGAAACTTACGTATCATACAATTATTTTTAAGAAAAAAAAGTTTAGAATGAACAATAACCTCAAAAGATTTTCTCTTTTAGGCAAAATGTAGTTGCGAGATCCCAGTTCGGGGCAAACGACTAGTGTATATACGAATATCATTTTAACCCGCTTATTTTTTTTTCTATATACTAAAACAAAAAATGGTTCTGCAATAACAACATAAAGCAAATACACTTGCCATTAATGGTCAAAAGAGCCTAAAACGATAAAAAAGATGGAAATCAAAATAAAATTATAGTAAGTTGGCACGGCTCTACGCAAACAACCGCAGAACAAATTGAGTTGAGAGTTTTAATTATTTGTGGTTTTTTAAGCAACTCGTAATGAAATGCTTCGCGAACCAAAGGACTGGGTCATTGTATTCATTAATGAAGGATAGTTTTTCCCGCGCCTTTGCCCAATTTTTTGATGATTTTAATGATCATCAGATAATGAATCAAGATAATAGGTGTACCTACATTTTTAACACTTTTTTAAAAAGACTTATTACGCGATTGTATAAGAAGTTTGTCACAGATTTATTATTAGTTATGAAAATTTAAGTGCGAACGGCAGAACCAACTTTAAATCTAAATAGTCATTTGGTCTGTAAATCTAAATGGTCAATGGTCAATAAAAGTGGTAAAATAAACCGCCTTCTAATTGGAGGCTTCGGGGACCGCGGTTTCAAATCCTTCAAAATCAAAATCAAAATCGTTTATTCACATAGGCCGCAAAGAGGCACTTGACTCTACTGCCAGAAGTGTGCATCGCTTGTCGTCCGAGGTTTGCCGAGTTGTGGCCAAGACAGGGTGCGTGTGATCACGTTAATTATACTATACAATTTTGACTAAATCATCTAATTCTAAATATATGTACTTTACTTACCAACAAAACATTTTTTCAGGACATTAAGTTATGTGTTCTAATCCCACAACAAAATTACTGACGTATTGCGAATGTTAGTAGACATAGAAATAATTTGCATGTCTGCTTGCACGTAATATTGTGTCTTATGAATGAGATTAGTTTTAATTTGTTTTAATTATAATATACTGATTACTGATACTCTTTATTTTGATATTATTGTAGTAGTACCAAAAGATTTCGTCGGCACCTATCCATGTCGTTTCGTCGTTCCTATCCGTGCATTTTATTTTTATTATGTTATTTAATATTTCATTGGCACCATTAAGTTCTTGTTTTCTACAACGTGGGTACTGGGTTCGATTTCCCGCAGGAGCACTATCTTCTTACCCGAGGTAGAGTCCTTGGTAAAATTGTCTGTGTGTGCGATGTGAATGTTTCTGGCATCCATGACACAGGAGTTTGAAGTAAGTGTGGAGCTGTGAGTGTGAAGAATCCTACTAATATTATAAATCCGAGAGTTTGTGTGTAAGTGTGAAGTATATTTGTTTCCTCTTCACGCTTTAACGGCTGAACGAATTTGGATGAAATTTGAAATATAAATAGTTTATACCTAGGATTAACACATAGGCTACTTTTTAACTCGGTAATAGCGGGTGAAGCCGCAGGGCACGGCTAGTCGTTTATATAGTAGAGAAACAATCGTTATTTCTATGTGGTAACTCACATTTTCTTTGGTTCGATGTAGAGACGGTCTGACTGCCTACACAATTTTTTTATTTGAATTGTTTCAACAAAAAAGTACTATTAGTTCGCCCCGCGTAGTGAAAAAAACTTTTGACGTTAATTGCTTTTAACTTTTTTCGTAATAATAATTGTTTGTTTTTTGTATAAACTTAAATGTAAAACTGTTTTATGATAGATCCGGGACAAAACAGTTATAAAAACTGTTGTAGTCTACTTGCAAAGTTTTTTTTACCGACTTTTAAAAAGGAGGAGGTTCTATTGGTGGTGATTGATAGAGGTTTAACTGTATGTATTGTTTATTTTATTTATGTTCACCGATATTTCTCCCCCAATTGTGGACCGATTCTCAAAAAAAAATTTTTGTTTTGTAGATTATGGTTCCCTATTGATTCGACTAATATCTTTAGCCCTAAAATTGAATCGCATAAAAATTTGCCTACTTATATTAGTTACTACTAATCATCATTACATAGAATATCACTGCCCCTAATATCACTTGTCATAATGTTAGTATTACTAATATTTAAAAGCAATAACCTTAAACGCCCTAACTATTGAGAAACATAAAGTTTTATGCCATAAATATTTAATGTCATAAGTTATAATTGCCCTAATATTATTCGACATATTGGTTATAACGAGGTTTCCGGATTTATGTACAGTTAAGTATACGTTTTTGATATAATATGTAAGTTTTGTCTGCCTAGACTAGTAAACAGGGGCCAATTCGTTTCTAGCACTTCGCCGGCCGCTGCCGCGGCACGCTCGCTTCGCTCGCTCGGCTCGTGCGTTATAGTCACAAGCAACCTAACTAACCTAACCTAATGACTTTGCCCTAGAATTTTATGTATATGGGCATGTGTTATAAAAAATGTAATGAAATGTAATAATTGTAATAGTGACTGCATGCATATATAAGATTTAAAATAAATTTACCAATATATTCTATTATAACAATAAAACATTGATTAATTGATTAATAAATGTTTTCTTTTCATCACAGTTAAGTTCATTAATTTGTTTACAAAATTGAATATATATATTTATCTATCGGTAGTTAAAAAACCTCGAAATGTTAAAGCAAGGGAGCTCAGCTTCGCTTCAAATAAACACAAAGAACACTAGGAATAATAATTGTTAGGGCATGCAAATATAGTAAATTCAAAAATATGAACAAGAAATAGTATGACATGTTTTAACCATTATGCACATGACATTTATTACAAGCAAATGATATGACAACATACAAGTATGGCTTTAAAAAAATATGCGCATCTAATATTATGACTACAAAATATTATGACAAGATATGAATGCAGAAAAACTTAAGGACTAAAAATATTATGCGAATGAATAGGACACCGTAGATTATACTTCAGAGACATATATATCTATCTATATATCCTGTTGGCATATATGAACGCATCCACATGTTTAATATGATCTATGGTTAATATAGATGTCGCTGCTCTCTGTTCTGCGGTTGTACTCTTTCTAGAATAATGGGCTCGTGCCATTTTTGCAACATTCGTTCCGTCTATTATTTCATCAGTTTAGGTCTAGCATTAGCATTATTACGTATTAGCATTGCAATTCAGAGAGGCAATGCCGCCAGCATGATGGGAACGCTACCCACTGGTAGTGGGCTTGAGCACTTGAGTTACCTATAAGCTCGATGTCTTGTAGGTAACTTAGTTCTTTGCTGTACATACTTTTAGTTTAGTTTTAGGAAATATAGGCAATTGGCCCGTAGTTAGGTCTAGCTAATCAATAAACTAATACTAGTTTTCATCATATCCATATAAATTTTATCGAAATCGGTCAAGCCAAAACCGAAATATAAGCGATTATTTCGGTTTTTTTAAGCTTTGCTTGCGTTTCAATTATTATTTATTGATCAATTTCACATACTGTTAAAAATATTAGAAATATTGCCCTATATGTGTGTAAGAGCGCCCTTCATATTTTTAATTAGTAAATGTTAACTAACGTTTGATGGACGTACGGACTAAACATTGAACACCCGAGTTAACTTACAGACTTATTATGTACTATATAAAGATCATCAGATCAATGTCTTCTTATACTTAGGGTGGAAATTGATTTATTCCAGAATTAGTTTTATGGGTTACTTAATTTTATCTAGAGTCTACTATTGTTGAAGATATTAACAAGTTAAACTTATAATAAAATATCTGCGCTCACACATTCCAATGTCCAACTTCGTTTTTGGATAAATCTTTTGGAGTTATGGCTGTCCGGCTTTGGAATGAGTTACCACCTAATATCAAAAATTCTCCTTCCTTATTTTTTCTGTTCATTCTTTTGTTGAATATTTGTGTTTATTATAATTAATAGGTATGTATACATTAAAATATAAGTACGGATATAAATATAATAATTTGTGTCTATTTATAAGTACAATATATATATATATATATTCAACAAAACATTTCCATTGTGACATTTCCCTTACATGAAATTGTGTTGGAATAAATAAAATGATATCGATCACCTGTCGTGGTCTGCTACAGAGATAATTAAGTCATCCAAATACCATTAATACTACATCAACCTATTGTAATATTGACAAACCCACTTGTTATCTACTATCGTCCTTTTAAAAGTGTGCAGACCTTTAAACAAAAATATTGTGATAGATGTGGGTAGTCTAAACATTAATTTTTTTATCACATAGTTGAGATGGGGGCAGTACAATACAAATATTGTGACTGTGCTGACGATAATGATAATTATTATAATTAATATAATTTTAAAGTTACGGAGCAGTAGTTTTGCTTGTAATTTATCATGAGTGATATGAGGTAGGTTATATTATTATTATTACATTCCCAACTTTTCCAACAACGAATAATATAAATTCCAATCGTCATTTATGCAATGTGAATAATTTTCTATAACATTTGATGCTATTCTGGCATTAATGACCCGATATTTATGGTGTTCTTTATAACGCCCAGTAGTATAATCAACTACATCGTAATTTTTTTTGTTTTATAGGTTTTTTAAAAATAGGATGGTAATATCGATTTCATGATATCATTTAGGCGCTGGAAATTTATGAAACTGTACCTATTCCTGACAGCATTGCACTATTTCCACCAGAAAATTGTAACGTTGACATTATCGACGAGAATTCAGAGAACGAAAATCAAAATTCAAAATGTACCAGGTTCTCAATTAATTGAGTTCTTAAGAACTC
The DNA here is from genome assembly GCA_948107665.1 of Lomographa bimaculata. NCBI lineage: Eukaryota > Metazoa > Arthropoda > Insecta > Lepidoptera > Geometridae > Lomographa > Lomographa bimaculata. The sequence goes on along the minus strand of OX403600.1, from coordinate 9,134,938 downwards.
TAGCACAAGTGCATTATAATAATATGTCAGACGCTAACGATTGTGATGACGAAATAACTTTAATCGCAAAACATAAACGTACCAGTGCTTCCAGTGAAAACCAGTTACCAGTACCGCATACATCATCCCAACCCTCAACCAACAAAAAATAATAATTCATTGTGGCGAACTGCAATTGAGTAGTGTTATAAAATAACAATGAAAAGTGGCATTGATTTTTATATATATATAATCTGAATCTCGGAAACGGCTCCAACGATTTTCATGAAAATTTGTATGGCCCTGCATACAAATTTTCATGAAAATCGTTGCAGCCGTTTCATTCTTAGAAAACGTCATTTTATCCGAGCAAAGCTCGGTCATTCAGGTACTCAGTAATAATATGACCAATGATGGAAATAATATACGTAGCCTATGCACCATAAACAACAGGAAAGCAAACTATAAATCAAAATATCTGGAAAATGTATCCAAAAAAAAACGAAATTCCATTTACTACAAAATCAGTTTTAATGAAATTTTTATGAGACCAATTTGAAATAAAAAAAGAAATTTCCACATCGGTTCATAGATGACAGAAATCTGAGGTAACAAACGTAAAAAAAACTTATTGAGTTGAAAAACTCCTCGTTTTTTTAAGTCGGTAAAACATAAATTTTAAGTGGTATATAAGTACCTGTATTTACTTCTGCCTTGAAAGTAAATTGCATTGTCTACTATGCTCATAAATAGTGTCGTTTGTTTGTACATACATTATTATAGGTGCTCGTACGGAAGCTTGTGGTGTATTTCCAAAGGAAGTAGAAACCTATAGGGCTATAAAAACTTTCACTAGCTGTACCCCGCAGCTATGCCCGCGTTTAACGAGTTATAAAGTAGTGTAGTCAGTAGTAAATGTTGATAAGTTTTATATGTATACATTTTGTTGCTCTTTTAGTTAATGTTATATAAATAAATCCGTAATTGGATGTATATATAACACTCATGTAATACCTTACCGTGTTTAAGACCTGTGGATTTTATAACACAAATAAATAAATAAATAGTCTAAGCGTTAATCCTAGGCACGCGTTATTTTTTTTTAAATTTTTTTTTTTATTTGTTACAGGCTAGTGTTTGACCACTATCTCACTATCTGTTATTTTTAATATTCCTAATTTCATCCAAATCCGACAGCGTTAAGTGAAAAGAAACATACTTAGGTACACAATTTTTTTTTTTTTTTTTATTTGTGACAGGCTAGTGTTTGACCACTATCTCACCTGATCGTAAGTGACGATGTGATCGAAGCTGGTAAACACACTAGACCTGGAATACGCAGGCTCCCAAGGATAACTGCCGGAACACCGTATTTGGCTTGGCGGCAGACTTTCAACTTGATGGTGGTAAGCTACTTTGGTAGCAAGCCAGGCGAGCAACTCACAAAATGCTCTACCACCTCTCAAATGTCAAATCAAATCAAATCAAATCAAATCAAATATCCTCCTACGGACGTGGGTGACTCAGCCCCCAAATTACACGCAAACTTTCGGCTCACGGTAATTTTTGTATGCTTGATTGGCAAGCATTTGACCACTATCACTTAATTATTTTACTATACCCACTACGAACCTATGAGTCTATTATTTATTCAATTTACCGGCTTATGATCTATAATTATTTTCTAAAATTAAATTAAACAAGCATGTTGAATAACAAGCTTTTATAAGTTACTAGCTGCACCCCACGGTTTTGCCCGCGTTAGTCCCGGACCCGCGGAAATTCCGGGATAAAAAGCCTATGTGTTAATCCAGTGTATCAGCTACCTCCATACCAAATTTCATCAAAATTGGTACAGCCGTTTGAGCGTAAAAAGTATCAAACATACAAACACACTCACAAGCTTTCGCCTTTATTAGTTTGAATAGTAAAAAAGAACTAAAAAATCATGGAACCAGAGTACTTGTCAAGATTAATCAAGTCTCAAGACTCTCAAGTCCTGAATTCAAATTAACGGTTTCACACTCATAGCCCTGCATTAGGGTCGAAGATTTCTATCGCATGTATTATAATAATAATATTTGAGGCACTTGTAGCGATTATGTATAGTCTACAAAGATTTTAATAAATGTGGCATGCAAAGAGATTAAAATTTAAACGTAAGCAAAGCTTAAAAAAACCGACTTTACTGCTTATATTTTGGTTTTGGCTTAATCGATTTCGATAAAATTTTAATGGGACCACCTCTGAAGCAAAAAAAAAACAAAAAAAGAATTTTGAGAATCGGTCCACAAATGGGGGAGAAATCGGTGAACATACATTAAAAAAAATACGTACAGTCGAACATAGTTACTTTGTACCTCCTTTTTAGAAGTCGGTAATAAACACAGATTATAAAGACTTGTTACAGTACAGTCGGCCGCGTAAATGTAATCTAAACGATATATATCTATCGAGTTTCGCTGAATTCAAAGCAATATTGTGAATTCAATTTGCACAAATTATGTTTAGATTAGTATTACAGAAAAAAATTATATTACATATTAATATTATTATTATTGTACAATAGAAAATATTCAGTCTTGTTTTGTATAATAGTAATTAATACACATTTGAATGTTAGCTGACTGTGAAAAAGTCCTGTCATAGTCAAGTCATGCTCTACCGAGGCTCTACCATATGCTAAGTCTTTATGTCATTGCAGCTGACTGTACGTTCAAATGAATGCGCATTTGAATTCCTTTGGAAATCTTTCGTTCCAAAATAATCCGTTCACAATCAGGTTTACCAGCATCACATCGAAGGCACCAGATCGGAATTTCATTTTTTCCTTTTCAAGTAGGGCGAGTAACGCAATATATCAGCTGTTTAATAAAATATAACGGTCTCCAGTGGCTTGCGGACTTATTTGTTCTTTTTATTATTTTGGCTCCGCAATCGTTGTGCATTTAGCCAGTGCAGTGTCAAGTTGTTAAATATTTCAAATGTATAACATATTTCATAATAGAAGTCCTAGTCATAAGTCACAAAAGTCAAGTTAAAAAAGTCAAAGTCTTGTCATAGTCAAGTCATGCCCTATTGAAGTGGTAGACTTAAACTTTAGAGAGAGGCAGTAAAACTGTAGTTAAACTTTACTAGAACTTCTATTGGAGTTTTAGACCGCAAGCGATAATTTTACGTTTTCCAACTTTGTATGATTTGCCAACACTCATGTCCGTTCACTAAATTAATGATCCACGATTATTACACAGTTTTGGAAAATGAAAATTAAAAATGAAAAATTATACAAAATCAACAACGCCATTTTTTCACTTTCGCGGCAAAACTCCACCGCCAATATTTACACTTTCGCGGCAAAACTCCTCGACTTCTTTTTTGTGTTTTTTGACGGACTTCTTGCTGCTGGCTGTGTGTAGCCTCTGACTTCTTTGTTTTATTGGCATATCACTCTGGTTTGTAAGGTACACTTGACTGCTGCACCGGTTTGAAAGCGCCAGGGTGTTACTGAACCGCCCGCAAAGATATTGCCCTCGAACCGGAACCACAGATTAAATAATAGTGACTTTGTTACCCGTAATCGACTTAATACTTGACGTAACACCATATAGGTTTCATTTTATATGCAAGCTTATTAAATTTCTCTTGCATGATTTGTTTCCCTCTCGAAATGCATGATTTGTTTCCCTCTCTAAATGCATTAAAAATTTAATGTAATTTGTATTTTATGGGAATGAATGGAATTTAAATTTAAATAACTTTGCTTACGTATTTAATTCTAATAGTTTCAACATAATTATCGGTTGTGCCAAGTACTTCCGAATGAAAAACATGCATAAAATATTCAAAGGTTTACCATTTTCGACCTCATCATCACTTACCATAAAGTGAGATAGTGTTCAAAATCGAGCCTATCATAATATGATATACGGTACTACACCAAGTACAAAACAAACATAGTCATTCAGACTCAGAGCAGTTAATAATTATATGAAATGAAATGACAATAAATATAAGTGTAAGAATAAAATATATAAAAAAATAATAAATAAATAAATGACATTATGTTTATTGTAATATTGTGCAGTACAGGTCTTAAATATAATAATAGTTCAAAATATTCTACCATTTCCGGAGTATAAACATTATTGAATAAGGTTGGAACAAAGGAATCTCGAAATTAAATCAATGTAGCATTAAAAAGGAATAATTATTAAAAATGATCATCAATATAATGCAATTATAAGTTACTTATTAGCCAAATCTTGCCTAGATTGCAAGGGCACACGCTTAAAGGAACGCTTTAAATATTTAAATTACAAACATAAAAACTTAGACACTCACAGCCCCACACTAATTTTAATGTCTTGTGTCATGGGTGCCGGAAACATTCACACAATTTCCCGAGAAAAAATAATAATATTTTCCGAGAGATAGAAATCATATTGATCAGTATAACAAACAGACAGACAGCGAATCAGACAGGGTTACATTTTTGGAAATGGGAATCTCGACAAATCTGCAGCCCTGACAGTATTGTAGTTTTAAATCGGGAATTTATAACGCTAAAAACAAAATATTTTTTCTTTAATATTAATTAATGAACGAGCGAGCAGCGCGAACGAAGTCTCCGTTACAACTTGAGAAAAAATGTTTTCGTATTTGGAATATTTGGATGTATGGCGAAAGTCATACAGGTCGCATATCTCAACAGATTCTCGTGACATTTTGATGCGGTTTTATGCAGGTTCGATAACAAAATGTTTTTTTTTGTCGATTAAGTGCTTTTTAATTTTTCAAAATTGTGATAACTTTCAAAATTATCATAACTACGGGGTTGTTGAAAACGGAAAAAAATATATTTCAGCCATTTCGAAAAATAAGCGAGGTCTTACACAGAGCCCCTAGTATCTACACGATCAATTCTTGTATATATGTATATATATATAATCTGAATCTCGGAAACGGCTCCCACGATTTTCATGAAATTTAGTATGCAGGGGGTTTCGGTGGCGATAAATCGATCTAGCTTGGTTTCATTTGAAAATAAAAAAAACCGAGCATAGCTCGGTCATCCAGGTATCTATTATTATACCGCCTTCTCTATTTACGTACTAAATGGGTAATTTGTAGTACATTTGCTTCATTCTAATAAACTGGTTTGTTCGAAAATAAATAAAGATTAGCTTAGATCAGATACAATACCAGTTAGGTGAGCACGACGTTTCTTGACTGGCTGGATTCCTTGGTTGACGATTTGATGACCATATTAATGGGTACCATAGCCGAAAGTAATAAGTTTCTGTGTTAATGAGAGGTTATTCTCACAATCCTAAACGTTAAATAATGATGTTTAAATAGCTCATAGCCATAACATGTACCGAGGACGTACAACGTGAAAGTATTATACTTAGGTACTTGGATCATCCTACTCTTTTATGAAGTATATATGAGTAGGTAGTCGAAAAGAACATTCAGTGTGAGTATGTTTGAAACGAGGTATATCTTTGTATTTGTATTGTATCTTTATTATCGTTATTCTCACAATTTTAAACGTTAAATAATGATGCTCAAATAGCTCACAGCCATAAATGTGCCAAAGACGTACAACATGAAAGTATTATACTTACATGGATCATCCTACTCTTAGAAGTACCTACATACGAGTAGGTATTCGAAAAGTACATTAAGTGTGGGTAGATATGTTTGAAACGAGGTATATCTTTGTATTTGTATTGTATATTTATTATCTTTAGACATAACAAATATGCACTTAACACGTCATAAAAAAATATATATTTCAGTTGTTTAATTTAACAGAGTACATGCTTTTTATCCAGATTAATGTTGACAAAACTGTGGGGAATGTCTAGTAAAATGTATTAATATATTCCCATATGACTAGATTTAAAGGATAAACGAATAAACACTATAAAAATTAAGTAGGTATCTAAGTCTAAGTACCAGTACCAAAAAAAATTCGAAATCGGTATACGTGGAAAGAATTTATGAGGTAACAAACATAAAAAAAAATTAAAAAATACAGTCGACTTGAGTACCTACCTCCTCCTTTTTTGTGAAGTCGCTAAAAACACAATACTTTGACTAGCCCAGCGCGCGAGCCCGTGTTAATTAAATTAAAATGAACCATAATATGTTAAACCTAGCTACAAACTAAATAATATATATTCTATATATTCCAAATTTCATCCAAATCCTTTCAGTCGTTACAGCGTAAAGAGAAAACAAACCCACACACAATAGTGTGATTTGATTAATCTTATCAAAATTATATGTATGTTTTATCAAAATATGGGTACGAATAAACTAAATATAATGTCTGTTATTATATATATTATTATTGTTTACTAATCGGCTGGTAATCGCGGCGGTTTTGTTAGATACATTTTTCATTCTATACACTGGTAGATAGTGCTTTTAGCGTTAAGTCCTCCTTTTGTACACTTTTTACTGTGCAATAAAGTATAAAATAAATAAAAATAAAATATATACCTATATGTTTATACATGTGTATAGTTTATTCGTAGACACTAGTTAGCATAGGTACCTATTATTAGCGGAGTGGCCTTTTTGGCTTCACTCTTTGTTCCGTTCGTTGTAAATAAACGCTTTCACACTCACACAATCAAATAACCAGAAGCACAAATTTTCCTTGGGGAAAAAACTTGTGTTCCCACCGCAAACCGCATCTAAATGTTAAAAATCATATAAGTAGTTACTAGTGGCTCGGGAGCTTAAGACCTTGAGTATTTTTCGAAATAGCTGAAATATGTTTTTTTACGTTTTCAGCCCCATATCTTCACCATTTTGAAAATTTTTCTAATACTGAATCGATAAAAAATTCTATTTAAATATCAAACCTGCTCACAAAATTTCACGAGAATCAGTTGAGAAATGCGACCTGTAGAGGAGAATAACCGGAATACGAAAGCATTTTATCCCATACTGAAACGGAGTGAACCGATTTTGATGATTCTTTTTATTTTATTTGAAAGCTGATGCTTTTTATGTAGTCCCACTAAAGTTTGATCAATGTCTAATCTCTAGTTTTTTAGTTATAGTCAATAATGCGTGTTTATACATTAAATCTGATCAAGTTTCCGATGATAAAGCGGTGAAGTCGGTTTTTTAAGCTTTGCTTGCGTTTAATTATTATAATTAACAAAGCGTTGTTAATTATAAAAATCTAAAACTTTGATATTATGATAGACGTTCATCGATTTGTTATTATCTTTCATTAATCATATGTTATTGAACCCATTCACTAAAATGTACTCAATAGATAAACAACAACATTGTTTCATTTAGTTACGGGAACTAATTCTGATATCCATTTGTACTCATGATAATGAACGACAAATCTCTGTGCCATGTTCAATGTCATGGTAACGGCCTCCATTATCCACACAGTTCGCTTTTATACCATTAACTGCGTCTATAACAGGTACTTAGTTATCTGATTTTAAATAAGAGCTAATAGCGAATTACATTTAGTTCCGTAGTAAGTAATGTCTTTCTTTTGCTATACGTGCCCCGTGAGTTCGCCCGCTTTTATTGAGTCTACAAAATAAGTTCAAAAACCTAAACCCCTGCATTTTAAAATCTCTGTTCAATGATACACCACATTATGGCATTGTGGTACCTAATGCATCAATATTGGTACTTAGAACTAGACAGTTACTGTACTGTCTTGCTCGATTGATAATATTGATATAATATGGTGACGTAATATGGCATGTTATGTACTAGTGTTAAATCCTGGTGTCAGGATTTATTATGCCACCTGAAAGCATCCGATATAACGACTGTTATTGTTATGGCATAGTATTTATGGTAAATAACATACCTAGTAATAAAATGGTATCTGTACTACCTTATTGTAATTGTTTATTTGGTTTTCTTCTGTTAACAATTAGTACATAAATATTATCTACGATCATCTGTTAATTATCTATCTTTTATCTACGATGTATTATTTAATAAATCAATACATTACTTCATTTTACTCTATTGAGTCAGATTTAGAATATATATTGCTTGTATATATCTCTTTGTTTATTGTTAGAAATTATTTTGGACTCTACTCTAATAAATAATGGCCTCGGAGTAGTCTGATTCCCTAGAGCAAATCAACTTATTTGACGGATAGGAGAACGTCCGGAGATAAAGCTCCCCAGAAAACATGGATAATATATATACCACCGCGGACCAGAGAGGAAAGACAAGCCCAGAGAGGAAATAAACTTTGCCAAGCCGCTGAATAGCAGCACTCAGGGAGAGGAGCGCATAGCAATACCACGTGGCATTTTATCATTCAAAGATGCGGTTAACTGCAGATGTAATAGGCAAACTCCGCAGAACATAAAGCAGTCAACTTGATCGTCTCCTCTGTGGTGGTCATAAAAAACCTGTATAAAGGTCCCTCCCTACTTAGTAGCATAATGTGGTAGCCAACAACGACGTTCCACCCGAAAAACGTCGCTGCGCTGGTAGTAGTGATATGCCCCGCTGAGACAAGAGGGGGAGTTTCTAGCTTAAACGACTAAAATGTAACGTAGGAATGCAATGTAGATTTCCAAGAAACAAATATGTCAAAGTATTATATTATCCTCTACGTTTGTCGCTACGGCTAGGTACATTCGGTAGCGCGTATAAAATAAAATCAATATTTCCTCGATTCGAGATAAAATTCCTATAAAATCACGTCCGATATCGCGTGGATAAATGATAATAGGCGTAGGTAGCGTACAATACTTTCAATCTAAGAGTACCTTATTTAATCCAATGCCACAGAATACGTTTTTGTAACTATGATGCACGTAGTAAAACTAGTAAACAACGTAATAGCATTTGTTTATTAATGAAAACCTGATCATCAAGAAGACGGTGAAGGTTAGCCTCATGAGTAAGCCGGCGTGGCAAGAACCACAAAACTCCACGACATGACGTGTCATCTACTCGTATCTTCCCATAATGGGTCGATTCAAACTCTTCCTTTGGCAGAATACCGGTTTTCCAGTACTGGTAACGTATGAGTTTGAAACTGATGTGGTAAAAATGTAATCTTCTGGCGAATCGGCCGATATAGTTCCAGTTTTAACATGGAGCATAAATGGAACTCCAGAATAAGGGATCCAAAACAAAGGGAACAAGAGATATGAAGAACCCTGATAATATCAATTAAATGTTTTTTTCTTCTTAATTTTCAAAATAATTTTGGCAAAACTGATCGATTATATTACATAGTACAAGTTGCACATAAAATAAATCTTTTATCGAGAACATTCGAAAGCGTTCCTTTCCGTTAATGGCGCGAATATTTGATAACACCAGTCGAACAGTTCTCAATAAATCCGAACTGTTGACATAACTAGTGGTACGAATGAATCGATCGCATTTCTCAAACAACGTTATTACGTTGACAGTGTTTAGAGTTAAGTCGAAGTTCGACTCATTGTACAATCCGAAAGGAAAGTGGAACTAAGTACATTAAGAATCGACTATGGAATTTTGAAACGGAGAAATTTTACGCATGCTTTACATCATGTTTGGAAATGATAGCTTTAATAAAGTTCTGCTATTTTGATACACAAAAAGGACTCAGACCCAGCTTGACATTTGGCAAAGCAACCTTTTTACATAGAATACACTCTTCTAGGGTTTTATTTTTTCTCAATTACCAAATCGTTGTAAATCCTATCAATCTGTGCTATCAAGTCGTAAGTGAATTTTCGGTAGAATACTCTTTGCCAAAATAAAAGTACTTCTGAAAAGACTTCGACTTTTCGTTGTATATCTATACTAGTTACTGACCATCTTGAGTAACTTATCATACCAAGTTACTCAAGATGTTCAGTTAGCTTCTTTTCTTTTACTTAACTTTGTTGGTAACTCCAAAGGTTAATTTCAGCATGTTACATTGAGTTGATAGAGTCAAAAGCCCTACTGGCTGCAAAAAAGCTACGAATCCTTGCAGAGGCGAGACGTTACTTTACATTGCACAAGCCCGTTCGTGTATAGAATACCGTTCTTTTCTTTGGGATGGTTTAGCTAAATACTAATTTCAGGCTATTCAACTTCTAGATAGAGTACTTGATAGTACAAGGTTTAGCACAAAGAGTGAAGAGCCAAGAATCCAAGATAATAATTTCGTCTCACTGCCCAACTGACTGGCTGCACGGCCTGTAGCATGATGCAGAGTTTCAAGGCTCACTGTATTTTATCGGAGAATTTCCCATAGATTTTAATCATCTAATTCTCCCATCCCTATTTCTATCATCGTTCATTCTAACAAACAACGACGCGGCACGGCACCGCTATCGGTAACGTAAAAATAATTATTACAAATGCTAACAAATCGATTCGTTTCACATTCATTACTAAAGTAGTTCTGTACTAATACTATAAGAGTCTTTGTCCTGACATACTGTTTCACTGACTGACTGACTGACTTAGAGACAACGCCTAAACCGCTGGTTATAGAGACTTGAAATTTGGAGGATCCATTAGTCTTAGTACGCAGAGGTGTTATAAAAAACGTTTGTATGAGAGTTCTTTGTTTTTGAACTTATAGGGATGAAAATTGGTATTTGAATAGTTCATTTGATATAAAATAATAAATTATCAATATTTTTCGGACGAAAGTTTACGTGAAAATTTTTATTTATGAAATGAAATTCATCACGCCTCAACCATTCCGTGCTCTGATATTTTTTTGTAAACAGAATGAGTGACGATGATGGACCCGTGCGGACGGGACCGTCCGCACGGTTCCAGTGTCTCAACACCAAAAGGCTCAAATATGTAACCACTGGCGAGATTTCCATATTTTCGCCGTTTGCCTCTGCCGAAGTTGCCGCGGCGGCGCCAACCCCATTCTGTGTTTCAGGAAGATGTGATGTGATCCCACAATAAAGGCCGTCCGATCTTGCATGGAATTTAATTCATGCCGTCGGGTCTTTTACCATCGTGACGCATCAGACCATTCGGTTCGAGAATGGCTGGAACGTTAAAGCTGGTAAAAGCCCGGCGGATGATATCGTTGAGGCTGGCGTGACGGGAATATAATACTGAATAGAACTTGGAATAAAAAGAAGTATTTACAACCTCATTATTGCGAGCAAGCCGCAGGCAGTGCTATATATGTATATATGTAAAATCAAGGCTTATGTTTTTTTTATCTTTTTTTATGCGTGATAGGCAAGTATTTGATCACCATCCCACCTGATGGAAAGTGAAGATGTAACAAGATTGCGTAGAAAATACTTTTTCACTCTAGACTGGAAGACTTTCTGATTGTGGTACAATAAAATACATTTATTGACAGTCTCCGTTTCAGCTTGGGCAAAATTGCTTTCATATGTTTAGCGGATTTCCGGTTGTTCTCCTCTACAGGTCGCATTCCTCAACCGATTCTTGTGTAATTGTGTGAGCAGGTTCGATAAGTATATGGATATAAGTTATTTTTCGGTTCTGTTTTTGGAAATGTTTCAAAATGGCAAAATGTTTCAAAGCGAGATCTTCAGCTTACAGAGCTACTAGTTAATATATATAATAGTTATTATAAAATAATAAACAACGTAAACAGAAAATAATAGTTACTAATGACTGGTAACACTATAGTTCATAAAATAGGTATATAAGAAATTAGTTATGAAATAAAGCAATAAACCATAGGTAATTTATCTAATGATCATAAACTAAATATACATATTAACAGTGCTAATGATAAATAATAAGAAGTGATGAAAGTCAATATTTGTAAGTTAATCTATGGAATTATTTTGTTCTGATATAATTCCGTCGATTGAACAATTTCTACATGTTAATCATTACATGTTCACTTGTCGTTTTCTCATAAATTAGCGAGACAAATGATGTTTTCCTGGTCTAACAAGTTGTGCGTAAACACCGTATTTACGAGTCTTCTAAGTTGTAGAAACAAAGTGAAAGCATACAAATGTATTATTTAATGACGCAGTTGTTTTCTAAAAATTTAGATCTATAAACGTAACTTGCCGTTACTTAACGAAAGGCCAGATCTCTATTTTGACTTTAAATAATCATAAAGCACGAAACTTTTGAAGGATCTATCTGATCTTGGCCAATGGTATCTATAATGTTAAGAAGTTTAAGGATTCTTTGTAAAATTTGATTCTAAATAGAATTGTAGAGATGATTTTTTTTTTATTAGACATAGAAATCATAATTTGCACGTCTGCTTACAGAGTGGATATTAAATATTGTGCCACTTACATTAAGATCTTTATTTACATGTATTTTGATAAATAAACGATTTGATTTAATTTGACAATGCGGCTGTTTCAATAAATATTATACGACGTATATTTAAATCCATTTCAGCCACAGACACATATAATTAAACGCAAGCAAAGCTTAAAAAAACCGACTTCACCGCTTTATCTTCGGAACCTTGATCAGATTTAATGTATTGCACACGCATTATTGACGATAACTCAAAAACTAGAGATCAGATCATGGTAAAAAAAAAAATCGAAATCGGTTCACGTGGAAAGAAGTTATGAGGTAACACACTTAAAAAAAATACAGTCGACTTGAGTACCTCCTCCTTTTTTGGGAAGTCGGTAAAAAATTTAAATAAATGAGAATAATAATTATATGCCAGTTTTTTGTCAACCTGAGCCCAAACAAAGCAGGGACAACTACACATATAAAGGTATACGGAAGAATTTTATAAAACTCTTTAGAAAATGCTTGGCTTGGCTGTAGACTTCATTTCGAGATAAATGTTACCTTTTTCAAGTCACATCATGTGACGTCATAAATGATACACTGTAAGTACCTATCATTGTCAAGCGTATATCCGTTTGCGTGTTCAATAGGAGGCAGTGCCTCCAAACGTGCACGAATTTGTTACGCTATTTCTTCCTACAACAATATAATTAAAGTAATTTGTCCTCAGAGGTGGATACTTATTCATATGTATGTACCTCTACACGGTTAGTAATTGACCATAGCCTTCTGAGAAGTCTTTGTGTCAGTTAACTAAGTCAATTTCAAGACACTTAGAACAACAAGATGAACATTTGCAGTTTTGAAGTCTCTATATTTTCTCGAAGTTTTCACCCCATTGTGTACACTCTCTGTGATACCCTTTTCACAAACAATGTCACGTGTACTGACATGCCCTGCGTTCCCTTCGCCTGCATTTTAGAGGATTTATATGAAGCTTCTCTTCTGGAAGTGGCAGTGGCTGAGCTCTGGGCCCAAATAATTTAAGGATCACCGACACGACTAAGAAGAAGAAAAAGCAGAAGAAGATAAAGTAAACACACAACACTGAGTCTATTCGGATCTATAATTACGGTTTAACTTGGCTTAGATAATGGGTATTTCTTCGGCCCCTGATTTTCGATGTCCGGGTTTGTTTCTACACATAAACATCCAATGGAATCCTAAATGTTTTATAAAAATATCTAAATTTTCTTTTTTATTCAAAGAGGCAATGCAGCCAGCATGATGGGAACGCTACCCACTGGTAGTGGGCTTGAGCATTCGATTTACCTATAGGCTCGATATCTTGTAGGTAGCTTGGTTCTTCTAAATATATATAACTCAAAGGTGACTGACTGACTGACTGACTGACATAGTGATCTATCAACGCACAGCCCAAACCACTGGACGGATCGGGCTGAAATTTGGCATGCAGGTAGACGTTATGACGTAGGCATCCGCTAAGAAAGGATTTTGATTAATTCTACCCCCAAGGGGATAAAATAGGGTAAGAAAGTTTTTATGGAACTTTGTCAATTTTAAAATAATACTTCTTAACGCGAGCGAAGCCGCGGGCAAAAGCTAGTTATTGTATATAGTTTTAGTTTAGTTTTAGGAAATATAGGCAATTGGCCCGTAGATAGCTAGAGTAATTAGTTAAGTACAAAAAAAAATGCTAACTAATAAGATTAGACAAACGTTTATTAATCTATTGTACCGTAACAGCATAGTAGAAATATACTATGGTAACAGGCAGCTGGCTGATTTATTTTCAGAAAAAATATGTGTAATGACGTGATTTAACGACATAATTTATTAAATTACATAATAACTTAATTTATTAATCTTTGTACCGTATTTTCAGAAAAAAAATGTGTGACGTCATAAATGTACGTGATTTAACGACGACAATATACATGATTTAACGACATAATTTATTAAATGACATAATTTTACGAAACAAAATAATGTCTCAATTAGATGAAACATTTAAGAATATTTATGAAATATTTAGTATGCCTATATAAGTATGTGTAATAAATAGTAATCATAAACACCCGGCCGTAGACCTAGTTCTATTAGTAGGCCTCCTTTTCACTGTTTAGCTACGGCACTACTAAAAACTAAAAAAACAAACGAATTCATACTCACAGCCCCGCACTAAATTCAAAGATTTGTATTGTATGTGCCGGAAATATTTATATCATACATAGTAAAATAGTTATCGTTAACGGCATTTTAAAACTTGCACGAAAATTTTCAGATAATCTCAACCATATTATTCCTTTTTGTCTTGACGAAGCCTCAGGAAACATCAAGTCTTCATTAAATATATTCAAATTAAAAAAAACAGTCCTCACCTATATAATAAAATTAAAACGATTACCTCTCTAGCGCTGAGTAGGTAAGATAGTTATTACAAAACACGTGTTGTTTTGATATATTACTTACTTTATTGTAAACATTAATGGATGACATTCAGTGTACATTGAGATACTATAAAATATACATTATACTCCAATGGTACATTGGCGTTTGTTGAATAATAGATCATGCAAGATATTGACACCTCTTCATGCAATTACGATTATGTAAATTACTGAAGGTGGCTGTCTGATAATTTCAGTCAACCTAACCTATTATGTAGATAAGTAAATAAGGTATTTACAATGGTTTTTTTCTAAGTCATTCAACTTATAGTGAGCGTAGCAACATCGGCAGAACACATCACCAGATGTTGCCGCCATACATTTAAATAGTCGAGCCCCGCGGCTTCACCCTTGTTTGTTAGGTTAAAAAATAAAAAGTTACTTGTCAAAAACTTTTTTAAAGACAAGCTTTTAGAAGTCCGCCATATTTAATTTAAAGTGACGTCACTTTAATTTTCGAGTTATTATCAGCAAGCCATTTGATACCCATATTGTAGGAGTCACAGATCACAGAAAGTAGGAGTGCATTATAAATTACTTGTCCGCCATTTTGTGTTCCGCCATGTTTGTCATCCAAACTAGACGTTAATACAAAATTCCAGCTCAATCGGTTGAAGATATCTGCTTTAAAATTGAGTTGCAAGATTCCACCCGGACAAACATACTCATACATACAGTGCAAGCTAAATAAAAGCTTGTAAAAAGTAGCCTATGTGCTAATCCTAGGTATAAGCTATGTATATTTTAATTTCACCCAAATCCGTTCAGCCGATACAGCGTTAAGAGCAAACAAAAAAAAAAGGTGTGTGTAAGTTCACACTTACATATTTAAACAAACTTTCGAATTTATTTGTGCTGTAATTGAAGAAACGAACAAACAAACAGACGCTGCTAAACTTATCATTTTTGCTTCGCCGTAATCAGGTAAATGGATTTTCATTGCGTGCTTTGTTTTTTTTTTCCACGTACCTCTACCATAGGAAAATAATATTTTTTTTAGTTATTATTACGTAGTCCAAATAATATTACCGGTCTAGATATTCAAACATTTTGTATAAAGAGAGTGAAATATACCTATTTTGTAAAATCATTCAATAATTTTACTATTAAAGTTTTCGTGAGTTTGACACATTATACTCAATAATTATGGTTTGAAACATTTTATGTAAACTGTTGTGTTGCATGCTGTGTTTACCTATAATTGGTTGTGCACACAGATATAATTGTTTAGTTTAAAAATTATGAAAGTATTTGTGTATCTACTGTTGGTAAAGCAAATATATAAATAAACTGTTGAATAATATATTTTTATAAAAAAGATTGCCAAAACGTATATAATAAAAATTATATACGTTTTTAAAACCGTCAACTAATAAAATCGTCGGCCGCACTGTACCGACTAATGATTTCGTTCGGTCACGAATTGTTTGAATTAACCTACCCCCTGATCCAAAGATAATATAATATAACCATTTCTTTGCCCTGATCAAACGGTGAATGTAGCGAAGAGGCGTGCTGTTTTAGTTTGTATATGACCACATTTACTAAACATGTAATTATTCCAAAAAAAAAAGTTTATCTGGTTTCAGGTTTACTCAAGTATATAAAATCAGACATCAAGCACAGAGATGGAGATGAAGATGGATACCAACGAATCTATAAACATTGGCCATATACATAGATTAATTTATAGAATTTATTACAAAAAACGACCGATCGCTTGATTATAGCATAATTATACCTTAAACCAGTTACGAAAATAAAAATGAATTGCTAATAGATAGTAATAAAAAGACGATGTAGGTATATATATTACCACCTGCAAATGTCTCTAGACAGGTAAGTCGTGACTTGATACTAAGTTTCACGCCCAGATATGTCACCCGGATCTTTAAAATATCTAGTTTTTATTTTTATGGAACTGAGAGAAGAGACTTTTGAATAGGTCAGAATCCTGCGCAGCAAGTACTGCCACAGACTGTTCTCCTTAGGACTCCTAGGGACTGCTCTTAATTTGTTAGGTTCATATATAGGTAAGAAATCTGAATCTAACAGGTCTACAGTAAGAATTCGCGTGCCTGAATGTTCAATGTGCCTCAATAGAACTAACCGTTCCTATTTTCAACCGACTTCAAAATGAGGAGGAGATTCTCAATTCGATTGTATTTATTTTATGTTTTTTTGTGTGTTACATGAGAACTTTTTTCCAGGTGAACTGGTTTAGTTTTTTTTTTGAAAGAACGCACATAAAAATACAATCGGCTTGAGTACCTCCTCCTTTTTTGTGAAGTCGGTAGAAAATTTACTTCATCGCTTATATTTCGGTTTTCGGTATCAAGCCAATGATCGATTTCGATAAAAATGTACATGGGACCACCTCCGAAGTACTCTACCAAACAAAAAAAAAACATCTAAATCGATTCATAATTGGCGAAGATATCGCGTAATATATACATACATAGAAAAAAACACGCAATCGAATTGAGAACCTCCTTTTTTGAAGTCGGTAGAAAAGATAAGGAATATAATATGATATATATGAGACCAAGCGACTCACAAACTTCTTTAAAGAAATAGACATATAAACAATGCCTTTGCTTTTTTTATCTTTAAAAATTATACCTACACGCATACCGAGGTGCGCACATTTACAAACAAAACTTAAATGGCAAATGTGGTTACATTTTACAAAAACATACTTCAAATTGTGTCTGAGTTACCACTAGGAAAATTCAAATCCTACTAATATTATAAATCCGAAAGTTTGTGTGTAAGTGTGTAAGTATGTTTGTTCCCTCTTCACGCTTTAACGGCTGAACGTATTTGGATGAAATTTGGAATATACATAGATTATACCTAGGATTAACACATAGGCTACTTATTAACTTGATAATAGCGGGCGAAGCCGCGGGGCACGGCTAGTCAGTAATAAAACAGGCATGAATTAAAAAAGCTGATCACAAACCTATTAATACATTAATGACAACGTTTTGTATGGTTGTATGGAGGCAATACAGAACAAACTGCACAAGCTCTTTCTGGCGACTATAAAATAAAGATATGGCTAGGTTAAGATAAATAGTGTTTTATAGACATTATTATAGAGATTTATTCTTCACAGGTTCTTCTTGAGATAGCTGTAGTTTTGAGAATCTGGTAATTAGAGGCATAAACTTAAATGAGTGCCTCTTTGGGGCCCCTAATTTTCAAAGTTTGGTCTCTAGAACGCCACAAAGCAATAAGCATACATTCTTACACATGCTGATAAACACATTACATACTTTACTATTCGCAGTTAGGTAATAACTACCCTGAGTATTACTATCCTGAGAGTCTGCCGCAAAACTAAATCAATCAATAAATCAAAATCGTTTATTCACATGGGCCCCAAGGCACTCATGAAAGTTAATGGCTCAACTGCCAGATTCGCAAAATTACAGCCATCTCGAGAAGAACATGGCTAGAAAAGCATTATTTTTTTCATACGTTTTTAAAAATCGTTCTTAAGCACTAATACATCAATATATTAACCTAGGACTAGATCAGGGGTCGGCAACCTGCGGCTCGCGATCCACATGCGGCTCTTTGGATGTGAAGCTGCGGCTCTTTAGTTCCATACGCAAATATTATTTATTTTTACAAAATCATTTAAAAAACCTTCAGAATCGATTAGAGATTAGAGACGAGGATTAGGCACCATTTCTATTGAGCCAAAAAAAAGTAAATATATACAGTTGAAACAATTAAATTATGGGATGATTAGTTAGGTATAACGCGTGCATAGCGTTTTTTACGATACTCATAGTAAAGTAGGTATTATTTTAGGCAAGAAAAAAAAAATTGATTCTTGAAAACTTTAAAATTTTGTAAATTATAATTTTTTTACTCTTCCGACTCAAAAGGTTGCTGACCCCTGGACTAGGTACATCTATAATATGTCGCTAGAAAGCGCTTATACAGTTTGCCTTCTTGTCATTAATTTAGTCAATCGTTTTATAATAAGCTTTCTTAATTTATGCCCGTTTTATTACTGATTTCATTTCATTTCCTGAGAGATTCGGCCTATATCATAGATTGCACGAACCGCTCTCTTTTTTACCGACTTCCCAAAAAAGGAGGAGGTACTCAAGTCGACTGTATTTTTTTTTTATGTGTTTTACCTCATATCTTCTCTCCACGTGAGCCGATTTCGAAAAATTTTTTTTTGTTTGAAATAGGTATGTAGCTTTCTAATTGGTCCCATTTAAATTTGAACAAGATCTGATCAGTAGTTTTTGAAATATCGTCAATAATGCCTATTTTGTACGCCTACTTTGACGATGTTCTCGTTTAACCGACTTCAAAGGTTACCTCATAACTTCTTTCGTTGTGAGCCGATTTTGATGATTATTTTTTTATTTGAAAGCTGGTGCTTTTCTTGTGATCCCATTGAAATTTGATCAAGATCTGATCTCTTGTTTTTGAGTTATAGTCAATAATGCGAGTTTAATACATTAAATCTGATCAAGGTTCCGTATTATTCCGTATTATGTAGAATAATAATTTAAAAGCAAGCAAAGCTTAAAAAAACATGCTTCACCGCTTTATCTTCGGAACCTAGATCAGATTTAATGTATTAAACACGCATTATTGACGATAACTAAAAACTACAATTTAAATACACTAACTAGTACACTAGCTTTCAAATAAAAAAATAATCATCAAAATCGGCTCACAACGAAAGAAGTGACTTTTTAAGTTGGTTAAAAACGACAACATCAACAATGTTAACCGCAGAATACGCATTATTGAGGATAACTCAAAAACTACTAGTCAAATCTTGATCAAATCTAAATGGGACCACATGGAAAGCACCGGCTTTCAAATAAAATAATACTTAACCATCAAAATTGGCTCACAACGAAAGAAATTATGAGGTAACACACATAAAAAATAATAATATCGTAAGTAAACATAAAACATAAACATAAACGCTTTCACACTCACAGCCCCACACTAAGTTCGATGAATTGTGCCGTGGGTGCCGGAAACATTCACATCACACACACAATCACAACCAGAACCAGAAACACAAATTTTCCATGGGGAGAAAACTTGTGTTCCCGCCGGGAATCGAACCCGATACCCCTGCTTAGAAGGCGAACGCCACCCAACTAAGCCAACGGGCAATTCAGTGGTAGTAAGTTCTCGTTATTGTACCTACGTATAGGTACAAGTTAAGTCACATGTATAATAATTTACCTACACTCGACCGCATAGATAATAAATATCACATATCTATTTGGATCTCATTGCACTACACACTTAAAGAAAACAATAGAAAATAGCAATAACACATGCCGCTTAAATGAGAGATGATAAAAAACTATATTAAAACAAAAAAAAATATATAATTTGTGTTGTTTTATTAAGCACTCTTCGTTGTAGGCAAGCATTTGACTGCTATCTCACCTGATGGAAAGTGACGATGCGGCCGAAGATGGAGCATACTTGCCTAGAAGGTACCTATTCAGTCTAGACTTGAAGACACCCAGATTGTACCGTTCAGGGAACAAAGACACAAGCAATGAGTTCCACTCCTTCGCTATACGGATGATAAACGTAGTTAGAGTTGTCACCATATAAAGCAGAACTGTATACATTATTACCTCTAGTGTAAAAGTTGAATGCTGTTTTAATAATTTACTTGACGCATTATAAGTTTTGTTGCAGTTTACGATATATTAATATCAATGTAGTACAATTTGATATGTATTAGTTTATTTAATTTATATACAGATAAAAAAAATATTTGTATCGGATTAATTTATTACAATGTTTAAGATTTTTGTGGCACATTTTTTAATTTTTGTTGGCTTTATTTTTATTATTTTTGATAGGCAAGCATTTGACCACTATCTCACCAGATGGAAAGTAACAATGTAGTCGAAGATGGAACATGCTTGCCTAGAAGATACCTGTTCACTCGATGAGGTACTACTTACTTATCTAATGTCAGTTACTCAGATAGTAAAGTCTTCTCTCTAAAATGAACTAGGATGGATTAGTAGAAAAAAAGGTTTACTTAGTATAAATATTGGTCAATAAATTGATTTTTATGGTGACTACTTAATTTTTAGCCTATCATAAGGGCAGTATACCATAGATGCCCAAGCCGACCTCTCATGCTCAGGTTGTTTCTTTCAACGAATGAGGCTCCACTTTTCAACAATATTCCCAAGGAGGTCGTACGGTCATAAAAACTGTGGGGCTGTGAATGTGAAACCGTTGATGGGTATGTTTTTTATTATTTTCTACTCGGCCGACGCCGGGCGGGTCGTTTTTAAACTTCTAACTGCTCGCTGGCGTAGATGGGTGCGCGTTCGCCTTCAAAGCAGCAGGTTCGATTCCCGGTGGTAATTTACCTAGAAGATTTCTCCCCGGGATTTTGTGTTCCTGGTTATGAGTATCTTGGATATTTACGGCCTCACTTTGGGGTTGTGAATGTGGAAGTGTTTATGTGTATATTTTTAACCAGGCGACGTGAGCGTTAGGGGTATTTGCAAAATTTTGATTTTACTCTTCGTTTTGGTCCTAAGTAAGGGATCTGAACATAAGAATATTATAACATAGGTACTTATATAAGTAGCTATAGCTCACTATGCGTTTACAGGGACAGTGCATGTTATATTTACTTAACATGGTTACATCATAAATAATATTATGATTAAGTAAGGAATCATATTATTATCATATGATAATTATGAATGTTATGACACCTTTACATACCTTTTTGCATTGCCACCGATTAATATATCTAATACCATTAAACGAGCAGTTCTTCTATATATATGTATATAATCTTGTGATTGTGTGTGTGATGTGAATGTTTCCGGCACCCACGACACGAGTCATTGAACTTAGTGTGGGGCTGTGAGTGTGAAAGCGTTTATGTTTAATCTGAATTTCGAAAACGGCTCCAACGATTTTCATGAAATTTAGTACCTATGCAGGGGGTTTCGGGGGCGATAAATCGATATAGCTAGGTTTCATTTTTAGAAAACGTCATTTACTCAGGTCATCCAGGTACTGATAATAAAATGTTAAGGTTACCACATGGTTTAGGCATCGTTGTAAAAAAATATTTTTAGTAACTATATGAAGAATTCAATCTGATTTATCAGTTCAATAAATTTCTTAAATTTGATTAAAGCGCGATAACAATACTGCAACTATTATTATTAATGTTTAAAAAACAGTGTGTCGTAACGATACACGATAGAAGTAATACTTTTGCATTACAGGAAAACATTTTAATTATTCGTCACAATGCTTACCCCCACCACTTTTCGTCACATAAAAGGTTGCAGATCAGAATTTAAAAATCGTCTCATAAAAAGATTAACTTAAAAACATTTTTTAAGCACATACATTTTGGCTTTTGTTGACTCCCCACACATACCCGCAAGTAGGAACTACCCTCTGTTTATGTAATAAAATTGACGTTTTCAAAACAACAAGAAAACAAATAATCCTAGATAGTAATAATTATTATTTTAGAAAGGAACAAAATTAAATCTACATTTCGAAAGCGATGAATTCGTAGTAACTACCTTTAAGATTTTATAAATTATATTCAATGTGAATCAATTAATACACAGGTTAAAATTGTTGACATATTCCATAACTAAACTAAAATTAAATATTATGTTAGTTCTACGTCAAGGCCTTCTAGGCACACATATTTTTACTCACCTATTGTAATATGGACCGTCAATAATTCCAAACTACTGTCACAGAATCATATTTAGTAATAAACAACGCTCTTTACGAAATATACAGTTTCTATTGTCGACAAACATGATAACTTGTCTATATAATTAATTATACCAAGCAAAGCTTAAAAAAACCGACGTCAACCGCTTTTTTCAGAACTTTTTCAGATTAGATGTACCTACTAAACACGCATTATTGAAGATATTTCAAGAACTGCTGATCAGATCTAGATTAAATTTAAATGGGACCGATTGGAAAGCAACATCTATAAAACAAAAACAATTTTCAAAATCGGTTCACATGGAACTAAGTTATGAGGTAACGGTATATAAAAGGTACACATAAAAAATAAAAAAAATAAAAATTACGGTCGACTTGAGTACCTACCTCCTCCTTTTTTTTGAAGTTGTTATTAAAAGTTCACTTGAACTAAATTTTCATTCTACCGATAAAGGGAGAAAGGAAAAAAAATTCATAGTTTCAAGATAACGATTCACTAAACCAATATTTTACCAATAACGTTATCAAATACCTAACGCACTCTTAGAAAACAATTAAATAATTCTAAGTAAAAAATTAAAATTCTTACCGAAAAATTTTAGCGCCAAAACAGCCATCATATAAATTGTAAACTTCAGTTCAGTCACGTTTTATTTTTTAAATTCACTCAATCGAGCATGTTAGCAGCGATCATCGCCACATGCAAATTCTTTTTTTCAAATATGGAACTCGGGTGGGTGTCGCGTACGTTTGCGGTGGTGTGGAGACGCGGTTTGCTTCTGCTCGGATGGAGCACTGCGTGTAGACCGGTTGTAGCACTCGACTTGCGTTCTGCCCGCTGCGAATTGTTTCGTCAACAAATTCAAACGGCTTCAAATCGCCACACAGCCACTTCCGCCGTGACGGAACAACATTTGCAACGATACGATTGTTTTCTTTTTCTACCATCTACGAGCTGTGTCACTTAACCTACGTGCTGTACTTACATGATAGTTATGCGAATGAAACGCCTACCATGGGTGGCGTCACGTAATGTTTTACAATAAGACTTTACGTCTTGTGCATATCATTACATGCTACCCGAAATTATTAAGTAGGTACATAAATATATACTACCGGGTACCTAAGATAGGCTATGCCTAGTTTGAGGCCCACAGGCAAGATTCACAAAACCTATATATGTAATGCTAAAAGAAGCAACTGTACCTAAGTGTATTATCATCTGGAAATAATTGAATTTTTACTTTACCTACATATTACATGATTTGGAAGTTCTGATCATGTCCACAGTAAACATAGAGCGACGTAGATGCCTACTACAATAAACATATACAATTTCGACACACTAGTAAAGTAGTACTTTACTAGTTTGTCGAATTTTTGGTACCTATGTTCATTATAGACCATTAGTTCCTCATAGATCCCTGGCGCATTAGACTTAATCTGTAATCCGTCGGACTATACTCCAAAATATTATAACTGTATTATCTATAAACGGACGTACTTACGTCCGTTTGTTTATCTGTCTTATCAAAAGAGCAAGCATGGGAATATAACGTGTATTCAGATTCAGTCACTCGTGAACAGACTGAAGCGCTGGGACGAACAATGGATAATAGTCAAATTTGTTACAGAAATTACCAAATATTTTTTCAATATAGGGACTATCTTCGATACCACGTGTTCGCCTCTACACCAAGCATCTTTGAGACATTTTTTTTCTTTTAATTTAGGCTTCGCAACCTTGTTCATTTAGATAGTATCAAGTAATTATATATTTCAAATGTTTTTTACATTATAAATCCTAGTCACTAGTAAAAGTCAAGTAAAAGAGTCAAGGTCCAGTCATAGTCAAGTCATGCCCTAGTAAAGTGGTAGAAACTTTATTAGAACTTCTACTGGAGTTTTCGAGTGAAGGCGAAAATCACGTTTTACAACTTTGTATGACTTGCCTACACTTATACACGTTTACTAAGTATTGACGGTTAATAATCCGCCATTATTACACATTAACACTCGAAGAATCATAGGTTTTGGTAAATTATACAAAATCAACAACGCCATCTTTTCACTTTCGCGGCAAAAACTCATCTTCGGGACTTGTTGATTCACCGCTTTTTTTAACCGACTGCGAGGTTTTGTTTTTATCAGCCTATGTTTGTTTCTTTGCCGGGCTCTAGAGACCAAACGCGTGACCCGATTTTGATGATTGTAACCTCAATCAATTTGTCTTCATCATGTAGGTAAGCGTTATTTCAATATGCCGACAACCAGACGCCATATTCAGAAAAATAAAAATTAAAAATCGATAAACTGTGATATGTGGGGAATCTGAGTATAAAAACTATCGCGAATGTTATTCATTATTATTGTTTACTAACGCGCGGGACAGGCGACGCGACGCGAACGTTGCGATTGGCCACTTCCCAGATGATGGGCATCGTACATGCCCGAAATTAGTCGAAAATCCGACAAAACCGCCGCGAGTACCTTTAATGTAAACATAAACGCTTTCACACTCACAGCCCTACACTAAGTTCGATGACTTGTGTCATGGGTGCCGGAAACATTCATATCACACACACAATCACAACCAGAACCAGAAACACATATTTTCCTTGTGGAGAAAACATGTAGGTACCTA
Source organism: Lomographa bimaculata (assembly GCA_948107665.1). NCBI lineage: Eukaryota > Metazoa > Arthropoda > Insecta > Lepidoptera > Geometridae > Lomographa > Lomographa bimaculata. The sequence goes on along the minus strand of OX403600.1, from coordinate 9,109,858 downwards.
TTCCCGCCGGGAATCGAACCCGAAACCCCTGCCTAAGGCGAACGCTAAATCAACTATTAAACCAGCCGGTTAGTAAACAATAATCATTAAATATGTATATAAAATAATCTTCGTTTTTATTTAGCATTTTTAATTTTGAATGACCATTTAGGATTTATAACGATTTAGGTACACTTGGTTGGCAACCACTTCAATTTTCAATACTTATAATAAATATGTAATAAAGTTCTTATACAATCGCATAATAGGCGGGGTCCTAGATGGGGTGGTAGGTATCCTGAAAAACGGCGTTTTGAATTATGTTTTATTTTTTAATACGGATTTAAATTTAAAAAAATATATATGCCACTTTACAGTTTGTAATCATTACTTTTCGGCCACCCGATACACGATTTGTTACATTTCGCTGCATAGAAAAAAATGGTAAAGATATGTCTGAATTGTGATAAAAATGCATTTTATTTGAGCTTTTACTTTAGTTTCTTAGTTAACATATTGAATGAATTTAATACGCATTATAGAGGATAACTCAAAAACTACTGCTCGGATCTTAATCAAATTTAAATGGGAGAATGCACCAGCTCTCAAATAAAAAGAAGTTAAAAAATCGATTGAACTAGAAGGAATTGATAAGGTAACATAGAAAAAAAAAATTGAATTAAGAACCACCTCCTCCTTTTTTAAAAATATAGAAACTTGAAACAGGTCAAGGACAAAAGTTATTAATAAATAAAGTAAATAAACAATTCATATCTAATGAATTTGAACTCGCTTAGTTGGGTGGGTGTTCGCCTTCTTAGCAGGGGTATTAACCTGATCAGGTTCGATTCCGGGCGGAACACAGGTTTTCTCCCCAAGGAAAATTTGTTTTTTCGGTTCTGGTTGTCACTGTGTTAGTGATGTGAATGTTTCCGGCACCCACGACACAAGTCATCGAAGTTAGTGTAGGGCTGTGAGTGGGAGAGTATTTATTTAAATTATTTATGGGCACTCCCGTCATAATATTTACTGTTTCTTTAAAAGACATTTTCAGTTATTGGGCCATATGTTATGCTCTAGTCTATCAGAGATAAAAATAAATTGGGCGGACTGACAAAGAACCACCGAAGGACCTCTTCGTAAGATGAAATAGTTGAGCAGATAGTGCTTTCATTCACCAGTATCCTAAGATAGAACTTATTTAAATAGAAGACCGATCATAGCTACATTCTATTTGCGCCTACTAAAGGGTTAGTTACCCCTGCGCGTGCGTATATAGCTACTTGGACAAAGTAGTCCATAATTACAACTAGTTATGTGTCCATAGTTTGAAAGTCCGTAGACAGCAGAAACATAAAGGCCTATAAAATGTTGCTTACACTTTCTCTTATACTATATTTACTTGTATATAGTATACATAATATACATCCCGTATCAACTTTCATGAACGAAGAACGAGTCGTAATTTGCGTTATTCCTCTCCATCCGAAGGCTGCCTGGAAGAGATTGCTTTCAACAATAAAGCCGGCTAATGTAACATTTTTTTCATTGTTTTTCCTATTTGTGTAGTTTCTTATTGTAAGGTATATTATTTGTTATTGTGATATATATATATTTATTTAATATTATTTATAATATATTGTAATAGGTAGATATATCTATCTATCTCGATCTATCCTGCAAAGAATGCGTCCGGTTCTCGCTTGCTGGTGATCGGATAGCCTAGGAGAAATCCTTGCGTCAATATGTCCATATGTGATAGGTCAATATCAAAGACTCAAATTATCTTTGGTCAATACTATACAAGGTGTTTTTTTTGAGGGGCGGTGATAACCATGTCCGAAACCACGGGAGTTAGAGAAAAGTCGTGAAATGAGTCATGCCCTAGATTTATAAGAAAACAATAATTGCATATATTATAGTTTTCTTTTTAACTTTAACTTTTGACGGTAATTAAAAAAAAAAAAAAGACAACCTGTATATTGAACCAATGGATTTTGTAGCTGATAAGGACCAATCGTTGCAAAGAAATAAATTACTAAAAATAAAATTAAATAAAATTAATTTTAATTTTTTTTTACTTTATATTCGGTTCATCCGTTCTCGAGTTATAAGTGTTTTAACAAACCCGACTTTATTTTATACATAAAGATAAAATAAATCTTAGTATATAAATATCTCGCCTACTACGGTGTATATGTATTTTCTAATATGGACAGCAATTCACCAACATTCTGTTGAGATCTTTTGTCTCTAATAGACTAGCGTTCGACCACTTTCTCATCTGATGGTAAGTAATGTGCTCGAGGATGGTAAACACGCTAGACTACACTAATAATAACACTATACATAAATACAACAACAATAATAATAGTAGGTACCTACATTATATATTACATTTTATTATTCATTAATTCTAAGTGTGTAAGTGTGCAAATGTGTAAGTATGTTTCTTTCCTCTTCACGCTTTAACGACTGAACGGATTTGAAATGTACATAGGTAGCTTATACGTAGGATTAACACATAGGCTACTTTTTAACTTGATAATAGCGGGTGAAGCCGCTGGACACAGCTAGTATGATATTATAATGAATCATATCGTCTTCCTCCGCTCTAAAATGTTGTGCCCAACAGGGTTTCTAATGTACTTTCATTTATTCTAGCACTATCTACATTAAGAGAATGCTCTTGCTTAATATTATGCTGGAACATTTTTAGTTGTGATTTTAACTACATAAGGGGTTAAACATAAGTAAACTACGACTGTATTTCGGTACAGGCTGGCAAGCCAGGCGAGCACAAATACCGCTATCATGGATATTCATCACGATTTTGTAAACTGAAGCCCGTGATTAGAAGGCTGGCTTACAACGACGCGCGAAACGGCGACGTCGCCATCACGGCTGCAAGATCTTGTAACAAATATTTGTGTATTTTAATACCTACCGAAAACAGTATCAAATTATCTTTCCATGTACCTGTATAGATTATAATTAAGATACTGATTTAAGAAAAACACTAATTACTTATTTATGGTAAGAATATATTACAGTATAAGAATAATACAACATAAACTTAATATTACCGGTACCTACTAGTGTCAACAAGTGGCAAAATCAAAATTGATTTTGTGTGTAAGTGTGTTTGTTTGTTCCCTCTTCACGCTTTAATGGCTGAACGGATTGGATGAAATTTGGAATGTACATAGCTTACACCTAGGATTAACACATAGGCTACTTTTTAACTTGATAATAACGGGCGAAGCCGCGGGGCACGGCTAGTCTAAAATATGACTGCACCAATTTTCACCAAAGAGTTACAACACTTTGAGTGCTTTTTTTTGCTTATACGGAACTCTACATAGTTTTACATAGCTCCCCGTCAAGGCCGTATATGCAGGGAGTAGGGTTTGGGGTTCATACCCCGAAATGCAGCTTCAACGGCGCAGTCAGAGGCTAGTTTAAAAATATAAGAGAAAAAATAATCACATCAATTATTCTTTTTGAAACAATTTTCTTTCGTCATTTTATATCAGAACTGTACTAAAACATAGTGTAAGTTATTATATATACTCATATTCAGTGGACGCAAAACATCTCCAGCTTATATTTTTTTGTTTTTTATGTAATTTGAATAAGTCCATGAAAAATCAAATATTGTCACGCGAGACCTTGCGTAACAGCAATCATTATGCACCTTTACATGGCAAAGTGTAAGCAGGATAATAAACTTTAGTTAAAAAAGATGCTCGCATTGACACATCTGGCCCTTATGCAAGTAACGGGCAGGTATACTTACAGCATCGTGTGATCGTGTTTTCCTTGTAAATTCGAAAGTCTTTCGTAACGTAGCATCTTACCATCAGGGACTCCCAGACGGCGACATGGTTACCACAATAATACATCTTGTAGTATTTATTACTTTAATATTTATCACAAGATGTACTATTTATATACATGTTTACTATTTAGTAGAATTTTTGCGTAGAGGTTCAGCCTCGGACATCTGCGGTGGGGGCACCGGGTTCAATTCCTGACAGGAACACATTTTTTTCTTATTTTGTTATATATGTTTGTGATTTTGTAAACGTATGAGCGCTTTTGTTTTATTTAAAGTACTGTATTGTATAGTAAGTACGAGGTATGTATTATTGATTGCTAATTGTTCGATTCTAGTGTTAATGAAGAAAAATATTGTAGTTCTTTCAACAGTCAGCCCAATGCCTTGGCACTATTCAATAACTATTCATTGGATATATCAAAGTGTCTAGGTGCGGTTTGTGCCACTCTACTGTACTGTGTTGTAGCTATTAGCGTCGTTACAGCTATAAGTAATTAAAAAGGTATAAGTAAGTAGGTATAGCGCTAGCCGTACAGGCACACTACCAACTGAACTGGCCGGTGGTACTACCACTATACCACTTGAACACAATAATATAGTTTATCCGTATTATTAATCCAAATAAGTAAGAACGAAGATATTTAAAATCGTAAAGAAAAGTAAAAATGTGTTGTTATCCAGCTTAACTACCAAACAGCTCCAATAAAATTATTATTTTTTTACCCCGCGCCCCTGTCCAGACTTAGCCTAGCGAAGGTTAGGCTTATTGTACGAAAGATAGGCGCATAAAATATGCAACGTGGCAAATGGCATAAACATATTCGGACGAACGCCTTATTTACGCAATAGCAAAAAGTTATTATCTTAGCACTCATTTGAAAAGCGTCGTTTGAACAACAAACGGCATAAAAACCTCTCGTGCGAACGAGCCCTAACACTCGAAGTTGGAAAATATTATAAATTCTTAAGTTACCTATTTTTTTATTTTCGCGGCTAGCGGCTATCTAAAAGTATGGCGGCTAAATTCGCTAAACCTAAAATAATTCTTTACTCTTCTGTGTAGCGACCACACCACAGCCGTCACTGTCACTCATTGTCATGTTGTCATTTTGGAAGTTATTCGCAAGGATGTTGTAGCTAAAGTAATGCAAAGGAGTTTTGCCGCGAAAGTGAAAAAATGGCGTTGTTGATTTTGTAAAATTTTCCAAAACCTGTGATTCTTCGAATGTTAATGTGTAATAATGGTGGATTATTAACCGTTAATACTTAGTGAACGTGCATAAGTGTAGGCAAATCATACAAAGTTGAAAAACGTGATTTTCACCTTCGCTCCAAAACTCCAATAGAAGTTCTAGTAAAGTTTCTAGTTAGTTTCACTTTACTAGGGCATGACTTGACTACGACTGGACCTTGACTCTTTTACTTGACTTTGACTGTGACTTGTGACTAGGACCTATAATATGAAATACACTTGAAATATATTATCACTTGACACTGGCTAAATACACAATTATTGCGAAGCCAAAACTAAAGAAAATAAAAGAAAAAAGTAATGCAAACCGTAGGTTTGTTTCCTATCTCGATGGTTATTTGTCAGAGTATTTTGTAGCTGCAATCATCGAGTTAGGAACACACCTACGGTTTGTAAAGCTTCAAAATCCTTGGCTACAATAACGTAGATTTGTTTCCTATATCGATGTTATTTTGTACATTCAGTATAACCAAAGATAATGTAAAATCTCTACGTTTTAAGTGTGACTCCTATTACATATATCTGTTGCATACAGATTCAATTTGAAATAAGTTAAATTTATCCAAATTTCCTAGGACTTTCATCGTTCAGATTAGGCAAAACAAATAAGTATTTTATGAATCAGAATCAGAATATCGTTTATTGTCAAACATAGCAAAAGGTCTTAAAAATATAACATAAACAGTTTCAACAGCTTGCCCATTTCGATCGTACAATATTTTATGACGAAAATTAAATATCAAATCATCCTACATGTGTGTATTAGAAACATATAAATAAAGATATAAACAAAAGATTAAAAACAACTAAGCTTTAAGCTTTAAAAACTAAAAAAAAAAGGTTTTAAAGCAAAATTCCTAAAACTGTTCAATGCGAAAGTTAAAATCAATAATAAGTGTGCTGATAAAAACATCATTGTACAATCAATGATTATGTTTTTAAGCTATTGCATAGCTTCTATCGCGGGCCTTGAGCGTGGAGACCGAATCCAGAAATTCCGTACCGAAAATACTTCTATTTATTTATTTGGTTTACCAACAGTAGATACACAAATACTTTCATAATTTATAAAATATATATAAACTAAACATTATTACTATCGGAGTTTTGGAGCGAAGCTAAGGCGAAAATCACGTATTTCAACTGGGTATCATTTGCCTACACTTATGCACGTTTACTAAGTATTAACGGTTTATAATCCACCATTATTACACATGAACACTCGAAGAATCACAGGTTTTGGAAAATTATACAAAATCAACAACACGATTTTATAACTTACGCGGCAAAAACACATCTTCGGGACTTATTGATTTATTTGTTCATTTTTTTAACTTTATTTCTTAGTAGTTTTGTCGTTTCAGTTTTTGAAATTGAAACCGTTCGCAGCAGATATAGTAATGGGGGGTTAGATAAACTATGGTTTAAGAATTAAAATGAAAATGCAGTTACAAAAATATATATTTATATTTGTGAAATGTGGTTCCGAAATATTTACGAATTGACTCTGACCCCCTATTACCTATCTCTGTTGCAAACGGTTTCAATACTAAATTACAAAACTCCTAAAAAATAAGTTTCATTTTTGCTAAATTCAAATAGAAACCGCGTGTGACAATGATACTTTATGATACGTAATAGGGCTGGTCAAATGCATATTGACTGAGATAGTACCCAATATTAAAAAAAATTACAACACGCAACACAACACAACAGCTGCCCTCGATTATCTATCTTTGTTGCAAACGGTTTCAATACTAAATTGACAAAACTCGTAAGAAATAAGGTTCATTTTTGCTTAATTTTAATTGAAACCGCGTGCAACAAAGATACGTAATAGGGGGTCTGATTTGATTTGATAGCAGCTATCAGAAATGGGTAGATAAATTGATACGATAAACGTAGTATCTTTAATATAGTTTGAGCACACGATAGTGTTTATCCGTACCCGTAGGTATGTATCAAAGTACTCTGTGGTGTTAATCAGCTTGTGGCGCTTGTTCCAAAGTTCATTCCTATTTATTTCTGTTCAAGATAAACAAAGGTGGTGTATCTGTACCATAATAAAACATTATCCGAAGAGACAATATATTTGTGATAAACACAATAACAAAGCCCCCTCACCGCTATCTTACGCAGTAAGTTATCGCCATACCAGTGCAAGTTTGGTAATCTAATAGAACAAACGAGTTTTAACTCGACCAAGTGTAGATGCTCATTTATTTTCGATCTGATTTTAAATTTTAATTGTAAGAATAAATTTATTTAAAATGTTGGTAGGGCGCATAAGTCAACTAGTTTTTAGAAGGGGAATTCACGTATCCAAGAAGTTAAATCAAGCAATGGGCATTGACGGGAATACTATTTTGGCCGAGAGTTTGAAGAAACAGGTGAGTCTTATGATCTAAGTGTACGATGCACTAACTGGCCTCGAAGTAAGTCCTTATCTTCATAACCTGTTTAATTACCTATATATCCTTAACCAGAGGCTTTTTCTGTGGTAGATTTTATGTGGTTGCTGTCTTATAAAGTTTGGTGTGTTCGTTTATTATAATATATTTTGCTACTTTTGGTGGATTATCTATGAAATTAATAACACAGAGTAAGTATATAAGTTTCAAAAGAAAATGTCCTACACCATGATTAAAACATCATGCATTAAGTAATTATTAAGGCTGCTAGGCCAAAGATTGGCCCAGCGCATACAGCCATAAAAGGTTACAAAGAGACTGACAGTATTAGGTACTCTCAGTTTGAAAACTATCGCAAGTATTATTCAATAGTATTGTTTACTAACCAGCTGGGACTCACACTGGATTTTGTAGTTTAAGGCATGTATGATGCCCATCATCTGACTTATTCAAGGGTCTTAATTGTCAGATATACATACTTATTCATAAAAGTTAAAACATATTTTGTTTTAACTTATTTTGACTTGTAAACTTTGAAATCAGTCAAAAAAAAAAAAACACATTTGAAGTATAGAATTTTAAGTAGTTGCAGTGTCAAACATTGGCTACTTACATATTTTTATTAATATAAGTTTTATAGTCAACAATAAGTAATGGCATGTATGCAGTTTTCGTTTTGTCTTAGGAAATAAAGGTAATTGGCCCGTAAATACACCACCACAATGTAACCGTTACCTATTTTGTGTTTATTTGTCAATAAATAAATTGAGTTGAACAATCGAAAATATAACACTATGTGGACCATTTAGGAAATGGCAATAATTATATGAAAAAATCTTTATAAAGCTAAAATGGTAGCCATAAAAGGAGGTACAGGGCCAATATAACCATAAGTAACAGTATGATATTTTCATTTGTTTGTGTAGTTTTATGTATATTAGCTGCTTAGGTGTTTTATTATATATTTTACATACTAACTCATTTAACTTTACAATCATAAAAATATTAAAAAAAATCCATTCCATGGCTTTGGTGTGTTTTTGCTTTCAACCGCCTTCAAAAAAGAAAGTTCTCAATTAGACTGTATGTTTTTTTTAATTATAGAATGTTGTTTTTTTTTGTTTTTTTTTTAAGCTTTGCTTGCATTTAATTACTATCTTCTATACTAACTTATATAACTTTATAACCATAGAAAAATACATTTATTATCATTGGTGTAGGCTTACGAGAATGACTGATAATGACAAAAAAATGTTATATTTCAGGGTGTAGAATATGTTTTTGGTATTGTGGGCATACCAGTCATTGAGACCGCCCTAGCTTTCCAAATAGCCGGGCTAAAATACATCGGAATGCGAAATGAACAAGCTGCTTGTTATGCTGCTCAAGCTGTAGGATATTTAACTGGTATGTATTTTTGCTGATTTTAAATGATAATAAATATTTAACTTTATTAGGCTATAGCACGTTAGCTTGCTTAAATGAATTTAGCACTTTTCCAGTACTTACAGAGAGGTGAAACATGCATTCTCAAAGATTAAGCTCAGACCCACAAATTATTTAAATGCCAGATTAAGAAAAGCAAAGTATATAAGACAAGCCGTCTCACAAATAAGTAAGACTAGCGGTGCCACATGGTGTTACCTGCAGATAAACAGTTACTTTTACAACATTTTTGGCCCAGGAACCAATTTCTTTCACACAAAACTTGGCATAATAATAATGAATACAACAAAAAAAATCTGCCAAATCAGTTGAGCTGTTCTTGAGTTTTTAAGATACTTATGGCAATAGATTTCTATATAAACTCGTAAAATATATAGAATTAGAGATAAGCAGCCCATTGTGCAGTTGTAGCCAGCTTAATTTCATGGATTTCTAATTTGGGGTATTAGAAGTATACAATATTGTATTCTTTGCCTATTTGCTGTTTATGACAACATTTGACCTTTGTACCCTTATCAAAGTATTTTACCTCAATCAAATATAAGTCACCTAATCTTCTCTGGCTTTTATCTTTTCTTTTTATCTTTTTAACAAGTGGAAGGCTCATTGCTATAAAACAGATCTGCTTATTTACAACTATCTACACTGCTAGTTAAAGTAAGTAGATACCGCAGTGTTACCCGTGGTAAAAAAATATTATAAGCTATCGTCCAGTCGCTGAAGGAGTAATAAACTTACTAACTGTTGGTGTTTGTTGCGCTTAAAGCATTGACACGGCACACAAACGGAACAAACAATTTGAAATTACAGTAAACTTTTTTTTTGTTAGTTATAATTTAATAATGAACTAACCTATTTTACAAACCTTACCAAATAGTTATTCTATAATAAGGAAGGTACTTAAAAACACTAATGTAATCTTATGTAGTCATGGAACCATATGCATTTGCCCACTATCTCACCTGATTGTAGGTGACAATGTGGTCGAAGATTTGTGCTTGCTTGCCTAGAATCTACTTACCGGGAAACACGGACTCTGACAAGGACTTCCACTACTTAGCAGTACAAATAATAAATGTAAAAGCAAAACTCTTCATGCACAACCTTAGAATCATAATCATCATCGGCCGCTCTTTTGATCCTGATGGTGGGTATAGGCCTCTGTCATATTCTGCCATTCACCTCAGACCAATTTTTTTTCTTGGGCTAAATGCCTAGCTCTTCCCTTCCTTCTCAGAGGAGAAGGATAGGGGTATGTGGGGCTCGAACCCACTAAAAACCTCCCGTGAGCAGTCCTTCGCCGAGGTGCGCAAATAGGGTCACGCTAGCAGTCACTATCTTGCCCCGGCTATAGGTCCGGGTGCAAACCGGGCCACTGCGCCTATGGAGGGGTGACCTTGCTCGCTAAGCCCACCCCCCAGACGAGTGGGGCTGTGTAAGCCAATGAAGAGCCCCCTGGCTCTCCATCAGAAGCGGGACTTGTGCTAGTCTTGTCCAGCTTCGACTCGCGATCTTAACGATATCGTCAACCCATCTTGCCACAGGACGTCTGTGGAATATCAACCTTAAACCGTAGTTGCATGGCTCATTGTCTGGCTTGGTTTTTTTTATTTTGTTTGGTTAGCTCTAGACTTTTTTTCATCTGCCCGTTGGCTTTAAACAACGTGTATCGGGTTCCCAACTGAGAAACAAGTTTTCTCCCTATGGGAAATTTGTGTTTCTGGCTCTGGGTGTGATTGTGTCTGTTATGTGAATGTTTCCGGCACCCACAACGCAAGTCATTCGAACTTAGTATGGGGCTGTGGGTGTTAAAACGTTAAAAAATATAAAAGTACAGAAATTGATTTATTTCGGCACAACAATGGTTGTCAACTATTGTTATATATGTAGATTAGATATTAAATTCACATTTTACTGTTTTTGCGAACTTTGGACCATTCAAAACCTTTGGACTTTTCTGATAAACCTATCTCCCTCATCACACATATTCATCGCAATCCACTATAGGTATATTGAATGTATCGCTTTAGTTACGTGCTGATTATCTTAAATCTTTATAGAATAACATTTTCGCACGTAAATTGATTCTTTTAAAGTATTAAATTGGTCTAGTGTGTTTACCAGCTTCGATCACATCGTCACTTACCATCAGGTGAGATAGTGGTCAAACACTAGCCTGTCACAAATTAAAAAAAAATAATTAAATTGATGAAGGAACTAGTGGTAAAATGAACAACGAACACCTAGACTTATAGATATAAGAAAAAGATGAGAAAAAATAAATATTGTAAATACTGCCGACGTAATTTAACATTCACCGACCATAACATCGCGATTAAACTATCAATACTTACAGATAAAAAAAACTACTGTTTAGAATCCGATTTAATAAAGAAAACATTTGGGATTGACTACATCTGTGTGAGTGAGATGCCATGCCAGCAACATGTCAGCTATTGTCAATAACAGAACTTTTCAGTTTTCCATAAAGGTCATAAAAGATACACCGTCCTAAGATTTAAACCGTTATTAACCCTTATTTTTTCGAAGTCAGGGGTTAAAATCAACTCAAAATATACCTAGAACAGTAACCTTCGAGGTCAGCCTTCTTAGATGACAAATATATATAATCTTCTTCTCCTAAGCCCACCACCCACCACCCCCTAAGACACCAGTAATGGGAAAGGCCCATTACTGGTGTCGGCTCTCCTTGTCTATTTTACTTTCCTTCGGGTCCTTATATACACATATATAGGACAAACATATATAATATGAGATAAAATATAAGAGTAAGGTTCAAAATATTTACTTTTTCAAGTTTTTGGTATGTGTAACTGACAAGCTAGAGAGAGACCAATATTTCTCCAGTTGGTCTGTGACGATGTGTATGTATAATAGGACCTGGTTCTCAAAGAACGCTGACGTAACGTTTGGAACTTGCGACACATTTTGATGAGTCAGTGCGATTCCTACTTTTTTTTAATGCTCGATAGGCAAGCATTTGACCGCTATCTCATGATGGAAAGCGATGATATAGCCGAAGATGTAGCATGCTTGCATACATACTTTTTATTTACATACCTATTCACTCTTACTTGAAGACTCCCAGATTATACCGTTCAGGGAACAAAGACGCAGTCCATGAGTTCTGCTCCTTCGCGGTACGGAAGTACTGTCACTTGACCGCTGTCAATTCGTTTCAGGTAAACCAGGAGTATGCCTCGCTGTGTCAGGGCCTGGTCTGCTCCACTGTATCGGTGGCATGGCCAATGCTCAAGTGAACTGCTGGCCTCTCATCGTCATCGCTGGCTCGTGCCCTGAGGACCATGAGGGCATTGGAGGCTTCCAAGAGTGGCCCCAGGTAAGGACAGTAATAAAATTAGACCTCGTTAGATATACATGTTAGAAATAATTATCTACAACCAGTTGGACAACGAAGTTAGACCACGGAAAACAAACCTACAAGTACAAACTAGTCGTTCGCGCCGAACTAAGGTCTCGCGCCTACATTTTACCTCATAGAGAAAAACTTTTGAGGTTAATTGCCTGTAACTTTTTTCTATATAGTAATTGTTTGACGACCCAGTTGGCGCAGTGGACAGGTGTCCGCCTTCTGTGCCGTGGGTCCTGGGTTCGATTCCCGGCAAAAGCACAAATTCCTTCCCAAGGGATATTTGTGCTTCTGGTTCTGGGTGTAATGTGTGTGTGATGTGAATGTTTCCGGCACCCACGATATACAAGTCTTTGAACTTAGTGTGGGGCTGTGAGTGTGAATGCGTTTGTTTTTGTCTGTTTGATTTCTATATTTGTTGTTCTAGTACAGGATATAACGGATATTATACAAAAGTTTCAGCGTTCAGTGTGAAGCCGTTTTTGAGATAGACCCCGAGACAAAATAGGTCTAAAACTGTGATTTTTGTGGCCTACCACATCTTTATTTTCCAACGTAGATTTTTTTAAAACCAGTTTCGTACTCTACTTGTCAAGCCCTTTTCAGCGATAACCCACAAGGGTAGATAAAATAAAAAATATTTTGCCCACCACTTACGTTTATGGGAGCCCCCTCAATATTTTCTTTTATATTATTTTAAATGTCATTCCTGGCTTTGGGCCGTAGTTATACCAATTCTATGAGAATTTGAAGTCATTCGCTTATATGGTTTAGACGCTATATGCCTCTGACAAACGGACGGACGGATAAAGTGCTGAACGACCCAAGTCAACTTAGAGATCTCGCTTCGCTCGATCAATTAACGATTTTTGGATTTTTTTCCCTATTTGTGCTGAGAGATTGTCAAAATATGCAGAGATGTCCGTATTTTTGATCGTGTACTCCCACATAAGCACCTACTAAGTCATATTAAAATAGTTTACCGTAAAAGTAGATACTTCAAATAGTTGATCGAAGTAACTAGTACGAAACCGTTTCTTTTTTTAAATCTATGTTGGAAAATAAATTGGTAGGAGACCTGACTCGCATTAGTGGGAATGTATTAGGCAACTATATTCTTTAATATTGCATATTCCTGCGACGCAATTTTGATTACACATAACTCATGATAAGATATAGTTGATATTTGGAGGATTTCTTAGATAACTTCGCGTTAGTAACTAGGATTAATGTTAATTAATTATATCGTTTTATACATTGCATACTTTCTTATCATATTACTAGCCGCGCCCCGCGGCTTCGCCCGCTATTATCAAGTTAAAAAGTAGCCTCTGTGTTAATCCTAGTATAATCTATGTACATTCAAAATTTCAACGAAATCCGTTCAGCCGTTAAAGCGTGAAGAGGGAACAAACATATATACTTTCACACAAACTTTCGGATCTATAATATTAGTAAGATTACAATACAAATAAGTATAAATTCTTCTACTTCATTTTTCTACTTTGTGCATTATTTTTATTTAGACGGTTCTTTATTACATATCTAAATGATTTGTGAAATTGCTGTTATCACTATACAATCTCGAAACAGTTACAATTAAATATACTGGACGTTCCCGCCGAACTGAGATCTCGCGCCTACATTTTGCCTCATAGAGAAAATCTTTTGAGGTTACTTGCTTATAACTTTTTTCTTTATAATAATTGTTTGATTTCTGTATTTGTTGTTCAAGTACAGGATATAACGGATATTATACGCAAGTTTCAGCTTTTAATGTGAAGCCGTTTTTGAGGTAGACCCCGGGACAAAATAGGTAGATTTTTTAAACCGGTTTCGTACTCTACTTGTCAAGCCCATTACAACGGGTACATAAAAAAACAACGGGTGCATAAAAAAATAAAAAAATATTTTGCTCCCCCACTTACATGTATAGGGTTTACTATACATGTAAGTGGGGGAGCAAAATATTTGACCCTTAATATTTTCATTTATATAAATAATTTTAAATATCACTTCTGGCTTTGGGCCGTAGTTTTACATATTCTATAAGAATTTGAAGTCATTCGCTTATATGGTTTAACCGCTAGAAGCCTCTGACAGACGGATGTACGGACGGAGAAAGTGCAGAAAGACCCTAGATAACTTAGAGATCTCGCTTCGCTCGATCAATTACATGTTATAATATGTAGCATTGCCATACTATGCGCATTACCATAATTGCAATCGAATAACTTAATGAATCTACTGTGAGTATCGAGGTGGCTTACATTAAGGTCGTTGCCATACATAGGTTATAAGTATAAATGATCAAGTTCAGATCACATAGAAACTTAATTAATACAAATGATTTGCATATAATAGCAGTTTAACGTTCATTATCGTATTCTCGGACTTTAATATCATTAAGTCAAAAATGTATGCAATGACATTGTGACTAATCACATAAAACTAATAAACTGCCCGTTCGCCCCGAACTGGCATCTTTCCCAAGGGATTGCTTCTGGTTTTGGGTGTGATTGTGTGTGGTATGTAATTCCGGCGTCCACAATACAAGTCTCTGAACTTAGTGTGGGGCTGTGAGTGTGAATGCGTTTGTTTTGTTTTTGTTTATCTCGAGTCTACATTTTGTTACATAGAGAAAAACTTATAAGGTTAATTGCTTATAGCTTTTAACTTTATATTTTTGTTTGATTTTTATATTTGTCGTTTAATTAGAGGATGTAACGGATATTATATCCAAGTTTCAGCTTTAAATATGTAGCCGTTTTTGACATAGGCCCTGGAATAAAATAAGTCTCAAACAAATTGTTATTTACCAAGACAAATTATAAAAACGCTTTCGTACTCTACTTGCAACTTAAAATAAATAAACAATTTTTTTCTTTCCACTTACATGTAAGGATGTCCCCTTAATATTTTCAGTTATATCATTTTAATAGCTATTTTTTTGGCTAAAAGCACACCTTTGCATATTCTATAAGAATTTTAGGTTAATCTGACAAAGGTATCCAACACAAGTCATGGAACTTAGTGTGAACGCGTATATTTTTATGTCAATAAATCTATTTGTATTTACTATTATGTGTAATTCCATTCGCAGGTGGAATCAAGCCGACTGTACTGCAAGTATGCGGCTCGACCTCCTTCGCCGCGTCTCATCCCGCTTCACGTGGAGAAAGCAGTTAGGCTTGCCTCAGCCGGCCGTCCGGGAGTATCCTACCTCGACATGCCGGGCACTCTGCTATTGGTAAGATTTGCAAGATGGTTTTTTTTTTTTTTTTTAATTATGTAATTGGTTTTGCGATTGCAAGATTGTTAAGATGCGTTGGAATTGTGTTGTCGTTGTAGATCCGAACATTTTAATACTTTGGACGTTCTGACATTTGGTCTAACAAGGAGAATTTGAAGTCATTCGCTTATATGGTTTAGACACTAGATGCCTCGAACAGACGGATGGACAAAGTGCTGAAAGGCCCAGTGAGAGGTGGTAGAGCAATTTGTGAGTTGCTCGCCTGGCTTGCTACCAAAGTAGCTTACCACCATCAAGTTGAAAGTCTGCCGCCAAGCCAAATACGGTGTTCCGGCAGTTATCCTTGAGAGCCTGCGTATTCCAGGTCTAGTGTGTTTACCAGCTTCGATCACATCGTCATTTACCATCAGGTGCGATAGTGGTCAAACAATAGCCTGACACAAATAAAAAAAAAAAAAAAAAAGTCATCTTACAGATCTCGCTTCGCTCAATCAATTATGATATCAAATCCAGATTTACAAAAAATCCTACTACTGCCTTCGTATGACATTGTTACCATTATATTTCAGGCCGAAGCTGACGAGAGCAAAGTTCCTCTAGACTTCTACACATCGGAGCCTTTGAGGCCAGCTTACCCAGACCCCTCGTTAGTTGAGCAAGCTGCTGAACTACTGGCCAAAGCTGAACGGCCGCTGATTATAGTTGGGAAGGGCGCGGCCCATGCTAGGGCAGAGGAAGCTGTTAGTAAGCTGGTGGAGCAGACTAAACTTCCATTCCTACCTACACCTATGGGTAAGTTAAACTTAGTTGAAGACAACTCAACGCAAGCAAAGCATAAAAAACCAACTTCACCGCTTTATCTTCGAAACCTTGATCGGATTAAATGTATTAAACACGAATTATTGACGATAACTCAAAGCCAATGATAACTCAAAATCATAACCAATGGGATATCAACGGTTTACAAACAAAAAAATAATCCAAAATCGGTTCACGTCGAAAGAAGTTACACATAAAAAAATGCAGTCGGATCAGTACTTCTCTCCTCCTTTTTTGTGAAGTCGGTGGAAAAATCTAATAAAAATGGAACTTTTTTATTTTACACTTATACGTTTATAACTTTTATTATGCGTATTCATAATCACAGCTTTATTTGAGTTTCTGGTTTTGGTTGTATTCTTGTGTGTGATGTGAATGTTTCCTGCACCCACGATACAATTCATAGAGCATAATGTGGGACTGTGAAATAAAAAAAACAAAAAAATTATTGAGAATGGTTGCTAACCAACTTTAAATCGGTTTTGCTTCTAATGGGCGTTTGAAATGAATAACGATAAGAAAAACCTAAAGATGATTTTTAAATACCTATTCAATGTTTTGTAATACTTCCCTTTGGTTGTCAGGAAGAAATCACTTTGAGCTATAAGACCGTCCTTTGTGCTCGTTTGTTATATTTAAGTTTTCTTGATTCTATTCCATACGTTTTGTTACAGGCAAGGGAGTTGTCCCGGATGAGTCGTCATACTGCGTCTCGGCGGCGCGTACTCAAGCTCTATTGAAAGCGGATGTGGTGCTACTTCTGGGAGCCAGACTTAACTGGATGCTGCACTTTGGACAGCCGCCGAGATACGCGCCTAATGCTAAAATCATACAGGTATGTTTTATTTTTTATTTTTCATGCTGATTATGGCATTTGCCCACGATCTTACCTGATAGAAAGTGATGATGCGGCCGAGATGTGACATACTTGCCTAAAAGATATCTATTCACTCGAGACTTGATACTCCCAGATTATACCGATCGGTGAACAAAAACGCAGGCAATGAGTTCCACTCCGCTGAAGAAGTGGTAGTAGTCTTTTGCAGAGTCCGCCTGGGGCAGTACTACCCCATTGCCAGACATTCAATTCAACCGCCAAGCAGTAGTGTGCAAACATTACTGTATTTCGGATTGTAGGGCAATGTTTCCAGTGAAATTACAGGGCTTAAAGAGATTTAACCTCTAATATCTCAGGGATCACCTGATACCCACAGTGCTCCGCGCGGGATTCAGACCTATATAAATTCATAAATCTCTTGGTAACACTTAACTGTAATGGGCAAGCGTGACGCTCTCCATCTGGCGTTGATCGTCTGGAGTCACAGAAAAAAAATGTTGTTAATTACCTTCTTATTCTAATTTGTGATGGGGCACTGACATCCCACTGGTGATTTTAATGTTAAAACTATCGTGAGTATTACACATTATGTTATGTTATATTCGGCTTAAAACACGAAAAATTTTGACTTACTTTTAACAATTTTTCGTGTTTTAAGCCGAATATAACATAACATAATCCCACTGGTGGTATCGTGCATTAAAGTTTCCTTACATTTTATCATCTATTGCAAAAAAAAAAAACAATCATATTATTTATATCCAAGTACAATGGGCGGACTAATCGCTAATATCGATCTCTTCCAGTCATCCTTTGGTTGGAAAAAGAGAAAATATATATGAATGTAGGTGGTAAATAAATATTTTTCTATATAAAAAAAATATATATATATATATATACATCTATCTAATACCTTTAAACGAGCAATTCTTCTGTATATATATGTAAATGTGTGTATATATATATATATATATATTTACATTTATATATATAGAGATATATAGAGATCCTGATTA
Organism: Lomographa bimaculata; assembly: GCA_948107665.1. NCBI lineage: Eukaryota > Metazoa > Arthropoda > Insecta > Lepidoptera > Geometridae > Lomographa > Lomographa bimaculata. The sequence continues at coordinate 9,091,612 of OX403600.1, read as the reverse complement.
TCAGGATCTCGGAAATGGCTCCAACGATTTTCATGAAATTCTGTATGCAGGGGGTTTCGGGGGCGATAAATCGATCTAGCTAGGTTTCAATTTTAGAAAACTTCGTGTTATCCGTGTTTTCAGCTGAGCAAATCTCAGTCATCCAGGTACTATTAATATTATATACTTATACATATTCAAAAACAATTCAAAATAAATAGTTAGAATAATCTTCCTTTCTAGGTGGACATCAATCCCGAAGAGTTCCACAATGCAGTTAAGTCTGAAGTTGCAGTTCATTCAGACATCAAGCCCTTTGCTGAACTACTGACCAAGAAACTCGCTGAGAAGAAGTTTGCTCTCCAACCGTCTAGCAATAACTGGTGGACCGCTTTGAGTCAGAAGCAAAAGGCTAACACGGAGTTTGTTGCCGTAAGTACAATATACGTTGTGTGTGTGATGTGTATGTTTGAAATGCCCGTTGGCTTAGTTAGGTTGCCTTCTAAGCAGGGATATGGGGTTCGATTCCTGGCGGGAACACAAATTTTCTCCCCAATGGAAATTTGTGTTTTTGGTTCTGGGTGTTATTGTGTGTGTGATTTGAATGTTTTCGGCACCCACGACACAAGTTATTGAACTTAGTGTGGGGCTGCGAGTGTGAAAGCGATTGGCTAGAGTGATTTGTGAAATTAGTTTTTTGGTGCCAAATTCGTTTACGGCAGCTATTGTGCCGTAGTCTCTGACAAAAAAACGTTTAAATGGCCGCGTTTGAAATTGTCCGAACGTAATTACATTTTCAAATATACATGATTCAAAAATTGATCAATTAAAAGGTAGTGATTTAAAAAAAATTAAAACTATCATTGAAAGTATTAAAAAAAACGATGTATATTTTTTTATTTTAGACCCCGCAACCTTGGTGCATTTCTAGTGCTAAATATTTTTTTATAGTCACCAGACAGTCAAAGTAATTCTTTTTTATTCAATTAGTAAATAAATACATTTTAAATATGTATTGTACCATAAAACCACAATACAAACATAATATTACTTATAGAACATGAGGCTTATGTGTATCTTCAAACAAAAATAAAAATGAAACTGTGGTTAAAAGAGGTGTGGTTCAGTCATAGTCAAGTAGAAACTTTACTATAAGAACTCCTATTGGAGTTTTGGAGCGAAAGCGACACGTTTTTCAACTTTAAACACACGCACGGTCTCACATTAACCGTTAATAACCCATTATTATTATACACTAGCCGTGCCCCGCGGCTTTGCCCGCGCTAATAAAGTTAAAAAGTAGCCTATGTGTTATTCCGGAACCTAAACTATCTACATTCAAAGTTTCATCAAAATCGCTTTATCGTTCTGGATACGTAGTAACAAACATTCACACACAAACACACTTTTACATTTATAATATGAGCAAGTAATATTAACACTCGAAAAACTAGTTTTAGAAAACATTACAAAATCAACAACGCCATTTTTTTCATTTTCGCGGTTATAACTCATCAGATGCTTATAGTATTTATTGATCGACCGAATCGAGATCTCCAAGTTGATTTGGGTGGTTCTGCACTTAGTCCGTCCGTCCGTCCTCTTTTATTTTTTTCCTGCTCATGCAGGGTATTGCTGAAAAGAGCTTTGCAAGTAGAGTACGAAACCGTTTTAAAAAGAAATCTATGTTGGAAAATAACTCATAGATAAAAGTCACTTATAGGTTAAGGTTTTAGACCTATTTTGTTCCGGGTTCTATATAAAAAAACGGCTACACATTTAAAGATGAAACTTACGTATAATATCCGTTATACTTGAACAACAAATTTTAATGTAACAATTACTAAAAAAGTTAAAAGCAATTAACCTCAAAAGGTTTTCTCTATTAGGCAAAATGAAGGCTCGAGGCGTACGACTATTTAAAGACCGGTTGAGAATCTCCACCTCCTTAAAACACACTTATTTTCCAGGCACAAGCGAACAACACAGCGACTCCATTGAACTACTACGCCGTATTCAAGACCGTCCAAGATAACATTCCCAAAGACTCCATCATAGTGAGCGAAGGTGCTAACACTATGGACATCGGTCGCGGCATGCTGCTTAACAACAAACCTAGGCACAGGCTCGATGCCGGCACTTTCGGAACTATGGGCGTGAGTATATTTCTAAACTCTTTTCTATACTTGTAAATTAGCCAAAATAACACAATTTTACAAATTAGAATTAGTGCGATGTGATTCTCTCTAATCGAAAATTGTAATTATAGGTGGGCCCTGGCTTCGCTGTGGCTGCAGCGATGTGGTGCCGAGACCACGCGCCCGGGAAACGCGTCATTTGCGTCGAAGGAGACTCGGCGTTTGGATTCTCTGGTAGATAACGCTTTATTGTTACACCTTACAAATACACTTAAAATAATTTAAAAAATAACTTAATGTATACAATCGGCGGTCTAATCGCTAAAAGCAATCTCTTCAATACAGTCTTTGGATGGAGGAGATTTTTAATTAAAAGGGGTTGTAAATACAAGTTTAGGAGAAAATAAAAATATACAGTAAGGTATATGTATATACTTAAACTATATGCATTCTATAAGGCAATACTAATAAATACATATGTTTATAATATAAATTCATATATACAAAATATTATAATAATTAAAATATTACAAAAGTAATATGTATATTACTTTTTTACTCGACCAATACGCATCAAAATTGATGTTTATGATTTTATCAGCTTGTGTGTTCTCACGCATCTTTATTTTTCATTTACCATTTAAATTTATTTGAACATCTATAACGATAGTTGATTCATTTAATTGGGTCTATTCCGGGCGTCACATCGACGTCGAAATCGAACGATTTTCTATTGTTATGAACATCGAATCAACTGAAATTTCAACCAATCAACTGTCATATCGATGTCGCATCAATTCGAACAATCGTATTTTGTCGACCAGAATAGACCTACATTAATTCTTCCTAATTACAAACAAAACGCGAACGCATTCACACTTACAGCCCACACTAAGTTCAAAGACTTGTATCGAGGGTGCCTGAAACATTCACATCACATACACATTACACCTAGAACCATAAGCACAAATATCCCCTGGGAAAGAATTTGTGCTCCTGCCGGGAATCGAACCCAGGACCCACGACGCAGAGGGCGGACACCTGTCCACTGCGCCAACTTTAATACTTATAATAAAGCTGTGATAATGTTCTTATATAATCGCATAATAAGTCTTGTTAACAAATCTCAATTTTAAAAAGGTTTGTGCCAGTCTACATTTTTAATGGGTCCTTAGCGAGCAGTTTTCCATCGTCAGTTGAAATTATTGTTTCCTCATCGCCAGGCATGGAGATCGAGACAATGGTTCGTTACAAGCTCCCCGTCATCATCGTGATTGTGAACAACAACGGCATCTACAGCGGGTTCGATAAGGAAACTATGGCGGACATACAGTCCGGCGGCGACGTCACTCAATGGTAATAATCACACTGATATTCCCTACGTAGAGTATATTAATTTTATGTGCCCTACATTCTTTCCAATGATTAAACGCAAGCAAAGCTTAAAAAAATCTGACTTCACCGCTTTATCTTCAGAACCTTGCTTAGATTTAATGTATTAAACACGCATTATTGAAAATAACTCAAAACTACTGATCAGATCTTTATCAAATTTAAATGGAACGAATGGGAAAGCAAAAGCTTTAAAAAAATAATTTCAAAATCGGTTCACGTAGAAAAAAGTTATGAGGTAACATAAAATAATTAAAACGAAAGCAAAGTTTAAAAAACCGACTTCATCGCTTATTTTTAGGTTTTGGCTTGACTGATTTCGATAAAATTTATATGGGACCGCCTCTGAAGTATACTCAACCAAACAAAAAAAAATCATCAATATCCATTAATAATTGGCGAAGATATAGCTTAACATACATACAAAACAAAACATACAGTCGAATTGAAATCCTCCTTTTTTGAAGTCGGTAGAAAAGCATGGACGTTGATGTTCTTTGATCTAAGCAAAGAGTATACAATACATACGTAAAAGATCTAACCGGAACGATAACACAGTTATCATGGGCTTCCCTATAGTAATAACATTCGAATTTTCATCATCACTTTCCATCAGGTGAGATAGAGGTATAAAAAAATATATTTCACAGCCGAATGTATTAAGACACCCGCGTTGATCCACCTCGTACCCGTGGTTGCCGCGATCGTTGCGTGAACTTCATTTGTAACGTCATCTTGACTTGACCGAGGTTCGAGATCGACGACCGCAACGATCATGCCGCATAGTAGAACGTTTCCGTGAGCATCGCAATCGTTGCGATGGAATTTCGAATGTAGATATTATTAATCCGAAAATGTATGTCTGAAAGGCTGGACCTATTTAAGTAAAATTTAATAGTAGATAGTCTTAGACCATCGAGCAGAGCATACGTTACTTTTCATCCCTATTAACGCTGGAAAATCAGGGGGCACAGATAAAAACTTTATATTGTTTCAGCACACCTCCAACAGCGCTCGGCAGCGAAATTCGTTACGAGAAGATGATGGAAATGTTCGGAGAGTCGGGCCACCTGTGCCGCACCACTGAAGAAATCAAAGCGGCTCTCCAGACGGCCATCGCAAACACTGACAAGCCGAGTATTATCAACATACTCATCGACCCGCAGTCGAACAGGAAACCACAGACCTTCAACTGGCTCACAGAGTCCAAATTGTAAGACTGACTGTAATATTTGTAACATGAACCTGCTACCCAAAGGGACCGAACGCTTTCAAGAGATAAAACGGTCAGAGCGAGAGGCACCTTAGTTAGTCCTGTGTCACTCTCTAATAGTGTAAGAGTAAGTGTTGTAAGCAAAATCATAGACAATTTGCCATTTTACATTAACTGTCGAGATTGTTTTAGTAGTTTGGTGATTTCATTTCGTCTTGTCTACTATTTGGGTAGTAGGTTCATGATTTGTATTACAACGTAGGGTGAAGGGTAGAAAATGATGTGTACTGTGGATCGAAATTGAAACAATATTCTGCGAAGCGCCGTTGTTTTAAACAATAAGAGACTTCCTTCGCCCCTCTCTCCAGAACCGGAACTTGATGATTGTTTATGGGACCATGGACCAAATATTTTTACATAAAAATATTTGTTTGGGATCTTTCTTACTAAAACTGAACGCCATTGCAAGAAATCTAAACTCACAAAACCTTTAACGGGAAGTAAACGCCAGCTAAAAAGAGAGCATAATATTTCCTCATTGACACTACCGTTTCTTGACAATTTCACAATTTGGCGTATAGTCTTATACTAAACAATCTCTACCTACGCGAGTGCTTTCTACACTATTCGGATTAATAGTAGTGCGCACGTGCGAGGTTACTGATATAGTTTGATAGAATCCCACGCACATTTAGAACTATTACATTAAAATTCAAACGAAAATTAGCGTGGCTTACTCGTTGTTTCTAAGTACCATCAACAGACACAAAGTCACGGACAACAGCTAGTATGTCATATAAAATTTCAGTGATATGGCACAAGTTGTCGCACTATTTCGGTAAGTCAAGTAGTACAAAATATACAAATGGTTAAAATAGGATTAAAAACTATTTGTAGACATTGGAGAATTACTAGGGAGTACAAATTTTGATCGTTTGCGAATACTAGAATTCGTTTCGGATACTCCCATACATTTACTTAAAGCAATGCATGGCGGGAAACGAAACGAAATCATACATATTTACTTTTTTAATTTTATAAGTAGAGGTTAGCCAATTTGGTTGCTTTTTTATTTTTGCTACTTTTAACGTTGTATAGTCATATCTAATAGTAGCATACAAAACATCATATTCACATGAAATAATATTGTCGATACTGTTTGGTGGTGATAATGACAAAGAACCATGTCGATGTTCTATTCATTGTCCACTTGATACTTTCTAAAATAAAATTAATATGTTTATAAATTAAATGCATTAACTTAATATCAATGATATTTTGGTCTGTCATTCCCACATCCGACATTGAAAATCTTATTATATACCTTTAAACGAGCAATTCTTGTATATATAATATAATCTGAATCTCGGAAAAGGCTCCAACGATTTTCATGAAATTTGGTATGCAGGGGCTTTCGGGGGCGTCTTATACAATTAAAAAAAAACCGAGCAAAGCTCGGTCATCCAGGTACTTGCATTAAACTAAGACATTTTTTAATTAATTATTTTTTACCCACATGTGGGTTGGGTAAAGGTAGTGCATAATTTATTGTTTTGAATTTATGGTTATTTTATTTAAGAAAATTAGAGTACCTAGTGTCTCTAAAGAAAATTACTTGCCATAGATGCTCTTCTATTACTTATTTAAGGAGACATTTATAGACGAGTTTCAAAATCGTAACTGCATTTACTTATGTATGTATAAGTTGGGTGATTGCTAACTTGTAAAATGTATTTTTGCAACTTTTTACAATTGTTATAGGATTTTGTGCAATAAAAGTACTTGTTAATGTATCATATTGTCTGTATTTTTATGGTCATTGTGTTGTTGTATAATAAACTTAAAAATATATACATTTACATTATAAACTAAATCCCTGTATTATCATTTAACTCTTGGAGGCAAATGAATTGACCTTCGGATGTAGAAAGCAACATAACATGAGTGGTTCACAATCATTCACATTTTGTTGAGGCAGCCAATCAGAAAGTTTTCTATTGCAGTTTGAGCTGGAACAAAAAAAAACACCATTAATAATAATAATCTATCAATCAAAGCTAGGATCTACTAGGATAGATTCACCCTTTCTCATTCTGCGAGTCCCGTCATTACAGGCACCCTTTCATGATGGGACATGCGAAGCCAAAGCAGTAAGACAACAAAGGTGGTTTTAATGGAAGGAAAGGTAAACCCAGGTGATCATTGGAGAGCATTAGAAAATTCACCTGGGTCTACCCAGACTTACAGCACAATGGTAGTTTACCACTTTCAAATATAAATTTAGCGTCAAGCACAAACGTGTTTCGGTAGCTATCCTTGAGAGCCAGTTTTGCATTTTAGGCCTGGCCAAACCACATCAACAAACAAAATAACAAATGCAGCAAATCAGTTTTTGTTTTTTTTGTCGGTAGAAAATTGCGCGTACCGTGAGTATACGCATTTTTATGTTAGGTATGTAAGCGTATAAGGTCTTATTTACGCGTTATGCCGCGTTGTATTCGGTATCCCGCGCTGATCGAGTATTCAATCTGACCATTTAAACATAAACATTAACGCTTTCACACTCACAGCCCCATACTGAGTTTGATAACTTGTGTCATGGGTACTGGAAACATTCACGTCACACACAATCACAACCAGAACCAGAAACAAATTTTCCTTGGGGAGAAAACTTGTGTTCCCGCCGGGAATCGAACCCGATATCTCTGCTTAGAAGGCGAACGCTCACCCAACAAAGCCAACAGGCAGTTCAAATTTATCGGATTAGTGGACAAGGATTGCGAAAGAGTATTCGTTCTGTTCTTCTCAGAAGACCTGTAGGGCAGAGTTAATATTGTAATATTAACTCTGCCCTACAGGTCACACACATACACACACAACAAATATTAGTTAGTGGTCACGCCAAACAAAATATGATTAGTACTCACCCAGTTTACAATTATTAGTCGTGGTCAATGTATACGCATCCTGGTCATTGTCATTGGTAAGCGTAAGATCCGCCCCTCGGACCAGAAGCTCGTTACAAGTGTAGGGAAAGTCTGCTGCCGCTGCGTACATAAGGGCTGTGCTACCGGACTGGAACAACAATGGTACAATTGACTCATATTAAACAGCCCGCTGGCGTAGGTAGTTATTTACGCATCTGTCTACTAATCTGCTGATTTGGTTCGATTGCCGGTGGGAACAATTTTTTATTCTGGTTGCAGCACACTTGATAGAATTTAGTGCAACGCTGTGAGCGTAAAAGCTTTTGTTTTTAGAGTCAAGCCTATGGTAGGTTTAAAATCCGCGGCCTATAATGGGGCTTAATATTTGGACACAGGGCTGTCTTTAGTTTAAAATTTTCTACATTGTTACCTGGAGAAGCCACTTGGTAACTAAAGAGCATTCTTGTAACAAATAATCGACTTGCAAGCTACAAAATTACAAATGACATATGCACAGTGATATATCACACGGTGCAATCAACAAACAATCAAACTTAAGTGGGAGGTCTATTCAATTAGGTTGCCAACTGGTAGGTATCAAATCAAGACCGGAACATACAAATCATCCTCGGCCGCATCTTCTATCCGGTCAATTGCTATCAGTAATTTAAAATTTAGCATTGCATAGATTCTACGACGCCCATGTCTACATAACACGTTATAATAAAATAAAACCAGCCATGTGCGAGTCGGACTCGCGCACGAAGGGTTCCGTACTATTATCTATAAAAAATAAGCTTTTTGTGTGGGAGCCCTTAAATATTTATTTTTAGTATTTGTTGTTATAGCGGCAATAGAAATACATCTGTGAAAATTTTAACTGTCTAGCTATCACCATTCTTAAGATACAGCCTGGTGACAGACGGACGGATGGACGGACAGCGAAGTCACAGTAATAGGGTCCCGTTTTTACCCTTTAGGTACGGAAGCCTAAAAAGGATAAATTCATCACCTGATTGGATGACTCAGTGGTTAGAGAGGTGTGACACCATAATAGGACTGCGGGTTGAAATCCCACCTTAAAAATGCTCTTATTAAAGTAATATAATGTACCAAAGCAATTATTGCTTGTTGTATAAATAAATAATTCAAGAATTAATTGTTTTGAGATGGGATGATGGGAACTTTCACACCCATTGTCATAACAAAATTGGATAAGAATGTTTATTTTTATCATTACCTGAGAAACCAATTTCGATTGCACCATTATGTAAATAAATATTTCAATTAGGCTCTTCCCTAATGTAAAAATATGATGAAATTATAATCAACCCTAATAAGAGCATGTATTCATAAAAAATATGTAAATACAGCAAAATATCAAAATTTATTAGGTCGCCGTGTTACTGATTGTATGACTGAAAGTTATTGTTTAAGTAATAAATACTTAAACTCACGTATATAAATATTATATAAGTAATATTAATTTAACTGAGGTGAAACAGGCAACTATTGTAGAGGGTAGCTTTCTTTGGTAGTGTAAAGGAGCAAGAAATTCTCACTGTTTACTGTCCTACTCTTTACTATTTAGAAGATTTCAACAAAACATCTGTGTTAAGTACAGACTGTGAGTCTTCAAGGTGTAAGTGAATAAGAATCTTGGAAGGCAAACATGCTACATTGTCGACCACATCGTCTCTCATCATTATCAAAGATGTGGTTGACAATGAGACATGTTTGCCTATCTTCAATATGAAAACAATACCATCAATCATGTTTTTATGAGAAAACCTTTTCACTCTTATAGTAAAAATAATGTTGTTTTGAAAATAAAAGACCGAGACAGAAAAAGACCGGGCTCTCTCATAAACACATGAAATTCTAATACAAGCAATAAGAGGATCACAATGAAGTGCTTCAACGTACATCATCCTGTACGTCAGCATCAGCGCCTTCATTCAACAGAAACTTCACAACTTCGTGGTGCCCCCCCGCTGCTGCCAAATGGAGTGCGGTCTCTCCTTCTGGACCTCGCATGTTCACATTTGCACCGCACCTACAAATTATAGATAAGAGCTATTCTTATTCAATGTGGTAAGGCCTGCATTGACGTCCCGCTTGGGGTGTATTGTGCATTTCCCTCTGCCGGGAACTACCGCATCCACCCCTGCTCTTTAAAATAACGGAGTGTGTTTTTGGGGTGCTGGCATAACTGATTCAGTGGTGAAGCTATTGGCATTTGATTTATGTGAGTCTTTGGGTTTTATGGTATGCTCTAGCATTTCAGTGGTGGCTCTAACTTCTTCAGTGACAGTAAGATTAGTAGGTAAGAGCTATGGTATGGAATAAACTATCAACGGTATGGCCAATTTCTACTAAGTAAGTAAAAAGCCACCTATGATCAAATCACAATGCACAGGGGTGACCCCTGTACGGCAACAGATTATCTATGAGAGAGGATGCCGATACACATGTCCCCAACTGCACTCAATTGGTTAGGTCAAACAAGGTCACCGGGCCCCCAACATCTTTGCAGACCCTAGGTTGAAATAGTTTGTATTGAATGTTGCCCATTACACTGTTACCTATCATGATCAAACCAATTGAATGAAACTGAACTAGTTACTTTATTGTCATATTATATTTAGTATTAGATATTTATTTTATTTACAATTTATTAATGTTATTATTATATTTAATTAGAAAATATATACATTATATTAACTCTTAACATATCGAAGTGCATAGACAGCAAATCAACGCAATGCCTAAATTCGAAATGCCCTTTGGCTTAGGTGAGTGAGTGTTCGCTTTCTAAGCAGGGGGTTAGATTCTCAGTGGGAACGCAAGTTTTCTCCCCAAGGAAAATTTGTGTTTATGGTTCTGGTTGTGATTGTGTGTGTGTGATGTGAATGTTTCCAGCACCCACGACACAATCTTTGAATTTGGTCACAATGTAACAGCACAAGATAAAATATGGAGTGGGCTATGTCTTATATGCAGTATTAACACTTACTCCTTGTCATACTATGTAATCATCTTGAACACAGGTGAAGCCACAGGGCAGGGCTAGTAAGTCATATTTTTGTTGCACCTGAATAAATTTATTCATGCATTGTAAACTAACAATAATAAAAAGATTTCAAAAACAAAACATAATAATATATAAAACCTTTACAAGCTTCAAATCTTACAATGGAAGAAAAATAATGATTTTTCTTGAAAACCATTTTTCTTTGTTCCCTACTAAGAAAGAACAAAGGAATGGGATGAGACAGGATACTAGATACCTACCACACCAAATCTTGACAGCTGGTCAATTGGCCGTAACTGGCCGCCCAGTGCAGGGCGGTGAGGCCGTGCTCGTCCGTGATGTCGACATATTGCTCCAGTTTAACGTCTTCTCGCGTAATCTCGCCGCGGCCCGCCTTCGCGTGGAAGCTACTGTCCGGCTGAGGAAGCTCGGGAACGCGCGCCTGCGTATTGCCTGAGAACCGACAGACGTTAACTACTTAGCGACACTAAGGCCCTACTTGACACAATCGATACCGTACGCATCTCGGTAGATGGCGACGGACAACACATAACTTACCCCGCTGTAGGTTAGTAAGAGGAGTAATTTGCACTGACTTATACGGTGTAAAAGCACTTTTTCTAACTCCGTTCAAGTTAGGCGCCCAACGTTGATAACCACCACTGCCACTTTTGCTGCTGTCTTGACTCCCTGAATCTAATTCGTTGTATACAAACGTATAACTCTCAGTGTTTTCAAACTTTTCTTGCTTGATATCTATATTTTTATCTTCGTATTTAATAGACACAGCTTCTTCCATTACTATAGGGGAATTTTCTTCAACGAAAAGCAATAATCACAATTTAAAGTAAGACCTCGTACTCATATACAAAGAGCATAATATTATGTATCAATGACGTTATGTCGTACGTACACGCCAAAGAGCATATAGCTAGTAGTATTCACCGAAGAGAATACAATACATTTATATGCTGTGTACAAGGATTTTGTAGCTTACTATTATTTCCTATCTCAACTTAACAAAACGGTTTATACAATACAAAAGTACTATATGGCCATTTAGCATCTATAATTTTTATGGAGCCCAACTTAATCCAACCCAAAATTACCATTGATCTGCTAATCCCCATTACATCTTTATTGCGATCAGTTTCAATTTGAAGTAATAATTAACCATTTTTAGTTTTTGTAATTTTGTCTCCGAATATTGTGCATTTAGCCAGTGTCAAATAATAAAATATTGATTCTAGTCAACATTTCATATTTGAAGTCCTAATCGCAAGTCAAGGTCAAAGTCCAGTCATCAAGTCATGCCCTAATAAAGTGGTAGAAACATTACTAGAACTTCTATTAGGGTTTTGGAGTGAAAGTGAAAATCACATATTTCGACTTTGTATGATTTGCCTACACTCAAGAACGTTTATTTACTATTAATGGTATAATAATCCACCATTATTACCCATTAACATTATAAGAATTACAAGTTTTACAAAATAATACAAAAGCAACAAAGTATTTTTTTCACTTTCGCGGCAAAATATTGAACTCCAATAAATAACCTTGTTATAGTTTTGTTGTAACAGTGTCTGAGTCGGCCCTTTTAATACTTATCGCTGGTTGCGATCAGTTTCAATTCTAAATCAACAAAAATTAAAGAAAAAGGGTAATTATCGCATAAAAATTTAAAGCAGTCGCAACATAAATACAAGTAGGCATTTAGGCAATAGGGAGTGAAATATTAATTGTCCACGGACATCAATATTCGTCTGTGTATTTATATCTATGAAGTTGTCATTATTATCAATGTCACTGTCATTTTGTGTATTTGGCGAAATATCTGTTTGATTCAAATTTGTGATCATAGAGGAACTTTTTATACCGGTTTGTGATCCTGCTTGTGATTTGAAAGTATTTACAAAGTTAATAAGATAAAGCAAAAGTTAGTGGTGTCATACTCGAATCTGTAATCTTTGACCATAATCAACAAATTTCTAAACTTTCCTACCTAAGTTTTGTACTTAGTATTTACTGCCTGTCAACTTGTACCATGTCGAATACAGGACAAAATACCCAACAACTGCAACAGGACATACAACACGAACTATTTACTGCTAACCAGCTTCTCAGACTGATGTAAGTATTAAGAGCCTTAAGATTTGAATACCTATGTCATTACTATTATGTATTGTTGTATTTTTTTTTGAGACTAAGATAGCGTTTGACCACAATCTCACCTCATGGAAAGCGACGATGCGGTCGCAGATGGAGCACGCTTGCTCAGTAAAAACCTATTCACTCTCTTCTTGTTTGTTGTACACTTCATAGATCTATCAGACGAATCTCGTGCCGAAGCCATAAACTAATTTTACAGTATATTCAATTCCTTGCCGTATTACTAGCGGGCAAACCCGCGTTTATCAAGTAGCCTATATGTTAATCCTAGGTTAAGCTTTCATCATAATCTGAATATCATCCAAATCCGTTAAGCCGTTATAGCGTGAAGAGAAAACAAACATACTTACACACATTCTTTCGGATTTATAATATTAATGAGATGTACTAATAAATTTTTCAGCTCGGAAGAGCTCCAGCAAATCAAAAATCACACAAGCCCCGGAGGAGAATTTGAGTCAATTATCAAACATGTAAGTCTAATCCCTCATTCCTCTTTATTTAATACAAGAGTCGTCAAGACTAAAGAAAAAGCGCGACTCATAGATTGTCATAGCGTCATAACCGAAATTGCATGTATGTCCATTTACAAGCCTTATTTTATGCTTGATTCTTGTATCTAAAGGCCCATGTAATTCTGTAAACTGTAATTTTCACCATTATGTACTTTAATAACTGGGGTCATGAATCAGCTTAGTCAAGACCATGCATAGATTTGGCATGTCCAAGACCTATCATGTTAGAGATGGCTTATTGAAATGTTTGTAATCTCGTGTGTGAAGACTGGTGGTCTGAATAACTATCAAGGTCACCTCATGTCTCAGTGAACTGCCTGTTGACTTAGTTAGATGCATGTCTGCCTTCTAAGCAGAGTTTTCGGGTTCCATTCCTAGTGGGAACACAAGTTTTCTCCCCAAGGGAAATTTGTATTTCTTGTTCTTGGTGTGATTTGTGTTTGATGTGAATGATTCTGGCACCCACTACACTAGTCATTGAACTTATTGTGGGGCTGCAAGTGTGAAAAAATAATTGTTTGTTTATATAGATATAATATACTTAGTTACATATATTATTATGGGAAACACTTGAAATAGTCTCTGAATTCAAATGATAAATAAAGTCATTAAATGTACATTTTTTTTTTATGATGTACCAATTACGTTTGGTACACCATTGGAATTACGATCTAGCCTTAAGACTAATAGGTAATTTAATTTTGACCTGAACTGCTAAGTAGAGTAATATATTAAGAATGTGTCCAATAACACTTTTCTTACTGTCTCTATTACCGGGAAGACACTTTGTTCTTTGTTAATAGCTCTCACTATATTACACTGTCACATCACTACACTAGCTCAAAAGGTTTATTAAATGTTAATAAAGTGAAGTTGTTTGTTCACATTTCAGAATGCATCTCTTATGTCGACACTAGCTCATCTTAAGCGCATAGACCTAACCAAAGTACCACCGATGGTGAGGAAACACTTAGATATGAACACAAATGAGAACCAATACAGGCCCAATGAGGAAGACAGTACAGTTAGGAATGATTCGGAAATGGATGATAGTGGATTATGATATTTCTAAGTCATTTGTGTAAATGTGCAAAAGTAATGTAAGTGCCAAAACTATTGCCTGTATATTAATTTGTAAGAGTAAAGGAATGTCTTGAATTAAATCTTAAATTTTATTTTGTACTGAATTCGGGATTCAATTAATACATAATATATAAACTAACTCAGTAACATAATTCAACCACACAAACAAAATATTTTTTATTCAATTGCATGAAAAAGGGCTTTGTCGATGAGCGACCACATAAGTAGAGAAAGACCCAAAACCAAATAGTAAAAACTGCTTTCACAATCTCCAGTCTTACATTAGATCATCACACTGACAACCCAGAACTAAAAAGATGCACAAAGACTATCACAAAGGATCAAAGGTTGAACTTAGCCAAGAGCAGTCAAAAACATAAAAAGCTTAACATAAATTAATCATGTGAGATAGTGGTCAAACATTTGCTATTCTGTATAAAGTAATATATAATTTCACAATTTTACTACCTAACCGAAAATTATTTCGCCCAGAGTTAACCTTGAAACTGTATTATTGGTAAAATTGCCTACTGATTGTGATTGTTGAGGACTGATTGCTTCTGAGAGAATTCAATATCCTAATTGATTCCATGCAGACAAGTTTTTGAAAAACCAACCAGACTGCGAGGCCAGTGACATGAAACACATTTTGGGTCTCTTGTGTGTGTGAAGGTCCGTGAAGGGTGATACTACCTCTTTTCCAAACAGCTGATTAGCAGGACAGTGATAGCAGAACCAGTTATGCCTGAAAGAGCAAGATGCCAGTAATAAATACTGGGCATATGGGTATATACATCTTAAGTCTCAGGAGGAGACACAAAACTTTGTATGTAAGAATAATATTTACTAATACTAATTTAAGTATAATAAATAATAATAATATTTGTCACAGATACTATACAGGCTGTCACTTAAGCTTCTTGCTTGTAGACGACAAGTCCTACTAGCGTTAGAAATAAGTATCTATAACTAGCTGTCCCGGCGACCTTCGTTCCGCCTAACAGTCAATGAATGTGCATATTTAGGAAGCCATACCCGGCATGCGTTACAATGTCACGTGACTATATTATTACAACCTTCATGTTTATGTTTGCCTAGTACTTTACCAAATCCGAGTGACGTATGAGAAAATGGAAAGCATGTCGAAATGTAAAAAAAAAAATTAAAGAAATGTACGTTCTTAAAAAGTATCCTATGTCCTTCTCCTGGCTCTAAACTACCTCCCTGCCAATTTTCAGCTAAATCGGTTCAGCCGTTCTTGAGTTATAAGTGGAGTAACTAACACGACTTTCTTTTATATATATAGATATTAAGAAGGATTTGTATGGAATTTGGTAAATGTACAGAGGCTGTTTATCCCAATGAAGCAGGGGGCACATCTAGTAATAAAAAATTGATATAATATAAGAGACAAATCTGTAGTTGCCAAATATAACAGCCCGTTGGCTATGTTGGGTGGGCGCCACTTTCATAAACAGGGGTATTGGGTTCGATTCCTGGAGAAGACACAAGTTTTCTCACCAAGGAAAATTATTGTTTCTGGTTCTGGATGCGATTGTGTGTGTGATGTGAATGGTTCCGGCACCCACGACACAAGTCATTAAACTTAGTGTGGGGCTGTGATTGTCAAAGCGTTTGTTTATGTTTTTATGATTTATACTACTGCAAAGTAAAGGTGCTGAAGACACCATCAATAAATTACAGCTATGTATAAAAATATATCTGGGGTAGTTTTAAAATCAGGGACAGCAAATTAAGTCACTTATATTTACTTAACACTTTATTTCATTTCACCTATCCTAAGTTAATTTAACTTGGTTTATTACCTAACAAACATCACATACAATGAACATAAAATCTTAGATTAGTAAGTATAACATTTTTAGATTTAACTTTAGGATAAAATTCAAAAAGGCGTAATATACCTGTTCACTTAACAATAAAGAAATTAACATTATTTTCAATTTACAAAATACATTACATATTATAGTTAACATACACATGATTTGATTAACAAATTAGGCCTACCTACAAACTTCTCGTAACTGTTAACATACCCGTCATGACAAATCTAACTGACCAGCAAGGTAAATGTTTAGTCATGATCACACAAATTCATAGAATAATACAGCGTAAATTATATAATATTTCTTGTGAAGTTTCATAGAACAGAGAAATTCTGATTTTTCACTATTAATTTAGTCTGAACAAACAGAAACTAGAGAAGGGGTCTAGCACAAGCAATAATTTAAAAACTAGTGATAGCATGATTGATTAACAAATTAGGCCTACCTACAAACTTCTCGTAACTGTTAACATACCCGTCATGACAAATCTAACTGACCAGCAAGGTAAATGTTTAGTCATGATCACACAAATTCATAGAATAATACAGCGTAAATTATATAATATTTCTTGTGAAGTTTCATAGAACAGAGAAATTCTGATTTTTCACTATTAATTTAGTCTGAACAAACAGAAACTAGAGAAGGGGTCTAGCACAAGCAATAATTTAAAAACTAGTGATAGCATGATTTGATTAACTAATTAGGCCTACCTTCTAGACTTCTCATAACATAACCATCATGACAAATCTTACTGACCAGCGAGGTAAATGTTTAGTCATGATCATACAAATTCATAGAATAATACATCGTAATTTATATATTTTTTGTGAAGTTTAATTGAACAGAGAAATACTGATTTTTCACTATTTTAGATTGAACAAACAGAAACTAGAGTGGGGGTCTAGTACAAGCAAAGATTAAAAAACCAGATAGAGTATGAGCCTAATTTTCCTCCATAGCAAAATTTACTAGCGAGTTAAGAGGGCGAGGTTAATCAAGAACACCGGAGACTTTGTGGCAGTACTTTATGTTCTGTAATGTTCCAGTCTGGGAAATTATAAGTTCAGGATTATGACTCGATACTACTAAGGGTGTACCACAATTAGTATAAAAAGAGGTAGTTTTAGGTTAGCTTTTTAAGCTCGATAGGCAAGGCAAACATTTTGTTTTGTATAGGTATAAATATGTCTCGAATGCGAAGTAGATTAGAGCAAAAGTAAATTGTATTGCTCTTGACCGCATCCACGCTGCAGTGTAAGCGATTTGAAGTGGAGGCAATAACTAAGGCATAAAACAATAACAGTCGCCACCCGGGGGCAACTGGGAATTTTATTCCCGATTGCCACCTGGTGGCAATCCATGTGGGGGTGACTGAGAATATATGAATATATGCTTGTTATAGAACGATGTGACATTTGTCAGCATTAGTTGCAGAAGAACCAATCATAAATACTAATAGCCCGTTGGCTTAGTTGGGTGCTTGTTCGCCTTTGAAGCAGCGCGCAGCGGTTGAAAGACTTCTTCCCCGTGGAAATTTCTCCCCATTGGAAATTAATGTTTCTTATTCTGGGTGTGATTGGGTGTGATGTGTATGTATCGGCACCCGCGAGACAATTTTTTTTTTTATTCATGATAGGCAATCTTTTGACCTCAATGTAAGCCACGATATGGTCGACGATGGAGCAAGCTTGCCTAGAAGATACCTATTCACTCGTGTCTGAAAAAAAGAATACTTTTTGAAGCATATTTTTCTTTTGAAGCATACTTTTTTTCTTGTTGATTTCGTCATGGAGGAAAAATAATTAACAGTCAACTGGTTATTTTCTGCCAGTACAAGTGATGATCGTTTGTAAAAACATTCCTTCGATCCATTAAATTTAGTAAATGTATGGAACAAATCGATATACAATCAGGTTTTCGCAAAAACTCGTACTAGACCTCCCAGAACTATATTATAACTTCAAGGTAAAGGCCCCATTTATGTGAAAGCAGGCTTAGATAATTAGGTAAATGCTTAAAGGAATGATTTCAAATTATAGTTGTATTTGACTTGTTAGTCAAGTTGCTAAATTTCTTTGATGCCTACGTAACGCTTGCTTCTTGCGTGACATTCGTTTTAATTAATTGTTCGGTCATGGTAACACCTTATAGACTAGATAATTATACAACAATATATACTAGGCTTTGTTAGTGCTGAAAAAGCGCTGCTTTTTCTTTAAACATTTGTCTCCTGCGGGCTTTGTCTTCGGCCTCGCGTCTCTTCTCTTCTTGTTCTTGGATGATTTCATCGTGGAATTTGTTTGTTTTCGATAGCTCTTCGATCTTGGCTTCGAAGAAGTTCTTTGCGCCGTTGACTCCTACTTGGTCTACGTTGATCTCTGTCAGTCTAGCGAGTGCTTCTAGTCCGGAGTCCATTTCCAATTCTCCTGCACGAGCTTTTCTGTAAAGACAAAATTAACAAATTGATAGATATCATGAGAAGAGTTAGTTAGTGGATAGTATACATATAGTATAAGTACAATAATAATATGGTATATAGCAGACATTCGACAAATACGGACAAAGCGTATTGTTTCTACATTCATTATGAGAATCGCAAGGGAATGGAACTCCCTGCCTGAGTCGGTATTTCCTGATAAGTACAATATGGGGAGTATTCAAGCCGCGAGTGAATAAGGATCTTCTCAGCAAGCGTGCTCCATCGCCGACCACATCGTCGCTTACCTTCAAGTGAGATAGTGGTCGAACGTTTGCCTATACTGAATAAAAAAATGCTTAACCACCAGCTAAATGATGCTTCATGCATTTTCTGCCGGGCTGAATTTGGATGGCTTGCCAAACTGCTGTCAGTTTGAATTGTAATTCTCTAAGCATAACCATATACAGGGTAGCTGTATATACAGACATTTAAGCATATTAACCTACTTTTTTTAGAAACAGCTGATCTAAATTATTGCGTATCGTAATTTATGATAGCGTGTAAAAAAGTATTTACGAACCCTCTTGGCTCGTAAAATTAATTCCTATTGCCAACAACTTTAACTTGGGTATAATTAAAAATATTATTATGTTTTTGTGACTAACGTATGCAAGATGACATTGTATCTTGTCACTTGGGAGTTGGGGCTGACTCACAGGCCATTCCTATGTTAAGGCAGTTCCATATGGTCATAACAGACGAACGAGATACCGCCATGTTAAATAGTTAATTCGTTTTTTCTAATTGGACTATTTGCAGTGCAGAGTACCTTTCAAGTATATGCTATATGATACATTACATAGAAGGTACCCTGTATTATTTCGTTTTAAACAAAGTTAATATAGCCACTGAAGATAAGTGTCGGACATCGCTTTACTGGGGAACTGCCTTAAACAATAACTTATCCTACCTACGTATTATATTGGATCGGCACATGTAGACATGTTTATTGTTTGCAATACTGCTAATATGGTATTAGTCATATTGACGAAAACATGATAAAGGAGGCCAAGTTTCTATAATATTGTTGTGTAAAATGTAGGTAGGTAGAATATTGTTGGAATAACGTCCTCGTGAAAAGGCGTCAATAAATCCGTCCTTTGTAGCGGTGCTTGGATAGCTCAGGTTGTTAGAGCGGTAGGGCATAATCAAGTGAGATAGTGGCAATAATTTTCTTTTCTATAAATTTACCATCATGAGCTAGCATCGCTCCGGAATAGCCAGTGTACTTTAGAAAAAAAAAGAGCAATATACCTGTAAATAAGCAGAAACTCCCTAAAGCTGATTTTATTGTCTTGATCCTCGTCGACCTCCGAAATCATGGCCTTGAGCCCAAGGTGCGTCTGCGGGGCTCCGAGTCTCTCCATCATCCTCTTCACTTCGGTCAGATCGAGGTATCCATCGCGGCCTTCGTCGAATCTGAAAGAGGGGGAAACTGAGGTGAATATGGGGTTATCACTTTTATTAAACTAATGTTATAAATACTTAAGTTTGTGCGTGTTTGTTTCTCTTCACGCCGAATAGCTGAAATTATTTGGATGGAATGTGGAATGTCTATGTACTGTCATTTCAAATTTGATCCAAATCCTCTCAGCCGTTGCAGCGTGAAGAGGGAAAACAAACTTAAAACCCAGGATTAACACTGGCTTCTTAACTTTTTAACGCGGACGAAACCGCGTACTTTGACCACATCGCTTACCATCAGGTGAGATAATGGTCAAACATTTGACTATATAGAATTTATAAAAAAAGAACTGCTATCAGTTGGAATTGCCCCAATTTGCCACAGCTAAATGCTGCTCCATGCATTTTCTGCTGGTTGGATTTGGATGGCTTGCCAAATTGACAGCAATTTATTCTTTAGTATTTTTTAGTCTGAATTGTAAGCTATCTGCACAACAACACATCAGGTGAGATAGTAACGAAACACTAATATTATGAATACGAAAGTTTTTGTGCATGCGTCGCTGACAGCTGGATATACCTAGATGAAGTGATCATGATCAAACGTGGTACTAAAATGAGTCATGGATCAAGATTAACATATTTAAGTTATACTTAGACACACGATAAATATGACTAATTCAAGCTCAATTTGTCACGATTATTTGTAGGTATGTGTGATGATGGAATGCCGGTAGTGGATATCGGATGTCTTCGTCTTATATCACGATTTCACCCGATCTTATGCAATTGGAAAGGCTACAGTCATAAAACTTCTAAGTACCCGCATAACATACAAAGATGTTTTCATTTCAAAATGGTATCGTTAATAATAGAACAAGCGACCGTTACGCTATTGTAATACGCAGAATGCTAATTTGTATGTATTTAAATACGCCACACTTTCACCTAAAATGGTTATACGTACTCGTATCTATGTCACAATTGAGATATTTACAGTAGGTACAGTAAGGAACTGTAGTTACAGTAAGGAACAGTAGGTATAGTAAGGAACAGTAGGCACAGAACCAGAACAGTAGGTACAGAACCAGAACAGTAGGTACAGAACCAGAACAGTAGGTATAGAACCAGAACAGTAGGTATATAATCAGAACGTTATGTATTTACAGTAGGTACAGATCCTAATGCTTGCTTATCGTATGAACTAGTTACTAGCCCTTGTGTCAGGATTTTTTTAAGACTGCTTATAGGTATCCGACATGGCTTACCTAATAATAATGTCGTTATTTATCTTTAGGGTCTTGATTTTAGTGGTCATAGCTAACTATCTAATAAACCATAAGGTGGGTGGTGGGTATATGTATTGATTTTATGCTTGGCAAAGCTCGTGCCGACTATTTAGGGCATCAACCTTAAACAATTTGGTAGGAATACAGTAACAAGCTTTTAGTTCAATATGGCATGGGCACTAGGTATGTCGACAGGTGACTAAAGTGTACACAATGTTATGCAGGTGTTGGTTAGTATGTGAATCACGTAGATCTTGGTCATAAGGAGGTGCGTTAGGCTGCACCGTGACCCAATATGTGTGTGTTGTAATTGGCTGAACAAACTTTTTTCTTATCATTGAACAACATTGTTTTAGTAAGTGTTGACGTTTAATTTATACCTACTTATTTATATCTATGGTATACTTATACTTATTTGTCTTCGAGTCAATTGCTAATATTTTTTTAAAACTTCACAAAATATTTTACACAAAAAAGATCTCACTACAAACAACCAAGCTTATTGGTAACTCAAATGCTCAAGCTCACTACCAAGAGGTAGCAATCATTGGCGGTGCTTCTGAATCGCAATGCTAATAAGTCAAGCCTGTCAAGTACCAGCGTTTTTTCATACGTTGCCTTACCAGGCGCCTGAAATCTATTTTTTTGTGCTGGTTGACCAAGCATTCGATCGCTATCTCACCTAATGGAAAGTAAAGAGGAAGGCTTGTCTAGAAGATGCTTATTCTCATATATACCTATCCATTTTATGATATTACTTTAAAATGGGACCACAAACTCTAAGATACTGTTAGATGGCTTTCCTTAGGTACCTACTTGGTACCTAAGGAAAGCCATCTAAGACTTATTCAAGGATAAACACAACGACGACGTTGCAAATGCAATTATCTAGTTTGCAAAATGCAGATGCATTCAGATGCGTACATTTTAGTCATCAAAATGTTATAACGAAACTAAAAAAATAGTTTTCCTTGACCTTACAAAATAGCTCAACATTCTACAAACAAGACAATAAATAAACACATTGCCGATATCCATGTAAATGAGATGTGACCAATACACGGCCCATTAATTCAGTCTCAACGACCTTGTGATGAATCTAGGTTTAATAAGCACTGTTACGCACACAAATGTGTAGGTAGATTAGATATAATTGCAGTTGACACGAAGATAAGAACAGGTGGTGGAGCAGACTGTTTGATCTGCTTCCGTCGCAATGCATTTCCTGCTCCCGCGCAGCACGTAACTAAAACAAACTAAATAACTAGTCGTTTGCCCCAAACTGGGATTTCGCGCCTTCATTTTGCCTAATAGAGAAAAGCTTTTGAGGTTAATTGCTTATAACTTTTTTCTTAATGTTAATTGTTTGAGTTTTGTATTTGTTGTTCAAGTATCCTGTACTAGGATTTTATACGTAAGTTTCAGTTTAAAGTTTAAAAAACAGTGACTTTGGTGGCCTCCTAAATTTTATTATATTCTTATTTTCCTATATAGGTAAAAAATAACGGTTTCGTACTCTACTTGCAGAGTTCTCTTCAACAATATCCCACACAGGCAGAAAAAAAGTTGTTCCCCACTACCCCCTTAATATTTTCATATATATTATTTCAATTGCCATTTCTGGGTTTGGGCTATAGCTTTACATATTCTCTGAAAATTTGGAATTTATTCGCTTGTATGGTTTAGACGCTGCCTCTGACTGACGGACGGACGGACAAAGTGCTGACGGATTAAGTTAACTTAGAGATCTCGCTTCGCTCGATCAACCAAGCGAGATGCAAGACAAAAACTACTCATGATAAACAGAGCAAAGAAAGCTATCGGTAGTTACCTCTGATCTTTCGTTAGACACATGTGCGCATACAAAAACAACAAAACCGATTAGAAAGGTGTGTCAATGCCAGTAGCCGCATAGAGTATCGTTGCAGTCAAGGCATCGAGACATGCATATTGCATACAGTATGCCATTTTGCCATTAATGTGTAACAAGTGGTTTTGGTATGATTTGTTAGGTCGTGACTGAAGCAGACTTGCGAGGTCGCATACATTGATGTACCCTCCATCCATTAGCACTTTAGTGATATATGGATGGACGTATTTGTGCAGGCAGTTTAATTGTGTTAATGTATCAAAAACATTTATAAAAGCGATTTAAATTTTTATTTTTCACTCTTAATGTTAAAAGTTTAGTCTAGGTGGCAAGTTTCCAACATAAACCTCCTTTCAGGGAAATATGTTTCGTGTTTCTTGAAATATATGGTCTGCATTCCGCATAGTGAAACTGCAGTCAGGAATGGTATCGATTGGAAGGTTGAAGTTAAAAATATAAGTAGTGAAAATATAAGTAATACCAAAAAACGACTTTTGATTGGAGTACCGCAATGCAGTGTTGATATTTGTCTAAATAACGGGTCGCAGACAGGCAGGTGTCACGCTTACTATATCAAATCAAATCAAATCAAAATCGTCTATTCACATGGGCCCCAAAGAGGCACTTATGAAAGTTGATGACTACTGCCAGATTCGCAAAATTACAGCCATCTCGAGAAGAACCTGGCAAGAAACTCGGCGGCGCATTATTTTCATTCATTGAAAAAAGAAAACGTTATATAACGAACGACATGCTTGCCCCTCTCCTAGTCGCAATCATTGTCGTCCCGAACTAGGGCTTGAAAACGCTGCTTGTTGTAAGCATTATAGTAGTCGTTTTTCATGTTAGACAGGCTTTTGGTGCACCGTTAATGTCTTTTGTTGGTAAATATTCGAAGCTAGTAAGCAACTTAGCCCGCTAAGTCTACCAGAACGGGAGGAGGGGACGACTATAAGTAGGTACCTATTCTTGATATTTATAAAAGTAGGCAAACTTCGTTCAATTTAGGCGATTTGGATGGTAATTGGTGACATCACAAAAGCAAACATTATAAAGGTACTTGCTGACATGGACAAACAAAACCTCGTTGAAAATCATTCACTGGCAAAAATATGGTTAAGTCGAGGTAATTTTATCTTTTTTTTTTTTTTTTTTTATTTGTGACAGGCTAGTGTTTGACCACTCACCTGATGGTAAGTGACGATGTGATCGAAGCTGGTAAACACACTAGACCTGGAATACGCAGGCTCTCAAGGATAACTGCCGGAACACCGTATTTGGCTTGGCGGCAGACTTTCAACTTGATGGTGGTAAGCTACTTTAGTAGCAAGCCAGGCGAGCAAGTCACAAAATGCTCTACCACCTCTCAAATGTCACCTGATTAGCACCACCCGGGGACCACGTGTAGGGAGTCAGACTTAGGGGTATCCTCCTACGGACGTGGGTGACTCATCTTCTGAGTTAGCTACGGTTCCTTGTATGTTATTACAAATCGCATTGTCTTACGTTCAAGGCGAGTGAAGGCAAGCCTCTTAGAATACTGTTTCACAGACAGTTTACTTCAAAACTACCTACCTACCTACCTACTTCCCTCCCTAGTAATAAACAAGGATTTGTTGTATTCAATTGATTTTATTTATATAGCATTAGCCATGCTAGGCAGAACTATAGTGATAAATTTAGAAAGGAAAAATTATCGCTTGAGGCGGGATTTGAACCCGCGGCCATAGGGTCTCATGCCCTATTGCTCTAACCGCTGAGCTACTCAAGCCCCGCCTGAAGCGACGAAATTAACCTTTCCTTATTATTAACGTCTTACGGGGACGTGTGACGTCATCTACCGAAAGTTTATAGAAACTACTACGGCCAACGAGTCTAACATTAAAGTCTAATTTTTCCTTTCTAAATTTATCACTATTGTTGTATTCATGTAGGTATTCTGTATAGTGTATACCTAATACTTTTGGAGTTATGGCTGCCCGGCTTTGGAATGAGCTTCCACCTAACATCAAAAATTCTCCTTCCAAAGAAGTTTTTAAAAAGCTAGTAAAGGCTCACTACTTAAAGGTTTCGTCACGCGCTGAGTGACTGTCCTATACTTATCCAGACAAAATTTATCTATATCTAAATTATCTTTTTTTTTTCTTTTCTGTTCATTATTTCGTCGCTTATATTTTATTTTATATGTATATTTATTTTTATTATATATAATTATTTGGTATGCATTATATATTTTATTAAATTATAAGTATCGATATATTTATATATATATATATATAATCATTTATGTATATTTATTATTTTAACTAATCATCTAACTTTCTTTCGTCTCTCGCCCTCTCTATACCATTTTGATCCACGCCTACACCCCTTTTCTTGTCTACCATGTGTGGTTGACTGGTAGAGAATGTCCCTAGCATTAAGTCCACCTTTTATACTTTTTGTGCAATAAAGAATTAAATAAATAAATAAATACAGAAAATCATACGTGAGATAATCTTGGTAATAAAATCTACAGCAAGGCCAGAATTAGAGCGAGACAACGCAGCCTGCATTTTCGGCATGTTGTAAACAGACAATGCTTCCGACTTCCCAAAAAAGGAGGAGGTACTCAAGTCGACTGTTGGTCCCATTTAAATTTGATCAAGATCTGATATCTAGTTTTTGAGTTATAGTCAATAATGCGTGTTTAATACATTAAATCTGATCAAGGTTCCGAAGATAAAGCGGTGAAGTCGGTTTTTAAAGCTTTGCTTGCGTTTAATTATTTTATTTTCGTACGTGGAATATTAAAGGTCTATTAAATATTTGTTGCTCTCTTAGTTTTAGCTCAATGTATTTTTTAACCCCCGACGAAAAAATGGGTGTTATGAGTATCTGGTGTGTATCTGTATATCATTATTCTGTGGCATCGTAGCTCCCAAATAGCTGGATCAATTTTGATTTAGCTTTATTTCATTAGAGAGGTGACTTAATTGAGAACTTAGCCATGTAAATCAGCCATTTTACATATAAAGCATCTGGGGTATTTTGAAAATTTTAATTTAGTTACTTTTAACGTTGCATTCCACTGCCGTCTTTTCATCTCAAGTCGCGAGTGAATAGGTATCTTATGGGCAAACGTGCTCCATCGTCGACCGCATCGTCACTTACCATCAGGTGAGATAGCGGTCAAACGTTTGCCTATCTTGAATAAAAAAAGATAGAGATTAGATCAACAATTAAGAACAATTATCTCATCTAATTAAATAGTTTATCTGTTCTCTTTTTCTTCTTTCACCTAAAGTATATTTAGGTACACTAAACCTTGTAATTATATAATTTGATATTCATAACGTAATTATGACAGTTAAATAATAGATAAGATTACCTATTATGTAGTGTAACACGATAGTAATATGGTAATACACATAATTAGGTAGGTAGGTAAATTTTGTAACTTTCCTTGCCGTTGATACAGATATGAAAATGATAAGTAAGTCAAATTCAACCTCATAAATTCAACTCTTACAGAGAAGTATCACTGTTCGTCGCGGTCTGAAAATCTTAAAATGATCATAAATACCATTTCGTTTAAATTAAATACAGTTAACAATGGCATACGTTTATGCCACAATTACACCTGTAACTTTCACCTGAAACCTGATAGAAGTATTATTCAGTCTATTTACTGAAGGTCATTACTATTTATAAGCCATTTACCATCCTCGACCCCATCATCTTTTACCATCAGGTGACCATCACCTTAGAGATAAAGAAGGCGTTTTAATTGTTATTATATTTAAACTAAGTTACCCTTGTAACTAGTTTTAATTGAACTGTATATGTTTGTATTAAAGAAATATGAAATTTGAAAATTAATTACTTGATTTTAAAACCTGATCATAGTAGGACTCCTGGTAAATTGAAAATAATGGTGAAGAACCTCTGACAGATCTTTCCTTGATTTAAAATATCAAGAAACAAAAGGCACTCAATGGGGTTAGGCCATCAAAAGAAATTATGGTACTGTCGTCTCATATTTCAACCAACTTAAAAAAAGGAGGTCTGTCTCGATTCGTCTGTATGTTTTTTGCTTTTGTATGTATATTACGCGATATCTCCGCCAATTAGGAATCCATTTTTTTTATGTTTGGTAGATTATACTTCATAGGTGGTCCCATATACATTTTACCGAAATCGATCCAGCAAATACCAAAATATAAGCGTTGAAGTGGTTTTTTTTAACCTTTGCTTGCGTTTAATTATATGGGAAATGTTTCAGTACTTACTCAGAAGTCAAAACCAAAAGAATGCAGAGATGTGATAAGAGTATCCTGAAAGTTTATGGCTCCGTTAATTTTAAAATTCAGTAAAAGTGGCAAACCACTCGAAGCCTGACAGACTCATTTTAACAGTGATCTATACAACGACCTCTACTATCTAGTTAAAACAATAGAAGTATTGTTAGGCTATCGGCGGAAACCTAAAGAACAATATAGCTTCAAGTTTTCAAAAAAAAACGTTCCTGCTTTGTATTTCAGTCAACCGCATCTGAGAAACGTCTTCAAAAATGTACAAATGACGGTTTCTTAAAAATACCACTGTCACTTCAGTTGGCTCGAAGCGTTTCGCTTCTACGTTTATCATCCATACTGCGAAAGAGTGAAACTAGAATCATTGCCCTCGGCTTTGTTCCCTGTATGGTATAATCTGGGAGTGATTCAAGTCAAGATTGAATAGGTATCTTCTAGGCATCTTCGGCCGCATCATCGCTTTCCATAAGGTGAGTTTGTAGACAAATGTTTGCCTATCGAGCATTTAAAAAACAAATAATGTAATAATAGACAATCCTTTGATCCTTCAGCATCATGCAACTTGTATTCTAACGTACGCGGTTCGGAGTTTATAAAAAGCTAGTTTATTTTTACATACCATATACCTCAAACATAGTTCCCACAAGTGCGTTTGCGCAACTCGTACTTTGCGGGAGTCGATATCGACAGCCATTGTTTTGAAAGAACGTGCAGTCTTGTTTTTATATAAAATAAAACCGCATGGTCTGACGTTATTGTTATAATGACTCAAGAGTTTAAGCGTTGGTAGTTTATAAGTTACTATGTTTACTTTAAAGGCATTAATTTTATGACGTCTATTTATAAATGTAGATTCCTTTGTTTCGATTCAAGTTCTCATCCTACACCATCCGTGTTGAAATAAACTAGTAATGTGGCGAATTAAACCTTTGTTGAAAAACTAAAAATATAGGTATGTTTATATGTTCATGTTTTAAAATTAACAATTCTTGTTAATACTCCGATCCAACGCCCACCTCTTCTACAAAAGGCATTCTTGACTTTGAGGCATTCTTAAATAACGTACGTGGATCTTTGTTTAAGATGTAAGGTTTTATTTCACAGACGTGTTAAAAAGGATACAGATCCTTTTTTAATTCGGACAAGATAGGGAGGCGACCCTCGTGGGTTGCCTACCTATCTTGTGCGAATATTCAACGCAGTTAGATTTATTGCGTAAGTGCCTCAGTTATCTAGCACAGATTCCTCCACGAGCCTAACGATACTGAATATAACCTAATAAACAGTCCACGAGAAGCTATAAAATCGGCAAAAACGAGCCTAGAAATAATAAAATGGCATAATATACCTAATTGAAGCCCGAGTCGTCCAGGCTATAAACACAGAATAAATAGTAGGTAGATACCTCAATATTTACTACGTCCCGACCTTCAAGAAGAATGTCAACGTCCAATATTAGCAAAATATATAGTGTAGTTACTAAGTTTCTTGTTACACGCGGTTTTACCCGCGTAAACAATTGTTAAAATTGATGATGATGAAGATAAAAATTGCCTTATGTGATTTACGAGGGCTTAAGCTATCTCTACACCAAATCGTATTAAAAAGTGTTAATTTGTTTAGTTGTGAATAAGAAACAAAGAGAAGTAAGCGTTCATTTCGGTTTTGTAGGTGATGTTAGCTATCGAAATAATAATCGAGCAAATATATTAGATAAGAATTATACAATAAGAAGGGATAAAGGGACATAATGCAGAGTATGAACAATCCAAAAGTTCGACAAACTGTAAAAGTAGGCAAACGATTTATACAATTAAAGATCAAGCAGCACAATTTCAAATCCAGAACAGTTTTTGTCTATGACTGATGTGCCAGAACAGTTTATGTATATACAATTTACTTCATTCATTTTAAACTCATCAGTTCTCTTCACACATATAATCTAAAAGTACCTACGTACACAAAATTATTAATAAATTATAATATTTGACACCTATATATCCTTTAAACAATTTGGTGGAGGGGCGTTCTGTTTTAGATCAAACAATATCTACGTAGAATAGATATCCTATGGACGTAGTGTTTTTAACCTAACCAACGCGGGCAAAGCCGCGGAAACAGGCAAATCGAAAGTTGTGAAACCCGCCCGGTATCTGAGTCCATTATTCCATGCAATATAATAATACTTACTCTCAGAGGTGTGATCTTTGCTCATCGCTTTTAATGCTATCGGTCGTTTAACCCTTAGGTTGTTGACATTAATGTCTCGTATCAAGTTCAGCATTCTATTCACAAGGTCGTTAGATCGTTGCCTTTTTACCCCTGAAATATTCCTTGTCTTTCTTCTTCTTTCGGTCTTTGTCTGCGAGCCCACGACCACGATTTCAAAGATCGCGTCGTTCTTTACAAGTGATTGCACTACTTTTTGCTATCCAACTCCAACTAGGCCAAAGTAATATATCGTCCAAAGACCTTTTTATAAGGTCTCCAACGTTCTATCTAATAAATTCGCGGCTCTGCTCCTATTCATCCGAGTACAGATCAATTAAATGGTGTCAACATTAATCATTCTGTTTACATCTAAGAAACGAAAGTGTGTTTATACAAGGCGTTTTTACGCCTATATATTTAGGTACATATTAACTAGGTTTATGCCCAAAGTTCCAGGTCGATTAAAACTCGGATTACGTAAGAGGCATATCAAACTTGGCAGTGCTCCAAAGTATAAGGTAGGTACCTGCGGTTCATTTTCCATCACGAATGGTTTTGTGTGCCAAATGGAATTTATGGAATATTTAATGAGATGTAGTCCGTGACGTGATGGACAAATTCTTTGATGCTTTTAAAAAACAAAAAAGGCGCCGTCCGCGCTGTAGCAAGTCTGTCTCCCTTATCAAGTGGTCCCGGTTTCGAATCCTATACGATAAGGGCTTAAGCTTCCGGTATAGGTAGTAACATCGTGATGTAATCCAAGGGTATTTTTTCGTGCTCGCCTTGTTAGCTACCCTGCACAGTAATACAGTCACAGTTCACCATCCTGGCAAGAACCAGCCACTCCAGGTGTAGCTTCCTACCTTTAACCACATTATTACACCACTTATCGTCAGTGGATAAAGTAGTCAAATGTAAAAAAATATTTTAGACAGATGCGTGAACTCTAGACAGAGATAGATATCACAAACTGTGGAGAAAAAATCAAATATATACCCATAATATAAAAGTAATGACAGTAATATGTAATGATCTATCATCAATGACCCTGGCAATCAAATGGCAATAATGAAAGCTAACATGATGAGAAACATAAGGAGAACATTGACATTCCTCTTCTCGTGATATAAGCTATTACGCTGCTAATGTATTCAGGTAAAAGTCGATGCAAACGGCACTTGTGTAGTAATGAGAGAAGCCAAGAGAATATCTTTATGAGAAGGGAAAATAATTATCTAGAGGTGAATGGGAGCCACTGTCAATATATTAACAAGTACCTGTCCATAAATGCCCAAGTCTTTATTTATGCTCGTATTTAATAGTAGAAAGGTTGTTTTATCTACGTAGATGAAATAGTATAGTAGAAATAGGTAGGTACTTGACGAATTCAATATCTTTTGAGTCTCGAGAAATATGAAAACTTAGGTAGGTTAACTTACTTTATATAAAAATTAAAACGATAATTAGCGTAAATTACGCGTTGTCGATGTCTAGATCGAAGCCAAAACTATTGTCGAATATTAATTGAATAGTTCAAAATGTGCGTGGGTTTTTATCAAACGAAATTCTGTGAATTAATGAGGTGGTAGGACAAACTGCTAGTCTGTTTGTGGTTATACCACCATTTTACCGAACAGCCAAACGGCAACACTGTGCAAGGGGGACTGGTGCCGGCTGAAAAGGCGCGTTGCCGTATCAGTATATTAGAAATGAATCCTACGGAAGGGAGCGAATAATTGCAGTAACACTCAAACCTTTGGTGTCAATTGAACTGCCCGTTGGCTTAGTTAGGTGAGCGTTAACTTTCTAAGCAGGTGTATCGGGTTCGATTCTCGCCGGAAACACAAGTTTTCTCCCTAAAGAACATTTGTGTTTCTGACTCTGGTTGCGATTGTGTGTGTGACGTACATATTTCCGGCACCCACGACAGAAGTCGAACTTAGTGTGAGGCTGTGATTGTGAAACGTTTATGTTTAATTGTAGATGTTATAGAAATATACCTTTTATATTAAATGCCGCATTGCATCCATGCATGCGACCGCAGAGCAACACCATTACAACACTGCAGTGAAACAGAACTCTTTCCCTATTTGCCAACAAGTATTTCGTGTGTTACAATGTGCTCTCATTCTAGACTGAAAGCAATGAACCATAAGAAGTTCTTGTTTTAATAAAGAAATAGAAATGAAACAGATAAGTACATACATCGGGGATTGCACTCTGTTATCACCTGAAACGCTGATGTCATAGGATATTATCCTAAGGATAATTTATATATTTTTTTATAAACACGCTCTGTATTTGTGGGTCCAATACTAGAGTAATCTTCTGGGCTAGCATCTTTTTTATCTACAGACAATTATCCCGCTTACACTGTAGCATATAAAGGTGCATATTGCATATCTTAAATGATGTATGTAACGCAAGATCACGCGTGACCATCTCTGATTTTTCATGGTTATATTACGAACAAATTATAATAAGTGGTTATAAGCAAATTATGTGAAAAGGTGCCTCAAAAATAAACAAGCGGATCATATCATTCTTCTTCTATTGAAAATAGACGTTGTAGAATAACGTTCAGTATTCTGAATTAATTAGTAATCCGATTGCTCTATAAAAAGTATATAGTAAAGAATTTTAGTTTAATTTGATGTATTTTTGTTTTTATAGTAGCAATAAATATATTTCTTTCTTCTTTCTTTCTTTTCTGATCTAAAACGATAGAACAAATAGGTTTAAAAAAGAAAAAAAATGTGATTTGCATGATTAAAATATAATGAATACTCTAAATAAAGATGTTCTTCTTCATAATAATATCATAAAGATTTTTTATTTACCAGGTTTTGTTATGAATGCCGGGAAAAACCGTTTACTAAGTCACGCGATTTAGGAGACATTCTGGTATCGCCCCGTTCAGAGTGTAAAAATATTTGCATTTCTATCATACAAACCTGTGTCAGCATAAAAACATTTCAGCTATCTCTCTGGAGATCAATGTTTAGAGTGATGCTGTGCACCATAAATTATAGAGATAAAATAAGACTACCCATCGGGGTGACAAAAATCGCATTTATTTTGTGGGTAGTGATTATACAAAGAATAAACTCAATTTTATTATTGCAAAAGCTTTTATTTACCTAAATCTTATGTTTTGTGATATGTGTTACATCAATCTTATGTTAAAAATCCGAAAGATAGTGTGTGTGTTTAAGTATGTTCAAAACAAGGTCTATGAAACCGCTTGGCCCATTTCAATGAAATTTGGTATGTAGATGTGAGGTAGGTGATGATAGGTGTGAGTGGTATTCTTGAGTGTATAGAGTTAAATATAGTAAACCACAAACAACATCGCTATATATTAAATAAATTTTAATGTTAACTATTAGGTTTTTCTGCGAATCAAGCATCAACATTAGGTTAGTGAGGTTAGATATTACTAATAGAAATAGAATTGTTTAATATAGTTATAAAAGTATTACATTTCTATTTTGAACTTAACAGGTTAGGATCAGTAGTGAGTAGATCTAATTATATCTTATTATGGGATTATAATAGTTAATATAACAATATTAATACAGATCTACGCACAGTCGTACGTACAAGCTCTTTAGTCCATTAACCGGCGAGCAAAATGGCTCATTGGCGATGATAAGCTAGTCGAGTCCAAGTTGCAGAGTCTCGATCTACGACGTAAGGTCGCAAGCTTATCGGTATTCTACCGTTTAAATTTTGGAGAGTGTGCGCAGGAATTACATGATTTAATTCCCCCTGCCCTTTTTACCACCTAACATCAAGACAGACTGTCAAACGTCATCCTTATATGGTTGACATACCTCCGGTTCGCTCGAAGCGTTTTGTTTCTACGTTTATCATCCGTACAGTGAGGTAGTGGAACTCATTGCCTGCCTCTTTGTTTCCCGAACGGTACAAATGGTACAATCTGGGTGTCTTCAAGTCTAGAGTGAATAGGTATCTTCTATGTAAGCATGTCACATCTTCGGCCGCATCTTCACTTTCCATCAGGTGAGATAGTGGTCAAATGCTTGCCTATCTATCATTAAAAAAAACATACTTTATTTGTGCTGAGTAGATACTCTTTAACCCTTAGTTGATATCTAAACGCAGAGGAAAGATTTTGGGATGAAGTGAATTCCAAAGCTTGCAGATACGGTAGGATGTACCTACTTATACTTATATTGTCACCCATGAATGACCCACCTACCTTTTGCAACTGATATGAGTAGCCGGTTTCACTTCATGTGGGTGTTTGTTCAAAGTTAATAGGACTGTTATATGTTCAAGGCTACATTTTATAACCA
Organism: Lomographa bimaculata; assembly: GCA_948107665.1. Taxonomy (NCBI): domain Eukaryota; kingdom Metazoa; phylum Arthropoda; class Insecta; order Lepidoptera; family Geometridae; genus Lomographa; species Lomographa bimaculata. The sequence goes on along the minus strand of OX403600.1, from coordinate 9,057,442 downwards.
AAGATAACATTTATTTTACAAAAAAAACCTATTCCGACAACTTTTTGTTTTACCTGCTAAGATAGTGTCTACTATAAGATAGTGATAAGTGCCTAAAAATGTTTGCAACATTAGCAATAGGCATTGTACTCATCTACTTACGCGTGCATAAGTTAAATATTATATTGAAGTGTTTAAAAGTACAATGAGCGAATGTAATGATTCATTCAATGCGTTTCTTATCATACGTCGCTATTAAATTTGTGCTAATTTATTATGAAATTGTAGTGTGTAATCTATATATAGCTTTAGTCAGTTATCAACGAGTTATTGCCTTCAAGTCTCGAATGAATAAGTATCTTCTAGGTAAGCACTAAGCATGCTTTATCTTCGGCCGCAGGTCAGATAGCGGCCAGATGCTTACCAATCTGTCATAATATACTTAAACGCACGCAAGCTAAAAAAAAACTGCTTTATCTTCGGTACTTTGATCAGATTAGATGTACTAAACACGCATTATTGAAGATATTTCAAGAACTACTGATCAGATCTTTATCAAATTTAAAAGGGACCAATTGGAAAGCAACATCTTACAAACAAAAATAAAATTCAATACCGGTTCACGTGGTACGAAGTTATGAGATAAAACACATAAAAAAAATACAGTCGACTTGAGTACCTCCTCTTTTTTTGTTAAGTCGGTAGAAAAAACACGCCATTCGTAGGTATCTATATTATGACGTTATAGTTACTAAAATTAACTTTTAGTAAATGGTTCCTTTCACGCAAAATAAACCGCAAACCGACTGAAACGAATTAATCGGTAATTTAACAAAATTATTGCCTCAGTTAATTGTTATTTTCCTAACTATTTCGACAACAGCGTTTTCGTTTGCAATCTGTAAGAGTTGGTATCCGATTGGATATCCGATTAGGCTTACCTACTTATTCAGTTTATAGCATGTAACACGAGTCATTGATGGCAATGCTAGTTAATCCGCTGTGCGAAGAAGGTAATATGGTCCACAATTTCGGTCAAGCACCTCAATCATACGTTACGACAACAGTGCAGCAGCACTGCGCTCCTTACCCCGAGATGTTAGATGTTAAATCTATTTTAGCCCTGTAATTACACTGTAAACATTGCTCTTCTAGCCAACATACAGTAGTGATTGCACACTACTGCTTGGCGGTAGAATAACTGGCAATGGTGTCGTACTGCTCCAGGCGGACTCAAGAGTCTTACCAATACTAGATAGCAATAATTAAACGTAAGCAAAGCTTAAAAAACCGAGTCTACTGCTTATATTTTGGTTTTGGCTGAACCGATTTCGATAAAATTTATATAGGACCACCTCTGAAGTATAATATACCAGACAAAAAAAAAACAACAAAGAGAGGAGGATATTACTTCGTCTTACGAATTTTCGATCAGGTCGTGACCTGATCGAAAATTCGCGTAACTCGCGTCTGGACACGTGTGTCCAGACGCGAGTTTAAATTTTTTTATGTACCCATCCCAAAAAGTGCACAACGCCGCTAAAGAAGTCATCACTTCCAAAATATCAAACTCGATTCATAATTGGCGGAGATATCGCGTAACATACATACAAAAACCTTATATTTTGAAGTCGGTTGAAAATACACGTTAAAGTAATATGTCATATTATATATATTATTCACTTATTAAGTAACATATTTGCTATATGACACGATCACCGGACACCGGATATCGTTGATTAATTGTTTCCAGTAGGTATACCACGCTACCACTTACTGGTATTACTCAACCATGATTCAAGTGTGTTTACTACTTCAAGGTTACATTAAACTGCGATTTGTACGGAAGTCTGTATGTCATACATAATAGCTTATGAGATACTAGCCGTGCCCCGCGGCTTCGCCCGCTATTATCAAGTTAAAAAGTAGCCTATGTGTTAATCCTAGGTATAATCTATGTACATCCCAAATTTCATCCAAATCCGTTCAGCCGTTAAAGCGTGAAGAGGGAACAAACATACTTACACACTTACACACAAACTTTCGGATTTATAATATTAGTAGGATTCAAGTAGATAATTAAACATGGACGGAAGACTGGAAGTTTTAGACTTAACTATGTAAATCGCTTTGAATACAATTAGGTATTGTATTGCTGGTCTAGTCTCTCAAGACAAAAAAAAAGTATTTCCGCGACGTGACAGTAAATAATTGTAACAATAGGCGGTTTTGTCGCTGAGAGCGATCTCTTCCAGACAACCTTTGGATGGAGAGGAATAACGCAACGTAATAGGACGTCGCGTCGTTCAGGTCTAGTAAGGCGTAGTATCACTTAAAAGACTTACAGCAGGTTCCATAGACAAATAGGCGGCTTCTCAAACGTAATCAATGCCAGCGAAACATGGATAAGGGATATTCAATTAGTTCGAAAAAATGAGTCATACCTACTGCAGCACATCGCAGACAGAATTGATTTTGTCGCATCAAAGCGACGCATCTCACTTGATACTGTCACTTCCTCTCTCGTACGCTGACCGATTACAACGAAATTAAATGGAACTTATATTTATGTACTTCTGACTAACTGCGCCCTGCGGTAGCCGTGTTTATTCAGTATTTAAAGCTATTTCCAATTCCTAACATCCATATGAAGGATATAGATTTTTGAAGTGAAATTTTTATTTCTATTGATTTTGAAGATTTCCGCGATCGGTATTGAATGAAACCTCTTTTATAGGATTTTATAGATAAATTTTTTACTCTTGAGTTTTTATAACAACTGAGTATCTATCAAAGTACAGGAAATAAAACTATTACCTAAGCTTTGAATGTTTGAACGTCGTTTATGGTGCGTTACCTAATTCAAACTTCCCACCATTCAAGGAACTCCTTAACGAACCGTGAGAACCCAAACCCCTATAGGATACTCCCATCAGAGCATCCTTTATAATGCACCCATATTAAGGAGTTCCTTTTAACTTAGTTAGTCGTTGTATGTGACTAAACTTATAAATTATAGAATTTGGTGAATAATAAGAACTAATGTACATTGGTACGAGTAATTTTATGACAATTTTTACCTACTTCAAAAAAGGAGGAGGTACTATGTTCGAATGTATGTAATTTTTTTATGTATGTTCACCGATTTCTCCCCCATTTGTGGACCGATTCTCAAAATTATTTTTTTGTTTGATAGATTATACTTCAGAGGTGGTGCCATATACATTTTATCGAAATTGATCAAGCCAAAGCCAAAATATATTAAGCTTATATTTTGGTTTTGGATTGATCGATTTCGATACAATTTGTATGGGACCACCTCTGAAGTATAATCTACCAAACAAAAAAAATCATCAAATTCGATTCATTATTGACGGAGATATCGCGTAACATACCTACTCTTTTTTTGAAGTCGGTTGAAAAGGAAGTGATGATACTCGATATCTGACCTACATTCATGAACCATTTTAGGAAAATGACAAATTCTTGTTGACGTCGAGAATGGCGATGATTCACAAACCAAACTGATGTTATTCACTACCTTCTCACAATAATAATTATAACTTCCTTTAGAGTTTCCTTAAAAATCATGAATAACCATACACTAGTCACGAAAGTGACTTTAATAGTGAATCAGGTAAATGAGTAAAATGTCGAAATATTTAAATTAAAATTCCAAACGATTCACTGTCATTATCTCATACCTATATCATTTGTTTTGAATCGTGCCATGTTTATTTGTTTAAAACAATATGAGCTATTGCTGTGGTTATATGAGCTTAGCTGTCATTGTTTTTATAGCAATTGTTAAATAATAAAATATACAAATGTTATAATAATGGCACCGGATGCGGGAGTAAGAAGTTCAGAATGGTGACCGTTGTTTTGTTTCATTGATTTGATAGGAGCTACATCCCGAGTTACCAACATCCTTTGTATACAATAATAGGCACTTATTTTTTTACTGGACATGTGCCCGATAAGATCTCCTACTGCACCGGCAGACTGCTAATATAACAAGTCTTTGTTAAAAAAAAAAATCGTAATCTCCACCCTCTGCGCCGTGGGTCCTAGGTTCGATTCCCGACAGGAGCACAAATTCCTTCTCACAGATACTTGTGCTTCTGGTTCTGGATGTATTTGTGTGTGATATGCAAATGTTTCCGGCACCCACGATACAAGTCTTTGAACTTAGTGTGGGGCTGTGAGTGTGAATGCGTTTGCGTTTGTAATGTAAGCCACATCAAAAATAATGGATGTTTATTTATTGATCAAAACCAAGTATAATTTTAAGGACAAGCTGAGTTGCTCCGACTTTTATAAATTTCTTTTGGAAAATAAAGACTTTTTAGCTAAAATTCTATTATTTTTGTGAGCCAGATTTTCTCGGAAAGTGTATTGAGTACTTTAATGGTAGCACTATCCGTTTAAATTCTTTTTTTTTTAAATCATAGAATAGCAAAAAAAACTGTCAAACTATGAAAATCTACCTACTATCTACTATCTGACGGTTTTTAAACTATTATTTATTTACAGTTTACAAAATTAGACACTTTTTCAACGTTTCTCCCATATGAAATGGTTTTCCTTAACTATAGCCTCCACAACCCAGTGTTATAGAGTTTGTCAGTCCGCTATTCAGGGTTTTTTACACAGGAAACCCGCTCGGGCTGCTACAGCTAGTTTCCTGCTCTGTGGTGGAAGGCATTAGCGTTTTACCACGACCTTATTTGTACCGTAGGATCAATGTGAATATGTTGTTGTTAAAACCATGTCTCCTATCTCTATGGTTCAATGATCCTAATCTGTCCTACTTGTAGTGGTTATTATGTGCCTGTAGCAACCTAGCAACTGTTACGTAAGTGATGATGTGATGTGCTATGTGGTAAGCGACCACGCTAGGCCTAGAATAAGAACTTGCTCTGCATACCAGGTGGTCGAATACGACCTCACGACCTGTGATGATATGCGTAAACTAGATTTCGTATTTTTCCTTGTAGTTTTTTACCCAACTGCCAAAAAAGGGTTACTATTTTGCGCGTATCTTGTATGTATATTTGTACTCGTATCTATGTATTTATAAATTTCTTTATTACCTCGTCCAATGCGACGTTTATATAAAATAATTAAATGCAAGCAAAGCTTAAAAAAACCGACTTCACCGCTTTATCATCAAAACCATGATCCACACGCATCAAAAAAAAAAAAATCATCAAAATCCTGTCATCATTCGTTGTGAGCCAACGAAAGAAGTAGTGAGGTAACTTTTGAAGTCGGGTAAACCAAAACATCGTCAAAGTACGCATTATTCGTCACAAAACAGACATTATTGACGATATTTCATGAACTACTGATCAGATCTTGATCAAATTTAAATGGGACCAATTAGAAAGCAATATCTTTCATACTAAAAAAAAATTTTCGAAATCGGCTCACATGGAGAGAAGTTATGAGGTAACACATATAAAAAAAAATAAAAATACAGTCGACTTGAGTACCTCCTTTTTTTTGGGAAGTCGGTAAATAGTGATTAGGACATTAATAAAAAAAATAACTAAACCAATCGAGTAGGTATCAAAACAAAGGAAATTAAAAGAGGATTACATAAAAAGTAAGTTCACATTTTTCGCAGTCTGATTTTTAAAATGTTAGTATTGTAAGTACATTGACTTGCTGACATAGATTTAGATGGGTTCTCATACTTTGTGGTTTTTGGGCGTGCCCCTGATTTTACGAAGATTTCCGCCTTTTTATGTCATTACAGATACTTACATCGAAACAGACAGTATTTAATGTTTCCTTGCTATAAACTTATTTATTACATTGAGTCATCCTATTGTTGTTGAGTAGCGAGGCTAGTGATGATGTTATATTACTTCATCGATATACCTACTTACTATGTATTCAATATATTATTTAGACAATTGAAAATACACGCATTGACTAATATTTTACATTAATAAAAAGGAAAATATATATATATATACTATTCTTCATAACTTTCCTCTTGACTATAACGTACTAGTTGTTCGCCGCGAACTGAGATCTCTACATATTGCTTACCAGAGAAAAACTTTAGAGAGGCTTATTACTTTTTTCTAAACTAAGTAGTTATACTAACAAACTCGCTGAGTCCCGTGGCTTCGCTCGGCACCGATTTTAAAACCGATCAATAGGTAGCACATAGGTAACAATAATAGTATTATGTTAAAATTATGGGTAATAAATAGGCTTGTGCATTGTTGACTTTTGGTTTGAATCTCTATTTTGTTATTTTTAACTTTTTAGTGTATTGACATTTTGTTTGTAAAATCATTTTTTTAAAGTTGGTTTGGTTTATTGAATTCCCTTTTTCCCGACTACAAAAAACGCTAACTATTATTATAATTAATTGCTTCTAGGTAGGATCATTTAGGACAATGATATACTACAGGATACCCTATATCGACGATCTTCGTGGAGTGGCATGAACTGGAGGAGAAAAGTCTAAGATGCTCAGTGACATGCAATTGGAGCCATAGATATTTATACGGCAATCTGTGTCATATGGACTGCTAAATGAAGCCATGGTGATGATGATGGAGGAAGGAGATCTAAAGTTCCAAACTACTAGATCTATAGCGGCATTCAGCTAGCAGCAATAGTTGGATTATTCCAGATGGCCTTACTTTTATTTAACTCCCTACACTCCACTCCAAATTTTTCATACATTTTAGTAGTACCTATACTTATCATATATGACAAACTGTTGACACAAAATAATGATTGTAACATCCACTATGTACACAGTTATATTAATCTTATTCCTATCAAAATTGTTTTAATATGAAAATTTGACACTTATTGCCAGATTCGTAAAATTACAGTAATAACGAAAAGAACCTGGCAAAAAACTCGGTGGCACATTTTGTCTCATTCTTTTTTTCAACCGACTCAAATAAGGAGGTTCTCAATTCGACTGTATGTTTTTTTTGTATGTATGTTTGTTACGCGATATCTCCGCCAATGAAGAATCGATTTTGATGTTTATTTTTGTTTGGTAGATTATATTAAGAGGTGGTCCCATATAAATGTTATCGGAATCGGTCAAGCCAAAACCCAAATATAAGCGGTAAAATAGTTTTTTTAAGCTTTGCTTGCGTTTAATTATTTTACAATCGATACTTACATCACTAAAACATTTTTTTTATTTATCTTAACCTAGGTAAGACTACGGAATAATAGATACTCTGTAAGTTGATCTATATCTTGCAGTAGGCTGAAAGCCTAATTTTTCTCCATGAATCGTATCATTAATGCATGTTTTATTACTGATTTAAACTTCACATAAAATGGAATATCAAAATGACGTTTATATATCAAAATGTAACCAACACTAGAAACGTAAAAAAACTTCTACCACTTCTATAAACAAAGTGCAGGAATTAAAATGCCGTGTTATAATTCTCATAAACGGTAAAACTTTTATTATTATCTCATTAGTCATTACCCCAGTTGAAAGTTACTGTGATGTAAGTAAAATTATAAATTCTCATAAACATAGCGTGACTTCTATTCATATTTTGTCTCCCACGACGCCGCATTGTCATTTCACCTAATAAATTAACCACTCATTATAATGCTATGTTATTTTGTATTATCTACTGTAATTCTATATTGTTATACTTTCACTTAAGCCTAATTGGCCGTTTGACACTTCTGTTGGAATATACATATTAATTAGTTAGGGCAAGGTGTCAGATTAAACACTGACAGACATACAACGCACTGCCTAAACCGGTGGATATAGCTAGAAAATAAAGAAATTCAAAGAAGAAGTACCTACCTGATTTCATAATACGTCTAATGATAATTAATTTAATTACGTTTTATTTATGTAAAAAATTTTAGTAAATTAATTTCCTAAGAGCGTTAACTATTGTTAGACAGATTTTGAGAAATTTCGTTGATTCTTTATAATTTTCATATTTTCGGCATAACAAAGTTGTTAACAGTAGTTACTGAGATAAGACTGGAGTCTAAACAGTGGAAACAGGAAGATAGATCGATAGCTATCACATCATGTACTGTATAATCATATTAATGAGAAGCAAGTACATAAAGTAGATATAAACAATTAAATATACAACAAAAGTGATAAATTAATAATAAAAACATATTTAATAAATTGATATGTAGTTGCTTATTTAGCCTATTTTTATAACCCAGGCCCAAAAACTATTGCAATTAAATATTACACTATACCTACTACACTTTACCGATTCATTATTTTATTTGGTATATAATAAGATAAATACATGAAATAAGACTCCAGTACATTAGTATAATATTCCTTAGATAAAAACATAATATATCAAAGTAGATAATAGCAGGCACAATTCATTTCCTTATATAGTTTATTATAAATGTTTATAATGTAAGGAATAATATTGTATCATCTTTCAAATGTTAACAGGTAAGTGTAGGTAGGAACTTATATAGAGAGTCCAAATGTTGTACCTATCAAGGTTGCAAAGGACTTTGCTACAAGGTCAGTAGTCACTTTAAGGTGATTTAAGTTGGAACAGGTTCAAATATCTACGATTAAAATCAAAGAAATTAAATGAAACACTTACTTGTTAAAGGTCGCCTCGTATTGCTTTATTTCCTTTCTGGAGAACTCGTGAAACTCCGTATAACAATTCGTGAATCTATATATAGGTTTTATTTCTACTCCTTCTTCCAATTTGTCATTGATTTCTTGCCTCCTGGAGAGAACGCCGGTGAGCTCGTCGGTAGCGGCCATTGATAACAATTTACGCGGCAAATGATAGGTTAGGAAAAAAAATGATTTTTCGCCGAGATTGGCATGCGGTTGAGCGAGAGGCTGCCTCCGGCTACGACCTTAGGAACACTGCGCGGGCCGGGTCGCCGGCACGGCACTCAGTCACAGATTACAAAATAGTTACTACGTAACTCAGTCAGTGCCTCGCATTCGCCCCTCGCAATTGAGTCGCGGGGAGTCGCATTGACGCGCGTATGTACCGCGCACCCAGCCACCACACAAATTTTCTCAATGACTAAAATCTAACGACAAGAAGGTATAAAAAGATGAAAAGTCGATTTGTAAAAAGTCGTTCGCCCCGTCCTGAGAGCGCCTACATTTTGCCTAATAAAGAAAAACCGTTGACGTTAATTGCTAGTAACTTTTTCCTTAATAATAATTGTATGATTTTTGAAATTGTCGTGTAATTAGAGTGTAAACGGATATATATGCAATTTTCAGCTTTATACATGTAGCCGTTTTTGAAATAGTCCACGGGACAACATAGGTATAAAATGATTTTTTCAAAATAAGATTTCGTACTCTACTTACAAAGTTCTTTTAAATGAAACCCTCACGGGTAGAAAAAATATATTGTTTTGCCTCTCACTTGCGTGTTTGGGTACCCCCTTAACATTTCCATATAAATAATTTTAATTGCAATTTTTGGCTTTGTGTCACAGCTTGAGCATGCACTCTGAGGTTATTAACTTGTATGGTTAAAAAAAAAAGACTTAAAATTGATATAACCCGAAAACTTGTCATGACGAATCAAACGAGCCCAAACTCGATGGGTTTATCTTGTGTAGTTCACAAGCTCCTGTGGCCATCTTCCGTCTATGGTACCATATCATTGTATTGTCACCGAAGAAACATAAGTACACCAAATTGGAGTCCAATCGGACATCGGGAAGTGGGTTGCAAGATTTTATTACAGACCGACAAAGATACTATACGACAAAATTAAAAATATACTATAGACAAATAGGTGAAACTATATAGAAGCTTGTAAAATTGGACCAATGGTAGGTTTGATTCAAAATAGTTTAAAAACGGATTGTTCTTTTTACTCATTCCATTATTACATTAAAAAAATCTGTTTGATAGCAAACATTTGACCACTATCTCACCTGATGGAAAGCGACGATGCGGCCGAAGATGTAGCATGCCTGCTTAAAAGATACCTATTCATTCTTGACTTGAATTCCCAGATTATACCGTTCAGGAAACAAAGACGCGGGCAATGAGTTCCACTATGTTCTTTACTATGGTAGCACCTACATTTAAAGTAAACATTTTTTTTCACTAATCATAATATAATTATAATCTTATAATTGAGATAGATACTGAATATAAATAATAGTAGTAGAGCCTCAAACAGGATTTATAAATAATTGTATCTACAATATTGTAATATTTTATCTCGTGAGTATAATTATCATTGTATGACAATGGAATTAAAATGAAGAGCAAAGTTTTTAGACGTAGTAATGCAAAGATAAGTACTTCAGGATAAAAACAAGTGGAGTATATAATTACCAAGGTATCTACAGCATGGGTAAGTTATATATTTAAATATTATGTTATCTATACAAAACGAAAAACCAAGAAAAGAATTCATTCATTAGCAAACAAATATGAGTAGTTGTTTTTGAATTAAAACATTGTATGGGAGGGCTTTGAAATTCTGATCCGCAACCTTTTTGTGTGACAAAAAATGGGGTAAAAACTGTGATGAATACTTGGCTAAAATGTTTCCCTCTAATACAAAACTTTCACTTCTATCGTGTATCTTTATGATATACCCTGTTTTTTTTTCAATCTGGCGAAAGTCTGCGTCTGGTGAGAGCCTGTGTATTCCAGTTCTAGTGTGTTTACCAGCTTCGATCACATCGTCACTTACCATCAGGTGAGATAGTGGTCAAACAATAGCCTGTCACAAATAAAAAAAAAAAGTCAGAAATATCATATTATTATCCAAAGGTTGTCTGGAAGAGATCGCTCTTAGCAATAAGACCGCCCATTTTACCTATTTTTATAAGTTTCTCTGTAAGTTGTATTTATTTTTTGGTGTCAATAAAGAGTTTTTGTATTGTATTGTATTATTGTCGTAGCATATGTTTTGAAATATTAAAATTGGCTGCTTTATCCGCTTACGCTGACTATACAGTATGACATATAAGTGAATTCAATGTATGTTAAAAGTATTGGCCTTTATTAGCATAAAAAAAAGTCCGCGATGGCATATAATTTGTAGCATATCATATTTAGGCCAGAATATAACGTTTTTTTAAGTTAAAATATCGACCTATGTTTAGCCATCTAAATGGCTTTTGAGGCATTCTCTATTAATGCTTATCAAAATAAACTATTATGATTCCACGTCTTATATATTTTTAACGACTTCCCAAAAAAGGAGGAGGTACTACTCAAGTCGACTATATTTTTTTTTTATGTGTTTTACCTCATAGCTTCTCTCCACGTGAGCCGATTTCGAATATGTTTTTTAGTTTAAAAGATGTTGCTTTCTAATTGGTCTCATTTAAATTTGATCAAGATCTGATCAGTAGTTCTTGAAATATTGTCAATAATTTCTATTTTGTGGACTACTATGACGATGTTCTCGTTTACCCGACTTTAAAAGTTACCTCATAACTTCTTTCGTTGTGAGCCGATTTTGATGATTATTTTTTATTTGAAAGCTTTCATGTGGTCCCAATGAAAATTTGATCAAGATCTGATCTGTAGATTTTGAGTTATAGTAAATAATGCGTGTTTATTACATTAAATCTGATCAAGGCTCCAAAGATAAAGCGGTGAAGTCGTTTTTTTAGGCTTTGCTTGCGTTTAATTATATGTAGATCGATCTGCATACAAATTGTATCTACAAATAGTCTAGGAGATATTGTAAAATTAGTTTAGCGCAGTAATGACGGGATAATTGTATCACAGATTGAAGAACGGTTAAGTAGTAGGTACGTCATCCGACACTGTGCGTTAAAGAACAACGTAGTTGGACCACGGACAACAAACCGTTAGATACAAACTTGGATAGGAACGAGGTTCTCAACTCGTCCGATATTTATTTGTTAAGACGTTTATAGATTTTCCTTTTGTTGCTATTATTTATTATACGCAAACATTTGACTACTATCTTATCAACCTAACCCGGGCGGGTCACCTGGTGGTAGCTTTAATGTGATAAAAGCCAGCAAAAATAATTTTGTGCTGCCAATGTTTCGTTAAAGTGTGAGTCGTCGTTCGACAGTCCAAAGGACCTGGCGATGTAAAGAGAACGATTCTGTGAAGTTCAGGTTCTGGAAAAGCTATGTACTGAACCTCGGGATAATCGTTATCTGGTGAGTCATTGAGAAATCGCCTAAAAAATTTACTTGCATTATTATTACACTTTTTTGTGGTTAAGATCTAGCACAGCTTTATTCTAAGTATGATATTATAGAGTAGCTATTTGAAAAACACCTTTAGATTTATTTTATCATTATGAATTACCATTTACGATCTATAACGATTTAAAGTTGGTTAGCAACCATTCTCATTCACGGATTTCAAATAAGAGTATTGTTTGAAGTCCTTGTTCTCACTTAATTTTTTAACACTTATAATACATACAGCTATGATAAAGTTATACAATCTCATAATAGTCGCGTAATCGTACTAATATTATAAATCCGAAAGTTTGTGTGCAAGTGTGTGTATAAGTATGTTTGTTCCCTCTTCACTCTTTAACGGCGGAACATAACACACATTTTAATTAAGATAATACGTATAATAGCGGGCGAAACCGTGGGGCACGGCTAGTATCTTATGTATTAGCGTAGCTGCTACTAACAAAAAGGCTCATAAAACATATATATAGTAATAAGTCGCAGGCGCAGCCCCGGGGACAGCCAGTCAGTAACAAATGTTTACGGTTCAGTAACGGTTTCCTTATCAAGAATTCAATCCTAGTTTGGATGCTGAAACTTCCTGGCGATGCGATTAATAATATGACAAAGCTCAAAATAATTCATACTGTCGTAAACACCCGACACAAAAGTTCACACAACTTTAAAAATAAACGACATTTGCTATGAGCAAATATCTCAGTTTCTATTCTTACTCCAATCCAATATATTCTCTTTGATTTTAGCGGAGTTTTTTTATTGTATATAAGTAGAAGTGTACATATACATACAGATAGAGAGCATATAATTTGATGTAATGGAGGATTTCAGTAAATCTAAAGGAACTCAGACATGTTATTCAAATGTGCGGCGAGCATCGTGCAATTCAATTCGGTATGTTTTTCCATCTATCACTATTAATTTTAGTTTTGTACTTTATTCTAGTTATTTTTGTTTAGATTTAATTTAGTTTCTAATTCAATTAATTTTATATCTATGTGATAAGAAAGAAACATCTTACTTGTCGAACTACAATAATATTAGTGTGTATTCATGTAAAGAGACCTTATTAACTTGTAATAATTAAACGCAAGCAAAGCTTAAAAAATCCGATTTCACCGCTTTATCATCGGAACTTTGATCAGATTCAATGTATAAACACGCATTATTGACTATAACTCAAAAACAAGAGATCAGACCTTGATAAAATTTCAATGGGACTACATAAAAAGCACCAGCTTTCAAATAAAGAAAGAATCATCAAAATCGGCTCACAACGAAAGAAGTTATGAGGTAACTTTTGATGTCGGGTAAACGAGAACATCGTCAAAGTACGCATTATTCGTCACAAAATAGGCATTATTGGCGATATTTCAAGAACTACGGATCAGATCTTGATCAAATTTTAATGTAGTAGGGCTTCACACTGAACGCTGAAACTTACGTATAATATACGTTATATACTTTACTTGAACAACAAATACAGAAATCAAACATTTATTATATAGAAACAAACGCATTCACACTCAACGCCCTACACTAAGCTCAAAGACTTGTATCGTGGGTGCTGGAAACATTTACATATCACACTCATAACCACACCCAGACCCAGAAGCACAATCAATGTCCCTTGGGAAAAAAGTTATAAGCAAGTAAACTTGAAAGTTTTTCTCTATGAGGCAAAATGTAGGCGAGAGATCTCAGTTCAGGTTATATTAATTTGTATAGGTACTTGGGTATACATAACCAAGCGCCTATACATATTATTCTTTAATCACGCATTTATCGTCAACTAGCTGCGCTCCGCGGTTTTACCCGCGTAAGTCGACTGCGGGAATTCCGGGATAGAAAGTAGCCTATGTGTTAATCAGGGTATCAGCTACCTCCATACCAAATTTCATTAAAATTAGTTCAGTCGTTTGAGCGTGAAAAAGAAGATACAAACACACTCACAAGCTTTCGAATTTATAATATAAATGTAATTTATTATGCTTGCGGAGTATTATTTTCATGAGTAGGTAAACCTATATAGTAATTTGATAAAAACTCACGCACATTTAGAACTATTTAATTAAAATTCAAACGGGAATTAGCGTACTTACGGGTTGTCGATGTCTAAATTGACATCGACGTTTCGGCTTCGGATAAGCCACGGTAATTCCCGTTTTAATTTTAATTTAATTAACCTATATAGGTAACTTTAATTTAACATACAGGATACCAAACGAAGAATTAAGTAATGTACTTAATACATTTTAATAAATTCTGCAACGTGTCTTATGTCAACTAAAACTAGTGAATACATAAAATTATATGTAATAGAATAAGTTAAACGCAAGCAAAGCTTAAAAAACCGACTCCACCGCTTTACCTTAGAACCCCTTGATACGCATTATTGAGGATTACTGAAAATGAACTGTTTACGTTAGATCTTGATCAAATTAAATGATACCACATGAGAAGCACCAGATTTCAAATAAAAAAGAAACAAAATCGGATCACCTAGATATAAGTCATAAGGTAACACGCAAATTGAGAACCTCCTCTTTTTTGTGAAGTCAGTTAAAAATTAAATTTTTTTTTTAAAAGGCGCGGCTTATTTATTTAACTGTCGGTGCAGGAAATTGGGTAATTTTTGTACAATCCTTCAAACCTATTTACCAAGTTATAATTTACTTTTATCAATTATTCAAACGGCGAAACAGTAGGTATATCTATAATATACAATACAGAATGTTATGACAAGGCTTAAGTTCCATAAATGATTAATAACATGCGACATTTGCATATATGCATACCTATTAATAGCGTTCCCTAGGTATGATAAAATAAGCCATTACCAACAAAATTTGTGGACGCTTTTTTCTGTGGAAAATGTTTCTAGAAATTTAATTTCATAATTGACGCGGTGTCCCTTGAGATAATACTGCCACCGCAAATTAGAGTTATCCACTTATGAAACCCAAATTGAATGTTGGTACTTTTGCAAACTCGATTCCATTTAGTTGTCCTTCGGCACTATGAAGCGACACGTGAGGTATTTGAAATATATTTTTCAAAAATAGGAAACAAAACATAATTTAGTAAAAGAGTTTTTTCTTTTGCCGCGAAACTGAAAATATGGCGTTGTTAATTTTATATATTTTTTAAAACCTGTTATTCTTTGAGTGTTAATGTGTAATACTGGTGAATTATTAAGTATTATTAACCGTTAATACTTTGTAAACGTGTACGTGTAAAACATAAGTGTAGGCAAATCATATAAAGATGAAAAACGTGATTTTCGCCTTCGCTCCAAACCTCCAATAGAAGTTCTAGTAAAGTTTCTACTACTTTACTAGAGCATGACTTGACTATGACTGGACCTTGATTTTGACTGTGACGTGTGACTAGGACTTTTAATATAAAATCACTTGAAATGTATAATTTCTTGACACTGGCTAAATGCTCAAGATTGCGAAGCCAAAATCAAAAGGAATAAAAAATAAAAAATATTTTTTACAGATCGGCCAGCGTTGGCAGAGACACGGAAAATGATTTGGAAAAGAGTAATGACCAGGTTGAGCCTCGAAAACTGTCTAAGCTCATGAGAAGACGTAATTTCATCAAGGAATATCTTGTAGATTACACTGAGAATTCTAATCTCCATGGGCTGAAGTATATCGGTGAAAAAGAACGCACTTTTGTGGAAAAGTAAGTGGCTTCTGTGATAAATAACTTAAATAAATAATACACTTTTATTCACTGAAGTATCATAGCATAAATGAGTACATAAAGGATTAAAATTACGCTATACATTCTATTATGGCATTAATTATGGACACTACATAAGCTGTTAATTATGAACAACTATAAAAACTATATAGTGGTCAAATGCTAGCCTATCGAGTATAAAAAAAATCTGGAGATTTTTAGTTCGCACATGAAAGCTTGCAAGCTCGCGATGGGCGATGCAGAGTGTAATGTGTTTATCAGCCTATGTATGAATATACGTTTATTCCTTTGTGGCGTTCTAGAGACCAAACGCGTGGGCCGATTTTGATTACTGTCACTTAAGACATGGCACCAACCAAAATTCAATATGGCGACAATCAGACGTCATATTGTAAAAAATAAAAACGAACTGTGTTTAGTATATCACTAATTAGGTATTTTAAAATCATATTTAGGTCACTCTTATCGTTTTCCTTTTCAAAAGACCTTTTAAGATCTATAACGATTTAAAGTTGGTAAGTAACCATACTCATTAAAACTAAAAAACTGTGATAAAAAAATATGTAATGAGTAAAGTGAAAAAATTAGTTGACGACTTGGAACACTTTTTACGCAGTAAGGTTTGTAATTTTTTTTTTGTAAGTTTATTGACTCGTTACATATTCCATATAATAATACAGTGTTCTAGTTTTACAGTCTGAAACCACAGAAGAGAGATTCTACGTAAAAAAATCCCTCTTCTGTGTCTAAAACAATTAGTTTTTGGAACTAATCTCTTTATTGCACGTCACACTTTGGCGAATGTAAGCCCAAAAAACCGACACAACTCTAACCTTTTACTATGTTTTATGAGTAGAAAAAAATCTAAACGCCGAAGGATGATTGATACTCTTGAAAAGATTTTTGGTAAATTGGGTATTTGAGGAAATTCTATAAAATAAAACACACAGAGCCTGAATGAACATACTTAATTTAATTACTCCTAAACATTGATTAATTAATTGTGCCTGTTATTACAGTGAAAAGAACTTCTTCAATCGGGTGTCCCACGACACCCCTGGTTTTTATGTGTACTTACTTATTTTTTTTACAGGGTATTTTGGCTTTTCGTGTTCATTTGTTGTGTAGTGCTCTGCGCTGGTCTTATAAGGAAAGTTTGGATAAAATGGAATGAGAGTCCAGTGATTGTGAGCTTTGCTGAGAACCCGACACCGGTTTGGCAGGTAACCAAGGAGTTAACACTTTTCCTTAAAAAAACCGCTTTAACACCCACAGCCCCACACAAAGTTCGGTGACTTGTGTCGTGGGTGCATTCACATCAAACATATAATCACAACCAGAACCAGAAACACAAATTTACCATGGGGAGAAAATGTGTGTTCCCGCCGAGAATCGAAGCCGATACCTCTGTATAAGAGGCGAACTCTCACTCTCTCTTCTCTCTTTCTCTAAGCCAATTGCCTATTTGCTTAGTTGAGCGAGAGTTAAAATCTCGGGTAACGAAAATAGGACATGATGATCTTAGATATGATTCTAAGAGAAATGCAGCCCTTACTCAACAAACTTTGTGTGCAAAGGACTCGATAACGTATGGGTCACAATATCATGTTATAATTACAGCAGATTCACATGGTGTAACTAAATGAAAGATACATAACTACATAAAAAAAATATCTAGGTTTGTGGTTAGTAAATTATTTGGAGAAGTCCGCTGGCCAACTTATTGTTTCGATATCCTTAGACTGTTGCTGAAATATAATATTCCTAGAATAGCAGTCGTTGTCGATGGTTCGCTAATCGCAATGGATGCTCCTTGCAAAAAACTGAAATTTTATATAAATTGTAAATTACAATTACTAATTTGTAGATACAATAGTGTCATCGAAATCTACAGGCGTTTTCTGCACGTGTAAACGTTTATTAAACAGCATTTGTAATGGTAATGTTTGTAATGTTTTTACTTGTAAAATTCTTACATAATTGTAAGGTTTATTAAACAGCGCTTGTCATAAAACTTTACAAATATATTGGATTGTAACGCTTATTAAAACAGGGCCCAGGGTAATATACACCATATTGGAAGTTGGAACTCTTCAACGACTAGGCTACTTATACATTTTCATTACCTGATAATATGTACTAAATGTTATTATTAGAAATGCCCGTTGGCGTGTGGGCGAGCGATCGCTTCCTAAGCAGGGGTTATCGGGTACGATTCCCGGCGGGAACACAACCCAAGGAAAATTTGTGTTTCAGGTTGTGATTGTGAATGTGATGTGTCTGTTTCCGGCACCCACGACACAACCCATACAAATTCGTTTTTTTTAATCCTTCGCTCTACATTCGGGATTTATTTTAGAATCTTTCGCTTGCTCAGGTTTCAATTTTAGCATTCGCAGTTAACTAACTTTGCTTTCTTTGACATTGTTGTATAACTATATTTCATTGTGTATGTTCGCAGAATAAATTAGTGTCAAGAACGACTCACCTTACTGTTTCCAGATACCGTACCCAGCTGTCACTGTCTGCTTTGAAACTAAGGCAATGCAAACGAAATTCAACTTTACGAAGTATTATCATTTGTACTATAATAACGAGACTTATGACAGCCTTAATGAAACGGAGTAAGTGGACCAACTATTACTAATTACCAGCTAGAAGGTCTTGAATATATTGTCCACCGAGGTAAAAGAATCATTGGCGATAAGTAGTAAGCTAGTCGAGTCCAAAATGCAGTTTCAGTCGCCGACGTAAGGTAGCAAGCCGTACAGATAGGCTTGCTACCTTATTTTCTATCGCTCATATTTTAGAGATGTAATGCCATTTCTATTGCATTTTTACCATCCAACAGCAAGATAAACTATCATCCATTTTTGGTAACATACCTTCAGTTCAGTCGAGGCGTTTCGGTTCTACATTTATCATCCGTACAGCGTAGGAGTGGAACTCCTCGCCTGCGTCTTTGTTCCTCGAACAGTTTAATCTGAGTGTCCTCAAGTCTAGAGTGAATATATAACTTCCAGGCAAGCTTGTTTCATCTTCAGCCGCATCGTCACGTCCAATCACATGAGATAGTGGTTAATTGTTTGCCTACCAAACATTTTTTTTTTTTTTTAATAGGACGACTGCATTTAGCCGTTTCACTAACTTTGGAAACAACTTATAATCATATAACAAGATAAGTATTGAATAAAATATAGATTAGGACAATCACAAAAAAACAACTCGTTTTAAATTAATTGATACAGGTATTTTTCATTAATTTCGTAGACGTTACCTTTTTGAAGATGTTGCGATGGTGTGTGATGATCACTTGGCTCCACCGAGCGGTCGTAAGTTCTCTTCGGGAGCGGAAACTATCGAAAATATTAAAGAGGTAATATATTCAAAGTTATTAAAAATACTAATAAGTAAGTAATATTAAATGTATAAATATTTATTTTATATTTACGTTTTTTGTTCCCTCTTCACGCTTTAACGGCTAAGCGGATTTGGATGAAATTTGGAATGTACATAGCTTATACCTAGGATTAACACATTGGCTACTTTTAACTTGCGAAGTTGCGGGGCACGGCTAGTATTTGATATGTGGCACAATACAATAAATGGAAATGAAAAATTCATCATTAAACTCAATATAGACTATATATGGCACAATACAATAAGTGGAAATGAGAAATTCATCATTAAACTCAATACCTGAGTATATTGTACTCATACCCTGAGACATCAAATGTTAAATATCTTTTTATAATTATTTTATAAAGGTCTCCCCTAACTTGACCGATGTCTTCTTCGGATGCAAGTGGAAAGATACGCCGGGGGAAGATTGTTCTGACCTCTTCTCGCCTATATTGACTGAGGAAGGACAATGCTACACTTTTAACACACTGGGTGCTAATGAGTTATTTAGAGTTGAGAAGTGAGTTTAGTATAATTATAATTTCTATTTCTTGTTACTATTCATCTTTATTCTGAAGTAATGGTAATGTAAAATATAACAGCAACATTTGAGTTTTCACTAAAATGTAGAGAAAGGTTTTTTTCTTTATAATATAAGTAATATACTTAGAGTAGTACAAAAATTATGATTAACCTTCTATAGCTAAAATAGGTGTTGTCTTATTTGGACTGAAGTAATTTACTTATTTTAAACTTAAGAGCCATTTCACGCGTTCAGTGAATAGCTTATGAGTATGAGTATCGAAGATTTTGAGCGCCTTATTTACTATCTTGGGAAAAGATTTCATACTGTTTTATAATTGTTTAAATAAAGATCCATCTTTGGAATTGTCACATAATGTAACAGATTTTTTAAAATATCTCTAATTATTTTATAATATTCAATTTCAGAACTTAGTTTTACTAAAAACGACATTAGTAAAATGTAAGCTTCTTATACATTGATTAAAATTAATTGAGTCGATTAGTTAAACATGGCTAAATATCATTACGTAATAATTTTTATTCACGTTTATTAATAAAAAAAACAATATAAAAACCCCATTTAAACTTTATTTTCTTCCATTTTTTATTTAAAATAATTACATTCCTGACCCAAATCTTGTGTGTTTATGTGACTTTGGTCATTATTGAATCTAAATCAAAAGTTAAAAAAATAATGAATTTATTACATTACTCACAAAATAATATTTATCGTAACTCGAAACTGCTATAAATTACAATGCAAATGCAAGCGCCCAACATTTTGCGAAATGGCTCTTAATTGTCAAGTGAAAAAATAAGACAAGATAATAATATAGTTTAGTACCTAGCTTTTGTTTATTTATCTAAAGTAATGTTACACTAAACTAATATTATATTTCTCTAAAAGCTTGCACACGGATTACAAATATCTGGAACACAATAAAACAGCTCAATCCTGGACTTTGGAAGGAGGTTATGGAAAATCAGAACCCATTGAAACATATCCGCATAGGGGCTCGGTAGGTTGCTTAGTTAAATTGGTTTATTTTACCGCGGGTTCCCACTGCCGAAACATTTTACATGCTAAGTTGCGAAACTTGTCGCTTGAGTCAGAATTCGAAAAACGCCGCTTCCTAGTAAGAACTTAGGTTGAGAGGTCTGACCCCTTAATACGTACTTATAAGGCTATCATGCCAAACCCTGTCAAAAGCCTTCGAGATGTCAAGAGAAATGGCTAGCGTTTCTCCATGCCTCTCTGTGACTTCACTCCAGATGTGTGTGGCATACGCTAGAAGATCTTCGGTTGACCGGTTTTGACGGAATCCGTATTATCGGTCGTTAAGGAGGAATTTCGCTTCTAGGTATGCCAGGAGCCTGTTGTTCAGAGCACGCTCCATACTCTTGCAAAGTATGGACGTGTCCGAGATTGGCCTAAAGTTGTCAGGGTCGGCACGACTACCTTTTTTAGGCACGGGTTGCACGTTAGCTTGCTTCCAAGATTTTGGCACATTTCCGGTTTTAAAAGAGAGACGGAATAGACGTGTTAAAATAGGAGCAAGCTCAGGACCACATGTCTTCAGCATTATGGCTAAAGGACCACTGGCTTTGTTCTCGTCTAGATTTAGCAGTGTTTTACGAACCTCGGTTTCTATTGTTCGATTTTATAATGCTCTAAAGCGTATCCGCAAGTTTTACTTCTTACGTAGTATTCCGTGGTTGTACCGCGCCTTAGGCATGAACGAGGCGGCGCAGAGTGAGAGGCAAAGTAGGCCGTTCCACTCTAATCCCGTCAACGGCTTCTGAACTAATATCTTTCCTTCCCATCCCCCGACTTCCCGCGCATTCCTAAGGCGCAATACAGCGGTTTCGGTTAAACTATATCAAAATTGTACAGAAAACAGTTCTTATCTTACCATATTTTTTGTAGATGTTTCGGCTGTGGAAGCCCACGTTTATTTATAAAAATATAACTATGTTTAGGTATGTTACTCTATAATGATGAAACTTTTGCTTACTTGTAATTGCTTATAATCAAAACATAAGAGATAACGATGACTCTGCTAAGTGAATAAATATGTACTTATCAGTAAAAATTCAATAATATTTTTACGATAAAAGTAGAATAAAAATGGTTATTTATTATTTGCGAATCTACCTTTATTCTGCATTTAATGAAAGAAAATGCTGGCACTTATTTGTCTCATTGCGTTGCAATTCAGGAAGGCAATGCCAGCAGCATGATGTAAACCTACGCAGTTACCTATAAGCTCGGTGGCTTGTAGGTCTTTTGCTATATGCAGTTTTAATTGTTTTAGGAAATATAGGTAATTGGCACGTAGGTTGGGATATATGAAGCGATATTTCTTCTTCGTTATATATTTTTTTACATAAAAATCTTTTACAGGGCTATGGCGTTAAATCCGGGCTAACATTTCTATTAAAGGCATTTAAAATAGATTTGGACTACTTGTGCAAGGGACCGGTACAAGGCTTTAAGGTAGTGTTTATTTTATCTACCAATATAGTATCCTAAAATTTTATTTTTCTTAACCATCACTTTATTAATTTTGATTGTAGATTCTTCTACACAATCCTGCGGAGTTGCCAAGGCTTTCTCAACAATATTTCCGATCGCCATTGTCGCAAGAAGTCGTTGTAGCTGTGAAGCCGAAAATGATGACCACTGCTGAAGGGCTCAAGCCTTATGACCCTACACGGTACAGTTTCAAAGCCTGAAACCGCGGACATACAAATGAATAAATGAATGAATGAACTCATTTATAGTGCCAAATAAATATTTAATTAATGAAATATTTATTTCGCATTATAAACAAGATAAACATAACATAAAATAGACAACAAAAACAGCTTACAAAGAAACAAAGGTTAAGGGAAAATAAAACATAACAAAAAAAGTGCCAAAATAGTCGTGGCTAAGCATTTTTGCCAAGTGTAACACTAGGAGCTGATTTTCCATACTACCCCGTGATATTATAATGATGGTAGTTTTTTCGACCGTGACTGATTTAAACATTTTTACAGGCTTTTATTTAGGTTCACTGTCCCGTTGTCAATCTATTTGACGGTCTGTAATCAAACCTTGCAATATAAATTAAATTAGATCCCCCTTCCCGATGCGCGATGTCCGATTGGATTCTTTGGATTCCAATTTGGTGTACTTATTGTGTACTATGTCAGTACAATGATATGGTGCCATGGAGCTGGTCTGATGATGGAGGCGGGAAGAAATGGCCATAGGAACTTCTGAACTAAACAAGATAAATCCATCGAGTTTGGGCTAGTTTGATTACTGTGGTTATATAACTTTTTAATCCTTTTTTACCGACTTCCCAAAAAAGTCAGGCGGCACGGCACTCAAGTCGACTGTATTTTTTTTTTTATGTGTGTTACCTCATAACTTCTCTCCACGCAAGCCGATTTCGAAAATTTTTTTTTAGTCTGAAAGATGTTGCTTTCTAATTGGTCCCATTTAAATTTGATTAAGATCTGATCAGTGGTTCTTGAAATATCGTCAATAATAATGCCTATTTTGTGGACTACTTTGACGATGTTCTCGTTTACCCGACTTCAAAAGTTACCTCATAACTTCTTTCGTTGTGAGCCGATTTTGATGATTATTTTTTTATTTGAAAGCTGGTGCTTTCCATGCGGTCCCATTGGTCAAGATCTGATCAGTAGTTTTTCAGTTATTATCAATAATGCGTGTTTTATACGTTGAATCTGATTAAGGTTCCGAAGATAAAGGCGGTGAAGTCGGTTTTTTTAAGCTTTGCTTGCGTTTAATTATTATTTTCCTGAATCGGTCCTAATTTTACAAATCTACTGCGAATTTCAGGTATAACGCATTGGCGTCATCACGTATTTACGTATTAGATAGTATTGTTTATAACCTCATACTATATTTAGTTTTTCCTGCACTTCAAACTTCAACTTGTTTATGTTTTTACTGCGGTTTGTATTTAGTTATTATTGATGTTTTCAGGCGGCAATGCTTTTTCCCCACGGAACGCTATCTTCGATACTTCAAAGTATACACGCAAGCTAACTGCGAGATGGAGTGTTTGTCCAACTTTACATACACTAGATGCGGGTGCGCACACTTCGGCATGCCGCGTGAGTTAATTTATGTCGTCATAAACATTTCTATCCGTAGTGATAAATTTAGAAAGGAAAAATTATTGCTTGAGGCGGGATTTGAACCCTATGGCCGCGGGTTCAAATCCCGCATCAAGCGATAATTTTTCCTTTCTAAATTTACCACTATAGTTCTGCCTAGCTGCTAAATAAAATCAATTTCTATCCGTCTTTCTGTCTGTTTGAAGCACCCGTTGTCTTAGTAAGGTGTGCGTTTGCAGCATCGGGGTTCGATTCCCGGCTGGAGCACAAGTTTTCTCCCGAAGGAAATTTGTGTTACTGGTTCTGGTTGTGATTGTGTATGTAATTGATTCCGGCACCCATGACATAACATCTAACTTAGTGGCTGTGAGTGTGAAAGCGTTTGTTTGTTTCGTTGGTTTGTCTGTTCTGTTGTTTGATCTAACATAGTATAATCACATAATACTCAATAGTTTAAGTAATATACTAATTTAAATTTACGTTTACTTTGCAGGTGGACCCAACATGACTGTCTGTAATTCTGGTAGTATGGCGTGCATAAAAAAGTCTCAGAGTGAGTACTGAATCTTTGAGTAAGTGTCAAGTGGACAAAAATGTTTTTTTATTAAAACACAAAATCGTATACGAAACGATTATACGACTCTATTACTGCCTCATGACGAAATAAGTCCCCATTCATACATTTTCCCTTACACGTTTTGAATAAATAGGACAACACCAGTTATAAATTTGGCAGAAACTGCGTTATAAAACGAAATGCTATAAAAATAATAAAGGCTATCTATGACTTCGCCCAATATACGCATGTTTATCTTTTTACCGACTTCCCAAAAAAGGAGGAGGTACTCAAATCGACTGAATTTTTTTTTTTTTATGTTTTTTACTTCATATCTTCTCTCTACGTGAGCCGATTTCGAAAATTTATTTTTAGTTTGAAAGATGTTGCTTTCTAATTGGCCCCATTTAAATTTGATCAGGATCTGATCAGTAGTTCTTGAAATATCGTCAATAAGGTCTATTTGTGACGAATAATGCGTACTTTGACGATGTTCTGGTTTACCCGACTTCAAAAGTTACCTCATAACTTCTTGCGTTGTGAACCGATTTTGATGATTCTTTTTTTATTTGAAAGCTGGTGCTTTTTATGTAGTCCCAATGAAATTTGATCAAGTTCTGATCTCTAGTTTTTGAGTTATAGTCAATAATGCGTGTTTATACATTAAATCTGATCAAGGTTACGATGATAAAGCGGTAAAGTCGGTTTTTTTAAGCTTTACTTGCGTTTAATTATTATTTACAAACTTTATATATATATAGCATGGATTTTGTATTATATTCTAAAACTTATGATTCTTCGAGTGCTGTTGTGTAATAATGGTGGATTATATAATGGTAAAAAATATATATAATAGTGGTTAAAAAACATATGTAATGCAAAATCGACGGCGACAATTTTTTACTTTCACGGCAGTTTTTTTTTATCCTTTGTTTAGGTACCTAATCATATAGTATACACAGATGGTATAATATATATATATAAGTAAAAGCACAAGCGTATAAGAATTAGCTACCTTCAAACAACAGCTTTCTTTGAAGTCGCCTGTAATACGGTCTTGTTCAAGCATTTTAACTGATTTCAAATAAGTAAGTCAGAGCCTCAGAGGTATGTTTTAAATCTATGTCAGAGGTATTTATTATCATTATTATGCTATAACGCAATATATGTTTATGATGTGATTTCCTTTGGAGATTTCTCTGAACCCTCTGTTTACTAATATCGGCAAACATAAATAAAACATAATAAGCATGTTTCTTAAAAACAAATACCGTAACTACTGATCTGATTGAAAGCATCCGACTCCATTAAGCAGTGAACGCGGATAAAAGAAAAAGAAATTGGCAATAATTTATGTGATTACAAACAAACGTATTCACGCTCATAGCCTCACCAAGTTCAAAGACTTGTATCGTGGGTGCCGGAAACATTTACATATCCCACACACACTCACTCAGGACCAGAAGCACAAATATCCCTTAGGAAGGCAAGCTATGCGACTATGTGGTAATTACAGTGTCAATTTTCTCTCATAATAGCTGGTGGGAAATTATAACCGTGTGTAAAAATAGTCAATAGCATGAGAGCTATCTTACTTATGTCATACTCATTAGTTTCACATCTATACTAATATTATAAAGAGGTAAAGTTTGTTTGTTTGTTTGTTTGTTTGTTTGTATGTAAAAGGTAATCTCTGAAACTACTGATCCGATTCTGAAAATTCTTTCACCAATAGATAGCTACACTATCACTGAGTGTCATAGGCTATGTTTTGTTAGGATAGAAGTTAGTTATCAGTTCGAAATAATAATATTCGTAAGACAAGTCGGAGAAAAATTTGCTAACTTTCCGCTTTATCGGCGTACGCTGACTAAACGGTAAGACATAGTTAAATACAATGTATGGCAAAAATGTTGGCCTTCATGAGTTTTACAAAAAAGTCCGCGACAGCATATATCTAACATGTATGTATAGCTCAGAAAAAATACTTTTCTTTGTTAAAAATCTGAAAAAAAAGCGGCCTCTGTTTAGTTGGCTTTTTGAGACATTCAGTATAAATCCTTATCTAAATAAACTATTTCATCATCTTACGTAGTTCATGTAGATACATTTTGCTTTTTACTGCATATCATTTGGATAAATAGTCTATGAGGAATCGTGAAATTAGTTTCACGGAAGTCCGCCCGTGAACGGGACGGGTCAGAAATGTACCGACACGTACTACGAATTCCACACATTAAAAAATAGTGTCTTCTATTTCGTTGGCTTTTTTTAAGTATTTAATATTAATCCTTATCAAAAAAACCTATTTCATCGGCTGACGTAGTTCACGTAGATGCAATTTGCTCTTTACTGCACATAATTTGGACCTATAGTCTAGGAGAAATCGTTAAATTTATTTGAGGGTGAAATCACAGAATGGAACAGTTACTGCGTAATCCGGCATACGTCTATGTTTTGAACCGACTAACATAAGAAGGAGGATATAAATTCGACTGTTTTTTTTTGTTTAGTCTTATCATTGAACTTTGAACTGCCCGCTGGCGTAGTTAGGTGGGCGTTTGCCTTAAAAGCACCGGGTTTGATGCCCGGTGGGAACACAGGTTTTTTCCCACGGGAATTTGTGTTTCTGGTTTTGAGTATGTTGTGAATGTTGTGTGAATCTTGGATGTTTACAGCCCCATGATACAAGTCATTGAACTTAGTGTGGGGTTAAAGCGTTTATGGGTATGTTTTTTAATATTTACTACCCGGCCAACGCCGGGCGGGTCGTTCCTGAACTTTGAATTGCTCGCTGGCGTAGATGGGTGCGCGTTCGCCTTCAAAGCAGCGGGTTCGATTACCGGTGGTAATTTAACTAGAAAATTTCTCTCCACGAGAAATTTGTGTTCCTGGTTTTGAGTATGTTGTGAATGCTTTGTGAATCTTGGATTTTTACGGCCCCCCGATACAAGTCATTGAACTTAGTGTGGGGCTGTGAATGTGGAAGTGTTTATTTGTATATTTTTTAACCGGGCGACGACGCCGGGCGGGTCATCTTTTGAACTGTCTACTCGCGTAAATGGGTGCGCGTTTGCCTTCAAAGCAGCGAGATCGATTCGCGGTGGTAACAGAAGTTTTCTCCCTACGGGAAATTTGTGTTCCTGGTTTTTAATATGTTGTGAATCTTGGATGTTTACGGCCCCACGCTACAATTCACTGAACTTACTGTGGGGCTGTGAATGTGGAAGTGTTTATGTGTAGATTTTTTAACCGGGCGACGCAGGGTGGGGAATCTTTGAACTTTGAACTACCCACTGGCGTAGATGAGTGCGCATTCGTCTTAAAAGCAGCGGTTTCGAATCTCGGTGGGAACACAATAACAAAAGTGTTTTTCCCCACGGGCAGTTTATGTTTCTGGTTCTGGGTATGACGTGAATGTTGTGTGTGGTGTTAATGTTTACGGCCCCACGACACAACTTATAGTACTTTTACAGTGGGGCTGTGAGTGAGAAAGCGTTTATGTGTAAGCTTTTGTTTACCCGGGCAACGCCGGGCGGGTCAGCTAGTTCATAATAAGTTTATAAATCTATTATACTATTCATATTATAAATCTTGGCGCCCAACTATAGGTAGGTAGGTAATTAGACCTAATTAGAAAACCTACCTAACTCTTAAAGACTGTAATGTGAATTATCCTAATACTAGTAGTGCCCCGCGGCTTCGCTCGCGTTAATTAAGTTAAAAAGTAGCCTATGTGTTAATCCTAGGTATAAGCTATGTTCATTCCAAATTTCATCCAAATCCGTTCAGCCGTCTCATAAAGAGAGAACAAACATACTTACACACAAACTTTCAGATTTATAATACTTATTAGTATGATTATTCATATGCATTACATGTATCGGAGTAGGCCGATTCCCTAAATGTCGCATAACACCCGGTGGGAGACAATAGTCTCCAGGGTAAGGAGACAAAATTCCTTCCGCGGATCAGAAAGCCGGAGAGATAAAAGCCTACGAATGAGGTGGTATGACTTCTTGTGAGACCGCATGGGGCGGTATTCACCCACTGCAGAACAGCAGTTTTAAAAAAAATAAAATCATTTGATAAGGGCGGACGTTATCAACACAACGTGTAAGCTAACTGCAATGTTAGACTCGTTGGCCGTTTCAAACTATTTCGGTGGATGGCGTCACATGTCCCCATAAGACGTCAATAAAAAGGGAGGATAATTTCGTCGCTTTAGGCTTGAGTAACTCAGCGCTTAGAGCTTTAGGGCATGACACCCTATGGCCGCGAGTTCAGTCCCCGCCTCAAGCGATAATTTTTTCTTTCCAAATTTTACCCTTTAGCAGAATAGTAGCCGTGAGCAAGATTGACATCCCTGGTACCTATAGAAATATAACGGCTTTGATACTGCTACAACTGACGACAACATATCTATTGTAACCCATTCTTAACCGACTTCGAAAAAAGGAGGAGGTTCTCAATTTGACTTTTTTTATGTGCTTTTTCAAGCTGAACTGATTTTGATGATTCTTTTTTATTTGAAATCTGGTGCCTCAAGGGTTTCGAAGATAAAGCGGTGATGTTGATATTTTTCAGCTTTGCTTGCGTTTAATTAATTTTTCTAATTCTAGTGGAACTCGTGACAATAGAAATACAAAGCGGCCTGGACAGCATGTCTTCCAACAATACCCTCGACGATTCTCTCCGCGAAGTATCCTCCAAGTGCCAATGTCTGCCCGCCTGCACCTCAATCGAGTACGAGGCGGAGACGTCTCAGGCAGATTACGACTGGAGAGCCATCTATAGAGCCTACGAACAGAATATATCTGCGGAAATGGAACAGTAAGTATCGAAATTATCACACTGCCCGTTGGCTTAGTTGGGTAAGTGTTCGCCTTCTAAGCAGTATCGGGTCCGATTCCCGGCGGCAACACAAATTTTCTCCCCAATGAAAATTTGTGTTTCTGGTTCTGGTTGTGATTGTGTGTGATGTGAATGATTCCAGCACCCACAACACAAGTCATCAATTTTTGTGTGGGGCTGTGAGTGTGAAAACGTTTATATGTTACACTAATATTATAAAGTTGAAAGTTTGTGAGTGTGTTTGTTTGTTTGTTACTTTTTCATGCTCAAATGGATGGACCATTTTTTATTAAATTTACTATGGAGGTAGGTAGCTAACACCCTAGATCAACACATACTTTTTATTCCGGAATTCGCGTGGGTCCGAGACTTACTCGGGTAAAACCGTGAGGCGCAGCTAGTTTACTTAATAAATTTGAAAATTAGAAATTAATTTATAATACCGAAATTAATTATAAGAATATCTAAGTAATTGGCTATATCCTAATAGGTTGTGCCTTTAATGCTTTGTACTAGGTAGGTACAGGCTGAAATATCCTGCTATAGTGTTTTAAAAACACGCAATTTGTGTTATCCGGCTTAGATTGTAAAGGATGTAGGAGGGTATGATATAAATAGCACTAAAGATATTAGGTAGATGATTGCACAATGCTCAGCTATAAACGTAGTAAAGTGACCTTCAGGACTCGGTCCAGGATGCCCGTGCACATCCTAGTGTGAAGACTCGTGACCTTTTATGTAAGTTATTATTACCATCAACACTCCACCGGTTGATCGCGATTTGAGTGGAACTCTTTACTTGTCTCTACTCTTTACTGTGCATATGTTTACACTATACTATAGACAAGCAACTTCTATCTCATCTAATGGAAAGCGGTGATGAGGCAATTCAGAAACTGTCTAATGAGTAAACTACTACCTATTCACTCTAGAATTGAAGACTCCCAGATTCAGGGATAAATGATGCGGACAGTCAGTTCCGCTCCTTCGCCGTAAGGATGATGAAGTAGAAGTGGAATGCTTCGACTGAACTAGAGGTATGTCAACCATAAACGCCTTCTCTTCTTTCGGAACCAGTAAGACGGCTACATATAGCTGGGGTCAAGGGATTGTACCTATATAGTTTTCTATTTTCTAGTTTTTCTCAACTTTCAATGTATGAAGTTTTGTAGTTTGTTTCGGTCGAATCGTGATACAAAACTAATTCTAAATGATCATAACAGGGCTACTCCACTCAAGGTTGGCTCCTAAAAGCTTGTTTTATAAATTATATCTTTACTATTAAGTATAGATCACGTCTTTAATTCATTTAACTATTTCAGCCTAACCATGTCGCGCGTGATGATATTCTTCAAGGAGCCCCAGTTCATCACTTCCCGAAGATCAGAGTTGTATGGTCAGACGGACTTCTTGGCCAACTGCGGCGGTTTGCTCGGCCTGTTTATGGGTTTCTCCATTCTGAGCGTTGTGGAGATACTATATTTCTTGACTTTGAGGTAATGTATAGGAAATAAGGTACTTTTCTTTAGAAAGGAAACTGTCTTGAAATCAGCAGATTATAGAAGATAGTGCCGTGTCAGTCGAGGATTTATTTGGCTGACTATTAACATATTCTCCGTATTTCGTAGCCACGGAATAATTAATGTTACAAAAAACAGAACACCCACTCCGTAAAGAATTTTATTTAAATAGCAACGCATGCCACAATCCAATGAGGTTATAATTCAGCTGTGCAGGCGCAACGCTGCGTGCCGAAATGTATATTCACCTCTCCTTCTATCGCGTACTTTTATCTTCCTGGCTCTTCTTTATGTCATAGTAGAAACAAATAAGTATGTTATCTTCATAGAGTGGTACCAAACGCGGCTTGTATGTATTCGCGGCCGTACGCAAGTGCCTCAGCACGATGTTTATGTTAAGTGCCAGCCAAGCTGGTTGAAAGTATGGAAAGCGCTTTAAGCGCAGTTCAGATGACTAATGAACAAATGTCAGAACTAAACTTATAAATACTACGAGTTGTATTTTACTTATTTGCAACAGCTTTCATCGATTATCGAAATAGTCGGCACAACGCGGTCCGTATTCATGTATTTCTCAATATACCTTGTTCACAGACTTTGCTGCAAGTATTGGCGCAGACAGAAATCGATTAAGAAAGATGACCTCGTCAGCCCTCTACCTTTGAAGACTAAAGAAGCCTATAATGATTAGTTAATTGAAAAGTTTTCTTATTTATCAAGCTCGTCAAATATTCTCTTATCTGTAAATGTATTTATAATTAAACAGAATTATAAGCAATTGTAAGATATTTTATTACATTCTGACAAGATTTTACTCAAGTAAATAAGTAACAATGAGGGGTGTATATACTGTAGAGAATTCATTAGCCTGATCCTGTCTATAACATGCTACTTGGGACTTTTTGTATAAAGTGAAACACGCAATAATTAATCGTCTTTTAAATACACTGCCAACTCGCCCATTTGCCTCGAACAAGTCTTGCTTGCGCAGCGCCATTCAATTGTTTGGCAATAGGGTGGTACTGCCCCAAACGGACTCTCAAGAAGTCCTACCAACTCGTTTGCTGATAGTTAGCGTCCCACCTGTATTTATAACATACAGTGCTATCCGGGAATAACAAAGTCCCACGTGCGCTTGGCCCTTCAGTGCGTTCCTCTCCAAACAGTTTAGTGCATAAAACGTGAAATGATACATTTTCCTCATACAAATTCAGAAGCTTTTAGGCAGGGTTTTATTACAAAGTATAATTGATGCTAAGTACATACAAATAAATTATAGTATTATTTATTTGGATTTTTATATATTTTCATATATAACTTGCTACTTTTTTAATACTTTTAGACATATATTCATGATTTTAAGGGCAATTTAAGTGGGAGAACCAGCTCCAGTTACAAACTTTGCGAATTTGTGTGCTACGTTATGACACTACCCCTAAGGTATTGTTATGCCCAATACCGAGAGTTTTTGTGCTTAAAAAGTACTTAAGCGCAAGTATAATTTTTATATATTTTGTATTATACTTAACTAATATAACAATATTATTATTATCTAATATTTATATTTTATATGGGTTAATATGTTCTATATTACGTACCAGCTACTGTTTTTTATTTTCTTATGTTTTACTGAATGACCTGTAATGTACATTACCAATAAATATCTATGTCTATGTCTACCTAATTAAATTTACAGTGGAAAGATAAGAGTCTCATAACTATATTACATAGTAGGCACTTTCGGGCGGACGGAATCATCCTAGATTTGTGTATTACACTCCAAAAATAATAAAACGCAAGCAAAGCTTAAAAAAACCGACTTCACCGCACCGGCTTTCAAATAAAAAAAAACATCAAAATCGGCTCACAACGAAAGAAGTTATGAGGTAGCTCTTGAAGTCGGGTAAACGAGAACATCGTCAAAGTAGTCCATAAAATAGACATTATTGACGATATTTCAAGAACTACTGATCAGATCTTGATCAAATTTTAATGGGACCAAGGGAAAAAGGTGAGATAGGCAGTTATCTAAGCATTTGAGTACTATTCATAATGGAAAATTATAATACTTTTCCAAGTATGAGTGTATCTTTATCAGATATATATAATACTAGCCGTGTCCCGCGGCTTCGCCCGCTATTATCAAGTTAAAAAGTAGCCTATGTGTTAATCCTAGGTATAATCTATGTACACTCCAAATTTCATCCAAATCCGTTCAGCCGTTAAAGCGTGAAGAGGGAACAAACATACTTACACACTTACACACAAACTTTCGGATTTATAATATTAGTAGGATAATAGTACCCGGATGACCGAGCTTTGCTCTGAGACTGAACACTGCCGCGATCGCGCAAATTGCAGGCAGAACGTGGTTTCCGTTTAGGCTGGCACAAAACCGGCGCTTAGGAAGAGGCCTTAATAGGTAGAGGCAAAGAAATAAAGTGATATTTAATTTATCATTTAATTTTACCATAATATGGTAAAATCCATATTATGTCCATTTTATGGACAATCTATAATCCCAGGTTCAATTCTGGGTGTAATGTGTGTGTGATGTGAATGTTTCCGGCACCCACGATACAAGTATTTGAACTTATTGTGGGGCTGCGAGTGTGAATGCGTTTGTAGTTTGTATAAAATTACTAATTGGTTATGTCTTAAAATCTAGATGCATTAATAAAGTTACGATTAATTTATTGGTAAATTACGTAACTAGGCACATATCTACTACGTAACCAGGCAGGTATCTCTATCTTATTTATTAATTGATTAAACTAAGATACATAATTGTGTATTATAGCACAAAGCAGGGAACTGCTTTGTCGAATATCATTACTTATTCCATCTTCAAATAATATTATAATACTAGTTGACCCGGCGAACTTCATACCGCCAATTGTCTGTGGTCAAATATTCAGAAACATCTCCTGTTTGACAGGCACGAACAGTTTGTATGGGAAAATAAAATACTACTTTTTACTAATTTTATTGCAATTTCTTTATATTTTCTCACCTTTTAAACCTTCCCTGAACTTCCACAAATATTTCAAGATCAAAATTTGCCAAATCGGTCCAGCCATTCTCGAGTTTTAGCGAGACTAACGAACAGCAATTCATTTTTAAATATAAGAAAGATTTATTCTACTTACTTACGAGTAGGTATATAATATATGATAACTATTAGGTATCTATATATTTGTTTACGATGGACAAACATTAAAATGAACTGAATGTATGATAATGGCGTGTGCCTAATTATATTTAATTCGCATACGAGTCCCTCGAGATCACATATTAGTAACTAAGTCATCATATTAGTATGACTGCCATTGAACCGAAATTAATTAACTAAGCAACCTTTGAGACTCAAGTTCATATAATCATACTTTGGCACGATGAAGCGACGCTCGAGGTGTCTCTTTTTACAAATAAAACATTGAAAAACTACAATAAAAATATTATATTTATATACTATAGTATAAAATTATACCATTTTAGATCATCGGAACATTTTGGAAGAGATACGGAAAACAGTATGGGGACGAATGAGAGTGAGCTCCATAAACGGTCCAGATACACGAGAACTATGAGAAGACGTAATATCATCTTACTTATCAAGGAACATCTAATAGATTACACTGGAAACTCGAATCTTCATGGCCTTAAATACATCGGTGATATAAGAAGCACGAATTTGGAAAAGTGAGTAATACAAGAAACCCACCTAATACCATGATTGAAACTGATAATATTTATAGCTTATTTACCTAATTTTTTTGCAGAATATTTTGGTTGTTCATGTTCGTAAGTTGCATAGTACTCTGCGGTGGGCTAATATGGAAAACCTGGATGAAATGGAATGAAACTCCAGTGATAGTGACCTTTGCTGAGAAGGAGACTCCGGTATGGCAGGTAAGCGCACTGAATCCCGCGGATCAAATTTTCCAAACGTATGCTGTGAAACGTATATGTGAAAACTATTTATACCCGTCTTTAAAAAAAAAGAGGTTGTAAATTCGTTATGTATTTTTTTAATGTTTACCAATTTAGAACTTCGTCATTTATAAATTAATTAGTAGATCCCCGCGGATTCGTCTGCATTAATCTGGTTAAAAGTAGCCTGTGTTAATCCAAGGACCTTCATAAAATATACATTCCATCCATTTAACAGTTAGAGGGGGAAGACAAAACAAATATACTTACACACACTCACATATTTCGCATTTATGATATAAGTGTAATGTAATAACATAACTTAGCCTGTTCGGAACCGTAAAGGCGGGAGTTTTACTCACACTTAGCTTATTATTTTCATCATTCAGGTTATCAGATAGCGTCATAAAAACACCTTGCTGTTTCCAGATACCATACCCAGCTGTGACCGTCTGCTTTGAAACTAAATCTATGCAAACCAAATTCAACTTCACAAAGTATTACTATTTGTACAACAATAATGAGACTTATGCCGATCTAAATGAGACTGAGTAAGTGAACCATTATAACATAATATGTAAAAAATATATTTTATATTATTATCACATTAACTGAACTGTCCTTTTGCTTAGTTGTATCGGGGACGATTGGAAACACAAGTTTTCTCCACAAGGGATATTTGTGTTTCTGGTTCGGGTATGTTTATGTAAGTGATGTGGTTGCTTCCGGCACCCAGGACACAAGTCATCGAACTATGTGGGGCTGTGAGAGTGAGGCGTTTATGTTTGTGTTATAGTAGTTATTCATTTTCAGATTTTTTTAAACAGATTTTCATTTTAAACGTAAACCTTTGTTTTTTAGTTATTTCATGTACCTGTTTACCTACAGTTTTGTCTTGATTTTTTCTAGACGTCACCTATTCGAAGATGTTTCAAATGTGTGCGACGAACACGTGGCTCCAACGGGCAGTCGCAAATTTTCATCGGGAAGAGATATAATCAGGAGTATAAAAAAGGTATCTACGTAATAAGGGTAAATTAAAAAGATGACGGTAGCGATTACTTTAAATTTGAATAAAAACAACCTTAGTTCAAGATACGTGATTCATGCCGATGCCGAGTTTGATGACATGTGTCGTGGGTACCGGAAACACTCACATTACACACACAATCATAACCAGAACCAAATTATAGTTACTCCTTGGGGAGAAAACTTGTGTTCCCGCCGGGAATCGACCCCCTGCTTAGAAGGCTAAGCACCCAGTGACCCAACTAAGCCAACGGGCAGTTCAAACCATAGAATATTAAAAGCATTTTTCTTTTTTTTTTTGGCTTCGCAATCTTGTGCATTTAGCCAGTGTCAAGTCATGATATATTTCAAGTGTATTTCATATTAAAAGTCACAAGTCACCGTCAAAGTCAAGTAAAAGAGTCAAGGTCCAGTCATAGTCAAGTCATACCCTAGTAAAGTGTATCATTTGCCTACACTTATGCACATTTACTAAGTATTAAAACGGTTAATAATCCACCATTATTACACATTAACACTCGAAGAATCACAAGTTTTGGAAAATTCTACAAAATCCAACAACGCCATTTTTCACTTTCGCGGCAAAACACCCCAAATATTAAAAGTTAAACAATAAAGATGTGATATTATTTTTTTAATTTAGAAAGTTATTCTTGTATATAACAAAGTTTTAATCACTTATCTTGACTGGTTTAATTATATATTCTGCAACTTCATAAAACTCCTTTTATATTTTAAGGTCTCCCCTCACATGAGCGACATCTTTATTAGCTGCATGTGGAAAGACAAGCCGAACGAAAATTGTTCTGACCTATTCTCGCCTATATTGACTGAAGAAGGACAATGTTACACTTTCAACATTCTGAGTGCTGAAGAATTGTTTAGGGTTAATAAGTAAGTAAAAATAAGTTTGTTGGATGTTAAATAATTTCCGTAGCCTTTGCAAGGTTTTTGGTTTGGGCAGGTCTCTGAACTCTGCGACTGGGTTCGATTCCCGGCAGGAGCACAATTTTCCTACTTAAGAGACATTTGTGCTTCTGGTTTTGAATTTAGTCGATGTGAATGTGTTTGTTGTTTCTTTCTAGCAATGTACGTTAAAACATTTTTAGGTTCCGTACGTAACTCTAAAGGAAGTAATTAAAACGCCAGCAATGCTTAAAAAAAACCCACTTCACCGCTTATATTTTGGTTTTGGCTTGACCGATTTCGATAAAATTTATATGGGACCACCCCTGAAGTATAATCTACCAACCAACAAAAAAACATCAAAATCGTTTCATAATTGGCGGAATTATCGCTTACATATATATATAATTGAGAACCTACTTTTTTGAAGTCGGTCGAAAAGTAACACTTACAAGATCACTTCGTTGTCTGTCTGTGTGATATTTTTGAGTGTGACGATTTATGTCATTATAAACGGTAATTATTGAGGAATAAAGATGTAGCCCTTGCGTATAATATATAATGTAATTAATTTGGAATACATTCAAAATAATCACTCGTGAATAGTCGAGATTCTCGACTATCCACGAGTGATTATTTGTGACACTATCTACTATATTGCGTATACAATCTGTTACCCTAATGATTTTTATTTACATTTCTTATGAACTGCCCGTTGTTGGGTTCGCCTTCTAAGTACTGTGTATCGGGTTCGAGTCCCGACGGAAACACAAATTTTCTTGCAAAGGAAAATTTGTGTTTCTAGTTCTGGGTGTGATCGTGTGTCTAATATGAATGTTTCCGGTACCCCGACACATTTCATCGAAAATGTGGGACTGTGAGTGTGGAAGCGTTTATGTTACGATATACTTACTTTAATTATAATTATAATATTTACATTATTTTATGTCTATAAACAAGCTTGCATGACGAGTACCCATATCTGAAACACAATAGAACAGTTAGATCCTGGAGTTTGGAAACAGGATATGGAAAATCAGAACCTATTGAAACATATCCGCATAGAGGCTCGGTAAGTGTTATATAGGTGCTACAATATGTAACTGTCACATTTAGTTGAGAACATAAACAATCAAGACTTCCAAAAAATATTTATTTTTAAGATCATCACCATAAATAAAATATTATCATATGTCTTACCTCATTTAATTTTTGTATCTTGCCTAACAATATGACTATGTGATACATCAATAATGTATAAATATTTTGTATGATTTATCACCTATATATAACACTAATAGAATTAAAAGTTGTCCGTCTGTCTGACTATTAATCAAGACGCTTTCCTCAGCAACGTGTGGAGGTATCAAGTTGAAACTAATATTAAATACTTATGTCTGCAATCCATTGGAGCAGTAAAATAATTAGGCTTTAAGAAGCCAACTTCTTGACTACCAATCAAAAATACAGCCACTTATACTGCAAAAATCAAAACCTCTACGGTATGCCTAAATCACGTTGACTTAGAATCATAAAGTTCGAAAATAATACACTCTTCGCTAACTTGTTAATATATAGATAAAAAGGTAAAAAATGGAATAGCTGTCAAAATTATTTGAGACTAGATTCCGTGATGGACGAATTACTACGAGTACGTACTCTACGTACAACGTTGTACGGGACCCTTGGTGCGCGTGTTAGACTCGTAGGTATCCATTTTATTTCAATGCTTCACTGATTTCGTGATATATATTGTATATGGTTATTAAGTGACGAATCGAGCAAGCCGCTCGCCGCATGGTAAGCGTCACGCTTGCCCATAATTGATGTAGTTCTACGAGTAGGGTCAAGTGGGGTAAATGCGAGTACCATAACTGGAATGATATATTCAACCATACACAACATTTTACTTTTTAGGAGTATTAAATTTATAATTACCACGTGTATTAAGTATGTAGTAGACTATAGTTTCAAATTATTTGTTTAATTAAAATCACTCTGACAATTTAGATATTCAAATTTAAAAAAAAATTACCTCACTTATTACATTTACCCGGTGTTCAGGGGTAAATGTAATAATGTTGGTCAATTTCTCAGTATTTTAGATAGTTGCAAATCAGGGGTAATAGCAATAAAATGCGAAAATTAAATAAACTTTGGTTTTTTATTTCAAAGAGATCACATGAAAGCTTACAAATATATGAACTTTTTCTTACAGACTAAATAAATCAATCAAAGTCTTTACGAAATAATCATATTTCTAAATTTGAAATCAAAGTATATTATACCACGCTTGGTTATTGTAGGATTTGGCAATATTTTAACTATGGAATCAGCGGTAATTGTATCAATATCTTCTATTATAGGCCATGCAAAAGCTGTCCCCTTACGTCGTGCAAACTTTACCTCCCAACGACTGTCTATCTGTTTTTGAATGAAGCCTACGTAATATTTATGTCCTTTCACCAAAGTATATTTAACAATCACCCACTGGTTAATATGGATATCTAGCCCAATCTCTTCTCCTGGTTCATTTTCTTTGTTAATTCCTGCCATTATAGCTTCATCATCAGACTCAATAAGATATTCAGCTTCCTCTTCCAACCATTCACTTTCGTCAGAATTCGCATAATGCACTTCATTATCTGAATCAGCATCTGTAGTGTCACTTTCTGAACCTTTAGCATTTTTCTTTACTTTTGTTTCTTTCTTTCCTATTTTCTTGTTTATTTTAGCTTTTTTCTTGTTTATTTTAGCTTTATTGCTTGCGATTAACTTTTCTTTTTCCTTTAATACTTCAAGCATTCTAGCAGACGTAACAACTTCAGCACCGGAGGCAACCTTACGTTTCTTTTCTTTATTTGCAGGCAGTTGTTTTTGCTGTATAGTTGAAAGAATTATCTGTTCAAATGATATTGTTGGCGTGGCATTATAGACTGGCGTCTCATTTGATTGAGGATTTACTGGTACGGAATTCTGTGACGATTGATCATTGAAAATTGTCGATTGAGGTGTTGTGGGAATGGCCTCCTCCTCAGAAGCTGGTAGATTTAAAATCGATGGCGATGAGTTATTAAAAGTTGACCGATGAGGATCAGGACTCGCCTCATTATCTCTCGTAAGCTCACCTGCAAGGTGCATCTCCCAACGCTCTAAAGCGTCCTTAGAAAAATTTTCTCTTGGAATGACGTCAGAATTAAATGGAAATATCCCTGACTTTCTAAATCCGCTTATGATAACATCTTCACTGACACTGACCCAAGTTTCTCCCAAAAATTGCGAGAACAGCGCTTTAGGTAGCTTTTTACCAATATTCTGCCGCTGCCAAGAGGCAACAGTTTGGTCCCATTTTTGTTTAAAAGATTTGAACACAGAAACGTCCAATGGCTGCAGTTGGTCACTTGTGTGAGCTGGCAGTTTAAGAATTGTTATGTCTTTGGCCAATGCAGTTTCAACTAGATTGAGAGACACGTGTGTGGAGTGGCCATCGTATATGACAAGTACAGGTCGATCATCACCCAAAGCTGGTATAAGAACTTTTTCAAAATAGTTTTTAAACACCTCTGTCTCCATCCAACCATTCGGGGTAGCAGCGTAGGCTGTACCAGGATATTCCTTATCTTGGGGTGCCTTCCACTGGTCCCATACATTTTTCGCCTTAAAAATGATTAGAGGTGGCGCTCGACCACCTGCAGCATTAGCAGCTAGTACAAAAGTCGTGTTCTCTCTTCCAGACGTGCTGATAACTCTGGATGAGCTTTCACCTCGTTCTCCTACTATTCTGGATTTCGACGGATCGAGACTGAGACTGCTTTCGTCCAAATTCCATATTTGTTTGGGCTTGTCTTCTAAGTTTAGCTCTGTCAGGATTTTTTTTAAAAGGTCAAAATATCCATAGATGATGAATGGATCCGTGGCAGCCTTTTTTCTCGCATACTCCAATGGTTCTGGCTTTCGAATTGACAAATTATGTCGTTTTTTGAAATTAAGGAACCAGTCTTCCCCTGGTATGCCTCTCTTAAATGGGGTTTCTATTTTATTAACGTTAACGTACTGGCCTACTAGCTCTATAATTTCCTTTCGACTAAGACCAAAGCCCCATTTAGCAAGTGTTTTAACAGATGTTGCCAAAACATTTTCAACATTTTCGGGAAGTGCAGTTCTGCGTCCCTTACATTTTTTTATAGCTCCTCGAGTTCCCTTATTTCGGCAATATAATGTTGCAAATGGAATTCCGTAAAGAACAGACGCTTTGTGTATGGTAAGCGTACCGGCT
This sequence comes from Lomographa bimaculata, assembly GCA_948107665.1. Lineage (NCBI taxonomy): Eukaryota > Metazoa > Arthropoda > Insecta > Lepidoptera > Geometridae > Lomographa > Lomographa bimaculata. The sequence goes on along the minus strand of OX403600.1, from coordinate 9,016,404 downwards.
TTTATTTCATCAAGAGCTCTTTGTAATTTTTCTTCCGAGTATTTCGGAGGTCCTTTTTTTTTTAGATAATTTCGCACCATCTGGAAAGACAGGGGTAATTGTAATAAAACTTTACATTTGCCCCTTGCCTTGTTATTACAATTGCCCCAACATTAAAATTTTAAGGGGTAAATGCAATAATAGCCATAAAAAAACAACCTTCACCAATGAAGTAAAAATTATCATTTAGATTCATTCCCAACACAGAATATTATCACATAAATACAAATAAATTCAAAAACTTACGTTTCTTTTCGAGATGAAAACCGATTGAAAGTTGGGATAACAAAGTGTGTAACACGCGGCATCGACGTCACTCAACTAATGACGTTTCATTCGCTCATCAACCTGTCAAACTCTCTCGCGAATTGAACGGCGCGAAGTTCAAATTGTACTTTACACATATCAGAGATGGCAGCACCAGTTTTCTTTAGTAGTTAGGTCGTAAACGCACCCTATTGCAATTACCTCGTTATTGCAATTACCCCACGTGACCCTACATGCTGCGTGCTTGTCGTATAGACTATAATAGTGGGTAGTCCAAGTGTCAGGATTTTTTGGTCGCCTGAAGGCATTCAACGTTACTTATCGACTATCTTTTTCCAGGCTCTACAGCTTGAAAGAGCCTGAAGTTCGTCATAAGCCTGAAAAAAGAAAATTAATAATTATATGGTACATAACATTACACCTATCTATTACAGGGTGACGGTATGAAATCAGGACTAACATTGCTATTAAAGGCATTCAAAATCGATTTAGACTATTTGTGCAAAGGCCCAGTACAAGGTTTTAAGGTACGTGTCAATTTAGTTCCATCTCATCTGTTGCACTGCTTGTTGGGTTTTAGTTGCGTGTTCGCCTAGTAAGCAGGGGTATTGGGTTTGATTCTCGGTGGGAACACAACTTTTCTCCCCATGGAAAATTTATATTTCCTGAATTATTTGTCCGGCACCCACGACTCAAGTCATTGAACTTAGTGTGAGGCTGTGAGTGTAAAAGCATTTTTTGCGATTATCTTGTAACATATATACTTAAAAAAAATATATATATTTTTACGACAGGTTCTCTTGCACAATCCAGCGGAATTTCCAAGACCTTCTCAACAATACTTCAGATCGCCTTTGTTGCAAGATATCGTTGTAGCCGTGAAGCCGAAGATGGTAACCACCACGGAAGGACTTGGCTCTTACGATCCTTTACGGTACAGTTTTTATGGACTGCAACCACGTACAAACTACCCCCCAGTAAAAGTAATTAGCCGTGACCGCAGATCAAATGAGAGTTACTTCGTAATCATACGTAATTTACAGGAACTTATCTATGTAGGTATATTTAGTCACATGAGTTACTCTGAAATGTCGCCGAATTATGGGTGATAGTCGTTTATGGCGGGTAACGCGAATGTTAAGCGGATTTTTATCAAGTAGTAATTATAGAAAGAGAATATTATCGCTTGAGACGGGGATTAGCCCACAGCCATAAGGTGTCCTATTGCTCTAACCGCTAAGCTGCTCAAGCTCTGCCAAAAGCGACGAAATTATCCTTTCCTTATTACTATTGTCTTATGGGGACGTTAATAATGAGAAAAGTAATTAATTTTAGATGACTTAATAATAATTATGTTATTTCAGGCGAGGATGCTTTTTCCCCACAGAACGCTATCTTCGATACTTCAAAGTATACACGCAAGCTAACTGCGAGATGGAGTGTTTGTCCAACTTTACATACACTAGATGCGGGTGCGCACACTTTGGAATGCTGCGTGAGTACATAGGCACCTAACCTAAGCTAACTTCAGAGAAAATCTACCTATACACAAATAAACTAGCTATTTATTTTTGTATAGGTACTAACTTTTATCTTTCTCTATAGGAAGGTACTCACCTAGTAGATTGATAGTACACACTCTTTTATGAACACCTTAATTTAACAAACATAATAATACAAACAAACGCATTCACACTCACAGCCCCACACTAAGTTCAAAGACCTAAGTAAGTGTACCGTGGGTGTCGGAAACATTTACATTGCACACACAATCACTTCCTAAACCAGAAGCACAAACTTCCCTTGAGAAGGAAAATTGTCCTCCTGCCGGGAATGGAATCTAGAACCCACGGCGCAGAGAGCAGAGAACTGCCCACAGAGCTTACTAGGTCGTCAAATAGAAATTACAATTGTAATATAAGTGTAACAATCGACGGTCTTATCGCTGGGAGGAGTTCCAGACTACTATAGGTACAATATCAAGTCACATAGGGATTGTACATAATAAGTTACTCACTTAGTACCTAAGTATAAGTTACTCACTAAGTTACTTTTAAGTAATGGTTGTTACCATTTGCTGAGGTAAAAATTTTATATAAAACGGAATCAAACAGTTTTACACCTCTATATTTCCATTGCAACTCTCTAGTTGCAATGTAAGCACACGCAACATGATAATTTTTGCCTGCAAGAACTCTTTCTTGCAGGCAAAAATTATCATGTTGCGTGTGCTGCTAATCAGCTGAAAGGGGTGATACCGCCCCAAACAGACTTGCAAGATGTCCTTACATCTCGTTTGTTTATCGAGTTTTGCCTTTCTGTATTCGGTATTTTATAATCTCTAAAAAAAAGTATACCTACTGCAATAAATCATAGAACAACATTAAAAATCAATCTATTAATTATAGAGCTAACTTCTAGATAATTTTTACTTTGCAGGTGGACATAACATGACTGTCTGTAATGCTGGCAGCATGGCGTGCATCAAACAGTCTCAGAGTGAGTAACTGGTAACGTAAATCTCACTCTATCGGTCACTGTTACAATACATTGTATATTATCAACACCTGCATCATACAGTGCTTACAGTCGGTCACTGCTCATAAGTTATCAGTAGGTATAGCCTGCCTCTTTTAGTAGCTTTTTTCCAGTACCTGGGATACCTGGGACACCAACCTTGATCGGGCATTCATTAAGAAAGCTTATTATAAAACAATTAACTACATTAATGACAAGGATGCATGGAGGCAAACTGCAAGCGCTTTCTGGTTAAGGCGGGGTTACCCTGAAAAAAGGCGTTTTGAACTCTGTTTTATTCTTAATTTGTTTATTGATATGGGGATAACGAAAATAAGTAGCCTCGGTAATAAATTACTGACTCATCTCGGTTTTTTTTATTGTGTTCATTTTTGGTTGGGGAAGGGAAGAACGCTTCTCTTCCCCAACCACAAGCTGGTGTATTAACAAAGTTAAGAAAGTATGGATAACGATCCATCAATTAAATTCCAAAACCTGAATGACTAGATGTCATGTAAATATGCCAAAAATCGTCAATATGTAATTACGCATGTTACTTTCTTAATTTTGTTAATACACCTAGCTTGTGGTACCTACTCTAATTTCGCGGCCCGGCACGAAACTATTAAGTGATGGTTTTCGAGGACTCTGATAACATTTCGAAGCCCTAGACTCACACAGCAATAAGTACCATATTAAACCACTTGTTTGTCTAATTCTAGTGGAACTAGTGACAATAGAGATACTCGTACAGAGGGGCTCGGTCAGTATGTCTAGCAACGATTCCCTCAGACAGGCTTGGGAAGTGTCGTCCAAGTGCCAATGCCTACCTGCCTGCTCCTCAATTGAGTACGAGGCAGAAACCTCTCAGGCTGATTTCAACTGGAGGGCCGTCTATAGAGCTTATCAAATGAATATTACGGAAGAAATGGCCAAGTGAGTACCACAATAAAGTAGGTTTTAATAAGCTTGTTTAGACAGCGTCTCGAATCATACCTTACAGAGGTATGTATTACAAGCTATGTATTATTATACTATAGCATAGTAGAAATATATAGGTAAGTTGTCTTCATAGAGTGGTACCAAACGCGGCTTGTATGTTTGCACGGCCGTACGCACGTGCCTCAGCACGCACACTATGACAACAAACAGAACGGCGAAGACGACACGAGCCGGGGTCGCCCCTGCGCTCCTCGACGCGGTCGACGACATTTCGCCGTATTCGAGCCATTCGCCACGGGCCTTTCCGCGCAGACGGATGTCGCGTGCCGCGTGCTGAGTTGCGTGCGCGCGTTTATATTTTGTAAACAGATAGGTAAAGTTCATATACCTACTTATAGTGTAACCTACTTTACGTGTTTATTCAATTTATGTAGGTTTTTAAAGTGAAAACTTCTATAGGCGCGTTGAGCACTTTTTGGGTGAACAAAAATCATGGAACTCGCGTCATCGTCACCGACGGCCAATATTATTGATTTATTGAAGCCTACTTAGCTATATTAGTTTTCCTTTTCACTTCGTTATATATACTACTACCGTGATTTCTTTTCACATATGCAAAACAATATGTTTTTCAAGATTTTTTTTGACTCTGTCGGCGGCTAATATGCAAATGAAATCGTATCTATTTTACCACCACATTTTATACTATTTTATTGTACCTAACTTTTTGGTTTGTTAAAATATACATTTTACCTATAGGTAGTAATAGGTACCTTTAAAAGTCGAAGATAGTGACAACCCTGCGTATTCGGCTAGAGTAGGCATTTGAATCTCCTACGGGCATCTAGTCATCTTACTGATATATTTCTACTATGACTATAGTCACTTACATGAGAGCCTCTTTCGGGCCAATGTGAATAAACGATTTTGAACTTGAAAACATTGGTTTTAATCATTGACGACTCAGTTGGCGTAGTGGAGAGGTTTCCGCCCTCTGCGCCGCGGGTCCTGGTTTCGATTCCCGGCAGGAGCACAAATTCCTTCCCAAGAGATATTTGTGCTTCTGGTACTGGGTGTAATTTGTGTTTATGATTTAAATGTTTCCGGTGCCCACGATACAAGTCTTTGAACTTAGTGTGGGGCTGTGTGTGTGGATGCATTTGTTGTTTTTTTTTTTATTGATGCAATAGTTTTTTCGCCATTTATAACTTCATAACACCGCTTCGTAACTTTAATCATTGGTGTTACAAGAATTTGTATTGCCTGTCTTTGAGTTCCTGAAAACTAGTTTGCTTTTCCTCTGAACTTATTCGAGGTTAAAGTTACTAATCTGAGATTTACCATCAATAAATAGCGTAAATTAAATAACGTCAATATTAGGAAAGTCTTACGTTAAGTAATGGTTAGGTATTAAATTTACACTGACAATTGGATATTTAAATGCATAAAAAATGTGAATTAGCCTTGATTTAGTGAAATGTTGACTCTATCTTTTGCAGCCTAACCATGTCGCGCGTCCTGATATTCTTCAAAGAGCCCCAGTTCATCACTTTCCGAAGATCAGAGTTGTATGGTCCGACGGAATTCTTGGCAAACTGCGGCGGTTTGCTCGGCCTGTTTATGGGTTTCTCCGTATTAAGCGTCGTGGAGATATTTTATTTCCTGACTTTGAGGTAAAGAAGATAACATTAAAGTAAATACATCAATGTACATTAACGTGCCTAATGCTGATATGCGGTGAAGTGTTGTTTACTGAATTGTGAAAAATTCTGCTGTCAACATAGTTTATTTACGAGCTAAGCCAGAGTCACGCGTATTTTGCTTCCCAGTTCTATAACCATTTATAATACTATACCATCAAACATGAGTGTTTATTACATTTGAAAATATTTGAAATATTTGCGGTTGCATAAGTATACAAGTTGGCTCTATTTTAACTAAGCATTTATCGTGATATGTATGTTACTAGCTGCAACCCGCGGTTTTTTTTTTCTGCCGACTTCCCAAAAAAGGAGGAGGTACTCAAGTCGACTGTATTTTTTTATTTGTGTTACCTCATAAATTCTCTCCACGTGAGCCGATTTCGAATTTTTTTAATTTAATTTGAAAGATGTTGTTTTCTAATTGGTCCCATTTAAATTTGATCAAGATCTGATCATTAGTTCTTGAAATATCGTCAATAATGTCCATTTTGTGACGAATAATGCGTACTTTGACGATGTTCTGGTTTACCCGACTTCTAAAGTTACCTCACAACTTCTTTCGTTGTGAGCCGATTTTGATGATTCTTTTTTTATTTAAAAGCTGGGGGATCAAGGTTCCGATAATAAAGCGGTGAATGCTTTTTTTTTTAGCTTTGCTTGCGTTTAATTATTGTTTAATATAGGCAAACTTTTGACCACCATCTCACCTGATGGTAAGCGACGATGTGGTCGACGATGAGCATGACGATGGAGCAAAGGACGCGTTGACGATTTTGAAACTCACTATCTACCTATGTCACAAATATCAGCTAAATCAGTTCTGTAGATTTGCCGTGATTTAACAAACAACAAAACATCCGCGTTTATACCATACATTCCCAATTTCATACAAATCGTTTCAGCCGTTACAGCGTGAAGAAAAAACAAACATAGGGACTTACACACACGCTTTGTGATTTAATATTAGTGAATATTATATGATTTCAGCACCAAAAATGCATATTTTTTACAGACTATGCTGCAAGTATTGGCTGAGATACAGATGGCGCAGAAACCAAAAATTGGAAACAAAACTTGATTTACAATTCTCATAATAATGGATGTAAAGGGGAGTATAGTGTCAGGGAGGAACGCGATTCCCGCTTTGTAGTAGGTTATAGGTACATGACTACGTAAAATCACAGATAACATAGCTAAAAATTAATCAAGATATACCTAGTTACCTCACCTACCAATATAAATTGCAATCGGTTAAGTTAAGAATACAAATCGGTTGGTTAAGAAAAAAATAGCCGTAGGATGAGACGTCATAGGATGAGTACGGAACAACCCAATGCTTTGTTATTCTAAATTATTTCAGTGTGTAACAGCCACTGAGATCATCGTAGTCCGTGGTCACAGCATATAAAATGACAGTAAATATAATTATTATTTCATGTTTTGTAAATAATAGAATTAGTAGGTTACACCGCACTTGATCTGTACTCACTCACGAACTTCGTCACGAATTTTCAGCCGTTCGGTCTTTTGTACCGATTACACGAAACGCAACTCGAAACTTTGTATTTCGTTGAAAAGTGGCCCCTGCCTCATATCCTCCAAAGGTTACCTGTAAAATATGTGAGAAATTGCCGAAAGAAAGCCCCCAACTGTAAACCTTTTTTGTCAGTTTACCTTTGTTATTCAAAAATATTATACAACTTTATATTTATATTTTTGTTGTTATTTCATCGTACAAGTTCCCATTTTGTCAGTTTCGGAGAAAACGATATATGACCATTGAACTGAGAAAGATATACACACAATAGGGTCAGGATTTAGTATATAGCTTACATTCTTGCATGGGATGGTCTGGAATAGTCGGCAATGGGTCAAAAAAATAAATAAAAAATAAACCTTTATTGGTAAGACAACTTCAGCCAGTTTAGTAGTGACTGCTAAATAAAATTGGCTCCTCGTACTCGGCTACTATAAAATAGCTAAAATCAAAATTAATATAACCATTTAGTCTTTGGCTAAAATACTAGGTGACTGCTACGAGACAACGAGTGCTACGTGCTACGGAGTCATTGAACTAACTAACATGTAAAGACAGGTGAAAATGTACAGAACAACAAATTATTCCTGAATCAGAGGCATAAAGCTGAAAATGCGATTAAATTAAGAATAGGACGGGCTCTCGGCTAACTTCACTCATATAAGTACTGTTAGCAGAACAAACTTAAAAATAGATCAGCGCCATCATTTACCTAATTTTAAATGAGTGACCCTACGAGTGACCCGAAATCGTTTATTTTATTAAATTAATATATTTTAAGGTTGGCAGCAAAGACACCATCATGATTTGATGACGTCGTCGCGGGCATCAGGGTCTTATTTCACAGGGGGATCAACTTTGTTTAGACTGGTTGGTCTCGATAAGTGGTTTTTTTTTCGTTAAGGTTTGGCTCCGCAGCCTATGTGCCGCCAGTGTCAAGTAAATTATATGTAATATTATTATAATAGTTATGTTAACGTAGCATTTAAGTCTTCGTGTAAAGAACTAGCTGTAAGTATTGCATCAATATTAAAGCATCCAAATCGGGTACTCATAATTTTAATTTAGAATAAATTAGTTTTAAAAAGTAAAGTATACTCCCAAAGTTTGACTATCTTGTTTTTATTTGTTTTTGTTGACTGTTTAATTATGTTTTTTTGATATTTATATTTGGTTTAGTTAACTGTTAAAATCAAGTCTATTGACTGTTTTGCTCTACAATGAACCAAAGAGGTTGTGTTTTACATCGGCGAGCTCGAGAGGTTATCAGTGAAAACAAGCAAGAATTGTACCAGGACTAGATGGCATCATATATCGCTTGATGTATTCGGAAGCTTCATTAAGCATTTGGAAACTGCTACGAGCTGAGCGATTCAAATTAAAATACTTAGGTTAACAAAAAGGAGTCAATTCAAAGTGTTTCTGTGTTTACTGTATAGTTTACCTACCTATGATTACTTGTTTTCTAATTTTGCGACTCAGTTGGCGCAGTGGACAAGTGTCCGCCCTCTGTGCCGTGGGTCCTGGGTTCGATTCCCGGCAGGAGCACAAATTCCTTCCCAAGGGATATTTGTGCTTCTGGTTCTGGGTGTAATGTATGTGTGGTGTGTTTCCGGCACCCACGATACAAGTCTTTGAACTTAGTGTGGGGCTGTGAGTGTGGATGCATTTGTTTGTTTATTTAAAAAAAAAAAAATTTAATAACATTTTATTGCAATATAACCAATATAAGCAATATTTATCATTTCTTTGTTTGCATACTGTACCAGTTGTGACGTCAAAACATGGCGCTAGGCCGGTCCTATTCTTATTTTAATCGCAATGTATATTGCGAGGTCTTAAATTTGACTGGTGTGGTTTAACACTTGGTTCATTCGTCTAAAAGAGGCATTAAGTGTCACCAAACAAGCGAATTCATCTAAGTACCTACAAAATATATAAAGCATATTAAGTACTTATTTATAAAAAATATTGTTAGGGCCACACACTTAACTAAGCAGCAAAACTGTTGTTTAATTGTTCTTTCTTTTAATTTTGGCTTCGCAATCTTGTGCATTTACCCAGTGTCAAGTAATAATACAATTATATCAAGTGTGTTTCACATTCACATTAAAAGTCCTAGTCAAAAGTCACAGTCAAAGTCAAGTAAAAGAGTCAAGGTCCAGTCATAGTCAAGTAATGGCCTAGTAAAGTGATAGAAACTTTACTAGAACTTCTGTTGGAGTTTTGGAGCGAAGGCGAAAATCACGTTTTTCAACTTTATATGATTTGCCTACACTTATGCACGTTTAATAAGTACTAACGGTTAATAATCCACCATTATCACACATTAACACTCAAAGAATCACAGGTTTTAGAAAATTATGCAAAATCAACTACGCCATTTATTCACTTTCGCGGCAAAACTCTTTTATTTATTTTCTGCCCATGAATTAAAATAGTTTTTATGGTGGAACACTCATTTCATAGACAATGCTGAACAAAGAGAATGTAATCACTACGTTTAATGCTGAGGCTACACTTAATTCCTAATTTCCACACCCCAAAATACTTCGATGACACTTGACAGTCAGTAGGATTTTGTAGCAAACATCGGCATTTGGTTGGGGCAACGCGTGAGCTTAATGATATAGCCTTTATTTCTCACAGCGTCAAACGTGGTAATCCTATTACAATTCTAATCTTGATCCTAGAAGTCCACAGACAAGAAATTAAAAGCACTTGCTTTGGAGAAATAATCGCAGCTGCAAATTACGTAACTAGCATATATAATTATTAGCTAGCGTAACGTAAACTATTTCGTACAACTAGTCGTTCGCGCGGAACTGAGATCTCGCGTCTACATTTTGTTTAATTAATAAATACTTTTGAGCTTAGTTGCTTATAACATTTTTCTTTATAATAAATGTTTGATTTCTGTATGTTTTGTTCAAGTACAGGATATATAAAGGAGAACGTACAGGATATTTAAAGCTGAAACTTACGTATAATAATACGTAAGTTTCAGCTTTAAATGTAAAGGCGATTTTTAGATAGACCCCGGGACAAATAGATCTAAAAACAATGACTAGGCCACCAAGCTATTTTCCAACACAGATTTAATTCCAAATTGTTATTTTCCATCATAGTTTTTTTTTTAAATCGGTACTAACAGAACTCTTTTCAATACTCAATGTGAAGACAAAAAAATAAGCGCTCTTTTGAGGCTCCCCGCGCCGCTTGCATGTATGGGTGCCCCCTTAACCATAGCTTTGCATAATCTCTGTATACCACAGCTTTACATAATGTCTGAAAATTTTATTGTATTTTATTTGCTTGTATGGTTTAGACGCTAGATGCCTCTGACAAATGGATGGACGGACAAAATGCTGAACAACCCAAGTCAACTTGGAGATCTCGCTACGCTCGATCAATTATTTAGGCTTATGAACTTATAGTTACGTCAAATAAACGGTCTTCATATCAATTACTAGGATTTTTTATTTTAAGCTTTTCATTTATACATAATTAGTTATTATACTGTGCTAGGTCCACGTGGTTTCTTCTTTGGAGCATATCCAATTCTGCTATGAATCTCTTCAGCAGTTTTTGTTCCTGCTCCCTGATTCTTTGGAGTGTCTTCCTGCATTTCTGAAGATAAACTGGAATTATTTGCCTGCTCTCGCCGAAATGCTTCATATTCTTGTAAATCATCAAGCTTCAAAGTAATTTCGGTCAAAGGTCTTCGAATCATTTTATCTGGAAACCATAATATTATTATGAACGAATATTGTTTTCTGACAATTTTAGAACGAAAATGTTGGTTTTTCATTGTTGGTATTTCCTAGGTAGTGTTGGACTAAACACAAAATATCTACTCGATAAAGATACTTTTCTAGAAACGTTTAGTTCTAAACAATTCTACTTTGAAAAATTAAACACTGTGTGTACGCCTAAAACCATTCTAATGCACTGAAAGCAAGTGCTAACGGGGCTCACTACCCCGAGGCTATAGTAATACCGTTAATTTCCAAAACTTTAACACCAAAACTTGTGGTACAGTGAGCTAAAGACCTCGCGTATTTTTCGAAACGGCTGAAGTATGTTTTTTTTATGTTTTCAACCTCCATATCTCCGTAGTTTAAAAAAAAAACAAACTAAATAGGCGAAAAAAAATTTCATTATCGATCCCGCTCATAAAATTTTCGGTTGAGAAATGCGACCTTTAAAGAAGAACAACTGGAATCCGGACATACGAAAGCAAATTTGCCCAAGCTGAAACAAAGACACTTCGCTCGCGCTTCGTGCTCGCTCGGTCAGTAAATGTAAACCGGTACCATATTGCCATCTTGCAACATTTTATAATAATAAATAAATCTAATAACGTAGATAACAAGCGTTTGTTCAACGACTCTCTGCATTATTGCTTATCTGCAGTCTGCTTAATTTCAGAAAAAATGACATTTATTTAACAACTGTAGTATGTATTTTCATATATAATAAACTACTTAATTTTTTATTTAAAAAATATGTTTTTTTATAATTTATTGATTCGTCCAAACGAATATCGATATCAGCAGCAAGCATCACTTTTTTTCTTAATTGGCTGTCTAGTGTCTGTCAGTTTCTGGCCTTGAGGCGTGACTTTGTGCAAAAATTGTTTGTCATTGCTGCATTTTACTACACACTTTTCCTGTATTATAATACTTTACGCTTAGTTTCTATGTTTAATTAGCGATTAGTTAGCAAAATAAGTTACCACAACTCACCAAAATGCTGTATCTCGAAGATTATTTGGAAAGTAAGTCACTTTTGTTCAATTACGATGACGCAACAGCGTAGCGGTTGGTAGCACTGTGGCGTGCTGTGATATACGCGCGTAATTTGAATTTTGAAATCATCGATAATTGTACAAAATTTATAAGCTTTCTTTTCTTTTTGTAGTGATCGAGCACCTTCCCCAAGAGCTGAGGGATAGGTTTACGGAGATGCGGGAAATGGATTTATCTGTGCAAAGTAAGAAAAATACAAAATCTTTATTTGCTTGAATATGGGTACTATTATGAGTACGTAAAAAATAATTCTTGATTGCCTTTTTACATTGCTAAAAAGATATTTGCAACTCTGTTTTTCCTTACCAGGTGTTGTTAATACGGATACACAAGTCAATTAAATCAGTTCATTACTTTAACTTATTATAAACATCAAGCTGAGGTTTGAGGATTTTATTATATACCATACTATTAACAACGGTAGTGTTTTAATCAGGATGAAAAGTTTCCTATTTATATTTTATTCGAATTTTCCACGAATTTGAAGCATTTTGAACCTGCGTTAGGGTCCAATTAGTCCCATTCTGTCAACAAAGCTTACTTTAAAATGAACAATTTCAGATAATATGGATACCCTTGAGAAAAGAGTGCGCACACTATTTGGGGGTTGTCGTAGAGGTGAGACAAACACTGATCAAGCAAACACGGAATTTGCTGATATAAAGAAAGGGTACAACAAGACATTGGAAGAAGCTGATGAGAAAATGGCACTCGCCAACCAGATGTATGATCTGGTTGATAGATATTTGAGGAGACTGGGTTTGTATTTTAATTTTATAAGGTTTCTTGTACATCTTTATTTGTTCCTTAAGATCATCTGTTTATTAACGACCTGTAATTTTACTGACCACTTCTTTCACAATTCCACTTGCTAAAGAGTCACTTCTTCCACAATTCCACTCGCTAAAGAGTTCCTACCACTTCCAACCAAATCAAAAACTGAAATAGTTAACTAAGAATGGTTAACAATGATGTCTTCATCATGTGTTTAATCAACAATTTGTTCTGAAGCTCGAAATGGTATTCTGGCAGCTGTCCTTGAGAGCCAAGTACATTCTAGGCCTAGTGTGTTTACCAGGCCTAAAAACAACATATTGTGATAATGTAGGCAAACTTCTAGTTATTCAATAATTAATTATTGTTAATGACAATGGAAAGAAAAATATACTAGATCTACAACACAAGATTAACACTTACTATATTAATCAACAATTTATTACTTAAATAAGTTAAAAAGTTGAATTGTGTGCCTGTTGGCTAAGTCGGGGTATCGGATGATTTGATTTCCAGAGGGAACACAAGTTTTCTCCGCAAGGAAAACTTGTGTTTCTGGTTCTGGTTGTTATTGTGTGTGTGATGTGAATGTTTCCGGCACCCACAACACAAGTCATCGAACATAGTGTGGGGCTGTGAGTGTTTATTCTTTTGTGATCATTTGATTAACAACTCGAGAGATCATAATAAAGTCCCAAACAGAAAGATGTTTCCACCTTCAACTTCTTATACAATTATATTCACAAACTGCCTGTTGGCACAGTTGGTTGCATGTCTGCCTTCTATGCAGCAGGTATTGGGTATATCTACTGGTGGGAACACAAATTTTCTCTTCAACGAAAATTTGTGTTTCTGGTACTGGTGATGCGTGTGTGTGATGCTAAGGTTTTCAACACCCAAAATACAAGTCTTAGAACTTATTTTACTATTAATGTTTTCGTGAGAATTGGACATTATAATATTATTAAAATACGGCTATCACTCACTTCTTAGAACTTAGTGTGGGGGTGGGGCCATGAGTGCAGAAGCATTTATATTTATTGTATTTTATATAAAAAAGATTATGGTAAATATTGCACCAACAAAAAAATCATTTTATTATAATTTAAACTCACTTTTATATTACAGATACTGAGTTGCACAAGTTCAAATGTGAACTGGAGGCTGATAATAAGGGCATTACGGAGTTGCTCGAGAAGCGTTCACTTGAGCTGGATGTAAATACCAACCACACCAGCACTCCTAACAACAACCATTACAAGGAAAACAGGTTTGTTATAGAGATTTACCATACTTTAGACTAAAATGCTTTAATTATGTTCATACATTTGATACCGAATTGTTTAAACGTAGAGGGACATTCATTTGTAGAATAGAAGATGTGTACTATGTAGCTAAGTAACCTCAGTAAGGTATGTATGTATGATTTAGAAAAAAGGCATTATGGAGGCAAGAGTAGCATTCTTAAGAGGTTGATATGAACACTTGTCTATGCCAGCACTCCTAACAAAAACCATAATGTTAAGGAGAATAGGTTTATGGTAAAGGCAAGGTAAAGTTGTTGAATCAATATGGTACATACATACAGAACTTACACACTCCGTTCTCTGCAATCAGTGCACACAAAAAGTTACCACACACACATTTAAAAGTGCATGAATTTACAATTGCTTTTGACGATGATTTGGTCAGTAGTGTGGTATGCTATTGTGTGGTTTAGTAACATTACAAACTTGCTCAAGAAGCATTTTCTTGAGTAATCACCTAAATATGATTAATCAGATTAATCTTGTTTTACATTTTCAGATACAGAATCCGGGCGGAGAAGCGCCGCGAAAGCTGGGGAACGCGAGAATCTCGAGGTCACTCATCCTCAAGCAATATCTCAAGAACTGACTCTGCTATACAAGTGAGTCAACTTTCAATAGCTACATGATACAAAGCCAAATCACAGCTATAAAACTAAAATGCAATTTTTACATAAGTCGCAGTATCAACCTACCGGAAGGTAACATCGTAATGAAATCCATGGTGGCATTTTTACAAGCTTGTCTAATTTGTTACCTTGCACTGAAATACAATCTTTGACAATATACATACACATACTATGTCTTTGTCCGTATTGGAATTCCTTTCTTAGTGCTCTTATACAGTACCAAAAGAAGCCAGCCTAAACATTGCATGTCTATCTCCCTTCTGGTTTAATTAAAAATGCTTCTATTTACGACTTCAAAAAAGGAGGTTGTTCTATGTTCGACTGTATATATATTTTTTGATGTAAGTTCACCGATTTCTCCCCCATTTGTGGACCAATTCTCAAAATTAATTTTTTGTTTGGTAGATTATACTTCAGAGGTGGTCCCATGTAAATTATATCGAAATTGATCAGACCAAAACCAAAATATAGGAGGTGAAGTAGGATTTTTAAGCTTTGCTTACATTTGAATTTTTCTTTTTTTAGTTTAATACAGGTTTTATAGAAAACAATTAATCAAAATACAGATTTAACAAAACTACTAACCTAATACAAAAAGTCATTGGTCGGCAGTGTGCATTTGAATTATTTATTTATAAATTGATTAATGTTATACATAAGATTAAATATTTTATATCGATTTATAATTCTTAGATTGTCACTTATGTATATTATTTGAGAATAATTATTTTTTATTGATGTAAATTCACAGACCTAATATAACATACATTGTTGTAATGGTAAAAAAATAATTTGAAATAAAAAAAATGTATTGCACCTAAATACACGGAAAAGTAGCATTAAAATAAAAAGTGTAATAGTAGAATAAAGTAGTTACACCATTTCAGTCTGAGGGGAAGGTCTTCGAGTAACTTTACCATACCCACATTGTACTATTTCATGATGTTTTGTATGGGTTTAGTCGATGTTGTAAGTAATGTGTTGTAAAATTAATTAAAGGCAGCTCTGGGGCGCGACTCCTATTCCCTCGGGCACGCGGCTGGGAGCGCCATAGCAGCCGCTGCCAGTCAGGCCATCGCAGCCACACAACAGGTCTGTATATACATTTTACATATATACATATTTTTCTGTAATTGAACACAGAACAAGTAATTGAATTCTAAACCCAGAAAGTCTTCTGTACGATCACGATCACCATTTTCTTTAGTTTCATATCATTTCTGTACTAGGTTATTGTAATAGCTTGCAAATTCCAACGGCTCACCCACATTGGTCATAGTAGAGGGGTAGATCTATAGATAAAAAAATCCGCCTTAAATATCGCCTCGGAAATATACAGTATTATTTACGGCCATTGGTAAGACGCGTTCATACTTAGATTAATTAAGAAACCCTCTAAACCCCTTTACAAATTATTTTAACTTAACTTACTTTACTTAATGAACAACCCTGAGAATGGTTTAAAGAGGTTGAATTATTTATTATAAAGGTTGTATAATGTCGTGTTTGCAGATGCAACACGGGCGGCGCACGGCGTCGCTGAAGGCTTCGTACGAAGCCGTGACGGGCGGGGACCACACGCTGCACACGCATCACACGCATGAACACGGTACGCATGCACCAACAACATCAAATCCAACTAACAACACAATCCAGTACAATTTCCAACTACACAATCCAATCAAACTTCCAACTACGGAATCCAATCCGCCTTCCCACTCCACCTTCCTACTCTACAATCCAATCCACCTTCAAACTATACAATCCAATCCACATTTCAGTTATACAATCCAATCCAATTTCTAACTACACAATCCAATCCAACGTTGCAACTATACGATACAATCCAATTTCCAATCCGACCCAATTCTCCTTCAACTTATAAAATCTGAAATTATAAAAAAATTATATGCTACATTTGAGCCTCATCATCATCGTGAACCTGTCAGGAGTGGGGCAGAGCTATATTAATACAAAAAAAACCATAGATGAGATGATGATCATTATGTTCATACACCTTCGGGCCTCGGTCGAACGTCCCTACGATGTAGTAACATTGTGTGTATATTGTTGTAGCGCACGGCATTGGTTCTGGCGCGGCGCTTACGCCAGCGCATGCGCACGCGCACGCCCATGCCTCTACGTCCAACAAGCGGACCAAGCAGAAGTAAGATCTCAAATAACATTTGAGGTTAAATTACCTCTCTAACGCTCGATTCGTTTAGCTTCTATATACAGGGTAATTTGTATAATACCAGAAACCACTTGGGAATATCGTTCGAACCATAGAGACCAACGTCTAGTGGTACGGTGATTGCAAATTCTGTTATTTGATTTTTCAAATAAATTTTAATATATGTTGTTTATATTCTCTGTTAAGTCTAAGGTGTCAATTGGCGTCTGAGTGCATATTATTAGACGTTTTCTACAGGACAATGTAGTTTAAACAACTATTAGTTATAGTTTTAGATAGTATAGAATACATCATCTTAATTTTTCTACCGACTTTACAAAAAAAGAGGTACTCAAGACGACAGTTTTTTTTATGTCTGTTACCTCAAAACTTCGTTCCACGTGAACCGATTTTGATTTTTTTTTGTTTGAAAGATGTTGCTTTCTAATTGGTCCCATTTAAATTTGATCAAGATCTGATCAATAGTTCTTGAAATATCGTCAATAATGCGTGTTAAGTTAAGCTTTGCTTGCGTTTAATTATATGGAAATTATGGCATTCAGAAGAAAGTGGTACAATTAAATGAGCTAAGGGTTAGAATAGGAGTCAGGGCCTGAGAGCTTTCTGGTATTTACAACCCTGTATATGTATATGTGAAATGGCCTACCTCGCAACAGGAGTTATACGTAACATTAACAATTAAAAGACACTTGATGAACGGTTTAATTTTATTAGTCAACAGTTCATTTCATAAACAAGTATCATGATCAATAGTTTAATATATCAACTAGAAACATTGCCCTTTACTCCGTAAATACAGTAATATAAAGGTGTGGTCCGCCTGCAGAAGAGGACTCTGCTAAAGAGTTAACGCTATAAAAATCTTTCACAAACTTTTACATTTGACGACCCAGTTGGCGTGGTGGGAAAGTCTCTACCCTCTGCACCGTGGGTCCTGGGTTCGATTCCCGCCAGAAGCACAATTGTCCTCCCCAAGGGAGATCTGGTTCTGGGTGTGATTGTGTGTGTGATATGTAAATTTTTTCGGGACCCACGATACAAGTCTTAGAACTAAGTGTGGGGCTGTGAGTGTGAATGCGTTTGTTCTTTGTTTTGTTTTTGTATTTACATTTACTATGAATTTATTAAAATCAATTTCTTTATTCTCAGGAAAACTAACTATAGTTCTACCTCTGCTGTGGCCTCTCACGCACAACAAGCTGTGGTGACAGCGGGACGCTCCTCGCCTGTCGTGTATGTATTTGACATTAGCATCACATTAATATTATGAATCTGAAAGTTTCTGGTCTGATGATGGATACGGAAGATGGCCACAGGAACTTCTGAGCCAAACAAAATAAATCCATTGAGTTTGGGCTCGTTCAATTCGTCTTGACAAGTTGTCTAGTTATGTAACTTTTAGTCCTTTTTACAAGCTTTTATTTAGCTTGCACTGTATGTATGTATGTTTGTTCGGGTAGAATCTTGCAACTCAATTTTGAAGATATCTTCAACCGATTGAGCTGAAATTTTGTATTCACGTTTAGTTTGGATGACAATGCATGGTTAGCTGTGTAACGTCATTCTAAATCCAACATGGCGGAACACCCAAAATGGCGAACCAGTAATTTTTAATGAAAGAGCTTGCTAAGAATAACTCGGAAAAATAAAGTGACGTCACTTTAAATCCAATATGGCGGACTTCTAAAAGCTTGTCTTTAAAAAAGTTTTTAACAAGCAATTTATTTACAACTGATAAAAGTTTGATTTCCAAGAACTTAAACTATTACTTGTTTACTATTAGTATTATATCATATTCTCAGGGGTATGAATGCTGTGGTGAATCCAGTTCCAATCCAGGAGCCAATGGAGGAAGAATGGACATATGATCCGAACGAGCCGCGTTACTGCATCTGTAACCAAGTGTCCTACGGGGACATGGTGGCCTGCGATAATCAGGACGTGAGTATTGTGGGAGTGGGAGTAAACCATATTTGAACCTACATTTATATGAGCAAAATACAGACCAGCATCTAGGTCGTACGCCTTCTTTCAATACAATACAAAAACTCTTTATCGACACCAAAATATGAATACAACTTACAGAGAAATTTATGAAGATAGGTACGATGGGCGGTCTTATCGCTAAGAGCGATATTCCGTCGTTAGTTTAGTAGTATTTTTGTAAAATTTAAGCGCATCTCGCCTCTTAGGCCTAGTATTTCTACTTTTAACATGCATGTACCAAAAATGTGGCTCTGCTAGGGCAGTTAGTATTGCTTTTATTATACAATTTTATTATACATACAATAACAAACATAACAAAAACAGTCAAATCGGTGGAGCCGTTCTCACAGATGATATAACATACATCGGCAATAGATTTTTATTATGTATTTTATTTTATTTTAATGACTGTAAGAGAAGCCCCGGGTCTCGGCTGTGGTTACAAAATGGGCCGATGATATAATATTGAAATATTGCAATATGTAAAACTAAACAATCCATAGTCAAAGTATCACTGACCAACCACTTGCTAAATAAATTGAACGCAAGCAAAAATTTTTTTTCTTTTCATTTTGGCTTCGTAATCTTGTGCATTTTGTCAGTGTCGAGTTATAATATATTTTAAGTGTATTTCATATTAAAGGTCCAGTCATGCCTAAAGTGGTGGAAACTTTACTAGAACTTCTTATGTAGTTTTGAAGCGAAGGCGAAAATCACGTTTTCAACTTTGTATGATTTTTCTACATTTATGCACGTTTACTAAGTATTAACGGTTAAAAATCCACCATTATTACACATTAAAACTAGAATTACAGGTTTTGGAAAATTATATAAAATCAACAAAGCCATTTTTTTCACTTTCGTGGCAAAACATCCAAGAAAAGCTTAATTAAATCGACTTCACCGCTTTATCTTCGGAACCCTTGTTCAGATTAAAATAATTAAATACGCATTATTGAAGATAACTAAAAAACTACTGGTCAGATCTTGATCAAATTTAAACGAGACGTGATGAGAAGGACCAGCAATTAAATAAAAAAAGAATCGTCAAAATCGGTTCACCTAGAAAAAAGTTATGAGGTAACAGTTACACTTTTTTAAGTCGGTTAAAAAGTCTTGGAAACTTTTATTTTTAAGATAAGGAAATAGCTAACTATTATTAAATACTGTCGGTCAGCCTTTACATAAGAATAAAGAATAAACGCAATCAAAGCCTTAAATAACCGACTTTATCTCCGGAACCCTTGATCTAATCTTGATTTGCTTGTTATATGGGACCAACTTCTACCAAATCGGTCGGGTCGTCTTTGAGTGTTTAAAACGCCTAGCAAACATACAAAAAAAAACATGCAGTCAAATTCCAAACCACCTCCTTTTTTGAAGTCGGTTAAAATATAATGGTAGTTGACTGTTGAGGCATTTGTTCATAGACATATGTAGAAGCTGGTGTGTAATTTGTTCTACAAATAGGGATACTTGTTAAAACTTATCTCGAAAATAATTATTGTTCTTTTTTTATTTCAGTGCCCATATGAATGGTTCCACTACCCATGCGTGGGTATCACTGCCCCACCGAAAGGCAAATGGTATTGCCCTCAATGTCAGACTAACATGCGTCGCAATCGAGCCCATCGCAAGAACTAAAATAAAATTAAACAAAATTTACGTCTAAGTTGTTGTTCTGATTGTTACTGTAGGGCTATTATACGCTATTGGTGTTGTTTAGACGATTACTCCTCATTCCTCAAATAAAGTATTCCATGTATTTAATGCAGAATTTTATTTTCTTTACACTAATATTATAAATCCGAAAGTTTGTATGTAAGTAACTGTTTGTTTTCTGTTCACGCTGTAACAACTGAACAGATTTGGATGAAATTTGGAATGTACACAGCTTGTATTTAGGATTAACAGATAGGATACTTTTTAACCTGATAAACGCGGGAAACAGCTAGTTTGATCATCAGAGACTTGGCTAAGTCGCTCGAGATTTCACTGACCTACACTCCGGCGCGCCGGTAGCTTATGTGATACGATTCTCGTTGGAGGCACTTAAGAGAATGGGGGTTTGGGGTAAGGCGCGTGGGTGACGTCGCTTTGCTGGCTTTCCTTGCGCAAGGGGTTGCTGACCTTGTCACTCGTATCCTCCATTCCGATGGTGGCAAGGCGAATATACCTTGTGTCCGATGCAATAAAAGCGTGGACTGTCCTCAACTCTGGCGCGTCGTGCCCGAAAGTTCTTCACATGCAGAGGGCGTGGAATGACGTTGGTGCCAAGCGGCTCCTTAAGCAAACGCTGGACAATGCTTCTGGATAGATATGGCGGGACTGCGGGCTGTGTCGCGATCAGAATCCGGGGCATGGCTGCAAGATCTTCCGTCGCCACACCTGGGCACTTTCCTGGACGATAACTCACTTCGTGTGACAGTAGCCCTCCGCCTGGGCTCCAAGATGTGTGATACTCATAGATGTACTGCGGTTCTAGGTGGAGGCCGATGGTCATCACGCTTTGAGTTTTTATCGTTATTGCACAGGTTTCCGCGACACAAAGCCCTCAATGACTTAGTTCACAGAGCTTTTGTGTCGGCGAATGTCCCTTGCGTGCTGGAGCCACCGCATCTTAGTAGGTCCGATGGTAGAAGGCCGGACGGGCTGACCCTAGCTCCTTGGAAGAACGGCAAGTGATTGGTGTGGAACGCCACCTGCGTCAGCACGGTCGCCGCCAGTAATCTGAGTCGCTCGTTTTAGACGCAGCATCCTCTGCAGCTGCTACTGCGTCTAAAAAGCGGCTTCAGTACGGGGCGATGGAGGCACAATATTGTTTTGTACCCATCGCCATTGAGACCGTGGGCTGGGGGCACGAAACCAAAAATTAGGTTCGCAAGATAGGGCGCCGGATAAGGGAAAGTAACGGTGACTCCCGCTCCGGCTCGTTTGTGGTGGATGTGATGTGGCTCGCTGGATAGCAAAGGTTGGCCATTGTTATCCAGCGTGGAATTGCAGCCAGCGTCATGGGCACCTTTGTACCGGTTACCTACAGTCAGTGGTGGGTTATTTAATGAAATTGTTTGACTGTACCTACAACTTAGTTTTAAGATGTAATTATCGACATTTTGAATATATTATTATTTATAATACAATTCTACGTTTTGAGTTTGATAAAATAATAGGTATGGGGGCTATCGGCCCTAAACTCAGAACGAGAGTTTTGCTGCGTAGTGCAAAGCGTTTTGATCGTGACTAGAACTTCTTTTACGAAATATGTAATGATACTGGCTAAATCCAAAAAGATTGCAAAGCCAAAACCAAGTGAAAAAAAATGCAGAACGATCCATAGAAAAGAATAGCCGAGCGAACGCACCGGATTTTTCTAGAGAATCCTGACAATTTGTTCAGCTTGTCACTGTCAAAAAGGAATTAATGTCTTTTGTCTTTTCCGGCGCGTTTATATCGTGTATTCCCTAAAAATAAGAAATATTATCACGCACTAAATAAAATATAGTTATCAAACACTGTACATATAAAATCCTTCAAAATGTCCGAAGCCAAGATAAAGGAGGTAAGCAATATTAATACCATGAGTTTCTGCCCTGCCCTCGAGAGGTACGTTTTTGTAACAAAGCGCATTGTTTTTAGTTGCGAAGCGATATTGATGAGCTTAACGAGCTGGTACAGCAGGCTAAGCGAAAGAAGGTCCAAGATTTGCTCTCCCTCGAGGTCCGCAAGTTGGAAACTGAGATAATAAAAATAAAGGAGGCTGAGCAAAAAGCGGCCGCTGAAGCTACGCCTTCCACCAGCACTTCCATCGCAGCACATAATAAACGATACCAGATCAAATTGAATGGCTATGGTAAGACCTTATCTTATAATATGGTACCTTGAATGACATGGTTGCTTATAACCTTTTGCTATTGTTACGCATTGATTTGAAGCAGAAAAAACATTTGCTAGACATGTTTTCTATGCATGATGCTCACCAAAACCACCTATATACATCTACAGTGCCATCCTAAACTTTGAATGATACACTAACAGATAACAGATGTGGGACGTAGCCGCGTTTGGTGTCTACACTTTGGTTTTTCTGATTGTCTGATGTGAGGCAACATTTACAAGACGACACATGTTTTCTATGATAGTTTCTATGCACAACACTCACTAGAAACACACCTATGTAGGTATATACATCTGCTGTACCAAACTTTGATGACAGACTAGCAGATAACAGATGTGAGACTTGGCTTCTTTTAGTACCTACACATTAATGTCATGGTCTATGTCTGGTTGTACCCTTTTGCTCTCTAGCCCATATGGAGTAGTTAGGTTGAGATCAGTTAGTCAATTTGGAGCCATGTGGATAAAAACAATCAAACAACCGAAGCTCTAGGCACCGAAAACAGCCCTGCAATGTGCTCCTCTGAGTCTTATGTGACATTATTTGGAATTGCTTAGTTCCATTCCGTTTAGGGACCCAGAGCCATCCATTATGGAGCTTGGGTAGTTGCCACCAGGGAGAAATACACAAAGCACCCCAAGTGTGACATCAGTGCACCTTATTTATACACATACAAATCACAAATTAGATATAGTTTGAATCTGTGTAGGTATCCTATTTCCAATGTACTCTGGTGTGCTTAAATCCTTTAAATGCGATACCTTATTAATGCTGAACTAAGAAAATCGTGTTTTTATAAATTTTCTACCGACTTCACAAAAAAGGAGTAAGTACTCAAGTCGACTGTTTTTTTTTTTTTATGTTTCCTCATTACTGCATTCCACATAAACCGATTTAGAAAATTTTTTTTTGTTTGAAATATGATGCTTTCCTGGTTGTCCCATTTAAATTTGATCAAGATCTGACCAGTAGTTCTTAAAATATAGTCAATAATGCATGTTTAGTACATCTAATCTGATCAAAGTTCTGAAGATAAAGAGGTGAAGTCATCTAGCTATCTATGGGCCAATTGCCTATATTTCCTAAAACTAAACGAAAATTATAACATCTATAGGTACAGCAAGACCCATGTTACCTACAACTCATCTAACTTTTAGGTAACTCAAGTGCTGAAGCCCAAAAACCACACACTCCATTTTAAGGTGCTGGGGTGGATGGGGTAGATCCTGGCAGGGGGAAATGCACAATACACCCCAAGCAGGATGTCAGTGCAGGCCTTAACGCCCCCATATTGAATAATGAATAAGAATAAGTGCTGAAGCCCACTACCAGTGGTTAGCGTTCCCATCATACTGGCGGCATTGCCTCTCTGAACTGCAATTTTATCAATGCATTTTAATATCTAAGGATTACCTTAAAGAATGAATTAGCTATGTACTAAAACTTACCTACTTTGCAGGTTGGGACCAGTCAGACAAATACATCAAAGTGTTTGCTACCCTAAAGAATGTACAGAATGTGCCAAAGGAGCAGGTCTACTGCAAACTGACAGAGAAATCAATGGAACTGCATGTTGAAAATCTGGAAAATAAAGACTACCTCCTGGTTATAAACAAGCTTTTAGAACCTATTGACGTTGAAAAAAGCCATTGGAAGCAAAAGACAGGTAACCTTTCTTTTTTTTTTAATGTTTACTAGACGTTCCCCACAGTTTCATCCGCATTTATCTAGTTAAAAAGTAGCCTATGTGTTAATCCTAGGTTAACCTATGTACATTCCAAATTTCATCAAAATCCTGAACGGATGTCCTCCTTCACAGCGTGAAGAGATAACAATCATTTAGACACTAACTTTTGAATCTATAATATTAGTGTGAAGGGAACGGCTTCAGACCACTTTATCACCTGTTGGTAAGTGAGGGTCAAGGGCGGTAAACTGGTAACTATACTTGGTCTTTACATATTGATTTCTTAAATTGAAATAAAATTTTATTCATCATTTACTAAACTATCATTTCAGATATGGTTGTCATTTTCCTTGCTAAAACCCAACCCAACAAATGGTCGCACATGACAGAACTCGAGAAGAAATCTGAGGATCAGCGCAGCAACCGCTTCAAGGCTGATGAAATTGGACAGAAAGATCCCCAAGATTCCATCATGAGCTTAATGAAGAACATGTAAGTAATGCAAATAATGCAATCCTTAAAGACCAAGTCATGTAAGGCCTTATTTGCATTATGTAGGGATATCTCTATATCTAAGAGGTGAAATTACTATCATAATAATCCCGCCTTGTGATCAGGTGGCCAAAATTTCAAATCATAGAATGTGCTTGAGTCTCCGATGAAATTAACATCATGATTAAACGCCTGAAAATTTTCTCCTGCTGGCGATAATTTAAGTGCACATGCCCAAAACCTTTGTTGCCATGTGCCCATCATGCTGGCTGGAGGCTTGGTACTTGGTGCGCGGGCTATTTTCCGCAACACGTAACGCCTGTGTAACATAATTTTAATTTACGTAATATTTCGGGAATCAATCGCGCTAAAAACAATTTTTATTTACCTCGACGTTTCGGCCATGTTGAATGGCCATGGTCTCCAGAAGACTGACTGAAGCATATTTTTGTTTCAGGTATGAAACTGGTGACGATGAAATGAAGCGAATGATCACAAAGGCTTGGTATGAGGGACAGCAAAAGAAGAAAACAGAAGTTGATTTCTAGATTCATTTTAATAGGTGGTTTATAAATGTGTAAGTGTAATTTTTTTTTTAAGTCCAATAAATCGATTTTCTTTAATGTATTTCTTTATGTGCTCACAGAGTATCTTCAATCCTATCCTACTCCTACTAATATTAAAAACGCGAAAGTTTGTAAGAATGTATGGATGTATGTTACTCTTTCACGCAAAAACTGCTGAATGCATTTTTATGAAACTTTACAATAATATAGCTTACACATCAGAATAACACATAGCCTATAATTTATAAAGATATAGTGTGAGTTATCCAAAATATAACGGTAAGTGTCAAGGAAGTAGGAAAAAAATCTGCCATTTGCGACCTATTCTAGCGTAAACCGTTGGAGCTACACGTGTATAATGTATAATGGAAATGTTTATCTTAAATAGTCCTACATAAAAGCTAGCGATAGCATATATTTATCTTTTATATGTATATCATTATCGCCAAAATAGTGATCCATAAAAACAATAATTTCATGATTTTTAATTTGTTGGATTTGGTTCCGTCCATAATAGCAGAATAATATAAAAACATTGATAATTTTACGAAAAAAAATACTTTTTATCACAATTTCCCATCACCACGCAGGTGAAACCGCGGGGCGGTTATTTTATAAGTTCAAGAGATGTACCTAGGAGTCCTAGCGCAGTAGTATAAGAAAAGATGACTGACAACTTACGTATTGTTAAACTCTGAGGGTCTAGTACTAGGATTGAATGTTTATGAAAACTGAATTTCTATTTGTTCCATATTAATGTACTAGCCGTGCCCAGCGGCTTCGCCTGGTATTATCAAGTTAAAAAGTAGCCTATGTGTTAACCCTATAGGTATAATCTATGTACATTCCAAATTTCATACAAATCCGTTCAGCCGTTAAAGCGTGAAGAGGGAACAAGCATGTTAGTATGTTTGTTCCCACACACACAAACTTTCGGATTTATAATATTAGTAGGATGAACGAAATCTAATTAAAAACCAGACTTAGGTTTTTCAGCCCCGAATCTATCATATTTACGCGAATTCCTCTATTGAATTTATGAGTTGTAAATTAGCAAACCCTATTCACGTAAACAAAAATTTACTAAATAGGCTATTGATAAAATAAAATGATGGCAAAATTAGCGACTTAGTAGAAGAACTAGAAGAAGTATGATAAAATGTCACTTGACATAAGGTTTATCTCTTTACTATCACTGAAAGTCTATTCTCTACCTTCCTCGTCAAAATCTGCCTCTCGGCTTAGTTGAGTGCGCTTCCGCCTTCTAAGCAGCAGGTATCGGGTTCGTTACCCGGTGGGAACACAAGTTTTCTCCACAAGGAAAATTTTTGTTTTTGGTCCTGGGTGTGATGTGAATGTTTCCTTCGCCCATGACACAAGTCATCGAACTTAGTGTGAGACTGTTGAGTGTGAAAGCATTTTTGTTTATATACAATATTGTATTTATTATCTATCAGATGATAGATATTCTCATCATATTTTTAACAGACTTAAAAAAAAAGTAGGTTTTCAATTCATATATTATATTATTAGTGTTACCTCAGAACTTTTTTTAGGTTAACCGGGTTTGATGATTATTTTTTTATTTGAAAACTGGTCCATGTTGTCCCATTAAAATTTGACCAACATCTGACCAGTAATTTTTGAGTTATCCACAATAATGCGTATTAAATTAATTTAATCTGATCAAGGGTTTTGAAGATAAAACGGTGTCTGTTTTTAAGCTTTGCTTGCGTTTAAATTATTTAAGGCTAACAGGATGAATGCACAAAGACAAGATTTTATAACACACAACTACATTTTATTTTCTAATAAATATGAGATCATAATAACATTGAATCTAATTTGTCTATATGTTTACAAATCTACAAATCCATCATTTAAATATTTAGTCGACTTTCACGAGTTCCTTAGCAGAGGAAGGCCACCATGTGAAGTTCCTGTGGAAAAAAAACGATAGTTATGTAGGTAGATTAAGTACACCGTTATCAATTTTCATTAGATCGTTACAATTAGCCATTGCTGAGGTATTATAATGTTAATTGCTATTGCGCTTACCTAGATTTTCCCATTGATTTTTCGGTCAGTATTTGCATTAGTATGCCGCACAGGTAAGCTCCTTGCAAAGTGTAGAAAATCATCTGCCAATTCATAGCATTCGTTTTCTCTGAAGTCTCTTCCACAGGGTCAATATAAAACAATTTCGATTCAAAGCTTCTAAATCGGGAATCGGCAACGTCGTGTCTAGTATTCGCACGTGTATTTTTGTCAAGAGCTAAAGGCCTGGCTTGGAATCTTAATTCACTTTCTCGATTGACTGGGCGGTCCATGCGATTCGTAGCTGGAATTAGGCTATTCGTTTGTACCTCCCGCTCTGTCATTCTAGATTCAGTAGCCCTGAAACCTCTGCTGTTGCGAACTTCTCTTTCGTTAGATTTCATCTCCTCACGGTTTCTTGATAGTCTTTCAGCTCGAACATTTGGTTTAAAAGATCTTGCAGCTAACTCTCGGGATCTTCGCTCGGTTAAACGTGCAACATTGTCGCGAGCTGAGCGACGCTCCTTTTGACGAAGACCTTCAAAGTTCATTGGAACATTTCTCCTATTTCGGGTAGATTCATTTCGGGCATCGGCTCGCGAATCCCTAGTTTCTTGAGCTTCACTTCCTTGGACTTCGATCCTTTCCTTTATTACTCGGTTCATAGACACTCTTCCTCGGAATGCCTCATTTTCATCGCGTTCACGTACCACTCGCCTTTCGTCTCTGATGTTATCGAGCTTTGTAGTTCTTTCAAGTCGAGCGCTTGTTTCGGTAACTTGTGACGTAATGCGAGTATCATACCTGCGCTGAGGTGCAGATATATCGCGAGTAAGTCGTTCTATAACAACAGTTCTCTCACTTGATTGTTTATGTCCGTCTCGGAAATCTCGATGCGCTTCTGTCCTTTCGCCTCTGACATCTCGAACTCTGAAGTTCCGTTTTGCTGATGGAGCTCGTTCAGCGAATCGGAATGTCATCGAAATATCTTGATCCTGTCTGCTGTCAATCTCTGGTACTATTCGAATAAGAGTTTTTTCACCAGAAGCTCGGATACGCTCTTCACGATCGCGGCGGATTGTATCAATTCTTTCATTCTCTCTTATGTCTCCACGTTCCATAGATACTCGTTCGTAACGCGCGTCTACTACTCTTCGTGAAATATTTCCTTGCTGTCTTCGTTCAGCTTCATTCCTCGATTCACGAATCCTTAACTCGGTACGGGGTGTCGACAATCGGCTTTCATCTCGTTGCTGCCTCCGAGAACTTTGTTCGTATTTGATTGATCTGATGTCACGTGACGCTCTTAAGACTGAAACTCGATCTAAAGATCTAGTTTTTAGTTGGTGGCGTTCTTCCCTTTGGCTATCCTCAATCCTCACAAGCCGCGCATCACGATCGTTTGCTTCTAAAATGCGAGAAAGTCTAGAATCTTTTGGACGTTCATTTGTGTTATGTCGAGATGCTCGAATCATATCTCTATCGGCATCTCTGCGCTCGTTCATTCTTTCACTGCTCCTTACAAACCTTACAGAACGAATGTTGTTGTTTATCAATTCTGTTTCTTGAGCTAATGCTGGTCTCCTCTCATCGGAAGGGCTTATTCTGGATCTTCGAACCGCTGACGTTCGCTCATTTGAAATTCGGTTCTCATCACGTTGTTGCCGGCGTTCATCGATCCTCTCGTTATTACGGTTCCTGGTGTCCTTCATGTTAAGCTCGGTTCTTTCAGTAGTATCACGAGACTCACGCATGCGGTCTACATACATTCTTTCGGTTGGAAGACGACGAATAGTGATAATTCTATTATTAGATTCTCTATTCTGATCCAAAAATCTCCGCTCATCCACACGCTCGGATATAGCATGAAAGTTGTTTCGGCGATCTTCTCGTGAATCTATTCGAAGCTCGAGACCCATTTGCCCTTTAACGCTATTTTTTCTAGACTCTAGAGAATGTGAACGTCTACTTTCGTCAATGCGACGCTCTAAAGGACGACGCTCTCTGTTATTGTCAAGCTGTGACCTAGCAACAGATTGGACAGCGTTTGTCCTAGAATAGCGACGAATTTCATGTGCTGCATCATTCTTTTCTCTATTAAGTATGTCTATTGTTTCCCTGTTGGTAAAAACGCGGCGTATATCCTCGGAGTTGTGTACTCTCCGTGTATCTCGTGAGCGCACAGTTCTTGCGTCGTCTCGAGAGACTCCGACAACACGTCGGAAGTCCAAGGTATCGCGCTCATAATTATTTGAAGCTTCTCGAGCGGAACGTTCTTGAAATTTGCGGTTCTTATTGTCTCGTGTTAGTCGGAAATAACTTGAATCGACAGAAATACGTTGACGACGTTCCTGTTCACTTAATCGAGTCACATCATGCAACCTGGCAGGTTCCAGAGAGATTCGCCTGTCCGCTCTCTCCACAACTAGCCTCTCCCTGGACCGAGTTATTGGACCATTTCGAGCATCATAGCGTCTATTTTCACGAATGTCCTCTCGGGTGTTCAGATGTTCTTCGGTGTTAGATTTATGATAGTTGCCATAAAGCCTGGTGTCCTGGACGATAGAGTTCGAGCGGTGATCGCAACACTCTTCGCGTCCATCAATGAGGTTACGTTCAGTGAAAGAATCGATTGGCTGGAGAACCGCGACAACCGCAAGTAGCAGTAAACGCCAGTTATTCATAGTAACTGTGGGCTCTTCTTTGATATTTTTCCTTCGCTGTAGAAGTGAACCTTAGAAGAAGGCTGCTTCCGAACTGAATCTTTTGGCAGAGGATTCTGCTTTTATACTAGTTCGAAGCCTGTGGATTGAATGGCTATTAGCCGCTAGAACGCATTCAATTTTCACATCCTACGCGAGAAATTTTACAATAGCGACGACGCAGTTTTAATCCTTGCTGTGCTGGGAAATAAGTTTTTGTTAGTCATAGCGTGTAGCCAAGGTAGTCTTTGTTTGAATAATCTGTGATCTGTATATACTTAGTAGTAAAACTATAATAAGTAACCCGTCCGCTTCTGCGGCCGGTCTCTTATTAGTGTTTACTAAGTATATACCTAAATCCTACCTAATAGATAGGGATACCTCAGGGAAGGTTATATGAAATTGTGTAGGTGTATCATAAGCACGAATGACGTGATTTTTGTCATTGTCGTCGTCGGAAAAGTGTCCGAGCGAAAGAGATCATGTTAGTTAGATACTTCGAAAAAACAAAAATAATCTACCAACGAAGAATGCACTAGAAACAAAGTGCGGTCAATATGGCTCTGCAGTAAAAATATTCTGCAAGCACCAAGACGGCTTAGTCCATATTGCTCAGCAAGCATTATCGCCGGTCGCAGCTGCACGTTGAGATTGTCTCCGTTCATAAAATAATTATCTGATCGAGCCCATTGAGCCAACAAATAGGAATCTATAAATTGAATCCCTATGACGTCAATGCGGAGTTTACACTTCACCGATTTGGGATTAGAAAATGGTACTGTAGATTGGTAAAATTGTTGCGTAGATTCATCTTAAGTCTAACTGGGACTGCTATAATCATCGATATTTTTAACCAGGCGCTATGCCGCACGCGCCAGGCGTCTTTGAACATTGAACTACGCGCTGGCGCGCTTTTCTTCATAGCAAAGGGTTCGAATCCCGGTGGGAAAACAAGTTTTTTCTCCACGGAAACTTTGAAAGAAAGAAAGAAAGAAAGAATGTTCCTGGTTCTGGATATGATGTGAAAATGAGTGTGTGGTGTTAATTTTTACGGTCCCACCCAATATTTTTACACGATGCTTTGGATGTATCTGTTATGTTGTGTAATTTAATTGAATAAATTTGAATTTGAATTTGATTTATCCTCAAATAAATTTAACGGTTTCTCCTAGACTATTTGTCCAAATTATATGCAGAAAAGGGCAAGTTGTAGTTGACAAAGTCGATGAAATAGTATATTTTGATAAGGATTAATATTGGATGCCTCAAAAAGCCAACAAAACAGAACTCGCTATTTCTTCAGATTTTTTATAATGAAAAGTTATTTTGAGTTATATTATATACATGTTAGATATATGCTGTCGCGGTCTTTTTGTAAAACTCATAAAGCCCAACATTTTTGCCATACATTGTATGTCTAACTGTTTAGTCAGCGTACCTACGCCAATAAAGCGGCAAGTTAGCAAATTTTTCTCCGACTTGTATTACGAATATTATTGTTGTAAACTGAAAACCAAACTTTATCCCATTATGACACACAGCGGTAGTGTAGCTATCTATTAGTGAAAGATTTTTTAGAATCGGATCAGTAGTTTCCTACCTTTTATAAACAAACAAACTTTACCTTTTTATAATATAAGTATAGATTATTTTAAGAAAAAACAATGAAGCCTTTCCTGCTTGTCGGTGGTAGGAATGTAGGAAAATATAATTTAACGAAGAAAGAAAGAAACATATTTACTGCTACTATAAAAAACAATGCATTGAGTTAAGTTTTGAAACCCATCGAGATAGGAAACAAACCTACAATTACTTTAGCTACAAAATCCTTGTTGAAACCACCGTTAGACTTCAAAAATAGGAAGAGGTTATCAATTCGTTGCATTTTTTATGTTTTATGTTTAAAATTACTCGAAGACCTATTTGGATTTTTTTGTTTGAGACGGTAACTATAGTGTCAAGGTCGCATATTAACATTTTCAAGATTAAGGGTTTTAGGGATACCTCAAGAGGTAATGGTCGGTTTGTTGAAGCTTTGCTTGCGTTTAAATTAAAACGATAAATATTTTTTTTAGAACAATCTGTGTGTAAATTCAGCTTGTAAGTACTGCGTGTACCGTGTGTGTATTGATATATTATCGAACTTGGTCTCGAAACTTAACGAGAATCGGTTGAGAAATTCGACCTGTATTGGAGAATAACCGGAAATCCGCCGGACATACGCAATCAATTTTGCCCAAGCTGAAACGAAGACGCTTCACTCGCGCTACGCGGTCGCTCGGTCAAATTGTACTGCTAATCTCGGGTTGTGTGTGAGAATAAAACTTGATATGTAGATAGAGAGATAACTCTTTATTATATACCTTAAATTAAGAGAAATACATTAAAAGACCTCAAAATTTATTTAGGCTAGTAGAATGTCTTTTAGTATCGGAGGCCTAGACACACTGGGTCTGCACTGGCACTGCGCCGATCAAGTAATATGTAAGTAGGATATTGTTTGTATTGTTACCAGCTAAGTTTAGGGATCAAATAAATGATGCCAATTGATCCGTATTTATAATTTTAATACCTAAGTCAATCGGTACATTGACTTTTGTCCTATGTATATCAGGACATATTCTATAAAAATAATAACGGACGAAAGATAGTCAGAAGATTTTACAATTTATCTTTATAAGTGAAAAC
This sequence comes from Lomographa bimaculata, assembly GCA_948107665.1. Lineage (NCBI taxonomy): Eukaryota > Metazoa > Arthropoda > Insecta > Lepidoptera > Geometridae > Lomographa > Lomographa bimaculata. The sequence continues at coordinate 8,983,631 of OX403600.1, read as the reverse complement.
CCGTATGTTCTCATCAATTAAATATTATATTATGCTAGCTCCACACGTCAGTTTCTACTCACCTAATATATAGTATAAACTAATATGAATAACTAGCCGTTGCCCCGCGGCTTCGCCCGCTATTATCAAGTTAAAAAGTAGCCTATGTGTTAATCCTAGGTATAATCTATGTACATTCCAAATTTCATCCAAATCCGTTCAGCCGTTAAAGCGTGAAGAGGGAACAAACATACTTACACACAAACTTTCGGATTTATAATATTAGTAGGATATTATAAAATGTTCATGTTTGTTTGGTTATAAAGGGTAATCTCTAATACTACTACTAGACTATGCCCGAGTGTCATAGGCATAATTATGTTTTATTGGGAATGTATCTACCAAGTATCTACCTACATGTACTACGTAAGACGATGGAATAGTTTATTTAGATAAGGATTAAAATTGAATGCATAAAAATATTTTTTTAGATTCTTTACAAAGAAAAGCAATCGTTCTGGGCTAACACACGCTATATAGATGTAGTGCTATTGCGGGATGTTTTATAATGCTTACAAAGGCCTATATTGTTACCATAAATTGTATTCACTTATGTCTAACTGTTGAGTCAGCGTAAGTACGCCGATAAAGTAGACAATTATTTAATTTTTCTCTGACATCTCTTACGAATATTGTTATTTCGTATTGAAAACAAATGTTTATAATCTAAATCTACATCTTAAATATTGACCGACAGTCAGGAATAGTCTAGCTATCTAGTAGTGAAATAATTTTCAGAATCGGATAAGTACTTTCAGATATATAACCTTCTAAAAACAAAGTAACTTTACTTCTTGAAATTTATTATATTAGTAAAGATTACATATTTAGCATTCGTCGTAGTGTGACGATGTTTAGTGCTTGCTGCAAATTGCAAGCGTGAGGGCTGTGGGACCCAAAAAAACACAAATTTATCAATGTTATCAAAAAGGTCTTGCGACTCGGATGAAAAGGTCTTCGTCCTCAGGACCAAAGGACATGAACAAAGGTACATATTTTCTTTGTATAAGTACACTATAAAAGGCTGTGTTCAGTAAAATGGATATTACAAACAATAGTTTTAACAAACATGACAAGACTGGTGCTGTGGATGTTGGTATTGTGCGCAGGCCTGCGAGCTTCGACATTCATTAGCGCAGGTAAGTACTACCATAGTAGAAATAACTACTATGGTACTACTGCACTATCACTCGTCGGTCCCATCAGCCTTTAAGTTTGTTTATACATATATGGAGTGTCTGGGGAATTTAACGTCACGTGAAGTACGTATTTGCGTATTACTTTTAGATACCCGTACGTCGTCGTAAGCCATGTGGAATGCTCTCAGGCGACCATAAAACCCCTGACACTAGGGGGTTTATTATTCTATATATAGCTGTGAGTAAATATTTTATGCGAAACTACACGAATTTTAGGTTTTGAAAATAGTCAAAAGTCGTAGTCAACGACTATCGCCCGGTGTGAATGTGAAACTAAGTTAATTTACTGTTTTTTTTTACATAAATTACTACGTATATTAATATTACTAAAGTTATTCTATGTTGTATTTTGTTACAGTTATGGAATCTAACGTAAATGTCCTTGTTGATCATCCTCGTCTGAACTACAAAGCTTTCAATGCCCACGTGAACGTCAAGAGCAATGTCGCCAAAGCAGTACGTGTTAAGACTTACCTCTCTCCCAAATACAACAGTTTTGGTGTTGACATTCCCCTGCTATTGAACTCTGATAACTTTATCTTGTACAACGAAATCGAGTATTACGGTAAGATATATACTACGCATTTTCAACTTTTAAAAAAGGAGGTTCTCAATTCGACTGTATGTTTTTTTTATGTATGTTATTGGATGTCTCCGCCAATTATGAATCGATTTTGATGATTTTTATTTGTTTGGTAGAGGTGTTTCCTTAATTTTTTATCGAAACCGGTGAAGCCAAAACCGAAATATAAGCGTTGAAGTCGGTTTTTGAAGCTTTTCTTACGTTTCAATTATTAACAATCAAATTATATTACATTACTACCTTTTTTCTGTCATTCAGACGGTAGCTATCTACGGGCCAAACTACAGCAAAGACCTAAGTTACCTACAAGAAATCGAGCTTATAGGTTACTCAAATGCTTAAGCCCACTACCAGTGGGTAGCTTTCACATCATGTTGGCGGTATTGCCTCTCTGAAATGCAATGCTAATACGTTGAGCCAAAAAATATTATTCCTAGTTATATGTATATAACATTTTATGAGATTATATGTATATAAAAAATAGATTCCGCATTTCAATGGGGCCGATAGGAATATAATTTCCCAATGCCTCCATTGTGTTTTTTTAATGGGGCCCAGTAACATTTTTATTAGCTCTACTATTCACATTTAATGATTAATGATGAAAAGCTAGTCGAGACCAAATTGCAGTCAGAGTCTCGGTCATCGACGTAAGGTCGCAAGCACAGAAATCTAATAATAAACCACTGTTTACATATTTTGGAGAGCGTGCTGTTATACCCCTGTAATGTATGCCTTAATGCTGTCATGTCAACTCTGCATTCAGCACTATGGTGTTGGTGATAGTAAAGTTGATGTGGGTTGTCAGTCTGCTTTCATCCTTCAAACCAGTCGGTTGCTCATGGATCTTTTGTAAAATCCATGTCCATTCTTAAATAATATAATAAGTTTTCCGCGAGTGAAATATAGTTTTTTTTTAAAAGCTATCGAACTTTCATCGAGTCAAAAGCCTAACTAGCTGCAAAAAAGCTGGGAATCCTTGCAAAGGTGAGACGATACTTCACACCGGGACAGTTGCTCAATTTGTATCAAGCACAAGTCCGTTTATGTATGGAGTACCTACTGTTCTCATCTTTGGGAAGGTTCAGCTAAGTACTAGTTTGAGACTCTTGACACCATTGAGCGGAGAGCCATGAGACTCATTGGTTACGAGCAGCTGACAAATTCAAAGCTTCAGCGCTTGGGTCATCGCCGCATGGTAGCTAGTCTCTCGGTTTTTTATCGGATACATTTCGGAGAGTGTGCCAAGGAACTGCACGCTCTAGTTCCCCCATCCCCGTTCTATCATCGGACAAGCAGAGAAACTGCTAAGCGACACCGCTATATGGTAGACATTCCACAAATGCGCACGAAGCGTTTTGCTTCCACATTTATTGTGCGAACTGCAAAGGAATGGAACTCCTTGCCTGAGTCGGTGTTTCCTGATGAGACAATATGGGAGTCTTCAAGTCACGATTGAATAGGTATCTTCTAGGCAAACTTCCTCCATCGTCAACCACATCGTCGCTTACCATCAGGTGAAATTGTGGTCAAGTTTGTCTATCTTGTATTGTTTTATTATTATAAAAAAAAAAATTACACGAGTTAATTCCACCATGCCTCTTTTACTATCTAACAAAAAGACAAACTGTCAAACGCCATCCATTTTTGGTTGACATATCACGAAGCGTTTCGCTTCGATGTTCATCATCTGTACAACGAAGGGGTGGAACTCATTACTTGCGTCTCTGTTTCCCGAAGGGTATAATTTGTTAGTCTTCAAATCTATAGTGAATATGTATCTACTAGGCAAACGCGTCATATCTTCAGCCGCATCATCACTTTCCATCAGGTGAGATGGTGGTGAAATGTATGTCTATACTTACAACATTAAAAAAAAACCATAAATGATATTTTTCAAATACATAGTTATATACCTACAGTTAATAAGCGGGGTATCTTTTAATAGGTATTTAAAAATAATCATTTTGTTTCTTCTATCTTTTTTCAATTCATTTTAGGATCTATAACGACCTAAAGTTACCGACATAAAATTTTAGGCTAGCAATAATGCTCATAATTTTTTTAAGTTCTTACAAAATCGCAAGTCATAAAACGAAAAGTGTAAAATAAATTAACTAATAAAAAAACCGACTGCAAAAAACAAGTCTAATAAATTGTAATATGTACCGTATTGGTTCCGTACATAGTGGCTGTAACACTTTTCCAGTCAAGTTATTTTATTTATTAATATATTTTTGTATGTTCTTATATTTAGTAACGTTTATGTTTTAGTGCCTGCGGGAGATTCTGTCATTACATACAATCTGCTCCTGCCTCCAGGTAAGTGATTTTTTATTTATAAATAATAAATAAATAAATAATCGCTTTCACACTTACAGCCCCACACTAAGTTTGATGATGATTGTGTCGTGGGTGCCGGAAACATTCACATCACACACACAATTACAACCAGAACAAGAAACACTAATTATTGATGGGGAGAAAACTTGTCCCCCTCGGGAATCGAACCCGATACCCCGATGCTTAGAAGGCGAACGCTCACCCAACATAGCATTTATTCCGCTTTATTATTGTTATAAGGGTAGGACTGCTGCTAATGCTGTAATTAATGCTGTAAAATTTGTGAATATTTTTTGTACATAACTGTTTTTTTAAATGCGATTGGGGGTAAAAAAAGATATCTATTATTACATAACTGTTCATATTTTGCTGTTTGTTTCGTTTTGCAATACCCTACCCGGGTCTATAAAAAAAATAAAATTCATCATGTAATATAGTGCAATAAATAAATATATCAGGAATATAATTTTTAAGTAAAATAATATTGTTTAAGTCATGAAAATTTTAATTCTGGCATAGCTTGAGCTCCTCTATTTCTGATCTGTTTTTTTTTATAGAAGAAATCATGTTAATTCTTTGCCTGGTAAAGCTCTCTAACTACAATCTCTAGTCACTTACTTTTCCTGACTGTTTTGTAAATGAGGTATACCATGTCAAAGTAAAAAAACCATCAAAAGTAAATTCCTAAATTTGTCGTTTTCCAAAACCTGTGGTATTTTTTTTTAGCTTGTTGCTGTTGTGCTTATTCTATAACTAATATTATTAAAGTTAAGAAGATCATCTTAAAACTGCGCTCGGACACTGTTATCATTAGGAGCTATGTTTTTGGTCGAAAGCATTTAGATAACCATTCCTTTTTTTGTGGACTGATTATTTATGAGGGGTACTTCTAAGAAAATGACGTGCTTCAATTTATAGATCCGCGCCTAATTTGTACAATAAACGCGACATTTTGTCAAGTTTTCTCTAGGAAGACAAATTCGACAGCCACAGTGAGTGAACAATGAAAGTGTAAATATTAATTTGCGGTTGTATAGTACCTATGTCCAGAAAACATATTTTATGTAACCTCTGTTCAAAATATTAAATTCAAAGCGGTATATGCAACACGGGTATAGCAGCAGCGGCGCGGCGGCGTGCGAGATGTGTACCTAACGTCATCGATGCAAAATAAGTACCCATAGTTTGTACGCAACCTTCGCCTCAGTGTGCGAGTCTATCTAAAATAACTTTATAATTAGGGACTTGCGCAAGTAAAATAAAATGCGTACCCTAAATAAACGATGTATCTAAATAAGATTTTGTTTTCCAGGTGCCGTTGACGGCACGCTCTACAACATAGCCGTCTACATCGAAGACATCGTCAGCAACGCAGCCACCTAAGCGTTCGGTGACAATGACGCGTGTTTCATGATTTTGTTCACCCAAAAATTTTAGTAGTTGATAAGTCCCTTTGGAAAGAATGAAACTAGAGTTGGGCAACCAAAGGTTTTTTTTATTATAATTTCTTAATCCTAATTGTATCCATAGGATTGGATGACCGCTGTGAAAGGCGCTGTCGTCTTCGCCACCTTCTCTCCAGAATCCTTAGTGATTTTCTGTGAAAGAAATAATTAAATGTAGTAAACTGAAATATGATACATATAAGTTGTTTCTAATTTTGATATCAGTGAAATTGTATTTTCATAACACATCAAATAATGTAGGTAAGTGAATATAATCATCATATTGAATTAAAGGGAAAGGATAATGTGAGCTTTAAATTAAAAAAAATTACAACTTTTTAAGATGGCAAATAAACATTGTCAAAATTGAGGTTCTCCGATCTGGTATTTGGGGGTGTTGATCATGAATAACTTGCCTTTTTGTTGCAAGCCTAGCATGTCACAAAAATATCATATCACATTCTATTTCAAAGTGGATTCCATAAACTTGTTGAAAAGCTTAATTTTCTTGTAAATGTATTCCAGATTCTATGATACTCAATAGCTTCTTTCCAACTTATACACAATGCCTTTTTTTTATGTCTTAATTATATTGAGTAGACTACTGTGTTTTAATTGTAATTAGTAAATTACAGGCCCTATAAACTTAATTGTATTAGCAACATTAAATCATAGATAGTCACAGTAGCAACTTCATTGCAAACTATTATTTCAATTTAAAGAATTTCTATCATTCAACAAAAGAACAAAAAAGGATGAGGTTCTCAATTCGAAGGAATATTTTTTGATGTATGTTACCTCAGAACTGCCTCGATAATAACCGATTTGGAAAATTATTGTTTTGTTCGAATACATTCTGCCCCATTTTAATTTAATTAAGATCTAATGATATTTGAGATAAAAGTTAGTTTTTTAAACTTGTATACCATAATACCATAACAAGTCAAAATAATAGACACATGGTGCCAACAGGATATTTACCTTAAGTTTCCTTTCGAAAGCGATCTTCTTGACGGCCTTGACCTTCCTCTTGTCCTCGAGTTTGCGGACAACGTCACGGTACTTCCAGCCGACCTCATGCGACAGGCGGCCCACGTGACAGTACTAAAAGGGATTCAAGCTTTTAATAAATGCAACCATACAGTGTAGAAGTTAATCTTTCTCATTACTTTCGACAAGTAACAACACACATCCATATGGCAGAAAAATTTTCCTTATGATCTTCAACACATATGTCAAGCCCTTACTTGAATGTGGGTTCCAGGTTTGGAGCCCATACTTCCAAAAATATATTAACCTACTAGAGTCTAAAAAGGAGGGCAACAAAACTTCCTAGCCCTAGCTAACAAAAAGCCCTATACTGTAAATCCTATAAAGAAAATCTCCACATGATGCAGCTCCCTACTAATCAAGGAAGTAGGCTTTCAGGCGACCTAATTGGCACCTATGGTCATAAACAGCCTTATACAACCATCGGTTGTCTAAAATATAAATGGGCTAAAGGCAGACTAAAGACACATTACTTATCCTTGCACCATCAAACACTAACACTGCCTTCCATTTCTTGAACATAAAGTGGTCCACAATTGGAATTGTCTACCAGACAATGCTGCATCTGCTGCCAAAAATAATGGATTTGAAAACAATTGGTTGCGAATTACAAAAATATTGTGTGTGAACTGTTATGACTTTCAACACGAGCAGCAGAATGCTTTTATGTCTATAACAGAGACACTACAAGTAACAACACACAGAGCATAAGTCGGAAAAGCCTTGGCCCATCATATATTTTCGGTCCATTTCATTTATAATGGCAGGATTATTTTGCAGTCTGTCAGAGGTACCACACCGTTACCAAACATTCAATTGCTAGTGCAAACATTACTGTATTTCAGATTAATGGGCAATGTTTAAGAAATTACGGGGCATAAAGAGATTCAACATCTAATATCTAATAGCTTAGTGGTTTTCAGTGTACTAATTAAGTTCTAAACTTTATAGCACTGAACTGTAACATGCAAGTGTTATGCTTATCATTGGGCGAGTAACATGCTTTCATCTCTCAATAACATAAAAATATATACAATAATGAACACTACAGTATTAATCATTCGTAAATTTATTGGTGAAAGATGTACATGTGTATCTAGAAACACTAGTAAAATAAAAAATGAAAGTAGAATAGCAAGAAAAAAATGTTTGGATGCCAGTGCAGCCCTATCACATTGAATAAGAAGCAAGAAAAAAATTATTTCTTACCTTACGGCCAGGCTTCAAACAGAATACTCTGAGTGCTGCCGGGACAACCACACGGCGACGGTTGTCGAAAGGTGGGGGACAGCCGTCATACGCTCGGAGCCTCCTTAGCGCACTCTTCCCACGCTCAGTCTTGTGTGGGATCATGCCTGTACATTTCACAAACTTTAGAAACTATAATTAAGAAGATATAAAGTGAAGATATAAGGGCATCTTCATATAAGTATTTCTTATCATAAACCATCAAATAATGTAGGTAAATAAATGTTGATAATCATGAGCATATATTTCTCTCAGTAATGGGACATATTCAGAGCGAATGTAAAATAGAATTTAACATAGCCAAGGTTTTAATGATTTCGATATAATCAATGTCTGTGTATAATCTAATCACAACCAGTGCAGTGTACTTTTGTTGTAAGCTAGTTGTGTCCTATGGATTCACTTGTGTTGACAAAGTTAAAAAACAAATATCATTACAGGTCACAATGTTCAAAACATCGCTAAATCAAGTTCAGAAATTTTGGTGTCATCCTATTCTACTAATATTACAAATGCAAAAGCTTGTGTGTGTGTGAATGTTTGTTACCACATATCACCATAATCAATAACAACTAAACTGATTTTGATGAAATTTAGAATGTTGATAGTTTAGGTCCCGGAATAATACATTGGCTACTTTTAACTTAGTTAATATGAGTGAAGCCGCATGGCACCTATGGTTAGGTTGGGAAAAGACATGATTGATACTGAAGGCATAGGTATATGACCTCTCAAACAAAACTCATTAGAGATACTGGCTGTGTTCCAAGGACTCGCACATACATGATGGTCAGTGTAAGCATTTACACTCACAGCAATATAAACCAACAAATACAAAGAGTAGAGTAAGCTACATTTCATTAAAATCAGTTCAGCTGTAGGATTAAGGAGAGGATGTAAATTCTTTCACACTTAACACTCACACCCAGAACCACAATTTTCTTGTGTTTCCACCAGGAATAGAACCGGATACCCGCCACTTAGATGCACATACCAGCATTCCACACATTATCAAATAATGTGTCTGCATACTACATGCAAAAATTTATAATATGAGCGATGATTGCAGAATGTGCTTCTGTTAAGGAACTGAATCAATTTGTCAAATCAAGCCAAATCTAGTTGATACCAAATTGTCTAACTGCCTCATTAAAACTTACCTCTGACAGTCTTCCAGAGGATTTTGGATGGAGCCCTGAAGTGGAATGGTCCTCGGGCTGGGTTCACATTACATCTCTTGCGGAGGAATGACATGAACTTCAACTTGTTCCTGAAACACTTCTATTCATAAACATTTGATATCTATATCCTGAAAATTGTATGTGTTCTTGATTCATCATCAGATATATAAAGATTGCAACATGCATTTGATATTCAGTCGCAAATTACCCAAAATGAAACATCATTTGAATACTGTGCATTCAATACACATACAATAAGAATTACTGAGTGCTTTAAGTTTAGAGAAATGGCTACAGTTGGTCAAAAGCAGTAGAAGCGCCATCCACCTGCTTTTGAGGCAAAGGCTGTGGCAGCTGTAATAATCTTTTGAATACATTGACAGCCTGCCATACTGCCTCTAATAAGTAACATTTAATTTATGGTAGCTAAACTACCTACATCTTTTTAAGTACCATATGAGTGTAAGAGTGCAAGACCACATTATTAAATTGAGTAGTAGTAGAATGTCTGTGACCAGCACACCCATCATGTCAGGATGAATGTGACGGAAAGAAATATTTGACCACATGTGGAAGTAAACATAATCAGTTCGGCATGGTATTTATCAACAATCGTTTTTTCACGTTGAACTAGATTTTATATCAATTATATCGCACCAACAGTCGCAGTGTACTTGTACTGAATACAGAACTCACCTGAAGAAGTTGCCAGAGATGTTGAGCTGCTCGCAACGAACAACAACAACTTTGTTTCCTTCCAGGAGGACTTTAGCAATGACTGCGGCCAGACGGCCGAGCAGATGGCCGCGGCCATCGATAACTATGGCCTGAAACACAGGAAGCACTGGGTTATTCACTGTCACCGACCTAACCACATAACCTCAAAATAGAATCCATAACTTGCAGCTTTTCTACAACAAATACAATTTATTAACCTCCCAATTCTGATCTCAAAATACGTGTAGGTAATAGAAATTACACAGAGACTTGTACTTGAATAAATTTGACACCCAAACAAGAAGCATGCACGTGTAAAGAACGGCATGAATTTATCGATTTTAACACCATAGCAGAATATTGACATAATTCAAGATATTGATAATCACTGGGTCGTTCCTCGTAATTACATCTCTTCATTGATCATTTTGGCTCGATTTTCGTATAATTTCTCCTCACCTTATTGCTAAAGCCCGTCATTTTTCTCAACAACGAAACGGAAAAGGATAACTTTTTAAATCAAGATGGCTACCGGATGTACGAAAAATCTTGCCAGCGCAAAAGAATATTTTAATTTTTTTAATTTATCATATATTGTATTTCTACCTTTTTACAATTCGTGTTTATTACCCTCGCAAACGCTACACTTTCCAAATTTTGTTTACTGCAGGATTAGCGACATGAAATGATTCATCAATTTATTTAAAAACGGCCGGGAGGGATTGTTTCTTTGATTAATCCAATTAACGAAACAATCGCGTTCGTGACTGAAACATTTGTTCGGTTCGGAACATAGCCAGACATGTCAATACTCAATATGATTCAAGCTATCTTATCAATGTCAAGAAAATGTCAAGTCAAGTTTGGCGGTCATCCAAAATTCCGAATTTCAAACAAAAATCTACGTGTTGCAGCAACAGTGGTCTCAAGAAAAAATAGTGAAGATATAATGTTTATGAAATTATGCGTATAATTATTAGTTAAAACATGGAGATCCCTTACAAAAAAATATTTATTTACGTCCTAACTTTTGCGGCATACGCATACACCGGTATAGGATCAAGTATGCTGCGGAATTTAAAAGATGCAGTTTTGTCGGCTGAATCAGTGTTCGGTGACTGGGTGCGGAATGCTATTACTGTAGCTGAAAAATTTAAATCGTTACACGAAGTATTTGACGCGGCTGTAGAAGAAGATTGTATATATACTTGCCCTGAAGGTGAAGTTCTTCTTACATTTCATTTAATTGTATATTCTGGATAGATATTTAGGATCTGCGAACAGGATCTAAATCATCAATTTCAATGTCTTATTACATAATTTCAGGACACAGACCAGTACGGAACAGAAACCATGTCCCAAAATCTGATGGCTGCGGTTCATTGGGGTTCCAGCTTGCATCAGAATACTTGCCTTTAGAAGACATGACCAAATGTTGTGACACACATGATCATTGTTATGATACATGTAACAGTGGAAAAGAATTGTGTGATTTGGAATTCAAAAGGTGCCTTTATAGCTACTGTGATTCATATAAGTCACTGAATGTTGCAGGAGATGCAATTACCAAAGGTGAGATTACAAAGTGAATGATGAAATCAAGGGTGTGTTCGAAATCAGTTAGAAGTGATTTAGAACTGTGCAAATTAATTTGTCTCTCTATCAATGTGAGAAAGGTATATAAAATTTGACAGCATTCAGACAGGACTATCTTAGAACTATTTGTAAGCAATACATGAAGTTAGAAATGACAATTTTAAAGATTTCATAACATTCTACTGGTGAAATTCAGATATTTTTGCATCACTTAACACAGTCTTAATGACTTCTAATAGAGCACTGTAAGTATGCTAAATGATTTGGTTATTGTTCTCAGGCTGTAATATATAATATGTTACATTTGCATGAATTGGACAACATGCTCATACTGACATTAACTTTCTGATAAAAATCATTCTAAATACGCAAGATAAGATTAATTAAATAGTTTAATGATACATTCAGGACATACATATAAAATAATACATATAAGTATGTAAAGTTTTTCAAAGTATAATATGCGTTATTTAATATACTGTGCTTAGTTGATGGTAGAATTAGTTATGAAAAGCAAGTAGAGCAGTAAATATGCAAAATCTTCTAGTTTTCTAAAAGATATAATATAATAATGAGAGCTATTTTTTTATCATAATTTTAGGTTGCAAAGGAGCAGCGAAACTGTTATTCACGGGCACCCTGACACTAGGATGTAAGTCATATTTGGATGCGCAGAAAAATGCATGTTACTGTCCACCAGCAAAGAACAAATATAGAAAATATCCTGGAGACGGCGAATTATAATGAACAAAATGATGTGGCAATCACTACACTAATTTCAGTTTTTGTAATCTTGTAGCATTCATTACACTATATTATTGTACTGTATAGTTTTGTTAGATATGAGAGCGATTTACAGTGCCTATGCTGTGCTTGCAACCTTTCGATCTAGACCGTTCAGAGGCTCCATCTGAGTGATTGGTTAGTGCAAGTTTAAACAATAGCATTCAGTGGTGCCGATTCTTTTGTCCAGAATTAGACTAAACTAGCCTAAAATTAGTTTTAGTCCTGCTTTAGTCCAAAACCTATTCAGAAAATGCAAGATTAGACTAAAATTAATTTTGGCAGGACTAAGTTAGTTTAGTTACTCTATTTAGTGAAAATGACCAAATTCTTATTCAGATGTACATGTTTTACGTCAAATTAAGACTAAAAGTAGAAATTTTACACTCAAATTAGTCTGTATGAAAAAGGTCTGGATTATTTTAAATGTGATCTTATACTTGAAAGAATAACACATGCAATTAATGAAGCAAATACTGACCTACAAAGTCTATAATGGAGGAATATGTGATTTAAATTAAGTTCAAAGTAAAATCAGAATAGCGTTGAGGTATTCTTTGACTAAAATTAGTTTATTTTTAGTTTAGTTTAGGTTAGTTCGGTGCTCAACAGAATTAGCACCATTGCCTCATTTAATCTAAATCAAAATCAAACAATAACTTTGAGAACTGGTAGTAAAACACTGACATCTGTCAATGCCATGTTTGAGTCAGTTCATGTCAAGATGAATATGAATCCAATCCAACAAAAAGCCGTATGTGAAGTCAAGTAGAAAGTTAAGACGAAAAATATTAAATGAAATCGACTGTCGTACATATTTTACTATACTATTTTATATTCCATGGTGTTATATCTTTCAGAGCTTTTGAGCATGGATAAAAAACAACTGAACAACTGCTAGTTAGTATTCGTTATAAGTACCGAACACAGCCCTGCAGAGATTACTGCCCTTGATTTCATACAAATATTTTATGAAATTTGCAATTTATACACACATTAGACGAAACTTGTAATATAGGGTAAAGAAGTGACAGTACATCTCTAATTCTTGCCACAGTTCAATGCTTTAATGGAGACAAACTTGCTTGTGGAAGATAATAATGTGTAGTGTGTCTAGTATATTTATTTATTTGTTATTAAGTTTAGAGATTAGTGTTCCAGTTTTAGTAAATTAAATTAGTTTATTAAGATAAATACTTTTTGCATGTATCCCATTGAGCTATTCAATTTTGAAAATGTGTCAAAAAAACTGTCATTCAGTTCATCCATTTATGGAACACAATCAGGGTTGTTGGAAATGACTTAAGGCAGAGGCAGGTTCAAATTGAAGTTATAGTTCCAATACAGTGCGACCGTAATCTATGTAAAATGTATATAGATCCATAACAAGGTTCACAGAATGTAACATTACAGTGAGATTTACCTTTTTGCATATAATGTCATTTAGAATGTGAATTCTGTTTAGGATCAGTTTGATTTTATGTAAATATGTTTTGTATATCAAATGTTTGGATATTTGTAACACGGGATGTTATTACTGTTTTAGTTCAGGAAATGTTCCATAAAAATATCAATAGAAATAAAAGATGATTTGTTTATATAAGTTTTATTTTAGCGATAAAAATTACATCTTACTTGCTGAAATTACACCTTAAATATAAAATAATTTATTTGCTAAATTTAGAGTATGGGGCTTCACTCATAAAGCATATTGAGTGTAACTAGTCATAAATGAATAGCCCAGGCCCTATTCTATGCATGTTACTAAAGAATGGACGCACAATAAAATACATATTTTTCGTTAAAATATGTTCAGCATATAAAAATAATTCATTATAATATAAATAAATGCATGTAAAAATATTTTATGATGGAGTTAATTTATTGTTTTGTTCTAAAGTATTGTTACTTTAGCATTCAAAAATAAATATGAGTGAATCTATGATGACTGATGATTCTGGTAATAGATTCTTTATGTAAGCAGCTCTTTGATCTCATCTTTCTCTGCAGCTTCAAGGTATGGTGTTCCATCAGGAGTCTTGCCGTTCTTGGAAGCGCCCTGAAATATCAAAGAAGTAAGTTAGAACATTTTGCAATATAAAACAAACAGTTATGTAATAATTATGTCCAGATAATCATTATTCAAACTGCCCGTGGGCTTAGTTGGGTGCATGTTCGCCTTCTAACCAGGAGTATCAAGTTTGATTCACAATGGGAACAATTTTCTTCCCAAAGAAAACTGGTTCCCCTGGTTCTGGTTGTGAATTTAAGGTTTTTGGCACCCATGGCACAAGTCGTAGAACTTAGTGTGGGACTGTGAGTGTGAAAGCGTTTATTTATTATTAAAGGCAAATTGTACTCCACACAGTTCTTCACACGCTTTCATCAGAATAAAGAGTCATAGATAGTTCTTTATTGTGACATGCTTCATTGAGAGCTTTTTCATTTTTGGTTTAGTTCCGCTGTCTAAATTTTGCAGGCCTGCCAAGTTTCTAGTACAATATAATATTCTGGTGATAGAGAGCTAATCAAATGATGGAAATGGAAGGTAGGCTATGGTAATTCCTCTATAAATAACAGTAAATTGTGTCTCTGTCCATTTTACTATGCTTACAACAGGTTAAAGCTTCTTCTGAAACTTATTTTCAGTATAAACCTTTTAACTCCTATGTGATATGATCATGCTACATATTAAACCAGTAATGCAATACTTCAAATGTAAAGCATAGATATAATATATATACTTACATTCTTCAATAATGTTTTTACACAATCAGTGTGACCTTCCCAGATGGCAGCAAGGAGTACCGATATTCCATGTTTGTCAACCACCTGTAAGTAAATATTATAAGTCAATATGTTAATGTTTATAAACTTTTGATTCTTTTTTAATTGAAGATCAAGAAGCCTTTGTTGTATAACGTAAAATATACATGCTTGAATTACACAAGTGGTAAGACATGGTACGCTTAAACATCAAGCCAACATTAAACAAAAACTAGACAAAGATATTCCATGCTATACAATTTGTGTTTGTTACTGATTATAGGTCTAGTAAAAGCACAGGAATGCATAAATCCTGCTTATTTAAAAATGAAATCAAGCGTATTGTTTGTAGGCATAGTAAAAGAACAGGACTGCAAATAAAAAAAACAAACATTTTACGTGTGCTAGTCAGACTGAGGCTGTCAAAATATGTGCATTGCACAGAATTTAAATGGTCCATATCCTAGGAGTCACATATCTTCCCACTTTTGATAGTATCATTGATTTATACACCTACTTTTAGCATGTCTTCTCTCATTAAATAAGCAAGTTTAATGTTTACGTCAAGTGTGTACAATTGAGTGACTAATCATATTAGAAAAACCAGTTTTATTCCTGTTGCTGTATTTGGGTTGATTTACCACATCCAGGTAGGTATAGCAGAAAACTTACATTAGGGTCGGCACCTTTGTCAAGCAAATAATTCAACACAGCAGTCTGGCCATAGTCAGCTGCATAGTGAAGAGGCACTCTGCCATCTATGTGAGCGTTAACATCAATTTGCTGTGAAAACAAATTAGAACATGTTTCAGGTGTAGTCGTCTCGTCTGAATAAACGAGCTCAATAATATAACGTCATGACGAAATGCAATTTGAAATGTACGTAGGTAGTAATAAAAATTCGTATCATCGGAAACTGAAACTGGCTTAACCTATCAGTATCAAAGTTTATAATGTTGTCGACTAATCGAAAACGTCGTCAGTCTTGTACTTTCAACTGCTTTCACTCGACAACATCGGTGCAATCTCCATATATAATGGAAAACAATCGGCAAATTTGTGCGGCTTAATCGAAACTTACTTTGTTTTCAATTATGTCTTTAACTTGATCTATATCGCCATTCTTGATTCCCCAAACTAATTCGCTCATTGTTAAGTACTTTTCACAATCAATCTAGTATTGTTATTGCAATATAAAGTCGGTCTAGTACCAAATAACAATGAAATTGAAATGAATGGCGTTCGCGTTTCGTTCTCTGCCTGGCTGGGATGACAGCTGCTTAAAGTGTTTAACATTGACAGCGACATCGTCATTAGGCTGCGTTCCACTACACAGGCAACAATATCCACGTAACCATTGTTCATCTTGGTGCTTTCTTTTTTGCCTAGCATAAAACACAAGTTTCAATTCAGAATTTCTGTCAACCTCAAGTTATGCATGTCAACCCCTTATTACTTTCATTGTTGCGTTCGGTTTCTTCTTTTAGAATTAAGCAAAAATGATCAATAGTTCTTACAAGTTTTGTGAATTTCGAATTGAAACCGATTGCAATGGAGGTTCATAATCATAATATCATGCATCTCTTGCGATCGGTATGTCAGGTGTCATTTCAAAATTCATAATTTAAAAATGTTCAAAGTTTTTGAGAGCCTGCGTATTCCAGGTCTAGTGTGTTTACCAGCTTCGATCACATCGTCACTTACCATCAGGTGAGATAGTGGTCAAACACTAGCCTGTCACAAATAAAAAAAAAAAAAAAAAAAATGTTCAAACTTCAACTGTTGCTTGTGTAGTAGATGTTATTTGTTGATTTGATTTACGTTGTTTAAAATCTGTAATCAAAATGGAAACAGATTTTACTAATATCACAGCTTTACCACATGATCCACGTATTGCATCTAAAGATTTATTGGTGAGAGATTTGACAAGGGAAGGCAATAAAAAAATAATTAGTCTTATGTGCTTATTTTATGTTACCTATTTTAATCTCGCAGGATAAAGTTCTGAATGAAATACAGCCCTTGGCAATAAAGATACGAAAGCGGATTCAGTCTTGGACGGACGATGAAGAAACTACCTCTAAAATTAGCGATGTTTACACACTTTGTTTGAATCAAATAAAAAAGTGTGTGTTGAACTTGTTTGAAGTTTTCAAACTGGAATCTAAAAGCCATTTGCTTCTTCAAGTGAGTAATATTGAGTTTATAAGAGCATGAATAATGTCGGCCGCATCGTCGCTTACCATCATTATCAAAGGTTTGCTTTGCCTATACTGAAAAAAGTGTGCCGGTCTCTAAAAAATATAATTAAGTACATTTTAAATTTATGATAAGCTAGCGCTTTTTAGCAATTTGGCATCTGATTTTCATAGATTTTTTTTAAAGTCACACCTGGTTTTAAAGACACTTGCCATGATTATGTGAACAACTTGCTTGATTCCTTTGTTTCAGGAGACTCGACAATGCAATTTGGAACGATTTTCATGGTGTTATAACAGGCTTGTGTCTATTGACAAATACTTAGAGAAGAGAGCTGAATATTCAGAAGACAGTGAAGACAGCGGCAATGATTCCTTCAACGTAACTGTTATGTATTTTGTCAACTGGATTGACCATGCTTTTGAAATTCTCAGTAAACTGTCTGATGCAGTGTATAAGACAGATTATAAGGAAAATGAGGAGCTTTATAATCAATGGAAAAGTGAAGTATGCTAGCCTTTAATATTTCATATGTTTTTGTATAAGAGATTGAACTGCCTGTTGGCGCAGTGCCTTCTATGCAGCAGGTGTTGGTTTGATTCCCAGTGAAAACGATTTCTGTTTCTCATTCTGGGTGTGATTAGTGTGTTGTGAATGTTTCCGGCACTTACAGCACAAGTCTACGAACTTCCTCGGGGCTGCGATTCTGATAGTGTTTATTCATACATATAGTCACTTCTTCCCCATTGGAGTAGGCAGAGACCACACCTGCTACGATCCTGTAACACATCTTTCACTACTTCTACATTCATGAGTCTTTTGATACTAACATATTAGTTGCAGGTGGTACTGATTTTGTTCTGGCCTTTTTTAGAAAGTACAGTACAATCTCACTAATCCGGCACTATTAAAAACCGGAGGGTGCCGGATTATTGGAATGTTCAGATTACTGGATTATACTGAAAAAATCATAGGTAATAAATAAAATAAAGCATTTCATAGAGAGAATAAATGTATGTAATGTATTAAATTAACATGTAGGTAGATATGTAATTAACTAGTTTTGAAATAATCCTTAATTGAGGTCTGCTTTTGTGCAACTTGTAGTCCTTGCTTAAAAACCTTTTCTCGCATGTTGCGAAGAATTATAATATCTTTGCCAGATATGCCGTTTTCTTCTGCCCATGTTATGCAGGTATTGAAACAAATCAATGCATCATCTGGTTTAACTTTTACAGCAGTTGTAGTAGTTGTGGTAGTAGTAGGGAGGCGTGGGCGGAGGGTGCCGGATTATTGGACGTGCCGATCTATCGAAGTGCCGGATTAGTGAGATTGTACTGTATTTGTTTTTTTTTATTTTATGCCTGATAGGCAAGCATTTCACTACAATCACACCTGATGGAAAGTGATGATGCGGCCGAAGATGTATTATTGTCTAAACTTAATTTTCTAATATTTATAGATTTTTGCATACAAAAGGAAGGCATGTATGCGAAAGAAACTTTTAAAATGCCTCTAACAATCATATTTTACAAGCAGTTAATTAACACCTGCGATAAAATGTAGCCTGTATGTTATTCTACCTACATTCTAAATTTCAGCAAGATTGTTCCTGCTGTTCTTCTACTTAGTTCTACAAACCTGACTTTGTTTTATATATATACATATTTAATTTCAATCAGATTGTCAAAAACACCATAAAAATCTTCTATTTTTGGCACACAATTGAAAGAGGTGATTGTTTTTTGCCTGCTTTTGATTTCACATGTCAAAGTATATGTCTATAATTTTACTCACCGAACATATTTATCACTATGATTTTAGTTAAATTTGACATTTTACATCTAAAATGTTTCTAAAAAGGTTTTCAAGCTATTTTTATTTCACAGTTATGTGTATTCGTACTTATCCATCTTTTATAAAATGGCATCAAAAAGTAATCTTTTTTTTTTCAGATGGTGGAATGTATCAGTGGGCTTCACTTATCCATAGATGAATTACTGCTCACTGCTATGATGCTATGCAGATACTGTCTGCCTAATGACCAGCTCATGGTCAAGGCTCGGTGTCAAGTAGTAAGTATTATGTAAGGATTGAGTACATTAATAGTAGGAGCAAGTTCAATGCAAATTGATCGAAATATTGTGATAGTTAAGAATAGTTTTGGAGTGATCGAACTTCATTTAAATTAATTGTAGTATCAGTCATTTTAAAATCAAGTCCGATGCAACTTGATCAAAATGTTGAGGTAATCAAAAATAGTTTTGAAGGGATCGATCTTCATATAAATAACTTTAAAAGGTATATTATAATGTCAGTATTTTAACTCCTGCTATTGAAAAATTACTGTTGATATAAGCTTGATAGCGATGTCTGTGTTGCTTAACAGCTCTACCAAATACATAGACTAATTTTGATGTGTATGCTAAAATGAAGCTAGATTAATTAGGTTATGTTTTTACCTTTACTGGTAAACATTTGGGTTAAAATCTGAACAAAAATGTTGATACAGGTATAGAATTTTGTCACTTGTAATTGCTAAGCTTAGAACTTAAAGAACTGCTGCCATGTTCTCAATTCCGCGAATGTGTCAATATTGATTGAAGTGAAAGTGTATATTTTCTTCCGACTTCACATAGAAGGAGGTACTCTAGTCGACTGTAATTTTTTTTTATGTATTTTATCTCATAACTTCTTTCCATGTAAACGGATTTTGAAATTTTTCGTTGTCTAAAAGATGTTGGTCTCATTTAAATTTGATCAAGATCTGATTAGTAGTTCTTGAAATATCTTCAACTAGCTGACCCGCCCGGCGTCGCCCGGGTAAACAAAAGCTTACACATAAACGCTTTCACACTCACAGCCCCACTCTAAAAGTACTATAAGTTGTGTCGTGGGGCCGTTAACAATTAACACCACACACACAACATTCACGTCATACCCAGAACCAGAAACATAAACTTCCCGTGGGGAAAAAACTTTTGTTATTGTGTACCCACCGAGATTCGAATCCGCTGCTTTGAAGACGAACGCGCACTCATCTACCCAGTGGGTAGTTCAAAGTTCAAAGATTCCCCACCCACCAAAATCTACACATAAACACTTCCACATTCAACGACTTGTATCGGGGGGCCGTAAACATCCAAGATTCACAAAGCATTCACAACATACTCAAAACCAGGAACACAAATTTCCCGTGGAGAGAAATCTTCTAGGTAAATTACCACCGGGAATCGAACCCGCTGCTTTGAAGGCGAACGCGCACCCATCTACGCCAGCGAGCAGTTCAAAGTTCAGGAACGACCCGCCCGACGTCGTCGGCCGGGTAGTAAATATTAAAAAACATACCCATAAACGCTTTCACATTCACAACCCCACACTAAGTTCAATGACTTGTATCGTGGGGCTGCAAACATCCAAGATTCACACAACATTGACAACATACTCAAAACCAGAAACACAAATTCCCGTGGAAAAACACCTGTGTTCCCACCGGGAATCAAACCCGGTGCTTTAAAGGCAAACGCCCACCTAACTACTCCAGTGGGCAGTTCAAAGTTCAATGATAAGTTATAACCGACTAAACAAAAAAAAAACAGTCGAATTTATATCCTCCTTCTTATGTAAGTATGAACTGTTACATTCTGTGATCCGCCGTTTTCACCCTCAAATAAACTTAACGATTTCTCCTAGACTATAGGTCCAAATTAAATGCAGTGAAGAGCAAATTGCATCTACGTGAACTACGTAAGCCGATGAAATAGGTTTTTTGATAAGGATTAATATGAAATACTTAAAAAAAGGCAATGAAATAGAAGCCGCTATTTTTATGTGCAGGAATACGTAGTACGTGTTGATAAATTTCTGACCCGTCCCGTTCACGGGAGGACTACCGTGAAACTAATTTCACGATTTCTCATAGACTATTTATCCAAATCACATGCAGTAAAAAGCAAATTTTATCTACATGAACTACGTAAGACGATGAAATAGTTTATTTTGATAAGGATTAATACTGAATGCCTTATAAAGCCAACTAAACATAGGCCGCTTTTTTTTCAGATTTTTAACAAAGAAAAGTATTTTTTCGGAGCTATACATACATGTTAGATATATTATGCTGTCGCGGACTTTTTTGTAAAACTCATGAAGGCCAACATTTTTGCTGTACATTGCATTCACCTATGTCTAACTGTTTAGTCAGCGTACGCCGATAAAGCGGAAAGTTAGCAAATTTTTCTCCGACTTGTCTTACGAATATTATTATTTCGAACTGATAACTAACTTCTATCCCAACAAAACATAGCCTATGACACTCACTGATAGTGTAGCTATCTATTAGTGAAAGAATTTTTGGAATCGGATCAGTAGTTTCAGAGATTACCTTTTACATACAAACAAACAAACAAACAAACTTTACCTCTTTATAATATTATTAGTATATTAGTATTAGTATAGATAATGTGTGTATCTAATCAAAGTTCCGAAGATAAAGATGTGAAGTCGGTTTTTTTAAGCTTTGCTTGCGTTTAATCATCACCACATAAAATTACAAAAGGGGAGTAAAACAAATAGCACTCAAAAATTTTGTAAATGGCTTGCCAAAGGAAAAGTGCCTAGATTACTGTCTACGTTTCCACTTTGAATAGTTGTTGAATGTGTAATACATAAAAAGGATATGAGTACCCATAGTTTTAATGTCCTGTAAGTAAGGTGCTGTATACCTACCACAGAAATAAAAAAATATAACTGAATTAAATATGAAACTTGACAATTAAATAATAGTATACTTAGGTAATAGGAGGCTGTTAAATTCCTTATCTTACCTTATTGACAATGTCTTATCCAATAACACTGGGCAGTACTTTCTTAATTTAACAATAATTAATTTGTTGCTTTAATGTGTCCTTGATGACCACATACAGGATCTGTTACTGTAGCAAATAGCCAATCCTATTATAACATTGTGAACCGGTTCCCCAAATTACAGGCGTTGCCTAGTTTGGGGCCCACAGACATGATACACCTGACCCATGGCTATATGTGTACATGTGTATTGATTTCTATGTAAATATGTAAGTCTAAGCACTTTATCGGAAATAAACACTTTTAAATTTTTTTAGATCTAGAAACAAGGACTGAGAAAGTACAACAATGAAGTTTTACACTACAGTCAATTAGTTTTAATTAGTTAAGACATGTGCTCAACTGAGGATATTTACTTGAACTACTGTAACTATTTGAGGACTTAGTGTTCCAATTAATTTCTTTCTTACATTTAAAGCCTTTGATCTTTTGTCTTCCAGCTAACAGATATATAAACTTTATTCACTCTGTTACTCTATGAATGACAAAATGGAGAATTTTCAAAACTATCACCTCTATTTCAGGTACTCCGGGAAACCAAAGCACTCCTCAGTGAACTAATAGAGGGCGATCTCAGCACCACAGTAAAAGCAACAACAGAAGCGTTAAAACTGCCAATAATGCCATCAAACATTAACGTCATGATAGATGTCCTAAAGGACGTACTTTATGTACTAGAGACCAACACTAACACGGCTTTGCTGACTTTGCTTGTACACTGCTTTAGTAACAGTCAATCTCCAGTTGATGTGCTACAAGAACACTTTATGGAGGCGAAAGGATGCTCCTGTATGGTGAATAGCACTGATGATGTGACGGAAGATTGCGTCTTTGTGAAGGAATTCGATCTTTATAATGAGAGATTGCTGCAAATTGGTTCTTTCGCCGTATCGTGTACGTCAGATCAGAGAAGTGAGTAGTTTACATTACATTTTGGAAACGGAAGAGGGTAGAAAGTTCTTTTCAAAAATATACTAAGTCAATAGAGAGTGACAATGTTAATTTTTAACCATATTTTTTTGAACCGATTTTGATCATTTGAAAGCTTGCGCTTCCCATGTGGTCCCATTTAAATTTGATCAGAACTGATCAGTAGTTTTTGAGTTATCTTTAATCTTTAATCTGATCAGGGGTTCCGAAGATAAAGTGGTGAAATCGGTTTTTTAAGCTTTGCTTGCGTTTAAATTATGTTCAAACACTAAGTAAGTATAGTTTCAATATTTTTCCAGGAATACTTTTGCTTCGCAGTGGTCTAGCCAGTCTAGAAGCGCTAGACCCGCACCTAGTTCCAGCGTTAATGACGTCACCAGATGGCTTTCACTCCAGCCTGTTGATCAAGTCTTGGAGACAGGAGGTTCAGGAGATAAGAGATAGCGTGTTCCTCATCGTGGATCCCGCTGCTTTTGCTGATGTAAGAATACGTTTAATGCTTTTAACTATAAGTTAGGGACTTTATATACAAAGCGGCCAGGGTGCCCGCCCGGACGCTCATCCTGTTCGTCTTGGCCGCCGCTGCTCTAGTTTTCCGTATCTAACATTCTTACTGTACAAATACATGTCCGCTCTGAATATTTTGTTACACTAGAGCTTATACAAAAACGTCGGTAGCGTGAAGGGAAGCCAAGTATATATCGTGCGTTAGGCTCCATACATTTTATCTACAAAGCTCACTGGCCGCGCGCTTGTGGCGCTTTGTATATCAAGTCCCTTAGACATCTATTTAGCTGGAATATATTACTAGTTAGTATTTTTTCTATATTGTATATCATGTGGTACTTCTATAAGACACTTAAAATATGTTACTAATTCCCAATTCCAGAAATCAAAACAGATGATGCATCAGAAGCTTCTCGAAGTTCTAAAAGAGACTTCATACAAAAACGAGATGGTGTGTTCAGTTATTGACATTGGTTGTGTGGTGCAGGACTTCTTCAATGTTTATGATGAATTGGAGCCGGATGCATTGGCTCACAGAGAAAAACTCTCCCCTTTGTTAGCTGATTTGAAGAAAGGTATTTGGATTCTTTTTTACTTTTGTCATAAGATTGATTTTTTCGTCAAGCTCTAATTTTAGTTTTTTACTTTCATACTTTTATTGGTATACTGGTAAAATATATTGAGAGCCGTTCTAGGCCTATTAAGCCAACACCATTATTTACCAACAGGTTGACTTCTGTTTGCATGTATGGAGGCTACCTTCATGTTTCGTTTCATTTGAAATTACATTTGTCTTGACTAAAATCTGACATAATCTATAAGAATTAGAAGTGATAAGGTTACCTACTCTTTGACAGGCGGAGGGGCAGAAGGCTACAATGCTAGCATATTCTGTATTTTGCTTGCTTTACACAATAAATGTTGTACATGTGTGTAAAAACGTTTATATTTAGCATAATTACAGGGAAAATATCCGTATTACAAGTGGAACCTAATTGGCTTTGCTCCGGTAGAAAATTCATGTTGCTTCATTTAGGAAAGTATTAGCTAATAATATACTACCACCACTAGAATTCTAGTTGCCAAAACCAGTTACCAAAACATAGATGACAAAGGATTTTAAACCATATTTCTGCTTACTTACAGTGCAATTAGAATGCAAAGTGGTCTCCAATCTGCTCTCCTCTCCCAGTGATTTCACTTACAACATCAAATTGCCACAGAAGGAAGCGACATTAGACCAGTTATACAAACGCCTCAAGCTCTTATACACTCTAATTACCCGAATTAACTCTCTACTCCAGCCCAAAGAAAACGACGATTTATTCGACGAAGACGAAGTTCAAGTTAAAAATGTTACCCATACAGTTTTAAAGAAAGGCCAAACATACTTGAACTCGCCTAGAAAGAATCTAACAAGAAGCTTGTTCGGAAGAACTAACGTTCGATCATCGACGAGGAATATCCCACTATCGAAATTGACGAGACTCCGTTCGAAAAATTGCTCTCACTTGAATTTCTCAGTAGAAGTCGATAGGCTTTTCAATCTGTCGAACGAGACGTTTGTAAAGAAACCTTTGGACAAAGTTCAAGAGGCGTCGATATTGTATAATTTTTCACCGATAAAGAGCCGTTCGATGAGGAAGATTGTTTTAAATAGACATCTCGCGACGTGTGATAAGGAAAAAGATGGTGTTGCCGATAGCTTAATGGAAACTGAGACTTTGATGGATGAATTTGAGAGCCTGCAGCTTACAGGTTTGTTTTTTTTGTATAATCTTTATTTGTTTGCACACTTTTAAAACGATACTTGTAAAAATACAACTATCATCGTACTGTTAGAAGAGGCTTCGGGATAATGTGAGGATTAGAATTCTCACTCGATTTTAATAATGATCGTAAGTCGCAAACAAAAATATTTTTTGGCTGTGGTGTTAAAATGTTGTAATCCATGATGTGTTATTGAAAATCAAGCTTATTTTTCAACGACTTTAAAAAAAAATGGTTGTCGTCATAAAAAACGTCATAGAAAACATCGAAGCTTAGGCCGGTCGTGCCTCTCTATCGCTTTTTCCGTGTTCTCGCTTTTTCCACGCTCTCGCTTGTTTCGCGCTCTCGCTTGTTCCGCGCTCTCGCTTGCACGCTCAGGCTCAGGCGGAACGTGACAATTTATCGTGCGTGCAGCCGGTGTTCATCAATTTATAAGACGTTATCACGCCAAAAATTCTTTAATTTATATTGTATGGGTAGCATTTCACCACTACAACATTTTAAATGTAGGTAAGGCTAAGCATACCTCGATAGAAACTGGTTCACAAGGACAGATCCCGGAACACGGTTTGATGTCTGGTCTGCCCCCCTGATTCAGCACGTTTCGGTAACTTACCGAATCGATGCGATTGGATAACTTTCTCTTTAACAATACATTTTATCGTACGAAAACTAACCGAATCGTACGGTAACTGAGTTACCGTATGGTCCTGAAGAAAGGGGCTGGTCTGATTTAAAAAAAAAAACTAACTTTTTTTACCCTAAAGTCTGAAAATTAGACCAGACCATTAAGAATTCAACGGGAAGAATAAATAAACATACATACTTACACACAATCTTTGGGATTTATAATATAAGAGTGAAACTTTCGGATTTATAATATTAGTGTGATTGAAATTAATTTTTTTTACAGAAGCCTTGAATCAAATGAGCAACATGACTGACCTGCTAACGACTACAAAAAATCAACGCGTCCTTTTCAACGAAACCCAAGATGAAGATCAAACAAAGAACGTACTTAGTATAAATATAAACAACCAAAACACAATATCTAAGCATATTTGGCATATTCCTATAAACTCTGATATAAGAATGGAAAACGATACGTTGGCTTCGAGTACTTGTAACATTTCACAGCCCTCGACTGTAACTACGCTGGAAAGGATCAACGATTTAGATTTTGTTGAAACTAAGTTGAATAGTTTAAAATCTCAATACGAAACTAGCTTGTAAGTTATAAAATGTCATGTATTTGTGTAAATATGTAGAGATCTTTCATTCTAAATGTGTACGCCCCGCCATAAACATTTTCATACATTTGACACTCGATAGTTTGACTCGAAATTTGGTGGAGGGTGCACATTTAGATTAAAAAATCTCGACTAGTTAATAAGACCTATTATGAGATTATATAAGAGCTTTATCATAGCTTTATAAGTATTGAAAATTTAAGTGGGGATGGTGGTTAACTAATTTTAAATAGTTATAGATACTAAATGGTCATTCGAAATGAAAAATGGTGATGGAAACCTAAAAATGCTTTTCAAATATCTATTCAAATCAAGCTTTTACCAGTTATAAATAAATAATTAAACGCAAGCAAAGCTTAAAAAGAACCGACTTTACCGCTTTATCTTCGGAACCTTGATCAGATTAAATGTATCACGCATTATTGACGATAACTCAAAACCTACTATTTAAATCGGTTCACATTAAGAGATTATGAGGTAACACAGATAAATAATAAAAACTACAGTCAAATTGAGTACCTCCTCCATTTTGTGAAGTCGGTAGTAAAAAGGACTAAAAAGTTATATAACCCGACAACTGGTCAAGATGAATCAAACGAGCCCAAACTCGATGGGCTCATCTTGTTTAGTTCAGAAGTTCCTATAGCCATCTTCCGTCTCCATGAGACCAGCTCCATGGTAAACTTGGTGGGAGCGATCGCAGCGACTGATGATTTTGAATTAATGGGTTTTGAATTATGTTTATTTTGCGGTTAAATTGATGTGTGTAGTATAGTACTGTGCTTGTGGTGTATTTAAGAATCTCAGTGTTAAACTAGTATGTTAGTGAATTGCTTATTAAGTAGGTACTAAATTGGCTAATTATGGAATACTAGCAGTCTCGGCGACCTTCGTTCCGCCTAACAGTCAATGAATGTGCATGTTTAGGAAGCCATACCCGGCATGCGTTACAATGCCACGTTACTATTAACCTTCTTCATGTTTATGTTTGCCTAGTACTTTACCAAACCCGAGTGACGTATGAGAAAATATTTTTATACAGCTATAAAAAAAGTGACGTTCCTAAAAAGTATCCTATGTCCGTTTCCTGGTTCTAAGCTACATCCCCACCAATTTTCAGCCAAATCGGTTCAGCCGTTCTTGAGTTATAAATAGTGTAACTAACACGACTTTCTTTTATATATAGATTTTGGCGGTTATAAAAGAGTCTCAGACTATATTTAAGTACCTGGATGCAATTGCTCGGTTTTTTTTAAATATTAAACGACGTTTTATAAAAATGAAACCTAGCTATATCGATTTGTCGTCCCCAAATACCCCTGCATTCTGAATTTCATGAAAATCGTTGCCGTTTCTGAGATTCATATATACAAGAATTGCTCGTTTTAAGATATTAGATTAGATGAGATGGCCTTAGCAAATAGGGTTGTTGCTGTTGATCATAAAAAGTTGAATGTACTGATTGATGCATGCCTCAGGTAATTTTATTTCCACCGCTGGATGACTGGCAGTTAATGCTTTTAGCATTAAGTCCTTTTGTACACTATTATTTTGCAAAAGAGTATTCAATAAAATAAGTTATTGCCGTATTGTAAAATAATGTCCGTCCTTTATTGTGATGATTGTTAAATGGTTTTCTGATCAATTTATTTTTCTATATAATAGTTGTAAGAGTAAACTTGGGATAAAATAAACATATTTTTATATGTCGCTGTTTTTTTAATTGAAAATCAAATAATTTGTTATTTATATCCTACTCACTACTTTATTTTAATGTCCGATAAGCAGGCATTTGACCTCAATCTCACCTGATGAAAAGCGACGATGCGGCCGAAGATGTAGCATGCATGCCTAGAAGGAACCTTCACTCTTGGCTTGAAGACTCCCAGATTATATCGTTTGGTGAACAAAGACGAGGGCAACGAGACTACTTAGATATTTCATGGTATATTATACACACATAACTACATATGATTATATGATATTATTAATTAAATTGTAATATAGCTCGGGGAACGAGCTTTTCTGAAAAATATAAAATAATTTAAACGCAAGCATATCTAACCGCTTTATCTTCGGAACCCTTGATCAGATATTGTCTATTTTATATGGGATCAACTTGGCACCATACGTTTTCAAATAAATAAAATTCGAACATCTTAGATGCAGTCGAAGTCAATTGAATACGAATTATAATGGAGAACTTAAAAACTACTGGCCAGATCTCTTATCACATTTTAATGGGACCACATGAGAAGCACCAGCTTTCCAATAAAAATGAATCGGTTCATATAGAAAAAAGTTTTAAGATAACACATAAAATAAAAATATTTATTTAAATTGATAATCTCCTTGTAATGAAATGGATTAAAAAACAAATGATTTCGCTTCACCTATTCCCAGTACCGCTCTTCAAAATAATTATCTTTACATACGTTTCTCAAGTGTTTTCTAGGTATGAGATAGATCCACTAAAGTAGGATATGTATCTCGAGAACAAGGGCGCGGTCGTGTCTTGTACGACGGTGTCTCCGCACGCCGCGCCGATCTGTTCGAACCAGAGACGTCCTATTTGGCAAAGCTATAAAAATGGCAACCACAGATTACCAATTGTTTTGAAGTTACGAGAAAGTAAAATATAATAATGATCGGCGTCGCTTGATTAGTCATTGCGTTTTGTATGAGATATTCATGAATATGGTAACGACCACGTGCGAAAAAATTATCTGCGCACGCGATCTTTACGACTCTTGATCGAAAGGAAAACATAGTAGTACCTAGTCAATACCAATACATTTTTATAAATTTTTAGTTGGTTGCGATTCCAAATAATCGAGATTGTTTGTCAAATAATACGTAAGCTGACTCAGTCGCTACATTCTCCTAAACATTCATAAGAGAAATAGTAATCTTAAAAATAAGGAAAGAAATTCTTAAGCAAACATGATACAAATCATCGGAAACATGGGTAAACTTGTCAAAAAATTTCTAAGGTTGGTTCATAGAATCTGTTGATTATAAAAAACATTGATTGTTTATTTATGACTTTGAGTAGGTAAAGTGCGAGCTATGAATAAAACCAATTATCCAACATGTAAAATAAAACAATTACTAACATGTGCTTCTGGCGAGAATCGAATCTGTTACACGCGGCGAAGAAAACTAGGATTTAGCTCGACCCGCCTGCGCCTGCGGAGTACGGAGCATTAATTCAAAATAACCTTGTCTAGGTGTATGGTGCACTAGGCACTATACACCTAGAAAAGGTCATTAAAAGTGTGGTCGTATCCTGAGTAAAGTTACTAACTAACCCATCGATCTTGACGAAATATTTATACCAAAGAAAGTTTACATATCTACATGTAGGCGTATTCGTAGTGCCATGTTTCCTGTTATACACTTTCATCTTTGATGTGAAATAACTAATTAGGTGCTAATTGTATTGCATAATTACATTATAAAATAACATATTTAAACGGTGCTGAATACACAGTTCAGTGAAAACCACATACGTTGACCTCAAAATATATAGAAATAATAAGTAATTTCCACGCCTTTATAGAATAACAGTACGAGCTATTCACAAAAATTCAAAAGAACACAAATGAATATATTAAACATTTGACTTCTATACATTCTAAATGTGGGTAATGAGGTGATAGACATACCTACTACTGAGTTGCACTGGAAAATAACTAGATTAAGATTGAGGGCTTAGAAAGACGATAAAAATGGCATTGAAACGTCCATGCTCCCCAGTTTTATTGCCGTTTTATGTGTAGGTTCGTATTTTGCAGCTAAAGGATTCGCTCCTATCTTATTGTCTCCTATTTCAATTCATAGATTTGTCTCCAATCTCTATGGTAGGTAATTAGGAATCAGATGAAGGGTTGTCTATATTTTCCTCAAGTGTATTCATAAATTATTTTGAGTTCAAACTCATCCTTGCTGATGTCAAAAACTACTGTTTTGACAGTGCGGAGTAGGTTCGAGTTTGGTCTTTAGTTTCTGAATATCAGGTTTTGAGTCTATAATCTTTTTTTTTTTTATTTGTGACAGGCTAGTGTTTGACCACTATCTCACCTGATGGTAAGTGACATAATATAATATAATAATAATAATATAAAATATAAATAATATAATATAATCACAATGTTAAAACTGTGGATTTTTTGACCTGAAGCAGTTTAAGTATGAACTCAAAGTCGATTCTGAATACTGAATACTTAGTACCTAATAGTCGTCAACCTTCCAACTGCAAAGAAGCTGAATGTTGTACCTAATCAATGATATAGGTATACTCACTGGTTGTAAACCAGAGTTCTTGGTAGCACTGTAAGTAGATTTATGCTGCTGACTAAATATGCAGGTGTGATAGTGATATTAGATTCTAAAAGAACGAGTGACGTGTTCCATCTCTGTTTTTTAATCAATAAGCCTTCATGGAAAGTTATATCTGGCTGAAATTACAGCATAGGTGTGGAACTCATTGCCTGCGTCTCTGTTCCCTAAACGCCAGAGTGTTTTCAAGCCAAGAGTGAACATTCTCGACTAGAAACCACCCTAGAAAACACGAGTCCTAGAAGACACGGGGCATGCCTGCCTAGTTGATATCTTAAAGATATCGCCTTCATCTTTGACAGTATCTTTTCCATCTTCACTTTGTAATCAGATGAGAGTGGTATGCGTGGTCAAACATGTACTATAGCATTTAAACAATTCAGGGACTCACTTGGTAATTTTGAGTAGGTACCATAAGTACTTTAGAAGATAAAAGAAATGCTGTTCGGCCTAGTGACTGGCGCTTACATTAGCCATTTGCATTATTTATACTCGCACATTATTCGTATATAAGCCGTGTCGTGTGTAGCTACTTTTCACAACTTCCTTACTTTCATGACTAGCAAGTAGTTTTAGTGCAAGCTAGTGTTAGAAAATGTCGTTTAATTGTGTTAGTGTATTTATTGTTGCGGTAAGTGATTGTCGCATTTAGTTATTTTGTAAATTCGTTTTCATTGAAGTAAAATACCAAAAAAAAAGTATGCCATGTATTTATGAATTATAATTATATGAAAATCATAACTTTATTATTATTTAAAAATTTGTACTACCCGCAAGGTTTAACTGAAAACCAGCGTCGAGTTTTTTTATCTCGACATAATGCTGAGTTAAACCTTTAAGGCTTAAAAACTGTGTATATTTTTGTTTTTATTATGAAGTTCCTTTTGTGTAAAATAAATGTAAATAGTTTCTTTCTTTCTCACAACTGTTCCGATATAGAGTAATCACATATGTCAGTGTTTCACGTGACTTTGTTCTGCCATGGCCCGGTAATTTTCAACAGACTTCAAAAAAGGAGGTTCTTTTTTTTTTTTTTTATACTCGATAGGCAAGCGTTTGACCACTATCTCACCTGATGGAAAGTGATGATGCGGCCGATGATGTAGATGTAGATGTAGGTTCTCAATTCGACTGTATGTTTGCTTGCGTTTAATTATCATACTGCCGCTCCGTGACCCACTCAATAGTTTTAACATCCCCCCAATGGTTAGATTAAGTTAAATAATACATATTTATTGTTATTAGAAGAACTTGTGTATATATTAATTACGTTGTAAAAAGTATATAACATTTTACACTGTATTTGGGTATCGGCTATTGAAACAAGGGAATGCTGCGACCCGGTATTTTATTTTGATGGCTCGGTAACGTTTGCGATCCACCAAATGGGAAACGCTGATCTATGTCGTATGGATAGGTACATTAATATGTGGGGAAAGGAAACAAAGTACTTATGTAAGACATTGCCTATATGCACAGGATAAGGATTAACACATTACTTTTTAACTTGGTAACGCTACTATTTCACTCAAAAACTAAGAATCTAACAATCTGGTTCTGGGTGTGATTGTGTGTGTGATATGTCAATGTTTCCAGCACCCACGATGCAAGTCTTTGAACTTAGTGTGGGACCGTGCGTGTGAATACGTTTGTTTTTTTGTTTAGTAAATAAAATGTATTTCTATATGTATGTAAATCTATGGTATATCTTAAATAATTACCTATGCCTGTACCAAATTTTTTTAAGAATTATAAATAGGACTAATTTAGGGAACTTAAATCGGTAGATATATGTCGAACTAAAACTTAGAGATTTCATAGGATTCGTCAAGTCCCTGATAAAACTGAACTTTCATATCTTAATTATTATTTCATATAATTATATGTACTGCCCGTTGGCTTAGTTTGTTGAGCGTTCGCCTTCTAAGCAGGGGTATCGGGTTCGATTCCCGACGGAAACACAAGTCTCCCCAAGGAAAATTTGTTTTTCTGGTTCCGGTTGTGATTGTGTGTGTGATGTGAATGTTTCCGGCACCCACCCAGGACACAAATCATCGAACTTAGTATGGGGCTGTGAGTATGAAAGCGTTTATATTTGACTAATTAATTGGAGAATTGTTCAATTAATGTATAAATACATGATCAAATCAGATCTAACTACCTATACCTATTTACACCTACTTATTTATTGATCTTGTTATAAATAGTCACATTATAAATATTTCCTTTTTTCAGGCTTGCTTAAACGTCGTCTTAACTTCAGAAGATAACATAGGTAAGTTTTTGCTCACAGTTTTGTAAATATCTGTATTAAAAGGTACTTATTTAGTAATTTTTTTTTTACTTTCCCTACTATATAGAGGTGACCCCTCTATATAGGTGTATATGTACTCTTCCTTAAAGAAGAGTAGGTAATAAAAAAACTTAGCTTAACTTAGATTTATTCCTGAACCGCTTTGTGAGAAAGATTTGCGTGTTTTTATGATCGGCTGTCTGGTTAACGTCAACCCTCCTTTTTAAGTTATATGTTAGTTAAGGTTCAACATAAAACAATATTTGTGAATACGTTGTAAGGTGCTTTAGCCTTAAAAAATTACAAAATGACTCAACAAATTTGGCTGTTTTTTTTTTGTTGTGTTTGGAATTGTCAGGAGTAGATTTGTAGGTACTAGATGTTTTGGAAAACCCACCGTAAATAACGCCCGCGTGATGCCGTACCTACATTGATTTTTGTAGGGAAAATAATGTAACGCAGATACCATAGAAAATAATACACTCCATCCGAGGTAAATTACTACCTTATTTAGTAGAGATATAGTAGATATAACTGTCGGCTTGGGAGGCTAGCTGTCTAATGTCATACATCTCTTGATATTCTTACTCAAAAATTATCTATACAATATAAAGTTTTTAATCATAATCATTTTTATTGGAAATTAGAAATCACAAGTCAATTTAAATAAAGAATTGCTTAGAACTTGCATAGCTTGGAGCATCAACAGCTTTACGGAGCTTATTACAAGCATCAGGTTCCATTACGTACATTGATTTATCGTTCTTTGCTAACGTGCGCGTTACCCGAGAGCTTGCTCGCATTGCACGGATTATTCGAGTGCAATCTCTTCGTGTGCTATAAAGTTAAATATTTTCTTTCTTTCTTATTTTATATAAAAATGGTGGTCTATCTTTAATCTTTTTTGCTAACTTTGAATTATTTTTTCAGTTGAAGATTCTGAACTACGTAGCAATATAGAGAAGACTGTAGGAAGATCATATTCACTCACAACTTGCGACTATAGAGCTCAGGTATGGATAATGGAACACTTTTCTATTACATTTTATAACATTAAGGTAAATCGAAACAATATTCTGAACTCAGGAGGTCGTTGATCCAATGAATAATAAATGTTAATGGTTGTTCCGTTTCATAACGATGATGGAATAAAGCTTCCTAGTACAAGGGATTTGTTTTCCACTCATCCCTTCAAACATTTGTTTATGATGGTGTAACATCACTCACGCGTGTTCGCGCATAATCGGCGCCTAAACGTATACAATATTTACTGTGCAACCCTTTGATATTTATATTCATGCAAAAACAGAATTTTTTGGGTCAAATAAATTTCTGCCTAACAAATAATACAATACAGTTAACTTTACCGGTTGTGATGAAATTTAAATGTTCCTTTTATAAATAATATATATTAGGTATATATCAGAAAGTTTTGCATACAAAATCTATCGTCTTGTATATATATATAAAACCTGAAGCTAACCTGAATCTCGGAAACGGCTCCGACGATTTTCATAAAATTTTGTATGCTGGGGGTTCCGCGGGCGATAAATCGAACTAGGTTTCATTTTTAGAAAACGTCGTTTAAACGAGCAAAGCCCGATCGTCCAGGTACTTTATCTAGTATGAGTTACCTATGGTTAGAGTATTAATTTTGTCCTGCTATTAATCGTCAAGTATCTAATACCTACTTAAATATTTACTAACTTTTGAAATAAAGAAGAAAAATTTCGCTTGGAGCGGGATTTGAACCCGCTTCCTTTGAAAATCGCTATTAAGCTATCTAAAGTCGTTATCAATCCCTTTGATTGAATTGCCTTACCGTTCCATTTATAATTTTTACTCTACTTTCTAGGTCGGCTATACCTGTCTGACCTGCAATCGAGCACTTCACTGCTACCCCGGTAACGTAGCCATCCTAGTAGACTGTTACGGCCTCTTCCGCTTCTGCCGAGACGGTCGCTGCTCCCGCTTCCAAGGAGACAAATGTTTCACCGACAACAAACTTACCACACCTGATCCTGCCTTAAACAGTAGTAATATTACAAATGTGATTGTAATTAATACAGAAGCAACTACTAAACAAGTGACAGAAGTGACAGAAGCTCCTACAAACGCAGCTACGACTTCTAATACGGTTGGATCTACTAAAACAACGACGACCAATCCTGGTGCAACTACAGAAACACCAGCTGCCAATGATGACGCAACTACTAAAATAACGACTGCTAATACAGATGCAACTACTAAAACAGCAACAACTGAAGCGGTTGCAACTACAAAAATAACAGAGGCTACAAATGCTGATGCAACAACAAAAACAGCGACTACCAATGCAGGTCAAACTACAAACACAACTATAACCATTGCGGATGCAACAACAAAAGCAGTTACTAGTAATGCAGAAGCTGCTAAGACTGTATAATAAATAGCAGGTGTAGTTTCCTGCTCATTTATCGAAAATATAACAATTCAATAGCATAATTCGTATTATATTGAAAATAAAGTAAATGTGAATGTGAGTAAAAGAGATAATGTTATCTCTGAATGACACATTCATTTCAATCCCTGTAAAACTAAATATGTCGTGAGTTCGATGATTGTATAAGAATATGCTGCTTGAAAGTTAGTGATATTATAATCTAGTTATTATATTATTATATTGTTGTTTTTATTTTGATTCTGAAAAAATCACAGCTAAAGCGTCATTAAAAATATCAATTTTAACCGCCTCAAAAAGTCGAGGAGATTTTTTTCATTAGTTCATTAAAATTTATTTGTGAAGATTTTCAATTTTTATAAAGTATATTTAAAAGCTCCGCGGCTTCGCCCGCTATTATCAAGTTAAAAATTAGCCTATGTGTTAATCCTAGGTGTAAGCTATGTATGTACATTCCAAATTTAATCCAAATCCGTTCAGTCGTTAGAGCGTCAAGAGGGAAGAAACATACTTACATACACACTTACACGCAAACTTTCAGATTTATAATATTAGTAGGATATCATTAACTTTATCTACTGCCTACGTCTGTAAATCAACTTGCCCAAGTAACTAGAGTAAGTCCCTTCGCGACAAATTAGAGTTGATTCATCGCACTGGGACTAGTTATTTGATCACCCTTAACTGAAAGCTTATTATATATAAGACGTGGTTTAGATAGATAATTCTAAAATATTATCTATTGATCCACTTCATATCAGAAAAAAAGGTAATAAATAAGATTATACGTAAAGTGTCACAAAAGATCACCAATAGCGATCTCTGCCAGGCAACCTTCGGTGGTGGTGGTTTAGTAATTTGAAGTTTTTTTTTCTTTTTTATGCTGGATAGGCAAGCATTTGATCACTATCAATATCAATATTAGTATGTGGGTATGTTCTCATATATGCAAAAATGTATATATATGTATAACTTCAGAGAGGCAATGCCGCCAGCATGATGGGAACGCTACCCACTGGTAGTGGGCTTGAACACTTGAGTTACCTATAAGCTCGATGTCTTTTTTTTTTTTTTTTTCTTTGCTGTATATAGTTTTAGTTTATTTTTAAGACATATAGGCAATTGGCCCGTAGTCTTCTTAAAATGTATATATACCTGGCATGCTTAATTTTTACTCTTAACTCTTATATCAGTGTGCATAAAAGAGTCAAACATAAAATATGCGATAAAATAACGAGTAAAAGTTAAAATAAACGTCCCGCTCATATTACAGGCCATAATCATAAATCTCATGCATCAGGCACAAATTGACTCTTCAACGTCTCCCTGAGGATGCCTTTTAACCTTTTCACTGAAGTCGAAGTGCATCAAGTTTGAATTAGCTCAACCCATAACTTGATAGAGCATGCGCGGGTTCAAATTGTACCTATAAAAGCGCTGGGGTCCAGCTACAGAGCGCCATTCCCGCCAAGTCCAGAGCCAGAGAAAGAATAGTTGGAAAGTTAAAAGTTGATTAAGTTTTTTAAGAGTGAACTGTGGCTGGGATTGAAGTGGATTGTCGTAAGTATTTAACACATAAGTCATATTACATCACACTTAATTTTTTCACACAAGTTTAGTTTGTCTGTTTGTTACTTTTTTACGGCTTCACCGGTGAGTCACTTGGTAAAGTTTTTTAAATCATGGAGAACATAGACTACTTTTTATTCCAATTAAAGCGGGCGAAGTCCCGAGACATAGCTAGTTTTTAATACCTACATAAACTAGAAACTGTTTTTCATAGTCACACAGAAAAAAAACAGTGCTAGAAACATGAACGTTAAATGTAGAATTGACACCTCCCAATATTTTGGATACCGGTTAAAAAGAAAAGATTTGTAATTAATGTTTTTCATAAATTTTAGTAATTTACGATGTTGAATAATTTAAATAATTTGTTAAATTTTATGTGTTTCTTTATTAATTTTAGCCGTTATTCTGAATATGTTTTTTACAGGTAAAATGATAATTACAATAATCTGATTTAATACTTCGTGTGTCCATCTGCTTTATAAATATGGTTTACAATAATCATCAATTCTATTGCTAGTACTACACCATTACTAGAATGAGTTAGTAAGATTTTCTATTGATAGTGTTACCAATCTTCGAAGCCGTCGCTCCCGTTTATTATCCCGTTAGCAATACAAGTCTTTATTACTTACGCCACGTCGGATTCCCTCAGATGGCCTGAAACTCTAAAGAGTAAACAAGCATCAGACAAGCTCGTTGAATGAAACTGAAAATTATACCAAGCACATGAGAAATAACACCTTTAGTTTGAGGTAGAGGAACGCATTGCACTGCAACACAGGACTTTGTTATTAGAAACCCGGGTGACTCCGTAGACTTGTAAGACAGGTCGACGAATTGCTTGGCTCCTCCCAGTATAGCAGAAAAAAAATTAAGTATTATATAGTGAGGTATTTTTTAGGAGTCGCTTAATCTTAAGTAGTTTACGGAGCTGTAACTATATTTTCACATAAGTACCATATTATTTGTTTGATATCGTTGAATATCTAATTACGATTTAATATGAACATGATTATGAAGAAATACAACAGTCCGATACTCTTAGAATAAGGTTCCGTAGCTGTTCAATATCACTTTATGTGTCAAATGTATATATTATAAACTGCCCGTTGGGTGAACGCACGCCTTCTGAGCAGAGCAGAGGAATCGGGTTCGATTCCCGGCGGGAACACAAGTTTTCTACCCAAGGAAAATCTGTGTTTCTGGTTCTGGTTGTGATTGTATGTGTGATGTGAATGTTTCGCGCACCCACGACACAAGTTATCACTCAGTGTAGGGTTGTGAGTGTGTAAGCGTTTATGTTTTATGTTTAAATGTATGAAAAGTTTGGTGGATAGGCTGTTTTAGTTTGCACGTTATTAAAAGTTTTTTTAATTCAAATATCAAAACGCGTTTTTGCTAAACATTTTAATTTAACTTCTAGCATAAATGGAAATATTTAACAATAAACATTTCGTATTAACTCTGTAATAATTTTTAATAATCAAAATTGACTTAATCTTTCACATCCCCGTAACGCTCTACCTTACTGAAACTTTCTAATGAGATTAAACAAAAAATCTAAGTCTGTTTGCGTACGCCATATGTAATCTCTTTCGTATGTTACACATGAGGTAACATAAGAAAGAGATAAAGCGATATTTAATTTCTCGTTTAACCTGTTCAAGTCTCAGCTAGCTCAATATCACATCGCAGATCATTCTCTTTTAAACAAATGAACGCGGCCATATAATATTTATGCAATTCTTTTGTTTCTCAAGTAAGTGGCAATTTTGTCTTATATATCTACGAGTATTTGTTTTTAAAAAGGTCGGGTTAGTAACCTAACCTAAGAACGGCTGAACCGATTTTTATGATCTTTGATTTGTTGGATTTGTCTCCACCCCGAATAGCAAAATAACTATAAAAACACCGAAAACGTTAAATAAAAAAATATTATTCTCATATATTTTACTCAACGGGGTTTTTATATCTCTAGACGGGGTTTTTGTTAATTCTACTCCGGATTGTTTTTTTATTTACGCGGCCAGAGCTGCAGGAAACAACTAGTTGAGAATAAACTCTTCTCTAATTGAGATATCCCTTAGCCGACTTCCAAAAATGAGGAGTAAAAATTACTATCGATTAATTGAAACATCAAAGTATCTACGGAACCCTAATCTTCAGTAGGCACTTTTAAAGTCCAATAAGTAATCCTTTTTGTCCATTTACAAAGGAAGTATTATATAATCTTTTCAGGAAAGATAAGCTGCTTATCTAATCAAGTTGTGGGTTTTTGTGCACTCGACAAAGCATTCTATTCTACTATTGATAAAATTTCTTTTTGTGCACCTATGTTATTATGTATCGCATAATAAACCGAGATATTGGATAAAAATATGGCTATGTATAAACTGGAAACGCAAATCCCTACACGTGTGTCCGATTAGTGAAACTCATAATTGAATGAATACACCAGAGGAAGTTTAAAAGTATCGTCAGTGACGGGAAATAGTAAAGGCTTTTAATGGCATGTTATCAGATCTGACACGCGGATGGACACAATCGTGTGTTGTCGAACGTTGGTTTTCTTGTTTACCGATAAATTGCGAGGGATAAATATTATGTAGAGTAGAGAGATATGAATGTAGATGGATAAAAAAGTTTTAGAAGACCATAGGAATGTTGGAATGATGCGATCCGTGTCGCTTGAATGCTTGATTGTGTGAAGAAGTAGAAGTAAAAATAGCATGCATATGACGAATAACAAAAGAGAGTTAAAAAAAAAATTACCGATTTCTCATTATATGGGAGCACATGGGTGACCGAGCTCTGCTCGATTTTTTAAAAATATAAACGACGTTTTCTAAAAATGAAACCTAACTAGATCGATTTATCGCCCTCGAAACCCCCTGCATACTAAATTTCATGAAAATCGTTGGAGCCGTTTCTGAGATTCAGATTATATATACATATATATATATATACATATATACAATAATTGCTCGTTTAAAGGTATTTGATAGATAGATAAGGGAAGCGATACGATGATGATCCTATCGGCGAACACAACAAGTCCTTGTTCGCTTCTCGTTCTAGGAGTGATTGTGTATATTATGATAAATATCCGGATTGTTTTTGGTAGAATGTGTTTGAATTTGTAGCCTCAGAAAGCTCCATCTAGTGTCGAGTAGAAACAGTTTTTTACATCGGTCATGGCGTAATAGATGGCGCTGATAGTTTCTTAAACCCGGTTTTTCAAATGCAGTTCGGGAACCGATTCCTTGGGCCGAAACACAAGCAGAACCAGAAACACACATTTTCCTTGGGGAGAAAACTTGTGTTTCCACCAGGAATCGAACTCGATACCCCTGATACTGATACTTAGAAGGCAAACGCTCACCCAACTAAGCCAACGAGCAGTTAAAAATGCGTTTGTTTTTAATTATGTAAATGTCTTGGTTTGCAGTCATTTGATCGTAGCAATAGGGTCTTGGCGTAGCAGCCGTAGCTGACGTAGCCGCGTAGGTGCGCTCTACGAAGGATCTGTTGACACACCTACTACACTTTGGCTGTGAATTTTTAATACAAGCTTTTATATAACTGAGTAAAATTATTATATATACTTTTTTTCCTGTACTAACTACGGGCCAATTGCCTATATTTCCTAAAACTAAACTAAAACTATGTACAGCAAAGAACTAAAGTTACCTACAAGACATCGAGCTTATAGGTAACTCAAGTGCTCAAGCCCACTACCAGTGGGTAGCGTTCCCATCATGCTGGCGGCATTGCCTCTCTGAATTGCCAAATAAGTGCCAGCATTTTGATCACGCGTCGCTTCAACCAGGCGCTCTGATAGAATTTTGAAAATAGAATGAGCTCCCGGTCCCCACGGACCCAGTGTCTCAACACCAAACGGCTCAAATATGTAACCACTGCCAAGGTTTCCATATTTGCGCCGTTTACGCTGCTCTGCTGAAGTTGCCGCGACGCCAACCCCATTCTGTGTTTTCATTTTGTTGTTTATATATACTTCACCTGCATTTAATATACCCACTCTAATATGAAATCTTCTAAGAAATGTTGACATGTTTGTCAGTAGGAAGCTAATCTTAATACTAATGGCCTTTACCCAGCAATGGGACGAAAAAGGCGTGGTTGATGATGACGATGACGAAGGTAATCTTTTGGTTGAGACGGAAGGTAAACAAAAGTTGTCTTGAACTGTTGCTCCTGAACGGCGTTTACTCCTGAACAGTAGATTGATGAAGGTGTCTCATTTTAATAAACTAACAGTACTGAACACCTGTTCTTGTAAAATCTTGTATAGAAATATATTTTTACACATTTTTTTCTGAAGAAGCAACGACACTTTTGTAGATATTTATAATGTTAACATACTATTTTTTTTCTCCTGATGTTGAATTTTAATATATTCACAAAGGAGCTAGTTGCATTTACTTTTTAAAATTTTACGGAGAGCCTCATTGTTTCGACGCCTGATTAAAATATCTTAACGTGTTAGCAATGCGGCTCCGTATGGCAATGCTGCCAGCATGATGGGCACGCTCCCTACTTCAGTTATCTATGGACATGGTGGCTTCTAATAAGCTTTTATGTTACGTACATTTACAATAAAAAATAATATATTGCAAATGTGTCCTAATAAAACGGTAATAAAACTTGCATCTAAGGATAGCCGTCTTCGGGTTATGAGGCAGACTTTTTCAGATATCAGTCTTTTGTGGAAAATAAACACGACAGAATCCTTTGAACATAGAACTCCACAAAGAACATATCTCTGTGCTTTTCACTTCGTCTAAAGTTCAAAAGATACCTTTTTCATTTCCTCACGCCTTTTGAGCTAAAAGCCTTTCCTCTTTATGACACTCTCTTCAAAGATCTTTGTATCTTGGCAAACTGTTAGCAATTACTTTTAACGTTTGCAGTTGAAATGTTTGTTCATTTTGTGTTCTTAGAGAATATTTATAAATATTTAAATAAAGA
This sequence comes from Lomographa bimaculata, assembly GCA_948107665.1. Taxonomy (NCBI): domain Eukaryota; kingdom Metazoa; phylum Arthropoda; class Insecta; order Lepidoptera; family Geometridae; genus Lomographa; species Lomographa bimaculata. Next base: position 8,941,524 of record OX403600.1, on the reverse strand, counting down.
TTGTAAATAGGTTCATTTAATTACACTTACAATCCCACACTATATTCAAAGACTTGTGTCATGCCAAAAAATTACATCATACACACAATTTCCTTCCCAACGAACATTTTTGGTTCTGGTTCTGGGTGTGATTGTGTGTGTGTCATAGGTAAACGTTTGGTACTGTGAATGCGTTTGTAAAAAAATATGGCTCTCTTGGATTCTTACTCATTTGTGCTCAATTTTACTAATTAACATCTCACACACGCAATCACAACCAGAACCATAAGGTTCTGTGTGGCATTACGTAAATGTTTCCAGCATCCACGAAAAAAGTCTTTGAAATTAGTGTCTTTGATTGCGTTTTTGTATGTAGAAGAAATAGTAGAGTACTGTAAATTATTTTCTATTTATTGTGTATTCATCAGGAGCAAACGTAATGTAGAGTTTACTGTCCTAACCTAACCTAACCATCGCAATTGGCTCTACTATCGGCTACCCAAAAAACCTTCATTTATTTGTGTTAAGGTATAAAATTCCCTGAGTGAAGCGATCGCTTAGTTACTAAACAATTCGATTACTCTTTACAGGACGAGCCCCCTAGCTAATGACGGGTCTGGTCCTCAAAAGATCTTATAAAGTACCTACTTAAGCTTCTGCGTTTGAAATTGTATTTAATCATTTCGAGTAACACAATAATCCCCAGTTCCCGCGTAACAGGTATCCATTATGCATAGAATGTCAAGTAGCTATCGATATCCGTCGCAGACTTGGAGCTCGTGCTCGAGGATGCCCGTAATTGAATCTGTCAACTGTACACAGCTCTGTTACCTGAACTTTGAAAGCGGGGCACGTAATACGTAATAAACCTATAAACGGAGTACGAAGCGAAGGTTATTCAATTGTCTGAATCCGGTTAAGGTTTCAGGAGTTCCAGATCTGCCTAATTCAATTTTGATACTATTTTTGTGGGCTCTACATGTTGAAACTAGATTTAAATATGCTCAAATTCATGGAGTTAAACATATACGCTTTCACACTCACAGCCTGACACGAAGTTCGATGACTTATGTCGTGGGTACTGAGAAAAGCTGTGACTTATGTCGTAAGTGCTGGGAAACATTCACATCACACATACAATCACAACCAGAACCAGAAATACAAATGGCCCTTGGGAGAAAACTTGTGTTTCCGCCGGGAATCGAACCCTTGTTAAGAAGGCAAACACGCACCCAACTAAGCTAACAAACAGTTGTAGGTATTGTTTTCTATCAAACCATCTAAAAGCGCACGAAGCGTTTTGCTTCCACGTTCATTATGTGCACTGGAAAGGAGTGGAACTCCTTGCCGGAGTCTGTGTTCCCAAGTACAATTTTGGTGTCTTCAAGTCGAGAGTGAATAGGTATTTTCTACGCAAGCGTGCTCCATCGACGACCGCATCATCAATTAAAGTGAGGTCAGATACTGGTCAAATGTTTTTTTGTCTTAGATCAAAGAAACTACTCTTCAATGACGACCCAGAATTCGGAATTTTTACGGTGAAAAAATTCTGCGTGACAATGCATTACTCGTCACCCTTAGATATTATATGTGGAATATGCTTTACTTATGCCCTATTTTTTTACTAAAAAATGTCATTCAGTCCCAAATACAGTAGTGTTTGCTCTCTTGTGATTGGCTATGGTGTGGTATTTGCCTCAGGCGACAAATTTAATTATTTTTGTAATAGGTGCTATTTTAGTGACTTGCAGGTATGCATCCTGTATAAAATACGACCATAACTAAGAAAAAGACGCTATTTGTCATCTTCCAAGCTGCACATATGTTGCATGCATTATTGATGATGATGACTCGATATATCATCTATCACTATCGTTTCCTCTGTGAGAAAATCGGTATCCCAACATTCGCAACCAAAGATACCATCAACGTGATCGAGTCGTACGCGTAAAAATGCACCCCTATCCTACCAACTTTTTATATATTTGATACTCACACCTTAGACATTTTGGTAGAGTTACTTATCTCATCTTACCTTACTTATATACATTTTTCTATGTTCCGCTGTTCCTTAGTTCCTATGGTTTTATGGATGAAAGATAAACTAACAATGATTATTTGAGAAACAAAGCAATAAAAGGCTTTTTTCCTCATGAAAATGCAATCCTGAGTTCCCTCGTAAATGACATTATCCATTATACCTGGAATATGAATGAGGTATCAATATCCGTAGAAAAGAATACCCGCAGCGCAGGTGCTCGAAATAACATACACGTCATTGAATTGGCCAAAGACACAGATTGTTATTCAATTTAGCGGAATAGAATAATCATACTGTTCCAGCTAAGTCTAGTTTACTTTTCGTAAATGCAACTACACATTTTGTTTGAATATATTTGTACTTTGCATTAAATAAATCGAATTTATATTTGTTCTTTATATAATTAGCTGTAATGCTTTATTAAGACCTCGCCCGCATTTATCACGATAAAAAAATGGTCTGTATACACCTATATACTATCTATATACTTGTTTATAAAAAGATCTGATCTTTTTCGAGTGTAGTAACAAATATGTTAGTACTTTCGCATTTTATTCATTTGTAGCAAGTGCAATGTGAGTTTTATTTTACCCTACTACTGTGAAGCAAAAATGAAAGTAATAAATGTTGTACTACACTATAAGTATGTACAACGTCCAAATTAATAGATCGATTGTAACGTATGGTAGAATTCGTCTCATTTCTACGGTTGTCTAGAGGCTAGGTTATTTTTATAAAAAAAACGAAATGACGGCCAAAAAAAAAGTGAAATATCGTTGTTATGGGTACAAAATGGTAAAGTTCTAAATAACATCTCAAAAATATAAAGCACATCCTACTAATATTATAAATCTGAAAGTTTGTGTGTGTGTGCGTAAGTGTGTAAGTGTGTTTGTTCCCTCTTCACGCTTTAACGGCTGAACGGATTTGGATGAAATTTAGAATGTACATAGATAATACCTAGGATTAACACATAGGCTACTTTTTAACTTGATAATAGCGGGCGAAGCCGTGGGGTACGGCTAGTGTAGTAATAAAATACAAGGTAAAATATTTTTTGTTTTACTTGTAAAAAGCCGTTTCATACTAGCAGTCGGGTTTTTGTTTTTCAATGTCTTTGAGATGTAACTTTAAAAAATCCGCCTCCTTATTTTCTTTGCCAGGTTTTTCTTGAGATGATTATACATTTTTGAATCTAACAATTGCGTATTACAATTGAATATCACAATTTGGGGTAAGTAAGCGCGAATTCTCAGGTCGAAGTCCGGGTAGAGTTTCAACGAGTATTTACAAATGTATATTATAAGAAAATAATATTAAATTAAAGCGGGAAACCTAACTATGCATTAACAGCTCTCATGCTGAGCCGGGGTTCCGTGACATTGTAATTTCCAGCTCCATAGTAACAGACATCATCTATTATGCGTTGAATGTCAAGTAAGCGTCAGTCGGGAGACAGTTCTTGAAGCTCGTAGCTGCGCGGTAATAATTGAATTTGCTTATTAAGTATACCTACAAAGATACTTGAAGTCTATTGTCGGAGTGGATGGTGCTGTTATTCAATATGGGAATCAAGTTATAGGTGTAGGTTTCGCGTTCGCCTGGTTTATTATGAGCTTTTGGTAGAGTCTTATGAAGTTACAACAAAACAATTACTACGTCAGTATTTTATTGTTTTAGTATGAATTTACAAATATTAAATTCTAGTCAAAGATGTTGGCTGGATAGTATGTTTTTTTTATTTTTTATTCAAGATAGGCAAACTTTTGACCACAATCTCACCTGATGGTAAACGCCGATGTGGTCGACGATGGAGCAAGTTTGCCTAGAAGATACCTATTCACTTGCGACTTGAACAATCCCATATAGTACTCATTGTTTGAGTATTACTTACACTTTAGTATTGAAAATTATCCAGTTTAATACGTTTAATTTATTTTAACTTTAAATTTAAACCTTTTTTCAAAACAGGTTACTTCAAGTCACATATCCTGTCTGACAACGGACTTTGGATTTTGAAACAGTACTATTCGTTAGTTTGAGTTTTTATCCATGAGTATTACGAGAGGTAAATACTAACAGGACAATACAGGATTTAGTTTTATTCAAGTAACAGTAAACTAGTTTTAATAGAGAATAAATTCAAATAATTTATGTTTTCCCCTAGATGAGAATTTTAACGGGGCTACACGGCGGAAGATGTCGCGCCCACTTCCTGCTAGTTGCTGCGCTGGCCATCGCTTTTTCAACTTACATCGAGCAGGTGGGCTATTTTTAGACAGAAATACATGAAATTTATCTTTTTTCTTTCACGCTTTCTCAAGAATGTCGTTTTATGTCGAGTAATTCAAGTTAACACGTTGCGAACAAACAAAATGAAATTCCAGAATCCCTCGCCTTTACGCGAACCTACAATATATCCGCTTCAACCTTCATGTGGGGACTGTAGAGAGTTACGACAGCTACATTTTTACTCGAGCTTTCCTAATTTTGCGAAGGTTAACGTTTATTTGTTTTATAAGGTGGCGAGCTTGCCAGAGACATTAAACCAATGGCCAACATTCCCGAGGAGGAACATAGCGGCTCTTGCTAGAGCGGGATATTTGAAAAATACCGCAGGCAGCTACAAAAGGAGCATCTCCACGCTCGCTAAGAACGGACAGCTACCAACGTTTAGATCACCGTATTTGGAAGGCGATAAACAAGATCCAGACGATGAAGAGACATCTCAAGAAAAGAGAAACATGGCTTCCATTGCCCGGCTCCGAAGTTACTCGGCTATGAAGAGAAACATCCAAGCCCTAGCCAGAGATGGATACCGTGTTGGCCGAGGACAGAACAACCAACAGAACGACAAACGTAACATTGCCGCCTTGGCCCGCAACGGAATGATGATTCACAAGAAAGATGAAGCTAACGGAGATGAATATTTCTATCCTTTCTATCAGAACCCTATTCCTCCACTATCAGACATCGATGGGCCGTTTGATTACAACGAGTTATATGATTATCAGCAATCTGTTAATCCGGACATGTTCCCACCATTATCTCAAGTTTACAAACGCAGTGCTGGCGGGGCATTCCCAGACGTGTATGAAAATATAATGAACTACTATGATAATTGGTCTTATAAGAGAGGATCCGCTGGAATGCCGGTACATGGATTATACCGACCAAATTATATAGACCCGACGGTCAGGACCAAGCGTTACATTTTCGACATGCCCGACGTGATTGAGAGCAACGGAATAGATAAAACCGGCGATGATAACCAAGATAAACGCTCAGTTGGTAAGTATTATGCCAATATTAGACTTTTCGAAGAGTTAGGCAATTGATAATCGGGTTATTCATTTTTTTATTGCTTTTGCAGATGAAGAACCTCGCGATAATTTTGAGAAGCGCCACATTGGTTCTTTGGCGCGGTTAGGGTTGCTTCCATCTTTTAGGTTCTCAGGCGGGCGATACAGTAGATCTGGCAGGGCTAGGCTATTGCTACCTAGCCAGGAGTTGTACAGGTTATATAGACCTTCGATGAATGTTAAAAATGTAGAGAAGATGTCATGTGCTTTAGTGCTTTAAGTAGGAGGGAAGAAAGAGTTAGGCGCATGATTTGTTAGTGCATCTGTGGTCAATGTTAGAAATTATTGATGTTCTTAGGATGTTGCAAATTGGAAGTAGGATCGGTTAGAGATTGGCTTATTAGGAAAATTTACGATGAATGCAAGGCGATGTTCTGTCGCATGATTAGCGGTCTATAGTAAATGTCTAGGCTGCTATTAATGTAATTAGAGTCTATGTGCAAATTAAAAAATTGTGACGTTTTTCGGCAATATTATTTACTTACCCACAAAAACTAGCCTGTACTATGTCGAAAAAATTGTAAAATGCTTTTAAATGTGAACCAAATCTGTGTTAATAAGGTATTCATCTGTTAATTTGGTTTCAGGAAGTATTCCAATGACGAGAATTTCGGAATTAGGTGAGTCCAATTGAGGCTATTGTAATTATGATTAATTATTTCGTATTATAATAAAATTATTTCGTTCAGCTTAGAAAATGTAAGTATTTATTCTAATGATTTCTTCTAGTTGATATGGTTCCAGTATTGACCGACGTGTGCTTTTCGTATCTCTGATAGGCCAGAGTTTACTTCAATTTATTTATTTTTTAAACAATTACAGCATAAGATCAGAACTTCCCCATTTGATTGGTTCAGAAATATCACTTATCTATTTTTTATATAGTGAAAAACTAGATGCTAGTTACATGAATAGAAAAACATCTATTAAACTTCATGCCAATTAAAAGTATTCAAACGTTTAAGTAATATTGGAAGAGTTGCTGTAAAATACATAACATTTATACATAAGGTTTAAAATATCTTGACTTGTAAGAATTATAAGTTATGTTTAAGTTTCAGTTTTAAGGATTATAATGTTTGTTATTTATACAGCTAATTGCTTTATACCTATATAAAAAAAATATTTGTCTTTGTAAAAAAAACTTATATTATAAAGAGACTATAAAGATTTACATTTATGTATAAACAGAAGAAATTGATTGCAAAGTTACAGAGAAGCAATTTGAAACCTTTGTGTACAAGTTTTAAAGTCTGTTACATTTGGAAAGCGTTACTTCTTATAGAATAGAGATGAAGCGTTTTGGTTTTTGGCTAGGAGGGCTGAGGTCTTGTCTTTAAAACGAGTGCGTTTGTTCAGTGAATTGCAACACATGCTATGTAAATGATTTTTAACAAAGTCTTCGAAAGTTTTAACTCTCGTCGATGAAAGGGACATACAATTTAATTATTAGTGGTCACGTATTATCTAAAATGTAAGAATTTCGATGATAATATTACATAAACTTAACATAAACAATTTCACACTCACAGCCCCATACTAAGTTCGATGACTTGTGTCGTGGGTGCCGGAAACATTCACATCATACACTCAATCACAAGCAGAACCAGAAACACACATTTTCCTTGGTGAGAAAACTTGTGTTCCCGCCGGGAATCGAACCCGATACCCCAGCTTAGAAGGCAAACGCTCATCTAACTAAGCCACCGGGCAGTTCATATATATAATTAGATAATGTTGAAAAAGGAATCCCGATCCATCTTTAATTCAGGAGTTACACAAACAAACTCTACTGACCGTTCTTTAATTGAACGACACTATAAAAATAAATGCTTTATATTTACCTATATAAGTAAATATTACAAAGTCTCAACTTTGTGCACCACTTTATTATTTATTACCACCAGCAACCATTTCTATGTATTCCCGACGTACAACGGTAAACTAAGTTAGGTGCTTCAATATATTCCTAGTTCCCCGGATGCTCTAGACTGGCTTCGGAATACAAATGAGGAGTAGTTTAGGTGCTGTTTATTTGTGCTTGAAACGTAACATGACTTTGTAGGTTTTATTTGTGATATATTGTTTTATATATGAATGTCTTCTTGAATATGAAGTTGGCTCTTCAGTAGTTTAATAGTTGGCTCACATTTTGATATAGGTCCAAGTAGGTATGTATAGATATTGAAAGATGTTTTACTTCTTTTAAGATATAGTTTCTTTTAGGACCTAGGTTGTTGTAAGTAGGCATGGAAATATTGGAAGATAATTTACTATTTCATTATTTTTATGTAGTAATACATTAATATCATGATTAAAACTTTTGGTACGACTTGTAAAAAAAGGTGTACAATAAAACCTCTCATTATGTAAGGGGTCTAAGCCTATTATTAAGTTGATTATAATGATTATGTCGCGATGATGCTATACCTATATTTGTCCAAAAATGATATACTACTAAAACGTATATTACTAAAAATATATGCTGTATTAACCTAATTAGTACATATTATAAAACCTCAATTAAATTTGTGCACCGGTTAATTTTTTTTCTTCATTGACAATTACCATCAGGCGAGCGACTTCGAGCAAGTAATTGTATTTACTAGCACCGGTAACTTTTATAATTGGCCAAGCCGCTGATCGGTTCGCTACCAGTAGTTAGAGACTTCATCCTTTAAAAGAAAGTACTTGTGGGACTGCATTATCACATTCATATATTGTTCTCAGGGAATATATCCATAGTGCCGAAGCTGACCCACCAATCGATTCAGACGACACCGACGTACCGCCGCCGCCAGTACCTGCTCACTCGCACCCGACCGGCCGGCTCCTCCACCGACCGCTAAACAACGACATACCTTCCCTGCCTTCCTATGATGATACCCCCAAAACCTGGCGTAATGACTCCCCCAAGTTCTACTACTTTAGATCCCTGAAAGTTCCATACCACGCGTCCGGGAAACGGTACCTCCTTCTCCCAGCTGTTGATAACATCTTGTTGAGGAAGGGATACCGTAACGGCAGTCTGCCGAGTCGGCGTAAGAATCAGTAGCTGTGTGGCTGCTCGCCTAGAGATGCATCATCAGTGCTTTCTCTTGGCGATGGACTTTAAAGTGCGTTGGTGGTCGACGCAGTTACTTTTGAATTCTCTTGTTTCTTCATGCCGTAGTAGGTAACTCCTTAAAACAATACCAACATTTTTATTAGATTCAAGTACGAAACCTTATGAAATCTTATCTAATACGGTAGGAACGGACCCTTTTTTACCAATTTACCCTTCTTATTGAATGTCAATCAAACTTTTATGAAAGCGTACACAATGGATTCCGAATAAAAATAGACAATAATCAGATAATAAATACTATTGATGTTAAATGTTGTGATCTGTTAGATTTAACGACATATCTTATTCATTACTTAATTCTAAGGGATCTCATTTTTATAAAAACGACTTGGCCAGCTTTTATCAGACATTGAACTTATGCTATTTTAGATTTTAAGATGTCAATCGCAAATATTGTAAGAGATTTTCGTAGATTATTTATAGCAGTTTATAAGATTAATATCAATCTTAAATGGATAATAATTTAATACTTAATATTCATGTTAATTTCAGTATTGTAAACCTTATCATCTAATTTTAATTACCTACTCTCTTTATAGAATTAGCTGTGTCAGACAAATAATTTCATAAATTTATAAAAATTTAATAAAGTATTTACAATTTATTCGGCTATTAGCTTGAATCATATATGACAAATTATTATGAAATATAAATGACAATAAATGTTGGAATATTGAGACCATTCATGATAATAACTCTATTACTGTGTGTAAAATCTATTCGTATACTGTAGTGTCTTTATCTAACACCTTTATTATCTTATCTTTAAGCCTAATATTTTTGAGTAAGTTAAAAATAAATTGTAACAGGTAGGAAATATAATAAATTGTAAAAGTTTAGTGTTGTCTTTACTGTGGACTGTAAATAAAGAAAACCGTGCCAAATTTGTTTTTTATTTTATACTAGCCGTGCCCCGCGGCTTCGCCCACTATTATCAAGCTAAAATGTAGCCTATGTGTTAATCCTAGGTATAATCTATGTACATTCCAAATTTCATCCAGATCCGTTCTGCCGTTAAAGCGTGAAGAGGGAACAAACATACTTACACACTCACAGACTTACGCACACACTTACTCACAAACTGATTTATAATATGAGTAGGATAGGCATAGTTACCCAATACCACATGGCTCTGGGCTACATGAACCAACCTGGCTTCAAAAGATGCTTTAATTTTTGTCTGTTTGTTATCACTGTCGATGTAGTATAATGTAGGGTCGCATTTAGCTAATAATATGGATGGTGGTTAGGCAAAGTTACGGCGGTGTTTCTAACTTCGATATTTGTTTTTTTTATATAAATCAATTTGTTCTTATGTAATGAGGCCTAACCACCAAGTCAAATAGAAAAATATTGTCTAATTAAATTTAACTATCATGCAAAGGTATATCATCTCTCCACTGCCTGTAATATGGGGCTGTAAGCGTGAAAGCATTTATTTATCTCTAATATTTATTGAGCATATTATGAGGCTAATCGTATTTCAAAACGTAATTATGCATTTTTTTCTTGACAGAAAATTTTATGGAATTGTACAATATATAAGATGTAGTTAAATATCTCCAACCCTACCGTATATAATTACAACATACTGAATGATTTAATTTTATTTAAAATATGATAGGGGATCATTAGAAGTTGATATATATTACTGTAGATTCTAAACTCGAGAAAATACACAATATAATAATATAGATTTATATAAACGGATTTAAATTTGAATTTATAATAACAAAATCGAAATTACCTACCACATGAAACTTTCTCAAATGACATGATGCAGTCTTAAAACTATCCCTTTTAGATAAACAATAATGAAACAATATTCGTTACATATATTTTATTTCATAACATTTTAGCTATTTTCTTTGGTAATCAATAAAAATTAAATAAAACACTGGATATGCATATTTCTGTATGTTCGGAGATGTCCTTTGTGTAGTTATAAGTCTGAAACAATTAAGAGAATAATATTTCCAAAACAAATAATAAATGGTGATGTAGAAATAAGAACTGGAGAGGGATCGAGACCAATGTCGTACTCTTGTTATAGAGGGCAATATCTACTATGGGTTACTGCGCCAACGGAGTAAGTACTCGTAAGAAGGAAGAAGTTCAAAATAAGATACGACGTGATGTCGTATGTACATATTGTGTTATGGCCATGTGTTGTGTTGTCATGTTATATTTCTTAAACTGGTCATGAGTACACCTGAAAGTACATCAGAAGTAGTTGCATAGTATATAATAGAAGACAATACTTTAAACGCAGTAAACAAAAAACGTGGTATATTAGCTGCTTTTTCAGAAAGGTTTTGAGATATGTAACTAACGATTTAGAATGTATTGCTTGCAATAATAATGTATCTTAATAGGTGCGTTGTTTACCTAAATGAAACTCATATATATATATATATGTTCTATTGGGCCACAGGGATGCTCCCATCAGTATATGTAGTTGGAGTACTAAGAGATTTTCAAGTAAGTAGTGGTGAGATATTTTCCAAATGTTTAGCTATTGTAGGATATCTCATTATGGAAAGTGATGTTGTGACGAAAGATGCAGCTTTCTTGCTTAGAAGATACACATATTCACAATAAACTCTTACTCTCGTTCTAAATCAAGTCGCTGGCGATAATAATGTAGAAGTGAAACGCTTCGAGCAAATAGGAGATATGCCGACCATAAATAGATGACGCTTGTTAGTTTGACTTGTAATAACGTATATTTCCAGTATAGAGTTAGGTTTGAGGCCTTACGTCATCGGTTATAGATACCCGAGAGAGGCTGAGACACAGAAGTTTGGACTTAACTAACTTTGGCTCTTCAGTCAATGTTTTCAAGATCTCAGAGCCATCACTTATAACTTACATTATTTCCCAGTAGGTGCCGCAGTTGTGGTAGTAGTTGTTGTAGTGGTGGTAGTGCTAGTAGTTGAAGTGCAAGCCGAGCCCTGGTATAGCGAGCAACGGCCGTTGTTGCAGTATCTGAATAGTCCTCGGCAAGTACGGATGATTCCAAAATTGGAAGGGCGACAGTTCAAAGCTTGGGTGCAGCTTCGGCAGGTTAGGCCAGGCTGAGGGGGAAATAATTGAAATATTTATTAGAGAAGCCTGAATTTCAGTACGACTCTCTATTTTCAACTGAGGGATTCTTGTACTGCTTAGTGTGAATGGTCCTGTATGGCGTGAGCGCATTGTTTTGACCATGAAAAAAAATATTAAAATGCTTACGGCTCAAATTTTATGCCGGATTCAGCTAAAAAATACTTTAATTATTGATTTATTGAATTTGACAGATTTGTTGTTCCTGGTTAGGCCCAAACATTTTATGAAGGTTTTGACGCGTATATTAGTATAGTTGGTAATATTAAAAAAAAAAAACTTAAGGACCTGGCTGCTAATGCTAGAAGGGTCTCATTAAATAAATTATATAGCTGGGGTATTATTTCGTCCAATCCTCATTTAGTCCAACCGAATAAAATATAAAAGCTGTTTTTTTAGAGGTTTGGTTTTTAACTTAACTGTTAACATTGTTTTTAAAGACTGTTAAATAAGCAGCTGACAGTTGATGTATAATCAGTACGTTTTGCCATTTTGCCATGAATAGACTGACCTATACAATAACGCTTGCAAATTGTTCAAATTTTTTTTGAAAATCATGGTTCTGTTCGCCAAACTTATCGTGCACTACGTCCATTTTACGGTCGACATAATCGTCCATCCGAGCAAGTTATTCGGAACACGGAATGGATCATTCTCGCGCCACTCACACTCTAGTAGATATTACGCATCCACAAAGATGACAAACACTGCGCACAGAAGAAGTTATTGCTGCTATGGAGCATAGTGTTAGGGAGAACCTGAATGACTCGATTCGCCATCGTACAAAGCAATTGGAGCTGTACCCATCCACTTGCTTACATGACTGTTGACTTCTTCGTACCTCAGTTGAATGGCATTGATCTTACAGAGCTTAGGTTTCAACATGATGGCGCATCATGCCACATGGTGGGATTTTTTTTTGCGGGAAACATTTGTTTAGCGCATAATTTCGCGTGATGGACCTTTGAACTGGCCTCCACGATCGTGTGATCGATTACTTTTTTTGAGGATATGTGAAGTTACAAGTCTATGCTGATAAACCAGAGACGTTGGACTATTTGGAAGTCAACATTTGCCCTGTTATTGCCGATAAACGGCCCCAGATGCTCGATAAAGTAGTCGAAAATTGGACTTCGCGATTGCGTTTCATTTGAGCTAGCCGTGGCTCATATGCCTGAAATCATATTTAAACACTAATAGCATTAAATTATCTATTAAACTAGCGATCCGCCCGGGTGTGATAAATGAAGAACCGCTGGACCGATTTTATGCAAACTTCACATAAACCATCTACTAAATAGTCCGAACAAAGCCTAAACATTTAGTTTGGATAGGTGAGCCCGTTCTTGAGTTATAAAATAACAACGAAAAGTGGCATTGATTTTTATACATATATATAGAGATAGAAGATAGATAAAGCCAATATCATGGAAATTAATATTATTTTCATGTACTTTATTTCATTTTATATTTGTACACCTACCTCTATATAAAACATCTAAATCTTAGTTTGTCCAAGTATATCACCGTCTCCGTCTCAAGCTATGCTCCATATGCTTACAGACTGACATCAATATTTAATTATTAAATGTATACAGTAACTGTAAAACGTATACCATTAATTGTTGTAACCAAGAGTTAAATAAGGTTAATAAATTTATCAAGTTGAGGACCTGGCTCCACCGGTCCCTGTGCAGTGGACGGTGGAGGCCATCCGCCCGGTCCTTCGGAGGTGGGTGAGGCGAAGGTTTGGGTCGCTGACCTTCCGGTTGGTGCAGGTGCTTTCCGGACACGGTTTCTTCGGAAAGTACGTGCACCAAATCGCGAGACGAGAGCCGACTCCGGCCTCCGGCCGTTTATAGGCGGAGATCTCTCCCTGCCGAGCGTGGTAGACGCCATGCTCGGCAGCGAGAGATCGTGGCAGGCGGTGGTCTCCTTCTGCGAAGCGGTGATGAAGCAGAAGGAGGCCGCGGAGCAGGCCAGAGAGGTCGATCCCCGATCTGACCCGCTCCGGCGCAGACGGCCGGGGGGGAGGAGGAGGCAGTTCGCCCGCCTCCTCTCTCCTCCTCTGTAGTGGGGTCACTGGTGGAGAGTCAGGGCACCTCTTCACTGACTTGCACGGCCCACACGTCTGTGGGGTGGCCTTGGTGAGCAAGGTCACCCCTCCATGGGCGCAGTGGCCCGGAGGAGTTTGCATCCGGGCCTACCACCGGGGCAAGATAGTGACTGCTAGCGCGACCCTATCTTGCCCCACCTCGGCGAGGGACTGCTCACGGGGGGGTTTTTAGTGGTTTCGAGCCCCACATACCCCTTTCCTTCATCCCTGGGAAGGAAAGGAAATGCCAGGCATTTTCCCCCAACAAAAAAAAAAAAAAAATCAAGTTACTAAGCCCGCTACATCCCACTAAATTACAGACTGAGAGAGAACTACACATTTCTTGGAGAAATGCGTAACCACTAGCTGTAGGTGTACGTGAGAGTTCATTCTAAAATCATAATGTGATTTAAAATAGGCAGATATTATACTATCTTTGGCACATACTCAAAGATGGCTCTAACAGCGTAATTACTGAACTGTAATAGGCGAAAACATACCAATTCATTCAATTTCTTTTTTGTTTTTTTTTTTTGATGATAAGCAATGATGTGGTCCACGATGGAGTAAGTTTGTCTAGAAGATACCTATTCACTCGCGACTTGAAGACTCCCAGATTGTACTAGGAAACACCGCACTTAGGCGACGAATTCTATTACTTTTGCAGGTCAAACAATGAATGTGGAAGGAAAACGCTTTTTGTATGTATGTTACAAATGCAGAACGGCATTGTTGCTACTGTTTGCTACTTATTTACAATAATTAAACGCAAGCAAAGCTTAAAAAAACCGACTTAACCGCTTTATCTTCGGAACTTTGATCAGATTAAATGTACTAAACACGCATTATTGATGATATTTCAAGAACTACTGATCAGATCTTGATTAAATTTCAATGGAACCACATGAAAAGCACCAGCTTTCAAATAGAAATAATCATCAAAATCGGTTCACAACTAAAGAAGTTATGAGGTACAGAAGTTATGAGAACATCGTCAAGGTAATCCACAGAATACGCATTATTGACGATATTTCAAGAACTACTGATCAGATCTTGATCAAATTTAAATGGGACCAATTGGAAAGCAACATCTTTCAAACTAAGAAAAAAATTTCGAAATTGGTTCACGTGGAAAGAAGTTATGAGGTAATAGCACACATAAAAAAAATACAATCGACTTGAGTACCCCCTCCTTTTTTGGGAAGTCGGTAAAAATACTTCGCAATACATATTTTAAGTGCAACACTGCCGTTCCTATTTCGATTAAGGCAAATTGTGTGCGTTGCACCCAATTTATGCGAATAATGCGATTCATTCTTAGCTTTATTGTTCGAAACAAGGTAAATTTTGCATTTATTTCTTTTGACTGTTTATCAACAAAGGTAAATTAATTAGGAAGAGAATCTAGACTTACTTCAGAGGTGTAGTTGCAAGAGGTCACGCGTGAAAAGAGGCTGAAAAACAATCGATCTTGATGATCCTGATCTCCATCTTGATCTCCTGGTGCTCCCGTGCTTGATCCATGGTTTCCTGGTAGACCAGGAATTTGAGGAATGTTTGGTAATCCATGCCCGCCAGGAAATCCAGGGATTGGTAGTGGAGGGGGATTTTGGGAATAGACTAGGGCCAAAGGAACCTGCAATGTTTTTGTAAAATTTAGCAATAAAAGTATGTAGGTATGCATTTATATTCACTAAATTGTAAAAGATCCAAACTAAACTTTATATTTTTGTAAAGTAAGATTTTTTGTTATGCAAATTGTTTTCTTCAAATTGTTTAATTTTTGTTACTTATATTTTAAAGACATATTCTTTGAAATTGTAACATCATCAATTATTATCATGGTCATCAATCAATCATTATCATGGTTATCCAGGTAATAAGAATAGTCATATTAAACATTTTAAAATTCAAGAGCAGTTATTAAATATAAAACAATATAAAGTAAGATTTTTTGTTATGCAAATCGTTTTCTTCATAGTGTTTAATTATCATAACTTATATTTCAAAGACATATTCTTGGAAATGTTAACATCATCAATTATTATCATGGTCATCAATCAATCATCATCGTGGTTATCCAGTTAATTAGCATAGTAATATTAAACATTTAAAAAGTCAAAAGCAGTTATTAAATATAAAACAATATAATTATAGTTTATTTATTGTATTTAAGTTTAAAAATATATACATCAGTATACGACTAGGTTATTATTATTATTACTTACCAAAACAGCGAACAAGTAAACGATAGATTTGGTAACTGCCATTTTGCCATAAAATCTGCAGTTGCCTTACTCAGATCTAAGACGAAGATATTTCAGATGAGGTTGGTGAAGCTTATATACTACTGATCCGATTTATATGCAAATATTGCTTGATAATACCTACTATTCTCCTATATTCAAGGAAGTCTCTTTTGTAAATCCGTGCTCTTGATAGTAAGGTAGAATAGAATACTATAGGGCTGTGAAAACTTAAACTTTTCTATCACGTCAAGGAAAGGCCGTGAGTCCCTCGGGAGGGCTGTGCCAGCCCCCTGGACTAGTAATCCAATGTACATACAAGGGGACAGCCTGGAGCATGATGGCCAACGCCCAGCCCGGGCCAGTCCCTGCAAGAAACCGGACCACACCAGAGTACGACGGCAATTACTGACGCGTTCGACACACTCCCTGGGAGTAGCTGGTCCCAACGCCCAGCCCAGGCAGACTGGACAATCCAGAAGGCCAGATACCCACCACGGTAACAGAGGCCAAGTGGAAGGACTACTACTTAAACTTTTCTATACACAATTTCCAGTATGGTGAAAGGGCATAACGCTTTGTAGCATTCCCAAGGAGGAATAAGGTGAGTCGATCATAAAAAAACACTTGCTATCTTTTTACAACTTGGATACACATTTAAATTCATGTTGTGCCAACCCCACTAGTTGTAAGGAGGATAATTAAATAATGAATTTGCAGAATGGTAATATCCACACAAAGAAAATTTTCCTCTTTTCTTCTTCTGTGGTGATGTTAGTCTAGGTTTAAAGATAAAATCTTATCAGAAATGTGATTGCATTGCAATTTGTTCAAAGTTTTCAATTAATGGTGTACATTCATATGAAAACTCACTCATTAAAATTAACATTGTAAGAACTCATAATATTTTTTTTATTATCTAATGCCAAAATGTAAAAAGGTAGGTCTTAAAAATTTTAATATTGCTGAAAAATTTTGTAAAGACGTTTCATCATTACATAACAATTGATTAATCATCCTTAATTGAGATAATATATGTCATCAAAATCTCCAAGATAACAGTCGATGATGCACTAAGGTATAATAGACTACAGCAACTTCTATACAAGTCATCATCATCATCATCAGCCTATAGAAGTCTGGATACGAGTATCTCTTGTTTATTTACTTTCTCCTATAAATAATTTTCCTAAATACTAATAACTGATGAAACAAAATTCAAGTTATCTCCAATAATCATTAATTTCTCAGCCCTACAACGGAAGATGTAAGCCAAAAGCAAACAATGAAGAGCTCAGACTTCCTGTAAACAAGCGCACTACTATTCTTAGTACATGACATGAAAATGGTTTTCATTTCATGCTAGGCGAGGAGTCAGTGATAGATTTTATTACTGCAGCCTTTTCATTAGTTATACTTTATACTATTACTATATATATATAATAGTATAATAATAATATTATAAAGAGGTAAAGTTTGTTTGTTTGTTTGTATGTAAAAGGTAATCTCTGAAACCACTGTTTGTCTATCCGATTCTGAAAATTCTTTTACTAATAGATAGTTACACTGTCCCCGAGTGTCATAGGCTATGTTTTGTCGGTATAAAACTCAGTTATTAGTTCGAAACAATAATATTCGTAAGACAAGTCGGAGAAAATGTTTCTAACTGGCCGCTTTATCGGCGTACGCTGACTAAACAGTTAGACAGGTGAATACAATGTATGGCAAAAATGTTGCCCTTTATGAGTTTTACAAAAAAATCTGCAACTGCATATATCTAACATGTATATTTAGCTTAGAAAAAAATACTTTTCTTTGTCAAAAATCTGAAAAAAAAAATAAAAAAAAAATAGCATCTTCTGTTTTGTTGGCTTTTTTAAGCATTCAATATTAATCTTAATCAAAATAAACTTTTTCATCGTCTGACGTAGTTCACGTAGATACAATTTGTCCTTTACTGCATATAATTTCACCGTCACACATCTACGTTTTGAACCAACTTACATATATGTCTTGTAGGTAACTTAGTTCTTTGCTGTACATAGTTTTAGTTTAGTTTTAGGAAATATAGGCAATTGGCCGTAGTTAGGCATATAAAAAAAAAAAAAAAAACTTACATATGAAGGAGGATATAAAATCGCCTTTTTTTGTTTTGTCGGTTATAACTTATTATTGAACTGCTCGCTGGCGTAGTTAGGTGGGCGTCTGCCTATAAAGCACCGGGGTTGATTACCGGTGCGAACATAAGTTTTTTCCACACGGAAAATTTGTGTTTCGGCCCCACGATACAATCCATTGAACTAAGAGTGGGGCAATGAATATGAAAGCGTTTATTACGTTCAAAATATTGTAAGCGGGAATAATTTCCGTGGTTGTAGCATTTTATCGTGCTTGGCTGGCTATATGCCAAAATTCCAGCAGATATCCTTTAAAGCCAGATATTTTAAGACTAGCATGTTTACAACCCTCGACCACATCATTATTTACTATCAGGTAATAGTTACAGTAGATAAACCGTTATTCCATCAGAAATAAAAAAATATATCGATTAGTTTTTATATCAAAAGATTTGTACCGAGACACATAAAATTATAACACTTATATAGTTACGACTATCATGAAATTTGATTTTACTATCGGTAGCTATGTATGTTTTTATAATCCAATAATAAAGAAAACATCTGAGATTGACGACCGATTTAATGTTTATGTATTTCAATGCCACTATTGCCGTTAATTGCTTGCGGGGGTGAGATGCTATATCAGCTGTCGTCAATATCAGAACTAAATCGGGTTATATGTAAGTCATAATTGATTCACTTCGTTCATTAATTTGGAGGACGGAGTCAAAAGAGGCTGCGGGGGCCTGGAGGAACTAAACAACCTCCAAACTATCCGACGCAGAAGGTAAGGGAAACCACTGCGACTATATCTCCCAAGATAATCCCGTCCTCAAAAATGATAAGCACAGATAATGATGTTGCAAAGTCGGACTATTCGAATAAAGGACCAAGTATCCGAGCTAGTTAATGTCAGGCTGTGTGAGGCCTTATAATGTGCTTCTGACCGCAGAAAATGGCGGCAGCTAATCCACGAAAGAACGGATTTCGATCGGGACCATCACGATGCCCAGCAGTGAGCACGCGATTCAAGGAGGAAGGAGCTCTCTTTATGTTTCTAAAATATTCCTAACCTTATAATTTTAGCATCAAATAAAATCTAGAAAACGCATTCATAGTCTCACCTATGTTCAAAGACTTGTTTTGTGGGTGCCGGAACCGTTGACATATCACTCATATAATCATATCAAGAACCAAAAGGAAGTTCTCTTTTGGTTTTGGAATGAAAATTGTGGGCTTGCCGGGAATCGAACCCAGGATGCAGTTTTACAGTTAATGAACAAAACTTTATGTTTATACATAACACGGAAGAATTAGCATAAGTAACAGAAGGTCTACCTAGCACACAATCTAGCGTTTTTTTTTTATTAAAACATTATTCCTAAAAGTGTTTAGGGACTCTAACCTGTTTCACATTTGTTTTGACAACATTTGTTTAATGAAAAAGCTTCAAGCATGATTGTTTTTAGTGTACGATAAAATAGTTTTTATATTTTTAAAGGCATATTTTTATTTAAAAGATACACTTGTTTACAGGCCTATTGTCTATATTTTTAGAGTCTACATTAAATATATACGTACAACATAGTTTAATACAGCATTACACAACATAATTAAACGCAAGCAAAGCTCAAAAAAACCGACTTCACCGCTTTATCATCGGAACCTGTATCAGATTTAATGTATAAACACGCATTATTGACTATAACTCAAAAACTAGAGATCAAACATTGATCAAATTTCAATGAGACTACATGAAAAGTACCAGCTTTTAAATAAAAAAAGAATTATCAAAATCGGCTCACAACGAAAGAATTTATGAAGTCTTTTGAAGTCGGGTAAACGAGAACATCGTCAAAGTACACATTATTCGTCACAAAATAGACATTATTGACGATATTTCAAGAACAACTGATCAGATCTTGATCAAATTTTAATGGGACTAATTAGAAAGCAACATCAATCAAACTAAAAAAAAAAAATTCAAAATAGGAGTTATGAGGTAACAAACATAAAAAAAAAAAATACAGTCGACTTGATTCTCCTCCTTTTTTGGGAACTCGGTAAAAAATACCTATGTCACCTAAGTATTGATTTAAACATTCTAGACTACTTGTACCTAAGTAAATAAACCTTCCACAAGGCTTCGATCTACCTGAGTGGCACTAGAGCTCTAGACGTCACACTCGTACTTTGTTCTACACAATAACCACGTCGCTACACAATGCTACAGAATGTTATTATGCGCTCTCGTGACGTGCGCTTCATGAAAATAAATGTAATTCACTGAGAGAAAGGTCTTTGAATGTTATGAGTGTCAGGTATCAGGAAATAATTCAAAAATATCAAGTCGTTCAGTGATCACGATTATACTGTTTTGTGGAACCCAATACTGAGTATATTACCTATAAGCTTGGTGCCTTGTAGGTGACTTAGGTTGACTTTACGTTTCATGATTGATTACATTTTAGAATTTTTAGAAGGTACATAAAAAACTTATTTCATACTATAACTGTGTCAATAAGTTCGTGTCTTGTAGCTTTACGGCTATTATATTTTAACAAAATATTTGTAAACAAAATACACCGAAATTATTTATAAAATGCATAATAACAAGCAGTTATCAGTTTAATGATATTTCTGAAATATAAATCGACTTCAACAATAATTGTCACTTAATTTTTGTAAATCCACCACGCTGCTTAGCTTTTCCACATAAAAATAATCGTTAGGTATCAGTGTGACAACAATATATTAAAAGAAACATACGCTACGACTACTTAACCTCCTCCTTTGAAGACAATTCAAACAGCCTTTCACTAAATATATTTCTTAAATTTTGTTTGTGCCAATTTAAGCTGCATGTATAGGATTTTTTTACCTTACTGTTCTCGCGGGTAAATTTCTTTTATAAGGTGGGTAAAAGCTTGAGGCATAAAAGTTAGTACAGCAAATGTCAAGATTCGACGAACCATTGTAAGATTTAAAGAACATGCTTTATTCTTTATGTCAATCGACACTCCGCTCCTGGTTCAGCAGAGCAGTATCCATTATTGCAGTAAGGTTTCAGGATAAATTTGCAAGGTAGGAGTTTTCCTGCACCAGGATATTTGCAGATGACTCGAGTCTTGCAATCTTGACAAGAGTTTCGGTGCTTAACATTATAGTCACAGTCCACCCACATCTTCTTTAATTTATTATCAACCGCATTATTATTATTTTCTGATTCGACTTTCAGACTTTTATATCTTCCAACAACCACGTCATCGCCACTGTTTATATCTTTGTGACTGATAACATATTCCTCTTGAGTTGGTTCAGTTGAGTCCACATTTTTGTCAGTCCGTTGATCATCTTCGATTCTGGAATCTACTAAATTGTAATTATTCAGAATTTTCGACGTTTGCGGTGCTGATGATGTTGGATGAGTAGAAACAGTCTTAGAGTTAATAAGAGAAGCTGAGGGTATAAGACTGTGATGGTTGCTTGAATTGTGGCTATTTGTGTAATTGAGAAATGAAAAATGTTTTGTTGATTTTTCCTTTATAGTTGCCGTTGCGAGTGCAAACTGAAAAAGATAATTAATTGTTACAAACTAAATAATTTTTAATGCGGACTTCATATCCTTTATCCTGATTTAATTCTGATATTATTTATGACGATGCCTGATAATAATAAATTAGCAAACAAACAATTTTACACTCACAGCTAAGTACAAGGACTAGATAAAAGTGGGTGCAAAAAAATTACTTTCCACTGATAATTCTTCCAGAACAATCACCAAACACCAATTTCCTTTGGGAAGAAATAATACTTCTTCCCCAAATCGAACTCAAAACCTGCGGCATAAAAACGAAGGTCAAGGCGAAGGCGCCACGCCCATTATTGAACACACTCACTCTCACTCGATCACACCCGGAAAGAGGTCCCCATGGTTTACTAATTGCTTCAGAAGCAAAAATAGAGAAGAAATATAAACAACAACCAGCTATTACTAAAAAAATATATTGACTTACAAGTACTACAAGCACCAATATTCCATTACAAGAATTGAAAATCATTGTGAGCACAACATAGATACAACTACCTACGAGTAGATGTATTCCTGTTGCTTTTATACTTCCTATCAATCGGTTATCATGACATACTTTTTCTGGCGTAATCGTGTTTAGGTAGGGATAGTTAAAATCTGATTCTTCCGGCAATATACCGCTGTGTGTGAATACCTTGAGTGAGCAGGTGTGGCTAGGTAGTAGACTTTATTTCCTAACCACTCTGGTTTGAACCTCGTTCGACCCTGCACCAATTACTCTCATATTATCGGCACTCGCTCTAATAACGGTGGAATAAAATCATCTTAAGTAAAAGAGGAGGAGACCTTTAATTGTCTGTTTTATACATGTTTAAGTTTTATGTATCTTATTTATCATAATGCCTGAGTCGGTGTTTCCTGATGAGTACAATTTGGGAGTCTTCAAGTCGTGAGTGAATAGGTATCTTCTAGGCATGTTTGCTCCATCCTCGACCACATAGTCGCTTACCATCAGGTGAGATGGTATACAAACGCATACCTTACTTGAATAAAAAAATGCTCTGGTTCTTTTCTTAATATAAATATAAATAAAACAAGCCCTCGAATATTGTGATTCTTACACATAGGATCACAGCATTTGAGGACTTGTTTCATAATCAAAAATGCCAGCTCGAGCGCATTGGTTTTTTAACATATAAGCTAACGGTTAACCACTATCTGATCTGATGGTAAGTGGCGATGTGGTCGAAGATGGGGCACGCTTGCCCAGTAGATACCTGTTCTCTTGATATTTAAAGTCAACGAGATGGCGCTTATAGGGAAACGCGGACTCAGGCAAGGAATTCGTTTCCTTTGCACGTATAATAAATGTAGACCATTGGGATATCAACTATAAACCGTAGTCGCATGGATACGGGGTGGTGTGGTGGATCGAACGCTCCGAATCCCAGTTGTAAGGATAAAATGGGTTGATGATACCAATAACCTTGAGCCAAATATTTCTTGGATTTTTGATCACACGTAGCCTAAACCACGGTCAAATTGTAAATTTTGTACACCTTTCATGTGTAGTTTGTGTAGCACTTGTTGAGCAATTTGTGAATGTAGACCAGGAATAAAAACGTTTAGTTTTCAGAGAGTTGGTCGAATGACTAAACGACACTGTTTAGATAAACGGTTAGATAGTAGTAAGACAAAAGTCCATATCAAATGCTTTACTTCGGCCTCAAACATTCTGTACACTCGACTCGTCCACAAGATAAGGTAGAAATGTGCAGCTGTGAAAATAATGTTGATATATTTATCAATTTCGTTTTCCTAATCTAGATAATATATTTTAGTGAAAAAAATATTTAAGAATGCGTACAAGATGTAACATGAAAGTTATAAACACTTGATAAGTATCTCAAAGTAGTACACTATGATCTATTCTAGGTTGTAGACTATCAAAGTAGGGAAAAATATAGAAGCCACAATAGATAGATTCATGTTTAATGTAATACTTATTCAAACCATGGATATTGTAACATAATTAGTAAAATATACTTTATATAACATAGATAGATAACAGGAAACATAATATATTTCGGTATTTCTAAACATCTTATTATCAGTATCTGAAGTTGTTATCTTTATAGATCACTTTTGATTGACATAATCTTTGCGTGACATGTTGTTGTTTATGTATTTAATCATCTTTTAGCAAATTAATATTTACAGAGTAACCACCAAGCGGAATAATTTCATCTTCTCCACTGCCTTCAACCACATCTTCATTTTCTTCAAGAAGTTCATGAGAACCTCCATCATCTTGTGGTTTATCATGGCCATGATGATGATAGCAACCGTGTTCTAAATGTTCGAGAAAGAAATTAAAAATATCAGAAGGTTTAATATAATTTGTTTCTGCGTTAAATAAGCTTTCGAACAGACTGTTATGACTTTTATCAGAATAGTAACCGAGAGATTCCTTATTCGTATCACCATAATCACTTACGTGGTTATTGGCAACATTTTCATAAATATGAAATTCTGGATTTCTATGGATTGGGGTGAAAAAGGGAATGTGAGGTATATAATGAAATGGCTTACGCGGACCTTCTTCATTAGTTTTCTCCGAGTTTTCTTTGTTATAAGGAAAAGGCAGATAATTATGTCCATGGTGAAAATGACCAAATGGGAATTTGTTATTGTTCTCAAAGTTCAAAAAATACTGTGGGTTAGAATATCCTTGATGTAATGGACTATTAAAATCTTTGAAGTTCCCGTGCGAGAAAAATGGTGGCGTCTGATATCCAAAGTATGAAGGTTTATTTGTAATTTCTCCTATAAATTTATTAATGTTGAAAGGCAAATGCTTAGATTCTTCATGTAATGGGTTGTTCAATACTTCTTTGTTGCTTTCTCCGAAGTGATCTATGTTAAACGGTAAATACTTATTGTTAGTTCCATGTTCCTTTGTTGTTTTTTGCAAGTTTCTATGATAGTTAGCTGGTCCTTTTCCATAGTTCTCAGTATTTATAGGAAAATCTTGCTTATAATACCCGTGATGGAAAGGTCTATTAAATAAATCTTTAAAATTCTTGTGTGGGAAAAATTGGGGCTTCTGGTATCCAAAATACGAAGGTTTATTTGTTATTGCTCCGTTAAATGTATCAATATTGGAAGAAAGATGTTTAGGTCCGTCATGAAACGGCTTGTTTAATACTTCTTTGTTACTTTCTCTGAAGTATTCTATGTTTAGCGGAAAATGCTGATGGTTTATTTCATGTTCCTTTGTTATTTCCTCTGAGTTTCCATGGGAGACAGGTCCAAATGGTCCTTTGTTATAGTCTTCAGTGTATCCAAAATACGAAGGTTTATTTGCTATCTGTACGTTAAATTTATTAATGTTGAAAGGAAAATATTTAAGTCCGTTATGTAATGGCTTTTTAATTACTTCTTCGTGACTTTCCCCAGAGTGTTCTACATTTAAAGGCAAATGTGGAGCCTTATTTTCATTTCCGTTTATTTTTTCCTCCGAGTTTGCATGAGAGACAGGTCCAAATGGTCGCTTTCCGTATTTTTCACTGTTCAATGAAAAATGTGGGTAAGAATGTCCGTGATGGAATGGTCTATAAGGTATATCTTTGAAGTTCCCGTGCGAGAATAATTGAGGCTTCTGATATCCAAAATACCAAGGTTTATTTTTTATATCTCCGTTAAATTTGTTAATGTTGTAAGGATAATGTAGGCTAGGATTCCCATAATGGAATGGTCCAATGGGTTTGGGATATCTAGTGTTAGAAGATATGTGCGGTTTAGGGGGACCACGGCTATCTTGTCTTACATTTTCATAGTTTTCAGTCGCAGAAGATTTTTGATTGGAATATTCTTGATCAAAATGATTTTTGAGTACTTCTTCGCTAGCAGTCTCAAAATTATAATCTCCGCGTCTTACTGCCTCAATAGTTTGAAACTCATCAGCGTCTTGCGATGGATAGTGGTGTGGATAGAAAGGGTGGTAAGGCATTATTGGGTAAAATACGGGTCTTCTTCTCTCAAATTCTTGAAGTTGTTGAGAAAATTGTTCGTTGGTTGATACTGATCCATAATGAATAGGAAATTCGGCGTAAGACTCATCGTAATATTCATCGTTTGGTGGTGAATGAAAGTCTGTATCAATTGCGACTGCTATTGTTGCACACTGGAAATACAGAGTTAGTTTTAGTCATATGCACTATTAGTAATGACGTTTTATATAACCTAAGACCGTCTATACACCAGCTTCAAACAAAAAATCATTAAAATCGGTTCAAGTGAAAAGAACTTAGGAGGTAGCACACATAAAAAAAATACAGTCGAATTCAGTACTTCCTCTTTTTTGTGAAGTCGGTAAAAAAAATATTACGTCGTATTGTCAGATTTTAGAAACAGATCACTACTTCTAGAACTACCTAAGTAATAAAAGAAAAAAGTAAGTAAAATATAGATAAATATGTAAAAAAGACGTGTGGCACTCGGGGACTGCCGCGGTAAAGCTATTGCATAGCATTCTTTATCAACTTATGCAATTATAATTATTTATTTATTTTATTTATGCAGTATTTTTTTTCCTGCCACCTAGAGGCGAGTTGCTGAACTAAAGAGACAAGCGTGATATTTCAAAAAAGTCATTAAAAGTTCTGCTATTCATCGATAGATGGCAAAACTAAAAAGTATCACGCTGTGCCGGTCGGAGTCCCCGTGTTAGGTTATTTTCGTTACGGAATTTCTGGATTCAGTCTCCACGCTCAAGGCCCGCGATAGAAGCTATGCAATAGCTTAAAAAAATATGACAATTGTTATATAAATACGGCATACAAAAAATAAATTATAATAAGTAAAATTAATCAGTTAATTATATATAATTCTTATTTTCTTTATTGTACACACATTGATCAACACTTTTACAATAAGGCCATGATAAGAAATTTACAAAGGCGAGCTTAACCCTCCACAGAGTTTAGTTAATGAGTAAATTAGGAAAACTTACCAGCGCTATCACAATTCCAGCATTCCTCCAATAAGCCATTGTGTTTGCACAACTTTTTCCTATTGACACAATCGAAAGATTATCAATTTACTTATATATGTTATCTTCTACACCCGCTTATCTCTATCATGACGGTTCTTAAGATGACAAATAGGAATCTGGGATTTCCAGGTTTCATATCTTTTGTCATTTACAAATGTTACTATTATGGAATAAGCCTCGAAAGCGAACTCCGCATCCTCTTCTATCGTGTCATATACAATTAGTAACTCTCTTGCATTCGTGAGGGAGATTTTAACTGATTACGGTTAAGAAAAAAGGTCTCATTTAAGCAGCGTTTGCAGTATGAATTTATGTATTTTCGTAGGGCCCACTAATAGAGGCATCTTTGCATTCGTCACATCATATACACAATCACGCTCAGAATCAGAAACACAAGCTTTGCGAGAAAACTTGTGTTTTCCACCGGGAATCGAACCCGATACAAGCAAATAAAGAAATTTGAATTTGATACCCTTTCCATAGATGGCGAACGCCACCCAGCTACAGCGACCAGTTACGCCAACGAGCAGTTCAATATATTCTAGTCCAGCAGGTAAAACAAATGTTTGTTCTTTAATAATATCTACATTTTTATTTGAATCAAGGTTACCCAAATCCAGTGGCTAGCAAGTTTCAGTGGTCTGGCATTGGAATTGTAATTTATACAATGGGCATGACAAGGGTCGGAATTCACGAAGATGGAGGTACGACTTGTATGGGCGAATATATTTAGAGAAAAAAAACTTTCTTTACATAGGATAATTATTCTTCGTCACTCATGTAAATGCTATTCAGTTCATTTCCTAAAACTAAACTAAAACTATATACATCTGTTATACAGCAAAGACTTAAGTTACCTACAAGGCATTGGTCTTATCGGTAGGTAATTCAAGCCCACTACCGGTGGGTAGCGTTCCCATGATGCTGATGGCTGGTGGCATCGCCTCTCTGCATTGCAATGCTAATACGTTAAGCCAAATAAGTGCCAGCATTTTGAACACGCGTCGCCTCAACCAGGCGCTTTGATAAATTTTTGAAAATATCATGAGCTCCCGGTCCCCACGGGCCCAGTGTTTTAACACCTAGCAGTTTAAATATGTAACCACTGCCGAGGTTTCAATATTTTCGAACAAGAAGTAACTTATCTAAGGATATCTATCTAACATAAGTTACAGTCCACACAGTGGGTATAAAAAGTAGGTAGGAACACTAAACTTTGGTAGTCGTGCTAGGTAATACCGCTGTTACAACCACCAAGCTTCAACAATTAGGACACTACATACTAAGCGAGACGAAAATAAATAGATAACAATGGTGTATGCAATATATATTGACAATAGTATTATTACCTTAATTATAACAGGACATATTACATACATAGCAACGAAAAACCTTACATAAGTCGTCGCTTGATAGAATGTCGTCGACTCGCGGAGTTGTTTACTTTGTGCGGGCCGTTCCACTTTTTTCTTATATGACACACTATTTGGCTTTACCCTCAAAATAAGTCAGATATGATACTTACGTTATTGGACTAGCCATTTTCATGCGAACGATTTATTTAGAAACATTTGGTTGATTGAATAACACAATAGATATATTTTCTACCTTGCACTTTCTTTTCTATATTTATGTTATTATTATAACATCTTAGTCATTAAACGATTTGTAAAGCAGCATTAATCGACCTAAATACCGATTGAGTCAAATTGGAGTAGATTTTTTGTAAAGAGTAGAAATCTTCAAAAGATAAAAACAGTTAAAGAGTAGCATTTTTATTTATTTACTACTATATAAATATTAAATTACTCGTAAACTGAGTTTCATAGTGTTCTCTTTGCTTGTTTAAACAGGGTTTTTTTCACACGAATAGAATAAAATAGAATATAATTTTATTGCTTTACCTGTCTACATTAAATGGATTAATAAAAGTTACCCTTTTCGTACAATGAGGCGTGTACAGTAACAAATTACGCCACGATAAAATATGCCAATCACAAAGTCCTAGCCATCCCTTTTCCTACCGGTTGCTTTTAAATTATAATATGCACGCGACAATCAGCGCAAGATTAATTAATATGTAGTAATCATTATACAAAATACTCGTTTAATGTGTAAAAGCACTTGCTAACTAACCAAGATTTGATCTTTTAGTTGAAATCTTAAACCCTCAAGTTTTAAATTGTAGTGGCATTTGCAGATAGAATTGTTTGAAAAACTGCTTCTTTCTTCAAAATTCTATCACAGAAATAACTCACTTCGTACAATGTATTATTTGTAATAATGTACATATATTAGGTAAAATTGAAGTAAAATGAAGACGACATTAAAGTAGATCGATACAACCAGGGCTAGGAATGGATGAGCAAAGTCCACCATTGCAATAAGGTCTCGATAAATGTTTGCAGGTCTTGAGTAGTCCTCCAATAGGTTTGCAGATCATCCTAGTGTGGCAATCGTAACAGGAGAGAAGGGGGTCGACGGTGACGTCACAAGCAGTCCAATTAGCTCCAGGAGGGAAGCCTACACCATCTGAGTCATAGTCATCGACGATATCACGACGGACTCTACCTTGATTCTGGTTTGGACCTCCTTGGACTGGCTGGGCAAAGGCCAGGGCTAAGATGGTGCACTAAAACATAAATAAAAACAATTTCACAATCAAAACCCCACACTAAGTTCAATGACTTCTGTCGTGGGTGCTGAAAACATTCACATCATATACACAATCACACCCGGAACCAAACCCGTGTGTCTAACGGGAATCAAACCCTTAGCTGCTTAGAAGGAGAATGCGCACCCAACTAAGCCCACAGGCAATTTTGACACACTACTTATGGAAAATAAAGTTGCTGAAAACGAACAATAACAATTTCATATTTGGTATCCTTCATTGTTATTTAGGTATAATTTTTTTTTATTGTTTTTACATATCTTGACGAATAAAATAAATTCATATTTATTCTTTGCCGAAAAAATAAAAAAATACTTTGACTTGTAAATCTATAGACTATGTAATTATTATTTTTTACGCAGAATAGGCAAGCATTTGACCACTATCTCACCTGGAAAGTGATGATGCGGCTGAAGATGTGACATGCTTGCCATGAAGATATGCAAGTTAAATAAAAAAAAAAGTTACATAAGATATTATAAGTTAAATAAAACAAATCAGGGCCTGTATAGCTTTTCTCGATGTAACGCAAAAAAAGTAGGGAAATTCAGCCAATCTTTCCAATTATATTACATATATGTTTGTATTGAATAATCTTACACATGCTCAGTATCAAAATAACTAAACTTGCCATTGTTACTCGAGTGTACAATTTATTCCAAAATAGTCGTATTTCTGAACTATTTACTATAGGTAGATACAGTTTTCAAACATATATAGATATAGATAGATAGATATAGCTAATAGCGTTTTAAAAAATCGAACTAATTGAGCACTAAGCCTGTCTAACCCATATCCCGCTACCCGCGTCACAAAGGTCGAGATCTTCAACTGAACATTTTGCAAAAATGTGAAGATAAATGGGTAAAATAAACATAAACATAAACGCTTTCACACTCACAGCCCCACACTAAGTTCAATGACTTGTGTCGTGGGTGCCGGAAACATTCACATCACACACACAATCACAACCAGAACCAGAAACACAAATTTTCCTTGGGGAGAAAACTTGTGTTCCCGCCGGGAATCGAAAATGATGCAGTAAATATTATTATTATCACAGTTTGCTGACATTCCCTGAATTACTATAGCTATATTTATTTTATTATGACCCTGACATATTATTATTCTGATTATATTTTACGCTTACAAAGTAACTTAACTCTTATAAAATTAATAAAATATATGGTAAAACTTAAGAAACAGAAAGCACATGTAGAACATTTTAACTTTATTTATTTTTTCAATAATTACTTACCACAGTCAGAAGGGTAAGCGACTTGAAAGCCATGGTTATTAGTCCTTCAGGCCTGTGTACGGTATTTTTCCTAATGAGAGAGTGCAATTAAATACACTGCTTATATACTAACAATAATTCTTATCAGCTACCTCAGTTAACAATAGAAAATATAAATAAGGAAATCAGGGTTTCCCCTTAGAAAGTCAGTATACCGTTACACATTGCAACTTTCTGCAGTGTATTTGTTGCTCGACTACATATGCTCAGCAATGAGCATACGAGAGCATATTATTATGAGCAGAGACAGAAGCCCCTGAGATAAGTCTCAGGGACGGACATAAGGGTCCGTATTAATAAACAATCCCTAAGTGCCTGATTTTCGTTTTGGTGATTCTCATCTCGGTCAATGATTCAAGATTTTAGTCTTTGCTAGTTATTAAACTGGAATCACGTGAATCTCTTCTCCAAATGCCTTCTACAACAATTGATTTTTGACTTGAGTATGCGTTAACAGTGATAAAAAGTAACTAAAATTGCCTTTGATTAATTCTCAGTCAAAAATTTGAGCACTAGGAACCGTTTATTAATGAAGCCTTGATTTGACGCTTGTTATTTTATCCGTAAGATTTCAATAAAGGTGAGCCCCATTCGTCTAGTGACAGAGGTCGAGTACTGAGTGAGTTTAATTAATTAAAGCGTTATTTGAAATTAGTTTTAAAACTCATTTTGAGTTTTAGTTTGCTTTATTAAAACGATGTTACGTACCATTGCAGTTTCACGTGAAACTTTGTATTTCAAAGTTTCGGATGTCGCTGCAGATAAATAAAGGCGGCGTGATCTAACAATTAGGCGAGCATTTTGCTTAATCCTACTAATATTATAAATGCGAAAGTTTATATGTGTGTGTGAATGTTTGTTACCACGTATCTCCGTAACTAGTGAACCGATTTTGATTAAATTTTGAATGTAAATAGTTTAGTTTCCGAAATAACACATAGGCAAATTTTTAACTTAATTAACGCGGGCAAAGCCGTGGGTCATGGCTAGTATTATATAAAAGACGAAAATAAAAAAAATACACTCATAACCCCACACTAAGCTTGTAGTATTAGAAGTTCTAATGACACACTACATTGTATAGAATAACGTTTGTTTGAAGGTAGAAACCAAACCGGTGCGCAGAATATTATTGCGATACTATTATTTCAAACCCTGACTGGGACGACCCAGTTGGCGTAGTGGGTAGGTTTCTGCTCTTTGCGCTGAGCGTCTTCAATTCCCGACAGGAGTATGATTTTAATTTCAAAAGATACATTTGCGCTTCTAGTTCTGCGTATGACTGTTTGTATGTGTGTTGGAAATGCTGCCGGCACCTAATCGACACTAAGACTT
Source organism: Lomographa bimaculata (assembly GCA_948107665.1). Lineage (NCBI taxonomy): Eukaryota > Metazoa > Arthropoda > Insecta > Lepidoptera > Geometridae > Lomographa > Lomographa bimaculata. The sequence goes on along the minus strand of OX403600.1, from coordinate 8,909,555 downwards.
GGCCTTATATTGGACAAGTCTTAGTGTCGGGCTGTCAGTGTGAAATAATTTGTAGTTTTTGTTATTACCATTATATGATGTGCTAATACTGAGAACACACACATCAATACACAAATGTTATGCATGCATACCTATGCATGAAAACAAGCATAATTTTTTCTATCTCTTTAATTTTTGTACAAAATTGTTGAGAAGTTTGCATATGTAGATACAACAATTACATATAGCAAATATCGTCGCGTGTAACATTTTGACATTGTAGGAAAATTCTGTTCGGTACGCGTTGCAAACTGAACAATGTTTTATCGGGCTTTCCGACTCTCTGTTTGTATTGTAGAGTAAATAAAAATATTATTCTCTATGCTGAACGTGTTATTGCGTAGGTTTCATATTTTATCGAGTTGGTAACGTCGGGATGTTTATGTTTTGTTATACCTGTCTACATTAGTTGTGTAATCAAATAATGCTAATAATATAATGAGATAATAATGAGTGAAAATTTGTAACCAAGTAATCATAGATGATTTTCCTAGAATTGTGTCGACCTTTTGATCCTTATATTCTAGTAAATCCTGATATACTAGTATTTCTCTCGAGCCAGTCGTAAATAATAAAATGAGAAAGAGGGAAGTTTGTTACTAAGTTTTAATCTCCCTAACCTCTTATATAATTCGATTCGCGGTGGAACCCATCGAAATATTAATGTGAAAACACAAGTTTTCTCCCCAAGGGAAATTTGTGTTTCTGATTCTGAATGTGATTGTGTATGTGATGTGAATGTTTGCGACACCTACGCAAGTCGTCATAGTGTGCTGTGAGTGTGAAAGCATTTATTTATGCCCGGAAGTACTGATCCGATGTTAAACATTCTTTCACTACCTTATAGCTATGTAAATTATCCCTCAAAGCCTGCTTATGTCTAATTTAGATATAAATGTATCGGATCTGTAATTCAAATCAGAATAATTGAAACGCATGCAAAGCTTAAAAAAACCGACTTCATCGCTTATATTTCGGTCGTGGCTGAACCTATTTTGTTTATATAATTACCACTTCTGAAGTATACTCTATCAAAAAAAAAAAGAATCATCAAAATCGATTCACAATTGGCGGAGATATGGCGTAACATACATAAATAAATAAATAAATAAAAAATCGGATTGAGAACCTCGTTTTTTAAAGTCGGTTGAAAATAAGATAATGTGGCTGTTTTGTCGACGTGCCTATATCTTATCCCCAATCCTTTTTTTCTGAATCCGATTTTGATCTAGATCTGCTAAATCACAATTAAGAAAACAAAATGAGATCATCTACTATTTCACCAATATGTAACTGACGTTTAAACAGCTTAGTATCAACTGGACACGCGAATTAGTTAACATAATAACTTTGGAATTTAGACAGTAACCGCTGTTTAAAGGATAGTTATGTGATGATGAACTTGGGACTAATTATACCGACATTTATGACTAAAGTGTGAAAATATAGATAAAGAACCACTAATAAAAGCAAAATGCCTTCAGCATAAGATGAAATCTAATCAAATAACAAAATTCATCAACCCTAATTCTTGGCAAATTTCATGGCTGGTTATAGTTAATATGCGATAAATACTAGGACTATAGCCACTTTATTCTAGTTTGAAATTACGCATCAAGCTAGAGATAAGACGTCAATGAGTGACGCAGAATTCTTATAGCAACCCTGATATAAACGACTGTATCGTGAATGCATGCGACAATTTTTATACGAGAGATGTGTATACATTTGTAAGTTTTTGGGTGTGTGAGTGTGATTTTGTTTCACGTATTATGATCTGTATAACTGTACAGCTTAGTGTTCTTTTTTCTTTTATTCAGTATAGGCAAACATTAACACTAGGTATCTCGTAAAAAAAAAAAACTTTCCAGGAAATACCGAATCAAACAAACGCATTCACACTCACAGCCCCACACTAAATCAGGAGGAGAATCAGGGAGGGATTTCCATTTCTTTGTGGAATATCTACCATATAAGTATCGATGCCGCTTCTGCCAGTCTGTCTGCAGTATATCTGCTTGTTCGATGATAGAATGGGAATGGAAACTAGATCGAGTAATTCCTTGGCTCACTCTACGAAATGTTTCCGATAAAATACCTAGGGTATGGTGTATTCATATATTGGGTAAAGTTGTATCAAGCCTTTCAACAATTCCTCTTCGACTGCAGCATAATCTCTAATACTCAATTTAGTTTTAGTCAGTTCTTTTTCACCGAAACCATAAGTTTGCCATATTACGGATAGTATAGTACGTAAAAGAGGCACGATGCAATCTCGTAGGTATCTAGCTAACTGAGATAGTGATTAAACAATAGCCCGTCACAAAAAAGAAACAATTCCATTCATTTTGATTTCATATATAAATAACAAAACACATTTTTAATCTGAACTTTGAGATAGGCCAAGTTTTTTTTTCATTTCGCGCAATGCCGTCGTTTACTATAAATTTCATTTAGAAGAACTTATATTGCCTCTGGCTAAACAGCAAGTGGGTCACACTGATATTATTAATTCGAAAGATTGTATTCTGGAATAGAAAAAGATAGGGATCAGTAGTTTAGAAACACTTTTCATTATAAATCGAATGACAGTCGCTATGATAATTTCAATAGCAGTTCCCTATCATTATGTGAATTAAATATCACCCTTTTAAAATTTATAAACGTAGACTTATTCGTAGTTGAACATTGATGTAAATTGAAACTGGTTAAAAGACAACCAACAAATTGACATACAATGTTAAGGACTTGGATCTACGAATAAGAATATAAAAAAAGTCGGTAAATCGGTCAAAAATCCTCTCTACAATTATTTGTGCCTGAAGTCTGCTAATGGAGTTTGCAGGTTACGTCATCACTACAACGTCATCAATCAAATCAAAATGACACATTGAACTTTATCCCGATGAGGGTCAGATCAAGTGATTACATTTTCTTTGGGTAAGATTAAGAGATAAACGGCTTGGAGGAAAACGAAGGAATCGTTCGCTTCGGACATTAATTGCTTCTTTATTCAATATAGTTATTTGTTTTCTACAAATAACTCCTATGAATAGATGTAACTTCCTTTTTATTGGCTTTATTGCCTGTAGCTTGATGTTCTATTCAGGATATAAATAAATAAGAATGCTTATGAGTAACTGCTAGTATTTATTCACGGAAACGTTTATTTATAACGAAATTTTCAAAGATTTGGCTGGATGATTGAGACGGTCGACTCGTGACTAGAATGATTATGTTAGTCTGTATTTTGCACAGCACATAAATATGGCTATATACAGTGGGGCAACGGAGCCAACATTTTGGAGACATTGCCGATCCGTTACGATTTATTTAGTTTATTTTACTTGTAAGTTTTAGGAATACACTACCAAATTGTATTTTAGGGCAAATAAATAAATGTGGCTATCATAAATTTACGGCATCTACCTATTTATTTTTATATATTAATAAACTCTAAATTGCATAATTTTCGACGAAAAAAAACTATTGAGTGAAACTCATTTAATCGTATGACTGGCTAAATAGAGGTAAGAAAAATGTCAATAATTATATACTCAAGTTGAATTGATAGGGTAAGTTATCGATTTAGGATATCATTGCAAAAAAAACTGAACATTTAGGGAGTTTGCTCTTAAACTTCGTTAATAAGTGAGAATGTATTACTATCAATGGCTCCGAAGGTGGGGAATAATGAAAGCGGTTGATAGTGATACTTGTTTATAAATAGTTATTCTTAATTTATCCTGTAATTAAAATTGCTTGACATGTTCTTAGGATCCATGATTCCCCCGTCCAACAATTTGCACGGGTTCGACGTCCTCGTTACATAAGGACTTTTAAATTGATTAAGCTAAATATAACAGCACATTTCAATGTTAATTGCTCCATTTATTTGTACTGTGTGGGAAATTATGGGCTGTAAAAGCCAGCGTGGGTGACACATTAGCTTGCATGTCACGTCGCCACAGAAGCATTTTGCAGCGGCTGTAAGCATTTGTTGCTACAAATGCTAAAATACCCGCTAAAATGTGAATATCTGCGGTGTGTTTCTATTATAAGCGAAATAGTCTAAATAATTATGTAATAAAGCTACGACATTCTTAGTATTCATACTATTCAACTAATAAAAAAAATACGAATTTGCGTCAGGTCAACATAATAATTTTTTGACGTTGTCTTGAGTGTTCAGCGCTTTGTTCGTCTGTCCGTCCGCTGGACTGATAGAGGCATCTTTAAAAAAATCAACATACTTCGCACAACTTCAATATTTTTCACATTATAATGGCTTAATGCCGAAAAAAAATATGAGGGGGGTTACGGCCATAAATCGTGACGTTTACCACCAGGCGTAATAATAGTATAAAATACATGAGTGTTTTTGTTATGATAATAGACTCAAAGACGGTCTCAACAAAAGACTTAAGCGAAAATAAAATACGAGTAAGACCTTCATTTTATAATGAGCATAATACTCGTAAGTAAGTCTTACTTGAGTGGGGTATTATTTAATAGAGTACGCATAAATTGGTATTCTACTTGTATCATGTAGAATTGTAGAGTAATCTGTAGTTACTCGTATCTGTTTATATTGTAATAGTTTTTTTTTTTACTATATCATTAAATAAAAAAGTTGATAATATGATTGATTTAGCATTTATTCAGAATACTACAATAAGAGGTTAAATCTAAACTAAACAGAATAAATTATTAGCAAACATTTGTACATTATTATAAAAATATAAAGAAACATGGTTCGTTATTACATATCAGTTAATAACTTATAAAATTTTGTTCGTGACAGTATATCTACAAAGTTCAAGTGAATTCTCTCAACTGTGAACATAGAGTCTAGTCATTAAAGTGAGATTATTTTTGAGTATTGTTTTCTTAGGCAGCTGGTACAGCAGGGACAGCGCATTCATCAGAGGGAGTGGCGGAGCATTCACCAAGGTTGCAGTGAGGCAGAGTGGGGTCGGAGCAAGCTCTCTGCAGTCCACCGACTTTAGTACACACCAGTTTGGTGTTACAATCCAGGCAGGTCGAGCCAATCATCGTGCATGGGCCCCATTGTGGGAACCAGGGGGCTTGGGAGATCCATGGTGGGATCCAGGGGTTAGCAGCGGGGGCTGCTGGAGCTGCTGCGCCGGCACCGAAGTTTCCCCAGCCACCAGCACCACCAGGGCCACCCCATCCGCCTGCACCGCCCCAACCTCCCCATCCACCACCGGATGTGCCGGGAACTGCTGATGCTACTGCCACCTGGAAAAAGTATAAAGATATATTACATAAAAGCTAGGTATGAAGTTATTTAGTAAGTAACTTATTAACTTGTAAAAATCAATTGAGTAGGTAAACAGTTTTATATAAAAGTATATACCTACATAGATAGTTCTTTTGAGAAATTGATTCCCTACCTCTATCATGGATACATAATTTCTAAGAATAAATTACATCGCGACCTTCAACATTTTACAAAATATCTTCAAAGAACGTGGTTCGTTTCAATTTAAAACAATTAAATTTATTTTACAAGCTATGTATACCTACATTGCTATCACTCAACTATATCTCATGAACATATGCCGATCAACAAAGCCAAAATATCGAGACGTAAACTACAATCATTGGTAAATAGTATAAATTCCGAATTCAATATTGTTCAATGTAATTTCTGAATTCCCTTGCTGAAAGCTACTTTATTGAACCCTTGAGAACCCAACCAAATGTTGCCAAATCGATACTCACCATAACGCAAATCGCCAAAACAATTTTGAAAGCCATTATTTAGTATTCGACTAACTTCGTTTTACTGATCGTTCGACTGAAGTGATTTCGTATCTGAACTAATTGTTGCAATACCAATGCTTTTATATGATTACAGCCGAGCTAATGTTTGAATATGATTATATCATTAATTACCGAGAACAGTTAGAAACAAGGTTTTCCCAAAGAAGCAAACAATATTCAAAACAGATAAGGCTGTTTGTAGAGTTTGCAAAAAAAGTTGTTAAAGTAATATGCAAATGAAATAAATAATTAAATGCAAGCAAAGCTTAAAAAACCGACTTCACCGCTTTATCTTCGGAACTTTGAACAGATTTAATGTATAAACACGCATTATTGACTATAACTCAAAAACTAGAGATCATACCTTGATCAAATTTCAATGGAACCACATAAAAAGCACCAGCTTTCAAATAAAAAAAGAATCATTAAAATCGGCTCACAACTAAAGAAGTTATGAGGTAACTTTTGAAGTCGGGTAAACGAGAACATCGTCAAAGTATGCATTATTCGTCACGAAATAGATATTATTGACGATATTTCAAGAACTACTCTGATCAGATCTTGATCAAATTTGAACGGGAACAATTAGAAAGCAACATCTTTCAAACTAAAAAAAATTAAGACGGCCCTTTGACGTGGTTAGTGCGTGGTTGGGCGCGCTTTTTATGTAGCGGGTATCGGGTTCGTTTTCCGGTAAGAACACAAGTTTTCTACCCAAGGAAAATTTCTGTTTCTGGTTTTGGGTGCGATAGTGTATGTGATCTTAATGTTACTGGGAACCACGATACAAGTCATTAAACTTAGTGTAGGGCTGTGACTGCGAAAGCATTTTTATACTCAATAAAAAAAACCCAGTTGGCGCAGTGGACAAGTGTCCGCCCTCAGCGCCGTGGGTCCTGGGTTCGATTCAGGAGCACAAATTCCTTCCCAAGGGATATTTGTGCTTCTGGTTCTGGGTGTAATGTATGTGTGATGTGAGTGTTTCCGGCACCCACGATACAAGTTTTTGAACTTAGTGTGGGGCTGTGAGTGTGGATGCGTTTGTTTGTTTGTTTGTTTGTTATTTTCTTAGTCACTACCTACGATAGCGATTTCTAGCGCAAAGCTAGCTGTCACTATGAATGATCAATTAAAATCGTGTTATTCAAATAACATATGCATTTAGAACTTCATAATGGAAGCTGGTTTTAATTTAATTTTGTTGCTAGCTTCCTCATTCCTCCTTTATGATTGCTTCGAGCACGAGTAATAACAATATGGTAGATACATTAAGCTTTTATGTTTCGTGATTTTGAGTTACCAATACGGTAATCTAATACGATGAGATTAATTAATGATGACTGATTCACTGACTGACTGACTTAGAGACAACGCACTTGAAATTTATAAGGTACATTTGGACGTTAGGTCATTCCTCACCACCTCTACGTAATAATATTTTGCTAATACTTTACATTTATTACGCATTATTATATACCCGAAAGAATGTAAGTTATAGGTATAGGTTAGGTGTGCGTATTGTATCCTCTCCATGCTGCAACGATTGAACGGATTTTGAACGGAAACGGGATTGTATTTATTTATTTAAAAAACAAATATTTTTTAGACATCACACCACAACTAACCTTTTTCCCGACTTCCCAAAAAAGGAGGAGGTACTCAAGTGGACTGTACTTTTTTTTTTAAATGTTTATGGCATGTCTCATATCTTCTCTCCACGTGAGTCAATTTCGAAAATTTTTTTTTAGTTTGAGCGGTTTTGCTTTCTAATTGGTCCCATTTAAATTTGATCAAGATCTGATCAGTAGTTCTTGAAATATCGTCAATAATGCCTGTTTTATGGACTACTTTGACGAGAACATCGTCAAAGTATTACGGTTTACCCGATTTCAAAAGTTACCTCATAACTTCTTTCGTTGTGAGCCGATTTTGATGTTTTTTTTTATTTGAAAGCTGGTGCGGTGAAGTCGGTTTTTTAAAGCTTTGCTTGCGTTTAATTATTTGTTATTATCCGTAGCTAATTCCATACAAAGAATAAAATCGCGTACTTCTTTAGTCGTATGTTTTCACCCTATTTATACTCCTCATGACCAACGTAAACATAGCCAGCCGTAGGTCGTTAGGTCGTACCTTTTCGCAGTGGGCCGGTATCTGACTTCTACGCCGTGGCTGCCGAGTTCGATTCCCGGCAGGAGTACAATTTACCTTCCCAAGGGACATTTGTGCTTCTGGTTCTGGTGCAGTTGGGGTAACTTTGTGTGTTTCCGGCACCAACAATACAAGTCTTTGGACTTAATATGTAGCTGTGAGTGTGAATTCTTCATATATATTTAATGCTTTATTATATTCAAATTTTATTAAACTGGCAATCCAGTTTTTTTTGCCCGATAAGCATTTGACCACAATCTCACCTGGTGGAAAGTGATGATGCGGCTGAAGATGTAGCATGTTTGCCTAGAAGGTTCAGCTCAATAACATTTGAATGTATTATTAAGTATTTAGAATTACAATTAATTAGAACTGCCCGTTGGCTTTTTCCCGACTTCCCAAAAAAGGAGGAGGTACTCAAGTGGACTGTACTTTTTTTTTTAAATGTTTATGGCATGTCTCATATCTTCTCTCCACGTGAGTCAATTTCGAAAATTTTTTTTTAGTTTGAGCGGTGTTGCTTTCTAATTGGTCCCATTTAAATTTGATCAAGATCTGATCAGTAGTTCTTGAAATATCGTCAATAATGCCTGTTTTATGGACTACTTTGACGAGAACATCGTCAAAGTATTACGGTTTACCCGATTTCAAAAGTTACCTCATAACTTCTTTCGTTGTGAGCCGATTTTGATGTTTTTTTTTATTTGAAAGCTGGTGCGGTGAAGTCGGTTTTTTAAAGCTTTGCTTGCGTTTAATTATTTGTTATTATCCGTAGCTAATTCCATACAAAGAATAAAATCGCGTACTTCTTTAGTCGTATGTTTTCACCCTATTTATACTCCTCATGACCAACGTAAACATAGCCAGCCGTAGGTCGTTAGGTCGTACCTTTTCGCAGTGGGCCGGTATCTGACTTCTACGCCGTGGCTGCCGAGTTCGATTCCCGGCAGGAGTACAATTTACCTTCCCAAGGGACATTTGTGCTTCTGGTTCTGGTGCACACACAAACTATCGGATTTATAATATGAGTAGGATAACTTAAGTTCGAATCGAATCGAACTGTTGTACATGCTGATGGTACTAAAACTGACGTATGATATTGTCATAAAGCATACCTCAGCTTACAGTAGGAAAATTTTACAGGGAAAACACGTAATATCACTTTGCAGGGGGCACGTTGTTATTTAAAAACATGTTGCAATGATCTCTTATGATAATAATGGGTTCCCCAGTTTGCTATCAGCTACAGTCCACAGATTATATTTATGACATTATTTTATGATACTACGTTTTAATTAAAGTCTATTGTCAATACAAAATAGTCTTCGTTAATTTTATCTTTGTTGATATGAAATAAGTAAGACCGACCGTTCATGAGGTATATAGCCTTTTTCTGTTACTAGAATTTCATGTTATTATTTTTGAAAATCATTTGGAAACAGTTTAATTGATCGGGCGAAATGAGATCTCTAAGTTGACTTGGGTCGTTCAGCACTTTGTCCGTCCGCCTGTCTGTCAGAGGCATCTAGCGTCTAAACCATTTAAGCGAATGACTTCAAATTCTCATAAAATATGTAAAACTACGGCCCAAAGCCAGAAATGACATTTCAAATGATATAAATGAAAATATTAAGGGGGCTCCCATAGGTACATGTAAGTGGGAAACAAATTATTTTTATTTTTTATATCTTTTCTTTTGTTATCTTTTTTATCGTTTAAAAGAGCTTGACAAGTAGAGTACGAAACCAGTTTTAAAAAAAATCTTTGTTGGAAAATAACGATTTGGTAGGCCACCAAAGTCACAGAAGAAAAGTTGTGTTCCCGCCGGGAATCGAACCCGATACCCTTGCTTAGCAATGAACACTCACCCAACTAAGCCAACGGGCAGTTCTAATTAATTGTAATTCTAAATACTTAATAATACATTCAAATGTTATTGAGCTGAACCTTCTAGGCAAACATGCTACATCTTCAGCCGCATCATCACTTTCCACCAGGTGAGATTGTGGTCAAATGCTTATCGGGCAAAAAAAACTGGATTGCCAGTTTAATAAAATTTGAATATAATAAAGCATTAAATATATATGAAGAATTCACACTCACAGCTACATATTAAGTCCAAAGACTTGTATTGTTGGTGCCGGAAACACACAAAGTTACCCCAACTGCACCAGAACCAGAAGCACAAATGTCCCTTGGGAAGGTAAATAGTACTCCTGCCGGGAATCGAACTCGGTAGCCACGGCGCAGAAGTCATATACCGGCCCACTGCGAAAAGGTACGACCTAACGACCAACGGCTGGCTATGTTTACGTTGGTCATGAGGAGTATAAATAGGGTGAAAACATACGACTAAAGAAGTACGCGATTTTATTCTTTGTATGGTATTAGCTACAGATGATAACAAATAATTAAACGCAAGCAAAGCTTTAAAAAACCGACTTCACCGCACCAGCTTTCAAATAAAAAAAAACATCAAAATCGGGTCACAACGAAAGAAGTTATGAGGTAACTTTTGCAATCGGGTAAACGAGAACATCGTCAGAGTAGTCCATAAAATAGGCAATATTGACGATATTTCAAGAACTACTGATCAGATCTTGATCAAATTTAAATGGGACCAATTAAAAAGCAACACCATTCAAACTAAAAAAAAAATTTCGAAATCGACTCACGTGGAGAGAAGATATGAGGCAATGAACATAAAAAAAATAAAAGTACAGTCCACTTGAGTACCTCCTCCTTTTTTGGGAAGTCGGGAAAAAGGTTAGTTGTGGTGTGATGTCTAAAAAATATTTGTTTTTTAAATAAATAAAAATACAATTTTATCGTTCAATCGTTGCAGCATGGAGAGGATACAATACGCACACCTATGCTTACATTCTTTCGGGTAAATAATAATGCGTAATATATGTCAAGTATTAGCAAAATATTATTAACATAATTATTAAGTTTTATAAAGAATCATTAACTGCTAATTGCAAGGGGAGATATGTTGAGCTATACGTATTCACTGATGATATCGAAATGAGAACTTTTAGAAGGATGTTTTCTAATGCTTAGGTCCCCAAACCCCTATGTTACCTTAGACGACCCAGTTGGCGCAGTGGACAGGTGTCCGCCCTCTGCGCCGTGGGTTCTGAGCTCGATTCCCGGCAGAAGCACAAATTCCTTCCCAAGGGATATTTGTGCATCTGGTTATGGTGTAATGTGTGTGTGATGTGAATGTTTTGCGGCACCCACGATACAAGTCTTGAAACGTAGTGTGGGGCTGTGAGTGTGAAAGCGTTTGTTTGTGTTTTGTTCTGTAGGTATAATAAATAAGGTTCATTTTTGCTTAATTTTAGAATATCTATTAGAAGAAACTGCTTGCAACAAAGATACGTAATAAGGGGATTGAGTCACTAACCGCCGTTTTCACCAAACTTAGGAGTCGCTTAAATGAGGGGCCTAAGCATTTAAGAGCTACCTAGCACAAAAATAAGTATCATCAACCTTAGGTGTTACCTAACAACCTTAGGAGCTACCTAAGTTTAGAATACCGATTTGAAGTAGGTATCTTTGTAATTTGGCACAGTCGTGCTTACCAAACTAGTAGACAAATGTTTTGCCTAGCACGGAACTGGGTCTGGCAGGTAAGCTTGAAAGTCAGTCCCACTTCCCGTTCTTCCAACAACTACATTGTAACCAACAGTTAAGATGTTAGTCATTAAAAAACGGTAGCCTATCAGAAAAAAAACAATGACGCATTTTTGACGTACGATTAATTTACGCGCTTATAATTAATTATTCATAATCGATTATAATAATAATTAATTGACCAAATAAATTGACTCATTAAGCATTCGTCATTTGGGCACTATGGCTGGTATATGTTAATTACCCTCTATATGAAGACACAACAACAAACGCTTTCACACCCACAGCCCCACACCAAGTTCAAACACTTGTGTCGGGGATGTTTGAAACATTTACAACGCACTCACACTCACACTCACAGAACCAGGAGCACAAATGTTTCTTGACGGTAAGGAAAATTGCTCCTGCTGGGAATCGAACCCAGGACCCATGGCGCAGAAAGCAATGACTTAATTGTTCACTGCGCTAACTGGGTCATCAAAAATAGGATAATTATATTAGTAAGGCAATTTTTTTTAGTGCAGTTGATTTTGTTAAATTTTATTTTTTTACTTTACAAGGCCCCGATCTTGGCTACACTATAAAGAATCTGTCAAACACTTACAAGTAAGATGGGTACTTCCCAACGGATCATAGTATCGGATTTTCACATTAACCGATCATAAAAGTTGTTCCCATCTGATCATAAGATCAGTTGCAACTAAAATAAATTATATAGATCACGCAATTTATAAAAAATATGAAATTCAAGTCAATACACATCCAGGAGCTTAAGGGCGGTGTATAACCTAGCCGTCAAACGAGACCTCACCTGCGCGTGGTGTCCCTGCCAATTAAAAACGAGGCATCGGAGAATCCAAAAGCATTCCCAAAGGCCGGATATAAGACAAAATGAGTTCTTGTTGTGCCGACCCCACTCGGTTGGATAAAGAGGCGGTTCTATCGATTGTCCGGATCCACTGACCACATCACGCATCCTAAACACAATTTTTTTCCTGTTTTACTTTTTGAATCTAACTCCTACAAAGTATTTTAATAACAATCTAACCAAAATATGGCTAATCAGTAATTATACTTTAACATAAACTGCTACATTGCATTGGACACATTCTTAGTCATAAGTAAAAATGTGTACATTAAAACTTTCTTATTATCTCTATTTAAGGGTAAGACACTTTTTTCATGTCCTCTTTTGCAGCACTTTTACTATTTTATGTTAGACTAATATACTAACTAACATTACATCATTAAAATGGTTTAGTTCTTATAAGCCTTCTCACTAAATCCGTTACGTCAAGGATCTGGATTGCCTCGACAGTCACATGATGATAAAGTCTATGTTGCGAGCTTCTGCATATTTATTTATTACTTTTCAACGATCTCTATGTAAAGGTCCCAGTGAATCGTCGTTTCTAAAAAATCTGTTGTCAAATCACTAAATTATGTTTCGACAAGATTCATGAAAGCCAGTTATTGTAGGCCTAGTTTCAATATTTTCCACCAACAACCACATTATCACCAAGGTGAGATAGGTCAAAGAGCCCAGGTATCCGAGATCCGAGAAATCTAAGTAATGCTATAGGTACGTTTGAAGTACGGACTTGTCTAAACAATGTCTAGAAACATTTCTCATTTCAATCATTCTCGTTTCATACAATAGGTCTTCTCGAACCTTTCCTCGTAATTTAGCCTTGAAATCGAATAACTTGATATCTGTAACGAAATCATTCGAGAGCGAATACAATAGCCGTTGCCAACCTGTCAGTTCCAAATAAAGCGCCTTTAGTATTTCTACTGGCAATAAACCTGTTGCTATGGAAGAGATTTATTAAAAAGGCGCTTTCAGGAACGCTGAAGTAATAAGCGACGTAAGGACGTTTGTGATATTGTGACTTGGAAAAATCACTCGAGTGTAGTTTTCTTATTCTTCTTATTCTTAGAATTGGATATACATTATACAAGATAATATTTCGTATGTATCTATAAATAAACTAGTAAATAATCTGTTAACCAGAATACCACACAATAAGTATTACCTTTATTATTATGTAAGGATTGATCAATCGTGATGTGCAGTAAATTAACGCTTATCTCAATGCATTGTGGGTGAACACAGACTGAACTCGATCGAGTAGGTAACTCTACTCGAGATACGCAGAATAAAAGTGAAATAAAATAAATCCTAAGAATATCATGGCACATATATTCGTAGATTTCTTTGGAGGAAACTTCACATCTGTATAACTGTGGCGGCGTGGTAAATTAGAATTTTATTAGATTTTTTAATGCGCTATAAGTAAGCATTTGACGACCATCTCACCTGATGGAAAGTGATGATGGAGGATGTAGCATGCTTGCCTAGAAAATGCGTGTCGACTGTGAAACTTCATCAATAGCTATAAGCGTTACTTTCTTAATTAAATACCTTAAATAAAATTGACCCTATAATATGTACCTATGTCTATTTCATTTACTGTAATGTCTGTAAAGTTATTGATGACAATACTCATAGATTTGAAACGGGTACTTACCAACGGATCATAGTATCAGATTTTCACACTAACAGATCATAAAAGTCGTTCCCATCTGATCATAAGATCAGTTGCAACTAAAATCAATTATAAATTATTGTTCTCAACAGATCTCAAGATCCGTTGGGACTCCAGTAAATTATATATTGTTGTTCTCAACTGATCTTAAAAACACGTCGCGACACAAACTACGTCGGACACCCGGGTGGGAGTTTAATACAATATAGTTTAATACTCCCACATTTAATCTATAATTGTTACATTGTACGATTCAAAAGTCCTGCCATCTGAATAGTGTAAACTATAAATATTCCCTTTAGTTACTTCTGCTATTATTGGTTCTGTGCGTAGGCAAGATTTTCTTCCCACTTTTTAGCTTTTTTTTTATGCTGAATAGGCAAGTATCTGACCTCTATTTCACGTGATGTAAAGTGACGATGCAGCCGAAGATGTGACATGTTTGCCTAGAAGATTCGTATTCATTCGAGACTATAATGTATAATTTCTACAGAACGGATATAATAGCTATAATAGGGAATATGCATATATTTTTTTAATGCTGTTAATACGTTACGTTACAAATTTTTATTCATAAACATTAAAATTCATATCCAAATGAATATTTGAAAATGCGGGACATATTGAATCCTTGCATATATCTATTAAGGGGCAGATATACGTCAATGCGAGCATCTTTCTTAACCTCAGACAATTTCCCCCCTTAAACTTTTTCTGTAGGTACGCAAGGTGTGTGGTTACGCGTTTTTAATGCGCAATTTTTCATTTTTCATGGTTTAATATAAATTTCGTGAAAATACGCTTCAAATAAAATAAAACTCTAGTAGTCTAGGAAATATACAAAATAAGAAATAATTCACAGTGTTTTGATATAAAATGGCAGAACGAAATGCTTACAAAAATACATGTTATTTACATGAGATTTGATATTTGTTTCCTTCATATTTATGGACGTTATTAATATTCTAAGAAGAAGGCATCATTTATCATACCATACCGATTCCGACGAATTTTTAACTGAAATTGTTATTATTGCCGAGTATAACGGTTACACTTTTGCTGTAGGTACGCAAGGTGTGTGGTTACGCAAGGTCACGCGTTTTTTAATGCGCATTTTTTTTATTTTTTGTGGTTTAATATAAATTTTGTGAAAATACGCTTCAAATAAAATAAAACTCTAGTAGTCTAGTAAATATACATAATAAGAAATAATTCACAGTGTTTTGATATAAAATGGCAGAACGAAATGCTTACAAAAATACATGTTATTTGCATGAGATTTGATATTTGTTTCCTTCATATTTATGGACGTTATTAATATTCTAAGAAGAAGGCATCATTTATCATACCATACTGATTCCGACGAATTTTTCATCAGAATTTGTTATTTTTGCCGGGTAAAACGGTTACAAAAACACGCGTTTTAGCATAAATTCTGGTATCAGTCCCTTAAACCATCCTACGACATATGTTATTGAACATTGAGCTACATTGCTTATACACATACGCTTATCACAACATTCCAGAAATCTTTTGTATCCTAATATACAATTTCCGTTCGTTAACAATAGACGAGGAATGCAAACAGTTCGTAATCTCCAAGATAAGTTTCGGAGACGGTTCTAGATTCTGTGTAATCATTATTGCGTAATGCTCTGTGGCTCTGACTTTTTGGCACCTAAATTGACTTTATTAACCGACTTTTAAAAAGGAGGACAATCAAAATCGACTGTATTTATTTGTGTTACCTCGGAACGTGTTATCTTTTATGTGTTTTTACACAAACGCATTCTCACGCACAGCCCGACACTAAGTTCAGGGACTTGTATCGTTGATGCTTGAAACATTTACTAATCACACTCAGAACCAGAAAGTTGGTGCTTCCCATGTGGACCCTTTTAAATTTGATCAAGAAGACCACTAGTTTTTTAGTTATATCTTCAAAAATGCGTAAATAATTCATAAGTCGGTTTTTAAGCTTAGCTTGCGTTTAAATTATATTCTTTTTTAGATCATTTTGAACTGCGACCTCAATAAAAGTGGTTAACATGCTATATCTGGAATAAGGCCTGTCTTTCAAGAAGAGCAGCCGGATTATAGTACGGTGATTCGCGATAGATTTTTCTACTAATAATTGCCTGTGTATATTATTTTTCACAACTCAGACTTGGCTAAAAATCATCTTCGGACAAAGCTTTGCTTCTCTTTTATCGGCAGAAGCTATTAGTTTCAATGATATCAACTAATTGCCGATGCAGGTATAAAAGGTTACACCAAAAGTTTCTCAAAGAATTCTAACGAACGAGCTCATACGAAACACATGTGTTCTTGATAATTTGGCTTTCAATGAGAAATTAAACGTTAATTATGAGGAACATTAATCTACTTCTAATTGTAAGTGTTACTTCTTATTTTTTTGTAATTATTTCGATATTTTGGACTCTGTAAATCTCTACCTACCCTCTTCTTAATAAACGCAAATGATTTATATAAACTTTTCCTCCCGAATTGCAAAATTGCAGGTGTAAGTAATGCCTATAATACGTACTTATTTGTACAAGGGCGCAACTGGCAAGAAGCCTGGAAACTATCTGAGAAAACCTTACGAACTGGTTACGTAGCAGTCTAGTTACCCTTAACCTAAATAAAACGCAGTGCATTACTTATGCTTCCAAAATGTCTTCTTAACCATCATCTTCATACGCTACCCGTGCTCACGCATGTTTGAAATGAAATGAAATAATTATAATATAAATATGTTTAATTTGCTTGAAACATGGGACAATAATATTTGGATGTTAAAATAGTGTAGGAACAACATGTTTCATCATAGACAGGCATGCAAAAAATTAAGAACAAGTGCACAACATAAAAGCTTAAAAAAACCGACTTCATCGCTTTATCTTCGGAACTTTGATCAGATTAGATGTACTAAACACGCATTATTGACGATATTTTAAGAACTTTTGTTTAAATTTAAATGAGACCAAACGGAAAGCAACATCTAAGAAACATTAAAAAAAATTCTATATCGGTTCACGAGGAACAAAGTTATGAAGTAAAACACAAAAAATACAGTCCACTTGAGTACCTCCTTCTTTTTGTGAAGTCGGTAGAAAATTACTATTTCATAAAACCTGACCGTTGTTTATTCAGAAATTAGATATTTAATTCTTAAAGTTGTGATAATATATCAAGTATATTGATAATGTCATGCAAAATAATAATTATAAGTATGGACGATACTCCGTTGCAAGGAAAAAAAATATCGCGGGCAAAATATCTTATTTAATATCCAAGAAAAGGTGTCCACCCACCATGCTAGGCCTGCAGATAGTGCCACTAGTATCTTCCATACACGAGTCGTTTAGAAACTTGTCAAAACCTTAAACATATCTAATGTAAATTCCAGAAATTATTAATATGATTTACATTAATACATTATAAGTAATATTACCCAGCACTTGTCATCTACATATTATGTAACCACGATATAGAGTTTTGCCGCTAAAGGGAATAAATGGCGTTGTTGATTTTGTACAATTTTCCCAAACTTTTTAGCCCAACTAAATTCCTTTAATTCCTTCTAACCCAATTCTTCAAGTGATAATGTGTAATAATGGTGGATTATTAACAATTAATATTTAGTAAACGTGCATAAGTGTAGTAAAAATATATCATACAAAGTTGAAAAACGTGATTTTCGCCTTCGCTCCAAAACTCCAATAGAAGTTCTAGTAAAGTTTGTACCACTTTACTAGGACATGACTTGAGTATGACTGAACCTTGACTCTTTTATTTGACTTTGACTGTGACTTGTGACTAGGACATTTAACATTAAATACACTGGAAATATATTATAACTTGACAATGGCTAAATACACAAGATAACAAAGTCAAAATCACGATATGCGTAAGTACTTATGATGTTTGAAGACCTAATAAATGATTTTATTAAATGCTTTATTATTATACTTGATTTTCAATTATATGCGGGTCAATTATTGCCTATAATTCCTAAATACTTGAACTATGTTGTTGTCTATGCTCTGGTATTAGATAAGCACTGTCTACATTTTATATGATATACCATAGGTATTGAGGTAAAAATAGTCGCAAGAATAATTATTAGATACTTCATAGCCCGATGATAGCCGGGTTGTATGACCTGGGTCTAGTACTCGGGTAGAATACATTATTTTTTGTGCTTTACTCTGATCACAACTCCGACAAATGAAATGGATATAGAACCTTCCTACGCAATGTGTTATTGAACATCAGACATCTTTTGTATCTTATTATACAATTATCGCGAACAATAGACGAGGAATGCAAACAGATCGTAATCTCAAAGATAAGTTTCAGAGACTCTATGTGATCATTATTGCGTAATGCGCTGTAGCCCTGACTTTTTGGCCATAAAATCCACCCAGTATTATTTTAACCTGACTGCGCGACGCAAATGTTGATGTGTTTATTAGCCTATGTATGCATGTATGTTTGTTCCTAAGTGGCGCTCAAGAGACTACGCTCGGCCCGATTTTGAAGATTCTTACGTCATTTAATTTGTATTAATCTTGCGATTGCCACTAAAAACATGACAGTAATTAAAATGCAATATGGCAACAAACCCACAATGGTCTGGTGGTTGTCTTTATATCGGTAGAGACCATTTTGTGAAAATCACTTTTCACGCAACCGTGTTTGAGATTTTTTTGTAGGATATATATATTGACTTGTTTAGATCATTTAGAACTGCTATCGCGAGTGGTTAAAATGTGCTAGATCTAGAATGGGGGCTGTATTTCAAGAAGAGAAGCAAGATTATCGCAAATAAAATCGCTACATTTTCTACATGAGTACTAGGTGGCAATTTAAATCAAGCAATTATTTCATCAGTCAAGTAATTGGTCAATCAGTCAACCTTAGTCCTTTGTAATTATATAAATGTAGCAGTTTATATCAAAGTTATTTAACATTAACTGCTAAGACTAAGAATGTGTCCATTAACACTTTTCTTATTAAAGACAATTTTTTCATGTGATCATTTGCATCACTCTGACTTTATATTACACTGATATATACTAACTAACATTACACTAGTTCAAATGGTTTAGTTCTTTTAAGTCTTCTCTCTAAGTTTGTTACGTCAAGGACCTGGATTGCCTCTACATTCACAGCATGATAATGCAGTCCATGTTGGTGGGCTTATGCGTATTTATTTATTACTTTTTCAAAAATTTCTTTGTTATGATCCCCGTGGTGATTGCCATGGTATCTACAATAATAATAATTGCTAAGTTTCTTAAAACCAGAACATTAGTTAGCCTAATTATAAGTTATTATGCCTAATAAGGTGTCAGCATTACTGCCTACTTACAAATTTAAATAGGATCAGTTGAACGAAGGGCGGCTTGTCAACAACATTATATGGTCCGACCTGAACTGTCAATTAGATTCTTAGAAGTACTTAAGTAATGTTAATTACGTGTCAATGAATATATTTATTATCAATAGAATGAGATGTTCAAATTATTATATTAATATTTTATAAGTAGATATAGCACCGCATTGATTGAACTGTAATATATAAGAATTTAATAAGAAAAAAATGTTATTATATTTTCTTCAAGATCTTCCAAATTTAATCTATGCCCATCTATAAAAAAAATCATATGAATTTTTCACTCAATCGTTTTAAAATAGAGCGCAGTTTTAGTTAAGAACATCTTTACCAATACTGTTCACAACTTAAGTACTATGACAATCTGTCAAGACGGTTTTTCAGAACATCTATGCTGGTACCGGTTGGCCAACCGGTCTGAAGGCTACTAAGTGTCCTTTTGTCTCATTCCATCGTCATATTACTTTTTCTCGATGCGCTGGGTGCGTGTACGTGATGCAGGTACGCGATTCTGCGATTGCAAGATACAGCAATAACGGACAGAGAGAATACGAACTCCGTCAACAACGATGGCAGAGGACTTCTTGCAAGTCCGCTTAAGCCAGTACTACTCCTATGAAACAGCTAGAACTCATTGCCCTCGTCTTTGTTCCCCGAACGGTATAATTTGGGAGCTTTCAAGTCAAGAGCGAATAGGTATCTTCTAGGCAAGCATGCTACGTCTTTGGCCGCATCATCGCTTTACATCAGGTGAGATTGTGGTCAAATGCTTGCCTATCAAGCATAAAAAAGTACCAGTGGGAAAGGTTTCGTATAAGTTAATACCTTGCTTATTAGACGGAACAGCTTAAAAGTCTCAGGATGAGAAATGCATTGCATTATGACGCGTGACTTTACTATTCTAAATTCCACGTGATATATTTTTATATTTAACAAAAGCAACTTGGGCAAAAGTGGGTTGCGTAAATAAAGGTCGAAATCCAAATATCATTAATTAAAATCATTCAGCATTCCCCCGATTTACTGTACCGTCTATTGGACCACAAAACGGTGGTTTCGGTGAGATCCTTTCCAAGGATATTTTATCATGCACAACTAGCTTGCTACTCTATCGAACTGCCCGCTGGCCTAGTTTGTTGCGCGTCTGCTTTTTAGCAGCGGGTATAGGTTTATTTTCCCTTCTGGAACACAAGTTTTCTTCCCAAGGGAAATTTGTGTGTCTGGTTCTGAGTGTGATTGTGTGTGTGATGTGATTTTTTTTCCATTTGCACTATCTACAGGCCAATTAACTATATACTAGGCAATCATAAACGAGAAAGAGGGGCTACTACCAGAATGTCTCCTAAAGCGCGTGACTGTTTTTTTTCGTATGTATTTTA
Organism: Lomographa bimaculata; assembly: GCA_948107665.1. Lineage (NCBI taxonomy): Eukaryota > Metazoa > Arthropoda > Insecta > Lepidoptera > Geometridae > Lomographa > Lomographa bimaculata. Next base: position 8,888,607 of record OX403600.1, on the reverse strand, counting down.
CGCGATGTCTCCGCCAATTATGAATTGATTTTGATGATTTTTTGCTAGGTAGAGTATACTTCAGAGGTAGTCCCATATAAATTTTATCGAAATCGGTTCAGCCAAAAACGATATATAAGCAATGAAGTCGGTTTTTTTTTAACCTTTGCTTGCGTTTCAATTATTTAATATACGGATACTTATAGACGAATGATTTCTTCTGCTTGTTTAATTTTTGAGGTAGGTAGGTACATTTTCACGAATTGTGAATAAAACAAAACAAAAATAAAGCGTGTAAAAAAAGAACGCGTGGCCTTGCGTAACAGCCATCATATAAATTATGGAATATGCGCTTTTATGCGCATAAGTGTAAGGTGGATAATTGACTGTGGTTAAAAAATAAGTAGAGATTAAAAAACTAAACGTTCGCTATTGGTTTATGCTGTAACACGAGAATAAAAGCCTATCAATAGTCGTAGGTATAATTACGTCTATGTATATACGCATAAGAAACTTCTAGAAATGTTCTTAGATAAATATGTAGTCATGTTGTGATCGTAATATTTATAAAATCACTGTCAAGATATCTTTGAAAAGTAAATTAGTCGGAGTTTTGCGAATAACTTCCTGATTTAGCATAGCCAGCATTTAATTTACATATATATATATATATATAACGCTGGGTTGGTAACACCATTTATAACTCAAGAACGGCTGAGCCGATTCTTATGATATTTGATTTGTTCGATTTGTCTCCTCCCCGAATAGCAAGATTACTATTAAACCACCAAAAAAAAAAGAAAAAAAAAATATTTTATACATCGGGTTTTTTGATAATATTTCTAGAACGGATTGTTTTTTTAATTTACGCGGGCGAAGTCGCAGGTAACAACTAGTAACTAAAAAAATACGAAATTCTGTTTTGCTTAGAAGCCAGGTCAGGCCGTAGTCAGATAGAAAGGAAAATAATTTAAACGCAAGCAAAGGTTAAAAAAACCGACTTTACCGCATAAGCGGTTATCGATCAAACAAAATATAAATTTTGGTTTTGGCTTGATCGATATCGATAGCTTCGGAACCTTGATCAGATTTAATGTATTAAACACGCATTATTGACGATAACTCAAAATCTAGTAATCATCTTGATTACATTTAAATGGAACCAAAGGAAAACAAAAGCTTTCAAACAAAATAACAAAATCGGTTCACGTGGAAAGAAGTTATGAGGTAACAAACATAAACAAGAAAAAATACAGTCAGGTATGTAACTTTGTTAGGGACTGATAGGGAAATGTGCATTATATTTTTTTATTGCTTTTAATCGATTATTCATTAAAAAAACCATTCATAAACATATTACGTGTCATGGAAAATTGACCAATAATTGACATTAAAATCTAGGAACTAATGTCACGAATCAGTCAAGCCGATGTGTTTTGCTGTTTTGAATTTTTCATGCATTTTCATGTTTATTTATTAATTAGAATTCCTAACTAAATGACTATAAAGCATTATGAACTAAAAAAAATTTTATAGATGTAATTTTATAGCTATAAAGATAAAAAGGCTTAATCTATATAAATATAGGACTTTTTAAAATCACATGCAAAATAGTCTCTTTTTGGTCCTCGATATGTACATTTAGCTATTTTATTACTTGTTGAGATATTCGTATTAATGATCCATTATTTTATCTATATACATATTATAGTTCAAAAGATTTACTCACACATTTTATTTTGCGCAAATATCAACTCCAAAACTATATGTACAGCACATGTTTAGGAGTTTTTACATTTTATAGACCTCTCATTAATTATTATATGGAAAGAACTCTCAATACAAACGCTAAATTATTTTATTTTATTAGCTTATTTTAGGAGTTTAGGAGTTTCGTTGGGAGAAGGACTAGAGATGATGCTCGAACCCTTTATGAGTAGATACATCTTAGGCAAATTATATACTATTTTCATCAAGTTTACTTTAAGATCAGGGCGTGCTATTGTGAGAATAGCACGCCCAGTTTGAAGTACACAGGTGTATGCAGATACCTATGTGCTGTAAGTAGGACATACATAGCTTGTCTATCAGTACACTAGCTACGCCTTGTAGCTTCGTCCGTGTTTATTAAACTATAAAAAAGACCTGGGTATAAGCATATTGTTATATTTCATCTAAATCCGTTCAGCCATTACAGCGTGAGTAGAAAACAATTATTATGATTGAATTTAAAATATTTGTGTGATTAAAAATAATATAAGTATTTAACAACATAGTATAAACATCTCAATAATATTATTTACGTACTTATACTAAGTTTCATAGGCAATCATTTGACCACTATCTCACCTGATGAAAGTAAAGATGCGGCCGAAAATGTAATATGCTTGCCTAGAAGATACCTATTCACTCTAGACTTGGAGACACCCAGATAGTACCCTTCGGGGAACAAAGACGCAGGCAATGAGTTCCACTCCTTTGCGGTACGGATGATAAACGTAAAAGCGAATCGCTTCGACAGAACTGTAGGTATATCAACCATAACTGGATGAAGTTTGACAGTTTGTTTTGTTGTTAGGTATTAAAAAGGGCATGGGGGAATTAACTCATATTGTATTTTCTATTATAGTTTCTTATAAAATGAGAGACGTGAAAATATTATAAAATACAGGATGTACACGATTTAAAGTCACGTGGTTTTAATTAACAACATGAATTATAGTGTATTAAAAATAATAACTATTTCCGTTGCAGAGCCTAGATATAACACAAATATCCGGTCGTATTAAGTCGTATATGTTCCAAGACGATAGTACAACGTTATTGCCATCATAATGACTGTTTGCACTGACTCAGACTTGGCGAAAACATCGTGTTTGGCCAAGGATTTGCTTCGCTTTTATCTCGGCAGAAGCTATTATCTAATGTTATCAACTAATTGCCGGTGCAGGTATAAAAGGTTTCACCCAAAGTTTGTGAAGGAATTCTAACGAACGAGCTCCTACGAAACACAAGTGTTCTTGATCATAGTGTTTTTAAACGAACGAATTTTGCTTTCAATGAGAAATTAGACGTTCAATATGAGGACCATTTATCTACTACTAATTGTAAGTGTTATTTTTTATTTTTATCGTGATGTGTTGTGATATTTATATACATGTTGGTTGATTTATTTGTGATAACGAAGCGTATAGAGTAACAAGGATTTTGAAGCGATTTAACCAAATTATAGTAGGTAACTTATAATAAATTTCAATGTGCGTGGTATTTATTAAGACGCATTTTTTTTTTAAATTTTGCAACGTACTTTGTTTTGTTTGAAGTGTACTAAAATCCTAAATTAAATTCCAATAATGGCTGTTTGAGGCTCGTGTCAATAATTATAAAAAAAAAATACATACTGTTATATTAAATTAAACTAAAAATCTAATTAAAACCAACCAAAATAATTATATGTTATGTAAATAATCGATTTTGAATTTGAAAGATTAACTCAAGATTACACTTAATTGAATAATTTACTTAATTTTATATTATCATGTTAATTTATTGTTTTCTATAATACCAAACCAACGTTTTTTTGTATTTTTCTCTATAATCTTTATTAAAATAAGTCTTCTGTACGTGTGTGACTGATCTTCTTCTAACAGGCTGGACTGATTTCGATGATTTTTGTGTGTGTTCAGATGGATTTAAGAATGGTTAAGATTGACAATTCGATCCAATAAAAAAAAAAATTTTAACTACATTACTACATTTTTTTAATACAATTGTGTGAATGTGTGTTTAAAAAAACAATGATATTCAAAACATCTCTTAAAATGTTAAGACTAAAATAATTTATGTTTTACTATCGATTTCACAAATAAATATTTTCTTCTGACACATAGGTGTAAGATGTGTAGGCGTTTAATCCTCGAGTTAAAATCATACATATTGAATTTGTATTAAATATTGTAATACTAAAATTACTCTCTAATGAAATCCAACAAAAATATTGATATTATTTGATACTTGATCAGATACATTAAAGATATACTTTATTACGCATAAAGACCACGTGTTAATTTGAGGCTTAAAGTTGAATGTACTTGTTACGTGACATTTTTAGTGTACTTATCTTTAGTATGTTCTTACTAAACAATGATTAACATGAAACTATTTTGTGCGTTTTAGGCTTGCGTGTGTATAGTTACCGCGAAATATCTGCCTGAAGATGGCGCCTCCCAATCGTTGACGCACCAACACGATCGTTATGTGCGTGACTTAGCCGACAACTCTTCTGAAAGCAACGACGACGACAATGACGACGACAGCAACAGCAATGGCAACTCAGCGGAAAGAAAGCAGTTGGAAAGACAAGAGAAGGATAGCCGCAAACAAGAGGAAAGGAGACAAAAAGAAGAACGCAAACAACAAGAGAAATTAGAAAAAGAAGAGCGCAAGAAGAAAGAAAGAGAAGAAAAACAAAAGCGTAAACAAGAAGAAGAAGAAAGAAAGAACCAAGAGAAACTTGAAAAACAGGAACGTAAGCGTCAAGAGAAGATTCGCAAACAACTCGAGGAGTTGGAAAAAGAGGCGGTTGAAGATGAACAAATATCTGAAGAATCTGTTGAGACTTCCGACAGTTCGGTTGACAAGCATTTGGATCTTGAAGACCTGTGGAAAGAATATATGTTTAGAAAATATGGACTGAATGCAAACAGTACCAGCTTGGAAAAGCGAGTAGTAATTTACAGGTTTTTGCAAGAAGACTTGGGCTTAAATCCTAACAGTACGAAGAGTGAGCGTCGCCAAGCGATAATCAACTTTATTAGAAACACGTTGCAAAACGAGCCCAAATCTGAGAATTCCTTCAGAAACTATCTACTGAGTCATATCAATGCCGCCAGTATACAAGCTACGCAAGCCAAATTGGAAAAGAAAATCGAAAAACTTGAGAATGAAACCGCATTGCTAGAAGATGTTCCTTATCCGTGGGCAGCTGTAACTCAGCAGAAACTTGAAGAAAAGAAATCCTTGCTTCAATCTGTTATCCAGTATTTATCAAGTTTATTACCAAACTGGGCTACTACAGGTAATTCAACTAACTCTGGCAATGGAGCATCCTCTGGATCTGATGGCTCTGCTTCCACCACAGCTCCCGTATCGGTCTCTGGTTCCACTTTAGACCACCTTAGCTCCAACCCTGGTGCAGAAAACTCTGTATCTGGATCCACTCCAGGTGCTAATGGCTCTAACGGTATTGCTTCTGGAACAGCCGGTGAAAATGATGGCTCTGCTTCTGGCGCCAACTCTGGAGCCACCCTTGGAGCTAATAACCCTGCCCCTGGAACTGTACCTGAAACTGAAGGTTCTACTACTGGTGCCACCTCTGGATTTGTCTCTAGCGCTCAAGGCTCAGCTTCAATTGCTGGCACTGATGGTGCTGTATCTGGCGTACGGCCTGGTTCAGCCCCTAGCGTTGACGGACCTCTATCCAGCGCTGGAGTTGATGGCTCTGCCTTTAATACCTACCCTCATTCCCCTACCACGGCTCCTGGAGTTACAAATGCTGTTGCCTCTGGAGACATTGCTACCACCGGCTCTGTTGACGCTGCTTCTCCAGGTTCTACAAATATAAATGCTGCGAGTTCTACTAACTCTATCACCACTGGCTCTGCTGATGCTGTTACCTCTGGATCTATTGACGTTGCATCCGCAAGCTCAGTTGCTCCAGGTTCTGCAGGTATTGTTGCTGCCGGCTCTACTGACACAGCCACTACTGGTTCTGTTGACGTTGCTGCCACTGGATCTTACAACGCTATTGACGCAGGCACAGTTAATGCTGCAGCTCCAAGTTCTGCTGATACTGTTGCTGTGGAATCTTCTCATACAGCCACCACTAGCTCTTCTGACGCTGCAGCTTCTGGATCTGCCGACGCTGCTGTCCCTGAATCTAATGACGCTGCTTCCGTGGGCTCAGTTAACGCTGCTGCTCCAGGTTCCACAGATATTGTTTCAGAGAGTTCTACTGTCACAGACGTCGCTGGTTCTGCTGGCGCTAATGGTCCTGGATCTAATGACGCTGTTGCCACAGGCTCAGTTGACGCTGCTGCCTCTGGATCTAATGACGCTGTTGTCACAGGCTCACTTGACGCTGCTGCCTCTGGATCTAATGACGCCGTTGCTTCGGGATCAGTTGACGCTGCTGCTCCAGGTTCTACAGATATTGTGACTGCAGGTTCTACTGATACAACCATTGCTAGTTCTGCAAACGCAGCTGCCTCTGGATCTAACGATGCCTCTGCCACAGGCACAATTGACGTTGCTGGTCCAGGTTCTACAAATACTGTTGCTGCGGGCTCTACTGATGCAGCAATCACTGGTTCTGCTGACGCTGCAACTCCTGAATCTAATGACGCTGCTACTCCCGGATCCACTGAGGCTGCTGCCACGGGCTCAGTCAGCTCTGCTGCTCCAGATTCATCGGGATCTACTAACGCAGCAACCGCTGAATCTACTGACGTTGTTGCCTCTGAGACTAATATTGCTACTGCTCCTGGAATTAAAAACGTTACTAATGCGGGCAAAGTTGACGCTGCTGTTTCGGAATCTACAGATGCTGTTACTGCGAGCTCTTCTAATGCAGCATCCGATGGTTCTGTTGACGCTGCTGCCACGAGCTCTGTTGACGCGTCTGTTACGAGCTCTATTGGCGCTGCTGCTCCAATTTCTACTGATACTGTTACTCCAGGCGCTGCAGATTTTATTACTGCGGGTTCTACTGACACAGCTTTTACTAGCTCTGCTGACGCTACTGCCCCTGGATCTAATGACGCTGTTACCACGAGCTCAGTTGATACTGTCGCTTCAAGTTCCACAGATGTTATTGCAGTGGGTTCTACTGACTCAGCCACCGCTGGATCTGCTGACGTTGCAACCTCTGCCATTATTGAATCTACTGACCTTGCTGCATCTGGATCTGCTAACGCTGTCGCCGCGGGCTCAGTTGAAGCTGCTGCTCCAGGCTCTACAGGTGATGTTGCTTCAGGTGTTACTGGCGTATCTACCGCTGATGCTGCAAACACTGAATCTATTAATTCTGCTGCCTCTGGAACTACTGCCGCTGCTATTGCGGGTTCAGTTGACGCTACTGCTCCAACTAGTAGCTCAACTGACGCAGCCCCCACTGACTCTGCTAATGCAGCAACCGCTGGCTCTGCTGGCGCTGCAACTATTGAAGGTACTGTCCCTGGTTCTACTGACGCAGCCACACCTAGCTCAACTGAAGCTACTACCACAAGCTCTGTTGACGCTGCTGCTCCAAGTTCTACAGACACAGTTACAGTGGGCTCTGTTGACGCTGCTGCCGCTGAATCTGTTAACAGTGCTGTCACCCCTGGTTCTTCTGGCACGGGTTCTTCTGCCACAAATGTTGTTGACGCAGTTGCTGCTGGTACAGAAACTTCTATTGCGAACAACGAAAACCCAGCTTCAAATACTCCAATTAATCAAATCACTACTGAATCACAAGCAGCCGTTGCTACTGAAGCATTTGTTAGCTCCACAGATACTGCTGTAGGAGTAACAACTGGACTAGAATCTACAGCTACCTTGGAACCAGCTATCACTGAAAAAGTAATTGATTCACAGACTGTTGTAGAACCCACAACTGAAGTGCCGGCTGCCGAGAACCCGGTAGTGACTAATAATGAAAACCTTACAGCCACAGAAAGTGTTCCAGTAGCAACACAAGGTGCCTCAGTAGTCACTGAAGCTGCAGTTGTTGTCACAGATGCCGTGCCAGCCGCTTCCAACTCCGTACCTGTAGCAACGGATGTGATCTCGTCAGTTACTGAATCTGTACTTGCTACTGATGTAACACCAGCAGCTGCAGAGCCTGCACTGGTTGCCTCTGATATGACAGAAGTGGCATCTGAAACAACGCAATCTGCGCCTATAACACCTGAAGCTGCATCTGTAGCTTCCATTGTTGTACCTGCTGTTACAGAAATAGTAACTCTGTCTACCGAAGCTACACCTGTATCTACAGAACCAGCACTTGTAGCATCTGAGAGCGCACCCGTTGCAACTGAGATTGTATCTGCTATCACTGAAGTAGCCAGCGAAAGCGCGCCAGCTGACGTCCCGACAGAAGCTAATGTAGCTCAACAAACAACTATTGCTCCCAGTGAAAGTCAGGTCATAGTTTTACCTCCAAATGAACCTGGTGCAGCGGTTGTAGATGTAACAACGCAGTGATTTATTTACTAACTAGATTTTAAGCTTTACTTTGTAAATTTGTTGACGTTATTTGTATTTAGATAGACTTAATAAATTGAGCAAATTAAAAAATAATAAGATTTTTATTTATTTCCATGATGTTAAGTTAAGTTTAATAGGATAAAAGAGGATAACAAAAGAAAACAGAAACATATTATATTCACTAACTTTATTCTAATGACTTTCTTAGTAACTTTATACAATAGAATAATAAATGTTTGGTAAAGTTAAATGGAATGCAATAAAGAGGTATTTTTTTACATTCGACTCTATTAAGGTACACAAATAAATCTAAATATAAATTAAATAAAACTATGATTGATAAAACTATGCCTACGTAATAAACTAATAATACTACATTTAGGTATACTATCTGTCAAATCCAGTATTTGTTAGCAGCATTAGTGGGATTAGGATAGTTATGATGAGCTAAGGGGTCAGCTACGTTTGGAAACGTATAAGGATCATTCATGTATTTGTATTCACTGGATATTCCAGCTAGACTCATGTTTATGGAGTTGTGAGATGGACTCCAATTAGTACCCACGGCGGGATCGGAGGAAACTTTGGAGTAATCAGCAGGAACTTTAGGGTATTCATTTTCTGGTAAAGCTTTACCGTAGTCTTCGCCAGGGGATTTCACATATGTGTCTTCTCGTGGTTCAATAGCCTCGTCACTTGGTACCTTGTCATCTTCTGTTTCTTTGGGTAGGTAGCTGACAGGTTTGCCATAGATATCGGCGCCAGGGTATCGAGAATAATCGTTTCTCGGAATGCCTGGTTCCAAAAGTTGACTATGAGCTCCGTTGGAACTTGGAACCAGATGGCTAAACGAAGACCCAGATGTGGATGGAAAGGCCGCACTTTGGAAAGCTTGATTCAAGTGTTGCGATTGGGCCATTAGTTGATTGGTATAGTTGGCGTACTTCTGATGATGCCATGCATCAGGATGTTGGGGATGGTGTTGTGGTAGCGGTATATCTCCTGCGGGGTACGGGCAGGGAATTTGGGGCATAGGCAGTGATGAGTAGCTGGCAATGCTCGGAGACGAATTAGATCCAGTCTGCTTGCGTAGGCGCGCTCGACGATTGGAGAACCAAACCTGAAACGTATATACGAATTTCTTTTAGGAATTGTTCTAAAGTGTAATGTATAGGGAAGCGCAGATGCCTATATGAGCATCTGAGGATCATTATTTGTTATTGTTGACAATAACTTTGTATCGATAGTTTACCAAATGTCATTATTGTAAACGTTATATTAGTCCAATAAATAATTTGAATTGAATTTAACTGAAGTTATCTTAAGATTATCTCTGATTCTTATTTCAACCCAATCGCACCTGTTAATAAGTAATGATGTAATCGAGATTAGATTTTTTTTTGTGTGTTTGATGTAAATATTTCAATGACACAAGTCATTGAACTTGGTGTGGGGCTGAGAGTGCAAAAGCGTTTATTTATTTTATAATTTTAAGGCTAATAGTCTATTCTAAGGGAGCCTGGGAGGTAATTAATCACTTCTGATTGAATTAGCGAGAGGACTCGAATAGCTACATAAGCAGAATTATCAAAAAGTCTGCATCCGCTTTGTCTAAGTTATTTTATTGTAGTTTACCTAATTTCGACCCAGTTGGCGCAATGGACAGGTGTCTCCTCCCTCTGCGCCGTGGGTCCTGGATTCGATTCCCGGCAGGAGCACAATTTCCTTCCCAAGGGATATTTGTGCTTCTGGTTCTAGGTGTAATAATGTGTGTGTGATGTGAATGTTTCCGGCACCCACGATACAAGTCTTTGAACTTAGTGTGGGCTGTGAGTATGAATGCGTTTGTTTGTTTTGATGTTTGTTTAATGTCTCCATATTACTATGCAATTTGTTATTTATGTTTCATACGCCACAACATTTGCATGTTTATCTTACATTAACATGTCACAAATTTTATCGCCGTAAATTTTCTTGACATAGTCAACAATATGACAAGATGTAAACGTTGTTGACGTTGTTCAAACTAACATAGTTATTTGCGTCATATTTGAAAAGATTATTTACATTATTTTTATGCAACAATTGTAGAAACGATAACAATGTTTTTGTCAAACGAAATAAAAAGAAGAAATACATCAACAAAATTTAATAAAATAGCGATACGAAAAAATATTTTTAGTAGAAATCATTTCACACATGTACTACAACTATTCAAAATGTTATCCACGAACAACCTCAAATCTTAATATTAAGAGCCATTTCGCAAAATGTGGGCGCTCGCGCCTTAACGTACGGCGCTTGCATTTACATCGCAATTTATAGCAGTTTCAAGTGATGATAAATATTATTTTGTAAGTAATGTAATGAATTGCTTATTTTTTTTTACTTTTGATTTAGATTCAATAAGCACCAAAGTCACATAAACGCATGAAATTTGAATCAAAAATGTGACTATTGTAAATAAAAAATGGAAGTAAAGTAGGGTTAAAATTGGGTTTTTCATTTGTTTTTTATTAATCAACGTAAATAAAAATTAAAATTGCGCTACATTATTTATGTGTCAATAATATTATTAATATAACTAATCGATTCAATTAATTTTAATCTGTGTATAAGGAGCTTAAATTTTCTCTGTTGTCGTTTTTACTAAAACTAAGTTCTGAAGATTGAATATTATATAAAGTTGTGCCGAATCGCTTGGTTCGAATCGGAGGAATTAAGGGAGGCTCACATGTAAATTAGATGGAGGTCGTAGGTAAATAAAATAAATTGGCACATAGATACTTAAGTTGTCATGTGACCTACGATAATGAAAACTTTGTACGTACCTATTTACCGCATTCAGTTAGAGTAGACAAACTCTACAATCATGTAAAAAGGGCCAAATTTTCAGTGAAATAAATTAATGTATTTCATCTAAATACCATCCGATTAACATAATAATGAAACCAATTAAACCACCATTGAAAACCAATGAAAAAGTTCATATTTTATATATTATGGGAGTATTTTAAAACAAGTTTGACAAGGCAGCGCGTGTGACTTTAAATACTAAATTATGTACTGAAAATGTATGTTCACAATTATAAATTCAAAAGCGACGCACACTACGTTAATACGTTATATACCTAAGCATAAAATAGCGGTGCGTGCATTTAGATTAAGTAAAAGAAATAAAACTGTTATGTAGATTTTACAATGAAATTCCTAAAATTGTAACTGAATTACTACTGGGAAAGTTTAAATCAGTAATAAAACGGGCAAAAGCTTATTATAAAACAAATGACTACATTAATGACAAGGATGCGTGGAGGTAAACTGCACAAGCGCATTCTGGCGACTATACAATATAGTTAAGCCCGAATTAATGTTTTACCCGCTTCATCTAGCCTTTTTAAATGTCGGCAAGCATTAAATTCGATAAAAGTTTTTTGACTAAATAAAAAACGCGAAAACCGTCGACCGCATCATCGCGTTCCTTCTTGGAAATTACGGTCAAATGCTAGCCTATTGACTTAGAATACAGAATAAACCCTATTGATGATAAAAACTGAATAAATCATTATCATATATATATCTCAACTTATTCATTTTTCTTCACCAGTTGAAACTTAAAACGGCTACTTAAAGACGAATTAACAAAATTACCTTCGCATTTTTTGTATAAGTGTACCTTTACAAATAAAATATCAACGGCTCTATTATTAGATCCAATTTGCAACATTATTATGGTATATTGATTGTAATATATTATATATACTCTGCTATTTGAGGACTCTGTTTCTAAAGCATTATGTCCTAATTATAAAACATTAGGTCTTCTTTACTGTCCACTAAAGAAGACCTGCCTAAAGCTAAACAAATATAGATTTTACGTTAACAATATAAGGTCTAGCCATGTAGAAATTGCGGAAATCAACGGTTAGAGCAATAGGTCACGCCTATGACCGCCGCGCGGGTTCATATCCCGCTCCATTTTTACGCTATATTTTTTCTTTTTACTACTGAAAATCTGAAAGGCCTCAAGAGGAAAATATCTATGTTACATCTTCGGCCGCATCTTTTCCATCAGGTGAAATGGTGGTCAAAAGCTTGCCAATCTAGTATAAAATCAAAACTGCTTTATAAACTTTGATAGACTAACGTTTGACTACTATCTCACTTTATGGTAAGTGATAATGTGGTATAGGTACTTTTGATTTATCGAAGTAAAATCAAAAATGAATGTGAACTTGAATATATTATCGTACCTGTATTCTGGCTTCCGTAAGCCCAGTTTGCAATGCAAGTTCCTCTCTGGTATACACATCAGGGTACTGTGTTCTGTGGAAGGCTCTCTCCAGGGCATCCAACTGTTCTCCCGTGAATGTGGTGCGGGAGCGGCGCTGCTTTCGCTTCAGGGTCAGCCCCGGCTCCGATTCTATATCTGATGAGTCAGAACCTCGACCTGAAATTAAAAAAAAGGGTTTTATAAGGTTTTCTGTAAATGATTTCAGAGACATCTGCTTTTATTGTTATTCTTTATGATATACGAATAATATCTGTTTATTTGCAGCTTAAGTTCCAATTTGGGCAATCATTATTTCATAAAAAAAGTAGCAATAGGTACAGCTGGAATGTGAAAAACCCAATACATGCGAGGCAAAATTTTAGCACTATAATATGATTTCAGTACGTATGTATGTCCGTTTACAGCATCTAAACAATTAAACGACATAAAACATATTACGTTTGCTTAAGTTTGTTTTAACTCTGCGGGTGTCATAGGCTACGTTTGTTTATTAAGAAAACAAAACGGCGTGTCACTCTATAAGGTAGTAAAAATGGGCAACTATCAATGTGGGTATCAGATGAAAAAATCCAAAATACCAAACCTAACTTTCTTTAGCAAAAATATACGCTGTAAGCGTCGTGTCAGCCATAAATACTAAGTGCCGAAACTGGAAAACTCCCCATATCAAGCCTCAACTAGTCATAAATTATGTTAACTAACAAGTGTTCTGTTGTCTTAGTTTGGTGGCGTTCGCCTTTTAAGCACCCCTTCGATTCGCGGCTGAAACACAAGTTTTCTCAAGGAAAATTTGTGTTTCTCGTTCTGGTTGTATGGTATGGGACTGTGAAAAAAAATTAACGAAAGGAACGCAAGAGCCCATAGAAAAAGTAGAACAAGAGTAATGACACGTGGCAAAAACATGTTTTTGACTATCTAACGACTATGAAGTCACCGGCAAATCCTGTGATTAATAAACAAATTACATTACATAATTTAAAAATGTATTCTCTCGCCACGAAGACGGTATCAATAAACTATCTCTCGAAACTCAGAAATATAATTTATTTGACACTATATTGCAGCAATTTGTCATCATCTCTTTTTTGTAACACGCTTTATTTATTAACCTTAGCTTTTTTGTGAAAACCCACATCATGTTTTAATTCGGCCAAATCAAGATCCGACTGCTCGCGGGGGTCTGATCTCATTTATAAAATCGGTAGCGGTATCCTACGGAAACAGATTAAAAACTGGCGCAACAATGCACGGCTTTGGCCTTAAAACTGATCTTAAAAAATGTGGCTTATATTAATAGCCTTTTGAAAGAAGTCAAAATTGAATGAGATGAAAAAATAGAGGCTCAACGTAGCGGAGTAAGAACACCCAGCGTGGCGGTACCTTTGTCGGTGCCTTTGGACTTCGGGTGACATTTTGGCACCATTCAATATTTAGGTGTCGCAACCTGGATTTATGACATGTAAAACGAAAGCGCGAGTCAAATGCAGCGATTACTCGGGCTTAATAACAATTTAGTAACTTGTTATATGTTTTAGTAACTTTAAAATAGGATTTAACCTTATTTAAAGTTCATCCTAATTACGAGATTTGTTTTGTAGTAGTCACCACGTAAAGTAAAAAAAATAAGATACATTTTGAGATGAGAGTCTAAGTCTTTAAAACATAAATGTTTGTTAAAAAAAACAATTCAACAGTTCTTTCTTTTCATATTACGGAAATTGTATATCACAAGCGGCTTAGGCAGAATCATTAAGCTCAGCAACATATCCGACCACAAAGGCAGCGACACAAAATAAAAAGCAACGTATTGTAATAAAATGATTTACATTGCTCAAATTCCGCTGGCAGCGAGACAGCGACAGATTTATTTAGTCTTTTTTATACTGATCATAACGTATGAGACTAAACACAAACCGAAAATATAAAAACGTTAAGATTCGAAGCTTTAAACCGTGGTCGTAAAGTTCATTACGGTTGTATTAAGCGAGGAACAGAACCCTCAAGATTTTATGATCGAGCGAGACGGTTAAGGCTGTGTGAGAGTGGGAAGGGCAATGTTGCCGAAATGTGACCCCGTGAAGACGGCGGGCCCCAGGACTCATAATTTGGAAGTTGAAAGAGCGGCGGCGGTTTAACACCTTCATAATCTGGGTTCATTAAAACGCGGGCCGGCCTTTGTTTCAGCAGTTCGTTCCGATGGTAACAGATGGTCGGATTAGCACGTCTCGCCGTTTGGGGGCGTAGTTGCGGCACTCTTCGTGTTTTCTCAACCGGGTGATGATAAAGCTCCTTTTGATGTTGTTGTAAATTAGGTCTTGAGGACCAAGTTCTTTGCAAAGTGTTTAATTTGAGCTTAGCGGATTTGGCCAACACTCTGTTTTAAATCGGTTGTAAGCATAGGCAAATTTCTATCTACCATAGTTACGTAATGGATCTGAGGTACTGGTAGTAGGCATAAATTTATACTTAGTATTCTTTGGTACAAACAGTATAGATTCCGGTATATGACAATAACTTGGTTGCTATATAAGCTCTAAAGAGCTAGCTTTTACTCACTAGCTCTCTCTGCTAGAGTCAACTGGTTAATAGATCTACTAATACTTGCCAAAAACTCGGTAAATATAAATAACTAGCCGTGCCCCGCGGTTTCACCCGCTATTATGAAGTCAAAAAGTAGCCTATGTGTTTCACTGATCCTAAGTATAAGCTACATACATTCCAAATTTCATCCAAATCCGTTCAGCTGTTAAAGCGTGAAGAGGGAACAAACATACTTACACACAAACTTTTGGATTTGTAATATTAGTAGGATTCAAGTGCAAAAAATAACTCCACCTGAAACCACCTAAACCCAGTTTAGAAAGATACAGTAAAGACTCGTCTTTTTAAATTATTTTTCCGTTACTATAAATAGTTATCTGTAATAAGAAAACGTGTTTGAGTTTAATAATGTTTTTTCAGGTCTATAATATTAAATCAGCATTAACCTGTTTCATAGACGCTTTTATCAGCGTCCTAGTTCTGTTCGTAGTTTTTCGAAGTCTTCACCGCTTTTTAGCCCTCTATCAAACATTTTAAAAAGAAATATATTCTAAACTTCTTACATCACTTTTTACGTCCTAGATGCCTAGCAAACACTTTCTAAATGTAGAAAAACTTAACTTTGAACTTTGAAGATTTTGGTGAAATAGATAAAACGCCCACTGAAATTAAGTGATATTTCAGGTTGCTGTTAAATGTTAACGATCGTGATTAAGCGCCTTACACGCAGCGATTTTATATTACGCATGTTTATCATCTAAACTTAGTTAATTAAATGACTCAGAGATAATGTCGTTCTCCTACCGGGTTGGCAAAATGAACTCATGTGTGAATCCATGCTCTAAAAAGATTTTTTCTGACTGTTCATTTGGGTGACGACAACCGTCCTTTGGAAATAATTGTGATCTACCAGAAGCTTGTTTGTTGATTGGCAGGGGTACCACGTTAAAGAAATAGTATGCCTAATAGAAGCAAAAACATAATTATTTGAATTATACAAACAACTCCAAGACTAATTGCGTCATTTAGAACAAGAATGGGCAAGTCAAGTAAGTGTATCAGAGCATGTAGTGGATCCTGTGCGACTCTGTACATCCTGCATATTGTGAATTGTGGTGATTATAGAAAACAAGTCTTTTTCTAAACAAAATATCAGGTGTAATCACATGGATAGTGCTCTATTATAATATTGCCTCTAAATATTGCCATTCAATTCGAAATCCAGTAGTGTAAATCTTTTATGGCAAATGGGGTTAGATTATACAATAGAATTCCTAAAATCGTAACTGAATTACCACTGGGAAAGTTCAAATCTGTAATAAAACGGGCATTAATTAAGAAAGCTTACTACAAAACCACAGACTATATTAATGACAAGGATGCATGGAGGCAAACTGCACAGGCTCTTTCTAGCGACTACCATAATAACACCTAGGTTAAGAAAATTATGTATTAGACATTAAGAATGTTTTTTTAAAAAATGAATGAAAAAAAAACGCGCCGCCGAGTTTCTTGCCAGGTTCTTCTCGAGATGGCTGTAATTTTGCGAATCTGGTAATAAATTCATTAAATTTTTTGAGTGCCTCTTTGGAGCCCATGTGAATAAACGATTTTGATTTTGATTTTTGTACAAACATACACTATTACTGGCAATGATCGAGATGGCCATAATTTTAGGAATCTGGCGATTAAAGTTATTAACTTTTTGGAAGCTATGTTAACAAACAAATTGGAATAGCGTGGTCTTTTTTTAAGTGGAATCCGCAAAAGAGTCCAACCACTAAAATGAAACGCATACTACAATAGACATGTGTCGTTCCGGATCGTAATAGTTCCAGGAACTATGTCACCGACCGGAGTGATTGGAGTTCGTTCCGACATGTCCGCTAAACCAGGTTCAGCTAGTTCCGGAGACGGAGATGCGAGACGGAGATGGGAAAGGGAACGAAATCGATCGCGAGCGCTTCGCGCGGTGCGGCGGCGGCGGTAGCTCCGGAACTTTGAACGATAGAGGTCCGCTAAAGCAGGTTCAGCTAGTTCCAATCCGGTCCGGAGCTGGAGATGCGAGATGGAGACGGGAAAGGGAACGAAATAGGTGCGGACGGCCGCTCCGGAACTGGAACGAACTGAGATGCGAAATGCGAGTCACGCACGAGTGGGAGCGAGATGGGGGATCGGTCGGCGATACGTGTATTATCTTTACGTTATGTTGATATTCGTAAATTCATATGTTCCAAAATATGCATGTGTATTTTCTTACAATCCGAATCCGAGGAACTGGTAAATCGATCCAGTTTAGAAAAATATATTCTCGAACAAGTCTATTAAATGCAAGCTATTAAATGCAAGTATTATAAAAAACATATTATATTCCCTGGAACTGGTGAGCTGTTTAGACTATACTCCGGCATGTCTATACTCAGACTGTGGAACTACCTAGTTCCGCGAACCTGGTTCCGAGAACCAGGTCCGGCAGGGCGAGGAGTCGTTCCAGGTTCAATCCGCTGTCGGACATGAGTTGCGCATGTCTATACTACAACAGTCGTTGAGCTATGTCAGATGCCTTCAGGTGGCCTGAAATTTTTTGACACGAAGACTGCCCCTTTGTCCATACCATAAGCAAGCATATACATATTATTATCACAATGTGAGTCCTTAAACACAGCTACTTATTAAATGTGTCTGCACTACAAATTAAAAATCTTTGTATATAAGTAAGTGTATTCATATAAAAGTAATTAAACCGTTAAAGAATTTGGTTTTCATATTGGCGGTTTTCATAAATGTTGATCTCGTAATCAATATTTATCTTCATAATTGCTCGTTGGCTAAGTTGTGTGAGCGTTCGCCTTCTAAGCTGGGGTATCGGGTTCGATTACCGGCGGGAACACAAGTTTTCTTCTCAAGGAAAACTTGTGTTTCTGGTTCTGGGTGTGATTGTGTATGTGATGTGAATGTTTCCGGCACCCACGACATAAGTCGAATTTAGTGGGGTGTGAGTTTGAAATCGTTTAAGTTTATGTTATGTTTATAATTTGTGATTATTTAGAACAACGCGAGACAAGTATTTCAAAAAGTCACGACGTGTAAGGTCTCGATTGGAGAGGCAATAAAGCTGATCAAATTAAAGGTATTGTTTCATTAATCTGAGGTTAAACCCTTAATCCAGTTAGCAGATTAATAAATAAAGCCTCCGTTTCGTTGCTAGGTATTGTTCAAAATCGATTTTAGCTTATATCTGATTTGTTTTTTTTCTTCTGTGAAAGGTTATGAGATTAAATAATTGTTTTTTTAATTCCATTGCATTTTCAAGTGTTATTGGCGTTCTCTATGAATAGAATGCAGATATTTTTTATACCTAGAATTGATTGCTTAATTCAATATTCTTGAACTATCGACGGGCCAATTGCCTATATTTCCTAAAACTAAACTAACACTATATACAGCAAAGAATTAAGTTACCTACAAGACATCGAGCTTATTGCTTAATTGATTTTTACGTATATATTGCCGAAAATGTCATCCATAAAAACATTTCATTTCATATGAATATAAATATTTAAAAATGCGAGCACGTTCAATTAACTTTATACGCATCTATTATGACGCCTTCCAATCATGGCTGGCATTTTTTTCATGTGTGTTACCTCAAATCTTCGTTCCACGTAAACCGATTTCGAAATATTTTTTTGTTTGTCTGAGATTGCTTTCCAATTGGTCCCATTTAAATTTGATCAAAATATGATCAGCAGTTCTTGAGATATCGTCAATAATGCGTGTTAGCGTGTTAGCGTAGTACATCTAATCTGATCGAAGTTCAGAAGATAAAGCGGTAAAGTCGTTTTTTTTAAGCTTTGCCTACGTTTTTAATTAATTCGTTTTAAATTTCTTTCGCAATATTATTACTCATCTACCGACTTCACAAAAAAAGAATTGTTACTCAAGTCGACTGTATTTGTTTTGTATTGTATTTTATGTGTTACCTCATGACTTCTTTCCTTGTGAACCGATTTTGAATTTTTTTGTTGATTAAAAGTCGTTGTTTTCTAATTGGTCCCATTTAAATTTGATCAAGATCTGATCAGTAGTTCTTGAAATATCGTCAATAATGCGTGTTTAGTACATCTAATATGATCAAAGTTCCGAAGATAGCTTTATCTTACCGACTTCACCGCTTGGTGAAGTCGGTTTTTTTAAGCTTTGCTTACGTTTAATTATTACTTATTAAAAGTAATGGTAATCTTTTAACGTATTAAAAGTATTGTATAGTAGGTGTAATTCAATTGCTATATAGACAAAAAAAAATACGTTACTTATATTTAAATTTCATGCATATTTCCTATTGTAAGATCATTCCAGAAGGTGTGAAAGGGCCGTATTAATCACATGTAGGCCACAGATTACATCAGACTTCCAAGCCGCAGCATATCAAACAGTTACTTCAAAGCTAAATAGTTATTACGATATAGTTTCTTCGTGCTGGGAGGGCCTTATTGAGTAATGTGATGAGACAAAAATTGTCTTCAATACAACGCGCCGTAATAGATGACCACTAAATATCTTGTGGCTTTGTGCGTGTGAGGCTTACATGGAGGCTAGTTTATTGCCGCACGCACAGTCGCTTATGGTTCATTTAGGAACATCTATTTTATGGAATTCTTGCGTGGAGCTGGCATTTTAGAGAGAAATTAGATATTTATAATTGGTGGTTATCTTTTAGTTATACTTATTTATTGACGCTGTATAACTTACATATTATACACCGCACTATTAATTAAGTCATGAGATTTTTCGTGCACGGCGCTTGTGAATATGAATACGATAGAAATACCAGAAATATGTATTAATTTGAAATTTTTGAAATAAAGGTTTATAGTGTGAGTGTATGGACACTGCATGAATGACATCATGGCAGTTTAATATGAAGGTAATAATCCAGATTAAAGTATCTCAAATTAGTTGCGATATCTTAACTTTAATATAATATAAAACCAGTTTAAATGTTGACTGCTTGATTTTTGAACTTTGATTTTGTATTCATAAATCAAAGTATAAAAATTTAAATGTTTTGATTATGTTAAAAAATATATTAATATCAACACGACCATCATGTAAACTCTTCACATCGTAGTCGTGATTGCACATACGCGGTTGTTACAGCGGCCACCAAGCGACATTAGTTGATTCTAACGACAGATGTTATTAAACAAATGCAAGATTTTATCGTCCATTCTTTGTTTTGCTCTACACTCGGGCATGTGTGAAAGTAGATTACGCGTAATAGTCGCAGCGGCTTGAGAAATTGTCGTTTTGTTGTAGATGTAGAGGTTCTCATATTAAAATGATGTTTGTAAAAGTGTACTTTTAACTCTTTTATTTATTAATATTGAAGATTTGAGAAATACGAGTAAGTTACATAATCAATATTTTTTTGAATGATCAAAAAGCTTCATCGTCATCATCAGCCTAATTACACGCTGACTGCTGGCAACTCGGAGTGTTCTACTCACATAGATACGAGTCCAGACCCTGAATAGCATACCACTGGTCAGTTTCCTTTCTCGTCAATTTCACTAATTCACCAGTTTACTCATTAGACAGTTTCGCTAGGTTTACAATTTCGCTAGTTAGGCATTTTGACCATAATCCACAACGCAAATCTTGTCACACTAATTTATTAACATAGAAAATCTTGTATGTGTCAGAGAAAAAGCAAAACCCTATCCAATCTCGTACGGTTGGTCTTCTTCAAAGTTTGCTAAGGGTGGTGCAATCTTGACTAGTTCTATCTGATATCAAATTCCCGTTTTAATTTTCTCATAAAACAATTCCAATTAGCTATGAGAAGTAAGAATTAAATAAAACGAGCGAATATATAGTATTAATTAACCATACGTGCTTAGTTTAATGGAGATAATAAATTAAATAATTTGACCTGTAATTCATCTAGCTTGCATCTTAGCATTTAAGTAACAATTAATTCTATATTAAAAGATTTGATGAGGTAATTTAATTGATTTAAGCTCATGGGTAATTAATTTACCTACCTGTATTCAGTTGCAATAGCAATAAAAAGTAACTTGCCATATTAAATATACTATGAATATGCGAGTATATATCACCTTCCCAAGCTTCATAGTGAGGTAACTAGACTAGCCGACAAAGCACAATAAAACTTAGTGACAAAATACGTCAATAGGATAATGCTACAATGAGAACAAACAAAACATGTTTACGTCGATTGTCGTCGATTTCAGCGCCATCGAAACGCGACGGGCGATCGCGGCAACACTTTGACCAAACCTTTGTCGGTACCCGTCAACATTGCCACACTTTGCTTTTCAAAGTCTCGGCCGACTAACAAACCCCGATATTTCAAATAGCAACAATGACGATGTAAGATTTGTGTGCGGAAATTGATTTTTTGACCCTCATGAGAAAGCTTTGACAGGTTGCCGCGGTTGCGAAACTTTGGGAGTGGGAAGTCATTGTCATTGTGCAATATTTTCGTGCGGCGTCTTTATGGTGGGTGTATCGGAAGTGAGGATGAATTTAGTTAATGATGCCGATGCGTATTGAAATTTTGGATTTCTCACACATTTTATATTAAAATGTTGAAGATGGTTTAAACAAAATAAATTGTAATTATTGCGAATGAGAATTATCGTCACTTACAACGATCAAATCGCGATTTGTAAGGCACTAGTTTAGTGGAGTTACAAAAAATGTGAAGAAATCCGAAATCGAACAAAATAATATTAGATTAGCTAGGTATATCCCATCTAGGGCTTAGGTCTGATGCTAAGTGATGATGTGATCGGGATGGTATATACGCTTCCGTTTTTTTAATGTTAGTAATCTCAAAATGGGTACGATAAAACAACCTAGATCTAAAAAACCTAGTTCTAAAGAACTGGGTTTTTTGGACTACATCGTCACTTTCCATTGGGTGTGATTGTAGTCAAACGTTTGCTTAGTCAGTTATAAAAAATAAGATTTTGTTCCAAGCTCAATGTTTTTATATCTTTAACTAAATGCGTATGCGACCTTTTTTGCTTTTGTAGTTGATGGCAGATACTTTTTTAATATAATAGATGTATGTTGTTCAAAGAATTAATAAACTATCATACTCGTACCTCCGAGAATGCCGTCGATGCTGTAGTCTTTCTTCCCATCAGGGTCTCTCGCGCCTCCTCGTAGCAGCCGCGATATGGATGAGATGCTGGGCGGATCCGACACGCCTTCCTGCAATCAGATAGCATTGTGCTTCGTGAGATATTGGACAATAGCGTCAATGCCAGCAAGAACAGCTGACTTACTCTTGACACTTGATTTCGATCGTAATTTGGGATAATCGTGTTTTTTGGTTCTCTCGAGTCAATTGTGCATGATCCAAACACCTGATCCATGAGGCTTTTATTTACATTCCAAAATGGGATTTCAAATTGCCTTAAATTCCACACACGTAGACTTACATCAAACTATAGGTACCTATAATAACTATGCATTATTTGGGCTCGAGGATATTATATAGAAAAAAAATGTATTAAAATATTTCTATACATTTACAAACACAAAAATCATTTATTTACTTAAAACAGACTTATTTATCTATGCCTCGCTATAAAATGTTTAGTTTTCATGGAAGATGTTTTATGTTAACATAAATAGAGTACGACGAAACATTAGAAGAATGCCAACGAGGGACATGCTTATTTCGTCGACTCGGACACTACCTGTCCGTAAGTCAGTATTCCTTGCAATTGGTAGAAAGTGCTGACATTAAATACATAAGTACGGATTGAAAATTAATCTGTGTTATGTTAAAGTGTAAGAAGACATACATATTAAATCGAATGTAGTCTACACACATTCATAACCTTGGCTAAAGAGAACTAGGTTAGCACTCACACAAAGCTTTTATTTACGCAAGAGGAGAAGTTTTCTCAAAGTGAATTCCGTCCGTTCGACGACAAGGGTTGGGTCCTTACATTCCATAAGTGACATTTTGCGTACATAAAGCTTACATTATTTGACTAAAAAGGTCTATTTGGTGAATATCTATAAGTGTTAGAGAAACTTATTGTTACATAATTTTCCTTTAAGATACATTTGGAATTTGAGACTTGTGGATATAAACGTTAACGTTAGTAGAAGTATATACTAAGAAAGTTTTCCTACTTTTTTTATATGGATAACCTACTGTATTTATTATATTAGGGCTACTTATTGTTTAATATAATCGAACATAAAGTTACGCGGTAAAAATATTCTTTACAATGAGTTACGATTTTTTTGCTGTATTTGTGTTATTGTTCAATAATGCTAATGTTATATTTTCTAAAATACTGGTAGTGGACTTGAGCACTTGAGTTTACTATAAGCTCGATGTCTTGTAGTTAACTAAGATCTTTGCAGTAAGTATATAAGTTTAGTTAAGTTTTAGGAAATATAGGCAATAATTGGTCCGTAGAAAGTAGTGCTTTATTTTCAATGTTTAATTATAAATTATCTTAGATTATCTGTAATAGAAAAGTAATATTAACATTACGGTGGATATCCAACATAAAATAGAAACAATGCAAAATAGTTAATGGAGGCGAAAAAATATTGCATTTTTACGTTTGGTTTTGAAGCAGTAGCAAATGGTGAATGAGGGGTTCCCATGCGTTTCAAATTTATTTGGTATCTTGTTTATTAAAATAATATTTACCCGAAGATTATTATTTTAATACGTTCATTGTATTATACCACTTGAGAGGTCATGTAGACTTGATTCGCACTCTTTAAAGCATTCTTGACTTGATGTTGTTAACATAATTGAAAATCAGTAAGGTTCCTTAACATAGTCTATCAGAAAGGTCTACGAGAAAGAAACATTTATTCATATTACATTCTGTAATCTGATTAGAAGAGTCAATGCTTTTGCAACACCGAGCAATGTGAAAATCTATGATAATAATCTGGTTTCACTAAAAATATTTAACCTATAAACGCTGTTTTTAAGTAATGGCAAACAACTTCGTGTGTCTTCATAGTATTTAATTTTAAATATAATATGAGCTAAAAAAACAAATGCAAGGGTTGATGTGATTTAACAGAATTATACAAACACTTAGTAAAAGGTTTATAAGGAATATAAGCTATATGTAATAAAAGTGAATTATTTCGCCTCGTCACATTATATAAATCTTTGAACACGTCATTAAGTATTATTATGTGTATTTACACAGAATAATACTTAATGACGTGTTCAAAGATTTATATAATGTAACGAGGCGAAATAATTCACTTTTACACATTATTTACTTATTTAAGTATCGACGATAATAATTTAATTTCAATCCTATTATCACTAGTGAAACAAAAATGTACCAACTATTACTGATATGTGAATTGAGTTAATATAAACTAATATAATATTATACATATATTTTTTCTGTTTAATTTGATTTTTGTTTAGGTGTTCTAACAGTACGCGAATTGGTTAAAAACTGCAATAAATGAACTGTGCATCGTAACTATTACAAAAAACATTCTTTGAGCCAGGTATAAATAAAAAAAGAATATTTTGCCTACGATCAGGTCTCGCCCATTAGTAAGCCATGTATGGTATGAATTGTATGATCTTCTACAAACTATAAACAATTGAAGGTAAAATTTACCTTGATTAACTTTTCGCGGATCTCCCATGAAAATATCCCGGGGTTCTGCCGTTTGAGTTCTTCGATCCTCGCCTCCACCTCAGGCGTCGCGACTCTTGGCTTCGACCCGCCTATCACCCCCGGCCTGATCGATCCTGTCTCCTATACAAAAGAATATCGTATTAGAATGTTATAAAATAAATATACCCAAATAAATCTAGAAGGAGGTATATTATGCATGAAAGCAAAAAAATTATGTGAAATACAAATAGTATGCGCGGCAACATTCAGACATGATTTTTAGAAATGGTGGGTTTGAGCTAAACGAAATAGATTTTAAAATATTGGAATTAGAAAATGTATGGATACAATTATTTTTATTTTAATAAATTATTTTTCTTGGCTTTTGGATCGATAGTATAACTATTTGATTATTACAAAGAAATACGGCGTATATATGAGAAGTAGCCTCCAGTTAGGAATACCCCAAGCAGCAAAGGGACCAGATATGCCCCCAAGTGCAAAGCCGACGTTTTTTTTTGTGGAAATTGTTTCTTTTTCTGGAAATTTTAATAATAAATACCTTTTAACCAACTTCAAAAAGGAGGATGTTCTCAATTTGTCGGATTTTTTATTTATTTATGTTACTTCAGAACTCCATCATTTATTAACCTATTTGGAAAATTATTATGTTATTCGAAAAGGTATAGTTGGTCCCATTATAATTTGATTAAGATCTTGTGATTAAAGTCAGTTATTAGTTTAACGCGTATATATTGTAATGGAATAATACTTATTATGTTGTTATGTTTCTATATAATTAAGATTGTTTAATATTTTATTTGCACGAACTTTGATCAATTGCTTGAAATGTCATAATTTTAGAATACAAATATCTGTAAAATAAAAAACCAATTACTCTTTAATAAAAGACGATTATTTGAAAATTTTGATAAAATGTTTAAAAACAAACCCCATTGCTTTCTCCTCAAACTGAACAAACAGAAATAAAATGGAAAAGAAATTGCTTTCTAGATCTATCATGGAATCAATTGGAGTGTTTCTTATTTATTTTGGGTTTTGGGTAAATTTAAAATAATTTGTTTATTTTCCATCAGTCTGTGATATTTTTACCGGCTTCACAAAAAAGGATTAGGTACTCAAGTCGACTGTATTTTTTTTTGTGTGTGTTACCTCATATCTTCTTTCCACGTGAACCGATTCCGAGATTTTTAGTTTTTTTTAGTTTGAAAGATGTTGCTTTCCAATTGGTCCCATTCACATTTGATCAAAATCTGATCAGTAGTTCTTGAAATATCGTCAATAATGCGTATTCTGCGGACTACATTGACGATGTTCTCGTTTTTAACCGACTTCAAAAGTTACCTCGTAACTTCTTTCGTTGTGAGTCGATTTTGATGATTATTTTTTTATTTGAAAGCTGGTGCTTTAATTTGGTCCCATTCAAATTTGATAAGGTCTGATCTCTTGTTTTTGAGTTATCGTCAATAATGCGTGTTTAATACATTATATCTGATCAAGGTTCCGAAGACAAAGCAGTGAAGTCGGTTTTTTAAGCTTTGCTTGCGTTTAATTATCTACAACGAATATCAAAATGAAAATGGACGTATGTTAATACGAGCGTACAATTAATTTATAAAAACATATAAATTTGTACATAGATGTCTATAATATAGCGAGAATGGAACATAAAATAAAGTAGTTTCAGTTTCACATCACGTTCATAAAACTAATATTCCTACAACCGATGAGTATTGTCTCGTACGCCGAGCAACTTCCAAACAGAAGCCGACTGAGGTATAAATTTTAGGGGCTAACGTGTAGAACATAAAATATTTTTATTTCCACGTCTCATACAAACAGAGAATGTAATTTCTCAATTTCGAACGCAACGATATTGACATTTTATTCTTTAATGTCTCCCTAATATTACTTCTCTTCTTAATTTGTAGATTAATGAGTATACAAAATTTTTAAAAAAAATTGTTGTCATGGTTAAATGCCTGATAGGCAATATCGGGCATAGAAAAACATCCCTTTCGATCACATAGACGCAAATTTGGAAATACGCAAAATCAACTTCAGTAATACTATAATGCCATAATGTTAAGCATTTGGCTACAAAATTATTTAAAAGGTGTAGTCGCTTATTGGTCTAATTTCATCAGGGTTTGACTTTTGTTAGGGTTTTTGAGAAAGAGATTATTTCAAGTCCCCTTCTAGTTAAAAAAATCTTCTTCTATGAAATGTTGCGTAACATGAGATTGTTAAAATATAAACCTTATAAATGGGATGATTAATTATGGAATTATTTTTTATTTAAAATGCCCCCTTTTTCTCTTCTAGATTCGAACCTGTTTACAAACTAGGCAACTAGGAGTTTCCAGAGTCAGTTCGTACCGTGGAGAAACGTTTCCTGAATAAAACAATCGCTTATTGTGAACCATGAGCCTGGTGAAAACGGACCTTCAGGCTTCGCTGGGCAGCCCTCAATGGCGATTGTCCGGTGAATTGATACCACGCGTGGGCGAATCGATATTTATATTGTAAAAGGCTTATTGATGATATGGGAATAGAGAATGAAAAGGCCGTAGGTTAGATATACGCGCTATAATGAACTGATGCCATAAAAGCGTCGCGTCGTTCTGATGAATAGGCTGTTACAGTTTGGGAATATTTTGTTTTCGGGAGTTTTGACTAATGAAATATCCACAAACTATGACAATAAAATATAACACTTGATTAAATACTACGAGCAATGAAACACCTTTAGAAAAATTGGTACCTACGAATCGAATCCATATCTAAAACTTAAGACAGTGCCTAGTTTTTTTGCAGATTTATGATAGCGTAGTGGTAATAGACCTGGCTCACGATTTGGTGGTCGTTGTTTCCAATCCTGCCACGGGCTTGAAGATTCTATGAAGGTAAAATCGTATTGTAATCCTGGTAAAATAGTACTGAAATATCTCATCTATCAACAAGCTGTAAAAAGTGTTCCGGCAGCTACTGAAATCCTTGAGAGCCATAAAGGGAATCAGGTTGTTCCGACGTATACTCCCGTTATTCGAAGTCCTGGGACCACAGAGATAGAAACTCTGTCATCAAGGTTGTTAATGTTACACTTTTGAAGTCCGTTTGGCCTTACCATCCCCTTCACAAAGTAGTCGCTTAGCAGAGCAGCACTGTTTACAGTTGAAAGGCAAATCGCCAGTATATTTACCGTACGTATAAAACATGAGAACTTAAGTCTCTTGGAGGCATTCCTAATTATATATGTATTTGACCACAATCTCATGCGCATAAACAGTAAGATACTGTAGGGGACGAAGTGTTCTGATTTTACATCTATGGTTTGAGACATATTTATAAGAAAACATTATCGATTTTAATGATGTTGTAGCCGTGGTCTTAGTCAATGACGAAAAAAGCAAACGTAAGTGGCGCTACTCTAGAAAATTGATTATACTTGGAGAAAAAAATGTTAGACAACTAGATTGCTAAAGTTCTCAGAAACATATTTTATAGTCAACATTACAGTTAGTACGTTCGTTTAACAAAATAAGCCACTTTTTACCAAATAATATTGTTACTTAATAATTATAGTTGTCACATATACTATATTAGTTAGAAACAGCAACGATTATTATTTAGTCCTTAATAGAAGTCTAGGGCAATGTTATATTCAGGCGTCAAGAGCTTAGAAGATGTAAGGTTTTTTGATCTATGCGATCTTATAAAATACGGTCAAAAGTACGGTCACCTGGTGACAACTTACCTGTGACATAATAATCTACAATGTGTAACAGAAAGGAAGTTTTATAGAATTTCAGAACACAATAAATCAACTTTATATCACTTACTATCTATGGTATGGTACTAGTAACACTGCTTTACATCGCCAGTACCATCAATAGTTCTAGAAATCAAGCCATGACTATGTCAACTGCGTTACTAATTACCTAACGCAACAACTGACATTTTTAATAAGTACGAAGATCTATTTTTGCTTAAGTGACGCCACTTACATAACTAATATTACCTGGTATCTATTGAGAATCTTGGAGACGCAGCCATGCGAGACGCGAAGCTGTCGCGAGATGACACAGGGCCTGACTCCAGCCGCAGCCATCTCCACGATCTTCAAACGGATGTGATTAGGCAAAGGTCTTCCGTTAATAAACAGTCCCCCAAGCTGGTTGACTCGCCCTTGACCTGAGAAGGAGGAATTAAATTGGATTAGATTTTATATATCAATTTCAATAAAAATAGCATAGTGAAGAAACTACTAGGAATACACCATTGGAAAGATTGGCTTTTATATCTAGAGTTTCATAGCTATTGCACTCTAATGCTTTATTAATCAGCCTGTCTTACTACTTTACGTATAGAATGTGAATATATAAAATGTAGATTTAAAAAAATGTAGGCCTCGAAACAATACAAGCACAGGTCAATCTTAACTTTTTTATGGTATTGTTAAGTCTATTTATCAAGCAATAACATAATAAATTGTTTTAAGAAAAAATATGTGTGCAGCAAATTTTACACCAATTTTTTAAAATATTTATTTGTTATGTCAATAATCATTAATTTAATAATTACCGAGATGCAGAGTTTCGTACTGGCCATCAGATAGATCTAAAATAAAATGTTCTTGAATTGGTACAAATATGAAAGCAATTACATATAATAGGAGAGTCAGATATGTTTTTTTATTTAAAAATATGTTCCTGATTTTACAGACACCCATCTAATATTAGATGTTCTATTACTTAAAAGAGAAAAGCTATTACTAACTCGTGATACATTTAAATACAAACACATAGTCTATATTATGAACATTTTCATTACAATTTTTTTTAATCCCGGGCCACCTATTGTTACAATTAAGGCAGTAAAAATTTAATGTACAGTTGCTCATTATATAATTTATTAGACATTATTTAATATTACACATTATAGTCTAATTGTATACAACCATATCATAATGGTATTTTCTCTAAGTAAATTTCTCTGTCTAAAATATAATCTCTATGGATTATATTTTAGATTGTTTAGTTAGTGTTCACCACCATCCCAACTGTTGGTAAGTGATGATGTTGTCACAAGTGGTAAGCCCGCTACGCTCAGAGCTTTTATAAACACAGTTATTTCTACTCATTTTGTATTAGTTAGAAATATTCATCGGATTCCTATTAGAATAGCTTAAGACTTGTTAATGAGACTCGTAAAGTTTCAGATAAGAACAGAAAGTCTCAAACAAGAAGAAATAAGTAGTTAAAAAGATAAATGTATAATATACCCTTACCTACCCACACATCCATACCATTCTGGTGTCTTTCCATAATGGTATGTGGAGTTACAGAGTCCCCATCAAACAAGCACAAAACTTTACAAGCCAAAGTCCAACATAGTAAACACAACTACCCGGCAAAAAACATTCCTTTACAGCACCGTATAAACGTCACAAATGATTAATATCTGTTTACATTAAATTAACCGAACGAGATCGAAACACAAATTGATTATCACCCATTTGTATTAACATAATTAAAATGACATGTTAAATTAATAACGGTGTCATAAATTGTCAAGAATAATCTAGGATCAGCCGGCGCGCTCGGTAGTAGACATCAAGTCTATGCGACTATACTTGCGGACACCAACGTTTTTTGGATTTGAAAAAAGATCGATAGATCGCGTTATCTTTTTTTTACTGCGCGTGAGTGCAGTAGAGGAGGTTGTGTTGTGAACTGAGAGTGCCGTTGTGTTCGTACAGACAGGGTAAAGTTTGGTGGTGTGCGTGAGACGCTCAGGAGGCTGTGTTTGAGGGCCCGCCTGAGTCTGTGTTGGTGAGTGCATGGTACACTCCCACTGTGTAAGTGTGAGAATTGGTAGAGCAGCCATGGTTCGGTATTTTCAGGACTATTTTTACTGTAGTAATAATTCTAAATCAGTTATTAGAATAGCTATCAAAATATTCAATTATTTCTTCCAAATGCATATTTTAGTACGATTTCATTAAATAAAAATAAAAAATTGAAATAAATTAATGTGTGATTTTTTTTACATCCAAATACAAACTGCTTAGTTATAGATATATTATCTCAATAGACTATTAATTGCAAATTTTATCTAATACTCAAATTGTTTGTCACCCTAAGCGTGGTACCAAAACAGGCGCTTGCGCCGATAGAGGGGTCGAGCTCAACCCACTCTTGCGAACCATACCCACAGAAATATACTTGTCCTTGTCTCACTAAGCATTTCTGGCATTCAGCCGGCTTACTTTTCGCTTAAATTTCACGAATTATTTCAGCTTTTCATAAGTATAACAGAGGCCATACTACAGTAGTAGTATTTTGATGATTTTTAATAGAAATGTCAAACATTGTCGGTTCACTACTTTGTTATACGAAGTTGTTGCAATGTTTGCATGGATATTATGCTAACATGCACGAAATTATTATTAAAGTATATAATTCGTTTTTATTAAAGTACTTTCCAAAACACCTGTGAAAGAAATAATTATAACATTATATACCTATTAGTTATTAAATGATATATTTCGAGAAACTTTTCTCACTTTTAATACCTACCCTATAATAAATTGATATGAATACCTATTTTATTAAAGTTATTGCATAAAGTATTTAAAAAAGAAATTGGTGCTTTACACGCTAACGATGTCATCAACGCTACAAAAAAAATCTACATTTGAGAATTTAAATACTAATAAATAAAAATTTGGGAATATAAATACTAATAATTTATTATTTTAACTTTTGCATTTAAATTACACGAGTTGGATTACATTCTTATTATTTAATTAAAAAATAAATCAAACCATAAAAAACTATATATTAATGAAAATGGAACGGTTTATATGAAATTAATGGTGGCGGTATTATTAAGTTACGGAATAATATTTATCAAACATTTAAGAATATATATGTGAAAAATGTGTCAAGCTAAAGATGTCCTCAAAAAGTACTGCACATGACTGCAATATACTTTCAAACAACCAATATCTGCCGAAGAAGAGCCACCTCTTAGACACGGGTTCAAAAAATGCGCACAGTGAAATACATCAACGGATAGAAAATGCCGTGCGGTATAGAAGATTAAATGCACCGGTACTTGGAGTAATTGCAAACACTTGTTCTACGTGGCATGACAACAAACCAAAGTACGAAATCGTAATTTGAACGGTGTCGGCTGCGACTGACGACGGTAAATCGACTCAAATTGATATAATTAATTTATTCCAAACAGAATCGACATCACAAACTGCCATCAAACCATTCAATTTTGCATTGAATTTGTAATTTCCACGGCACAATAATTTGTAACTGTATCTTCATTCGGATACAGTTTTTTGCTGCTTAAAACCACTGAAAGTCCACTCGAAAATTGTTCTCACGGTTTTAGAAATCAAAAAGTTAGTCTAGCTTTCTTTTTTGGACACTAGGAAAGTGTATAAAGTGATAGTTTTTCTGAGAAAGAAAAACGATGAGCTCGCTGGCAAAATTTAAAGCCGTGGGAAATACCTAGACTCTTCCTTACTATCTACATTTACCGTTAATTCTCAAAGTTAATTAAACTACAACAATATAAAAAAGAAACTGGCCATAAACTGAATTTCCTCGCCCATATAATTACTTACTATTTGGTGAATCAAACGCTAGCCTATCAAAGTTTTAAAAAAATAACCTAAACTAATTAAAAGAGTTGCAAGAATCTATCAATAAAATAAAACGTAAACTCATCCCACCAAAAAATAGCTTGTTTTCTTTTCACATTCACACATACATTCACCCGAAGACTTGTATCGGTACCGAAAACATTTGGGAGTCTTCAAGTCAAGAGTGAATAGGTATCTTCTAGACAAATATGTTACATCTTCGGCCGCATCATGACATTCCATCAGGTGAGATGGTGGTCAAATGTTTGTCAATAAAGCATTAAAAAAAAACCACTCAAAATCGGATAGTCTCTAGGTAAGACAATTGTGACCGAACTGCACGGAGCTCGGAGGTATAGCCTACTGCACCAGCTAGATCCACAAAAAGAAAACGCTATAACTGACGTTACATTTTTGAACTTTCCTTGCACTCATTAAAAAAATTTAATAAATACTCTATCTACAAATGTTTTTAGTGTTTGACTACTGTCTCACTTTATGGTGAGTGATAATGTGTATAAGTTGTCATAGTCTATCTTTAGAGTTTAATTCGGTAATAATTTCTCAGTATTATATAATTAGTGACCACCTCAAGTGTGAACTCAAAATTCCTCATCCTATTGTAGACCATCTATTTTCTCATCGAGAAGTTAAAGAAGCATCAATCCTCAGAAACGGTATTTTAATATCTGCTGTAAGAATCAATGTATTGCTTTAATATTTAACAGTGATACATGTTAATAGAAAAAAAAAACAGCTTTTTCATAAGGTTTCAAGGATTTTCCATTAACATTCCCCTTCTGATTAAAGCCGTTGAAGGTTGACGTTGGTATTCGGAAGTAATGCTTTCTTGCTCTTGCGTGAGATCGGCTTCTTGTAACACTGGTAGCATCGGACTTATCAATGGGCTCCACGGAATCAAATGCTATTGTAAACGATCTTTCATTCCAAAACGAACCTGACAATCGTTGTATCGTTTTTAGAATCCTTAACACCGAGCAGTACGGTTGATTATATGTCGGATCAATACAGTTTTTGTGACCATACCTACGTCAGAGGCTATCAATGAAGTCCACTATGATGTTTATGTACAGTCATCCTATTTTAATGAACCGTCGATGACATGCTATACGAGTAATAGACTCACGGTGTTATTCTTTTTAGCGCCGAATTTTTTATTCGTCACTTTTTGGGATGCGCTTGGAAACAAAGTGAGGTGCCTGAGAGCGAAGGCTTTTGAATTTTTTATTGGATGATCCTCGACGTCCTGGGTCGTCCAATTTGCTTCCTCGTTTCGGTCCCGTCATTAGTCATCGTCGGTGTTTGCTCCTGTGGCGAACTTTTGTTGTATCGGTATTTTGTATGGTGCAACAAATTAGGTTAGCTGATTAAATGATGCATCTACTCTTAATATATTACGTTTTTGGTGACCTTTAGATAATAAATGAAAATATATAATAAGAAGATTTAGACCATGGATGCTGAAAAATGTACAATACAAATAATGACATTCACAAAGCATATACACATAAGTACACGTATTATTTGGTAAGAAAAATAGTGTATCTGCCAAGAATCGAACCCTGTAATCGCAATGGTGTAAAAACTTTGGCATTACTGTAAATCATGAAAGAAAAAACTTACTAAAGCAACTTTCAGCTTAAGTAATGACGCGAGGAAAATGCAATATCAAATTAAGTCAGTTTATTGACTTATTTTAACATGTAACTTACAGATATACATACCTATTATTACATTCTATATTCATTTCATTATATATTATATTACTTTTATATTTAAATATATTACATTCATTTCATTTCAGTATTTACAAATTTTATAATTATTTATGTTCACACTGTGATGTGGTAAAACTTTTGACCACCGAACTAGTAATAAAACTGTGTTTCGGGGGCAGGTCTCCGTTTGTTTACGCTGACATTACGAGATGACATTTCATATAATATTGAAACATGGATTTACGATTTCATTATAAGTAACTATTATTATGTATGTGTCGTATATATATATATATATATAGGTTCTTATACAAGAATTATGAAAATACAGCGCCACCAGCACTAAAAACATTATCACTTATCAAAAGTGAGAAAGTGGTCTAAGATAGAGGAAAAAGTAACTAGCCTACCTAAAACATAAAAAAAAACTACCATGTAAAATATTTTTTTATTTTTTATTTATTACCAACATGAAAGTTTAACAAAATATTCAAAATCATGCATCTGTAAACCTCGTAAAGATTTGTCTAGATGCAAGGTCCTCTACAATAATATAATTAGCAATAACAAATCAGTAACAATATACACGTGTAAAGTGAGTTTTTTCTAATTATCCTTATCATTGAGTAGGTAGTAATTAACTACCTAATATTAATAGTCTATGTTATATCCTAGGATCTGACCTAAATTGTATCCATATTTATTTATTCAGAGCTCATTTCACTCACAAAGTTCCTTGTTCGCCCCCTCTCCCCCCGTTCGAGCCGACGTTATTTGTATGAACTCCAGACACTAGATCTGTTAATAATAAATTTATATCAAAATCGTTCAACCGCCACTGAGACTTTGAGTCATACACAATATGTATACAAACAAACAAACGCATTCACACTCACAGCCCCACATTAAGTTCAAAGACTTGAACAATGATGCCGGAAACATTCACATCACACACACATTACACCCAGAAAAAATATCCCTAGGGTAGGAATTTTTGCTTCTATCGGGAATCGAACCCAGGACCCACGGTGTACAGGGCGAAAATCTGTCCACTGCGTAAACTGGGTCGTCAGGACAAATATTATGATTTCAAAATAATCAGCTGAGAAATATTTTCGCAGAGTTCGTATTTCCAGATTTCTATGAAGTATTTAATATAATCTAACTTTATCAATAGGAAATTCCTTAGAGCCTTGAGTTACAAATGCTAAACTAATTATGAACTCTCATTGCCCAAGTGTAGAAGGCTTAAAGCATTCCAAGCGCCTGAAACCTAAACGCCGGAATTGTTGAATGAGTTGTATCTCAAACGACTTCAAACTTTATGTTTCCGATTACAAAGTTTAGTTTTGTGAATGTTTTTATTATACAAGGCAGTAAAGTAAAACCTCGTTATGCCGTCAAAGCAGGTGTTCCTGAGAGAGTGTCCACCGGAAACCCAGTATGGCCACTGGAGCGACACGAGCTATCGTCATTCTTGATTCATTTCCTTCACTTTTTCATTAGAATTTAAAATCTCATTTAGAAATTGAACCCCTGCTGTTTCTCACAGATTTACTCATTGATGTTGGTGAAATGAAGGGCTTTATCGCAATTATACAAAAGACAACGAAAAAATATTTATTACTAAGTTTGACGCGCTCACAAAATATTATATGCAAAGCTCAAAACATGAACGTTGATATATGATAATAATGATTAATTAGTTACGTTACTCTCGATAACATCACCGCTTACCAAAAGGTGATAAAATGGTCACGAGGTAAAAAAAACCACATTCGTGTATTTCGAAGAGATCGTGATGCAACACTATATATACGAGTACATAATCAGAGCATCGCGAGATGAACGGGCTGTATAGCCATCGCTTGTTAATATTTATATTGTATATTGCACTCTAGAGTCCCTTAGCTTTGTAGTTTTCCCCGCGCTCCTTATGATAAAAAGTATTTCTAGTCTAGTATAGTCTATAGTCTAGTTTAGAGGAGTTTGTAGTAAATTCCATCAAATCTGACCGTTACTGAGGTAACTCATTTCAAACCAGCTGATTTTTAATTATTACAAATGCATTCACACTCACAGCCCCACACTAACTTGTATCGTGGGTGCCGGAAACATTCACATCACACACACATTACACCCAGAACCATAAGCACAAACATCCCTTGGGAAGGAATTTGTGCTCCTGCCGGGAATCGAACCCAGAACCCACGGCGTAGAGGGCGGACACCTGTCCACTGCGCCAATTAATATAATGAGTATGTAGTATTGAATCTCTTGTGTGTCGGTACTATATTTAGGAGAATTCTAAATGTTGTAAACCGCAGTCGATATTAACTGTCAATATTAGGAGTCTTAAATATGAGCATCCTTAAAAGTAAGAATTGGTCTAGTTTTTGTATCGTTAGAATGTTTAATTTCCGGCGTACCACAAAACTAGTGTACTTCTTGTATTATTAGGTACTCTTATATAATTAGGTATAATTAGGTTTGAGATATCATAGAACTTCCGTTTCAATACTGCTGACAATGGCATACTGACATAAGTTGTCAAGCTAACTATTGTTGAAACGGTTGTTATACTTATGTTATGTGAAAGAAATCTGGTTGCCTTTAAGTTAATTGAAATTCTACTTCTCAGGAAAAGTATGACTGTAGTGCTACCACAAGAATTAAAAAATTAAAATGTCTCTAATGAAAAGGTTGTGGCTATCGAAACATATTTTCCATAAAATTAAAAAGCATTTTGAAACAAAAATGTAACTGTGTTTATGTATAAAGATATTGTTTGAATAAGGAACTGAAGTTAAATAAAAATAACGGCTTAAATGTAAGAAAAAAATATGGACCTACGTCAAAGGAAAAACTGTCACTTGAGTTAACCAAGTGTAAAGCTTAAAAATATGTTGCCTACCATATAGACAAGAGTATTTTGTTCTTGACAAGCATGCTAACATAACCTTCTAAATATACTTGTGGCATGTTTTCCATGTCCATATCTACGAGCTAATAATATATTTGTATACGCACAAAAACTGCTCTATCGGTCGGTCCGTCCTTTGTTAAATAAATTAGTTTCGGTGTCTACCAAATTACGCCTCGAACCTATCTGTATGTATAGCACATTCGATCTTGGCAGAAAAATATGCTCCACCTATTATTACAAAACGAATAAATTAACATACATGAGGCTGTTAACAAAACTGGACTTGAAACAAAAGAAGATCATACCTCATTGAAAAAAGCTTTTAGGAACACTAGTAGCCGAATACTATTTGTTTTCATTGATTTATTCATGGTCACACATAAGACACAAGGCGCCGCCGACTCGGCTCCTTTTGAAACATCTTATTCGAATTGGTAATGAGATTTTTATGAAAAAATTTACAAAATAAAGACGTCACGTACTTTGCTACCTAAAGTGAAACTGAACATTTGTTTAAAGGGATAGAGGTATTTGAAAAACAAATAGGGTATTAGAGATGTACTCATTTGTAACTTGCTCGTTAGGCAGCTTAACAGCTAACATTCTTGATGTTGTTCTAAAAAGTGATTATTACTTTATGAACCCTGGAAAATTTAAACAAAAAAGCTGCTAAGGTTCAAATCAGTGGTTTTTAAGTGTATCGAGACGAACCCAGTGGTTTTTCGATACAAATATATTGTAAAATATTGTTAAATGTAAGAAATAAATGAAAAAAAATGTTTTAGTACTTTTTTTATGACCAGTAGTCTAGCATTTGACCGTCATCTCACCTGATGGAAAGCAACGATGCGATCGACGGTAGGACATGATTGCCTAGAAGGTACTTGTTCACGCTTGACTTGAAGAGGCCAACTATTCGGCATATATAAATGGCAGCATTGATATCTTTTCGATATAAAAATAATACGTAGGTAACTTTAAGTTTGTTTTACTACTTGCTATAACCGGCATGCGTTGCAATGCCACGTGACTAAATTATTGACCTCCTTCATGTTTATGTTTGACTAGTACTTTACCGAATCCGAGTGAGGTATACCTGTCCACGATAAAATGTATTTATTTTGCATTTTCTTATTTTCGTGAATTAATATTTATTCTACTTGAATCTAAACCCTTGAATCCACTTTAAAAAATATATTAAAATCGGTTGTCCAGCGCATTAGGAGTTCAGTCACACACACACGTACAGAAGAATTATAATTACAAAGATATGGGACTAAGTTTCTAATAATCTTGAGGTGTCGTCTGATAATAGATAGATAGATAAATTCTTTATTTGCACACCAAAATAAATAACACTTACAAAGAAATCTTAAATATAACATAGGAGCATATCTCTATCATTAACATTTCAAGACAAGAGATTTACGTACTTGACGTTTCTAATGTCCTGGATTTTCCCTCCTCCAATCACAATAACCTTAGGGCTTCAGAGATAGCATGTTCGTTGACTTAGTCGAAGCTGTTGGAACCACTAGATTCGGATAGATAGATCTATGCTCACATGTGTATAGATGAAACATAAACAGTGTTTTTGTACGTAGATTATAATTTAAAATACAACATTTTAGTTCGTCAGCAAGTTTAAGTGAAAATCCCGGGAAAAATATATGATGTGGTGAATAATGAAACTGTGGCTAAGCTCCTCCGAGACGGATTTATCTTAAGTGAGCAGGCAAACAAAATGGTTGAAAGCTTCTTAATTTAATTTTGACCTATTCTTAGCGACCTCCTTTCTTCGTTCTTAAAATAGATATTATAATGTTTTCTCCGTATTTTCATTTTCTGCGAATATAAATAAGGTAGCTAATATTAATTTGTTTAGAAATAAGTTTTGTACAAAAAAATATTGCGTAATGGATTTGCAGGGTTGCCCTAAATATCTATCGATATCATTTATGAATTATGCACTGTGATAAAAACGTGTTTTCTGAAAAATGTTATAGGGCAAGTAAGTATGTAAGTGATTAAGCCCAAATACAAAATTTTGGTGCAAAAACGAAATATGTACGCACAAATATGGTTTTTTACGATAACATTATAATATATATGAACTGCCCGCTGGCTAAGTTGGTTACGCATCTGCCTTCTAAACAGCAGATACCAGGTTGGAGGGAACCCAAATTTTGTCCCCGAGGGAAATTTGTGTTTCAGATTCAAGTGTGATTGTGTGTGCGTTGCGAATATTTCCGGTACTCACGGCAAAAGTACGCAGTAATCGTTAATGTTGATTTATTTAAAAAGAGGCATGTTCTGTCTTACTGCAAGGCAAAAGTCTTCTTCATATTGTTTTTCGGTATGTCCCTAGCTTTTACTATTTATTTAGTTCTAGTAGAAATCATCTCACGTCCTGTTTCCCAGTCTACCGCCATGTTATTTCCGATTACGGTGACACAAGGTGATAATTTCAGCATAACAATCATCCGAAATACGACAGATACACTCGATAGATACAGTAGTCTCCATTCAAACGATTTTGAACGTTTTAAACTCAACAATACCGTACGTCATAACGATATTAAAATACCTGAAGCATGACATTTCTCTAATGGGTACCAAGTAAACTTAATCTACGTTGAATTTTTATAAGTATTTAGCACAGTAAAGTAGTTAGTGGAATAATGGGCATTGTTTTCTCTCGTATAAAATTTATCAGTGCTCTCTGATAAGGGCGTATGTGATAAATTGCCTGTTTCATAAGGCGTTCATTAGGACCATGAAAAATTCGCTCCGTTGCGCACCGATAACGCCGCGATAACAGTTTTATAGCTTCAAATATTACCTATTTGTGGAGCTGCTGCTTGATTTACTTTTAAATATTATGTAGTGTATCTATATATAATGGTTCGTAATATGTATTACCTGTTGCTATCGAGAAACAAGCTGGTACACGTTTGTACCTACGACTTTTGAATAATTATAATCTTCATTAGTATTCATTTAAACGTGTCAAGTGTTTTGATCTTCGCTAATACCAAATGACATTGCCGTGTGTGCATCAATAACTATGTAACAACAATATTTAGATTTTATAAATATGTTATATAGATGTACAATTATTGTATTTTTTTTCTTTAGGACTTTCACATATGAACAAGATTTGGACGTGTTGAAATTGCTTTTAAATAAATCTCATCAAAATTTGCTATAGAATTATATTTTGTAAAATTCGAGACACACAAATTAATACTGAACGTAGAGCATACTTCATAGTGGTTACGTATAGCTACCAACTTAGATTCATCATCGAAAGGGCTGTACCACCATAGAAGTAGTGCAAAGAGTTTATAAAGAGTAGTTAGAACCACTACCATTTACTGTAGTAACTGATAGCCACCTTTCTGTCTACCACCCCTTGATAAGTTTTCGTTTATAT
The DNA here is from genome assembly GCA_948107665.1 of Lomographa bimaculata. Classification (NCBI taxonomy): domain Eukaryota; kingdom Metazoa; phylum Arthropoda; class Insecta; order Lepidoptera; family Geometridae; genus Lomographa; species Lomographa bimaculata. The sequence goes on along the minus strand of OX403600.1, from coordinate 8,848,093 downwards.
ATCAGACAGATAATTTCATTTAATTCTATACTATTTTTTAATTTATGTGGTAGATAGTGGCTATTAGGACTTATGACAAAATTGTCCTATTACTTCCATACAATATCAGTAGAATTAATCTGAAGGTGCCACTTTATGAAATTCGATTTAAAAATTATTATAAACTAAACAAAAAGTTGGAGACAAACTTGTACATTTTCGTAAAAAAAAATATCTTCGCATTATTAGTTTATCTATCTACTTTGCAGTCAAAAATTGTTCATTTAATATAGATAAATAACAGTGGCTGCTTATGTTATGATGATGGTTATGGCATCATAAAAAATAATACGAGAGGTACGAGATATAATATGAAGACATAGTTGAATACAATGTCTTTAATCTAAATGAAGCTGCTTTTCTTCGGACTAAATAATTTTATTTGAATCAATTTTACACTTTCTGTCCTTAAAAAGGTCTACAAATTTTATTTTGCAGAATCAAGTAGATTTATAAATACATTTTAGTCACTGTTTAGGACTGAGTTTTTAAACATAATTAGTTCAGTTGTTTAATTCTATGATTATTTGTCATTTACCTGTACATTTGACGACGTTTTATTTTAACAGATAATCAACATTTAATCGCCATCTCTCCGGATGAACAACCTTTACATATCCAGAGGTTGGTGAATTCAGACCTCGACTCTTGACTAAAACCTAATTTAAAGGATTTATCTACAAATTCCCATGTATTGAGAGCCATCATCAACTTTTTATAATTAATTCCCTTTTAACTTTGTAGTAAAAGTCAAATATTTATTTAGACATATATATTTATTTATTATAGTTAACATTTTTACTTATCACGGTAATTATTTCAAAATAAAACTAAAACGTGATACTGAAAACTTAATTAACAATTAAATTTTTAAAGTTAAAAATCAGCTTTTTACAAAATGTCACTTCGCTACGAATTTAACTTTTATTTAAGTTTAGATGGAAGTGCAGAAACTTTAGGGATGACGCTTAATGACAAATGAAAATAACTATTGTAGAGGAAATATTTTGCTCTTTTTTATTGTTGAGTTTTACCATCTCTATACAATTCCAATATTATGTCGATGATTGCAGCTGACTTGCATTGCCGACGTTATTCAGTTCTTTAATTAACTATCAAACCGGAGGCACTCTCGATTATAGCACGGCTACCCGGCTTTGTCCCTTATATTTACCTGACACTTTAAAAAATCTTGCGAAAAGGAACTCTACCACGTCGTTATAAAGTTCTTATATTGTGAGCTTTCATTGGCGACGGCCTGTCTCTCTGATATTGTTTTTTGTATGAGGATATTAGGCGTTTGTTGTATGAGCACGATCATTAAAGTCAGATTTGGATATTGTGTAAAACGTTAAAGCGTTGTTTCTCGGCTAACTACCAATTTCCGAGTGATGTTTTTTTGTTAAAATATTGCAAATTTTGAAGCTTCGTCGCCTGCCCATGATTTTGTGATAATGACAGGGCGAGTGAATAAGGGATCGTAAATTGTGATGATATTTTGCATGCAACTATAGTATTTAGTATCGTCATCTTTAATTACTTTATTAAGAAGCAAATTCCTTTTGGCATTCAAATCACATTTTTATATACTATATAAATAATAGTAGAGGTATGTGAACGGGAATAAATAAAATATATATAACTATAGCATATCAAAATTTAAAAGAAAAGGAGATTATTGTTTTGATTTGATTTATATAGGTACGATTTTATTAATATAGGTAGTGTTAAAACGAATTTGGCAAAGCAATACAAACTCAATCACTACAAATTCACAATATATAATCACGTCCACCAGTCAACCATAATAACACGTCGAGATAATCACAAAAAGGATTCATATATCAAGGCGACAAATCAAAATAAACAAGATACGCATTCTCGCATCGCAAGAAAGCATCGACTGGGCTTAATGTATATTAAATATGTACAGTATTCAAGTGAAAAACGGCGCAAAAACAGAAATGGTATCACCATTATAGCTTATAACTCAATCAGTTGTGTCCTACGATGTGGAGAGGAATTTTATAGTTTTTCATCCATTATCTACATTCTCAGTGTGACAAATTCCAATGTCGCTCGACGTCTCGTCAGAAAGCAGGGACGGTTCAAGGTGTGAGTTTTTAGGTGCATGTTGTTTGTCAAATTAGAAGATTAGGTACTAAGTAGCAATCTTAAACTTTCAAGATTTGAAATTGACGTGGTCTCTTTAAAAAAAAAATAAACGCTTTCACACTCGCAGCCCCACACTAAGTTCGATGACTTGTGTCGTGGATGCCAGAAATATTCACATCACACACACGTTCACCAACAGAACCAGAAACATACATTTTGCTTGGTGAGAAAACTTGTGTTCCCGCAAGAAATTGTATACCCTGCTTAGAAGGCGAACGTTCACACAACTAAGCCAACGAGCAGTTCACTAAGATTAGAAGGTAGGAAAACACATGTAGATGATGGTTACTTAGATTAGAATCAAAGTTTTTTTTAAGACTTACCAATTTCGTTTGATACACCATTGAAATAACGATCGAGCCTTTAAACTATATAGTATAAGTACTTAATTTAATTTTGACCTAAACTACTAAGCAGTGTGGTTTACTAAAAATGTATCAAATAACACTTTTCGTACTGTTATATTAAGAAAAAACACTTTCTTCTTGTGTTCTTTGTTACTATAAGTCACTATATTACAATAAAAATAATTAATGTAAGACCAATAAGCTTAAAATTCAAATACTAAAACCCAATACTAGTGATCATTTACATGAATTTGAGCGATGCTTTATCACTATAGCAGCGCATATATGAGTGAGTATAGTATATATATATATAAAGAGTAGTATCTCACTCCTAAAAATGAGTGAGATACTACTTATTTTTCATTCAGAGCTATATGATAGTTCTTAAGCCACCCCTGTACTTTAGCTATAGAAAACAGAGCAGATTGACGTGATGAAAGATTCCAGACATTCTTTAATGTGATTTCTAATAGATACAAAGGTATTTGTCACTTATACATTGTACAAGATTGTTCAACTGCAACAGGATTGTCTACGAAATTTGCCCTTTGCTGAGGCAGTACTTGAACTAATCTCTACTTTGAAGACCATAGACATTTTGAGGCAAAGTTTTAGACTTCTAGATAACCAGACAGCGATTTGAAGAATTTGTCAAAGCGTGTAGATTACTATGTCAAAAGTTATGAGGACGCCGTCATAGCTATTTAATTCGTTTGAATTGAAATAAATATTGTCTTTATCGGCATGAAAAATTGTGGTACTGAACTTATTTGTAGGAATTTATTTTCTTTTGCTATTTTAATTTATTTTTAAGCTATTGCATAGCTTCTATCGCGGGCCTTGAGCGTGGAGACCGAATCCAGAAATTCCGTAACGAAATTAACCTAACACCCCCCACTCCGACAGGCACAGCGGTGATACTTTTTAGTTTTGCCATCTATGGATGAATAGCAGAACTTTTTTGAAATATTACGCTTGTCTCTTTAGTTCAGCAACTCGCCTCTAGGTGGCAGGAAAAAAAATACTGCATAAATAAAATAAATAAATAATTATAATGGCATAAGTTGATAAAAAATGCTATGCAATAGCTTTACCGCGGCAGTCCCCGAGTGCCACACGTCTTTTATTTCACATAACAAATATCCGCTGTGATGTGTGACAGCTTAAAATATAGCAAAACGTGTAAAGACCTATGAAGTTATTAAATATTAGGTTTTATGTTTTTTGTTTACGCAACCTTTACCTGTATTTGTAATCATAAAAAAAAAAAAATTGTTTAACTATTCACATACCATAGAGGCGTTCATGATAGAGAATTACTATAATGCCAGATTTGCAAATTTACAGCCATCTCGAGGAGAACCTGGCATTGCCAATAGTAATAATTCGATCATCAAAATCTTCAAAGCAGTTTCATCAATCATTTGATTGTCTACATCTTTGATTACCATTGTATTTTTCTGTAGACGTGTACGGTGGGTGAGCCTGATGAAACTGGCTCCCGATTTAATTCCGAATCACAATCAACTGTTTTTATTTTTACTTGTGTTGTTATTACACTCATTACGGACGATTTAATGAATGTTTCGATTTAATGGGAGGAACATGATGTTACTGTTTTTATTTGCTACCGGAGGACGCGGAGTTAATTTGATTTATATCAAGGAGCAGAATACGTTATTTTAACAAACGGAGTTTAATTAAATTAAAATCTAGGATGTGCTATGCTTACATGAAACAACGTTATACTGTTTTATAAAATACTAGCCGCATCCCGCGGCTTTGTCCGCTATTATCAAGTTAAAAATCAGCTTATGTGTTAATCCTAGGTATAAGCTATATACATTCAAAATTTCATCCAAATCCGTTCAGCCGTTTAAGCGTGAAGTCGTCTGTTACAGCGTAATCATAAATATAACTTTTGGTAATACCTATGTTATACCGTAACCACAGTAAGGAATATGCATGTGCTTTTGAGAAATTGTTTACGTAAAGAAATTGACAAAAATAACATTTCTTTAATAAAACATTACATTTTAAATCAAAATAAATATTTGAAAATGCGAGCCATTCTTTGAGATGTCAATGATCCAATCATGGTAAGGTTAGTTGACCAATCATATACATTGAAAATGTATGAACTGACGTCACAAATCAGTGTAGCTACTAGCGTGCGATTTGCTGCTTTGAATTTTCAATGCATTTTTATCTATTTGATAAAATTCCTGATTATAAATTATTGTTATAGGTGTTGTTCTATAGATATATTCAAAAAAATATATTTAACCTATATATTTAAATGTTCTGCATATTCAAAAACCATTGCAGGCAATCCGGACTCCACTGCCATAAGGTAGTTGTGCGGGATCTGATCCCATACAACTTTTTCATGATGCAATCGGATATCAATTAGTAGAATAATTTCTTTTTTATAAAAATTATACTCGTAGTTTAAATATTGACAAGGCATATTCCCTAGTCTAAAGTTACCAAAGATATATAAGTTATATGTAGAATAACTCAACAAAACAATAGAAGGTACGATATAAGTGCTCGTTGCAGTTTGCTGTATATAATAATTTATTTAGTTTATGGAAATATATGTCAAATGAACGACGAGTAATAGCTATTAAAGGCGTAATAAATGACGAATAAAATTTAAAATATTTTCGTACTAAATTACTCGTACAAATACATTAAATTATACAGATGTATGTATTGATATGATAACAGACTAACCATTTTATGAGTATTGGTTTAATAACTAAGCGATAATTTATTTTGTCTAAGGATTGAAATATTTGCTCTTATAAAAATATTTGAAGTTTACATATACTTAAATTTTTTTTTTTATTAAATCTTAAAATTACAATATTATAATATGTTTATGTGGTTGCTAAAAAGCATAAGTGCAGTTCATTTTAATGCATTTTGCATCTTTGTTCGTTAAATAAATTAAGTAAACTTTCATACACGAAGAATAGACTAACAAAAAAATGTGCTTATTGCTTAAAAACTAAAGGCAATCGGATAGGAAGGGCCGCCTTTTACCGATCTGGAATACGACCTTTAATTAAGTTCCTTAAATTATTAATTAATTCTTATAATCTTTAATATATTTAATTTTATTTACATGAACATTCTCATATCGCTTTTCGGTACGCAAAGGTCTGATGTTTTACGTGAGATATCGGTTTTTGATTTGACGAAAAAACAGTAAAACATTAGATTTTTTTTTTAATGTTTGAATCGCGCCCAAGTACTTACCATGGTACTGTGGAAAAGACGTAGGAAGAATCAATTGCTGTTCATAAAATAAATATTAATTGTTAATAGGCGTACATAATTTTATTTATTTGTATATATTAATAAAGTGGAACATAATTGTATATAATTTATTAATTGTATATATTTATAAATGCTACTATCACATAATTTAAACAATTATTTACAAATTTCAAACTAAAAAGGGAAATAAAACATATAGTTTCATCAAAATTCATGCACATTTTGAACTATTAAATTAAAAAAAATTGCTTTTGAAAATTTTGTAGATCGTTTCAGTCTAGCTTACTGAATCACAAGTAAGAATACTGTCAGATAGAAGCCCAGAATACTGGCTGCGTTTCCACATTGAATAGCGATACTATTTTTTTTGCTAAATAACAGCCAGCATTCAGATCTCCTGTCAGATTAACCAAACGTTTTTATAAATCTTTTAAAATTTCGAGTGCACTTGGTTCATACCGACCCAAAGATTCTACCCCAAATGGTACAAACATAGAACCTCTATCAAGACTATTTGCGACGTTTATGGTTTTCTGCTTTGCTTGCAGCCCCCGCTTGAACACTAGTCTCTGGAAGATGAGACGGCGCCAGGGTATCTACACAGGTTGCATCCCAAACTAATTGCCGTACCATCTTCCAAGGAATTAAGGTCATTCCATCAGGCCTCTTGCCGTCGTCACGCATCATGGTTTTAGGGCCGACGGTAAGCCAGCATTGACATAAGCTCGACCTAAGCGACTTGCACTCTTGCTGAACGTCCGTGGTGACCACGTTGTGACCCTAGCGATTTACCAAATCACCGCGATAGCAACTGTGACGGGACTTGGCAGGATGCGCCGTCTCAATTCGACTGTATTTTCTACGGAAAATACAGTCGAATTGAGAACCTTCTAATTTTTTTGAAGTCGGTTAATAATAAAAATCATAATATTTGAAATCCTTGAACGCACGGGCTTCAATCTGGTCATGTGAAACTTGCAACTGTGAACTGACCAAGCTAAACACAACGCTAATCAAGATTGCCTTGGTCATTATTTTAAAGAAATATTACAACAAGCGTTTAAAATGTAACATTCCTGAAAGATTATAAAATAATATAATTAATTCCATTGTTATACAAACTTCACAACGACGCAGGCGTCCACAAGCCTATCCGTTACATCACTCAACAAAACAACAATTGGATAGCTATAATTGAACGGTTGTACTGTAACAGATTCCATCGGCTAATCTACAAATATGGTGTTGGTCTCATCCAATTCCAGATTGGTTACTCGGTAGCTTGCCTTTGCTGCATCATCGGCGATCTAATCATGTATGGGACGAGATTAAAACAGGTCTGCCGGATCCCATCAAAGGCGGTATCACACTGTTATTTTGACTGATTGATCTCCACCAACAAAAAACCCCTCCGCTACCGAGATCGACAGTAGCCGAGAAAAAACAAATTAGCTGGCTAAACCTTTTCATAAAGCATTGTTATTATCACCACCTACCCCGTCTTATACGTCTCGACAAAGATGCCGTTTTTAATCTAAAAGTGCGATGGTACGTTAACGACTCGATTTAAGGTTCAGAATTCGATAAAAGAATTTCATATCGCGAGGTTCGTAATCGCGCAGTCTAAAGGCGAAAATCATGCTGCGCTTGCGACCTTGCGTCTCCTAACAAAAAACGCGATTTATTCTTTGGAGGAAAGTTTGTCGGTGTCAGATGTAGCGGCTCGAGCTTTGATTGTCGATATTCTCATATTTAGTTTTAATTGGTGGCTTTATCGAGTTTACATTTTACGGTCGGATTCGATGAGAGGTTAATAAGCGGCACTTTGAAAGGTATCTGCTTTTTTTAGAGTTCCGCGTTAATAGGTACCTAATAGGAATATGACTGTAGTTTCGTTGTTGTGATTTTATTAGGGTTGCACGTGGTTTCGATAATTACAATGATCATCGGATGGTTTTAGTATCTGTATTGTACGATTCTTTACTTTTATTTTTCTATTACTTGGACGGGATTGTAAAATTGTTACCGGTCGTTATAATAGTGATAATCCTAGATAATTTAATTTGTAACGATCTCTTTCCAAAAACTTAATTAATCAGTTGTCAATGTTAGGCCTAGATATATTTGAGAGACGACCATGATTACAAAATGTGTCTATTTCGCTATTGGAATGCCGTAACAATTCTTCACGGAACCGTTCATGGAAAATAAACGTAATGCACTATGCCCAATTTTTTATTGTTTAGGCAATAGCCGATATTGATTTCGGTTCTTTGATTCCGACGTATTATTGCTTGTTTTATTGGTACCTGGGAATATTGTAATTAACCATATCGGGTCTTTTTTCTCATCTCTCTTGATCCTTTCGTGTCTATCGACCATAATAATCTGAAACTCACCTTGAAAGGCGTATGCGCCGAAAATTGGTCTCATATTGTTCATAGACGACGTAGTTCCTGTTGTGTAATCCATTTTTATGTTTTTAATTACTATCCGGAGATTCACTGTACAATCGTCTTACGTGTATCTAGCTACTAAAGATTTAATCACTGAATTTTATTCACATTTTATTGCACTGTGGGATCACATTCAACACTTTTGAAACTTTTTCTGGTTTTATTTCCTGTGCTGATTCCGCAGGAACTGAATCACAAAATGAATTTATCGTGGTAACATGGTGGCGGCAGATAAAAGCTACATGCGGGGACATAAGTGAATCAATTACAAAGTCCCTGGCGTTAGTAACATTATTTTTCGGACCCTCGCGTACATCACAATGGCCTCGCTCCACCTCTCTCCCTACCACTTTTTATTTACTAGTAATAATAGTAAATCACTGGGTAACAGTCGTATATGCTCACATCAAAGGGCTCAAGTATAAAAAGGGTGTAAATTTATGTACTAACATTTTACTGCTATTCTCAAGTATTAGCAGTCTGCATGAAATGATCGTTAAAAAGAATTTATCTTATTTCATTGGTGCTTTACGCTTTAGGTTTTGTTCAATGTTATATTTTTATGATCGATATCGTATGAGTTGAAAATAAATCATGTTATATTTTTATATCGAGTGGTAATAAAGCTTGCCATTATTACTTCTTTACGAATATTTAAAATAAAATTGCCTCGAAGAAATTAAAATGGTAAGTACATTTAGAAAATAGTAATATTTTTCACTCTCAGTCTGCCCGTTGGCTTAGTTCGTTTTCCTTATAAGCAGTAGGGTTTGATTTTGGTTCTCCCCATTTTGCTTTTGGTTCTAGGTATGATTGTAAGTGTGTTATATGAATATATCTACATAAATCATTGAATGCAGAACGAAGTGCTGGCGGTGAGTGTGAAGGCAAAAAAAATCTTACAAATTTCGTTGAAAATTCATTTAAATTCTACCGCAGTAGTCTGTGTCGTAGTTTATAAACCAATAATGTAACCAATAAGTTTGTAAAACAATATTTCACCAATTGGGAATAAACCCTGCAAACGGTTTTCCTTTGAGATAAAAAATCGCGATTTTGAAGTCTACAACAGACTTTGAGCATGTGAAATATATATTTTTTGTCACTACTATATAATGTACCACGGACTCCGTACTGTTTCTTTTTAATCCTAATCTATAACACCCGCAGTGTTGAGAATAAGAATACCTATCAATTAAAAGCTATAAAAATCTTCATTCCACCTACCATTCCGTTATTTCGTTGACGGTGCATACAACGTCGCAGCTGTCGGTATCGCGCCTACACCGGCCCCGATAAAAAGTCGTCATGCAAATTATCGATCTTTGTATCCGATCTATCGTTTCATTGTCCGATAGATCGTGAGCGACTGTCCTGCAAAATGTAGCGTTTTTTGAGGGTAATGGAATACAGCAGCTGTCTTTGATGGCAACTCTAGGGCCGCACATGCAGCGTCAATTTCAACCAACCTCCGAAATAAGGTTCACAATGTTTTTTTGTTATAAATGACAGACAAACGTTGGACTACTATCTTGATAGTAAGCGACGATACGGTCGACGATGGAGCACGATTGAAACCTTCCATATTGTACTTGTTAGGAAATACCGAAATACCTCAGGCAAGGAGTTCTATTCCATCCGTTTTCACACTCACAGCCCCATACTAAGTTCATGTTTCGTAGGTTTCAGAAACATTTACATCACATAAACAATCACACCTAGAATTAGAAACACAATTTTCCCTTAGAGTAAAACTGTAGTTCCTATCGCAAATCCTTAGGAAGCAGACGACAACAAACTACGCCAGTGGGTTGTTGATTAATTTCTCTTTTTTCATTTTTTCTGTCTTGTTTGTGGTCTAGCCTAAAGTTCTATTGACTATATTTCTGTAAACTGAACCAAAAAAGTGTATTTCTATACAACTATCCAATTTAGATGACTATTTTTTAGAGGGTATAGTGTCTATTTGGTCAAGAACGGATGAAGGGTTTCGGAGATATTAGCGGAGACGTCTGATGTCGGCTTTTTAAAAATCCTGAGTAACAGTACCTATATTTTTGTTTTCTCGTCTACGATAATGAAGGCAGGTAACATATCTCTGAATAGGTATAAGATAAATTGGATTTAAAGAATCACGATTTGGTGAATGCCATGTATGTACTTTTTTGTATATTAATTACAGTCAGTGATAGAATATCGATCCAGCGGTCACAGTTTCAAACCCTACCTTGGGCATGAGGTTTTGGAGAAATATCGTAAAAAATCCAAGTCAGACAAAGGTTAAATTCTTATCATTAAAATACTGGCTGTCCTCGAGGTTTTATCAGTATTAATGACGAAGTTGAATAAAAATAAGACTTTTCTGGATTCAGTCTAAAAAAAATTGCGGTTTCTAATTCTACCGAAACGACGAAGATAGTCAATATAATGTTTATTTTGAAGAAAAATTGCGAAAAACCCCAATGTCTCATACAAACACGTGTGATGTTAGCGAATATTTATATGATTTAATAATTTAGTTTTTATATAAACTACTCGCTTTCACAGGGAGATTCTAGCTGACAATATTGCAAAGCGCTGGCGCAGCGCGATGATGCATTTCCTTGAATATGATTCTTGGATATGTCGGTTTCCTCAAAATGTCATTCACCGTCATTAGAGTAAATGCAAATCCCGCACATAACTTATCAAACATCGGGCTTAATCGGTGGGGCTTCATTATCTTACAAAAAATGTCGTGAAATATATTTTGAAGAACACCAATAATCCTCAAAATGTTCCAAGGCTCATTAACTTTTACTGCTCTTAATATCCATTTCAATTTACTCATCAATTAATGTGTTAATTCAGCAGCAAATGAACCAAGCAACAGGTATCAGTTACAGCGAAGACCCAAATCAATCATATCCTTTCAATCAAAGGTGATACAGCTGAGTCATGTTTAGTTATTATATAATTTCATTCATGTTTCCTCAAAATTCTCAAGTCCAGTGGCTTTAAGGTAGCATTGATTTGACATGTTGTTGTGTGTCAAAACAAAATCGAGTGGCGTCTTGGGATGGATGGAATTTGTATTGATTCAAGTGGCGATTGTGCTGAAGATCGCCAACAGAGAGGAGGATAATGTGAAGAAAGAAATGTTCATGCCAGCCACTTGAGGTATATTGATGGATGGGTATTTAAATATTTTAAATAGAATTTACTTAAGTTTAATAAATTTTACGAACAGTTTGCGTATAGTGCTACAGACATCACATTAATATTATAAATCCAAAAGTTTGTGTGTAAGTTGTGTTTGATTTCTCTTCAGGCTTTAACGGCTAAAGGGATTTAGATGAAATTTGGAATGTGAATAGCTGATACTTAGTATTAATACATAGGCTATTTATAAACTTGACAAACGCGGGCAAAGTCGTGGGGCTCGGCTAGTGTGATATAAGATGAGACCAAGCCGTCATCCTTTATTGCAGATTGGTATCCTAGGTGGTTTTGTGTATAAAATGAGCTTATATAATAATTGATAGAATAAATTGATCGTTAATTTTTGTGTTACTAAGTAAATCTTAAATTTGCATAAAGGCTAAAAAGCGGCGGCAAAGTACACGCCCAAGAAGCTAGAAAGTAAATTTGTCCTTATTTAATAATACTTATCTTTTATTACGTTTGTTTATTCATCTTTTACACTTTATTTTTGAGTTAATTTTACCGTTTTTAAATAATCTATCAAAACTTTATATTATTATTAAGTCTAACATTCCTTCTCAATGGAAATATATGATTCTGGTTCTCGTTATGATTGTAAATGCTCCCGGCACTCACGATACAAGTCTTTGAACATAGTGTAGGGCTGTAAGTGTGCATGCTGTGCTATTATTATGGAATTGTTTATTTTATTTAATAATCGTTTTTGAGAGGTGGTAGAGCATTTTGTGAGTTGCTCGCCTGGCTTGCTACCAAAGTAGCTTACCACCATCAAGTTGAAAGTCTGCCGCCAAGCCAAATACGGTGTTCCGGCAGTTATCCTTGAGAGCCTGCATATTCCAGGTCTAGTGTGTTTACCAGCTTCGATCACATCGTCACTTACCATCAGGTGAGATAGTGGTCAAACACTAGCCTGTCACAAATAAAAAAAAAATAGTGTAATGCCATTATTTTTCATATTAACTTGGTTCATTTTATAAATCCTCTGAACGTGGGCGAAAGTCTTCCTAAAGACAAATCCCTCATTACTATTGAAACTCGCAGACTGAAAAGAAATATCAGCAATTCTGTCCTTTTTCTCGTTATTTTCTGGGATATAAATAGAATACCTAACGTCTTCGAAATCTATTGAGGATCAGAGTTTTCATTAGTAATGTTGCATAGAATTTGTCGGTGAAAGAAAATTTCTAAATAAATTGAATTATAAAAGCTATAATTACAAAAAACAAAAGCTTTATTTAACTTTTGTCAATAGTTGAACAATCAGGAAAACAATAGTACTCTTGTTCTAGTTTTAGTCAAGCTTATAGTTCCTGAAGATGTCTCGCATAAAGGTGAAACACGTGTCAACAATAATAAATAGAATAGAGGTTTCGGTGGAGTTCGCATGATAATTACATCAACGTTCGCACCTAAACCCTTTAAATGCATACCTCCATTAACTGCTTGCTGCCATAGTTCGTTGCGCATCTGCCTTCTAAGCAGCGGGTACCGGGTTCGAATCTAGATGGAAACATAAATATTCTCTCCAAGGATAATTTCTGGTTCTGATTGTGTATGTGATGTGAATGTTTTAGGATACCCAGGGCACCCGGCATCCAGCTAGAAGCTTATTTAGTTAACATTATTTTTCCTTTTCTACGTGGTCATCCATTACATTGGTCCACAACATACTTAGGAAAAAAAATTACAACGAGACTACTTAGATAAGACATATGCAAGTTAGTGACAATTTATTTTAAAACTAGCTGTGTCTGCGTAATTAAGTGTGAATTTTTCGTGACCACCTATTATGTCTGGTTCCAGGCAGTAAATAATGATACCTTGTTTCAAATAAATATATTCATTCATAAATCTCCAAAAAGTAAAAATTCGTTTATTTGTAGACAAACACATTCAAGTACAGTTGTCTTTTTTAGGTTTTGTGACTATCTTGTCTGTGTGCCCCAAACTAGGCATTGCCTGTATTTTGGGTGCCCGTTATCTAGCATTAGCTAATTAAGATTGACCAGTATATACGCGATCATCCTGAAATCTCATATATATACCACTATTATAATTATTCAAGGTAGGCAAACGTATGAGTAATGTCTTACCTGTTGAGGTCGAGGAAAGAGTCCCATTTCTTAGCCGTAGTATGAAAGAATTTGGAAGCATGACGTTTCGTCCACATTTGTAGAGCGGTGCCGTACAGCAGCCTGTGTGGTTTTCTGATACCTTACACTAATTATATGCATTAATCGCTCACTATTATACCAACTAATTTTCGCACTCATTATATTAGTTAATCGATTTTGATTGCCGCTCTAGACAAGCTGATAGAGTTAATCATTTCTACACGGAAACGGTAAAAGATCTATAACTCAACTATAACATACAAAATTACAATCGGGTAATTAAACTTGTGGTCGTGATAGAGTACGTAGGACTATAGAGCTAGTTGGTAGAGGTGGGTTCTATACAAACAGGCAAGCATTGTTCTGGTTTGAAAGCTGGGACCACTTTCACCGGATCGTATGCAGAATGGACCGTTGTCACCATGGAAATAAGAGGCTTAGTTCCACTTTGCTGACCTCGTATTACGGTCAAGGAAAGGTCGATTTATCCTTTGAAAATCTGTACCTTATATTTACTGACTTATTTTGTGATAATATCAGATTTTATATTTTTTAAGCAGCGTATTGGGATGCAAAACAATTTGGGTTCTATTTTTAATTGACTTCTAAAAAGGAGGTTCTCAATTCGACTGTGTTACGCGATATCTCCGCCAATTATAAATCGATTTTGATGATTTTTTTTCTTTGGTAGAGTATACTTCATAGTATATATATATATATATATATATATACTCGTAGATATACATCTCGTATACTCAGATTTATTATGGCATTAAATATGGTAAAAAAAATCCGTACGTGTTCTAATCATTCTTTAATAATTGAAACGCAGCAAATCTTAAAAAAACCGACTTCATCGCTTATATTTAGCTATTGGCCCCATATAAATTTGATCAAGATCTGATCAGTAAATTTGATCAAGTTCTTGAAATATCGTCAATAATGCGTGTTAAGGTAAGTCTTATCATCTAATCTGATCAAAGTTCCGAAGATAAATCGGTGAAGTCGGATTTTTTTAAGCTTTGCTTGCGTTTAATTATTTCCAAATAGATTTCTTATGAAACTTATATAACCTCCAACCAGCAATAAAACAATTCTAATTTAAATTATACGAACTGAAGAATTCAATTAACAATAGCTTTAACGGCGGTTGCAGTTGGCGCGAGCCGTAAATTTCAGATTTCTGTACTTACGCTATGTCGTATTTAATTTTACTTTATAGAATTTACACAACAAAGAAACTAAGTTATCTTTGAACATCCCATAGTCAGTCCAATTTAGTTCTAATGACTTGTTTCTGTTCTGTGGTAGGTGAGAACAATTAACATTTTATTTAATTACATTTCTTCCTTTTTTATCAATCTTGTCTTCATTTACTAAATTGACTGCTCGTTTTATCGACGTCAAAACATTTAATTGTATCCTTTCATCCTGATCCTTCTTAGGTCGAGAGAGAATTAACAAAATATGAGAATGTTAATTTCTGTCATTAGCCAAGACACAAGTTAAGAGGATGCCGACAGAAAAAAGCGTAGAAAAAAGGGAAAGAATGAAAGAAATGTGTTTGTGTGTGATCGAGCCGCTCTTTGCCGCCCGCGACCGCGCGTGTTTGGATATACAAGTCCAATGTGTTAAATATGGGCCGTGACTTAGAGGTAAATATGTCATCTAGAAAGGACATCATTGTTAACTATCCAAATTGAAATAATAGTTTGATAATGTATACATATACATCAAATTATTTTACAATTGTTGAGCAAATGAATACCTGCAATATCCATTTAAATTTTAAAATTATCTATTTTGGCATGGCCTGTAGTTTCAGTTTTAAAACAGTAAAACGTATTTAGAATAATGCTGTTATTTTGTAGCTAGTAAATAAAAACACTCTTTAAGTATATCTTCTTATAAGGAATCATAACTTTAAAAAATATTCTAATTTCATCCTTTAAATTATTCAGATCTTGTTAAAAGAAGTAATATTCACTCAAATTGAAATACTGTGACGTATTTAATCATAACGTAGGCAAAAAGAAAGATCTTTTTCTATAGCAACATTCTACAGTACCCGGTCGAAAATAAAACACATCAGACTTATCAACTATAATCATTTATTTTTTATTGTGTTGAACGTAACATACACTAATACAACAATAGAATGCGATTAAGCTCTACACAATTGAAGCTACTCGAACCAATAGATATCCGAATGCACTTATATCTATATTCATCCAGGCACTGTACTTTGCATATTTAAAATCATATATTTGCATCTCTTGCGAACTTTCTTCAATGGCATTTCTCTCAATGAATATTCAACATATGCATACTTAATTGATGCTACGAGTAACTTGACAAGCTTCTTGTTCACATAAATAATTTTTAACTTCATCGGATCCCATGGCTTTCTCTACAGCACTAACGGTCATTATATTGCATCTAACTACTGGTTTCAAATTTTAAATTCGTCGTCGTAAAAGGAGTTATTGTATGCCTATTTGATAGTTAATCGTAAATTGGCAGAGAGATCGGCACTTCTAGTCGGTTTTCTTTGTAGTTATACATGGTTAATTGGAAACTCGTAATTGTAATTGAAAACAAGTAAGCATAATTGAAATTATCATTTCGATGTCGCTTCCATCGTTCTGGATCTGTGTACAGCCCATTATCTTATTCAATTTACACAGAGTCATGAGTGAATTGGGGTTTCCTTCGCGTACGGTTACCTATTTAGTAGTAATATTTTTGTGTGGGTGTTTGTCTGTATATGTGAATATGTGAAATAAAATAACTACTTAGTACAAGGGTTCTGTTAAGATAAGTATGAATCTGACATTTTGATCCATGAAGATAATTCTTACTACTATCTACGCTTCAGGTAAAAAGTAATTTAATTTGGTAAAAATGTCCACACTCACACTTTCACACTAAGTTCGAAAGCTTGATTTGTGGGCACAGAAAATATTCAAATCACATACACAATCATACCCAGAAACACAAAATGCCCTTTTGGAAAAAAAACTTGCGTTTCCACCGGAGATTGAACCCAACACCCGCTTTTAGTAAGCAGCAACACGCCAGCGAGCAGTTCAAACATTATCAAAATAAATTTCATTCCAGAAAGCAACCACTTTTTCTAATCTTCTTTCTTCGTCAATCCTTAAGCTAAACAGGTAAAGCCGCGAACAAAAACTACTACCGTTTAATAGAATTTAATCCATCGTCACATATGCCCAAGGGCGGCCTGCATGAAACACCATTATGTGTTTTCGTAACGCATCATTACAATATCTCATAGTGACATAGAAAAATTCTATGTCATTTGGGTTTTTTATTGCAGTTGGTTTTTCACAGGGCGGGCCCTTTCACACGCAATGTTAGAACCATTCGCTGAACGTTTCAGCTCATTTACTATTCGGTAGATTATAATCTTGGTTAATAGGTGGTTGGGAGGGGCTTAAGAGTTAGTAGAGTGTTATTTTCAAAGGTTCCGAAAGTATGAGTTTGAGGCTTGATGATAAAATGGTGCTTAGTTTTTTATTGCAATCTTCGTCAATCATCTGAAAAATAGAAGTAGGTTTATGATGTAGGTATCATAAATATTCTATATTTCAAATAAAATTTAGACAAATGTAGCAAAAATAAAACCATATATTTAAAATGCCTATCTGGCATTAGCCGTTATCTCACATGATGGAAACCGATAAGATTTTTTTTTTTTTTATTTGTGACAGGCTAGTGTTTGACCACTATCTCACCTGATGGTAAGTGACAATGTGATCGAAGCTGGTAAACACACTAGACCTGGAATACGCAGGCTCTCAAGGATAACTGCCGGAACACCGTATATGATCTGATAATTTACACAGATTTTTAAATTTTAAATGTGGTCCCTCACAGACCCAGTAACCGTGCATAACCTACAGTTAAATGACCATGGAACACATTAACACATCACACAACTCAATAAAAAAAATAGATGTTCAAAGCAATTCATTATAATGAATATCTCATGATATTAAATCTCTTTCATTGGAATCTACACAGACGGAAAAGCTTTGTCCTGGAAATCGAGTAATATTAAATTCGCCTAACGTCATATTTCATTTTAATAAACCGGTTATAGGTATTTCATTGCTAACCATAAAACATAAACCACTGCCAATATTACTATCTGTCACATTAAAATGGCTTATTAATTTATATTAGTATCCCCGCGACTTTGCTCGCATATATCTGGATCTACGTGAATAACAAGATTTAAGAAGTTCACGCTGGTCTTTGGCGGATCCATCACAGAGGTAAAGGAGAACAGCTCCATGCACGATCAGATTTGAGCTTGATATAAATTAATAAGCTGCCCAGTGTGAAATATTATCTGAGCATAGCGAGGATACTCAGTTTTCAGTGCAATGTTTTACCCCGCAGCTTCTAGATAGTATGTAGTTTAGATCATTTAAGTCCATAAGTCCAAGATACAGGGTCCAGATCTCGTATTTGCATACGCTAAGAAACTGGGTATGCATCCCGTATTGTAATGGTGTCAGCCTGTCGGTGTGACATCGTTTACATTTTGGACAGTGTAGAAATTACACTTGTTAATTCCTTTATGCCCTTTTTAAAAAAAAAAAGCTTCGAAATCAAGCCATAGATAAACCCAACATAAGGGATTTATCTATGGCTTGATTTTGAAGCTTTTTTTTTCAATATTTAAAAACATCAGACTGCACACCCTATAACAACCAGACAACAAGACAACCTTTATTCATTTATGATTAAACTATCTTCAGTTTGCTCAAAGCGTTTCGCTTCTATGATCGTCATTCAAAGAGCAAAGAAGTGGATCTCATTACCCGCGTGTTTCTTGCAAACGGTTGAATTTGAAAGACTTCAAGTATAGAGTAGACAGGAACCTTCTAGGCAAGTATGCTGCATCTTCGGGGTAGATTATCACTTCCTATCATCATTAGTGAGATTTGGGTCAAATGGTCGCCTATTACGCAATTAAAAAAACAACTAAACGTCCAGTTGTTAAAAAAATATAACGTTTCAGACATACTACAAACTTTCAAAATTACCTATTTGTAATATTATTGTGAATTTGTGAATAGGAAGTGTGATGTATTTGTAGTATAAAATAAATAGTTTTATCGTATGATATATTTATTACCTTGACGCAAAGGGCTGATAAATAATTTCTTTATCTACGGGCCAATTGCCTATATTGCCTAAAACCATATACATCTAAACAGTAAAGACCTGAGTTAACTACAAGGCATATATTTACATCATCGGTTGAGATAAATACTTTATTGTGATACACTTTGTTGATTGACGATGCAGATTCTGATGATGACAGTCGTGTTAATTGCGAACCACTTATTTATCTCTTATCTAAAGAATGCGACGATAATATTGAAATACCATTAATAAAGCTTAAGATATGTTATACTTCCTGTTAAAAATCATAAGTATATTGATATTTGTTATAAATAAAACAAACATCTCCTCTATTTCCGACACAGGTCGTTCCACATTATGTCACGGAACTTAGTCCATATCCAATTGGACTAATAGCAGGACGGGTCTATGACATGTGGTGCCACACTTAATACAAAACGTTAATTTTGAAAACATACTCGTAATTATACTTTTATACTCTAGTTTAGGGGTGGCAAGGAAGTGGTCATTAGAACACAGGATATGTGCTTATAGAAATGTAACTATTTGTTTGGTAAATGAACGTCTGTTTTTTTAATTTATCTTTATATTTTTCGCGTATGGGGAGCTAATAACGAAGTATTATAGTAGTAAAGATTTTTTTTTCTTATATGCTATTTTGACCAATATTAGTCTAGGCTTATTTGTAAGTACCTACTAAAATTACTGGCTCTTAAAAAAGTTTAATATAGTCACCACACTACAAATAATGAATGTTTGTCTGTTCAAGCTGCAACGGTTGAACAGATTTCTAAGGGTCAATTGCTTATATTTCCTAAAACTAAATTAGAACTTTATACATCTATACAGCAAAGACCTAAGTTACCTACAAGGCATCGAGCTTATAGGTAACTCAAATGCTCAAGATTAGGATGAAATTTGGACCGTACCTACTGAAATAGTTTATAATGGTCTTCATGATAAATTGGTGGTATTTGAAGGAACTATCAAAAGTGTCGGTCGTTATACTCTATAAACGCACATTAGGCGCCTAACTATTGAAGTTTAGTTTAATTTTAATAAACTATTGCGGTATTAACTCAATTTAACATACCTAATAAATCTAAATCACAATCTTCTGAATTTCAATGAATTTACTCCCACACACGGACCTGTTTACACTTTTTCATGCTTTCACATTGTCACTTTTTGTCTGCTCCAGCAATTATCACATAGTCGCGTGGCATCAACGCATCCGCGTTATAATTTATCGCTCGGCAGACCACCGACCGCCCCTCATTAGTGCGGCAAAAACGCTGCGATCGTTTATATTTTCGCACTATGACTCATTCCGACGTTCGATTTGGCATAATGACATTGATTGTGCCTAAACCGGTATAGAGCATGCTCACAGGTGTATACTATAGACGTGATTTAGAGTTGTGCACGAATTTCGAATTCATTCTTCTTTAAACGAAACTGTTTGCAAGTCGAATCAACAGGTTACAAAGGTTTAATGCAGTTGAAAGGTTACAAAGAAATAAAAGTTCAAGTGAAAGCAGATAGCTACTAAGGATAAGTGCAGTATAGTGAAAGCTTATTGTAGCGTTTTGTACTTATAAGTGGGGTGTGTAATTTTACGTTACGCCTTAAAAGTCTATGACTCGTATAGACTGTAATATATACGTAAGTGTATATATTATACAAAAGAATATAGTATTCATATTCGTATACTATTTACTAGAGGACGTTATTCAAAAACTTAAAGTTATTTCCCGTAATTATTCTTGTTATGACTCAATAATTTCTACTAATATATACAAATATTGCTAGTTTGTTTCTCACGTTAAAACTGATTATGATTTGTATGAAAATTTGCAGTTAAATTGTATATATTCTGTATAGGTCACTTTTGGTTCTATTTCATAATCTTCACAAACGCAGGCTAAGCTACGGGGCACAGCTTATGAACAATAAAAATCACAGCTGCATATCAACCAAATTAAAATTTAAAACTTCTCAATTATCTCGCATGTGTCAACATGCGACATTATTTACAAAACTACTCAATAAAAACCCAACAAACAAACAGACATCGTGTGCGGCCCATCATCGCATAGTTTCAGCGGTGTCTTTCACGTGTGATGGAGCCTGAAGCGTCGCCCGCCGCGATTTCAGCGAGTTTCACGCCTGCCGCGTCGACGCACCGCTTGTGTGAACACTCCTTAATGACGCATGAAGTGTCAACTGTGGAGCTAATTGCAGTAGATGCGATTTTGCTTTTTAGTTTTTGTTGCAGATTTTTAGGATGTGATGTTTTTTTTTTCATTTTATATAAGACTTCATACATTGAGTTGGTGCAGCTCAAGTGTAAAAATATGAAGTCTCCCACAGTTTACAGAATTACCCTAGAATGATAAAATTTTACACAGAAAGCACAGCTTAGCGACGAACTACAGTGCGAGAAAAATGTTAGCAGATACCATTATTTACCCAGAACACGTTTCGCTGAATGATTGCTACAAATTATAAATAGTTTACCGATCCATGAGCTGCCGATACCGTGGTTCGCCGAAGCACACCAGCATTAATAATCCTATTACCGATACACATTTTCATGAATGTCATTCGCTCCGAACTGAGATCTCACGCCTATAATATTTTGTCTAATAACTTTTCTGTCCTATAATTTATATGCTTATAACTTTTTATATACGTAGGTAAGTATCGGCTTTAAATGTTTACATAAAGCTGATTTTTGAGATAGACCCCTGGACAAAATATGTCAAAGACAGTGATTTTGATGACCTAACTACTAGATTGTTATTTTCCAAAAGGGTTTTTTTAAACGATTTCATACTCTACCAACAAAGTTTTTTTCAAAGATTTCCCATATTTTCATTTACATGATATGCATCGCTTTATTGTCTTTACATATTAGGAAGTTACGGATAGGGATATAAAGAAAACGAATACTATTATATGTGTAGTACCTACGAAGTATTTAGTTCAATAACGATTCTTAATAAAGTCAAAAGCTTCGATTTTCAAAATATTAGAAAGCTACTTATATTTTTTGTAAGTACTTTTTTTATGCTGAATAGGCAAGCTTTTGACCACTATCTGACCTGATGGAAAGTGGAGATGCGGCCGAAGATGTAATATGCTTGCCTAGAAGATACATATTCACTCTAGACTTGAAGACACCCAGATTGTACCGTTCAGGAAAAAAAAGACGCAGGCAATGAGTTCCTCTCACTCGCTGTACGGATGATATACTTCTATAAATGAAGCTATTATTACTCTTATTATATGCATACAACTAGGAGAAAGATGTAATATTAAATCCTGACCATTATCAGACTTCCAGTTCATCAGTATTTTAGAAACATTCTTCTTTTACGCTTACAACCCTGCCCTAAGTTTAAACACTTTTATCTCAGGTGGAAACATTTACATTACACTTTTTTTTTAAACATAAACACAAGCTTTCATTCTCACACCCCCACACAAAGTTCGATGACTTGTGTCGATGGTGCCGGTAAATTCACATCACACACACAATAATATCCAAAACCAGAAACAGAAATTTCCCTTGAGAAGAAAACTTCTGTTTCTATCGGGACATTTACTGGACTATCACCCGGAAACAAAGCTCTCCTTTAGAGTGAAAAATTTTGCTCTAGCTTGGAATTGAATCTAGTAACTTCATGCATAAAAATCGAAGTAGATACATCAAGAAGGAACTCAAAGTAGTAGTTTGTTTTAAGCCGATACTGGATATAAACATCCTTGTAAATTAACATTCCTTCTCTTTGGTAATTCCGATTCCTTTAATCAAGCGAAAGACAGAATTCAATTAGTATTTGTTTAGGTGTTGGAAGTTTGCAATTAATTTTTGTTTAACCTTTACTAAATCTTCCTTGATAAGTACCTAGACAAAGTTTCCCTTTTGGTAAAGTTATTAAGGTAGGGAGAGCTACTATGAAATAACAATAACGTTTTTATTTTTATGAGAAAATCTGAAAGATGTTTTAATATATTTATGAGTTCAATAAATAAAATGTCTGGTAAATTAATTATTTGTCTTATTATTTAGTCTTGTATATCTTTATTTTTGTTGTTTTGTTTTGTATGTATTGGTAATTTTAACTAATCATCTAACTTTCTTTTGTCTCTATCCCTCTCTATACCTTTTTGATTCACGCCTACACCTCTTTTCTCGTCTACCATGTGTGGTTGACTGGTAGAGAATGCCTCTAGCATTAAGTCCACCTTTTGTACTTTTTGTGCAATAAATAATTAAATAAATGAATAAATATCTTAATGAAGAACATTTTATGTTTAATATTAGGTTAAAATATTGTAATCAAGGAACCGTAACCTTATATTTAAATTATATTGGTAAAAAAAATTTTTTTTTTCTCTTTAAAACAATAGCTATTTTATGGTGACTTCACGATACGATTAAGTAGACGTACTGAGTAGTTAAGTATTATTTTGTAATATTACAGCAATTACTTATATAGCAATTAGTTATAAAATTAATTGCTAGCTTGTAATGGGGTACTTAACCTCATCGGCGTCTTAATTCAATCACACTTTTATGAGTGTCTCTTTGGGGCCCATGCGAATAAACAATCTTGATGTTAATAGACAGGAATTTAATTAGTCCTGGGAGAGGTGATGTAGGTACTTATAATTTATTATCTGTTTTTTTTTGAGGTTATAGACGCAGCTTAACCAATTTTAAGGAAAACAGACAGCTCTATCATTATTTCTGAGTAGAGCCCTACTCTATAACGTTTTGCAAACCGCAAGAGCGGCGAAGCATTGGTTGATTTTATTTGTAGTATGAGTTCAATAAATAAAATGTCTGGTAAATTAATTATTTGTCTTATTATTTAGTCTTGTATATCTTTATTTTTGTTGTTTTGTTTTGTATGTATTGGTAATTTTAACTAATCATCTAACTTTCTTTTGTCTCTATCCCTCTCTATACCTTTTTGATTCACGCCTACACCTCTTTTCTCGTCTACCATGTGTGGTTGACTGGTAGAGAATGCCTCTAGCATTAAGTCCACCTTTTGTACTTTTTGTGCAATAAATAATTAAATAAATGAATAAATATCTTAATGAAGAACATTTTATGTTTAATATTAGGTTAAAATATTGTAATCAAGGAACCGTAACCTTATATTTAAATTATATTGGTAAAAAATTTTTTTTTTTTCTCTTTAAAACAATAGCTATTTTATGGTGACTTCACGATACGATTAAGTAGACGTACTGAGTAGTTAAGTATTATTTTGTAATATTACAGCAATTACTTATATAGCAATTAGTTATAAAATTAATTGCTAGCTTGTAATGGGGTACTTAACCTCATCGGCGTCTTAATTCAATCACACTTTTATGAGTGTCTCTTTGGGGCCCATGCGAATAAACAATCTTGATGTTAATAGACAGGAATTTAATTAGTCCTGGGAGAGGTGATGTAGGTACTTATAATTTATTATCTGTTTTTTTTTGAGGTTATAGACGCAGCTTAACCAATTTTAAGGAAAACAGACAGCTCTATCATTATTTCTGAGTAGAGCCCTACTCTATAACGTTTTGCAAACCGCAAGAGCGGCGAAGCATTGGTTGATTTTTAATTAAAATGTTGCCACTCGAGTCAAGGTTGCCATTAATGAGCAGATTTCTGACAATTTCGTTGTTGCATTGTTTCTGCGGCGAGGAGTTTGCATAATTTCAGAGTAAAAACTTAAGAACAAACAACTTTTTGTAGGAAACAAAGTTGAAACTTTTTTAAAGTCGTAATGTCTTAAACATTGTAGTTTTATATTTCCAATAGAGTACATACGATTATTTAATTAATTTCGGAATTGATAAATATTACAAACTAGCTGCGCCCCGCAGTTTCACCCGCGTGGTGATGGAAAATTGTGATAATGATAATAGAAAATATTTTATTTTTTCGTAAATTTTCCATAGTTTTTATATTATTCTGCTATTCGGGACGGAGACAAATCCAGCAAATTAAAAATTCATTAAATTATTGTATTCATGGTTCACTATTTAAAGGCTGAGTCACCCACGTCCGTAGGAGGATACCCCTTAAGTCTGACTCCCTACACGTGGTCCCCGGGTGGTGCTAATCAGGTGACATTTGAGAGGTTGTAGAGCATTTTGTGTGTTGCTCGCCTGGCTTGCTACCAAAGTAGCTTACCACCATCAAGTTGAAAGTCTGCCGCCAAGCCAAATACGGTGTTCCGGCAGTTATCCTTGAGAGCCTGCGTATTCCAGGTCTAGTGTGTTTACCAGCTTCGATCACATCGTCACTTACCATCAGGTGAGATAGTGGTCAAACACTAGCCTGTCACAAAAAAAAAAAAAAAAGATAGATATATGCTGTTGCGGGTTTTTGTGTAGGACTATTTAAGATAAACATTTCTATTATACATTATATACGTGTAACTCCAACGGTTTTTGCGGCGCTTGCCAAAATAGCTCGCAGATGGCAGATTTCTTTCATTCTTACTTGACACTTATCGTTGTATTTTGGATAATCCACACTATATCTTTACAAATTATAGCCTATTTATTATTCTGATGTGTAAGCTATGTTTACAATAACACGTTTCATCAAAATCCATTCAGTAGTTCTTGCGTGATAGAATAATAAACATACATACATACATTCTTACAAACTTTCATGTTTATAATATTTGTAGGATAAATTTTGCGCAGCTGAGAACTGCCCTAGTTGGATGCGCGTTCGCCTTCTAAGTAGGGGATATCGTGTTCGATTCCCGGCGAAAATGCAAGTTTTCTCTCCTAGGAAAATTTATGTTTCTGGTTCTGATTGTCAATATGTGTGTTATATGAATGTTTCCGTCACCTATGACACAAGTCATCGAAATTAGTTTGGGACTGTGAGTGTGAAAGCGTTTATGTATATGTTATGTTAATATGACTAGCTACATTGTTGGGATACCATACTTATTCCTAAATAATATATTTATTTGATTGTTGTGTACTTGAAGAATCTTTTAATCTTCTTCTAGACATTTCTGCAGTTTGATCCTCTTATTTCATAAGGCATTTTAGAAATCAGATAAGTTAAAAAAGTAGCTAATCTTAAAACATAGGGTAAAAAATTAGTAAGTATACATTCTAAGTTATAACTTAGTAAATAGTGTATTTTATGTGTTTAAATAAGAGAAATCTCTTTAGGTATTATTGAAAATACGAAAATTTTTAAACACTAATTTTACTGAACTTATTATCGCTAGTGATCGAGTTAATTATTGTAAAATAATTTCAATACTAAAGGTGGCGACTGGACCACTTGGTCTAGATTTTCACATCCTAGATGACTACCAACACATAAAAAATTGCTCTTCTCTGCCTTTCTTTTTCTCTTTAAACATAATATATAATAATAATATTTTATCAATAGATACATATTTTTAGTCATTTAAAACAATGTTACGTATAGATTACTAGTTATAACCCTCATTCATTACAATTCAAAGTACCTATGTATATGGTGACTATGTCCTAGTTTTTCATCTACCAAATTTTATCCAAATCGGTTTTGCAGTTTAAGAAACATGAATGAACTTTATTGCTTATATATTTTGTACATTGCTTATATCCTAAAATTATTACCTATAATTATTTTAGCAAGAATGACATCACCGTATCTGAAAAAATAAAATCTAAGTACGAGTAAACAAATACCTAAATAAGTTTAAAAGGTAAAACCTTTTTGTAATTTTACCTTTAATATTTATCTCTATTAATAGTATTTTTTTTTTTTTTTTTAAACTTTCGCGAACTTCAATCATGTTTATGTGAGAAAACCTATCTATCTATTAATAGTGTTGTTTGATTGTTTAGGTATCCATTTTGTTATATTTGTATGTTGCAGATAAGTTATTGGCGTTAATTGTAACTTTAATATCAGTGTGACCGTTTTACCCAATAAAATAATTTTTTTGCTCGACTGCAGTTAATAAGCAAAAAATAAATACCTTCCCATCTCAAAAACTATTATGGTGTAAAAATATTGTTTGTATTTTAATACTTTATATTACAATAAAATCAGTCAATTGAACTCTGCGAAACAATACAATACATACTGTTCGCCTGTGATGAAATGTGTCCCTACAATAATATTTTATAAGTTGAGAAAAATATTTCACATTTTGTACTGAATGTGTTGGTACACGAAGAGAGAACGACATTGCAATTAACACACACACAAATACACGACTTTAGTTTGTAGTGTGCCGACAAACTCCGCCCCAAACAAATTCTGTCCAATCGCCGATCGGCGCAGGCATAGATCGCAGTGCCAACACGCCTCATATTTTTCGTCATGGAACAGCGACTCAGGCGCGACTCACACATTGTTAATACAAGCACTCCTCGCTTTGAAGATACCGGATCCAGGCTTTCGTGCTGTCTCGTTTCCACACCGGATTAACAAGAACCTACCGCGATTGCCACAAGCTTTCAAAAGTTTGATAAAAGCACTCGCATAGAAAATAAAGCAAATTTGATGAGTTTAAATATAAGTAATGTTTGTGAAAAACAATGATATAATTTAGAATTAATTGGTTTATCTGACGGTTTTGAAGCCGGTGATGTGATACCCGATGACAACAGTCGGGCGGTAGAAAGAGACAAACGATCAGGTGAAGCGGCATTGAAGGCTGTGGAGGCGGCCAGTTTGACCATTTTTTGTTGGACCGCTGATTGTGAAAGATTACACTTGAGAGTCGAAATACATCTTTACATCACACGTCAGTGGGCACTGAGCTGTCTTCAAAGTAACACGGATTAGACACACGCAGTTTCTTCTTCGTCATTATGTCTGCGCTCAAGCTGTGATTGTGAGAGACTGAAACAGTGATATTTCGGGACTTTTGCATGTGTGCAAACTAATTTGGTGATTTTAAAGACTTTCGTTCTTCAGTTGTTTCATATTCTTCGATGGCCGTATCTACCCTGAACATGACGCCGTACTTTACAGGATACTCTTTCCAAGGTATGTTTTGAGGTTTATTTATTGAATGCTAATTAGTCCATGCATTATTTTGGATTGATGTATTATTTTTATTTTTGTTAACAGTT
This sequence comes from Lomographa bimaculata, assembly GCA_948107665.1. Classification (NCBI taxonomy): domain Eukaryota; kingdom Metazoa; phylum Arthropoda; class Insecta; order Lepidoptera; family Geometridae; genus Lomographa; species Lomographa bimaculata. Next base: position 8,820,163 of record OX403600.1, on the reverse strand, counting down.
TATTAACTTAAGTTTATTTAATATTATTCTGTTTACATAGTAATTAAAATTTTGCTTTTGGGATTTCATGTAGATCAAATTTAGATGCTTTTGAAGTGTTTATGTTTCATCAAGTTTCAGCTGTTATGAACTTTGATCTTTAAATTAATGGATACAAGAATAAGCTATATTTGGCCTATCTAGAAGTTGTGATCTCTTATTTTATGTTAAGCCAATTAAGTTTTATAATACCTATTATGGGCATCATTATATCTCATCCTGCGTCCATCATATAAACCTAACAGGTTACCATAAATTTGTATCAATAAAAACGTGTAGTAACCGATAATTAGGTATTTAGCAGCTGATTAAAGATCAATCATTGGATTTTTTCTATATGACATAATAAAGTCTAATAACTGCTTTTCGGAACCAAGGGGCCAGAGACGATCATAAAACTAAAAACTCACGACGAAATTACAAAGTGCCCTTTTACAGCTACCAATATAACAATATTTCATCGTCGCGCGCAGGGATTGAGCCTTTCGAATGAGATATTATGAGCTAACTTTTTTCGTTTATAACTGGACCTTGTTCACACTTTCTGGAATGGTCAAGGACCGTAAGCTATAGAAAGCGATTTGTCTCTGTTTCAATAAAGCAGTTTCTGTCACGACTCACTATTGTCCCAGCAAAGTCGTTCTCTAAACGATCTTGATCTTAATTGAAGAATAATGGTCAAGATAATATTAGATAATAAATAGCAGCATTTTTAGTTATAACTAAATGTACAATAACACTAATATTATTGTTCTATGAGTAATTTGTATTGTTAATCCAGATAACATCCTATATATTGGCCAAGTATTAATCATTGAAATAAATGATTAGTGTTTATAGGTTTACGTTGGTTAATGGATTTAAAAGATCATCTAAATATATGAAATCATCGTGTTGCTGATTGACTTACTGACTATCAACGCACAATCTAATTCACAGTTGGTAAAGATGTGAAATTTTCAGAGTATCTTCTTTTGGTAGTGTAATTCGTTTGGTAGTGCAGTTGGAGACAAACAAATTCTAACACTAACAAGGTGGCGGGTAATAACTAGTATGGCACACGCTTACTAATTATTTCCTAAAACATAAGATATAATACCACTATACTTACTACAAAAGAGCTCACTATGCTATTTCATGACACTCACAACATTTCACAGTTCTCATTCTTTTATTTGTTTTATTTTTGATTATTGTGTATATTTCTGTGTATTTTATTTATTTTGCTGTTTATTTGTAGTGTAAATGTTGTGTGTGTCATTGATAATAAATGTATTTTCTTTCTTTCTTTCATTCACTATAACCCAATAAGCTTATTAATTGGGTTTAATTTACTTCCTTTCCAAAATTTTCTTTCAAACGCTTATGTGGAAGTGCTACAAATATCAACTTAAGTTATAATAATAACTTACTTTGACTAAAGTCTATTGTTAGTTTTTGTCCTTATTTCATTACAGGCAGGCGACAGATTTTTTGCACCCAAAACAGTTTCACGAACAATCTTTTTTTAGACATTAGTCTGTCGGCTACTCGTGCTTTGTTTCATCTAATGTTTTGTCTATAAGTAGTTCTAAAGTTTTATTACTGAATTATTTTGACTATTTTATAAATTATAAGAAATTTGGAACTAGTAAGGTAGTTTTAGACATTTAGATATTAAAAAATCTGCACAGTGCGTTCTTATTTTTGTTATTTCTTCTTAGCTTGAGTCTTTGACAGGTTGCAGTCGGCGGATATGCTACACATATCACGTATAATATTATTTCACTTGCTTCTAAATGAAATATTCCATTGTTTCCCCCTGCGGCCGTACTTTAAACGGTTCCAAGCGTCCGTGTATAAATAACAACGAATAATATTCCAAAAAGCTCTCGCACTGACCGTTTTACACATAAATCATTACCATACGAAAACATTTCGACTGCATTGTTAAAAATGTCACTTCGACTTAAGACCTGCTTCGTCTAAGCTAAATTAAAAAGAAGACAGAGAAATAAATTTGGAAGGGTTAAGCGGGAATGAGAGCAATAACTTCAAAGACGCCGACGACATTGGTTCTGGGTTTTAGTAGTTTAGATACTGGGACGATATTGTTTATACTTACCCTAGACTGAGTCGTATGCAAGAGAATTACAACAGTACCATGGACCGCTCACATATATCACTTAGATTAATGTAAATCGTTGCATAAGCCGGCATTTTAGTGATGAATTATTTAATAAAAATGATAACATCTAACAAAAGACTTTACTTGTCATAAATAAAACAAAAACAAATGACAAGATATTATTTTTCTTGTATGAGTCACGTCACTCGTGCGCAACTAAGCAAGCCGATCGTTTAAGAACCGGCACCTTTTTGAATTGTTAAAAATACCTCGGATTTTTAATTCGACTCCAAATTATATGACTTTCTGTATCATAAGTTGGGATTAGTGTCATAACCAATCTTTGATGTGTACGTGAATATCAAAAACATTTGTTTAATGCCTTAAGATGATAGCAGATTATTTATGCGAGGCTTTAATGATTTGTAAACGTGGAATGGTTTTGTTTAAGTTTTATTGCGTTTACCCAAGGGACATAAAGTTTTAAGAATAGATGTTCGATTGTTGCAGGTACTCAGGTTTCTGATAAAACGTGTTCATAAAGCATGGCATAATAGATAGAGTACTTACGTAAACCCTAAGTATGGAAGTTAATGTCGATATTAGTTCGCATAATATGGCCGATGAGAGCCGTTCGTGATCAGATGCGCCCGCGGCTAGGTGACGTTGCGATGAAGCTGATACCCATTGATTCGCGCGCCTTGTAATTTACTGCGCGGTCGGAACCGCATTTTCGTATCAAATCTTCACTTTTGCTATAAAATCAACCCAAATCATCCTAATATCCAATAACTTTGTTTCTTAATTACTCTTATCATAAATTTCGGCCTCAATTAGAATTTATACGAAGCCAATTATGAGAGGGATATCTACCTACGTCAGTTTCCTGACCTTTATAAGGAGTTCAGTACCATAATCAAGGTTTAGTCACATTCATATCACGGGCCGACAAGCGGTGCACATCGGCGCACGCACACAGACGCGCTGCGAGCGCGCCCGCGCAGATCAAAGGCACCGACAGGCTCTTTTAGCCGCATAATATGACGCGCCCCCCGCCCCCGCTTGCGGCCGGCGAAATGCCTCGATCAACCTCCAGGGCGCTTACTTGCCATTACTTATGCCGATCTATTAATAAACAAATTTGATCTAATAGATATTTTAGTTTCTAGATAGGCATACCTCTATCATTCCTTTTATATTGGTAATAGGAATGAGTTAGTTTTTAAGTCAAATCAAATTAATTTCAGATCAAAGTTTTATCTTTAGTTAAGTTTATGAATGGTGACTAATTACCGGGAAACATGGAAAGTTAAAGTAGGTAAATTTGTTGAATTAAAAAAAAATCTATCGCTACAAATGTTAACTCTACGAATAGGGAAGTACATGAGCTTTTGTATTGATGAGGATAAAGATTATACCGTATCTGATTACAGAAAGATCATCGATAAAAGGAGTATAAATCGCGCGTTGAAATCTTTAGAAAAGATTATCAGAGTTATTGGGCATCCAAGATTGGAATCTAAATAACCGCAAGCGTCGAACTTACCTTACGTACGTTCTACAAGTACGTGCCTTTCGCGACAAGGCCTCGAGGCTTTCTCTATTATTGACGCGTGCTACAGGTTGTAGTGAGTTCTTTGGTAGGTATATTTATGAAATCTGTAACATTTTTTTGGGTTTTCGTATCCCTGAATGTTATTGTTATACCTATTTGAAAAATTTGTAAATGTGTGTATCATTATATTTATTATATAAACACAAAGCATATGGGGAACATTTTATGAATTTGTATGAAGGTTTAAAACATTATCTAAATCCTAGTATGACATTGCAAGTCATGTCATATTTTTTAAAGTACATCTATTATTTGCACAAATATTGAGAATACATTCCTAACACCCGGCTGCCAGCGTAACTCAAGTTAATAATTAGTAGGAAAAATGCAAGTAAATGTACCTAACAGTTTTCGGTCGGACATTCAGTGGTTTTCTATACCCATAAATCATAGATGGCTTATTGAAGCGATAATTTTTCCTATACATATTTATTATATTCTGAACGATTTGACTCAATATGATTTTTAGTTGTTTATTATCATTTTCTCAACATGCACTGCGAAAATTACACCGCACACACGTTATAGTTTATAACTTACTTATCCGATCCGGTCGTCTGCCCGTCCGTCATAGGCATTAAACATCTAAACCATACAAGCAACTTCAAATTCTCAGAGTATGTGAAATTGTGATTCGAAGTCAAAAAAGGAAATTCAAATATATAAAGTAATATATTAAGGGGCTCTCATACAGGGGTATCTGAGAGGCAAAACAACTTCAATTATCTATTTTACCGTGTGAGGTATCATTGATAAGAGCTTTGCAAGTGAGAAGTAGTTAATAGTAATATGAATAAATTTTTTTTTTTCAAAATAACAATATTGTAGGACACTAAAGTCACAGACCTATAGACCTACGTATAATATCCGTTATATCAAATGATAATTATTAAGAAAAAGTTATCAGCAATTTACCTTAAAAGTATTTCTGCAATATGTCAAAATGTCTCGCGGTCTCAGTTCGGGGCGAAGTACTAGTTTAAAACTTTTTAAATGAATACAGCCTGTTTTAATTTTAGATGAATACAAACTTTTAAAATGAATACAACGCGCTCAGCTTTCAGTTGCGTCGTTATGCGCGCCGAGCGTCGAGCGTGAAAGCTCACGCCACGCGTGTTTCGTGATCAACAAGGTATCATTGTCAGCAACGTTCGAATTACCTATGTACGTGAAATTTCCATAATTACGGTACTCGCTTACAAACTCAGAATGGTTTCGATTAGCATTCTAAGTAAAATTGTTCCTCAAATTCATGTTTCCATAATGTGAAGGAGTTGGAAACAGGATCTAATAAATGTAAAAGTTCGTAAGTGTTTGAGAGTTAGTTTATACTTGATATACATATTCTAAGGAATGTCTGTGCTATAGCAGGTACTATTTATTGCTTTGATAGCAAAAACATAAACAGAGCCGCGGAGCACAGCTTTATATCCTATTTTTACACAAAGGTTGATCCAAAGATCAACTAGATCTACTAGAATATCTGAGTTTGTAAAAATATTGCTTGCATTTTTAGAATACCTAAACAAAATTATCTTATAGCATCGTAATGTCTGTATGTTGGTTCATCTGTATACCCCGCTCTTATAACGAGGTCGTCTTCGCTTCAATTTCAATAACATTTCGTATAAAAGTACGAGTTACGTATAAAATAGAAGTAGCTCTTATAACTTACTACAGAAGGGCTTTTATTGAATGGTTACGGAATCCTACATTATGCGTATCCTTACGATACTCTCTTAGCCAATTTATGATTTAAATTGATAAACGAGTTTGATATATTAATTTATATGTAAGCAAAACAAGTGACCAGGACATAGTAGGAAATCGAGAATTGGGAAATCCAAATTCAAATAATTTAGAGTCAAATAATTCAAGATCATATCTTTTGATGTCTAAAATATTCTACTTCAGACGTAAGAACGTTATCTAATAACGAAACTTTTAATTCCACATAAAAAGAAACATTTTCAGGTCAAAATGGACCGAGTTCATGAATTCCGATCCATTGTCCAGCGTCGGCGTAGCACCGTCAAAGACTCTATATCTTGAAAAGAATCCGTCAAATTAGTACATAACATGCTATGAATACGGAATGAGGTCAAATAGGGCACTCTATTATATTGAAATAAAATATTCAGGCCCATTCATTACTTATGTAGGTACGCGTTGACATGCCGAAAGGCGTTGTCTAAGTTTGTACAGTTGGCAACGGAGTCAATGCTGGGGTACTGTTTTAAACAAATTAGAAAGAATTTTTTTTTGTCTTATATCTCGCCGCTTTCTTTGCGTTGCATCTGGTATAAGACAGAAACCTGTTGAACGTTTATTTAAGTGACTTCCGTAAGAATATATATGAGTACTTACATAGTGTTTTGGGCACGCATGTTGATTTTTAAAGACTTGCTGGTTTTTTTGATTTTGCTTTTAATTATGAATCATAACCCATTTTGTAAAAAGCCTGTACAGAGTGTACAAATAATAGATATATGCCGATGAAGATAAAGATGATAAAGATTACATGGCCCAACACCAAAAAACGAGGCAGTTCTTAATTGCCTATATTTTATAAAATAAACGTGGCGTTGCGAAAAAGGATACAACATAAACTTAAGTGCAATACTTATAAAATTACCTTATTACTTCTAACACTAACAAGTTGTGGTAAAATTTTGAAAATACCCCTCTACGACTTATATAGAAAATGGTTTTCACTAAACATAGCTAAAAATCTCTCAATCAAGCATCTTTTATTAAAAAAACGTATCTAAATTTGTAAAACCGTTTTTGAAATATATGTGAACATATATTTTGTACAAAATCTCTCACACTAATGCATAAACCGTCGCCATTCCGTCGTGGGTAAAAAATATTTACTTCAATATGTTAGTATTCAGTAGAAGTGGAAGCACCTTCGATCGGGTGGTAGCGGTTTTGAATCGTACTACGAGCTTAAATTTACAAATTAAAATTTCAGATTTTCTTTTGGCTAGCTATCGCCGTAGTGTACCACCTTCAAGTAATAAATCTGTAGTCAACCTCCATACGGTCTTCGGGTCATTCTTTTGAACTAGTTCTCTTGGCCAACTGTGCTCACTACTTATTTTATTGCTTACCAAATAACTACCGTCGTAGGAAGTACATATAGATCACTGACGCTAGCAAACATTTTTTGAATGAGTCGTGAACTAATCAGCGGAACTATCAGTTATCACCAAACGGTGTTAAACCATGACAATGATGTGGTCGTTTTGTTGTCTTGTTCTTTTCTGACATACGTATTGCCCTGTCCTTCTCTAACAATGTATATTAGAGAAGGACAAGGCAATACAAATTGACTGAATATCGATAATTGTTTTTTTTTTAAATAGTATAATGTTTCGGTAAGTCCAGTGGTGCGAATTTATTCATTAGTACTATAGGATATTTTTATGAAAATTATTCGGTTATTTTATAAATTAGTATATCAATTTTTTAAGCAAAGATTACATTACGTAAGAGACCTTTCGCTTGGCTTTTACTTACACGAACAATACAAAAGTTTTAACTTAGAGCAAGCTGAACTATGATTGTACAATGCGCTATAGTAGCGGTAACTATAGCCAGGCAAGCATTAGAAACTGCCCTACCTCTATGAGAAAACAATTTATTGTTTAACTATAGTTAAACATTCTAAATTCCAACATCAACATAATTTGCTTTTGGCCTGTTGAAATAGACATTAAATAAGTTAACAGTATTTCTCGATAAAGCAAATCTTAATTGTCTGCAATTCCGTACACGGACAGAGCAATAATATTCGATGAAAGATGGAGTAAATATCAAAGATCTGTAGCGCTATTACTCAAATGAGTATAATCCCGGCTCGGTCGCAGCTCGTATGAAAGTATAATAGAATTGATTTGATATTCGATTGCGTCTGCCACGCGACCACGACCACACAGTGCAGTGTGAAGAAGGCCTAATGGAATGACACGGCCTTTGTAAACGCCGCCCAATTCTAATGCCTATTCACATGGCATTTCACCTCTTTGTTGCTTCATTTCTGATAGTAATAGTCTTATTACGATTTCCAAAGAAATCTCCAACCTGACAACTCATTGTTGGTCAAGTAATGAAACCGATTTTGTACTTAACAAAACATGGTACTTTTAATACGTTCAATTGTCGAGCGAATAGATTTTGTATGCTCTTTATGACTTAGATAACCTTTGTGTAGTTTCAGATTACTTTTTGTAAAAACATGTTTCTGATGATTGCCATTTTATTTGAGTGGAAAGGGTAATTGATGCGAGAAAATCAGGCCGTTATGCATAGGTGGTTACAATTGTAACTTGTGAATTAATGAAATTACTTATGGTCAAAGTAATTATGGGCAAGAATTAACTGCAGATGATATGTTGCGACCCCGGAGCCTATTAATTGCGTTCCCTGAACTCTGACCGTGTTTCATATAGCCTCGGTATTGCTCGGCTATCGCAGGCACCTCATATGTTCAGGAAAGCGGCGCAGTGTGACGTAAAGCCTCATATAAATTTTACTATAGCCACATTAATGTCGCTACGTGAAATTGATTTGCAGCCAGAAACATATTATGATTGTGAAAACGGGGTTTACGATTTATTTACACAATACGATAGCGGCTCTACATTACAATCTATCACTATACTGTGAGAGCGAGCGCACGTGACAATAACAGTGAAAAAAAAAATGTTTGACCTAGCCCAAACGAATTAATTATGAGAAACACAAGTCATATTTAAGGTGTGAACATAATGTATCTAATGGATTTGCTATTAACACCAGTAACAACCGTTTAGAAATTTCCCGCCTCAAGAAATAATGCAGTGCGAAGCAGCATTTAAAAAATAAGATTGATTATATGATAACAAAGTATATGGTTGAGTTATATCTTAATACCAACAACTTAACAATCAAATTCCTTATATCATAAATGGTTTTAAAGCACAAAAGCAATAGGCCACAAAATTGCGTTCTGGACGATATGAATGGAACAAAAACGACAATCGAAGTAAACCATTACAATCAAAGCAGATTAACGCGAAACAAAGGTAGATCGAAGATTGCCCCATCGAAGTTACTCAAATTGAAAATGAGAGCCGTCAATGCAAAGAAGGTTAAGAAATCCAATCACTGTCCGACAATGGCACTGATAACTGGAAAGTACAACTAAGGTTGATGAAAATGTGATTGTTAATTAAAGTTGACACAGAAATGCGAATGGTGAATTCTAAATCTTCATTTATACGGTCACGGTTTAGCTCTTACGTTTAGCTTTAAATGATCGACTCTGTTTCAATTTCGTATAACACGAAAGCGTGGGTTGAACGAATCGGTACACGATTATGTGATTGTGAGAAAAATTGTATGCGTTATAGTGCATTGCTGTCCATGTCTAAGTTTAGTGTGTGATTATGGTCCGCGGAGACGAGTCTTGCGCTAGCCATGAATAAAACACGTAAGTCGTTTGAAGTTCCATTGAAGAATAGGCGAGTGTCTGACAATCACCGAATATTGGTTTAATACTTTTTGCTTTTCTCGGTGTTATTGGCTCCCGTATGCCACCCTGGTAGCTGTCATTGTCGAAAGCAACTTGTGCATGATCCAAAAGTGCTTCCGGACGATTAGTTTCCAATGAATGTTGGAACTTGTTGTTAAGTTCGCCTCCTTTTGCGTTAATATTGTTACAATGTTTGCGAATTCTATTACGCATTGTTGAGTTGAGGCCGTTTTTGTGCATTTGTTGTGTGAGCCTTTTATCGATTGTGCTGTTGACTGATCCTGTTTCACTATGATATTGAAGGAGAAAGATTGAATGAAAATTCCTTGCATTAAATTAAGCTATTCAAGATTCTGGTTATTGAATTCATACTCGTATTATAAGCACTGACATAAAACCAGCCTGTTATACCTACACCAAACTTTAAATACAATTTTTATAATCTAATGCTTATCAAATGCATTTCTGCGGAATTATCAAAGAGTAGAAATTACTAAAATAATGAAGTGATATGACTCTTAAGCCACCCACATTTGTATAGCGGGGTTATTACGGTCGCGTTATGCGTCATAAATATTTCGGGAACATAAAGTTAACACTCAAAAACATGGGCTTTCGAGGCACCGCAAAGTCTACGTGGCTCGACAAAAAATATGGGGATCGCTTGCAGAAACCACCACGAAGTTATAGCTTCAAAAAGAGTACAATCTTACATTCTAAGAAGGTTCTTGCATCTTAAATGTTAAGATTGAATTTTGAGTATCAACGATTCCGTTTCTGTTCATTTCGATTTTTATTTTTGGCTGACCACAATCATTGACCGTACGTGTTTGTGTTATGGTTCAGTTTTGATTGTCTTGTCTCTACCAAATCGGTTTTCTATATTATCAAAGGACAAACTTGTTGACATGTTGTCTAATTGATTGGTGTTTCACAGTAGGGGTCTAGGGGCTTACATGCGGCGGAACCTTTGTAGAATTATATGAAATTGATAAACTATAAATGCCACAAGTGGTAGATGCCACTGTTAGGGTTCTTTTGGACATTAGATTGTGTCAATCATGTAAAGGGATGCTAGATTAGTTTAAAGATTTATGAGCAACCTACACATTTTGGAATTCGTTTTATTTTCATTTTTTGGGTCAGATAATTTTAACATCTTTTACTTCTTTTACAACTTCTCTGTGTGTTTGAAACGGCGAACATAATGTAATCAACATTATGTTTGCCGTTTCAAAAGCTTTTGACATTGATATTGTAGGATAAATGTCAAGATAACGGTATAATCAAAATTTTTACTAAAAAAATCGTTTCATCAGTCCCCCTTCCCTTTTTTTTCACTTGGCTTTTTAAATATTCTAGTTATCATAAAACTAATCAAATTAATGTAATTCAGTATGTTTCCTATTTCCAATTATAATTATATTCTCAAATAATATATCAACACATTGCCTCTACATTAATCTAATAAGGGTTCGTAACTTTTTATGCCTTCTCATTCTCAATAGAAGTTGAAACACGAAAACACAAAGCCGTTGCAAAAATGCACAAGCGTCGGCTTCCTTTGACGTTAGGTGGTCCACCACACCCAATGATGTGATTATAATAGCGACACTTACTCACACACGCATCAATAAATCCAGAAAAGTTTCCCGAGGGACCCGTGTCTCAACCATACACTCGCAAACTTAATTATCGGTCGTAGTACCGACGCGATAAAACGATAATTAATTTTTGATGACTTTTCTTTTCAACCATCAAACGATGACTCATCCATCCTTCATAAAATCAAAGTATCTGATACTATTACGTAATCGTATACAATTTTTTTGTGTAAAAAGTAATAAGTCTCTCACAAAGGCCAGAAATAGTTTTAGTGTTATCGTTTCTGCTTGACCGCATCTGTGTTAAAGAAATTGGATACTCTTGCTTGAGAACACTGGCAATGGAACATAAAATTACTAAGTGATCGAAACCTAGTGATGTTTGCTACTTCTCGATCCACGTTGGATGAAGCGAGACGTGTTCTAAACGTGGCTGCATTGTACTCACTACGTATTGTTGCTATTGATCTTTCACGCTTTATTTGCTTTTAATACGGCTACTGGTTTGGCCCACTTAACTTTTTGCTATACAATTCTTTTACTATTTCATAATCGTTTTCATTTCCTTTTCATTCAGTTTTATGAGATCCATGGCATTACATTCTTATATTTCTTATTCACTTATTTCTGGGTCCTAAATGATACGTTTCAATACATTTCCCTTTTAGAACTTTGTAATATCTGTCTGATAATGATGTGACAATATGGGGAAAAATAAAGAATGCTTATGAAGGTTCTTTAATATTTAACTATGACCTTCCTAAATAAGTACATTTATTTTTAGCCCAAGTTTTGAACTCGTTTTTCTTTACAGGTCAGGGCAGAATGAATCAGCTTGGTGGGGTGTTTATAAACGGGCGACCACTGCCTAACCACATTCGTTTGAAGATAGTAGAAATGGCAGCAGCCGGAGTCCGACCCTGCGTCATCTCACGCCAGCTACGCGTCTCGCATGGATGCGTCTCCAAGATTCTGAACAGATACCAGGTAATTTATTTGAGTCACAACTTTAATTAAAAGCCAACTTATAAAAAATACGGCTTTACAGCTAAATGGTGAATTTCTGCAAAATGCCTTGCACCGATTTTCAATGCATTTCCACTTTGGATTCTGCTTTTCACATTATATATAACGACATGTAATGATGTCAATTTTATATCTCAACAGGAGACTGGATCTATCCGTCCTGGAGTGATTGGAGGATCGAAACCAAGAGTAGCGACACCAGAAGTAGAAAACAGGATCGAGGACCTCAAGAGACAAAACCCAGGTATATTTTCCTGGGAAATTAGAGATAAACTTATAAAAGAAGGCATCTGTGATAAAAATACCGCGCCCTCAGTCAGTTCCATATCCCGACTAATAAGAGGAGGCAAAAGGGACGAATCAGATCCTAGAAGAAACCACAGCATTGATGGTATTCTAGGTAAGTGTAAACTTACCTTTGATTCTTCCCTTTTTGTAGACTTAACGGAATACTGAGTTAGGGTTTCTCATTTAGATGAACGGTAAACAATTAAAAGCTAAATAGAAAGTTTGATATGTAGCCTACAACGCGTAGCTTAGTTTGTTTGAGCTGTTAAAACCGCTTCAAGAGAAAACCCGCACTGTGTGTTTGCACTAAACTTTATATTACTCTATTCCGCCAGACAGTTTCTAGCCTGATTAATAATTTGTTTCCACTGACCTGTTAAACATTAATTTATGTTTGTTGCAAAATAGTATGATATAGTACTTTTTAAATTTTGCTTCGTAAAATAAGACCGACATATTAACCTTCGACGTAGACATGCGTATATAACCAGCCGTGTCATCGTAGTCCTTAACGCCAATTTAAGACTCGTAATCACTTAATTTAGTCCATTGCGTACTATTATTATAAATTTATTCCTATAATGAGGCCGTCGGGACGTTTGCAAACTTTACAAAATGGCGTATAAAGTTAATAATCCACGTAAAAGTGCAACGCGCGCGCACGCTACGGCAGCGCCCCTTGTGTCGGCTTCGAAATTGTAGGTTATAAAAATGAAATTAGTATCCAAAGGTGTTATTATCCCATCGCGTTTGGCCGCGGGGCTTGCATTACGACAATCTGTCCGTACTGCACGTCTTGTGCCGTATAGCTATCCAATATAAAATGGCGCTCCTAATATCCCGGTTCAGTGACGGAGCGGTGCCGGCGAGATTCTGCGCACCGATAAGATTATGCATATTAAGTTGTGCGCGGCTAAATAATATCTACACTGGAAAAGCTTTTGAGTCTGTGACGAGTATTGGAAATTTGCCGTTCATGCCCGCTCAGGCTCGACGGGTAACGGTATTTTTCGGTGCAGAGTTTTCGCGGAAATATTTGCATACTCGCGCGGCAAAATTCATCGAACTTCAAACACTATTATTATTATTTTTTTACCGCGGAAATAAATAATCTTTAAGTATGTAATAAGCGATGGCAGACAAATAAATTGACAAATGTCCGAGAAGGCGCTCATAAAAGAAGATAAGAACGACATCAACGCGCTCGGCGCTTTCATTATCAACTAGCGTAAAGCAATATTTATTGAGGCCCGAATTCATTTGGAGCCACTAACATAATGTAATGTGGTTACGTTTAATTTAATCGAGGCCGCGTGTGGTCTGCGCGGTAGTCCGACTATTATTATCGACAAGAAATAAAACAAAAATCACTGGCTAGAAAGTCGCTGTAAAGATTACGATGACAACTTTTTATATAACATTACTATTCGCACCCTAAGCTCTTGATGACCACAATTCGTCACGTAATTTGATTACCTAGCATGAATGATTATTGTAGGCTGCTACTGGCATTTTTGTCACTAACCACATTTGTCATGACTACTAATAAACTTTAACGATAAATGTCAACCCTCATAAAACTACGTGCTTACTTCCGCTATACATCAAGAAAGTTTTCTTTATTTAAAAGGTCCATCATCTTGCGAGGATTCAGACACAGAGTCTGAGCCAGGAATCACTCTGAAAAGGAAGCAACGTAGATCCAGAACCACATTTTCTGGTGACCAACTTGAAGCTTTGGAACGTGCGTTTACTAGGACCCAATATCCAGATGTTTACACAAGAGAAGAGTTAGCGCAGAAGACTAAATTGACCGAAGCTAGAGTTCAGGTAAGCATCTGCCACAACCAGCAACCCGAAACTAGTCGAGCGTATCTATGATGGATGAACGCAATCAAACTAACCCATTGTTAGATCACTCCTGCTCCCCGCCCTCACAAAAGCAGGGTGTAAAAAAATAACTTAAATTACCTTTGTAATTAATTACAACAATACTAAGTAAGCTACCATATGCTGCATCGCTACCGTTGTTTTACCAGGTTACATTCGATTAATTTAACTCATAAATTGTAGGTTTCAATGTAAAGTGCAATCGAGCCCAACCTATCATTATGTTATAACATTATTCACGTGAGCTTAATTTAACAAAACCCTCTGAGGAACACAGTGTTGGAGGAAATAATTTTATGTATTGAGAATACATTTGAATGCGTAAGTGATTGCAATCGATAGGATTCGCTTGAGAAACTTCGCAGGAACAATTTTGTAATTAGTTTATGTCCTCACAGTAGTAACTAATTCCATTAACAGTTTGCATAGCAAATAAACCTCATGAATGTGTTAACTAATGTTATTCATGTTTTGTTTAGGTTTGGTTTTCGAATCGAAGAGCTCGGCTACGAAAGCAACTGAACTCACAGCAACTGAGTGCCTTCAACACCATGTCCTTGCAATCAGCCTTCCCTTCTGTCCACCAACAGTATGAGCCTCCATCAACCTTCAACGCACAATGCGCGTCTTGGCAACAGTCTTATTCCTCTGCACTGGGTACCAGCTCAGTACTAAACTCTGCTCTCGGGCCATCTCTCCACCAATCTGCATTGACTGCACCTTCCGTTTGCCAATCGGCACTTGCGTCATCTCTGCACCCACCTACTTCAACTGCTTTTGCTTCTAGCAATCTAACTCCTTTGACTCATTCTTCTGAACTGCCTACTCCTTTACAAGCATCGACCGACGCCACTCCTCCCAGTTCAAGTCCCGTAACGAGCAGTCCCTCGGTGAACCAGACTAGTGCTATTACTTATCAGCACTCAACGTACGCGAGCCCAAGTGAAGTTTCGCACCCATACTACGGAGATTACTCAAAACAAGAGCACGCCATGTCCGCCCACAACCACTGGACCTCGAGACAACTGAGCGGCCATCCCCAGAACAAATTGGCCGAAGTCGGCGCATGGCCGGAGAATTATAGGTAAGATAAATTCATTTCGTGTTTATATTTTGATTTAATGTAAAGCAAACATTCATAACATCTCAATAATCCCTGACGGCGACTAAGTAGCCTTATGAATTATTGATGTATTCAGCTACTCATATTCTGACTCGGATCGAACAGATGAATATGCAATCATAAAATGACCTTTGCTGGCGGCGGTTAAAATAACTATCAATTAAGCGAATGCTAGGTGTACCCGGCTGTTATGATAATGGTACACTCGCGTTGTAAGCAATGACATCATTTTGAGTCATTTTGCTAGGATTATGATGTGTCAATGGTTGATGATGTAAAGCTCTACGTAGCGTGTAATGCGTCCGGTGGCTATCGTAGGGCGCGCCATCGATCGCAAATCTTTGCACGGACGTTTTATTTCTTTTCACCTTGCTTTATCATTAGCCGAAGCGGCCGCTAATCAATTAAGAGTGTAAGAAGTTGGCCATTATACGGCGCACGGGTGGTTATTACAGCCTGCGCTCGGTAATATGCCGATCCGATCGTGAACGCAATAGGGCTGCGAATTTTAAACCAGATTCGATCGCTTTTCAATTAATTTTTTAGTTATTTTTCAATTCTATAACATTGTGAGATAGCTAGTCGCTTGTAGTTTGAGAATGAAGTAGGTCATAGTAAACATTTCACTCGTGCTGGTCGGATAAAATGTGTAACTTCCACAGTGAATTTGTCGAGTGAATGTGACAAATACATTGTCGCATTGTGCTGTATACGGCGACGACATTTATCTGTGTTATCGAGACAAAGCACGTCTATAAACCTCGATGGACCACACACAATATCCACTCTTTTACAATGACGGACAAACTAATAATATATGGGTTAGCCGCGTGTGTCGGTCTGTCTTATCTAGTCCTTCGCTCACTTGATTGACGTAACCACTCGCCCGAGTCGCATTCATTTTGTCTGCCAAAAATATACTATGAGCGGGGATTGACCAACGTTTTATTTCCCTTATGTCTAGACGCGTGATTATTTCAAAATTCATAGATCGAACACTACAATCTCTAAGAATTACTACCTTGTCAGTAATTTGCATCTACGTCTCCGAAGTTAATTTAAATCGGCTCATCTATTCATATCGAGTCTGCTGACTATCTAATTAAAAGTGACAGTCATTGACTATAAATACATTCGCTATGTAGACATTGTCAGTTTTGCGTTCCAATTATAATGTAGTACTTACAAAGTACAGTTTATGGGTACACGCCCTGGTTCCATCTGTCTTTGTAAATCGTGTTCTCTTCGAATTATGGACACCGTTCATTTTGGCAATCAACTGAGACCCTTTATCAAGTAAATAATACGGCTTGATATTGTAATTTGTACGTGTTTTCGATAACTGTTTATTCAAGATTAATTTACTTCTTTAAAAGGAAGTGCAAAAAACATTACATTTTGAAGGTTTCTAGCAAAAACTACAGTAAATCTTGAATCTAGGACGACTTTTTAGATGTGCAAATTCTATAAGTCAGACACACAATCTTTGTGTATTTTTCCAGTGACAAATAATAAAATATTTAATTGTATTACATATAAGTAGAGCAATTACTAGGACTTCTATTGAAGTAGCAACAAAAATCATGATTAGAATTTTTTTATTTGCCTACTCTTCGGAACTTTCACTAAATATTAACGCTTAATAACACACCATAATTACACATGAATACTAGAGGAATCGCAAGTTTGGAAAATAATACAAATTCGACAACGCCATTTTCTCACTTACATGGCAAAATAGAAGTTAAAATACCATATCGAGTTCATATGTTACTTATGTAGGAACTTAGGTACTTTATGACTAACCACAGATAAAACAACGTATGGTTTCGTCTGTAGCGATTAATGAAAGGCCGAACGTGACATTAGAACACTGAACCCGCACATTACTAACGCAGACCTGGTATTAAAACTTATCTGCACTGCACTTCCTGAGTGTTTGCGTGCATGGTTCAGGAAGAAAATACTTCTGCAACTTTCTACTTTATGTCCGGATGATAAGGTTAGGTATACAATAAACTCGTACACTGTTTCAAAGAGTTTATGTTTTGTGAATGACTTTTTAAGAAATTTTACAGTTTTCACGTTTTAGAATATAATTACTAGTGGCTCTTGAAATTTCTGAGCGTTTCAATTGTTTCCTTATATGATTACGTTACCTAATTGCATTAAATTTAATGCAATATTTTACTAATAAACTAAATTAATTTGCAACTTGGTAGACTCGTCATTCATCAGATCTTCTATAATTAGTCCATAATTAGGTATGATAATCACTTCATCAGAAAACTGGATTGCTTCCGTTGCGTGATCCGTCGCCGTTATCGTTACGTAATGAAAGGCCAAAAACCAAACATTAATTCAAAAAATATAAACACACCTGCTTTCTAATAATTGCTACATTCATACGGAATTAGGTAGCCAGGTATTCAGGATAAGTTGTTGATACATTTTGACACACAACTTTATAAAGAGATTATGGAAAATGAGGTTGCTGAAAACGAACAAATGGGATCAGAAATAGCAAATTGTCTTTCTAACTTTTTTATTTTTACTCGTCTAGGTATTAACTCCAATACAAAATGAGGCTTAATAGTCCTAGCGGTATATGCCACTGAGTTATGAATTTTATTACTCGATCAGTCACGATGCGCTTCCGAAAATGCTCGTATTCAATAAACTCTGTGACCTTTTCAAAATTACAAAGCCGTACTACACAAAATAAGTAATAGGTGGTATAGAGGCAATTAAAGGCACCGCTCTGTGATTATTTGCTCTGCTCTCGATAGGTCGAAAGAGTAATAGCCATAGCTTACGTTCTGTTTTTCCGGTTCATATATTTTTGTGGCCAATTGACTAGATCCCACGGCCGATAGGTATATTACTTTTACAATAGAGGCAGTTATACAATAAAATAAACTTAGCGCTTCCACACTCACAGCCCCACACTTAGTTATATGACTTGTGTCGTGGGTGCCAGTAACATTCACATCACACACACAATCACACCCAGAAACGGAAACACAAATTTTCCTTATTAGGAAAACTTATATTCCCGCCGGGAATCGAACCCGATACCTCCTTAGAAGGCGGGCGCTCACTTAACTAATCCAACGGGCAGTTCAATAATTCAAATAAATTTTCTAATTTAGCACATTTTTTGCCATTATTTTTCACAGCTTTATTGTAAATTAACAACATTATAATGCATAGCATTAGCCATGCTAGGCATAAATTTATCAATATGACATACAAAACGTCGAAAGCGCGCGCCGTAAAGTAAGATTTAGTAGGTAGCCTTTGAATATTCTAAATTAAAAAAAAAATAGTAGACGCGTAATTTTTTTTCTGATTCCGATGATGTATATAACTCAATTTTGACAAAAATGCAGATATGTCTTTTTTCCATATGACGGCAGTATACAAAACGGCAGCGCGGGGGGAGGAGTATAGGGCGCGCGCCTCGGGCGCTTTGTATATCGAGGTCCCTTACGCGCCTTAAATTTTAACTTCACATCGCCCGGGGTGCGCGCCTCGCGCGCTTTGTATATCATGTCCCTTAGTCTCTAGTCTCATAAAATTGCACTTAGATTCACGGAAGAGTTCCGAATATAAATAAATATCAGTAGAAGTCGTGATTTATATTTTTAACGCCTCCGACTTCGTATTTTTAGCCCTCCATGAAAAAGAATGTTGTTATAAGTTTGTAGTGTGTATCTTTGTGTCTGTTTGTGCCATAATAGCTTCCGAACGGCTGTACCGATATTGTATTTTAAGTTTGCCTATCTTGAATAAAAAAAAAAAAGTATTTTTTTTTATTTCATAGGTGAATTGTTGATATACAGTGTTTTTATCTATATGTTTGGTGAAAATCGGTGCAGCTGCTTTCCAGATAGAGCGGCAGGGGTTTTTTCAAAATTTTGGATGTGTCACTTGTTGATATTTTTAAACTAACGTCATTTTCCGCTTGTTGCAGTTCTTTCTTCGGTACCAACGCTGCTCACTACACATCACATGCACACTCACCTACCGAAGCCAAGTCTGGCTACCCCTACATCGGACAACTTGGCGGAATGGATATGGGTAGAGTCCATTAATTTGTATCATTAAATGTTGTATGTATCAAAGTATTCATATATAATTATACCGTGTAACAATCAAAGAAACAGGTAATGGGCTTATTATTCTCTTATAGCCTTAACAAAAAAATAATATAAATGTGATTATAAACTTTGAACTTTATCCAAAATATGCATGAGTTTTTAGTCAGATTTGATATTGATGAAACCCAATGAGCTTTTAAATGTGCTACGAAAAGTTTAATGTCGAATAATCGTTATATATAATCAGATATATAACTCTTATGGCAGATATTAATTACCATATCTATAAGTGCCTTTGATATTTTTGACTATTCATTACTCCAATTTTGATATACCTTTATCTAATTACATTTTATATTGTAAAAGAGTCACTGTAGATAATTAAATTTAGTTAGACTGGATGTCTTACTTTCACTTGTATTATAGCTTTATTAATATAATTATATTGAGTAGTATTATTGTACATGTATTAATTTCGGTTCCTAAAATTATAACACGTAACTAATTATGCTCTTAGTTAACCCACATTTTATTTTAATTTTCTTTTACTATCTCCATAGATAATAGAATGTTGTTATAGTGTAAACGTTGTTATCGTGTTTTTAAGTATAATAATCGAAAGTGTAATTATGTAAATTTTAATTAACTTTGAACGAATATTAGTTACAGAACTGTATAACTTTAAAATATTATCGTTTTCGTCTGTAGTACATTTAATAATGATCTCTTACAAAAAAAGTATTGTGTTTTAACATACTGTAACTAGTATTCGGACTTCTGAATGTATGAAAAATGTATTGCCTTAAATGAAGTTGTGATTCTACAAATAGTGTATTTATTCATGTTATATCACTGTAATTTAGAATAGATTTAATTATAAGCACTTTGTATTATAATAGTTTACCCCAAAATAAACGAATGCTAATTGAAAAAAAATTGTTATTTTAATTTTTCAAGGTTCACTCTACATATTTCTGTTTCGCCAAAGAAAGGTAAATTTTGATATAATAATTATAATTTATCTAGTAGTTATCCTGGGTTCGATAACCGACAAGAGCACAATTTTTCATCTTTAACATTTTCAATCATTAACATTTGTACTTCTGGTTTTTGATGTGATTGTGTGTGTGATATGTAAATGTTTCCAGCACCCACGATACAAGTCTTTGAACTTAGTGATTAGGGCTGTGAAGGTGGATGCGTTTGTTTGTATATCTATTGACTAATAATATTGCCATATAAAATGCAAGATATATCCTAAAATTCAAGACGAATAATTAGTATCGTATATGAATAACAAGAAGAAAGTTTAAAGACTAATTATATCTGACTACTTTACTTACAAAATGGGGACCTCAAGAAAATTTAAGGAATTTATTATTTTTAAAGAAACCTTTTCGTAATATATACCTTATCACCACATATTATGTAGGTTATATTTTATTAAAATTGGTGTTTTACTGCTCTATCATTTGGCACAAATCTCAATACTGTAGGTAATGTTGATTAAAATTTTTTTAGTCGCCACTTTATGTCATTCAGCGTTTTATTTGTTTTTCATTAAAAACCTTAGGCTATGACACTCGTAGAGGTTAGACGTAACAATTGTTTAAAACTATTGTTACGTATAGTTTTGTTAAGTTAGGTGGACCTAGTTTAGGTGTACTTATAAAGATAAAATAAAGCGTACACGTAAGCGTAAACTTTTCGTATGCTTTGTACAGGAAAATCTGCCCGTTAGCTTAGTCAGGTACGCGTTCGATTTCTAAGCAAGAGTATCGGGTTCGATTCCCAGCGAGAACACAAGTTTTCTCCCTAAGGAAAATTTGTGTTTCTAGTTGTAATTGTGTGTGTGTGATGTGAATGTTTCCAGCATTCACGACAGTCATCGTGTGGGGCTGTGAGTGTGAGAGCGTTTATTTGTTTATATCTTTGATTTCTGTTAAACCAATACATGTGAAACTGGGATTTTTATACCTCAATTTATTTTTCTAAATCTCCAAACAAAACCCCGGATGGTAAAATTTAGGAGGAATTAAGTCTTCTAGTCTAGAATAAAAAGGTATATCTTCTTGACAGCCGTGCTACATCTTCGGCCGTATCACCACTGTCCACCTGGTGAGATAGCGGTTAAATGCCTACCTAAAAAAAGCCAGATGTGCAATCAGTGATTTTGTACATGCATATTTTATATGTTGTGACAAACATCGATCTAGTAAAAAATAGATACAACGCACGGAACTTGGGAGTGTAGCAGAAAAAGCTAATACTACTTAATTGCTACTTTTCTTTGACATCCGCCACTTATGACAAGCTTACTTCAAAATAAAATATGCCAAAAGTAAGTAAAACCATTCGTTTAAAATAAATAGGAATGGGTTATTAATTGGGTGGCGTCTGCTTTTTCGACTTCACCAATCTCATTTTCCATGCGTTGTACCTATGTTTTTTAGCGATCGATGGTATAAGAGATTGTAAGAATTATAGGAACATTCGTAAATACACGTATCTCATGCGGCTTGTCATGTACAGGGTGTCAGTAATTATACCATCCGGCGTTTTCGAAGCCGATCTGTTTATCTACTTGTCGGGAACAGGTCGACCTAATCTGAAGTCTACAATCAGTACTCTCGTTATCGTCGCCGTTTATGGAAAAAAAGATTACTAAAGTTCTCAGAAACATATTCTCTAGTCAAAATTTAAGTTACTACGTTCTTTTTACAAAATAAGCTAGTTATTACCAAATAATATTGTAATTGTTATTAAATAATTATAGTTTATACAAATAGCACTAGTATTTTAGTAACAACAATGATACATTTTTCTCAGTGCAACCGAAGTATATAGGAAAAATATGATTATACATAATTTTTTATGTTCTAAAAGAACTTGATCATTATCTTACCTTATGGAAACCTGATGATGCATCAGAAGAATCTTGCTTGGAAGATACTTATTCACTCTTGACTTGAAGACTCCCATGATGTACTGTTCGGCAAACAGACGCGAGCAATGAATTCCACTCCTTTGCAATACGGCTGGTAAATGTAGAAACGAAACGCTTCGAGCAAACTGGAGGTATGTCAAACATAAATGGATAATGTTTGACAGTTTGTTTTATTGATAGATGGTAAAACGGGCTTGAGGGAAGTAACTTGTTTAATTCCTGCGTACATTATTTGTAAAAGTTACTAGAAAAATATATAACTATTTATTATAATTCAAACTAAACAATCGTTCATTCACATAGGCACCCATAAAAGTTAAAAAACTAGAGTCATAACTTCCAGATTCATAAATCGTAATGTTTTTCTCCTATCTCGATGCAAATAAGTTATCTTAACCTAGGTTTATCTATTATTTGTTAGTCGGCGGAAAGCGCTTGCGCAGTTTGCCTCCATGCGTTTTTGTAATTAACATAATCATTAATTTTATAATTAGCTGTCTTCATCAACACACTTATGACAATTGATTGAAACGTAGACTATACGCAGACTATAGCTGTATTGGTAATACAGCTATAGTCTTAGGATTTTTGTTATAAAATCTAGGCATAGCATATACCTACCATTAAATACTAATTTGTTTTGTTTAACTTAAACTCGCGTACTGCTAATATAATATATATATATATATATATATATATTAATCAAACTATGTGCATTATTTCTTAGTTTATATGTATTGATATTTTTCCGAACATGCATTATATTTTCCAACATGTATAGCAATAGCATAGTAAAAATAGCTATTATATTTTTTTTTCACCTATTTCTTTTAATAAATATTTAATGTATAAGATGGTGGAATCTACCATAGTAAAAAAAGGGCCAAGTACGCTTCGGCCTTGCGAACAAAGGGTTCCGTACCATTATCTATAAACGGCAAAAAAATCACGTTTTTTTAAATATTTGTTTTATTATATTTTAATTATTTATTTTTAAATTAAATATATAACTAAATATTCTGTGAATATTTCAAGCGTCTACCTGTTGCCGTTATCAATATCGCGCAAAAACGAGCAAAAAAATCACGTTTATTATATGGGAGCCCCCTTAAAAAATTATAAATTTATTTTATTCTGTTATTTAGGATTTGTTGTTATAGGGGCACCAGAAATACATCATCTGTGAAAATTTCAACTGTCAAACTATCACGGTTCATGAGATACAGCCGGTATCGTTTTACCCTATGGGTAGGAGGGAACCCTAAAAAAAAGATCTGCGTGATGTCAAGAAGAGGGGTAAAAGAGAGTAAGCTTGTAGTGTGTATCTGTCTGTGAATAAACAAAAATACATACATACTACTTACATATATACGGTCCTAAAATAAAACCCCTTTTTCCTTTGCCGTATAGTACGGTAAAAATTAACTGTAAAAAAGAAAGTACGGTCAGATGCATCAAAATAACCTAGAATGTAGTAAGTGCAAATATTATAATAATCAACTTCGCATAGGCATTAGCAATTGGACAATAGCAAAACACTTGCATTAATGCTCAACAATAAGAATAATACCCTAATAATAATAAAACATTTATGAAGCTCAGCTGAATTGCATATGGGAATATTTAACGACTCGTAAGTTATATTGCATATCTCACCACTCTATACGATAAAACAAGCCAATATAAAAAAATAACACTTGAGTTACCTATAAGCTCGATGTTTTATAGGTAACTTAAGTCTTCGTTGTACCTATATAGTTTTAGTTTAGTCATAAGAAATATAGGCAATGGGCAAGAGAGTCAAAAAAAAAAAAAAAATTTCAATCCGACTGTGTAAAAAGTAAACCTCTCTTTTATTTTACACTTTTCGTTATTTAGACCGATTAAGTGATTATATAAGAACTTTATTACAGCTTTATTATAAGTTTGATGTGAATGTTCCCGGCACCACGATACAAGGCTTTGAACTTAGTGTTGGGCTGTGAGTGTGAATGCTTAGGCGAACTGAGCCAACTGGCAGTTAAATTATTATTATTTATTTATTAAGTATTTATTCATTTATTTACCGTAAAAATTTTAGATTTAGAAAAAATAGGCGATTGGCCTGTAAACTATTTTATTATAGTAAAAATATACTAATATTTATGATTAATAAAGATGTATGGAAATTAAAAAATAAAACACATTTATTATTTAGTAGTTTTATTATTCACACACACAGATAATCACTAAGTTCGAAAAGTAGAGTTGGGATTGCCGGATACATTCACATCATACTCACAATCACAACAAGAAACACATTTTTCTTGAATGAACATTTTGTGTTTTCGCCCGGGATCGAACTCGATACACGCTACAAGCGCGCAGGCAACTTCGCCATTGAAGAGTTGTTTGTGATTGTGTGTATTATGAATATTTTCGGCACCCACGACTTACTTTTTTAATTTGTTGATTATCTGTGGTACGACCTTAAAACTGTAAGAATTATTGTAAATTCGTTAATACTGTACTAATTACCTTAGTCTTTTAAAATTATTTTTATCAAAAGCATTGTATAGTCTTGATCAGAAAGTCGTAATTAAAGCATTTTAACAATCCGTGAAATCTACATCTTCAGCCGCATCATCACTTTCCATCAGGTGAGATAGTGGTCAAATGCTTGCCTATTGAGTATAAAAAAGAAATCTCCTATTGAAATCCCCATGTATTTTGACTCTCGGTCAAAACGAACGAAACGAGTGGGAAATAAATAGTTCCAATCGTCACCACTGGGAACGAACGAAACTTTTTTTTCCCACTCGTACCCAGTGGGGACGACAGGGTGGGGACGTCCGGGAATAAACGGACACAAGTCCCCAAACTTAGAGTGGGGCTGTAAGTGTGAAAGCGTTGAATAAGTTTATTTTTAAACGCTGAAAATACGCCATATTTTAAATCCTTTCAGTATCAAAGAATTTGTACATACAGAGAATGTAATTTAAATTCATCTTCTATTTCGACAATAGCCCGCATTGTAGGTTTCGACGCTGCGTCATATGGGGTGTAATTAGGCAGTCAGACGCAAGCCGAGCTATTGAGCGTATACATGACAACACCCTGTCGCAATGCCGTTTTGTACCTACTATTTGTAATGTGGAACTTAGCAACAGAGATGTGGATTATTTCAAGTAGTTCGAAATTATTTCTGAGGTCTGAAAGCTGATATATAAAAGTAACATGAAAAGTAAACGCATCACATCCCTATACTAAGTTCGATGACTTGTGACGTGAGTGCCGAAAACATTAACATCGCACACACAATTACAACCAGAAATATTAATTTTCCTTGGGGAGTAAACTTGTGTTCCCGCCGGGAATCGAACCCGATACCTCTGCTTAGAAGGCGAACGTGCAGAACTAAGCTTACGAAAAGTTCGCATTTCAAATATTTTTAAAAATGTAGGAAAATGTGGAAAGAAATGTGGAAACAGAAAATTGAAAATGTGCACCAATTTTCCAGCATTAGTTTCTGAAAACAAAAGCATATTGTTCCTAAGCTCGGGTTCTTTTATTCGGAGGTAATTTTAAGAGTTAAATAAAAACACCATAAATTCTGGATATAATGGTAGCTCAGAGATAATCTCCGGTATAAAGATCCCGGCCGCATGGTTTTATAAAATCTTCTCCAAAGTAATTGATATAAATATTCTGATTGTGAAATGGTAAATGAAACGGAAGTGTTGCTATGTTGCTTTAAATATTATTAACCAGCCGTGCCCCGCGGCTTCACTCGCTATTATCAAGCTAAAAAGTAGCCTATGTGTTAATCCTAGGTATATTGGCTCTATTCTCTAGGCTCATTCCAAATTACATCCAAATCCGTTCAGTCGTTAAAGCGTGAAGAGGGAACAAACATACTTACACACTTACACACAAACTTTCGGATTTATAATATTAGTAAGATAACAATTTATAATATTAGTAAGGTAAGTCTTTATTTACAGTACAACAATTATAACAACATATATAATTGTCAAAAATAAAATTGCAATGTACTTGTAATACATAGTTGGAAGGTTAGTTGTATCAAAATTGTTAAAGTGATGACGAGATTACAATAAACCTTTGTTTATGTGGTAGTTTTTTTTATTAAAGATATAAAATATATACGCTTTCACACCCACAGCCCCACATTAAGTTCAATGACTTGTGTTGTGGATGCCGAAAACATTAACTTCACACACACGAAACACACCCTGAACCAGAAACACAAATTTCCTTTGGGGAGAAAAGTGGTGTTCCTACCGGAAATCAAACGAGATACCCCACTTTGCTTTGAAGACGACATAACTGAGTCAACGGGCAATTCTTAACTATTTATGTTCTTTGAAATGCTTATAATAAGTTTACATTCAAAGTTAGGAGCTTTAAAAAGTTGCTAACTTACTATATTACATATTGAATGTCCCTTTTTATATATATATATATATATATTTAAATACATAGGTATGTTATTTATTTATTTTATATAATTATTTTATGTATTATATAGTAATATATTACTTGTTTATGTATATTCATACTGTATTTATGTCATAGTATAAGTAATGATATTTATTAAGTTAATTAGGTATTCCATTCAGCCATTTATTATACCCCGTCTATTACATTCTATAGTTCTCTCCATCCGAAGGTTGCCTGGTAGAGATCGCTATTAGTGATAAGGCCGCCTGTTGTGATACTTTACGTATAAGCTTGTTTGTTACCTTTGTTTTATCTCATCTTATAAAGTGGATCAATAAAGTATTATCTATCTATCTATCTATCTATATTACCTTGTAGCGAGTTTAAACATTTCTTTCATGTTTTACACCTTTCGTGTTTTGGTCTTTCGTCAACTTTACTTTGTTTGTGTCGCATTTAATTAGATTTCACAACTTTTGTTTGTTTCTAACATTCTTTTATTATTTTGAATTTCGCTTGTTTTTTTACATTATGCTCTTTTATTATATGAGCTTTAGATTTCTGATGGAAAATGTCGATGCGGTCGAAGATGGAGCATGCTTGCACAGTAAATACCTATTCACTCTCTTCTTGAACAACCCCATATTATACTTTTCGGGAAACACAGTAGGCGGCAGGGCGTTCCATTCCTTTGCAGTTCTCATAATGAAAGTGGAAGCGAGCGTTTCGTACGAATGGTCGGTATTTATACCATTAGAGGATGCCGCATTGCCGACTGCCTGTATATTCGGTAGTAGAACGGTGATGCGGGAATAAGATCATGCAATTCGTTTGAACACTCTCCGTAATGCAATTTGTAGAAAATTGAGAGGCTCGCTACTTTTCTCCGATGATCTAGACACTGTAGTAGAGACTCAACTAATGCATACTTATTGATGAGTCTCTTAGCTCGTCGTTTAATAGATTCCAAAGCCTCCAGCTGGTACCTGGCTAACCCATCCCAAAGGTGGCCACAGTACTCCATACAAGACCGAACTTGCGCTTGGTATAAGATAAGTAGTTGACTTTTTTTTATGCCCGATAGGCAAGCATTTGATCACAATCTCACCTGATGGCGAGTGAAACGCTTTGAGCGAACTGTAGGTATGTCAACCATATATGGATGACGTTTGACTATTTGTCTTACTTGGTGTGAACTCGGACGTTATGTATAGCTGATGTGGCCTGACTGACCACTATAGAGTTTAGGTTAGTTTTAATAACAAGAGAGACTTATTAATTTATATATCTATTTTTGCATTTAATTCACTCCCTTACCGCTTTGTAAAAGCTACCTAACTAAACAACGCGACGTATATTGCTGGCTTAGGTGGATGCAAGCCCAATTTCTAAGAAGATGTTATCAGGTTCGATTCCCGCTAGGAACACAAGTTTTCTCCCCAAGGGATATGTGTGTTTCCGATTATGGATGTGATTGTGAGTGCCATGTGAATGTTTCTGGCACTCACGGCGCAAGGAATTGAATTTAGTGTGAGGCTGTGATTACTAAAGTTTAAATTTATCATTTTATTTCTAAACATTGCATAGCTGTTACACTGTAAAACACTGCTGTATCTTATTTCTTTTGCTGCTAAATTTCAATCACAAAAAAAAACTATGCTTTATACTTTATTATGCAACGTTTATAAGGTAGCGGTTCGTATCTATATTTCAAATATATTAACTCTGTATAAATTATCTACAATAAACATGTACAGAGTAACTATTAAATCACAGAAACAGACACCAATGATAGGAAACAATTATTAATATATGTTATTTGGTCATAAAATAGCTATCAGCATAGTAACAAAGCATTTATATATTTACCACAAAGTAAATTCCATCGCATCGGCCAATCGTCATCGGAGGCGTTGAACGTAATTTAACCAAAGATTAATAAATAGTTTCTACTTAACTTCAGTGCGGAAAACGTGATCCGAGTTTTTTCCATAAAAAGCTAAAAACTGATTGTTGAATAAAAAATATTCGGTAAGGCACACGCGTGGGAACGGATGGCGGCCGCGGCCGTAGCTAGGACAAGTAGTGACAGAGAGTATATATCTACTGGATAAGAACTTTGATTTTAGCGTTTAAGATTTAAACAACTTTTTTTTATTCAAGATAGGCAGACGTTTGACCTCTATCTCACCTGATGTAACTGTGATGATATCTGTTTTAATGTTAAATACGGCTTAAAATAAATAATATCGACTTAATTTGATGTCGACTAGTTTGGGACAAATTAGTTGTCCTTTAGCACGATGAATGAGATGTGTTTTTACGTGTTTTAAGGCGGAATTAACATTAAGATAATGTATGTAAGTAATACACAACCAACTCTAATATGCTAAGCTTTAAATGCTTAAGGAATATAAAATGTATAATTAATCATTTATGTCGGGGCATGATTTACGCACGTTATGCTCTATAAAAATACTAATTAATACTTCGGAAAACCTATATTTTTGTAACCTATATTTCGTCCACTTAGTAAAATGTGACTAAATTGTTGAAAAATAGTACATTGTTAGTGAAGGATTGGTAACCATATTGCATGCCGATTTGTGATAAAAGCAAACACAATACAATTCCGTTACAAAACAATCGGCTTATCCTAAACCGTCTATCATAAATACAAAAATATTTGTAATGTTTTTTAGCTTTGACCTTCTTTGATGAACGTAATGAGTTCATTCTTCTCACTGAGTTAGGTAGTATTTTAGCTCAGTTGTGGCAAGTAATATTTCTGTAAAAAATTATCGTCAATAACTAGTTATATTCGTTTCTATATTATGGGGATATGATTTTTAACAATTAATTTTTCAATTGCTTGACTCGAATTGATTTTTACTATTCAAGCATACGTTAGTAAAAATATTATAATATTAACAAGTAATATTAATAATAATTGTTGAGCAAACGGTAAGAAAAGAAGTCAAAGAGACTTATCCAAGATTTCTTGACTCAACGATAGTCAAGAAAATCGTGTCACCATTTTAATTGGACATGACGAATCAAGTTTGCTGGAAAAACTGGGCGGGTACCTATATACTGTATACGGAGGCGGAAGTCACACGTTTGCCGAAAAATTATGAATACAGGGACCTAAAAACGAATGACTATAGCTATATACACAGTTTTTCACGTAGATTAAAAAGTGGAAAGAGAATACTCAAATACTCAGTAGATAGTAACAGCAAAGTTCTTGTTACTAATTTATTTCGGTTAGTAGGATCAGCGTGACTGCAAACTATGATGAACTCAAGATTAATCATTATTGTGGTTTCACATAAGTAATAATATCAATGTTGTTATTTTTTTTTACATTATAATTCAATTAAAAATAAATATAGCAGTATAAAATGGCCGCAGTTTCATCATCGATAATAAAACTGAATCATTAAAGTAATAAAACAAAACGCATCTCTAGATCAGCTATAGCAGACAGCCGGTCGCCTGAGTAGTTAAATCTTCAATAAACGATTATTTTAATACCTCTGACTCACAATCGAATATCTTTTAATAGCACCAAATCTTTCATTATTGTATTTGCGTATCGGACAATTGTAATCGTGTCTAACGACTACTAAAACATGTAAAACTCTCTATTCGATTGTTCCCACAGCGCGTGAGAACACCAAATCACAAAACTGACTAACTGTTTAGCAATTAAACATTTAAAAATGGCAGCGACAATAATAGCGGGACGGGAGCGCAGGTGTCGACTGTCGGCGTTCTACCCGTCGAAAATCGGTGATAATCGGTCGAAGACTTCGGTTTTTCGGGAAATCGGTGGTTGATCGATTTTCACAGCGGATAATGCACGCACGTGTCTTGATCAGACTCGACATGAATTTGACACACTGTCGCTTGCCCGATTGAGTGATATTTAACTGGGCCGCGACAGGTTGTTTGTCGACGGTGAGAATGGACCATTTATTAATTTAAACTGCCATTTATTCAGACAATGGTTATACAATATTTATTATAATCTATGATCTCTTAGCATTAACATTTAACTAACAGCGCGATGCTGATTCACACTGAATGTATTATTCAAAGATACGATAGGTAGTTCCTTAAGTCAATACGCTCCTACCTCAATAACTCGTCAAGTGAAGAGCTAGGTCGCTAAAAGCTAACCTAATTTCGTAATGCCTATTAGGTATTACCATTTCTTCAAATATTTAATATAATTTACTTTCATGTGCCTAAATATGATAATACTTCGCGAACATAGCTTTGTTACAATCAGATTACCCTTGACCCCTTTCGTTCTTTTTTTCCGCATTGGTGGAATGTCTATCATGCAGCGGTTTGCTTAGCAGCATATCTGGACGGCCTATGGTAGAATGGGGTTGGGGCAATTAGATCATGATCAAATGGGGCAATCAAATAAGTTGCTTGCCTCTGAACAAAAATTGTTGTACCGTACTTAATACTGATTTATTTAAGGATTAGCGTTCGACTGTCGAAGAGATCGACGATCTTACCAAGCATGCTAGGCCTAATTTGTAGTAAAAAAGCAAACAAGGAGCTGACCTTTTAACTCATCTTTATAACGTTCTATAAAAAAATGTAAGTGAGCTGTTCAATGAATTAAATAAAGCATGCATGAAAAGGCAGACTAAACTACTGACACAATTCTCAAGACCTACGATAAATGCGAGACGACATTTATTAAATACCAGAAAACATTATAAAAATTGAAATTACTTCTCAAGAAAGCTATTTAGCAGCGTGACGAAAGCATTTGCGTAGCAAAAATCCACAATCACCCTTCAACATTTGACTACGGCACTTGACTATGATAGTTTCTATTATCGGTTCTCACGAGAAATGATTCAGTGGCATTCCGATGAAATGTCCACAAAATTCTCGATCAAATGCGAAAGTCGTGCATGTCCGTCGATCGTCCAACCAAAGCCTAACCGATCGCTTCCAACTTTTTGTAACCGCGAGCTCCTATTGAGAAACGAGAAACGACCAACAATTGTTTAATTAGGCGCTGTCTAAGCTTATAATTTTCCGTACGTTCTTGCTAATTCAACTTAATTTAATAAAGCCCGTTGTTTGAGTCAATAGATAGAAGTATTATTAAATAACGGCGTTCATTATCATCAATATGCGCACAAAGCAGAGGACATTCGTTCCGTGTTATTGTTTCACATTCTGTCACTGCGAGAAATAGAATCTGGAATAAAAGGAACGAGGGTGTCGACACGCCGTTTTGTTTTCTAATCAACAATGGAGGAAGACTTTCGACGGTCAGACAGACCTCATACTGTGACCCTTTGGAATATTGTAACGTGCCTTGTTTTGAACAAATTATTAGTCTGGTTTAGCATAGAGGGGAGAACAAACGGTCGTGATTCCTGTTAGTGACTGTAATGTTGGATGTTAACAATGATTTATTTATAGTATACGTGAGTCATCGGTAGCTATTAGTTAAGCATATTGTCTTACGGGATCTTAGTTTGGAGCGCAGCGAGCGTCCTCTCAGCTGGACGGCTTTGCGTGTTTACAAACATTTTATAGAGGTGTTATGTCTAATGGCTTCTTTAGAAGGTACAGTTGATTGTTTCGTTGACAATGATTGAGTGTAGGTGTCAGTGATTGATATGAAACAATACGATTCGCTACAGTTACATTTCTGGCTGTTATTTCTTATTAGTACATTTTAATTGAAAATGCTAACAACGTTTATTATGCGCACTGCAAAGGAGTGGAACTCTTTGCGAGAGTCTGTTCCGAGATAAGTACAATTTTGAAGTCTTCAAGAGTGAATTGGTATTTTCGAGGCAAGCGCGCTTCATCGTCGACCGCATTATCACTTAACATCAGGTGAGATAGTGGTCAAACGTTTGCTTATAACAGATAAAAAAAAAAAAAAAGGATTGCTCTGAGCACATGTATGGACATTCAATCGTTTGAGAACAAAAGCCGTGGAGCGCAGTGGCATAACCCAAATCATGGGATACGCCACGTGCTTCAGACAATGCTCGTATAGTAATATTGTCAATGTGTTGTTCATATCTATGTTTCATTAGTTATAATCCAAGTCCAAGTTTGACCCTTAAATATCTAAAACTCCTTTCCTAATGCTACCTCCATAGACCAAAGAAAGCTTCCTTGAAAATTTCACAATTCAATAATTCACAGCGATACGATGCGACGCGACGGTTACAAATACCTAGTAAAATAATGTTCATCGAAATATACTTCACTCGGTTTTTAGTCTTTGGTGTTAATTTGCTCGTCAATTAATGCTCCAATTTATGTAATGTCACGTTGGATCTATTAATATAAGTACTTAGCTATCAATCTCTAACGCAAGTTCAATGAAATCATCAGATAACATCTAGTTCAATTAGATTTCAATATAGTCGTATGCCGACTTTATAAACAAACATAAACGCTTTCACACTTACAGCTTAGATAAGCCAGTAGGCAGTTCATTATTAGTTTTATTATTTGTGACAGGCTAGTGTTTGACCACTATCTCACCTGATGGTAAGTGACGAGTTACAGTAAAAGTTTACAGCATATTGAATAACATGGCATATTGAAAAATAAAAATGACATGTGCCCAAAGAATCACTCACTAAAGAACAAACAAAAAACAAACGCATTCATACTCACGGCCCCACACTAAGTTCAAAGATTTGTATCGTGGGTGCCGGAAACATTCACATCACACACACATTACACCCAGAACCAGAAGCACAAATATCCCTTGGGAAGGCATTTGTGCTCCTGCCGGGAATCGAACCCAGGACCCACGGCGCAGAGGGTGGACACCTGTCCACTGCGCCAACTGGGAAAAGTTGACTCTATATTATAGCTTTTTATGTCAGATACGCTAGAAATGTATACTACCCTGACGGTAGCTACGCAAATCCACAGTGATCCCGAGAGTTACATTTACAAACTAAAAAACTTATATAACGCATAAATAATTAATTGTGCACTTAGCCAATAGCCTATTTTCAACTTCAAAAAAGGAGGTAATAAATTCGACTGTTCGTTTGTTTTTGTATGTATATTACGCGATATCTCCGC
This sequence comes from Lomographa bimaculata, assembly GCA_948107665.1. NCBI lineage: Eukaryota > Metazoa > Arthropoda > Insecta > Lepidoptera > Geometridae > Lomographa > Lomographa bimaculata. The sequence continues at coordinate 8,786,353 of OX403600.1, read as the reverse complement.
AAATATTATGAATCGATTTTGATGTTTTTTTTTGTCTGGATGATTATACTTCAGAGTTGGTCCCATATAAATTCAATCGAAAGCGATGGAGCTAAAACCAAAATATAAGCGGTGAAGTCGGTTTTATTAAGCTTTGCTTGCGTTTAATTATCAATTAACAATTGATATGTATTTATTGTAAACTTAACATTGTTATTTATTTCAAAACTTTATTCCATGATATTTATATGATTAATTTCTTCTACACAGTTTTGTTTTCATAGACAATAAAAACTTTTCTAGTAGTCACTTTCATAAAATCGTTGTTCAACGTAATTTTGTCCCGGAAACAAAGGGCAGGCAGTTAGGCCAATGTCATCGATTGTTACTGCATACAAAGCGTGTAACAGTAAAGCAGGACAATTTTATTGTTTTACTGCTTCCACTGCTCAGCTTCTGAAGCCGCAGGAGGTAGCACCCTAAAATATTGAGTAAAAACTAAAAATACGGGCAATTAAATAGATTTACAACCGTTTATTTGTTTCCCAGAAATCTGAGAGTCGTCACTTTTTTGTTCTCATGACGAATTTGTGATGATCGGCCGCTGTTGTTTATACAGTGAAATTATAAAGGCTTTTGTATGGAGAAAAGCATTATATTTATGACTATGATTGCTTTATTGCCTTTGCTCGTATATATGAGTGTCTGGGATATTTTCTTTCACACAGCATATGATAATAAAATAAAAAGTCTATTGGATGCCTGAATCTTCATTTCCGTTCCGAATAGATATGTGGCATGTGTAATTTTCCATATTAATACTTGTTTTGTATCGGCATACTATACATACTCGTCCGATAGAAGAAAGTTGATAGAACTAAACACACAAACACAAACGCATTCACACTCACAGCCCCACACTAAGTTCAAATACTTGTATCGTGGGTGCCGGAAACATTCACATCACACACACATTACACCCAGAACCAGGAGCACACATTTTAATATCCCTTGGGAACTCACGTCACTCTAAATCTAAAATGTAAATTTAGACCACGATTTCAATTGTAATATAAAACAACTCATGTCCCGCGGCTACGCTCACGTTAATTAAGTTAAAAAGTAGTCTATGTGTTAATCCTGAATATTAGCTAGTATCCTGAGTATTAGTGAGTATTAGCCCGTTTTACCATCTAACAAAAAGACAAACTGTCTAACGTCATCCATATATGGTTGCCATACCTTCAGTTTGCTCGAAGCGTTTCGCTTCTACGTTTATTATCCGTACAGCGAAGGAGTGGAACTCATTGCCCTCGTCTTTGTTCCCCGAACAGTAGAATCTGGGAGTCTTCAAGTCAGGAGTGAATAGGTACCTTCTAGGCAAGCGTGCTGCATCTTCGGCCGCATCATCGCTTTCCATCAGGTGAGATTGTGGTCAAACGCTTGCCTTTAGAACATAAAAAAAAAACAGCCAAATCTGTCTAGCTGTTCCAGCGTAAAGAGAAAAAAACATACTTACACACTAACTTTCGGATTTATAATATTATTATGATAATAATAGAGTTCACTACGCGTTACAGTAGTTATTTCTAGTTTACTGTAATGACTATAAATAAAATAACCTTTCATTACTGACTTCCCAAAAAAGGAGGAGGTTCTCAAGTCGACTGTATTTTTTTTTATTTGTGTTACCTTATAACTTCTATCCACGTAAGCCGATTTCGATTTTTTTTTTTAGTTTGAAAGATGTTGCTTTCTAATTGTTCCCATAAAAATTTGATCAAGAACTGATCAGTAGTTCTTGAAATATCATCAATAATGCCTATTTTGTGGACTTCTTTGACGATGTTCTCGTTTAACCGACTTCAAAGGTTACCTCATAACTTCTTTCGTTGTGAGCCGATTTTGATGATTATTATTTTAACGATTATTTGAAAGCTGGTGCTTTTCTTGTGGTCCCATTGAAATTTGTTCAAGATCTGATTTCTAGTTTTTGAGTTATAGTCAATAATGCGCGTTTAATACATTATATCTAATCAAGGTTCTGAAGATAAAGCGGTGAAGTCGGTTTTTTAAAGCGTTGCTTGCGGTTAATAATTTAAAACTCAGATACAGATACAATTCATCTCTTTGACTTCATAAATAAAATCTTTCGGTATGAACTTAATTTCATTCCCCATTGCACCTTAATAGCCGGACCTTAATGCACCCCTGGCAAAAATATTGATTATATATTTTATTTTATTTTAAATGAACCACTGAAATACCAAATCAAATGAAATCAATATATTGGATAACAAACAAACGCATTCACACTCACAGCCCCACACTAAGTTCAAAGACTTGTATCGTGGGTGCCGGAAACATTCACATCACACACACATTACACCCAGAACCAGAAGCACAAATATCCCTTGGGAAGGAATTTGTGCTCTTGCCGGGAATCGAACCCAGGACCCACGCGGCGTAGAGGGCGGACACCTGTCCACTGCGCCATCTGGGTCGTCAAAAAAATACCGTCAGTGAGACTTAATAAATAAAGAATTTTAGCCATGTACTTTCGTACCCTGGCAAAAAAAAATTACAAATTATTTTTTTATATTAAACTAGCTGACCCGGCAAACGTTTTGCAATATACATTATTAAAAAAAAGTGGGGTGGACCACCCTTAACATTTAGGGGTATGAAAAATAGATGTAGACCGATTCTCAGACCTACCCGATATGCACACAAAATTTCATAAAAATCGGTCGAGCCGTTTCGGAGGAGTTTGGTAACAAAAAACGCGACACGAGAATTTTATATATGTATTAGATAAACTATTTAAACGCCAATTTTAATACAAAAACAATTAATTTTTTCACAAACGTTTTCACCCCATTAAACACTCTTAGAGTTGAATTTCTAAAAATCCTTTCTTAGTACACCTCTACGTACGAAATTTGAAGGTTACATTATTTCTAGCTGAATTGTTTAGTATTTTCGTTTAATATTATCCTCATATCGCACTAATCACTATTTTCAGTACTATGCTACATCCAAAAGTATCTGCTATGTCTCTCTGTTCGTTGCTTTTTGGATAAATCGTTACTACCAATCAATTTTGAAATTTATATCCATCGGCTTCTTTTTATCCTGAATCTTCTTTAAAATGATAACCCAAGAAACCTCGGGGCACGGTTGGTATATGTTTTATTATACCCAATGTTACAGAAACAACAAAAAATAAATATACATTTTCTTTATTGTTCGCTTTGTTAGTTGTTCTCCCGTATGGCAAGCGTGCAGACTACAAATTAGTATCTACCTACTTAGGTATTTCGTTTTGGAGTGCAGAGCAGCTAATGGAATTGCATAATAAGATGTTAGATTTGTATGAAATATTTTTCATTTTCATGTGTAATACAAACTTCCGGGTGGGCACATAGATGTTAAAACAGGCTAGATTATATTATCGGGTGAATTAATAGTTTATCTACTTACTTACATACATATAGAAAACTGGCTGTGCCTCACGGTTTTGCTCGCGTTGATCAAGTTGAAAAGTAGCCTATGTGTGAATTAATAAGCTATGCATCCAAATCCGTTAATCCATCAAAACGGGACAAACTTTCAAAATAATATTGATTGATGCTTGTTACAAATATTGTATAGCCCTTTTTTATTGTGACAAAACGTTGACAATAGGGACAATCATCTTTATTACAAAGCTTGGGAATAAAACAAATAACACTGAAAAATATTTCAGACCGCTGCACTGGCTGAAGAATTTTAGGATGCTTTTCCACACTGAATTACAAACATTACTAATTTTGAAATGAGTTTATGTTCTAAATTTTAATGCTTTCATTTCATTAAACAAAGGAAACTATTAGCATGCAAAGATCGTAAGTAAGTACCTAGAGTGACTATTTTCTTTAAATAAGTGATATATGATAAGTGATATTAATAAGTGATATTTTTTTGGGGGCTGAGTCACCCACGTCCGTAGGAGGATACCCCTTAAGTCTGACTCCCTACACGTGGTCCCCGGGTGGTGCTAATCAGGTGACATTTGAGAGGTGGTAGAGCATTTGTGAGTTGCTCGCCTGGCTTGCTACCAAAGTAGCTTACCACCATCAAGTTGAAAGTCCACCAGTTTACCAGCTTCGATCACATCGTCACTTACCATCAGGTGAGATAGTGGTCAAACACTAGCCTGTCACAAATAAAAAAAAAAAAAAAAAAATATGATGTAATAATAGAGTCAACCACAATCCATCTATTGAATTGAAGCTTTGAAAGCTTAAGACGTCTCCATTAGTAACGCAGAAAATACCCTCTAATGTATGGACAACCGCACAATTAGGACCTCACGTAGCCTCAAGAACAAAGAGCTTCCAACTACTGTTCAGTAGCTGTTGAGACCCCTGTGATGTTGGTTCAATCGAAAACCACAAACAAGTCACTGGGATAATACCGGACGCCTTGCAGCATCTTTTCCTTTGTCTTGTCAGAAGCAAATTGTAGCTACCGATGGGTGGTGTATTCTCCGTGTGGTTTACCTTACCTGATGACAGATCGTCTCTTGTTATTGATTGCTGATTGAACAAAGCAATCGATGGACGTTGGTGTTGTGGCGGATGACGTATTAGCAAGTATTTTATATTTGTTTCACGGATGGTTTTGGTAGCATTTGTGATGATTTAGTGGGTGTGAAAGACTTCGTCTTTGTAATCTAAATTGCTCTCAACATGGACTAAGACGCGGGGCGCAGTATATAAGTACTGCGTATAAATAATATAAATAATGATAGCAATTATTTATTTAGAGATATAATTCTCTAGATAAATAATTGCCTACCAACATACCAAACATGATCAGCCTTTGCTGATACATACCTCGTGTCAAACACATCACACCGACTTATATTATTTGTGTGTGTGTGAGTAATTTTATGTTTTTAAATTTAAATACGACTGCTATATAAAAGAAAAAAGTTTGCCTGTTAAGATGTTTGTAATTATATTTGAATGTTTGTTACTCAATCACGCCGAGACTACTGAACCGATTAAGTTGAAATGTTGAACATAAAGGTGTTATAATAGCATAAAAGATCACATTCCTCATCATTGTCAACGCGGGTGAAACCGCGGGTCGAAATTAGTAAACTATATAAGAGCAGATATAATTAAACTAACTATTCATATATACATCCAAATTCGATAAATAGATGCCTTGAAGACCCCAGCTTTTTTATCATTTAGGTTTTTGTGGATACAGGCATGAAGAAAATAAATTCTCTAAGCCGGTGTATACACGAGTTCATTCCCCCATGCCCGTTTTACCATCTAACAATAAGACAAATTGGCAAACGTCATCCATTTATGATTGACATACCTCCAGTTCGCTCGAAGCGTCTTCCTTCTACATTTGTCATTCGTTCTGCGAAGGAGTGGAATTCTTTGCCTGCGTTTTTATTCCCCGAACGGTATAATCTGGGAGTCTTCAAATCAAGAGTGAATAGGTATCTTCAAGGCAAGCGTGCTACATCTTCGGCCGCATCATCACTTTCCATCAGGTGATAGTAGTCAAATGCTTGCCTATCGAGTAATAAAAAGAAAACTTTACTACAGGATACTTATCCTGTAGTTGACACTTGTCAAACACCGTTTTTTCAGAAATGTTCAGAAATGTTTTTTCTTTGTTCAGAAATGTTTATCTATAAATGATTAGCATGATACCATAATAGAGCAGTGCTATTATTTCTTCTTGTACCTATTTATGAACTGAATATTGTTATACCTTTAAATTGTTATCAGAATGATAAACGAACCAACTTAAATACAGAACTTAGAAGTCTCGTTAGTCATTTTCATTATAATACAAGAATGTCTTGGAACTCTTACAGGGTAGGCCTTACTTGCAATTTAAGAGGCTATTAATTTCAGGCAGCTTGCTCGTGAATATGTAAGCGCACAAAGTATTTAAAACTTTGTCCAATTACCACATATTTGTAACAAACCTTCGAATGGATGGCTTCCTCATACTGAAAACGTTTTTTTCTTCAGAAAAGACGATAATTCAAAGTGAATTTTAGCTTTATCTTTGTCTCACAAATTACAAAAATGTGACATAGATAATTAAACGCAAGCAAAGCTTAAAAAAAACCGACTACACCGCTTAATCTTCGGAACTTTGATCAGATTAGATGTACTAAACATGCATACTTGACGATATTTCAAGAACTACTGATCAAATCTTGATTGAGTGAGACACAAAAAAAAAATACAGTCGACTTGAGTACCTCCTCCTTTTTTGTAAAGTCGGTAGAAAATAAATTATGTAAGTAAACGCATGTATTATGTATAAATGATGATACGAATACATCACTACTAATAAATTTATTAATAAATAAACGCTTTTACACAGTCCCATACTTATTTCGATGACTTGTGTCGTGGGAGCGTGCAAATTTTCCTCAGGGAAAAAACTTGTGTTACCGCCGGGAATCGAACCCCTTGCTTAGAAGGCAAACACGCCCCTACTTAGCTTAAAAGCAGTTTTTACAGTATTATACATGTTTGGTATGCGTTACATAATGTTCAACTAAATAATAATACGTAATATTATTATGTACTAGCCTTGCCCCGCGGCTTCGCCCGCTATTATCAAATTAAAAAGTAGCCTATATGTTTATCCTAGGTATAAGCTATGTACATTTCAAATCTCATCCAAATCCATTCAGTCGTTAAAGCGTGAAGGGAACAAAAATACTTACACATTTACACACAAACTTTCGGATTTATAATATTAGTAGGATAGGATTTCTGCCTCCTTATATGCTTGACAATGATCTAGCTTATGAAGCATAGATAATGATATATGTCATTTATGTAAGTCTTTGTTGTATAGATATATATATAATTTTAGTTGAGTAAAAAAAAAAAGGAAGCATTGCTTTGAAAATGTTGTTTGCACATAGTAAGGAAAGAGATACCATAAAAATTCCCACCAAAGAAGAACCTTCAAGCCACCCAAGATCTGCCACACAGGCGATGGGCGTTCCAACGTCACATCATGAATGCACATCATCAAAGGAAGGTCTCCTTAAAAGGACCAGCCGACCAATTCAACACTAATGCATCAAACACTGAATGAAGACTGCTCGATTTCGGTATATTGACATTGACATTTATGCTAGTGTCATTGTGTGTGGCGTCAAGTTGAATGGTGTGCAGTAATAGGTGTGAAGTGTTCGACCATTGTTGTTTTTACACAATTTTTACAGGTATCCGCGATCGGTGAGATCTGCCAATGCTTGGTAGCTGATTGAACCGGCAGATAGGAAGAAACAAAGAGTTTTGGAATGTTTCTGTATTGACTATTGAGACATGGTTCTTTGTTGCGAATGATTTTGAATCTTATTAAAGGTTATATTATATATTTTATGTTGGCTTCGCAAATTATGTACATTTAGCCAGTCGAGTTATTAATATTTTTCATGTTTGTATAAGTTAGTAGTTTAAAGAACTAGTCATAGTTAATTCAATCATTCACAATTACAACATTGACACTCGTTTCGTGGCAAAACTCCATAGTAATATTATACTTTTCTATATCAATAGGCAGTATATCTAGGTATACAATACTTATATGTCAAACTATTTGATCTGCTCGTTGGCTTAGTCAGGTGGTGTTCGCCTTCCAAGCAGGGGTATTGGGTTCGATTCCCGGCGGGAACACAAGTTTTCTCCCCCAGGGAAAAAAGGGGTTACTGGTTCTGGTTGTGATTGTGTATGTGATGTGAATGTTTCCGGCACCCACGACACATCACAATCAAACTAGTGTGGGGCTGTGAGTGTGAAAGCGTTTATGTATAAGCGTTTACGTTTATTTAGAAAAGAGTGTAATGAAATTCTACCTTTTGGGTTTCTATTTGTGCTATAATATATAAACTACACTTAAATAAAATTATTTCTCTGGTCGTCGAGATGATGTGTTTGTTACGATTATATAGAACTAAGATTATATTAACTGCTTGGCATGTCTACGCCAAGCAGTTAATTTATAATCCTGATTGCTGTCTGATACATTTTAGAGTTATTTTATTTTTATGGTACTTAATTGAGTAGCTGCCACCCTGAATTAACACAGAGGCTAATTTAATTCCAGAATTGCCGCGGATTCGGGACAAGAAACCGCGGGGCGCAGCTAGTATAAAATAACTTGGCCCTTCCCGAAACAGAGGCGCTGATCATAACAATTACCAACCCACACAAAGTCCGTATTTAGAAATCGGCGCACTTGCTCAATATTTCACAAACAAATTGCTGAAATATCCTTGAAAACATTCTGAAAGTTATTTTCAGTTACTTTGTATGGCTTGGAATGTTTCCGAGACATTGCTACCCTGAGTTAAGCAAGGTTTGGCTGAGGGTGGAAATATGTTGCGAAAGCGCGTTTCATAATTATGTACGCAGTTTCAAGGTTCATTTGAATAATTAGAGTTTTAATTGAAAGCAGGTTAAGGATTGTTAATTCATATATATTTTAGAAAAAGAGCAGTATCTTTATAGTCGATCGAATAAAGAAAAAACAGGGTTTGTCGTGAATATACACGAGAGAAGTGAAACTTTTGTATAACAGGGAATCATTTATTTAATCATCACACACCCACCATTTTTCATCACATTAAAACGATGCGAATTAGAATTTCACGTAAAAAAGCCCTCACATAAATGTTTCAGTTTAATAGTTTTTTTATTTTTTTTTTATTTGTGACAGGCTAGTGTTTGACCACTATCTCACCTGATGGTAAGTGACGATGTGATCGAAGCTGGTAAACACACTAGACCTGGAATACGCAGGCTCTCAAGGATAACTGCCGGAACACCGTATTTGGCTTGGCGGCAAACTTTCAACTTGATGGTGGTAAGCTACTTTGGTAGCAAGCCAGGCGAGCAACAGCCCCACCCGGGGACCACGTGTAGGGAGTCAGACTTAAGGGGTATCCTCATACGGACGTAACATAGTTTTAATCATTCAACTTAGTCATATTTATGAGGAAAGCCATATGATAAAGATGGTTTGATCAGAAGTTGTTATTATAAATTATCTAGTGTGTGGCATTGTTGTATTGACAAATTTTTTTAAAAATTTGAGATTTTTCATATTTTACCAAATCTTTAACAAAGACATCCAAATTTTTTTAACCTCATACATTCCCACGTGTAGGAATGGTGTTTCTAAAAATATATGGTCTAAATCCATCAGCCTAGGCTTGCCTTGCAGTTTATGCCTTCGCATCTTGTGGATCTAGCAAAGAAACAAAATATGTATAAAAATGATAAAAACCTACAAACATTAACTTATAATAATTATTAATTTTTACTATCGCGCCATAACACTATAGTTGTTCCAATTTAAACATACTTGATCATAATTTATCACATGACGACACTTGATCTATAGACAGTATGTATTGTTAACGTGGTAATGTATCATGAAAACTGTATAGGAAGATAAAAGGAGATGAAAATTATGAATATTATTGTACTTTTTTCATAATAAAATACTATATAATAGCTGCAGTTGCTGTATATATCAAATAAGCAGACGCCTATTTAAAACACAACGGCAAATAATGTGGAACGAATTACAGGGATAATTCGTTCTGTACAATTAGAACGGACTATTTATAAAGTAATTATAATATGATAATAACTGCACGTTATTGTATGTGTGAACATAGATGCGTAAGTAAGTAAATTTAGTTAAGTAGAATTATATGACATTTCTTTGTACACAGCACAGTTTTTTGATTAATTCTAATAGGATAGTTAGTAAGTATATCTACTTCTGTCACAATACTTTTTTGTAATTTATTATTTAAAAATCTATCAACTGGCTATGTAAGCTAGCTATCTCGTATAACATATGTTATCCAAACTTAATCAGCCGTTACTAGATATAGGTACCTTCTAAACTTACTCAATGAAAAGATAAAAATATTAGCATAGAGAAATAATTATTCGTAGTATTGTGTTTGTGAGTGGTTAAATCATTATAAGACTAAAGGCTATGATAGGGCTCACATAAACATAATAATACAAGCAGTATCCCGCGGCTTCGCCCGCGTTTATTTAGTTAAAAAGTAGGTATCATGTAATAGTTACAGCGTGACGATAAAAAAACATACCTATACATTTACACACAATCTTTCTAATTTATAATGTTAGTGTGATTATAATAGAGTTTACTAAGTCCTTAGAGTAGTTATTTCCAATTTAATGTAATGACTCAACAATAAAATTACCTTTCATTTTACTACTCAGATACAAATTACATCACTTTAACTTCAAAAATAAAAACTTTTCATATGAACTTTCAATCCCCATTACACCACCATACTTCTGGAAAAATATATTTATAACATAATAATTATTATTTTTCTATTTTCCATGAACTACTCAAATACCAATTTCCATCAGTGTAACTTTATTAATAAAAAGAACTTTCGACATTATCTTCATCCCCCATTGCACCACTTTAATGCACCCCTGGCAAAAAATATTGATAATCTACTTTTCATATTAAATGAACTACATCCCTATAAGTTTGAAACCAAGGAACTTTCATACAAACGTTTTCACCCCATTCAATCCTCTTAAAGGTAGAAGGGGGGTAGAATTTTTAAAAATCCTTTCTTAGTACATACACCTCTTCGTACTAAGTAAATGTACCCTCCAAATTTAAATTCTCTACGACTAGCGGTTTAGGCTGTGCGTTGTATTTAAGTCAGTCAGTCTTAATAAAGATTCGTTTAGTATTATTTTCGATAAAACTAAATATGGTTCAAATGGGGTTGGCATAAAATCATCTTAAAATAATTAAAGAAATTTCTCTTACAATTTAAGGATGAATATGTATAAAAATATGTCATTAATAACATTAATATAAAGTTTACACACACCAGCTTACACTAATATAAAGTTGTGTGTGTACACAAAATTGTATACAAAATTATGAATTTCTTGAGCTTGCACGCTGACGGCGAACAATATGGTATCGATTTTTGCACCCCGTAACAAAGTCAATGTCAAACGGCAAACAAAGGCATGGAAATTAGATTGGACAAAGCCTTTGAGCTTGTTTTGATCCGATGACACTGTATTCCTGTTGTTGGAGAAAATATTGGATACTCAATTGTATATTTTAAGAACCATAATAGTGTAGTAAGTAATTCAGATGATTCAGATTTATTTTACACCGCACATAATCCGTAAGTTACTTACATAATTTGATATATTGTGTTTAAACAGCATCGGGAACCAACATGGCAATTTTCGACGAACTTATACAAAACTATTAACTCTGTCTTCCTCGTTTAGAAACCAAAAATAATTTAGGATGTTTTTACGAATTGATTATCAAGATTCATATGGTTTTATTTTTTCGAATATGCCAATTCTGTTAATAGGCTCGGTGTAACATAAACATAAACGCTTTCACACTCACAGCCCCACACTAAGTTTGATGACTTGTGTCGTGGGTGCCGGAAACATTCACATCAAACACACCAGGACCAGAAACACAAATTTTCCTTGTGGAGAAAGCTTGTGTTCCCACCAGGAATCGAACCTCATCGAAACGCAGAAATACTTTTTAAATAAGTTGTATATATACTACTTATTTAAAGAATCATTAAGTCAATTATTGATTTGGCTAACTAATACTAACACAAAATTATATGTTGTAGTTATTGTAATATTTTATAAATCTTACCTAGACCGGTGATTTTTATTATAAATTGAAGTGAGTTAAATTTTGTTGGCATATTTCCTCAAACAATTTTAGGTAGCTAATTGACAGGCTGAGGGTGAAACAACCCTCCAGCTTTTGCATAATGTGCACTTAAAAGCTCCAGTAATTCAATTACTTGAACAGAGACTCCATTGTTTATGGGTTATTTTATCGTTTATTGGTATAATTTTATTCGTTAAACAGACTTACAACTAACTTGATAGGCAAGCATTTGACCATTATCTCACTTGATGGAAAGCCCAATGCTTCATCATGCGGCCGAAGAATTGGCATGCCTGCCTAGAAGAAACCTATTCACCCTTGACTTGAAGACTGCCAGATTATACCGCTCAGGAAACAAAAGCGCGGGCAATGAGTTCCACTCCCTCGCAGTACGGATGATAAACGTAGAAGCGGAACGCTTCGAGCGAGCTGGAGGTATGTCAACCATGAATGGATGACGTTTGACTGTTTGTGTTGCTGTATAATTGTATTAATGAAAATATTTAATACTATTATCCCTAAAGTTAATTTGTGTCGTGTAGTTTAATACTTTAGAAATTATTTGTATAAGTTTTAAAAATAAAAACTATGTATGTTAATTAAATTAAAATTACTATGTAATTATTTTTATACTAACATCAAATGTAGTTCATACAAAAATGTTTTGAGCTACTAATAAGTAAATATAATCGATATTTAGTAAAGTACTGATAGTATGTACCTATGTATATAGATAATATAATTTTTGTTCATTATTATAATTATATCTAAAGCAATAACAAGTGTGTAATATTCAATTTAATAGAATTTCCATTTCCCAATTTCTATTATGCTGGCCTTTGCAAAACGTGTGGGAATAAAACTTACCATCCTTATCTAGTACTAGCTGCGCCCCGCGGCTTTGCCCGCGTAAGCCCCGGACCAGCCAGAATTCGGGGTTAAAAAGTAGCATATGTCCTTTCTCGGGCTCTAGACTATCTGTGTACCAAATTTCGTTTAAATCGGTTCAGTAGTTTTAGCGTGAAAGCGTAACAGACAGACAGACAGAGTAACATTCGCATTTATAATATTAGTAAGGATTATCAATAACAATTGAACTGAACTGAGTGAGCGTTTGCCTTCCTAGCATTGGTTTTTTGGTTCTGGTTGTGATTATGTGTGTGATGTAAATATTTTCGGCACCCACGACACAGGTCTTCAAACTTAGTGTGGGGCTGTGAGTGTGAGAGCTTTTATTATTATTATTAACTTGTAGTTAAAAATAGGGGCTCCCTGCATTTTACATTTCTTCTGCTCTGTATTTCACAAAATAAAAAAAACTTCATCCCCTATCAATTTGAGAATAGTGAAACGAACTATTATAATTTTAATAAAAATAATAATAAAACCAAAATGGCGTCATTTTAGGGGTCGAAATAATCAGGGCAGTAATGGTCGTCGTTTATTTACTTTTTGCGATTTATGCATGGGGTCGTTGGCTAGGGGTGGTAGCTAGGGGTTGTAAATGTAACATTCAGTCATGGCTCGTTGGCAAGGGACGCTTTGTTTGGGAATCGGTTACAGTTTTGTAAGGGTGTTCAGGGCTATTGAACAGTTACATTAAACTTGACGGCCTTAGTTTATGGGTTATGTTGAATTTTCAAATATCTAACCGAGTTTTAGCTGCGTTATTTCACATATTTTAACGAACACAGATAGTACTTGGTGTCTGCCGAAAAATGAGGTTCCAGTGACTTACAACTAGTATACTCAAGGAGTAACTGACGTTAGGCCGATCATAGCCAAATATTAATCACGAGTAGGTGGAGAATATATTCTTCACCTAAACTCTTCAGAAAGAGTAAGTGCCTATGTATAACTTAATTGGAAAAGGAAAATATGATTATATTATGATACAAGGGAATGTTTCTATTTTTCAGTGTGATTGTGTGTGTGATATGAATGTTTCCGACACCCATGATACAAGTATTTGAATTTAATGTGGGCTATGAGTATGAAAGCATAACACTACTCAGGGGGGAATATAGGAACTCTTTCCCCCCTCCTTTCTCCTGTAAGAAACAGAAAACAGACTCGTGGCGTAGAAAGCAATAGAAAGCAAAGGCTTTCAAACTGGGCTGAAAGAATTGTAGTGTTACTTTTAACTCTCAAAGCTATGAATAAAAAAAAAATATTAATACCTTATTTGTTAATTTATTTTGATCTTGAATAATGTTCTGCTTCCATGAGTCTATTTTCCTTAGTCATAAATGGACAGGCGTTTCTGAAAAATAAGCTAACAACAAAATTAACAGTAATTTAACCTTGATTTATATTTGATTAGCAACAAGTCTCACTTAAATATATACGTATAATATTGGAATGTATGTATCATATGATCTGTTGTATGTCTGTTTCTGTATTGAATTCTTAAAGTTTTTGCATAATAATATACATGTTTTATATTAAGTTTATGTATTATATTTTCATATACACATATATATATTCTTAAAATTAATTTTAGATTTCTGAACCTTTTCTTTATTGTATAGCTTCATTTATTGCACGCCGATAATGACAAGGATGCATGGAGGCAAACTGCACAGGCTCTTTCTAGCGATTACTATAATAACACCTAGGTTAAGAAAATTATGTATTAGAAATTAAGAATGTTTTTTTAAAAATGAATGAAAAAGAATGCGCCGCCGAGTTTCTTGCCAGGTTCTTCTCGAGATGGCTGTAATTTTGCGAATCTGGCAATAGATTCATTAACTTTCATGAGTGCCTCTTTAGGGCCCATGTGAATAAACGATTTTGATTGATTTTGATTTTGATATATCTCCTGAAATAGCAGAAAATGCTGTAGCATTAAGTCCTCCTATGTACATAGTATTTGTGCATGAAGTTTTTAAATAAATAAATGTTCAATAAGTACCTACTTACGGTAAAACTGTGATAAAGTTCTTAAAAATCGCATAACAGGTCTTATTAATGAAAAAGTGAATATAACAAAGTAAGTTCATTTATAATTCATTAATAAGGGGTTTTTTATTTTTTTGTAGATATATTGACTTGTTCAAAATGTACAAATCGCTCAAGAACCAAAAATAAAATTCACGACATTAATTGTCCCAATGCTAAAACCGGAAACAGTTAAAAGCAAACGTCGATGAAGTCCCAACAAACGGTGACTTATTGCATTTGAGCGATTGATTAATTAATCCCGTCTGCCTATATTAGTCTGAGTTCTGGATTAACCAGATTATTCGATGTGCATTGAAATGGTACAGTCAGTTTATCAGACAACCATTGATATTGATATATTTTATATTTCAGAAATGTATTTAACGTTTTTACTAAAAATAATTTAAACGTAAGCAAAGCTTAAAAAAACCGACTTCACTGCTTATATTTTCGATTTCACTTGATCGGTTTTGATAAAATGTATATGGGACCACTTCTGAAGTATAATATTATACCAAACAAAATAAACATTTGGGAATCGGTCCACAAATGGGGGAGAAATCGGTGAACATACATAAAAAAATACATACAGTCGAACATAGAACCTCCTCCTCTTTTGAAGTCGTTAAAAAATATGATAGAATCCCCATTGTTATGGTAGTATTAAGAAAGAAGACAAATAATACGCTTGCTTGATGGATATGCAACACTTGCCAATATATCTGCAGTGCGAGCATGACAGTTACCATCAGACGAGCTACTTGCTCGTGATAGCATGTTATAATAAATACCTCAATATCTGGGATGTTTTCATGATGTGGCAAAATTTAATTTTACATTAAAATTCTTTTCCTAAGATTTTTTGGTGTTACTGAAAATATGAATAGTTAGAAAAGTAGTCTAAATATTTATTTTAGCCTTGATTTATAGCCCCTTATAAGAGGTATTTTTATAATTAATTACAAATATTGGGCGCACTTTAGTTGGAAAGGGTAGATTGAATTAGCAAGTTGGTTTTAGTGGTTCGACCAAAACTCATTGTTTCAGGTTTTCCTTGTTTTTCCTTTCCTCTCTTCGTACTTACCTATTCCTATAAAAAAGGTTATTCTGTTTTGTTAGTTTATTTAGTTGTTTATGCAGAGTATAAGTATAATCAAAATAGCTAATAACAATAATCACATATCTATATTATATTTCACGTATTAGCATTGCAATTCAGAGAGTCAATGCAGCCAGCATGATGGGAACGCTACCCACTGGTAGTGGGCTTGAGCACTTAAATTACCTATAGGCTCGATGTCTTGTAGGTAACTTGGTTCTTTGCTGTATATAGTTTTAGTTAAGTTTTAGGAAATATAGGCAATTGGCCCGTAGATAGATATCTATATAAAAAAATAGGTATGCTTATTTCGCAAGTGTTGGAATTGAAAGTAATTTCAAAATAATTATTATGATATCTTCAAATTCTTTTTGGTGTTTTATTTATTGATATTTATCAAAAATATTTTATTATAGTGATTATTTATCAGCTGAGATAGAGGTCAAACGGTTGCCTATCTTAATAAAAAAAGCAATTTATATTCCAAAATTGTTTCGATTGCTACTCGTTTCAAGGAATTGGCTAAATATATCAACACGTAGTAAAAGGGTTTTACAGTACACTTGTCTTAAGATAAATCATATTATAAATACGAGGACACCTAGCTCAGAGCTTGATCATATATTCAATAGGTGCCTAACTATTGTAAGCTGACCAGCTATTGGAATTTATGTGAGCAAATAAATAATTTTTCATATGTTCTAATAAAACAGTTTTTTTTATTTGATCGCTTGTTAATATTCTAGATTTATTATTTTATGCTTTATCAATTTATTACAATCTTCATTTGTTGTACTTAATTACACTGTGTGTTATTGTATTGTTATCAGATATCGTATTTATTCAAGCCCTCGAATCAACGCGAGAGCTTACGTTGACCGGAATTAATTTTAATTACAAACTGTTGTGTTTATTCAGGACCTTTGTGTAACTTTCCAAGCAGCTTTAATATAAATTTCCATATAGGTATTCAATTAAAAGATTTTGACAAGTGTATGCCTTTTCTATACATATAACATAATCATAACTATTCTAACGGTGTCCGAAAGATCATTTAGAATGAAACGAGTGTGTGGAACCTAAACATACATTTTGAAATGTGAAGTTACTTAATGTTTACATTACGAATTTCCACACGAAAAAAATAAGACCGTCTTAAGTTATCTGTGTTTTATTTGGCTATAATCAGACCTAATAAATTATCCTGCCTGACATATTAGGTACCTCGTCATATATTAGGTAAGTGTTTCGTATAGGAATAATCCGCAAGGCATCTACAATCAATAAAATCTGAAACAAGTTCGTGCATGGCGTATGATTTGTAGCGATGACGTAAACAAAATCGGTGACCAGATGCAGGAGAGCAGACTTCGGATAAATGTGACATCATTGTATCGGAAACTCAACGCTATCTATACAAGTATACTGGGTACCGAAGATACAATACCATTACCATGTACCCACTGAAACTATTATTGTAATATGTATTACTCTCTTTTGTTAAATACATTTTCATTCATTCATAATACAGCTAGAGAGCTGCACCTACAGTGTTGAGTTTTTTAACATATCTGGTAATTATCTGGTAGATATCTTGAAAAATCTAGCGGCAATACCTAACCATCTGAAAATTGTATATAAATATATAGAGCCGTCCTCTCGTTAGTCCAATTACAATTAACGCATAGCCTAAATCAGACATGATAGAAACAATTTACAACAAGAGAATTAAGATACTTATGTCAACTCTAGAAAAATAAAATACTCATGTATTTTTTGTAGTGATAGGACTGTTTTTGCAGAGGCCGCCTGGGGCAGTACCACACAATTGTCGGACATGAAACCGCTAAGCGGTAGAGTTCAAACATTACTGTATTTTGGATTGAAGGGCAATGTTTCCAGTGAAGTTACGGGGTTTAAAGAGATTAACATCTAATATCTCAGGGTGACGATCGCAGTGCTTTGCCGAACAGGATTTTGAACTAAGTTCAAAACTCTGGGTAAGGAATAGGCAAGCCTGTCGCTTACCATCAGGCGAGCGACTTGCTCGTTTCATCAATCGAATACCATATAAAAACGCCAACGAAACCGTTTCTTCATTTCCTTCTTATAGTGTCTTCTAAAGTGTAATATAAAATTTTGTTTATCAATATTAATCATCCAAAAAACCACCAAACCTAACTTTAAAACTTACAATTATATCTATAGAGCCTAAGTAAATATTTTCCGCAATTCCAAGCACTATCTAAAAACAAACAGTGATGTACTATTTAAACCGTAAGCCTACCCTATTTGGCAGTGAAGCGTCGTTAGCCAGATATGTGGTTTGGCGCGAGTAGATAACAGAATATGCGGGTGCAGGGTTGATGGAACCGACAGGCTTTACGTTTACAGATGAGTGTTTACGAGTTTAATTACTGTAGTTAGGGAAATTTAGCGTTTGAAACAAATAACGAGGTTTCATTTATGAAGTTAGTTACTTATCTTCCTTTAAGAACATCTACATGCATCTGCTGGCGCAGTTTAGTGCGCGTCGGTCTTCTAAGGAGCGGGTATCGGGTTCGATTCCCGGTGGGAACACAAGCTTTGTCCCTAAGTAAAATTTGTCTGGTTGTGATTGTGCGTGATGTGAATGTTTCCGACACCTCCACGACACAAGTCGTAATGTATGTTGTGCCGAAGTTTCGTGAGTAAGGAACAAGGAAATTGTAACTCCACTAAATTTTTCTTACAATTATAGTCACAGTCATATACAGTAAAAGAATGATAATAATTGTATTACCTAGTTACTTAAGTAATATATCCGGCGGAGCTCATTTCTATGCCATTACACAGGAATTTCCTAGTTTGGGTATAAATGTCTACAAGTCTGTAATATTGCCATTATCTGTAAAAAATGTTAGATATACTGTAGTAAATGTTAGACTAAGTAAGTTAAAAAAATTAAATAAATCATTCAAATCATTCAAGGAAATAACAATGAACTGGTCTAGTTGTCATAGTCAAAGTCATTTTACATTAACTAGTAAAAAAATATTTATTCTTCTTATTCTATATATAGCAAATAAAATGCTTGACGTAGGTAATATTTGTCCAGACTGTTGCAAAGCTACGACTTTTTCCTTTAAAAGTTTCAACACCTCGTGTTCCATCTAAATTACCGATCGTGATAAGTAGGAACAGCTGGTATCTCTTTTGTCTCAGAACATGGACCTATCCATTTTTCAAGGAAAAAGTTTCATATTAATTCAATTATACTTGGTCATAAATCAAAACTTTTGTGACTCAAGCGTTATTATTTAATAAAATAAAATAGTGGGAAAAATTGCAACAAACCCTCTATTAATAGCTACGTCGACGGGCAGAGCTGAAACTAAATATTATTTAATTTTGGCCGATTTATCTTCTCATGTTGTGGACTGTTTGTCATGTTTGTTCTTAAAATTTTTGACGTAGTAATCCACACGCCGTGTATAAAACCCAATAAAGTCTTTTAGTAGATTTTCCGAAAAACATTATTGACATATAAACTGACGCAAAGTCTACACATTATACATAAAAGGTATACACCCTTGTTGATATTTTCCCGTATTTTCACAAGGTACAACCTGCCTACTTTTATCATTACATTTTCAGAAAAATGTATGCGAAAATAATTAACTTTTCGTTCGCGCCGAACTGAGAACTCGCGCCTACATTATGCCTCATAAAGAAAAAAATTTAGGTTACTTGCTTATAACTTTTTTTATATATAATAATTGTTTGATTTCTGTATTTGTTGTTCAAGTACAGGATATAACGGATATTATGCATAAGATTTAGCGTTTAGTGTGAAGCCGTTTTTTAGATATACCCCGGGGGTAGATAAAAAAATATTTAACTCCCCACTTACATGTATAGTAGCCCCCTTAATATTTTCATTTATATAATTTTAAATGTCTTTTCTGGCTTTGGCCCGTAGTTTTATATACTCTATGAGAATTTAAAGTCATTCATTTATATTGTTTAGATGCCTCTGACAGACGGACGGACGGACGGTCAAAGTGCTGAACAACCCAAGTCAACTTAGAGATCTCGCTTCACTCGATCAAAAACGTAAACAGGAAATCTATTTCCGTACTTAAATGAAACATTGAAAGTACAAAAATACTCACATACACCCGTATATAATTCCTATTCTTACTCATTACCCTACAAGCCGTATCATTCGAGCCTGGCACGCGTAAAATCAAACTATAACACTAAGATACGTGTAAAATTTACTGTTAAAAATGAGTGTAGAAATGCTGATTAGATCCAGGTATTTAGTCGTCCCGTATTGAGTGGTCACATCTTTCCTAGAGCGTGGCTGATATGGCGTCATATCACAATTCTATGGTCGTTCGTTCCATTGTGATAACCGTTGAAATCATGTCATATGCCTAATTATAACATAGCTAATTTTGAGTGTGTTCAATCGATGGATGCGCTCAATCGCATTTGGGTTTCAGTTTGGTTTGCTTTTGTTAATACTTTTGATGAAAAGAATGCCATAGGCTCGGGATTCTGTTTTGTGAGAAATAATAAGACATGACATTTCCGTTAACGTATTTTTTATGCTCGATAGGTTATCATTTACCACTGTTACATGATGAAAACTGATGATGCGGCCGAAAATATAGCATGCATGCTTAGAAAATACCAATTCACTCTTGACTTGAAGATTATAACTCAATATTACACACTTTGAATAGCTGCTTTTAAAGGTTTATTAACTTACTATAGTCATTATTTCTACAGTCTAGGCTTAATTAGATTCAGTAATATAAGCAAAACAAATACGTTTCGGACTCTATTTAACTCATATCATTGAATAAGATTCCTAACAATCTTGTTACACGATTCCTATCGCTTAAACCATATATGTCACTTAAAAAATAATAGATACCCACATTGATATACTTGTAAGTATTATACATCGGAAATATCAATCAGATTTTTGAATTGGAGAGCCATCAGCCATCACTCTTTGACCTTACCATACGCAATAGATGAATGAATAAACAACATACAATCACAATACGCCCCACAGATTCGCTCGCGTTTATCAAGTTAAAAAACAGCCTGCGTTTAACACGAATAATTCTAGGTATTAACTATGTTCATTCCAAATTTCATCCAAATCTGTTCAGCCGTTATAGCTCGAAGAGAGAACAAACATACTTACACACAAATTTTCGGATTGATTATAGTGTGATGCGAAATCATGATAAACATATCCACATTGACATAATTTGTGTTGATAATAGAAGGGTAAAAATACCTTTCAAGAGCATTTAGCTTCGATACATCCCTTCAATTGTCTCCTCAGTCTTGTCCGATGATAGATCTCACTTACATTACAACAGGTAACTCAATGGAAACTACCGGTATTACACATGGGAACCACCAATCAAAGGTTTGACGTTTCTGAGAGACCATCACTCTTTGACAGAGCGTTATGAGAGTCGTCAATCATTGCCTCTCTTGAAGGACTTATTTTTCTTTTCGTATTTAAATATTAAATGGATTTATTTGAATTTTTGAGGCTATAATTTATTGCAATGTAGTTTATTGTTCAGTGGAAAGTTTAATTAAGTAGTAAAGTAGATGACTTTACTTGATCTGATATAATACAGTATTTTCCTAGATCTGTTTACTATACTCTAGAGCATTTATGTAAGCATACATGAAGTATAAATTTTATAAAATCATCATTTTCGATCTTGTATTGGGTCTCACGGAGACTTTTGACGCCATCTATTGACACATTTAGGAACTTCTGTGTTAAATTTTTTAATGGAAAAACAAATAATTTAATCTTACTTGGGATAATATTCCGATCTTTAGATTTTTCACTAAATATATTTATTTTCCCGTTGTATAACGGTGGAGAAAAACACCTTGTCCCGGCATGTTCTCGAGTTAGGTTTGTTTGTTTTGTTGATGGATGTAATATATTGTATCATCCACCATCCCGCACTAGCCAACGTAGAGGATGATGTTCTAGAGTTCTACATTATCTCCAAGTGAGAGAGACCTCGAGTCCCACCCGTGGGAACAAGGTGGCCTGATGATCAATAAACTATGATACTATCTAAAATACTCAAAAGAATTTAAAGGTCTTCAAAAACTGAACTCTCCAATTCTGAATAATCAAATTAATATTTTCGAGAAATGTCAACCAATCAATCAAAATCGTTTATTCTCATGGGCCCCAAAGAGGTACTCATAAAATGCCGGAAGACCGCGTTAAATGTTAATGTGAGTTTGCACAAACTGAAATTAAAAGTGACCTAATTGAAGTTTGCTTAGTTAGCACAATCCACATCAATATTAAGTGAAATTGAAAAGTGCATTTTACATCGACCGTTAGATTTTTATTTGACTAACAATTTTTTTTTCATTTTATCAAAATAAATCGTGCATTATGTTCTTTTGTAATATTTCAGGCTATTTTGTGTTTAGTTCTATAAAATGTATTTTCTCAATATGAAATCGATTTAATGTGAGATATAGGAGTTGGTATAATACGTTATAATGAAAATAAAAATATTATGTAATAAAGGCCCAATAAAGTTGGAAACGATCTTACCCATAAGTTATATTTTCATTAAATAGTTGGGGATCAACTGTAGACCCATGGATACAAGTGAAATTAACCTCTACAACATGGATACAAGTGAAATTAACCTCTACAGAGTGCTTTTGATAGGCCAAGTGTGCGTGTTTATTAATCTTTATATAAAATATAGTATTTTTTGTGCCCAGGAACATAATAATATAAAATATACCAACGCAAATGCGTATAGATTTTATATTCTTCCTTGGATCGGTACGTTCCAATAAATATTTGCATAAAAAACAAATTAAAACTTTTGGTATATTGAAAATGCATATTATTCTTAGACTGACTTTACAACCTATATAACATCATTAATTTCACGGAATTAATTTAACATTTAATCACTTTTAAGATTACTACCATAAAAAAGTATCTACAATACTTTATCCTTAATCTCACAAGCAAACAAACGTATACGTCAGGATCATCAACGTCGTGACATAACAATAAAAATTGAACGTTAAAATTAATTATTCGCTATCGGCACGCTATTCTAATAATCATAAATAACTGCTTCAATCGGATCAAACGCGGTAGGTCCGCGAACAATGTGCGAAACATTAAAAATATCAACAAAGGACTTTTGACTTTCATAGTACATACTACACTACAACAGTAAACTAATCACTCACCACACTCTTTCTCGCACGAAATTGGACTCTACTACTCTGTTCATAAAGTGCCCGGTTTCAAAAGTGTACTGTATATTTTACGTGGGTTGTAGTTGTCGCTCGCGACAGCTGGCATACCATGGAAAATCAATTTCCACGTGAGACCGGCGGATGTCACATCTGCGCCAATGTAGCGCCTGCATCCAAAATATGCGGCGATGTGTGAAGGAAAACGTGGATTGGTAGACTGGATTAATGTGTAATTGGAGCGGTGCTACTGTTTAATTAACAGGAGCTTGTGTAGATTACGGGAACTGTAATGGTTTTTTTAATGATATATAAGTATTTAATGATATTACTGGCATTCGACGGATTGGAATCGACATCGACACTCATAAGTAAATTCATATATAACATTATGTTATGTTATGTGACTATGTTGTGTTATGTGACTACAAAGTAAGTCAAAATTTTCGTGTTTTAAGCCGAATATAACATAACATAATGTGTAATACTCACGATAGTTTTAACATTAAAATCATATATAACACTTGTGCTAAAAGTAATACTTATAAAATAATATGTTTAGATTTTTTGTGTTAGTTGAAATGCCCATTGGCTTAGTTGGTGCGCTTTCTCCTCCTTAGGATATTGTTCGATTCCTGGTGGGATCACAAGTTTTCTTCCCAAGGGAAATTTGTGTTTCTGATTTTGGGTGTACAGTCACATGTGTCATGTGAATGTTTCCGGCACCTATGATGCAAATCACGGCGGACGACACGGGGTGTCTGTGTGAATACGTTTATGTTATGTTAACTTTATGGTGTCAGTAAATAAAGTCAATACCAAACTATAATATACGATTATTTTCAATATAACGCTCTTGCTACACATATCACATATCAATCGCCGTGTTCGTGGGCCTATAAATTGATAAACTACAACTAAAAACTTTATGTCCACTCAACAAAGTTCGGTCATCATCCGTGGGAAGACAAAACGTTCCGTTTGATTACTCAAACGTCACATTATTGACAAGCAAACCAACAAAAACAGCAGTAGTAATTTTCCGAATCGGGCCGAGACCACACAGGGGCGGCACTCAGTCGGCGAAAAACGAAAGCTACCTATCACCGTTTCGAATCGTTTTAACGCATACGTATAATCGGTTGTGAGTCGTTCTATTTGTTTTAAGTTGGCCGTAGCCGGGATTTTGAATAAAAACATCAAAGGGGGTGCGTATGAGTAGACCCGAAGGAGTAATTATGATTTGTCTCGGTTTAGCGGAAATAGTTTGTGTCGCTTTTAATCGCAACCGAATTCCGGGAACGCGCTTGCAACTTCTAACGTTAAGTTTAGCAGACTTGGCGGCTACATTTTAGAACCAATTATTTGGGAGGGCTTATTTTATGA
The DNA here is from genome assembly GCA_948107665.1 of Lomographa bimaculata. NCBI lineage: Eukaryota > Metazoa > Arthropoda > Insecta > Lepidoptera > Geometridae > Lomographa > Lomographa bimaculata. Next base: position 8,761,878 of record OX403600.1, on the reverse strand, counting down.
CTTATTTGTTCAAATAGCTGAGTCCCTCAAGGTGGTCACTGCACTGCACGAACTTAAAATTCCTCATCCTCATCTAATCATGGATGAAGCATGAAAATGTACGTGTGTGTGTTTTGCGTAGCGTACTGTCTTAATAGTTGAGAGACTACTAAATAGTTAGAACGTTATAGTTCTGACATAGCTTTTTCAGACCTTGGTATACTATGTATAGCTTGCGAATACATGTGCTTTCCACGCGTTCTTAAAATATAGGGCATTTGTCAGACAGACGGACAACGAAGTGATCCTATATGGGTTCATTATTATCCGATCGTGCGACGCAAAGGAGGGTAATTCAACAGCCGCATCATTGCTTTCCATCAGGTGAGGTGGTGATCAAATGATTGCCTATCGAGTAGAAACAAATGTGGTTATCAGTCTACGTATGAATGTTTGTTTCCTTTTGAGGTAGGAATGCTATTAACTATTAGTATTGTATTTATTATATAAATACGTTTTTTATGTTTCTGCTTTTATAGGGATGGTCGTAGTTCAACAAAATAATCAATATTATGAGTTATATTTTAATCACATCTAAAATTGCAACTTTTGGCTACTTTAATATTTTATACATACGGTTAAATTTGTACAGATGCATAAAAAAAATTGTCTTCATGACTTAGAATAATTATTTAGGAGCTATGGCATCACACGTCTGGTAAGCTGTTACATTATTACGTATGTAGAAAAAGGACTTATGTAAAGCTAATCTTTGTTGTCACTAAAAGCTTCAAGTGACCCAAATTCCGGACTGGGTTAAATTTCTAAGCTACTGTTTAGTAACCAAGAGACGGTAGAAATTCTTAGGCTTCTCAGAGAAACCGTTCGTTTGAGACATGACTTTCGTGACATACGACAAGGTAGAAATGTTCAAAATTGTATGTCGTTGGTAATTAAAATATCTTGCAGATTTATGAACAATAATGAGCTATTCAAATAAATTGTAAAGTCACCAAAAAAAAATTTGGCATCTTTTTTTATATGTCGTTGAGAGACGAGACGACCAAGTAACTCGTGAGTCAGCAACACGCTTGCCCGTTACAGTTTTAAACTTATGTAATTCGAACTTCAACCTATTACTGAGAAACAGTCATTCTAGGTCTAGCGTACTACCCTTGACCACTTCACCCTAGTAAATGGTAGAAGCATTTCTAGTACTTTTACCAATTTGATTCACCCTGAAGAAGCTTGACTAGAATTTCTATTTGAATTTTAGAGCGAAAACGAAAGGAATGTTCTGATTAGACTGATTTCCCTACACTCATGCACGTACACGAACTATTAACGTTTACTAATTCAACATTATAACACTCAACTCAAAGAATTACGAGTTTATTACGAGTGTTGGTAAGTGAAAATAAGGCTTAATTGTTCTGTATAATCAATAATGCCAGTTTTTCACTTACGTGGCGAAACACTTACCATTACCTCCTATATTTCCTAGAATTTATAGTTTTTATAAAAGACTGACGTATTAAGAGAATTAACGCCCATTCGTAATAAAATCTAATGCAAAACAAATGCAAATCGGCATAAACAAACGAAAATAATAGGGACTGGTTTAAGTTTCTTTTTTTTTTCATTGGTAGCCACTAAACTTAAACCATTCCCTATCATGTTAGCTCGTTTATCCTGATATAATTTAGTTTTTTTTAATACAAAACCTATTCAAATATGTTCGCATTATCCCTATACCAAGCTTGTATGAAACAACGATGGTTCCTATCATCCTTTTATTTTTGACTCACCAAACTAAGGGTACCCTAGTTGGCTCAGTCGGCAAGTCGGCACCCGGCGAGGATCACCGTGACGTATCGCGATTTTCACGCATCCATCCCGCCGCCGCGACTTGCCTTTGTCGCAGAGGAAATTAACTAGTTATATAGCCGTGTATGCACTGTGCGTGTGTGCGGGTAGCGTTAGCAGATAAATATTTTAAAATATTGTAAATATACACATAAGGACTTAAACCTCTTTAATATAGATTTTTTATATAATTAAATCATTAAAAATCAATGCTATTTACTTGAAATGTATGTAAGTTTCTGGTATAATAAACAACTGTCAAACAGCATTTTTATTATGCTTAATATATTTTTTTAGGTACTGCAGTCATTAACCAAGTGTGGGTTGTGGTACTTGTCAATTAGACGACTTTGATAGTGTTTCAGTGCGTAAAAAGCTGTCAAATTGATTTATGAGGACGCAAAGATAAATACTGTATGGCATAGGCTGGTGAAGTTAGAAATTAGATATAATTATAACATATAATCAACTATATATTTTTGCACCGCTATTAAACGAATTCACAGTTTATAAGATTGTTATGGTGGGTACGTCTGTTGAAGAACGGGAGAGAGGCAACATTTATTTATTTAATATAGCACTGCCACATCATACATATTAAAATTAAACTTAAAATTAACAACAAGGGCATTTTCCGATATGCATGACAATTTCGGCGTGCCTATCATTTGCCAAATGTACCTATCGTTAATCTCTTCGCCACCCCAGGGACAAGACGCTCTGCCTGCATATAGACAAAATCTAAGATGTATTCAATTAAAAATGATTAGATTCACACCCCCTAAATACATATTTTGGTATATCCTCGTTTTACCATATATACCATACAATAGGTGAATTTTTGTTTATAAATAAGCTAAATGGTATCAGTGACACTCTCATGTCCCATGTGTTAAGTACCGCAGAGTGTACTTTTAACTGTTTTTTATAATCTATGTCAATTGAAATTGATATAGTCCAATTTAATTCGCCAACAACGAGAGGAAATCCTAACAAATTGGTTGTGAACATGGTTGCCAACGATATTTGTCATAAATTGTATTTTTTTTTGCTAACGGTACATAAGCAGTAATCAACCGCCAGTGTGCCAATGAAGGAACACCTATTGTTGGAAACTTGAATGAAAACTTCTATTTAAGTAGACATGGGTATATTTTTTTATTTTTTAAAATTATTTCCAGCAGATGTGTGCTTTTGATTGATCAGCCTATCAAAAATGCTTTATTTTTGGGAACCATGAAATTACATTTCTCTTGATCCCTGAGGCGCTATATTTTTGACTCCTAACTGTATGTTAATTAACCTTGTTTTTATTATCGTATATTTGTGGTGTCCAATGTTCTAGACGAACCATTATAATCAAACCTTGCATAATATTCTATATTTATAGAAGCTAAAACCAATAAAAATGTACCATATCCAAAGTTCAAGGAATTACCTATCTCGTGAATTGTGATCCGCGAAAACTGCCCGATAGCTTAGTTGAGAGCGAGTTCGCCTTCTAAGCAGGGTTTCGGGTTCGATTCCCGGCGGGAACACAAGTTTTTTGTCCAAGGAAAATTTGTGTTTCTGGTTCTGGTTGTGATTGTGTGTGAGATGAGAATTTTTCCGTCACCCACGACACAAGTCATCGAACTTAGTGTGGGGCTATGAGTGTGAAAGCGTTTTTTGCACATAAAAACATTATCTATATACACAAAAACCAATTGTTCTGCGTTATTCTAACAAAAACTCGAGAACGGCTCGACCGATTTGATAATTGTCAGGACATGGTTTGTATGTAACATTTTTTTCTCGAACGGAAATTGCACCCGGGCGAAGCAGGGGCTAATCACTGGTATGGTACTATAATATCTCAAAGATTGCGAATAGATTTTCGAAATATATCGAAAAAAAGTTAAATATCGAAGTTTGATCCGCTTGTATAACCGTCATATTGCTCCGCTGAAAGCGCCTTGATAAATGATCGACTGCGGCAACAAAACCGCTAGCTAGATAGATATATAAATTCCTTGTACGAATGTTTCGTACTTTACAAAAGTAACCAACTAGAATGCTAATTTCTACCCACCACCCTATTTCTACCAAATCTAATAAGATTATTGATTTTCATGACGACAACATTTATGATTACTCTTTACATTCCCATCATCATTTTTTTTCTTTTATAGGCTAGGTTTTGATCACTACCTCACCTGGGTAAAATAATGATGTTGTTAAGGATCGTAAACGAACTAGGCCTAGAAAGCTGGCTGGCTCTCAAATATATTTGCCGGAACATAATTTTTAGTTATTATAGCTACAGATTGTTTTCCTATCGGTGATAAACTGTCCGTTCGATTAGTTGGGTGAGCGTTTGTCTTCTTATCAAGTTCGATTCCCGTCGGGAACACAAGTTTTCTCCCCAAGATTGTTTTTGTGTTTATTGTTCTGGTTATGATTGTGTGTGTGATGTGAATGTTTCCGGCACCCACGACACAAATCAACGAACTTAGTGTGGGGCTGTGAGTGTGATAACGTTTATGTTTTATGTATATGTTTATGAATCACGACTGGGTTTCGATACAGGTAACTAGTCAGGCGAGCACGAGAAATGCTCTATCAGCATGGATTTTTCACGATGTTATACCTTAAACAGAAGCTCAGAGCCGTTGTAGGAATCGAAACCGCGGCCTCCGATTAGAAGACGGGTTTCCGACGACGGCGCCATCGCGCCTTCTTGTCATAGCAGTTTTAAGCAAGAAGATGCTAAAGTAAGTGGAGATCATAAGCGGTAACATGTGCAACTTAAAATCCAACGCACCTTGGTTTCGAATCCCGGACTTGGACAATTACTTTCTAAAATAAAGTAAATCGCTGTACTAATGGTAAAGGAAAACATTGTAAGTACCAGTCTGTCTAAGAATTTTTATTATGTGGTACACATGTCCTAAAATAAATATTCTTTCTCTATACTCACAAATCGCATAGTTAAAGACTGCGATTCACCGTAGTATGGAAATGAAGAGGGCTGGAACAAGGGAAGGCCCTTTTGCCAAACATGTCTTACAATTATCAAATATATGAAACATTTCGTAGAGGGCTAATTTTTAAGATTAATTATCCCTACTAAGGAAGTAGGCATTAGTACCGTAGAGCAAAGAAATAAGATTCTGTTTCTTACATAATATTTTAACGGATATCGATCTCAAATAAAACCAATCACTTCATTACCAATCGCAAAATAAAAATGTTAGATTCATCTCTACCGTGGGAAACAAGAAGTCTTATTTTATTTTGCGCTTTAGAGCTGATTTTTTGCAAATATCGGATCCAAACGACGGAGCAATCGGTTCTGCGATTCAAGATTGCTGAACAAAATTCAGTAAAAAAATAATTACTAAATTTGGATTTCGTATCGCAAGTAACTAGTGCATATCATTTGGCAAATCAGGTTGTATGCAGAGATGAAACTCTATCTAGACTTTTTGCAATAACTGTTGGTTTAGTCGTTTAGAAATCAATTTAAAAGTTGTCTTTAGGTTGGTTTTTAATATCTGGTAGTGTAAGCGTTTGACCACTAACTCACGTGCTGATAGTGATATGGTTGAGAGTGGTAACTTACGCCTAGAATAACTGACTCTCGAGGATAACTGCCGGAACACCACTTACTTTTTTGTATTCACTTGAGTTGCCTGAAAGCATGATAACTATAGTAGGAAATGCCCAATATACAGTGCAATTTGTTTCCATGTTAGCATCAACGAATTCTCAAAATCATCGGTCAAAACTTTAATATTCCCGAATACTTCAGAAGCCTGATTGAAAAAGTTATGGTTCGACATTTGACACCGATGTCATTGCCAATTTTAATTTCAATTTTCCACAAATCTGATAGGGAATGGCATATTTTCGGATCACAATAGTGTCGACCTTATTTAATTTTCGCAATAATTGTAGTGCGTTGGAGCAGAAGGGTCGCGACCTTTATACTTGGAAGAGTGAGTTTGGAATATTACAATATTAACATAAAATAATATTTGAGTATTCATAGCTTTATACATCCCCGTTGTAGAGCTTCTTTTCGAATATCAAAAATGGTTGACATTTTGTTGATGTTTAATTAGCAGAATTGTTTATGATTCTAGAAATTTTCAATCAACGTGAAAGAAGCTTAAACGGACCAGGTAATTAATTAAGAAAGGGCTTCATTATTCATTAGTTCGGTTATAGACTCTTTATACCTATTATATTAGTTTCCAAGAATGTTCTTAATTTATATTCTTGGAAATTATTTTTCTAAATAAAATAGTTAAGTCAGCTTTTGTTGACTTTCAGGTAACATTTTAAGGCTGAATTTCCTTGACCACTATATGAACTAGGACCATGTCAGCTATAATGACACCATGATAATGTATTATCGTAGAACTAAGTGTTGTAAAGATTGACCATATCACAATTTAATGTCTTGCCAGTCAATAAGTCATAATTAATGCTAGCATAGCAAAAAATGCTAATGCTAATGCGATTATAGCTCTGTGGTAGCTGAGTGGGCCTTCGATCGGATTGTAACGGGTTTGAATCCTATCACGAACTTGAGATGTCAGTTTTAATGAAGTTGTCAACATGGTTCTGAAATTAAATGGTATTTTCTAATGCCCTCTAGCTACTACAGTTTTGTTGTGTGTCAGTACTCATACAGTTTTGTTTGGTAAATTATTTTATTGATTCAGTTAGTGCCGCAGCACGCTGCACCTCGTTTTTTCATAGAACAAATGCATTTTATCTCTATCATCAAGTTATTCCGATCCAGACTTATCATTCATCAAAGTAGTAAATTTGGAAAAACAAATAAAAGCTTACATTAGTACTTGAACACTCACTACTTTAGATCTGCCTAGCAAGATAGATGCTATAAAAAGCAAATTGCTATTTATTCACCAAATAACAGCAATATTTTATCTCATTGACCATGTAGACAGCATTTTTTTTTTATACTAGATAGGCAAGCATTTGAACGCTATCTCACCTGATGGAAAGTGACGATGCGGCCAAAGATGGAACATGCTTGCCTAGAAGGTACCTATTCACTCTAGACTTAAAGACACCCGGATTATACTGTTCAGGGAACAAAGACGCAGGCAATGAGTTCCACTCCTTCGCTGTACGGATGATGAACGTAGAAGCAAAACGCTTCGAGCGAACTGTAATAAATATTAAAGGTAGACTGATAACAAAAAAATAAATTTTTGGTTGTAAAATCAAATCATCTTTTAAATTAAGAGTGTACATAACGTCGTTTCTTTTCTGATAACAAGAAAACCAATGATATATAAGCTATAATGAAACAATCTGGGACGGCTATTGGAAAATGTGTTCTTAAAATCCTTGGAGAAGCCTTGGAATGTTGTTTTCTATCAAGAGTCGGGGTTGATACGAACTTATTTTTATGGAAATTCAGGCTTATTTCCTACTTGCTTTTTCAGTGTGATTATTTAGAAGGCTTCCAAATGAAGCCGAAATAATTGTCGATCTAGGCCTCGACAGCGCTATTATATTATAGTCACGCTAATTCCTGATTAATTTTAATTTAATAGTTCAAAATATGCATGAGTTTTTATCAAATGATTATCGGTCAAGGTTGAAACAAATTTTGTTTTGGTTGTTTGTATCCTAATATGTACAGGTATATTCTATACTCTTCATCAGGTGAGATAATGGTCAAATGCTTGCCCATTGAGAATAAAAACCCCCCGAAGAATGTTTAAAATTTTAATAAGGACACATTCTTAGGTAGTCACATTGTAATCGCATAAACAATCTTTAAGTAAGCTGAGATCTTGTTGCGCCTACAAAAGGAGGAAGTTAGTAAATTGATATAAATCTAGAATTGACCTTATTATTACCATCAAGTTTCTTGGGGCCCCCTTAACGTCATTCTCACATTTTGACAAACTTGGCATCCTCGATAAGTTCAGTCACTAAAGCAGTGCACACTTTCGACGATATAACGACTCATGTCTCTCGCCTCCTTCCAATAAAACTGGTTCTCTCTGAAGAAAAGAAACAATAAATTATATATCAAGAATATCGCCATGCAAAAAGTGATAATTTAAACTTATTTTGTTTACCTTGAAATGCACAAAAGTATTTCAAGTCTTTACGCAATCCTTCGACAACTTATTGAGCACTGTTCTTTTGAACAGGACTCCATCGACCAACAATGCGCCTATAAAAGTTATCGCTTGTTCTGTGCCTCGTTGCTTGGCGAAGAAATCTCTACAATGTTTCTTGAAGTCTACATTGTTAAGTGCGTACTTTGTGAGGGTATTTGAAGGTGAGAACGTCGTTTTAAGTTCGATAACAGAGCGTCAGGTTCCAATGGAAATGTGAATTGGGTTTAATCTCTAAATTCGATTTTGACTTTGAAGTTAAATTCATGTCTAACTGTATATTCTTAAAATAACAGATGGTACCGTTGTTTACGATATTAATCCTGACCCAATAAAAAATCAAAAAAATAAATATACAAAAGTATGTAAGAGATTATGGTTTAGATAAAGATTAGGTATAGTATGTATCTTTGATTTAAACAAACATGAAAAGTAGTGAATTTTTAATACTGTAATAGCATTCAAACAAAGAGGTTTATAAACGGCAAATAACACTAAGATTATCTGTATGATTTAAAAACATCAATATAGGTTCTAGACCAGTACATAATTACTTGTCACTTACATGCCCCCAAAACTTGCAATGCCCATATTTAGGCGTTTATTCAGTACATAGAACGATTTATCCATTTATCCATTGATTTTTATATGGAAATAGCTTAAGCAACTAAAGGACTAAGCTACAGCAATTTTGCCAGACTTTCCTTATAAATGGAGTAAATGAAGTTTTTTTTTTGCTGACGCTCTTATAATATATTTATATTTGACGACCCAGTTGGCGCAGTGGACAGGTGTACGCTCGTTGTGCCGTTGGTGCTGGGTTCGATTCCCGGCAGAAGTACAAATTCCTTCCCAAGGGATATTTGTGCTTCTAGTTCTAGGTGTAATGTGTGTGTGATGTGAATGTTTCCGGCACCCACGATATACAAGTCTTTGAACTTAGTGTGGGGCTGTGAGTGTAAAGACTTTTGTTTGTTTATTTATATATTTTCGAACCCTCACATGTACTTTCTAACAAAATGAAGGTTTACTTCAATATCACGATATTGCGCGTAGGTTTTCATAAATACGTACATGCTCTTCGCTTAAACGTAGGATCGTGTCATATCTTCGTGACAGCTAAAGTGAATATAATAATGCAATTGGCTTCATAACCTGGCGTTTACCCCACACAGTCTTATACGTGACATCCTGAACCTGTAAAAGGAGAATAGAAATGTGGGTCAAAAAGTTGCTTGTATGAATAGAGGAGGAGGAGGATGAATAGGGAAGTTGTGTAACTCAATGGATAAAATCAAATAAGTATTTTGTATCTGTTTAAAGTTCCGATTAAAAAATTTTGTGTAAGAGAGTGGTATAGCGCTTGTGATTTATATTAATATGTATATACTATCCGATTATTGAAATTTTTATACAGTAGCCTGCGGCCTATGGTCTGTGGCCTGTGTGCCTGCATCAAGAGGATAAAAAGTAGATAGATATCCTATCACACGTTTTTAAATTAATAATATTTTTGTGATAGTGTGATGCTAACTGCTTACTCAGCATAGTCTTGGTAATATAGTGGTATTATAACTACATAATGCTATAGAGTTTTCTTAATTTTGATTATATGTGTAACTCTATATAAGTGGAACTGTAATGAAATGTAATGAAATGTTTGTGTTAAGATACATAAGTTTATAATGTATCGTGGGTGCCGGAAACAATCACAAACACAATCACACCTAGAAACAGAAACACAAATTTATCTAGGGAAGAAAATGTTGTCCCCACCGTGAATCAAACCCGATACTGATTTGAAGCTAGACGTTCTATCGACGCCTGCGAGCATAATTTCTTTTTATTTATAAACTAGCTGTGCCTTTTCCTTTGCTTTATTCGGTAGTTTTGAGGAACAAAAAATCTATACTTTTGCATTTGTTTAACTGTTAGGCAATGATGAAGATTTTTATTTCATAAATATATATGAAGAAGAAAAGAGAAGTAGGTATTTGGCCAATAACATACTTGATAGAAAGCAATTATCACATTTATTATATAAGTAGTAAAGCAGGACTATAAAGCCACACAATACTCATAAAATTATATTTTTCTTTGATTAAATTCTTGCTTATAATTAATACACATAAAACAATGTTCTAAGCAATAGGTTCTGAGAACAATTACTATTATAATGCGCAAGGAGTGGTTTAATAAGCAAGCTCTAATGGAATCGATCAATAAACCAGACAATTTAATATCTGTTAATTATTAACTGAGCTGGCTAAACAAATACGACATCAATCTAAGATTGAATGATGCTAAATCACAGAGTAGAGTTTGGATGAACAATAATTATTGGTTAAAACTATCGTGAGTATTACACGTTATGTTTCAATGTTATATTCGGCTTAAAACACGAAAATTTTGACTTACTTTGTAGTCGACCAGTTTCAGACAAATTAGTTTTCCTTCATCATGATGAGTCAGACTAACGATAGAATACCGATAGGCTTACGACCATACGTCGATGACCGAAACTCTGCATTCTGGACTCTACTAACTTAATATCGCCAATGAGTGTTTTTATAATTACTTTATAATATTTATTATTTTATTAATAACGTTGATTACTTCTATTATTCTTGCATACATTTTTTCAAGATAACATAGTGGCATAAAAAGAGATTTCAGTGTTTATTTTAATGAGCTATTTCATTCAGTTTAAGTTTATATTATTATATCCACTATTAATCGAAAGTTACGATTGTGAAAGACTCTCAATTTCTCTGACTTTAGTCCTTATTAAAACGCCAAAGACTATTACGTTATAGATATAGAGCATGTTTTTATCCTATAACTACGGCAAAGCAAAACAAGAATTTTTGGACTCATCTAGGTTTAGCTGGACCATTAGGATCCAGTTAGAAGTAACCAAGTAAAGCAATTTTACTATACATAAAAACTTACTCGTTCAAAAGAGAATGATGCAGCATTAGTTTTTCTGAAAACTTGGCTGATTCTTTTTTGTTTTCTTGTAATTGTCAAGGCAAGGTTTGTATTTTTTTAATCCTACGGAAATGGCACTTGGATGAAGCCGGAGCTAATCACTAGTGTATAATAATTGCGGAACGAGGATTATAATTCCATTCTATTTAAATCTGTGGCAAATTAGTTTTACTACAAGAAACAACCCCAGTTCTGCCCTATCGGCTTTTTCTATCAGCTAACTGACGAATATGACGATGAAGAGACGAATGTTGATAGTTTCGGGGAAATGTGTGATGTCTAAACTGTTAGAATTCTAGTAGGTATGAGATATTTAATAATAATTGACATTTGATTATGATAATGATTGGCATTTGTAGTAAAAGCCTCATATCAACGCGCGGTAACTGGTAACGCCATCTATTGGTGGCTCTAGTAGTTTAACTCATTTCCATACTTTATTAATGAATGAGATAAATTGATAAATTACAATTATAAAAAATTGTGAGGACTTAATTGTCATTGTTTTGATGCAGCTTTTTATTGCCTCATTATAGGTATTAAAAAGTTAAAGAACGTTACATAAATGCTTTAACTAAACACGTAGAGAGTTCACTAGTATTAATGATTTTATTTATATTAGAATGGTTTAAAATTTATTGCTTGTTTTTAACTTAAAATTACACCAGAAACACAAATGTCCGTTTTTAAAGAAAATTGTGTTTCTACCGGGATTCGAACCCAGGGCCCGTGGCAAAGAGAACAAATACCTGCCCACTACGCCAATTGGGCCGTAAACTACAAATTTAAAATAAACATAAACGCGAAGTGATTGTCGGAGATACACATCACACACAAAATCACACCCAGAACCAGAAAAACATATTTCCTTGTAAAGAAAATCGGGTTTCAATCGGGAATCGAACCCAATACCTGCTGCTGAAGGCGGACCCGCAACTAAATAAGGCAACGGGCTGTTCCACTGAACTAACTAATAATTTAGATCAAGTACTATTTTAAACGCTATTAAAGTTCGATGAACCTAGATTATTTTCCGTCTTTAGGAGTACGTATTTGAATATCAAACCGTTAAAATAAGACATCACAAGCACCGTCATCTTACCTAATCGGGATATGTTGTCTCGTCATCTCCCAACGCCCGCGTAGCCTGAATGACTTGCAACTACCAGGGCACCAGGAACGCTAGGGTTAACACATTTAATGACGGCTCATTACGTGTTGTTAGCCCAACTACGTTAACGAAGCGTCGCCAAAAGCATTGGCCATGCTGCGTTTGGACCTCACTGTGGCATTAGAGAGGATCGGTTACATTGTCATTAGTGTGCATGCTGTCGTTATTGTGATGTTATGGCTTGTCAATCATCGGCTTTCTGCTTGGATATTACCAGGTTTACAAAATTTCGTTTTTCAGTAAACTGCTCACGTAGCTCAGTCGGCTTATAGTCACATTCCGGCGATATAACGTACGTATTTTATGTAACCAAGTGCTCTGTTAATTCAGTGAATAAAAATGTATCTATTATTATTGTTATTGATCGAGCGAAACGTGAATAAGTGTCAGCACTTCGCCGTGCTTCAAAGGGCACGTTAACTGTCGGTCCCGGTTGTTAGTCGTAAGCCAACGGTCGTTAAGCCAAGCCAACAGTCGATAAACCATATCAAATTATTAAGGCGGCTTGAAAAATCCTGATACTAGGACTGCTCACTAGTCTATACGACAAGCAAGCAAGCACTTCGTCCGTCCGTCTGTAAGAGGCATTTAGCGTTAAACCATACTAGCGAATAACTTCTAAGACTAGATGATAAAAACTAAAATTACTTTACAAGGCGAGCTTATCCTTATGTAAAATAAAAAGCTTATATAACCGACTTTACCGCTTCATTAAATACGCATTAAATACGCATTTACTTCATTAACAACTTTTCAGATCTTGATCAAATTTAAAAAGGACCACAAGGGAAGCATCAACGCACAAATAAAAAAAAACGTCGAAATCGGTTCACCCAAAAAGAAGTAATGAGGTAACACACATAAAAAAATCCAGCCGAATTGAGAACCTCCTCCTTTTTTTGTGAAGCCGGTTAAAAATTAAGAAAATTAAGATGATTGACAAAACTGGTAACCTAATGAAATGTTTAATATCACAGCGTTAAAAAACTACGAAATACATGTAAAAACAAGAAATTTAACATTATGAGCTAGGAAATCTCACACAAAACCTCATCTGAGTCATGTTTTATTTGACAGTGGTTTTCATATGAATTCACAAAGACCAGCCCGACTTATCCCACGCAAAGGCTTTCTGTTTGCTCCTGAACTATGTAGCTGTAAGTAAATACCCACAAGCAATATTACTTACTCCTAAATAAACAGTATCATCATTATATTATCTGCCTTTAGTGGTAACCAATGGAAAATGCAATAAAATATTGTATACTTTATGATAATGTTTTAAAGAGCTGAATCCGACTAATCATAAAATTAAGATTTTGTTGTCAGCTACTGAATTGGTATTCTTTTATTTATTTATTACCCATAAAGAACATTACTTATTTATTTTATAGTAATGTACGTTATTTATTTTATACTGAAAACTATCATTTTACCTTTAGTGGTAATAACACGAATGGAAAATGCAATAATCCTCTTAGGTAGATAATTACATTTAAGAACCGTCAATAAATAAATCTCGTAAAGTAACACTTACTTTCAAAGTATTTACCTCTTTAATCAAAACCTACTTACATTCCTCGCATGAAACTCATTAGTGGTCCATCCCTTCATTAGCATTTACATTCTAACTAATTAATTAAAGGCTTCACTCAGGACGTGGTCATACATCACTTAGCTGACAAATGTGCCCTCTCCATCACACCAGATAAAATATTATTAAAACAAACAAACGGACAAAAAATATTGCTTTTCGAAAGCCGAAATCAATGTGCGGAGAGTACATCGCTGTCTCTATCGCTGACTTATCGAAAGGTCAAAACTGCTGTACCAGTTATAATCAAAACTCCTCTCTGTTATGAAGCAGTTAGGTATGTTTTTGAATGGTTGTTGTTAAGATAATAGGCACGTAAGGTCGATCAGTTCTGTAGCAGTAATTTAATGTAACAGTTAATATGACAGCGGGTCTGAGTTTACCAGCGGGTCGCCTCGCATCATATTTATGCATTCACACCTGGAGGTCCCCGAGTTTTATATTGTGTCTTGATACGATAGAACACGATGATGGTATTTATGTTGGCATGTTAAATATGGACTATTAATTACTGATTGTGTTGCGGTTCTGTTAATTTATTATGATTTATTAAGTGGGTGATTGATGCGAGATTTATTGATTTAGATTTTCGTTGTACAAATAGTGATAAATGCGCGTATAAGCGCGGTATTTATCCATATGCCTGTAATTGTAAACAGTAATTACTGCCGAATCATTAAATTCTAATACACAAAAAATTCTAATTAAAAGAAAAATTCTAACTATTTTTATTAACCTCGACGTTTCGGCCAACTTGGCCGAAACGTCGAGGTAAATAAAAATAGTTTTTTAGCGCGATTAAGTCCCGAGATATTACCTAAACTATGTGTTCGAATCGCGAAAGTTTAAAAATTACAAAATATTATACATCCAATAGGTTACGTCACAATAATAAATACTAGCTGTTTCCTTTTTCGTCACCTTAATCAGGATAACAACAGCTCAAAAGGCATATTTCTAGTTTAAGACCATATTTACGTTAAATCTTGTTTGGAAATTTATAATACTTCTGAAACGTTACGTTTGGTAAGCATATTTTATTTATTTTTATTCATTACATCTAATTAAAACATTGTTACAATTAAAAAAGTATAATATAGTCAAGAAGGTGCAAAGAGTACAATAATCTGTTACTATACATTCATATATTTTTCGGGCTGTCTATACATCATTATGATTAGGTAACTCCAATTTCTTAATAAAGAAATACTTACAAAATACCAGACCGGTGAGAGGAATAAAGTTAATAAACGTAAGGGTAAAATCCAATAAGGAAAATACCAAAAGAATTTCCTTGAACCTGTAAGTAATATAGTTTCTTTCCAAACCTATGATACTCTTATTCTTGTTTACTGCCCATTACTACCTATTGCACTTGATTTTTTTTTTATGACAGATAGGTAAGCACTTGGCCGCTATCTCACCTGATGGAAAGTGACGATGCGGCCGAAGATGAAGCATGCTTACCTAGAAGGTACCTATTCACTCTAGACTAGAAGACTCCCAGATTATACTGTTCGGGGAACAAGGATACGGGCAGTGAGTTCCACACCTTCGCCGTACGGATAACAAATGTTGAAGCAAAACGCTTTGACCGGATATGAGGTATGTCAACCATATATGGATGACGTTGGTTTGTTTGTCTTGTGGTCCAATTATAGAAAGGGCAAGGAGGAATCAACTGGTGTAATTCGAGTGCACACTCTCCGAAATGCAAGCGTTACTGTGTGGCAAATAGAGGGTTGTAAAGGACATAATTGATTTCGAATTATTGTGTTTTTTTACTGTTACATGCATGCCTATTACAAAGTTATTACGTGACATACTTATGAAAAACTTTTTGAAAAGGAGCTGCCGGGCTGATTTGTAAATCTAAACCATACAGGGCCACCCAAACGCATACAAAAAAAAACATTCAAATCGGTCCAGCCGTTTAGGAGGAGTTCAGTGACATACACACGTACAGTAGAATTATATATTTATAAAGAAGATTATTATACCAATGTGTACAATGTACTTTATAGTGATAAATTTAGAAAGGAAAAATTATCGCTTGAGGCGGGGATCGAACCCGTGGCCATAGGGTGTCATGCCCTATTGCTCTAATCGTTAAGCTACTCAAGCCCTACCTGTAGCGATGAAATTATCCTTTCTTTATTATTACCGTCTTAATCTAAATTTATCACTATAGTTCTCCCTAGCATGGCTACAATGCTATGTAAACCAAACCAAGTGAACTTTCTGTTAAAGTATAAGTTTTTTAAGTACCTGGATGACCGAGCTTTGCTCGGATAAAACGACGTTTTCTAAAAATGAAACCTAGTTATATCGATTTATCGCCCCCGAAACCCCCTGCATACTAAATTTCATGAAAATCGTTAGAGCCGTTTCCGAGTTTCAGATTATATATATACAATTGCTCATTTAAAGGTATTAGATATGGTAAAACTCTCATCGTCAGTCTATAGTCGCTTTCCATCGTGTAAAATCGCGGTCATATGCTTGCCTATTCACCATAAAAAAGTCTATACGTCGTCGGTCTGCCAAAGATAATAATTTCTCCTTTGATCAGATTAGCTATTATTTACACTCATTTGTCAATTTTGTTAGCTCCAAATACAGAAACGTAGCACGTAACAGATTAAATTCGATTTGTATAACAAAAAAAAACAATCGGTAAACAATTGTGAAGTAATTTACCTTTGTCAAATCAATGTTGAAGTGAAACTCAGAACGAATGATATCGAATTCAAACGGCGAAAGTAGAGAAATAAATTAGATTGTGAACACACTAGATCAAGAATCTAATCAATACAAATAGTTAATTCTATATAAAAGAGAACAAAACTTGTGAGTTCCGAATTAAGGGCGTAAATTCCAATTTAAATTGATAATGCTTAATTTGAATCATATACAAAGCAGATAATTAGGCAAATAGAAGCCTAATTTAAAAATGTTACGTAAATTATTTTAGACTCGATTTCTCTTCTATTTTAGTTTGTATGAGATTTGGCAGACACTCCATAAATGCGGACGAAGCGTTTTGCTTCCACATTCATTGTGCAAACCGCAAATAAATGGAGCTCCTTGCCTGAGTCGGTGTTTCCTGACGAGTACAAGGAGTCTTTAATTCATAAGTGAATAATAGACATCTTCTAAGCTAGCTTACTCCATTGTCAACCACATCGTCGACCAGGTGAGATGGTGTTCAAAAGTTTGCTGTATCTGGAATAAAAAAAAACGAATTTCAGTTATATAGTTTTAAGAAATATAGGCAATTGGCCCGTAGTTAATTTAAATTCGGCTCCATAATCTTTTTGATAGTAAGCAATTTTGGGAACATTGCCTAACGTATTTATTATGTAGTTTATTTCATTTTAAGATAGTACTAATAAACGGGTAGGTGTTTCAAATATTTGTATTGTGTAAAAATCAACATAGATCTCTCAGATTTATCGATGGAAAAATATACAAGTTTTACTATAACCGTTTTTTTATATATTTTTATCTGTATCAGGCACACATTCGACCACAATCACACCTATAAATGACGATACGGTCAACGAAGCATGCTTGCCTAAAAATACCTAAATTAGATGAGCTTAGTGAAACCGCAAACGTTACGTTAACCTTAAACTTTTATATAAAGCAGTCTTATTGAATTAATAAAGAAATGGAAATTGTCAACAACATAACCTTTCAAATTTTGAAACAAAATGTTTGAAAATTAAAAATTAATTCTTAAAGTTTTTTTTATTTGTTCTAGGCAAACTTTTGACCACAAAGTATTATTACAAGTTAATTGTATGTAGAGGATCCTTCGTAAGTTATATATTTAACATTAATGATTATGCTCTGACCAACTCTTTTGAAACTAAGAAATCTGTACAGTAAAGAGTTATAATAACAATTATTAATTTACAGTCACTTCTACGATGGTCAGTAAAGTCACACCGATGTACTGTGGCACTTAAAGATACAGTTCTACAGACCTATCGTAATAGCATAGTAGAAATAAATGTAGCGCCCAGCGAACAGCCTCGAACAAATCATCACTTTACAAAAGGTGGACTTATTCTAGTCAATCCGATATACAAAGACGATAACAGTTTTTTTAGGTAAGGAATCATTCGTAGGTATAGTGAACGCGATTTTAAATCTAGCGAAGCGATTAGCAATGCTTCAGTTTTGGAAATTTCTAGAAGACTTAGAACGGTAAGCTACCTGTCGCTTGACCTTAGTAAAATGCTTGGATAATCGGTTGTCCACGCAGCGAGAATCAGCTATCGGGATCATAATGTTAATATCCATAGCTAGTCGTGACCAAACCTGATTTTCCTTCAGCTACATTCAGACCTTTCACAAAAGAAAGCGGATATATCATACACAGTACCAGCTAGCTAGTACCAGCTTGAGGCACTTGGCATCATTGAGCAAAGAGTCAAGCTTATTAATAGCGACCAGTTGACTGATGAAAAACTTCAGAGCTTAGGGCATCGTCGCATGGTGGCGAATCTCTCGGTAATTTATCGGATACATTTCGGAGAGTATGCTACGGAATCACACAACCTAATTCACCCATCCTCATTCTATTATCAAACAACGAGACAGTAAGTGACACCGCTATATGGTAGACATTCCACAAATGCGGACAAAGTGTTTTGCTTCCACATTCTATGCGAACCGCTAAGGAATGAAACTCCTAACCTGAGTCTGTGTTTCCTGATAAATACAATATGAGAGTTTTTAAGACGCGAGTGAATAGGCATCTTCTAGGCCAATCTAGGCAAACTTGCTCCAGCGTCGACCGCATCGTCACTTACCATCAGATGATGTAGTGGTCAAAGGTTTGCCTAAAAAAAACACTTAAGTATTTGTACATAGGAAACATAGTAATTATCTGTTCTCTAATTAGTCAATGTTTATCTCTGGTAATTTTTTTTTGTTATTCATTTCTTTAGACGATTTGGGCTTTATCTTTGGTCATTCTCACCTCTATGCCTGATAGTGAAACAATCTCTACTATGACAAAGGTCTTGACTTCTTTGACTTGATATAACAGAAGTTGCTATTGGGATATTATTGTGTAACAAACATTTTAGTTGCTATGTTACCTATTTTGGACTCCAAACTGTGTGTCAGATAAACCTTTTTTATAAATTGAATCCTTGCCTTTTTTATAATTCAATATAGGCAAACGTTTGACCACTATCTTACCTGATGCTAGGCGACGATGCGGTCGTCGATAGAGCACATTTGCCTAGAAGATGCTTATACACGCCCAAACACTTTTCTTACTCACCCAGGAAAGCTGGTAGATAATGCTTCATAGCATTAAGCTATTCCTTGTATACAGTTTTGTGCTAAACTATTAAATAAATAAATAAATAAAAATACACTCGCGGCTTAAAGACTCCCATATTGTATTTATTAGGAAACACAGACTCGGGTAAGGAGTTCCATTCTTTTGCAGTTAATATAGGAGTCTTCAAGTCAAGAGTGAATAGGTAGCTTCTAGGCAAGCATGCTACATCTTCAGCCGCATCATCACTTTCCATCAGGTGAGATTGTGGTCAAATGCTTGGCTAACTGGCATAAAAAAGTATATATAAAACCATTACAAAGACTCATTATTGCATTAAATAAAGTTTATGTATTAACTTTATGTTTAGTTTAGTACAATGAAGCGATCTCTTCCAGTAACCTTGATGTTAATCTAGGTCTTGTTGGAAAGCGCTTGCTCCATGAGACGCGACGTATTGTAATTTTCTATTGTAATAATGGCATTGTCTATTTTGCGGCATTATTTATTGATAGAATACTCGTATAGTTCAGCTCTTACTCAGTACTATGTTAATTTAGTGACCTCTCTATCTAAGATGTTACAACATGTATAGAAAAAAAACGTAATGAGTCTTAGTTTTATGCCTACAATATGCGTTTAGATTAGAGCTTAGAGTAAACATGTCCCACTGTTCTTTAAGACTTCTAAAATGAATGAGGTTATGTACGAGCGAACTGGAGACATTAAATAATTAAATCATTTAAGAGATTTCACTTCTGTACATGATGATGATGATGACTTAAGATAACCCATGTTTAAAATTTGAGTATGAGCTATTTTCACTTCAAATTTTATATAGATTTGTAAAAGAATGAAAAGGGCGTAAAATCACAGGTAGCTTACACTGACACGCACTTACCTACTACATACTTTTGAATACATAATTTAGTGATTAATATTACTGTGATACTTAACTTTTTACTTTTGGTACACGAAATCTTTCTATTGATGCCGTGAACAATAAATAAATATGAATATGAAAGTAATTTCTAAAGGACCACGAATAAAAGTTTCACACAACAAAAAGTTCTCAGCTTGGAGTTATGAAGCCATCATCCTGAATAACATAATATTTTATTTCCAAAAATATTTTAGACGTTTTTAGCGATAGCCTTAGGCGGACTTCTGCGAATGTTGTGTCCGAAACGTGGTTCAGAGCAAAGTTTTGGTACTTCGACAAGCCGTTATGAGTGCGCACGTGTAATTTGAGATGAAATGTGAACCGATTGATGTCTTTGTTCAGATTTTGGGAACGTTTTATGGTTTCCCAAACACCGCTGACTAAGTCTTGGTTACATTGTTCCGGGCTTGAAGTCAGTGTTACTGTAAGATATATTTTGCTTAATATCGAGCAGTTTTTGGAGGCGCTTAACTTACGACAGAACATGGCATTTTATTATTCAAGTTTTCGTAAGTTTGACACATTATACTTTATAAATGATACGGCTTGACTCACGATTTAGGGTCGACTCTTGCGACCTAGATTTCGGGAATGTCCGATCTCCATCATCAGGCGAGTTCACGACGGAAATTCAGTGAGCGCCGTGACCTTCCGTGGCCGTATCATTTATAAAGGACATGAAATGGTGATTGTGATCTTCAGTAATAAAAAATCAATCAGGGAGAGAATGAAATTATTACCTTACATATATTTAGCCCATGTTTTACTGCGACACAACGCCGAAGTATACTTATGTTTATGAATAAATTAGTATTTGGGAATCCTGCCTTATACGATGTCTAAGCCGTTGTTGCCCTCACTTTTTCTAATGCCCGGCATTGTTAAACATTTAAGAAAAACAACACGTACTACATAATAGCCTTTTAAATACATACTTTTCAAACAATGACAAATATTATACACGCGCTCAAGCCTGAGGAGACTACGAGATGAGGATTATGCAAGATTTCAGCCGTCCGTAATCCTGAACAAACATGTCTGAGGAACATTTAAATATTGCTTTGAAGTGCCTACTCCCTCATAATAAAGGAGGGTTGGATAAATCGATTTCAGTGATCTCGGTAAGAAGTTTCAGATGTTTCATATTGGTTGAAGTTGGTACCATTTGATTATGGAGGCCAGCAACGAGTTCGTTTTATATGCGATACTTGCCTGTCACGTAAGCAGATGAATTAACGTAATTAATTAACTTAGTTGTGCAATTATTTGTGTTCTTAAAGGTAAAAGAAGAAAAGAAGACATACATGAACATATAGATATATATGTATCTATCTTTACCAAACTTAACCTCGTACTTAAAAAAAAATATATAAGCTTCTTCTCTGTTGTTCTACCGGAAATTTGAAAAAAAACGGCGCAAAATATTGTTGGATGAAGTTGGAAGATAGTCGTTTTGGCCATCACGGCACGCTTGCTTAATTGCTTATATAATAAGAAGTCTTAAGAAGAAGAAAAAAGTCCGGGTCACTCGAAGCGTTTCTCTTCTACGTTTATCATCCGTACTGCGTAGAAGTGGAACTTTTTTGCCCTCGTCTGTATTCCCCAAACGGTATAATCAATTCAAGAGTGAATAGATAAGTCTAGGCAAATTCTATAGTGGTCAAATACTGACAAATCCAGAGTATAAAAAAATCATAGGCCCACACTAAGTTCCATGACTTGTGTCGTATGTGCCGGAAACATTCACATCACACACATAATCACACCCAGTCACTCAGGCACAATATAAACTAATTATACATTATTTTTGATAATAACTTTTTGTTTGTTTATGGTCACATGTTATACACTGCTGTCTACTTACGATAGCAAAAGTAAAAAAAAATAAGATAAATACAAGCTAAATAAAAACATGATTATGCAATACCTACATTCTTTCATATTATCTCAACGAACGGGAGTGGAACTCATTGCCTGCGTCTTATCTAGAGTGAATAGGTTCTTCTAGGCAAGCATGTTACATCTTCGGTCGCATCTTCACTTTCCATCAGGTGTGATAGTAATCATAGTTTGCCTAGATTGGAATTTTCCTAAACTCAATAGATAATAATTATACTATTATAATAAAATCAAACTCAGCAATAATTGATTCTCAGCCTAGGGTGCTTACCATTATCAACAATAAATCATAACTTACCATCAGTAGGTAGTGATAAACAAACGCTTTCACACTCAAATCCCCACACTAAGTTTGATGACTTGTGTCGTGGATGCTGGAAACATTCACATCACGCACACAATCAAAACCAGAACCAGATACACAAATTTTCCTTGGGGAGAAAACTTGTGTTCCAGCCGGGAATCGAATGGGATACCCCATGCTTATTAGGCGACCCCTTACCCAACTAAGCGAACGGGCAGTTCAAATGCTACCCTGTCAGAGATAAATAAAAGTTTATCTTTTTTTACCTAAATATACTGAATATGTTGGAGTGGTAGAGGTCGCTTTTAGTGATAAGGCCGCCTGTTGTGATACTTTACGTATAAGCTTGTTTGTTACCTTTTATTTATCTCATCGTATAAAGTGGATCAATAAAGTATTATCTATCTATGTTCAGTGATGTAATAATAATAATAAATTGTGCGCATGAATTACACGAGTTAATTCCCCTATGCCCGTTTTACAATCTTACAACGAGACAATCTGTCAAACGTTACCTGTATAACGACATACCTCTAGTTCCCTTGAAGCTTTTTGGTTTTATTTGTGACAGGCTAGTGTTTGACCACTATCTCACCTGATGGTAAGTGACGATGTGATCGAAGCTGGTAAACACACTAGACGCTATAGGTTCTTCGTTTATCATCCGTACTGCGAAGGAGTGGAACTCATTGCCTTCGTCTTTGTTCCTCAAACGGTATAATCTGGGAATCTTCAAGTCAAGAGTGAATAGTTATCTACTAGGCAAGCATGCTACATCTTCGGCCGCATCATCGCTTTCCATCAAGTTATATTAGCTATATGTATCCAAGAAGTAATTGCTGTAATTCAGACCCATTATCTAGGTTGGAATGATTTTTTTAATTCAAATATGGATTCAGCCGCGTGATAATGAAAATTGTGTACTTGATTCCCCTATCTATCTCCATCTCCTATTCCCTTTCTACCATTGGTTAGTCAGACGTCGATTTATGGTAAATATTTCAGCAGTGCGCACGAGTATTTTTGCTTCCACATTAATTATGCGTACCGCAAAGAAATGGAACTCATTAAGTAAATCTTTACCCGAGTCTTTGTTTCCCGATAATTCAATCTGGGAGTTTTCAAATCACGAGTGAACAGGTATTTTCTAGGCAAACGTGCACCATCATCGACCGCATCTTCACTTTCCATCAGGTATGATAGTGGTCAAACGATTACCTGTAGCAAATAAAAAAAGTTTGGCTGTATTTTTTTACAACTACATTTTTTTGGTCTGATATTTCCACAAAAACCGTTGAATTCCAAACAATCGAATTCCCAGAGGACGTAATTAGGTGCCAAAACGAGAGTCAAACACGCGTGAACCACCAAATGATCGGCAATTAACAGACGATTAATTGCTAGTCAAGCGTCAATAGGATCAACCAAACTTCGGTGGGCAATAAAGAAATCAATCAGCAGATTAGGTATTTCAAATCAATAAAATCAGAAAAGGCCATAATATTGGTTGGGCGTTAATGGGGATGTAGAGTTTCTGGAACGGGCAGAGGAAGCTATATCGTTCTTAGGAATGAGCCTCTAAGAGCATTGTTCGAGGTGGAATATGTCAGTGCTATTACAAATTGAGAGAAACAAGAGTATAGGGAGAGGAGCGCAAAGTCCGACAAGGTACATTTTAATTCAAAATTTCAGAAATACTGCATATTTTATGCGCAGGCGTAATGATAGCCTTCACTAAAATACTTGATTGGGCTTACAAACACTATGCTACCAAGACAGTCTTTGTAGTATTTGTCTACGATTAAACAATTATAAAAAACATACATATACCTGGTGTATAAGATGAAATAGTGTTTGCGTAAAAAATATTTTTATACGTGTTTCCTATATAGCCCGACGTAATAAAAAACGTGCTTTATCTACATAAAATAAAATGTGAAAAAATATAAATGGTAAATAATTGAAATAAAATTGACAATATAGACCTAAAAACATATAGCATATTTACCTTAGAAATCATCTATAAACTAAGCTCCAAATCCGCAGCGAACCACGCTCAAGCCACATCCAGTGAGATCCTACATCTCTAGCGTTCTTAAGTTCTCATGGGAGTATAAACCACGAGGCGGCACATGTGATGACCACAGGTGGGGTTGGAGGGGGGAGTCGGTGCGTTTGATGCGAGCACAGGTGTGATCCGCCTGATGCGGTACATTTGACCACGGGTCTGTTGCGCCGATTAACTAGCGGCGGGTTAGATGAGGAACAACCTGAAACGTTAATAAGTTTTATGTATATCTATAAGTAATTAATTAAATCGCAAGTTTTCGCGATTGGTATTCACTGTATTAAACAACTTGTAACGGATACGTTCTCGTACATTTAACATTAATTAAATGTACGAGAACGTATAACATGATGTGAGATATTCGCTATAAAATCCGCCAAACACTTTTAACGGATTTTTAGTTAAATTCAAAAATCGAATGATAATTAAAACAGGTGCATCATTTTCAAGAAACATAAACGCTTACAGCCCAATATTAAGTTCATGTGTCGTGGGTGCCGGAAACATTCACATCTCACACACAATCACATCCAGAACTGGAAACAAAAATTTTCTTTGGGGAGAAAACTTGTGGTCCCGCCGGGATTGTACCCAATACTCCTGCTTAGAAGGCGAATACCCACCCAATTAAAACAAGGGGCATTTCATACCCCTAACACAACAATATCAAGTCAAAAACTATCAAGTGTCCTGTCATAGTTATGAAAGGATTTGATATTCTAAGATACATTTAGATGATGAAGTATCTAAAGAGCAGATACTTTGACTGGGTAACATTAAATACTTGGTAACAAGAACAAGCAAATACTCTCTCGTACAACATACAAACTTGCTACTCGTACATGTAAATTATTGGTAGCGTTTTGCTCCTACATGATTTGTCATCCGTACTGCGAAGGAGTGGAATTCATTGCCCGCGTCTTTGTTCTCTGAACAGTATAACCAGGGACTCTTCAAGTCAAGAGTGAATAGGTATCTTCTAGGCAAGCATGGTACATCTTCGGTCGCATCATCACTTTCCATCAGGTGAGATAGTGGTCAAATGCTTGCTTTCGAAAATAAAAAAAAATTGGTCTGTAACGCCGCTATAATTATGCTGTTTTTGTCATATATTACATACCTGAAATAAACAGAGAGAAATTCAAACATTTAAGCAATACTGTCTCTATTCTGTACTCACATAATTGAGAATTTATTTATAAAAATAGTGACTATCATCTTCTTAGTCCTCAACAATGGACGAGTATTCATTCATAAAAGGCCAAGGATTGTTTTATCTCACAATTGCATCATAGTGCATTACATGTATGAGAGCTGACTCTTCTCACTATATTACGACAAGGTTAACGCAGGTCAGCGATTTATAAACGAGTATGTACCATGTCTCTGTAACATTAAGATAACTCGTACATACCTTTTGTTTTTATCAATTCGTCGCGAACTTTTCCATTCTGATAGCAAAGAGGTGACCGTATGATAAAACTTTTTATTGATATTGTTTTTACAGTATTTTTTTAAATTCTAGAACACTGGAATTATTATGGTTATCTAACACGAAAGATTTGAAAATATTACATCGTTAACGGTTCCCGGTGATTTGATGGGAGATCTTAATGTGTGGTCGACACGATCCGAATTCTATAACAATTCCCTTTGTTTAATAAAAATTTTAATAGTCTTCGAATTGTCTGATTTACTTTAATCTTGATAGAGTCATCGATAAAATTAAGATAGTATTGTAAGATACTGTATAATTTTTGAGTAATGTTAATTTCAATGATTACAGTTTTATAACATGTATTGTACCGACTCGAAGATCTTCGTATTTTAGTATTGTACATTTAATGTCACTGAATGATTGATTATTATTTTGTAATTATTGTAACGTTTGTCATAATGCCCACTCGCTTATTAATTTTAATCGACAATAGTTAATTGCTGCACTTGAATAAAAAATAATGTCAGATAAGAAAAGACATAATATTATTTAACTTACTTTCAACCAGGATTCAATATATATACATATTTCAATATGTGATATTTGAATTACGCATAGTCTATATTATTCAACTTAATTCCGCCAAGCCCGTTTTACCATCTAACAACAAGACAAACAGTCAAACGTTATCGATTTATGGTTGACATACCTCTAACTCGCTCAAAGCGTTTCGCTTCTACGTTTATCATCCGTACTGCGACAGTATGATTGAACAGTATAATCTGGGTGTCTTTAAGTCACGAGTGAATAGGTATCTTCTAGGAAAGCATGCGACATCTTCGACCGCATCATCGCTTCCCATCATGTGAAATAGTGGTCAAAAGCTTGATTATCAAACATAAAAAAATATAAGATATATAAAAGTGTTATTTTTTAATAAAAGCAAGTATAGCAATTATTTCTGGCAGTTGTACTACATTAGCTTGATAACTATTTTGTAATTAAAAGTCATATTTTTTCATGGACACCAATAAAATTTTTTGGTATTAAATCTATTGTAATGTTGTTAATTTTAAATAAACACAAGCTGACCCGGCAAACGTTGTTTTGCCATATACATTATTCCTAGGAAAATATCTATATTTTTTTAAATACCTAACACTATAATTGTGTGGGGATGTAGTTAAAAAATAAAAATAAAAACAAAAAACGTTGTCCAAAAAAAAAACAAAAATGGGTTGGACCACCCTTAGCATTTAGGGGTATTAAAAATCGGTTGAGCCGTTTCGGAGGAGTTTGGTAACAAACACCGCGACACGAGAATTTTATATATTAGATGCATATCCTGGTCGTTTTCATCTTGACGGAATATAATACCATCTTAACAAATTCTACCAAGCCTACAAATGAAAAAAATAATAACAATAATTACATCTCCTTTTTAACATTTACTTTCTTCTCTGACGACCCGGTTGGTGCAATGGGCGAGTGTTTGCTTTTTTAGGCCACGGGCTTAGAATTATATTCCTAATGGAAATGGTCGGACTTTGATTTTGTTTTTTTTTTTTATAATTATTTCATGACCATGGATGCATAATAGTCCTTCAGTCTAAATATTAAAAAAAATATTAACAATTTCTATTCTTCGTAATAAAAGTCTTAGTCACAAGTCACAGTCAAAGTCAAGTAGTCAGTCATAGTCAAGTCATGCCCTAGTAAAGTGGTAGAAACTTTACTAGAACTTCTATTGGAGTTTTGGGGCGAATGCGAAAATCACGTTTTTCAACTTTATATGACTTGCCTACACTTATGCACATTTTGTAAGTATTAACGGTTAATAATCCACCATTATTACACATTAACACTCGAAGAATCACAGGTTTTGGAAAATTATACAAAATGAACAACGCCATTTTTTCACGTTCGCGGCAAAAGTCCCTTTGATTTTGATGTGATATAAATGTTACCAGCATCCACGATAAGTGATCGGTTGTGATTTTAAATGTGACTGTGTTTGATTGTTTATAATGTTGTATTAACCATTTAATTCCAAATACTTGAAATGAAGATTTAAATCCTTTTACTGTCTATTTACAAAACATGGCATTAAATCTCGAAATTCATACAACAAATCCGAGTAACAAACGATGAAATCAAGTGAAAGCTCACCCTTTCTTCGAGACAATACTCTCCTATTGTCTCTTTAACAAGATAATCCGACCAAAGTGTCATGTTGACATACCAATCGACTTGCCACCCTCATAGTCTATTGAAAAAGAAAGTGTCAGAAATCTACAATAGGCAATTTCGGATAAGACCACCAATAGTGACGAAAATTGCCAAAATATTTTGTCCTATTTGTCGTAATCAGCTTAAACTTGAAGATGTCTTTGTTATAACAAAGGGTGAGATTGTCGGCAAGTGAGAGTAGTTTCTCAGAAAAAATGAGCGTACTGAGTGTAATTTATTAGAAAGATAGAGAATTGTCGCATACACTATCACATTAATATTATAAATGCGAATGTTTGTGTGTATATGTGTAAGTACGTTTGTTTTCTCTTTATGCTGTAACAGCTGAATGGATTTGAATGAAATTTGGAATGCATAGGTATAGTGTACCCAGGATTAGCAAATAGGCTTTTTTATTTAATTTACGCGGACGAAGCCCCGGGAAACAACTACTTTGTCATAAACATTTATATCCACCAGCATTTTCCAGTGTCGTAAGACTAGAAATTTTATTTTATAAAATATCTTTTATTTTTCTATATAACATTTTTAGATTTTTTTTTATCAAAAAAATATCAAATGTATTAAAAAGAAGAGAAATAAATGAAATAACACTCAAAATTGTATAGCATTTTTATATTTTCATATGTTTTAGTTAAACATATTTTAGAGCTATGTGAATCAGTGTAATTGAATTAATAATTCAAATTAGGTATTGACTTTATCAAAATTGGCCGTGAAGTCTTGAAAATGTATCTAAGAATATAAGATGTATATAAGAACAGGTGTTCTTAAAAAAAACAACTGGTGTTCTTCTTTATTTAAAACTTCAATCAATACTGTTTGTTCACAATTTCTAAGCAAATCAACCGACATTGCGAATCCAAATTTTGAGTACTCTGCGCACTAAAAATAAAGATGTACAAAATGTAATATTTATAAATGTAAGTCATCTGTATGTGTGTATGTGAACTAAACTCTTCCTGCTGGACTGATTCTGATGAAATATTTTGTGTGTGTTCAGATCCATTTCAGAATGGTTTTAATTCACAATTCGATCTGAAAAATTATGTTTGTTTTATTTTTTCTATATGATTTCTTATGCCTGACTTGGAGTTTGATCCAAGGGGATAATTTTTCTTGGGAGATCCAGATGACTTTAACCGTGCTTTAACTATTTTCCTTTAATTGTTATACATTATACTTATATATTAAGACCGGAAAGTAGCAAGTCTTTAGTGCACACTCGTTGAAATAGCAATACACGTTTTCTATTATGCACAACATTTAAGAAGATTTTCCATGTCTTATTATTATTATGTATCATATTACAATAATGTTAAAGCATAACTCAAATAAGAAATCACAAAATAATTACCTAGCTCCTGTAAAATGTTCCTCATTTTGTATGAAAATTTAACGAAATAACTTCACTTTATTATACAACCTGGAATAGCTTCACAGGAATTGCATTCTCAAAATGCTGTTGAGATCAAAATACTGAAATTGTTTGCCGCATACAGATAGAGCTTCTGTTTATTAAATTTAACATTTTCGCTCTAGAGTATCAAACTCTTGCTAGGTATTTTTAATTGTAATATTTTATAAACTATTGGGGATTGCAAATTGACGTACTCGTATTTTACTGCCAGTCCGTATTTTTACAAGCTTTTATTTAGTGTCACGTTGTGTATTTGTCGGTCTGTAATCAAATCTTGCTAGTTAAATCAGACCTACTTCCCGATGTACGATTATACTCAAATTTAGTGTACTTATGTAACTTTGGTGACAAAACAATGATTATAGTACCGTGGAGCTGGCCTGATGATGGAGACGGAAGATAGCCATGGGAACTTCTGAACTAAATATTACAAACCGAGTCTGGGTTTGTTGGATATAAACTAAGTATTTTTTACCGACAAAAGGAAGCAGGTACTCAATTACTAGGTACTCAATTTTATCAAGATCTGATCAGTAGTTTTTGAGCTATCGTCAATACTGCGTGTTTAATACATTTAATCTGATCAAGGTTCCGAAGATAAAGCGGGTCCTTTAAGCTTTTCTTGCGGTTAATTGTTTTCTTTGAGGAATCGGACCACTCTTATGAGTATTATTGGCACATAGTAATGCAACTGTTAGGTATTTATATGTTTCTAATATTCTTTTGTTTACTTAGTGAGCATGTGAATAAAATAATTATTACTAAAACTTGAATGTCTTTATTTAAATCCATATATATTCCTGTTAGATTGGGTAAAGGATGGGTTATATATACATATAACTGCAGTATTTAAATGAAATAAGAAACAAATAATGTTTCATTCGTATGTTATAAATGTATAAAATAATGTTAAGAACAAAACTAATAAGTATCTAAAGCAATATCTCACGTTTAGTTTTACATAAATAAAAAAAAAAAAATATTATGCTCCCCATTTATGTGTATCTATGGAGCTTCTGAATATTGTCATTTATATATTATTTTGATTGTCATTTTTGGCTTTGAGTCACAGCTTGACCTTATTCCTAAAAAATTGAAGTTCTTACTATCCGGAGTGCGGCACAATGCATCGCGAAGAGAACTTATAATAGTTTCAGGTGGAGCTGCGGACGGTTGTAAACGTATGATGTTATCCCAATCAGATAACACAGGATTTTTAAAATAATTTAAACACAAGCAAAGTTAAAAAAACTGATTTCATCGCTTTATCTTTGGCAGCGTTGATCAGATTAAATAAGCATGAGGATAACTAAAAAACTACAGGTCGAATTTTGATCAAATTCAAATGGGACCACATGGGAAGTACCAGCTTTCAAACAAAAAAAAAGAAGTTACGAGGTAATACACATAAAATAAAATGAAAAAAATACATTTGAATTGAAAACGCCACAACAAGGAGGAGCCTTGTTTAAGAAGTCGGTTAAAAAAATTTTTTGCCAGATGTATTTGATAAAGCATTTTCATACCTTATAATTAATTAGTGTTTAGGGACGATAGTAGCCAGTTATATGCCCCGAGCGATCATTTTTTGCGCTCGCGCACCCAAATCAACCACCTTCGCCCAACAAATGTGTGGGCAATGCAGTAATTTATTTTTTTACCCAATAAATTACTCATACGTCAAAACTTTGGACATGGCCGGGCCCTCTTTCATCCAGTAGTGATATATCGGCTCTTGTCATACCATACTTCGGCCTTACTAATTTCGTATCTTATAAAAACAGATTGCAGTGGCTAAACATAGTTTTTAATTAATTGGCGTCATTTAACGCAAAAGGCATAGTTTGTCCTGATTTTAAAATACAAAACAGTATTACAAATGTATATGAAGTGCTGGCGTAGTTTGTTATGCGTATGCGTCTATATACGAAGCAACGGATATCGGGTTTGATTCCCTGTGGTAAAAAAATAATCTCCTTATGGGCATTTGTATCCGTGTACCTACAGGGAGAAAAAAAAATAGGACAACTAGACTACTAAAGTTCTCAGAAACATATTCATTTTGAATTCATGTTAAATTAACAGTTAGGTACTACGTTTTTTTTTACAAAATAAGCTAGTTATTGCCAAGTAATTTTGAGATTGTGACTAAATAATTACAGTAGTCATATAAAGCATTAGAATGTTAGTAACAGCATCGAGACATTTTTCTTAGTGTAATTATGAGTGATGTAATGAGTGTTTCCAGCACAATTATACAAGTCTTATAACTTAGTGTTGGGCTGCGAGTATGAAGGCGTTTATGTTTACGTATTAAATGTAAGAAACTTTTTTTTATACTCGATAGGCAAGCTTTTGAACACTATCTCACCTGATGGATAGTGATGATGCGGCCGAAGATGTAGCATGCTTGCCTAGAAGATACCTATTCACTCTTGACTTGAAGACTCCCAGATTATACCTAATATATAACTAATTCTGTTAACTGATATAACTAATTCTGTTTTTTATTTAAATGCCTGTGTTGATTTAATCCAACTCCCTATTTTATCTATGATAGGTTAGGGACTGACCACTATCTCACCTGATAGTAAGTAATAATGTGGTCGAGGATGGTAAACAAGTTAGTATTACTATATGGTCTAACACTAAGGCCTGTCTGATGATAACATGAAAATCTTTTTCGCGATCTCGCGGCGTATACTCATCCCGAAGATGAGCATCATGCTTGAAACCTAGGTCGACAATATCGATCAAATGACGTGAGTGATAGCCGTATTTTAATAATATGGTAACATTATGATAACATGAAAGCTGTGTTTGTACTATAATGTTCTAAGAGATAAACTCCTTGTTTAATTCCACGTCTGTATAACCAAGGAGGCTTTTAGTAATCATGCACCAGAAAAGGTGAATTTTGAAGTAGTTGCTTATTTGGCTATTTTATAGGGGGCTACGTGTGGGATGTCGTTGAAAAGATCTTATCAAGTGGAGTATGAAACCGATTAAAAATCTATGTTGAAAAATAACAATTCGTAGGAAACCAAAATTACTGTTTTTGGCCTATTCTGTCCTTGAGATAGACCCTTTGCAAAAGACGGCTACACATTTAAAAGTCTACGTCGAGGCGAACTACTAAACATATTATATAACATAAACATAAACGCTTTCACACTCACAACCCCGCACTAAGTTCGATGACTTGTGTCGTGAGTGCCAAAAACATTCACATTACACACAAAATCACCACCAGAACCAGTATCACAAATTTTCCTTGGGGAGAAAAGTTGTGTTCTCGTCGTGTATTGTTGAACCCAACTCCCCTAAATGCGAACGCGCATCTAACTAAACCCATGCAGTTCAGATTATTAATGGGATTTCGGATTATTACTTTTCATGGGATTAGAATAAATGGGTCACAGGCAGCAAGTGAAGCAAGTTCTCAGATGAATGACAGATGATGGCTAAGGCAGTGTGATATAAAGCCAGTTTTCCAGCAGACGAGTCAATGAGAATGTTTGCATCGCGATTATTGAATCTAATTATGGGACTCGAGCTAATTTATTACCGCAACTATCATTAAACCTTTACAGTGTATAGGATCGCATATGGCATAAACATAAAATATAAACACTTTTACACTCACAGCCCCAATTAGTCCAATGACTTGTTTAGTGGGTGCCGGTAACATTCACATCACACACACAATCACAACCAGAAACAGAAACACAAATTTGAACCCGATTACCTCGGCTTAGAAGGCGAACGCTACCCAACTAAGCCAACGAGCTGTTCAGCATATTATAGAGCAAAATAATGACAATTACGCAAAGTAACATGCAAGTTTTCATGGGAACGCTACCCACTGGTAGTGAGCTTGAGCACTTGAGTTACTTATAAGCTCGATGTCTTGTTTAGCTTAGATTTTTGCTGTATACAGTTTAGTTTTAGGAAATATAGGCAATTGGCCCGTAGACAGCGACATAAATTTAAAAATTAAAAAAAAAAAAATTGATTTTATAACTTTCTCCATAAATGAGAAACGAAACTTATAATTAATTCTGTGCTCATTTTGCTCTAATGGACTTAGATATAAGCTTCTATTTAGTTTGTTTACACATAAGGAATATACTTCCTTTTTTTAAGGAAAACTTAATTCCTGTCTTAGAACTAGGGCATTGATGACGGCAATTAATTATGTTATAATAAAACAAAGTCAACTCACATGTTTCTACAGGCGTATCTTAGCATATTAACTACATTCTGTGATAACAACTTTTTCTGACATTTCTCGTTATCAGTTTATGATACTGGGTACAAAAAATGGACACATATGAAGAGCATTTTTTGTGCACTATATTTTGATAAGAAGCTATTTATCTTGAAATTATTGTTGCTAACTGTTCATTAATTTGTCATCCAATATTAAAGCAAGCAAAATAAGTTAGTTCTATATATCTATATATGAACTACACATTGGCCTTGGTTGGGTGTGCGTTAGTCAACTAAGCAGCAGCTTTCGGGTTCGATTCCCGGTGGTAATTTTCTCATCAAGGAAAATTTGTATTTCTAGTTCTGGGTATGATCGTGTGTGATATGTTAATGTTTCTGGCACTCACGACACAAGATATCAAACTTAGTGTGGAGCTGCGAGTGTTGTATAAGCGTTTATGTTTGTGCTCATTTTAAACTTTTTTTTTTTTTGTGACAGGCTAGTGTTTGACCACTATCTCACCTGATGGTAAGTGACGATGTGATCGAAGCTGGTAAACACACTAGACCTTGTATACGCAGGCTCTCAAGGGTAACTGCCGGAACACCGTATTTGGCTTGGCGGCAAACTTTCAACTTGATGGTGGTAAGCTACTTTGGTAGCAAGCCAGGCGAGCAACTCACAAAATGCTCTACCACCTATCAAATGTCACCTAATTAGCACCACCCGGGGACCACGTGTAGGGAGTCAGACTTAAGGGGTATCCTCCTACGGACGTGGGTGACTCAGCCCCCACAAC
Organism: Lomographa bimaculata; assembly: GCA_948107665.1. NCBI lineage: Eukaryota > Metazoa > Arthropoda > Insecta > Lepidoptera > Geometridae > Lomographa > Lomographa bimaculata. The sequence goes on along the minus strand of OX403600.1, from coordinate 8,727,489 downwards.
TCAAATGCTCAAGCCCACAACTAATGGGGTAGCATGCCTAATTGCAATGCTTATACGTTGAGCAACATAGTACTTTTTAGGCTCATTTTAATCACGGGTCACCTGACCCAGGCGTAGTTGGCAAGACTTTGCTGTTTGTACCGTAGGTCCTTGGTTCGATTCGCAACAGGAATACAATTTCCATTTCCTTCCTATGAGACAATCGTGTTTCTGGGTGGGATTGAATGTGATGTAAATGTTTCTGGCACCCACGATACAAATCTTTAAAATTCGTGTAATGTGAATGAGAATGCGTTTCTTTTGTTTATAAATAGTTGAAAATAGAATACCGGATCGAAAACTAATTTTTTTTACACCAAACTTTTATTTATCAGACCAAGTTAGTACCTACGATTAGTTCCAGCTGAAATAGCGACCTATCCTAAGCGTAATATGAGACACAGCATCATCAGTTTTAAGAAAAAAAACGTATTGCAAAATAATCCATAATTTTATTACCTACTCAAAGGCATAGCTTGTGGTTTACTATATAGGCTAGAATCTTACTTAATTCTACTGCCCTATAGCTTAGTTAGGTGCGCATCCATCTTCTTAGCAGTGATATCACAAGTTTTCTCCCCAAGGGAAATTTATGTTTCAGGTTTCAGGTGAGATTGTGTATGTGATGTGAATGTTTCTGGCACCCACGACTCAAGTCATTGAACTTAGTGTGAGGCTGTAAGTGTAACGCATTTTAAAAAAATTAAAAATTGTCTCGTCTTCAACCGACTTTAAAAAAGGAGGTTCTCAATTCGATTGAATGTTTTTTTACCGACTTCCCAAAAAAGGAGGAGGTACTCAAGTCGACTGTTTTTTTTTTATGTGTTTTGCCTCATAACTTCTCTCCACGTGAGCCGACTTCGAACATTTTTTTTTAGCTTGAAAGATGTTGCTTTCTGATTGGTCCCATTTAAATTTGATCAAGATCTGATCAGTAGTTCTTGAAATATCGTCAATAATGCCTATTTCTGTGACAAATAATGCGTACTTTGACGATGTTCTCGTTTACCCGACTTCAAAAGTTACCTCATAACTTCTTTCGTTATGAGCCGATTTTAATGATTCTTTTTTTATTTGAAAGCTGATGCTTTTTATGTGGTCTCATTCAAAATTTAATCAAAATTTGATCAGTAGTTTTTGAGTTATAGTCAATAATGCGTGTTTAATACATTAAATCTGATCAAGGTTCCGAAGATAAAGCGGTAAGTCGGTTTTTTTAAGCTTTGCTTGCTTTTAATTATTTTTTGTATTTTATGTTACGCGATATCTCCGCCAATTATGAATCGATTTTGATGTTTTTTTTTTTTGGTAGAGTATACTTCAGAGGTAGTCCCATATAAATTTTATCGAAATCGGTCGAGCCAGAACCGAAATATAAGCGGTGAAGTCGGTTTTTTTAAGCTTTGCTTACGTTTCAAATACGAATGACGTCACACAGCTAACCATGCATTGTCATCCAAACTAAACGAGAATACAAAATTTCAGCTCAATCGGTACAAGATACCTGCTTCAAAATTGAGTTGCAAGTTTCCACCCGGACAAACATGCGTACATTGCAAATTAAATAAAAGCTTGTAAAAATCCTAAAATTGGATGTTCTGGCAGCTATCTAACCAGTTATTACAGATCTAAAGTGCTTTCATATCGGAAATAGAGTAGTTCGCCCCATATTGAGACCTATCACCTACATTTTGCCCAATAGAGAAAAACTTTTGAGGTTAATTGCTTAACTTCGTTGTAATAATCATAAATAGATTTTTGTCTTGTTTAAGTAATATCTCGGGACTTAATCGCGCTAAAAAACTATTATTAAAAAGTTTTTTAGCGCGTTTATGTCCCGAGATATTACCTAAAACTATGTGTTCGAATCGCAAAAGTTTAAAAGTTACAATTTGTATTTGTTATTCATATTTATTAATATTGTTGGCAACCCAACACAAACATAACCTTTTTTATACGAATATTTAGGACAGGTTACTTTAATATAACACATATTAAACATTAGTTTTAGGGTTAACTTTACTGTCCTCCGTTTTTGCAACGCGTTATATAAATGATTCACCTAAAATCAATCTATACTAAAATCATCTAGTAATGTCATCTAACAAACGGAGGGATACGGCACCCGAATCATAGTTTCACTACTAGTTCGGGCGTCAAAAGTCTCACCTTATCACACTATGAACATAAATTATTATAAGACTTTGAAATAATGTAATTCAATGAATATAGATACAAATGTAATAAAATATTATTTGCACCCACATCCCATAGATAACATTCCGATGCATTATCAAAAATATTACAATAATGAAAAAATGTAAATAGACATTTATTTAAGTAAATAACCATTAGGCTACGTTAACGTTGCATGTTCGCAAGGACAAACTGTTGAGACATAATTTTAATAAGACCTTATTATTTTGTACACAATTTAAGCAATAAAACTGATTTTATTCTATTCAACTAAAAGAGCTACACATTGGTTTAGTAGAGTGCGCGTTCACCTTATAAGCAGCGGGTATCGAGTTCGATTCCCGGTAAAAAGGCAAGTTTTCTCGTCAAGGGTAATTTGTGTTTTCTGTTCTGGGTGTGATTTTGTGTGTAATAATACTTAGTGTGGGGCTGTGAGTGTGGAAGCGTGTAAGTTATGTAGGTACAAGATATTATAATATCACGAAGATATCTACGTGGCAACTGCCTAAAACTAAATACATCTATGCAGCAAAGGCCTAAGTTACCTACAAGTCATCGTGCTTATAGGTAACTCAAATGTTCAAGCCCATCAGTGGGTAGCGTGCCCATCAAGCTGGCGGCAATGCCTCTCTGAATTGCAATGCTAATACGTTGGGCCCAAATATGTATCAGTATTATGATCACGCTTCCCCTCAACCAGGCGCTCTGATATATTTTTGAAAATAGAAGGAGCTGTCGGTCTCCACGGGCCTAGTCTCTCAACATCAAACGTCTCAAATATTTAACAACTTCCGAGGCTTCCTTATAATATATAATAACTTCCTTATTGGCTATTATTTCGGTGTTTGTGTTGCTCTGCTAGAAGAAAAAAAATTATGTTATGTAAGATATGTATAGGAAAAAGCAAATCATAGGTCAAAGTTAACGACCCGGTTGGCGCAGTGGACAGGTCCATGCTCTCTGCGCCGTGGGTCCTTGGTTCGATTCCCGGCAGGAGCAAAAATACCTACCCTAGAGATATTTGTGCTACTGGTTCGGGTCTTTGAACTTAGTGTGGGAATGTGAGTGTGACTGGGTTTGCAAAAAAAAAGTCCAGCATAAGGTTAAATTGGACAATACAAGGTCCTCCTTGATATAATCACGAGAATGATGTAATTTTTATCAGCTTTATACTGTTGTCTAGTTTTATGTAATGTATTTCGGTAGCCAAACTTCGGGATAGAAACCCGTGGCTATAGAGTTACTGTTCTAAGAATCTAAACTAAGCAACTTTCGTAATAAGCAACGAATTAAGCCTTTCTTTAGTTCTGCCTAGCATGCTATGGAAACAAAAGTGTTATTGAATTTATGCCACAAAACATATTAACTACCCATCTGTCCTTTGAAATACTGACGCTGCCTATTCGACAACGTAATATCTTAAAATGTTCTGTTGCTATCAGCAAGAACAGAAAATGCTTTCATTTGATAAGCTAGAGGATGTGACCTGTTGGCCGTATACCAATATATCTATAATAGTAAACAAAGATGCATCGCTTTCTGCATATAAAAGGGCTGTGTGAAATAAGATGGGTACTGGCAATCATGGCTCGTCTTGTGCTGTGCGTGTTAGCCCTGTGTGCAGGCGCTCTCGCTGTGCCCACCAGCTCGTACCAAAAATGTAAGTATTTTTTTCAAATGTTTTCATCCGACACAAGTCTCCATTACTTAATTCTCTGTTCGATTTTAAAAAATCTATTTAAAATCGAACAGAGAATTAAGTAATTTCTCACGGATTCACCCATGTTTATCTAGTTAAAAAGCCTATGTGTACTAGGCATAAGCTATGTACATTCCAAATTTCACCTAAATCAGCCGTTATAGCGTGAAATGACAACAAACATTCTTACACACTATGTAACATACTTACATACTCACATACTTAATCTGGAAGTTTTCAAGTCAAGAATGAATAGGTACCTTCTAGACAAGCATGCTACATCTTCGGCCGCATTATCGCTTTCCATCAGGTGAGATTGTGGTCAAACGCTTGCCTATCTAAAAATAAATAAAACTTTCGGATTCATAATATTAGTGTGATTTCACCATTATTTCTCATTAAGATATTTGTTTAATACACAACAGCTAAAATAAGTTTATGTCATTCATACGATTTAACTAAGATAATGATCTGTTGTGATGCGTTTCTTCAATTTACCTACTCGTACTGAACATGTAGTAGATTATTACTATTACATCTTCAGTAGGCAAATTGAAGAAAAACATATCAACGGATTATTATTTAGCATTCAGTACTAATCTAATGTCTAAAATAAATTCGTTTCGGCTCTCTCTTAAACTTGATAGACTTTTCTGACTGAAATACTACTAAAAAACGCTCTAATAATATGATTTATTTATTGAATAATTATGCTTCAAGATAATTTTTATATTTCTATCATCACTACAAAGGTAATAATAATGTTGTGTTTCAATTTCAGTGGATTCAAAGGTTCTTCAGGAACGTCAGCAAGAACTGCTGCTTCTGTTTAGCCATATTCATGAGCCCATTAACGTACCAAGATGCAAGGAGATTGCCAGCAAATGGAACATAGAACACAACCTGGAACACTATGGAGTACGTATCTGATTTGGGTTTTGTTTAAACAGAAACTGTTCTAATCAATTCGACACATGACAAGATATTTATAATAGAACTCAAAGCGCATGACTCTTGCTTCCTTAAATTATACTTAACCCTGCGTCAGGTTATACGGTTAAAAACCTTTTATTTTTCGAGTATGGTCAGTTACCGTATATATTGAAAGATGCGGGCCGTGAATTAAGTTATTTATCTTAGTGGCGATACAAAAAATATTGTTTTGGGTCCTGTTTAATTGTTAGCTACAAACTAATAATCTAGTACTACACAATCAGGAAATGACTCTCCAACGAAATAGGAACGGCATAATATAAAAATAAAAACTAGCTGTATTATGCAGCTACGTTTATTTTTAAATATGGTATTAAATTTTTTCAGAACATTACTGCTGTCAAAATGTACGTTGAAATGCTCGAGCACGGTTGGTATTTACCGCGTGGTATGCCATTCGCAGTAGATGAGGCCGAGCATTCCTACGAAGCTAAGACTCTTTTCTACGTACTGTACTCAGCTAAGGACTACGAAACTTTCTACAAGACTGCCGTCTACTTGAGGGATATCGTAAATGAAGGTATCTACGTATACGCGCTTAGCATCGCTATCATCTACCGTCATGATACCCAGGGAATTGCAACTCCAGCGCTCTACGAAATATTCCCATCCTATTTTAATAACGGTGAAATTATGATCACTGCCCAAAGGATTAATACTCATGGGCATAAATACATTTCACACTATCCATCTACTTATCTTTGGGATGAAAATGTCGTCATAAGGTGGAATGATACTGTTTGGCCTTACTATGCCAACGAACAAGCCGTTGGTTATTTCACTCATGATTACAGCCTTAACGCCGTCTATTACAACATTCATTTGCTCTACCCTAAATGGCTTGGAAGTGATGTAGTCCCTGGTCTAGTAAATGACAGACGTGGTGAGCTTTGGTGGTTCCGCCACAGGCAACTTTTAGCTCGTTACTACATGGAAAGACTGTCCAATGGTCTTGGTGAAATTCCTGAGATAAGCAACATCGTCGAGGATGGTTACGTCTCTGGGCTTTTATACCACAACGGAGTTCCTTTCCCATCAAGGCCAAATTATTTCTCTCTGGAACAGCCTACGTTAGTTGAAGAAGTTGAAAAAGTTCTTGAATACGAGAGAAGAATCTGGGAAGCTGTTGAGAAAGGTTTTATCATCAACGTAAGTTTTAAGTTTATCACAATCTAAAAATACAAAATTAATATTGTCAAAAAATATAATAAAATATGTCTTTTCAAATTATAGCAACAAGGTGAACACATCAACATTCTAACCCAAGAGGGTCTTGATATCTTGGGACGATTGGTAGAGTCGAACGCTGACTCACCTAACTCTTTGTACTACAAGGACTTCGTTAAGGTCTGGAAGGAAATTCTCGGCAACTCTATCCAACATCACCACCAATACCACAATCAGTATGTTGAACATTACCGTATGTTAAATCATTTAATATTTTGTAAGTGGTTATATTCTACATTCATATTTCAATATTCCTTTTCAGATTCGTACCTTTGGTGCTGCCATCAGCTCTTGAAAATTACCAGACGGCACTTCGTGACCCTGCTTTCTTTATGATGTGGAAACGCATCTTGAAGCTTTTTGTTCGCTGGCAAAAGAGCATGCCTCTCTACAAACCTGAGGAATTGGCTTACAAAGAAGTTTCTATCAAGAAAGTTGACGTTGAGAAGCTAGTTACGTATTTCGAGCAGTCTTACATGAACATTACTCAACATCTTCACCAAAATGTTGCTGAAAGTGAGCGAATAATTTAATTATTTTTATCATTTAACTGGTCCACAAAAAAGTCCTCTATTTGATGCTTCATTCATGGAATATTAAATTCACCAAAACCATTATTTTATTGTTCCGTAGACCACGCCTTAATCAATTTGTTATGATAAAAACTTCCTTAAATGTTGACGATGGAGATTTTTAAAAGATGTAACATATGTTGAGTGCTATTTTTATGTAATAATAATTTTTGTTTAAGGCCAAGGACAATACGATGACATGAGCGTATTTGTGCAACACCCACGTTTGAACCACAAGCCTTTCAATGTTCGTGTCCATGTGAAGAGTGACGTCGCCAAGACTGTTGTTGTGAAGTTCTTCCTTGCTCCTAAATATGACGGCAAAGGCTATGAAATCCCTCTGCATGAGAACTATGAAAACTGGTTCCTGTTCGATCACTTCACTTATGACCGTGAGTACTTTTTGAAATGGAAACTCATGAAAAGTATGACATATTTTTTTATAATACAACATATACTAAAAATGACATAATGCCTTTCTTTCAGTGACTGTTGGAGACTGTGTGATCACTCGTGAATCCACCGCCAATGCCTACACTGTCAAGGAGTGGCCTAGCGGTTACGATATCTATGAGAAAACCGTCAAGGGACAATGGATGCCTGACATAGTACCGTCTGTTGAGAAGTTCCCTCATCATCTGCTGCTACCTAAAGGTTTATTTCTAGCAATATTATATTCTTGTGCATATAAATAAACAACGTAAATCAGAGTAACGATAAATTAGAGCAGTTCTTTGTCTAGAGAACCTTTTTACTTTATCTGTAGAGTCTGAATATGTTCACGACCTAATTTTTCTATATTATCTGCAGGTAAGATTGGTGGTATGCCCTTCCAATTTGGAGTGTACATCCAAGAATACCGCGCGCCCAAGGTTCCTCACGGCACCGGTTTCGACCCTAAGGTCTCGTTAGGCCTCGGTACTGGAGCTCGATTCATCGTGGACCAGCCTTTGGCCTTCCCGGCTGATAGACCCTTGTATGCCTGGCAAATCAAGGATGTGAAAAACCTGTTTATCGAAGATGTACTGATCCACCACAAGCATGCTCCTGAAATTGTCGTCCCCCATGTCGAATAAGCGCTATAATTGTTGTATTTTCGTGGTTACCCACCTTCTAATTACTGAGAAAAATAGTTAATGTAAAATGTTCTGTTCATGCCAACCGACGTCTGTAACGCTTTTATTAAACTGCCAATAAAGTATATATTATGATGATTATAGTATTGTATGACTTATTTATTAACTTATAATAATATGTATTTTTTTGTAACATGTATGTATTTGTAAAATCCATTATATAACACTTTTATTACGATATCTGCATTGACGAGTCTCTATTTAGTAAGTTTATTTCTTCAGCTAAGCCGATCTCACTTATTTATAAAATATATAAATCTAAATATATATTATATAATATTATTCCTGAACATCATAGTAATTTGTTTCTATTAATGTATTATGTTTATATATTATGTATACAATAAAGCTTGTTACAACTATTTTTGTACGTTTTCTTACTCTATTTGAGAATATTTATTTATTTAAGATGAGAGGAACTGATACTGACATACAGTTGAGAATATAGGTTATTTTAAAAGAATTAATTAATTTATTTATATTTTTAATACGTTTGCACAAAAAACAGTACAAGGAGGACTTAATGCTAGAATAGCATTTTCTGCCAGTCATTCTGGACATACAGAGAAAAGGGTGCAGTAAATATATTTGAAAAACAAATGGATAATAAATGTATAAATATAGGAATACATGTAAATAATATACATAATGATAATATATATTTATAAATATATTATTAAATACTTTATAACAATAAACTTACACAAATACTAATACATATAATATGTAACCATAAAATGTACTTCTATGACCACTCCTTATTTCATAATAACAATTTTATAGTAATAAATATATTGATATGAATGGTAAAATAATATAGAAATTTGCGCACAGTAATGCTGGCTTAGAGTTAGAAGTAAACACAACCTAAAACTAGATTTTAACTTGATGTATACACACGACATATGAACGGAAAGCCAAAAGACTCAACAAATTATGAACCAAGCAAGGTTTCAGAGTCTAGGAGATTATCGCAGTATAGCGATTGGTGATTTATTGCATACATTTCCGGGTTATGCTACGGAATTACACGATCTAATTCTTTCATCCCCATTACATGATAGAACCAACAATTAAATAAAATTATTACCTCATATGCGCTAAAAGTGTTTTGCTTCCACATTCATTATGCGCACAGCCTATCTTGCCAAAAATCAAAACGCTTCGTCTCTATTCTATCAAAAGAAACGGTTTCTAAATGTAACAGACCTTAATGCCTAGGGCTGGTGGGAGGATTAAAACTCCTTGTAATAGTCTGTGATCCTAGATAAGTACAATATTGGAGAACTTCAAATGCTCGTTGACTTAGTTGGGATTGCCTTCTAAGCAGCGGGTATCGGGTTCGGTTCCTGGTGGAATTACCAACATTTCACTATGTGCATAGAATTAAACATCGGTAATATCACAGTAAAAATTGATTAGAACAGTCTATATCTGAAGAAACCTCCTTAACTTTATCTGTAAAATGTTAATACTACAATTTTTTTTTATGACTCAAACGTGGTGTTTCCTGTTCTTGTGAAAATGTTTGTAATATGAATCATTTCGACACTTAATGTGCTGTGAGTGTAAAGGGATTATGTTTATGTAACGTTATTAATTTCGAGGGAGAATCTAGGTTATTAGAGTAAGGTCATAGACAACCTTACTTGAATGACTGATAGATAGATCATTAATATTTCAGAGAATGCGCGCAGGAATTACACGAGATAAAACAACCCTTTTTACTTGGTAACCTTCATTCATTTTTGGTTGACATAATATGCCTCCAGTTTGCTCAAAGCTTAGGAATCTTCTACGCAAGCATGCTACATCGACCGCAACATCACTACCCATAGTGGCAAAATGCATGCTTATCCAGCATAAACAAATCTATTGATAACCAAATCGTCACTAAAAATTTGATAAGAAACATACATCAGTAAATTTCAAGCTGATAATAAATACTACCTATCGATAGAAATAAAAAAACAACAATCACTGCAAACAAAAAGATCACCACTCAAGTTTGTATAAAATACATTTTGCTTCTTTTTAACTTCATTTATGTGTACTTAAGTAGCGCAGCAGAGGCACAATTATTTTGCGATAAAAAGAAATTTTGCCGGAAATTCATGACTCACTTTAAAAAAATCGTAAGGTATATTTAAGCGGGCATTTTAAGCTGTGGGCTAACTTGAGTGCTACAGCACTTTGTCCGTCCTTCTGCCCGCCTGTCCGACTATCGAAGTCAGCAAATATATTTTATCTAAATCTTTTTTACCGACTTCACACATTTTTTTATTATTTTATATGTGTGTCACCTCAACACTACGTTCCACGTGAACCAATTTTGAAATTATTTTTTGTTTAAAGGATGTTGCTTTCCAATTGGTCCCATTTAAATTTGATCATGATCTGATCAGTAGTTCTTGAAATATCTTCAATAATGCGTGTTTAAGTGTGTTTAACATCTAATCTGATCAAAGTTACGAAGATAAAGCGGTGAAGTCGGTTTTTTTAAGCTTTGCTTGCGTTTAATTATGAAAAGAATCCTTATTTACCTTGGTTACGCAAAAACTTGAGAACGACTTTACCGATTTTTTTTTAAGTTTTCTAATACTTTATAGTGGATTTACATCTAACTATTGGTTTATAAAACTGTAGTGTTATTTTTTATTGTTACATAAAACAGTTTTGTAAATATTCCAATGATAAATATAACATGTTTTACATGTTTAACATATAACATGTTTAATTCCAGGGTCCGTAAGTAGCATTACGATATACACGATTTACATTGTACACCTTTTTATCTCTGATAGGGTAGCATTTAACCACTATCTCACCTTATTATAGCTAGGTGGTCACACGGAGGATGGTAAACACGCAAGGCCTAGAGTGCTAACTAAACGAAATTTAAGCAAATTTCTATCACTGAATTGCTTATTATTACTATCTATAAGGTTGACTTAGGAGGTTTTGTACGTTTGATAGTGACTGCTGGCGCGACCCGATCTTGCCCCAACTCGGCGAGAGACTGCTTACGGGGGGGTTCTTAGTGGGTTAAAGCCCCACACTCCCCTTTCCTTCCCCCCTGGGTAGGAATGTATTTATTTCTTAAAATGCAGGAAATGCCAATTACAAGGGTTTGAAAGTCAAAGGGTTTTAAAGTAGCCATTCAAGAGTCTTACTATTCACCTTTGGTGGTATATTAGAGCACAGTAATATTACCCATATCACCGTGCTTCGAAAAGCACGCTACGCCTTCGGTCATTATGTTAACAGTCAATAAGTCAAGTCAAATGATTTTAGACGGCCTGAAAACTCCATGTCCTCGCCCCATCATTAGATTTTGCCGCTGGTATTCAATCAATTATTATATATGTCTTGATGAATAGACTCTTAAACATTACGGTTACAATTTATAGACGATAATGTAGCGAAGGGTATAATATAGTTGTGATTTGTCCTAAACATCAGGAGATAACGCGCCTTCACGTGTCCTCACTGATGATGATAATTTTTTTATTTTTTGATAGTTTTATGCGCCAAACCTTATTGTAATTGGGCTTAAATCATTTATATTATTTGTTCATTATTTGCTCATATTTTTTGCTAGGTTGATAAGTAACATTGATTGTTAACATCTTAAACACACGTGCGTTATCGGTCTGTAAACCGGAGCCAACAATATGTATAAGTACCTAAAGAGATATCTGCAATAAAATAATTGTAAATAAAAAATAAATTTGCAGTGATTTTTTTGACCTGCGATCCTTAAGATTAGCATATCATTGATATTTTATCTTCTGAATGCATATAAATACGGGGTGGCGATGTTTGAGGAGCACTGGCAATCATGGCTCGTCTACTGTTGTGTGTGCTGGCCCTATGCGCCTCTGGCGCATTGGCTGACCCTCGCGAGAACTATGCAAAATGTAAGTAACAATTTTTTTATTTTTTTTAAGATAGGCAAACGTTTGTACGCTATCTCACCTATATATATATCTACCTATATGGTAAGCTGTGATGTGGTCGACGATGGAGCACGCTTGCCTAGAAGATGCATATTCACTCGCGACTTAAAGACTCCCATATTGTATTTATCAGGAAACACAGATTCAGGTAAGGAATTCCATTCGTTTGCAGTTCGCATAATTATTGAGGAAGCAAAACGTTTCTTCAGCATCTGTGGAATGTCAACCAATTTAGATACCATCACATCAACGACCTAAAATAGAAAGGACTCAACTTTACTTTCGCGCCAAACCTCCTTCTTTATTTATTTTTTTATGAAGCGATTATTACTTTGACATAAAAAGAACACCTATGCATTACTTGTGGTAATGTACAAAAAATATAAACTTCACAGAACAAAATAAGGAGTTACTGAAAAAAAAATCTTGTGACGCCATAAACTTATTTAAAAAAATCATTAGGTACTTTTTTTTCATACAATAAGTTTCTAGTAACATAAAGAAAAAGACAAAAAGTCAAAAATAATTACTATATAGCAGCTTCAACCTTGACCAAAGTAATTTTAAAAGTATTCGTAAAAAGCAACTTACGATCGCAATTATGACAAAATTACCTTAAAGTTACAGAAAATTGTTCATATAATCCTACTAAAATATGTAACGTTAATTTTGCAGTGGATGCTGCAGTCCTTAAAGAACGTCAAATGGAACTGTTAGACCTTTACTACCACATTCACGAACCACTGATGATTCCAAAATGCCAAGAGATTGCCAGCAGCTATAGCATTGAAAACAACTATGAAAAGTACAACGTGAGTAAAGTTATTAATAAGTATTCTAGTTTGTATAATAACTTATTATGACATTCCTTAATTATATGTATTATTATGATTTTAACAGAACATGACAGCCGCCAAGACCTATGTCACCATGCTGAAGAATAACTGGTACCTGCCCCGTTCAGTACCGTTTATAGTTGATGAGCCTGCTCACGCTTTTGAAGCCATGACTCTCTTCCACATGCTTTATTCAGCCAAGGACTATGAGACATTCTACAAAACTGTTGTCTACTTGAGGGACATCATCAATGAAGGCCTCTTTGTCTACACTCTGAGCGTCTCTATTATCTACCGCAAAGATACGCAAGGCATTGCACTCCCTCCAATCTACGAAGTCTTCCCATCATTTTTCAACAATGGTGAAATTATGGCTACTGCACAGAGAATCAACACGCACGGCCACCGTTTTGTTAAGTACTTCCCATCTACTTATATCTGGGATGACAACGTTGTGATTAGATGGAACGCTACTGCATGGCCCTACTACAACAAGAACTTCCCTCTGTTCTATTTTACTAATGATTACGACCTTGCTGGTGCCCAATACTTCCAGAGCTTGGTTAGCCCTCATTGGATGGGAGGACAAGAAATTCCTGTTATCTACCAGCAAAACCGTGGAGAAGGTTGGTGGTACGCTCACAAACAGCTCGTAGCTCGCTACTACATGGAGAGGTTGTCGAATGGTCTTGGTGAAATCCCAGACATTACCGACGTTGTTGAAGAGGGATACACTTCTGGACTTGTGTACCACAACGGTATTCCTTTCCCCTCGAGGCCAAACCACTTCCATCTCGACCAGCCCGAGCTATCCACTTTGATGGAAAAAGTGCTAGCATATGAACAGCGTTTATATGACGCCGTCGAAAAAGGTTTCTTTTTAAACGTAAGTATCACACATTTATGAGTTCTTCCTACCATTACTCAAACGTATTTTTTTTATATTATGAATGGTGTTTTAATTTTAACATATTTTATTAATTTGCAGCGTAAGGGCGAACACGTCAGCCTTCTTTCTAATGCTGGTGTTGAAGTTCTTGGACGTCTTATTGACGCTAATGCTGATTCTCCGAACAACTACTACTACAAGGACCTTATTAAGGTCTGGAAGCAGATTCTTGGAAACGCGTACAAACCTATGCACCAGTATACTGGACAGTAAGTTACATTTATAAAAATAAAATTAATAAAATATTATAATATGCGAAACAAAAGCCAACTGAATGTTTTTTTCTTTTCAGATTTACTCCTTTGGTCGCACCATCAGCTCTGGAGAACTTCAAGACCTCTCTCCGTGACCCTGCATTCTACATGATCTGGAAGCGTGTACTAAACATCTTCGCTCACTGGCAGAAACAGATGCCTCTTTACAAAACCGAGGAACTGTTACTTCCGTCTGTTGACATTGAAAAGGTTGATGTTGACAAACTGGTCACTTACTTCGAATACACTTACATGAACATCACCAGCCATCTTTTCCAGAGTGAGGCTGAAAGTAAGTTATTTATATGTTAGTAAATTAAATTTATTGCAATAAAAACTATTTTATCCAGCTAAAGTTACGTCACAAATAAATGTAAAGATAAAAACGAATCACTTATTGACTAATGATTAGCCTTGTAGGTATTTTATCTAATTTGCCCAGTAATTATTACACTGTTTATTTTGCCCATCCATCCAGTTTTCTTATTGGATCTTCTAATATGAGGTAAAACAGTAGTAGCAAAAACCAAGGTTATGACAAAAAAAAAAGGTATGATGATAGTTTTAATAACCTATAACATGTATGATAATATTTTTTATCAACACTTCCGTCGTGATATTGCATTTTTTTGTACTCGCTTGGCTAGCTACTCTATAGTTAATTGCAAATGATACTAGTTAATTACATTAAGCAGTATTTTTGGCAGCTTACTCAAAGATCCAGTATAATTTAGACTACAGTGTTTACCATCCTCAATCACTTCGTCACTTACCAACAGATCATTCGCTAGCGTTTCATATAAGTACTCATACTAGCAGGGGTATCGGGTTCGATTCCCGGCTGGAACACAAGTTTTCTCCCCAACGATTGTGCTTCTGGTTCTGGAAAATCTCTGTGATTGTGTGTGTCATGTGTATGTGTCCGACACCCACGACACAAGTTATCGAACTTAGTGTGGGGCTGTAAGTGTGAAGGCGTTCAAAGCGTTTATGCTTAAGCGTATGCTTAATTGTGTTTACTAATTTCAGGCAAGGGAATGTACGATGATGTCAAGGTTCTTGTCCAGCACCCGCGTCTTAACCACAAACCCTTCAGCATCAAGGTTGCCGTGAAGAGTGAGGTCAACAAGAAAGTGCTCGTCAAATTCTTCCTTGCACCTAAATACGATAGTAACGGTTACGAAATTCCTCTGCACCTCAACACTGAGAACTTCTTCATGCTTGACCAATTCGTATATGACCGTGAGTTGATTTTATTATCTTACCGCAACTAATTAACCGTACTATTTTACCGTAATTACATGAGTTGATTCCTGCACGCCCAAGACAAACTATCAAACGTCATCCTTTTATGGATGACATTACTCCAGTTCACTCGAAACAATTCGCTTCTAAATTCATCAATCGTACAGCGAAGGAATGAAACTTATTGCATCCGTCTTTGTTCCCCGAACGGTTGAATCTGGGAATTTTCGATCTCGAATAGGTATCGTCTAGGTAAGTTATATCTACAGCCGCATCGTCATTTTCCATCATGGGAGATGGTATTAAATATTTCTTTTTTCAATATAGACAAACTTTTGACCACAATCTCACCTGATGGTAAGCGACGATGTGGTCGATGATGGAGCAAGCTTGCCCAGTAGATACCTATTTACTCGTGACTTGAAGTCTCCCATATTCTAACGATATATCATTTGTAAAATTATTATAAGGAGTTTAGAAGATTTTTTTTTTTAATTTATTTGAAGGGTTTTGTCGCTTAGCGTCCACATCGCCCTGTAAGAAAATTCAAACTTAATAATATTAACTGAAGCTAATTCGTCGATACAATATGAACGTTTTGCTCCTTCAGAAATTGGATCTGTCAGTAAACTGTTACAAAGGCCGATATCCATACCTCTAGTTTAGAAGTTCTGAGGCGACAGATGAACATACTTTTCCTAGGCAGGCATGCTACATTTTCAACCAAATCCTCACTTTCCACCAGGTGAGGTAAAATGCTTGCTTATCCAGCATGAAAAAACATACGTATCGATTTTTTCTTCATCCTGTAGTCATGTAAAATAATAACATTGTAATTTTATATTTAGTGACTGCCGGAGAATGCGTGATTGTTCGCAAATCCACGGAATTCGCCTACACCGCCAAGGAGTGGCCTAGTGCACACGAACTCTACGCTAAGCTCATCAAGGGAGACTGGGCTCCAGCCAGGAGGAGCATGAACGTGTTCCCTCACCGCCTTCTGCTGCCTAAGGGTAAAACTGTTCATTAATAAACTATTAATTGGAGGAGTCCGTGTCTACACAGTAAGACGGTGACTGAGGGTTAGAGCCTTTCTTATTCTACCCCTGTTGTTAAAGCAATGTCTATTGAGAAATAAATAAACAATTGTGGATAATTCGTGGCGGCGAAAGGCTGCAATATGAATTCAAGAACCGGTAAAACGGTATGATGCGTTGGTTGACAGAGTTTCAGTTGGATTTGTGTTATGCAGGATATATTTTATTTCTCCTACCCTGAGAAGTTTTCCCTTTAAAGCATCACCTGAGAATGTGGCCCTGGGAAATCGAGATAGTATTCAAAAACTTTTAAATTGATGTAGTTTCGCTGTATTTGGTATATATAAAGTAATCTGCGGTCTCATTGCCAAACTTCTCTCCGATAATACCTACTTTGACTGATAGTGTAGAAAAGGTCAGCTTATGCTTGCAATAGATAAAAGTTGGACTTTAAAATTGTAACTGTTTTGGATCTGTAACGATTTAATTTTGGTTAGCAACTATTATCACGTAAATTAGAATATTTTTACCAGAGCTGTGATTAAGTCCTTATATAATCGCATAAAAGGTCTTATTAACGAAAAAGTATAGAATAAAAAAAAAGTTAATTCACTTATTATGCCTTCGGGTTTTTTATTAAATGGACTTGTAACTGCAGTATCGGGGATGAAGCTCTTAACAATACTAAGTATCGTATACGTTACCAAAATATATGAATTTCTGACCTTTTTAACTGCCCATTGGATTAGTTGAGTACGTTCGCTATTAAAGCAGCGGGTATCGGGTTCGATTAACAGTGGAAAGACAAAGGGAAATTTGTGTTTCTGGTACTGGGTGTGATCGTGTGTGTATGATGTGAATGTTTCCGGCACCCACGACACAATCATCTTAGGGTAGGGTTGTCATTATGAAAGGGTTTATTTTGTATTTTTATTATCAAGGAGTCAAAATAAGGGTCATTTTTAAACAAGATAACCAAGTATCATCAAAATACAGTCGTACTCTACCACCTTTTTTATGGTAATTTGGTGATAGAAGGAGCTAGTCGCTCGCCTGATGGTAAGCGTCACGCTTGCCCATCACAGTTCAGTGCTACCCAGAGTATTGAATTTATGTTGGCGTTGGCGCAGTGGACAGGTGTCCGCCCTCTGCGCCATGGGTCCTGGGTTCGATTCCCGGCAGGAGCACAAATTATCTTCCCAAGGGATATTTGTGCTTCTTGTTCTGGGTGTAATGTTTGTGTGATGTGAATGTTTCCGGCACCCACGATACAAGTCTTTGAACTTAGTGTGGGGCTGTCAGTGTGAATTCGTTTGTTTGTTTGTTTGTTGTACGTCAAAATCCTGCCCGGCAAAGCACTGCATGCAAAAAATCATTCTTAGATACACAACTCTTTGGTTCAAGGATTGAGTAATCATAGACTCATATTACCATGAAACTAATTATCTGATCTAATTCCAGGTCAAGTTGGAGGCATGAAGTTCCAACTGATGGTCTACATCGAAGAATTCACCGGTTACAAGACGCCTACTACTCCTGGATACACCGTGACTGGTTACCCTACTGACAGACCTCTGTACTATTGGCAAGTTAAGGATGTGACGAACATGTACTTCCAGGATGTCCAGATCTACCACAAAGAAGTACCAGAAGTCTTCGTTCCCCACACCTTCTAAAAAAATGTGTGATTGAATAGTGCCTGAACAACTGGCATTACTGACAAAGATATTTTTTTAGTTGTATGGACAAAGTGTTCAAAGTAGAGTTCTAGTGATGTATAAAGTATATATCTTATTAGTGTATGTATTACTTGCTTATGTTTATAAATTTTATTTTAATATAAATATGTATTTTTAATAACAACTCATACCTTTTTTTGTGCCCTGAATAGTACTTAAGTTAATCAATCACACCAACTACCAGTGACTCTACTAACATATAACTACAATTCCAATCTTCTAATACGTAGCAATAAAAGAGAACAAATACGGGTATTAATGTTACCCTTCTGGACTTGAGCACTTGAGTTACCTAAGCTCGGTGCCTTGTTTAGAAAATATAGGTTATTGGCCCGCAGCTAGTACAAAAAAAAAATTAAAAACAATAGATTTATTTTTTATGTATGAATATTATAAATCCGATATTGTTAGTTTCATGGTAAAGGTGACGCTTGAATATTGAATTAACAAGGGATAAGTAAAATAATAAGGAAAAACGTCACAGATCGGAATATGTATATAAAATAATTATTATAGTTTAATTACACAATCCCAAAGACAGTTATGTGGATAAAGCGTGATAATTAAACGCAAGCAAAGCTTAAAAAACCCGACTTCACCGCTTTATCTTCGGAACCTTGATCAGATTTAATGTATTAAACACGCATTATTGACAATAACTCAAAAACTAGTGATCAGATCTTGACCAAAATAAGACCACATGAAAAGTACCAGCTTTTAAATAAAAAAATAATCATCAAAATCGGCGCACAAAGATAGAAGTTATGAGGTTACTTTTCGGTTAAAAACGAGGACATCGTCAATGTAGTCCACAGAATACGCATTATTGAGGATAACTCAAAAAGTACTAGTCAGATCTTGATCAAATTTTAATGGGACCAATCGGAAAGCAACATCAATCAAACAAAAAAAATATTTAAATCGGTTCTCGTGGAACGAAGTTATGAGGTAACAAACGGACGTACACTTAACCAAGTCATCAACACCTTCATCTCATATCTCTTTTGCCAATAGGGACAACACAACTCGTCCTCTTGAAGCTTCTCCCAAGAGATGGTAGCGTTAGTTTTTACTGACTCTGCTGTCTCTTCAGTTCAAACTATATATCATCATAAATGGTAAAAAAGTAAAAAAAACTGTACCTTTTGTCAATTGAATTTTTTTGCGACAAATAAATATATGTCTTTATGTCTAAACTAGCCGTGCCTCGCGGCTTCGCCCGCTTTTATCAATTTAAAAAGTAGCCTATGTGTTAATCCTAAGTATAATCTATGTACATTCCAAATTTCATCCAAATCTGTTCAGCCGTTCAAGCCTGAAGAGGGAACAAACATACACACTTACACACAAACTTTCGGATTTATAATATTAGTACGATAATAAACCCACTTCACTATCACTGCATAGTATAAAACAAAGTCGCTTCCCGCTGTCTGTCAGTCCTTATGTAAGCGTAGATCTTTAAAACTACGCAACGGAATTTGATGCGGTTTTTTTATATAGATAGAGTGATACTCTTGTAAGAGCGACATATAATTGGTTGTGTGAAAATCCCTCAACGCTCAAACATATGTATTTCGATACTATCATACAATTTAAATTATATATTTTTTTATTTTATCGTAACGTACTTATAAGTACGGATTACGCTGTCACGCTGAAAAGCAGTGATAATTGTTATTTTCCTCGCTAGAGAGATCCGATAAACGCGTGGGATCGCTGCTAATCATAAAGTGCTAGAGCGAAGTTATAGGGTGAATTTTTTAATTTTTTTAAATATTTATAGGCAACCGCTATTGTCCCTGCATTTTAAATCTGTAATACCTTAGAAAATATTCATATGCAATACATGCTTTAAAGAGCCATATTGATCTATATTGAATGCACAATGTATTAAAGGTACTTAATTGGATAAGGATTAAAGCTGTAGGTGTTGCTTAAAATCGCTTTGTAAATAAGCCATTATTTCTCGTAAAAGTCAAGGATAAAAAATGGTTATCGTGGGTTGTCCCTTAGAGATAGACATATACTATTGCGGACTTTTTGTAGACCTTTTCAAGGTGTACAATACTGTAGTACATTATTTTGATCTATCTCGTAGGGTTCAGCCAGCGTTTGCAATGTAAGCGCAAAAATGTGTTTATTTACGACATCACATTAGAAACCTCTAAAATTATCAGTGTTTCTCTAAAATATTATGCATATATTATATTTATAAACCTTACTCTTGAATTACTCTATCTATAAAAAAACCGTATCGAAATCCGTTGCATAGTTTTAAAGATCTAAGCATACATAGGGACAGACAGACAGCGGGAAGCGACTTTGTTTTATACTATGGAGTGATGTAGTGATAGTGATGATAGTGATGATGAACTCAGGCGAAGCCACGTAGTTCGGCTCGTATGAGTGTAAATTATAACCCGAAAGCTTGTGTATCAGTTTGTGAATGTGAGTAGATTTATTTACGACGAGGTATATCTGTAATGGGTGGAAGGATTTGAATGAACTTAGGCGAGTAGATAGACAAGACCCTAGAGAAGGACGTAATATTCTGTTAATTCTGACTATTGCGAAGAAAGCGGCTGTGAGTGTGAAAGCGTTTATGTTACTTATGTTTATGATTTTCGATGGTGGTTATGCATGGCCTAGAAAGACACTGAAAACACCGTTCGATTATTAGTCCGGTCAATTTAGACATTCGAAGTTACCTAAATTCCCACCAAGCTGAAAATCGGTAAGATTGTTTAAAATATCATTAAAAACAAAATTTGAAAGTTCCCCATCTTTCCCCTGCAAAGAAAAAAAATTATTCAAGGTCAAAGGTAAAAAAAAAGAGTTTTTCGCGATTTTCAGCAAAACGGTAAGTTTTATCATAAAAATATTTCAAACAAAAATTGTAGATCATAAAATTATCTACAAAAAATTATTTAATACTTTTTTTTCTACGAGCCACCGTTTTTTGAGATATAACGATTCAAAAAGTTGTAAAAGTTGTAATCGTATGTAATATGAATAAACTAGCGAATACGTTAATCTATACTTCTATACTAATATTATAAAGAGGTAAAGTTTGTTTGTTTGTTTGTTTGATAGATAAATAGATAGATAGATAAACTCTTTATTGAACACCTTAATTAAGACAAGAAACAAAGCAAAATAATTATTTACAAAAAAAAAAGTGTAACAATAGGCGGTCTTATCGCTAAAAGCGATCTCTTCCAAACAACCTTTGGATGGAGCGGAATTACGCAATAGAGTTGGACGTCGGTGTTTAAGAAAACAACATTTTAAAGAGTGCATGAATCTAAGAATAATAAATTATATTATACTTAATAATAAGTAGTGATAATTGACAAATAATAAAATAATATATACCTCAATAATGATCTTATATAAATATAATACATACATAAACACATACTACATACATACACACATACTACATAATATAAATACATAAACAAAAATTTGTTTGTATGTAAAAGGTAATCTCTGAAACAACTGATCCGATTCCATACATTCTTTCACTTATAGATAGCTACACTATCAGTGAGTGTCATAGGCTATGTTTTGTTGGGATAGAAGTTAGTTATCAGTTCGAAATAATAATATTCGTAAGACAAGTCGGAGAAAAATTTGCTAACTTTCCGCTTTATCGGAGTACGCTGACTAAACAGTTAGACATTGGTGAATACAATGTACAGCGAAAATGTTGGCCTTCATGAGTTTTACAAAAAAGTCCGCGACGGCATATATCTAACATGTATGTATAGCTCAGAAAAAATACTTTTCTTTGTTAAAAATCTGAAAAAAAAGCGGCCTATGTTTAGTTGGCTTTTTGAGACATTCAGTATTAATCCTTATCAAAATAAACTATTTCATCGTCTTACGTAGTTCATGTAGATACAATTTGCTTTTTACTGCATGTGATTTGGATAAATAGTCTATGAGAAATCGCGAAATTAGTTTCACGGGAGTCCTCCCGTGAACGGGACGGGTCAGAAATTTATCGACACGTACTACGCATTCCTGCGCATAAAAATAGCGGCTTCTATTTCGTTGCCTTTTTTTAAGTATTTAACATTAATCCTTATCAAAAAAACCTATTTCATCGGCTTACGTAGTTCACGTAGATGCAGTTTGCTCTTCACTGCATATAATTTGGACTTATAGTCTAGGAGAAATCGTTAAGTTTATTTGAGGGTGAAAACGGTGGATCACAGAATGTAACAGTTACTGCGTAATCCGGCATACTTCTATGTTTTGAACCGACGTACATAAGAAGGAGGATATAAATTCGACTGTTTTTTTTTGTTTAGTCGGTTATAACTTATCATTGAACTTTGAACTGCCCGCTGGAGTAGTTAGGTGGGCGTTTGCCTTTAAAGCACCGGGTTTGATTCCCGGGAATTTGTGTTTCTGGTTTTGAGTATGTTGTCAATGTTGTGTGAATCTTGGATGTTTACAGCCCCACGATACACAACACGAATACATACGAACACGATACAAGTCATTGAACTTAGTGTGGGGTTGTGAATGTGAAAGCGTTTATGGGTATTGTTTTTTAATATTTACTACCCGGCCGACGACGCCGGGCGGGTCGTTCCTGATCTTTGAACTGCTCGCTGGTGTAGATGGGTGCGCGTTCGCCTTCAAAGCAGCGGGTTCGATTCCCGGTGGTAATTTACCTAGAAGATTTCTCTCCACGGGAAATTTGTGTTCCTGGTTTTGAGTATGTTGTGAATGCTTTGTGAATCTTGGATGTTTACGGCCCCCCGATACAAGTCATTGAACTTAGTGTGGGGCTGTGAATGTGGAAGTGTTTATTTGTATATCTTTTAACCGGGCGACGCCGGGCGGGCATCTTTTGAACTTTGAACTATCTACTCGCGTAAATGGGTGCGCGTTTGCATTCAAAGCAGCGGGATCGATTCGCGGTGGTAACAGAAGTTTTCTCCCTACGGGAAATTTTTGTTTTTAATATGTTGTGAATCTTGGATGTTTACGGCCCCACGCTACAAGTCACTGAACTTAGTGTGGGGCTGTGAACGTGGAAGTGTTTATGTGTAGATTTTTTAATCGGGCGACGCAGGGTGGGGAATCTTTGAACTTTGAACTACCCACTGGGTAGATGAGTGCGCGTTCGTCTTCAAAGCAGCGGATTCGAATCTCGGTGGGAACACAATAACAAAAGTTTTTTCCCCACGGGAAGTTTATGTTTCTGGTTCTGGGTATGACGTGAATGTTGTGTATGTGGTGTTAATTATTAACGACCCCACGACACGACTTATAGTACTTTTACAGTGGTGCTGTGAGTGTGAAAGCGTTTATGTGTAAGCTTTTGTTTACCCGGGCGACGCCGGGCGGGTCAGCTAGTTGATAATAAAGAAATTAAAAAAAAAAAACATTCTTTGTCGGATCGAATTTTGAATCTAAACCAGTCGAATACACACACAAATGTTATCAAAATTGGTCTAGCCGTGTAGGAGGAGTTCAGTCACATATAAACGTACATAATAATGATATATACTCGTAATAGATAGATAAACGGGCTAGTAGGTACCTCATGGTATCTGTCGCCTGTCTTTTATTTTCTACTAAAATAAACAAGTACAAGACATCGGCTTTTTTTGCAGCACCTATCTATACTTTTTGCCGCGTTAGATAATGAATAACATTATAAAAAAATGACCTTATCACGATAAGATTTTTTGCTCACATTTCATATAAAATTTGGCATATAAATATGAGGGAAGATGAGTGGATAGTCACTTGCTCATCATGGCTCGTCTGATGCTGAGTGTATTCGCGTTGTGCGCCTTTGGCGCAATCGCGCAGTCCACCGCTACTAAGGAAGTTGGTAAGTCTTTTTCCGTAATTTCATAGATCCCGAGATCATTGCCTAGAAGATACAAATTCACTTTTGACTTGAAGACTCCCAGATTATACCGTTCGGGGAACAAAGACGCGGGAAATGAGTTCTCCTTCGCAGTACGGATGATAAACGTAAAAGCGAACCGCTTCGAGCGAACTGGAGTTATGTCAATCATCATCATCATTTATATCAATTCATAAATTTTTTTTTTAATCATCTTTATGTCATCTTTTATATGGATAGTGATACGATTGCCAGTTTGTCTTGTTGTTAGATAGTAAAACTTGCATGGGAGAATTAACTCGTGTAATTCTAGCGCACATTCACCGAATATATGAACGATAGAATACCGATAGGCTTGCGTACTTACGTCGGTAACCGAGACTCAGTAATTTGGACTCCACTAGTCTATCAGTCGGTGGACTCAAGAGCTTTAAGTTGGGATATAGCGGATCCATCTCAGAAGTTTTATTTTACCACAATCTCACTTAATAGAAAGTGATGATGCGACTGAAGATGTAGCATGCCTGCCTAGAAGGTGGCCGCCGTATTGTATACATGATCGGACTTTAATTAACCTTGATTCCATCAACGTGTTACCTTTACAGGATGCTCACGACAGGAAGGCGTGTTCAGTTCGACAGAGCTGCAACGGTTTCGCAATAATAAAACATTAGATCCATTATCTAAGTACCGCATTTATCTCTATAGAGATAAAATTTGTGTTTGTTCTACTGCAATATTTGGCAATATCTGAGCAATATTTGGTTTTATGTAAACATGTCCAATGCTATGTACATGTTTACGTAAAACCAAATATTGCTCAGCGAAGCAGTTTCTGGGCTGTGAAAAAATAACAAATTTTACTAACATTTATTTTATATTTACATTAAACGGAGATATATTTAGTAGTAAATTATACGTGCATAAGCATACCCATGATAACTAAAACAAGGGAAACCCAGCCAAAACATTGTACTTTAATATAGTTTTAACCTATCTGCAGATACACTTAAGGAACGCCAGCTGGAGTTACTAAACCTCTACTACCACATCGGTGAACCTAGTAACGTCCCTAGCTCATGGGACTTAGAAAGTAACGTCAACAACTTCAAAGTAAGCAGAAAAGACTTCGTAAAGCTAACTTATATTACATCCAAGAGATTAGATTGTCCATACGACTAATTTAATTTAAATGTTTAACAGAATGTCACCGCTGCGACTCTCTACGCTGGTATGATAAAAAACAAGTGGATCGTGCCTCGTTCAAAACCGTTCTCGGTTAACGAGCCTTCTCACGCCATCGAAGCTTTGACGCTTTTCAATGTTCTCTATACTGCCAAGGACTACGACACGTTCTACAAGGCAGCTGTCTACTTCAGAGACATCGTCAATGAAGGCACCTACGTGTACACTCTCAGCATCGCTATTATTTACCGTCAAGACACTCAGGGCATCCAGATTCCACCAATTTATGATGTCTTCCCATCACTGTTCGTTAATGCTGAGATTTTCACAACCGCTCAAAGGATTAACACGCATGGCCACCGTCACGTTCAACATTACCCGTCTACATACACCAAGGGTGACAGCGTCATCATCAAGTGGAACGAAACCGCATGGCCTTATTATGATGAAAACTTCGCCCTGTCTTATTTCACCAATGATGTCGACCTTACCGCAGCCCAATACTACCAGGCCTTAGTATCTCCCTACTGGTTAGGTGGAGAATTAGAACCCCCAGTAATATTCAAGAGCCGCCGTGGAGAGTCTTGGTGGTATGCTTACAGACAGCTTGTAGCCCGCTACTACGCAGAGAGGCTGTCCAATGGTTACGGCGAGATCCCCGATATCACCGACGTTATTGAAGATGGATTCTCATCTGGACTTTTGTACCCTAGTGGAATTCCTTTGCCCACGAGACCAAACAACTTTGATCTTAACCAACCTCAGCTTGCAAGTGCTCTTGAAAAGGTTAAAGCTTATGAAAAGCGCATAGTCGAAGCTATTGACCAAGGTTTTTACTTAAACGTAAGTTGGTTTAAGGTTATTTTTTGTTAATTATAAACCTAAAATGATGCTTATCTGGGTTCCTTTCAATAATGCTTTCATTTGATTACAGCGTAAAGGCGAACAAGTCAGCCTTCTTAACGATGATGGCCTCAATGCTCTTGGTCTTCTGATCGAGTCCAACGCCGACTCTCCCAACCGTTTCTTCTACAAAGACTTCATCAGAGTCTGGAAGCAGATTTTGGGTAACAGCATCAAACCTGGATATCAATACTCCAACAAGTATGTATCAGATATAAATAATTCACTCCGTTATGAAACTGAATATAATATTGATAACCAGCGAATAATATTGATTACCAGCTAAATATATGCTTTTGTGTGGCTCAGGAGAAATTAGCGAAAAAAAGACAGACAGACGCGGACTCAGTTTCATACTACGTAGAGAAAAAGAGATAGAAATAGAGAAGAAATTATACATGTTTGTTACACATCATTTGAATCAGTCATACATCATTTACTTTAATTCTAGCTTCGCTCCGCTGGTGGCGCCTTCCGCGTTAGAGAACTTTGAGACTTCTCTCCGTGACCCAGTTTACTACTCGCTATTGAAACGCATCCTCAACTTTTTCGTGCAATGGCAGAAGCAACAGACTCTTTACACGCCCGAGGAGTTGTCTTTCAAATCAGTCACTATCGAAAAGGTCGAGACTGACAAGCTGGTCACTTTTTTCGAAAACTCGTACTTGAACGTTATCAACAGTCTATTCCGTACCGAGGCTGAAGGCAAGTATCTTTGATACATGAAAGAAATTTAACTTGTCACAAATATTTGTGAAACGTATTTTGTAACTAATTTTTCTTTTAGCCAAGGAAGAGAAAGAAGATGTTGTGGTCCTGGTTGAGCAACCTCGTCTGAACCACAAGCCTTTCAGCATCCGCGTAAACGTTAAGAGTGATGCAGCCAAGAAAGTACTTGTCAAGTTCTTCCTAGCTCCCAAATATGACAGCAATGGTTATGAAATCCCTCTGCACATCAACACTGAGAACTTCTTTATGCTCGACCAATTTGTATATGACTGTGAGTATTTGATATCAATTAAATGAACATAATTGTAAATTGGGTAGTTTGTCAACTGGAAGCGGTCTTTTAGATTAATTTTGGTTAGTTTTAATTTAGTTTTTAGTTTAATGTAACATTAGTAGCTTGTGGTATGCATAAATTAATTTACAACATTAAATACACTTATAAGTTAAACATAATTGTGCAAAATAAATTATCTTTTTGAAGACATTAGATTTACTCGACGTTTTAGTTTTATATGCTCTGCAGATGTTCCAATTTATGATAATTTACTAGTAAATGCTTTGAATTCACTTTCTTTTTTGTTAGTGCCTGCGGGAGAGTCTGTGATTACTCGCAAATCTGCTGACTACCTCTACACCAAGAAATGGGAGTCTGGTCACGAAATCTACGAGAAGGCCGCCAAGGGAACATGGGTGCCAGCCACAAGGTCCATGTCTGTCTTCCCACACAATTTGGTATTACCCAAAGGTATGTGTAGTATTTATTTATTATAATATTATAAATACTTGTGTTGGATGTGGAACTAAGTGCTTCCTTGAAATCACGTTTCATAAAATCCAATATAATATGTAAAATATGATTTTAACCGACTTCAAAAAGGAGGTTCTCAATTCATTGTATTTTTTATGTGTGTTGCCGCATAGATTCTTTCTAGGTGAACCGATTTTGATGATACTTACATTTTTTAATCCCTTCCCATGTAATCTCATATAAATTTGTTCAAGATCTGAGGAGTAGTTTTTGAGTTATCTTGAATAATGCGTAATTCATTCATTTAATCTGATCCAGAGTACCGAAGATGAAACGTGAAGAAGGTTTTATAAGCTTTGCTTGCGATTTAGTTATAGAACGTAATTTGAAGCAAAGTAGGAAACGCGTGACGTCAATTTCATTTCGCTTTTTAATTTTAATATCTATTAACTTTTAAAACAGTTGTTAACGTTGTGATGTAATCCGAGCGAGCCCTTTTATATTGATGGTCATAAACATACAGTAGAACGACGTATATTATACACATCCATCACAGCCATTTTATTAATCTCTTAGATTTTTGTTTTTTTTTTGTATTTCAGCTTATCATATTTATAATTAAGTTGTAGCTTAATTGCAGTTCAAAATTGTTTGATACAAAGTATTGATACTTACCAAGCTTTATTTTATTTACAGGAACCGTTGATGGCCTGACTTTCAAGCTGGCCGTCTTCATCCAAGAGTATGACAGCAGCGCAGCCATCCCTGGCGGTCACGTCATCGGTTACCCCACTGACAGGCCTCTGTACAGCTTCCAAGTCAAGAACGTCAAGAACTTGTACTTCCAGGATGTCGAAATTTACCACAAAGAAGTCCCCGAAGTGTTCGTCCCTCTTAGCAACTATTAAAAATAAAACATAATTATGTATAATTTATGTATCGCAAGCTAAAAACTATAATGTCATCGATTATTGTGTGTTTATAGCTTTAACAAGTATTTATTTACGTTATATTTAGTAATATTATATATAAATATATGAAACACGAAATTAATCTTTTGTTGTGTTACTTAATTCATTAGTACCTATATTACATTTTATTTCATTGAAAAGTAATAGTAAGGTAGGTACATGAACAGAATAAATATCTATTAAACTAATAATCTAAAAAAAAAATTAACTTATGGCCAATAGGAGTCTTATTCCCAGAGTACAGTGAAGCAATAAGGATTGTTGCGACCAAGCTTGAATTATAGCACCTTTACAGCCTAAAACATAAAAGTAATTGATGTTGGGTAGGTTGAAAGAAACAATAGAGCATTCGCGGCTATTAGAAATCTATATTGACTTGAAATAACTAGTACTTCAACTTAGTTTTGGAAAATGACGCAGGAATTACACGAGTTAATTCCACCATGCCCGTTTTACCATCCAACAACAAGACAAACTGTCAAACGTCATCCATTTCTGGTCGACATCCCTCCAGTTCGCTCTATAAGGAGTGTTGCACAGCAGACCCATTCCGACATTACTGTAAACGGCAGCAACATGAATACACCTTCTAGTCTACAACCAATCTACAACATTTATTTATTCTGGTTAATAAATATTTTGCTTACTTACTACTACGACAAACCTTTAGTTTTTGCTGTTGTGTACAGTTGTTTCAATAAAAAAAAAAATTTCATTTTTCTTTCTCGAAATGTTTCGCTACTACGTTTATCATTCGTACTGCTAAGAAGTAGAACTTATTGCCCGGATCTTTGTTCCCCGAACGGCATAATCTGGGAGTCTTCAAGTCTCGAGTGAATAGGTATCTTCTAGGCAGGCATGCCCCATCTTTGTCCGCATCATCATCACCGTATAAATCAATACCGTTCGGGGAACAAAGACGCAGGCAACGAGTTCCACTCCTTCGCTGTACGGATGATGAATGTATAAGTAAAACGCTTCGAGCGAACTGGAGGTATGTCGACCAGAAATGGTTGCAGCTCTATTTGTATTTTAATAATAAAAACAAATAATCATTCGCTGTGATGAAAATATGAAAATAAGTAATAAAAAAAATTATAGCCAAGTGTTTCATCACTCCATATTTCCAACAGTTTTTCATATATTACGTGTACTAGATTCGACCTCTATCTCATTTGATGAAAAGTGATGTCGCCGAAGATGCGTGCTTGAAACGAATAAATCTTTATGGCGAATGAGGATAGATTTAACAATAAAATTCCTAAAATTGTAAGTGAATTACCACTGGGAAAGTTCAAATCTATAAAGTTAATGTATTATAATTAGTGTTAATCTAGATAAGGTTGTTAGGCTTCGAGAGACGAGACATATCTCTCGTTCTAGCGTTCGGCGAGACAACAGCTCCTGAGGATGACTCGTGTAGAGGCGAAACACGTGTCGAACAGGGTTCGGCGAGAGTAGAGGCTTCGGCGGAGTTCCCACGATACTAAGACTAACGTTCGTTATTTTGCGAGTCTAGCAGTAGAGTCATTTACTTTGATGAGTGTCTCTTTGGGGCCCATGTGAATATACGATTTTGATTGATTTTGGTTCTACTGGTGTGTTGATAAAGAAAACTAATTATCTCTCTAAAAACTTATTAATTTTTATGTTAATTATAAGGATGCAATGAGGCAAGCTGCGCAAGAGCTTTATGGAGACGGCAAAATAGAGGTAAATCTAGGTTAGGATAACAAATGTATTAGATAAGTGCGTTTTTGTTTGAAAAAATAATGGAAATAAATGCGCCGCCGAGTTTCTTTTCAAGTTTTTCTTGAAATGGCTGTATAAGTATTTCTATATTGCTTAGGCCGCAATTAATTGACATATAACCATAAACGCTTACACTGAGTTCGATGACTTGTGTCCTGGCTGCCAGAAACACACTCAATTACACCCAGAACCAGAAACTTAAATTTCGCTTGGTCAGAAAACTTTTGACTGAGAATCGAACTAGATAAGTACCCGCTGCTAAAGAGGCGGATGGGACCCAACTAAGACAATGGGCGATTCAATTCGTTCTATAATTTGAATATTAAATTACTCCTTCGCAGTGTTGATGATAAACGTAGAAGCGAAACGCATCGAGCGAACTGGAGGTATCTCCACCATAAATGGATGGCGTTCGATAGTTTGCCTATGTTAGATAGCTGAGAGGGCATGGAGAAATTAAATCAAATTATTCCTGCGCACACTCTCCAGATGTATACGATAGAATACCGATAGACTTGCAAACATAAGTTAGTCACCGAGGCTGCAATTCAGACTCGACTAGTTTATCATCGCCAGTTAATCTTTTAGCTCGATGGTCGATGGACTCAAGAGCTCGGAACCATCTCATAGGTGGCCTAAGTACTCCATTCATGATCGGACTTGTTTCCAAATGTTATATTTGATAACACTAGTCGTTCGTTTTGAACTTTATATTTTTACTGTTTTTTTATATATTTTTTTCTTCATATTTTTACTTTTAGATCCGCCACCTCTGGGTTGTGACTGAAAATCAGCGCCTATTGGCAATAATGCTGAGTCACGACTCTTTTGGCACTTTTTTTTTTACTTATGCCTAATTACCTTTATAAGCTGTTTTTTAATGTCTATTTCATGTTTTTGTTGTTTGTTTATCTTATCCTTAGTGCCAAATAAATGTATTTCATTTCATTTCATTTCATAACTTCCTTGTGAGGTTAATTATACTTACAAGGTTTTTTTTAAAGATAGTTGTTTGGTTTTTATATTTGTTGTTTAATTAGAAGAAATAACGATATTGTAATCAAGTTTCAACTTTAAAACAGATAAAAAATATTTTGCTCGCCACTTAGGTGTATGGGGGAAGCCCCGTTAATCTTGTCATTTTTTATATTTAAATTGCCATTTTTACTTTTGAGACATAGCTTTAGACATTTTTTTAGATTTGGAAGTTATTTGATTGTAAGGTTTAGACAATTAAAGCCTCTGACAAACAGGCGGGTAGATGGACAGTCGAAGTGCCGAACCACCCAAGGCTCAATGTATGTAATGTATTAATGTAATGGTAATTATTTTAAACGTTTTTGCATGCCAGTGTATGGTGAAACATGCTATTCCAACGTTATTCAAACACCCAACTGTACCACGTTTCAAGCGAATAGGACGTATTTTCATCTTCTTATTCATTTTAATTTTTTCGACTCAATTAATAACAAGGTTATACGAGCAAAAGACAATATAACTCACCACACATAGAATGTGCGAATAATATTGAACCCACATTTTCATATCTCTATATAGCGATGATCTTGGAAAATAAGTTAGCATGAACACTATTCCACCTGATGGTAAATTATGAAGTTTTCGATGTTAATAAAGAAGTTAGTCTTATGACATGACTCGCTGTCAAGCTTAGCTGCCGGAATACCATTCGAAGCTTATCATATTGCGCCATGACATACATATTTTTTTACTTTATTATATATCTAAACATAATTATGTCTTCTGCCTAGCATAGTTTAATGATTTAACAACAAAAACTTATCACAGTTGATAATAGTACTTTTTCTGGTTACGAAAATATTACAAAAGGTTGTCTGTGAGTAGTAAGATTAGACTGATAACATTTTTTGTTCTAGCACTTGCCATATAAATATGCAGAATGTTGGATGAAGTGACACTGGCAAACATGGCTCGACTGGTGCTGTGTATGGTTGCGTTGTGCGCTTTTGGGGCCTTCGCTGACCCCGACAAAGTTCCTACAGGTAAGTTTATTGTGAATTTAATGTTTTTTTGCATAACTTCTCTTAACCTTTTTTGAGATTTCTTTTTCTTAATGCATGATTTCTAATGTACCAATTTAAAACTTAGTAAATCAGCCCTTGTAACTTGCTTACCAAATGCATTTTTCAAATCTCTTTAACTTTAATAGCTGAGTGATAACCTCTTTTAAAGGTACTACATATTGGTTATATATCTTTTAAGTAAATTTAAATAATTATATTACCTAGTAAAACGCTCAATAAAACTTCTATCTTTTAATCGAAAGTATTTTAAAATATAAACCTTCTATTGCACATTTCTATGCACGCACTAGAGTAAGTTTACATTTATCAAATCCATAGAAACACTCAAGGAACGCCAGCTGGAGTTACTAAACCTCTACTACCACATTGGTGAACCTAGTAACATCCCCAGTTCATGGGACTTAGAGAGCAACGTAAACAACTTCAAAGTAAGAACAAAAGATTTGTTTTATTTATATTTTTACTAGATAAATATAGATTATTTATATATAACTATTGTAATTTAAATGTTTAACAGAATGTCACCGCTGCGACTCTCTATGCTGGTATGATAAAGAACAAGTGGATAGTGCCTCGTTCAAAACCGTTCTCGGTTAACGAGCCTTCTCACGCCATCGAAGCTTTGACGCTTTTCAATGTTCTCTATACTGCCAAGGACTACGACACATTCTATAAGGCAGCTGTTTACTTCAGAGACATCGTCAATGAAGGCACTTACGTGTACACTCTCAGCATCGCTATTATTTACCGTCAAGATACTCAGGGCATCCAGATTCCACCAATTTATGATGTCTTCCCATCGCTGTTTGTCAATAGCGAGATTATTACAACCGCACAAAGGATCAACACGCATGGCCACCGTCACGTTCAACATTACCCGTCTACATACACCAAGGGTGACAGCGTCATCATCAAGTGGAACGAAACCGCATGGCCTTATTATGATGAAAACTTCGACCTATCTTATTTCACAAACGACGTTGACCTCACTGCTGCCCAATACTACCAGTCCTTGGTATCTCCCTACTGGTTAGGAGGACAATTGGAACCACCAGTAATATTCAAGAACCGCCGTGGAGAGTCTTGGTGGTATGCTTACAGACAGCTTGTAGCCCGCTACTACGCAGAGAGGCTGTCCAATGGTTACGGTGAGATTCCCGATATCACAGACGTTATTGAAGATGGATTCTCATCAGGGCTTTTGTACCCTAGTGGAATTCCTTTGCCCACGAGACCAAACAACTTCGATCTTAATCAACCTCAACTTGCAAGTGCTCTAGAAACGGTTAAAGCTTATGAAAAGCGCATAGTCGAAGCTATTGACCAAGGTTTTTACTTAAACGTAAGTTGATTGCTAGTTCGTAAATTATGAAATTATGCAAAATTATGTGTACCTTGTTTCATTGTTATGTTATATTTCTTTGATTGCAGCGTAAAGGCGAACAAGTCAGCCTTCTTAACGATGCTGGTCTCAATACTCTTGGTCTTCTGATCGAGTCCAATGCTGATTCTCCTAATCGTTATTACTACAAAGACTTTATTAGGATCTGGAAGCAGATTTTGGGTAACAGCATCAAGCCTGGATATCAATACTCCAACTAGTATGTATATTACAAATATAAATGGTTCGCTCATTTATGTAATAACTTAATATGAGCATGCATTATGATACATGTTTGTGATACATTACTTGAATCAGATTTTAATTTAATTCCAGCTTCGCTCCGCTGGTGGCCCCATCTGCGTTGGAGAACTATGAAACTTCTCTCCGTGACCCAGTTTACTACTCGCTATTGAAACGCATCCTCAACTTTTTCGTGCAATGGCAGAAGCAACAGACTCTTTACACGCCCGAAGAGCTGTCTTTGAAATCAGTCACTATCGAAAAGGTCGATACTGACAAACTGGTCACTCACTTCAAAAACTCTTACTTAAACGTTATCAACAGTCTATTCCGTACCGAGGCTGAAGGCAAGTATCTCCGATACATGAAGGAAATTAATTTATAACAAATATTTGTAGAACGAATTATGTAACCAATTCTTCTTTCAGCCAAGGAAGAGAAAGAAGATGTTGTTGTCCTGGTTGAGCAGCCTCGTCTTAACCACAAGCCTTTCAGCATCCGTGTGAACGTCAAGAGCGATGACGCTAAGAAAGTGCTTGTCAAGTTCTTCCTTGCTCCCAAATACGACAGCAATGGTTTCGAAATCCCTCTGCACCTCAACACTGAGAACTTCTTTATGCTCGACCAATTTGTATATGACTGTGAGTAGTAAAATTTTTAAGATATGCAACATATTTTTTAAATTGTTTAAAGATATACTTACTTAGTCTTAATGTTTTAGTTTTGTCTGCCCCGCAGATGTCCGAATGTCTGTTAATCTATAATAATTTATATTTTTTTGTTAGTACCTGCGGGAGAGTCTGTGATAGCTCGCAAATCTCGTGACTACCTCTACGCTAAGAATTGGGAGTCTGGTCATGAAATATACGAGAAGGCTTCCAAGGGAACATGGGTGCCGGCCTCAAGGTCTATGTCTGTCTTCCCACACAATCTGGTGTTACCCAAGGGTACGTATTGTATTCATTTGTAATCATAATAAGAGCAAAACAAAGTCTCAAAGATGATTGGGGTGGTTCAGCACATTTTCCGTCCGTCTGTCTGTATGAGATATTTAAACGTTGTCTAAGCCATACAAGCGAATATATTTTGAAAATATTTCAATTCTCCGAAAATAAGTTAAACTGGGGCCAAAAGCTTTTAGCTTATTATAGCAAATAAAATGGTATAAATAAATAATTAAACGCAAGCAAAGCTTAAAAAAACGACTTCACCGCTTTATCTTCGGAACTTTGATCAGATTAGATGTACTAAACACGCATTATTGAAGATATTTCAAGAACTACTGATCAGATCATGATCAAATTTAAATGGAACCAATTGGAAAGCAAAATGTTTCAAATGAAAAAAAAAAATTGGTTCACGTTGAACGAACATATGCGATAACACATAAAAAAAAATACAGTCGACTTGAGTCCTCTTTTTTGTGAAGTCGGTAGAAAGTAGAGATTATTGGGAGCGAAACATATTTTTCTGCCCGTGTTGTTGCGTGTTGGGTATTGATCGCTTACGGAACCGGTTTAAAAAAAACTTTATCGTAAAGAACAATATGGTTGGATACCAAAGCCACTGGTTTTAGACCTATTTCGTACAAAATGAAATTATTATTATAATATTAAGTAAAAAAGTGATATAAGCCAAACCTCAAAAGGTTTTTTCTATTAATGAAAAATGTATGCGAGCTCTCAGTTCAGAGTGAAATTCTAGTTTATATACTTTAGTTATATTTGGAATCTATAGTGCTTCTTTGAAATCAGGTTCTATAAAATTTAATTGAATATCTATTTTAAAATAACCTAAATTGAGCAAAATTAGGAAGAACTATTAATTTTTTTTTTTTTTTGGGTATTCAAATATTTTTATTAAACATAGTCACAAGATAAGAATAGAAAAGGGGGATTAAAAAAAATAGTACTCAAAAATTTTGTAAACCGCTTGCCACAGTAAAAGTGCCGAGAATACTGGCTACGTTTCCACGTTGAATAGCGATGCAATTTTTTTGTGGTAAAAAAGAGCCAGCATTCTGGTCACTTGTCGCCTCGACTAAACGTTTGGATAAAAATTAAAAAATTTCGTGTGCTCCCGGTCCGGTTTGATCCCCAAAGTTTCTACCCCATTTTATTTACTTTTGGATATGAAAATTTGTTGTATACCTTATGACGATATTTTGAGCGTACCCTTTTATTCTGATGGCCACATACATAGTAAAACGACGTAAATAAAATTATTCACATGTATTGGCCGTCCTATGAATTTTTTAGGTTAATAACAATTGTATTAATTTCTGCTACACAATATGTAACAGAGCGGTGTAGTAATACTAAAGCCAAGCATCCAGATGCAACATGGCTTCATGTATGGAATTTATATATCAGGAAGTTCTGAATTCGCGGCAACAGCATGAATATAGTTTAGTTTTGACAAGTGGCTTAAATGTACTTTTTATATCTGATAGCTTGATAAGCTTAGCTTAGCCAATATCACACCTGTAAGTTTAAAAAAAAATTCAAGGATTGCTGCGACATACAAATTAGTGTTAATGATATTATTTTTCTATGAGAACTCTGCAAGGTAATTACGACCTTACTCTATGATGCAACAAAAACAAATTTTCACTCCACATTCTCCCAAAAAAGTTATATCAATTCTAAAATGCATCGGCTTGGCATGGCATTTGGATATAGGTAAATGTATGTTAACTTGCATAAACTTCTTTGCTGTTCTACACCACATAGGCTTTGGTCAAGGTATCGCGGCACAGATGTATTCGTAGGATTGTTGAAAAGTATAGTTGTTAAATTTTGTATGGAAAAATCTTTGATTTCGAATTTCTTTGTCTAGCAGATGGTTCCAGGTAGATACATACACACACACCACCAAGTATTACCGACACCTTTCTGTTAAATAACAAACATAACATAAACATAAACGCTTTCACACTCACAGCCCCACACTAAGTTCGATGAATTGTGTCGTGGGAAACATTCACATTACAAACACAAATATAACCAATATTGACAGATTGGATACAATAATTTTCATTTTGTAGTTGTTCTATAATTACAGATGAAATTATTTGATACATTTTAATAAGATTTATTTTATATTCAGGAACCGTTGATGGCCTGACCTTCAAGCTGGCCGTCTTCATCCAAGAGTACGACAGCAGTGCAACCATCCCTGGCGGTCACGTCATCGGTTACCCTACTGACAGGCCTCTGTACAGCTTCCAAGTCAAGGACGTCAAGAACTTGTACTTCCAAGATGTAAAGATCTACCACGAATAGGTCCTGGAAGTAGTTTTCCCGCTTAACAACTACTACTAATACTAAATAACAATAAATATATACTTGTCTATGATAATATTTAGATCTAGAAAAAAAATACATGGATAAAGTCGATTTCTAGTTTCGTAGGTATTTTAACAAGTATTTAATTATTACATTATCGTCATAATAAAATAAAATATTGAAAATGAACTAAACATCTGATATTTTTATTGCTTTTAAAAATACCATCCTTGTCGTAGATCATTTTTAATTATATAAATATACTTATTAAAATTATAATAATTTAAGTCTTGTAGCGAACTAGAATAAATAAAAAAATATTTTTTTTACGGTTTTAATAATGTCATGAAAATCAAAAGGGAAGTGACTAAAGCGAGACAGTCTTCTTAATATCATTCAGATAACTTTAATAGTGTAAGTAATGCTGTAGGAGACCATGCCATAGTAGAACATAGAACCAAGACGACAATTATTATAATGATGAAAGTATTGTTAGTATTATTCAGATGGCGTTTTTGAGATCTAGAGCTTAGATCATAGGAACCAAAAAGATAATGATTATAACGATGAAAATGTTTGTAATAATGTAGTGCAAAACAGAAGGCATTTAAATATAAGGCAAGCAAGAGTGTAGGAAGAAACAAAAATGAAAGTGACGATATACTATAGTAGCTTAATATTATTGAGATAACTTTAATAATTTAGTCCTATTCATACGACATGCCGTACTGAGGTAGAGCGTAGAAACTAAAGGGACAGTGGTTAAAGCGATGATAGTATTGTTAATATGATTCAGATGACTTTAGCAATGTATTCATAATCATATGACATACCGAGGTAGAACGTAGGAACTAAAGGGACAGTGGTTATAGCGATGATTGTATTGTTAATACTTCCTCTCCTCCCTCTATCTTACTAATTTCTGATCAGGTCACGTATCCAGACTCGAGTTTAACATTTTTTACCCATCCCAAAAAGTGCACAACGCCGCTAAAGAAGTTTTCACTTCGAAATTCAAATGACTTTAGTAATGTCGTTATAATCATATGACATACCTACTAAAGAGACGGTGGTTATAACGATGAAAGTATATAAAGTCATAATTATAAAGTATGCATTGGTTTAGTATCGATATATAACAGACTAGCCGTGCCCCGCGGCTTCGCCCACGCTAATGAAGTTAAAAATAGCTTGTGTTATTCCGGAACCTAAAGTATCTACATTCTAAATTTCATCAAAATCGGTTCATTCGTTGTGTAGATACGTGGTAACAAGAATTCACACTTACCACACACAAAAACTTTCGCGTTTAAAATATTAGTAGGATAAGAGAGTGGACAAACGCTCTCCTCTTAGATAACAAAAGCAGTTTCCAACATTGATACGACACTTATCCGGTTGCTATTTTTTCTCCGTATCTACTTAATAAAACTGAACGTACCAATCAGCGGGGTCGCTGATCTTTCAGGAAATAAAAACTACTCTATCAATGACTGATATGTACGCACTTTCTACTCAACCGGCTCTGTATGACATTTTTTACGTGAAACTGCATTGAGCTGCATTCCCTGAGAACAAGCCTCATGTGTCCAATAATAAAAAATGGCCTAACCGACTAAACACAAATAGTTTGGGAACCAAATAAAAAACTAATAAAATAAAGTATTAGTTATTGACAGAAAAATTACCAAATCAAGAAAGATTCATATGTTTCAAAAGATAATACAATATCAATATACTTTTTTCTTTCCTTTTACGTCAAAACCTCCAATTACTTAATTATCTGTGAAAATCGAGAATCGCGTAGATACAGAACTATTTGCTTGCAACTAGCTTGTTTGCTTGAGATGGCTGTCTATGACTGAAAAACTACAGTTGCAAGTTTTCAACTTATGTAAGCAATATTTTGACAGCCATCCTTGAATTGATTTTGTTTGTATTGTTCTTTCTGTATTCTGAGGTATTAGCCATGCTAGGCAGAACTATATAGATACATTTAGAAAGGAAAAATTATCGCTTGATAGGGTTTGAACCCACGGCCATAGAGTGTCATGCCCTATTGCTCTAACCGCTGAGCTACTCAAGCCCTGTCTCAAGCGACGAAATTGTCCTTTCCTTATTATTAACGTCTTACGGAGACGTGTGACGTCATCTATCGAAACAGTTTTTAGAAACACCTTCGCAAGCGATAATTTTTTCTTTCTAAATTTATTAATATTGCCAAGCTTGAAGATATGTGGTATGGGTAAATATATCCTCATCTGCTTTTTAACTATAACGGCAAAAATAATGGTATATATTTTATGATTGAAATAGAGTAAGAAATACGACAGGAGGTGATGTTGCATAAGCTCTACCATTAACAATATTCCATTTCTCTTTTTAAAATCAAATTAAAAATTTAAAGGTATTTATATTTTCACAACAGCGCAGTGTGCAAGTCTTTGCTCTGTACCTCTGTCCTTGGTGTGGCTCTGGGTATGATTGTGTGCTTGATATCAATGTTTCCGGCACCCACGATAAAAATCTTATTCGACAACGTACAGGTCTCGTCATCTTTAGACTATTGATGTTAAAAATATTAATGCTATGTGATATAAAATATGGAAACATTAATTCTTTGAATTCTACAGTAATGTTTGCTGCTAGGCACTTGACTGATACAAATAGATACCACAAAACCACAGTTTACGTATAATATAATGTGTACAATAATAATACGCACTGTGATGAAACTAAAATTAACGGCTACTCAAAATAGTGATTACTGTTCAATGCTAAACAATAAATTTGATTGTTAAAATATTAATCTTGTTTATTAAATACCTTTTTCAATGTTATATTGTATAGTTGGTCCCCCAATTAATGTCAACCAAGAATGGATGAAAGGTTTCGTAAATTTTGGAAGCAAAGAAGGTTTTGTTTTTTTAGATCATTATAAGTCAAGTAACAAATCGTTTATTTACGTAGGCCCCAAACAGGCACTCACTGCCACTAGGTTTCAACAAAATTTTCAATAGTTTTTGACAAATAAACAACGATACTAACAAACGACTTATCACATCGTAACTTACTTATTTGAGATAATTATCAAACGCAAACATATAAAAAAAATCACTAAGAGTGATATTCCTGAACCTAAACTTTTATATTTATGTTTAAGCTATACAACACGAAAAACAAGTTTTTGGGACAATTAGACTACCAGAAAGTTCAGTGATACATATTTTCAAGCTTGTTTATATAACAATGAGTTTAGTTATAACAGTACATAATAAAACGATCTAACATAATTAAACGCAAGCAAAGCTTAAACAAATTGACTTCACCGCTTTATATTCAGAACTTTGATCAGATTAGATGTACTAAACACGCATTGAAGATATTTTAAGAACTTCTCATTAGATCTTGATCAAATTTAAATGGGACCAATTGGAAAGCAACATCTTCAAATAAAAAAAAAATTGGTTCACGTCGAACAGAGAAATGCGGTAACAAACATAAAAATAAAAAAAAAGTCGACTTGAGTACCTCCTCCTTTTCTGTAAAGTCGGTAGAAAATAATTTGTCGTCTATATAGTTTGATATTATAAACTTTAATAGTCTATTTATATAAAACAAGCATAACTAGAAAAATATAAGGTAATACATACCTCTTTTTCTTGTTGTATTTTTACAAAACTTCCTCACTAATAAATACCATACTTTAATTTTGTGATTTTTACTAAGGACCTAATTATAGTTGTCACAAAATAGCACAACATTTTTTGGTTCTAGTATTTTTTCTCAGTGTATAGGCAGTCATTTTAATTCTAGCGTATTAACCACCCTCTAACACATCATCACTTACCATCAAGAGATGTAGTCAATCGCTAGCCTGTTAGAGATTAAAAATTAGAATCCACCTTATTTTTAACAATTAAGCGGATGTTCGAATTTTGAAAAACCACACAAGGTTGACACCTTTCAGCCGATTGGAGCAGAGGCAATCATATCAAGTTAAAAAGCAGTCGCTAAACTCCAAACGCTTTTTTTCCACCTTGATCTTGAGATCTAGTTTCCAAACTTGAACTACTCGTTGGCTTGCGTAGGTGCGCGTTCGCCTTCTAAGCAAGGGTATCGGCTCCCGGCGGGAAACCAATTTTTTACCCTAAGGAAAATTCATGTTTCTAGTTCTGGTTGTGATAGTGTGATGAGAATGTTTCCAGCACCCACGACACAAGTCATCGAACTTAATATGGAGCTTTGAGTGTGAAAGCGTTTTTCTTTTGTTTTATATGCCCGATAGGCACGCATGTGACCAGAATCTCATCCGATGGAAAGTGATGATGCGGCCGAAGATGTAACATGCTTGCCTAGAAGGTACCTATTAACTCTTGACTTGAAGACTTCCAGATTATACCGTTCGTCATTTATTAATGAGTTCCACTCCTTCGCAGTACGGATGATAAACTCACTGCCCGCATCCTTGTTCCCCGAACAGTATAACCTTCTAGGTAAGCATGCTTCATCTTCGGCCGCATCGTCACTTTCCATCAGGTGAGATAGCGGCCAAGTGCTTACCTATCTGTCATAAAAAAAAAAAGAAAAAGATAAACGAAGAAACGAAACGCTTTGAGCGAACTGGAGGTATGTCAATCATATATGGATGACGTTTGACTGTTTGTCTTGTTGTTAGATGGTATAACGGGCTTAGATGAATTAAGTCGTGTAATTCCTGCAAAATGTAAAGGTAGAATACCAAAAGGCTTGCGACCTTACGTCGACCGTCGATTATGTTTATGATTAACAAGGCATTTATACCACCTTAACCACAATATCGCTCCGTTCCAACAAGTTAGCTAGTAACATTTTTTTTATACTTCTTGAAAAAATTTATATCCTTATTTTCTGAATGATACATAATTTCGGTAACGCACACGTAGGTATATATAATAATAATGATATTGTATACAGTTTTCAAGCTGTGTTATTATCAAAGCGCAGATAACAATGCTTTTTTCCTAGGCAACTATAAATTATTCCGATATTAGATAGAATGTTTTGACTTATAAGATGATTGACCTTAGCCTGATAATGTTTTTTGCTCTAAAATTTTGCATATAAATATGAGGGAAGTGGTATCATGTTACTGGCAATCATGGCTCGTCTTGTGCTATGTGTGGTTGCGTTGTGCGCCATTGGTGCCCTCGCGGATTCCAATCCTATTCCTAAGGGTGAGTTTATTTTCTTAAACCTCATTTTCACGCTCTTTTTCAGCCGATCTAATTTTTATTGACATTCCTAACTTTCCTTTATATTTTATGCAAACAATTATTATATTACCATTTGTAGTAAATATACGCCAGCATGTCAACCCTATTAAAAATCTTACGCCCTTTTCTTGTGTCTCCGATATAATACTAAACGTATTTTTTTTAGAATACGCCAGCCATATATTTCATTATATATATATATATATATATACGTATATATTCCATTTTCATGTTCTTTATACCAAAGCATATATTAGGTTATTTCTTCTTAACAATTTCTGTATTACAGTGGTATTATAAATTACTAGCCGTGCCCCGCGGCTTCGCCCACTATTATCAAGTTAAAAAGTAGCCTATGTGTTAATCTTACGTATAAACAGATAATGTGAAAATATTAGCCTTCTGCGGATTACAGTACATCAGATATAACTCATTAAATGTTTTAACAGACAGACAGCGAATACTTATTGTACTAATATGGCCCTTTTTGCACCCTTTGCGTATGGTACCCTAAAAATAACTCGTATCCATCTGATAATCGGACTTAACTCTCTCTCTCCCTCTCTCTCACTCACTTTTAAATAAAATTAATCAGGTTTTAGTGTGAATGATTGTATTACCACTAAAAATCTATAATTTCTAAAAATTGTTTAGTTGTACACTTTGTAAACTGGTTATACAATAAGGAGTTTTGTATTGTATTGAGTAAAAAAAACAATAAACTACCTTCACATTTATTACTTGTGTTAAACATTTTACATCCCACGTTATTAGTTTAGTTTGAATATTTATTCTTATTTCTAGATTTTTTACGGTCTTCACGAGGGCATAACATTTTATCTATAAAACTGAAAATGAGGATTAGAACAAAGCTTTAGAATTCAAATGTAAGAATTACGGCCACTAAATATAAGTCTTTTTGTCCACAGATAGTTTGAAGGATCGTCAGATCCAGTTATTGGATCTTTACTACCACATTAGTGAACCATTCGAGACCGATGCCAGTGACTGGGACTTGGAGAGTAACGTAAAAGATTTCAAAGTAAGTTAATTTTAGACCCTTGAAATAATATTTCAATTTATCACGAAATATATTAACAGTAGTTGTGTTGTTACAGAATGTAACTGCCGCGACTCTTTTTGCTGGTATGTTAAAGAACAAGTGGGTTGTTCCTCGTGCAAAACCTTTTTCGGTTAACGAGCCTTCCCACGCCATCGAAGCTTTAACTCTCTTCAATGTCTTATATACTGCCAAGGACTACGATACTTTCTACAAAGCAGCTGTCTACTTCAGGAACATTGTCAACGAGGGTATCTTCGTGTACACACTCAGCATTGCTATTATTTACCGTGAAGATACTCAAGGAATTCAAATCCCACCAATCTACGATGTATTCCCATCGTTTTTCGTCAATGCTGAAATTGTTACCACTGCACTAAGAATCAACTCTCACGGACACCTTCACGTTAAGAACTACCCATCTACATACACAAAGGGGGACAGCGTCATCATCAGGTGGAACGAAACCGCATGGCCTTATTATGACAACAACTTTGCCCTGTCTTATTTCACAAACGATGTTGACCTCACTGCTGCTCAATACTACCAGGCCTTGGTATCTCCCTACTGGTTAGGTGGAAAATTAGAACCATCAGTTATCTTCAAGAACCGCCGTGGAGAGTCTTGGTGGTTTGCTCACAAACAGCTTGTAGCCCGCTACTACGCAGAGAGGTTGTCCAATGGTTTGGGTGAGATCCCCGATATCACCGACGTTATTGAAGATGGATTCTCATCTGGGCTTTTGTACCCTAGTGGAATTCCTCTCCCTTCAAGACCTAACAACTTCGAGTTGACCCAGCCTGAATTAGCCAGTGAAGTGGCAAAGGTTAAAGCTTTCGAGAGCCGCATCTATGAGGCTATTGACAAAGGTTTCTTCTTTACCGTAAGTGAATTATACAACAAATAATAATAAATATTACAAACCAGCAGAATAAGTAAAACTCATCTTAATTATGTTATTTCCAGCGTGAGGGCGAAAAAGTGAGTCTTCTCAATGACAATGGTCTGGAACTTCTTGGACTTCTTATTGAATCAAATGCGGACTCTCCCAACCGTTACTTATACAAAGATTTTATCAGAGTTTGGAAGAAAATTCTTGGAAACTCCATCAAACCTGGATACCAATATGCCGACAGGTACGCAAACTGTTCAATTCACTTCACGCTTTAATATGTTTTAAATGGATATTTTCTAGCCTGATGTCTGTTTTTTATTTTAGTTTCGCTCCACTAGTGGCTCCTTCTGCCTTGGAAAACTACGAAACCTCTCTGCGTGACCCAGT
Source organism: Lomographa bimaculata (assembly GCA_948107665.1). Classification (NCBI taxonomy): domain Eukaryota; kingdom Metazoa; phylum Arthropoda; class Insecta; order Lepidoptera; family Geometridae; genus Lomographa; species Lomographa bimaculata. The sequence continues at coordinate 8,682,868 of OX403600.1, read as the reverse complement.
TTTCTACTCACTATGGAAACGCATCTTAAATCTTTTCGTGCAATGGCAAAAGCAGCAGACTCTTTACAAGCCTGAAGAGCTGTCTCTTAAATCAGTCACTATTGAAAAAGTCGAGACCGACAAGTTGGTCACTTACTTCGAAAACTCTTACCTAAACATCAGCAACCTCTTGTACAGTACTGAAGTTGAAGGTACGTGGATATATATTATATTATAATTTATTTTAATTTCAATTACTATCCGTACTGCGAGGCAGTGGAACTCATTGCCATAATCTTTGTTCTCCAAAAATCTTCTTTAGTCTGAAAGTATTCTAGTCAAGAGTGTATAGGTATCTTTTTATAGGCAAGCATGCTACATCTTCGGCAGCATTATCACTTTCATCAGTAGTGGTAAAACGCCTTCTATCATGCATAAAAAAATTACATTGCAACATTGCTTAAGATAAGAGATTACCTCTGGATACCTAAGTACAAGAATTATATTTTTCCAGCTCAAGGAAAGTACGAAGATGTCTCTGTTCTGGTAGAGCAACCTCGTTTGAACCACAAGCCCTTCAGCATCCGCGTGAACGTCAAGAGCGATGACGCCAAGAAAGTACTTGTCAAGTTCTTCCTTGCTCCCAAATATGACAGCAATGGTTTCGAAATCCCTCTGCACCTCAACACTGAGAACTTCTTCATGTTGGAACAATTCGTATACGATCGTAAGTTTATTTTTTTATCTTTTCTTAATTTTTTTCCTAATGCAAAGTACTATTAACGTGAATAATGAACACGTTCCCATTATTATTTTATAACCTAGTGATTGAACTTTTCTAACAACGTTTCTACATGCAAGTGCAAGGCCAAGATCACTGCTCTCTGATAAAAAATAGTCGTATCAACTTAAAGAGTTGATAAAATTACCAATTATCTAAGACTTTTAAAACTCTTTCAGTTCCCGCTGGAGAATCAGTAATTACTCGCAGATCTGCTGACTATCTTTACACCAAGAAATGGGAATCAGCGTACGAAATCTACGAGAAAGCCACCAAGGGAGAGTTCAAACCTTACCAAAGATCTATGTCTGTCTTCCCTCATAATTTGGTGTTACCTAAAGGTTTGTATTTTCTTATGTCAATTATAAGTTAAACTTTTTGACTAAGCTACCTGTATTTACTGGTTATAAGGGAAGCCTCTGACTAAGCTACCTGTATTTACTGGTTATAATGGAAGCCTAAATTCTGATGAAAGCGAACCACACAATTTTTATTCATGTCTCACATACATAAACATAAACGCTTTCACACTTACAACCTCACACCAACTCCAGAAACACAAATTTTCCATGAGGAGAAAATTTGTGGTCCCGCCGGGAATCAAACCCGATACCTGCTTAAAAGGCGAACACTCACGCAAATAAGCTAACGGGCAGTTCAAATAATAAATTCGTTTTTGAAACACAGTGCCACGAAAATGATAAGAACATCCATAAAGGTAATAAAGGTAATAAATTGTGTCTAATTAACAGGTACCATTGAGGGTCTGACCTTCAAATTGGCTGTCTTCATCCAAGAGTACGACAGCAGTGCAGCCATCCCTGGCGGTCACGTCATCGGTTACCCCACTGACAGGCCTCTGTACAGCTTCCAAGTCAAGGACGTCAAGAACTTGTACTTCCAGGATGTAAAGGTCTACCACAAAGAGGTTGTCGAAGTTTCAACCCCCCTTACCTACTAAACAACTATTTTAATTAATTAGATCAATGAATTCGAACCCAAATATTGTTATACCATAGGCAATGTGATAGCCAAGCGTTGAATAAAAAGTATTTATATGATATAACAAAAATATGAGCTTATTTTTTGTTTTTTATACTTTCTTTCTAGCTGTACCCCACATGCTTTATAATACCACGTTAAGATAAAATGCTTCTTACCTTTTCCCGTTTATGATTGCTTAGTACTTTATTACCTTACTAGTCGTGTCCCGCGGCTTCGTCCGCTATTATCAAGTTAAAAAATAGCCTATGTGTTAATCCTAGGTATAATCTATGTACATTCCAAATTTTATCCAAATCAGTTCAGCCGTTAAAGCTTGAAGAGGGACCAAACATACTTACACACTTAAACACAAACTTTCGGATTTATAATATTATATTAGGATTAGTAGGATAGTAGGATTTAAATAGAAACGTAACGACTTAATTATAATATATTTCATGTTTATATTTGCTTCGTACTTAATAAGACGTAATTCTGTCCAAAATGAGGAAAAAACTATTTGCGCAAGTAAATATTTATTTTTTTAAGGCTTTCGCGAGCACGGAACTAATCAACAAAGTTTTATTGTAATCGGATAAATTCATCGAGATGGGAAACAATCCTACGGATTACTTTAGCTACAAAATCCTTAGATAATTTTTTAAGAATGGATAGAACGCAAACATAGAAAAATCAGATACAGAAAGTATAATTTTTTTATTGAATGAGATAAATCTGGAATATAAGCGAAGTGATTATCATTTTGTTCCGTCTAAAAATTAAATAAACTTAAAAAAAATTTACACATTTATATTTATTTTTGTTTTTATAAATAGACAGGTTAGTTTATTTATTTAGAATGTTTCAGACACCTGTTTCTATTGTCTGTAAGTAAATAAGTCTGATTAAATAGATAAATAGTCATATTAACAAATATGCACTGCAGCGTCGCCCGCTAAACGGGATATTAGAGGAACTACACTCATTAAATTCTTAAATAATTTTGTTACGTAAATCAGTCCAGCCGTTCCGGCAATACTTCGTTTTAAACATGCTCACACACACTCACGCACATTCACACACGCAAAATTTTAGATTTTAAATATTGTGACCATCTACATGCATACAAACTCTCTACATACTAAATGTCATCAAAATCTGTTTATTCGTTAGGGAAATTTGTGATAACAAACATTCACACACTTTCGCATTTATAATATTAGAAGAAGAAGGAAAAAATCTGATCATCAATATCAAACAACTATAAAGAAATTATAAATTATTATTATTTATATTATTTTGCCTGCGTATTCCAGGTCTAGTGTGTTTACCAGCTTCGATCACATCGTCACTTACCATCAGGTGTGATAGTGGTCAAACACTAGCCTGTCACAAATAAAAAAAAAATATATACATAACAAAATTTATTTAAATGCCAAAAATATATTTACTATGTTAGTATTTTTTCATAAGTTGGGTAATGTCAAGAATTGTAAAGTCAGGATATAATTAAATAAATGTTCAAAACAATAATGATAATGAGTGTCATGTACTCCATATCCAATATTTTATTTTTTTATAATATTATAACATCATATATAACATTTAGACATCTAGTACTTACATAATAAGGTGGTCCTTTTTAACCGCTTTCTAAATAGGAGGAGGCTATACATTCGTAAATATCTAGTAAATAGAAGCATAATCTCTACTATGGTAGACAAGAAATTATGTGATACTGAAAAAAAAAGTAGTGCATTTATTGAATTGCACTGTATAAAATTACACCTATGTACCAGATATCTATGTATCTTAAGAAGAAGTAACATACTCAACCCATAGAAATTCATTTAGCAGTAAATAGCATACCAACCATACCTCAAACACAGATACCTATCCTATCCTACTAATATTATTAACGCGGAAGTTTGTAAGAATGTATGGATGTATAAACTACTGAATGGATTTAGATGAAACTTTATAATAATATAGCTTACACATCAGAATAACACATAGGCTATAATTTATAAAGATATAGTGTTAATTATCCAAAATATAACGATAAGTATTAAAAAAGTAGGAAAAAATCTGTCAACTGCGAGCTATTCTGGCATGCGCCGCAAAAACCGTTGGAGTTACGCGTATATAATGTACAATAGAAATGTTTACCTTAAATAGTCCTACAAAAAAACATGCGACAGTATATATCTATCATTTATGTGTAAGCCATTATCGCCAAAATAGTGAACCATAAATACAATATTTTCATATTTTTTATTTGTTGGATTTGTCTCCGTCCCGAATAGCAGAATAATATTGAGAAATTCACAAAAAAATCAAATACTATCTATCATCATTATCACAATTTTCCATCACCACGCGGGTGAAACCCCGGGGCGCAGCTAGTCATCAATATTATAAACTTTAGCATTCAAAATATTAGTTGGTAGAGAAATAGGATTCCATAAATCTAAGTAGGTGAGTATAATAATATAATGTTCACGTCTACAATACTCAGTACGCACTTATTAGGATAATTTCCATGACATTCAGTAGGTACCTCGGTGTGCAAAAAGGTCTTTCATGATCTAATTAGGTAGATATTGATTTACTGAATACTTAGTTGTGATGTTGATGATCATTTAACTCAGCAAAAGTTTCATAATTTAACTAATAATAATATTATTATGGAAGGTGCCGTAGTCTCATGCCATAATCCAGATATTTTATAATCCATCAAATATACAATGCAATACTCTAATTTTTTACTCGCATTAGTCACAGTTATTGTCAACCCAATATCATTCATCCCCCAGTCCATAGTTAATAATATATAATTATTGTAAAGGCGTGTGCAAAGTAAAACGGCATCAACTTCTAACGTAAGAGATGTCCGTCGTATGTTTGGACACGCCTGATATGTTATTATTCAAATGTAATTATACCAAAGGGCCTCTTAGCGTTGGCTACGGCTCCGCTAATGCCTTACAAAAGTCCGGGCACAGACCCGTGAGATTAAATAAATATTATTATTATACTAGCTGCGCCCCGCAGTTTGACCCACGTACCTTAGTCGCGGACCCGCGGGAATTCCGGGATTAAAAGTAGCCTAAGTCCTCTCCCAAACTCTACTCTGGTGCCGATTCTGTTGTCCAGAATTAGACTAAACTAGCCTAAAATTAGATTTAGTCCTGCTTTAGTCCAAAACCTATTCAGAGAATGCAAGATTAGACTAAAATTAAGTTTGACAGGACTAAGTTAGTTTAGTTACTCTATTTAGTGAAAATGACCAAATTCTTATTCTGATGTACATGTTTTACGTCAAATTAAGACTAAAAATAAAAAAAATTAACTCAAATTAGTCTGCATGAAAAGGATCTGGATTATTTTTAATGTGATCTTATACTTGAAAGAATAGCGTTTAGGTATTCTTTGACTAAAATTAGTTCATTTTTGGTTTAGTTTAGGTTAGTTCGGTGCTTAAAATTAGTTTATTTTTAGTTTAGTTGAGTTCGGTTTATTTTTAGTTTAGTTTAGGTTAGTTCGGTGCTCAACAGAATTAGCACCTCTGTGTACCTAATAAAATATTAAATAATTTTACTTATTATAATATCATTATTATTTTAGCTGTACCCCGCGGTTTTACCCGCTTAACTACCTAAGTCCCGGACCCGCGAGAATTCCGAAATAAAAGTAGCCAAGTCCTTTTCCAAGCTCTAGTCTATCTTTTTATTTTTTATGCGGAACAGGCAAGCATTTGACCACTGTCTCACCTGATGGAAAGTGATGATGCGCCCGAAGATGTGACATGCTTACCTAGAAAATACCTATTCACTCGAGATTTGAAGACTACAGTCTTCTTTCATGCCGAAACAACAAAACCGATTTTGATGAAATTTGGTACAGATATATTAGTCTTCAAATCTCGAGTGAATAGGTATTTTCTAGGTAAGGATGAAAGCGTAACAGATATGACAAACAGAGTTACTTTCGAATTTATAATATTAGTAGGGATTTAGATAATGTTGTTTGTTTTTACCTTTCCCAAGTTTTAGGAGTTTAACGCCATCTGCACAAAACTGTAGAAAACTTTGAAACTTTAAAAAGTGCCACCTATTTAAAGTTATTGTAACTTTTATGCTCTTGCTCTCCCGCTATATCGCAATTCGCAAGCTCTGCAAGTTAGCAGAGAGCTTGCTTCTTGTTAACATATTTACACTAGATGGCGCTAAAAGATTTAAACACAAGAATTAACATCGCCTACTTCTTCTTTTAACAAGCTATTTTGTTAAACTAACAGTAGGCACCGAATTGTATGTATTATTATAATCAAACAAACAAAAAGTATTATTCAAGAAGAAGGAGGTTCTCAATTTGACTTTTTACTTTATTTTTATATTTTCTTACTGGATTTGTATATATTTTAGTTCCTATGGCTTATTGTTCCTATTTAATTAATGTAAGTTCTTAAATAAAGTGTCCTGTTATTACTTTATAAATTATTTATTTAACTTAAACATAGTTATTTTTGAGACAGTTATAGAAACGGGTACCTAATGGTGTTTTTCAAGATAAGCAAGCGTTTGACAACTTCTTATTTGATGGAAAGTGACGATGCGGCCATACGTTAAAACGATGTCGCTATTATTCAGTTTTTTTTTATGCTGGATAAGCATTTGACCATTATCTCACCAGATGGAAAGTGACGATGCGGCCAAAGATGGAATATGCTTGCCTAGAAGGATGTCACATTATAATATTTGTTGTATTATAGGTTTACATAATGATCAACACATTATCTATGAGAATGATAAATAAGAGGTTATCACGTGGTAGTGGGTGAGCGTTCACCTCCTAAGAAGCGGGGTATCGGGTTCGATTCCCGGTTCAACCAGAAATCGAACCCGATACCCGATTTCTCTCCAAGAACTGGTTCTGGTTCTGGTTGTGATTGTATGTGTGGTGTGAATGTTTCCAGCACCCACGACACAAGTCATTGAAATTATTGATGGGCTGTGAGTTTGAAATCGTTTATTTTTTTGCCAATTTTTATATATGTGCCGTTTGGGGTTGAAACGTTAGGCCCATGGGGACCGGGTGCATTAGAAATTTTCGATCAAAGATTTGTCTAAGAGACTGATTGATTCGGCACATGACCAAAATGCTGGTTTGTATTTGGGGCAGAGGATAAGCCTTGCTATACAGCGTGGTAATGCAGCAAGCATTTTGGGAACTTTGCCGAACATTAAAGATCGTCTAAACCATCTTCAACCTTTCTTTTTATAACTTGTATCTTATTATGTATATCTATAAGGAAGTTCTCATATAAATTATAAATTTATTTATAAAAAAAAAAAGAAAAATAAAATTATGAATTTATTTTGATATTTTTTTTTTTTTTGATAGATGATACTTCATTAAAATCGACCAAAATGTAAGCGATGTAATCATTTTTTTTAAGCTTTGTTTGCGTTTAAATTATCCTTGCCTATTTCACCATTTGTAAGGAAAGTGAAGATTTAGATAGCATGCTTTGCTTGCCTATTTATATATACCTATTCACTCTAGACTTCATGACTCCTACAATATACCGTTCAGGAAACAAAGACGTGGGCATAAATATTGTATAAATATACAGAAAGAAAAAAATATTGGGTATTAATTATAAAATATTGAGATTTTTTATTGTATAAATTTTATAGTTATATTGTTGTTAATTGTTTCGTATTACGCGGATGCAGCGATTGTCGCTACTCTTAATAATAATATTACCAGTTTTTTACCGACTTCACAAAAAAGGAAGAGGTACTCAATTCGACCGTATTTTTTATGTGTTTGTTACCTCATATCTTCTTTCCACGTGAACCGATTTTGAAGATTTTTTTGTTTGAAAGCTGGTGCTTTTGCGTTGGTCCCATTTCAATTTGGTCAAGATCTGATCAATAGTTTTTGAGTTATCGTCAATAATGTTCAATACATTGAATTTGATTATGGTTCCGAAGATAACGCGGTGAAGTCGGTTTTTTAAGCTTTATTAGCATTTAATTATAGTCATTAAATTAGCCATGAAAAAAAATTGCGTTTTAAATCCAACAGTAACTTTTTTTAAAGTGGTCCTAACCACTACACGTAAACCGTGATCCTTTATGATCACCCTGTTTTTTTATTAGAAAGGAAACTATTTTAAAACTTTGACGCAAAAGCAGCTGTATGGATTTGGATGAAATTGGGTATACATTTTTTTTTTTTTTTTTTTTAATAGGATAGCATTTACCACTATCTCACCTGATGGAAAGCGATGATGTGGCCGAAGATGTAGCATGCCTGCCTAGAAGATACCTATTCACTCTTGACTTGAAGACTGCCAGATTATACCGCTCAGGAAACAAAGACGCGGGCAATGAGTTCCACTCCCTCGCAGTACGGATGATAAACGTAGAAGCGTAACGCTTCAAGCGAGCTGGAGGTATGTCAACCATGAATGGATGACGTTTGACTGTTTGTCTTGTTGTTAGATGGTAAAATAGATACCTATTTCAATAAACCCGGAATAGAACGAATGATGTCATACTCTAATTTAAAATTTTAAAATTTGTAAACATGTGAGCAGTTTAAAACGAGGTGTCTCTTTATCAGCTGAACGAAGTTGTTATCAATTTAAGAAAAAGAGGTTTAATTATAATTATCGCAATCACCTCGGCCAAGGCTTTCAATAACAATTTCTTATCCGAATATCTGTTCGAGATGTTATTTTATGCATTTTCAGAATATACACTATCATTACGATAGTGAAAGTGCACGTTTAAGAGGCTAGTATCGATAACCTTTTAAGCCGGATCTTCCAAATATATAGTTACTAGCCTTGTGCCACAGCTTCGCCGCGTTAATGAAGTTAAAATATATGTTATTCCTTAGGTTATGCTTATTGGAAGTTAGCCACATCCGTTTACCCGTTACAGCGTAGAAATAAAACATAATTAAACGCAAGCAAAGTTTAAAAAAACCGACTTCACCGCTTTATCTTCGGAACCTTGATCAGATTAGACGTACTAAACACGCATTATTGACGATATTTCAAGAACTATGATCAGATCTTGACCAAATTTAAATGGGACCAATTGGAAAGCAATATCTTTCAAACAAAATAAAATTCAAAATCGGTTCACGCGGAAAAAAGTTATGAGGTAATAACATATAAAAAAATTCAGTCGACTTGAGTACCTCCTCCTTTTTAGTGAAGTCGGTAGAAAACACATTTATACGCAAACTTTCGTATTTATAATATTTGTGTGATTATAATACAGTTAACTACGCGTTAGAGTAGTTATTTCTTATTTACTGTAATGACTTATATTAATAAAATTAACTTTCATTTTTTTTTTTTTATTTATTTGAGACTAAGCTAGCGTTTGACCACAATCTCACCTGATGGAAAGCGACGATGCGGTCGAAGATGGAGCACGCTTGCTCAGTAAAAACCTATTCAATCTCTTGTTGAACAACCCCATATTATACTTTTCGGGAAACACAGTAGACGGCAGGGCGTTCCACTCCTTGACAGTTCTCATAATGAAAGTGGAAGCGAAACATTTTACTACTTAGATACAATTTACATCACTTTAGCTTTTTTTAAATAAATAAATAATCCATATGAACTTTTATTCCCCATTGCACCTCCATAATGCACCTCTTGCAAAAAAATATTGATAACATAGTTTTTATGTATTAAATGAACTACTCAAATACCAATTTTCATCGCTATAAGTGCAAAAACGAAGAAGTTTCATACAAACGTTTTCACCCCATTTAAGGGGTACCCCTCTTCGGGGTAGATTTTCTCTACGACCAGCGGCTTAGGCGTAATCTCTAAGTCTGTCATTCAATTAATCAATATGTCAGGACAAAGATTCTTATAGTATGTGATTGTGAATTTCATTGACGCCTAATAATTTTATAAAAACCAGCTCTTCATAATAATATTCGCTTACATTATTAATGTGTTCTGCAAAATTGCACGTAAAAGTTTATAAAATGATCTTTTTATCTCTGTTGATTCATGAACTCCTGGTACGTCGATAAAAAACTTTGAACAAATAAGTTTTGAAAAATATTGTGAAAATATGCAAAAAGCATTTTTTGCAGTATGTATATCGAAAATGAAACTCTATAGATATGCATATATTATTTTTCTTAAAATATTTACTTAATTTTTCCTCCTTAATTGTTTTTAGGTATAAATGTATAAGTTAGCACAATAATTTGGACTCTACTGACATTTTTTATTCTGAGCCGGTACTAGATTGCATTTGATATTTTTTTGTGTATATATAAATACAAATTATTAATTTAAACGTAAGCAAAGCTTAAAAATACCGACTTCACCGCTTATATTTTCGTTTTGGCTTAATCGATAAAATTTATATGGGACCACCTCTGATCTACCAAACAAGAAAAGAATTTTGAGAATCGGTCAACAAATGGGTGAGAAATCGGTGAGCAAGCAATAAAAAAAAATACATACAGTCAAACATAGAACCTTCTCCTTTTTTGAAGTCGGTTAAAAATCGATCATTCGCATAGAACCCAAAGAGGCACTCATGAAAGTTAATTACTCGCAAAATTACAGCCATCCCGAACCTCGAAAGAAACTCAGCAGCGCATTATTTATATGTTTGACGACCCAGTTGGCGCAGTGGACAAGTGCCCGCCCTCTGCACCGTGGGTCCTGGGTTCGATTCCCGGCAGGAGCACAAATTCCTTCCCAAGGGATATTTGTGCTTCTGGTTCTGGGTGTAATTTGTGTGTGATGTGAATGTTTCCGTCACCCACGATACAAGTCTTTGAACTTAGTGTAGGGCTGTGAGTGTGAATGCGTTTGTTTGTTTGTTTTTAAAACATTTAAAAACTAATAGACGAGGTATATATATATATATATATATATATATATATATATATATATATATATAATGTAGGCACCAGAAAGTGTTTGTGAAACTTGCCTCCATGCTTTGTCTTTAATGTTTTTATTAGTTTTATAATAGGTTTTTTTTACTTAATTAATTAAGTCAACGTTTAGTTAATAGTTTGACTTGCTCTCATGATATAGGCGCTACCTAGTTTGATCCCATTGTATTGTAATTACAATTTTGATCACAAAAAATGAATATTATGTATTGTAATTTTTATGTAGGTATGTAGTGCAAAAAAATTAAATAAAGAAGATTATTATTATTCATGAATTATGTTTTTAGTCAGTAAAACATAGCGGTGCGCGTACATAGATCATGGAATTTTTTTTTTTTTGAGGAATTTATGAATTGTTAAAAAAGAGAGGCGGCGTTTTGTTATTTATTAATTGCCGTAATTATTTGTAATGTAGCAAAACAAAATCCTTTTAAACAGGATTAGATAAATTCATATAAAATTAATCTTTCAAGTTGCTAATTTAGAGTGTTATAAATGGCTAATATTACTAGATATCGGTATTTTAATGCTCTGGGGAGGAGAAATGCAAGTCCTTAGCTTGATGATCAGCATTACTCCTGCCTGAAAAGAATACACATTGTATGATGCCGCTTCAAAATGGCGGCGTCTAGCGCTACTTTTACTTTCTACATAATATAGTCGGTAAAAAATAACGGTGCGCGCATTTAGATCATGGAAATCATTTTTTTTGGATACATTGATCCTCAGATCACGGATCGGATACATGGTAACAAACATTTACACACAGACAAACTTTCACATTTATAATATTAAGTAGGTAGTTATTACTAATCCTTACTAATATTATAAATTCGAAAGTAACTCTGTCTGTCTGTCTGTTACGCTTTCACGCTAAAACTACTGAACCGATTTAAACAAAATTTGGTACACAGATAGTCTAGAGCCTGAGAAAGGACATGGGCTACTTTTTAACGGTCCGGGACTTACGCGGGCAAAGCCGCGGGGCGCAGCTAGTGCCCTATAAACCTGCGCTACGTAACAAATATTATATTTTCAGTTTCGTGATAAGATATTTTAAGTATTAGCGTCGCGACTCTTCATATGTAATTATATACTTATACATACGATATAACTATTATAATATAATCAATGTTTTCACATTAATCCTAAAATATCCAACGTCCACAAGGAGTCCATGTCTGACAGTTTTTTTTGCATTCATTTTGGACGACGACGTATTCATTTAAATCAAGTAATAATTAAACGCAAGCAAAGGTTAAAAAACTGACTTCACAGCTTATATTTTGGTTTTGGCTTGATTTCGATAAAATATATATGGGGCCACGACCGATGTATAATCGACCAAACAAAAAAAAAACATCAAAATCGATTCATAATTGGCGGAGATATCGCGTAACATACATACAAAAACATATACCGTCGAATTGAGAATCTACTTTTTTGAAGTCGGTTGAAAAGATATAATCCATTCATTGCAATTTCTGGACATACCTACTACAGTAAAATGATAGACACTTTACTACAAGTTTCTTTTAAACAATGGAAATTTAAATTGGGTTTTACAACTTTGTGTTACTTATCTACGCTGACCCGAGCCGGCTACGCCCTGGTGTAAAAAAAAATGTAAAAATGTGAAGTGTCTTTGATTGCAGTATTTCTTTATAAAAAAATTATAGCAGCTGAAATTTCATATATTTTAGAATTTTCCAGTACTAGATTTTTAAGTTTTTTTTATTTTTTTTTATTTGTGACAGGCTAGTGTTTGACCACTATCTCACCTGATGGTAAGTGACGATGTGATCGAAGCTAGTAAACACACTAGACCTGGAATACGCAGGCTCTCAAGGATAACTGCCGGAACACCGTATTTGGCTTGGCGGCAGACTTTCAACTTGATGGTGGTAAGCTACTTTGGTAGCAAGTCAGGCGAGCAACTCACAAAATGCTCTACCACCTCTCAAATGTCACCTGATTAGCACCACCCGGGGACCACGTGTAGGGAATCAGACTCAAGGGGTATCCTCCTACGGACGTGGGTATTTCGGCTAAACCTACGTAAGACATGTAAATATTTTTTTTGACGACTTGGTTGGATTTTTAATACAAAATGCTGGTACTTATTGCTGGCTCAACGTATTAGCATTGCAATCAAAGAGGCAATGCAGCCAGTATGATGGGAACGCTTCCCACTGGTAGTGGGTTAGAGCACTTAAAAGTTACCTATAAGCTTGATATTTTGTAGGTTACTTAGGTCTTTGTTGTATTTAGTTTACTGACCTCATATATGAATCATATATCTGATATTATATGGAACCAAACTGTTTCTAATTCAAAGTGTCAGCAGTTTAACTAGATCGTCTTTAGTAAGCGTGAAGTTTACCATCAGGCGAGCAACTTGCTTGTCTAGTCGTCTCTCAATTACATAAGACCCAATAAAATTTCCAAGTTGCAGAGTCTCGGTCATCAACGTAAGGTCGCAAGCTTATCGGTATTTTGGAGTGTGCATTTTGGAGAGTGTGCGCAGGAATTACATGATTTAATTCCCCCTTGCCCTTTTGACCACCTAACAACAAGACAGACTGTCAAACGTCGATCTTATATGGTTGACGTACTTCCGGTTCGCTCGAAGCGTTTTGCTTCTACGTTTATCATCCGTACAGCGAGGAAGTGGAACTCATTGCCTGCGTCTTTGTTTCCCAAACAGTACCATCTGGGTGTCTTCAATTCTAGAGTGAATAGGTATCTTCTAGGCAAGCATGTCAGATCTTCGGCCGCATCTTCACTTTCTATCAGGTGAGATAGTGGTCAAATGCTTGCCTATCTATCATAAAAAAAACTACGCATTTAAAGTAAATATTTTTTTATAAACATAAACGCTTACACACTAACAGCCCCGTGTCGTGGGTGCAAGAAACATTTACATCACACACACACACAATCATAACCAGAACCAAAAACACAAATTTTGGTGAGCTATGATGTGGTCAAGAATGTAAAGCTGTGTGCTTGCCATTCTCTTTGCTATATTATTATTAAACCTATCGTGAGTCGTATTCATGTTAATTTAGCTGCGGTTGTACTCACGTTATGTTTAATTTAATAGAGAAACACTATATATCTATTTAACGTGAGTACAACCGGAAATAAATTAACATTATCTTTGTTCTCAAAGATAGCGTTTAGCCATGAACTTAATACCATGCTCTTAGAACACCTTTTGTTGTACTTAGGATGGATTTCTCTGCTTCAAGGTATTATTTTGAGGACAGTACTATGGTAGTAGCTAGATAGGTGAGCCTGAGAAAATACTCTACCACCACCATGGAAAATACCCACCATGAAAACTGAAGAATAAACGCATGTTTAACAGAGTTCTATACGTAAAATGAATGGACCAGATTTATAATTTCACTATCGAAAAAAAACAACACCTTTCGATACGCGGTAGGTATTGCATAATCAAGGGTCGCGACCTATCTTGATAACGAAAGAAAATATCAACTTCTCGGATACTCAGATCGGCACTATAAATTGGGGTAAGTTCTAGTGAAATGTTACAGTTGAGATCGTAGTCGAGGACGATGAAGACTGTCCTAGTTCTGGCGGCCCTTGTGGCCTTAACCCTTGGAGGCACCGTACCACCTAAGCACAATGTCGAGACAAAGCCAGGTAATATTTTTAAATATTTATTAATATTAGTCTAAATTATCTTGAATACCTTTTATCCCATTGGTTTATTTAAGAAGTTTTACACCTATTTTGTAATTTGCACCTTCCTACCTAAATGATTTATTTGCCTATTTTCAGTTGACGCTGTCTTTGCGCTACAGCAGCAAAAGATCTTAGAACTATTCTACAATGCCATGCAAGTAGACACTACTTCTGAGTACTACAAAGAAGGCAAAGATTATGACATCGAAGCTAACTTGGAAAATTACACCGTAAGTAATTGTAATCGTTGCTAGTTCTTTTTACATAATATTTTTATTTGGACATAAAAACTAACTCGCTTCTTTATTTTCAGAACAAAGAAGCTGTCGAACATTTCTTGAAAATGTACAGAAACTCAGGTTTCTTGCCCAAATACAATGTCTTTTCAATCTTCCGTGAAGAACTCAGAGAGCAAGCTATCGCTCTTTTCCAAGTTTTCTTCTATGCGAAGGACTTTGACACGTTGTACAAAACCGCTGCTTGGGCAAGGATTTACATTAACGAAGGCATGTTCATGTACACATTCTACGTTGCTGTGATTCAACGTGAAGGCGACTATGTTCTTCCTGCTCCTTATGAAATTTACCCTGAGCTGTTCATTAACAAACGCGAAAACTTTGAAATGTACCGCGTCAAACAACAGGGTGGGATCCAGTTCCCCGAACAGGCAACTCAGTTTGGAGTCCTCAAGGAAAACGAAGATTTTGTTTTCTATTCCAACTACTCAAACTCTTTGACCTACCCCAACGACGAGCAGAGACTTGCTTATTTCACTGAAGACGTTGGTCTTAACTCTTTCTATTATTACTTCCACACTTCTATGCCTTTCTGGTGGAACGGCAACAAGTTTGGCCCCTTCCAGGAACGTCGTGGTGAACTCTATTTCTACTTCTACCAGCAACTGCTCGCTCGTTACTACCTTGAACGTCTTAGCAATGGTTTGGGTGAAATCCCATCATTTTCTTGGTACAGCCCGATTAATGTTGGCTACTATCCTTTCCTTTCCACTTGGAACTATCCATTCGCCCAGCGTAGCAACAACTACCTTATTCATAGCGAAAAGAACTACGAAGAAGTCCGATTCTTAGACACTTTTGAGAAGACTTTCTTCCAATTCTTGCAGAGTGGACATTTCAAAGCTGTGAGTATAACATTATCTGGATAGTTTGATAAATTAGTTTTAGTTTAGAAAATGTATTAATAATGAAATATGTTTCAGTTCAACAAAGACATTGACTTCCATGACCCGAAAGCCATCAACTTTGTTGGAAACTACTGGCAGACCAACGCTGATTTGTTCGGAGAGACTTTCACCAAAACTTACGAGCGTTCTTACGAAATGACCGCACGCAAAGTCCTTGGCGCTGCACCTGAACCATTCGACAAGTGAGTTACGTGTAAAATTGTTAAATTTATACAAGAAGTTACATTATGTAGAGAACAACTATACATTAAACATAGACATAGACGCTTTCACACTCACAGCGCCACGCTAAGTGGTTTAATTTGTATTAAAATAGAACACTGAACGTGTGTAAAATGTCGGTAATATAATATTGATATTTATCTAATATAATTATTTATTCATATTCACAATAACTTTAATGACTTTTACATCTCACATAATTATACCCAGAACCATAAACACAATTTCCTTGGGGAGAAAGCTTGTTGTTTCCACCAAGAATCGACCCCGATACCTACTGCTTAGACGACGAACGTGTACCTAAATAAGCCAATGGTCAGTTCAATTTCATTATTCTTTAATATAATATATAATCATCACGATAACCAACCAACGGGCAAAATTCTAAATCGAATTTTAGTCAAATTCTATAGATTGGGCGTAGATTTGAGCGAGACACAAGGTTATCAAGTAAACACAGTCATTTTAGGGAAATTATACTTTTATCGAAATTTATTTCATTTTATAGGAACTTTTGATGACACTTTTTCTTAACTTTAACATTGCTTTGTTTCCAACCCCTTAATAGCACATAAAACTAATTTCTAATTACGAGTTATGTAATTTGTTTTCGTATGCGAACTTATTTTTTCTGCGTTTACTATATTGTTCCTTGTCTTCGTACAGGTACAACTTCGTTCCATCTGCTCTTGACTTCTACCAGACTTCTCTGCGTGATCCTGTTTTCTACCAGATGTACAACAAAATATTCGACTACATGGTTCAATACAAGGCATATTTGAAGCCTTACAACCACGAGGACTTGCATTATGTTGGAGTCAAGATAAACGACGTCAAGATTGAAAAACTGGTCACTTATTTCGACCTCTACGACTTCGAAGCAATCAACGCCGTATTCTTATCCAAAGACGACGTTAAACCTTACCCTCATGACTACAAGGTCCGCCAGCCTCGTCTGAACCACAAGCCATTCACCGTCTCTATTGAAGTTAAGTCTGATATCGCAACTGATGCCGCTATCAAGATTTGGATCGGTCCCAAGTACGACAGCAATGGCTACCCTATTAGCTTTGAAAAGAACTGGATGAACTTCTTTGAACTTGACTGGTTCACAACCAAGCTGGTACCTGGAGAGAACAAGGTTGAGCGCAAATCTGAAGAATTCTTATTCTTCAAAGAAGATTCTTTACCTATTACTGAAATCTGGAAGTTGTTGGAGGAAGGCAAGCTGCCCAAGGATATGTCTGAAGAGTACGACTCTTTGCCCAAGAGATTGATGTTGCCTAAGGGTAGCAAAGGAGGTTTCCCTTACCAGATCTTTGTGTTCGCGTTCCCCCACAACTCGATAAGCAAGGAGGTTGATACCAAGTTTGAGAAACTGAACGTCCTCTTGGACAACAAGCCTTTCGGTTTCCCATTGGACCGTCCAGTGAAGACGCAGTACTTCAAACAACCTAACATGTTCTTTGAAGACGTTATGATTTATCACGAAGGTGATATGCACACTTACGAATTGGCTGTACCAAAATAATAAGTTTATAAAGTTTTAAATTAGTCAATCTTAGTAACAAGCAAGAATCTCAATGTATATATTTATATAAAAATATGTTATTTATTATAATAAACATTTAATTATTTATTAAAATAATATTTTGTTTCATTAGCATCAACTTATTAGATAGAAATAGTTTAAGCTTAAGTCAAATTAATCTTGGTTTTTAGTGTTAAAACTTGCAAATTCGTTAATGTTCCTACAAAGAGTTCTATTTCAGAGTTTTATATAATAGTTCTTTATAGAGTTCTATGTGATAATGTAAAGGTATTCATAGCAAAATAATCTCAATGTTAACATGAAAATTACAATAGTTAAATTAAAAAAAAAAAATTGCAATAGTGTGAAGTAGTTAAATATTTCAAGTTTTTTAGTAGTAAAACAAGTCTTAGTCACCAGTCACAGTCAATGTCAAAGTCAACTAAAAGAGTAATGCCTTAGCCTCTTAGATCAAATAGTCAAGTAGAAAAGAAAAGTGCTAGAAACTTTACTACTACTTTATAACTGCTATTGAAAAGCGAATGAGAAAATCGCGATTTCGAACTTTTTTATATTTGTTTTTGAAAAATAATGCAAAACAAATTACATAGTTTTTTAAATTTTATTGGCAAATCTCCATAATCCAAATCGATGATATTATTTCAAGCATATCATAATTGTTGACCTACAAACTTTCGCATTTATAACATAAGCAGGAAATAAGGGTCTGGAAAGTTAGTAGTAGGTATAGTGAAACAGAAGCAGAAGCACAGAAGAAAACAACAAATAGAGTAAACCAGTCTTCTTTACCAAGTTGCAAGCAAATTCACAGAGTACATACAACTACAAGTAGTAAATCGTTCTCTAACTTTACAATCACCTCATGGAGTTTTTGGCTGAAGATATAATCCTTCAAAACTAGAGAAAAGATTTCAGATTGAACCTATCCTGTTGATTTTATAGAAATAAATGGAACACATAAATTTATCATGAAAAATAGAAAATGTATTCACTCTTACTCTCAGCCCATTTTTTATATTTGTAACTAAGTAGCCAGTAAGTTTAAAAACTATTATTGTGGGTGCAGGATACGTTTACATGTGGTTCTCCTAGAACTAAAAGCACAAATGACCCTTAGGAAATAAATTGTGCCCTTGCCGGAAATCGAAACCAGGACGTGCTTCGTAAAAAATAATATATTGTTGTTTATATTTATGACATGGCATTTAAGACCCCTTTCATTTGATGACCAATATCGATAACTTAAGTGTCTTATAACTGCATCCTCATCAAGAAAATATCTCATCAATCTATCTTCTAAATATATATAACTCAAAGGTGACTGACTGACATAGTGATCTATCAACGCACAGCCCAAACCACTGGACGGATCGGGCTGAAATTTGGCATGCAGGTAGTTGTTATAACGTAGGCATCCGATAAGAAAGGATTTTGATTAATTCTACCCCCAAGGGGAAAAAATAGGGGATGAAAGTTTGTATGAAACTTTGTCAATTTTAAAATAATACTTCTTAACGCGAGCGAAGCCGCGGGCAAAAGCTAGTTACCTATAAACGAGCAATTTTTGTTGAATATTCATATATATAATCTGACTCTCGGAAAAGGCTTCAACGATTTTCATGAAATTTAGTACGAAGGTGGTTTCGGGGGCGATAAATCGATCTAGCTAGGTTTCATTTTTAGAAAAAGTCGTTTTAACGAGCAAAGCTCGTTCTTCCAGGTACTTTACCATCAAGTGAGATAGTCGTCAAACGTCTATTAAAGTTACCAATAATTACTTTAATCTTTCAAAATCGAAAAACCATTGTAAATTTCGAGTGCATTCGGTCATAATGGGCTAGTGTTTACCAAACGGCACAAATAGCCTCTATCGATATTAGAATATAAGCAGCACCACTATCCTCCTGTGAGCTCGATAACTATAGGTATAAATAGTAGATAAATTGGACGTGAAGCTAGTTTAATATTTGTTTTTGGCTATTAGTTTCATGATACTAATAGCCGCGTTAGCAATAACAGGAGATTGCTCGATCTGCTAATACCATTAGCAGGTCGAGCAATCTCCTGTTATTACTAGCGTAAGATTATTTATTTATTTTATGTAAGTGTATTCTGATATTATTATTGATATGTACTGTTTATGTATTTTAATCAATGTGTTTCTATTATTTTAAATTTTATTTCATTCTTTTTATCGTACCACCATTCCTACATTGTCTTTTCGTTTATATTTTCATCCAAAGGTTGCCGGGAAGAGATCGCTCTTAGCGATAAGACCGCCCATTGTACCTATCTTTATAAGTTTATCTGTAAGTTGTATTTATCTTTTGGTGTCAATAAAGAGTATTTAGTAAGACTTGGTAGTAGCACTGTTTCCACATATACTCTTAGTCGCTGAAATTCAGGCTTCTAGCTTTATCCACTACGACGTTAGAGGGGTCGAATGTGCCTTTAGTGCCTACGAGAAATGAATGGTGCGGCTGTGCTTGTTCGACTTGGCGGGGCACTGCCGTGCCCCCAGATTGACTACAACGCAATCACGAGCCGGAGTTCGTTCCGTATAGTCATACAAGCTTCATACAAGGATGTTTTTGCACATAGGGTGCACATGCATTTCCACAGATCTAGTATCTGTGCTCTTTTTTAATTAACTAAACAGTGATACAAATAGGAAAAACAAATAGTATAACTACTATACTAAGCTAAAAAACACGCGAAGCAGTCTTTGGGGACTGCTGATAAAAGTGAAAACTAGAAAGAGACAGATGCCGGTATACTACGTGTTCGGTGAAGATGATGCGAGTTCCATGATTTTTGTTCACCCAAAAAGTGCCCAACGCGCCTAAAGAAGGTTTCACTTCAAAAACTAAATTAACGTAAAGTTATACTTTGTCAGTGCCATTTTATAACTATTATTAGATAAAATGAATAGGATGGAATGTGGCTAAAGAAAGGTTTGCTGTTACACCTTATTTTTGCCAAATTTCACCTAAAAACAGACAGACTGTTTCCCACATGCAGCACTCTTTCGAGACGAGCATGGCTTATGAACCACCATCGTCTCCCTCAATTATATCTGAAAGAAGGGGGCGACCCGTATCACAGGATCCGCTGCATATTCGAACTTTGTACCTTCCAGAGACAATGATCAGCTGTTTCTTTTTACTCTATTAACGTAGCGATGAATTCTCGGTGTTGGTAGTAATACTATTATTTCCAGTTTATTTCTCTTGTCTTGTCGTCATCGCTATTTCGCGCCAGGGTATGTACGACTAGGGTTGCCAACCGTACTATAATATTTATGTAGATATTATAGTATATATTGTTCTGTTTTCGGGACCTTGTACTATATACTATTGAAGAAATATATAGTACGCGAAAATACTATATTTCAGTACAATACATCAATGTTTATTCAGAAATAAATATACTGAACGAAATATTTGCTAAAGTAAAGGATTCAAGTGATTATTAACAAAACCATATCCAAAAATAATAGCATAAATATATTTAAAAAAATACAAAAAATAAGTTACCAAATTTATTTAAGAATTCTTCATTTCTGATTTCTATTCCTGCCACTTCGGCATTCACAGAAAGAAATTATTTTCTATTATGAACTCGAAATAGCGTGAAAAAAAACAGAGCAAGCATATGTTTAATAAAAATTAGCTTTTGATTTTTATTAATTTAAAAATTCACTGCGATAAAGCTTATACCAGTTTTATTGAAGACAAAAAATTGACAAAAAATGCAAAAAGTGAAAAAAAAATGAGTAAAAAATATAATTTAGTGTATTTTTTATTCTACCCTACTAAAATATTATATTTCTTAAAGCAAATTTTTTAAGGATTTAAAAAAAAAACACTATGTTCATACCAAAAAATGTTGGCAACCTTATGTACGACGGCTACGACCCTTTATTACAATCTTCGGTTAGCTTGGGCAAAAATGCTTTCATGTGTCCGGCAGCTGTCCGGCTGTTCTCCTCTATGGGTTGCATCTCTCAACCGATTCTCGTAAAATTTTGTGATAAGGTTCCATAACATGGAATTTTTGGTCGATTCAGTATACAATTTTTTTCAAAACAAAATTAGGGGTTGAAAACGAAAAGTAAATCTTATGATTTACTTTTACATCCATTTTGAAAAATACGCGAGGACCTCAGACCTTATAGAGACACTATTATTTATTGTTTTAGTATGGAATCTCTTTGCATATCATGATAGCACTTCTGATATTTCATTAGTTAAAGTTAGTAGATACATGCATTTTTCCCGTGCGTAAATGATGATAACGATAGTTTGTCGAGGTCAGTTATTATCTGAAGTGGCTACTGCACTTTGGAACAGTGACTTGCAATGATTACTTTTATTTTCGACTCTCGGTACTATCACATCATAAGTCAAAGGGTATAATACCGTATGCCTACGAATGTTGTATGGATAGTTTTAGCCGATTTCCAAAAAGAATGTTACATTTTTTTTATCTCGTATAGAGTAGCGTTTGACCGCTGTCTCACCTGGTGAAAATAGATGATGCGGTCAAAAATGTAGCATGCTTGCCTAGAAAATACTTATTCACTCTTGATTTAAATACTTCCAGATTATGCCATTCCGAGAATAAAGGCACGGGTAATGAGTTCCACTCGTTCGCAGTACGGATGAGAAACCCTATCTTGCCCCACCTCAGCGAGGGACTGCTCATAGGGGGCGTTTTAGTGGGTTCGAGCCCCACATACCCCTTTCCTTCACCCCTGGGAAGGAAGGGAAGTGTAAGGCATTTCCCCCAACCCAAAAAAAAATATTATCGCAAGCAAAGCTTAAAAAAAACCGACTTCACCGCTTGATCATCGGAACCTTGATCAGATTTAATGTATAAACACGCATTATTGACTATAACTCAAAAACAAGAGATCAGACCTTGATCAAATTTCAATAGGACCACATGAAAAGCACCAGCTTTCAAATAAAAAAAGAATCATCAAAATCGGCTCACAACGAAAGAAGTTATGAGGTAACTTTTGAAGTCGGGTTAACGATAACATCGTCAAGGTACGCATTATTCGTCACAAAATAAACATTATTGGCGATATTTCTAGAACTACTGATCAGATCTTGATCAAATTTAAATGGGACCAATAAGAAAGCAACATCTTTCAAACTAAAAAATAAATTTCGAAATCGGCTCACGTGGAGAGAAGTTATGAGGCAACACACATAAAAAAAAAACAAAAAAATATAGTCGACTTGAGTACCTCCTCCTTTTTTGGGAAGTCGGTAAAAAGGGTGATGAGGACAGTGCTTGCCGCGCAGGAGATCAAACTATATATTAGTAAGTTCAAAACTCTGGGTGGCACTGAACTGTGATGAGCAAGCGTGATGCTTACCATCAGGCCAGCGACTTGCTCGAATCGTCTCTCAATGAAATTTTCGAAAAAAAAAATTGGCGATCTCTTTTCTAAAATATAAAATATATGGTTGACATGCCTCCAGTTCACTCGAAGCCTTTCGCTTCTACATTTATCATCCGTACTTCGAAGGACTCATTGCCTTCGTCTTTGTTCCCCGAACGGTATAATCTAGGCAAGCTACATCTTCGGTCGCATCATAACTTTTCATCAGGTGAGATTGTGGTCAAATGCTTGCCTATCGGGCATAAAAAAATGCTTTCCGTACAAGTAGTCGGGTTTTCATTTTTGAACTATTTAAAATGAAATCAGAATATGGAGGGCAGCCTATTATGCAAGGCGAGAGATGCACATAAATAAATGTATTTATTTCTTTCAAAGGTGAGACGGTACAGTACAGACCGGGACAGTTGTTCAATTTGTATCAAGCACAAGTCCGTTCATGTATGGAGTACTGTTCTCATCTTTGGAATGGTTCAGCTAAGTACCACCTTGAGGCTCTTGACACTAGTAAGCTTAGAGCCAAGAGACTCATTGGTAGCAAGCAGCTGACTAAATCAAAGCTTGGGTAATCGCCGCAAGGTAGCTAGTCTCTTAGTTTTTAGCCAAGGAACTGCACGATCTAGTTCCCCCATTCCCGTTCTATCATCGGACAAGCAGACAAACTGCTAAGCAACTCCGCTATATGGTAGACATCTCCATCGTCCACCATATCGTCGCTTACCATCAGGCGAGATGATGGTCAAAATTTAGCCTATCTTGTATAAAAAAAATATATAAATTGCAACAACAAACAAATACATTCACAGTATAAGTCATATTGTACTTGCATTGTAGATGCCGGAAACATCTCATACGTAATCACACCCAGACCAAGAAGCCTTGACGTCTCTTGGGAATTAAATTGTACTTATGATATATGCGTTATAACAATAATCTTTAAGTTTAGATTGAATACATACCGCCTAAGCATCTTCGACCGCATCATGGGTGTAGAACTGTGAGGGAGTGGAACTCATTGCCTGCGTATTTGTTCCCCGAACGGTATAATCTGAGAGCCTTCAAGTTTCGAGTGAATAGGTATCTTCTAGGCAAGCATGTCACATGTTCGGCCGCATCATCACTTTCCATCAGGTGAGATAGTATAGTAGATACTATTCCACATAAAATGAAACATCGCTCAAAATGCGCTAAATTATTTTAAAGTTCCTCGTGTAATTGACGAAAAAGTGGGAGCTCTTAGATGGTTCAGCACTTTCTCCGTCCTATCGGTCCTTCTCTCAGAAGCATTTAAATTATATGTATAAAGATAAAAAAAAATGAGGCAGTCGAGTTTAAGTCTCAGGAAGAGGAGCGTTTTGCACTGGTATGTGCATTAGCGCATAGCTCTACCACCTCATACACAATAGTAACATAATTGCAATAAATTATTGAGTATGGAGTGTATTTATAGAAGGAAATGTTAAAAGTATAGTCAGACAAATACCAACCTAGTTCCTGCATCGCGGTTTACTCACAGTTTTTCTCTGTCGTATTATGGCTCATCTTTTGAACGTAAGTATTTTAAGAATCCCAAAATTTTAGAGCCCAATTTTATTGGTTCATGTATAGGACGTTATGCACGTATGGGGTAGAAAAGACCAAAGCTTTTGGATCAGTTCCTTTACCTCAAGTGAGAGAAATATCTGCTGGCGATCATAATGGCTTTCAATTTAACTGCCGAAAAGTTTGCACCTTATTACATAAATAATCAAAATCAAAATCAAAATCGTTTATTCACATGGGCCCCAAAGAGGCACTCATGAAAG
Organism: Lomographa bimaculata; assembly: GCA_948107665.1. Taxonomy (NCBI): domain Eukaryota; kingdom Metazoa; phylum Arthropoda; class Insecta; order Lepidoptera; family Geometridae; genus Lomographa; species Lomographa bimaculata. The sequence goes on along the minus strand of OX403600.1, from coordinate 8,658,250 downwards.
TTAATGAATCTATTGCCAGATTCGGAAAATTACAGCCATCTCGAGAAGAACCTGGCAAGAAACTCGGCGGCGCATTTTTTTTCATTCATTTTTTTTTTAAAAACATTCCTTATTTCTAATACATAATTTTCTTAACCTAGGTGTTATTATGGTATATATTATGGTATAATAATAAAGAAGATCCCATATATTACCTAAATGTGAACCTTATAAGTCCAAATATCTAGATTTTAATATAGTAGACGAAGTAAGTACATATTCACAACCTATTTTATTAGTAAATTAACAATTTGTTTTGATACGGGCCTCAAACAACTTTATCTTGTTTATTATTTTCTATAACTTTCCACTGTAGGCATAGTGAAATCATCAGAGATAGCCATATCAAGGTATGTCATGAGATAGGTCAACTGGTTATTTTGACAATAATTGTTATTGTTGAGTTAATACTGATCTGATAACCTAGAGATTCGATTAGCAGATGAAAACATTCTGTTACCAAGGTATTGCGATACCTAACTTTCGAACCCGAGATAACACGCTAGTATAAATTATGAAAACTCCACCACTTCGGCACAGTTTATCTGCTGTCAGCTGAGCATTATGAAGACTGTCTTAGTTTTGGCGGCCCTTGTGGCCTTAGCTTTGAGCGAACAAGTTCATCATGTCCACCAACATACAGTTACAACAAAACCTGGTAAGAAATCTTACAAATACTAAAAACTCTAAATTGCTTTAAGTTAAGTATGAACTGCTCGTTGGCTTAGTTGGGTGGCGTTCGCCTTCTAAGCATCTATCGGGTTCAATTCCTGGCTGAAACACAAGTTTTCTCCCCAAGGGAAATTTGTGTTTCTGTTTCTGGTTGTGATTGTGTGTGTAATGTGGATTTTTCCGGCACCCACGGCACAAGTCATCGAACTTAGTGTGGGGCAGTGAGTGTGGAAGCGTTTATATTTATGTTTATGTTTGTTCTAAGCACTATATTCCTCTTATTTATCGTAAATTTTATATTTGACTTTCATCATAATAACTGTATAACTGAGATGATGATTACTGCCATTTTACCGTCGTTTAAGGTGCAGCAGCCCGGGCAGAATTTCTTGAGTCCTAAAATTATGTTCTTCAGACTGTTATATTTTTGCTTACAGCGTTTGACTTCAATTATTATGTTTCATTCTTGCAAACGCTATTAATGCTAAGTAACTTTCTTGTCGTTTCTTTGTATAAAAAAACAAACCAAAATCTATCAATTTTTTTTTTGTAACATATCATAGTAATAGAAACTTCTTTTTCATCATACTAACTGTTTATTTTTTGTTTTAGTTGACGCTGCTTTTGTCGAGAAGCAGGTCAAAGTGTTGTCTCTGTTCGAAAATGTGAACCAGGTTGACCATGGTGCAGAGTATTACAAAGTTGGTAACGAATGGTCTATTGAAGCTAACGTTGACAGCTACACGGTAAGTTATTATTCTCGTGCAAATAATGTGTACTATATTGTAGTGGTATACACATTTTCGTTTTCATTATTTGCCTTTTCTCCTTTCAGAACAAACAAGCCGTCAAGGAATTCTTGAACCTATACAAGACCAACTTTTTGCCTAAGCAGAAGGTGTTTTCTATCTTCTACGAAAGACTGAGGGAAGAAGCCATTTCTCTCTTCCACATGTTCTACTATGCTAAGGACTTCGAGACCTTTTACAAAACTGCAGCTTGGGCTCGTGTACACCTCAACGCTGGTCAATTCCATTACGCTTACTACATTGCCATTATTCAGAGGCCAGACACTCAGGGTATTGTTGTTCCCGCCCCTTACGAAGTCCACCCTGAGCTGTTCACCAGCCTTAAAGTTTACACCCAATTGAAAATTGTGAAGGAACAAGAAGGTATCCGCTTCCCAGACAAGGCCTTGCAGTACGGTTTGGTTAAGGAAGATGACAAATACATTGTTTACTCCAACTACTCGAACGTTTTTGTTTACAACAATGAGGAGCAGAGACTTTCTTATTTCACGGAAGATATTGGCCTGAACTCTTACTACTACTATTTCCACGCTCAACTTCCCTTCTGGTGGAACGGAGATAAGTTCGGACCTTTTAAGGAACGTCGTGGTGAAGTTTACTACTTCTTCTACAAGCAACTCCTTACCCGCTACTACTTTGAGCGTCTGACCAACGGATTGGGACCGATTCCTGAATTTTCGTGGTTCTCTCCGATCCCTACTGGCTACTATCCTCTGATGCAATACGAAACTTATCCTTTAGCGCAAAGGCCTGATTTCTACAATGTCAACACTGAAGATCACTATGAAAACATCATGTTCTTGGACAGCTTCGAGAAATCTTTCCTCCAGTTCCTCGAAAATGGTCGCTTCAAAGCAGTAAGATTTAATACCTTATCAACTACATATTACATACAATATAGTATGATTACAAGAAAAAAAAGTTATATTAATAAAATGCTTTCTAAATGATAATATGTATATTTTGTTTTCAGTACGACGAAGAAGTTGACTTCCACAACCCCAAGACTCTGAATTTCGTTGGAAACTACTGGCAATACAACGCTGACTTGTTCCACGAAAACTTTACCAAGGTCTACCAGCGGTCGTACGAAGCTACTGCTCGCCACGTTCTTGGCGGCGCTCCTCACCCAGTTGACAAGTGAGTAACTTAAAGTTTTGTAAACTTTTATACTATTTATTATTTAACAATAACTTTATAAATACAACAAAATATCAAACTACACAAATTATGCGTCATTTTAAATTTAAAGCAATATAAGCCGCACTCCACCATTTTTTATTTCATGTTGTTAAAAAAACAAGAGACAGCCAAGTCTTTTGCCTGATAAAAATAATCCATCTTCATAGAAGCATCTGTAAATCCACGCGTGATTTTGAGTCAGAATATTCCGCGTGGCTCTGCTGTGCTATGTTCAGTAATTACACTAACAACATGCTACACCCTCTAAGCGGACTCGCAATAATACCTTGTAGTATAGTATTTTATATCTCTTATACAATACAATAATTATTTATTGCACACCAAATAAAAGTAAAATTGTAGAACTTAAAATAATTCTAATCTATGGAGTAACTATCTATCTGCCACCTAGGGTCCCGTTTCGAGGGAATTATGTTATCCCCAAACAATTGTTGTCAAATTTGTTATAATTTAGATGGATTCTTTTATATAATATTATTATTCCGACTATTGAACCGTCGCCAATGTTTCGGAACCAAATTTTGAATTCGAATTACATTTGATTTCAGGTACACTTTCCTGCCCAGCGCTCTTGACTTCTACCAAACCTCACTCCGTGACCCTGCTTTCTACCAGCTTTACAACAGGATCTTCCAATACATTGTTCAGTTCAAGAGCTACCTGACCCCATACAAATCTGAAGAGCTTTTCTTCAAGGGCGTCTCCATCACTGATGTGAAAGTCGACAAGATGGTTACCTTCTTTGAAAATTACGACTTTAATGTAACTAACAGCGTATACTTCAGCCAAGAACAATTGAAGTCTTATCCTTACTCCTTCATCGTCCGCCAACCTCGTCTCAACCACAAACACTTCGCCGTTACCATTGATGTGAAATCAGAAGTTCAAACCAAGGCTGTGTTCAAGGTATTCCTTGGCCCCAAGTATGATAGCAAGGGATTCCCTATTAACATCGAAGACAACTGGACTAAGTTCTACCTGCTGGACTGGTTCACTCAAGACCTTGTGGTTGGAAACAATGAGTTCAAGCGCGGATGTGACGAATTCCACTTCTTCAAACAAGACTCTATCCCAATCGGAGAACTGATTGAGATGCTCGGCGAAGGAAAAGTGCCCAAGGACATGTCTGAAGAATACGATTCCATGCCTTTAAGGTTAATGTTGCCTAAGGGTACTAAGGATGGATTCCCATTCCAACTATACGTTTTCGCTTACCCGTATGAGGCTGTTTCTGAAAAATACGAGGCATTTAAGGATTATGTGCTTGACAACAAACCCTTCAGCTATCCATTCGACAGACCAGTCCAGAACGGTTGGTGGTTCAACCTACCTAACATGCACTTCAAGGAAGTCGCGATCTACCATGACGGTGAAATGTTCCCGTACAAACTCACTGACCCAGCTTACTTCAGTCATCCTCATAACAACGAGGTCCCTAAATAAACTGGAAGACAGAAAAAATAAGTGACGCCAAAGATGTTTAAGTAAATTAATAAAAATATTTAATAGAAACTACCTTATTTTATTTACATTTAAATCACAATAGACAATGAACTATATTCCAAAATTCGAAAACATAATTATTATAATATCTAAGTAAGACTTTAATTATTGTACGATCTTTACACTCCTGGTGGCCAAAGCGGTTTGTCTTTTTCCTTCTTATATAATAATATAATGTGAATTTATTGGGGTCAGTTTTCTTTTGTTACGATAAGTATGTATAGAAGGTTCTAAAGATGATCAAAAAAATAGCGAACCGCCTCGTGCCTTGTGCAAAGATATAATGATTTATAAGTATAAAATCACCCAAATAAATATATAATAATTATATACTTTACAATCAAGAGATCGAATGTAAATGTCATTATTATCAGAAATTATCTAATCGATTACCTCAATCGATATATAAAGTTCAATAGTGACTCAAACAGTCACTATTGAACTTTATTGCTTTCTTAATAATAATCAATATAATAATATTCATATTATTTTGTTATATTATTTGGGCCGTCATATTGACAATAAGATTAAAATAACGCTTTGATATGCTTATCACTTAAATCATATTATTTTACTGGTACATTTCACAAAAAGACACCAAGATTATGATAACGTCTTTTGTAAATTCTACAAACATCTACAATAACTCTTTTGCTGTCTAAACTGTTGTTTAGTTCAAAAACTAGTTCAAAGGCAGATTTATATCAAACAATGTCAAACATTAATCACAAATTGTTATATAAGATCCAAATAGGAACAATAATTTATTTAGAACAATAAACAAGTTATTCAATATAACTATGGTATTGGTAAATTAAAGTATCGTTAACTACTACCTATATACTATACTATATACTTTTTAACCAACTTCAAAAAAAGGAGTAGGTTCTCAATACGACTGTATATTTTTTATATTTGTTACCTCATAACTTTATAAAAGTTGTGCTTTCCGTTTGGTTCCGTTTAAACTTGATCAAGATTTGACTAGTCGTTTTTGAGTTATCCTCAAAAATGCGTATTTTGTGCATTTCATTGATAATACTCTCGTTTTAAACCAAATAACAACAACATAATATCAGCCAAATAATCATCAAAATCGGCTCACAACGAAATAAGTTACGAGGTAACCCACATAAAAAAAGAATTACAGTCGAATTGAGAACCTCCTCCTTTGTTTTGAAGTCGGTTAACAAAAAAAATGGCTTTATCTCCCCCATGATATTTTGCTGTAAGAAAATCCAAATCCCAATCATGTCGATTTTTTTCTAATAATTGGTTATCAAGGACTTCTGTTTTAAGTGCAAATAAAAATAATAGGGATTTTTTTTATAATCTTAAGGGCCTATCTAACGGTCTAATTTCATTGAATATGGTAACATTGATAAATTTATAATTGAGTGCCGCATCTTTGTAATTTTTCGCTTGCCTATGAAACGGGAAACCGAGAGGCTTAGAATCAATTTCATTGGAATTTTCTCTGTAGAAACTTTCAGGGTATGGTATTGTGTCGTCATCAGCGGGTGTGATCATTACAAATAGAGTCAAATTCAAACCTTCTTTAAGGCCTCTAGGGAGCAATAAGTTATCTGGGAATCTAAAAATGCTGTAATTTGATGGACCACTCTTGAGAATAGGTGAATTATAGTGAAAACTTTGTGATACCCTTTCAGAAGTAAAGGAATTCCATACAACATTATTCGTGCCTTCCAATAAGGTAAACGAAAAAGTATCGAGCTCGAAGTATTTCTCGTATTGGTTCCAGCAATGATAGCTACTGCATGCTGGTCCCAAATACAGTCTTACAATTGAATCTATGTTGACAGTTGATTCAACTGTAAAATTGAAAACGAAAAGGTCTTGATTTAATCTTCGTTGTTTAACTGATATAGAAGGCGACTCGTCTGGAGAATTATTGATAGCAGAATTAATTGGGAAACTGAAATCATCCATAAATGTTTTCAGATCAGTAACTACGTAATCAACTATTTCGAATTCATCAGCTTCGTACTGACTGAGATCATACGGATCCATAGTATTTTTGTATTCCGAGAAATAGTTTAACATGTACTGCAACATTGTCCAATATGCCGGATCTCTTAATGCCGTTTCAGGATGGTGGAGTAAAGAAGGTGCTGGATTGTACCTAAAAAGAAACATATCTTACAATACTAATAAATTATGAATGTAAATGCAGTTTGCACTAATGATAGGAGATTATAAACCCGAGGACTTATTACCCTCTCTGTGAGTAGTCTTACTCTAATAGTAGGTACTTTGACATTATATGGTAATATGATATTGTAATATTTAAGTATGAGGCATTTTTGCTGCTTTCAAGGTTATTGTTTGACTTGATATGATATGTCCGTGATAGATCGAAGGTGTTTAGCAAATTTTTGCTTGGCGGTAGCTTTTCTACTCAGCAGTGGCTAGGACTCCAATTCTGGTAGAACCAGATATCTCTACCAGTAGAGAGAAAGAGGAGGTCAGAAAAAGACATTTCAACCGAAATATCCAAAATATAAAATACTCTGACAATTAAAACAATTTGACACCTAAATCAAACCATGATAGAATTATTTATGAAAAATAGTGTTTCCGCACAAGTGGTTCAAAAGTTTATTTTGTTGCTTTGAATCTACAGATAAGTTTAAATAACTTACATATAAAATCAATGTTATACTTACTGATTAATAGGGTACTTGTTTCCGCCGTATCCGATTATTGATCTTGCAATTTTAGCAACTTTCACACCATCTAAGTTGGCTCTTATTAGCTTTGCCAGGATATTTATGTGGCTGTCGTCAGTCATAACCAACGTTGTCCCGTTTTGCTGAAAGTAAATAAAAAAAGTGGAGGAGAAGAGCCGGACTTCCGCCTGACATACGAAAGCATGTATGTATACATAAGCTGAAACGGAAACCCTTCGCTTCCGCATCGCTTTCGCTTGCTTAATAAACATGTAATTTTTTGTATACTTTGCATTATTAAAAAACAAAAAATAAACGCATTCACACTCACAGCCCCACACTAAGTTCAAAGAGTTGTATCGTAGGTGCCGAAAACATTTAAATCACTCACACAAATACACCCAGAACCAGAAGCACAAATATCCCTTGGGAAGGAATTTGTGCTCCTGTCGGGAATTGAACCCAAGTCCCTAGTATTATTATATACTAGTATGTATTATTAATACGTTAGGTTGTGATAATACACGATTAATGTCTTAGCGGTACTGATTTTTATTTCTATCAGACTAGGCTCCAAGTTCCAAACAAAATAGAATTTGGCCTGGGAGGGAGCTGGAAGTACAGGTTTAACAAATAGACATACTTGTACATACACACACTCGAATTCCTACTTAAGTAATTAGATAATGGTAATAACACAAACGGAGTATACATAACTTTGTGACAGATCCTAATATAAGATGAACATAAAAATAAACACTTTCACACTCACAACCCACACTAATTTCAAAGACTTCTATCGTAGGTGCCGGAAAAATTCACATCACACACACAGTCTCAACCAGAACCAGAAATACAAATTTTCCTTGGGGAGAAAACTTGTGTTTCAGTCGGGAATCGAACCCGATACTCCTGTTTAGAAGGCGAACGCAACCCAACTAAGACAACGAGCAGTTCAACATAACAAAAATTTACCCATTTTCATTTATTCATTTATTCAACACTAAAAATTACAACAAGATCCAGAAATCCTTTCTCTTGATGAAGCCAATATATTACTTTAGTCGGAAATCGATCCCGGTACCCACTGTGTAGAAGACATCGCAACTTTGACGTCAGAAATTAAAACATTGTATTTAATCGTGGTATAGTTTGGTAAAGAACTTACCATAATGATGAGGCCTCTAGAAATACATTCTCGAATAGCAATGTCAATATTTTTGAGGTAAGCCTTTTCGGTATCCCAATCACCACGAAGACAAGATCTTGTAGGGAAAGACAGGCCGTTTTTATAACTTAAATAAGGAACATAGTCCCACCCATCTGTTGAAAATGATGTACTATCAATTTTCACATGGAGTTTCTCTAAATTAAATCTTGCTATTAGTTGTTGATGAACATAATAGTAATGTTCTGCAAATCTTGGATTATTGAACTCTAATTCTTCGTTAGTCATCCAGAATGGGTGTAGGAGATGTATTCCAAAGTAATAACTGTTAAGCGCCACATCTTCTCTAAAATAGTTTAAGCCGTCGTCGTTGTTACCCCTTGGTAAATTCCAGCCTGAATTGTTACTTTGGATAACGACATATTTATTTGATTTACGAGATCCGTAATGAAAATTATCCACTTTTGATATATCCTCATCTATCATTCCTTTAATATTTAGTTCATTAGCAATCCGTAATGCCTTTGTAATTGTTTCTGAATTGATAAAGTAATTTGGGTTCCAAATGAAAGGTGGTAAAAGGCTGGTTTCCTTTGTTTTGGAACTGTACAACGACTCTAAATGCAATGCATACATAAACATTTCTTTATTGATATTTTCTGCGGCCCAGTCCCTTACGTTTTCAAATTTATCTCCTTCCGTAGTTTGGAACAATCGAAACAATGCTATAGCAGCTTCTCTCATGTTATCATCATATATGCAAAAAGTAAGACCTTTGAGCGTAGTGCCTTTTTCTATATGACTGTTGAAAAGCTTGAAATACTTATTGTTCTGAAATTAAAAAAATAATTCAATACCATAATTTCACAAATATACAATGCAAAATTATATTAAAAGAAAATTTACCGGATTTTGTTTTAATAAATCTGCCCATTTCTTTTTATCAGTTGTGGTGTATCGTGCTAGTGGTTTTGAACCTTGTTCAGTCGTAATATATCCTGGTACAATATTCATTGTATCACTTTGTTGTAAGAAATCTGAAACAATTAGTTGTTCAGATAATTGATCAGCAAAATTAGAACTTGCATAAATTAATTTTTAGTATTGTTGCTACCCATTCTGAAATAAATCATCATTCATCTGCAGGTAATGTGTAGACAAAAGGTTAATCAGATAATAAAAGTATAAAAACACGCGAAAAACGTACCTAATAGTATTTAGTTAAAGAAAGCTAGCTCCAATTTTAGGTCTGGAATGCTTGATAGAATGAGGATGATTACATCCTTAATCACATCACACACCAATAGGTCCAAATCTTGCAATAAAGTTACAGAAAATTACTTCGTTATGAACAGTGTCAAAATATCAGAAGCTCAAACCAAACGATATACATGATAAATCAATTATGGTGATAGTGGTCAATTTGGCTTATAAACTTATAAAAGTTATAGAAAATACAAGTAAACATACCTTGAATGCCTTTCCTTGTTAATTCTTTGAACTCATCAGCCGGCGTGCTCAGCACAGACCCCAGCAACAAAAACCAAACAAACATGTTTGTTCCTGCGATCATCACACCATAAGTGAAATCTACAGACTAACTCGAGAAAATAGTAAATAACGTTTATATGGGCACGAGGGTCCACATTCACATGATTTTCCTGATCCAATTGAGGTCCTGACGTCGGCTTAATGGGAATAATCTTCATTGTACTGTCAGGATGAGAGATTTTTTCATTTGCAACACGGTAGTAGCTAATACGTGTGCACGAAATACAGATGGTAACAATAACATAATATGTTTATCATATTTTTTATACCGTCGGCCCTTTAGCCCTCAATAAGGCTACATTGTGTTGAGTATAAACATTTTACAAAAAATATTGTTTTTGAAGTTATAACAAACAATATAATAAATAATAAATAAGCGATAATTTTTCCTTTCTAAATGAATAACTATGTTCTGCCTAGCATGGCTAATGCTATGTAAATAAAATCAATGTAACAAACACATCGATCACATCGTCGCCTGCCATCATGTGAGACTGTAGTCGAAAGTTTGCCTATCCAAAAAAAAAATCAAAAAAAGAACAAAATTACTAAAAATCAATAACACAATTGAAAATTTTATTTATCATAGCATACGCGAATACTCTTACTTAATAAACTGAATAATTAATTTCAGACAAAGTTTGTTTAAAAAGCCTGTTGTGTAAAGCATTTAATTCTGAAATAATACGTTTTGTACGCAAATTTTCTTTCTTATCCGAACACAGCGAAGCAAAGAAGTGGGTATGTTAGTTTTTTTCCTCACATCGTCCAAAGTAATAAACCGATTGTAACGTAATGTAGAGGAGGTATCGTTGATTGTTTCTCCAGGAGCAATGGGCTAGTAGATTATTATATAAAAAAAGAGTGGCCGTGATATTGCATATAGTACGAGTACATTCTAAAAATCAAATGACAAATACACGATGGGTATTAAAAGAAAGAATTTTAAAATGCTATTTCACAAATATATCGCACATGAGTTTACGTTGAAAAATTTCATTTACTTTTAATAATAGGAAGATATTTTATTGTACTGGTAGTTACATTTTAGTATTTGAAACTCTCGTCTTTTTCTACATCGTTTAGTTCTTAGTTTACTAACATGCATGCATAGTATCTAAACAATAATATTATAACAGTAGTTGTGAATGCTTTTTGCATTGCTCTGTACCATATTCACAGGAAGCAGAATGCAATTGGTCAATTTTCCAATTGTAGCTCTTGGAATATACCTCTAATTTTGGTCGAGGGGCTATAATTCAGCACTCTCCGCAATGTTACACGTTTAGATATTATTATTACAATGCTCGTTTACTGCGCTTATATAACTAAAATACAGACAAGTGCTTGTACTAGGTTTTGCTTGCGAGATTGGCATTTTACTAGTTCATTTGTGAGAGGTTAATTACCGGCCACCATTAACTAAGGAAAGTGCGTTTTAATTTTACTTTTGACTGTTTTTTTAATTGGGTAATTTTAAATGTGTCAATGTTAAGGAATAATATAAGTATGTGTTTTGCGTTCACGAATGTGTGCAAGTGAAGATAAATATTTAATTTAGTACTAAGGTGTATTAAACAACAGTAATACTTGAAGTTTTTAAAACTCTACATGTAGAAAGAAGAACATGATATCAATCAGAATTTTAAATTGTTATTATATCGTTTTAGTCTATTAAATTGGACTTAGTACGACAGCTAAATATGTTAAAAATACACTGTTAAATTATTTATTCTCACTATTTGTTCCGTTTGTGAAATTTTGTAATTGATTAGTTGGTTTGACTTTATTCAGAAAAGATGCATAATAAGTTATATCATAAATTAAGAAAGGATTTACTCAAATATTATTTTTTATTTTTGGATAGTATCTAGTTCGTTTTTTTTACCACGAGCTATGGTCAGTATTCTTCGCATTAAACTAACCGATCACATCCGCAACACTATTATACACTCCAAAACTCAAATTGTAGACGGTAAGTCAAAAAGCTGCTATGCTGAACTGGGATTGGACATATCTGAAGAATGCAACTTTAGGCCAAATCAACAAAAATGTCAAATGTCCCACAGAATTGAACTCGGCGTCGCGGCAGACCAAGGAAGAGATGGCGGGATGACCTTGACTTTTACCTTGAAGATTGGTCATCCTTAGCACAAGATCGCGATAAGTGGCAAGAGGGTAGGGAGGCCTTTGCCCTGCAGAGGGACACTGAAGGCTAATAATAATGAAAGGTCTTTATTTCATTATTATATTAGTACAGTTTCAGTGCACATATATATATATTTTTTTTAGTTTATTTAGTAACTCAGAAATTCTCGAAACAAAATAAAGGAGCTAAAAACAATAAGTATTATCATAATTATAATTATTAGTACTAGCGAAAATAGTTTCATCGATCTCTAAGTTTCACTTTGACATGTATTAATTTTTTTTTTTTCACTATAATACTACGGGCCAATTACCTATATTTACTAAAACTAAACTAAAACTATGTACAACAAAGTACTAAGTTACCTAAAAGACATCGAGCTTAAAGGTACCTAACTCAATAAAAATAATAATAAAATAGATTGACTTGTATTCGTTTTATCATCATCATCGCCATCAGCTCATTTTGCCAATTGGTGAACCCGTTCGAATATTACATAAATATGAACACTCACTATCAGGTAAGATCACTATCTTTTGGCTATCAAAAAAAACCTAGTTAAATATGTGAATGAACAACCATGACAGTACCATACAAGATTTTGAACTGACGGGATTCCATATATTTTCTTTATATTCTTTGAAGACTCGACAACCGCTATGATCACGAGATCTCATAGCATGACTATGGCGCATGTAACGGTACTAAAACATTAAGTCTTCGAAGAAAATTCAAAAATACATAGTAAGTATCCTGTTTCTAACAATAACCCTTATGTGTGGACCACCTATGTAATTTTCTTTGGGCTACATTATCATTGCATAAATTAATCTAACATGACTGATATGCAATGCAGTCTTTCATTTAAAGTATGAGTTCGATGTTAGGGCTTAACACAATCATACCTTTTTTATGCAATATAATAGGTAGTATACATGCTGACTACCCGTCTGATGAGAAGCATTCTATGTATGTCTTTTAGACATCTGTAACATGGGGGTATATCCTGACGCGTTACCGAATTGTTGACGTACTAGCTTTAACTTTGAAGGTCACATTTCAAAGTTGATAAACTGAGTACGGCGCAGAAGTGAAAAATTAGTGCCTAAATCAAATAGCGTGTTATTTTCATAAGGAATGCTACAAAGAAGGGAAGCAGTAGTAAAACCGCGATGGTAGAACTACAAGTAGTTACTGGTTACTTCCAGTTAAGATGGATTAAGGAATCAACGCTTCAGAAAGAATACACAGACAGACCTACGTGACAGCACTCATAAAGATATAGTGGAGGAATCAACTCAGGATATCTCAATTACTGTGGTGCTATTTCTGGTAGGTACTTTGTTTTATCAGTTTGATCTACAATCACAGCCGGTGAATGTTATACAAATCAAGCAACCCTAACTATCGTAATAAACTACAAATAAAACAAATATCACGGTTTAAAGTATATTGTAGATTATTCCAAATAGATTGCGTTATAAATATTAGCATACAATTGTTTAGAATTCGTTACATGTGAGTTATTCCGGAAATAATTCTTTGGAACGAATTCCATCCTGGCCTACTTCTGTAGACTAATAAACAAGCCTATCTATAAGATAGATTATACATGGTTCATTAATATTTTTACAGCCATGCTAATACCGCATTTGTATTGTACTAAGTCTTAATTTTAACAATAATAAAGTATGATCTAAATAATACTATGGTAATGTCAATTTTAAGCTTAGTCGCCTGTCATCATCTCCATGAATTCTGAAACAATAAATACATTTGGTTAATGAAAGTTAATGTAAAATGAAGTTTCATGTGTTTAGATGTTACGAATACCATCATTTATTTTCATTTTAATACGTTCTCTGATCTCGATCCAAATTAAATTATGAATGAGCGAATTGTGTTAGATATATGATACAACATAAATTTTGCGTGTCACGTCGCATGTTGTGGTATGTTTCGGTATTTTAATAAATGTATGTTTGTATGTGAACGTCTGTTGTGTGTATTTTAGTAAGATTTACGACGGATTTTAACATTGAAAGTACAGCTGCTTTATTGAGTTTAGAAATCAACTGTATATTTGATATTTCATCCGATTCTCAACACAGTGTATATCTTAATATTTCTGAATGATTAAAACATTCCTTCGCAACCAAAGTTTTCAGGTTATGTTCAGCTAAGTAGTCATCAAGCAATTTAAAATCATTTGCAACAAACTTAAGGTTGTATTATTTTTTTGCTAAATTTTATTGAAATAAGTTCGTTCGTTTTCACGTGTTTAATAAACTAATAAATATCCGACCATCATAATACTAACAGAATCAAAATACAACATTGTTTATTTACATGTGCCCTAAAGAGGCACTCATGAAAGTTAGTAACTCTAAATGGCAGATTCGCAAATTAACAATCATCTCAAGAAGAAGAACCGATCAGTGGAGAATTTTTTACCTCACTTTTTTTTTAAATAAACCTTTTATAAACTCTATACTCGTAGACTTGTATACAACTATGTTACATTTATTTAACATTATATGGTATTTTGATGATATTTTTACCAACTTCAAAAAAGGAGGAGAAAAAAAACTTACAGTCGGACATGTACATGTCCGACTGTAAGTTTTTTTTTTGTTTTTATGTATGTTCACTGATTTCTCTCCCATTTGTGGACCGATTCTCAATTAATTTTTATGTTTGGTAGATTCAGAGGTGGTTCTATATATTTTTTATTTAAATCAATCACGCCAATACCAAAATATAAGTAGTGAAGTTGGTGTCTTTAAGCTTTGCTTTCGTTTGAATAATTATTTTACAATAAAACGAGTATAGCTACGTAGTTTGCAAGATATATACCATCGAAATCGACGGTTCCGGAGCCGTCAGTGTCGATCTCAGCGATGATGCCGTCAAGGTCAGCGTTGCTGAGCTTATCATCGAGAGCGGCCAGGATCTCCTTCAGAGTGGATGTGGTGATGTAGCCGTTGCCTTCACGGTCGTATAACCTGAGGATACAAGAAAATCCTTTGTTAGAATGTGATACAAATTTTCCAACAACTTACATGTTAGCATCTCACTTGGAAAACGCATATTTTTCAAATAAATTATCTCTATCTTTACACGGTTGTCAAAGAATCTTAATAGTTCCTTAAGAGATGGCATTTAACGGAAAGCCGTGAGTGACGCCAATTATTACAATATCTATTCAAATACTACTCACATACTTTTTACTTAATGGCAGTGCTTTTAAAGTAAATTATACTCAAGTTTATACGTGACAATATTTTCAGCCCAAAAAATATCGAGCTTGATGATAAAATTGCTGAAAACAACTCTTCTCATTTCAAAGAATCAATACTTAAGTTACGCTGATAGTTCTACATCTCGATTCTGATGTACACTCACTAAATTAAATTTAAACTATTCCTGTCTTTTACAAAATAGGACCACAAGACAGAGGTACATACATTTTAGTGCTGTCAAGTTAAGCAGAACTTAGATCATCAGAATCATCATCAGAATCGAGGTCATTATATCGCGTTCTGGTAAATTTCACCTATAAGAAATATATTATTGAACATATTTTGAAAAGGCTAATAAATTATAAGTAAGTAATTTGGATAATTGACTATTTTTCGTACGATTCAGATACAGCGATCGTAACAGACTAGTTGCTATGAAATATAATTTGAAGCTATTACATTTTCTAAGGTATCCCACTTAGAAACATACAAACAGAGATTAGAGTTTGTTACTCCAGCTGTTTTGTTGTTTACAATTTATTTTTGTCATCTATGTATTCACATAAAATTTGACGGCAAAAATTACAAAAGAAATATATATATTACTGTTCTGTCTACTAACGGAATCGGATGGCGTTAACACAACAAAGAATGTGAACAAATTCTAACTAGATCATTGCATGATCCGAGTTTATTTTTAACAAAGGCACGTGAGAATGCTTTAACTCCTCGTAACGAATAAAGCTTGTAAAACGCCCACGTATCCTAAAAACAATTGCTTCGGAGTAGTCTTGTTATCCTACTTTTTTTTATTATTTTTTTTATACTGGATAGGCAAGCATTTGACCGCTATCGCACCTGATGGAAAGTGACGATGCGGCCAAAGATGGAACATGCTTGCCTAGAAGGTACCTATTCACTCTAGACTTGAAGACACCCAGATTATATTGTTCAGGAAACAAAGACGCAGGCAATGAGTTCCACTCCTTAGCTGTAGGGATAATGAACGTAGAAGCAAAGCGCTTCGAGCGAACTGGAGGTATGTCAACCATAAATGGATGACGTTTGACAGTTTGTTTTGTTGTTTGATGGTAAAACGGGCATGGATGAATTATATCATGTAATTCCTGAGCACACTCTCCAAAATGTAAGCGATAGAATACCGTAATTGTTTATAGACTTGATTTATGTTTTAACGTTGCTAAGTCCAATTCTGTTTCAGTCATGACAGTACACATACTGCCATGCCTTTTCTGTAACAATAGTACCTATAATATACCCAAGAATTTATTGAATATGCGATAGTAGCATAGTAGAATATATTTCTACTATGATAGTAGGCACGTTATATTTTCGAAAGTAAGCTAGCCGTTTAAATTATTTTTAAATTCAAAGCAAAAGTCAATAATTCATCAAATAAAACAAAAAAAATGTGTTATTTAGTTCACTCAATCTATATAATATAATAATCAATGCCACTTTTCGTTGTAATTTTATAACTCAAGAACGGGCTCGCCTATCCAAACCAAATGTTTAGGCTTTGTTCGGATTATTTAGTAGATGATTTATGTGAAGTTTGCACAAAATCGGTCGAGCGGTTCTTCATTTATCACACCCGGGCGAAGCCGGGGCGGATCGCTAGTTGATTATAATTTTTTTAGGTTTCCAGCAGGTGAAATAGTGGTAAATTTTTTGCTTATTGAGCATAAAAAATATTTTTTTATAAACAAATGAATGTCATAGTTGAAGTATTGGGTTTTAAGCAATTAGTAGTGATAAAAGAGATTGTATTTTATCCAAAGGAGGTAACACGCGAGTTTTAGTTAGATCAACATTAAAATAGTAAGAGTGTGTACATGTTAGGTAGAAAAAAATAAGTAGTAAATTTTTAAAAGAAAATCGTTTTTTTTTATTTTCTACTTGACTAAAATAGTATATTAAAACAATTATTAAATTTGACCTTTGTCTATAACCGTTTGAGAATTGACAACGTTATTGAAAATATAAATATAGCTATATGTAATGTTATCAGAATATAACATCTATCGTAGCCAATAGTTAAATCAGCCATTTCATATGATCCCATTTATAGTTGAAATACCATTCATTCGCACGAAACATATCGCGTCTTCGTTCATTTATAGAACAGCAAAAGAATGGAACGCTTTGCCGTCGTCTGTATTTCCCGAAAGGTACAATTTGGATGTGTTCAAGAGTAAAATGAATAGGTATTTACTGAGCAAGCCTGCTCCACCTTAGACTTTCCATCAGGTGTGATTGTGGTCAAACAATTCCTTTGTCAGTAATAAAAAATAAAAAAAAGATCATTAGGCTATTGATGAAATACCAGCATTCAATTAAAAAGCTAGCTAAGAGCAAGCAAAACGAGCGCATCTCGAAAGTACACTAAATGAATCGTTGCTGTCTTGATAGTTGGCAATATCAAGCTTATTTTGTAAAAAGAACGTAACAAGAAATGTTGACTAGAAAATATGCTTCGGATAATTTTACTAGTAAGTATATAGTTAAGTTATCCCAATTTTTTTCCGTGCAGCATGCAAAAATAAAAACTCAAGTAGAGCATCTAATTGTATGTTGTCATTTCATCAACAATCTAGTTTTTTTTTTGTTTTTTTACAGTGCGTTTTATAATAATCATTGAAAAATATCAGATAAAAGTGTTCTTCTTATGTTAGAACAGGTATAAATCCAACAAACAAACGTTCCCATGGATGAAGAGATATTCATTTGTGTTTTGTTTTACCTGAAAGCCTCTTTCAGTTCCTGTTGCATTGCTTCAGCATCTTCTTCTTCCAAAAAGTGGGAAGCGATGTTGCAGAATCCATCGAAGTTGATTTTGCCGGAGCCTGAAGTTAATAAACATAATATGTTTATAATTTTGAACTCTAAGGCCAAGAAAATGTATGAATTAATAATCATAAGAAAAGCATTGCTAAAATTTAAAGTCACCAGACAAATTATTGTCTAGAATTTCTGTTATATTAGAGGAGGCTTAAATCGCAGTGCCTCAGTGGAAAATATTTTTTAGAAAAAAAAAATATTCTGCGATTTACAGTTATAATTATAATTATTAACACCTTTAATCGCTGTTAACTATCTCCGATAATATCTGTCAGGTCTTATTTATTTTTTCTGGGAAACAGCTAATACACCATTTTATTTAATAAATTCTGCATATGTACGGAATCGGTTGGAAATTGAAAACATTTTCTTTTAAAGTGGATTAAATCTAAAGAATAGAATCGAAATAAAATGTCATTAAGCATTCCTTGACAAAATTTGAATATATAAATTTGTAGGTGCAGGTATAACTAATTCAATCAGAAGGTAAGATTTACCAAATACAAACAGGACTATTTCTTTTCCAGACAAAGTCTTAAAGTTTTATTATTTAAAAGGATTTATGGTTGAAATACCGCATTCGCGTTTTCGTTCATTAATAAAACAGCAAAACAATGGAACGCTATGCCGTCATTCTTATTTTCCGAAAGGTATAATTTGGGTGTGTTCAAAAGAAAAGTGAATAAGTATTTATTATGCAACCATCCTTCACCTTAGACTTCATCGTCTCTTTCCATCAGGTGTGATTCTGGTCAAACATATGCTTAGTCAGTTATAAAAAAGATACTTGGTAAAATTTCACCTTTACCAGAGATAAAAAGTACCGAAACTCTAGACTACATATTATAAACATGATCTTCTCAAGATAATTAAACTCAGATATTTTAAATCAATGCAAATTTAAGGATAAAGGAGGAGGAATTTAACAAAGCTATTCTTAAATTTGGATGAAAAAAGACCGGATCCGATACAGACGGCCATAATAACAAACAGCTGAATTCTAAACTAGAATGAGGATAGACAGAGACAAACTAATCCAATATATAGATCCCGACAGAGATAGTTTCGTTTCACTAGGTTTGAGAAGTCACGGAAATAGCCTCATTAGTTCCCGCGTGGTTCGAAAATATTGCGTTATTTTAGAAAAGGTGTCATAGCCTCGGCACGTGCGAACGTGTATTAGGATGATTGATCACTTCGACTGTAGCTGTTTGCTGTTTACTCTTTACGCTTATTGTGAGGTGGAGGAATGTATCTATTACTGTATCGTCTGGTATTTTGGGAATAGAGTCGTGAAAATGAATTTAATCATATCTTCTACTCATGGTGCTTTTATAGCTACATGTCAATTGCTGGACATCGATTAATTGCATTAACCATTAATCCCGTAAAGAATAATATAGCACGTTTTTATTAATTTTGGTTATTTTTTGAGGTAGTGGTCAATAGGTAAGGACTATTAAGTAAAGCATATTATTATATAGAAAGTTGTTAATAAGTATCGCAAAACATTAAAAAACTGAGTAATGATAATATATTATTATAATTAATGAAACTTTTTACTAAGACCTTTTTATTGAAACAAAATGCTACCTAATTACAATTGACGTTCACACAGACATACCTATGCGTCAACTTAAATTAAAAACTCCCTCACTCATTTTATTTCGACGTCTAAAGTAAAAAAATATACCTGAACCTTTATAATATAATTTTAATTCAGGGTAGCAATCCCACCAGCATGATGCAAACGCTACCCACTGGTAGTCGGCTTGAGCACATGAGTTACCTATAAGCTTAGTGCCTTGTAGGTAACTTATGTATTTGCAGTAAATAAATTATGTTCAGTTTTAGGAAATATAGACAATTGGCCTTTATGTTTGGCCTTTAAGATATGGAGTTTTGAGATCTACATTTTCTATCCATATTTTTCTAGGCATCTTAAAGAATCTGATAAATTCAGGTATACTGAAAAATACGGATCCGGAACTACTTATCCATATGACAAACGAGCACAACGTTGCTTATCATTTGTTTGCAATGTCTTATGTTTGCAATGTTTTATGTCTGTTTACGAATAACCAATCTAAACATTTATGCAAATAAAGTAAATGTTTACAAACACAATAAGGAATGGTAAACATTTATGGGGTAAGCAAAAATAGCAAAGCGACATGATATCATGAGATCTAGATTAACGACCTAGTGCTTGCTTGTTATAAGCGGAGCAATCCTGCATTCTTCAGGTTCTGATTCTTCACTTAAGCACGTTTACTAATTATTAACGGAAATAATAATTTATACAAAATCAACAACGCCATTTTTCCACTTTCGCTACAAAACTCCCTTAAAGTGTTACTTTAGATTTATTACACTAATATAACACCTCAAACTTATATTATAAAATATAAATAAAAAAGTTGTGATTGTATAATGTTTTAAATGAAGAGTATTAGTAAAGAATAAAACCGCTGGATGGCTTTGTAAGGATTTGGAATGTAATATAGGCTTCATTCCAATTGTGTTAAAAATCGCGGGTGCAGCTCATATATTATAAATATACTGAAATAAGTATAAAATATAATATTTAATAATTTCATATTACAAATATATTTAATTATATGTGTTTCTTGCATTTTGAGACTGGCGGTTGGCACAGCCTCATTTTGTATGATGTCAAACATAGATCAAAGAAATAAATCTTATTGTTTTATGATGTGTATAAAGTTATTATGCGGGAGTATTCTCTTATCTTTAGGATTTTGAAAAAAAAATTGTTTAGATTGACAATATTTTTTATAAATTATTTCATAATTTCTTACTTAATGTTTATTATATTCAGTGATTGATCATTAAATCTTAGGTATATTTGAAATTGGGTAAAAATTACTGATAGCTGTATAAAGTCGGAATGTGTCAAAAAAATCTAATCTATCTGAGTACCTCCAATCTAAAAACAAATATCAACAATCCGCTGTCGTAACTTACTTTCCGGGTCATTTTCATCGATCAAAGCCTGGAGTTCAGAGTCATCGAACAGCTGGCCCATGGTGTTCAGAATGGTAGAAATCTTAAGGACATCGATGTATCCAGACTTGGTGGTGTCGAACATCTGGAAGGCCTTGCGCAGCATGGCCATTTTCTGATCATCATCTGTGTCCTATAAGAGAAAAGTACTATTAAATTAACTGAAGAGTGACAGTAATCAACAGATTAATTAAGCTGTCATCTGAACAATTTGTGTATTCATTTATTTATGTTTATGTATTTATTTAATAGAAATGTGATTAGTAAGTAACTTAGAAGCAATAGATTGATAAGTTTCTGATCTATATAATTTTAATTCATAGCCATTGTCAGTTATAACAAGTTTTGATGCAAAAGAACTAAGTACAATTTCGAGAAGACAATGTTTCCTGATTATTTCATGTTATCTACCTGATAATTTCATATTTTTAGTGCAATTTGCTGAATATCCTGGAAACAAAGCCAAGTTCCTCTTAAACATTTATCCCAAGACAAACCTAGTAAATCGCCATTCAAAGTAAATAAAAGTACTATAGCAGGAAATGCTTTGCTAAAATTTAAAAATATATATATTTACTATCTGAAAAGTATTTGTTAATTTAACTTTATTATTTGATGGAAACCATAAATTCAAAGTGTATAAAAAATTTGCAAGGTAGACATACAAGCTGATTTTGTTGGGTGAGTAAATCGATGACCACTTCTTGAATTTTGAGTAAGAATTTAGATAATATATATTTCAGCACTGTATTTGTATTATACTATGCAAATATTCGATTTTAACATTTGAATGACGAATTTATTAGAATTTTAGAATTAGAAGCTATTAGAAGAAACCAGTAAAATTATACAGTTTATAAAATATAGGTCATAATGTTATCAAAATTTGGTTCACTTTTCACTACGTTCACGAAACTTTCACAATATGTCACTTTTCAAAGGATCCTCACCATGATGTCTGTGTAGGGTTAGCAGTTGTAACAAGAACCGAATCCGAGTGCGAGTGTTCTTACACTAAATTTTACGTCCGTTTGCCACCCTTATTTATAGCATTCCGAACAGAATGTTGAATACAAAAATAAGTGAAAACCTGCCTGATTCGTTCTCTGTCGTACACATGGTAGGTTCACAGTTTTCGGGCAGTAGGGAATTTTTACTCAAGGAAAAGTAAACCACATTTACTATGAGAAGGTCCTACACAAATTTGTTTTAAGTACCATTAAGAAATAAATTTAATTTATCCAATTCAATTATAATGCTAATATATTAATGTTATTAAAAATTGATTATGTCTTTCAATTTTGTTCTCATTACTGATAATGACGCATACGGCAATATTACAACAAAGTAATGTCAAATACTTCACATATAAAGATATTTACAAATAAATTATGATGATATATTTGAGGTCTACCTATTATTTTTATACTAAAAGTAAAGTTTGCAAGTATACTAACAAATAAATAGGGTTTATCGAGAAGTAGCTTTTATAGTAACAAGCCCGCAGTAGATTTATAAGCTTATTTGCTGCAGTGAAATTGGTGGCATTCCACTATGACAGAGTATTTCATCGAACGGTACATAATTTTAATACCTACAGCCTTATGTTAAGAACAGATAAGCTCTAGCTTTTTATAGTAGTGTGCAATTATTATTATAATAATGTACTTATCCAAACAAACAAATAGTCTACATAGTTTTCTGCCGTTATTTTAGCCGTGACCGTGACGTAAATTCTTCGTCATTGCATTGCTACGTAAGCTTCGATGATATTGCAACGAATCCTACATTCTGCAAACAGGAAGCGAGCCGTCAGACTTATTTATACAAATTGACACAAGTTTATAGGAACTGAAGCGCTAATGAAAGAAGCATTTATAGATCGACCAATATCTAGATTTGAGATGCACGCGCTACTTACGGATTGGTGATCAATATTTTCAAAGAAAACATTGTCGCATTTTATTACACTGTTGTAGTTTTTTGCTACAATTTCCCGTCTAAATTAGTTGTTGAAGTAATGTTGATGAAAGAATGCTCTTTCAATGAACGTGTCTATATTAATGTATTTTCAGCACGATCAATAGTGGTCATTTTACGAGTGGTACGAGTTTGTATAACATACCAAAGTGTCAGTTTAAGACGGCTACGTAATCGTCTCATGATAAATTAATTGGGCTGTAAAATTAATAGTTAAGGTTAGGATAAATAATATTTTATTACGCAAAAGACGCTTTGATGGGAATCTTCATTCGTTATTAACGTTGTTTTCTCCAGTACGTCCTAAGTATACATTATAGCCATCGCCGCACATAACTGCATTATAACCACATTATGCGATATAATCCAAATGCGATTTATATGAGGATGAATTGACCCTTTTATTATTCACATAAAAAATACTCTCATTATAGAAGCAAATTACATACCAATAAAGATTTATAAGCAATTGGCACATATAGTGCATAGTATTGTTTTAATTATTGCCATTTTTAACAATAGTTTTGCTAATAACAACAGTTCAATTAATAATACCTTCAATTAGTAAACAGAAAGACATACTCGTAGCAATAGAAAAACATTTATAAAAAGTATATTTTGAGAAATCAAATGCGTAATGGTTAACTATTTTAATAGTTATATTGTAAGTAGGCACTGTTGATTTCAAAAGCATATTATCTTTAACGCACGTTCTCTTGCGTCATCTTACTGCTAATTGATTTCGATTGCACAGATATATCTGAATGTTTACAATTTCCCAAGACGTTCTATTAATACCAAATGCATCGAATTCCAAAAGAGAGTGATTAAAACGTTTACAAATCGTCCAGATTCTCAAATGCAACCATTGAAGTTGAACATAACACCATTCACCAGATTAAAGACGAACAGACACTTGAGCTTGCAAAGTGCTGCCGATGGGCAGGAAATTCCTTTGAAGCTTTGATTCACAACAATCCCAATGAAAATATGTATAAGCGACGTCACCTCTAGGCATCGTCAACGTTTGGCGTTTGAGCTCCGCGCTCTGTTCTGACATTAAGGGAAAGGGCTCACTCGTGAACACGTGATATTTTTGTTCTGACGAAGGGATCTGTGTGATTGGCGCAGCTAAAAAATAAAGCTTTCTTAAGTAACTGTATTTGGCATCATTAGTCAAATACGGGCAAATTGTAATGAAAATAATGATACCTTTTTTCATTGATTCCTAGTTTCATGCTTATCCTAAAATGAGTAAAAATAAATTTGGTGGCATTTTGCAAATTAAAAAAAATATCAATATTTATCGTGCTTTATGTAATAAGCGTGAGAGATGAAAACACTCGCTTTAAATTTCCTTCGTGCAATCTACGATTGTGGCGTGTTTTGTGTTAATGTATTTACATTTAACAGCAATGGCAGACAGAATCTTATTCCACTCTTTCGATTATCTTATCTTAAACGTTTCTTAAACAAATCATCTTTTATTAAACACATTCAGTACAAGGATTAACAATATAGTAGCACTCGTTCCAAGAATAAAAGGTAGAGTTTTTCCAGGTCAAAAATGATCGCCCGGATGTAGAGAGAACAGTGGACACTGTCAAACGATTGAAAGTCAAAAGTAAGAAACTTATTGTGAAAGTAGGTATTACAAAAAAATATACGACAAGGATCATACAGTTGGCAACCACTGGCGCATGAAACGAGTTATACACGGCGCCCGCGCAGATATAGACTGTGGGTGATCGACTATAATTTTTGTGTTACTCGCCACAATGGCTATTGGCTGCGAACTCCACGATTGGCTCGCCCGTGACAGCTTTGTTGTTCTACGGATGACGAATTACTTGAAGCACGTTCAAATGGGAACTTTTACTAGCGCTACGTCATTGCTTTGAGGACATGTACGTGTTAACTGGTATACCATGTGAAAATATTTTTATGTGTAGTAATTTTTACTGTAGGTCAAAGTATAACAAAGAAAACAACTATATGCATGAAATAACAACACAATGATAATAATATGATTGAATGTTACCTGTTCAACATACGTTTAATTCTTCGTACTTTAAAATTTAATATCCTAATCTTAGTCTAAAATACTTTATACCCTAGAAGCGTAGCCAGTACGGATATCTTCCTTCTTGGACACCATGACATAGAATTTATGTATAATTATTTCTCTTCCTAATAAGTATCTCTTTATTCCTAACCTTTGCTCTCTATCTAGTTTGATTTTATTATATTTGATATCGACTCTAGATAAATCGGATTTCTTTGTTTCCTGTTTCACTGAATCATCATTAATGTAAAAAGATATTTTAAAAGCGATTATGGACTTTAGTAAACATGACTGTTATCTTTAGCATTTATGATTTTGAAATCTTTAAGATGGTAGTTCTTGCTTGCTTATCGTATAGACAATTGGGCAGTCTTTGAAGCTTGTTAGTTACAGGTTAATAGTTTTGGTTTTCTGTAACCGTATGTACTTATGCTTATAGATAAGTTCAAATATTTTTTATACCCACCTGAAATTCTTCATGATTTATTTAAAAAACCTTGAGCTATATATTATCATCGCCGGTTTTTGATGATTTATTTTTACCTACCAGTTCCACTCTTGGCTTAGGTATTCATCTATAGTGCAAGTTTATTTTGGCTTATGCAACACCTCATAACTCATTTGATGATCGATCAAACACGCTTATATTATTTATATTTTATAGATGTTGTGTTGTAAAAGCTAGTAAAGAAAAACACTGGTGATTTATCGAGATTTTTATTTGCGGTTGAGAGTCAAAACATAATAAAGAATGATAGACTTCCTGTCTAGGCAATATCGTCATTTCTTTATGTTTATAAGACGTAGTTGTTTGTTTACTCAGGCAGAATATAATTAGTCAGATACGCTGCAAGATTTTGTGTTTTTTCGCATGCATAATATGAGCTCCGAAATAATTCTACTAAGAATCTGAATATCACATAGCCACTTGCGAGGAATTATTGTTTCAGTGGAACAGGATAATATGAAATACGAGTTATCTATAGTCAACCTTAAGGATAAAGCGAAATATAAGGAAAAGAATAGCAATCTGGAATTACAATATATATTCAGAAAGAGGAAAGAAAGTGGAAACGATATATTACGAATCGCGGTGACTCGAATAATTTCTGCAAACTCAAACTGTAACAACAAGGGTCGTGGTTTAATTTAAGACCCAAGCAATCAATTAATTTACCGCAATGGCAATGGCGATGGTCTTGGAAAACTTGGATGGCAGGAAGCCCCCAAACGTAAAGAGACGGCTGATCTGAAAGTATCGCTATCTTTTACAAAAAATTTTGAAGGCAAGGCTTACAGCCATAGACCCGATTGAAATCGCGATGAAGCAAAGAGACGAGCACGTTCTGTTGTACAATTGGACGTATCGACTAATTTGTTCCGTTCAATCTCGCAGAGCGGCTCATCCCAACCACTACGTAGGAGGGACTAATACTAATAATTAATAATGTTGTTTATACGGAAGCTATAAACAACGTTGAATCATCAACAAAATTTAAACGCCAGGTTAGTAATTAAATGTAAACAGCTACACATTCGTAATAATTTTATGGTATCCAGAAATTCACGCGAATCTTCTGCATCTTATTAAATTTATTAGCCGATCCGGAACTGACAAGCGAATAATTTACAGCGTATGCGAGGTTAATACTATCCAATATTGAATGATTTCATTACTGGTGTCTGCTTTAAATATAGTTATTTATAATATTTAACAAAATCCTTGATCGATAGAGAACGTCTCTTATATTATTTAATTATTTACCAACCAAAATAGTATTAGTTCGTTGGTTTATTATTATGATTCTGTATTATTAGTGTTACGAAAGTAATCTCTATGTTATCAATTCAAACAATTCTTTTCTTTATATTTTATGGTAATGATAAGGGAGACAAGCTAGTAATTTGCCTGATGGTATGCCTGCACTGCAATGCGTTACTTTTTCTTAGATTTTTCCCAACAATTACTCTGGCAACTCGCCCTTTCAGCAGGGACGAATCAATCTTGTTTTCCTCAAGCAGACTTGCCAGTAATGAACTGGCAAGTCTTTGTTGACGAAATAGCAACTCTAGAGCCTTGCAATCCGCGGCAAAGAAATATTTACCCCATCTTATGGGTTTTTATGACTCTAAAGCTGAGATCTCTAGAAAATCATGTAATTTTAATGCAAAATTAGCTTTAAAACGAGCTTTCAATTGCTTTCAAGCCGTATTAATTTGAATGAAATCAACCCGGTGACGCTAACAGCATTCATTTTTATTACGACTGATAGCGTTTGACCACTATGTTACATGTTGTAAAAAGGTTATTTGGTTGAGGGCAATATGCACACTAGGCCTAGCATGGGATTAGCTTTTAGCTTCCCAAATTGCAAATAAAAGTCTTTTTATAAGGTCTCAAATAACTTATTTCTGTGAGACAATCGCGAAGATAAAGTTCGCTTAGCTTCCAATTTGGCTATGGGCGCAGATAGGATGTAATTACGTTGATGTTTTTGAACGCATACCCTTACAGTTCTCAATGAAATAATGAGCGCACTAAGCCAACAGTTATGTTTTCATAGGTTCTGAATCACCGGTGTCAATGGAGAGGAATGTGCAAACAATTTGGCACAGATTTCGTTGTTCAGGTGATGTATGCAGCCAAGTGCGAACCTCAACGTGTAACAGGTGATAATTTCTCCTACCTTTCCTATATATTGTGATAAGTAAATTTGTATAATCAATGAAATATAGAAGCGGGTTTAAATTTAAAGCACCGCACTATTTTTGAAAACTTGTACTCCGTGAGCCGGAAATATTTACAAAATTTAGGTAAGTACAAGACTAGATTGAAGATTAATTAGAGAAAGCGTTTGATCTCTATTTTACCAGTTAATGATGTAGGCAAAGGTAAAATGATGGTATGCTCGCTAGAGTTCACAGAACACCTTCATCTTGAGTCCTATACTTGGGTACTTAGATGGTGAATCTGGTTTTTGCCGACTTCCCAAAAAGGTAGGAGGTACTCAAGTCGACTGTATTTTTTTTATATTTGTGTTACCTCGTAACTTCTCTCCACGTGAGCCGATTTCTAATTTGTCCCATTTAAATTTGATCAAGATCTGATCAGTAGTTCTTGAAATATCGTCAATTATGTCTATTTTGTGACGAATAATGCGTACCTTGACGATATTCTCGTTTACCCGACTTCAAAAGTTACCTCATAACTTCTTTTGTGGTGAGCCGATTTTGATTATTCTTTTTTTATTTGAAAGCTGGTGCTTTTTATGTAGTCCAATGGAAATTTGATCAAGGTCTAATGCCTTGTTTTTGAGTAATAGTCAATAATGCGTGTTTATACATTGAATTTGATCAAGGTTCAGATGATAAAGCGGTGAAGTCGGTTTTTTTTAAGCTTTGCTTGCGTTTAATTATTTACTGACTTCCCAAAAAAGGATGAGGTACTCAAGTCAACTGTATTTTTTTTATGTGTGCTACCTCATAACTTCTCTCCACGTAAGCCGATTTCGAAAATTTTTTTATAGTTCAAAAGTGGTATGTGGCTTTCTAATTGGTCCCATTTAAATTTGATCAAGATCTGATCAGTAGTTCTTGAAATATCGTCAAAAATGCCTATTTTGTGAACTACTTTGACGATGTTCTCGTTTAACTGACTTCAAAAGTTACCTCATAACTTCTTTCGTTGTGAGACGATTTTAATGATTATTTTTTTATTTGAAAGCTGGTGCTTTTCATGTGATCCCATTAAAATTTGATCAAGATCTCATTTCTAGTTTTTGAGTTATAGTCAATAATGCGTGTTTAATACATTAAATCTGATCAAGGTTCCGAAGATAAAGCAGTGAAGTCGGTTTTCTTTAAGCTTTGCTTGCGTTTAATTATTATTACTTCCTGAAACCTTGGTTTCCTTGATGAAACCCAGCTTTCGCCAACCACATGGTTTAAAGTACATGAACGGCAGAAAAACCGGAATGCACCACCAATGTGCCCTAACATAGGACTTATGCTATATTTTACAGTCTTTTTGTAGTAGTAGGTACTGTATTTCGGGATAGAGTTGTTAGTTAGACGAGCACCTGAAAATACCCTAGTATTCTATGTATTATGATTGGCAGCTCAAGCCCGTTGTTGTTACATTATCCTATTGGATTCCACATAATCCTGACCCTATACTGAAATCCAGTCGTAAATCACCACAATAGAGTTGAAAAACGTGTCGTAAAAATCACTAAGAACGATGTTTGAGATAACTTTTTTACCTCGTCCACGCCATCTCTTACAACCAGGTGAGATGAAGGTCAACCGCTAGTCTATCAGCCTCCTTAAAGCATCGAATTTCCCAAGGGAAACTTGTGTTTCTGGTTCAGGATGTGATTGTGTGTGTGATATAAACATTTTCGCCACCCACGACACAAGTCTTCGAAATTAGTGTGGGCTGTGAGTGTGAAAGCGTTTATATATTATGTAGACGTATTATTATGTAGTGTACCTATTATTAAGACAATAACTGTCAGTTCATTACAATACAACGGAAATTTAATTCTTATGTTAACGGACAGCCAATGTGTCTCTATTATTTATTTCCTTGGAAACAATTCATGTTCACGTCTGAATTCCAGACATGACAATAAATAAGGACAATGAGAGAAACCTTGTAATCGGCTGTAAAAGTGTTTCTATTTGTGTTCTAGTCGTTGTCACGGTGTGGTGACCGATGGTTTTTAAATTTTTAGCGATGAAAATAGGGAAAGCGTAACGTCGTTGTAAGATTTTTGGAACATTTCCAGAAATAATGATAGAATATTGGGTAAAATAATATGCAATGGACGAGTGGTTTTATGTAATACGCGGACCTACTTTGAGAGAAGCTATAGTAATCACACTTATATCATAAAATTATATCTGAACATTTGGTTGTGTGAGTATAGGTGTATGAGCACAGATAAATTAACCAGTGGACAACCAGAAAAGTGATAATGTTAAAATTAATAATTATTTATTTGTAAATGAAACCAAGTGATATAATTGTTATGATATTTATTTTGTTTATTGATCTAAAGTAACAAGAAACTTTTAACAATAAATTATATAGAGCACTTAATATTTTTTGTTATTTATGCTATGCTTCTTCACTGTTAACATTTTCTACATCAGAACTGTTGTGTATGACGCGCATAATATATTTATAATATGAATTTGATTTTGTATTGGGATCTGTTATTTGCGTGACCGGAACAACTTTTAAAAATTCTTCATTTTTATCGTCTTTAATTATTCCAATATATTCATTTCTTTGTGAGTCTTTATCGTCTTCAGAAAATTCCTTTCTATACATATTACTTGAAAAAGTCTCAGAAGTATCTTCATTCATATTATCTTGGAGTACTTGGTAAACATTAACATTGCCTATATCTTCGATAACTACTACGTCATCATTGATTTTATCATTCACTATTTCATTCGATTCAACTTTTTTATTTTTTTTATATATTTTAAAAACTTCCATCATTCCCAAATTTGACTCTTCATTTTTACTTTTAAGGTCTATTTTCTTGCTTTGTTTCTTAATTTCATTTTCGAAATCGACGTTTAGCGGATTTTCAGTACTTTTTCGGGCAACCTTATACATTTTCTTGTAATCTGGTTTTACAATTTTAGGACGCATATCCTTATAATCATATTTTTGATCAACTGCCTTGATTGGATCAACTGACGATTTTAATAGATTATATTTTATTTTTGCAGATGAATCATCATTTTGCATTCTGTCGTCATGTAAATCGAGATTTTGGTCGATGTCATAATAATTTTTAATAATTGGGTTAACTTCGAGAATGTGACCATCCTGATCTATAATTGCTAACGTGTTATCTAGAACACTGTTGTCACTTTTTATCTCTTCAGATTTTTCTGTTATTTTGTTGTTGTAAAGAGCTTTATAATCAATTCTCTTAGATAGATAATCCGGTTTTTGATATTGTGGGCGTTTCGATGTATAATCGTAAGGTTGTTTTGGTCTAGACGAATAATCATACCCAGATTTTAGATTTTGTTTTTCCTTTGGGAACGAGGCGTCGTTTTGTTGTCCATCAAAAAAATCAGAGCCAGAAGTACGAACATATAGGTCATTAGGTTCATTTTCTTTAGCAAAAGCATTTGGCCTTGGTGGTGGACCATTAGCATTATTATCATACCATGACTTTGTGGAACCTGCAGCGCCGTAATTATTAACTTTGCTTACTCCCTTGTGTGTCACTATTAAGTCTTTTAGTAAGGCATTAGGTAGATCTAATAATACACTATTGTCCATAACAAGATCTATTGGATACAAAGGCGATAATACTGCTGTGTTGAATTCCATATTCGATAAAGAGTAAGCACCTCCAACAGGTGCTTTCATATATGGTGCAACAAACACAAATAATTGAAGTGGGAGACCTTCTGGTGTGCCTCTGGGTATAATGAGCCTCTCAGGAAATCCAATTTGTAAGTCAACAGTATTTAAAGGCAAGGATTCCAAACCAAATTGAGCATCTTCAACTTTCTTGCGAATCGTTTTCAGAGACATAAAATCTGGCGCAAATTTATTCATGTCATTTGAAGATCTTGTCACAATATTTGATCCCCTTTTCAAGTTGATGTCAAAGGAATCAAGTAAGTAAAACATGTTTTTACTTTTGGTGAACTCTCCCGGCATCATTTTTGGTCCAATGTAGATCTTTACCAACCCTTTTTGGATTACAAGTGAAGATATGTTTATTTTAACAGTAAAAGGCTTGTGACTCAGTCTAGGCTGTCCTATTTTGACTTGGAAGGTCATATCACCGTTTCCGATTTTGAGTGCATCAGTAATATCAAACTCAAAATTATCGAAATTTGTCATCATCTTCTTCACTTCTATACTCATAACTTCGACTCCTGGGAAAAAGAGTTCATTTCTCGTATAAGGCATTAGTACTTTCAGTCCACTATCAACCAAGTCTGTAATCTTTTTGCTTAGTCTCCAAATCATAGGATCTCTTAATGAGGTCATGTAGTGCTCGAAAACTGTAGGTTGGCTGAAAAATAAAATTATAAAACGGAAATGTTTACAAGTTTATCACAACAATAATAATTCCATGAAATATCTAAATTACCCGTTGTTGCTGAGAGCTTTGCCAAGGAGTTGTCGTGCCAATGTATCATAGCTCCTCTCACCAGTCACAAGAATTTCCATGAGATGATTCAATATTTGAGTTTTGTTGTAACCGCTTTCTCTCTGAAATAACACCAACTTGTAAAAAATACGTCATCATGCTAATACTTTAAGTTAACGGGAACATTTTAATAGAATTTTATATATTTTTAAACAAAAATATGTTCTTACCATGTGACTAACAACAGTAGCAATATTGTTTTCAATTGTCTGCAATAAAGCTTTATCTTCATTTTCTGGCAATTGTACAGATGATGTTCTATGAATAAACTCGTTTCCATTCGAATATACTAACATTGGATCATAAGGTGCATCAGACAAAGAATCCCAACTGAGATTATCTAGTTCTGGCATTCCATTAGAATACCTCTCTAAATTATATCGAGCTACCAACTGCTTCATCATATGGTACATATCCTCGCCGTAACGGCTATTAATATTGATATTTTCGTTAAGCCACGGAGCGTTTTTTAACATGGTTAAGAAGTAGAAGGAGTTCAGACCGATATCTTCACGGAAGTAGGCCAATTTAGATTCGTCATCATTGTCATAGAAGTTGGCAGTGTAATTGGCATCCAGCGTATATGCATTACCTTCATCGCGTACACCTTCAGACAGCGTGAATGTTTCACCGGCGAGTAATGACGACCCTTGGATTATAATATCTTTCCTAATAAAATAATTTGGCAGCAGTTCGTACGGCGGAGGTAGAGTCAATTTCTCTGTGTCTCTGCGATTTTCCAATGCTAGATAAATGAGATTTACGTAAAGACCGCAGTTTAAGTTTTGTCTAGCCCATGCTGCTACTTTGTAAAATGTATCAAAACTTTTTGCATTTCGCATAACTTCAAGGATAATTTTGAGTTCATCTGTGTGGACCGAATTGTACTCGCTGAAGATTTGACCTTTGGGCAGGAATCCTTTTCCAGTCTTCAAAGCTTGGAACTTTGTTAAGACATCTGGGTCCTACAGAATTAAAAAGGATATTTAAAAATATATTGTTTTATTAATAATAGATAAGTTATTTAAGAAAACATTAACAAACTGCAGTTAGCCCGCTAAAAGTGTATACCTACCTAAGTCGTTAGAACTATTTTTTTTTTATCTCTGATAAGCTAGAACTTGACTATTATTTCACCCAACGATAAGTGATAGCAAAAAGTATATTCACTGAGTATATGTCTACAGGATGATAGGATTATAGTGCGACTTAGGAAGTTCCTGGAGGCACAACTAACCAGCGTGGCGTTCAGCATCAGGTGAACGACTTACTTGCTTATTCGCGTATAAAAAAATCAAGAGCGGCACGTCATTCAAATACAAAAAAATGAGGGTATCGGAAACATTCACTTCACATAATCTCACACACGGAACCTACATTTTATTTAGACTAGAAATTCATTTTTTTTTAGGGAGTGCATGTGCACTTCTTTCGAGAATCGAACCCGATATTCGCACTCTAGAACGACTCCAGCAGGCAGTTGACTATGATGTGTGTCTATAACTGGGCCTAAAAATATATTATGTAGGTATAAGGTCAGATTTATATTCACTTACCATAAAATCAGAAGGGGATATACTTAAAGAAAATTCTTCCGATAACCGGCAAATAACTGGATCTGGGCTAACTTCACAAACGTTTTCAAACAAAGCCATTACCAACTTTTGTACATGAATCCATCCTGAAGGAACTGTAAAAAAAACAAGAATTATTCCACAAATGAAACTGCGTTTGATTTTTTTTTATTCATGATAGGCAAAGTTTTGACCACCATCTCACCTGATGGTAAGTGACGATGTGGTCGACGATGGAGCAAGCTTGCCTATTCACTCGTGACTTGAAGACTCCCATATTGTACTCATCAGGAAACACCGACTCAGATAAGGAGATATAGATATAGCAAATTGTTATTTCTTATGTCTCATAGCCTCGCTAGCTTTTACCCACTATCTCACCTATTTTTAATATGCAGATCCCCCGATGCAGAAAGAGCTCCAAAAACACTGGACCAAGTTATTTTTTTGAAATCGGTTAAAAATAAGTTGACACATTTTTTTACCATAGAAAGTTTCTTTTGTTTAATTTTTATTTTTTTTATAAATAAGCGATAAATCATATGATTTATCTCTTATCTTTCATATGATTTATCTCTTAGTCTGTATATATCTGCCTATGCTGACCTCTGCTGCGCATGGTGTCCCTGCCATACATGGTGTAGGTGGCATTTACGTGTGTGCCGGAAACATTCACATCACACAATCACAACCAGAACCAGAAACACAAATTTTGCTTGGGGAGAAAACTTGTGTTCTTTCCGGAAATCGAACCCGATACTCCTGCTTAGAAGGCAAAGGACACACTAAGCCTCCGGGTAGTTCATCTATATTTAATGTCGATTCAATAAAAATTAGGGATCAAAACCCATGGAATAAGATAAATAGGTATGACTCATTAAAATTGTCCCAACAAATGTCGACTGGAACTATAGTAGAATTTAATAAAATGAGTAGAACTAGTAGGACCCATAATGCTTTAGATGTATTATTTGTTCATCAATATCAGCACAATAGCTGAATTAAAAAAAACCAAAGTGTAAGTTTCATTGACAAGAATATGACATAAATTTCGTTTTCTTTTGTTTTTGGTTCCCTAAACTATGTGCATTTAGGCAGTTTCAAGTAAGAAATATTTTTTAAGTTAGATTTAAAAAAATATATATAGTTAATAATATAAAACCCGTCCTAGTCACTAGTCATAGTCAAAGCCTTGACTCTAACTATGACTGCTGATTTGAAATTAACTGGACCATAACTCTTTTACAAGTAAAGTGGTAGAAACACTACTAAAACACTTGTTAAAGTTTTGGAGCAGTATGGAGAAGTATGATTTTTCCTACACAAATGACTAACGGTAAACAATCCAAATATAACAAAATTGACAGCACATTTTTCACTTTCATGCCAATACGCTTATCTTGAATAACGCGTCAGTGAAACCCTTAAATCTAGGAGCTAAATCAATAGCAAGCGAAGCAAAAACAATAAAATAAAAATAAATACTAAAAAATAATAATCAACTAAAAATATCTACAAAAAGATAATAGTGTAGGTAAAACTTGAAATTTTTCTAATGATTAATAAGAAAAGTCGAAAGTAAATAATGAATATAAAAAACTATTGTACTTTTTACACGACCACGAAGGCTTTTGTGGTAGATAATTCATAGCATTATTTTAATTTGTACACAATTTTATACTTAACGCTTTCACACTCACAGCCCCACACTAAGACTTGTGTTGTGGGTGCGAGAAATATTTACATCATACAAATCACACCCAGAACCAGAAACAAAAATTTCCCTTGGGGAAAAATCTTGTGTTTCCGCCGGGCATCAAACCGACACACGCTGCTTAAAAATCGAACGCGCGCCCAACTTAAACAACGAGCAGTTCACTTTATTAAATAAAAAAATATACATTACCCAAAACTGGATCTAATTGCGCGATAGGACTTAAAGGAACTTTGATTAGGAATCCTGAAGTCCCTGCAAGCACTGCAAGGACTAACACTGTAAACGCCTTCATCTTACAGAAGAAACTGTTTGTCAAATAAACAATCCTCATGCATTTATAGGAGTCAATCAAATATTTGTTATTAATTAAACTTGATTGTAATAGTTCACTGGACTAATGTTTTTAAGAAAGTTACTTGCGTTGTGAAATAATGTGTAAGATGGACCGGTGACCTATGGTGCATTGACTTAGGTCGGTAAACATACATAAACATTGTTTACATTTACTTACTCTTTTATAACTGATAGGTATAAGTGTTTGACTATTGTCTTTTGGTTAGTAATGATAAGGTCGAGGGTAGGAAGCACGCAAGTCTTAGTATGAAACTGGTTCTCAGCAATAACTTGTAGGCGCGACAGATTGTTCTACTTTAACGAAACGACTTTTAAGTAAATAACTGCACGTAAAATATGTAATTATTATTATTTCCTTATAGAAATTATTTTGTTTAAGTATGTTTATGTATATACCTTACTTTATATTTATATTTCCTCATAATCTTGTATTTACACCCCCGTTTCACCGAATTATTAAAAATCTTCTCCATCCAAAGGTTGTCTGGAAGAGATCGCTTTAAGCGATAAGACCGCCGATTGTACACTTAAATTAAAATTATTGTAAGTGATTTATGTAAGGTGTGACAATAAAGCGTTATCTATCTATCTAAAATCTGTACTAAATTCCAAATTTATTTTGAGTTGATATTATCTTTTGGTAGGAATTGAAAGCGCGCTCGAATCTTTATAGATAGGTAATATGTATTATTAAATTTTCTTTTCATCTTTACCGTCCTCGACAACATCATTACATACCATCATTAGATATAGTCGACATACGCTAGCTTATCGGAGATAAATAAAACTACAAAGCTATGATCTTAGCATATGTACAAACATCATCTCTTTGTACATATGACTTTTATATTACATTTTTTCTTAATAAAAAATAAGATACTTAGAACTTTGATCACAATGTCTTTTGATGGAAGTGACAACGCGGTCAAAGATGAATCAGGCTTGCTTAGTAAGTAGTACCTGTAAAATATAATAATAATGAATGTTCTATTCACCACCACCAAGTAGTAGAATCTGTATTTTTGTTGTCGAAAGAAGACTTTGATTAAGTTTGCTTAATGTTAAACATGACACTAGCTTTAAATATTGGCAATCGGAGCTAAATATGACAAAGTCACTGTATGCTATATTTATTTTTATGCTAGATAGGTAAGCATTTGGAAGCTATCTCATATGATGGAAAGTGATGATGCGGCCGAAGATGAAGCATGCTTACTTAGAAGATGCCTGCCTATTCACTCTAGCTATATTTACAAAGGTGCGGTCTCATCTTTTACCCAACTGCGCGACGCAAAGGAGGGTAATGTGTTAATCAGACTATGTATGTATATTTTTTGAGGTCCAGTAGAGACCATACAAGTATGTCGATTTAACGATTCCGACGTCAATCGTCAATTTAAATAATTAAGCTTAAAAAAAACCGATTTCGGTAAAAAATATATAATCTCCCAAACAAAAAAAATCGATTTATAATTGGCGGAGATATCGCGTAACGTATATACAAAAAAAAAACATTCGAATTAAGAACCTCCTTTTTTGAAGTCGGTTGAAAATATCTATTAATATATAAAATTCTCGTGTCACAGTTTTCGTTGCCATACTCCTCCGAAACGGCTTGACCGATTTTGATGAAATTTTTTGTGCTTATCCGGTATCTATGAGAATCGACCAACATCTATTTTTCATCATCATCATCATCATCACTTTTCATCATTATCAACGCGGGTGAAACCGCGGGGCGCAGTGGTTACGTTGTTATGCTTATCAAAATAACGGTGTTGGTAATATATCAATACCAACACCGTTATTTTGATAAGCATAACAACGTAACCAGACAAAATAATAAATTTTATATAGCAAAACAACAAGTAAAAGTATATAGTACCAATGTAAACTGTATGTCAATATGTCTGTACAAAAAACTTTCGTAATGTTACAAAACTGTAATAAAAAAAAATAAGATTGTGTTACAATATTAAATGTACTATTATTAAAATTACTTTTATTATCATGTAAAACATTTTTTGGATCAAAAGTGAACAATAATAATGACTCTAATTTATATTTCAAATTTATATTTATGTTATAATATGTATAAACGTATAATATGATTAATTGATACTTAACTTTTAATTATAAATCTCATTAATTTATAAATCAATCATTAATTTCAATGTTTATAATTATTATGTCAATCCTAACTGACATTTAATGTTTTTTTTCCACTTGACACTAATTTGAAAAATCGTTTTTTTTTTAATTTATTGAATTTGTTTTGTAAAATATTATTATGCCAGTAACGGTTGTGTATTTGGCACTGTATATACAGTTAATACACATTATCCTGACAAAATAAATTATGGATTGATTGATTGTAATAGACATATTCGCGATGTAGGATGGAAAGAAGTGGGGAAAGTGGAAAAGTTGTATAGTAAGTTTGATAGTGAGATATGCGATTTAAATTAGGTATAGTGGGATAGGTTAGGTTTTTAGAAATAAGATCTTGTAGGACTCTATTACAGAACCTACCTGGGCAGTACCTATTCATTGCTAGACATTCAACCGCCAAGCAGTAGAGACCAAACATTACTGTATTTCGGAGGGCATATCTCAGGGTACGAGCGCAATGCTTTAGCGCGCAGGAGCTAGAATTCTATAAGTTTGAAAAGTTTGTGTGGGACTTAACTATAACGGGCAAATGTGACGCTTGGCGAGCGACTTGCTCGTCTCGTATCTCAATGAGACAAAAAAAAGATTTGGTTTGCATGGGATATTACGTTTTTGAAGTCGTTTATGAATTGGCTCTATAAGCAAATCCAGGTCAGTTTAAATTTAGATGAAAATATATAATTTATTTTAGTTGCAACTGATCTTGAGATCAGATGGGAATAACAGTAAAATCTGATACTATGATCGGTTGGGAAGTACCCTCTACTTATAGATTCTAAGTTAAAAACTCGTACAGACATGTTTTTGTGATGTTACGCAAGTAGCATCGCTTGTGTTATTATTTTCGTACGGAGTTGAGAGATAATAAAGTCAAGTGGTGTAATGAACTGACCTTAGAATAAAAAACATTTGTTATGTTATCCAATATGTGATAGACGTAATAGCAATACAAGTAAGAGCATTGCACTTAAGGCTGGTTGAGTAGTTAAAACGAGATAATAGAGAGTAATGAGAAAGTACTTAGCGCGATCAAGTGAAAATAAACAATAATATTATCATATTAACATTTACAGCACCACACTAAGATCAAAAACATGTTTTGTCGGTGTCGGAAACAGTTACATTTCATAATTATGGTACTTACCAGCTATTATTGTGTCGAAGTGAATACTCCGTATAATATATGACTACGAATAGCAATCGCGATAGTTTTCATAATAATAAAGTTACATATCACACACCCAGATCCACAAGCCATATTTTAACATCTCTTGAGAAGAAAAATTGTGATTGTTATTACCCTGACTACGTCTGCCTGATAAGCAGCGGTTATAGGCTTCGATTGCCAATGGAACCTAAGTTTTCTGCCCAAGGGAAATTTGAGTTTCTGGTTAAGGGTGTGATTGTAGAAGAAAAATTGTGATTATTATTATCCTGACTACGTCTGCCTGATAAGCAGCGGTTATAGGCTTCGATTGCCAATGGAACCTAAGTTTTCTGCCCAAGGGAAATGTGAGTTTCTGGTTAAGGGTGTGATTCTAAATGTGCGATGAGAATGTTTCCGGCAATCAAGATGCAAGTCTTCGAACTTAGTGTAGAGCTGTGAATGTGAAAACGTTTATTGCATTTGTTCGTTATTATTATAGGGTTTGTTGTCTACGGTAACGCTTGTTCGAAAACTTTTAACTCACCTTAGGCTGCACGACATATATTATGTATCGTGACATAGCGTAATCAATAGTATAGGATCGATCAGACGGACCTCATCACTAGTGTTAATTAGTGTGAAGAATACTTTTCATTATTTTTCAATTTCTGGCCGCGTTAATTGGAATTATACTTTAACGTCCTATTCCAGGGTCTAGGCTACCTACATGCAACATCCAAATTTGTCCAGCCGCTGAAGTAGCTCATTTCAATCATACAAATACACAATATTTGTGTCATGATTTATTGAAATGCCCGTTGGCGTAGTTGAGTTCGCATACGCCTTCTAAGCAGCGGGTGTTAAGTGACGATGCGGTAGACGATGGAGCAGGTTTGCTGAGAAGAAACCTATTTACTCTCGAATAGGTGTCTGTAGAATAGGATTGCGATTTAAATAGCGTTATGATGTTATTTAGTGATGTTACGGTGAGTACGATGCATTGGACGATGGAGCACGTTTCCCTAGAAAAAACCTTTTTGAGAGCGTATTAGTTTCTTCCAGGCAAACGTGCATCATCGTCGAACGCATCATCACTTAACAGCAGGTGACATAATGGTCAAATGCTTGCTTATCCAAATTAAAGAAATAAAACAACAAGTTTGTAAACTCGGTATCGTTATCACTTTCCTTGCAGGAAGGCGATGTTAATTTTCTATTACTAGCCGTGCCCCGCGGTTTCGCCCGCGTTAACTAAGTTAGAAGTAGCCTATGTGCCGGAACCTCAACTATCTACATTCTAAATTTCATCAAAATCGGTTTATTTTTCAGATACGTGGTAACAAACATTCACACACACACACACAAACAAACTTTCGCATTCATAATATTAGTAGGATTTTATTAGAAAATTTAAGCCAGATGATTGTAAATGTAGGAAAGACCGACGGTTTTTATATTTAGTAACAGAGGAGACTTTTGGTGGTAATACCATAGTAGAAATATATTTCTACTATGGTGGTAATATATTTCTACTATGGTAATACCGGTTCCCTATTGATTCGACTAATATCTTTAGCCCTAAAATTGAATCGCATAAGAATTTGCCTCCTAATATTAGTTACTACTAATCATCATTACATACAATATCACTGCCCCTAATATCACTTGTCATAATGTTAGTATTACTAATATTTAAAAGCAATAACCTTAAACGCCCTAACTATTGAGAAACATAAAGTTTTATGCTATAAATATTATAAGTTATAATTGCCCTAATATTATTCGACATATTGGTTATAACGAGATTTCCGGATGTATGTACAGTTAAGTATACTTTTTTGATATATGTAAGTTTTGTCTGCCTAGACTAGTAAACAGGGGCCAATTCGTTTCTAGCACTTCGCCGGCCGCTGCCGCGGCACGCTCGCTTCGCTCGCTCGGCTCGTGCGTTATGGTCACAAGCAACCTAACTAACCTAAACTAATGACTTTGCCCTAGAATCAGTTTCGAACGAAATCGAAGCTTTTTGCTTAATTGTTATAATATATTATATTATAACAATAAAACATTGATTAATTGAATATTAAATGTTTTCTTTTCATCAAAGTTAAGTTCATTAATTTGTTCACAAAATTGTATATATATTTATCTATATGTAGTTAAAAAACCTCGAAAGGTTAAGGCAAGGGAGCTCAGCTTCGCTTCAAATAAACACAAAGAACACTAGGAATAATAATTGTTAGGGCATGCAAATATAGTAAATTCAAAAATATGAACAAGAAATAGTATGACTAGGAACAATAGGCGTTTTAACCATTATGCACATGACATTTATTACAAGCAAATGATATGACAACATGCAAGTATGGCTTTAAAAAAATATGCGCATCTAATATTATGACTACAAAATATTATGACAAGATATGAATGCAGAACAACTTAAGGACTAAAAATATTATGCGAATGAATAGGACACCGGTAATACCGTCCGATATGAAACGATAAAGTAGCAATATTTCGTTGAATTGAACTGCCCATTGGCTTAGTTGGGTGGGTGTTCGCTTTCTAAAAAGGGGTATCGGGTTCAATTCCCAGCGGTAACACAAGTTTTCTCCCCAAGGGAAATTTGTGTTTCCGGTTCTGGATGATATTGTGTGTGTGATGTAAATGTTTCCGGCACCCACGACACCTGTCATTGTACTAAGTGTAGGGCTGTGAGTGTAAAAGCGTTTATGTTGATGTTTTATTGAAAACCTCCGCCATTTTGAAAATTGGCCAAAAATTTATGTATTTTATATGTTTTTGCCGGTTTCATATAATCAAGCACTTTCACACTCACAGCCCCAAAATCAGTTCGCAGACTTCTATCGTGGGTGCTTGTGCATAGAATCAGAAGCACAAAAGTCCCTAAGGGAAAGAAAAATCATTCGGAATTCGTCATAATATTATGTGTAATAACAATAAGTATTAGCTAATTATAATATTTACAGTACAATACAATAACTCTTTATTGACACCAAAAGATAAATACAGCTTACATAGAAACTTATAAAATATAAGTACAATGGGCGGTCTTATCGCTAAGAGCGATCTCTTCCAGACAACCTTTGGATGGAAAATATTTCTAATTCTATATTCGCTGCTGTTATAATTTATAATACTTATGTCCTTTTCCATTATTTAAACTACCTACTAGTCTTCACGTCTCGAGTGAATAGGTATCTTTTGGGCAAGCGTGTTATCTTCGGCCGCATCGTCACTTTACATTC
Organism: Lomographa bimaculata; assembly: GCA_948107665.1. Classification (NCBI taxonomy): domain Eukaryota; kingdom Metazoa; phylum Arthropoda; class Insecta; order Lepidoptera; family Geometridae; genus Lomographa; species Lomographa bimaculata. The sequence continues at coordinate 8,615,858 of OX403600.1, read as the reverse complement.
AGTGAGATGGTAGCTAAGTGCTTGCCTATAAATCTTAAAATATACTTTTGTGCTTTCACAGGGTTCTGATGTGCAGCGTATGAATTTATGTATGACTTTATGTTTGTGTGTAGAAATGTATAAATGAATGTTCGTTTGTTCCCTAAAACAGCGCCCACACAATACTGTACCGGCTGCAACATAATAATATAAGATATCGAAGCAGGCTACGCTTCGATGCGAGTTTGATATCACAGCCGATCATAGGAGGCCGTATGTAGGGATATGTCAGTATGTGGGATTGGTATGTAATGTATCTACCTAAATGCAGCGGAGTAATAATATATCTATTAATTCGATTTTTTAGTATTCTCACAAGGACTGTACGGGTCAAAGGCCACGGTCAGACGTGCTGTATAAGATTATTTTCACATCGTGCATCGGCTTGACATCTTGACCTAAGTACCTACACATAAACATACCCACATTATCACCACCTACTCTCGAATAACCTCGAAAACAGCAAGAGGTCACCTTTAGCTCCAATTACCAGATAACACCTTGTGTTTATATTTTTTTGACCTTCGATTTCTTTGACTCTTTTATCACTCATGATGCTGCTCGACTCAACCAGACGCTCAGATAGGAGGTACCTACTGTTATACGTAATCATTATAATTAAGTCATACGATAGTACAAAAATATGATAGTAGCTACCTACCTTATACTCGGTAGGTGCATGTGTTGATAAATTACATATCGCAAACATTGTTGCAACGTACAATACAGATAGTATACTTGTATAATGTTAAGTCATCTTAAGGCTATCGGTGGTTGATTTGCCCATACAATCCTATATATTATATATTATCCTATTTATCCTTGAGAGCCTGCGTATTCCAGGCCTAGTGTGTTTACCAGCTTAGATCACATCGTCACTTACCATCAGGTGAGATAGTGGTCAAACACTAGCCTGTCACAAATAAAAAAAAAAAAAACAATCGTAATACCGAAATTATTTATAGATCAAGCATATTACCACCATACTGAGCTGTTATTCAGATTAAAAACGTATTAATCTAGGTTCCTGGATAGTTTTTATTCCAAAATAATTACCTAAAATGAAATATAAACCAATTGATTTTCACACATTATTACAACGTAAATGTCGCATGTTTAACTTATTCGTTTTGTATTAAAAAGTAACTAGTTTCTTTTTTCATTACAACAGAAATATAGTTTATCATCTCAAGGTACTATTAATGCAAAAAACAATGGCTAAACATTACATTTTCATTCATAATTTTTGGTATTACGGCACCTATCATAATTTCTAACAAATTTTGTTCGGTGGGTAGTGCTATCTCATCAAGCATGGGCACAGTTTGCCAGTTAAACAGAGACCTATATAGCGACGGAGTTTTGCAATCGACTCTTTTCACAAAGTCCCCGGCCTCTTAAGAGCTCATGTTGTCATGGCAAACATTTGACCACTATCTTACCTGAAGTGAGGATGCGGTCCGCGATGGACCACGCTTGCCTAGAAAATACTTATTCTCTCTCGACTTGAAGAATCCAAGATTGTACTTATCTGGGAACACAGACTCTGGCAAGGAGTTCCACTCCCTTGCATAATGGACTTGGAAGTAAAACGCTTCGTGCGCATTTGAGGAATATCCACCATATATCGGTGTCGCAATGCAGCCTGTCTGGTGGTTCTATTATAGAATGGGGATGGAGGAATTAGATCGTGTAATTCCATAGCACACTCTCCGAAATGGATTTGATAAAATACTGAGAGGCTCGCTACCCTGCGACGATGTCCTAGGCTCTGAAGCCTAGCATCTGTCAGCTGGTCATTGCTAATGAGTCTTTTGGCTCTTCGCTCAATAGTCTCTATGCTACTTGTTCTATTATTTGATGGTAGTCAAAGGCTACACTATACAAAATTAAGATGACAATAATAAAAAGATACCTCAAAATCAAAATCGTTTATTCACATGGGCCCCAAAGAGGCACTCATGAAAGTCAATCACTCTACTGCCAGATCCGCATAATTACAGCCATCTCGAGTAGAAGCTGGCGAGAAATTCGGCGGCGCATTTTTACTTATACTTAGTAGTCATTCTGATAGAATCTAAAGTTATGTTATAGTAGGTACCTACAGATCTGTGGACACATCAATTACTTGTACAATTTTACACTAAACGACTTTCAAAAACGTAGATGTTACGTATCTATTCGTTGTGCTTCTACACGCTATAAATAAGCTTCGCATGTGAACAAGTCAATGAAGTCGATTATTCATTTACTTTTATTTTGTCATAGGTATTGATTTGTTTTATTTGTCATAGGTTTTTAATTTTACAAATATATGACGATACAATCATTTGGTAGGTACCTCCTATCTAGCTGATCTAATGATGGAACATTTTTTTATTTGCCTCCGCAATTTCCGTACTTTTATAATAACAAATAAATTGGCAGCCATTTTGTTTTTTTGAAATTAAATCTCGAGTGATTGTACTAATTTAGCTGTAGCTATATACCTATGTAGAGGGCCTAGGAACACAAAATAAGTCTCATTGGATAGCTGGATATGTCGATAAACAAATAATAAAAAAAAAAACAATTTTAATTTCATGAAAGAACGAAAAAAATTGCTGATAGAAAATTTTTTTTTTTTTAGATTATTAGCTTATTCAAAATCTAAACAGTTTACCTACATTTTTTTTATTACCAAATGATAGAACATAATTTGTGCTAAAAAATTACATTTACATCTTAGTCCTAAGTAAAGCAGCTTAGAAGCTATGACAGTACCTAATGTATTAATTTTGCAAGGTCCAGTCATAATCAAGTCATGCCCTAATAAAGTACATAGGTACGTTACTATAATTTATATTGGAATTTCGGAGCGAAAGCGAAAATCACGTTTTCTCAACTATAAATGATTTGTCTGCATTCATGCACGATCACTAAGTATTAACAGTTGATAATTCACCATTATGACACATTAATATTCGAAGAATCACAAGTTTCAAACGTTTGCCTATCTAGAATAAATTAAAAAAAAAGTTATGAAAGAAATAATAACGCCACTTTTTCGCTTTCGCGGCAAAACCAGCCCTGAGGTTATTATAGAAACAATATTAGGGCTGAGATTTGTATATTTATTACTGCCATCTAACGCATGATTTCTGTACTATCTAGAAAGTCGTGTTGTTAAAACTGACTACTCGACAGCCTGCCTGCCGCAAAGAACGCAAAATAGTAAAGCTTGAAGTTGGAGCAAAGAGATGGCGCTTCAGGACAAGTTTTGCCGCGAAAAAGAAAACATAGCGTTGTCGATTTTTTGAATTATTTTCCAATACTTGTTATTCTTCGTGTGTTCATTTGTAATAATGGTAGTTGTAAAATTAAGGCACAAAAGGAGGTCTTATTGCTGAAATTTATATATTTGAGACGAAAATTAAAATGAAATGTAAACCCAGGTACCTACCACACGTGGGGTTCTGGAAATAATTTATAGGTCGCAGTCAAAAAAGATTAAAAATCACGCTCTTTTGTATTCACTAACTGATCCGCCCGGCGTCGCTCGGGTAAACAAAAGCATACACATAAATGCTTTCACACTCACAGCCCACATAAAAAGTAATAAGACTTTTGTCATGGCACCGTAAACATTAAAATACTGTCTAATTGAGTACCTGCTCCTTTTTTGTGAAGTCGATATAAGGGAATTTTTTGATTTATGACCATGGAATATATAGTAGCCGTAATAACATCTTCTACAATACGAGATATTATTATAATCTACTAGCCGTGCCCCGCGGCTTCGCCCGCTATTATTATGTTAAAAAGTAGCCTATGTGTTAATCCTAGGTATAATCTATGTAAATTCCAAATTTCATCCAAATCCGTTCAGCCGTTAAAGCGTGAAGAGGGAACAAACATACTTACACACAAACTTTCGGATTTATAATATTAGTAGGATTGACCGGCGAGACCAAAATACTTATTGGCTAAATAATTGGAATAATAATTAGCGACACCGCTATATGGTAGACATTCCACAAATGCGGACGAAGCGTTTTGCTTCCACATTCATTGAGCGCGAAGGAATTCTTTGCCTGAGACTATGTTTCCTGGTAAGTACAACAATATGGGAGTCTTCAAGTCGCGAGTGAATAGGTATCTTCTTGGCAAGCTTGCGCCATCGTCGACCACATCGTCGCTTACCATCAGGCGAGATAGTACTTAATTTTTTTTTCATTTATATAAAAAAAAAGTTAAATAAAAGAAATAGTTGGGTCCAAATTAATAGGTTTTAATCACTGATATAATGTCGCAAGCCTATCGGAATTCCATCGCTTACATTTTGGACAGTATAAAAATAATCACGAACCTGCGCAGGAATAACTAAGTTAATTTTTACATGCCCTTCTTACCGTTTAACAACAAGATAAACTTTAAAACGTCATCCATTCCTGGTTAACCATACCTCCACTTCGCTCTAAGCGTTTCGTTTTTACGTTTTTCAACCAAACAGCAAACTAAAACTCATTGCCCGAGTCTTTCTAAATTTGTAAAATACTAGAACAAAAACAAAAAAAGAACAATATTCAATATTTGTAATCATGCAACGAAATACGTTGGTATTTCGTGGCATGATTGCAAGCTGTTTAATAATTTTTCTAATACATAAAAAAAAAAGATTTATCTAGTATTATTTATCATGTCCAATCTTCGGCCGCATCGTCACTTTCCATCAGGTAAGATAGTGGTCAAATGCTTGCCTATCCAGCATAAAAAAAATTAAGTCATGTGTCAACTGGCATTGGCACGCAGAAAATAAACAGAAGTAGCCTAACTTTATATCGTTATAGATCCTTAACGATTATTCGAAACTAGTTGAGCCCCGCGGCTTCGCCCGCTGATGATGTTTATAATTGAAGTAGCCTATGATGTCCTTATCTAAATTATAAGCTACCTACATACCAAATTCAATTAAAATCGGTTAATTAGTTACGGAGATATGTGGTAACAATCATTTACATACACACAAACTTTCGCATTTATAATATTAGTAGGATGTAATATAATAAAATAAAACCTAAATTTCAAATATCTTTTCAATGAAATATCTATCTATTTATCTCTAAGCCGCAACGGAACATATAATATAGTGTGTTCCTTTGCTGTTTACTAGAGACCAAACTCGTGGGCCGATTTCGTTGAGTCTTACGTCAATCGGTTTGTGAGTGTCACTAAAGACATCACAGCTATAAAATTTCACTATGACGACCGTCAGAAGCTATATTGTAAAAAATAAAATAATTAAATTTAACTAACTGTGTGAAATGGGATATCGTTGAATAGGTATTTTAAATTTAGTTTTCTTTTATTATTTTTCATTTCGAATAATTATTTAGGATCTATGACGATTTAAAATAAGGCTACTTTTGTTTTTTGTACAGAATTAATCTAGGTTGATTTGTTAAATTCACATAAACATTGGCATTTAAAACAGTAATAAGGATGAATAGTTGTTTCTAAAACTACAGCTAGTTGTGTGAAATATCTTCTAATCTATCTTCTCAAAAAATAGTACCTGCTACAATATCTATTGCAAAGGTATGTTAATTTATAGGCTGTTCAAATAATAAACCATATTAAAAAGTTACTTGCATTTTATTTTTAAATTATTTGGTTGTGTTGATATTAAGTTCAGTATGATCTTCGGATTTAATAATTGATGTTGACGCCTTGGTTGACGTTCAGGTTCAGGTTAGTGTTGACATTAGTATCAACGAAGTAGTTGTTGGAGTCGATGACGGTCCTGCCAATAAGGTTGTAGTGCCTCAACACATACTTGTTCCAGCGAGTTTTCATGTCACAAACCTGTTTCTTGTGGAAAATAGTCACATCAACAAATTTCATGTTGGGAGTGAAGAAATAGCCCGTGTCAATTTGCCTGTCCAGAGGGAAACCTAGAGGCATCTTGTCGAGAAGGACAGTGGATCTGAAGTCAACGACTAGGTCCTTACGTGTTTGGTCGAGAATGCTAATATCAACGTTATCAACCAGTTTCAGTGGAGTAACAATACAGTAGAGCATCATTTCCAAACCACCCACTGTACCCTTAGGCAGCAGCAGTCTTGTTGGGAATCCAGTGTGTACGTTTCTGAGGTCTTTGAAGAGCATGTCTCTGATATCAGTGATCGTTTCAATCTTCTTCAATAAGTCACGGGTCCAAACGCGGTCGCTTACAACATTGTGTATATCAACGGAGTTCCTCACAATAGTGTTCTTGCCAGTGACAAGCTTGTAGAGGAAGGAGTCCAACTCCACAAAGTTGACGCGGTTGACGTTGATGTCAAGAAGACGTCCAAGATGGTCTGTCTTAGGTCCCAAAAAGATCCTTACAACACAGTCGACAGTTTTATCGGAGAGAACATCAACAGTGATTTTGAAAGGTTGGTGATTCAGGCGGCGCTTGCGGACTAAGATAGTTGTATCAGAGTGTGTTTTCTTCAGCTCCTCTTCTGTCAGAATAACAGCGTTAGTCAAGTCCATTAGATAGTCGTCAAAGTAAGTCACAAGCTTATCAACCACAATGTTGTCGATTTTGACTCCTGGGAAGTAGAGTTCTTCCCTTGTGTAGCAAGGCAGACGTTTCTTGAAGAGGAAGACCAAGTCGATGAGGCGTTTCTGGAGCTGGTAGAAGACAGGGTCGCGGAGAGCAGTTTGGTAGGAGTCCAAAATTGACGGAACAACGAAGTACCTGAAGTAATAAAAATAATATTAGCATTTAAGGTACATAAACATGACTTTTAAAGTATAACTTTATCTATAACATAAGTCTTATCAGTCTAAATAAGACTCTAAAATAATAATATATAAATATACTTCGTGCAAGTGAGATCAATTTGATCAGATTTAATACCACTCTTATTAAGGTTTATTAAGTATATTTATTGCAAATATTTATCTTACACTAATGTACAAAAAAGAGTTGACCTCCCTTTTCAAAAGGGGTAAGTTTTGATGAGTATAATTATTATTTTACACTTACTTGTCAGACTTTATTGTGTTAAGTCCAAGAACCGATTTCATGATGATGAGCAAGTAGCGGTAGGCAGTAACTTGCTCGGCATCCAAGTCAGTCCTCTGGATCTTTCCATAGATGAGCTTGCCAAGAGTCTCAATATCTTCAGTCTTAGTAAGCTGTAGTGTGATGCCATTGAACTGTAAAAAATACACATTATTTAAAAAATACGACCTTGATCTAATTTAACGTTGTAATGTAAGTTTAAATTTATGTAAGTACTTACTTCAATGTAACCTTTGATAATAGCCGTCCTGATGATTGTTTCGTATGTCTCAACTAGGTTGATAACACTGACATCATTGTCTTGAACAATCAATTGGTTGTTCAGTCTCATTGGGATTTGGACACCGTTGTGCAACACCATCCATGGCCAGTATCCTTTCCTGATAGGTTTGTTCCATGACAAGGTTGTAATGCTACCAAGGCCGTTGGAAAGACGTTCGAGGTAGTACCTGGCAAGGATTTGTTGGTAGACGTACAAAGTCAGTTCAAAGCGCCTGATCTTTAGCTTGTCGAAGAGGGTGTTCTTCATCCAGAATGGATAGTCCACGTGGAAATAGTAGTAATAAGTGTTGAGATCAATATCTTCGGTGAAGTATCGGAGCCTGTCTTCGTCATTTAAGTTAACACGTTTGTCGAATATGTTCTCATCAATGACAAAAACACCCTTATCGTTCTTATAGATTCCGTAGAAATCGCACAGCTTCGAGTCAAGCAGGCCATTCTTCATTTTAATCAAGTAAGCCTTTTGGATGACATCAGCGCGTACAAAATAGTAAGGGTAGATTTCGTATGGAGGAGGAAGGATAATGCCTCTGCAATCCTCACGGTGTCTGACTGCTACGGTGAGAGCATAGACAAACATGCCTTCGTTCAGGTTAAGACGCATCCAGCATGCGGTCTTGATGAAGGTGGTGAAGTCCTTGGCGTAGTAAAGGAGGTGGAACATTTGAACAACTTCCTTGAGTTGGCGATCGACGTGAAGGGTGAAAATCTCCCCACGGGGCAACACACCAACGTTTATGCAGTTGATGACATCTTTGACGACATCCATTTTCTAAAAAGTAAAGAACATTTAAAAATAAAGTATTTATTGGCTAGCGTATGTCTACTACCTGAACTGATAGTAAATGATATCGTGGTAGAGGATGGTAAATATGACTGGTTCTCAAGGATAGCTGTCGTAACAGCATTTAAAATGATTTTAGCGACAGATATTTCTGCTTGAAGATCATGCACTACGAGTGTATTTAGGTTCAAAATAGCAAACCAAACGATTTTAATAATATCGTAAAGCATTTGTGATTTTATCTGTTCAACTTACCGTGAAAAGTTGGATGTTGTCTTCAAGCCTAAAGTTCTTGCCAATTTCTTCGATTTCCTTGTACATAACCGGTTGCAACACATGGTTCAGCAACTTCAAAATGAAGATTTGCCTCTGCTTAACATCGGTGTTAACTGAAATATAAAGAATGAAACACTTATATAAGAAGCGATACCTAAAAGTAGTACTTGAGTATTTAACGAAAATAGCTAAATTTTTATAATGATCCTTAAATCTGCGTTTTAAGATGAAAAAATATTATCGTTGGTTAATCTTTATTTAATTCTTGAAATGTGCTTAAAATTACTACTCATTTACAGCACATGACAGACATATTAAAAATAATAGAAAATTATTTTAGCTTTAAATTACATTATTATTACAAGTTACAAAACAATTATTTTCATTTTTTATTGAAAATTCAGTTTTGTTTCTAGTTATTCTGTGATTTTTTTTTTTTTTTATACTAGATAGGCAAGCATTTGACCGCTGTCTCACCTGATGGAAAGTGATAAACTTTTTGAGTAGAACGATTGTAACTACATACAGCATTTGCCGGTAAAGGTCTGCAAGCTCATCATAGTGCTGAGGATAGTGCCTCAGCGCTAGATTTCAGCTTCGACCTGTGTTATAAATATATAATGCAATTTTGCAATTGTTAGAGATGATTAGAAGAATGAAAGGAACAAAGGTTTAAAACGAGCTAAAGACTTACCCAGATTGAGCACGGTGTCAACATTGTCGTCTACCACATAAGTAGCCGTGGCCAGTGAGGCCAGGCCCAGCACAGTCAAAAGAACAGCCCTCATCGTGCAGCCAACCCAATGTGAGTTCAACTGTACCTCCACAGAGTCATCTAGCCCTATTTATACCAATTTGTAACTATGCAATAAAAAGAAAATGTTATTACTGTCCAGATAAAACTAAGAAAGTATAAACATGCAACAATGTAAAAAGGTAATTATTGAACATAATAAATAAAACAATATGATTGTGTTAGTGTCAAGTGCTGGGTTCAAAAGACGCATTCAGATTATTATTACTAACCTACCGCAGATATAACTCTAAAAGTCTTTTTTACAAGCAGTGAAGCTATGCAACACTCGATGGGTATATACTTGTTCTAGATCTAGGCAAGTGGATTACAAACTCCACGTTTATTCAATTTACTAAACTATTTTTTACGAAACTATCCATAATGCGTATAAAAATACTGTTTATAATATTTACTACCTAGTTATATCATCTGCACCTACTAATCGGCCAGCCTTTTTAGCTATCTAAGCATCTCACGGGTGGCATCGCCTGATCCCCGCCTACGCACTGTCGCGACGACACGTCGGCGTTTCGCGAACTGATAATGCAGGAATGCATACAGGCGGATATGGCTCCTCGTATGTTCTAAGCTCTAGGTTAATTCATTCTGTATTTAGTCGTCTTAAGAATCAGACATATTAAAATTTATTCTAAAGTTTAATTAATATTTTGTCTTTTTAAAAACATTACCACGGTTCCTCCCAGTTTGACTGGCGCAGCCGGTAGGATGTTTCGAAGTTTTCCTTCTAAGCTATTATCGCGAGCCCCTACATCGGTCTGCGAGTAGTTTTTCGAGGAAACACGGAATCCAGAACCTAATATAAATTCGTCTCCCTTGGGACACCGTGCGTGGACGGCTAAGCAGAATCAGGAGGACATGGGATCGAGCGGCTGGTGAGTAAACCTTTTCACTTCCCGATTCTCATATTCCCTGTCTTTTCCAAATTAAGTCCTAAACTAAATTGTTAGGCGTATTGCATTGTGCAATTTATCTGATTTTGTTTGCACTTAAATAAGCATATATAAGTGTTAACTATTAAAGTTTTGTAGAAATAAGTAATTTTATTTGCACTAAAATAGGTAAATATATCGTGTTAGCTATTAAGTCTGTAGAAATAAGTGATTTTGTGTTTTTATTGTGTGTTTAAATATTCTATTGTGTATTAATTAGAAAAATGGGAGAAGAGAAAATTCAGCCAATTCCGAAAGAAATTCTTTGTATAATTCCTAAATATGACGGAGATGAAAAATTGTTAAATCTCTTCATTTCTAAATCTGAATTTGTTCTTAGTGGTAGTAGAATCGAGGGTAATAGAGCTCAAGAATTGTACCTTTTCCATGCTATTAGCAGTAAACTCTTAGGTAGAGCCGCGTCGTTGCTAAGCGACAACCCTAGCATCTCAACATGGGAACGATTAAAAGATTTACTTACACAACATTTCGGCGACCCGCGTTCTGAAGAATGTATAGCAATAGAGCTAGAAACTTTAAAACTTAAACACGGCGAGTCTTATATTCAGTTCTGTCAAAGAATACAAAATATTAGAAGCGCTTTATTTGCTAAAGTTAACCGACTTGTCGATGAAGGAATTAAAGCAGCTAAAATGATAATATATAACAACACAGCTTTGAACATATTTCTCTATAATTTACCGGAAGACTTGATACGTATTGTCCGTTTAAAAGGTTGTTCAGATCTTGAAAAAGCCTTAAGCATTGTAACTGAAGAGGTAAACTTTCAGTTTCAGTATAACTTCAAAAATAAAACAAATAAACCAAATTCGGCTCCACCACTTAGCACACAAAATGCGTTAAGACCACTACCAATGGCTCAAGGTTTTATGAAGCCCCTATTTAATTCGGCGCCCACTAACACCAACTTTAAATTCGGGATTCCCCAAAACAATAATTTCAAATTTGGCATTCCTCAAAACCATGGATTTAAACCACAGTTTCCGCAACAACCAAATAGATTTGTTTCGCCTCAAAATCAATTCAGACCACAGTTTCAGTCACAATTTCAGCGTAATTTTGGACAAACACCGTTCCAACAACCGCGCGCGCCTTTTCAACATGGCGGATTTAGATATGGTATTCCCCAACAGCAAGGTTTTAAGTTCGGCATACCGAACCAACCTCAATTTCAAAAATTATCACATCAGCAACAAGCGCCTAGGTTTCAGGATACCGATGTATCTATGCGCACTGCCCCGGTTAGGCAAAATATGATAGCAAATGACCTCTACTATATGGAAGAGCCCTGTGAATATCAGGAATATACACCTGATATGAGCTATAACGACGGCTATGCTTACGAAATGTATGACGAAAATGAACGATCTACCGAAGATTGTCATTATGTAGATAGCTATGTCGTCACAGAGCCCGCCAGCCAGGATCATGAAAATTTTCAGGAAACAGCCTCGGACAACCCAGCGACATAATACACTTGAATTATTGCGACAGTATTTTAAAATTGCCCCACATACAGATTCCGGAAATCAATTCAAAGTTTTTAATAGATACCGGAAGTAGCCGATCGTTCATCAGTCCCGCTAAAGTTAATGAGTTTTTCAGCGACCGCAAATACTACGAACCTTTTACAGTCGTTAGTACACATGCGCAGAGTATGCACAACGAAGTTATATATATCCCATTGTTAAAAACATTTAAAAGCATGCTTTTCCATAAATTTTACGTCTATGACGTAGATGGACGATACGACGGTTTAATCGGATCCGACTTACTAAAAAAGTTAGCCGCTAATATAGACATGAGCAACCAAGTCTTACAAACACACAACGCGTCAATTCCCATAATCTACAACCCTCCATACGAAGTTAATATTCCGCCGCGATCTGAAACAAGAGTTCGAGTTCCCACAAACTTACAACACGGAGACGCAATCATAGATTTTGTTCAATTTAGAGACGGAGTGCGTATGCCTTCCGCTCTTGTCCGCTGTGACAATTTCTTTGCTGACACCATCATACAAAACATTTCAGACACCGGAAGTACCATAACTTTTACAGCACCATTCGAAGTAACAGTGTTTAAAAGCAGTGAATGTCAGGTAAACGTCGCGAAAGATGACTGTATAATAGATGATGTTTTGAAAGAAAATTTGAGTAAAATCCGCACAGAACACATGAACAAAGAGGAACGCGATGCTATAACCAAACTTTGTTTTGAATACCGTGACATATTTTATAGCGATAAACTGCCACTTTCATTTACGAACCAGGTAAAACACAACATTAGAACCGCGAACGAAGACCCAATTTATATCCGACCATACAGACACCCACCTTGTCAAAACGAAGAGATACAAAGACAAGTAGATAAATTGTTAGAAGACAACGTTATACAAAATTCTCACTCACCTTGGAGCGCACCTGTCCATCTGGTCCCCAAGAAGTTAGACGCATCTGGAGAAAGAAAGTTTAGGATGGTAATCGACTATCGCCGCCTGAATGAGATAACTGTTGACGACAAGTACCCGTTGCCTAATATAACCGACCTTTTTGATAAGTTAGGTAAATCCCAATATTTTAGTACTCTGGATCTTGCATCTGGGTACCACCAAATCGAAGTAAATGAGACGGATAGAGCCAAGACCGCGTTTACGACTCAAGCCGGACACTTTGAATTCAAAAGAATGCCCTTCGGGTTAAAGACGGCTCCTGCAACGTTCCAAAGAGCTATGGATAATGTATTACGAGGCCTTCAAGGAATACACTGCCTTGTGTATCTTGACGATATCATAATATATTCAAATAGTTTACAGGAACACGTTGATAAACTCCGCAATATTTTTGATAGACTCCGGGAAACTAACTTAAAAGTAACTCTAGATAAATGTGAGTTCCTAAGAAAGGAGGTCCTGTATTTGGGCCATACAATCACCAAAAATGGTCTCATGCCTAATGACGATAAAATAAAAGCTGTTATTAATTTCCCATTACCGCGAACAGCAACGGAAATCAAAAGTTTCCTTGGTCTTGTAGGCTATTACCGTAAATTTATCAAGGATTTCGCTAAACTGACACAGCCATTAACCTCATGCCTCAAAAAGAAAAATAAAATAGATTATACGAAACAGGAATACATCGATGCCTTTGAAAAATGTAAAGAGCTATTAACAAATGCCCCGCTTTTACAGTTCCCCGATTTTTCCAAGCCGTTTGTCCTTACGACAGATGCTTCGAACTATGCGCTCGGCGCTGTCCTTTCGCAAGGCCCTGTTGGCAGCGATAGGCCTATAGCTTACGCAAGTCGTACCTTAAACGACGCTGAGTCCCGGTACAGCACGATAGAAAAAGAACTTTTAGCTATTGTGTGGGCTACAAAGCATTTTAGGCCGTATTTGTATGGCAAAAAGTTCACGATTTATACGGATCATAGGCCACTTGCCTGGCTTAATTCTATAAAAGAGCCAAATAGTAAATTAACAAGATGGAAACTGCGTTTAGAAGAATTTGATTATAACATTGTATACAAAAACGGAAAGCAGAATTGCAACGCGGACGCATTATCACGTATTAAAGTAAATGCTTTAGGCGAAAATGATGACGTTTCGATGAAAGTTAATTTAGATAAAAAGGAACATAAACTCCAGCGTAAAGTTACCCGAGAACGAACGCCATCTCCAATATTAATCTCATCAGATTCAGAGGCAACTAGAAGCATCCCATCATTGCCTGACAATGGTAGACGATCCCCGTACTCTATTCCATCCGTAAACAGCAGTACCGCTACTGCATCTGAAGCCCCAAGTAATGACAGTATAGACACGATACATTCAGCCCGCCATCTAGACACAGACGGCATACCTATATTACAGGAGGCTATAGATACCAAGCCGAATCAGGTCCTTGTTTTTACCTGGAACAGAAACGAGTTATCAGTTAAAGATCTATCTAAAGCTAAACAAAAAGTACTAGAAATACACTTACCTGTAGACAGCCCAAATCTAGTGAAAAAGTTCCTGAAAGAATATATTAGACCAAAAATAAAATACTTCTTTTATTTCGAAGATGAAAAGCACCGTAAACTATTTTCCGAGGTTGCTATATCATTATTTCAGAAGGGAACGATCAAGTTTTACGAATGTACTAAAAGGGTTGTTCACGTAGATGACGAGAACGAGCAGCGAGACGTTGTGATAAAATACCATCAAGGAAAGAACTGTCATAGAGGCATCAAAGAAACACTAGTACATCTTAAACGTAACTTTTACTGGAATAACATGGAACAAGTAGTTGCGAGTGTTATAAATGCTTGTGAGATATGTAAAAGAATGAAGTATGAACGAAAACCATTGAAACCAGAACTTCAACTTTCTCAGACACAAACCAAGCCGTTTCAGGAATTGTTTATTGACACGTTTTCAATTGAAGGAAAATACTATCTTACAATAGTAGATGCCTTCAGCAAACTAGGCCAAGCGATCGAGATTAGCACTAAATCTACTCCGGAAGTAGTAAGAGCATTGCTTAAGTACTTCTCGCTATACGGAGTTCCTGTAAGGATTAGTTCCGACCCCGGTGTAGAGTTCAACAATACGTTAATTAAAGAAATGTTGTCCTTTTATAAGATTGAATTACATATCAGTACCCCGCATAACCCGAACTCTATGGGAATAGTCGAAAGGTTTCATTCGACACTCATAGAAATATATAGAATAGCAAAGTACGAACGCAAGATTACGGACGCTGCGTCTGTTATGACATATGCAGTAATGTCCTATAACCACACGATTCATTCTACTACGGGCCTTACGCCATTTGAGGTTGTTTTTGGACACACCGAATCAAAATAACGCATTTCATGTAGAGTTTAATAAACAATTCACACAACAGTTAGTTAAGGAACACGTCCGAAAAACAAAGTACCTTTATGAGTATCTAACAGACAAGATGATTGAGAAAAAGATGACAGTAAGAGAGAAGCATGGTGGAGAGAGAGAGTTTGACATGGATGTAGGAGATACGGTATTTATGAAAGGAGTTAATACTAGACGCAGTAAAGATAAAGCAAGATACCAGAAAGCTAAAGTCATTGGAAGCATAGAGAGAAACATCGTACCAGTCTCTACCCAAAATAGGAATACTAGAGTTCCAATTAAAGACATAAGGCGTCCTCCGCAGGTTAGTACTTCTGGCGGTCCAAGTGATCCACAGCCAGGCCCTTCATCTGCAATCGATTGAGAAGAACCCTGGACTTCTACCTGTAAAGGAAAGTCAAGCTAGCGTCAGCCATGATCAATGGACTGTTATAAAAGTATTAGATTTAAAGTTAATTTACGATCAGCTAATGTTAAATATAGATAATTATGTACAGTTAAAACAACAAGTTCAAAGTTGTCTTGATGTCAACGCCTTTGATTCAGATTTTAACGAAGTTGAAACGCAAACCGAATACATTATGAATATTACTATAGATAAGTATAAACAGTTGGTTCCTACATCGATAAGGATTAAGCGTGGTTTAATCAATCCTCTAGGCTCATTAATTAAGACTATTACTGGTAATCTCGACCACAACGACGCCGTTAAGTACGAAAAGTTAATGTATGACCTAAAAACTAAACAAGATAGAATGGTGCTAATTCTGTTGAGCATCGAACTAACCTAAACTAAACTAAAAATAAACCGAACTAACCTAAACTAAACTAAAAATAAACTAATTTTAAGCACCGAACTAACCTAAACTAAACTAAAAATGAACTAATTTTAGTCAAAGAATACCTAAACGCTATTCTTTCAAGTATAAGATCACATTAAAAATAATCCAGATCCTTTTCATGCAGACTAATTTGAGTTAATTTTTTTTATTTTTAGTCTTAATTTGACGTAAAACATGTACATCAGAATAAGAATTTGGTCATTTTCACTAAATAGAGTAACTAAACTAACTTAGTCCTGTCAAACTTAATTTTAGTCTAATCTTGCATTTTCTGAATAGGTTTTGGACTAAAGCAGGACTAAAACTAATTTTAGGCTAGTTTAGTCTAATTCTGGACAACAGAATCGGCACCAATGGCTCAGAAAATGACTATTGTCGCTGAAATGGTGGGTACGTTTACTAAAATTAGTAACACTACGAGAAACAATTTTATTCAAATAAACGAAAGTCTTAATGATATTAATCGTAGTTTAAACGCCTCAAAGACTCTACAAATCGGTAATAAAATAATTCATGTTTATAACATTTTCATAAATAACTTTCAGACCATTTACATTAGATTGGATGAAATTGAAACAGCTGTTGCTTTTTCTAGAATTAAGTTATTACACCAGTCAGTTGTAGACACTAACGAACTAATAACATTATTGCTAGAAATAGAGAAAACTGAAAAAATTGTGTATCCAGTAAATATAGAAAATATCCTTAAGATAGAGCAGTGTATAGAGCTAAAAGCATACATAAAACAAAATCAGATAAAATTCATTATGCATATCCCTTTAATTAAAAATGAAATCTATAATTATTATAAAATGATTCCTTTACCTATGTATAATAGCAATAACGGCCTTACTTCCCTTATCCTACCTAAATATCCTTACCTCCTTGTGAAAGGTTTAAAGACCAAGCCGCTCTCCCAGCCATGCCGCGAGATCGACGACGCTCGTTTCCTGTGCTACGAGAACGACATATCGCCAATGGTTGAAGACAGCTGTATTACGGACCTTATGAGATTTTCCACAAACATCTTAAGTTGCCATCCAGTTCCCGTTACCATCGATGACGTCAAGGTTGACCTCATTCAGCCCAATCGCTGGATAGTCTACGCGAAGACGGATACTCTACTTACCAAATACTGCGAAAATGATATAACACAGGAGAGCATCTGTGGGACATACCTGTTGTCAATGGATGATGACTGTCGAGTACAAATAAAGGAAATCACTCTGAAAAAGCATCAAATTCAAGGAAAAGATGTAACCTACACACAGTTTCCAGTTATAAGCTTGCCCAAAATTATAACCAATTTATCGAATACCCAGAAACCAGTAAACCTCAACGGTATCGAGCTCGGCGACATCCAGGCGTTAAATTACTTATTGCAGAAAAGTGGAAGTGGACATTTTAATGATAAAGAAAATGAAAGTGTTTTTAGTGATAAAAGTGTTAGTATAGGAAACATAGTGTTTTATGTAATCATAGTTATTTGTATTCTATTGTTAGCATGTAAGGATAAAATACGTAAAATATGTTTGTTGAGGAAAACTCGAGATAATCCTCATCCCTCGGATAATCTCGAACTTACGGAGGGAGGAGTTATATCATCTGCACCTACTAATCGGCCAGCCTTTTTAGCTATCTAAGCATCTCACGGGTGGCATCGCCTGATCCCCGCCTACGCACTGTCGCGACGACACGTCGGCGTTTCGCGAACTGATAATGCAGGAATGCATACAGGCGGATATGGCTCCTCGTATGTTCTAAGCTCTAGGTTAATTCATTCTGTATTTAGTCGTCTTAAGAATCAGACATATTAAAATTAATTCTAAAGTTTAATTAATATTTTGTCTTTTTAAAAACATTACCACGGTTCCTCCCAGTTTGACTACCTAATGCCAAAAACAATAGCTTGAAATAAGATATTTTTAAATACTAAGTGAAAGCTATTGGTGCCGATTCTGTTGTCCAGAATTAGACTAAACTAGCCTAAAATTAGTTTTAGTCCTGCTTTAGTCCAAAACTTATTCAGAAAATGCAAGATTAGACTAAGATTAAGTTTGACAGGACTAAGTTAGTTTAGTTACTCTATTTAGTGAAAATGACCAAATTCTTATTCTGTTACACATGTTTGTGTTATACACATGTTTTTTTAGTCCTGTCATTTCAACTTTTAAATTAAGTTCAACATAAAATCAGAATAGAGTTTAGGTATTCCTTGACTAAAATTAGTTTATTTTTAGTTTAGTTTAGGTTAGTTCGGTGCTCAACAGAATTAGCACCTCTGTCTAACCCTCTAAGTTTATTTGTTATGGTTCTTTCGGTTGATTAAGTAATTATTTTGCATGCATATCAAATTACATATATAAGCATACCGTCATTGGAAAGTAGTGCACAATTCTTCAGGGGATGACTTAGAATCAAAAACTGGGTAAAGGAAAAAAAATAGATTTTTCTTTTTATCAAAATGTTTTTTTTTTAAGTAAATATAGGCAGGATTTTGCACTACTTACCAATGACGGTATATATGTAAGCTATAATACAAATACAATAACACAGTAAAGTCAAGCTGATTTGATGGTAGAAACGAAATGCTAGGAATGAATTACAGTATACAGATAGTATTACTGAAATATCGACTATAGTTATGTAATAATTAACTGTCCATTTGGGTACGCGTTCGCCTTTTAAGCAACGAGTATTGGGTTGCTATCACGGTGGAAACATAAGTTTTCTCCAAAAAGGAAATATGTGTTTCTGGTTCTGGGTGTGCTTGAGTCTGTGATGTTAATGTTTCCGGCACCCAAGCAACACAAGTCATCGAACTTAGTGTGGGGCTGTGAGTGTGAAAGCGTTTATCTAATACCTTTAAACGAGCAGTTCTTGTATAAATGTTTGTATAAATATAATTATAATCTGAATCTCGGAAGCGGCTCAACGATTTTCATGAAATTTTATATGCAGGGGGTTTCGGGGCGATAAATACATCTAGCTAA
This sequence comes from Lomographa bimaculata, assembly GCA_948107665.1. Taxonomy (NCBI): domain Eukaryota; kingdom Metazoa; phylum Arthropoda; class Insecta; order Lepidoptera; family Geometridae; genus Lomographa; species Lomographa bimaculata. Next base: position 8,596,945 of record OX403600.1, on the reverse strand, counting down.
GTTTGATTTTTGAAACTTCCATAGGTATATAGGATAAATACTTCCTACATACCTTTTTTTAGCTTCAATCTACGGGCCAATTGCCTATATTTCCTAATCCTAAACGAAAACTATATACAGCAAAGAACTAAGTTACCTACAAGACATCGAGCTTATAGGTAGCTTAAGTGCTCAAGCCCACTACCAGTCGGTAGCGTTCCCATCCTGGCGGCATTGCCTCTCTAAATTGCAATGCTAATACGTTGAGCCAAATAAGTTCCAGCATTTTGATCACGCGTCGCCTCAACCAGGCGCTCTGATAGATTTTTGAAAATAGAATGAGCTCCCGGTCCCCACGGACCCAGTGTCTCAACACCAAACGGCACAAACATGTAACCACTGCCAAGGTTTCCATATTTTCGCCGTTTGCGCTGTTCTGCCGAAGTTACATACCTTTAGTTTAGGTAATATCTCGGGACTTAATCGCGCTAAAAAACTATTTTTAGCGCGATTAAGTCCCGAGATATTACCTAAACTATGTGTTCGAATCGCGAAGGTTTAAAAATTACAATTACATACCTTTGTTTCCAATGAGAGTCTTTGTGTGGATTTCAAGTCCGTATATTCAAGTTACAAATTGCACAAATCCTCAAAAGCTTCCTTATTGAGCCTGTATATCTTTATAAAATTGTTCTCACTAATGTGTTCAAGTGGATTTCCAAGTATCGCTCTCATGCCAGCTTGAATGTTCTCTTGTTCGTGTCGTTCGTCTTCATACGCAGCTGCCTTCAACATTTTCCATGCTAAATAACTTTTTGCCGACATTATTTCGAAATAATAACGCCCAAAATTTTATAAACTTTCACCGAAAATTAATGGATCGAAAAATTGAAATTCTTGCACGCTTTATTTTACTAGTGAATTACTTACTACTATCGATAAGGTATTTTTCGATGACGTCTCTCAAATTTGTAACTCATTGTACCGAATTTCTAAAGCAACGGCTAAAAAACGATAATTCTCTCGGTTGTTTATCGGATACATTTCGGAGAGTCTGCCAAAGAACTGCACGATCTAGTTCCCCATCCCCGTTCTATCATTGGACTTGCAGACAAACTGCTAAGCGACACCGCTATATGGTGGAAATTACACAAATGCGCACGAAGCGTTTTGCCTCCACATTAATTGTGAAAACCACAAAGGAATGGAACTCCTTACCTAAGTCGGTGTTTCCTGATGAGTACAATATGGGAGTCTTCAAGTCGCGAGTGAATAGGTATCTTCTAGGCAAGCTTGGTCCATTGTCGACCACATCGTCGCTTACCATCAGGTGAGATGGTGGTCAAAAGTTTGCTTATCATGATAAAAAAAATCGATAGCGATTAGATTTTGATTGGTTTTTTACTTTGTTCTATACTGTCGATGTTTAGTTCATTATGTGACTGCTAGTAGCACTGTAAAAATTGTATAGAAATCTTTTACGCCATCGCTAGCGAGTACAATCGTTGAATACTCATGGTAAACATACAAACTCGGCTTAAATGCTACTGCTGGACTACTAGGACAAGCCAGAATGGAACGTTTGCTGCCTGGGTGAGAGAACTGGGTGCCAAGAAACGTGTAGAGCTCTGCAATGATGACTGCCGCGCTTTGGTGCAATATTGGTAATTTTCGTTCTTGTATGACAGATACTAGCAAAGTAAGCAATATGTTTGCATGCGTTCCCACTGTTTAGAGTTGTTATTTGTTATTGTTTAACAGGAACTAACCTGTAGGACATAATACGGTGAGTGAGGCAACTCATCACGAGGGCCTTTCAACTCATGCGGTCTAAATATTTATGTACCACTTTCCATCTCTCGGATGCAGTCAGAAAAGACAAAGAAGAGCCAGGGTATCACAAATATACTGTCAGTTGGTGGCTTTTATCTGGTCTAGCTTCATTATTATAGAAACTACAAACAAATAAAGATTACCATTAAGAAGAAATTCTGTCGCGTAGCACCAAACAATGTATTGATAGCTATCCTCGAGCCAGTCCCTGTCGTAAGACTAGCGTGCAGACCAAACCAATTAACCACTTATCAACAGCTGAGATACTGCTCTAAACTAAGAAGAACTAATAAATAATTCTTGCGTCTATAGACTTAAAATAACTAGACGTTCGCCGTGAACATAGATATCGCGCACACATTTTGCCCAATAGAGAAAAACTTTTGAGGTTAATTGCTCTTAACTTTTTTTCTTAAAAATAATTGTTTAATTTTATATTTAAGTACAAAATATAACGGATAGTATATGTAAGTTTCAGCTGTAAATGTGTAGCAGTTGAAATAGACCCCGGGACAAAATAGGTCTTAAAACAGTGACTTTGGTTGCCTACCAAATTGGTAATTTCCAACATATAATTTTTTAAACGGTTTCGTTCTCAACTTATTATTTTGCTTCATACTTACATGTATGAGTGCTCCCTTAATATTTTGATTTAAATCATTCTAATTGCCATTTTTAGCTTTGGATCATAGTTTTACATATTTCCTGAGGATTGGAAGCTATTCGCTTGCATGGTTTAGACGTGCTAAATGCCTCTGACAGACGGACGGACAAAGTGTTGAACCACCCAATTCAACTTAGAGCTCGTTTCGCTCGATCAATCAATAAAAGTGCCTTCATATCAGTTCTTTAGATGTATTTTGACATCAAGACTTCTAGGAATATTGTGATACTCAATACTCTTAGTGATTCTGACATGTGTACTCTCAATATGAAAATACACTTTTAGAGATCAAAATGCATGTACTTTTATCATATGTTTTATAGCCGCTATAAAACACATCAATATCTCTATTATTATATATGTCTACTAGCTCTACCCGGTATGTATTGCAATGTCACGTAAAGAAAAAAATGTTTTACCTCTTTCACATCTATGGTTGCCTAGTAATATAATACCAGACTTAACACTTTTTGCGATATTGTTCATACAAAAATACTAAACATTCTTCTGCTCTTAATATTTAAATGGTAAGATAGATTAAAATCCTTTAGACGGATTAGATTGATTTATTTAACTAACTACTCACCTATAAAAAAATATTGGTGAGATTACTTTATTACTTACTTATTAATTACTTGCGGTATCTTCACCTGTTGAGAAAAACTATATCTTATTTTAGAGGTAGTTTATTCACTCAGGTTGAGGCCGGCAATTCTTAGTCTCTTAAGAGGTGAATACTTCACAGAATCTGAATACTTTAGTTATTCTTTGTACTATTCTAAGTTGGTCAGTTGCCGAATACACATATCTTTCGGCTGCATGTATTTATCATCAAGAAACATTATCATTAGGTACATGTTATCAAACAGTTGACTTTCTCGAAGCAGGTGAAGACCACAGAGTACTTTGTACATACAGAAATAGAGGTCTCTCTCGGCAGGTAAAATAGGAAACACGATAGTACGCCATCTGTATTCGTTTTACGGAACTACTAAACTATCTACCTATAACCATATTATATCATAATATGTATAAGTACCTATATATATATACAATTTTCTATTTTGGGGATAAAATTGAATAACTAATTGTTAATCATTCATACTGTGAAATAGAAATAAAACCATGAGTTCATATAATTTTTGATTATAAGTTTATCCTTTATTATAGGCCTTTGAGAACATTTTTAAAATATTTGAGTCTTATATCTCGGTACAATAGAACACACAGTTATGCCACATTAGTACCCGGAGGAGAAATACTTAACACAACGTAATCAGCAAAAATAATTCACCATCCTAGAAGAACATATATAATACACTAAATTAATATCTACTTTAAAAACTACAGCGAAAACTTTTAATAACCGGCCAGCAATACAAAATCACTCGACACTCAACAGCCATCTTGGTTCAGTGCTGCCACCTGCCAGCCTGTTAAAATCTTTAATTGAAATAAGCGCCATCTTATACCGTTTTATGGAAGTAGCATATTACAATGCTGCAAAATCAAACAGTTATAAACCTTTACTAAGACTAATAGTTTTTGTGTTCAACCTAATTTAGTATGGTGGCAGCTATGTAGTTGCCGTGCAATTTTCAAGAAGATTGAGGAGCCTGGGTGAAGACATAAACAAATGAATATCTATAAGAGGTGAAACAGTAATTTATTTTAAGTTTCACTATCTCGATATGTGAAATAACAAATGTTACAAAATTTTATTTCACCAACTGGATACTTGTATAACCAAATTTGCGTGTCCAGTTGAGACTAAGCTGTAGATTTTAATTCATATCCTACAATCTAAGATGATATTTTACATTCGACTCCCAAGAGTTTTAGATTGTTATTTGATTATAATGTCCGCAAGGACGTTCAAATTGTCAAATGAAAAATGTTTTACAGGGAAAATATGGTAAGTAGATAGACCCCCGGATAGGTAAAAAAGACGTGTAAAAGATGCATGTACAGTAAAAAGGTTTGTAATCTATTTATTATGGATTTTAATATCAAAACTGTCTCAGTGGAATGTGAATATTTAAATTTATACATTCTTTGTTTTTTTTTATTTTCTCACAGCTTAACCTTTCTTAATTACCACCTATTTGTAGATCATTCACATTTCAGTCCTGTGCAAACAGATCTAGTTCCAGCTTAAATAAAATAAATTACAATCATTATCATAACAACACTGATGGCCATTATCACCAATCTTAGGAGAAGCCTAAATGCCTAAGCATTTAAGAGCTACCTATCACAAAAATACCTTTCAGTAACCTTAGGAGCTACCTAAGTTTAGAACACCTATTCATCGGTTTTAGGTAATTCCTAAATAGCTGTCATTTTTTGTACGGGCTTCGTAAGTAAGTTGATAGAACTTTATTTAAATACGTTTCACCTGAATCACCTTTATTTATGTGTATGTGAGTAAATGTGGTATCAATACTATCATTTTGTTTATAAAGTTAGAATGGAACAGACTAGAGATAATTTGGAAATACGAGGCCTAAATATTCTATTTATCTTTTTTGTTCGATTGTCTATACTAATATTATAAAGAGGTAAAGTTTGTTTGTTTGTTTGTTTGTTTGTTTGTTTGTATGTAAAAGGTAATCTCTGAAACTACTGATCCGATTTCAAAAATTCTTTCACCAATAGATAGCTACAATATCAGTGAGTGTCATAGGCTATGTTTTGTTGAGATAGAAGTTAGTTATCAGTTCGAAATAATAATATTCTTAAGACGAGTCGGAGAAAAATTTGCTAACTTTCCGCTTTATCGGCGTACGCTGACTAAACAGTTAGACATAGGTGAATACAATGTACAGCAAAAATGTTGGCCTTCATGAGTTTTACAAAAAAGTTCGCGACAGCATATATCTAACATGTATGTATAGCTCAGAAAAAATACTTTTCTTTGTTAAAAATCTGAAAAAAAAGCGGCCTATGTTTAATTGGCTTTTTGAGTCATTCAGTATTAATCCTTATCAAAATAAACTATTTCATCGTCTTACGTAGTTCATGTAGATACAATTTGCTTTTTACTGCATGTGATTTGGATAAATAGTCTATGAGAAATCGTGAAATTAGTTTCACGGGAGTCGTCCCGTGAACGGGACGGGTCAGAAATTTATCGACACGTACTACGTATTCCTGCACATAAAAATAGCGGCTTCTTTCGTTGCCTTTTTTTAAGTATTTAATATTATTCCTTATCAAAAAAACCTATTTCATCGGCTTACGTAGTTCACGTAGATGCAATTTGCTCTTCACTGCATATAATTTGGACCTATAGTCTAGGAGAAATCGTTAAGTTTATTTGAGGGTGAAAACGGTGGATCACAGAATGTAACAGTTACTGCGTAATCCGGCATACTTCTATGTTTTGAACCGACTTACATAAGAAGGAGGATATAAATTCGACTGTTTTTTTATGTTTAGTCGGTTATAACTTATCATTGAACTTTGAACTGCCCGCTGGAGTAGTTAGGTGGGCGTTTGCCTTTAAAGCACCGGGTTTGATTCCCGGTGGGAACACAGGTGTTTTTCCACGGGAATTTGTGTTTCTGGTTTTGAGTATGTTGTCAATGTTGTGTGAATCTTGGATGTTTACAGCCCCACGATACAAGTCATTGAACTTAGTGTGGGGTTGTGAATGTGAAAGCGTTTATGGGTATGTTTTTTAATATTTACTACCCAGCCGACGCCGGGCGGGTCGTTCCTGAACTTTGAACTGCTCGCTGGCGTAGATGGGTGTGCGTTCGCCTTCAAAGCAGCGGGTTTGATTCCCGGTGGTAATTTACCTAGAAGATTTCTCTCCACGGGAAATTTGTGTTCCTGGTTTTGAGTATGTTGTGAATGCTTTGTGAATCTTGGATGTTTACGGCCCCCCGATACAAGTCATTGAACTTAGTGTGGGGCTGTGAATGTGGAAGTGTTTATTTGTATATTTTTTAACCGGGCGACGCCGGGCGGGTCATCTTTTGAACGAACTATCTACTCGCGTAAATGAGTGCGCGTTTGCATTCAAAGCAGCGGGATCGATTCGCGGTGGTAACAGAAGTTTTCTCCCTACGGGAAATTTTTGTTTTTAATATGTTGTGAATCTTGGATGTTTACGGCCCCACGCTACAAGTCACTGAACTTAGTGTAGGGCTGTGAACGTGGAAGTGTTTATGTGTAGATTTTTTAATCGGGCGACGCAGGGTGGGGAATCTTTGAACTTTGAACTACCCACTGGGTAGATGAGTGCGCGTTCGTCTTCAAAGCAGCGGATTCGAATCTCTGTGGGAACACAATAACAAAACTTTTTTCCCCACGGGAAGTTTATGTTTCTGGTTCTGGGTATGACGTGAATGTTGTGTGTGTGGTGTTAATTGTTAACAGCGCCACGACGCAACTTATAGTACTTTTAGAGTGGGGCTGTGAGTGTGAAAGCGTTTATGTGTAAGCTTTTGTTTACCCGGGCGACGCCGGGCGGGTCAGCTAGTCACTTATAAAGTCAAAAACTTCTAAATTATGTGGTAAGTAAAATTTTCAACTAATACACTCCTTTGCTCAGTAATAAGTGAGTGATATGATACTTACGATAAACATTGTATGAAGACAATACAAAAAATGTGTTTTTTAAATAAAAGCCTTTTATATCTAATATTTAAACAAGATGGTTTTGACTAGTCATTTGATATGTTGCCAGAATATTACCTACGTGTTTACTTTGATGTAATAAAAGACGGTAATTTTAATTAATTATAATTTATTTTTTACTATTTGCTCATGCCAATGTTTGCGATGCAATTTTAATCCACAGAGGTCCGGATAGATTTTATCTTTCAATCTCTAAACACGGTTTAAGTTATTGACGCCTGAATTGAAGTTCAGGTTTAAGTTGTCCAGGTTCACGTTGGAGTCTACCAGGTAATTGTTGGAGCCAATCAGTGTCATGTCTACCATGTTGTAGTTTCTCAACACATACTTGTTCCAGCGAGTTTTCATATCACATACTTGCTTCTTGTGGAAGATGGCGACATCAAGGAATTTCATGTTCGGAGTGAAGAATTTTGTAACCTCAATCGGCCTGTCCAGAGGGAAACCAAGAGGCAACTTGTCAAGAAGCACAGTTGATCTGAAGTCAACTACGAGGTCCTTGCGATTCTGATCAAGAATGCCCAAGTCAATGTTGTCGACCAGTCTCAAGGGAGTCACGATAACGTACAGCAACATATCAAGACCGCCAACATTACCCTTAGGTAGCAGGAGCCTGGTAGGGAATCCAGTGTTAACGTTCCTAAGATCTTTGATAAGCAGGTCTCTGATGTCAGTGATAGTATCAATCTTCTTCCACAAGTCACGGGTGAAAATACGATCGCGAACCAAATTGTGCATATCTACTGAGTTCCTTACAATGACGTTCTTTCCAGTGTTGAGTTTGTATAAGAAAGAGTCCAGTTCAACAAAGTTCAAGCGGTTGATGTTGATGTCGAGAAGTCGGCCAAGATTGTCCGTCTTTGGTCCAAGGAAGATCCTGACAACTGAGTCAACAGCTTTGTCAGATACAACGTCAAGGTTGATCGTGAACGGTTGGTGATTCAGGCGGCGTTTCCTGACCATGATAGTCAAGTCAGAGTGTGTCTTCTTCAGTTCTTCCTCTGTTAGAATTACGCCGTTGGTTATGTCCATGAAGTAGTCATCGAAGTAAGTGACGAGTTTGTCTACAACAATGTTCTCAATTTTGACTCCGGGGAAGTAAAGTTCCTCCCTAGTGTAGCAAGGTAGACGCTTCTTGAAGAGGAAGACCAAATCAATTAGACGTTTCTGCAGCTGGTAGAAAACAGGGTCGCGAAGAGCAGTCTGGTAGCTGTCCAAAATCGATGGCACGACGAAGTACCTATAACAATTTAAATTCTTTAAATAAGTATTTCATATTGGTAACTCTTTAACACAAAGACATGTTCTTACATGTACTTTAGAAAATATTGTTATTTAAAACATGTAACTAGGCAAATACTTATGTCTACTTTGCACGGACCAGAAACTTAAGCACACCACGGTATTTCAATAGCTATTAGAGCTAGTCCCTTCCAAGGTAAAAATCCAATTAGTTCAAGCCGTTAAATTTTGAGTTGAACTTAATGGAATAGATCTGGGTCCAATGCGCTTATCAACGTCAACCACGTCTCTTAATAATAAGAAATATACCATATTTAATAAGATGAATATTGGCTAAAACTAAGTAGTAACTAAAATGCTGGGTTGTATTTGGGGCAGAGGATAAGCCTTGCTATACATCGTGGTAATGCAGCAAGCATTTTGGGAACTTTGCCGAACATTAAAGATCGTCTACATTTTTTATTATAACTTGAATATTTATAATTGTAAAACTAGGTTGTAGTTACTAGATATACAATTTTATAAGGTTTTTACATGTTACATACTGAAAGAAGGTAATGGCGATGTAAAAAATAACTGGACTACATTATCACTTACCGTTTCATGACATTAGAAATCAAACAAACAACAGAGTACGAAGGTTAAATACTACAAACATACATACCTGTCAGAAACCAGAGTGTTGAGGCCAAGTACCGATTTCATAATGATGAGTAGGTAGCGGTAAGCTTCAACTCGGTTGATGTCATATTCTGTCTTCTGGATCTTGCCAAAGATCAGTTTTCCAAGAGTTTCAACATCTTCTGGCTTGGTCAGTTCTAGTCTAAGGCCATTGATCTACGAAATTAATATAAATTTTAATGAAACTGTAACATAAATATTCCGTTAACGTACTTCACTGCAATAAAGTTAAACTTACCTCAATGTAACCCTTTACAATAGCTTCTCTGATGATTGTTTCATATGTCTCAACTAGATTGATAACGGTGACGTCATTGTCTTGAACAATCACTTGGTTGTTCAGCCTCATCGGGATTTGAACACCATTGTGCAGCTGCATCCATGGCCAGTATCCCTTCCTAATAGGTCTGTTCCATGACAGGGTTGTAATGCTACCAAGTCCGTTTGACAAACGCTCGAGGTAGTACCTGGCGAGGATTTGTTGGTAGACGTACAAAGTGAGTTCAAAGCGCCTGATTTTCAGCTTGTCGAAGAGGGTGCTCTTCATCCAGAATGGATAGTCCACGTGGAAGTAGTAGTAATAAGTGTTGAGATCAATATCTTCAGTAAAGTATCTGAGCTTGTCCTCGTCATTCAGGTTAACACGGGTATCGAATACGTTCTCATCAATAATGAAAACTCCCTTGTCAGTCTTCTTGATTCCGTAGAAGTCGCACAGTTTTAGGTCAAGCAGGCCCTTCTTCATTTTAATCAAATATGCTTTTTGTATGACATCAGCTCGGACAAAGTAGTAAGGATAGATTTCATAAGGAGGTGGAAGGATGATTCCTTTGCAATCCTCACGGTGTCTGACTGCTACGGTCAGGGCGTAGACGAACATGCCTTCGTTCAGGTAGAGACGCATCCAGCACGCGGTCTTAATGAAGGTAGTAAAGTCCTTGGCATAGTACAGCAAATGGAACATTTTGATAACCTCCTGCAGTTGGCGGTCAACGTGGAGGGTGAAAATCTCCCCACGGGGCAAAACGCCGACCTTCAGACTGTTGACGAAGTCCTTGACGACATCGGTTTTCTGTAATAATAAAATACAAAGTTTACCACCACTGCAGAAAACTTTTAGGTTTACTTTCAAAAAAAGCAATTTAAAAAAAAGGTTAACATACGATGTATAAATCAACGTTGTCTTCAATTTTGAAATTTTTGCCGATGTCTTCGATGTCCTTGTACATAACCGGTTGCAAAACATGGTTCAGCAACTTCAAAATGAAGATTTGTCTCTGTTTGATGTCCATTGTCACTGTAAAAGTATATAACGTAATAGGTTTTAGAAATATTTAGGTACACATAACAACCATTATAAATTATTAGCCGTGCTCCGCGGCTTTGCTTACTATTATCAAGGTAAAAAGTAAGGTATAAACTATTTACATTCCAAATTTCATCCAAATCTATTCAGCCGTTTAAGCGTGAAGAGGGAACAAACATATTTGCACACTTCGACACATACTTTCGGATTTATAATATTTTTAGAACATTTCAAAATAAAAAAGAGACTCATTGGAGATCCTATCATTACGCAGTACAAATACAATTAGTGAAAGATATAGAAAGAATAATAAAAATGTGACTTAAGCTGTACAGTACGCTCAAAATACAAAGTTATTTGCTTGAAATGAACAACAGATATAGATACAGTCATGGAACGATGAATGGCTTGTTATGCCTACTAGCAAAAGCTTCCATTAAAAGAAGAGAGTTTGTGTGTCAGTAAGTACGTCTGTTTGACACGAGAAATCTCTTTAGCGGCGGGACGGATTTGAATGCAATTTGCTATGTAGATAGATAGTCTTAAGATTAGACTCTAAACTGTCTATGCATGAAACTGCACAGGATTTGAAGTCGAAATTGCACACTAGGTTTCATGTAAAATTCGCGGGAATACCAAATTCAAGCATGAACAGGAGAAAAAAAAGTCTTACCCGTGTTGATCGTGGTGTCATCCAGCACAGGAGTGGCCATGGCCACGGAGGCCAGGCCCAATACCAGTAGGAAAGCCTTCATCGTGCAGCCAGCTCACTGTGAGTCCAACTGTGCTCTACCGAAGCTTACTCCTCTTTTTATACCCTTGATATGCTGCTAGGTAATATTATTATTAATAATAAACAATTTCTTTCGAGATAGCAAAAGAAAGGGCAATGTATCTATGTTACAATGTAATGAAGTAAAGATAATGTAGTATAACTGAGGTCAACATTTTGTTTATGCAAATGGATATATTTTTTCTTTGTCGAGTGGAGCATGAGTACTTTTATTAGATCACCTAAAGAATAGGTATACCATACATGTAATAAAAGCTTGCAATTTAGAAGGTATGATACTCTTGCCATTTAGTGGAAAAAAATAGACTTGGGCATAATTTAATAGGTTTTAAAAAAGTATACATTTCAGGAACTACTTAGTAAATTATATAAAACTAAACATGATTTAAAGACATGTGTAAGAGTGTAAATATATATGTGTAAGAACAGATTTCATTTGAATTGTATCCCAGATGAGGAGATCTATACAAATAATTAAGAAATTTCAGGCCAACGTCTGTACATTATACATATTGAAGAAAAACGAATGAGTGTCTTTATTTAATTAGAGCAACAGAAGCCGAAACAATTTTTATTTTTATTGTCTGTTTTGTACACGCATCACGCAAAAACTACAGCATGGGATTGCAGCTTACACCTATGTATTGCTAGAGGTCTAACTCAAAATACAGGCTTCTTGTAACCGCAGGCAAATATCTTATTCACACTGTTTTAATTAAAAGTCAAAATAAGATAAAGGCGTTCATACTCACAATTTACCTTCCCAAAGGACATTTGCGCTTCTGTCTCTGGGTGTGATTGTGTATGATGTAAATGTTTTTTGCAACCACCATACAAATCTTTGTTTTTAGTGTGGAGCTGTGAACGTGAAAGCTTTTGTTTTGTTTCAAATGTTCAATCGACATATCAAGACGTTCAGATAACGCAGATAATGTCAATTATCAGATATACCTCATCTTCAAACAATACAACAACTAGACACGTTCAAAATGTTTCGATAGTCTGTTCTATACATTTCTCCTTGAATAGACTTAACACACATCTGACATGAATGGTTTACTTAGACAACAAGTATTTTGGTAACAGTTATTATATAAATACACAAGAATATATCATTTGGTTCTATGTAGGTAACATATCATTTTCAAATAAATTCTCTGGGTGTAGCTTAAGATTTTTGGAAGGTTAAATTTCCAATACCTCCTGCGAATCATGAGGCTGGAGAGATAAAACTCAGTCCACAAACAAGATGGTTCGACCTACGAGTTCTATTGGAGTGGTAACATCCCTTTGTCGAACAGTTGAATAGCAGGCTGCACAAAGGACTGGTTCTGCCTAACCGTAATCAGTATGTTTGTATCATGTTTCGACAGATTTACTTCAGAGCCAGTAATTTTAGGTATATTGGTAGATCTTTTATAAAGCTAACGTGTTTACCATTCTCGTCCACATCAGCACTTACTATCAGGTGAGATAATGTTCAAACAAAAGACCACCACCAGAATGAGATTTTTTAAATTTACCAGAAATTAAAAAAATCTCATATTTGGAAAATAAGACAAACTAACGACCGTTACTCATTTCATTTGATATGTCTCCAGTTCGCATCTACATTTATGTACCTTCTAGGCAAGCATGCCCAATCTTCGACCGCATCGTCACTTTCCATCAGGTGAGATTTTCAAAAGCTTGGTTATCCAACATAAAAAAAAACATTTATCATGAGTACAGCGATGAAGCCAAAAATCCAAATCTATAACAAACAGGTATGTTTTGAACAAGCATGCTACATTATTGTGCTCAGCAGTGACTTATGACACACTAGCCGTGCCCCGCGGCTTCGCCCGCTATTATCAAGTTAAAAAGTAGCCTATGTGTTAATCCTAGGTATAATCTATGTACATTCCAAATTTCATCCAAATCCGTTCAGCCGTTAAAGCGTGAAGAGGGAACAAACATACACACTTATACACAAACTTTCGGATTTATAATATTAGTAGGATTAGTAGGATAGTCTGTAAGCAGCTATAAATAAATTAGCATTTCAGAAACAAGCTGTTAGATCTTAATTTACTATATCAATTAGTCAGCTAAGTTGCTAATAAACACATCTATTGTCTGGAAGATAAAATCTTTGTACGTGTTTTTTCTCTGATAGGCCTGGGTTAACGAGTATCTCACTTAATGGTAAGTAATGATGTGATCAAGAGTGGTAATCACGCTTAGCTGAATTACTCTATTTAAAGAACAACTGCCACAAATATTACTAGGTGTTTGGGTAACAGTTTTTAGGGTTCCGTACCCAAAGGGTAAAAACGGGACCCTATTACTGAGACTTCACTGTCCGTCCGTTCGTCCGTCCGTCCGTCCGTTCGTCCATCTGTCACTAGGCTGTATCTCAAGAACGGTGATAGCTAGACTTGAAATTTTCACAGATGATCTATTTCTATTGCCGCTATAACAACAAATACAATAAAAATAAAATAAAATAAATATTTAAGGGGGGCTCCTATACAACAAACTTGATTTTTTATAGATAATGGTACGAAACCCTTCGTGCGCGAGTCCGACTCGCACTTGGCCGGTTTTATTCCATAGTACCTAAGATTCACTTATAAAGGTGCGCGCGGTGCATCACGTTTAATGTAGTCCGTAAACTTAATTGTGTGTGTACAGAGACCATAGATTGGAAGTTTTTTGTTCGTACACCCTTAAATACCATATAACAACGGATTTATTTAGAGCTACACACTAAAATTGCTCTATATATTTGACTATTACATTTTGTACAGGGGCAAGCTTGAGTCATTACAAATTCACACTCGCACTAATTTCAATTACTTGTAACCTGGATGCTGGAAACATTTACATCACACAATCACACCCAAAACCAAAAGCAAATATTTCCATTAGGTAGGAAAATTGTGCTCCTGCTGGAAATCGAATCCAGGACTCTGCCAGCTGGGTTGTAAAATTTCCCTGCCACAATGGATTTCATTAGGATGCTACCTTCACTGTAAGGTCACGATCGTCGTAAGGTTCTAAACCGCAACTGCCATGGTTAGCCTTCATTTGTCTATGTCGATGGAGTTATCAAATCACGCAGATTTCGTGCATACTATTACGAAGTGATTGACTTCCATTATTACTGCTCGTTACTACGAACTGCTCGTAATTTAGTTGGATGCGTAACCTGGCGTTACTTTATCGGGTTCAATTCCCGGCGGGTACACAAGTTTTCTCCCCAAGAAATATTTGTGTGTCTGGTTTTGGTTGTAATTGTGTGTGTGATGTGAACGTTTCCGGCACCTTCGACGCCATCGAAATTAGTGGAGCTGTGAGTGTAAAATTACAATTCCTAGTTTTTATTATGATACTTTTATTGCGTTTTGTATATTGTTTTCAGAGCACGGATGATAGTTACCAACTCGACAAATTATAACTGACCTTCCAGACTATTTATTATCTAGAGGACTTAACGTTAAAACAAAATATATTCACGATTATTTTTGTGTACATTTAAAATGTTACGTATCATGATAATATTTACAAATACAAATAATTCAGTAATATAAACAATCTTACATTGTTATTTTAGGTATTTATTTTTATTCAAATTATAGTTTTTAAGATTTTCAATGTACTTTTCATTAACTATGATTGTAATAGAGATCTTTGTTCTTGTTATGTATAGACAAATTTAGATTGATAAGTTGATTACTGTTCCAATATTAGATATTATGTTATATTTGATATTTCTGAAATGCACTATGGTATCTACGGGCCAATTGCCTACATTTCCTAAAACTATATATAGCAAAGAACTAAGTTACCTACAAAATATCGAGCTTATAGGTAACTCTAGCCCACTACCAGTGAGTAGCTTTCCCAGAATACTGGGATCATTTCCATATAGGTATTCACTATGAGTCGAAATAAAATATTTTATTTCTTTTTCTTCTTTGCGAAAAGTACCTATAAATACCGTAAATCAAAGAGAGCACCATTTCATATGGTAAGACATGGTGCGTTTGACACCGGAGCACCGTCGAGTGGAATACATAATTTCACTCATGATTTGAAGAAGTCTTCAAGTCAAAAGTTCATAGATATATTCTATAAAGACATGCTACATCTTCAGCCCCATCATCTTGCCCAGTAGACAAATGCTTGCCTATCATTAGCGTCACGGTAGTTGCAATTAGAGTTCGTGTTATGTTCAATCCTTTGTCAAATGTGAAAACTAATTAAAGGGGTGCAAAAAGCATCCCAGGCGATAATTTGATGCCTTAGTAGGTGTCAATGGTGGGATGTAATTGCATGATGTCATGCAACATTGGTCCTTATTTGCACCGAATATTCAGGGCTAAAATCATTCAGATATGTCAGTGCCGTAAAAATGCAAAATAAAACATTTAGGCACATTATCTGATATTTGTTTAACGGGTTTTAACTGTTTAACTAACGGGTTTTGTAAGGTGGATATCGTAGAAAACTGTCAAAAATATTAACTGGATTTTCAGCTTAGATTTTAGAAGCGCTTTACAAAAAGCAACTTATTTTTTTTATAAAAAGCAAACTATTTATAACATCCATAGAAGATGTAAGACGAATTCGATATCAGTATCGGCAGTGGATTCTTCTATACATAACTATTATTCTGATAATTCATATTATGCCGATCTGTAGGTACCTCTGTCTCCTTGTGACTTAAATTGAGGATTTTGTTTCACTGTTGTATGATACTTACTTGGTGCTCGCCTGGCTACTGTATTACAGTAGTAGTTTTTTAATTTTTAGAAAAAGACTCAGTAATAATCTGTTAGTTTAGTTCACAGCTAACCAATTAACATAACATATTATCTGTAAGTACTATTAGTTAGTATTTCTATACATATAGGTCATGCATATGCATATGAACTGCCTAGGTTTGATTCCCGATGAAAACAAAAGGTCAATTTGTGTTTCTGGTTTTGTATGTGATTTATGGTTGAACGATCCACGCTTTTCAACTTAGTCTATAGTGAGCGTGTGAAAGCGTCTGTTTGTTTGTTACTAAGTTGGTTGAAAGGTAATCTCCATATCCGGACTTAATACATAAATTTAAACGAAAGGCTCGTAAGCACGTTCCTTTGTTGATCAGGCGATCAATCTTTACCTGAACGCGGCTTAGATATCGGATAGGAGTACGATGTTTGTCGTTACACAGCACTTTACCTGGCCTGGTTTTATTAAGGGTGCTGTAAATCTGTATATTTTATATACTTCAGACCAAACGGAACTTTGATGCGAGTACGCTTGTATCTTCGAAAAAAATGCATGAAAGTTAATAAAATATCAAAATATTGACTTTATCACGGATTAGAGACTATATTTTCTAAATGTTGTAGAAGTTGTTCACGACACAAGATTAATGTCAATTGAAAGAAAAATAGATATAGATAAAGCAAATTCAAAAAAAGCACAAAAACATGTGAAAAAAATATAGAGCAAAATTCATTCCATTCTGAAAAATTGATGCAAAAACTTGGTAAAAAAAGAGTGTTATATCGTTAATATCGGGATGGCGATTTTTGATGAGACTGCACTTAAGTTTTTAAGCTTTCGTTACATCCACTTTCAAAGCAAAATCTCTCTCTTCGGCGCTTCTTGTGGTTTAAAATCCTACCTAATCCTGGCTTGAGGTTCCGGTGAGAGTAACAACGTGAAGAAAACTACGCTGGCAGGGCTATCCCATGGCTAGCATACCAAGCTACTCTGTACCGTATCCAGGATTTAGTTGTAGTTCATCATTCTCAAGCAAAACAATCAGTCGCCAAGCACTAAATCAGCAGCAACTCTTGAGCGCTAGTCAGATTGTAAGCTATTTTGTTACAAGAAAAGCTGGTTGACAAAAAACTTGTGTGGGTGGAGAATTGTTATCTACTCCTTGATCTAATTTCACGCCTCAAAATGTCTCCGATAGATGTTTTACAGATAACTTTACGAACATTTTTACGGTGTCGTTTCGTAACTTGAGATCTAAGTAATTACTTAAAGAGAGTGGTTTCCAACCATTAAATCTGTAAGTCGGTCGTTTATAACATCAACTTCCTTTGAACCGATTCCAGTAAAGAGAAAGGTTTTAATTCGATATGGCACCTATCGATGAATTAATTAATGTTTTTAATTATCTATTTTTTTTATTAAGATTAGACTATACTTACGTTAAAACGGTAATTTATACTACGAAACTGCCCGTTGGCTTAGTTGCTTAAGCAAAAGGTATCAGGTTCGATTCTTGTTGAAAAAATAAGTTTTCTCCACAAGGGAAATATGTCTTTCTGGTTCTTGGCTCACAACATACACAATTACTTGTTGTGATATGAATGTTTACGGTACCCATGGCATCGAACTTAGTGTAACGTTGTGAGTGTGAAAGCGTTTATGTTTATGTTAGAGTTGCGTCCCGAAATAGAACAAAAACATTCTACTCTCAAGTTCTTTTCAACGTTAACCTACACTGATTAATAAACTTTAAATACTTACCTGAGTCGGTGTTTTCTAATGAGTACAATATGGGTGTCTTCAAGTCGCGAGTGAATATGTATCTTCTAGGCAAGCTTGCTCCATCTTCGACCACATCGTCGCTTACCATCAAAAGTTTGCCGTTCATGAATAAAAAAGAAAAAAAATCTTGAAAAAGTTTTTTTAAATCACGCTTTTACCAGTTTTTAATAATAAAAAAAATTCAAAAACTAATAATGATGATAAGTGATAATCTAATAATCTCAAAGTTAATTATTCAAAGTTTTTTATACGTATGGAATGAAAGAGTTCCAAAATACCATCTAATTATATGCACATTGACATAAATCATATTTTTACTTTAAACTATTGAAAGTAATTTTTTACTAGTACTCAGGTTTTAATCAATAGTCTTGTGTTTCATAAATACTGGGTAAGTTTGCTATTGTGAAAAAATAGCTTTATCTTCCGAAACCAAACTTGTATAACATTTTACAGCACTTCTGAAAATCATTTTTTGGTTTGCGTCATAGGTATACATATGATGTGAAAATTTTAATGAGTTAGCTTACTTCCGAAATTAAAAGCTTTTGACAGACGGTCATAGAAAGACCTCGCTTCACTGGCACTGGTTTAGACAAATTAAATCTAGCATAAAACCTTCACATATTATGTTGTTTCATCGAAATTTTGTATCTCATTTCTGAAAACTAATTACTGTAACATATATTCTATTTTACTAAAATAACGAACCGAACAAGAAAAAAACATTTGTTCAAAATTTCAACAGTATTGGAACTGAATCTAAATATATATAATTCAAAGGTGACTGACTGACTGACATAGTGATCTATCAACGCACAGCCCAAACCACTGGACGGATCGGGCTGAAATTTGTCATGCAGGTAGATGTTATGACGTAGGCATCTGCTAAGAAAGGATTTTGATTAATTCTACCCCCAAGGGGATAAAATAGGGATGAAAAATTGTATGAAACTTTGTCAATTTTAAAATAATACTTCTTAACGCGAGCGAAGCCGCGGGCAAAAGCTAGTGTTAAATAAAAATCTACTAGCTGTACTCCTCTCAGACAGACCTCGAGGGTTTTGATTCTACATGTTTCGTTTTCAGACGTTATATATTATAAATGGACTGGTTTATATCGTAGTAGAATAATAGAGATATTCTGTAGTGGTTTGACTCTTTTACAGAGTCCGTCTGGGGCAGTACCACATTATTTCTAGACATTCAACAGATAAGCAGTAGTGTGCAAACATTACTGTATTCCGGATTGAAGGGAAACGTTTCCATTGTAGTGTAATTACAGGCTTAAAGAGATTTAACATCTAATATCACGGGGTTATGAGTGCAGTGCTTTGCCGCGCAGGATTTTGACTTATATAAGTTTAAGACTTCACTGATGTTTAATAAGCAAGCGTGATGTTTACCATTAGGCTTATCCCTCAATTACATAAAAAATAATAAAAATTCTTAAGCGGAGTCGCTTATCAATACTACTCAGTGATAATCTAATAATCTCAAAGTTAATTATTGTACTAAGTATTTTCTCTCTTTTATTTTTTACTTATATTGGGTACTTTTCGTAGATTCAAATATGATAAATAACATGGTGTCACGTATTATGTATTATGTACACCATTATTATTTCATTGCTCATTAACTAAGTACTCTCTTTATAGTTAATTGAAAATAAAATCATACCTACCCACTATTATATTAAATTAATTAATTTATGATGTTCTTGCTTATGTTAAGTAATTTTAATTGGAAGAAACCGAATCTCACAACATAGGCTTGCCTAGTATCAGATACAGTGGTCAATGTAATAATGACTGTTGCTGACATCGTGAACCAATTCCTGAGTGTCCTCGAATAAGTGATCTAAGAGTTTTTTAACAATAAATGTTATTGTGATAAATATAATAGTAATGATGAAGCTAAGAAGTCACTCGCCTGATGGATATCGTCAAGCTGGTCTATATATCTTATAGTTCAAAATGTTTGAATTCTGGAGTTTAAAATCCTGCACGGCAATGAACTTCGCTCGTCACCCTGAGATATTAGATTTTAAATTACTTTATCTCGTGAAATTTTACCTTAATTCAATTAAGTTACGTTTGCACTACTTTTTAGCGGTTGAATTACTGACAATGGTACGGTAGGTACCCCAAGCGTAATCAGCAAGAGAGTTTTAACACTACAAACATTATTCTTATTTGAAAATTAATCCTCATATTAAATTAAATGCAAGCAATGCTTAAAAAAACCGACTTCACCGCTTTATCTTCGGACTTTGTTCAGATTAGATGTACTAAAAACCTATTATTGAAGATATTTCAAGAAATACTGATCAGATCTTGATCAAATTTAAATGGGACCAATTGAAAAGCAACATCTTTCAAACAAAAAAAAAATCAAAATCGGTTTACGTGGAACGAAGTTATGAGGTAACAAACATTAAAAAAAAAACATTTGACTTGAGTACCTCCTCCTTGAAGTCGATAACTAGTCCATACTCTAATCCCCCGAAGACAAGATAACTGTTGTTGACAGTGACTTTCGTTGTTTATTTAAATTGTTATTATTTAAATATTACTTACATTTCAATTTCATGTCAATATGCTACAAACTTCAGTATTCATTTAAGCTCTAAATTTAATTTTCAGCAATTTTCGAAGGCCCTAATAATAATTGGTCGTAAGAGCTCTCAATTACCATCCATTCATTAATTTTTTAATTGCGTTACAAGGCCTTTTCGGTTTCAACATTTTATTAAAAAATTCTATTGAAGTAAAATACTTCATGCGTGTTTCAAAGTCTTTTCTTATAACTACATACACTTATACAAGTATAATTGTAAACATTGCTTTTACTATGAGAGTTATTCTTACAGTCACCTTAGGGAGTGTGGCCTTCATTTCGTATAATCTCTTTCCATATCAATTTTATTGGCATAGAATTCACTTAGGATAATACAATTCAAATACAACTACCCAAAGCATTAGTGTCAAACATAATTTTTCTTTAGGCATAAATATTTTAAAGTGAAAACTTCTTTAGCGGCATTGTGCATGTTTTTGGGATGGGTAAACAATTTTAAACTCGCGTGAGGACACGTGACCTGATCGACAATTCGTAAGGGAGGAGAGGAAGTAATATCCTACTCTTTTTCTACCGCGTGGCGAAAATGTATGCCTGCTCCCGCTGTTTACAACGTTAATGTTCAAGTTTTCATTTCAAGCTGTTGTTTTTTTTATAGGCAATAACATAATGTAACTCATAACATTTCTCATACAGTATATGAATGCATAATTAAGTTTGATAAGTGTATAAAAACAATGTCTGGGAAAATATATTATCAAGCAAGAAATCTTTATTCCAATATCATTTAAGAGGCCAGCGTTTGATCAGATATCTCACTTGATGAAAAGTATATGTATCAAATAACATATAAAAGCGATCAGCTAAGAAAAAATTACATACTTATGGAAGTCGCAAATTGTTATCGAAAGGTTATTACCACATACAAGACATGAACATTGTTACCTACGTACACCTACGCAGTCACTGATTTTCAAACAACCATTACAATTTGACTCTTAACTAGCATGGAATAGGGCTGCAAATGATAGTACGTATCATGATTTTCATGTAACAAAACGTTTGCTACCATAAAAGCTTACGTATAACATGACAAACTTGTTTTGTCAATTGGTCTGTAGGTTTGTGAAGAGACGCTGTGAAAACTACCTAAACAATTAAAATTGCTAGGTATCACTAAATTGTATTGTATTTTAAAATTATTTGTCAGTTTGGCTTGCGTAGGTAAAATATCATTCAATGCTCCTGCACTGAAGCATAAATGATGTATAAAATCATTCGTCATAATTTTTCTATTTTATATTTAGTGCCATCTTGGACTAAAATCAGCACCAACATTTTAAAGAAATAATACTTTACAAAGTTTTTAAAATTGACCACTAGTTGTAAATAAAAAAGGACTAAAAAGTTATATAAACAGAGAACTGGTCAAGGCGAATCAAACTAGCCCAAATTCGATGGGTTCCTCTTGTTTAGTTTAGAAGTTCCTGTAGCTATCTTCCGTCTCCATCATCAAACCAGCTTCATGCTATCATATCATTGTATTTGTTGTTTATTGTATTGTCACCGAAGATACATAAACCCTAATAATATTATAAATCCGAAAGTGTTTAAGTGTGTAAGTATGTTTGTTCCGTCTTCACGCTTTAACGGCTGAACGGATTTGCATGAAATTTGGAATGTATATATATATATATATATATATATATATATAGCTTATACCTAGGATTAACACATAGGCTACTTTTAAACTTGATAATTACGGGCGAAGTCGCGGGGCACGGCTAGTACACATTAATATGTATGCAATCAGACATGGGGAAGTGGGTCTAATTTAACTTGCAAGATTGGAATATTACAAACCAACAGATAGGTGAAACTAGATACAAGATCTACTATGAGACAAGTTTGTAAAACTTTGAAATCTATCATTGCTAATAAGATTTCAGCAGGCGTTTTTATTAGCCACGACTAACTACTTAATTATTGTAATATTATATGCCTGATTATAGAGATAAAGATGCAAATAAATATTTCAGTGCTAAACCACGGGAGACGACTAGTCAAGCATAAGAGTAAAAGTACGCATTCCGTTCACAAATTGAATTCCAATTTGGAGATAAGTACTTTTTTATCCCGTTTTGACGGAACATTGTGGCTGTTATGTGTGTCCTGATTTTTTTATTTAATGCCATATCGATATTACACCACACACAGATCGTGAAAAATATTTTATTACTTGTACCAGATTTACATTTTAAATATAGTACTAAACTTTTTTAAATTGCAGAGTTCACGGCTTTTGCATCGACTTTTTTAAGTTTCTTCACTAGACTCTACAGTTAACTTCTTTGCAAGTTTTTCATCCGTAGAAAATTTCTTCATCGTTACGAAATTTAGATTTCAGAACTTTAAACTCTAATAGAAAATTGTGCAGCGTACGGTTAGTTACTACGGTAGTATTTATTTACAGTAATTGACCAAAACTTATTAAGGCAAAATAAAATTACAAACATACTAATTTGAATGCCGCATATCTGATACTATACGAATCTTTGTCCTGACATGATGATTCACTGACTGACTGACTGGCTGACTTAGAGACTTCGCACAGCCTTAACCGCTGGTCGTAGAGACTTGAAATTTGGAGGGTACATTTGTCTTAATACGTATAGTTGTACTAAAAATAGATTATTTGGTATATTAAAAAATGGTTTCAATCATGAAATTTCCGTAAATTTCATCATTAAGTCCGCATTCAAGAAAATTATAAGATTCATTGAAATAAAATTATAAAACTTAATAAAGTGCTGATAAATGTACGAATAATCGTATAAATTTTATCAAATAATATAATAAAATTGTATGATAATAAAATGTTAAAATAATGTTTTTTTTTTGTTTATCACAAGTACTCTTTTGCCGTCTTATTAGATCATTATAATTTAACATATGATTGCAAAATATTAAGCGAGACGCCTCCAAAGATAAACAAATTCTCTAAACTATTTTCATAGATTATCATCAAGTCACTGCTCTAGTAAAACACATTATTTTTACTTCGTGAACGTGCTTTTGCTGTACAAATCCACTTTATTTTCAAATAAACTACGCTGAAACTTTGCTGATATTCATGTTGAACTAATCTTTTCACAAGGCAATTTGTTTTACAGATAAGCTAGTAAAATATTTAACATAATGCTTAATAAGTTCTAAATTAAGATTGCCGTTTGTATTCAACGAATGGTTACTTACTTTTGTGATTTTGAATGAAAATCTATTAAAAAATATACCCATTACCGTAAATTACGCTTTTTAATAGTAACGTTAGCATTTTTACGCAAGACATCTAATTGGAACCACTTTTCTCTAACAAGCAACATACACTCCGAATTTCAAGTTTCTACCTTTTTTTTGTTTTTTTTTATTTGTGACAGGCTACTGTTTGACCACTATCTCACCTGATGGTAAGTGACGATGTGATCGAAGCTGGTAAACACACTAGACCTGGAATACGCAGGCTCTCAAGGATAACTGCCGGAACACCGTATTTGGCTTGGCGGCAGACTTTCAACTTGATGGTGGTAAGCTACTTTGATAGCAAGCCAGGCGAGCAACTCACAAAATGCTCTACCACCTCTCAAATGTCACCTGATTAGCACCACCCGGGGACCACGTGTAGGGAGTCAGACTTAAGGGGTATCCTCCTACGGACGTGGGTGACTAAGCCCCCGAACCTTCAACGGTTTAGATTGGACGATGGTGACTCGAACGTGACATTGTCTTTTTGACCGAGCGAGCTTGAAGCGCGAGCGAAGCGTCTCCATATTTTCCTGGAGGTTTTACGATGCTTGTCAGTTAGTTTGGTGCTAAATGGTAATCTACATAGCACTAACAGGGGCTAGAGCATCAATAGGACCCAAATCGTTATGCTCATTTTCAGACCATTCAAAGTTGATTCAAAGGTTTTCTGACATAGGGCGACCTATGCTCAATGTACTATCTCATAAATATGTTTTACTATAAGTATTTAGTTTTAATTTTTATTAGCTGCGCCCCGCGTATGTCCCGGACCCAAGGGAATTCCGAGATAAAAAGTAGCTTATGTGTTAAATCAGGGTTTCAGCTACTTCCATACCAGATTTCATTAAAATTGGTCTAGCTGTTTGAACGTGAAGAAGTGAAAAACATACACACTCGCAAACTTTCGCTTTTATATTATACTAGCCGTGCCCTTATTATCAAGTTAAAAAATAGCCTTTGTGTTATTCCTAGGTATAATCTATGTACATTCCAAATTTAATCAAAATCCGTTCAGCCGTTAAAGCGTGAAGAGGGAAAAAACATACTTACACACAAACTTTCGGATTTATAATATTAGTAGGATTAGTAGGGTAGTGTAATGTGATAGATAACTATGATATGGTGTGTAATAAGGTAATAGTGTATTGTTTTGAAGGATACCGGGTCGTTTACATTCGGTTTGGATACGGGGCCCAATTTGATAAGTACATCTCCACTGGTAATCGTCAAACGTTTAAGGACCGTTTAATTATTGCTGCCTACGCTGCGTATTAAAAGTGATTCATCGTTATTAAAGTCCATGTTTACGAACCATAACAAGGTTGATCCCTCGAAAAATACGTATCGTAAAAGTGAAGCGTTGTAATTTGTAAGGATTCGTACGTCGTAAAATCCACTTAATTGGCGTACTTGAATTGTACGATTTTCGCAAAATTTTCCAACCTTTGTTTGATTTCTTCGTGAGTACTATTAAGTAATATACTTTAGATTTGTTTAATTACATTAATAATTAAAAAACGCATTCACACTCACAGCCCCACACTAAGTTCAAAGACTTGTATCGTGGGTGCCGGAAACATTTACTTATCACACACACACAATCACACCCAGAACCAGAAGCACAAATTATGTCTCTAGGGAAAGAAACGTGTGCTCCTGCCGGGAATCGAACCCAGAACCCACGGCGCAGAGGGCAGACACTTGCCCACCGCGCCAACTGGGTCGTCAAATTATATGTATGTTCAGAATAATGCATGTATAATGATCATTGCCGCACCAAGGAACACTTTTTATTAAAAAAAATTATCCTCTCCATCCTATAAGGTTGCCTGGAAAAGATCGCTGCTTAGCGATAAGACCACCGATTGTACTGCTATATTGTTAATATTTTCTATTGTTTATAATTATTTTCCTTGGTGTGCAATAATGAGTATTTGTATTGTATACTTTTTCGACTCAAATTTGGCGTACTTATGTATGTATCAACGGTGAGAATACAATGATATTATTCTAGGCAGCATGCGCATCTTCAGCCGCATCTGGTGAGATAGTGTTCAAATGCTTGTCTATCTAGCATAAAAATGTTACCATAGACCAGTTGGTCTGATGATGGAGACAGAAGATGGCCACGAGAACTTCTAAACTAAACAAGATAAACCCATCGAGTTTGGGCTTATTTGATTCGTTATGACAAGTTCTCTTCAATTCGTTTTTCTTTTTTTTATTTACAAATAGTAAAAGCTTGATTTTCAAAAACTTTTTACTCAGTATATATAATAATAATATGTTTATTTCCAAAAATAAAAATTACATTCAATAATGAAGTGTTCAATAATATAAAATATATGGATAAAAATTATACATTAATTGTAGGAAAGATGCAAATCTTTAACAACAACATTATGTAAGCCTCAGACACCCACACTAGGCAAAGCCTGTACTGCAGGTACCTGTGCTCCCCCAAACTGACGATATATTTAGAATATTTTGTCCTAGATGGTTTGTACAATAATTAACAATATTAAATAATTATATTGTATTGGTTTAGAATGATATTAGTTAAAAAAAAAATTATAAATATATATAGATTTTAATTTACACTAATAACAAATTTAATTTCAATTTACACGCGTATGGGTGTGTGTGTGTGTGTGTGGGTGTGTGTGGTGTGTGTTGTGTTTACAAGTGAGAATGTCTGCAACGAATACTCTCATCTCATGACTGAAAGTAAATTTTCGGTTTGTTATTTCACTACCTTTTCGCATAAATAACTCACAAGTTTGTGGAAATCTGTAACTCTGGTAGGAATATGTAGCAAAGACACGTTATAAATCTTCATATATAATAAGAACCGCAGTGACCGTGAATAAATCACAACTTTGGGCAAAAACTTGAAGAAACATCACCAGAAGCAGAGTTTTGCACATCTTGCTGCTCAGGAGGAGTGTACAAATGGTTTACAGGCGTATATTCTTTGCTATTTTAAATACAATAAGGACGTAGGATTTATACGCAAGCCATAAAATTATAAATCGTTACTACTATACAAGTCCATCTTATATTTACAGTAAACTAAAAAAAAAAACTTAAGTCTTTGTATGGAAGCTTGAAAATAAACAGTATTTAACAGACTATTAGATTAAGTTTTGTGTATATTTAATTTTATTCAAATTATAATATGTTTATTATTGTGGTTTTTAAGCTTATTTTAGACGATTTTTTAACTTTATTTTATGTTACTGCAATGGATTAGTATTTCACTATTATTTCAACTAATGGAAAGGGACGACGCGTTCAAAGATAAAGCGGAAGAAGATATATGTACACGAGAAGGTACAGAGTTTTTGTTATTTGATTTGAATTGCGCTCCACAGAACTAGACCAGTCCTTTTTTAAACTTTAAACATCATATTATTAGAAATACAATAAAAACAATTCATATAACTATTTCTCTCTTGACTTTAAGACTCCTGGATTATAAATAAAAGCTGAAAAGCTTTTAAGATTTATAGTAAGCTTTTTCCTAAATTATTTTATGTTTATATTAATAAACATAAAATAATCGTATGGCAATTATCAAATCAAAATAGATTGACATATCTTTTTTTTCCTAAAAGATCAGTACAGCTAACCATTGGTTCAGTGAGATCAAAACCTCACGTGCTTTTCGAAACAGCTGAAATATATATATCACATATTTCTATTTTTTTTTATTTGAGATTACCTCCTGATGGAAAGCGACTATGTGGTCGAAGATGGAGCACGCCTGCTCAGTAAATACCATACTTTTCGGGAAACACAGTAGACGGCAGGGCGTTCCACTCCTTGGCAGTTCTCATAATTAAAGTGGAAGCGAAACGCTTCGTGCGATTGGTTGGTATTTTTACCATTAGTGGATGCCGCATTGCCGTCTGTCTAGATGTTTGGTAGTAGAACGGTGATGCGGGAATAAGATCATGCAATCCCTTTGAACACTCTCCGTAGTGCAATTTGTAGAAAATTGAGAGGCTTGCTACTTTTCGCCGATTATCGAGACTCTGTAGTCGAGACTCAACTAATGCATAGCTATTGATGAATCTCTTAGCTCGTCGTTCAATAGATTCCAAAGAATCCATGTATAATTGAAGCTTTCAACCCCTATATCTCATTCATTTTCTATCTACATTAAAATTCCATATAATTATCGAATCTGCTCACAAATTTCACGAGAATCGGTTGAGAAATACGATCCTTAGATGAGAACAGCCAGACATCCGCCCGACATTCCGACGGATGTCTGGCTGCTTTTCAAATATTGTTTTTCCCTGACTGTACTAATTTCCTATAGCGATCAAGTTAACTACTTTAAAAAAAATTAAGTGGCAACTCGACCACGCGGTTGAATATTATGCAACCAACTCGGCTGTTGCTCTAGAGACCTATTAGAAGAGTAGGCAGTTTAGCCATATGTTAATCCTCTCATGATGATGAGTATATGGTAAGTTTAAATAAATAGAAAACGTTAGCCTTGCAAAAGTGATGAATTCTGTTTTTTTTTTCTAGATAGACTTCAATGGGCCACATTTGGCCTAGCATGCGTATGATACAATGAAAATCGTTTAGTTTAACATTATTAACGATTACAAAATACAAGTTATGCTAAATGCTAAGCTGGCATTTTTTATATCTAAGAAATATATGAACTATTTACAAATTTCATGCAAATCCGTTAAGTAAATACAGACTCTTTTGTTTCAAACATACTTAAATTCACACAAACGTTTACATTTATGATATGATATTATCCCACGACACAAGTCATCGAACTTAGTGTGGCGCTGTGAGTGTGAAAGCGTTTTTATTTATTACTGCGCAAACTACATTAACCAACAGTATAACCTTCTACGAGGTAGCGTCACTCGTTGTAACCCTAACACATGTTTACGACAGCGCAATGTTGTAGACTTGCTACGGCGTAGCTAAGGAAATTAAGTTTCGTAGCTTCCTCTACGAGCAAGATTTTCTCAGAAAGAAGGTCTTCCTACTACGAAAAAATCATCTGATTACTCAATCAGCGCTGACAAAAATGACTTATACAAACGACTTATACGTAAGTAGAGAGAATATACATTACACGTCTCCGACTGCCACTTTTATTTCATACGGCATTCAAACATGTTTTTTTGTGTCTATACTTTGGTACTTTGGTACAAGTTAGCCCCAGCTCACACGCATTCATTGAAGAATAGTTTAACACTTTCAAAGGGTGATAAGGGAAGTTTAATAGCTAGCTGCCCAAGGGAACTCCGTTGCAGGTAAGCCTGCAGATTAACGAACCATGGCACAAACCCGCTGGTCATGAAAACTGTATATAAATTCACAGATGAGTCAAAGTTGGAAAACCTACTCGTTTGGAGAAATACATGGAGATAAATATGATTCTATCCTTATTATCGTCATTATTATGGTGGTAGAGAAATATTTATCAGATTTACAGGTCTCGATAATTCACCAAAAGTATTGCCAGTGGGAGTGTCTGTGATAGACCTTTTATTCCGTAGTTTGGTGTTTTTTAATACAATAGTTATGAACATAGATATAGCTTTTATTTAAATTCTTTTGTTGTTGCCTGGAAAAAATTACAAAATGTTGAGCTTTTTTGTATGGAAAATTGTGAGTCTTTGAGCCCGAGTAAATTTAAAACAGTATTATTTCAGGAAAATCTGTCTAAACATAAGTCTAGACTCCTTTTCAAAATTACAACGAGTTTGCTTTTTATAGATAGAACAAAAGATTTTCTTGAGCGGTCATCTTAAAATACAAGTTTTATACATTAACACTCCCAGCCCCACACTAAGTTCAAAGACATGTACAGTGGGTGCCGAAAGTATTTACTTCACACACGCCATAACATCAAATTTCTCATAGGAAGATAAATAGGGAATATTTTTTTTTTGTATAATGCTATTGTATACGTTATTCACGTTAATAAATTGCCGGTAAATAAGTTTTATCAAAACATTACATTTATAAATATTTCAAAATGATATCCTATTTGGAATATTTAAAACGTGGCCATTTAAAGTTATTTTGGTAACGTCAGAGTCCTACACAATGACTGTTGCAAATGAAAGTCGAGAGTCGAGACCAATCACTCACATCAAAAATGTATAAGCTGACGTCACAAAAGCTAATAGCGTGCGTTTTGCTATTTAAAATTTCCCATACATTTTTTATACTTTACTTATTTACATGTAAATCTATGGCTATAAAGATTACATATAGGCGATGTACGAAGTAATGACTTGCCCACTGTGCCAACACACATGCCTATAACATAATATAAGTCTAGCCTTATGTATGGTCTAGCCATCTAGACGAAGATCTTCAACATATGTCTATCTACATATATTAAAACTTTTCATCTGGATGGCTAGACTTTGCCGCGTGTATATCATATATTATATATACTAATATAATATAACATTATCATAATATTATAATCCATTACAGTTTGTGCTCTAAGTCATGAAAGTGCTCCATCAAAATTATTTAATTCAGTTAGTCCAGCCTACGTGCGAGTAATGTGAACATTTAATCTCGTTTACTCATTCTCGAGGGTTGTTAGTACCTAAACTTTATTTGTGTGAGTGAGTTATTAAATAAATGTCTGCATTAGTCACTTCGTAAAGTTTACAATGAGCAATGACGTAATTGTTGCTTTTTTATTATTCGTTTTATTTATATTAACCCTACAGTCACGCCCTATAAACTAACACCAGTGATTGTGCGAGGACTAATAATTTGTAGACGATGTTAGGCGACCACTCTTAGATGAATACAGGAAACTAACCAGTCATGTAACTAATACAAATGTCACGCCAGTAAACCAATGTTGTTCTAATTAACGGTTTTGTAAACCTGTTAATAAAAACATCCGCTAAAACACTCGGATCTTTGAATCACAAAGTTCCGCTAAGCACTGCAATGAGCTTCTTTCACTGTAGGTCTTATTTTATGTCCTAACCATAAAAATTTGTCATCTTGTATGCTCATGGTGCGTCCATGTTATCTGATCTTTATTCCTAGTGTTGTATGCAGTGTAACGTAATTTAGACATTAAACATAAACGCTTTCACACTCACTGCCCCCTTTTTTTTTTTTTTTTTTTGTGGGGGGAAAATGCCTAGCACTTCCTTTCCTTCTCAGGGGTGAAGGAAAGGGGAATGTGGGGCTCGAACCCACTAAAAACCCCCCCGTGAGCAGTCCCTCGCCGAGGTGGGGCAAGATAGGGTCACGCTAGTAGTCACTATCTTAACCCGGCGGTAGGCCCGGATACGATTCGGGCCACTGCACCCATGAAACACTCACTGCCCCACGCTAACTTCGATGACTTGTGTAGTGGGTGCCGGAAACATTTACATCACACACAATCACAACCAGAACCAGAAACACAAAATTTCCTTGGGGATGAAACTTGTGTTCTCGTCGGGAATCGAACCCGATACCCCTGCTTAGAAGGCGAACGCTCAATCTTCTAAGCCAACGGGCTTTTCTAGACTAATGCATTCCAAGATTCAATCCAATGAATCTGCCTGAAGCATACAAATAAAATTAATAACCCTCACTACTCTAAGATGTAATTAGAAATGAGTTTCAAAATCGAATCACGTTTCTCATATTTACTCGGACACGTTAAACAATACGCGACCGACATAAGAAATAGGTGTATGTCTCTATCATTAGTTACCCTACCTTTCCTACGAAATAAAGCTATAATAACGAAATTGAATGAACCAGTCGTTAGAATCGTCTACATGTCTTTTATCTTATATTAATATCTTTATATAATATATTTTATTAAGCCACTCAACTAAAGCTCAATATTTCATGCTTTTACTAAAAATGAGGATCAGATATTACTTGTTGCTTCATTTTCCCTCTACAATTTATTTCATTACTTTGTTTTTTCACAAACTTATTTGTTTGAACAATGTAATCTTGCAGAGTAACGGAATTGGCAGAGATGGATCTGTATTAGAACTTTGAAAAATAAACGAATAATTCTTTTGAGATGGTTTGGTGAAATATTATTATTGCTTCTAAACAATAATTGGACAATTTATACACGGTATATGCCTAACTTTCTAACTTGACTATTATTATGAGCCATGACTGTCCCCACTGCAAAGGCCTCTCTTCCCTCTTTCCAGTCTTGACGATTTTGTGCTTTGTCTGTCCAGTTTTTCCAATATGAATCAAGCTCATCCCACCATCTCCTCCTGGGCCTGCCGCGACCTCTTTTTCGACTTCTTTTTAACTTGACTAGTAGATAAATAATAGCGACCACATCGTTAGTCACCACCAGGTGAGGTAGTGGTCAAAAGTTTGCCTATCTTGAAAAATAGATAAGTATTTACAAACGGATTTGGGTAACATTGTCAAATTTGTATCTGTAGCTCAGCAATTAACTGTTACTTAGTCTACAATGATTGAATACATCTACGCAATTATTTTATTTTTCACAATAACATACCTTTTATTTCTGAATCGCATGCGCGATGGAGCAGCCGTACAATTTAATATTATAACAACGTATTTTGTCGTAGAAAGGAATTTTTATAAATGCGAAAACTGTGATTTTAGAGTTTTTTAAGGTTTCTTTGTAACGGATTGCCGTTTTATGATGAAATTCAGTACAAATTCTAGATCCATGGTACGGGGAACTATTTATTGATTAACGCAGGCATATCTACGGTGCACCTAACACAATGGCATCCAGATTTAGATACAAACTCACTATAGGTGAGCATGCTACGCGTTAAATGTTACCCTTGATTATACCCTTTAACTCCTATATTCACAATAAAAATCGTTTATTTTAATTTAACCAAATCGGCAGACTCGCCAATTACACCTGCCTATAGGTGAGGTGGTGGTCAAACGCTTGCCTGCCAGAGATAAAAAAGGTATGTCATCATTTCAACCTTAATAAACCGTCAGCTAGGTCGGCCTCTCACGCATCATTTATTCCAGTCCCGTGCCGAGTGGATTACCTTCTGAGAAACGAGACATTTACATAATACATATCTTGTATTATTTGTTGAAAAATATTTACAAGTGGCAAAATCAATATTTTGAAAATACCCCCGTGTCTGGGAAATAGTTGCAGGTAAATCCCTGCAGCCAATCATTATTAAGCTAAAAAAAAGCTATATCAAAATTGGTCCGTTTGGATGCTACGATACCACAGACAGACACACAGATACAGATACAACAAACTTATAACATCCCTCTTTTTCTTCGGGGGTTAAAAAGAATACCCCAGTAATTAAGTAGTTAGACTATTCTAAGATTGTATTCGTCTTTTATAAGCTTTTATCAGTATTGTATCTTTAATTCAGCTGCCTTTTTTACTTTGTTTCTTATTTTATTCGGGTTTCCATTAATTTAAGTGAGTTTGCGACTTTGACTTGCGATTCTCAAAGTACCATTCCGTTACAAATTGTTCTCATGAGCCTGTCTTTTTTACTTTGCCATTGGTTCATATAAATTATTTTATAAGTGAATATGATACTTTTGTATTTGTAAAGTTAATAAAGCACACAAATATACCAATTAATAATAATAATAGATATCCACAAACAACAAACCAGTACGAAATCGAAGACTTGTATTGCAGATAGTAAACATACATCACACATACAATTGCAATAAAAAATATCCCGGGAATCAGATACCCACAGCGTAGAAGGATTATAACCAAAGATATAACTAACTAATGGAAAATAGCTCAGATTACATTTACTATTCTTTGTATGTCTAAAAACATGAACTTTTAACTATAATTTATTAATTTGTTGTTATTATTTTGTTTTTATTACATCAATAATTAAGTTTATTAAACATTTAGAACATACCGATGGGTGGGTAGGATGGTAGGTTCATTCATTTTATTTACATTTTCAATACACTTTTTGAGTCACATGTGAATAAATGAATATAATATTAATTAATATAATTTTGGCAGCACGTAAGCTATCCATTTTATAATAATTAAACGCAAGCAAAGCTTAAAAAAATCGACTTCACCGCTTTATCTTCGGAACTGTGATCAGATTAGATATACTAAACATGCATTATTGAATATATTTCAAGAACTACTGATCAGAGCTCAATCAAATTAAAATGGGACCAATTAGAAAGCAACATCTTTTCAACAGATTTTTTTTTTATTCAGTTTAGTTGAGTACCTCCTCTTTTTTTGTGAAGTTGGAAGAGAAACAACAATAGATTTACTTTTGACATTTATTATATCTAACCATCACAAATTTTTAAACCTATGCCTGTATATAACTCTTATGCTTCTGTTCCTCCTTCTTTTTGTTACATTTTCATTGCTAAACCACTGAACCGATCTTGATGAAGTTAAGTAAAATATAGGTATTTTTGGTTTAGGAAACCGCGACGCGCTTCTTATATTACATATTCTGATCTTTTATTTTTTCAAAGCTAACATAATTAAAAGCAAGCAAAGCTTAAAAAAACCGACTTCAAAAAACCGACTTTATTTTTGGAACCTTGATCAAATTTAATGTATTAAAAGCAAGAAAAGCTTAAAATAAACCGACTTCACCGCTTTATTTTTGGAACCTTGATCAAATTTAATGTATTTAATACGCATTATTGACCATAGCTCAAAAACTAGTGATCAGATCTTGATCATATTTAAATGTGACCAATGGGATACCAACAGCTTTCAAGCAAAAAAAAGTTCAAATTCGGTTCACGTGGAAAGAAGTTATGAGGTAAAACACATTAAAAAAACAGTTGAATTGAGTACCTACCTCTTCCTTTTTTGTGAAGTCGGTAGAAAATACAATTAAGCGGCGTTATTCATTATATAATCGTGTAACATTAACATTGAAACTGCGTGTGACGTATTCAAAGGCTTTCAGGTTCAAAGTGAAACTCAGGTCATGCATAACTTTTGCAAGTTAGGTAACCTTCGTTGGGTGTAATTTAATCTCCGAAACAAACGCCTTAGTTTACGTGTTTTTGACGTGTTAAGGGTTAACAGTACAAGGTAAGGTAGAAAAGAAAATTCTCATTATAATTGACCTGCCTGTTGGCTAAGTTGGGTGAGCGTTCGCCTTC
This sequence comes from Lomographa bimaculata, assembly GCA_948107665.1. NCBI lineage: Eukaryota > Metazoa > Arthropoda > Insecta > Lepidoptera > Geometridae > Lomographa > Lomographa bimaculata. The sequence continues at coordinate 8,562,232 of OX403600.1, read as the reverse complement.
TAAGCAGAGGTATCGGGTTCGATTCCCGGCGTGAATACAAGATTTCTCCCCAAGGAAAATTTGTGTTTCTGGTTGTGATTGTGTGTGTGATTTGAATGTTTTTGGCACCCACGACACAATTCATCGAACTTAGTGTGGGGCCGTGTAAAAGCGTTTAAGTTACTAATGAAATAATTATTGATTTTAATCTTGTAAGTAAATCCTTTTTTTGGTTTTGATTTTTCTGAGATTTTTCTGAATAGAACAAAAAAAAAGTCATCAAAAATTTAAGAAAGGATCAAAGTAAATTGATTTTTAAAATACATATTCATCGACATTACATAAGGAATATTTATCCTGAACAAGTTCAAGAATAGCAATACTTAGCTCTATTTATTTATATTTTGTATATATTACGATTATGTATTAGTTATACATACGTATGTAAGTAGTATATTGTATTTATTTAAATATATATATATTTTTTTATTCTTTATTTATTTTTCAAATTATCTGGTCTAGTTTAATCTAAAATCTCATTATTTTTATAGACCCGTATCTTTTAGCTGCACGCCTAAACACTTTTCTTACACGCCCGAAAGCTGGTAGATAATGCTTCATAGCATTAAGCTATTCCTTGTACACTGTTTTGTGCTAAACTATTAAATAAATAAAGATGGCACAATCATAGTTGTTCCTATTTAACCGACTACGGCAAAACAAAGAGGTGGGTTATGATTTTATCTACGCTGCTTCTCACGAATTGTAAGAGCAAAGTGTCTAATGGCTTTTTATTAGTAGTATGCCTGTCTAAGCGTCTGTTGTAAAGCCGACTTATTGCTCTCAATAACTCCACTTCTTACAGAGAAGAGCTTTAGATTTTATCCTTGGTTCTCATACGAGATAGAAAGATTTTTTGATTTAGAAATTATTGGGTATATTAAGTTTTGGATTATAGTTAAAACGTAGAAAAAAATATTAAATCTTTACTCGGCAAATATGTCGATTTCCGTTTTTTGCTCAAAATGAAATTTATTTAATTTAATTTTTATACAATTAAAGGTTGTTTTGTTTTTTCACATTTTGGTGTTTTCTTTAGTATTTTTTTGCGTTTTGTTTGTATCTTGGAGACTGGCATTGTTTACTACTTGTCTGTGAAAAAAAATATGCTGTAAAATTATATGAGATATCTAACAAACCCCTAAAAAGTCGTATAAAATATAGACCACATTGTTTTCCCAATAAAAGAAGCTCTATAAGCTATTTTCGGTATGTAAATATCATCAAAATTCTACGAAAATTCATGCAATCCTTTATAAATAAGGTTTGAGGCCTTACTTATTTGAAGATATTACCCCATTCTAGCAGGTCAAAGGTCAGTGAACATTAAAGGGAGAACCCTCATCTTCGCTTGCAAATATGGACACAGTTGCCACGTTTCTAACACTAGAAGCACATTAAACGTCAATATAATGTTGAGATAAACATCAAATCGGAACTGTGATGAGGGTATGAAATTTCTGAATCATTGGAACACGCTATCATAATACATTATATACAGTTAGTACCAGAAGTCATAACTATAATAAACAATGTATATTAATGAGTCGAAATCCATTGTGGTCGAGGAGTTATTCATGCTAGCTTTGCCTGGCTCACTCTGCGCTTTATTAGCGCAGTTAGGGACACAAGCGCCCGAGACGCGCGCCCCGGGCGCTGCAAAGGTGAAATATATGGCGCGTAAGGGACGTTGATATACCTACAGAGCGCCCGAAGCGCGCGTCCGAGCGGCGGGCTAGCGGCGGGCGAGCGCCCGCGACTCCTCCCGTTTCGCGCTGCCGTTTTGAATACTGCCGTCATAAGGGTGATGATGATAGCTGGCAGATTAGATTGTCCCTTTCTTCGACATTGTTGCGACAGACATATAGCAGTACCTATGCCGGACAGAATATATTGACTGATTGATAACTTAGATTCAAAAATTCTAGTGTATATAAGAAAAATTAAGTCATAGTCCTAAGACTATGACTTAATTTTTCTTATATACATAATTATTATAATATTTTTAGGACATCAAAATCTGACATCTATTGTTTAATTGTTTTAGTATTTAATTATTACCTTTTTTTTTGTTTTTTTTTATCTGACATTATATTTATTATTTATAAGGAAAAAACATGTATTTGCTTTTTTGTTAAAATTATTTTATATATATCTTCGGAATTAGGAAAAATAGACGCATCTACTATTATTTTTTTATTTTAAAATATTTAAACGCAACCCACTTCTCTTACTTTTAATTTAGACGCATCTGCTACAAGTCATAACATATACTAAATAGTAAAAACATTTCTGATGTATATAACTCAATTTTGTCAAAAATGTTAGTTACATTTTTTTTGACAAAAAGCCAGCACACTAGACAATTAAATAAAAGAGAACTAACCTACTGCACGAGGTCCACATTTATTCTAATGCAAATCGAAAACTGGTGAAACGAAGTTCAATTTCGAAATATTGGTCAAAAGGTGTCAATATGTACAGATAATTCGAAACTAGAGCAATCCACTTTACTGTTATATCCGCAAACAGTACTTTACCTCATAGATAGGAAGTTTTCCTCCGGAAATAGAGACATCGCTCAGAAAGCTATTATAAAGTAAAATGGGTTTCTTTAAGAACAGTTTTACTTGACAGCTTCAGTTATAAGTTAAAATTCGCACGACTTTATCTTAATTTTAAAACATATGAAGTGCTCGTTTGCTTAGTTGGGTAAGCAGGGGTATTGGGTTCGATTCCCGGCGGGAACTCAAGTTTTCTCTCCGAAGAAAATTTGTGTTTCTGGTTCTGGTTGTGATTGTGTGTGTGATGTGAATGTTACCGGCACCCACGACACAAATCAACGAACTTAGTGTGGGGCTGTGAGTGTGAAAGCGTTTATATTTATGTTTAATAGAGGTCAAATAATAGCTACCAGACAAAATAATAGTGCTCCCAGAAAATGTTTACAAAATAAAGAGCAAATAATCCAGAACTGGTCGTGATATTGAAAGCATATTTCCCTCCGGATATGAAGCTGTCACTCGGAAAGTTATTCCGTAATTGCCGTTAAATGAGCAACCGGGTAGTGAATTTCCATACGTGTCATTGACAGTAGAGCTCTAAAAACTTGTTTTCAACCATATTTACGATTTGGCAAATTTATAAGCGTTATATGATTTTTCTAGTGTCGACAATAAAGTGGTTGGAGGATTCAAGCAGTAATACTACACTTTTTTAAAACACCAAACATATTGTATTTTAAGAACTAGCCGAGTCCTGTGGCTTAGCATCAATCGGATAAAATGCTTGTGCACCATTTCAGCAGACTCTAGATGACATTTTTTAATAGTTTATAAAATGCTTATATACATGCCAAATATCCAAAACTATTGAGGTGTTACATTAGTAACACCTTAATAGTTTTGGTAATAATACGGTAATCTGGTATTAGTACGTCCTATAAATCCGAAATACATAAACAAACGTATTCACACTAACTGCCCCACACTAAGTTCAAAGACTCGTATCGTGGGTGCCGGAAACATTCACATCACACACACATTACACCCAGAACCAGAAGCACAAATACCCCTTGGGAAGGAATTTGTGCTCCTGCTGGGAATTGAACCCAGTACCCACGGCGCACATATTATTCATTAAGTTCACTAAGTTGGGTGAGCGTTCGCCTTCTAAGCAGGGGTATCGGGTTCGATTCCCGGCGGAAACACAAATTTTCTCCCCAAGGAAAATTTGTGTGTTTGCTTCTGGTTGGGATTGTATGTGTGATGTTACCGGCACCCACGACACAAGTCATTGAACTTAGTGTGGGGCTGAGAGCGTGAAAGCGTTTATGTTTATATAAACTTTCGGATTTCCAATAATAATGTGATAGATTTTACTTTAAATTATATTATTAAAAAATAAATTATCTCCATTTTAAGGTTGTTGGATGTTCACCTTGATGGGATTTGTCTTTTATTTAGTTTTTTATGTAGTTTGTGTTTATGGAGAACCCAGAAGTGTTTGAAATGTGATCGTTTCCGGCACACATGAGCAAGTCATCGAACGTATGTAAGGCTGTGAGTGTGAAGGCGTTAGTTTATTATATAGGTAACTAAGGGAAAAAATAGAAATAACAAAATATATGTATGTGCCATTTTAAAGAAGATATATTTTTTTACTGTAAATGTTTACAGTAGTGTTTATGTAGATATATCAGCAATTGCAATCAAAAACGAAGGAATTTTAACAAACTTATATAAAACCAGAGGAGAACACAGTGTTTTTAGGAATGTTTGCGATGTTAACATAAACACTTTCACACTCACAACCCCACACTTAGTCTGCTGACTTGCGTCGTGGATACCGGAAATATTCACATCACACACACAATCACAACCAGAACCAGATATAAACATTTTGGAGAGAAATTTTGTGTCCCGCCGCGGAATCGAACCTGATACCACTGCTTAGAAGACGAACACCCATCTAACTAAGCCAACGGGCAGTTCACAAAGTCAATATGCAATTATATAAATGTAGCGATGCTTATATAGGTACTTTACTTTTACCAGGTTGGTGAAAAGGGTAAAAATACCTTGAAGGCTTGAGGTGGGCTACAAAGGGCTTTCTAATCTCTTACAAAGCCGACTTAAGCCGATTCTATTTATTTTTGTTGAGTTAGCAACCTAAAAATATTTAAGTTTCAATTCATCTCAAAAGAGTGTCTATGTATTTGCTGTTGTCATTGATTTAAGTACAGCTAAGTTGTTCATTAAATAAGCTTTATTATTCGTTTATCTATTCACTTTTTAACCGACTTAAAAAAGGAGGTTCTCATTTCAAATCTTTTAATTTTATTATTTTTGTATGTAGGTATGTTACGCGATATCTCCGCCAATTATGAATCGATTTTGATGTTTTTTTTTTGGTAGATTAATACTTCAGAGGTGGCCCCATTTAAATTTTTACGAAATAGACAGTGTTAAAACAAAAATATAAACGTTGAAGTAGGTTTTACGTTTAAATATTCTATTTCTAAGAGTGTTATTTTATTCAACCTGATTTTCCGTAAAATCATTATGTTACATACGAAAACATTAGCACATAAGACACACAGACACTTTTATCATAATTAAGTATATTACGGATGTAATATAAAATCTAATATGATATAATGTATAATATAATGTTAAAAGATTTATCCATATTGAACAGCATCGACCTCTTTTTAGCAAATTTTCTTTCAGAATATCCGAAGACTGCAAAATCTAAATTCATTTTGTACAAAGGCTTTTCCTTTCTGTAAGAATAGATCGAGCAATATATATCACGTTAAAGGCTATTTCCAATTTTTTTCGTACAATCCATAGGTTGAATCAATTTATCAGTTCTCATAAAACATATATATTATGATGCTTTAAGCGTCAAGACGTTTTATTCAGAAACAGCTTTGGATATCAAATTTGTATTCATATTTTTTTAATATTGAATAAGTAATGTTTGACCACTATCTCACCTCATTATAAGCGGCGATGCGGTCGACCATGGAGCCCGTTCATTATTTAGTCGGATGTAATACCTATCGTACATTATTTTTTTATGTGTTTTAAAAATAAACAATAAGATGCTGGCCAAACAATTACTTGTTCAAATCTAATACGTGTTAATAAAGACCGTGCTTACATTTGTAAAATTTTGAACTAAGTAACTTTTGTCTTTCATGTTTTTCGTAATATTAAAATTCTAATATTAATCTAAAAAAAAAAAAACAATCATAGTCAAAGTCACCTAAAGTAATCACGCTCTAGTCCATGAAATACCTAACTATTGCTTAATATAGTGTTATAATGTTATATACGGCTTAAAACATTTAAAAATGTTGACTTACTTTGTTGTTGATTAATTTCGGATAAATTATTTAGTTGTCCTTCATCAAGATGAGTAAGACGCGCTATACGCAGAGGTGAGTAACTCGAGCCTCGGTTCGTGACTAGCCAACAACAAAGTGAGTAGACATTTTAAAGCGTCTAAAGCCAAATATAACATTAAAAAATTATGTATAATACTCACGATACGATTAGTATTGTGGGTGAATATTGTAATGTGAGGTCAGTTTTGGTTGTACTAGATTCCTTTAAGCAATTCAATTTCTCTACACGTACTGACCAATACTCCACACAAGATTTCGTTCCTACTAAAGCCTTTCTAGCAGAAAATAATACAAAAATATTTAGCTGCCCTAAAGCGAAACACCAACAGCGTTTGTTACCAAAACAATTCCTAGGATTTATTGCGATACTAAGTTGAAAGCTTTCGCAATAAATGCCAATAAAAAGCTGTTAGGGATTTTTCGTACATTCCATAAACTTACTTATATAAAACAAAACTTCGGCTTGCTAGAGTTCTTAGAAGCAAAATGGTATCAAATTGTGTTTTATCTTTTCGCATAATAACATTTGTAAGCGCTGTTTTCAACCAACTTTAAATGAGGAGGTTCTCAATTTGTCTGTATGTTTGTTTTTTTACCGACTTCCCTAAAATGGAGGAGGTACTCAAGTCGACTGTATTTTTTTTTTAAGTGTTACCTCATAACTTCTTTCGTTGTGAGCCGATTTTGATGTTTTTTTTTATTTGAAAGCTGGTGCGGTGAAGTCGGTTTTTTAAGCTTTGCTTGCGTTTAATTATGTGTATTATGAATGGATTTAGACTTTTTTTTTTGGTAGGTTCTGAGGGAGCCCCATATAAATTTTATCGAAATCGATCCAACCAAAACCAAAATATAGGCGTTCAAGTCAGTTTTTTAAGCTTTGTTTGCGTTTCAATTATGTGCAATTTGTTTAATTTTATTCTTCATCCGAGTTGTACATTTGTTACACAGCACAAATTACCTGTCCGTAGGCAAAATATAAATTGTTTTGTTTTTATTTTAACCTCTGATAGGCGTTTGACCACTATCTCATTTGATTTAAATTAAGCATACCTAACTTTATTTTCATGCCGAAAATTAAATCTAAATCGTACATTTTCTTCTTTTGCTTTTGTGATCGTGTGGAAAATTGTAATTAAAATTCAAAATTGTTTACTTATTCACATGGGCCCCAAAGAGGAACTCATTAAAGTTATTGACTATACTGCTGCAAATTTACAGCCATCTTAAATTACTAATAGGTACAGAAATTATCTTATCCTAGGTATACGAGTATCTATATTATCAATTATGTAGTCGCCAGAAAGCGCTTACGCACTTTGCCTCTACATAGAGGCAAAGTGCGTAAGCGCTAATAGTAAAATGTAAGCGCCAACGACTAGTAATATCGATCAATTGATCGATCGATACATATCGATCTATCAGATCTATCAGAGCGCCGATCGCCGATCAAAGTGCGTAAGCGCTAATAGTAAAATGTAAGCGCCAACGACTAGTAATATCGATCAATTGATCGATCGATACATATCGATCTATCAGATCTATCAGAGCGCCGATCGATATGTATCGATCGATCAATTGATCGATATTACTAGTCGTTGGCGCTTACATTTTACTTCAAAGAGAAATACTTTGCGGTTAATTGTCTATAATTCTTTTTCTTAATATTTATTGTTTGTTTTTTGTATTTTTTGTTTTATAATTAAATGAATATTCATTCAACATGTTTATTTGGCACTATAAACAAAGTCAAACAACATAAATAGACAACAAAAACAGCTCACAAAGAAACAGAAGAAAGATAATTAAACAAAACAAAAAGTGCCAAAAGGTTCGTGACTCAGCTTTTTTGCAATTAGAGGAAATAAAGCAAAATTCAGCTTTATATATGTAGCTGTTTTTGAGATAAACCCCGGAACAAAATAGGCTAATAACAGTAATTTTTATGCCCTACCAAATTGTTATACCCAACATCAATTTTTTTTCAACGGTTTTGTACTTGCAAAGTTCCTTCCAATGATAATCCGCACGGGCAGCTAAAAGAAATATATATTTTGCTTCCCACTAACGTATATGGGTTGCCGCTTTAATATTTTTATGTATATTGTTTTGCTATTTTTGGCTTAGGGCCTCAGATGTAATGTTCTCTGAGAATTTGATGTCATTCGCTGGTATAGTTTAGACTCCTTCAACAGACAAAAGATAAACAGTACTAGTAGCATCAGTCGTCTTTACAAAACATAAATAATTAAACGCAAGCAAAGCTTCAGAAAAAACCGAATTCACCGTTTTATCTTCGGAACTTTGATCAGATTAGATGTACTAAACACGCATTATTGTCGATATTTAAAGAACTACTAATCAGATCTTGATCAAATTTCAATGGGATCACATAAAAAAAACACCAGCTTTCAAATAAAAAAATAATCATAAAAATCGGCTTACAACGAAAGAAGTTATGAGGTAACTTTTGAAGTTCTCTTCGGGTAAACGAGAACATCGTCAATGTAGTCCACAAAATAGGCATTATTTAAGATATTTCAAGAACTACTAATCAGATCTTGATCAATTAGAAAGCAACATCTTTTAAATTAAATTTTCAAAATCAGCTCACGTGGAGAGAAGTTATGAGGAAACACAAATAAAAAAAAAATTATATATACATGTATATATATATATATATATATATATATATACAGTCGACTTTAGTACCTCCTCCTTTTTTGGGAAGTCGGTAAAAAATGTTTTCACACAAGCGTAAAAGAACACAATAATTGTATATAGAACTCAAAATCTACAAGTATATATGAATGCTAAAACCTTATGAATAACTTTGCGATGACATTTAAAACTTTGCCCGAAAGTACTTAAGTCTAAAAAGATAATATTCGCCTGCCAATGTTGCAATCCGCTGACATTTAAGTTAATTAATCCTACAAAATTGATGAATTTAATAAGCATATTTCAAATTCAGAGTAGTACGTCTGACTTTCTCATACATTTTTAAGTAGCTACATCCCGGAAGAAAATATTTTATTATGTGTATAAATTATGTAGGTAGCATAATTTATGTTAAAAATGTAAAAAAACCCTAAGGCTTTGCGAAGGCATGAAAAAGTATTATTTTTACATTTTGAGTAAATATAGATTAAAAAATTGAAACGCAAGCAAGCTTCAAAAAACCGACTTCACCGCTTATATTTTGGTTTGGCTAGATCGATTTTGATAAAGTTTATATGGGACCCCCTCTGAATCTACTAAACAAAAAAAAACATCACAATCGAACCATAATTGGCGGAATTATCGCGTAACATACATACAAAAAAAAATATTGTTCACAAATGTGAGATAAGACGTATACGCAAAAGTTATCATATCCTGAATAAAAAAATATAATAGCTTACTTTGTCGGCTTAGTATTGATAACCGGATCTAGACTCGCCTATGCGTCCGTCCGTCTGTCAGAAGCATCTAGCGTCTAAACCATATAAGCAAATGATTTCTAATTCTCATAGTATATGTAAAACTACAGAAATTACATTAAAAATTATATAAATGAAAATATTAAGGGGACTCTCATACACGTAAGTGGGGAGCAAAATATATTTTGTCTACTCTTGTGGGGTATCGTTGAAAGGGCTTGACAAGTAGAGTACCAAAAGATTTAGCGGGTATGTGTTTGATTTAGGGTCTTTGTTATGCCTTTACGGAGTTATACGTGATTCAGTATATATCTATCTATATTTCCGCAAAACATACCCTTTGCTATCGTAAATGGCACCATATATTCTGGCTAACGTGGGCTGTAAACAGGCAGCTGTGTTCTATGAGAAACAATCTGTTCTCTTCAATTCCCTATAAATCTGCTCCCACTCAAACTGTAGGTAGTCACTTATCTGAAGCAACACGATCTAAACTCTCATAGGTCACTTTTAAAAACTAAGTGGCTTTCACAATAACCTTAAAAGTACAACAAATGCTTCGTTTTTAACTGACTTCAAAAAAGGCGGAGGTTCTATGTTCGACTGTATGTATTTTTTTTTTATGTATATTCACCGATTTCTACACATTTGTGGACCGATTCTCAAAATTCTTTTTTTGTTTGGTAGATTATACTTCAGAGGTGGTCCCATATAAATTAATCAAAATCAATCAAGCCAAAACCAAAATATAAGCATTGATTTTCTTAAGCTTTGCTTACGTTTAAATTATTAGCTTCAGACGCCAACAGATGTTATTTTTTTTGTTTGAAAGATGACTTTATCAAGTGTGTGTTAATTTGTGGCAATAATCCACATGTTTGTAACTGACATAACTGTAAGCTAACTTATAGCTGTTAGAGTCATAGTATCTGTGTATCTCGTTTCAAACATAAACACACACAAACTTTTTAAACGTGAGTCGGTGTTTCCTGATGAGTACAATATGGGAGTCTTCAAGTCGCGAGTGAATAGGTATCTCATAGGCAAGCTTACTCCATCGTTGACTACATCGTCGCTTACCATCAGGTGAGATGGTGATCAAAAGTTTGCCGATCACATCACACACATACATTCACACCTAGTATCCGCTATGAAACACAAATTTCCCCAGAAAATTTGTTTCCAATGGGAATCGAATACGACCCACTGCGTAGTAAGCAGACAAGCAAATAAGCCAGTGAGCAGTTCTATGATTTTAGTGCGATGTGATGATGTGAATGATGAGAATTGTGGTGTGTTTTAGTGTATTCTAAAAATAATCCGAGTTAATACTGAGCTATCTTAAACTATATAGTCTAGAACCTCAATTAGAATAAAATAGATACTCTCAATTTTAAGAACCTTGTAGCAATAAGAAAATAATATTTTAAATTTAAATACAGTAACAAGTATGCTTTTGATATTTACAGCTAATTACAGAATAATTGTATACTAAGTTTTCATATATTATTTAACAGCAAATGTTCGTGTAAGCCTCAGGCAAAACATCCCACGCGCATATATCCAATGCTTTTCCTATTACTTTGTCGACGACTAGCCATGCCCCGGGGCCTCACCTGCTATTATCAAGTTATAAAGTAGCCTATGTGTTAATCCTAGGTATAAGCTATTTACATTTCAAATTTCATTCAGATCCGTTCAGCCGTTAAAGCGTAAAAAGGGAACAAACTTACATACTTACACACTTAAACACAAATTTCTGATAATACGAGTATGTTTCATTGTACCAACATGTAATCAAGCCTTATGCACATTTTGTGGGTCTAAGTTCGCGGCGACCGTGTGCTTCTCCATAAATAATGGAGCAGCACACGGTCAATTCCTTTTTTATACTTTTGGAAGTTACTTATTGCCTGGATGAAATAAGACTCAGGTACTTCTTATAGATAAAAACCTTTTTTATTATCATCCCACTTGCTCGTAAATATCTTTCTTAATGTTCTCTATGCAGTTAAAAGTTTTCAAAAACTATTTGTTTATATTTTCATACATTATACTGTTTATTATAAGGTAAACAAAGTTTATTATAAGCTAAATTAAATTCAATTTGTTTATTGCGATGAAACCGAATTTTAACACTTATACATACTAGTAGTCCCACCGGGAATTTTCAGTAACATAATTCTGTTTGTGACCGCAATGCGCTCTTCTCCTTGAAAATATCAGTACCTGGAGACCGAGCTTTGCTCGTTAAATCGACGTTTTCTAAATATGAAACCTAGGTATATCGATTTATCGCCCCCGAAACCGCCCGCATACTTAAAAATCGTTGGTGCCGTTTCCGAGATTCAGATAATATACATATTTACATATATGCAAGAATTGCTCGTCTTACGAGACTAAAATACCCACTTCTCCCGAAATTGGGCTGCACAAGAAGCTTTCTTTCTGTATAATGTCCCCTTACAGCCACTAAAACTTTTACGGGTCGTTTGTAGGACCATTTGCTACTAAGTGACCGTATCCGTAAGTTTCAGGTGACCCGGATCGGACACACCTAAATTTTCCTTAAGTTGGAATGTGACCTAATTATTTAAGTTGCTATAGAGATACACTATTAATAAGACAACACTAATTTTGGTTAAACTTCAATAGCTGTAACTAAATATAACTGGAAAGATATAAAATGAATTTTAAACAAAAATATGCTATATGCTATATATAACTATGCTAGATAGCATAGTTGCACAATAAAGTTAAATATAAGCACCACAATAAAGTTTAAAATAATCCCAGTGCAAAAAAAACAATGTCGTAGTAATAAAAACGTCTGCAGTAGCGCACGCTGTTGTACTTCATTTGCAAGGAGACAAACATATTTTCTGGCAGCCCATGTGTACAATAAACTTACAGTTCCATGGCTACACCAGGCGACAATGCAAACAGGTATTGATTAAATGGCTATTGCAACAGGACTATTGTGTCATAAATCAATAAAATGATTTAATATTAACGTGATACAAATATTTCATTATACTAATAAGAACTATATAGACCTCATTATACTAAATAGACCCTAAATAGAAACTGAACTAAATAGCTACCTACCTTTCTAAATCCTTTCTTACTAATATTATAAACGCGAATGTTTGTAGGGATGTAAAGATGTTTGTTACTCTTTTATGCAACACCTACTGGATGGATTTTAGTGAAACTTTAAATCAGAATAATACATAGGCTATAATTTATAATGATATTATGTGAATGCGTAGGGAAAAATTCTGCCATCTGCGAGCTATTCTGGCGTGCGCTGCAAAACCCGTTAGAGTTATACGTATATAATGTACATTGGACATGTTAATCTTAAATAGTCCTACATAAAAACTCGCAACAGCATATATCTATCTTTTAAAATAATGAACCATAAATACAATTAAAATTTAATTTAATTTATTTCTAATGCAACGGCTGAATGGATTTGGAATGTAAATAGCTTATACCTATAGGACACATAGGCGTTTTTATTTTAAAGTTTTTTTTTCTTTAGCCGCATCTTCACTTTCCATCAGGTGAGATAGTGGTCAAATGCTTTGCTTGACTATCGAGCATTAAAAAAAAAACTTGATCAACGCGAGCGAAACTGCGAGGCACGGCTAGTTTATAATATTAGTATTATCTAATATCTTTAAACGAGCAATTCACAAGAATTGCTCGTTTAAAGATATACAAATATATATGTGTAATCAGGATCTCGGAAACGAGGATTTTCATGAAAGTTACAGATTAGGGGTTTTTCGGCCCAAGGAATCGACGTTACAGGTCCGAGAAATGTTCGGTTCCCAAACTGCATTTGAAAAACCGAAAACTATCAGCGCCATCTATTACGCCATGACCGATGTAAAAAACTGTTTCTACTCGACACTAGATGGAGCTTTCTGAAGCTACAAATTCAAACACATTCTACCAAAAACAAAAAACCGAGCAAAGCTCGGTCATCCGGATATTTAAGTATTGTATAAGCAAAATCTTAACCAATAACATTGTATACCTAACCTATAACATTGTATACCTAACCTATAAAAAGTAAATAGTCTATAGAACATAGCGGTAAATTAATATATTAGTACTCATTTATAAAATTTACATTGCTGTTATTAAACTGTATTAGATAGTTCGTTAGTTTGTTGATCATAGTAATTACATATTTTCACTGTTACTTCATTATTTTTTGCTTATAATTAATAGAAGCAGTTAAATGAGGTAACATAGAAAAATATTTGTATTACCTAAATATGTAAACTTACACAAACGCTAGTTTTAACTTCACAGTTTTGTTTCTTAAACAATACATACTGTACTGGAGGGCACTTATATGCCATTACACAGTAACTTCCTAGTTTGGGTATAAATGTCTACAAATCTGAAAAATTGTAAATGTTAGACTGAGTAAGTTGAATTTAATAAATCATTAATTCAATCATTTGACACCAGTACCTGATGAAGTCTTCAAAACGTGAGAGACGATTTTCTAGACACTCGTCGATCATGAATGTAAATATTTTTATAATACAAACAAAACAGCATTTAAAACATAAAGGTAGATAATATAGGTAAGGTACTAGAAGTAGATAGATTTGCTCCATTGCTCTTTCTGCAACCCAAAACTTTTAAATTCCTATGGGACTTCGTGTCAACGTGCTGTTGGTATATATATATAAATATGTTAGTACCTACAGTCTCAGTATAACCTTCTGTAAGAAAGCCTTTAGTTTTATTACCTAAGGTCCGACGAGCATAACCATAGTTTTACGGTTATTGAAAGAATTTTATCAAAATATCATAATATTATATCGATCACTCTTATAACCCGACTACCAAGGACGAGACGACGAAGGAGACCGACGAGCAAAAAGACTCATTGGCGATGATAAGCTAATTAAATCTAAGTTGCAGAGTCTCGGTCACCGACGTAAGGTCGCAAGCCTATCGGTTTTCTACCGGTTACATTTTGGCGAGTGTGTGCAGGAATTACACGAGTTAATTACCCCATGCCCGTTTTACCATCTAACAACAAGACAAACTGGCAAACGTCATCAATTTATGGTTGACATACCTCCGGTTTGCTCGAAGCGTTTTGCTTCTACACTTGTCATCCGTACTGCGAAGGAGTGGAATTCATTGCCCGCGTCTTTGTTCCCTGAACGATATAATCTGGGACTCTTCAAGTCAAGAGTGAATAGGTATCTTCTAGGCAAGCATGCTACATCTTCGGCCGCATCATCACTTTCCATCAGGTGAGATGGTGGTCAAATGCTTGCCTATTGAGTATTAAAAAAAGGAAGGGTTTTTTGTTCTTTTAATTTTGGCTACGCAATCTCGTGCATTTAGCCGGTGTCAAGTGATAATATATTTCAAGTGTATTTCATATTAAAAATACTCATACTATCCTAGTCACAAGTCACAGTCAAAGTCAAGTTAAATAGTCAAGGTCCAATCCTAGTCAAGTCATACCCTAGTAAAGCGGTAAAAAATTTACTAGAACTTTTATTGAAGTTGTGGAGCGAATGCGAAAATCAGGTTTTTCAGCTTCGTATGATTGGGCTACACTTAGGCACGTTTTCTAAGTATTAACAGTTTATAATCCACAACATTTACTTTCGCGGCAAAACTCCCCAAGAAAGGATTATGTTTTTCGCGCGTATATCTTGTATTATGTATATATGTAAATTTCTTAACTACCTCGAATCTTCCAAACGGCTGCAGGATGGATTTCGACAGTTAATGCATCATTTCATTCGTCTTAAAAAGATTTTCTTGAAAAGTATCTTTCGTCTTGAAAAGTATCTTTATGATTGAAAAACAATGGATTTTTGGCGCGAAATAGTAATAGGTACGTTAGTAAAAAAAAAACCAAACTTATCGAGTAGGTTATCAAAATGAAAGAAATTAAAAAGGTATTACATAAAATTACATAATACATAAAAAGGGGTTAACTTTTTACACTCGAGTTTTAAATTTTTTTACTATATTGACTTGTTTAACCCATATGTATAAACAAGTCACCCCATGGCGTTAGGTAAACACATTATCAAGTTTCCAATTCAAGAAATAATTAAGATGGCCTTTTGTATCCACAATCCGAATTAGTCAGCGCAATCGAGCGAGAAATTACGGGTTCAGTTGGCGGACCGGAAGTGTGGTCTAACCACAAATCTGTAAATGACAGACCTTGGCATCCAAGAGCGAACAACAGTTTATTAAAAGCTACCTTCCAGGTCCAGCCCTTTAGGTATGTCAGTTCATGAGTTACTACTATTACTTTAACGAAACTAAAATTATCAATGAGAAATTAATTACAATGTTATCTAACCGTTGCTCAGATAATAGGATAAAATAGTAATCAAATCTCTATTGACATTTAGCAGAGCGATCGAATGGTCTCCGTTTCAGCTTGGGCAAGATTACTTTCGTATATCCGGCGGATTTCCAGTTGTTTTCCTCTACAGGTTGCATTTCTTAACCGATTTCCGTAAAATATTGTGAGCTTGTTCGATAATTAATGTTTTTTTCTTGCGTTTTTAAAAACATAAACAAAATGAAATCCTACTAATATTATAAATCCGAAAGTTTGTGTGTGTGTAAGTATGTTTTTTCCTCTTCACGTTTTAACGGCTGAACGGATGAAATTTGGAATGTACATAGATTATACTTAGGATTAACACATACGCTACTTATTAACTTGATTATAGCGGGCGAAGCCTCGGGGCACGATCGATTCAGATTTTGGAACTACTTCAAAATAACGGAAACAATGGCGGTTGAAAACGTAAAAAAAAACTAATTCAGCCATTTCTAAAAATACGCGAGGTCTTCAGCTGACAGAGCCACTTATATTAAAACTTTTTTGAAAGGAGACAAGCAAGACGATCGCCTGATGGGCAAGACAATCGCCTGATGGGCAAGACGATTGCCTGATGGGCAAGACGATCGCCTGATTGGCAAGACGATCGCCTGATGGGCAAGACGATCGCCTGATGGGCAAGACGATCTCCTGATGGGCAAGACGATCGCCTGATGGGCAAGACGATCGCCTGATGGGCAAGACGATCGCCTGATGGGCAAGACGATCGCCTGATGGGCAAGACGATCGCCTGATGGGCAAGACGATCGCCTGATGGGCAAGACGATCGCCTGATGGGCAAGACGATCGCCTGATGGGCAAGACGATCGCCTGATGGGCAAGACGATCGCCTGATGGGCAAGACGATCGCTTGATGGCCAATGCGATCGCCTGATGGATATGAAACACGCCCGCCGAAATTGCCACGAGGCATTGGAACGCGCTCGTCTCTTGAGAATTGACGTGTTGTCTCATACGGTGTTCAATAATAACTACTTTTGCAGTTATTAAAAGATTAACAAAATTTCAATTAATTTTATGGTATAAATGATTCAGAGACAGCTAATTAGTAACACACCCACGGATATTAATTACTTATAACCACGAGCTTGATTACTGTTTCGTGTCACAATGGATTAATAATTTAGGGCAAAATAATATTCTTATATTATTGTCATTAAGTCTAGAATAACCGTATATAATAACTGTATAGAATAACCGTTTCGTTATTTATTTGGATGACACTGCAGATGTTACAGGCAGGCGTGACGTTTTCCATAACGTTAAAGACTGGATTTTCACTCCTCTGAACAAAAAAACTCGCATCTTTGTTTCCTGTACAATATATATTTTGGGAGTCTTCAAGAAGAGTAAATAGGTAGCTTTGGAGAGTTTCTTAAAGTTCAAATATATAATACAATCGTCAAAAAATGTGAAATAAAAATGAAAAAATTGTCATTGCCCAAGCTAAAACACATGTTAAAGAATTATATTATCACTTTACACATTAGAAAAGTTATTATTACTAAATTACGAAGACATTGAAAAACTATTAGTTATTCTAAAAAAAATGGGATAATACGTTAAGTTATAAGAATATATTTAAACTTTATAATTGTATGATTATTAAATAAGTAGCTATAGTAAGTTGTTTGATGGTTAAAATAGTAATAAGCTGTAAGCCGAGGTATAAAATATATCACTTTGTGTAAATATTAAACAAGGCATCACGATACAGGCGTTGCCTAGTGTGAGGGCCAGCAGGTACATCTTGTATTGACTTATTGATTCATCTCTGCATAAAACCTTTTGTTTTTACGCATTTTAGTTGCTAACATAGTAAAATAGTCGTAGGTTGTTTTTTATGCAGCAAATAAATATTTTTCATTTTCATTTTTCTTTTTCATCTTCTGGGCAAGTATAGAAAAATAATAGTAAGATACATCTTCTACATTTTCAATCAGGTAGGCGAGATGGTGGTCAAATGCTTGCCTATCTAGATAATAATTTAAACGCAAGCAAAGCTGAAAAATATCGACTTGACCGCTTTATCTTCGGAACCCTTGATCAGCGTATTCCAGGTCTAGTGTGTTTACCAGCTTCGATTACATCGTCACTTACCATCAGGTGAGATAGTGGTCAAACACTAGACTGTCACAAATTAAAAAAAAAATTAAATACGCATTATTGAAGATAACTCAAAAAATACTGGTCAGATCATAATTAAATTTAAATGACCACATGGGAAGCATTAGCTACAAAAAAAAAAAGAACCATCAAAATCGGTTCACCTAGAAAGAATTTATGAGACACATAAAAAATACAGTCGAATTGAGAACCTCCTCCTTTTTTTAAATCGGTGAAAAAAATAAATTTATAATGTTTAACTTAATGATTCATTTTATTTCTTAATACCTTACCAAGTAAAACAACTGTAATAATGTAATTATAATAATTGAGTGATTAACTAAGTACGTGTAGCCTTATATGAAATGTATATGTCCTATAATATAGGACCTATATATTCGTAGGGCTATATAAGTCTAATAGCACCGCGAATGTTATATAATTGTAGTGCTTTTTTTTAATGTTGGATAGAGCATTTGACCACTTTTTCAACTTATGAAAAAGTGGTCAAATTACTTACTTTCAGGTGAGATTGTGGTCAAACGCTTGCCTATCGTACATAAAAAAAAAAAAAAATTAAAAATGACGAAGACGGCTGAAGATAGAACATGCTTATTATTTCTTATCTGCTCTATCACACTTATTTTAAGGATGTAGTTGAAATGGGAGACAAGGATGTAAGACTAAAAGATAAACAGGTGTATGATATTTCATCATTTAATTTCAGTTGCACAATATGGATATATTACTACTATATAATGTACGTGTATATTGGCAATATTTTATATTTAACATTAAAGTAGATTATATAATGTGTTTATTAGATAAAAACCTTTTTAATAATACATTTAGGTCATAGCAATTATTATTCTCAATGAGCAATACTTATAGATTTCAGAGTGACGTTTATATTTAACCAGAAAATTACGTGGAGAGTATAATATTATAGAAAAGTACCATTTGATTATATACACCAATTAACCTAGACTAAAATAACTGAATAAGCAAATAACTTTTATTGTTCAATTAATTACATACTTATTTAATTTACTGATTTGCAAAATGTTATTGAAACCGAAGTTTATATAATTTTTAACAAAATAAAGTCACAAAATCAGCCTTGTTCCGGTATATTACGCATACCGAAGATTTTTGATATGAAATTGTAACTCTTTGTTTTTATTTAACGTGTATATTTCTAATTACAAAAATATCTGAGGACTGCTATATTTTATGGAGTTTTGAAGCATAACACACATATCATCGTATTTTGAAGCTTTTGAAACAAGCATTCTTTAGTTACCATTAGAATTGGTAGAGAAAGATATTTTACTAGTAAATAGTTGATTACATAAAAAGATTAAAACGTAAGTATCAAGATGTATAGTTTAAGCAAAACTTATCCGCCCCACCCGGAAAATTAATTAATTAAACACATAATGAAAACCGCTAATAAGAAATAATAATTTGTAGTAATATAAACTTAGTTAGTATTATCATTATTACACCATTCCAGCAAAATTAGCGCAAGGAATATTAACAACTAAAACTATTACAATTAAATAACCAGTACTTCTTTAATTTTGCATTCTTAATTTACATGCAATTTACATTTAAATTTATTCTGAATAAAATGTATTTGCTTACTCTAGGTACCTTAAATTATGCAAAAGACAAAAAGTGTTCCAGTTACCGTTCCTTACCAACATAAATGTTCAGACCAAACGATCTAAACAGTTAAAGCACAAGATAAGTGCAGTAGGTAAGGTAACCACCCGCGCATCAAGGTCACACACACATAGACGCACGTTAAGATCTTAAAGCCATCGAGATAGAAAACAAACCTACGTTTATTACTTTAGCTACAAAATCCTTGCAAAATACAAAATCCTTGGTTCCCTGTAAAACTTGGTATTTGTCCCATGAATCAGATATGATTCAAATGTATAGGTCAGTTTACAACCATTTTTTTTAAGGACGTAGCAAGACAAACAGATTTTTTAATATGGGGACGTGTGGGGAATATCATCTAGAATAGGAAAGCAAAAAAACTGCTGGATTTGTCAAAAAATACATATGTTTGGGTAGATAAATAAATGAAAAAAATAAATGCATATAATCAAGATTTATTTAGAACAGTCTAAGAATACAATTGGACATAAAAAACTAGGTTTTTAGATTTTTTCACGTTTATTTTTTATACATAAGAGAAAAAAAAATTTTTTGAAAAACTTCCAAACCATAAAACTACCCCCTAAAAATACAAAAAGACAAAAAAATTAAAATAAAAGGTTGGGAAATTTACGATGCCAAAAAGTTAATTGTATGGGGCCAGGGAACCTGTTAAAGCTGTTTCATGCAAAACGAAACAGTTTGTTGACGTTGATTTTTTTATGTATTTTAGATCATAGTGTGTAAAATGCTGATGGTACAATCAGCTACAAAAGTAGCTGAATAATGCATTTTTTTCTTGTTTGTTATTTGTAACTCGCTTGTATGCAATATGCAAGCGTCTGTGTGCGTGACTAACGTGTTAGCGCAACTAAGTAGTAGTGAACTAACCTTCTGCACCTATCTGCTTTATAGTTAACATATAAGAGCACATGTTCCTCGCAAGTCATCGTAGCCGTGTGTTGATGAAGCATCTTCATTTAGTGCCTGGAGATTTATGAGCTATCATTTACTCAGTGCTCAGCGTTGGGCAAAATGCTCGTTTCTGCACCATCAGAACAAAGTATAGAGGATCCGAGTAATATTTCTCTTAGATTGGAATGATTGAGTATTGAGCTTTTTGCCAAGATAGGTGCAATTGAGATTTGACATGTTAAATCTTACGTTTTATGCCAAAACCAAATTTACCGAATAATGTTTGACTGTTTCACAAACTAGTAAAAAAAAAAACACAATTACATACCTTTGATAGAAATATGCATCCAGCAAACTTAATATTACAGCAAAGACATAAATAAGGTAAAGGTAAATCTTAGTCACAAGTAAACATAATTAAAAATAGATTAAATTATACGAGTTTAAAAAACTGAAAACCGACTTCAATCGCAAATATCTTCGAAACTTTCTTGATCTTGATGAAATTATAATGTGACCAAATTAAACGAACAAAACAATAATTTTCCAAATCAGATAATAAATGACGGAGTTCTGAGGTAACATACATAAAAATAAAGATTTCGATAAATTGAGAACTTAGATAGATTCTTCCTTTTTTTGAAGTCGGTTAATAATAACACCAGTATTGCCAGCCATGAAAAAATGTGCGTTTTATTAGTAACTAATAGAGCTTCACTCTTTGCTCCAAAGAGAAAATCATCTTGATGAAAGTAAGAAGGAACGCCTTAGTTTTCCGGATAAAGAATATCCGTGTGCTAAAAGCTAAATCCGCTTATACTTTTCTTAGATATTGCGAGCATTTATACCAGTTATTTCTGTCCCTCACACACTCTTAAACTTTCACATTAATAAAATTACTAGTATTGTAATACTGTGATATGAGTAAGACTAGTTTCAGAATTAAGATATTTTAAGGTTTATGAAGTTAGCTTTGTGCATCAATTTCACACTTTGTGAAACAGGACGATACAAAACGTGCCGGGTATAATCAGTCATCAATGAATACGCCATAAGTCGTCGGTTTAGTTAGTTAGTGGATGCCATTGCTGGATCTGTTCCATTGGAGCTGCAAGAGCTGAATTCCAGTGCTGCAGCGCCCGACCTCGAGCGAACATGTAGGATCCCAGCACAAACTTTCCGAGGAGGCGGTCTGTAACAAGAGAATAATTTAGTATAATTTAGTCATTATTATAATTCAGATTACCGCGAGTTCATCAAAATAAATCAATACCTAATTTCCCGCTTGTCTTACTTGTCATTCATTCTTGCATGGGGTGACGTTTGATTTTGTAATTCAATGAAACGAGTGAAACGACCATATCGACCGGGTCTGAAATAGGACCAAATGATTTCTAGTATGATATAATTGTAGAGTTTTTATTTAAAACATAAACGTAAACATAAACGCTATCACACTCACTGCCCCATACTAAGTTCGATGACTTGTGTCGTGGCTGGCGGAAACATTCACATCACACACACATTCACAACCAGAACCAGAAAAACAAATTTTTGGTTCAAAATTATTATCGTAGCAGGTGAGTTAAATCCCATGCCTAACGTTGACTACTGTTTAGTAGGAATAAATAATATAATACCTAAAATAAATAAGTGGGATTCTATCTTAAAATGCATTTTATTAAGTTTGAGACAAAATAAATTTAAATTAAAATTCAGAATTCAATAGCCTTAATTTGAATAAATATTATTTTTTTTTACTTCTTTATTCGATTATTAAAAGTAGACTGCTTGCTTTGGCTTCATTAATTCTGTGCCCGATTAAATATAATTGTTCTAGACTACCGATATTACAAAATCCACTATGAATCCATTTAGCCATTACAGAGAAACTCACAAACTTTATTTTACTCGTTTTCCGATGAAAATGTAAAGGTACGTGTACTTTCAAATGAAAATAAACATATCAAGTATATAGTATGCCTTAGCTGAAATAAAATTAGGTCAGGATCCTAACATTATCGGTTTCTAAAATCTATCGGAAGTCCCATGTGCCATTCCATTTCAACTTAGATTACATCCATTACGAGGAAGGTCGCTATTATTTATTCTGTGGTAAAAGCCAATATGCTCCAACATGGTAACTAATTGTATCTATTCTGGGAGTATTCGATTTTAATTAAGCCTTTAGAAGCTGCGGAGTTTGCTAGTGGTTTGAGTATTGAACATAAAGGTCTTGGCTTTTTACCAGGATTAAATTATTGTTGTTTTGATAAACTTACTATGGAAATATTTTTTTTTTTTACAGTAACACTACAAATCTTTGATGAATATTAATTATTTTATATATATATTATATTTTTTTATGTTTCATGCTGCATCTTCGGCCGCATCATCACTTTCCATCAGGTGAGATTGTGGTCAAATTATTGCCTATTAGGCATAAAAAAAAACCATATATATAAGTGTTTAACGATGTAAATTTAATGTTATATGGTATTTAAAATGATGTCTATAAATAATTATTATCATTTTGTATATGCTGTTTTCGTGGTATTTTGGTAAATCATCGGGATATTGTTACTGTGATCTGTGACGAGTTTTATAACTGTTTCTGTAAATTCACTATCCTCAGTTCAATATCTAGCAAAAACGACAAAAAAATCACAATATTCAGTTCAATATCTAATAAAAACTGAAACTAGCTTTGTAAATTACTCCACGTAGTACACTATTTTAAACTGTAATTCTGGTGTTGCTACGTATTTATAATTTTTCACTTGTTTGAGTATAACTGCGAAATTTTTATTATTTACATATTTAGCAATATTTCTGCATATGTTATTGTTAACCTTTTGTGTAAATATATTACATAAATAAAAAAATGTATTTAATTGCGTAAGCGTGTGTATGAGTATGTTTGAGACAGGTTACAGGTACAGGAGTACAGGTTAAGCCAGTTATATATATATATATATATATATATATATAACTGGCTTAACCTGTAGATACCAAAATACAGCCTTAGTTCATCTTGAGAGTGGTAAATGAGAAATCTTTTGCTAAAATCACTTAAAATTATATTATCATAGCGAGCCAGTCATTCTAGGCCTTGAGCGTATGCTATTATTTACCACAACTATCATATAGCTAAAAAACAGAAATAAAGGTAACACTGTTACGGCTCGACGAACTTGGCATTTTTTTATACGTGTACAATAAATTATCATCCAAAATTGTTTGCTTTACAGATAGCCTAGACCCTTGAAAAAGACCCAGGCTTATTTTAATCCTGATTTATGCCATTAAGCCGCATAGTGTTATATAAACACAAATTCAAATTTATTTAATAAATTGCGAATACAGAATGATGATAACAAAGGTTTTCATAATTTTAGATTATCTTTTAAATATTCATATATACTGTAATGAGCATCATTAAGTAAAACGATAATTTCGTTGCTGCAGGCAGGGCTTGAGTAGCTCAGCGGTAAGAGCAATATGGCATGAAACCATATGGCTGCGTGTTTAATCCCTTCTAAATTTACTATTTTAACTCTGCCTAACATGGCTAATGCTATAAAAATATAATCAATAACAAGCGATACGATTAGCTTCTAAACATAATTTACAACAACATATTCCTGCAATATGCAGAAAATAAATCATAAACGTCTAGCACTTCCCTATCACAAATCTTATTTTATAGCTCGTTAGTAAAAGGACAGCTTGGCATATACGCAACGAGGAAATATGACCGGGGGCGGAGGCGAAAGTGTATTGAGGATGTCTTAAACCCTGACGATCGATGACCGATTTAAGAGATATGCCGCACCGTCATCGATCCATATGATATAGAGGTGAAAAATGCTTACGTATATCAACGAAACGAACACAGAATGACACAGTTAGTGGTGACCAAAAATATTGGCATTTCACCCTGTTTTTATTGTGTAAGTTGATTATAATATTACCTTCTCCGGCTTGTCGGTTTAAAGGCAACATTTGATATCTCTGAAATTAAAATAAGTAATGAGGCCAAGCAAACTAAGACCTATAGAAATCAGCTACTGTAATCGTGCAGATACTGATTCAATATTATTTTATTTTGTGAAGTATGTTTTCGATAATAAAGACCTGTTTTAATGACAGCATTAACATTTCTTATGCCTTTTAAGTCTCACGACGCGCAGAATCGTTTTACAAAATCAGGTTACGGAAAAGTGTATCAATATGTTAGTTGATTTTAATGAGTTAATTTGCATTATGATTTATTTTATTACATACATTTTATTGTATTTTCAGAAAATATACAATTTTCCGCCCACTAACTGGATGGTAATGATATACCTATATATTATAGTTGGCTAAAATTTTCAAACAATTTATTTTATTATATACGTTTTACTGTATTTTCAGAAAATATAAAATTTTCCGCCCACTTTCGGGATGGTAATAATTTAGTAAAATTTTCAAACACCCACTCGCCACTTTTTAGGGAAAATAGTTGCAAAAACTCTCCCTGTAATAGCGGTCATCTATTCTAGGTCTTTTGACGAGATACTCCATCTAAGTCCATTTGAGGCACAATTTGGAGTTACTTCGGGTTATATAAAGTGTTGCTATTACTTACTCTGAGAGAAAAGGGATAAATATTGCAGGTATGCCTAGGTTACAAGTAGCCAATACTGTTTTGAAATGTAAAATCGGCTTAAAATAATACTTTCTTAATTTGTTTCAAAGTTTTGTCGTAGTATTCTTTACAACTATACTTTATTTTATAATAGGTGTACATGATACATTAACAAAGGTCGCATCTTCAAAAAAATATAGCAGTTAATGTTTAGCAGTAATAAATTATTTAGAAAAGAAAAATACCGCAATATAATAGTAACATTATAATTGAATACAGCTCTTAATTCGCGTAGCTATTACGTGTCATGCCTTATTGGTCTAGAGCTTGAGCCTCTTGCCGCTAAGCTAACCAAGCCGTCTTACAAACAATGAATCGATCGTTAACGATACGTACATGATGAATTCGTCTGACTTTTTCTTTTTATACCATCTACCTGATTCACAACTTTCACAGATTATTATAAAAAATGCATGTGAATTTAATCACTATATGAATCTGATTAACATAAACAAATATGTTAGTGTGAATACGTTTGTAAAAAAATGCGTTTGTTTGTAATATTTAGCTTACAATACCTAAGGATACTCGAATTTCTAAATTTAAAACAATCGCAAGTTTCACTAGTCTGAAGCCGTACAAAACATTATTTTACTCAATTTTCGTTTCATTTAAAATTCGCTTTTTCAAGAATTAGGAATCTACACCAATGGATAGCGATGTGAATGACGACTTAAAATTTTTAACAAACTTATGCTATACACTTATTTTTTTTAACAACTTTTATTAATTGCTTATTTGCTTATTTGCTTATTTACATTAAAATTATGTTATGTTAATAAACTGAATATTCGTTTTTCATTGTAAAAAGCGATGTCAAGAATTGTACGCAATTATTGCTTACTATAACAACAATGTATAAATTCAATGAATTTTCCTTCGTACTTGACACAACAATTAATCACACAAGAAGTTCAACTTAAAAGTTCGAAGTAAAAAAATCAAAACAAACAATGGCGGCTTCTTAACTGACAAGGACTGACACCACGATTTTTTAAGCAAATAATGAAATAAGCAATTAATAGTCCGAACGAATCTTGAAGGTTGTCTACTCTAAGCATTTTATCTCAAATCGGCACATACCACATTTGGTAAGGTTACCTTTTAACTTTTAAATTATGCAATCGAGAAGAAAGCTTACACTGTTGAGTATAAGGTTCATTTTAGAACCTAATATGACGATAAGTTTATGACATATTTTGTAATTTACCCCCAGTTCTAGTAGATGGCGTTGTTTGAACTTTCAGCGAAACATGGTCGGTTTTTAATTTTAATTAAAGCAAATAATGAAAAGTGCTTAAAATTTTAATTGTGCTTAACTGCTTTTATTGAAAAGTACTGTTTCATTATTTGCTTTTCGTTTAAACGCCCATCTTTACCAATAGATTTGTGAATATATAAAAACATTTACTCACCTTTGGCATATACAGAGTGGGGTTGAAGGGCCTGTATCGTGACACTCGTCGTGTGCAGCTCATCAGCCCTGAGCCTGAAGTGGAAACACTCCGAGACCAGAGCACTGCCATCATCAGCCACTTCAACAGCCGCTGTCCGTCTCGCTCGCACACCACGGCAAGCTCGCTCTTGTGTCACTCGAACCACCATTTCGCGTCTACTTGATGAAGGGTCCAGCTATGAGAAGGAGATATTCAAAAACTTATCATTGAAACTCAGTTTTTTTTGCTGCTGCTGCAAAGGCATGCATTTAACCGTTATCTCACCTGCTGGAAAGTGACGATGCGGCTGAACACATGCTTGCCAAGGTAGCTTCTATTCAAACATGTTCTATCTTCGGCCGCATTCACTCTAGACTTGAAGACAACCAGATTGTACCATTCAGGGAACAACAAAACGGCAATGAATAAAGTTTTTGCATATGTGCTGATTTACTTATTAACTTACGTCGATATCTAAAACCCTAGATCGTTGACTTGCCAATGCAAGCTAACCTACAAGTATGTAGAGCTCTCTTATTCACACTGATATAAAAAAATCGTTAATGTTGTTTGTGTGAGTATTTAATTGTTCATCCATTCAAATCATATACATGACTTAATTCTGAGGGGATCAAATGACTATATGTTGATGAAATCCCAATCGGAAGCCTATCGGTATTCTATCGCTTACATTTTGGAGAGTGTGCTCAGGAATTACATGATATAATTCCTCCATGCCCTTTTTACCATCAAACAACAAGACAAACTGTCAAACGTCATCCATTTATGGTTGACATACCTCCAGTTCGCTCGAAGCGTTTTGCTTCTACGTTCATCATCCGTACAGCGAAGGAGTGGAACTCATTGCCTGCGTCTTTGTTTCCTGAACGGTATGATCTGGGTGTCTTCAAGTCTAGAGTGAATAGGTACCTTCTAGGCAAGCATGTTCCATCTTTGGCCGCATCGTCACTTTCCATCAGGTGAGATAGCGGACAAATGCTTGCCTATAATGTATAAAAAAAAAAAAAAAAAAAAAAAAAAATGATAATATATTTTATGTTCGACAGTACAAACCCACATGGGTCATCATCAACATATAGTATCATTCGATCCCTTCGGAATTATGTCACGAAGGTGATATGAGTCACCTGATACACGTGTAGTGGTTTAGAGGTACCCTTTGAAACGAGGTATAGAAGAAATATTTAATACCCATTAATTCCAGCAAAAGCACGAAGCACTGCTAATTAATACTAAATATAAATAAAGTTGTTGTTAAAAGACTGACGAGCAGAAGAATATTACAATTTTATCAATGTTTTTACCAAAACTTACAAAGCCATTTTACTGTTTAATAGGACTTGGGGACCCCTAAATGAATTTACTAAAGTTACTTTATTCTCTTACTAACCCAGAACGTCTATTAGAAAACTTCGCAATCGCCGAAACTTGGTTTTCAGGCTGAAGTTAATTCAAATTAAGAAACAATTCGGCACGTAAAATTTGGATGTTTGTAGATGATCAGCTTCTAGCGGTTTTATTGCTTCTTAATTCTCCTATAAGCAGAGAATCATAGTCGAAGGTAACATAGATCAAACATAGGTTTTAGAAAATAATTAATTTGTGCTGAGCTTTAACACTACTTTCTATTTATACTTTACTTTCTATTATATTTACAACTTTCTATGGAATCTTGACTTATAATCGCAAAAGACTAGCAACTTTAATATAAACGCTTTTACGCTTATCGTGGGTGCCTAAAACATTCAGATCACACTCACAATCGCAACCAGAACTAGACACATAATTATTTATTGGGAATAACACTAAACTTATGTTCCCAACGGGAATCGTACCCGGCAGCCGCTGCTTAGTAATTAATTGCCGGATTAGCCGCTACACCAGCCCTAGTTTGCGTTCTAAAATATGTGACGGCGTCAATGTCCACAAAGGTAGCACTCATATTATAGTAATCACACTAATATTATACAGGCGAAAGTTTGGGATCTTGTTTGTATTTTTGCTAAATCTAATTGCCTATATTTCCTTAAAGTAAACTAAAATTATATACAGCAAAGAACCAAGTCTTGATGTTCAAACTGCTGACACCCTGGATTATTGCATAGGCTATAATCCCAAAATTCCCGTGGGTCCGGGACTTACGCGGGTAAAACCGCGGGGTACAGCTAGTATAAATATATTTCATTCTTTCTGTTGATATATCCCATATATCATTATAGTGATCGTATAGTGATGTTACAAAAATACATCTAACATATAAATACCAACACAATATGCAATAGTTAAAATTTAAATGTCACTTTAATTACAAGCAAAATCTACAATAATATTACTAAAATATTTTTGTAATTGAAATAATTTACCTTGAGTGTTCTTGCTTCTATGACGGTGACGGTAAGACGATGCAAGTTTTCATTGTACAGCAGAGAAACCAGGATTTCACCCAAATCTGATGTAGGCTCTTGACAGTCCTACGAATAATTAAATTATAGGTAAATAGCATAAACTTAAAATAACAAATACTCCAATTATTAATAATTTATTGATAAACATTGTTTACACGTTTTATAGTAAAGATTGTTTACATTGAAACGTTGAGTAGGATTTGTTTATTGTTATGTATGCACAAATTACATACATTAACGAAAAAAAAATAACATAAACGCTTTCACACTCAACCCACACTAAGTTGAATGACTTGTGTCGTGGGTGCCGGAAACATTAACATCACGTTCACAATCACAACCAGAACCAGAAACACAAAGTTTCTTTGGGGAGTAATACCCTGCTGCTTAGAAGGCGCACGTTCACCAACTAAAACAAAGGGCAGTTCTAAAATAGCACAAATTCAATTGATAGTTCATCTGCAGTGAAGGCGCCCCCTGATTAGGTGGTTGCTCTATTAAACTCTTCAATGGGCTCGAGCAGTGAAAACAACATAACGAGGAAATCCAGGGTGGCAGAGCATTTCCATGTTCATCTGGTTAGCTACCTTGTACCGCAAAACAGTTATATAGCTTACCTTTCTAAAGTAAAAAACTCTACCGCCTTGCACTTAAATAGTGTTTCAGCAGCGTTATTTTAGGATATTGTTTATCTATGTATGTTATTTTCTTTTCGAATTGGTTTACAATAGAAGGTTCACCTATTAATTTAGTGCTCCAGCTGCTATTTTGGTGCACCAGTTATATTCGTGATCTATCGAGTTTACCACCCGCGACTAATTATTAACCTTATTCTGGATAGTTTAGCTGTAAATTCCCTGTGGAGTGTATAGATAGATAGATAGATAGATATATTCTTTATTGAACACCTTAAAATAACAAAGTACACAAATAGGAATGACAGTAAAAAATTATATAAGTGTAACAATAGGCGGTCTTATCGCTGAGAGCGATCTCTTCCAGACAACCTTTGGATGGAGAGGAATAACGCAATATAATAGGACGTCGTTCTACGTTCATAAAAGATTAGATAGAAGAACAGTGATTAAAAACAGAGGATATATAAATAATAAATTTACATACACGTAAACAGATACCATATAATTATAAAATACTAAATATTTTTAAGTATACAATACATACATATACATATATATACATATAATAAATGTATTGGTATCTTGAGGACAATACTTGGCATTGTATGACATTATTGCTAATATCAGTGAGGATTATTCTCGTTAGGAGTCACCTTGTATGATAAATACAATTATATTGCTACTAGGTTTGCTGTGAGCTTTGGAATTTCCCATCAGCACTAGGAGCTCACACAGTTACTAAGAGCTCATTAGCTTCTAAGTATGGAGCCTGTTATTCAAAACGCATTGTGTAAATGTGTGAGTATGTTTGTTTTCTCTTAACGCTTTAACGGCAGAACGGATTTGGACAACATTTGTAATGTTTATAGCTTCACATAGGCTACTTGTTAACTTGATAAACGCAGGCGAAGCCGCGTGGAACGGCTTGATTGCAATCTTATATAGTACATAAATTTAATTTCATTTGATCATTCGTATAATTCTTCTGTACGTGTGTATGTAACTGAGCTCCTCCTAAACGGCTGGACCGATTTTGATGACTTTTTTATGTGTTCAGGTGGATTTAAGAATAGTTAAGATTCACAATGAATACCGATATATTTTTTTTTATAATTTACGCGCGCGAAACCTCGTGTTACAACAAGTATATTACATAACTACCGAAGTTTGCTATGGTTCAGATGTGTCCATCTATATTGCAAAATCATGTTCGTGGATATTGTCCGTAATTAGCAAAGAACTACAACGTAATACGTAAGAAAAGACGTTTTGGCCGTGGTTACGAGAGACCGGTGCAACCATGCCGAAACGCCGAGGTTAGTAAAAAAAATGTTATTTTGAAAATAATAGCGCGAAAAGACCCGGATTTTTCAATAAAAACATGATTGCAGTTCGCGAAAGTACGTGGGTATTGGCGTATTTTACTGAAAACAATATAGCATACATTGTGCTCGTGCTTCTACAAGTGCGCAGGATGCGCTCACAATTGAATGGTTTTCTCAATAAAACATAAATTTAAATATATTATCGTTTATTTTTTCTGGACAGTCAAACGCATGTCCTTCACACGATGCGTTCAACGATAAAGCACGTATTTTTAACGGAAACAACTTTTTCCCAATGGATTCCAAAAGTCGCTATTTTGTTCGATAATGTGCCATAGTAAAAGTTAAGACAGGTGCGTGCTCAGGAATTGCGAAAGTTTTGAACTCCTACGCCTTTGTAACAAACGCCTCGGGTGACGAAGTTTAATAGACCAATACCCTCAAGAGTTATTAGCATAATTTAGGTTAATATCGTTCAATTTGTCACGTCAGATTGTAATGGATTATTCACGACGATCATTGCAGTTTTCGCATGAAAATAACAAGTGCTGTGTATCATAGTACTACTTGTTCCTATCGACATTTGTTAAAAAGTTATAAAGAATTGGATTGCGTGCAGTCGCAAAATCTTTTTACTGCCAGTTCTTACAAAAGTTACAGTATTTTGATGAATATAGACAGGTTTTATGTGAAAGCTACAAACCGCATGAATCCACTTAGCTTTTGTGTAGGCGTATCGCAAACATAAATGTAATTTGGCTGAATACCTACACTTGCTATGAAATAGATTTTGCGTGTTAGGCTTTAGATTTCGATTTCCCAAGCTAGTTTCAGCACATACATCATATTAAATTGAACACTGGCATAGTTGGTTACTTATCTGCCTTCTAAGAAGTGGGAATACAAGTTTTCTCCCCAAGGGAAATTTGTGTTTCGAGTTCTGAATGTGATTGTTGTATCGAACTTAGTGTGGTGCCTTAAGTGTGGAAGTGTTTATGTTTATAATATTTAAATAATGAAAACAAGCAACAAGCCTACATACATCTGCAGTTTTACTGAATACTTGAATATATCTATGGCACTGCAATATGCGGTCTATTCCCTGATTTAAGGTATTATTTATAATATGTCCAGTAATGTAAAAAAAATTTAATATTGAGAATCTGGCAGTAGAGTCATTATCTTTCATGAGTTTGCCTCTTATATGAATAAACGATTTTGAATGACACTGACAACTCTTTCTTTTTGCCAGAAACAGTCCTGCTAACGCACTGCTATTATTATAATTAGCAAAACTATAAAGCAGGGAGTTTCGAAATGTAACAACATGAAAATGTTAAGGTAACACTACCCTGTGAACATAATATTAATTAAAGTCTTCAATTCAGTTTCGCAATTCTCGGAGATCTGGACTGTGAGTAAACACAGACATTAATTAGGTACGTTGAGAATCAACAAAACAGAACGTAATTAATTTCGCAAGCAATAGGTAACCGTAATAGTTGTAAATTGAATGACAGTACTCTACAATTGTAATTATTTCATTAATCTTTCTAAAAGTACGTACATACTAGGCAAACAGTTACAATATGGGAGTCTTCAAGTCACGAGTGAATAGGTATCTTCTAGGCAAGCTTGCCATCTTCGTCAACCACATCGTCGCTAACCATCAGGTGAGATTGTGGTCAAAAGGTTGCCTATTTGAATAAAAAAAATAAAAAAACGTAAATTGACGCTGACTTAAGTGGTTATAAGAAGAGTCGAAACTCGGTGTCGTAGAAAAAGATTTTTGAGGTTCCCATCATCTCTATCCCTTCCTCACATCCCATAAAAAAAAATCACAAATGCCTCGGATTTACATCAAAACTTTTCAATACACCCAGAACCAGAAGCACAGATCTGTTTGGGGAAGAAAATCGTGCTCGGAAATCTAACCAAAAAATCTTTATTGCGTCTTCTGAGTGCTCAAAATCGTATTTGTATGGTCTGTGAGTGTAAATGCGTCTGTTAATGAGCATTTTCTCAGGAAGCTCTGCCAACTCTGTAAGATGAAGTGGGAAGTGAACTAATAATTCCTTCCAATGCAATTGCCGTTCACTGACATGTTAAATAAATATCCATAATACGTTTATATTCATACCTTTTCAATATCCATTTTGTATAACTGCGGTTCTTCATCAGGCGCGACTCCTTCCAGCTCTGTGAGTGGTAGGATAATGTGGCCAATTAGCTGCTTGTTCTTGCCGACACGACCAATGTCCACCACTGACAGCTTGAGAGTAAGCGCTTCTATTTTGCCAGGCGGAATCTAAGCGAAAATGTAATTATTTATTAAAACTTTGCAAGGAAACGTTGAGGCTAATTAATTGTATATGTATTTATTATTTAGTTCCACAAAATTGCTGCAAACACCAAATTACTAAAGTTTCTCACTGTATATGTATGCGCTAACGTGATAATTAATTTAGACGCTTCAAACACCGTACACAATATTTGGTTTCTATATGGAAAACATATTAAACTTTGACTTTGAAACATATTAAAACATATTTAACTTGGTAAACATAGTTAGAATACTGTTACAATTTTTGGTAATGATTTTGGCGCTAAAATTTACTCTCTTTGGTACATTTATATCCCTATATTTCGTCCTGATTTTCATGCATACAGTTGGTCAGATAATTCATCAGATGCTATAAATAATTAATTATAGTTTGTCTATTGACAAACCTTAAAGTATTTGTCGACTTGTAAAATTTTCTAATTATTATTATTTACTTAGTTAAAGATTTCGTCGAATCACCTTCGACATGATAGTGCCAAGTTAGAAAACTTCCTGAGTAGGTTATTCAAGAATAACCAAGGCTTGTTTCTTATTAAAATCATAGGGAAAATTACAGCTATACAATATAGTAACATAATAAGCATCTTTTTTTCATTAATCTTTGCTTAGATTCTAATCCGCAAATTGTTCTAAAGAAATAATTCCATATTACTACCGGTCTAGGTTGTTTCCTTTGGGATTAAAGTTTCCTTGGTTTACAGCACCAGCAATCAAGTGTTTTAACTACAGTGTACAGGAGAAAGCACTCTAGATCGTAGCATTAAAGACTATTTTGCTAATTTACTTTAGGTTTAATGTATTTTGAAATTTTGTAATTATGGTTGAGATCAACTGTAAACTTTGGAGTAGATTAATTTAGAACCTACATCTACATATCAAGATTATTTGTAAATACAGTGCGTGTTAGATTACTTAACAATGCATTATGGTACTCAACTCGCGGATTTTTTTTCTTGTCAGGCTAGTCTAAAATGATAGTAAGTGTGATGTGGTTAAGGATTGCAACAAATAAACATACTAGCCCGATAGTGAACCTACAGTTTAACAATTTTCCAAGCTTATTTCATGAACTATGACTTTCACTATTTGATTAATATTTCATTCTATCCAACAATGTTTCACTTTATCACACACGTCCATACAACGCTTTTGAAAGCCCATCAATACCGGCTCGTGGCTGTTGATACTGGTATCGCTTCGACATCAAATTTTCCATTATTATAATTAAATATTCGTCAAAGTAATTTCGGAGCAAAAAGTTATATGAAAGTGGACCTTACTGATAACATTCAAACTTTTTAGCAGTAAATAAGTACTTAATGTTTATTTTAGTTTTGGATAAAGTGGTTTTCATTGTTTGAGTTCAAAGTGGTTCCAGAGCCATTCTGTTGTTTTATTGGTGCGACTAGGAGACTGCAAAATAATTGTATGCCCTTTTTTAATTCTACATTAAATTGATTTGATGTTACTGATCTTGTTCACTTTTCACCGGCTGAGATGGTAGTAGCATAAGAAAAACATGGTATAGTTTTAAATATAACACATTATTTCCATTTAAAAAAATGTGTATAGCAAAGCATAATATTGTACTAGTACAGCGCCTCATTCAATATTTTTATAAATATTTTTCAGCAGAATATCAAGAGAAACTGATACCACATGACTCAAGTTTGAACATTTATCGGCTTTTAAACTGAGGCCGACGTTTCAGCTACTCCGAACGTGTACCTACTAAGTAATTGGCTTTTCCTGTTCCCATTTTTACATTTCACGTTCCAGAATAATCAATAGGTACCATCAATTTAGCGTCACACCTTCGATATAAAATTACGTCACACTCTTAAAACGTGTGTTCCATTTTTCAAACTTTTACTGCCCTAAGATTGTCAGTGGTTGAAATCAAAGCTGAATTCAAAATTAGATACTGTTTGTACAATGGTACGCAATAATCCTGTATCAATAAAAGCGACCGCAGTCTAGCAGACTTTTCCAACGATAAATTAAAATACATGTGCTGATCCGACGAATCCTAAATCAATACTGTCCATGAACAGTAAATATTTGGTACCAGAACCAGACAGAATTAGGAAAAAATGTTCATTCTTTAACAACTGAATGTGGGTATGATCGTGATTAAAACGGGTAACATGTTATACATTTATTAATTGCGTCCTGTAGTTTCCCCAACGTTGATGATGGTGAAAAGTAATAATGATGATTAAAATCATACGAGTTCTTATAGGATAGATACCTATTTCCTAAACAACCGAATTATTTCAGCAAATTTAGCGTGATTCAGTAACGAACTAATGAATTTTCGAATTAAAGTAATATATATTACTAAGATGGGATCGACTAAATTAGAACTATGGATTGGTTTGGAAGTTAGATGGATGGATGGATTGGATTTAATTTATTAGTTTAAAGTTGGAATAGGCTGACAGATGAATTGCATTGTATTGGGAGGTAGAGGTTAATAGAAGGTATATTAGGATTGATGAGTTGCTATTACACATACATCAATTTCTTATAATTCGACTCACCTGGTAAACGAAAGTTTCGTCATAGAATGGATTACATGTTTTTTTCTTTTGCTTTGTTTGCAGCGCTCTTCTCTCATCTGGCATCAGTTGAATCCTGTCAAACAAGAAATTTCCTTAGCTGTAGGTATTCTATATTGTGATAGAAACTGCCTTTATCATAATGCAATCCAACCAGTAATATGCACTGTAACATTGTTGGACTGATGTTGTCGTCGTTGAAACGTTAGATTTGCCTTATTTGCGTTTAGTCGTTGTTAAAACATAATAGTGGTTCGCTTTGATCGCTGCGGTTTCGTTGAAACGTTGTAGAATGGTTGATATGTAAAACACTGTTTACGCTAGTTTTGTGAGTGACATATTACGTCAGGAAGAGTGTAATAGTAGACTCAACTGCATAGCTATAAATAATCTACCATTAATTATTTATATATGCACAAATGACAAGTACACAGAGGAATTAAAACTTTTACACCACACTTTTCTTTTTAGTTGTGTCGCTGGAGCTAGAAACATTTTTATTCAGATTCAGAAAAAATAATTTTCCACGATGTGAAAATTTAAATTCCTTTCAGGAATTTAGGGCAGCCGCCGTTAAAGACAGAGGATTTACTAACTACGTCGCTATCGATATTATAAGTTAAACTTCAGGAGTACTAATTATATAACTTTATAGAAATCAGACACAACTGTTTGAATTGGAGTGTAAAGAAGTTGAATTGAAGACTTAGTGTAGTGGGCAGGAAACCATTTTAAACTTACACTTTCTTCCTATCAACTCTTTGTTAGATGAAAAATAATCTGAGGGAGTAGTAATAGGAATAGTATTGAAAAACCAATATTATAACTAATTCATCAAATAGCGAATCCAGAGACAAAAATGAAGAATCCAAAAATATTATATTTTGTATTATTTAAAATGTCATGCATATTCCCTATTATATTGTTATACTAATAAAAGTAAACTGTAATTAAATGCACGAGTACATTCAAAGAAACCCAGAGTTGTGTTGAATTGCCTGGCTTTTTTTAATACAATTTACATACAAAATACCCGCAAAAAACTGTTACTACCACGTATAACATAAACATGTAGGTGTACATAGGTTTAATTAAATTACGTGCCGGCATGACGTCACTTAGCGCGTGTGTCGCTGGTTTTATAGCTTATTTGCATCGAAACAGATTCTGGTTACACGACGTCATTACTGTTTAATGGAACCCAACACTCTGATCTCTGTAGCTCTACCCGTATCTAATAATTATATATTCTATGCAATTATGTATATAAGCGAAAATTCTGTGATTCGCTGACTAAATATAATAAATAACATTTTGCCTATGATGTTGGCAGGTAATGTATACAGGGTAAAAAATCAAGATCACCCGCTTCGATTGGAAGTCCTTCTCGGATTGATGGAAGCTCTTCCGCAGTGGAACATCCACTTTATCTTGACCCTCGCCTCCTCTACGACGAGTGAACGTCATCGTGAGCACACCATCCACTCCTGATGACCCACTTTCACAGATTATCCAGAAGAAACCACAGATGCAAAAATTTCTCAAATGAATCAATACTTACTTGATCAAAAGTTACTTAATTAATACTTGCTTAATCAATACTTACTTAATTCATACTTACTTAATTCATACTTACTTAATCAATACTTACTCAATCAATACTTACTTGATGTATGGGTCACAAGCGTTAGCGAGAGCGGGAGTGCGTGAAGGCAAATGCTTCGCCTTCAAAATGTGGACCTGCAGCCTTTCTGTAGCCGCTTCGTATTTCAACGTGAACCAAACTCGACCCTTGGGAAATTAAAAAAAAGGTAATTAGGGTAAACGTGACGCGATAGTGCGATTTTGGGGTGAGCCATCGTGCTTTTGCGTAGGTGATTTTAAATGTTCCAGAATATAGACGGTTAGACGTAGGAAGATTTAGATTTTAGATTAAGATCTTAGAACGACTCCGTACACAAATCATTGGGGTGGTTATAAAATTACAATCGCATAAGTCTGGTATTATATTTCTTTTTATATCAAAATGCTATCGGTGATCACTATCTCGTCTTCTTTTTTAATATAGGCAATTTGACCATTACCTATTTAAACGAAGATGCCGTCAATGATGGTGCACGTTTGTTAAAAGATGCATATTTACTCGCGACTAGATAACTTCTAGAATAATGATTATTAGAAAATACAGACTTAAGCAAAGAGTTTCGTTCCATTGCGTTTCACGAAGCAGAACGCTGTCGGTGAATGATACAGAATAAAGTAACGTAGCGTCAAGTAACGTCAGAATTATAATCAGTACGAAGATCAAACATAAAAGTATTCTATCACTAACCTATAAAAATATTAGCTACAATCAAAACGTGTGTTTACTGGAATTAGTTGAAAAGTCCTAATTTCCACTTTAC
This sequence comes from Lomographa bimaculata, assembly GCA_948107665.1. Taxonomy (NCBI): domain Eukaryota; kingdom Metazoa; phylum Arthropoda; class Insecta; order Lepidoptera; family Geometridae; genus Lomographa; species Lomographa bimaculata. Next base: position 8,523,919 of record OX403600.1, on the reverse strand, counting down.
AAGCATTAATCATCATAGCCTCGTGTCGTAACTTAGTTTAATAAATTTAACTCATCAAAACAACCTAAATGGAGCAACCTGTCGACGGGTTTACAATACAATAACTCTATATTGACACCAAAAGATAAATACAGCTTACAGAGAAACTTGTAAATATAGGTACAATGGGCGGTCTTATCGCTAAGAGCTCTCTCTTCCAGACAACCTTGGGATATAAATACATACGGAAAGTGAAAGTAGGGTTCACCATGATTATTAACCATAGAAAAGTATTATTTATCCACTTTCTAGTATAATCATCAAATTAGCTCGTTGTGACAAAACTATTCTACCCAATTAATGATACGACAATAACAAGTAGGTTAAAACAACTTCCTAAAGTTAACATACTTAGAGACTATGTTTCTTACATACTAATGAACAAACAAACAAACAAACGCTTTCACACAGCAACTTCGCAGCTTAATTTTGTTTATGTTGTTTTATTAAACTTTGGCTGCAATACTGCAGTGCATAAATTGGAGAGTTTAAGTGTAAACTCTAGGATGGTTTAAACTTTGCAGTTCATTATAATTTACTTAGCAAATATTTATTAGTCGAAAGTATTACAAATCTTGGAAACTATAAAAGCAGTAAGCAGTTTTTACACTTTTTAAGCCGGGGAACGAGGCAATCTAGTAAACTGCTACATTAGTATATCATAGCATAAACGCTTTTACATTCACAGTCACACACTTAGGTCGATGACTTGAGTCGTGGGTGCCGAAAACACTCAAATAACAAATAACACACACAATCACAACTACAAGGACCAGAAACATAAATTTCGCTTGGGGAGAAATCTTGTGTTCGAGCTCTCAACCAGCATCAATATACATAGTAATATTTCGTATCAAATTTTTATTTTATATCAACTAAAGAGTAGGTTAAAAAAACTCGTAATAACTGCCATTATAAACGATTCAGATAATAATCTAAAAATAGATTTACATTCTGTGTGATGTGTTTCTTTCACCATTGAAAGAATCACATTCAACAAACATTATGGTTACTTTTGCACTGATTTCTCAGTTGACTAAATAAAAAAATATGGCGTAAACAAATAACGTTATGTGAAACCAAAACAGATCTCACTCCAAAATGTGCCAAATCCATTTACAAGCTCTCGAGGCCTGTATTTTGTCAGACACTCTAACACGTAACGCAAACATTTCACGCTTCGTACACACGATATAGCCCTCAGAATACTAGGGGTCGTAAAACATGTCATTTTGGGGTTAAATTAAAACGTTGGGGTGGCATTTATCCGCTTAGCATTTAATTCAACTCTAGCCTTATGAAAAAGTATTGTTACAGTGATGGTATTTATGAGACTGTAGAGGGAGGGGCTATTTATTTGTCGCTATAAACCCATGTTTCATTATTTTTGGAGGTAATTGTTTGTTTGACGCGCAGCTGGTATGATGATGGCTATCATTATCACGCTTCTGCATGTCACGTTTACCCTGCTGGGACTTTGGTCCTTTTTTCTACTGAATTGTGAACTGACCTTCTAATCGGTTCACGTGGAACTAAGTTACGAGGTAAGAAATATAAAAAAACAAAAAAATATTAATACAGTCGACTTGAGTACCGCCTCCATTTTTGTGAAGTCGGTAGAAAAGTAGTACTCATTCCTAAAGAATCTTGTATAATTCACTGGAGCCTCAATTGTTGCGGCCTCTCCCGCACCACGTTCAGTTGAGGTTGGCTTAAATAGATAGGTATTTTCATAATAAATGGCTTGCTTGGTTTTTTTTGTTAAATTAATTCTATTTGGCAATGTGTTATTTTCAAACAACCCACGAAAATAGCATAATCTTGTAAATTCAGACTAACCAAAAATATTTTCGCATCTCGAATTAACGCCATAACTGACGGCAATAGATTACATTTTGTGTTAAAAATTATTTATGGGAAGTGGAACGTCTGGAATTTACATAAATATTCATCACAACCCCCACAGTACCAAAGAGCTTACTTCGGTATTTAACTTTACGGTCTTAGATTAAATCCTTTCATTTACAATAGCGTGAATTGTTTTTCTTTGCAATAAATTATGTAAGCAAGCTTGAAACAGATCCCACGGAAGATATCTTGATGATGACTGTCATATTTGATGAGGTTATGATTAATACACATACTGTTTTTGTTGTAATCTCTGATAAGATAGCGTTTGATCGCTAAAACATAAATTTTCACAGCCCCAAACTAAGTTCGATGCCTTGTATTGTCTATGCCGGAAACATTCACATCACACATAGGATTACACCCAGAACCAGAAACACAAATTTTCCATGGAAAGAAAACTTGTTTCCATCGGGAATTGAACCTGATATCCGCTGCTTAAAAGTCGAACGCGCACCCAATTAAACCAACGGGCAGTTCAAAAACTATTTATTTTATATGATACAGAAATCAACGACTTGTTTAAAAATAAATCGTTTAATTAGCCACTTGGCCTTTGCTTAATTATTTCAAAATACAATGATAATCGGAGATACCTATTCGCTGAGAGATGAAAAAATGTTTGGGAATAGTTAGACTGTTCACTAGTCAGCTATTTTCAGGCCACCTGAACCATTCGACATGGCTAAACGGCTGCTGTCTTACGACTAACTGCCGGGTCCGACGGCTTAACTTACCCTCCGAAGCGCGGTAACACTCTGTTGTAATACCCAAGATAGATCAGTAACGTTTGGTGAGTAAAGATTTATTTAATTTAAGCAATCTGGACTCTGCAATAGACCGAAAAAAATTGAAAAAGGGAAGGAAGGCCTTTGCTAATGAGGGATAACAGAGGCTGATAAAACAAATTTCATACATCTTTTAACAATACAACACTACCACTAAAATTCACAAGAAAATGCACAAGATTGCGGAGCCAAAATTAAATGAAAAAATTAACTTCTTCCATATATCTGTATGCATGTAACGATCATATTAAATATGTATTTATATAAGATCATTATTGAGGTATATATTATTTTATTATTTGTCAATTATCACTACTTATAATTAAGTATATTATATTTTTTATTCTTAGATTCATGCATTCTTTAAAATATTGTTTTCTTAAACACCGACGTACAACTCTATTGCGTAATTCTTCTCCATCCAAAGTTTGTCTGGAAGAGATCGCTTTTAGCGATAAGACAGCCTATTGTTACACTTTTTTTCATAAACAATATTTTTGTTTTGTTTTTTGTCTTAATTAAGGTGTTCAATAAAGAGTTTATCTATCTATCTATATCTGCAAAATTTATGTTTAGGGGTTAATAAAAACTCAGTTTACTATATTGTCACGTTACGATGTAAATCAGTCGCGTCAATATCGAATGATAAACGTAAAGTATGAATGTCAGAAGCGCTTTTATTAAATGTGAAACCTTTGGCAAATTGACACCATCCTTTCCTAGAGGAAAACGAAAGCGTTTTTCCGTGGAAATAATACCTAAGCCTCAGGGGGAATTGTTATTAAAACCTCATATGGTAAAAAATATTGCCGTGTTAATAAAATAATGTAGGTTTGGCTTTTGTAGTTTAATATCTTTGGCGCATTGTAACATGTCCATTGTGTGTTTGTGGTTCTATACCACATAACAGACTACTAGCAGGTATACCTAGAAACAGGTGCAAACAAGTTTTCTGCTCTGTAGGTCACATTTATTAAACGCTTTCACACTCACTGCCCCACATACACACAGCTGTTCTTTCGATAACTTGTGTGTAAGCTGTGGTGCCGGAAACATTCACGGCACAGGCAATCACAAATTTACCTTGGGGAGAAAACTTGTCTTGGGGAGAAAACGCATTCAATTTATCCAACGGGCAGTTTAACATTATAACAAGCATATTGCTTAGATGAAAATGTAATTATTTCTATAATATGTATATTCTAAAAATATATTTTTATTTAGTTTGTAGGTTTATAAGCTGTTTTGACATGAATTTATATAATTCAAAACTTAAAAAAAAATGTCGTTTTTTTTAATTTTAACTTGGTAATAAAGTTATTGTGTTATATGGTAATAACGTTATTAATAGCATACAATAGCCAAATTATTAATTTAATAAATCCCTTTTTTCTTGGCATGAAATATACCGTGCACTTCTGAGGTGAACATAATTTTGTTACAAATTAGTAAAGTTTATGTCCAAATATATTTTTTTTCATTAATTAGTGCAATGGCATAATTCGAAGTACTGCGGGGTAATGCAGATTTTACCACTCAATATGGGAAATTAGAATATGCCCAATGCGGAAAACATTTTCAACCGTAAGTGTAAAGATGAAGAATATAACATGTCTTTTCACTGACTGGTAACAAAAATTGTTACTATTTTCGGGTAGTCGTTAATATAGGCGAAGTACGGTCATTTAGGCCATAATGGGCCCGGTAGAGGTTCCCTAACGATCAATTTGTTTCGATTCATTACTCCGAATACATTGAAACCCTAATAAAATTTATCCACTAGTTGCTTCTAGAAATGTTTTACTAATAATATAAGTTATATTGTATGATGTGATGAGTAATAGTTATTACGACAAGCATACTGCAAAAAGCTTCATATAACTTCAATGACTACTATCCCTCCATTACATCAGTTCTTTTTATGACCGGTAGCCTGCCTGGAGTCTCTCCTTGGGAATGTTCGTTTTGAGTCACCGGAGCCTCGCTCGTCAATTAGCAGGGGTAGAATATGCAGGTGAGGTCAGCTTGGACGACAAGGTTACTATACCGCCCTGTCATATCCTGGGTAAATGCTGTTTTTAAGCTAAGCACGTCGTCTGACTAGTTTTTAGTATTTAAAGATAAAGAAAATAAAGATAAAGATTTATTAGATAAAAAGCCACATACATAATACATAGCCTAAGTTATAAAGCTTAATGTAAAAATATTACAAAAAACAATCTTAATTCAGGTAAGGTACATATTGGCTGTAACATTTCTTGTTTAGTACTATATTATTATACTTTTTTTTGTTAATTACGGTCCAATTGGCTATATTTCCTAAAACTAAAGTAGAACTGTACACATCTACACAGCAAAGACCTAAGTTACCTACAAGCAAAGCAGCGAGCTTGTTGGTAACTTAAGTGCTCAAGCCCACTACCAGTATAGTGGGTAGCGTTCACATCATGCTGGCGGTATGATGGGGAAAAAAATCAAATCTAAATATTTGTATCTACATTAGTAATTATCTAAGCCCTATATTACATACCTACTACGTCTACGAGAAGACAACTACAATTAATGCTCGTAATATATTGTAACATGCTACTCGATCTCCAACAGACCGAGTAATGACTATCATAGTCGAGTTCCATACTAATAATAATTATTAAGTCAATTATCTATAGCAAACAAGCATGTAATTTATGTTAAAATGCCCCATTGAATCGCTCTCAGAGTACACGGATCATTTTGAGTGTACCTTTCACGGACCAGGCCTTGTATTATTAACCTATGGGAATATGTACTTATTATGATGGTAATATGTGATATTATTCTGTGAAATAATTAGGTCCAAGTCGGTTATAAAGACGCAATTAGGGTTTCGGACGCTGTTTGGTAAATGGGGTCTTAATTTACTTTCGCCGCATATTTTACTGGCAGTGGTACTAACTCAACCAGGGTTAAGTACCTCGGAGAGTATTTAAATACGGCTTCTTGCTATGAAAAGGTCAAAATTTATATTAAGGTGCTGAGAGTATTAACTTTTCCCAACTACTGTGTTAATATTTTACTTCTGAAATTATTACTAAAAGATTAAACAAAGGGAATACAAACATTTGAACAGTTCTTCACCCTAATTTCACCCAGTGAAATTATTAAACCTTTCTTCTGATGGAGGCTTAAAGTAAAATGTTAAAAAGTTGTCTATCTATATATACGAATGTAAATACAAATATATCTTTAATATATATATTTCTACTGTACGTGTGTATGTCAGTGAACTCCTACTAAACGGCTGGACCGATTTAAATGGTTTTTTTTGTATGCGTTTGGGTGGCGTCCTGGATGGTTTAGATTCACAAATCAGCCCGGCAGATGGCGCTGCAGGGGTGGCACACGGGCGAAGCCGGGGCGAATCACTAGTATATACATCAAAATGTATTGCCGAATATTTATAAATAAATATATACATAAAGATCATCACTTGAGAACGACCGATTTGGTTGTTTATTTTTTGTTCTTTTCGTAAGTGTCAGCTCAAGGTTTGTTTGCTCTGTTGAAATTCCAAAAATGTTTTGACTTATTTATAAGACTCATTATACTAATATTATAAACTCAAATTGTATGTGATTTCTCCTAAACAGATGAAAACATAAGATAGAAATTACTTATGTTTCATTCGAAATTCTGAAGGCAGGCGAAATAAATATACTTGCTGTAAAAATACTAAGAACAATGTGTACTTACAACATGTCCCTCAGGCCACATTAAATCTTCATCGAGGCAGTCAGATTTATATAGAGCGGGATCCAAAACACCAAGGTCGGCTGTGTTAGCTGCAAAGAAAAAGTTGCATAAGTTATTCCGAACAACTTTATAAACACTTGAACTTCTACAAACTTCATGGGAAACTGCACGCTAAAGAACAAAGCGTGATAAGTATTGTTTTGATAAATTATTACCATATAACCTTTAGTATTTACACTATATAGTTATTATACTTTGATTTGTCCAATCTTTTAACATTACTGTATATATGTGAATTATATATATGTTAAATAATATGTATTACAGGTACTTATATGTAATTATTTATTTATTTTACGTTAGTTTATTTGATTAAATATTCGGATATTATTATTGGTACCTATGTTTTTAATTTACTCCATTCATTTTATCGCACCACACTACATTATCTTTTCGTGTATATTTCCATCCAAAGGTTGTCTGGAAGAGATTGATCTTAGCGATAATACCGTCCATTTTACCTATTTTTGTAAGTTTATCTGTAAAATGTTTGTATCTTTTGGTGTGAATAAAGAGTTATTGTATTGTTTTGGATAAAGTTAGCGTTTGACCACTATCTCACTTTATGGTACTCAAGTGATGTTGTGATCGAGGGTGATAAACAAAGTGACTCGCACTCAATTACACAATCATGTGACAATATAAAACATATTATTATTGTTATATTGAGTTTTTTCAGTAATTTATTTTTCTATGTAGGAGCTTCAAGTTTGAACACACGTTACTGTACAATACAATATTTTGAAAAATCTATACCAATATACTTATTTATTTTACTGTTTGTTTGTAAGAATATTGCGTAAAATGTTATGAGATGAAAAAGTAGGTTAACCCTTTGTGTTTAAAAGCCTGTGATTAGACTCGGTCTGGATTTACGTATTATTAACAATATTATCTATCATTATGAATAATTTATATCCATGCGGAACCTGTCACGGGTAAATGCTACTATATAAAATATTAAGACGGAGCGTAGGACCGACTCGTAAATATATCATTGCAGATACATTCGAAGTTATAGTAGTACCTATATATATCATAGTGGTTGCTGTCTATATATTACAACGCATTTATAGAAACAGTACATTTGATACTTCTAAACATCAAGTCCTAATTAAAAATACTGACCTCGTTTCTGAGTTATAACTGTACAAAGTAAAACATTATGCTAATAGTACCCCAAATGCGAACTTTAACGATTTTTTTAAACCCAGGAAATGAAACCCACAACTTTAAACTTTGGCGTTCCATTAATTTAGCTCCATGACTTATCTCCATTTCACATCGACTGATTTATCAACAAGGCAAAAACGTCCTGTCCATATCTCAAAAAGTTGGACTAATTCATTCTGTAAATGTGCCGAACGTTTGCTCTCGCTCTGTTTTTTGCTAGAAATATAAGAAGTTTTTGAAGGAAATAGTGACGGCAAATGTCTGGGGTGTTTGTTATACAGATATTTACATAATTTGCTAGGTTTGCAGGTGGCAAGCGTACGTGAGTAAAATTAGCTTTGCAGGCTTAATGTTGACGTCAACCATAGCAGAGATGACGAAGTCGGGCTGCGGTCGCAATTCATGGCCTTGCATAGTAAATGAGACGCTCTGAGCATCACAATGTTCCATAACGCTACGTCAGAGAATTTAGATGCTAACAATCTCAGCTACGTATTAATGACGATGTGAGCTACCTATATTTTAATGAAGAGACAGGATCTTTACGTTTAATCTAGGTTAAAATTACCTAGATTACAATTAGACAAAGCTATAGCTTTGTAGCTTCGTGTTAGTCGGGTTCTAAATTAGGCTATCTCATATTTGAAGTGCATGACAGACTATTATTTTATCTCTGATATGCTATTATTCAACTATCTCATCTGTTAGTTAATGTGGTCGATAGTGGTAAAAACTCGGTGCACGAGTTAGATTTTTTTAGTTCTGATAGGCTACCATTGATCATTATCTCACCTGATATTGACTCGTACTTGTCCGGTTTTTTACATTTTGTATTAAACGGGAAATAAGCATAATAAGTATAACGTTTTCGTTTGAGAACCCTGATGATGTAGTTGGCAAGTCCTTGATTTTTTTGTCTTTCAGGTTCAATTCCCGGCAGGACATATTTTCCAAGTGACATTTATGCTTCTGGTTCTAGATTTGATTGTATGAGTGATGTAAATATTTCCGGCACCGACGATACAAGTCTTTAAATTTAGTGCGGGCTTTTAAATGTGAATGTGTTTGTTTATTTTTTTAAGTTATTAAATGATCGTTCGTGCTTTAGGACATAATAATTGCGTGGCATCAGTTCAAAGGCCTTATTCTCCATTCGACACGTAAACAATGTGAACACATTTTCAGAAACGTATTTAAATTCCAAATATGTATACACACATACGTAGTATAGTATGTCCGGAGTTAGCGTACAATGATACTTCAATAATAATTTAAACGCAAGCAAAGCTTACAAAAATCGATTTCACCGCTTTATCTTCGGAACCTTTGTGAGATTAAATTAATTGAATACGTATTATCGAGGATAACTCAAAAAATGCTAGTCAGATCTTGATCATATTTGAACGGGATGACATGGGAAGCATCTTTCAAACACCCCTTCAAATTCGGTTTACCTAGAAAAACGTTCTGAGGTGACAAATTAAAACAAGTCATACTTTAAAAAGTTTTTTAAAATCAAGCTTTTACAAGTTGTAAATAAGGAGGACTAAAAGTTATATAACCAGAGAACTTGTCAAGTCAATTCAAATGAACCCAAACTCGATGAGGTTGTGTCGTTTCATTGCGAAGTTCCTTTGGCCACCTACCAGCTTCATCATCAGATCAGCACCATGTCATCATAATATTGCATTGTCAGGCAATTTACAAATTTCAGCTCAATCGGTAACTGGGAAGTGAATCAAATTGTATGCAAGATTTGATGACAAACATCAGAACAGGTGAAACTAAATAAAATTTTGTAAAAATACAGTTGAATTGAGAACCTGTTCCTTTTTTGAAGTCGGTTTATATTATATATTGGTACTAATTAACTTAGTGGTACCAGTGGTAGCGTTCCCATCATGCTGGCGGCATTGCCTCTCTGAATTGCAATGCTAATACGTTCAGCCAAATAAGTGCCAGCATTTTGGTCACGAGTCGACACAAACAAGCGCTCTGATAGATTTTTCGAAAATAGAATGAGCTCTCGGTCCCCACGGACCCAGTGTCTCAACACCAAACGGCTCAAATATGTAACCACAGCCAAGGTTTTTTTAGGTTACCTATAAGCTCGATGTCTTGTAGGTAGCTTAGTTCTTTGCTGTTTATATTTTTAGTTTAGTTTTAGGAAATATAGGCAATTGGCCCGTAGGTATTAACTTATATACCACACATTCAGTACGTACGTGCCTTCATCTTTTCCGGTAAATGCTACTATCTCCAATGTTTATCGGATATTTGCCAGATGTGACCGGTCGCTACAGAAATATTTATTTTACTTTGAACGTAAAAAGGGAAGTTATACAACAGCCATATCTTTATTTGATTCTTTGGGCAAAAAAAATGTTATTATATCTTCCTTGAAGATTGATGCACGCCTCAAGTTTTTCATTTCCACCACTGGGAGAGACTTTTTTTTTATTTTTTTTTTATTTGTGACTGGCTAGTGTTTGACCACTATCTCACCTGATAAGTAAGGTAAGTGACGAATTGATCGAAGCTGGTAAACACACTAGACCTGGAATACGCATGAGACATGGACATGAGACATGGAGACTGCTTTTCGTATTCTTATACTACGGTATGACTTATAAGAACAAGTCATCATAACATTATGACTCTTTAACTAACTTTGACTGAGACTAAGACTTGTTTTCTACTTCTTTTTTCTTCTCTACATAGTAAAACAAAGTCGCTTTCCGCGTATATCTGTCTGTATATGCGCTAACTATTCCTAAACCATGCAACGGATTTTAATGCGGTTTTCCATCAGTTAACAAATTTTTCACGGTAGGTTTTTACATATAATAAAATCTTTAAATTAAGTTATTATGAAAGAAGAAAGTAACAGTGTAATGCAACCAAGTCACCGAAAAATTTTAATACATGGCTTACCTAACATGCAAAACCTTAAGAGAGAAATAAAAAATATGTTGGTACTAGATAATCGTGTTTCTTCTAAAATCTACAAGAAAACTCTGTGATGGAATCTCTATCAGTTACTGTTAACTCACAGGATTTTTTTAAATTAAATTTTAATTTTGCAATTGAGTTACTTGCAATATTACTTATTTACTCTTATTCAGTATTAATCTTAATCCAAATAAATGTCATAGTATTATTGGCCATTAAATGTAAATTACCCGTAAAAGCATCTAGTACATTGCTAATATAAGTTTGACTTTAAACACATATTTGTAATAAACTGGCAAAATGGAAATGAAATGGAAGCCAACAATTTTTCAAACAAATATAAAAAAAACAAATATAACAAATATCAACTATTTATTTATAATCCTCGCGGAAGACAAAAACAATGATAATATCCTTCAAGAACACCACCTACTAAGAACTTACGTTATTTTCATAATATTTTGTATGAGCATTTCATTTTCATTTATTTTGTGACGAATCTATTTCTTCTTGTTGTAATTAACATCTCCTGAAATGAATATAAATTAGAGCCTGCGGCGTAGTCTTAATTAAATTTTGATGTAGTACCTACTAGTAAAAGTAAAATACTGCTTGGAATATAATTATTGAGAAATTGAATAGAACAAATAAACAAATCTAATCAAAATCTCATTCTGAATTCGAGAAGAGTTATGTTTGAACTCACAAATCTTCAAAGACACAAACTTACAAATCTATCTAGCATTTCTATTTAATATATATGCCACATTCAATCAAATTTTTTTATACGTCCGTGAGATAGAGATTTGCGGGCCCGGCCGTAAGCAACGCTTAGAGGCCGTTTTATATTATCACATTTCTAAAATATCATTATTATTATAAAACATTCGGTTTCACCACATGTTGACTGTTTTTCCATCTTAAATTTTAGCATGCGTTATACTACGCACCTTTCTGCGACCGAATGAGACGCTACTTGCAGTAAATAATATTTGTAAAGCCAAATGTTTATGAATGTCTAAATGCGTGAGGGCGTGAAGTATGACTAGGGATATTTACGACCGAACGGATTTTGATGGTATTTTAAATGATAATACTATAGAATCTTACTTCTTACTTTAATATTATAAATCCAAAAGTTTGTGTGTGTGTGTGAATGTTTGTTATCACGTATCTCCGTAACGAATTAATCAATTTTGATGAAATTTAGAATATATATAGTTCAAGTTCCGGAATGACACATAGGCTAATCCAATTAAAAAAAATCAACCCTTAAGTGTGCTATATAGGGTGAAAAAGTTTGTATGGAAATTTTTACTCGCTTCGATTCACTCAAAACTCGGTACAAATAAACATTAAAATAAATAATGAAACACCTATATTTTATTTTTTCAAAACTACCCTTAGGGTGTGTGCAAGGGAGTTCTAAAGTTTGTATAGAAAATCTTATTTCTTGCTTCGATTTACTCAAAACTTGGTACAAATAAACGGTCTACTAGATTTAGATTATAGACGAGACTGCGAATTCAAACCATTAATCTATCAATCCAAAATTATAAACCCTGAAAAAGTTCAACCACAACTTTTAAATCATGCGGGCGAGGCCGCGGGGCACAGCTAGTAGGATATATTATAAAACTATCACAGACATAGCTGTGCGGCAAATTCTTGAAGTCAGTTCGTGTGTCTAAATGAAAGTTATGTTACTCTCGGAGGAATGGCATTTTAAGCAGTTGGATATTAGGCAGTTAATAATTGCTTTACACAACTACAGGCGTTACATTATAATTACTATAACATATTATAACAGCGTCAAATTATACATATCATCAACGAATCCCTATTCATTCCAATGAAGCTTCAGTACGCTTTCATTATGACAGGACTCATCTCGTGATGAATTGATAATAAGATTCCAAACGTTTACGAATTATTACCTAGCTAAGGAAACAATGGAATATTATAGCACATTTTGCGCTACGAAGTAATACTATACAACAATTATTTTATTATCACCGGTCCTCTGAGAATGTGGTATTGTTCTCTCATCTCAAGCCTAGGGCATAGGCCAAATTACTCCACGTAATTGGTTGATGACGCTATTTTTTTTTTTACTGTAGTACAATGTAATGTCAATGCGAATATATCGTATTTCGCACTTGAAATGTATTAGCCCGAGTTAATTAAAGTAAGATAATGCTGCGTTGCTAGATTATTCGATAAATAAGCACGTCGCATGGGATAAACAACGCTTTCACGATCACAGCTACACACTAAGTTCAATGACTTGTGTCGTGAGTGCCGGAAACATTCACATCATACACACAATCACACCCATTTAGATTTTCTATTTAAACTTTATGATTTCTTAAGAAAATTAAACCAATACATACACTCTATTATCGCCTGTGATAACAATCAAGCTCGCACGCAGCGCATTTTTTTTTCTAAGTGTTTAATTATAATTAATCAATGTACATATTTAACTAACGTACTTACCTAATGATATCTTAATATATTTCTTTATATTAATGTTAAATGTACATTCATCATTATTAACGCACTTACAAGCACTTCACAGAAACTAATAGATATCCATCAAGCCTTCAAATATCTTACAAAAACACTCTAGACCTTACCAAAATAGATATAAAAGGGCCACATTCAATTTATTGATAGTTTCCCCCATAATCAGGGTGGCGATCGTGACCGAAACACTGATTGAAAGTAACTACATTTTTAGATCCGTAAACGGAAGTAAAAACACGCAGTTCTATAAATATGTCTCTACGTAAAGACGTACGTCTTTGTGACTATCATTATTTTGGGCATATTACAATTTTGTGGGAAATACTTAAGCGTGGGCCGTATAAGGTGATATTAACTCAGTTAAGAGCACTCAGATCATACACAGGGTGGTCGTGGTTTAGAATTCTGCTACGGGTAAGTAAAAAATAAACCAATGGGTTGCACTCCGAGAGTGCCGATATTACTTCCTCTCCTACGCCGCGCTGGCGGTCTACTCTCCCACCGTCTTACGAATTTTCGATCAGGTCACGTGTCCTGACGCGAGTTTAATTTTTTTTACCCATCCCAAAAAAGTCCAAAACGCCGCTAAAGAAGTTTTCACTTCAAATAAAAGTAACACTGTATTTGGGGATTTTGCTTATGTTTGCCTGCCTAGTTACGTGCCTAAGTATCGAACAGTGATAGTTCGCTACTCTTAAATATTTGTCAAGAAGCACCAAATGGGGCTGAATTTTCTTCAACTCGGACTAACACCCGAGCTCGAACAATATGGAGTGCACTGAAAACCAGCCCCCTACGTAGACGTAGTTTGCGCAGCACAGTGCTAAGTATGAAGGCATACATTATTATACAGATATTACAATCTACAGGCAATATAGGCAATATTTCCTAAAACGAAATAAAAACTATATACTCTATACAGCACAAATCTTAGTTACGTACTAACTCAAATAACTCAATTGCTGAAATCTACTACCTATGTGTAGCGTTCCTATCATGCTGGCAGAATTGCCTCTCTGAATTGAAATGTTTTAGAACTGAGTCAAATAAGTACCAGCATTTTCAAATGTAAGTTTTTGTCGCAAGTAATTTTTTTAACAGATCAGTTTGGATTAGTATACTACAGCTATTTTATAATGTACCTATCATATTTTAAACATGTAAATACGAATAAAATTGTTTTTTTTTATCTATAGATCAAATTTTGAAGGTTTGTATTTATTGATTATGTTTTGTTATCAGCGTATCTATTGTCAGATAAATAAAAGGGCAATAGTGTCTCCCTTGTTATTTTGTACCATTTTCAGACTATACGAACGTTAACCACTTTATAAACATGACAACTTCACAGGCTCTAAAGCACACAGGTTTCTCAATAAACAGGCATTTCCCACGTGAAACGTCGAGGATGGCACATTAATTAATTCAATTAGGTATTCGGAGTTCCACACAGGCGTGGAGAGAGTTAATTCGCGAAAGTGGTTTAGTAAACTTTTCACTCACCTAAGATGTGTCTTCGCTGTCTGCAATTTTATAATAAAAAGTAAAAAGCCGCAACTTCTACTGCTATTCTAAAAAATATTTATATCCTCGAGCGCTATGGAGTTTTGTTATGCTCAACAGGCAAGCATTTTATCTCACTCTTTCTCACGACTCGGCCAAAGATGCAGCATGCTTGTCTATATGTTTATTGAAATATGTTTTATTTTGTTCTTATATACACATATATTGCAAACATTCTCACTTTCATTAGTTTTACATAAGTATAAGTCACCATAATTACATATACCTAAATGTTATGTATAATAATGGGGTCTGTATAAATAAATATATTTATATATGTTATATAAATGTGTGCAGAAATTACAACATTACATTAAACCTATACATTGATTAATCATTTACATTTTATCATTATATCAGTTTAGTGTATGAATTTATCTTTTAGATATATTTTTTTTAAATAAGATTATCAATTATTTATCTGGAACGGAACACTCGTAGCAGTTTGTAGCGCTACGTAGAGTCAGTCGCCTATAAATTCTCCGCTACGCATAAGCTACGATTGTTTTGGTGGGTTCCCAACCAGTCACACTAAACAAGTACACTGTGACTTGTTGGGATTTTTTTCCCATCGAGTCGCACTTTTATGCTAGTGTGACTCGATTTTGACCGTAGTACCGAAGTTGTATCAGCACTTATATGAATCATATTATTAAACCAAATTATCATACTTCATACCCGTCCAACATTAAAAATACGATACCCACTGGTAGTGGGCTTGAGCACTTGAGTTACCTATAAGCTCGATGTAGGTAACTTAGTTCTTTGTTGTACATAGTTTTAGTTTAGTTTTAGGAAATATAGGCAATTGGCACGTAGTTAGGCATGTGAAGGAAAAAAAAAAAAATGAAAATCTAACATTAAAAATCCGAATATGTTGCGTGTTGTGAATGAAAGGTGTAAGCTTGCTTGGACCGAGGTATATTCTGTAACAGCTGGATGAATTCGTATATAATTTGCTGTGTACATAAAGTTGATTCTTCTTTGCCATGGATTAGCCGTGGGCATATATATATTTGTTACTGTATCAATAAATAACTGTATTTACAAGTAGTCCTGAGAGTTCTGAGAAGACCTCGCAATTTTTCAAAATAGCTGATATAATTTTTTTTCCGTTATCAATCTTCGTAGCTGATTTGAAATAAAATCTAAAAACTGAATGGACTGATAACAATCTATAATTATCAAACTTGCCTACAAAATTCAATGGGAATTGGTTGAGAAATGCGACCTGTGAATAAGAACAGCCCGACATCCGCCGTACATACAAAAGCATTTTTGTCCAAGCTGAAACGGAGACGCTTTGCTCGCGCTGCTTGTTCGATAAATTTTACAGTGAATCACTCAGTTAATCCCGGACGATTATAACAACTGCTACTGTTAATCTAATCTTCCTAATGAACATTAATACAGACAAGAAACGACCGCACGCTCTTGCGGCTGTGGATAGCTGGTTACTGTAGCTACCCACAGTTTCAAGATTAGCTTGGCATATCTAATATCCGATGCCACTGCCAGCGAATTGTTGTACGTGAAAGTAGAATGAATCCTCGAATAAATTTTTATACCCGGATTTTTTTATAAATCTGTTTTATTTGACCTAGCTTAATTAGGTGCGCGTCCGTCTTCAAAGCAGTGGATATAAGGATCGATTCCCGATGGGAACACAAGTTTTCTCCACAAAGAAAATTTGCGTTTCTTGTGTGACTGTATGTGTTGTGATTGTTTCCGGCTACCACGACACAATTCACTTAGTACGAACTTAGTGTGGGACTGTGAGTGTGAAAGCGTTTGTTTTATTTAATGGTTAATATACATCTACTACGATAATTTATTGTGTAATGTATACCAATCCAACAAAATCTGAAGCCTCGTTTCTGCAATGCCGGGAATTTTAAGGCTAAAAACGGGCTTAAATCCTGGAATCCCGAACTTACGGGATTTGAAATTAAATCCCTACATACTATGACCCCTCTGCAATAAGAAGATCCCAGCTGTTTTATTATAGAGTGAGCACGATCGTTGCTATATTATTCATGACCTTAAGCTTGATTTAGATTTATTACGCTACCTGATACTTGCTACAAAACAGAGATACATTGAAAGAGAAATAATAAATTACTTTGCAAGCAACGATAAAGGAAAATAGCGGTAATTTTCCTGAGTGGAAGAAGCCTTTTAATGAGCATTTTCCGTGATGCTAACTACTTTACATTTGTAATTATAGTTTAACAGAAGTGCTCAATCTTAAAAACAATGTATGAAAAATAAATTTTGGTATATGTATGTCTATAAGATTATATATAACTTAGAATTAATGAAATGGTGTTCTAACATATATAGGTAGTAACATTAAGTGGGTTTGCAGGGTTATTGTAAAGGTTATTCAAAGTTACAAGATCTATGTAAAGACAATAATTATACTGTAAGTAGGCCATTGATCTACTAAAAAATACAGATACTACAAAGATCATGTGGCACAAAAAGCGGATACTGCTCCTCAAGTTATACGATATAGGGTTATTGCCCATATCGATAGAGACAAAATTGTAATTTAGTTGATATTTTTTATGAAATTACGCTAAACCTATGCAACTACAGAACAATTATGTGTATGAGGATGTTTTTGGTATCTGTGAACCAAGTCTTTAAACTTTTTCGAGCAGTAAATGTAAAAATATTGAGTAGAAAATAGAAACTGCCTTCTTTTGTTGTTTGTTACCTTCTTACGGTAAAACTACTAGGCAAATCTTGTATTTTGCTTAGGTATGCTACCATTTATCCTAAAACATCATAAACGCGAAGGAAGCCACGGGGCACAGCTTGTTCACGATGTCTGTTAGTTACTAATGAAGTCAAGTAATAAATATTATTCAAATTTTTAAAATTATAATACAACTGGTCTTAGTCACCTGTCACGTCAAAGTCAAGTAAAAGAGTCATGGTCCCGTCATTGTCAAGTCATGTCCTACCTAAGTGCTAAAAACTTTACTCGAACTTCTATTAGAGTTTTGGAGCGAATCCAATGTTTTTCAATTTTATATGATTTGCCTACACTTATACACGTTCACGAACTATTCACGGCTAATAATCCACCATTATTCAAATTAACACTCGAAGAATTACAAGTTTTGGAGAATAATACATAATCGACACGCCATTTTTCGCTATCGCGGCAAATTTCCCGCCAAAGGGTTTTGAGTTTCTGAATAATTAAGAGCGTTTACAGTTTAAGGTGTTTTGAAAACTTTTCACGTTATCTCTAATTACCTAGTTACTAGAAATTTCAGATTTATTTCCACAGGCGTCAAACTGCCGGAAAACTGTCGTAATTAATTTCAATTTAGTAATTACAGACTGGGCGTTATTAAGGGTGTGGTGGTCAGTAACCCTTTTAATGGACTGAATAATTACTTACGAACAATTTAGTTAAAGGAGGTACCTGACTTCTAAAGTATTGAGTCTTGGTATTTGACCGAAGGCCTTATTTCAGATGCAGATTATTTGTATTAACTGATTGAGTGAAGCGAGATCTCTTAGTTGACTTGGGTGGTTGGCACTTTGTCTGTCCGTCCGTCTGTCAAAGGCAGTTAGCGTCTAAGCCATACAAGTGAATTAGTTCAAATTCTCAGAGAATATGTAAAGCTATAGTCTACAGACAGAAATGGCAATTAAAATTATATAAATTTAAATAGTAAGGTGGCACCCAAACTCGTAAGTAGGGTTAGTTAGGGAACCAAAAAGTTTTTTTTTTCCTGTCCGTGGGGGTATCGTTAAAAAGTGCTTGGCATAGACTACGCTAAAGAGTACAAAACCGTTTTAAAATTATCTATGTTTGTAAATTACAATTTGATAGGCCACTAAACAAAAATGTTTCTAGACCTACTAAAAAAATCTTTAAAACACATAAACCTACGTATAATATGCATTACATCCTAAACTTAAACAATAAGTTATCTATTTTTAACACAAAAAAGTAAAAAGCAATAAAAAAAAATTACTTCAAAAGTTTTTCTCTTACAGACCAAATATATGCGCGAGATTTCAGTTCGGGGCAAATGACTAGTAAAAAGTATAATAAAAAAAAAAACAAAATCCCGACTGCAAAAATCAATCCAAATAAATTCTAATGCGAAACATACTGGCTTTACGCCGGGACCCATTGAACATTAATGCTCGGACCGATATGGGTAGCCTGCTGTAAATAGTTAATACACAGTTGATGAGTTCAATATGACATTGGAAAAAAGTGCGTCAAGTAACACTAGAGAAAATGATGAAGAAATAATTATAACCTAAATAATTCTAGCAAGTTGTCTTCTCATCTCGTTCATCTAATTTTTGTAATAACGCGAATCCCTATTGCTTTCAGCTGATCAAATGCCAGCAGGGCGATGACAAAGGGCCTTAATTTGTCTTTCGATATTTATCAGCCCTAAGGGCTAATACACCGGGCTGTAATATCGGGATAATATGTCAAATAAGGTTGACGAATAAGGTTAGCTGATTTGGTTTCAAGACTTATGGTCAATGTCATGAGGTGATTAATAATACGAGCTGATTTCTGTATAATCTATGTATATATTGTCCGTATACGCAAACATTGTGAATATCACCGGTTTTGTTTTAGATTTACCTTCAAATTGAGTTTTTCTGTTGTAATAAGGCTGTAAAACATACAAAGTATGTATGAAACTTACAAATTTTAATATAAAGATTTTGAAAATACCACCAACGATCTATCTGGAAACGGCTGCACCGATTTTTACCAAACGGCTAAGAACATTCGCATTCGCGTGGACATTCCAAGTTACCTGAAACGGTGTAAATATTTTAACCTTGAAAAAGGATATTTGTTTGTACCGTTTGGGGTAGAAACTTGGGTCCGGGTGCACACGAAATTTTTAAATATTTATCCAAACGTTTGATCGACACGACAAGTGACCAGAATGCTGTCTCTTATTTAGCACAAAAATTAGCATCGCTATTCAACGTAGAAACGTAGCCACTATTTTGGGCACTTTTCCTTCGGCAAGCGGTTTACAAAATTTTTAAGTGCTATTTGTTTTATTCCCCTTTTGTAACCTTTCAAACATAAAAATAAATCAAAATCGGTTCAGCCGTAGGAATTTGAAAATGTTGAGTTTGCCACTTGTGCTACTTGTATCTAAATAGTGGCTAGCAGGGGCTGTTTATATGTTATTAAATTTAATTTGATTTATTTTTTTCAGATTATAAATCCATATTTTGAAATATTAATTTTATTTTCAATTTTTAATCCATATATTGGACCAATCCAATGATTACCAATCCATATATTGGATTAATGGGACCAATTGGAATTTTCATTTTTTATTATATACTATGATTTGATGGTTATCGGAGATAAAAAATGCTATTTAATTCTAAATAATTAACAAATTGTAATCACATAGCATCAAATCTTATCACAAATCTGAACTGCTAACTCTACCGATTGTCAATGATTTTGCTTAACAAAGCAAAATAAATATCAACAGAAAGTTTAATAAACCAACCAAAATAGGTACTATGTTGTTTATGAGTTAATTGGTTAGTTAGTTGCCAACGCTGCACTTGTTGACTATCACTCAGACTCTGTTTAATAACATTCAGTTAACTGCTTTAATTCTAGATAATTAATATGTCTGAGATATGTTTATTTTATATTAGATAAATCCAACAAATGTGTTGCCAATTAACTTTATACACAAAAATGGTATTATATATAAACGCATTAGAACAAAACTTGTTACATTTCAAGCTATAACTCCCCTAGAGTTTCTTCTCTAGTAGTGATAAAAAGAAGCTTATATTTTTCCTCAACCACATCATCACTACCAACGGCTGAGATAGTGACCTCTAACACTGGGAGAGTATTCTATAACTTTTTGTTAGTTAAATAAGTTGAAATAATTATATTGCTGATTTAGACAGGCGGCCGATCATAACACTCTCGCCTAATCGTATAAAGACTGTTCAGCAATGTGTTGTTGAACAATCGTCATAAGTGAAAATTTATATATGATGTATATTCTGTTCTTATTAGCTGAATAAATTTGTAATTTAGATGCCCTGAAGACTGCGAATATCGATATTAAATACTCATCACTAGCAGATGTTGAATGGATTCCACTTATATGGATCCGATGAAGCTCGTACTGATCAAAATTCGTTTTATTTTCTGTTGACACAATTTACGACGAAAGACTCAATGTTTTCTTATAGTAAAAGATGCCTACATCGTTTATGTATTATTTATACAGTATAATGTTGCTTGTATGCTTTATCACAGACTACTTAAAAGAACCTACAATAATTAAACGCAAGCAAAGCTTTTAAAAAACCGACTTCACCGCTTTATCTAAGGAACTTTGATCAGATTAGATATACTAAACACGCATTATTGAAGATATTTTAAGAACTACTGATCAGATATTGATCAAATTTAAATGGGAATTGGAAACAAACAAACAAACAAACGCATTCACACTCACAGCCCCACACTAAGTTCAAAGACTTGTATCGTGGGTGCCGGAAACATTCACATCACACACACACTACACCCAGAACCAGAAGCACAAATATCCCTTGGGGAGGAATTTGTGCTTCTGCCGGGAATCGAACCCAGGACCCACGACGCAGAAGGCGGACACCTGTCCACTGCGCCAACTGGGTCGTCGTCGGAAAGCAAATTCTTTCAAACAAAAAAAAAATCATAATCGGTTCACGTGGAACAAAGTTATGAGGTAACACACATTAAAAAAAAAATACATTCGACTTGAGTACCTCGTCTTTTTTTGTGAAGTCGGTAGAAAAGTATTATTAAAAAGAAAGTTTTTAAAGTATTATTATTAGTATTAAAAACTCTATGCTAAATGGCTAAAATATTATAGCAATTATAAACAACTGGTCAAAATTATGCCCGAACTGCCCGTGGGCTTGGTTGGGTGAGCGCTCGTCTTCTATGCAAGGGTATCTTTTGGAAAGTCATGAATTTCTAGTATCACTAAGTGGACACAGGTGTGTCCAGATCCGTGTTATCAGTTGATACTAAGCCAAGACTAGAACATCGCTTGCATCAATACGTCATTTTCTCGATCCCTAATTCTGAAAAGCATGGATTTCCGTCTCTTTGTCCGTTTGGTATATTATTATCACAGCTAAAGCGCTGGAGCAATTTTGATGAAATTAGGTCATAAAATTTTGGGTTGTGCCCCTTTTCATACCGCAAATAGGGATGATCATCTACTATTTTCAGATTTTAAAAATAAATCATAATTGTCTTCTTTGCTTCGTCTTAACCTGTATGAGATGAATCATGCTCACCTAGAAGACACCTATTCACTCTAGAATTTAAGACTCCCAGATTATACGGGGGAACAAGGAGGCGGGCAGTGATTTCCACTCCTTCACAATACGGATAATAAATGTAGAAGCAAAACGCTTCCAGTGGATATGAGGTATGTCAACCATAAATAGGTGACGTTAGTCTGTTCGTCTTGAGGTCCGATTATAGAAAGGGCAAGGGGGAATCAACTGGTGCACATTCTCCGAAATTCAAGCGATAGAACACCGACTAGTTACCTTACATCGATGACTGAGGCTCTGCGCCTCTCCCAACTCCCCTGGTTTGTAGGAGTTGATATGAACCGAAGTGATTTTGTGACTGCCTTCAGGATTCGTTCTGGTCACGTTCCGTTGAATAGCTCTGCATTTTTAATGGAAAGTGTAATTCACCCAATTGCACTGAATGCAACGTGGTTGAAAATGTAACTCACATTTTGGCCGAGTGTGCCCGGAACGAAGCAGAAGGTGCTTATATATTATAGAGAACAATATCAATTTGTTCGAAGTAGGATTATTCAATAGTATTTTAGCGTCTCCCTTGTCCGCGAAAGCTAAATGTTTGTACAAAATTGTTAAAATAGGTACTAAGCGAAGGTGTTAGTAATAAGAGTTCCCCTATGAGGGTGAAATGTTTTAATTTATAAAACCCTCAATAAATAAATAAAGATTGAAAAAAAAAACTTGAATTCAACTAGCTTGTCATCACGAATGAGTCGCTTTGCTCGCCTAGCAATAGAGTCAAGAGCATCGAGCTGATACTTGGCTGATCCGTCCCAAAGGTGGCTGCAGTACTCCAGCCATACAAGATAAGGGCTTGATATATATCTACTTTTTCATACCTATTTGGGTTCATGCGTACGTCGGAAATATGAATAAAAAGGCATCACTTGGAGGAAGTGTCACTTGTTAAATGTAACTTAAATTGAGAAATGCCTCATTTATCATCACATAAAAAAGGAAAAATGAAATAAAACTGCTGAAAAAAATATTTAAAATAGGTCTTTCTGTATACCTAAGGTCAGTAGATTTATTCCTGCCTTTATTTTTACGAAACAACGAAAAGCTTTTCAGCTCTGAAAATTAAATGTCGCATTAGAAAAGTATCATAAAAAACAGCTTGGAGCTCCAAACTGATTTTTTTAGAATTCTTGGCAGAAAAGCGAACTTGTTTCGTTACTTTGCTAAATGAATTCCCTCCTAAAATTACGGTAAACGTATATATTCATTACAACGACAGACGACACTCTCCTTTATAAAATTAAACTTACACAAGACCAAAAAAAAATGCTCTCTACTAAGTTAAACACAAACTTCCAACTGAAATGAATTGGCTCTCACAAAGACATATATACGGAAGAACTTCGTTTAGTTCGAATTAACTGTTTGAATTGTGTTAGAAGAAAAAAATATCATGAGAGATAAATAAATCATCGAGAGAGGAATCACATAAACTAGCCGTGCTCCGCGGCTTCGCCCACGTTAATTAAGTTAAAAGGTAGCCTATGTGTTTTTCCGGAACCTATACTATCTAAATTGTAAATTTCATCAAGATCGGTTTATTTGTTACGGAGATACGTGGTAACAAACATTCACACACTCATACACACACGCTATCGTATTTATAATATAAGTAGGATAGGAAGTAGGATTAGAAACTTTCTGTGTAAATGCGTGTGTCTGTAATTTCTAAACGTTGCAAGTGCAGAACGGATTTGGATGAAATTTAGAATTTATATAGTTTATACCCGGGATTAACACATAGGCTACTTTTTTACTTGATAAACGGCGGCAAAGCTGCGGCACACAGCGAGTAAAAAATAAATATACCAGTTCGTTAAATAGACTATAAATGCTCTACAGCGCGGTGCAAAAAGAACACCAGAAAATACCTGTGTTTTCATTGCTCATTTAACTCTATATAAACTGGGGTTAAGGGATATAAACCAAAGTACAGTATAAAGTAAGCTCTCAGTGAAATTGCACTACGAATCCTTTGTTGCAAATTGACACTAAAGCCCTCGCTTTAATATCAGTACAGGACGGATATTAAAGTTTGTAATGCAGCAAAGTGACTTTAAAATAGAAGTACCTGTTAAGTTGGGGAGTTAATTTCAAGTAGTTTCCACCATTTTGTTAGTTAGTCTTAGTCCAAGTAGTGGACTGAGAATAATAAGACTCAGGACTTAATAAGACTTACTTTGCAGATATTATCAATGTAGCGGTATATATTAAGAACTCATATAAACATAATAAAAACAAGTACCATTAAAAAATCTTTGGTGTTTATAAATTTTATATATCAATAAAAAAATAAAAAGGAGGTGTATACAAAACAACATTTGTAATTAATATAAACGTACACTTATAAATACATTCAAAAAAGTTTCAAGACAGCGGCTAAAATTATGATTATTTTTGTTTTTTTTTTAGTATTAGAAGTATTTTTAACCTTAGTTATAAAAAAAATATCATAATACTAAATTACTCAAGATAATTATTACAAAAAATAAAAACTCCGCAATTATGAATTATAAACGTGCATGTGATGCATTACACAATCACACTAACATTATAAAATCGAAAATTTGTGTTTAAATGTGTAAAGTGTGTATGTTTTATCTTCACGCTGTAACGGCTGTACGGATTTGAATGAAATGTTGAATGTTTGTAGCTTATACCGACGATTAACACAACAGCTACCTTAAAACTTAATAAACGCAGGCGAATCCGCAGAGCACGGCTAGTGTGTTCATAAAAACTATATTAACGTAAACATCAAGTAATAATTTAAAGCGTAAGTACGCGTAAACATGACTAAGATGTAGGTGCTATAGTTAAACAAATAAGGGTACAATAGTTAAACAAGTAAGGGTACAATAGTTAAAGAAGTAAGCACCAACAAACAGGGTACAATAGTTATACAAGTAAGCACCAACAAACTTTGCAGGGCATTCATTATAATGCGCGATTCATTTACGCAAAAGAATCTTGAACATTAAAACGAACGAATCGAACACTCATAAAAAAATCCTCTCCACTTTAAAATGCTTGCGCAATTCGCACATTACCACTTTACTTGCAGCAAATCTACCGGAAATGTTCAAGTTTCCCGAGATAACTGCCATGCATGAGTGCATTCTCGTATCGCTCGGAGAATATCAAATCTCCCGAGATTTCCATCTGGCCTGATATTGCCTCTACACTAAAAGCTCAGGATCCTTTCAACAAAGCAAAACTACATTTTACAAGCTTCTAGAAAGTAGATTTTGTTTTTTAAAGGTCGTTCGAATGGAATGAACTTACTATGGCTCTCTCTTTGACTATAGCAAATACTCGAAATTGTCATTGATTTTGATACATTTAATCATTATGTATAATTCTTTAACAAATAAGTGCAGTGATCACATAATCGGTTATTACAAAAGTATATATACATAACAATCGATCTACAAACTAACAGACCTCAGGTCTAAAACAAAATTCACGAAATGAGTATACCGATGAAAACCTATAAACGTGGTAATATATATTATGGAAAATCTCAACTAGTACTCCATAAAATTTTACTTTGATAAAATTTATCAGCGTCGACTGACAATCGCACTATTTTAACAAGATTTTATTTTTACCGACTTCCCAAAAAAGGAGGAGGTACTCAAGTCGACTGTATTTTTTTATTATTTTTTTTTAATGTGTGTAACCTCCTATCTTCTCTCCACGTGAGCCGATTTCGAATTTTTTTTTTATTTGAAAGATGTATGTAGCTTTCCAATTGGTCCCATTTAAATTTGATCAAGATCTGATCAGTAGTTTTTGAAATATCGTCAATAATGCTTATTTTGTACGCCTACTTTGACGATGTTCTCGTTTAACCGACTTCAAAGGTTACCTCATAACTTCTTTTGTTGTGAGCCGATTTTGATGATTCTTTTTTTATTTGAAAGCTGGTGCTTTTCTTGTGGTCTCTTTGAAATTTGATTAAGATCTGATCTCTTGTTTTTGAGTTATAGTCAATAATGCGTGTTTAATACATTCAATCTGATCAAGGTTCCCAAGATAAAGCGGTGAAGTCGGTTTTTTAAGCTTTGCTTGCGTTTAATTATTTAATTTCACCTGTCCCAATGTTTGTCACAAAATTTTGCAAATTAAATTTGATCCTCTTCCAGGTTACCGATTGAGTTGAAATTGCACAAACGTGTAAATCGCGTGACAATGCAATATTATCATGACATGGTGCTGATCTAATGATGGAGCTGAAAGGTGGCCAAAGGATCTTCGCAATGAAAGGGCTTATTACGGCTCATTTGAATCGTCTTGACGAGTAGTTTGTCTTTCTATGGTAACTAGGGTCTGATGATGGAGCTGGAAGGTGGTCATAGGAACTCTGTAGTGAAACGACGCAACCCCATTGAGTTTCAGTTCGTTTGATTTGTCTTGACTAGTTCTCTGGTTATACCACTTGTAGTCCTCTTTATTTACAACTTGTAAAAGCTTGATTTAAAAATCTTTTTAAAGTATGACGTGTTACCTTACGAAGTTTTAGCGAGGCCGGAGCGTCGCTTAAATTTCGTCTTGTCGCCTATATTTTCGTGGATACTTTTGAGCATGAACCCGATACCCATATATTGGTAGATCGATTCACATACCTGAAGGCCTCGTGTAAAGCATATTCAAACACTCGCTAACCTTAAAAAAATGGTGTTCGGCCTATTCATGAGAGCGAGGCACATTGTAGGCCTAACTTCCTCATCCTCAACCACATCATTACTTACAAATAAGTTAGATAGTGGTCAAACAGCTAACCTATCAGAGATAGAAAAAACAAGGGTTGATGGAGCCCTCGTTCCTAACCGGCGATATCTAGATATATCTATGGCGATAACATTTTACTTTCAACTGTTTTTATGAGCTGTGAATTACTTTCCTTTTACCATTATTCTTCAGAAATAGCCTTTTCAAGGAAGCCTCTGGAAAACTTTTTTCACAAACCCGGCGGGTAATGACGACGTAAATGTATGGATTCGCTTTCACGATGTTTAATCAAACAGTGTTTATGAAGCACTAGTATCTTATTTTGTAATTCGTATAAAAATACCATTATAATAATTATCAATATACATAATTGCTGGCGACGCATACAATGGTAAATTTTCAATAAAAATACTTTTACCGCAAGACATCTAATGTTTGAGAATTAAGTACAACATTTAATGCAAAAGAGGCACTAGTTATTTCTAACAATAAAAAAGATTTAAAATTAAAATAAGAGAGATATGGTCATATTTGAGAGTCTAAACATTTTGGCAGCGTTCATAGACGCGAAGTTAAAATGCGAGATCACTACTGCGTATGTTCACGGAATACAAACATGAGTGTTATTTTATTCTATGGATATCTAAATTTATTTATTTTCCTAGCGGAAGATGTTTAATGAGATAAATGTTCTATTTTGCCCGTTACTGCGTCACCCATAATACAAGTTATTGAACGTAGTGGGTCAATTTTAGATAGATAGATATAGATACAATCTTAGTTTACCAATATCAATGATTATGTATTATTTTTATGTTATAATATGTAGGTATACTATTATGATAATAATAGCGAACTAAACTATTTAACTAATTTATTAGTATAGAAAATATTATCAATTAATCTTTAAAAAGATATTAGCTTCACAGAAGTTTTTGAGTCAGAAATTTGAACGACATCTAATTAGTCCGTGTTTCAGTTAGAAATCATATTTCATATAAACATAAATTAAAGGAATAAGAACAAATCTTGTTGATTTATAAAGCAATTAAAACTAAAAACAGAAATGATTACGCGATAAATATTACATTATTTGGGGTTGGTTGTGTACTAGGAATTTCAAATTCACTAGATCTTGACTTTTATTTCATTATGAATTTACTAGATACATACAAGAATTAAAACAGTTTTCGTCACCACAGTGATATTTGTTGTGGTAATCCGACTATTAAACGCGTGATTTTTGTGTCGAATAATCAATACTCCGACCAGTTTTGAACATATACGACGCTCTTTGTATAGGAATAGGACGCTTAACCCCAGAAGACAAAACACAAACAAACAGCGTAAACTATGCCAGATTAATAATTTATGCTAGCATGTAACAACCTATTAGTACCTACGTTATAACAATTATCATGAACATTATTCGAAGTCGAAATTATATTTGATTTAAGAAAATAAAATCTGTATCTACCTCTTTGATTTACGATTACAAAATTCGTTATTATTAACAGTCTGTATACTGTGTACTACTAACATTTCATCTTTTGGTAGAGGTACCTAGCCTCTCCTGTTTAACTTCGTAGCTTTAGTAATTGCTTGTTTATCAGTGCCTGCTACAGAATCAATAAAAAACTAACAAAAAAATATGAAATACAACAGGTGTCTACGGTCCTATATACAAATTATGATTTAAAACATGATTCCAAAGACCGAACGTTTCGCTACTCTCCCAGCGAAAATACTTCAATGATTTTCAAACTCTACATCTAAACGACCGACGAGACGTGGTTATCCGGAGTATCTCAGGCGGTTCTGTTTGCTGATGTGTAAATATATACGAATTGCGAAATACGAGGCTTTCGGTGACGTATTTCGAATACAATTTTCCACGAAAGATTTTTCGACAGAAAATTTATTTTAAATGTAACTGGTAAATTTTCTGCCCTGGTAAATATAAATAAAGGCGGAATATTTCAAGAGTCTCTATAGTCCAATAATATTTTTTTTTTAAAATATATATATATATATATATGTGTGTAATGAATGTTTATCAGACAGTGAATCAAGAGTTAACAGTTTTATATATATTTGAAGTGAAAACTTCTTTAGCGGCGTTGTGCACTGTTTTTGGGATGGGTAAAAAATTTAAACTCGCGTCAGGACAAGTGACCTGATCGAAAATTCTTAAGTCGGAGGGAGAGTAAATATCCCCCTCTCTTTCTACCGTGTGACGAAAATGTATGCCTGATTTATGTTCAAGTTTTCACCTCTGCCGGCACTCCCGGAGTGCAACCCGTTGTTTTTTTATTCCTATTTTTATTATATTAAGAAATAGAGAAAGCAGTGGCATAATCTGCGGCTTCGCCCATCCAAAAGAGAAGGAGGTAAGACGGAATATTTCAAGATTCTCTGTTACCCAATGATGTTTTTTTTTAAATAAACACATTTTATTGGTCTTGTTGTTCATTAATTATCAGACAGTGAATCAGGAGTTGACAGTTTAATATATTTATTTCTATTTTTTTTTAAGAAACAGTATATCCAGGCACGGCGTGGCTACCATCGTCGAACACATTATCAATTACCATCAGGTGATAGGAATAGTGTTCAAACGCTAGCATTTCACAAATAAAAAAGAAGTTTTTTACTGTAAGACATTAAACATAAGTGTAAAGTTAAAGATAATTAGATTATATTATGGATAGCTACAATAAAGAAAATGTTTGTAAATTTAATAGTTATAACTGTAAAAGTTTTAAGAGATCAATTGATGACGTACGAAAATTGTGTAAGTCGTCAAACTTAGTGTGTCTTCAGGAGACGTGGTTATTTAAACATGACATTCCGCTACTAGGTACTGTGTCTCCTGATTTTGAATATGTTGGCAAGAGTGCGGTTACGTGCAGTGAATTGTTAGTTGGAAGACCGTATGGGGGCGTGGCCATACTCTGGAGAAAGGGTATCTTTGACAGTGTATCTGTCATAGAATGCAGTAGCAACCGGTTACTAGCTATCAGGGCGTCTATAGGTGGAAGACCTATCCTAGTTTTCTGTGTGTATATGCCTACAATATCTAGAGATAACCTACCTATCTTTACAGAAGTGCTTAGTGAAATTAGAGCAATTGAAGAGAATAGTAGTATTCAAACCGTATTTATACTTGGAGACATGAATGCTCACCCGGGTAAATTGTTTTATACCGAACTTAGTAACTTTTGCGCGGATCACTGTTGGGTTTGTGCAGACGTAGAATTTTTGGGGATTAATACAAATAGGTTCACATTTTTTGACGCATTTCATGGTACGGGGAGCTGGTTGGACCATTCTATTGTCTCACAATCAGCTTGGCGAACTATTGTTAATGTAGGCATAATTGAAGATGTGTTTGTATCTGACCATTTGCCTATTTTCATTGAGTGTGAGCTGGGAGCAGTCAGACCTATGTTTGTAATCCAGGATACACCTCGTAACGCAGTTATCTGGGGGGAACGAGATAAGTCACAAATAAGCAAATACCAGGAATTATGTAATAAAGGCTTGCGTGATATCGACTTTCCTCAGGACTTTACGACCTGTAGCTTCGGGTCATGTAGCTTGAATAATCATAAGCCAATCTTAAACGAACTGTACAAGAAAATTGTTGCCATACTAAGCGATGCGGCTGTGCAAACCAGTAGGAAAGTTAGTGCCAAACCAAACATAAGGGGGAGAGTTTGCGGTTGGAATGACAACGTACGAGAAGCTCACCGGGATGCCAGGCTTAAATACCAGGAATGGATAATGCATGGTCGGCCAAGTGCAGGTTCTGTTTACAACCTAATGTGCGAATCTCGTAAAGTCTTCAAAGGAAAGCTCAAATGGTGTCAAAACAACCAGGAGCAAATTAAAATGGATATGATTGCTAAAAATAGAGCTGATAAAAATTTTAGTAAATTCTGGAAGTGCACTGGTAAATTGAATATTAAGCCTGGCCTCCCGGCGAATGTTTGTGGCAAGAGTGACCCGAGGGAGATAGCAAATTTGTTCATGGAACAGTTTAAGGTGCGGTCTCCTTTGGGTCCTTCAGCTACAGTGGTCGATGCTGCGCACGGCGTATCCGGGGAGGAGTCTCTACTCAGGTTTTCTGCAAAACAGATTAAACGTGTGGTGGGAAGTATGAGTGGAGGTAAATCCCCGGGCCACGATGGGCTCAGTGTCGAGCACCTAAAATATGCAGGCGTTCACCTGCCGAGAATCCTGTCCATGCTCTTCAATATGTGCATTAGTCACTCTTATTTACCTGACGACTTAATGAAAACTATAGTGGTGCCCATAGTGAAGAGCGGGACAGGAGACATCTCGGATAAGGCAAACTATCGCCCAATCTCTCTCGCAACAATTGTAGCTAAGGTAATGGATAGTATGCTTGAGTCGTGCTTGGATAATTACATACATCTCCATGACGCTCAGTTCGGGTTCCGGCCTGGACTCTCCACGGAAAGCGCGATCCTGGCTCTCAAGCATACTGTCCAATATTACACTGAACGCAAGACTCCGGTATACGCCTGTTTTCTGGATCTCTCCAAAGCCTTCGATCTCGTTTCCTATGATGTGCTTTGGAGAAAGATGGAGGACAGGGGTGTGCCGGTTGAACTATTAAAGATTTTTCAATACTGGTATGCGAATCAGACCAATCAGGTTAAGTGGTCATCTAGCCTATCTGATTCGTACGGGATGGAGTGTGGCGTAAGACAGGGAGGATTGTCGTCTCCAAAGCTCTTCAACCTGTACGTAAATGACCTCATAGTGGGGCTCAGTAGCATGCGTGTCGGATGCCGCGTGGGGGGTGTTTGTGTTAACAACATAAGTTATGCGGATGATATGGTGCTGCTGGGCCCAACTGCGAAGTCCATCAGAGAGATGCTGAAGGTGTGTGAGGAGTACGCCGCATCGCATGGCCTGATTTACAATGCCAAAAAGAGTGAGTTCATGGTCTTTAGGGCCGTTGGCAGGTGTCCAGAGAGCGTTCCATCTATTACCCTAAATGGCATGATCATAAACCAGGTGGTTAGGTTTAAATACCTCGGACATATTCTTGCCGACGACCTTAGAGACGATGATGACATTGAGAGGGAGCGTAGAGCGTTGGCGGTTCGTGGGAACATGCTGGCCCGTAGATTTGCCCGTTGTACTGACCAAGTTAAAATCACGCTCTTTAAAGCGTACTGTCAGGGATTGTACACGGGTGGTCTGTGGTTCCGCTGTTCGCAGAAGTCGCTTGACGCCCTACGCATACAGTATAATAATGTATTCAGGATGTTGTTGAAACTCCCGCGATTTTGCAGTGCCTCCGGCATGTTTGCTCAAACCCACATTGACGGCTTCCATGCCGTCATCAGAAAAAAAGTAGCATCGCTGGTGAGGAGGACTCGAGGGAGTGGCAACAATATCCTGAAAGTAGTGGTTGATGACCCGAAAGCGCCTGTACTGAGGCATCTAGTGCGGACAATGGTACCTCACGGGATGCCTCGTAAGTTTATGACGCACTAATTTTAATTTTAATTGTATTTTAATTGTATTTTAATTGTATTTTAATTGTATTTTAATTGTATTTTACTTGTATTTTAATTGTATTTTAATTGTATGTTAATTGTATTTTATTTTATTTCTTGTGTACTAACAAATAGCTTGTAGGTCTTATTTTATGTTTTACTAACAATATTGTATGGATCCCTTGTTGTTCCGAAATAAACAATTTGAATTTGAATTTGAATTGAATTAATCGCTACGATTATAGCAGACGTTAAAACTTTTTAACGATAAGTTGCAGTAAAAGCTTCTACTGCAACTTATCTACGTTTATCATCCGTACTGCGAAGGAGTGGAACTCATTACTGTCGTCATTATGCCCCGAACGGTATAATTTGCGAGTCTTCAAGTCAAGAGATAAAACCTACCTATTCACTCTTGACTAGATACCTATTCACTCTTTGCTACATACATGCAAAATACCGCATCATCCATTTCCATCCAGTGAGATTGTGGACAAATGCTTACCTATCGAACATAAAAGAGAAGCTATACATAGGTTAATGAATACCAATTCTTCATACTTTTTGTAGAATTAAGCAGAAAATAATAGATACTTTATTTTGAAAACAAAAAAGGCTTTGTCTGATCCTAACACGAAGCAGAATTATTTATTTCAGTCCGATCTTCCCTGCAGAATACTTAATAGTAGAAGTCGTTCGCTATCAAAATCGTAAAGAGCATAGTAAAGTAATCACGTCCCCAGTCGCATCGTATGCTCTAAAAGCATACAAACCATTCTGAGGAGATTCGGAACACATAAATGCCCTTATGTTTGAGTCGCGTGCTCAGCAAATGGACACGTCGCATACATCACGCTCAGAATTCTTCAAGCGACCTTTCTTAAGAGAATTATGGAAGTGACACAGTGGTTGTTCGCTTTCTTTTAACCAGACTACGATGAAGTGTTGTGATTTTAGCAACCGTATGATACGTAGTTGTATATAGGTTTGTGTTTTAAAATATCAAACTTCTTGTCGTCTCATGACAACAGTTTCCTAAGTAATCAAAGTATGTTAATTAGAATTAATTCAATGTCCTTTTTAAGACATAAAAGTAAACTCATTTTTGCGTAACTTAAAAATGCAGTGCTGTTTGCTTTCAGTAAGCGCAGATATAACATTACCAATTTATTGCACCGAATTAAGTAAACATACACTAATAATTTGCATTAAAGTATAATAAATCTGCCTATAGCTTAGAGAAATGTCTTCCAGTGAATCTATCTTACATATATTTTTTATGCTGGATAGGCAAGCATTTGACCACTATCTCACTGATGGAAAGTGACGATGCGGCCGAAGATGAGACATATTTATTGCAGAATAGTTTAGTAATAATACTTTAGTAAACATATTTATTTCAGTTAGTTCTCCTAAAATAAGGAATTTCCTTTCAAGCCTTGTTGCGAAAAATTTCTGCGTGTTTCTGAGTAATCGATCACCGTCGGAACAAGTTTCCACACTTCCGAAGTAAAATATAGTTAAGCGGCAATTAGGTTAAATCGTTACTTTGAGCTTGTTAAAAAGTAACCAGTATGAGTGGTAAACAATATATTTAACTTATGATGAGGATAGGATTTTATAAAGAACTAGTTATTTGTTGTAAACAACATTATTTATCGCAACGAATAACCAACCAACCTGCGGCTCGCGAGCCAAATGCGGCTCTTTGGATGTAAAGTTGCGGCTCTTACATACGCAAATATTATTCATTTAAAAAAAATAATTAAAAAATCTTTCTGAATCGATTAACGAGAATTAGGCGCCATTTCTATCGAGCCATTAATTAGCCTTCAGAGGTAGCAAAAAAGGAACATTTATACAACTAACAAGTAAATTATGGGATGATTAGGTAGGTATAACGCGTGCATAGCGTTTTCTATACGATACTCAGAGTACAGTAGGTATTGTTGTTGGCATTAAGGATTATTGTTGGCAAGAAAATAAATTGTGGCTCTATAAAACTTAGAAATGTTGTAAATTGTAATATTTGACTCTTCTGACTCAAAAGGTTGCCGACCCCTGGTCTAGACTATTCTTGAATCCGCTTGAACACACCCACATTTTTTTATCAAAATCGGTCGAGCTGTTTAGGTGTAGAGCAGACACATACACACGTACATGAGAATTATACATATAAAGATATACTTTATTGTATAATAGTGTTTGACTATGAAACAAGTTACCCTTTTGATGATATCTCGAGAATGGATTGACGATGAAACTTTGATGAGTTATTCTGCGTATGGCGGCAAAGACACCAAAAAAGATTTTTAGTTAGTTTTAGTAAGTTGCAAATGTAGATTGTTTTTAATTTGAAAAGGAGTACGTCTGTTGGAAAGTACGGGTAAAGTACTACGCAAACATAAAGATTTCTGTTTTATGCATTTAGGCTTTTAGGACAGAATAACACCTGTCGAAGTACTAGGCAAACATAGACATAACATAAAAGAGCAGATAAAATTAAAGATCTGAGTTATGAAATTGAAATGAAATTGAAGTTCTGAGCATATAAGTACTAGGCTACCATAAATATGAAAGAGATAAAACACCGAAACGCAGTCGAGTACAGCTATTTTTATAAGAGACCTACTCAAGAAATCTAATTTTGAACGCAGCCTGTTATCTAAAACGTTTATAAAAGGGAAGTTAACCAAAACTCGTTCCGTCTGTGATCGATTACTTTGATTACGTTGCTTGCAAACGCGAAAACTTTGGGAAAAGTTTTGGAAATTCTTAGGAGTTCAATTATTTGATTTCCTATAAATAATTGAAAGACGTAAACATAAGGATGTCCTTTGGGCAGAATAATATTGTAATTAGGCAGATACCATATTTGGTTAAAATAAATAAATATTATAATTATTGTAGTAATAACTTTCCATCATGTGAGATAGCAGACAAAAGCTGATATAAAAAAAAGCTTTATCAAGATGTAGCCGACTACACCTTGATACAGTTTTTCTTGAATTGATCTACTGGGATAAAAACCACTAGTTCAAATATTGAACTAATCAGTGTGCTAGTGAGAATAAGCCGATAAATATCACTCTTTATTAAAATTTATTTCGTCTTAACCATCTTTAACATTTTTTTTATAATTTGAATATTTATATTGTAAAACTAGGTCTTGGAATAAATAAATATTATTGAACAATGAAATTTAACTCTGTCAAACAAAAATAGCCATTTAATGAATTTACGTACGTAAGAAATAGAGAGGTGAAATATAAGAAAATAAAGAAATAATTAGTTGAATGTAACCTTTCTTAACATGACATTTTGTGAGACAAGCATGCTACATCTTCGGCGGCATCTTCACTCTCCATCAGATGAGATAGTGGTCAAATGCTTGCCTATTAAACATTAAAAAAAGAAATTGGCTTTATAACAGAGCTTCAGGTTACACCCACTAGATAACTGCCATCATACCTCTTTTACACAAAAGGACACAATGTACCTAGAAATTTGAGTGTGAGATAATTGGACACGGTGTAACAATGCTTTCTATGACCTTTCAGTGAGTCTAAAATAGAACATGACATTTGGTTATTCATGAAGCTCGTGCACGTTACAATACCTAGGAATGATGCAACGTTATTTTGAAAGTTACAATGAGCTCTGTTCGTTACAATACGTTCGTTCAAAAGTAATGTGAATAGGTATTTACTGAGTAAGTGTGCTCCACCTTAGACTACATCGTGACTTTCCATCAGGTGTGATTGTAGTGAAACGTTTGCTTAGTCAGTAATTCAAAAAAAATACGCTTGCAAAAGATTTGAAACGTATTTAACGACCCATTGCATCTGATATATTTTTATTCCAATGATTCTCGCAAACAACTACTTTAAGATTTGTTTCTATATTATTATTATTTTTATGTCCGATAGGCAAGCATTTGACCACAATCTCACTTGATAGAAAGTGATGATGCGGCCGAAGATGTAGCATGCTTGCCTAGAAGGTACTATTCACTCTTGACTTAAAGACTCCTAGATTATACCGTTCGGGGAACAAAGACGAGGGCAATGAGTTCCACTTCTTCGCAGTACGGATGATAAACGTAGATCCGAAACGCTTCTAGCGAACTGGAGGTATGTCAACCATATATGGATGATGTTTGACAGATTATCTTGTTGTTAGATTGTAAAACGGACAAGGTGGAATTAACTCGTGTAATTCTTGCGCACACTCTCCAAAATGTAAACGGTAGAATACCGATAGGCTCGCGACCTTACGTCGGTAACCAAGACTGCAATTTGAACTCGACTAGCAAAATTTTTTTTCAGTACTTTATTTTATAACATGACGGTCTTATTGTATTTTCTAATGCTTTAGTTAATGGATTAATAGCCATATGTTTAAGAAAAATTATTTTAGCGTAAAAATAAAAATAACATCTATTTTTTATATTATACTTGACATAATATCACAAAGTTTTTTGTACCTACTAGAGAATTTAAA
Source organism: Lomographa bimaculata (assembly GCA_948107665.1). Lineage (NCBI taxonomy): Eukaryota > Metazoa > Arthropoda > Insecta > Lepidoptera > Geometridae > Lomographa > Lomographa bimaculata. The sequence goes on along the minus strand of OX403600.1, from coordinate 8,487,015 downwards.
AGTTAATTTGTGTTATACAATTGTCATGCTTTGTTTAATTAGAATTTATTGTGTTCTCGTTCTTAATTGTTCGAGTCTATAGAAACATGTTGTTTCTAAACTATTTTAACAACCTATTTAACTTGTGTTAAGCAAATAAACATTACGATTTTTTTTTTGATGTCTCATTCTTGATCTTGTTATACAGTAACAATTTTGAACATTGTTTTAAAGTTACTACAACCAGCGAAAGTCTCAAGTTTTCAAACTAAGTGTCATGGGAAGCGGCCCCGCGAGTAAAACTTTGCAAATCATAGAATGCTTGGATAAGAAGTTGTGGTAGACCACCTGAGGCGTGACGGTAGAAACAAATGCGTGAGAACGAGCAACCCACGTAGTGGAAAAATTACCCCACAATGACGTCACAGATTCAGTGACGACAAAATATCAGCTGGATTTGTAGGTAAAAGAAATACGACGCAACCTTTTTGACAGAACAATGTTATCAAATAGTAAAGTGGCGTGGAGCACGCATGTTGCGAACTTTCAACTGCTCGAGGCGATATCTTTATTTTTATAGATTTGTATGCAGGAGTGACAGTATTGTTGTGTTGACTGATACGTGAAGGGTTGCTTGAGTGCGTTAGTTTCACACAGTTTCATGAGTTGAAAGTCAAGGAAAATCAATCTATATATTAACATGAACGGAAGTGCTATGGGCTAATCGAAACATACTAATAGTAAATTTGCGAAAATGGGTGCAAGTGCTTGTTTATGATATGTACGGTCTTCACGTAATGGATAAAGAAAGATACATTTGTTTATAATTGGTAACGGGCAAAGCTATATCTGGAATTAATTTCATACTACTAAAAGCAATTTTCTATTAATGATCATCATCACCATCATGACCTCGGACGAAGCCGAGAGAACACAGTAACCTCTATTTTTGAATTCTAAACAGAAACATATCAAATTTACACTAGCCGATTTATTTCCCGTTGTTTATGAAATATGCAAAATTCGCTTTATTCACACGTCATGACGTCACGTTGCACGAGCGAATTTTACGATGACGTGAATGCGTTTATCTGACAAGCACTGACAGGCTTTGAATTGTTTTTATATGCTGCATTCAACGCGAATATGGTACTAAAATAATTGTGATACTTACATAGTGTGAAATCTATTTGACTGCCATAGAGATGAAAATAATTACGTGGAATTTTTCAAGATCATACTATCTACAATTTGATACTGGCCTCGATTCTGATCTCACACACTAAATTAAATTTAAACTATTCCTGTCTTTTACAAAATAGCAACACAAGACAGAGATAGCATACTGCTGTGCTGTCAAGTTAGTCAGAACTTAGATGTCTATGCAAGCTTAGTCGAGATGTGTTGTATTGGTGTTGACTAAAAACAAGCGCCTTTCTGCTTCTGCTGTTCATATTTAAATTGATAAACTAGCGTGACAGTACTAAAATGAATGCTATCTCTGTCTTGTGTTTTATTTTGTAAGAGACAGGGATTGTTTAAATTTAATTTAGTGAGTGTACATCAGAATCGAGGCCACTATAGTACTAAATGTAATATACTAGTCGTTCGCCCCGACCTTAGATCTCGTGCCTATATTTTGCTTAATATCCATACATAACATTATATTTATATAAATATATATATGTATACAATCATTTATGTATATGTATTATTTTAACTAATCATCTAACTTTCTTTCGTCTCTCGCCCTCTCTATACCATTTTGATGCACGCCTACACCCCTCTTCTCGTCTACCATGTGTGGTTGACTGGTAGAAAATGCCCCTAGCATTAAGTCCACCTTTTGTACTTTTTGTGCAATAAAGAATTAAATATATATATACATACCATGAAATAGTATAGTACCAGTACAGTAGTAGGTTAATATAAATAACCATATTAATAGTAGTAACCTATTATGAACAGTGGGCAGGTCTCTGCCCTCTACGTCATAGTTCCAAGGTTTAATTCCCTGCAGGAGTACATATTTTTTCTACCCAAGGGACATTAACAACCATTACCCAAGGGGTGTGAGTATGTGAGATAAAAATGTTTCTGGCGCCCAAGATACAAGTTTTTGAACTTAGTGTGGTGCTGTGAATGTGAATTCGTTCGTTCGTAAACTTGGTACATAGGAGAACAGTTTGTTAAAAGATCTCTATCTAGGTACTTACTAAACGAGTTAGAACGTAGCTGTGTCGGCACCGGTGGGCAAAGCACGTCGCTTCCCAAACTGCTCACGCTAACGACATCTCGTAGCTCCCCCAGGGATGACGACCGTAGAGACGGTAGAGAGAAGTTCACCTCTTTTGTCCTGAAAAACAATATTAAATTACCATTCTGAATCTTGCAGAACTACTGTTTACCGGCAGTTTTGTACGAGATGAATGTGTTAATTTGACGTTGCACTTATATTTGAGCTGTAGTTCGCTCCTCATTCTTAGTACAGCCCTGTAAGCATGTTCCATATTCAGCCGCATCATCACTCTCCATCAGGTGAGATAGTGATCAAAGGCTTGCCTATCCAGCATAAATGGGATTTTTTATGTACTAAGTAACAAGTCTATGTACTAAAAAGCAAAAACCTGTCTGCTAAAAATGTGAACTTAAGTAATTTTATCAAATCTCTTTTTAATTTTCTTCATTGTGATACCCTATTCGATAGATTTGGTTATTTTTTTAAAGCATTACTATTTTTGGTCATACATCTGCCATAATGTTTTTTTTAAAACATCTGTCTAAGAACACTTGCATTTTTAAGACGAATATAACGACTTTACCTCAACTGTCGAAATCTATCCAGCCGTTTGGAAGATACTTGATAACAGAGAAATTTACAAATACATAGAAGATACGTGCGAAAAACCTTTGGCGGTCGGGTAAAAAAAACAAATGAGCAAACCCATACCATCACCACGTTCAATAATTGTTTCGTATTTTCTTATTAAACCCCTCTATATTAAACGAAGTACTGTAATTCCCGTGCAAAACGTCATCCACCCTCGGAACGTCCGCCCACAAATGTTTTTACCACTTATAAATGATCTCCGTAATCTTTTACGGTCTGCAGACATCATTTACGGAACCAGAAAGGCCAAAATTAAACATCGTTCATTTTTTGCGCAACGTTTCATTGTTTGAGTTTGACGGGACCATATTTTAAGAACGTAATAACTGAAGGAATCAGTCTTGCGTTCATTAAGTCTGACGTTATGCGTGCACTTATTCACTTTCGAAGATTGAGGCCTGTAAAATATTTATCGCAAGTTCGTATATTTTTTTATTATTTTAAATTAACTTTAGATCAAACAGCGTATGTTTGTTAAATAAACTCATTTACACTCACGTCAAGAATGCGTATTTGGGAAAGCCGTATGGGCGCAGACCAGTAGGCCGGCCAAGGTATCGCTGGATCGACGAACTGGAGGCAGACTTGCGTGTGCTTCAAACCCAAAACTGGCAAGAAGTTGCGCAGAACCGAGACCAATGGCGTTCTCTTATCTCGTAGGCCAAGGACCACTTTGGGTCGCTGAGCCAGCTGAGTAAGTAATTACACTCACAGCCTCACACTAAGGTCAAAGACTTGTATCGTGGGTGCCGGAACATTTACACACACACAAACACAATTACACATCTAAGTAACCCCAAATATTTTACACAGATGTACACACCGGAACATTCTTGTGCTTAACAAAGAATTATTATAATATTCGAACGTTCATTAAAAAGCCAGTAAATGTTCCGGAAGCTCGTTAACATTTCTATACACAATAGACGTAAAAGTAAACAAAAACTCAGAGGAAAAACAATATTATAAAAGAAAACAGCAAGAAACACTTCTAGTGGGATGAAATGAAAATGCAATCGATAAGCTCCTCCATACTCCTGAGTCGTTAGGAAAACAAAAACTAAAACTTTGCTTTGAAAGGGTCATAAAATTAAAATTCTTTACTTGAAACAAAGAACCTTTTCAGGTTATAAAGTGAAAAAACTTATTCGTTGTATATTAAGTTCAAACCTTAGACAGACAACAACTATAGTATTGTGGTATTGAAATGCAATCTCTAATAGGAATACTAGGCTGTCCTGCGGCTTTTTTCTATATTTAAAAGAAAGAAAGATGACAAAAAACTAACATAATTTAATAAGAAAATCATGTTTTTACTTTTCTTTTCTACCGACTTAAGGAGGAGGCACTCAATTCGACTGTATTTTTTTTTTATGTGTGGTACCTCATATCTTCTTTCCACGTGACCGAATTTGAAGATTTTTTTGTTTGGTAGCTGTTGCTTTCCCATTGGTCTCATTTAAATTTGATCAAGATCTGATCAGTAGTTATTGACAATAATGGAAGATAAAGCGGTGAAATCGGTTTTTTTAAGCTTTGCTTGCGTAATTTATTTCTCTATTTTTATTTTTCATATTCAGTGCTCAAGTTGGCTACAGCAGTTGGTTTTTTAGTACTTAATAAAATGCTCGCTGGCTGTTTTTGTTCTGATATTTCTTTTTATATTTTTCTTGTAATAACTCTCTCGTTTTACGATACATATATTATATACATTTTGGGATTATTTAGGTACACACATTATTAAGCAATGAATATGCAAAAAAACTAAAATCTTATTTCACCGTCGATATTTCCGAAAACTTTCATAACTCTTTTATGGAACTCGGCCCCTTTATACAAATTGCAGGCGAAACGCTCATTATCTTACCGATCGTGTCGGCTATCAGTTCGCTCATAGAACGTTGTTAAAGCCTTTCAACATATTTAATCGGATTTATCACTAGATAATATCATAGCTTAATTGTTAGAATGCTTTTACTATCATCGGCCCATAAGACGAACTAACAAACGTCATCCGATTATGGTTATTAATTTACCTCATATCTGCTTGAAGCGGTTTGTTTCTACATTTATCATTCGTACAACCAGGAATAGAACTCTCTGCTCGCGTCTTTCCCGAACAGTATAATTTGGGAGTTTTCAAGTCTATAGTGAATAAGTATCTTCTAGGTGAGATAGCGCCTAAATGCTTGCTCATCATCATCAACGTTTAAGTAGTTGTTATGATGCAAAGGAGCGCCTTATTCAATAAATTTTCTTACACTTGTGTTGCCCACTATTTTTTATGCTCGATAGCAAGCATTTGACCACTATCTCACAAGATGGAAAGCGATGATGCGGCCGGAGATGCATGAAGATTCCCAGATTAAACTATGCGACAAAGAAACAAAAGTACTGTTATTAAATTAAAATTAAAACGGAAATTAGCGTGACTTACGCGTTGTCGATGTCTAAATCGACAATTGCTTCGGCTTCATTCGGAAATCACGCTAATTCCCGTTTTAATTCAATAGCAGTACTTTTGTTTCTTTGTCGCATAGGTTTGTCGGATATTTAATCTGGTGGTTTAATAGTTTAAAATGTGCGTGACTTTTTATCAAATTAAAAGTACCTACTCCTTACTTAATACAAACCTTACGTAGCAATTTATTTTCGGTTACAAGTTAAATATTTTAAGTCTGGCAGAAATCGTTAAAGCTATAAGACCGCACATTGTACTACCTCATATAATGTATTATTTTAAGTTTTACAATTTTACTTTTATTTGGTGTGCAAGACCTGATTTGGTGTAAAGTATTATTGTATTGTAATATATCCTATACTTTAACGGCAAGATTTTCTAAGCCAGAATTTTACGTAATCTGACGGGCGGCAAAAAAGAAAATACTCTTTACATTTCATTCAGTCTCGATTTCATGATAATTTACTTTTCAGCGATAAAAGTGACAAAGTAATCCTTTTCCATCCTTAGCTTATTCGAGCGTAGGATTAAAATTGAGACAACTCGTTAAAACTTCAATTTTTGGTAACAACAAGAACAGTGCAAACTTGTAACTTGTTTACAAAGTTATTTGAAGGTATCAAAACGCTCTATAATTTGTATAAGATTACTTTTTAACTACTCAATAGCATTTAAATCATCATCATCATCACTCAGCCACAAGAAATCTACTGCTGGATATATAGAACCGCCCGTTGGCACAGTTGGATGAGCGTTCGCCTTCCCGGTTCGATTCCCAGCAGGAACACAAGTTTTCTCCACAAGGAAAATTTGTGTTTTTGGTTCTGGGTCTGATTGTGTGTGTAATGTGAAAGTTTCGGCACCCAAGACATTAGTCATGGAACTTAGTGAGTAGGACACAACCAGCGCACTGATATTTTTTTGAAAATATAATAGTTGCCGGTCCTCACGAGGCTAGTGCCTCACACCACCAAACGGCTCAAAATAAGATTACAGATATCATGCAGCATAACGCAGGTAAATGCCTTAAATCTCAACAGTTACTTAATTAATTACAATGATTAAAGACGTGATAAAATTATGTTTATCCATTACCTCACCGTTACTACAGACATTTTGTTAACAAAAGATAAATACCTAATTTAGGTACACAGAACAAGATAGGTTTGTTTTATTAATTTGTTAATTATAATGTGACTAAAGTAGCTGAGCTTTCAGTTACAATTATGTAACAAATATACGAGATAATTCGTCGTAACATTTCTATTTCAGGTTTGTATACGAGAAATTAGATACTTATATTAAAACTTACAGCCTGTGCTGTAAAACGCTAACTAGCAGTACCCGGAATGCGTTGCCATGTCACGTAAGGAAAATATTATTTAACCTCTTCCCCGTTTATAGTTGCCTAGTACTTTAATAAAAAAACTTAATGACTAAATTATTTCCTATTCCATGTTTATGCTTTGCCTTGTACTTATTTATACAGAAACCAACAGAAATACGTATTTTACAAGTTTTTACTTACAACTTTTTACTTACAACTTTTTACTTACGCAGAACAACCCACCAAAGTTTCATCACAATCTGATCAAAGGTTTATCAACGCATACACTCATTCGCATTTATCCTACTGATATTATTAAATTTACATTAAAAATCTTATTATGCTCGACATGTTAACATTGCGATTCAAAGTGGCAATTTCTCGAGCATATAATATGCACTCGCCTACTTGTAGTGGGCTTGAGCACATGAGTGACCTTTTAATGCGTAGGGTATTAATAATGTAGGTATTATAATTTTTTGTTCGTTATTAGTTAGTCGGATATTCATTTAAATTAAGTATAACAAAACAACAGTCCCGCTCCTGTTCAGATTCTGGACTTTTACTTTTACGCTGCGGGTACTGGGTTCGATTCGTGGTAGAAGTACAATTTCCCTTACCAAGGAATATTTGTGCTTCTAGTGCTGGGTGTGAGTGACTAGGTGATCTGAATATTTCCGGCACCTGCGACTTAACTATCGAACTTATTGCGGGACTTTGAGTCTAAAACCACTTAATGTTTTAGAGCAGAATAGAGTTTTAGTCCCACTCTTAAGCTGAAATTTTCCACCACCTTAGGGAAAAGTTTGGTGTTAATATTAGAATTTTTTATTGCCTTGGTTCAACCTCAAAAGAAAAATATAATCAATTTCGACATTTTCATAATTAAATATTCTGCGTGTTAATTAAGACCAGGGATGCTTTTGTTTTGTCTCAAAACTCATAGGTACCTTTCATTAAACAAAGTGTAATACAAAGCTCTCTCATTAATATTAATTGTAACTTTTTGTATCCAGTCCTTTGGAATGAAAACTTTATAATTATGATCAAGCATTGAAATATTGAAAGAGTATTTAGACAGTTTTGTAACTACTTATACATATACAAACTACTTGGTAGCTTGATTTTTCATTAGCCATGCTAAGCAGAACTATAGTGATAAATGTAGAAAGGAAAAAAGCCCGTCTCAAGCGATAATTTTTCATTTCTAAATTTATCACTATACTTGGTAGCTATGAATAATATTTTTTAACCGACTTCATAAAGGAGGTTCTCAATTCGACTGTTTGTTTTTTTTTCTATTTTTTTTGTATGTATGTTACGCGATAATTCCGCCAATTATGAATCGATTTTGATGTTTCTTTTTGTTTGGTAGATTATACTTCAGAGGTGGTCCGATATAAATTTTATCGAAATCGATTCAGCCAAAACCAAAATATAAGCTATGAAATCGATTTTTAAGCTTTGCTTGCGTTTCAATTATTAGATATTCACACTCACAGCCGCCACTAAGATTTTTTTTAAACAGTAAAGGCAAACATTTATCAACTCTCACCTGATGGTAAGTGATGATGCGATTGACATGTTTGCCTAGAAGATACTTACACGTATCAGGATCTTAATTTTAAGTTTTGCTTGGTTCAGCCTAGTGGATTCATAGTATGGACATTTAACTGTATGAGAACAATAGCCGTGGAGCGGATTGGTATAACCCAAACAGACTCAGGCAAGGAATTCCATTCCTTAGCGGTGCCCATAATAAATGTGGCAGCAAATGGCTTTATTTGTGGAATATCAACCACATTACAATGTTGCAATGCCAATTACGTAGTTGTCCGATGATAGAATGGAAATGGCGGAATTATATCGTGAAATTCCGTAGTACACTCTCGAAATGTGACAGAAAAAAACGACAATTTCTCGCTACGCTTCAAAGACTTGTTTACAACTAATAAATTTACGTCAAACGCTAGAATATCTATGCATAGGTAAATGTTTTGTGTGCCTCACTCTATGTGTTTGGAAATAAAAAATCCCAAAGATATTCGTAAAGCCGAAAACATAGATATTAGTAATGTTGTATAGGATTCGGATTCGCTTAATTAAATGACGTGGTACAAAGTTCATCCGTCCGAGATAGAAATATTAAAAAACGTCCCACGGGGTACGTGACTCCCAAATATAAACCAATAGCTTCTCTTTCGTGGGTAAAAATAAGATATTATATTATTATTTAAAGACTGGGAAAGCAATTATTTTTTAAATAGAAATCACATCATAAAACTTCACAGTTTTTCACAAATGCTAACTGCATAATTGAACGACTGTTCAAACGGAAACACAAATAGACTTGACCTTTCAACAAGCGACTTTTTACTTCGTTACTTTTAAATTATGCCAATCAACCTCAAGCTTTGTTTTTAACAGACTATTACCAAGAAATGTTTCTATCACTGAATTTTATTTCTGTTTTACCTTTCGTCTCATTTTCAGTTCGGATTTTAAAGAATAAAGGAGAAATATATATTTTCCTAACTAAGAAGAGATATATCATCATAACTCAATAATTAAACGCAAGCAAAGCTTGTAAATACCGACTTCACCGCTTTATCTTTTGAATCTTGATCAGATTCAATTTATTAAACACGCATTATTGACGATAACTCAAAAACTACTGATCAGATCTTGATCAAATTTAATTGGGACCAATGGGAAGGCAACAGCTTTCAATAAAATAATAATAATATCGGTTTACGTGGAAAGAAGTTATACGGTAACATACATAAAAATAAATAAATTAATACAGTCCAATTGAGGACCTCCTCCTTTTTTGTAAAGTCGGTAGAAAAAAAATTGTTTCTCCCTCTCTACCATGAAGTTACATAATTCTATTAATTACTTATCAGTTCTGCTTAACTTTGATTGACCAATTATTGTCAATGAAATAATGAAACTTTATTCGACTTCATTCAAGTATTTATTCCAGTACCAGTACTTACAACCGCTGTTGCAACAGTTACAGTAAAAATTGGTTTACCTAAATATTTTATAGTATTTCAAACACCAAGATGCAGGTTTCGCCTAGTTTGGGACCCTTAACTAATATCACATATATAAACTAGTCGTTCGCGCCGAACTGAGTTTTTTTTTCCGAACTAATATTTTCTCCCCACTTACATGTATGGGAGCCCCCTTAATATTTTCATTTATATCATTTTATACTTAATTTCTGGCTTTGGGCCGTAGTTTTGCATATTCTATGAGAATTTGAAGTCATTCGCTTATATGGTTTAGACGCTAGATGCTTCTGACAGACGAACAGACGGACTACGTGTTGAACGATCCAAGTCAACTTAGAGATCTCGCTTCGTTTGATCAACTATGCATTTTCATACTTCCACAAATCAATTAAATAATGCACTGAGATTCTTTAGTTAATAATTTTAAGTGAACCCTAGAAGATATATATTTTTTTAATTATGATTTCTGTATTGCATATGTCTTGTGTTCGTTAAAAAAAGATTTAAATGGTTAAATGATTTGAGTAATAGGTACTCGATTTTTATCACTGGTAAGCTCGATTTGAAATACAATATTTGTAGTATAAACTTAATTGTATCACTTACATGTAACGGGGTGCGATATCATGCGGAGGATAGACCAGTATCGGCGGTGAGGGGACAGGAGAGGGGCTGTTCTTGCGACGACGGGCGCAAAAGACTCCGGCCATCACGATGAGGAGCACTAGCGCTGCGCTTGCACCACCCAATGCTACCAGCACTGCCTCTGAAAAACATTTAACATTAGCGAATGTTATGATGACACTTAACTTTTTATTATTTAATTGACTAGATGTCGGCTGCGACTTTGTCCACTTCGGAATTCCTTTCTTAGTGCACCCTTACACTACCAAAAGAATCCGCTGAGCAATTCACGTATATAGCTTCAGGTTTAATTGTCAATCAATCAGCGATACGACGGTTTTTACCGACTTCAAAAAAGGAGGAGGTACTATGTTCAACTGTATGTATTCGTTTACTTGTAACTGTATGTAAATTTATGTTCACTGATTTTTCCCCCATTGGTCCAATGGTTTTCCAATGGTCCCCCATTTTTGAACCGATTCTCAAAAATATTTTTTAGAGGTCCATATAAATGTTATCGAAATCGATCAAGCCAAAACCAAAATATAAGCGGTGAAGTCGGTTTTTTTAAGCTTTGATTACGTTTAAATTATTATGTATTTCTTTGTTCACTTGCGGTAACGAAAATAAAACGTGAAAATGATGAAAATTATCTTATATATTCCAGGTTTCATCTACCTGTGTTAAAAATTGCAGCTTTATCAGTTTATTAGTTTTGTCGTAATTGAATAACAACGTAGCAAAGAAGTTAGATAATAGAAAATAATGGTGTGTGTGGCTCTCACACTCACAGCTCTACACTAGGTTCAATGACTTGCGTTTTAGATGCCGGAGAGATCAACATCACAGTCATCACATCCAGAACCAGAAACACAAATTTATTTTGTGTTCTGGAATGATTTTGGTTGATGAGATAATTTGTGTTCTCACCGTGAATCATACCCGCTGCATTAAAGGCATACACCAACTACGCTAGCGGGCCTCCTACTATTATCAACCTATTCAAATCTCTTGAAGTCTGTGCAAATTAGCACAATGAAAAATGATAGGTTAATTAATATAAATAGCTCGTTATACTTACCTAAGTAACTGGTGTCGTAATATCTAATTATTGTGTTACCGAGCCTTTGTAATAAAAGCTTGTAAATAAACTTAACATTGACTCGCTCCATACAATTTGAAGCTATGCGTCTTGAAACTAGATTTTTAAAGTTTCATACGTTTTCTTTTATTTGCTTGAGGCTATTCTCAAGGGATATTAAGATGTACCAATCTACAATGCGAGAAATTTTCCATTTGGGAATTGTCCTTATTTCACAAGATATCGCAAGAAAACGTATATTTTGTTAAAGCATGGTAACATATTCAAATAAGATAATGGTACGAACGGAGCTGCATACTTTATAAAAAAAACTTAGCTACCTTTCTTTCATATATTTTTAAACTAGCGTGCTTATTACACAGCTTTACACTAATTAAGTAAAAGTATTATACGTTTTTGGAGTCTTGTTACTAAACATTAATTTAATATGTTATAAGTATATCCTTGGTCGCTCAACTCACACACAGGAAGCAGCCGCGGAAGACGGTGCCAGTAAAAAGCACTATGTACGCGGCATAGGAGCAAAGTTATTTCTTTGTTCCCATTGCGGTGGAAACCACGGGCTGTTGGGGCACTGAGGCCAAAAGATCAATTAAGGAGATAGGATATAGGTTAAAAGAGAAGGTTGGTAACCCCGCTCCGGATCGTGCCTGGTGCAAAGGATAGCTATTACTAACCAAGCGGGGCAATGCCGCTAGCATATTGGGCACCTTTACTACTGGAACAATCAGGGGCAGTCTATTTGACTAATGTTTAAAATGTTTAGTTTACCATAATATATGAAATTTTTTGCATAAATGTTTTATTCCTTAATCCATCCACTTAGAGAGATACCTCATTCCAATGTTTATGTACATTAACACGTTAATTTTGCCTCAATTTTAATGCTTCTTACAATTGTTAGATACTAACAATTAAATTGAAGACACATGCAATGCGTGTGGACAAAATGCACATATTTTTCAAAAGTTGTAGTTGAACATGTTGAGATTATTAAATGTTAACTGTGCCGACTGTAGCCATACTGATATATAGACAGACACAAAGTTTTGGACTATTATATGTTTAAGCGCAACTATCTTGAATCAGAAACTTTAATCACCGCTTTAAGACCCGCTTTAATCAAGATCAAGGGCAAACTTACTTGGCGTTAAAGGTATTAAAAAAAAACGCATTTACACTCACAGCCCCTCACTAAGTTCAAAAACTTGTATCGTGGGTGCCGGAAACTTTTACATATCACACACATATACAACTAGAAGCACAAATATCCCTCCGGAAGGAATTTGTGCTCCTGCCGGGAATCGATCCCAAGACCCACGGCACAGAGGACGTATTTCTGGTCAAACAAGATCACACATTCAAATTTATGATTATTAGCGTAAGAAAAACTATTACCCTATTTTGATTCCGATATTCATACAATTTTTTTGACATATATTTTTAAATATTTGACTTTACATTTATTTGGAACATTTTAGGTATGTAAGCAATATTCACGGAATGAGTACCCAGCCTTAACGGTGTGGTTTCAAACTGTTAATAGTAAAAGCCAAGAAAACTTATTGATATCTGCTATAATAAAGATTGAATGTGATATAAGTTAAGAAAACTTATTGAGATCTGCTATCGTAAGATCAAAAGATTAGCTAAAGTTGTTAAAGGACAATTAAGTATCGTATCTCAGTACTAAAAGTCATCGTGAATTCAAAAGTCTGCTAACTTCATTGAAATGTGAAACTAACAAAATGTTAAACTTATTATTTTATTACTTTCAACCCCGAAAAAAAACTTAACAAGTTTCTTATACAAAGTCTCATCGAAGTGGGAGCTCCAAACATTGCGTATTCTCTTTCATAGCATGTTAAAGATTTTCTCTAAGGACAACGTTCGATAATTGAAAAAAAATATCTGACATTTTTGAAGACTAGGGCTAGACAACTATAAAATTAATAAAGATTCAAACGTGCGCTATCACCACAGTAACATCTAGATTAAAATTAGGTACGATTTGTATTCAAAAGTAAAATTCTAGTTACTGGAATAAAATTGAGAAAAAATATTTGGATTTTTTGTAAAAACGTCTTGAACATAATTTTATCGAAATATGATGTTATTTGATTATATTAGCTTTTAGAATTGTTTTAGAGTCTATAATAATGTTTTATCGGCCCACTTGCAGCGTGCCTGTTTATAATTAAAAGTTAAAGCTTTTGCATTAAAGATAAATGAGGTTATCGAAGCAGCTATTTGTTTTTTTATTCTAGATAGGCAAACTTTTGACCAGTATCTCACTTAGCGACGATGTGATCGACGATGGAGCAAGCTTACTTAGGTGGCCTATTTCACTCGTGACTTGAAGACTTCCCTATGGTTCTCATCAGAAAACACCGACTCAGGCAAGGCTTTTTTTGACTTCTTTTGCGGTTCGCACAATGTTTTTAAGAGACATCATATAACGCAATTTCTACAACCCGCTGTACCTACCATATTTTTTATGAATAAAAGATTTTTTATATAGATTCATATTGCTGCTTATGGTCTTTTACTTAATCTATGTTGAAATATATGAAAAACCGTCGCTGTTTGACTGACTGGTAATCTACGTACAGCTTACACAAAAATTTGCCAATTTATTTTAAATAACGAACAAAACCCTACCTAACAAAGTACAATAACTTCACAGCTTTCGCAATTTTATAGGTAAATGAGTAAAATGTTTTCTAAGATAAGGATAAATAACGATAAAGACCAAGGCTAGTATCCTATTACAATCTGAAAATGATGTTTACTTTTGATACTCGATTACAATCGATTATATAAAATTACAATTATAATGTGGCATTTAAGAGTAAACCGTATTGGCAATTTCAAAAAGATTGTGTATGACAGATTATTTAAGGTTATGTATAAGAAAAAACTTGAGTATATTATCGAAATGATATTTGATCAGGGTTAATCTGATACAATACTTTCGCGAGGGGTAACAGCAAAAAACAAAGGAAAAAAGCTTTTAATTTTTCTTTTTGGTCATGGACCTGTCAACTCTTGTTAAATGTCGGAAACTAGTGAATACTCTTTTCTAGAAGCAACACGATCTATTCTTAAAGTTTCTATTGTAGTAGTTCTTAAAAATCAATTCATTTTACTAATTTAAATGTAGGTAGGTATATATTATAAAATAGCGGTATTATAATAGCTAATCTAGGTTTTGACGAGATTTATTTTTATTAGGATTTAATTTGATTACAGACTAAAATTTTATTGGATTGAAGATTCGTAGAGAACTTAACTGAATAATTTAAACGTAAACAAAGCTTAAAAAACCGACTTCACCATTTATAATTTAGTTTGGCTTGCTCGATTTCGATAAAATATATATGGGACCACCTCTGAAGTATTTTCTACCAAACAAAAAAATATTTTTGAGAATCTGTCCACAAATGGGGGAAAAATCGGTGAACTTAAACTATAATAGGCTTAGTTGGTTGGCGTTCGCCTTCTAAGCAGGGGTATCGGATTCGATTCCCGGCGGGAACATAAGTTTTCTCCCCAAGGAAAATTTGTGTTTCTGGTTCTGATTGTGTGTGTGATATGAATGTTTCCGGCGCCCTCGACACAATTCATCGAACTTAGTGTGGGAGCATAAAGTGTGAAAGCGTTATATTACTTAGATGTGATGATGTTGTGACCTTAGAACGTATTCGAGATAAAACATGTAGCGTAATGGCGCCAGAAAATATGAGACGACGCCATCAAAACGTTTTTATGTCATTCATTAAATCCTACAATATCCCTATTATTACTCCAGCTAAAGGTCCGGGTAATAAGCTATGTAGAAAACAAAATGGAAAAACCTATAAAGGATGTTATATTTTTTGCTCTCTGTATCTTCATAAGCGTTTTTCTACCGACTTCACAAAGAAGGAGGAGGTACTCAAGTCAAATGTATTTTTTTTTATGTATGTTACCTCATAACTTCGTTCCACGTAAACAATTTTTTTTTTTTTTGTTTGAAAGATGAAACTTTTCAATTGGTCCCATTTAAATTTGATCTAGATCTGACCAGTAGTTCTTGAAATAGCGTCAACAATGTGTGTTTAGTACATCTAATCTGATCAAAGTTCAAGATAAAGCGGTGAAGTCGGTTTTTTAAGCTTTGCTTGCGTTTAATTATTTTACATATATCTTTTTTCTCCTCCATATTTGTTGTGAGCGTTTTAACTATATTGCGTAATTTTCATTTTAGGACCAGAAGCATGCAGTGTACATTTCCATGACGTTAAAGCGTTTTCTCATACATTGGTAGCTTATCAGCCTTAAGTAGAAAAACCCGCAAGCTATGTTCCAGCAGCTTTCCTTGAGAGCCAATCTACATTATGCGCCTAACTGTCCACCACACCATCAGGTTTGATCAACGTTTGACCAAACTATTTAACATGTTGGTAAATCAACAGGTAAGATAACGGTCCATTGCATAAAACAAAAAGGTCTTCTTAGATAAAAATATAAATAGGACACATCATAATAATAGAACACACCCCTCTCTTTTTTAAGTCGAACAGGATCTTGCAGTGTCATTTAACTGGTTTTTTGTTTAATATTACAAAAACTGTATTCTAATAAAATGGGAAATACACTAGTGTAATAAGTTACACTTATCGTAGTCAAATAAGATGAATTTTTGCTTATAGAATAGATACTACTCGTAGAAAATGTATGGTTTGCACTATTCTATGTGCACACGGTACGTCATAATAATATGTATAATAATTTTATTATTATTATTCATTTGTTGATCAGACAATTTACAGTCCATTGTGTTAGTAAAATCATTTTAATTATGTTATCTTAATACATAATTTAATTTAATAGTTGCATAATAAATATCCATTCATTCCATTTATAATACAGCATAATATACTAAAGAAATAACCTAGTAAAATCAGGGCCCGACCACAACATCGCGTTAGATACCTACCGGGGATACTTTTGCTTCTCATAATATTATATAATTCATTTTAAATAACATTTTTTTCTTCTTAATATATATTAGTATAAAAGTTAGAACGTGTTCAGGGCAAAGCTTTGTTGGTGAGATGACGAGCTAAGTTACTGGTGACTTCGAGCGAGACTGATTATTAATTAATTATATGATTCAAAAGTATTTAATCTAACATTTTGAGAAATTACATTTTATTAATTGCATTAAAGGAACGAAGAATACACCGACTCGAAATTACCTTGTCGTAATACCTATATTTACCACTCGACAAAATTAAAAATTGTTTATTCACATGGACTCAACAGTAGCTAAAAAGAAATTTATTGGCTGTAACTTTCAGATTCGGAAAATTACAGTCATTAAAAGAAGAACTGGACATAAAACACGGTGGCGCATATTTGGACTTAAAAATACGGATAAAAAGTCTGTAAATAAATAATATTCTGTGAAAGTGCCCATTTTTATAAATACTAATTAAATTTGAAATATGAAAAATTCCGTAGTGCCTGTATTGCATCAAAAGTTTCACTTAAGTACATTAAAATAGACTTCCTATTTATTTAGCCTAGGTTATTTTAAATCATAGCTAAGTTACCAGTTTCTTTTGAATGCCATGATGTCAAAATAAAAGCAGATTGCTAAAAGAAACTTCAAAGAAACAAACCTTTTTAAAGAAGGACACACTCACTTGACTGCGCAACACGGAGAATACGTGCCGCAAGCAAAAAATGCTTATAGACGTTAAACTATCAAAGGCACTTTACATTGTTTGCTTTCACTTTAGTTTTGTTCGTGCTAAATGTACCCTATAGTGTGAACTTAACGATTCGGCCTGAGGAATACGAATGACGGAAATTTGACGCGCATACTGAAGGCGTCGAATTTTGTGATGTCATCGGGAAGCGTTTAGGTAATTTAGGAATACGTTGATTTGTAATATTTAATGTGATATGACGTCTATCTTTTGCATCTATATTCAATTCAGACGTTTATAATAAAATATTTAAAAACAAGGATGTAGGAATCTAATACAGTGTCAAAGGTCGTTTGGAAGAGATCGCTCTTAGCGATAAGACCGCCCATTGTACCTATGTATTAGTAATTTCTTTTCTGTACTTTTTTATTATTGGTGTCAATAAAGAGTTATTGTATTGTATTGTACAGTGAGTGGTTAAAATAGCACAACTCTGGTAGCAGTACTAGGTCGAACCTGAGTTATATACCAGGCTCTCATTCAGATGCAGGATCATTACATAGAAATAAAATTAAACAAAGCGAGTCTAGCTTCTAAAAAAATATAAATATAATTCCTAGAGAGACTAAATAAACATAACATAAAACATAAACACTTTCACACTCACAGTCCCACACTAAGTTCGACGACTTGTATGCCGGCAACATTCACTTCACACACAATTATAACCAGAACCAGAAACACACATTTTCTTTGGAGAGAAAATTTGTGTTCCCGCCGGGAATCGAAAACCATAGAAGGTTAGAAGGCAAACGTGCACCCAACTAAGCAACAGGCAGTTCAATGGTTATGTTTATGTTTATTTGTGAATAACTGAAACCAAGCATAATTCAGACACTTTTGCAAAAAACATAACTTGTCGTTTGCATCCTATTGATAGGTTACCTAAAACCTACTCAAGAGCTTTTCCTAACGTTTATTGCGCCATTAAGGTGAGATCTACAAGTAGGTTGAAGAATCTCGATAGACTGGAATAGTCTCATTTCATTAGGTGCTTACGTGGGTGTACAGTCAGAACTTTTTATGGGCTTTCTACGTGAACTAAGCTTGGGTTATAAATACAGTAAATTAGAAACCACTGCAAGTGGTGGATATAATAGGGGTTTTACACACGGTGCCTTACACTAAATTCAAAGTTATGTATCTTGGGTGTCAGAAAAAAATTACATTTAGATCACACAATCATAACTGAAATAAGTATTTTTTTCTTGAAAACGAAAATTATGCGTCTGCTTATATTTGGACTCGTCACTCTTGACGTAGGCAAGAAGTCACAAACTGCGTCAAAAATTATCAATTCTATTTTCAAAATGTTAAAACTTATTCTATTTATCTCTATTTTTGTTTTCATAGATTTTTTGGTATTTTTATTGCTTTTAGGGTTCTACACCTCAAACGGAAAAAAATGAAATAGAACGCTATTTGGCAAGAAGCAAGGCCTCCACTGGCCTTGCTTCTGGAAGAAGAAGGAAACATAATTAATCTTTTTGATTCTCAAACAAAATTGCTGTTGGATAATGACATAAAAAAATAATGTTTATAACTCGATTATAACTTTTTTTATGCTATTGAGAAACAACCCATACAAGTTGCTTACCTGATGGTAAACATCACACTTGCTTATTACGCTTCAATGTTACTTAGAATTTTTAATATCTATAGTTTAAACTCCTTCGTGACAAATGTACTGAACTCATCAGCCATAAACTAAGTATGAAGACTTTTTTGTAAGTACTTTTAAACTAAGTTTTAAGAGATTCCATAAACACTCACATCACACACACAGTACTAGAAATAGAAATCTCCCTTGGTTAGAAAACTAGTGTTCCCACCAGAAATCGAAGCCGATACCCGCTGCATAGAAGGCAGTCGCGCAACCAACTACTGTAGCGGCCATTTTTTCAAATTGTTAAATGTCTTTATGCCCTGTTATTTCACTAGAAACTCATTTTTGGCACCGTGATCTCGGAGGTACGAGTATGTGCAAGATAACTGCTTGTTCGCATTTTGTGCTTTTTTTAATAAACAAAATATAAACGTGTGCGATAATATGCAAGGATCGGGCGTTCAATATTTGTTAACCGACTTCATAAAAAGAGGTTTAAATTCGACTGTAATTGTTTTTTTTTTGTTTGTTTGTATGTTACCCAATAATTCCGCTAATTATGAATCAATTTTGGTGTTTTTTTTTTGTTTGGTAGATTATACTTCACAGATAGTCAAGCAAAACTGAAATATATGCGGTGAAACAGGTTTTTTAAGCTTTGCTTGGGATTCAATTATTATTTGTTTTGGTATTCAACTTTCGTGTTCTTTTTTACCGACTTCCCAAAAAAGGAGGAGGTACTCAAGTCGAATGTATTTTTTTTATGTGTATTTTTTCTCATAAATTCTCCCACGTGAGCCGATTTCGAATTTTTTTTTTTTTTTAATGATGTTGCTTTCTTATTGGTCCCATTTAAATTTGATCAAGATCTGATCAGTATCTTCTATTCTCTATTTTGTGACGAATAATGTGTACTTTGACAATGTTCTCGTTTACCCGACTTCAAAAGTTACCTCATAACTTCTTTCGTTGTGAGCCAATTTTGATGTTTTTTTTTTTATTTGAAAGGTGGTGCTTTATATGTAGTGAAATTTGATCAAGGTTTGATCTCTAGTTTTTGAGTTATTGTCAATAATGCGTGTTTATACATTAAATCTGATCAAGTGTCAGATGATAAAGCGGTGAAGTCGGTTTTTTTAAGCTTTGCTTGCGTTTAATTATTCTGAATTTAGATGTAGTATATTTTGTGGAATAAGTTTTTTTATGCTATATATATTTACCTAGCTGTGGCTGAAGAAACAAGACACCGTTAGTTAATTTAAAAGTACTCGTTGAAATTCATCATTCAAAAAGAAAATCATTTTATTCGCAAATTGATGAAATGTGTCAATTAAAATCATAACTATTTAAACACAATATTTACTGTCTGTCAAATGTAAAATTAGAAAAACCGATCCTGGTCCAATTCTTCCCATTTCTCACTTAAATAATCACCTAAGTAAACGAGAGATTCACAATCAACAAATATCGTGAATGCATTCTTACCTCTGAGGTTCACAGCATTAGCAATTGAGAACTCTGAGACCGAACTTGTCGTAGGAGTCTGCTCAAATCTAGGATTAGGCGTAGCCTGGAACTGGTCGAAAGCTTCCACGTGCCGTGATTTCACTGGATCCTCGTACTCCTGTTGGTGGCCATAGTACTCATCGGGCTTGTGCTCTGGCTCCTCCTGACCACCGTATTCAGAGTCGTAATCTGGTAAAAAAAACGAGGTTAAAGAAGATCATGGTAATGTAGGCACAACATGTTAAGTCAGACCAGTGCTTGGATGGGTGACCGTTTAGTGGGATTTTCAACTGAGTGTCACCGTACTACGGAGGCCACGTTTAATTGTCGGTCCCGGTAGTTAATCGTAAGACAACAGTCGTTAAGGCACGTTGGATGCCTTCAGGCGGCCTGAAAAATCCTGACACTTATACTGGCCACTAGCTTATACGCCAAGCAAACAAGCAACATGGGAAATTCCTCAAAGGAAATAATACAAAGCAAATTGATTGAATGTGCGACAAAATAATACAAATTAATAATAATGAATAGACTCTTATAAGCAAGCATGTCACATCTTTGACCGGATATCACTTTCCATCAGGTGAGATAATAGTCAAATACTTGCCTATTCAGCATAAAAAAAATATTGTATACGTTCCAAGAGAAAAAACAGAGATCCTGTCGGTATTACTGCTATTATTTCTTCAAGTATTTTTATTTTTTAATGTAACTAGAATTCATACTCAACTACTATAATCTAGTTAGCATAAATATCATATCATTGAAAACTAGCCGTGACACGCGGCTTCGCCCGCGTTATTAAGTAAAAAAGTACGTACGTACATTAGAAGTACATAATGAACATTAGAAATGTCAGCCAAATCTGTTCATCCATTATAGCGTGAAGGGAAAAAAACATACTTACACACAAACTTTCGGATTTCTAATATTATTGTGATTATAATATAGTTAACTACGCGTTACAGTAGTTAGGTCTAATTTACTGTAATGATTTATTAATAAAATTATTTCATCATTACTACTCAGAATGCATTTTCATTTCTTTAACTTCACAAATATATAACTTTCCATATATATGAACCTCAATGT
The DNA here is from genome assembly GCA_948107665.1 of Lomographa bimaculata. Taxonomy (NCBI): domain Eukaryota; kingdom Metazoa; phylum Arthropoda; class Insecta; order Lepidoptera; family Geometridae; genus Lomographa; species Lomographa bimaculata. Next base: position 8,465,649 of record OX403600.1, on the reverse strand, counting down.
ACCCCTGGCAAAAAATATTGATAATATCATTGTTTAATTTTAAATGAGCAACTAAAATATCAATTTCCATCAGTGTGACTTCATAAATAAAGAACTTTCGACATGAACTTTGTTCCCCCATTGCACCACCTTAATGTACCCCTGGCAAAAAAATATTTATTACTTTATTTTTTTTATTAAATGAACTTCTCAAATACAAATGTTCATCGCTTAAGTTCAAAAACAAATAACTTTCATACAAACATTTCACCTCCTTTTACCCTCTTATGGCGTAGAATTACCAAAAATCCTTTCTTTGTACACCTCTACGTACTAAGACAAATGTACCCTTCAAATATCATGTATCTACGACCATGCAGCGATTTAGACTGTGAGTTGTCTCTAAGTCAGTTAGTCAGTATTTCAGGACAAAGATTATTATAGTATTTGATAAACCTACGTTAAAAGTGAGACTACAATCGTAGCACGTATTTTTTTTTCTTTTTACTGTTTTTTTTACAAATGTAGCTAGGACGTCAGAAAGCTTCTCGTCGATATAAAGAAACGCGTGTAATAAAATTTCTTCAGTTACTTCACTAATCGTAAACAAGGGCAATTTCTTTTTTTCAGCCACCCGGCTACCATTAAAACTGAGGACGTTAACAAACGCTTTTATATTTTTTACCAACAGGTATCGTGGACAGACACACCATTTCACGACGTATCATAACACTATCATAATATAATGAGATATAATTGAGAGGTGGTAGAACATTTTGTGAGTTGCTCGCCTGGCTTGCTACCAAAGTAGCTTACCACCATCAAGTTGAAAGTCTGCCGCCAAGCCAAATACGGTGTTCCGGCAGTTATCCTTGAGAGCCTGCGTATTCCAGATCTAGTGTGTTTACCAGCTTCGATCACATCGTCACTTACCATCAGGTGAGATAGTGGTCAAAAACTAGCCTGTCAGAAATAAAAAAAAAAATAATAATATTATAAATCAGAAAGTTTATGTGTGTGTATGACTTATGTGAGCGAGGTATCATTGTAACGACTAGAAGCATTCGGATATTTTTAGCACGCTTTTATTAGCTCCACCTGTGTGTATGTATGTTTGTTTGTAACCAACTCCTTTGGGCTTGATTTTGACCCACTTCAAACCGTCAGATTTCATTTAAACTTCTTAAACTTATCCAGGACCGATGACAATACAAAAATATGTATTTTTTAAATTTTTTTATAAAGCGTGTTTCATAGTTTTTTTTTTAACTATTATATTTATTTTATGAAGATAGTATACATCTTGAAATTGAACATTTTTAAACGCAGGTGAAGCCGAGGGTAACTCTACTGTTATGTTTATGTTTAACATTATTGCGTCGCCTTTGAATAAATATCTATATAAAGTAACCTAGTTCCTATTACTACTGCCGTAAGCTTAGAGGTAAGTTAATTAACTTAGATGTACTAAGTAACCTGAGAAGTAATAAGCTAGGTGTCTCGTTATAAACTAGGTGTCTGTCCTTTGATATTTTCATCCCATCGTGTCATTGCCAGTTACTATATTATTAAATAATGACAAAATAGATATTTTGTAATACATTTTAAATTAACTGACTAATTGCAAAATATATAGGCCTTAATTATTAATTATACAGTATTTCTTTATTATAATAACCGTATAGAGCCAGTCTGCCTCAGCGGTATCTCGTGCGACTCTAAATCTTACGCACCGTGGTTCGAATCCTGTTTATTATCCCGTAATAATTTTCTAAAAATGTTTCCCAAGCCCGTTGGATTTCTTACTAGACTCTTTCCCTATAAGTTTGCCTATCTAGAATAAAAAAAAAGGCCTTGAATCCCAGCGGCGAGAACGCAATGAGCTGATAATAATAATTATAGTAGCCGTTGCACCTTTGAACGAACATAAACATAAACGCTTTCACACTCACAGCCCCACACTAAGTTCGATGAATTGTACCGTGATACTATTATATTAATATCCCTCTGCTTAGCAGGCGAACATCGACCCAACTTAGCCAACGGGCAGTTCAAAACTGTGAAATTGAACTTCATGGGTTCGACGAGTGAAAGGGCGAAGTTGCTATTGCAACCACAATTAAAATTACTAAGCCTCAAAGGAAGGGGTTCAGTTCAGCATCTTGCAGGACTTAAATATATAATTCAAAGTTCTAGGTGACACAGTTTTACCGTGCCCCAGAATGACCCGATCGCCAGTCTTTTGTTCCTCTTAGTTCCTTAGGCAGTAGCTGCCATCGGAAACGTATGATGCTCTCGCTGTCTTGAATGTTATGGATAGCCGTGAAACTAACTATCCGCTATTATTTATTCTGCCCCTAATGTCTGTTTATCTCCAAATTGCATAAAATGTATATCTACCATCCATCTGCTTGATCGGTCCGATCATAAACATTGAGGCCCAATACACTACAATATGAAGATAATAAGCACCAATGAGCGCAACTTCATATTGGACCAAATTTGTATCGTAATGGGACGAATTGTTTTTCCCACGACTCCTCACTTTTCTACCGACTTCTCAAAAAAAGATGAGGTACTCAATTCGACTGTATTATTTTTTTATGTGTGTTATCTCATTACTTCTATCCACGTGAATATAAAAATTATATTTCAAAAATTATTTTTTGTTTAAAAGCTGTTGCTTTCTTATTGGTACCATTTAGATTTCATTCAGATCTGATCAGTAGTTTTTGAGTTATCGTCAATGATACGTGTTTAATACATGAAATCTGATCAAGGTTCAGAAGATAAAGCGGAGAAGTAGATTTTTTTAAAACTTTGCTTGCGTTTATTTATTTGTATCGAGCTTTTTAAAGGGTTACGAACTAGTATCTAGAACGATGTGCCTCGGCTCGTACGTATGCAGATAGAAGCTAGCTTCTAAATTGTCTTGATAACGAAGTCTCGAGACAGGTCTTGCCTATAATTTATGATCGAGCGAAGCGAGGTCCCTAAGTGAACTTGGGTGGTACAGCAATTTGTCCGTTCGTCCGTCCGTTCTTCTTTCAGAGACATTTAACGTCTAAGCCATACAAGCGAATAACTCCAAATTCACAGAGCAGACGTAAAGCTGTGGTCCAAGGAAAAAAAAAATTGTCCGTGAGTGGTATGTCTAAAAAAACTTTGCAAATAGTGTACGAAACCTTTATTACAAAATCTATGTTACAAAAATAACACATTGGTAGGACACCAAAGCCACAGTTTTTATATTATATCGTTATACTTGAACATACAAAAATAAGCAATTATCATTAAGGAAAAGTTATAAGCAAGTTTAAAAGCTTTTCTATATTAGCCAAAATTTAGACGGGAGGTCTCATTTCAGTGTGAACCACAAGTTATTATAGTAATAACTAAGAAACCTCTCTCCGTGAACTTAAATGCTGCATTTCAAAGTGGGTGAGATAAGTAAAGCTCGTTGAAAAGGGTTGACGAGATTGCGGTTGTTCTTTCATTTCAGAGCACACAAATTATCCTTGAGATGCTTGACCTATATTAGAGTACAAATGCAGATCAGTGTTGTGGAAAGATAGAGGTGACTATCCGTGTGGGTTGGGTACTTGCGGTAGTGGTCCCTTTATTGAAACTTAACTATTATTCCGCATAGGTATAGACGCTAAGCTGTCATTTGCCTTTTCCGTGTACCCAGGAGGTCTCTCCTTTGTTGTAATTGAATTAGTTCATATTAAATGGTCGATACAAAGATACTCGTAGGTCATATTTAAGATACTAATAAACAGGGTAATTTGTAAAACACCGGAAAACTCTCAGACCCTGATTCTTTTTCATTTAGTTCTACGACTTTCTTCTGAATGCTATATTTGTCGTAAGAATTAAGATGAGTGTTCTATACAATATATAATGAATAGTTGTAACTACACAGTACTGTAAAAAAACCGCATCACCGCGCCTTGTGTGCACGCTAATGCTAGTTGACACTCGACACCTTAGGCTGAACAGAGAAGATAAATAATATATTTTAAAATTTATTTGAATACTTGTAAGCTAGATTTTGCAATATTTGTACCAAGAAAGACGTTAAACTCTATGGTGTAAATAAGGTCCCGAGAGGTTTCTGTTATTTTACTAACTACCCTGTATTGAAGAAAAAATCGAGGATGATGTATGCTACAACTTCATCCACATCATACCTTTAAATGCTTGCATTTCTAGCCTAAAAAAAAAACAAAAAACATTAGATATCTATAATATATTCTTTATTTATAAATTAAGTCTCTACTAGAAAACAACGATACCAATGCCTCTTTTTATGATTCATTACATACATTAAAAAATACGGTAAATTTCCTCTTGTAAACTAGTCAAACAACGGATTATCTTGGCATTATTTACGATTAAATCATAAATCCAAAAATGTTGAGATGTGTGAGTGTATAATACTGTATGGAAAACGAAATATCTGTAACGGTTATATTCTGATTGGAATTAAATGTACGTGATTAGATAGTAGCCTTAGGCAGGTACATAATAAATTTGTGTCTCAATTAACGGCAAAGCTGCGTTTTTAAGCTTGTATTCGTTAGAATATATATATACTAGTATACGTTAGAATATTTATAGAGCTTTTAGATAACACTATCCCTCGGGCTAAGAAAATATTAAGCAAAATACGTTCGTATTCAAAGAAAATAAACAATATTTCAAATGCACTTGCATTCGTGAACATAATTTAATTCCTCTGAGAAATACATTTTTCAAATGTCGAAATATATTTTCTTATTTTCTATTTCTTAGCACGAACTGCTAGGTAGTCAACGTATCGAAACTAGAAAATAAATAACCAGTTTAAAACATAAAGAGAAATAGAAAGGTTTCTTTAAGAAATAATTTTAGATTTTATCTTATCTATGGACTTATTTTTTTTTATAACCAACAAGCCGCGCGCCATGACTTCGCCCGCGTTTATCAATTTAAAAAGTAGTGTATGTGTTAATCGTAAGTAAATATATAAGTGTAGCGTAAAGAAAGAACAAGCATACTGATACATACACAAAAACTTTCGGCTTTATAATATTAGTGATCTGTGAGCTAAAGACCTCGCGGATTTATCGAAATGGCTAAAATATGACATGCTTTGCTCAAGTCTATTGCTTTATTAAAAGTCGAGCTCTTACGAAAACGAAATAGGACATTTTTTTGGTTTCCACCTACCGTATTGAAAATTTCAACATTTAATTTCAAAACACGATTTCGTCGCTTTTTATTCACGTTTGTGTGAGTATGTAATGCAATACCCGTGCCTTTATATAGTTACACCATCCAGCACCAGAGAGAAGCCATTGTGAACAGACCATTGAAAGCTATTTCCCAATTGGGTAATGCTAACTTGGTTACCTTAATTGAATGCTGCAAAAACACAAACGTGTCTATTTTCTTTTTAAAAAAGTCTCTAGCTACTTTCTTCAACTTTCGCGGATGTGTCGATTCTTATCATCCCTAAGCTCGAGCTTTCGGGAGTCAAGCTCACTTCCTATCTTAATTTCAGATCGTACATATATCTTAAGCCAAGCTTGCTGCTAAAAAGCTTGGCATTCTGTCAAAGGTTTGGAGTACTTTACACTGCTTAACTTGTACCAAACTCAAGTACAGTCGTGTATGAAGTACTGAGCCAAGTTGTTAACAAAGCAATTAGGCACCTCAGTTGTACAAAATCTGCAATATCAAGAGGAATATTTCAACGTCTAAGGGATATGATGTACAAAGCGCCCGAGGCGCGCGCTCCGGATGCTGTGAAGGCAAAATATATGGCGCGTAAGGGACCTTGATATTCAAAGCGCCTCGGGGCGCCCGCCTTGGGCGATTTGTATATCATGTCCCTTAGTTCTCCTAGATAAATAATTCCTTACCTAGATTTTCTTGATCCCTCACTATCTCAGCTGGGCCCGGAGGCAGCTCATACCACGGACGCCGCGAGTAAATCTTCTTAGTGTTCACGACGCGATCGCCGACGTCAACGTTCCGATAACTCACCGGAGACAGGTTTAACATCTCTAAACATCTGATTATTCCTGAAAAAGAGAACAGATATTGTAGATTGCAAGCTAAATTATTACTCAAATCCTACTTCCTACTATAATATTGTAAATGCGAAAGTTTTTATGTATGTGCGTGTGTTTGTGAATGTTTGTTACCAAGCATCTCCGTAACGAATAAACCGATTTTGATGAAACTTAGAGTAAGTATTTATAGTTTAGGTTCAGGAATAACACATAGGCTTTTTGAGTAATTAACGCGGGCGAAGCCGCGGGGCACGCGGAGCTTGAATATTGAGCCATGATGAATTAAAGTTTCTAAAAAATTATGTCAACTGCAACCATATTTCATCAACTATCGCTACTTTTTGTGTGGAAAAAGTTATCTCCGATTTCTAGTTTCGTTCTCTGGCAGACGATTCCTGGCTAGATATACATACACACAACTAAGTATTACCGTAGTTAGATGTATCTTTATGTTATAGGTTGTGTACACAGTATTTCGATTGGTGAAATATAATAGAATAAAAGTTCTACGGTTTTTTCTGCCCGCACTTGAATTCAACTGTCAAAAACGATTTAACTTTCTTGCTATGTATGTTCTTCTTTACTACCGACTTCCCAAAAAAGGAGGAGGTACTCAATTCAAATGTATTTTTTAATTTTTTATGTATGTCACCTCATAACTTCTATCCACGTGAATCCATTTTGAAATTACTTTTTTGTTTGAACGATGTTGGTCCTTTCCCATTGGTCCCATTTAAATTCGATCAAGATCTCATCACTAGTTTTTGAGTTTAATACATTACTTTTAATACATTAAATCTGATTAGGGTACCGAAGATAAAGCGGTGAAGTCGGTTTTTATTAGCTTTGCTTGCGTTTAATTATCTTACTTCACAACTATTTGGCTAGAAATATTTTTAAAGTAATGCAGTTGAAATATGTAAGTAAATTTGCTACGACAGCGCACTTAAAGTTCCTCACACATAATTTATTTAAACTGACAATGGAGAAGCAGGTTCGTGAAAGGTGCAAGAAAGGTTCACATTTTTAGAGGTAGGTAATTCAATTGTGTTGATCAATCAGAGCTAGAGTTCATAAACAGATTTTTCACAAGACTTTGTTTTTGCTTCATAAATGTTAAATATTTTCTTAAATCAAGAGATGATGTTGTTAGAAAAGCCTTTGGGAATCTATTTCAAATAAGTCGTGGTTTGGTTGAAAGTTCACCTTGTTGGAACAGTTTTAGATCATCGTAAATTCAAAATCGTTTACTCACTCTTTGATCTAGCTAGTTAGAGCCATTAATATTTCACAAGCCTCGAAGGATTTGCAGCTCATTTCTACCTTTGGATAAAAATAAAACAAAGCTTATTTTATGGCCAGTATTTTTCCTCAAATAAAATGTTGCGGCAAAGAGAATTTAGTAAGCCCATGGGATCACCGTGGTTCTAAGTAGATGAGTTGGTGAGTTTGGATATTCGGGCAGAATTCGGGGACAAACTTAAACAAGATGTATCAATTTCTTTGTAAATTAGATCAAGGCGACCTTGACTTTTGGACTGATGGTCTAGACCAGAGTTTTGTGAAAGTTTACCTTTCTACAGTAACGATAGGTAATAAGAGAAAAAAAACTGCAGATGTAAATATCGAAATTATTTTATTACCTACGATTTAAATAGAACAAATCTCTATGAATATTTATATAATATGAGACACCAGATACATTAGCCAACCAACAAATTTAATAGTTTTATTTAACTTTTTGTAAAACTTTCGCATTTATTATTAACAGATATATGAATCGTAACATTGAAGCCCCGACGTTTGTTAGTAAAATAAATCCATATGCATGATAGCTTATGCTCTAACCTTCATCTTACAAACAACTAGAGCTTATTATTTAAACCTTCACACACAAAATAAACCTTAAATTTAGCACTTTTACACATGTAACGTAAAAATACTGCGTAAAGTAAACTTTAAGCTAGTTTTTATGAATGTCCTTGATAAATTTATGTTTTATTTAATTAAGGACAATAATAATAATAATAAGTATAAACGCAGAGGCGGTTTTGTGGCGAACCGTCGGTGTGTGGCGACACATAAATTAAAACACATTATAAATTATTATTATTATTATTATTATTAAATAAAGTATGATAGTCTCATTTGGCTAGCTACCACTATACCAGATTTGTTATCCAAGTCTAACTCCCTCTTAGCATAATTATATGACTGCGCGTCTGCTTTGAAATTGGGTATCGAATCCGACTTCCGGTGGAAACGTAAGGACAATTTTATTATTGTTTCTGAGTATGATTGTGTGTGTGATGTAAATGTTTACGGCGCTGATGAAAAATCTTTGAACTTGTCAATAACCTGCGGACGAAGCGTTTTTTTTTCCACATTTATAAACTGCAAAGAAATGGAACTCATAATCTGAGTCTGTTTTTCCCAATAAATACAATAAATGAGTTTTTAGACCGCAAGATAACAAAAAACGTGCTCCATCGACGACCGCATCGTTGCGCGTCGCTTACGATCAGATGAGATAATCAAAGTCGAGATAGTCAAATACACCTATCTAGAATAGAATTTAAAAAAAGATTACCTGAGCGAATAAAATATCATAGACATATCAACGCATAAAAGGCGCATTCAATGCTATCCTATCAGTTAATCAAAATCAATGAAGTAAAAATAATCGTCAAAATTACTTAATTAATTTACCTTCACAAAGAGGATTCGTGAATTTGTATCAAAGCGCCTTTTCATTGGATATTTTAAAGCAATTCGACCCTTAACATAAAAGAGCTTATAAAATACCATGACTGGGAATAACAAGAAAACGTTGGAAAAATCTATTCAGAGTTTAATAGGCTTCTTGGGAACTTCAGAGCTCGTTATGTCTTGTCAAGACAGATAAGTGGGCAAGGGAAATATATTTATAATCGGGTATCGTATAAATGTTAGTACCTGGAAGACCTAACTCGGTTAAAACGACGTTTTCTAAAAATGAAACCTATCTAGATCGATTTATCGTCCCCGAAACCCCCTGCATACAAAATTTCATGAAAATCGTTGGAGCCGTTTCCGAGATACAGATTACACATATATATATATATTAAAAAAACCGCATTCACACTCACAGCCCCACACTAAGTTCAAAGACTTGTATCGTGGGTGCCGGAAACATTCACATCGCACACACATTACACCCAGAACCAGAAGCACAAATATCCCTTGGGAAGGAATTAGTGCTCCTACCGGGAATCGAACCCAGGACCCACGGCGCAGAATGCGGGCACCTGTCCACTGCGCCAACTGGGTCGTGGTCGTCATATATACAAGAATTACGCGTTCAAAGGTATTAGATATATATACAAGAATTGCTCGTTTAAAGGTATTAGATAAAAGTAACCGCTACGAATAACTGCATAGGTGTTTTATTACGTGCGATAAATTTAAAACAACTTATCTATTATAGAATTTTCTGTTTCTATAGCTTAGCTTGGCATATACTTTGATACTGGTGGAAGATAATTTCGTCACTTAAAGTAGGGCTTAGATAACTCAGTGGCGAGAGCAATAGTGCATAACACCTATAACCGTGTATTCAAAACCTGCCTTAAGCTATATTTTTCCATTCGTATTTTTAAAATCTATATTCTGCTATAACGATTGAAAATTTGATTTTGTTAAAATATTTTAGTAAAAGCTTAGTCTTTAAATATTTCTGTGCGAGCTGGATATATTTTGATGATATTTATTTGTCTTTTTGTTAAATAATAAGATATTTACTCTAGCCTATATTATCTATGTACTTATAATAACATTGTGACAGGCCGATGTCTGTACATTTAAGATATTGATAATTCTTGTCTTCCGTTTTGTGTTTTGCTTCCGCGTTCATTATGCGCAAAAGAGTAGATCTCCTTGCTAGAATAAGTATTCTTAGATCTTGGAGTACAATCTTGGAGTCTTCAAGTCGAGAGTGAATAGGTATTTACTAGGCAAGCGTGCTCTATCGTCGACCGTATCGTCGCTTAACATCAGGTAAAATAGTGTTCAAATGTTTGTCTATCACAGCTGTTTCTCACACGTCATGTGCTTGCTTGGGTCACTAGCTCAGATCATTTGTTTATTAGGTCTCCTGGGAAGAACATGAAAATGTTGTATAAAAAAATACATTTTGCTGATTTATTTTGCAAAAAAATAAACCGCTTTCCTAGCCGTTCCAAATCCATTTTATTGGTATTTAATTCTGAACTGTCTCTGCGAAAATAAAAATATAGATTCATGATTCTAAATTCCAAGAATACGAAGTCGTTAGCAAAAGTTACAATTAAATAAGTAAATAAACAATTCTTTCTAACCAATATCCAATTAAAAAAATATATATTTTTACATTAGGTACATAGCACGTTTATTGAGGAAATTATAGGTACTATATTTAATATAATAAATGTGAAATTCTGGATGGGTGTTTGTCACTAAATTACGCCAAAATTACAATGAAATCCGGCACGTAGATAGTTTATAACAGGAGATAACACATGAGATGGGACTTTTACCTTCTACGCGTACGAAATCGCGGGCAGAAGCTAGTACATAATATATTTCTAAGCATCACCACAACATCGTAAAAAATAAAGTCATAATTTCGTAGCACCATAAAGTATGTACTATATGTGCTGCCATACTATGACTGCAAGCTCTTAGCAATCGACGTAAAACTAAAAACCACATTAGTAATGAACAAGGCAATCAGCATTTTAATCTTCCAGACTCCCACAAACGTCGTTTGCCTCAAAAACTTTATATTCTCCAGCATTTTAATAACAAAAGGCCTTTAAGTTTGAAATGAAAAGGTACAAAGAGAGCGTATTTTTTTTTATTGTAGCTAAGATTGCCTAGCTAATTTTTCAATCCGTTTCTAAGGAACTTTTTATAAAAATTGTGACCACTTTGACAGTATATTTTAGATGAGATGGAAGTACATTTTATTAAAGACAAGTGGGCGCTGCATTTTAGATATCAATTTATTTAAACACTTTTTTCTATACGTGGCATTGCAACGCATATATGGCTTCTTAATTACTCTTAACACCACGTGTATAGGGACCTAATGCTATCAGTGATAAGCAGGCTAAGCTTAGAATGTATAATGGCTCTCAAAGACAGCTGCTTATTGATTTGTAGTTCTATTGATCATGTACGAGTTAATAAGTGTATTGAAATTAAAACTAGTCGATAGGTGTTTTATTGTATAGTTATTAGTAGTAATATCGTTCGAACAATGCTCAATATAACCAGATTTAACTTTGTGAGCTTTGAAAAGTTAATGTCCCACCAAAAATAACTTCGATATAATTACAGAAAATGGAAATATAACGAGCTCGCAAATGCCTTAAACCGAGCCTAATAGGACTTATTTTGTTAGAAGCAACATTACTTGATTATTCTCTCGAGCATTTCATAAAAGCTTAATCATATTATTTTATTTTAAGAGCGGAAAAGTTAAAGCATTTTAGTTCTTTAGGAATTATAAATTAGGTTTTCAGTAATTAAAAACGAAACTAGGATGCAGATTTTTTTAAACACTTATAATAAGATACTATTTCTGAAAATTCTTTTATTCCATTGAAAGGCCATTTGATGTTAATAATCACAAAAACTCAACAGAGATCAACGAAAATTTATGGGAAAATTTGATTCAAAAACTGCTCGCTGGCTTAGTTAGGTGGCGTTCACCTTTTAAGCAGGAATATCGTGTTCGATTCCCGGCTGAAACACAAGTTTTCTTCCCAAGGAAGTTTTTTGTTTCTGGTACTTGTTGTGATGTGAATGTTTCCGGCACCCACGAAACAAGTTTTCGAACTTAGTATGGGTTTGTGAGTGGGCAAACATTTATGTTTATTGAAAATAAATTTATTAATTGAAATACTACTGCTATAATATATCAGTTGAACAAACACAATAAACGGGCCACGGGCTAAATAAAATTTGCCTAAAGTACAAGTTTAAATAAAATTGTTTTAGAAAGTGAAATAAAAAAATATATAACAAACAAACAAATTCACGCTTATAGCCCCACACCAAGTTAAAGATTTGTATCGTGGGTGCTGGAAAGATTTTACATATCACACACACAAGGACACCCACAAGTACAAATCTCCTTTGGGAAGGAAAGTTGTGCTCCTGCCGGGAATCAGACTCAGGACATACGACGTAGAGGGCATAGACTTGTCCACCGCGCCAACTGGGTCGTAATTTTACTACTCTTACGCGCATACATATCCAAGCTGATAAAATCATAACTTTCCATTATGCTTGACCCTATTTGAATAAAACTGGGTAATATCTATATACATATAATAAAATTATAACAGACCGACTGTGAATTATATACTAAAAATGAATATATCTTTATTAGAACAACATAAGCAAAAACAACAATTTTTATAATTCTTTTCTGCCTGTCTGTCTGTATGTTTGTTTGTGCACGCATCACGCAAAAACTACGCCATAGAATTAAATGCAGTTTTTACAGATGTACTGCTAGAGGTCTAACTAAAATATAAGCTCCATTTTACCGCAGGAAAATATCTTATTCCTGTTGTTTTAAATAAAATATTGCTCGGATCTCACAAACTACTCATCAGATATGGTTACTACTAAACAAGATTCTCATACGGGTACAAGTCGATTAAGCTCCGCAATTGGATGATGGAAAGAAAGGTTAACGTCATTTATAGATCATTGATAACTCGCCAGTGTTGGATTTAGGATCGTTGTTTGGGAGGGGCTTGACCGGGCCAAGAGTGTAAGCGTAGATTTTGCTGCCGCTGCAGCAATAATTATCACAAGACACGATTTGTCACGGAAGAACTAGGATGATAAAAATAAAACTTGAACTTAATTTTGGGGAGAACTTGATTCCCTTAGCCCCACCCCTGAATCCGCCACCGTAAGTCGCAAATACACCTGTTCAGTAGCGAACTTCGGAACTAATATAACCTGGAGTAACACATGAGATGGGACTTTTTTTACCTACTACGTGGACGAAGTCGCGGGCAGAAACTAGTCAATCATAAATTAAAAAAGATCATCTTGTTTAAAGTTGTTGCTTAGTTTAGAAGTATACTTATTATTAAATTGTTATGAAACTAATTTTTTCGTATAAGTAAACTAAGTTACATAAACTAAGTTATAAGTAGCATTTTCCATATAGTTTCGTCTCTAATGTCAATGTACTGCCAAGCTCTACCGTCATAAAATGTAGAGGAAAATGGCAACTACCTTATTGAAATTTAATATGAGCTTTACAGCTGCTGCCGAGTAGAATTCTGCATTTTATTTAGTTAAAAACATGGTGACGAGATGCGACCATATGCGAGTATGCATATTTAAACTAGTGAATTTGCATCTCATTACTTCTCTAGTTTGCTCTCGCTGAATATGAATGCTAGCTGATTAGGAGTAATTTGACTGCGACTTTTTAATAAGTTGCTAAATATTTAAACACACAGGTAACACTCGTATTGCAGTCCGTCTCGCCGATTGTTAGTTATTAAGGTGGTGATAAAAGCCAAAAAGGCTTTTTACTCTTCAATTTTACGTATTTTTACTGTAAAACATACACATTTTTAACAGCAATACATTTTATATACACCACTGCTCTCAAGATATACTAAACAATTATCAAATATCAAGACGAACAATTTTACCAAAATTTGACATCCTTCATTTAAGAACTAGAACGACGATAAGACTATTTTTGTTTGGATTAATACGAGTGAAGTTGCCAGGCCAGGCAAATTAAATAAATTATACCATGACAAAAAAAATATTTAAAACCAAAGTGCCACCTTTGAATTGCGATAGGGTCTAATTTAATAAAGAATTAATGAACAGACCTTAACTTTGTTTGACTTGACCATATCACGTATCGGACGTGCTTTTGTAAATTTAGAATTTCTGTTCAAATCAAAGCCCCAACAAAGTTTTTATTCAATCAGAAAACTTTCACTCTAAGTAATTTCAAGGGTTGTGGCGAAACCAAAACAATTTTACTTTGATGTGGAAACGAAAGCTATAGGTTGTTTGTTTCTCTTCTAAATATGTTTTGAGTAAATGTGTCCCACGACTTTTTTAGCGATTATATTAAAAATTTTATATATTTCGGATACGCTTGCTTTTGAACTCTATTTCACTTGGTGTTATATACTATTTGAATTGATGACATTTTTGGGATGGTAAAGACGCCGAGCCTTGAAAGATCTCTCAGGGATAGCAACTGGAACCTCATATTATTATCGTGATCAGGCTGCAATTTCTTCAAGCGCGTCATAGCATTTGAAACTGCGACCAACTGTTTAGGGCCGCATAAACTGAGACTCACCATCATCGCTTTAAAAATTATGAATGTATTTGAAGTTAGAATAAAAGTTGCGTGTGTTAAAATTACGATGTATAACACAGTTATTTTAAATGTGTTCAGCCGTTATCCGTTTTCAGTCTGTTTGTTAAGCCAACACACTTACATTCAATAACATTCAGATTTAGTCGTTTGTGTGATACTTACTGTATTGCACTGTGTAGCTTACTACAATGTGCTACTATTCTAAATGTGAAAGTTTTTTTGAGTAGGAACATGTGTGTGACATGACACATGTTTCTTACAAGCGTTTTATGCATTCTAATGATGTAGATTCTGATAACTTTATTCCAAGTAGGTTATAAAAAACAATAAATTAATACAATCAAAATTTGACACTAGATTTTAGGTTGCGCTGTGTACGTTTCACATACCTAACTAAAACAATTGAACAAAATATGCATGACAATCATTTGTGTAAAGTGATCAGTTAGCAAACAATATAAATTAGAGATTGTTTAAGAGATTTTTAATTATTATTATTTCATTGTCATGACTGGCTACTGACTAATATCTTACATTGGTAAGTGATGATGTGGTCAAGGGTGATAAACGCGCTAGACATAGAACGAGAACGTGTTAATGCTGTAACAAAAATAAAAAACAAATAAAATTAAAATCATAACATAAACATAAACGCTTTCACACTCACAGTCGCACACTAAGTTTGATGACTTGTGTCGTACGTGCCGGAAACATTGACATCACACACACAATCACAACCAGAACCAGAAATACAAATTTTCTTTAAGGAGAAAACTCGTGTTTCAGTCGGAATCGAACCCGATACCCTGCTTAGAAGGCGAACGCTACCCAACTAAGCCAATAAGCAGTTCAAATTATAAGGTGGAGTACGTACACCTCATCAAACTAATTGGCAATTGCAAAAGAATGATATAACGGCTTAAGTATTCAATTTCTTCCAACTTTCCACAGAATGAATTCTTAAAAAACTTTTCACAACAATAGGTCCTTTTTGTAGAAACGAGCGGAATACTAAAATATTCAAAAGGTAAGACCAAACTAACAGAATTTTAAGTTAACTTAGGTCTCACTTGAATAAATCACTTAGTTCTTAGCAAACTTAATGTAGATTGCAGGTTTTCTTTTTATTTCCTTTAACTAATTCATAACCCTTATATTTTATGCCGTTTATTTCGGGAATAGTATAACTTTATTTTTAAATATAACTGGAAAATGAAGGTTGGATGTTTTCCTTATCGTTTAATTTAGAACGAAACTGCCTTTGCAAGGAATCTTTAATAACATTGTTTTATGAAAACACTCTCCAGTCCAAGGATATTCAAGAAAACGGCACTTTATTCATTGAAGGAAGAAATTTGTTTAGCAAAAACTGGTCTGTAAAATATTTTATACCGT
Organism: Lomographa bimaculata; assembly: GCA_948107665.1. NCBI lineage: Eukaryota > Metazoa > Arthropoda > Insecta > Lepidoptera > Geometridae > Lomographa > Lomographa bimaculata. Next base: position 8,449,809 of record OX403600.1, on the reverse strand, counting down.
TCGCTGTTGAGAGACTAAAGCTTCTATGACTAATTCCTCTAATTATCTTTATAAGTTTAATGACGTTACGGATAGCACTAGACAGGCTTGCTATCCCAAGTTTTATAAAACTAGCGAAAATTAAGCGGGTTTATCTGGTAAAACTACCTGTATGAGACGGAAGGTGTAAATCACTTATCTAATTTGAAGCAAAGCAGAAGTAAATCTCAATTTACTTTCATTTTACACTTTAGGACATTCATAGCGTCAATTTATAAATAGTTATTAATTTTTTACTAACAAGGAAAACCTACATTTAATTTATGTTTGGTCATCCTACCTTTACCATGAAACGGCTGGTCGAATCTTAATCAAATAACGTATATATTGTAAATGCAAATGTTAGTACTTTTGTGTAAATGAGTTTGAATGTATGGTACTCCTTCACCGCTGCTAATACCGCAGCCAGGGATACATATATAATTATATATGATGTAAAATATTAGCGAGTCATTATGTAACGTATTAAAGCGCCCAGTTCGATAACATCCTATATCTATCCTCTATGCGCCCAACTGTTGCCCGTAAGAGACCGCTCTTAGAGACTTGTTGATATACAAAGCACCCGAGGCGCGCGTACAGGGCGCGCGTACGGGGTTTGCACCCACCGCGCTCAACTGCTCGCTACCAATGAGTCTCTTGGCTCTAAGCTCAATGGTGTCAAGAGCCTCAAGCTGGTACTTATGTGAATCGTTCCAAAGATGAGAACAATACTTCATACATGATCGGGCTTGTGCTTGATACAAATTGAGCAATTTATTTATATCTCCACTTATACATCAATATTTGTACTTTTGCAGAAGACGTAGACATACAATTGCTTAAGATCCTATAATGCATAGTTACCTGTATCCTTGAAATTAAATGATTTGATTGATTAATTTACAATGACGCCGAATGCAGCACTTACTGTACTTTTAGAACGTAGATAATGTTAATTTTAATGCGTATTATTATTGTATATAACATCTATACATCTACAGATGAACTCAGCTGCCTTTATGAACTAGTACAAGCTATTCAAGATCATATTACCCGATAATCACCCCCATTGTAAGAGCATTCTTATGTTAGAAGATAGCTCGGCTGTTACACGTAATTGGAAGCTACGATGCTCTACGGCGTAGCTGTAGGCACCGTAGGTTGCTACGAGTACGTTGTATTTCCTTGAAACTTTTAGTCGCATTGCGAAAATTGTCATAATATTCGTATTTGTTTAGTATTCTTGCTCAAATTGTTCTTATCTGTAACTGAAAACGTGCTTATATGTATACAGAAACGTTCAAGTGTTGGTTAACTTCTAAACTGATACTTCAAAATAAATGCCGAACATCCCGCTGGCTTAGCACACATCTGCTTTCTAAGTAACTGGTATTGTGCTCGATTCCCCGCGGCAATAAAAATGTTCTCCTCAAGGGAATTTGTGATTCTGGTTTTAGGTGTGATCTATTACAATTTTCATTTGTGAATATTTCAACGTTTCCGGCATCCACGACACAATTCATCGTACCAAAGGTGAAAGGCATAAAAGTTTGTAAGGCAAAGTAACACAGTGTGTACTTTGTTTTAGGATATAATTGGTAGTCAAAATTATATTATTACAGATATGTTAATCTACTTAAGCTGAGATTAAAGCTAATCCATGTACAATTTTTATTCAACCTCTCAGTTCCTCACTAGGTTAAAAGACTTTTATCGTAGAAAACGGAAATAATAATATTCACATTACATCCAGTGCCAGAAACATAACTTTTCCTTAGGAAGAAATCTTGTGTTCCACTATACCGCAAGCCAAGCCGCGGAGCAAAGACTATATTATGTTATTAAAAACTGACTGAAGCTAAAATAACAGAGCTCAATTATACTAATTACATTTCTTGCTCCCATGCATATCACCCATCTAATTTATCATCAAAATATTTTTAATACATTGATGTATACTTCACTCGATTAAGGTTAAAATTAACAACTACTAAGGCTTTCCTCCTAATGAAACGATCTAATGGAGTTGGATCTAAAAACCGTTAATCTGGATTAATCTGACAAGTATTACAAGCGAGTTCAATTTAGGATTAAGCCGAAGGCCTATTTGAATTAAGTTTATTCTGTGGTCTACCACTGCCAAGCAGTGCGTGATCTGATTTCCTGATATGTTTCCAAGCACGGGGGTAGTATACCATAGGACTACGTTAAGTAACGTGTGATCTCAAATAATTATTTATTTGTATTTGCATATGAAATCAAATAAAAATTTCACGTCATTTGTACCATGTAAATGTGTAAGACCTCACACTCACTTTAGTCTTGCGATTAAGTTAATAATGAGTCACTGATAACAATGTAAACTCGTTCACACTCACAGCCATACACAAAGTTGAAATACTTGTATGTTGGGTGCCGGAAACCACATACACACAATCACACCCAGAACAATAAGCACAAATGTCTTTTCAGGAAGATATTATAACGCAAGCAAAGCTTAAAAAACCGACTTCATTGCTTTTATTTCGGTATTGGCTTGACCGATTTCAATAAAATGTATATGGGACCATCTCTGAAGTATACTCTACCAAACAAAAATAAAATCATCAAAATCGATTCATAATCGGCGGAGATATCGCGTAACATACATACAAAAAAAACGGTCGAATTGAGAACCTCCTTTTTGAATTAGGTTGAAAATTGAGCTCCGCTCGGGGATCGAACCCAGGATTCACGGTGCAAATATCAGAGACCTGCCGAATTGGGTCTTCAAACTGATAACAATATGTGGGCACAATGCAAATGCGTTTACTTCAGAGGTCAAAAAATAAGGGATAAATAAATAATATGGTTGAACTGCGGGTAGTTTGTCTATCGAACCATTATTTTCAAAAATATATTTGCAACTTTAATAAAACAAATAAAGGATTTTTAAATTTTATTTTTATTTGCGATTTTACTGTGCAATTTTTTCGGAATTATGACCTATAGGCGCGACCACCGTGCACGTCATAAAAACTTTTAATTAAGTACGCCAGCTTATGAGGGTTTCCTAAATTATCAGAAAACTTCAGTGACTGCCTCTAATCTGATACCACAGAGATATCCTGCACCCACACTTAATCCGAACTTTTAACGATAGTTTGAGAAATAGGAGTTTCTTGTTGGAATGACACAACTAACTGATATCTAATGTGATATCTCAACCTTTTTCTAGGGTAGTGGAATGTAAATGTTTTGTATTACAAATTCCATTATCATCACCCGTAAGCCACTTCTAATTATATGCATACGACTGAGGAAGAACTATTTTACTCTATTACGGCGACGCGAAAGGAGAGTTATGCTTGTAGGACAATAGATACATACGATGGTTCAAAAAAACAATAGCTACGACGGTAACCGGTGGACGGGAGCTGGGTCAAGTCCAGATTATGTACCGAGTTGTACATTAGATTGCAATTTGACAAACTGAGAGCTGCTGATCAGTAATAAACAGGACCAAATTATGCAAGTATTTGAACGCTCACAGCGTCTAAAATAATAGATAGATAAACTCTTTATTGAACACCATATTTGTGACAAAACAGAATAGAACATAATGATTTACAAAATAAGTGTAACAATAGGCGGTCTTATCGCTAAGCGATCTCTTCCAGATAACCTTGTATGGAGAGGAATTACCCAACAAAGTTGGACGTCGGTGTTTTAACATAACAAAATTTAGAAAGGTGCAAGTTTTGAAAAATATTATTTATAATATACCTACTTAATTATAAATAATGATATATAACAATTCAAATACATTATTATATATACCTATGTACAATATTGACCTAGTATAAATACATATTATTACACATAATATGTAGTTAAACCGATGTATCGTTTTGGGTTATCGTTAAATTCCTCTTAATTCTAAGGGTGTCATATGTTAGGTTTATTTACATATTATTGTATACAAATGCAATTGGCGTTCATAGTATCGACTCCATAAAGTAATGACAAAAATAAAAGTTATGAAATGAAAATGCTCTTAATTATTATTACAATATTCGTTCATAACACAATCATGTAGTTATAAACTATAACGTATAACATATATTTGTGTTTTTAATAACTAAAACTTTAATCTTGTTATCTTCTCGTGTTCTACTTATGACATAGAAAAAAGAAATTTGTTCTCACTAAGACAAGGAGCATACATAAACCTAATAGTAGTTTAAACCATATATGCCATGACCATTTGTATCAGAATTGTGTAAAAATTGCAAAAAATTTACGAATAAAAATATGTTGGACAAATATAAAATAATTATATTACTTGTTCCAGTTAGGGACTTAATATACAAAGCGCACCGGGCACGCGCCCGCGACGCTACCACACCGCGCTGCCGAAGTTTGTAAAGGCTCTAGAGTAACAAAATATACAATGCGCCCGAGACGCGCGAACAGGTCGCTTTGTATATCAAGTTCCTTAAATCTCTGGATAATAGACCATTTTTCATCAGACCTATTTGGGTAACAACAAAATGTAAGAATAAAAAATACTTCAAAAAACCTTACAAGCGATGGACGTCATTATAACATACGAGTAAATATACGTATAAAAGTTTTGTTAATTTTCAGAAAATATAGGCATTCAACCCGTTAGCTTAGATATTACAGTTTTTCTTCAATATAATAAATTATAATATAAATTTCTCGATACAATTTCATATTTTGATAAAAATACGAGATTATTACCACTAATATTGAAAACATTTCGAAAGAAAGCAGAAAATATTTTCCAGTCTTTAACACAAACAACCAAAAGTAGCATATTAACACAATGTTGTGTGTCCAAAAAATTGGCATCTAGCTCGTTGTTTATAACACAGTTTATAGAGCTTATAGTTTACAAAGTATCTAGCTAAAATGTTACGGTTCATAAAACGTAGATATAATAAACATAAATTACTTTGAGGTGTACGTTCTAATATTCCATTTCATTTTGTCTAAGAAAGTAAATAGCTATGTTAAAAAAAATACTGTTTTATGTAAAACATACTTTTACGAATTCTTGGATATATATGTTCTATGTATCTTAAAACCGACAAAAAACTATAGAAGTCGAGGCGACGACAAGGTTGATCAAAATACTGTTATTTATCTAACGACTTCACAAAAAAGGAGGAGGTACTCAAGTCGACAGTATTTTTTTTGGGTGTATCATATTACTTCGTTCCACGTGAACCAATATTGAATTATTTTTTTGGTTGAAAGATGTTCCTTTCCGATTGGTTACATTTAAATTTGATCAAGATCTGATCAGCTCAGTAGTTTTTGAAAAATCTTCAATAATGCGTGCTTAGTGCATCTAATCTGTTTTTGAAGCTTTGCTTGCGTTTATTTATTTTAAATTACTGTGTTACAACTTGTAGTGGGGTTGAGCGCTTTAATTTCCTGTAAGGCTCGTTGGCTCGTTTACCTACATATATATATAGCATAACATACTTAAAATATACCAAAAAAATAAATGTATAATATTTTAATCGGCGAACTACCGATAAATAATGTATTCACGATTTTAGAAAATTGTAATAGTGTTAATGTTCATCTTATTTTAGTTGATATTGATATACCTACTCGTACCTATTTTAACGTGCTATGTTTTGATAAACACGGGCCAATTGCCTATATTTCCTAAAACTAAACTAAAACTATGTACAGCAACGAACTAAAGTTACCTACAAGACATCGAGCTTATAGGTAACTCAAGTGCTCAAGCCCACTACCAGTGGGTAGCGTTCCCATCATGCTGGCGGCATTGCCTCTCTGAATTGCAATGCTAATACGTTGAGCCAAATAAGTGCCAGCATTTTGATCACGCGTCGCTTCAACCAGGCGCTCTGATAGAATTTTGAAAATAGAATGAGCTCCCGGTCCCCACGGACCCAGTGTCTCAACAACAAACGGCTCAAATATGTAACCACTGCCAAGGTTTCCATATTTGCGCCGTTTACGCTGCTCTGCCGAAGTTGCCGCGACGCCAACCCCATTCTGTGTTTCAGGAAGATGTGACGGAGCTAAAGTATCGACACAAGTTGCATCCCATACTAAAGGCCGTCCCATCTTCCATGGAATTAAAGTCATGCCGTCGGGTCTTTTACCATCGTCACGCATCAGACCATTCGGTTCGAGAATGGCCGGAACGTTGGCACTGGTAAAAGCCCGGCGGATGATATTGTTGAGGCTGGCGTGGCGGGAAATTCGGCCAGCACTTTTCTGGCACGAGAGGCCGTGGTGACCGAGCTGGTCAACAGCAGTACCACACTGACAGCTATGGGCAACATAGCACCTTGCACCTAAACGTAAGCGTAAGCATATAGCGAGACGGAAAGCAGATGGATCTATAACGTTTTGATTGTGAACAAATTATGGCTTTTGGTGAATAACTTTTTTTCATTTGATTTTGTTGGCTGTGAGCTGGAGCTCCGCAATACTAAGACAATATGGCTCCTTTTCGAGGCGATGTATTCGAAAAGAGACGATAAAAAATTATAAACTTTAACGACATAGTCACTGGGTTTGATTCTTGGCAGAGACAATTTTCCTAAAATAAATAATTATGTATGTGCTAAGTCGTTTATGTACAGCTATATCAATACACCCAAAGCCCATAATGCTTGCTACTCATTCGCCAAGTTTTATTTGTAGAACTCTCGGTATTAATAAATATCAATACTAATAATAATAAAAGCATAAACATAAAAAGAATATAATATTATAATTATATAATCTAACTTCAAAATCAAATTAACTCTTTTGAAACGTGATATATGGAATGGATGTGGATATATGGATTCCTTTAATCAATAAAATAATATTTCTCCGGGTACCTATTCGTTTCAGACCATGAGTAGTTCGGACCGCTGCACTGCTCAAATCGCCCAATGTGCTTAAAGGGCTTTTCGCACTGTGGTGCAAATCACGAGCTTTTCACATAGCGCAGGTGATACGACTTTACAGATAATAGCTACAAAAACAATCGATTTTCCACAAAGCAGGTCAACCTTTAGCATCAAAACGTCTCTCAAGCATTAGTGCTTCTATTTATACTCTGCCACGGGCTTACGGGATTGCCATCCAGGTCACTCACGTCCGTGTAATAAGTCCTTATTTGTGATTTATCCTTTAGACGTAGGTACTCGCTGAACTGCAATTACTGTCGCTATATTTGTGTAGCTGGAAATAATTATACCTACGGTATATTATAGGCACATAAGAGTAAGGCCCCATTAGTGCGTCGCTTTGTTTTGCGTTAACATGGATAAAAGACGAAGTGCGAAAGACGAAGGATGCGCTGCGCTGTCGGTGCGACGACAGACGTGACGACAAAGCGACGCAACGCTGTACCCATTATAGCCTCACTCTAAGATATTCAGTCTCGGAGTTCAGTCTTAGCAAGAAGAAAGCAATTCCATTTGGAATTTTGTTATTCACGGGGTTTCATGGCATATGTAGGCAATTATGACTATTATCCACACCACCCTTCCCTTTATAGTGGAGGGAAAAATGCCTTGTACTTTCTTGGGCTAATTTGAATCACCTAAAATACCCCCGTGAGCAGTCCCTCGACAAGGTGAGCTTGACCCACCTTTCAAGCCAGTAGAATTTCCTGACTCTTCACCAGCGATCCCACTACAGAAAGAGAGAGGAGGCGGGCAAATCGTTTCCTCGTCAGATTAGAGATCGACTTATCTGACCCGCTCTGCGGCCTCCTTTTGCGACGTCACTGCTTCCTAGTAGGAGTCTCCACCCTTTCTGTCCTGATGGGTATGGGTCCTAGGTGAGATGAAGGTCATAAAATATTATTTTGCGATTATGTGTGTCTTCAAGAGTGAATGGGTATCTTCTTAGCAAAGAATGCTACATCTTAGGCTATAATCATTTTACATCAGATGCGATAGCGGCCAAACGCATAAAAAACTAAACCCGATCATCTCCATTTGTTGTATCGGAGTTTTGAACCTTAATTATACTTTGTTCCAACACAAACATCATTAAGTCTAATAAGAATATTATGTCTCATATGCTTCGTCAAGCAACTTGAGGTATGCTTCAAACTCCTTGAGCCGTCATATCTACGTGATTGGCTCCAGCCACGTGCCTGTCCCCATATATAGCTCTCGAGTAAACTCAACAAAGGAAAATTTAACAATATTCCACACGGATACCCGGGAGAGCTGCATTGCGCAAATGTACCTTAGCCTAGGTCCAAGTTTACCATAATTAGGTTAAGCACATAAAAATATTTTAAGCAAGTGACTATGGCGATTAAGTGTTGAATAGCTGTCAAATCAAAAATCTTCACAAGCAATACATAAACGCTTTTACACTCACAGCCCCTCACTAAATAGGATTTTTTTTGTAAAGTGTGCTGGAAACATTTTAACACAAAGATCACACCTAGAACCAGAAACATAAATTTTCCTTAGGGACAAAACTATTAGAAGGCGACACTCACGACAAGCCAACAACGGGCAGTTTGAATAGCCGGATATCCGGGAGAGCTGCATTGCGCAGGTGTATCTTACCCTAAGATCCGAGTTTACCATACTTAAGTTCATCGCAGTCGTTTAACCGAGAGAATATAACAGCAATTGAACTGCCCAATGGCGTTGCTGGTAGCGCGTCTGCCTTCTGAGCAATGGGTATTGGGTTCGATTATTTTACAGTGCTTTGTTCACATGTGGGTAAATAACATGGGTCCGTTCGTTATGCCCCCGGTGTCCCATGCCCCCGTATAGGCAACATTACCAAATGTAGTAAATGTGTAGTAAAAGAAAACAAATCGGCTCAAAACGGCAGCTATGAGGTAGAATAGATTGAGCTAAAGAGAATAGCATTCATCCAATCCCTTCTTAGTATCCAATGCATTTTTCAGAAATTTGCTCACAAATGTATCATCGCCATAGTCGACGCTTGAACTATATGGTTATATTTATAAAAAAAATTACAATCGATAGTTAAAATAATTATCCAGTTGCTAATCTAGAATCCAGACGTAGCTCGTGCTTATCAACCTCATACACAAGATAACCTCATAAAGAATAGAAGTCGATTATTTTTTAAATATATTCAGGTTGAGCGCTGAGAATTTGAACATAATGAACACCATCTCCACAGTTTTATTTAAAAAGGTTCAGGAGGCGAAACTAAAATTTAAATATATTTCACCAACACTTTTAAAATTAACATCTACGAGTACTTCGTTGCGTTTTAAAACTACTTAAACGTTTTAAAACTGTATAATTTGCTAACAAAGTAAGCTCTAATAAATGGAATAAGCTATCATGATACTTTTACACTTGATCATTATTACTTTAACTCTGTTTAAAAATATAAACAGAGTAATAAGTTTTTTATATTTTTTTGCAACTAAATGAAGCGATTTATTTGAATGCTTATTAAAGTACAGTCTAAATAATATTTTAAGCTACGTCTAAAACCAAAGGTAAATTTATTACCTTGGTTTTGATTGATTGTCGGATTTTAATGTTTCCAGCATCCACGATACAAGTCATCGAACTTAGTGTAGAGCTGGGAGTGTGAAAGCGTTTATGTCATGTTTATGTTTTTATGTTTATTTACTAGTACTTAATTGCTTGAACTGCCCGTTGGGTAAGTTAAGCGGGTGTCCTTCTAAGCAGTGGGTATCGGGTTCGATTCACGCAAGCTTTCTCCGCAAGGGAAGTTATTATTTCTAGTTGTGGGTGTGTGTGTGTGTGTGTGTGTGTGTATGATGTGAATGTTTACGGCACTAACGGCACAAGTCTTCGAACTTAGTGCTGTGTGGCTATGAGTGTGAAGAAGTTTATGCTAATTACAAAACGGATTTGGATGACATTTAGTAAGTAATTATTTTAAGTACTCGTAAGTCATTAGACATATATTAACTAGGACGGAGTGAGGTAGTGTTTTATAAATTGTTTCACTAAACATGTCAAAAGACCCAAACCTTCTTTCTAAAAGCCAAAGGTAAATCTACTTACTACCCAAGCCAGAGACCCGTCTGCAAACTTAGATCCATTCAATTTGACCCAGACTATATATAACTATAGACCTTTCAGGTCGTGACGCTAAACATATTACGTAGTGGGACTGAATACCTGCCGAATAATTCCAAACCAACATTGCGGAAAGCTGGCATTTGTTCTCATGACGGTGGGTAGTGAAACTGTGCACTTTTTATAATTTAAAAGAAAATATTATATATTTTTCATAAAGAAATAACAACAAAATTATAAATACATGATGGCGAAATTGCCGCCATTACGGAATGCGTTAAGGTATCTACTCGTACAACAGTTTACTAGATATTGGTTTTTTTATACCAGATAAGCAAGCATTTGACCACTATCTCACCTGATGGAAACTGACGATGCGCCCCAAGATGTGACATGCTTGCCTAGAAGAGCCTATTCACTCTAGACTTAAACACACCAGGATTGTACCGTTCAGGGAACAAAACCGCAGTCAATGAGTTCCACTTGTTTGATAGTACTTACTGTATTTATAAAGTTGAGCATATAGCTCAGCGCGATACTACCTAGGATGTTGTCCTACTCAAAACATAGACATAGATATTTATTGCAAAATATAAATCATGTAATAGTCATATTTATTTACTCTTGTTTAAAAGTTTAACGCTACATTGAAAACGCCAATAAGGCATTCAAATAAATATACCTACTAGAAAAAATATTTAAATAAATTATGTAAAACCAATTAACGGATTTAAGTGAATCTTGGCAAGGAGATCAAATAAGGAGATAAGGACATAGATTAGTTTTGTTTTATTGTATAAAATGTTTTAAATCACTCAGTGCGCTATGGAGAGGGCTATGCTCGAAATTTCTTTGGAAGATCAAATTTGAAACAAAGTGATCCAACAAAAAACCAAAGTTATCGACATTGCCTACAGGATCAGCAAGCTGAAGCGGCAGCGGACTGGTCATATTTATCGTAGAACTGATAACCGATGGGGTACACGTATTCTTGAAAGGAGACCGCGTCTCAGCAAAGCAGACCCCGCTCGAAGAAATGCGTAAAGTGGCTGGCAGCGATTGGAAAAGAAGAGCTGAAGATGCACGAACTCAGTACATAGGCCTCTCCTAATACATGCCGTATTGGGAGAGGCCTATGTCTAGCAGTGGACCAATACATGCTGATGATAATGATAAAGCTTCTATAAAGTTAACAAAACCGCGCCGCGAATGGAATTACTATGAAAGGTGATAAAGTTATGTATTAGGAAGAAAGAAAATGATGTCGCTGTCTTAAAACTAAGTAAAACCAGATTGACCTAATCTAGTTCGATTCTGTTCCATTTAAAATTTAAACAGTGCCCCACTGATATTTGACATCGCCGCGACTATTTTCATAAGATTGCCGAACTTGGCCGAATTAAAAATAGAGACAGTCACTTTTAAAAATGAATGCTCCTATTAAAAAATTTGGTGGAGGGGTGTTTAATTTCAAAGTAGACAATCTCTTCGTCTATTCGTTACTTTTTACCGACTTCCCAAAAATGGAGGAGGTACTCAAGTCGAATGTATTTTATATATTTTTTATTTATTTGTGTTACCTCATAACTTCTCTCCACGTGAGCAGATTTCGAAAAAAAAAATTTAGTTTAGAAGATGTTGCTTTAGTCCCATTTAAATTTGATCAAAATCTGATCAGTAGTTCTTGAAATATCGTCAATAATGTCTATTTTGTGACGAATAATGCGTACTTTGACGATGTACTGGCTTACCCGACTTCAAAAGTTACCTCACAACTTCTTTAGTTGTGAGCCGATTTTGATTATTCTTTTTTTATTAGAAAGCTGGTAGATCAAGGTTCCGATGATAAAGCGGTGAAGTCGGTTTTTTAAGCTTTGCTTGCGTTTAATTATTTATTATTTTAAATCTAAGCATAATTATATCGAGTTCCCACAGAAAAGGCAAATAAGGTTTCATAAAAAAACTACGCACAATATTGTCAACCGTCTCCTTTCTTGTAGTCGGTAAATACTAAACCCTAAGGTATAAGAGTGAATAGGTATCTTCTAGGCAGGCTTGCTCCATAGTCGACTACATCGTACCTGACCTGATGAGGTGAGATGGTGGTCAAAAGTTAATATTCAATCGTGAATAAAAAAAAAAGCATGGATGACTTTTATTTGTAGGCTATTTAAAAAGAGAAGTAAGATGCGCAATTGATGGTAAACGCATGCTTTGAATAACAAAGTTCCGCATAGGATTGCAACGTGCTCTTTGAATTTACGTCTTCTAACCCAGTATTTGTTCTGACCACTTAGTCTATATCAGATGGAACCAGTCCTGATAGCGTTTTCCTGTTATTCAGCTGTTTGATAAAAGCAGGTAGCCTCGCAAAAAAGTTATACCCCTGTATGTCGATTTACGGTTAACTCCATACTTACACTCCAAACTCGACAAAAATCTTAAAATGAGCTAAGATATTTAGTGGTAACAAAGTACTATCTAATTTAATGGTTAAAGAGATACATTATTTCGAACTTACACACTCTAACTCACACACAGACAAATACGCACTTTAGCTTTTATAATTAGTGGGTATCTCAGATAAGCGTATTTATTCATATTCGTATTTAATTAGATCATAAATTACTCATATTCAATAACATCTGCGATTTCACTCTGACAGCCCCGCACTAAGACTAACTCAAATGTGCTTCTCCCGGGAATCAAACTTAGTTTATGGCCACTTAAAATCAAACTCACAGCTCCACTCTAAGTTCAAAGGCTTGTATGGATTATTGCAAATATTGTAACATTTACATTTCACACCCAGAACCAGAAGCACAAATGTCCGTTGGTTAGAAAATTTGTGCTCCTGACGGAAATTGAACCCAGAATCCACGGTGCAGAGGGCAGAAACTTGCCCACCCTACCTAGATCGTCGTCGTCTAGCTGCAAAGTTAACTAAATACGACACTTATAGCACAGAACAAAACAATAAGTAGCTTAAACGCAACTAATAGCACCAGTGAGAGACAGTTGGCCAATAGTACCAGTAAGTGCCACCGCATTTTAGTGTTCAAATTGGTTCATATATCCCCCTTGTGACAGTTGACCCAGATAGATACTGCAGGAAACTGAAATTGGAATATTGGATACATTGACGTATTGAGAGCAGAGAAGTAAAAGCGTTCCACGTAGCCGTTAATTGACCACCCCTCAGCGCTTTTGCTTTTCAGGGTTCTGTGAACTTACGAAGTATTTTAATCCGCTCCAGATTTTTAAAATAATTAAACCTAAATACGAGTATATCTGATATATATTTCACGTGTATACTTTTATTTGCGTATACTTCACGCGCGTATATTTTTTATGATACCAGTACTGATGCCAGTAGCATGTTACATCTTCGGCCGCCTTTTCACTTTCCTTCAGGTGAGATACTGGTCAAATACTTGAGATAATTAGTTTAAGGGAATATAGGCAATAGGCCCTATATAATGTATAAATAATGATTTATCGTGTTTAGTCAATCAAAGACTGATGGAAACTCCATTCAGGTGGAAGGTATTTATTTACTACAAGAAGTGATGTTTTTGTGCATATAACATGTGCACTGTTTTATGAAATAAATATTATAAAACGAAATCGCTCATAAATTTGCACCTATCATCCTAGACGTCTTACTTGATCGATTTTGAATAGTTTTTCACGGTTTAAGCCGAATTTACGATAAAGGAACGAATAATTCATCCCTTCTAGCAGAGCTTCGCTTTTCTATTGAACAAACGTCTGAAAACCCTTGTAAATAACACATTCATTCTATATAACACGTAAAAACCGCATGAAAATTCTTTCAGAAGTTCATCTTAGTTAGATTAGCGAAAATATATTTTTAAGCTAATCTAACTACGGCTTAAATAGACTCTCCCTTGATATGTAGATAGGGAGTCTAGACTGAAATAGGTCGAGCTATTTTTATTTTTAATCTTGAATATATCTGAAGCAGATCCGCGGCACATGGTTATTGGGGCATAAAGTTATTTCAATGGTGGCCTGAAATCTAATTTGTTTTTTATTTGCAAGTTTATACTTTTTTTTTTTTTTTTGAGGAACATTTTTTGTAAAGCATTCACGCCCCCAAGCTAAGTTCAAAGACTTGTACCGTGGGGTGCCGGAAACAAACGCATTCACACTCACAGCCCCACACTAAGTTCAAAGACTTGTATCGTGGGTGCCAGAAACATTTACATCACACACACTAATACACCCAGAACTACAAAATCAAAATCGTACAAATATCTCTAGGAAAGAATTTGTGGTCCTGCCGGGAATCGAACCCAGGACCCACGGCGCAGAAGGCGGTGACCTGTCCACTGCGCCAACTGAAAAACAATTACATCATACACACTCACACCCATAATCAGAAGCACACATTTGTGCTTCTGGTTCTGGGCGTTTATTCTGGTTCCCTTGGGAAGGAAAATTGTGCTCCTGCCGGGAATCGAACCCAGGACGAAAGAGCGACAAAAGACGCGGCCAATGAATTCCACTCCTTCGCAGTACGGATGACAAATGTAGAAGCAAAGCGCTTTGAGCGAACCGGAGGAATGTCTGCCATAAATGGATGACGTTTGCCAGTTTGTCTTGTTGTTAGATGGTAAAACGGGCATGGGGGAACTGGATTGTCAATGATTTTACTTACCATAATCATAAAACATAGCAAGAGTTATTTTCCTATAAGGTATAATCAATAATATTATAATACTTTGGTCAAAATGCTGAAACTAAGCTACAAATAAAATCACATTTCTGTTCTTCACAAATAAAACGAAGCAAATAAACTGTGAGAAATAGAATTCGATGGATGTGATTATCTGAGAAACAAATGTTGCGTCAGACCAATCTACAAACAGATAACACAAAAAGTACCACTGTCGCTCAGCCAGTTATTCAAAGGAAATGTACGAGTTAGCGTTTCCCTTATGAAATTCAAAGAAGCATCAAGTTATTTGTCTTTATGAAATTTGGGGAATAGTAATGAAACTGACTTCAAACATAAATAGAAATAGGTATTGCTTGAGATTTTAACGAAGCAATATACGCCCAACATAGTACATCCACTAAAATTCATAAATCTTTATTACACAGTCTAAAAAAAGCAAAACCATTCAGTTTGTTTAAATAATTTTTTGAATAGAATTGTGTATTTTTTATCAAAACAGAAGTAAAACGGAACGGAGTCACCGAATATTCTCTCAGGTATTTTCTATAGGAGACTACGAGACTTGATACTACTCACATCATCTTATATATAGTTAAGAGGTATCAACGATGATTGTTTAGGCAACAAAAGTATGAAGTTGTAGCAAACCTCCTAGTTGTCCTAATACGAGTAAAAGAGGCGCGACAAAATATACCTCCAAGTCACATTTAGATTTCGTAGAATTTCTGACACATTTAAACCTTACGAAATATGAGTTTTACTGAGGTTGTATTCTAAATTTTACTTGCCCTGAATAAAATGTTACATTTTAAAAACAACAGCTTTGTTGCAAAAAAATATAATGTATATAATTACAGTAGCGATTAATTGCCTAATCAAGTTCAAGTCTAATTGTAACCTAAACGTTTTAATTTTATTTTTATTTAACATTCAACGTTTATTAAACAAACTAACTATGGCAATACATTTGAATGGAAGCAACAAAATCACTTGTTAAAATATATTTTATTTAGATGTATAAATGAAATAAATGTTAACTTAAAACATGAATAGTAAAACAAGATCCTTGTGTAAATTACGCTCTAAAAAGCACAACAGTAAATTTACCTGTCGCATGACAAAACCAGCTGTCAGTACAAATATGATATGTACCTGTTTATGACAGGCGGTGTCTCGTACAACTCTCGTCCTTTTTACTTTTTCGCTATGGAATAAAAAATAATACATTCCAAACGGATCCAATTAATTTTCGAGTTTCAACAACAGATATTTCAGGTTTTTTTTACCGACTTCACAAGAAAAGGAGGAGGTACTCAAGTCGACTGCATTTTTTTTATGATAACTCATAACTTCTTTCCACGTGAATCGATTTCGAATTTTTTTTTTGTTTGAAAGACATTCATTTGGTCTTTGGAGCTTTTCAATTGGTCCCATTGAAATTTGATCAAGATCTCGTTCATGAAATATCGTGAAGTAAAATATCGAATAATGCGTATTCTGTGGACTACATTGACGATGTTCTCGTTTACCGACTTCAAAAGTTACCTCATAACTTCTTTCGTTGTGAGCCGATTTTAATAATTATTTTTTTATTTGAAAGCTGGGTGCTTTTCATGTGGTTAATGATAAATTTCATCAAGATCTGATCCCTAGTTTTGAGTTATCGTCAATAATGCGTGTACAATACATTAAATCTGATCAAGGTTCCGAAGATAAAGCGGTGAAGTCGGTTTTTTTAAGCTTTGCTTGCGTTTAATTATTTACAATTTTATCTGAGTATCAATGCATGTTTTTAACAGACTTTCAGTTTAATTCAATAACTACCTTACACATAGTAAGTGTCAGTGAGTTCAGCTTATTGCAGCTGTAATATCTTAATATAAGATGTCGAAACAAACAAAGAAATATATGTAGCCCCCCGGAATTCTATTTGCTTCATACATAGCTCTGTAAAGTTTTTGACATGATTTCTGTATTTTTAATATATTGGATTTAAAAAAATACTGCCAAAAACATTTAAAATGGCACACGTTTTTCTTAATTCTTCAATACAATTGTATACAGTAAAATTACAGTAAAAGCATACAGAAACATGACATAAAATTCCACAAATATTAAAAAAAAACATTTATTTCAAATATCTTTGACTTATAAATTGCGGCATTGTCTGTCTGAATTGCAATGCTAATATGTTGAGCCGAATAAGTGGCAGCTTTTTGATCACGCGTCGCCTCAACTAGGCACTCTGATAGATTTTTTAAAATAGAATGAGCTCCCACAGGCCCAGTGTCTCAACATCAAACGGCTCAAATATGTAACCACTGGCGAGGTTTCCATATTTTTGCGTTTACGCTGCTCTGCCGAAGTTGCCACGGCGCCAACCCCATTATGTGTTTCAGGTAGACGTGACGGAGCTTAAGTGTCGACACAAGTTGCATCCCACACTAAAGTCCGTCCCATCTTCCAAAGAAATAAATTCATGCCTCCACGCATCAGACCATTCGGTACGAGAATGGCTAGAACGTTGGCGCTGGTATAAAAGCCCGGCGGATGATATCGTTGAGGCTGGCAAAAAATTAAAAAAAATAATAATTTGATAAAATTCATGTGAAAGTCAATTGTCGAAGCACTATTTATTTAGCTATTTAATGAGTTTTTCTATTATAATTTTATTCTTTGCTCGTAGCCGAAAAGTTTTTATATAAATTTTTCATTTCGCTGAATTAAGATTATAATTAAAATTTGTTTTTATTTTACCGAGCTTTAAAAGAGTATGGTTCTAATTCTTAGAGAACGTTGTATTATTAGAAAAACGTACATCCGATGTATCCAAAACCCTTATTCGATCATTGTGAATGTCTTTTTGTTCTAACACAGCTTATTTTATCAATATATACTGGAAAGATGTTGCAAACCAAAATTCGGTTATTTTAGTCGGCATTAACTAAAAAAAAACAAATTATTATGTCATATTTTAAAGGGGTGAAACGCGATTTTATGAACTGCATATAGGTAACTCTACCTAAAGAGCAAAAAAATAGTTTTAATATGCATATTATTCGTGTTAAAATATTGCCTCCAACCCTGTGTGCGCGTGGAATTGCTTGTGTGTGTATATGTGAATGAGATGTTTCCGGAACCTGCAATGCAAGTCTATGAACTAAGTCAGTTATGTCATGTAAGAATTCAGCACATATGATTATAACAGCCATGATAGATAGGCTTTTCAATCATTAGAACAAAATCATTAATCAATAATAGTAAAAAATATACTATTTTTACCTAGCGAAACAAAATGGAGGTTTGTGAATATAGACATTGTTATATTAGCCTCAATCCTCCGTGCAATAGGCCTTTTCTCTCTCCCAAGGCTCTTTAAAGGTTTTTCTGCAAAATTCCATTATAGCATTGATGGTAGGAACTCCATTAAGTAGTGGAAAAAAAATCAATATTCTAGCGTGTACACCATCCTTAACCGTATCATTAGTCAACCGTCTTATGAGATAGTGGTCAAACACTAGCCTATCAGATGTAAAAAAAAACATAAAGTTATGCATCCACCTTCGTTGTGTTTGTTTCTTCGTTCTTACCTTTTTCAATTTTGTAGCACCTAGGGGTAAAATATACTTACCCGTGTTACTCTATTATTCATGGTGGTAGTAAATCTCAAAAATAATTTTCTCTTTCTACTACTGGTAGTAAATAGGTAGTAGCACGGATAATAAACGCAGTAATAGCATCTCAATATTAAATAACACATCTAGCATTGAATTATAATGTACCATCTGGTAGAAATCGCTGAAAGCGATAAGACCGCCCATTGTACTCTTTTTGTTTTTTGGTGTACAATAAAGAATTTTGTATTTTACCATCTTTTTTTGTTTTATGATTCAAGAAGACATAATGGTTGATTCTTATACTAAATCCATGGACCAGGTCACAGGAGACTGTGGTCAGTAGTAGTCGAGTTTTAGCTTTTAACTTATGTCTCATTCATAAGCGAGTTATAAAAAAATACAGCGATTTTCTTCAACATGTTAATGTTTTGTACGACCTAACACCAGAGCGAGGGTAATTTAATGTAGACGAATAAGACATTGGCATCGAAACTGGTCGCCTTTATACTTTTGTCGTTTCCTCTCATTAAATATCTCAAGAAAATTAGTTAAAACGCGTCATATATCTGAAATAAATACTTAAATCTATAACATCGATCACCGAACATAACTAGAATACACAGTTTACATGGTTTACATAGGGTTGGGCACATCAGGATATTCGTCATGCACAAGGGCGTATGTCAACACGAATCTACAGGTATCAACTTACCTTCAATAAATAAAGTCACACGTACACCTAAGTTTTGAAGGGAGTTCAACTTTCTAACACATACATGCTTCTACTTTTTAATGCTTACATATAACACTCGGGGTTTATACTTGAAAAGTCGTACGCTGGTACGAATACGACCGTGGTACGGAGGCGTACGTTGGGTTGAAATACCGCCAAGCGACTGATCAGCTAACAGAACCAACCTCTGAAAGTGGAGGAGTATCATGTGCGCATGTTCCTTTCACAGAAACAAAGTTCATGATCGTACACACTACGAAAGCTTTTATTATGACGTGATGAATTTCATGCTTAGTTTGCGTGGGAATTCTCAAGTGTCGTTGTGTGTAGGTGGTCACAATTTAAATGTTTTCAGGAATTCCGTTACATGGAAACGGA
Source organism: Lomographa bimaculata (assembly GCA_948107665.1). Taxonomy (NCBI): domain Eukaryota; kingdom Metazoa; phylum Arthropoda; class Insecta; order Lepidoptera; family Geometridae; genus Lomographa; species Lomographa bimaculata. Next base: position 8,430,303 of record OX403600.1, on the reverse strand, counting down.
TTTAACTCAATTTAGATTGTCGGGACGGCAGTTGTGTGGTCTGTAGCTAGTTTCGGTTTACCCTTTTTGGGTACTATTCAATTTAGGCACTGTTTTAGAGTCTGAAGGACTGGTTGGTAATTGAATAAGTAATTGTGTGTAAATTTCAATGGGAATCTTTTAAGCAAACCCAAGCTTATAACACATTTGGAATGTAAATTTAAGCTGAAAGAATTATGAATATTTTCATTGTAATGTAAGTATAAGGTTACTGCTTTATTATGAGGATCTAGAACGAAATTATTTCAAGTGGTAATGTTTAATGTTTCTTTGATATCGTCGTCATCTTTTACTACTATTTTAATTGTTACTATGAAATAATCGTTACTTGTTTGGCTTCAAAAAAGGCACTTATCATTTTATTACGATGTCCTCTCTTCTAAATATAATTAAACGCAAGCAAAGCTTAAAAAACTGACTTCACCGCTTTATCTTCGGAACCTTGATCAGATTTAAAGTATTAAACACGCATTATTGACGATAACTAAAAAACTAGAGATCAGATCTTGATCAAATTTCAATGGGACCTCATGAAGCACCAGCTTTCAAATAATCATCAAAATTGGCTCACAACGAAAGAAGTTATGAGGTAACTTTTGAAGACGGTCGAGAACATCGTCAATGTAGTCCGCAGAATACGCATTATTGACGATATTTCAAGAACTACCGATCAAACCTTAATCAAATTTAAATTGGACCAATTGGTAAGCAACATTAAAAATATATATATATATACAGTCTACTTGAGTACCTCCTCCTTTTTTGGGAAGTCGGTAAAAAAACCATAAAGACAATGTTGTAAAACTAATACAAAATGTATTGGTTGAGCTTTTATTACCAATCAAAAAAAAAGAGAAGATGAGTAAAGAGAGATGTACATAGGACTTTTCCACAGATAAAATAACCTGATGAATAATATGGATTAACTTATAATCTTAGGAAATCTTCCCCTTAAGATTATGTCTGAAATTATCACCTGTATCATAAAATGTGCTTTATTTATTACTAGCCATGTCCCGCGGTTTTATCTGCGTCAGTCCCAAACCCGTGGGAATTCCGGCATAAAAAGCCTATGTGTTAATCCAGAGTGAAAGCTACCTCCATACTAAATTTCATAAAAAATAGTCCAGCTGTTTGAGCGTGAAGAAGTAGCAAACATGCAAATACACTCACAAACTTTCGCCTTCATAATATTAGTGTGATGCGATCTAGCTGGAAATGTTTTACCCGTTTCCTAAATAAATCTATAGGTTTTAATATTAAAAACTGAATAGTATATATACTGTAATATATATATTATTAGAATAAAGTGATACATTCTATTAATGAAATACTGTTCAGTTATTAATTTATAGAATGTAGTAATATATTCTTATTCAGCAGTTCAAACAGTCGACATTCTATTTATGAATAACTGAACAGTATCAATTATTCATAAATAGAATGTTGACTGTAGTAATACATTATATTAATGAAATACTGTTCAGGTATTCAGATAAAATAAATAATTAAACGCAAGCAAAGCTTAAAAACCGACTTCACCGCTTTATCATCGGAACCTTGATCAGAATTAATGTATAAACACGCATTATTAACTATAACTCAAAAACTAGAGATCAAACCTTTATCAAATTTCAATGGGACCACATTAAAAGCACCAGCTTTAAAATAAAAAAAGAATAATCGAAATCGGTTCACAACGAAAGAAGTTATGAGGTAACTTTTGAAGTCTGGTAAACGAGAATATCGTCGAAGTACGCATTATTGGTCACAAAATAGGCATTATTGACGATATTTCAAGAACTACTGATCAGATCTTGATCAAATTTAAATGGGACCAATTAGAAAGCAACATATTTCAAACTAAAAAAATATTTTCTAAATCGGCTCACGTGGAGAGAAGGTATGAGGTAAAACACATAAAAAAAATTAAAAAAAAATACAGTCGACTTTAGTACCTCCTCCTTTTTTGGGCAGTCGGTATAAAGTTACCGAGTATGAATCAAAGTGTCGTAAGCTAAACAAATCTTTAATATTAACTACAAACAATGTTATTCGTATTCCTTAGTATTTTCATTCAATAATCAATTGCACTTGGTATGCAGTGTCGAAACGGAAACGAGCGAATATTATAATAATAATCTTTACTTCAGGTATAAGAGTAATCATAATATGTTACAAACACAAAAACAACGTTGAAAATAAACAGTTGTATGAAGGTAAAATAAAATACATTTTACACAATATTGGTCAATATGACAACACATATTACGTCATTTGAGATTTTCACTCTGATGCACAGACGTCCAAAATATATGGATTTCTCATCAGGATGCGTAATGCAGCATTATATTGGTAGTCATTATATAACTCTTGCAATAAAATGTAACTCTCAATAAATGATAAATCCGACCTGTGATTAGTTCGATTAATTAAATAGTAGAGCTAAATTATATCTGCTGCTTCGTTTCAATCCATTCACTGGATTTTATTCAATAGCAGGGCTCTTATTCAGGTCTCTTAACTGAGATTAGAAGGTAGTGTAAAATTAATTAATTTCTAATTCAATCTATTCATTCTAAATTTAATATTATTTCAGCAGTAGTTTTCATTATCCCCAAAGAAAAAGACTGGTGATATAAGTTTATAGTGTGAATCTGTGCGTCTGTTTCGTAGCCACGGCTGATCCAATTTCGATTTAGTTTTATGTTTGAAAGATTACTTGATCAAGAATTAAGGATATTTTATTGGTGAAGTGACAGATTATAACGCTTAACTTTGAACTGCCCGTTAGCTAAGTTGGGTGAGCTTTCGCCTTCTAAGTAGAAGTAAGTATCGGGTTCGATTCCCGGCGGGAACACAAGTTTTCTCCCCATGGAAAATTTTTATTTCTGGTTCTGGTTGTGATTGTGTGTGTGATGTGTATGTTTCCGGCACCCACGACACAAGTCGTTGAACTTAGTGTGGGGCTGTGAGTGTGAAAGCGTTTATGTTTTAACTGCTCTTAGATATGTTTGGTGAAAATCAGCATAGCCGTTTTCCAGATACTTTACCTTACATCTTTATTTCTAAATTTAGTTTTGACACTTGTAGAAGTCAAAGTAGTCAAAAGTTACCTTCTGTATTTTATTAGTAACAAAAATCGAACTTAACTTGCCTGGAGGGCACGGGAACCCCCTATTTCTATTTAAGTTTTCGTAGAAATGTAAAGACAACAACTTTTGTTTAACTTTTTCTATTAACTATGAGTAAGGCCAAGATTTCCTAAATTTATCTTTGTATTATTCAAAACTCAGTAGTTTGGATGTGAGATGGGATTGCTCGATTTTTCACGATCATTATTTTGTTATCTTTTCAACTATGAATGATTAAACAAACTTACCTGTACCTGAGCTTCTATCATAATTATACGAGCGCCGACTCTGTAGAGATCGATTATATAACACATGTTACATACAGTCTTACTTATTAAAATGTCGTTTAGCAAGCTACCTCTTAGTTAAGCAGCTCTTAAGCCCAATGATTAACTTTTTTTCAGTCATAAACATTAGTTAGGCGCTACATAGTTGAGAAACGCACATAGCTCCTTAAAGATTTCAGATACATATTTTAACGCTAAGTCGCATTGATGACTGAAATTTTTGTTAAACTGTAGCTAAGCGATTGATTAAAAATTAATAGGAGTTTATAGACTGCACAAAAAAAACGTCGCTCAAATAATGTATATAATGTATGTAATAATGTACCTATATAATGTATATAGTAAATCTCTGAAGGCATATTGGAATGCCGCGCTGTATTTTGTACTAAGTAAGGGCAACAGTAACCTTTACTTACCAGCCTACGAATAAAGACTTATAATTTATTCGTAGTTACAATCCAAGCGAAATGCTCGTGTTGTACTCAGTTGTTTATAAAATATATTTTTGAACTATAATAAGTATACTTACTATAAAATATACAAATAAATCTCAAATAACTAATCTGGCAAAAAGTACCTGCTACGAATTAAAAATTACCATTTACCAGTCTACCTCTGATGAAGGAATACCTAAACAAGATTTGCCGGCGCCACATAATTGAGTCAACGCAAAATCAAGCTAACGACATTTTGTCTAACAAGGCGACGCCGACGTGTTGAACTTATCGAGCTTCATGCATATACATAATACGTGTACAACTCACGTGTAAAACCAAACACTGTTTTTAATATCCACAAATATTTTATAAAACAACCAGTGACATTAGCCAGTTATAAATAATATTATTAGCCTCCGTTAATCAAACATATACCTAAGGATTCCATGAAAATTCCTTTAAAAACATAATCTCGATACGGAATCAATAAAAACCCTCTTTCCGCCTTTTTTTCCGAGTGCTTCCCGCCAAAATCTCCGCGCCACAGACTATAAAAATAAGCACAGCGTGACCTCCGTCGTCGCGATGCCTAGTTCTAAGCATACAAATTGACAGTCATTTTGTCAGAGGTTTCATATAACCTTACACATAAACGCTTTCACATTCACAGCCCCATTCTTAGTTCGATGACTTGTGTTGGAGGCGCCTAAATCACTCACATCACACACACAAAGAATTCTCTTGTGAAGAAAACTTGTGTTACTTACGGAAATGAAACTTAGTTAAAATCTACATCTTAATATATAATTATTCTGTGCGTGTGTCACGAAACTCCCCCTAAATGGCTGGACCGATTTGGATTACATTTTGTTTGTATATTTCTATAAATTCTTGGATATTTTGAAAACACAATTGGACCCGGTAGGAGGCGCTGATGTCGATGTCAATGTGTGTGCTTTTCCATGCGGAACGACATCTGCCGGGCCCGGTAGTATTTTATATTTCTGACACAAAATTAAAATTAGGTCAAAGCTCATCAAGTCAGTTATTTATAAAGAGAAACGAAAGATCTAAGTAATGCAAAAATACCTATCGTAGGTACTACCTAATAGTTACAAGTCAACGTCAAAGTATGCATTACGAGGTTAAAGGAGGTGTTAAATTCCGAATATTCAGACATAAAAGAAAAAACAAACCTTCATCATTTACTTCCATATTTACAAACAAAAAAGCCTATATATATACAGGGTAATTCGTAAATTACCAAAAACTCTCGGACCCTGATTCTTGTTCTAACCTTTAGCTCATTTAGTTTTGCGACTTTTTCTTAATCCTATATTATCCGTAATAATTAAAATTATGTGATCCATACAATCTGTATTGAACAGTTGCTTAAAATACAATATCTCGCAATACATTGCCGCGCCAGACCTTGTAATAATGCTCGCCAACTTAATTTTTCAAATAATTTTTATGATATATAATTTATTTTCTCTGTTAAGTCCAAGTCCAGTGCCAACTGACTAAACAGAATTTGCCATAGCTGTACCAAGAAAGACAAAATAAATATCTGTTTAAAACAAAATTACAATTTAGATTGGTCTCTATTTGGTTGAAATGATCCCAAGAGGTTTCTAGTATTTTACAAATAACCCTGTATAGCTGATCCGGCAAAAACAAAAGGTACGTAGGTAAAGTCACCAATACAAATAAAAAAAATTACCTTCAGAGGTACGACGATGGAATATCTAAGCAAAATTTGCCGGACGACATTTAAATCAAATCAAAATTGCTTATTCACATGGGCCCCAAAGAGGCACTCATGAAAGTGAAATCAAAAGCTAAATCGTTTATTCCCATGGGCTCCAAAGAGGCACTTTACTCATGAAAATTAGGGACTCTACTTCCAGATTTTTAATTACAGCCATCTCGAGAAGAACCTGGCAAAAAAACTCGGCGGCGCATTTTTTTCATTCATTTTTTAAAATCATTCTTAATCTTTAATACATTATTTTATTGACCTAGGTGTAACTATATTATGTAGTCGCTAGAAAGCGCTTTTGCAGTTTGCCTCCATGCATCCTTGTCATTAATATAGTCAATAGATATACGAGGAGAGGTGTTGAGCTTTTCGAGCTTAATGCAACGTTAAAGTCCGTAATCTGTCATGAAAGAAATTAACAATGGCATACGTTAACTATTTCCACATTTACAAACGAAAAGAAAAAACCTAATCCAACAAAAACAAAGTTACGTAGGTAAAGTCACCTCTAACGAAGGAATACCTAAATAAGATTTGCCGGCGCCACATAATTGAGTCAACGCAAAATCAACCTAACGACATTCATTTGCTTTACAAAGCGAAGTGTTGAGCTTTTTGAGATAGTTAAATTTCGTATGTTTTGATATTAAAATAAACAATAATATACAAGTATATAGTAGGTTAATAATTATATAGCTTAATAATATAACAAGTACATTAAAAATATTTTTTAAATCGAGCTGTAGGTATTGCGACGTGTCGCTTATCAACAGACGAATATGATTTTTTTTATTTATATCTCAATTATCAAGTTCAGCGTATCACAAAACCCATATTGATAATAACTGTTTATTGTTTAATGACTAAGCCTAAATAATTATATCAACGAGTTATCATGTTGTGCCATCTATAAAACACTTTCTTTTAAATTTTGGCTCCGCATTGTTTGTGCAATGAGCTAGTGTCAAGTGATGAATATTTTAAAAAATAATTAATTATTCCATTAATGCAGTTCTAGTCACAAGTCACAGTCAAAATCAAATAAGTCTTGGTCCAGTCATAGTCTAATCATGCCTAAAAAAAGTGGTAGAAACTTTACTATAATTCTGTTGGAGTTTTGAAGCGAAAATGAAAATCATGTTTTTCAACTTTGTATGATTTGCCTACACTCATGCGCGTTCAAGATCTATTAAAAGTGAATAACCCACATTTTTTTATATTATTAACACTCATTAAAAATCACAAATTTTTCATAAAAATCAAAATCAGCAACGGATTTTTTTACTTTGCGCCTGACTTATCAACACATTACACTTACTAACAAAGTTTAATCGGTTGCGAAATATAAAAATAATAAGTTTTCGTTTCTTTAATGTACCTTTTTAGAAATTTTATAATGTGTAATATGTATGAAATAATTTTCTAAAATGTAGCTATGATTATGGTATCACAGTTATGTTTTAAAGCGTTATCTATCAAAAATCTTTGTAACTACATACAATAATACTAAGATCGGGAGAGCAATACACGTTTTTAGTTATTCTACAGAAACCAGTTCTTGTTTCTTCAAGATTATGAACCTTTTTAACAGATGGCGCTTTAGCTAATAGTGGCATAATGAAAACACTCATCTGTAAAATCGGGGCAATTCTTAGGCTATATACTTAAGTCTAAGAGGCGACTACATTAAGTATGAAAATAGAAGCTACCTACTTCGTTGTTAAGCTTAATAAATTTGAAGAATTAAAGAACGGCTGAAACAAAAGTTTCCCCCCAAGGGAAATTGTGTTTATGGTTCTGGTTGTGATTGTATGTGATGTGAATGTTTCTGACACCCACGACACAAGTCATCGAACTTAGTGTGGGGCAGTGAGTGTGACAGCGTTCATGTTTGTTTACTTTAAACTTCTTTAATAGGTTAAAACTAATAGCACTGTGACGATATCGCAGATTGGAAGATATTGCAGATACATAAAATTAAGTCTGTAATACTTGTAGGTAATAAATACTCTTTGGCGTTTTGTTAAAATGTTGAGCATATTTGTGAACACTTTATATTTAGTAAGGCGCCAAAGAACCTTTGGAATATTTTTTGGGATATACATAATAATAAAACAACTCAGTTATTTAGTATTAACTATTCATATATTTCAATAGTATCTCTTATATTATAAACTATTTCTCTAACGCTCCGCGCTCAATATTTGGTTTAAGTCTAGAGAAGACAAATCAACAGTTTGTGTTCATACAATCAACAGCGAACAGAATGCCTAGTTACACTTGATTTGTGAAAAGGGCGTTGAAGATTTTGGTCTGTCATAGACAATATAAGAAATTATCCACATTGTGTTTAGAAGTACCATTTTTTCCTCAACTTTATAATGTTAGATACCAATCTTTTACCATAGAGAGGGCCCAGTATCTTAACAGAAACTTTGTGATACTTTCCCTACATTTTCCTATGCCGTTTTACAACGTCCTCATAAGCGAACATACTTTAAACATTCAAGCTGTGTACTCATATAAGCACAAAACTTATTATGTAGTAGACATTTATTGGTCTGCGGGCGGAATTGAACCCACTGCCTGTCTTGATGATCCAACAAATTTAACTGTTCTCGTCCGCTCGTAGTACAGACATTGGATACTTTTATTTTTTGGCAATTTTAGATTGTTGACGAACAAAACATTTAATTAGTTTCAGATATGATTGATCTCGATCTGAGACAAAAAAGGTAAAAAAGAGACCAAAACCATCAAGCGCTCTTACATCAAAGTAATAGAAAATAATGCTAGCAAGTTGAGTCAACCAAAACCCTTTCAAATACTGGTTCTTCATAGGTTACAATAAAAAATCTATACTATTTAGTGGGGAATGTTAACTTTGGTATAAAATATTAATTATAAACAACAAAACATTATTAACGCAAATACACTCGTGAACAACTTATATCGAAGCATAAATTAGGAAAAATACTGTTGTATCAATAGCCTAGTCCAGTTAGATATATTTACAGTAACTGGAACTCTTAATGTTAACTAAATAAATGATAAAGTTATTTCTTGAAAATATTAAAAATATTACACTTGACATGAGCTAAGGCTGCAAACAAACGTAGCTACATTTTTCTATGAAACTGTTTTGCGAGAAATTAACGAAATAACAATGTTAAATGTTATTTCGTATACGAAAAAGCAGTTTAAACTTCGAAATTGCACTGAGCGGCACAATAAAAGCTATGAAAAAATATACAAAATTAAATATACTGGGATATTTTGGAACCGTAAATCTTAATTATAGTTATATGAAATATCTCTTTCGTTTTATATTTTCTCTAACGCACCATGATCTAATAAAGGCTTATTTTAAATAGGTACCGTTATTTTCCTAAACTCTAATTCAGATAAGTTCTTTCACAGTTACTAACAATTTAATATTTATTTTGAGAGAACGTAGCATTGTACAATCTGTTTTTTTCTAAATAAACCATGAATTTACAAATTTAGATCTATACAGCATTTGAGGATTTTATAGACGTAACGATTCACATTCACTATGAAACAATCGTTTTAGGAATGTAGGTCCCAATAAAAATCGTCATATCTATATACATATCCCGAAAAAAGAGATTTCTTAATGTATTGCTAGTGACAATACGTTGTATTTATTTTATATTTGAATGAAAAGACATACTAAACTTGATTGTGAAAATCTGATGAAGTTACGATGTTGATTATCACAACATACAGTTAAGCAAATAGCCTAATAAATATTAACAATTTTAGTTTTGGTATAACATCATATAAAAGATTCGAATTACATTCACTATAATTATCTAATAGAAACCGTATATAAATAACGAACAGTTTTTAAGCTTCTGTTGTCAGTCAAACCACGAACAAGTTATACGTTCACACCATTGAATGTAATCAGTTTCGCTAGACGGTTACGTTATGAAAAATGATAACAATCGCGCAAACGTAAGGATACAAGTCGCTCAACTTTTTGTTGCTAATGTGTACGCAGCCTTAGAAGAATATTACTAATAATTCTCTATGAGCTACAAGGTAGTGTATACTTGGGAAAATAAATATTACTTCTATAATAATATTATGTAATAATGAATATATAATTTTATTCTTTTAAAATTATATAAACATGAGATGATATATATTGCGAAGCTTTCACTAGTTCAATAAACAAACCAACTATGGCTTTACACTATAAAGGATTGTTTTTTTGTAACAAGTGAAAACTAATTATTGCACTAATGTATCCAAATATAATTATAGTTAGAGAGCAAATAGTAATAGTTGACTGAAAGTAACAAAAATTCCCAGATTTTTAGTTAAATTTGTTCTCCAAGATCAGATCTTTTTCCTTTCGATACTATAAAGTAAAATATTAATAGGTCTATGTAAACTATACGCATCTAGGTATATACATACATGTATTAGTAGATTTAGGCAGATTTAAATACATTAACTACGAATACATAATATTGTTTGACTTGCGAATATTTTGTCACGTCTAACATTGTTAACAACATTTACTAATATAATTCGATTCTAAACTGTTATCGACATTTAGCTAAAGAGCTTACACTTATTATGACTTTCACTGACTTTAACATCGAAAATAAAATAATAAAAGCGATACACATGTACCTACATACTTTTAAATATGTATATGTACGAACTTCGTCTTAGTAGCAAACTTACATGAAGTGCAGAGAAACAAAACTTCAATCTTTACAGAGACACATCTTCCCCATATACTATATAGAATAGTACTACAAAGATTTAAATAAATAAGACATGCAAAGAAAACATAAACAGTGTCTTATGTACGCCACGTTCATTTCTATCCCTGTCGATCTATAACCAATTATACAGAGAATATGCGTTAGCTACAAAAACAAAAGAATCACCAACACTTTCGAACGAAAAGTTCAGTTTACAAAATGTACTGTCACTACCACAGAGCATAATGGAACTCACGCTTCTACCGAGCGAGATCCATACTCTGTGGTCACTGCTAAATATTCACCAACAAGTTTAAAAAGAAGTTCAGTCTAAAAATAACTGTAGCGAATAATTTAGGCTTCATATCAGAACCGTGCATTTATATGATTTTATGACACAGGCAAAAACCTCACTGTCCAAGGACACAGATTAAAAATCCTCACACACTTTTCTAACAAAAAGTTCAGTCTACAAAGTGCACTGTAGTGAATAGTCTAAGCTGTGGAGTCGTGCGTAGATGGGTTTGGTATGATGGTCGTCTGCTGCGCCCGCAGTCTTCTTACTTCTCGTGTGGTGGCGTCGAGTTCTGCTTGAAGCGCCATCTCTCGTTCGCGGAGGCTTTTGATTTCGTTTTGCCAGGTCTGCAACGAAAGTAAAAATAAATTAAACGCCCTGAGTTATAGAAGAAGTAGTAGATTCTTCCTTTGTTTTACATATGTTCTGAGTAAGATATAATTTTTTAGGTTGTATGGGAGTCCCGATGTTGTGGATTCTTGCATTTGTGTAAATACCAATTTCATTGTAGTTTTAAGTTGAGTTTACAACTGTTCCACAATTTACCAACAACTGCGGATCTTGATTGAGTACAATCTGGTAGATTTTGAATCTCGAGTGGAAATCTCGACAGGTATGTTCAAGCAAGCGTGCTCCATCATCTACGACATCATTTCTACCATCAGATTAGAAAATGGTCAAACGTTAACCTATACACTGCAAAGAATATCATCTCTGTTATGTATAATTTTTTAAATCTTGATTTATTGTATTTGAAAAGAACAGCTCCACACTAAGTTCGATGACTTGTGTCGTTGGTGCCAGACCCATTCACATAACACACACGATAACACCTAGAACCAGAAACACTAATTTCCCCCGGGGAGAAAAATTGTGTTTCCACCGGGAATCGAACCCGATACCCGCTGCTTAAAATGCGAACACGCACCTAACAAAGCCAACAGGCTTATATTTATCATAAGTTAGAATTTATCTTTTATTTTTGTTTTTAACTATTGGAAATACCCGGTGACAAGTTGGGGTTGTGAGTGTGATAGCGCATAAGCGCTAAAGCCTTTTATATCTTATTTTACTGTTAGTAATCTAATGACTTATGTTTTATATCACAATGGGTTTGGCTAAATTAGGTGACCGTTCGCCTTCTAAGCAGGGGTATCGGGTTCGATTCCCGGCGGGAACACAAGTTTTCTCCCTATGGACAATATATGTTTCTTGTTCTGGTTGTGATTGTGTGTGATGTGAATGTTTCCGGCACCCACGACATAAGTCATCGAAATTAGCGTGGGGCTATGAGTGTGAAATCTTTAATGTTTATTATATCGTTATAAAGCGTTTTATGTTTTATTTTACTATTATAGTTATCTAATATTTTTTTTAATTACCGTTAGTTAATTATTCATCTAATGAGTGATGTTTTTTATTGTTATAAGAACTTACAATATTCTGCTTGAGCAGGTCGAGCTTGTCGTTCTTTAAGCGGCACACTTCTTGCCTCAACTGGTCCGCATCGCCTCGAGGCACTCCAGCCTCGCCACGCGTATTCGCCGCGCCCGCCTCAGCTGACGACATCGATTCCAATCCCGTGTCGCTATCTACGTACACTACACCTGAAAAATAATAAATAAATGAGATCGTTGTTTATAAATCATGCGTTTTACTACGTATTTTAATGTGTAAATAGGTTTTTGTAACGCCTACCGAACACGGAACCAGCGTCATATTTGTCGCGTTTGTGTGCGGCGACCTCTGAAAACGAAACAACGTGTTTTTGTCCGGTCGATTGTGTGCGGTAGACCTTAGTACGACTATGTCACATTCATAGATATGAGTCTTATAGAACCTAAACCAGCTTCATGCATTTATCTTGAAAAAAATTGGGACATTTCTGATTTTGCACTTGACCTAAGATATGGCATACAGCATAGTGTTATGCAGAGTTTGCGTGTTTTTTTATAAACAAGATAATTTGTAGAATACCAGAAACCCTTTGTGATATAATTTCAACTGCAAAGACCAACGTCTTGGTAAGTTTATTGCAAATTTCATTGGCGTCGCGGCAACTTCGGCAGAGCAGCGCAAACGGCGAAAATATGAAAACCTCGGCAGTAGTTACATGTGTGGGAACCGGGAGCTCATTCTATTTTTGAAAATCTATTAGAGCGTCTGGTTGAGGCGACGCGTGATCAAAATGCTGGCACTTATTTGGCTCAACGTATTAGCATTGCAGTTCAGATAGGCAAAGCCTCAAAAACTTACATTGTATATTAAAGGCGCGGCGCGGCTATTCTGTTCCTTTTTTATGTACGATAGGCACGCGTTTGACCACAATCCTAACAGTAGTTTAAAAAACTATTCATTATAGATTGCACAGTAAATAATCTTAATTATTACGCAAAATATAGCATTTAGAAGTAAGTTGTAGAACTAAATAAGCTGTGGTATTTACAATAGATAAATAAATGCTTAAAGCGACTTTGATAATTTTTCACAAATAGTTATTTCTGTGACTTTTGTAGAACTTCATGCTGAATAAAATGCCACCATAACATTATTTTGGTTAAATATGGAAGTTTCTGGTTTTGCTTCTATATGACTTATGTCTAAATAAAAAAACTATTGATATAGTAGACAGTCTTTTAATGCTTGCGGCTAACTTTGCCATTCTACTAATGAGTACATAATGTAGTTGTAGTTTACCACTTCTTATAAAAAAATCTTATTAAAAAAATTTAAGAGTGCCAAGTACGTATTCTAGACCTAGCGTGTACTAAACCCAAAGACTAAAACTAAACCACATAATCGCTTACCAATAGAATTAAAATATATAGCTATTTAGGAACGAAATGCTGCAGCAAAATGCTTGCTTTCTTTATCCGATATTTACTGAGAAAGTTGTAACGCGGGAAGTTGTAACAAAACATTGTATATTGGTATCCTACACAATTATTGTGTACTATTTAACCATTACATCCTTTTAAGACCCATGGTACTAAAAGAAGTACAAAATAAACATTTTATACCCAGAGCTTTCAACATTTAAGTAATCATTACAACACCAATAGTCCTTAAAGTATTAAGTCTAAAGTGAATAGGTGTCTTCTAGGTAAACATGTTACATCTTCGGCTGCATCTTTACTTTCCATCAGGTGAGATGGTGGTCAAATGCTTGTCTATCTAGCATTAAAAACCGTGGTTTTTTTAAGGTTACTAAAATGTTGCTAAATGCTCTCATTCAGAAATGACATGTTCATTTAGTACTTTTTGCAGTACCATAGACCTTAAGATAATACTATGTAAAGGGCCGTTTCGATATTAAATCGCATGCAAAAATATAAATCTAAAGAAACATCTAAATAAAACATGCTACTTTTGAAAGATCTAGTGAACTAAATTTGCATGCTTTTTTATCTAGGTGGGTAGTTACTACATTTCTAACTACAGGACTAACCTGTTGCGCTTTTACAACTCAGCCAGTCCTTGTCGTCTAATTGGAAAAGAATGTGGTCAGTTATGTTCCATTTAAAGGAGAAAACATGAAATGGAATAATACACTACTATGACGGTAGTTTAACATTTTCCATGGATTCTAACTTGTGAATTTTCTTCCTGTGTTCTATATGAAGTATTGTTTTATATGTAGATCTAATTACATAATTTACTTAGGTTTAATATGATTTCTAGCTGAAACAGTCGCTACAGGTGTTTATAGGGCGCGATATCCAAACTTGGTACGTCTGCTCTGGATTCTTCCAAACCGATGTTGTTACGGAACGTAAACAAAGGATGCTGTAAAGCTTTGTTTTGTGATTTCAATATGTTGTATACTTTATTTAACAAGCTGATCTAAATTCACGGCATTCGAGCTGGAATCGACAATATGGATTCAAATGTGGGCGATATCCTGACTTGTTACGTCACAATCGGCCCGAATTCACCGCTCGTGTACTAAAGGTAAGCGCGGACGCTGTAATATTTATTTGCAATTTTTTTTTTTTAAGGTATATTTACCTAGAGGGTCTAAATCCACAGAATTCAAGCTGGAATCGTCGCTATGGTCGTTTAGAGGTGGGCGTGGAGGCGCGGCTCGTGACGTCACGTCCGGGCTCGATTCGCCGGAACCGCCCGCGGACCGCACGGAAACCGCTGAAGCGGATGATGACGGGATCGAAGATTTGGAACGCCCGCTCTGGAATTGAGAGTGCTGTTTAGGTGACTGAGTTGGTAATTATGGAGAAAAAACATTTTCTTCTTATTCTTATGATGGAGAGAAACTCATTGCCCGTGTCTCTGTTCTCCGAACCGTATAATCTGGGAGTCTTCAAATCAAAGAGTGAACAGGTATCTTCTAGGCAAGCATGCTGCATCTTCAGTCGCGTCATCGCTTTCCATCAGGTGAGATAGTGGTCAAATGTTGGCCTATCAAGCAAAAAAAAACATGGTATGCAAACGTTTGACCACTATCTGATGTTAAGCAACGATGCGGTCGGCGATGGAACAAGTTTGCCTAAAAGATACTAATTAAGACTAGAAATTTTAGACTCTCAGATTGTACTTAAAAGGAAAAACAGCTGCTGTAACTCTAATCAAAATATAAATTCTATGCGTGTTCACCATCGTCGACCACATCATCACTTAACATTAGGTTAGATAGTGGTCAAACGCTGAGATATCAGAGATTTTAAAAATTCATGGAATTATATTAAATTGTCCTAATTTTAAATTTAACTAGCTATAAAAATAACTGGTCATATATTTTTAGCCAAAACACAAAATTGTCTAAATGTGATTAAATATGTTTCTAACCGGATTCAAATAAGCATCTCTAAATTGCTATAATTATAGAATTACTTACATTTGGCGTATGTGTTTCATTAGGAGTAAACTTATTTTTAATAATATGGTTCTTGTTGCTGTCGCCTGATAGATTCGTATCAACGCTGGGTGATCTGAAAACCAAACAAAGAGGTCTTTTATCTCTTAATTTTCATAGGAGATAACTCAGTGGTAAAGGAGGAAGCCTTTGACTGAACGGTCGGTATCCAATCGTACCACGGCAAGCTGAAGCTTTCGTTAAAGGCAACATTGTGATAAAATCCATGGAGATAGGAGATGGGAGAATTTGATTCTGGAAATCTGTTACCAGATGGTGAGATAGTTCCAATGTGTGAAATAGTAGTCAAACGTCTAAAACCAAACAGATTTAAAAAAAAAACATTAATAATATTTTTTTTCTAATTTCTTACACAAAAAAATTAAAATTCCGGGCTTTCTTAAATCTTAGCATGATCCTACATGAATTAATTACTAGTTTTCGCGCAAGTTTAAAACAACGAAACTGAGAAGTTTAGTATTCAAACCTCATTACCAACTCACCTCACTTTATTGATAATCGCTTTCTTCACAGTATCGATGAACCTGGCCCCGGGCCCGTCTTGTTTGGGCGTCCCCTCGGGCTGCGGCGAGACCGCACCCGCTTCGATCCTTAGTCCAGCACCAAGGAAGTCCACTGTTTTACTTTTCAATTCCTCCGCTGAAATCAAAAGTTCAATTGTATTACTTCTCGAAGATAAACATTACACGATACCAGGAAAATGTTCGCTTCTGTTATAGATAGATACACTTTTTTAAATCACGATACTGTTGAATCATGATCCTTAAAATCACGTGTCTCCTATAATACTTTATGGTACAGTTAAGCATTTGTAGAAAGCTGTAAAGATATGGTTTTTCTAATTATAATACTAGCTCGAGATACTTGAACATTATAATCTATTAGAACATTGAACATTATATTTATTAAGCTTTTTAAATGAAAATGATATTTTGTCTGACAATCAATACGGTTTTAGAAGTGGTAGGTCTACAGAGGATGCCGTTTTAGAACTCACTAATACTGTTATTAAAAACATTGATAATAAAAATAAGACTATCGGCATTTTCTTGGACCTATCCAAAGCTTTTGATACTGTCTCCATCCCCATCCTCTTAGGCAAACTCGAGAGCATCGGTATAAGAGGCGTAGTTCACGACTTATTTCGAAGCTACCTTTTAAATCGTACGCAACAAGTTTCGATAGATGGCTACATAAGTGCTGAAGAAAGCCTTTGTTACGGTGTGCCACAGGGTAGTGTTCTTGGACCTACCCTCTTCTTAATATACGTGAATGATTTATGTAAGCTTTCCCTTCCAAGTTGCAAGATTATTACCTATGCTGATGATACGGCCTTACTTGTACACGGGCGAAACTGGCAAGAGGCCCGCGAACTATCAGAGAAAGCCTTACGAACTGTAATGATTTGGCTACGAAGTAATCTACTTACTCTTAACCTAAACAAAACACAATGCATTACTTTCGCTCCCAAAGTGTCCACACAACCATCATCTTCTTTCTCTATCCGTGCTCATGCATGTTCAGTAGATTCTTCCGACACCTGCAGCTGTATGACAATAAGCCGAACTACTTCTGTTAAATATTTGGGAGTCATAGTTGATAGCACTATGTCATGGAAGCAACATATAGAATCAACGGTCTCTCGTGTTAGAAAATTGACGTTTGTATTTAAAAGCTTAAGATCTGTTCTCGATTTCAAATGCCTGAAAAATTTATACTATGCTTTAGCTCAATCAGTAATATCCTATTGCATTACTGTTTGGGGCGGCACTGCACAAACACATATGATCAGGGTGGAAAGAGCTCAGAGATGCGTACTTAAAGTTCTCTCTAAAAAATCTCGTCGCTTTCCTACGACAGAATTGTTCTCGCTCTGCCAGGTCCTTTCAGTGAGACAACTTTTTATTTTACAAACAGTCTTAAGGAAACATTCACAAGTTCATTATGATCCTAACTTTTCAATTACTAAACGTAGATCTGATAAAATATGTAAAATCGAACGTAGACGCACGGCAATAGCGAGTCGTCACTATTATTATATTAGTTCAAAACTTTATAACAGCCTTAATAAACAATTAGACATCTATTCCTTGCCAACTTATAAATTCAAAGTGAAATGCGTCAAATGGTTGCAATCCCTGACTTACCAAGATACAGAAGATCTTATAAGAGTTTCAGAATAGCATACACACCCTCACACTCACACACTCTCACACACACACATACACTACACCCTCACCACTACACACTCACTCACGCATACCATATATATACGCAATCTATAAATAGGAAATGTATCTTAAATTTTATGTATTCTTAAAAAAAAAAAAAAAAAACTTGTTTTTGTATCTTATTATTTTTATATGTAAATGATGTTTCCGGAGGTGGGCGTTGCCATCTGCGACACAGTTTTATACTTCTGCAGGTGGCATCGTACTCTGTATTTTTCTAGTTTTAATGTGTTTAATGTACATGTACATAATAAATAAAGACTTATTATAAAGACTTATTATTAATAAGATATGACACTAATTGAAATCAAGCCCAAAACTAGTGAGTAGTCAGACACGTCTACCTTAGTAACGGAGCCTCTGGGCCATCACGATACAGGCCTAGTTTGGGGCCCAGAGTAACCGAACTAAATTACTGTAACTATGTTTATACAGAATGAATGACAAATTCTAATGTAATATATGTATAATGTGTTACATAATATGTGTTTTTGGTAAATAAAAAGTTATTATTATTATTATAATGTCGATCCAATCCAGCGTTATAATTGGTACACCATCCATCTAATAGGTCCGAACGATGTCAGAACAGGCACAAGGTTTATTAGCAGCATAATGACAAACGTGGAGGCGTACCAGACGCCAAGTAACTTGTTGCAATAAGACCTTAATGAAACAATACATAATTGTAGTAGAAAGTTCGAAAAGAAAATAAAAAATTCGTACCTAAATTCTGCAACAGCGAAGCTCGTGTCCTCAGTTCGAGTTGAGCGAACTTATGCGCTTTGTAGCAAGCGTTTTCGGCGTTGATCAGCTTAGTGAGGAGGAACTCTTTAAACTCCTGGCCTTTTCGGAACACCGACGGCTGTGGGAGTGTAGGACCGAAAAATGGTACGTCAACACGTGCCGTGACGGCCACCTTGTACCTGGAAACAAAAATGAGGTCTTAGTGATCCAAATATCTTGATTTCTTAGTGTGTTTTTTGTGGCGACTTGTCTCTCGTGTAACGTGAGAGTTAATACCAGTGTCGAGTAAATTTTAGTGGTAATAGACGCGAAACACCCTGGCGATTCAATAGGAAAATTAACCAAAGCTTACCGCTAGATGGCTCTGTTTGTTGTCACTTGTCCATAGAACTAGCACGTACAACATAATATTTTGTATGTTTTTTAGTTTTGGCTCCACAAACTGTGCGCATTTATCCAGTAACAAGTAATAAAATACTTTTCAAGTCAGTTAATTAAATCAGTCCTAGTCACTAGTCACAGTCAAAGTCACGTACAAGAGTCTTGGTTCAGTCACAGTTAAGTCATATCCTAGTAAGGTGGTGGAAACTTTTAAATTATTAGAACTTCCATGGAGTTGGACATTGTTGAATGATAAAAGTGTATGTTGCAGAAGCCCCATTTCATGGATACTACCTCCTTACTCATAAAAAGATAAAACGTTTGATAAATCTTTTATTGTTAAAATATGTGTTGTCTTAGGTTGACGCGTGACATTTAACACAAATCGTAACATAAAAATATATTTTATTTAAATTTCAGACGATGTAGCTTATTTACTTTGTTATGTTACATATTACGTATTAGTTATATAAGTTGCCTCGCGAGAGAATTTACACCAAGAAGTTACATTAAGAAGCAAGCATCAGGGGCCTCTAACAATAACTATCAGATATAGGTACTCGTTAAAGTATTTCTTACTTGCCGTACCAAGTGTTTATCCCCATAAAAATCTTAATAATTACTCAACAGGGATTCGTTTGCATATAAATGACTGGGAAAATTTCCATTTCCACTTTCCAAGCCATTTTGCTCCGTTGGTGATGCAAATAACACTTCGTTCTGAACAAACTTTATGTTAAACAACTTACTGACGAATGCATAAAAGAAGCTAGTGAGATTTTAAAATATCAGAGATTTTTCTGCGTTAAGTGTGCGAAATTTGAGTTGAAAGTCGTTGGCATTTTGTCTGTAAAAACGGGACTTATTTTTTTACAAGTGCACGAAAGTACTTCACTTTTGTTATTTGTTATATCATATTAAAACATATCCAATTCTTTGGACGCTACGATACCACAACGAAGTTTTTTTATAACAATTTCCTCAATTGGTCTTGAAGGGTAACTTTGAATAGACGGTAAAATTTACTTCATAGCTCTAAGTATGAAGCTTTTTAGTCAGGAATAGCAACGCAGACCAGACATACATAGACAAACACTTCTTAGATTACATCTCGTGTAATCCTAATGTAAAAAATAAAGTTATAGACATTTTATCCGCATTAAAAGTCTTAAGATTTGCACCTACAGGCTAGGGCTACCGTAGAACACGCCTCTTTTATATTGGGGGTCAAAAATACTCAAATTATAACATAATAATATTGTATACCTTGTCTCCCCGCCGGCGGATTCAATGGGCGTGACCACTATGAACGTATGGAGGAAGTGTGATGCGATCATATCCGGAGTGAACGGAGTCGCTTTCTCCTGTAAAATTAGAAACAAGGACGTTATGAACTTCCTTAATAATATAATAGGTAATGCAAAACCTTCTCTATTACTCTAAGCTGGTATAAACGCAAAGCTAACCAAGTGTGCTATTTACAGGACTTCCTTCCTACTTTGTAAAATATCAGAAGCCTCTTAGGACATCATTCCAACCATAGAAACAAACTACTTTCTATAGCAAATAATGTTTTAAGATTTTTCTGACAAATATTAAAATATTAATCTTCTCTGTTAAGTCTAAGGTGAGAAGTATCAACTGGCGTTAGCGTGCATATTACAAGGCGCGTCGCAAAATGCCTTTACTTGCGGGACAGTGTAGTAAAAACGAGCGAGCGCGTAGCGCGAACGTAGCGTCTTCGTTTCAGCTTAGCCAAAATTGCATTCGTATGTCCGGCGGATTTCCGGTTGTTCTACTCTAGAGGTCGCATTTCTCAACCGATTCTCATGAAACTTTGTGAGCAGGTTCGATAATTATATAGAATTTTCATGTCGATTCAGTTTTCGGCAATTTTTAAAATGGCGGAGATATTGGGGTTAAAACATATTTCAGCCATTTCGAAAAATACGCGAGGACTTCAGGTCACACAGCCAATAGATATAGATTGTTTAGAATACATAATCGTAAATATAGCATTCAGAAGAAAGTCGTAGAACTTAACGGGCTAAGGGCTAGAACTAACCTGGAACACGATAGCTACGATGTCGTTGCCAACGTGCCGTTTTCTTTGCAGCTGTTGCGCGTCGCCCGCAGTATGGGGCAGTAGTGGTGCTACGTGGAACATTATTTCACGGTTTTCGAACTGCTCGTAAACTGCTTCGGTGCCAGTGTGGCCGTTCATTATATCAAGTCCCCCTCTGTAACCTAAAAAATAAAAACGTTAGTCTAGGGAAGGTAAAAAATGCAAATGAAAGTCGGGCATGAGATGCTTACAGAAAATGTACGAGTCTTACGGTATACCATCGATCGAGTAATGGCTAACAATATTAATGAAAGACGTCTATATTAGTATAATATCATGGGTTTCTATTTGAGAACTGCTCGATGGGTGCGTTCGCCTTCTAAGCAGCGGGTATCGGATTCGATTCCCGGTGGAAACACTAGTTTTTCCCCAAGGGTGTTTTTCTGATTCTGGGTGTGATTGTTAGTGTGATGGGAATGTTTTCCGCACCCACGACATAAGTCATCGAACTTAGTGAGGGCTGTGAAAGTGAAAGCGTTTATGTTATACTATATTCATCTAACTTTTGTTATTTTATGTTTTGTGACAATACGATCGACGATGGTGCACGTTTGCCTAAAAAAACCCTAATTCAATCTTAGTTGAATTTATAAGGAAACATGAGCCTGGCGTTCCACTCCTTTGCGGTACGCATACTAAATGGTTTTGTGGTCTGAAACAAAATACTATACTTAGTAGCAATAGATCAAGCATCGATAAGCGGTAATACTAAAATGGATGATAGAAACGCATGGTTACGGTCAAGCCCATAACTAACATTAATATCTATATAAGGTCTAGCCATATGAATACTTCACATATCGACCCAGTCTATAAAACCAAGGACCTACTTAACCGTGCTAAGTTCAAACCACTCCAGATTCCTATTGGGTTGACATACAGGCACGGTGCCAAGTGTTCCTGGCAGCACGCCTCGATTCGGAAGTGCCAATCTAAGCTACTGCTTGCCAGATACCACATCTGTGGTCCTATATGCCTAAATGATCTTGCTATAAATCAAAGGTGCTTAGAGTAAATTGGATGTTGGAAGAATTTAACGTCAAGTTCGTTTGACGGTTTGGTATTGGAACATGTAATTTTAATGGTTCTTGGGAAATAATAGGGAATTATTTTGTAATTGAGAACACGCGAGAAATAGGTTTCGTCGCGATTTGTTTGTTTTACAAGTTCCTAAGATTGTTATTTTTGTTAAAGTTATTATACTACCGCCTGATCAAAACTTTTGAACGTCACATAGCAAACTGTCAAACGTCATCCAAATATGGTTATCATACGGAGATATAGGAGCGAACTATATAGTTCGCTCGAACCTATTCGCTTCTACGTTTATCAACCGTACTGCGAAGAAGTGGAACTCATAGACCTCGAATTAGTTCTCCGAACGGTATAATCTGGGAATCTTTCATGAGTGATTAGGTAACCATGTTACATCGGAATCATCGCTTTCCATCAGGTGAGATTTTGGGCAATTGCTTGCCTATCTAACATAAAAAAGGCTGAAAACATCTTTAGCATCTATCATATTTGTAGGCAACCAGCTGCTTCCTCATTGTCAGATTCATACGTTCATACAAACATACAATGCCTTTCACCACCATATATTCAAACGTATCGCACTAATAAAATAAATCCGAAAGTTTGTATGTAATCCAAACGGTAAATGTTTCTGTGTAAACGTGTGTTTGTTCTCTGCGAGAACTACAGGGAAAACAATAAATTTGGAATTTATAAAGCTTATATAACCTAGTATCAACGAACAGGGTTTGTATATTGATCAACAAGGGCGAAGCCGCGAGTGGGAAAAAGTTAGTACAAAGTAAGTTAAAAGGGATAAGTAAAAGTTGAAAAGAGGTTTAAAGTTTACAATACCTTTATGATCCTTCAACTTGATCCTCTGCCCCAGCATATCCAGAAACTCATCAAAAACAGGTGATGTCTCATTATTCCCGAACAATTCCTCCTCAGTCGTCTGTCCGTACTTCTGATACAACACACCGAACTTGAAACTGTTCACAAGAACGTGTTCATCGTAAGCAGCGATCAGCGAGGATGCATTTAAACACATTACTGCCATGAAGTTGTCGACGTTCACTTGTTCGTTCAACATTTTGGCCATTCTTAGCGGGGAAGGCATGATGCCTGATCCTGGAAAAATGAAGATATCTTTATAAATATATGCTGTATCAGTAATATAGAGTCTGCTATGGCCAGAAGATTAAATCTTTAGATAGGTTTAAGCTGTTTGGCATTCGTGCCAAGTTTGCAGATTCATATGACCTGACTATCTGATAAAGCTAATGCAAGCTATTATGGTTGCGCGTTGGAACAACTGTTTCAAGCGCTACATTTTTTTTCCAGATGGCTTTACATATCTTGGTAGTATTTGACTAGTTACTGTAAAAAATTACAGCGCTTCCGCTGTCGCTGCCGTTGTCACCACCTATGTAGAAACACACAGGTAGATGTTGAATCGAAACCTTTTTAGTTACTACCTACGCATAGTTGAGCCTACGACTTTTTGCCTAACTAATATTATTTTATTTAAAGTTGATACGTGTCGATGTAAACTGAGGAGCTTTGCACCTGGATAAACCATTTTAAGTTTTTAGGTGTCACAAATTAGGTACTCACATAAATACTTTTTTGAAATAAATAAATACAAACAAAAACAAACGCATTCACACTCGAAGCCTCACTCTAAGTTCAAAGACTTGAATCGTGGGTGCCGAAAACATTTACATCACACATCAAACATTCACACACACAAATACACCCAGAACCAGTAGGACAAATATCCCTTGGGAAAGAATCTGTGCTCCTGCCGGCAATCGAACTTAGGACCCACGGCGCAGAGGGCGGAGACCTGTCCACTGCGCCAACTGGGTCGTCAAAAATAAAATACTAAGATTCCCAAATTATCAATAAGCTTACTTGTGGTGGGTATAAGTCCATGCATAGTCTCCGTGCGAAGCCTCAACAGTATCCTCGTGTGATCTTGGCCAACCATATGCTCGTTCTTTAGTGACATCACCACGGGCCCAAGATTTTCGTCCCGGTCGAATCCTACTAGGTTGATGTGTTCCTGGTAACAAAAAATAACATAAGAATAACGCTAGAGAAAGCTCTAGACATCCTTAATCATAAAGTTGTAGGAATGGATATCAGCCGCCTATATCGTAATAAGAAATCTATAAAATATAGGTAATTACGAAAACAAATCCGACTTTCTATTGTTATTGTAACTTGATTATGTTTGACTGCTCGTCTATATGACAAAATATCTTTTCGAGCATTTTATAACATTTAATAATGAAACGCTAGCAAAGCCTAAAAACCGACTATACCGCTTTATCTTCGGAACCTTGATCAGATTAAATGTATTCACACGCATTATTGACGATAACTACAAACAAAACTAGTGATCAGATATTGATCTAACATCTTTCAAACAAATACAGTCGAATTGAGTACCTCCTCTTTTTTGTGAAGTCAATAGAAAAACAGCGCATATTCTATTTTCATATAGAAATTAATCTAGTTGGCAAATGTTAAACAAGTTATGCGACATAACCATTTCAAATTTAATAAAATTACAAGCAGTGATGACCCATTATAATCATTTATAAAAGAAAAAGTGTAAATAATAATGATAACACATCGTCAAAGTAATTTTATAAAGCTATAACAACACAATAAAAGAAATAAAAACATTAACAACATCAATAGTAAACAATCATTCTAATGAAGCAAGTAAGTAGGTCGCGAGCATTATAACCATAAACAATGGTCTGCGATGATAATGCAGTACTATTCCAGACGGTAGGTGTTTTTCCATTAAACGATAATAAATATAGAGAACAGGAAAGTCACGCTAATTAGGAATGCTATAACCAATATTGACCATCAAAACAACCGTAAAATACCTATTAGACGCACCCATTGACTATAAACAAGGAATATGATAGGTAAGTTGGCCATGAGGCGGAGTCAATTTTGGACGTAATAGATCAATTTGTCGAATATCCTAATAATACACCATGCTGTATAAAAATGCTACTCATTTTTAAAACTAAAAAAATAACAGTCATTTTGTGTTAATATATATTTTAACTTTTGAAAATTAAGTATAGGATACGATTTGGAAAGACATGAGAATGAATGTCTTCAGGCGACTTTAATCCTAAACCCTGACTACCAACTAGTCCATACGACAAGATAAGGGTAGTATAATAACATGTGTAAGAGTAAAATAAAACAAACATTTCCTTTTTTATAATTTTCACAGAAACGTAATATTGTACAATTATTTTGTAAACAACTACCGTCAAAATCTTCTTCATTTTGTGTAATGGCCCCTAATGTTTGTCCGCAAAGCAAAATGTACGACAATAGTCTGCGGACAACTTACCCACGACCTGGAAATATCAAAAATGGTGGCAACCCTAATGATAGTAACGTCATATTTACGGTAAAGGCTATTTTTGAAGCTGATGGTTTCGGTAATGCATTTTTTATCGTGAATGAGGCGGAAGTTTTGGTGTTCAATAAAATCTTAATAGGAAACGGAAAGCAATGGTTCAAAGCTTGGCAAAAGGTTGGTCAATGTTGATAAGAACGTAAGAAAAGAGAAGAAGGAGAAAAAGAGCAGAAGGATGCGCCTAGTGGAAAGCTTCACGCCCGCCTATAAGACATATTAGATTATATAGTGCCATTCTGACTGGCCTATAAAAAAGTACTCATTTCATGAAATTATATTGCGCTATTGATACGTGAACTGTTGTATCTTTTATGGCCAGGAATTGTACTGGTAGATTTTATGATGGTTTACGTCACCAATGAAGTTTTAGTTTATCAGTCATATTCCCACGTATTACAATCGTTATCATTTATTTACTTACTGTTCCATATTTCGATCAATGTTCTAATTAGATGTCAAGAACGTCAGTTACTAATTGATCTTTGAGACGAATATATTTGCTAGCTATCATAATATAGTGGCATAATAATTACGTAACATTAAAAGTAGATTTTCTATTCTTGAGATCCAGTCTCTAGCGTGTATAATATCACTTATCTTCAGATGAGACAGGGATCAAACGCTAATCTATCAGAGATAATAAAACTAGTGGTTCGCGCTGAACTGAGATCTCGCGCCTACATTTTGCCTCATAGAGAAAATCTTTTGAAGGTACTTGCTTATATATTTTTTTCTATATAATAATTGTTTGATTTCTGTATTTTTTGTAAAAATACAGGATATAACGGATATTATAAGTAAGTTTCAGCGTACACTTTAAAGCCGTTTTTGAAATAGACCCCGAGACAAAATAGGTCTAAAAACAGTGACTTTGGTGGCTTACTAAATCGTTATTTTCGAGCATAGATTTTTTTTTAAACCGGTTTCGTACTCTACGTCTTTACAAGCCTTTTTCAACGATACCCGAAAATGGTAGATAAAAAAATAAAAAGTATTTTGCTCCCCACTTACATGTATGGGCCCCCTAAATATTGTAATTTATATAATTTTAAATGCAATTTCTGGCTTTGGACCGTAGTTTTACACATCCTATGAGAAGTTGAAGTCATTCGTTTATATGGTTTAGACACTAGATGCCTTTAACAGACGGACGGACGGACGGAGAAGTGCTGAACGACCCAAGTCAACTTAGAGATCTCGCTTCGCTCGATCAAAAAGGTTTTTTGAAAATATTGAATATTTTATTAATTTATATAATTTTTAATGTAATTTCTGGCTTTGGACCGCAGTTTTACATATCCTATGAGAAGTTGAAATCATTCGTTTATATGGTTTAGACGCTAGATGCTTTTAACAGACGGACGGACGGAGAAGTGCTGAACGACCTAAGTCAACTTAGAGATCTCGCTTCGCTCGATCAAAAAGGTTTTGGTGAACATATTGCTTCTTAACGCCGACCTTATTGATGAGTACAAATGGGAATAAGTCTTCATAATCTTGTTACGGTCGTACACGCTAAAGATGAATCAGAGTTTCTAATAACGATGACATCACAAAGGTTTCCTTTCAGACCTGTTTATGATACAAACGCACATCGAAAATACTAATGATCCTTCAAATGTATAATTAATAAACATAAATATCATAATATTATAAAAAATAGGGCTATCACTTACGTTATTTGATCGAAATTGGTTCGTTTATTAATCACTTTACGCCGAAACTCATCCCGAAGAAAAGTATCGTCCATGCTCGAACGTGCCTAGTACGACAACCTAATGTCTGATTCTCACGAAAACTTTAATAGTAAAACACAATTAATATCCATACAAATAAGACGATCATAATATTTCGGTCAATTTGCGAAATAATTATGAGCCTACAGATTGATTGTGAATTCAAATACTTACAATAAACTTATTTGACAAAAGCAACAAATGAACGACCAACTCCATTACTCGGTGACGATGACGGATGTCCCGACAAAGAAAACTGGGAGCAATAAGCAAATGCTCTTTCATAAGGCAAAATTGGTTTGGGGACAATTCGTTTCACCTAAAGAGCGATTTCGGAAATGATTGTCACTTTAGGTGCGAACTGCACACGGTGAAATGATAAATGTGTCTCATAAGACAATTTAAACCTAGTAAGTTTTTAGATTTTTACGGTGGGTTGGTTTTAGTGCTAGCTTGGCTAACTACCCTGTACCGATGTGTCGTAGTTTTCCACTATCGAGTAGAATAATCTGCCGGCAAGCTCTTAATGGTGTAGTG
The DNA here is from genome assembly GCA_948107665.1 of Lomographa bimaculata. Taxonomy (NCBI): domain Eukaryota; kingdom Metazoa; phylum Arthropoda; class Insecta; order Lepidoptera; family Geometridae; genus Lomographa; species Lomographa bimaculata. The sequence goes on along the minus strand of OX403600.1, from coordinate 8,402,479 downwards.
ATAAATTTAGAAAGGAAAAATTATCGCTTGAGGCGGGATTTGAACCCGCGGCCATAGGGTCTCATGCCCTATTGCTCTAACCGCTGAGCTACTCAAGCCCCGCCTGAAGCGACGAAATTAACCTTTCCTTATTATTAACGTCTTACGGGGACGTGTGACGTCATCTACCGAAACAGTTTATAGAAACTACTACGGCCAACGAGTCTAACATTGCAGTTAGCTCAACGTTGTGTTGATAACGTCTACCCAAATCAAGTGATTTTATTTATATAGCATTAGCCATGCTAGGCAGAACTATAGTGATAAATTTAGAAAGGAAAAATTATCGCTTGAGTTAATTATCGCTTGCTCTTAATAGTGTTCCGGCAGCTACCCTTGAGAGCCAGTTAAATTCTAGGTCTTTTTATCAAAATCGACCACATTACTACTCAGGACAATTCAGGTCCCATATATTGTTTAAAGAAACTCATTGAATATTATTTTCTCCAAGTGAGTAGAAAACTTCAAAGAAAAAGACGCTATCAAATATTTAATTATAGCTATGTTTTGATGTATCTAAACGAAAGCGTTGATATATCTATGATCATAATATATTTAATTTAAAAAAATTGTTTACTTTAAAATTCCTGTGATATTTATTTAATAAATATGACCCACAAACCGAGAAACGTCTTCGAAATCATCGAGTATCCAAGTGACCTATTTTACAAACGCAATTTTTACGCGCATCGATAAAAGGGCATTACCTATCAACATGAAAAAATGTAAGATTCCATCTCAAATGACGCGATCCATCAGGGAGTTGGGAGGGGCATTAACCCATCGTCCCTTCAATTACCATCTTTAGCTTTCAATTTCCTTTTGTGGCGCCTAAAAGAGCATTTAATTTTGGAATTTTTTTTTTGGAGATGTGGTTCTGATTCGATGGTAAGTACTTCTGAAGAATGACCGAAAATTGAGCGAAAATGTAATCTCTAATAGCGTTTGACCACTATCCCACCTGTTGATATGTGACGATGTGGTCTTGGGTGCTATTTAATTGAATTATATAATTGATAATTTTAATGTTTGGTGAAAAAACAATAACGTCACCGTTTACGTCATCGTTTACTAACAAGTAAAAATTGTGTTATGCAACTACGAAAAGAAGTACATCCGACCTAATTTGCTTTTCATTAGTGGATTTTGATGGAGAGCTGTTGTTTAGGAATAAATAAAAAATAGGGTATGTCGACACAAAGACACACGATAGAAGTAAAACTTTTGTATTACCCCACCCTTTGTTTTGCTTCTTCTTTCATCATCCGTACAGCGAAGGATTGGAACTCATGGACTGCATCATTGTTCCCCGAGGGGTATGTTCTGGGAGTCTTCAAATCAAGATTGAATATGTATCTTCTAGGTAAGCATGTCACATCTTCGGCTGCATCATCACTTTCCATCATGTCAGATAGCGGTCAATACAATACAAATACTCTTAATTGAAAAACCAATACAAAAAAATCTTAAAAACGAACTAAATAAATAAATCTTAAAGAGGTTTCACACAGGTTCAGACATGTTTATACCGTTATTTAATTTCACACATTTTATCCCATTTAAAACTTTCGATCGACGTTACTAAAATCCGACTTGCATTTCCGTTTTCCAATTCAAACCTATGATTGTTTTACCAACAATGGGACATCCTTCGGAATGACCTAGCATGGGAAAAACAAAGAAGGTTTATATATACTAGGTATTAGTTATACGTAGTATACTAAGTACTTCCATGGGAATAAAAAAGTGGGATTGACAAGGTTGGCGTCGCAATGCGTGTCACTAATTACTATTACCTAGCGTTTGTTTCTTTTAAATGGGCTGTAAGTTGTTTAAACAGTAATTTAGTTAAGGATTACGTACGTGCACACATTGACATTCATACGTGGTGATGGTGATACCACTTTACCGTAGCAATGCAGTAAACATAAGTATTCTGTGGTATAACTGTCTTGTTATTTACTTCTTATAAAATTCCGTATAAGACAAATTGCCTGCTGGCGTAGTAGGGTGCGCGTTCACCTTTTAAGCTGTATCGAGTTCGATTCTCGATGGAAAAACAAGTTTTGTTTTTCAAGCTACCTACCGGAATGTATTTGAAACTGCATGTGGATTGTGTGTGGGATGTGATTTTTTCCGGCACAAACGATACAAGTCATCGAACTTAGTGAGAGGATGTGAGTGTGAAATAATTTATAACATTACTTGGCCAGCATTATGAATTACTATATCTTAGCTATCCTTGTGGGAGAAGGGTTCGAGTCCCTACAGTGGGAACGTAATGAGCTGATAATGACGATGATGAGACATACATAGCAATTCCAAAAAACTGAAATCAATAAACACAAAACAGCAGTTTTTTTAGTACATAATAAAGACTACTACACTAAAGAACTCCTTTTAAGATATTACAAGTTACGATTAAGGTCATCTAAAGTCATAAGTATCACTTTGAAAGCTACACAATTCACGCTGCCCATTTGTTCCCTAAACTGATGACGTCCATCAGCCCTGTCAGTCCGTATTTGCACTTGTGTCAACACACCTCTGATATCGCCTGAGCCATCGCACGTGGCATTAATCTAGCCTAACCCTGCCGCAATGGCCCATCGAGCTTTTCAGTGGTGACAGTGTGACGCAGTGATTTGTCTTCGGACATATTCGGCAAAAGTAAGGTGTCAAAGCTTTGTTAAAAAAAAATGTATTGCTGTCAAAAAGTGCTTGCATTTTCTATACGTAAACTAATGTGTAAACAAAAATCAACTCATAATTAAATTCATCTAATAAAACAACAGTTTTGCTACGAAAACTAAACTTCTTGAACTACACTGGTTACGTAGCACGGGTTTCGTAAGCGAAAATGTAATGAAATACCTTATTAAAAACCAAAATGTTCATTGAAATCTCAAGAGTTAAGTAAGTGATTCGAAGGTTTACAAATGATATTAAAGCTCATATTGGCGAACATCGCTTAAACATTTAAAGTGTCAGTGATCTATTGTGTGTGCGCAGGGACTTCCCCTTCACCGGTACGCTAAAAGACAACACTATATTTTTCGTCGCGGTCGCACTCGGACATCGGGTCGTGGACACACACACGTTTGCATTCTAACAATGAATCTTCAACGCACACCTCCGAACAAATACTTATCGGATAGTGACATTCCAGCGTCTACTAATATGGAAAAAACTGACAAAAACAACGGGTCAATTCAAATAGCTACAAGAAAAAGAAAACAACTACATCGTGAACATGATGATAACATGCGATTTCTGGAGGAGAAGTTCGAAAAACATATTTCAACTTGGAATGATAAAATTACGGAATGTATCTCTAATAGTGTAGCAGCGGCAATAAAGGCCGCCATGCCTGGAGAACTATCCAAAATTACTTCGACGCTCACTACCATGAACAGTAATATTACAAAGCTTACAGGGAATTGCAACAACCTTGAGAAGTCTGTGAGTGAGATGGAAAAAACCCTTCGCTTCTCTAATGAAAGACAGGACGACTTTGACAGCCGGTTAACTAAAATCGAAAGCGGTATTTCTCAAGCTACTACCTATTCCGAACAAATACGATCACTAGAACACAAATTACAGGGCGTGGAGCAACAGGCTCGCCAATGTAATATCGAGATATCCAATATCCCGGACAGACGTGGGGAGAACCTAATAAACATATTAGAAAGTTTAGGTACCGCTATTAAGCATCCAATACGCCCATGCGACGTCGTAGCTATCCACCGCGTCCCCCACGCTGACCAAAGTGACCGCCGACCGAAAAATGTTGTTGTTAAATTTTGCAACAGAATGCTCCGAGACAATGTAGTAGCTGCTTGCCGAGGAACAAAAGGGTTAGATTCGACTAAACTGTCGTTGTCCGGACCCCCGACTAATATATATGTTAACGAACATCTTACACTGAATAACAAGCTGCTTTTTCGCCAAACCCGTGAAGCCGCCAGGAAACATGACTACAAGTATGTGTGGATTAAACATGCAACCATTTTGGCCCGCAAATCGGACACCTCGCCTATTATCGCTATTAGATCACCCCAGGACGTTACAAAAATCAAGTAAACAATATACGTATGACAGCCTTAGGCTCCTAGGTACTCAATTATTATTGATAATAATATTAACTACAGAACGTCATTTGAATATTCTAACTATACCTGCTGAATTCGGTTATGTTTTCGTGCGTTGCTATTTTTGTTTGTATAATATCTGGCTTTATACAATAACTACACTTTATTATGTACGTCTGAATAATAATATGAATATAATATTAATCCAAACCCTACCTACATTAATTCTGTATTACGATGAAATGTTACTATTAGCCTATTTCTATATCATGTTCATTTCCAAACGGGCACATTACAAATCAATATGTTTACATTATTATTATTGTCTCAATCTCAATATAAACAAAAGTAAATCTCATCTTTACAACTATCAGATGGTGGATGTTATCATAGACATTATCATACTATATATAATCCGTTGTTTACAACAATACTTCTTGAACATATGCATTTATGATTTTCTACTCAATTATGGATAGTCACAACCTATCAGTGTACTATCAAAACTGTCGCGGATTGCGGACTAAATTAAATACTATTTACATGAATATTCTTGCACATAATTACGATATTATCATTTTAACGGAAACATTTTTACATGGTGATATTTCTGATAATACCATAATAGACTCAAGATATCAAGTATTTCGTCACGACCGGGACCGTGTAGCCTGTGGTCGACGTGACGGAGGTGGTGTTTTGATTGCGGCACGGCGCGAGCTGGGCGCGAGGCAGCGTGCGCCGGCCGCGACGTATGCCGCGCCCGCGCCTGCTGGCCGCGGCCGCGCGCTCGGCTGCGCCGCCGCCGCCTCCCGCACCTCACCGACACCTGTTGCTCCTTCTCCGTTGGTAGATCACGTAATTATTGAAATACGCACACATAATAACTGTTATCTTGTTAGCGCTGCATATATCCCACCGAGCTTAAGCTCGGATGTATATATGGTACATTTTGATATCTTAACAAATATGCTTCTTCTTAGTGACATAAGTAAGTTTCTCATAGTGGGTGACTATAATTTACCTTCAATGGAATGGCAAGACCGCAGCACATACTTAAAGCCTATAATGTGTAGTCATTATAATCTATCGAATAAACACTTAATTAACTTCTTGGGTATGATTAATGGTTTCCAAATAAATAAATATCACAATGTCAAGGGTAGAATACTAGACTTATTTATTACTAACATCTCAGATTGTTTGTCAGCCCCTGCTCCTCAGTCTCTAGTTCAGCCTGATGAGAATCATCCCCCTTTTATAGCTTTTGTACCATTTAAAGAAAGTTTTATTAGACCTATCGTCTCGAAAATTAGAATAGAATTTAATTACAAAAAAGCTGACTACACCGTAATAAATAAAGATATTTCTGAAACTGACTGGGATGACATTTTTCTTAATTATAACGCTGAAAAGGCAGTTGCAGCATTTTATGAAAAACTTTACTCGATTATAAAAACACATGTTCCGACTAAGCGTATAAAATCCACTCAATTCCCTACATGGTTCTCACCCGCCTTGATCCATATTTTTAAAAATAAAAATAAATCCTGGATTAAGTGGAAAAAGTATCAAAATGTTTCAGATTATCATGTTTTTGCTATGTTTAGAGAAAGATTTAGCAATGAAGCACATAAATGCTACAAAAAGTACATGTGTTCCGTCGAAGATAGTATACATAAAAATATTAAATATTTCTGGACATTTATAAATAATTTGAAAAGTAGGCAAGACATTCCTAACAGGATGTCATACGAAAACCTAACAGCTGAAAATCCTGATGAGATATGTTATCTTTTCTCTTCGTTCTTTAAATCTGTATTTCAATCCTCTAGTATCACGGAAGGCTATGATGTATCTGACATTGCTGACACCAATCATGACTCAAACTTAATTCTAAGCAGTATACAAATTTCATCAGATGCAGTTATCAGGGAACTACGATCTTTAGACGTGACGAAGGGGCCGGGCTTAGACAATATTTCACCGTTGTTCCTTAAATCTACTTACTCTACTTTATATCCCCCCCTACAGCATATATATAACATGTGTTTACGGGAAGGAGTATTTCCACATGTGTGGAAATCCGCACGAATCGTACCGGTCTTTAAAGGAGGCGATAAGTCTAATGTTGAAAATTATCGCCCCATTTCAATTTTGCCAGCTTTATCAAAGCTTTTTGAAAGGCTGGTGCACAATATTATATATCCATCTATTCATAGTATTATCATTCCACAACAACATGGGTTTGTTAAACGGCGGTCAACAAATACTAATCTTTTGATTTATACAACGTACATATTTGAAAAGATGGACATTAATAAACAAATTTGCAGCGTTTATACTGATTTTCAAAAAGCGTTTGATAGAGTTGATCACAAAATACTGCTGGATAAACTGGCATATAATGGTATACGTGGTAATTTGTGGAGGTGGTTTAAATCCTACATAACTAATCGTACACAAAAAGTCGTATTAAACGGACACGAATCAGAACTTGTACCTATTAGCTCAGGTGTTCCACAGGGGTCCATTTTGGGACCCTTGTTATTTGTATTATTTATTAACGATATACATAAATGTTTTAAGTTTTGTGACTTTTTACTATATGCAGACGACTTAAAAATATTTCACACAATTGATAGTATCTCCGATCATGAGAAATTCCAAGAAGATCTTAACCATTTTCATACCTACTGTATTAATAATAAGCTAAGTCTAAGTAGTAGTAAATGTAAATCCATCATCTTTACAAAAAAGAAAAACATATTTAACTTCTCATATAGACTAGGTAATGACCCACTGGATAATGTTAACACTATAAGAGATTTAGGTATCACACTAGATAGTAAATTACATCTCGATATACATATCGATAATATAATAAGAAAAGCATTTAAAATGTTTGGGTTTGTAATGAGGTCCGCCACAAAATTTGCACGAACATCCACCTATCTCCATCTATATAAATCATTGATCCGCTCCCAATTAGAATATGCTGTGCCTGTTTGGAATCCTTTCTACAATAAATATAAAAATAATATAGAATCTGTTCAAAAAAAGTTTCTTCGCACTATGCATTACAAGTGTTATCATTATTATCAAAGCTATCAACAATTACTTGATAGATATAATATCATTACATTAGAACAAAGACGTAAGCTACTTGAAACTATGTTATTGTATGACTTATGTCACAACCGATATGATTGTATACCTCTAGTTAGTAAAATTAGTTATAGAATACCTACTAGAACGCACTGCCGTAACCCTTGTAAATTGTTTGCGACGGCTCGTTGCCGTACCAACTCAGGTAAACGTTCCCCTTTATATCGTATTGTTCACTCGTTTAACAAAAACTTCAACTCGGTTGATATTATGGCATTGCGTCCTAGTATTTTCAAACGAGACATTATAAAACTTATATAGCTCCGATGCACTTGACGCACTCAATTAAAAAATATACTATTTAGTAAACTGTGGTAAATGTTGTTGGTGACACATTTATTAAGTCTGTGGATATCTATTGTTTTAAAATGTACTGTATTGTGGCATTGTTTATTTACCCAAATAAAAAGAAAAAAAAAAAAAAAAAAGCTTATTAAGACATCGATGTTTTAGTAAATTTTGATACATTATAAAATATGTATCATAAAAATAATTTAAAACGAATGGTACTTCTGTAAATATGCAGAATATAATATTTATAAATTCTACTTTTCTCGACTATCTTAACGTATTTATCAAATCCAGTGCATCATTGGACTGAATGAACGTATGGAATCTTTAAAATCGAATTCATATGTACTGTGCACTATAATATAGTGGTAAGGTAAATGATTGCCACATTTTATGCAAATAGTGAAGATGCGATACTACTATTGAATACAATTTATAAGTTGACTGGTTTATTTTAAAAGAAGCCGTTAAAGGAAAATTTCGCATACTTACATTTCAACTTTGGATAGTAAAATAGAAACATAATATTCAATGGTTACTAGCAGCTTCAGAAATATTTTTTTAAGCAAATTAAATAGTTTCATAGATTGGGACGGTTCATAAAGTCATAAAAAAGATAAAAAATACAAATGCCTTTGATCCATTGACATAAATAGATCCACTCTTTTCTTCATCACCTTCCAGTTTTATCATGAGGACAACTCATTGGTACAATAATAGTCTTCTCAAGACCATGGCCAAAGCAACTTGGCCGAAACGTCGAGGTAAATAAAAATAGTTTTTAGCGCGATTAAGTCTGATATTACCTAAACTATACATTTAATGCTGTTTATATTATTTAATTATACTGCATTTATATATAAGGATTGCAGTTTAGCTCAAAATTTTGAACTCTAATCTGTTTTGTGATATAATAAATAAAGAATGCAATGCGATTAGAATTCTTCGTTTTAGTCTGTACCAAGGTCCAGTTCACGATATGCAAATTGTGATTCTAAACAATCAGTACCAACCCTCACGTATTAATGTCATATAATAATTAATCAGCTTTTGTCTTTCTTATTTCATTAACACGATGTTTCCGTATATTTGAAAATTATTTAAACCACTCTAAGTAAAAATATCAGCTTTATTCCCAAACTACTTCAAACTGCGATTATGTTACTCTGTTGAGGCTATCCTTTGTGAAATGCAATACACTCACTTAAACAACGACCCTTCAACCTCGACTTCGGTGGTGCTTTCGACACGTTTTGTCACTCTATGGGAACTATAGATTAAACAACGCTCTTGGTAAATAGCTAATAGCTTCAGCCTTCGCGTTACGCCAAAAAATATTATGATTAATTAAAATGTGGGATAAAAGCCATAGAAGACAATCGTGTGAAATAGTAAGTTACAAAATGTAAACACGGCGTGATTAGATCGCTGATTTAGCGAAGCACGGTGACCTTTTAGTTGACCAATTTAAGTAACTTATATGTTAGGTAATGTAAACAAGTGAGTTGTAGATAATAATCATAATAATAAGTCTTTATTATTTACAATAAACACATTAAAACAAGAAAAATACAGAGTATAAGGATGGTAGTTTAGATTTAGACGGTTATTCATATCGATGCATGGCTTTTGTTCGCGTCGTCTTTTGCGTCATTGTTCTGAATATAGTAGACTGTTAAACTAATTTCATTAAACAGAAGGCTTTGTTAGCTTTTAGCATCTTTGAATAAACAAACAAACAAACGTTAACACTCAAAGCACCACACTAAGTTCAATGATAGCTGATGCACATTTCTCTCCAATTTGAACTCTACAATAACGTTCAATCAGCAAACTGTTACAGTAATCGCTTTCTTTGAACCCTAAAAAATACTGATTGCATCTCCGAGCGTAATTAAATTTAAATTAGGTAACACAAAAATATTCATACGTGAATAAACTTAATTTTTTCGTAACTCAGTAACGAGACGACTGTTAAGATCTGGCGATAAGGCCGCGTGTACACTGGCTCAAATTGCCCCACAATGCCGTAATCGCAGCAATCTACAAGCTCATGACTCTCATGTTGAGAACTCGGCTCAACCGTGAACGTTCCGCGTTGATGACCCCAGACGCTTTCCCACTAGCTTTTTTTTATGTAATGAGTAAACCCTTCGCGTTGATTGTTGGAATTTAAATTTAGAATTTAAATCTAGCACGTTTTATAATAATTTTATTTACATAATTTCAACTCGTTTGTAACGGCTAACCAGGGAATGTATTTGCATTGTAATAAGGCGTGTGATTACATGATAATGAAAGTCTCAGATTTACTTTTTACTTACTCGTTGTATTCCATCCAACTTGATTAATGGAAATAGTAAAAGTAAGGAATATCATGAATAAATCTTGGAACAAAAAGTTCATACATATTTGATTAGTATTTGAAGGGTAGCTTCTATTTTTATCATAATACCCTCTGAACTTTATAATATTTCTTATATAGTCGAACCTTGAAAACATATAGGTGCCACGTACGTAGGTGTGATATCCAACACTTTTGTATCAAGTTCCAGTATGATTTTACGAAACTTTTATTTATCTTGTTTACTTTAGTAAAGGTACTGAAGTTCTGTTCTTAACCGATTAGAAGAGCGAGACAATAATGAATTAGTCTAGATAGAATATGTCTAGATACAATAATAGTTCACTCACAATTCGCATAGAGTTCTTTTAACAACATTTTTTTAAAGTTAATTTATGTTTTCATAGAAAACACAGCTGAAAAGTAGCAGGTGTAAAAATAAAAGCTTTAAACTCTTTTACATTTACTCTACGTCTAGTAGTTTTGATCGTTTGCAAGAACAAAATTTCGTTTCATTTCCTTCCATATATTTACCTATAGGAATCAAATTTTTGTAGGCGAACGAAATAAAATCTTATTTTTGAATACGATCATTACTAGAACTTGTACTAGACCCCGTGCACTCAATTTGAAATCTTCGCGGGTGCTGGAAACATTCAAATTAGACTTTAAATAACAAATTCACACCTAGAATCATACCTTGGTGAATAAAATTGTGTTTCTGTCAGGAATCATAAAGCACAAACCCAATTTCTCTTATAAAGCAATTTAATCATCATCATTTACGTTATCTTTATGGCATCAATGTTTACCATTGTACATAGACGGTGATCCATATTTCCCAGCTTGATGCAATGTGTGATGGTTCCATAAACGCTGCATGATACGTTCACAAAAGCAGCGATAGCGTGCTTCATTGGGTATTGAAGAGCTTTTTAAAAAACGCACGTCCTTGAAACTGGTGATATAATAGTTGTATTTGGCATTATACTATAACTATAGGTTGCAAAATAGCGTCAGTATGCACAATTAAAATTTAATATTTTTAGAAAAGAAATCTTTATTAATTTTCTTTAATGTATCATATTAATACGATAAGTTTTTTTGCTTAACTATTTCGGAATAACTTTGCTTTTGTTACCTACTGAATTAATTGGTTTTAATAAGCTTTACTATATAACATATATATGACCAGCTGGAATTGGTTTTGTACTAATACAAGTCTGCTCTTATCTACAAGTTTTTTTTCATATTTTATCGAATAGGTAAGTTACCTATAATATTTTCATACGCTCCGCCTCTCGCTTCGCTTCTGTCTGTAAGCTGCCATATACTACGTACTCATCAGTACAGTTACCACGTGTGAACCTTCCCATACCCACGAGAGCTTTTCTGTTTTTTTTTTAGTCCTCATAATTGTACGTTCTTAGCATACGAACGACAGTTTGATATTATGGCATTTTTGTTCGATATTTTCTACTGACTTCACAAAAAAGGAGGAGGTACTTAAGTCGACTGTATTTTTTTTTTATGTTTGTTACCTCATAACTTCGTTCCACGTGAGCCGATTTAGATTTTTTTTTGTTTGAAAGATGTTGTTCTTAAAATATAGTCAATAATGCGTGTTTATCTGATCAAAGTTTCGAAGATAAAGCGGTGAAGTCGGTTTTTTTAAGCTTTCCTTGCGTTTAATTATATATGATAAGATAACCATAACCATAAATATGTTTTTACAAGTCTTTAGAAATTTGTTATTCGTTGAATTTTAAGATTAAGCTCGATTGCATTGTAATATAAAGTAATGAAAATATTCGAGTATTTGAATGAGATAGAATTTATTTAAATTAGGTAGGTAGTATATATTCTTGATCGAGCGAGCACGAAGCGCGAGCTAAGCGTCTCCGTTTCAGCTTAGGCAAAAATGCTTTCGTATATCCGGCGGATGTCCGATTGTTCTCTGATTCTTGAGTAATGAGCAGATTTGATAAATGTAGGATTTTTATGTCGATTCAGTTTTAAATAATTTTCAAAATGGCGAAGACACGGAGGAAAAAATACATAACACGGAAAACGTAAATAATTCATACATCAGCCATTTTGAAAAATACGTGAGTTTTTCAGCTCACAAAGCCATATTTATAATATGTTTGTTGTTTTGGTAGCACGCAAAAGTTTCCAGAGCCAACTACATGCCTAGAGGCGTCAGTTCGTCTACAGTTAGCCAATAACATGCGAACTAACTTCCTCCTAGACATCTAATAAAAGTTGCGATACAGCATTGGGAGTGAGCAGTTGATAAATAATTAAATACAAGACCGAATGAACAAATAAACTTTGGGAAATATTTGATTAAGATCAAGGTTTGATAGATGAGTAATGCCGAAATCAGTATAACAATTAGCCACCCGTTTTCCTAAAGTAATGCCCGTTTTATTTGTAGGTTCTATATGCTCTTTATTGAAGAAAATCCGTCGCAATGCAACAAACGCTGGTCTGCCATTGACGCCCAGTTTCCAGAGTATACTGCTTATAGTTATATTGTTAGAACTGTGTTTCAATAGTCGTGAATATAGCAAGTCGCTCAATTTCTGTCATAAAATTAACAACTGTAATGCTTAAACCATACACTTCTAGCATCACTGATTAGGTATATGTCCGTCACATATTTTATTAAAATGAACGCGAAAACGTTTTGGGTGAGAAAATAGACCAGTCCCAGTTGTATAGTCAAGCTTGAGAGATGGCATACTTAGCCGTGAAATTTGAGACTCCCCACGGTCGTTCATAACATCTTTATGCATTGAAGAAATATATTTATTTCTGAGTAAAATAAGTAACGTAAATACAGTTAAGGTAAAGCAAAAAAGCAGCAGAAATGTAAAGTAATCCGTATTATTGATTCCACTGTATAATTACAGGGTTCGTAATTTATTACGTAGGTGCGGTGCAGCAGACCTTTTTCAGAAGGTCAGGTCTTAAAAGGACATTGACATTGACGTGACTGAATTTATTCACATGGTGTCAAGGGAGACGTGACCAAGTGGACATGCCAGCCGCGACAGTATTTTTATGTAGAGAGCACTCAAATACACAATCTGTAGACACAATTTTGAGGACCTAGTTGGCGCTGGACTAGTGTCCACCCTCTGCGCCTTGGGTCCTGGATTCGATTCCCGGCAGGAGCACAAATTCATATATTCATATCCAAATTCCTTCCCAAGGGATATTTGTGCTTCTGGTTCTGGGTGTAATGTGTGTGTGTAATTAATGTTTCCGGCACCCACGATACAAGTCTTTGAACTTAGCGGGCTGTGAGTATTAATGCGTTTCTTTATGTAGCTTGTAAAACAGACAACCATCGATATAGGAGACAAGCCTATGGTTTGTAAGCCAGCATAGTAGAAATTTAGTCACAAAATAGAGCACATTTAAAAGTACGACGAATAATATCAAGTAAGATTTATGACTAAAATTTAGCCAACAAACTTAAAATCCACATGCTAGAGTTTCGTAGTGTAATTCACGTAATGACAAGCTCATTGTGTCCATGAAGGACTTGACAACGGCTTATGATAAAGAAAGTAGGTATATTGGTACCGCAGTCTTAGTCATACCAAAAGAGATACAGTAGTTTAATCAAGCGACCATACAAATCTAGTAGTGCACTAACACGATAGACGCGCCAACTAAATTCGTTCTCTAAGGTCTGTCTGTTCTGGAGGCTTGCTATGAACGTAACCGTTTTAAGTTATTACTTATATTAAGTACAATTAAAAAACAGGCGTTATTCTGAGTTCCTAAGAACTGTACTATGACATCAATATAGGTAAACGGCTCTTACACAGCTGATAAACACATGATGACGTAACCATCGGCGCGCTATATTCACCGCATGACTTAAACTACTCCTCTCCTTTTACTGTGACAATAAGCCAGTTTTATTTTTGCACCACAGACAGCGTGGCGCGCGAATGTCGAATGGTATGCGCGTGTATTTTTTTATTGTCGTTTTATCTCGTTGCCCGACCACTCGAAGAAAGTACTCGATGGTCACGAAAGCAATTAAGTCGTGATTCGATTTATGTACTTTTTCGAGTTGCAACTTTTCGTCATGTCTGTTATCGAATGTACCTTGGAAACGTGACTCGCCGCACGGATCGCTTGTCGTTTTTCTTAGCAGATTTTTTGGTTATGAAATCATTATTTTGAGAGGTTTATGTGCACAAAATTGTATCGCATGACGAAATAACTATTACTTGTTTCTACGTTTCTCCAAGTAAATACACGTGTACCCAGATCTGTTTCTCCAGTTATCACTAAGCTGTAATAATATTATGTATTTTAGGATAGGTATTTTGCTCATAACCGACAATTTTGATAAATTGACCTAGTTAAAATTATGATTAATTTGGTCGTTTTACCTTGAACGTGTATGTTTTCCTCGAATAGTGATAATATTATGTAGTTATACCTACACCACTGATTATTTGTATAATAAACAAAGACTTAATAAAACGAAAAAAAATAATAAGTCCTGTTTTAAAAGGGTCTCATCTACTTAGGTTTTATTGTAAGATTTGTATCGTCATCCGATTAGACATTCTACGTCATTTATATTGATAGCCCATCACATTTGACTACTAATTTTTTTACAACGGGATCAGCTATATCAGACATCGACAGCAAACGCCTTTTAGGATACATTATGGCATTTATCATAGTACTAATTAGAACCTTGTTGAATGTATTGACATATAATAATTACAGTCTATTGTCATTGAGCTAATATTACTACGTATAATAGTAGTTCAGTGTCTATTGTCGAAGTTCTTTCTCTACTTCGATGAGTAATATATACTGTTAAATCGTAACCTCAGATGCCTGGGAATGCCTAGACTACGAACTGCCTCAAGACATGCAACTTTGAGACTCCCAGAAATCCAGTAATTCTAATTCTGGGAGTCTAGAGTGAATGAGTCTCTAGGCAAACACGTTCACTTTCCATTAGGTGAGATAGTGATCATCTGGCAATAAAAAGGTATAGGAAGTACAGAATAGATCCGTATAAATATCTTACCTTGCCAAGGAAGAACCGTCTGTAATACTTTGCAGTGTCGTCCGCGTCAATGTTGTGCCGTCGTCCGGTTTGTCTGGGGGTTCCAGGCTGCGCTCTAGGCTCCCCTTCTTCGCCATCGGGTGTTTCATCTACTCCGTCTACCCAGTATCCTCCATTTGGCGGCTGGACAATCGTCGGTGGGGTACCTGAGAATAGTTGAAAAATTTATTTATTTAATACTTTTGCACAAAAACAACAGTACAAGGAGGACTTAATGCTAGAATAGCATTTTCTGCCAGTCATCCTGGAGGTGCAGTGAAAAGGGTGGCGGTGCAGTAAATATGTTTGAAAAATAAAAGGATAATAAATGTATAAATATAGGAATACATGTAAATAATATACATAATGATAATATATATTTATAAATATATTATTAAATACTATATAACAATAAACTTACACAAATACTAATATATAAATATAAATAATATGTAACCATAAAAAGTACTTCGATGATATGTAATTGCTACTGCAAGGTCAATTGAGGCAACTGTAAACATTTTTAATAAAATAAGCTCGAGTTTTTGTTTTAAAAGCTTCTTTGGAGTAAAAATGCTTGGATTTTATGAACAAAACGCAGTTTCCCAGGAGAGGCAAATCATGCCTCAAAAAAAACAAGCTTAAAAAAAGGAGAAGGTTCTTAATTCGTCGGAATCATATTTTTTATGTATGTTACCTCTGATCGCGATCTGATGAGGAGTTCGGAAATGTTTTTTATTAAAGTCGGTTATTCGTTTTTTAAACACATATATAGGAATATATATTATTGCTTTATCATGAGCACATTGAAATTGTTATCAGTTCCTGAAGAGTATGAGAAATTCTCACAACTTTCTATATTCTGATATACGATTGTTCTACCCTACTAAACCTAAAATCGATCGAAATCAATATTCAACTGCATTTTTGCCGCCACTACAGTAACTACGTTTTGTAACTAGACAACTGATCATCTGAGAATCCTTTGGATGTTTCCATTTGAGCTTATACAATTCTAGATATCAAACAACAAACAATAGACTCGACGAACCCAATTTTAAATCAAAAGGTTATCACGAATTGAGATCTCAAATAGTATTCCAGAAATGGCAACAGCCAACAATGACGGAAGAGGATGTTTAAGTACCTTTGTAATTAATTAATTCATAACATAATCTCATGAATATAAATACGATTACGCATATGATTGTATAGCGAGTGATCATAATGATAATCATAATTATTGTGACATTGTTTCCAGCCATTAAATAGATTGGTCTTTAATGAAACTAGAGTACTAAGTTATAAATATAATAAAAAGTTGACAAGCTCATATTGTAATGTTTGCAAATTTATTCCACCAACAAGGATAGTGTTCGTACCTACAGCTAGAACAATGATTGGTTTCACCAAAATACAAATAAAATTAATTTAGTATGCATAAGTACATACATTTATTTCGAAGCATGCAAGTGAACCATTTAACTCACGCTGCCTTATAGATTTTTTTTAACTAAAAGAGATCGACTTTTACGGGTAACCCCAAAAATGTATCTCTATTAACTATTTTATTAACAGAGAACCTAATCTGTTAATAAAATAGCATAAGAATTGCACTATTTTATTAACAGAGTAGGAACTCTGTTAATAAAATAGTGCAGTTCTTTAAACTGCATCTGACTCATTCCTGCACTATTTTGATGGATTTTAAAGAACTTTAATAGTAGTAACGAACTATAGTAGTATAGTAATAGTAGTATTAACTATATTAGACATTAAATAAAAACTAAAGATGAAGCAGTAACAAGAGCAGAAACGTCCTTTCAAAATCTACGAAGTTATTTTCTTGAAGATTGTAATATTATTAGAAGTCTATGATCATACAATCCAACTATCCACTTTTCTGTCTGACACCTCGCGACATTTTGACACGACCCTCTCAAATGCCATTACGATGGAGCCAGTAAGTACCTACTTGGAAGAAAACGACATAAACAACGTAAATAATATCATGCAACTTTAAAATATTACTTTGAGGAAGTCAGGATTTTGATATTTACGAATCTTATTATTAATTGGATTAAGCGTATCGCGTTGTAGATTACATCTAACCATAAAATAACACGATATGTACATTAACTATTTGAAATTAAAGTTGTATTTGAAGCAAATATTTCTTTAAACCATGTTTGTTACACTGTTTCCCAATCGTTTCCCCTTATTCTTCCCCGCATATCTAAAATCTATTCCTAGAAAAAGTACAAAATTTGAAAAAAAAATAACTCTTTCACACTCACAGCCCACTCTAAGTTTAATCACTTGTATAGTGGATCCCGGAAACATTTACACACACAATCACACCCAGAAACAGAAACACAAATTTCCCCTGGTAAGTAGACTTGTGTTCCCATCGGCAATCCAACTCAATACCCCTGCTTAGGAGGCGCGGCACTTTACTAAACCAGAGTAATCAGAGCACAATAAAAAAAAAAATTATGCAATTGCATAACAATTAATACAAATAACTCTTTGAAAGCATATCTAACATACCTACATCTACGAAAATTACCTAAAAATTAAGCTTACATTTCAATATCTCCATTATGTTCATCCCTATCATTCTTAAAAAATAATTAAAACCCTTTTCGACTCCAATATCCATGATTGGAAGAATAAATTGAAAAAAACCTGTTCAATACCAGATAAACCTACGATACGATGATTAGGGTTTTAACATAATGCCTAGTCTCGATAGACCGCATCTAATTTCAGAACCTGGTTGCAGTATAGTTATCAGTACTGGCTGGTCTAGACTAGCTTTTGTCCGCAGAAAATTTTTACATGCCTTTCAATATAGACTAGGAACTGGCAACGAGAAAAGTTGTGATGAATGGAGAACTATACAATAAACCAATTTTCGATGAGCAAACCGCAAAAAAATGGAACTCCTTGCCTGAGTCGGTGTTTCCGAACCTTGTGAGTACAATATGGGAGTCTTCAAGTCACGAGTAAATGGGTATCGTCTAGGCAGGTTTGCTCTATCGTCCGTCGGCCAGGTCGCTTACCATCAGGTGAGATAGACGGTGTTCAAAAGTTTGTCCATCACGAATAAAGAAAAAAAAAAGAAATCTAGGAAATGAGATATTGGAAAGGGACTAGTGGAGATTTTTTTATATTATAGTAGTTATTCTACTTACTTATAAGAAAAGTAAACTTGATAAAGGCGTAGCTGTCTGACTAATGAAATGATATTCGTCATGACATTTTACAAATATGTACTTATTAAAAAAAAAACATTTACTCTATTTACCAAGCTCTCCCTTGGCAACGAACTGCGTTTTGACGACGAGCGAAAATGTAATATCGAATCTGTTTTATCTTCAACGTTAAAATCAGTTTTGATCGGGTGAGGTTGTTGTCAAGCTCAAAAGAATTAGACATTCTGCGGTAAAAAAGTTACTGTTCGTATTGAAGTATCTGTCTCTCCATCTAATGAAACATGGTCCTGCGGCTTCATTGTTCACAATGCTCCTTTCATACCGTTGCTATTAGAATGAGTTGCAGAGCGTTTCGCTCAAACAGAACGTGTCAGTAGCGGATCCAGGCTAGGGGCTAATGCCAAGAAGCACGAACACAGTCGTACCCATTTGCTGGGGTAGCGGCAACAAAACCTAGCCTCAGCGGGGTCAAGCCAATAAACATATTGAAACAGTTTTTGCTCGTAAAATTATTACCAACTGTATGTTCAATCTTTTTAAATCAAAAATACAATTGGTCAGTGATATATGAGCGTTTTCAGAAAAAGGGAAAATTTAATTCAAGGTATATTCTTGACATAAAATTTTATCAAGTCCCATTCGATCCAGTGGCTTGGAAATACGACGAGTGCTACGACTCAAAAACAAAAACTAGCAATTCTGCGAAAAGGCAGAACTGTTGTGAGCAAACAACCAACAACTTGGCAAGCTTATCAGCCATTAAGTAAATGCAGACAGAGCTGGATAAAGTTAATCTAGAAACGAAGCTGATTATGGAAATAAAACAAATTGCAAATAGTGTAACTTGATAGCTAAATACTGACGTAGTAAATAAATAACTTGAACGGGGAATACACACCAGTATTTCTGAATATAATCGATATGTATCGATTAGTTCAATGTTTAATTATTTTCTGCCGTTTAAGCTATACATGCTTACTTGCTTGTCGTATGGACTAGGGGACAGTCCTGGTTCCAGGACAGCTTTACATACACGGGGTAAATACAATACCTTAGTGGAGTAATAAGTACAATTTGGGAGTCAAGTCTAGAGTAAATTGGTATCCTACTAATATTATAAATCCGAAAGTTTGTATGTACGTGTACAAGTGTGTAAGTATGTTTGTTCCCTCTTCACGCTTTATCGGCTGAACGGATTTGCCTTGGGATACTTTTTAACTTGATAATAGTGAGCGAAGCCGTGGGGCACGGCTAGTTTTATATATGTAGTTCATCTTCGACTGCAACATCGCTTATTATCTGCTTATTAGGCAAATTAAAAAATAATATTTTCATAGAAAAAATACATGTAATACTTGATTCCCGAGCTTCATAGTATCGTCTTCTGTAGTGTCTAGGAGACGTAAAAGGTTGTCAAAGAGTGTCTACTTCTGATTTACTCGTTAATTAGCTTCCGCGTTGATTTCTCAAGATATGCCAGCCTGGCTCCTAATTTAATTAACGTTTTAAGCAGCTAACTACGCCTGGGACAGTATTTCTTTATAATTAAATCGACATGTTGAATTGTCGAACTACGCCATGAATATTTTAAATATTTGTAAATTTTAGGCAATAGGCAAGTCAATCGCGAATTTTAAGTCAACACATTATTATTGAGCTAATACGACTGTTATTGAACCCGATACACTGTCATATTCATATTACACAACCTTGTTCCCGCTTCACCTTTTTTCCACCTTTCATCTAGAAGAACGGCGTCGCGTCACCCATTTATGGTTGAGATACCGTTCATTCGGACGAAACGTTTCGCGTCTTCGTTCATTTATAGAACAGCAAAAGAATGGAACGCTTTGCCGTCGTCTGTGTTTCCCGAAAGGTACAATTTGGGTGTGTTCAAAAGTAAAGTGAATAGGTATTTACTAAGCAAGCGTGCTCCACCTTAGACTACATCGTCACTTTCCATCAGGTGTGATTGTGGTCAAACGTTTGCTTGGTCTGTAATAAAAAAAAAAAAAAAAAAAATTCATTTATTAATTTAATAAATTACAAGTTCTTTTATATTGCCTGTAAACCTAGCTTTAGTTTGTCTAGACAATAAAGTTCTCATCGTTAGCTATACATACGATATAATAATAACAATACATAATACAAAAAACTCATATAAGTATCTATCTATTCCAAGTTTGATTTGTCTGAAAATTCTCGTAGAAAGAGGCTTCTTACCTACATTTAATATGAAAGAAAAGATTTAAGATGAAAAATCCTTTTTTTGAAATCCGAAGGAAACGCATGTTCGTGATCCGACTTAAATGATTAATGACATCGTAAATACTCCTTTACTTCTGTGACCTAGGCAGGTTATTGGCTCAGCAACTTTAAATGAAGCTATTAATCTAAAACCTGGCAGTTTCACACCATTCACAGCATTTTCATTACTTTCTCTGCTTACAATGACTTTTGTAATATTAGTTCGAAAGATTTACCTTTGATAAAGTGATTTCTCCAATTGTATTTTAGGTTGTTGACCTTTCTGCACGACTTTTGTGACTCCTTTAGATATAAATCTTTAAGAAATATCATTAAGAAAATCCTTACAAATTTTTTATAGTAACAATTTAAACCATACACTAACGTACCTTAAACTAAAATTCTTACCATATAATACCGTACAAAACCTATTACTAATTTATCGTACGTATAATCAGTCTGTATCGAAATAAAACTGTAATTTTGAATTATAATATAAAACAACATTTATTACAGAGTAGGAAAATTGAAGTGAAAAAAGTGAACCAACTTTACTTTTGTCAAGTGTTGTTGCTTTTCTGGCTAAATTTCTTTTTCAGCGTTTATTCTTATTTTTAGGGCATAATTTGCCCACTGGCAGGTCCTACGCCTTATGGGACTTGCAAGGTATTGTTTGTAGACCTAGAGATAATCACTATTTCGTTTTATAAGGGTATTTGTTTTCATTGCATTTTTGACATAAATAGTTCTATTTGCTGCTAATTTGTTATTTTGTTTTCATGGTAACGCGGCTGCGCGCCGGCGCTTTGCGGGCCACGTCAAGTCACACTGACGTCTAGAGATACTAAGATATCTTTATTTACTTTTGTGAAATGGCTCTTTGCACGCAAATAGTGACGAATACAGATGCCCTGAGTAGTGTGTCGTAAGAGAGCATGGTTTTGTGTGCTGTGTGTCCCCAGGCTCGATATTTTAAGGGTCAAAAAGGCCTTAAAATTCACCAAAGTAAATGTCATAAATTAAATGTCCCCTTATCGTTGCCAATTATTGATACAAATATAAATAGTAGCAGTCTAACAAGCGCTGCTACTCCTCTCAAACCGTTTTGGGAGGTACTGAGCTTGTACAAAAATTCGGTCCCTCTTTTAAAGCGCATTCCGCGAGGCGCACGCATTTCGGTTGCTAAGTCCCTTTCAGGGGCAATTAAGAAAGTGGTTTTTCAAAATTCAAAGAGTGCCTGGGAACATCTCCTGACTTTTCCTTACCACGTACTTTACGTACCTTTTGACCCTAATAACAAAACGTCCCTTATTAATAGAGTAAAGGAAAACTGCGTAAAGTACATGGCATTGGAAGACATTTCTTTCGATACTTGCATGATTGTCCCGCCAACAAGGCGGGATAATACAAATTCTAAAAAAAATGATAATTTGGCGAATTATAAGATTGTAGAGAACAAAATTAGTGATGGTGACATTACAGGGGCAGCACGAGTCTTGTTCTCTAGCGACACTTTAGCCCCTTATAATTCGGATACGATACAGTCACTTCGTGACAAGCATCCGCCTGCGGCAACAAATCTCCATTTACCTGATCCACCTCAACAGAGTGACGTCACTGTTGAGGCGACCGCTCAGGATGTTGCTTCGGCTGTTATGTCTTTTAAAGGTGGATCTGCCGGTGGCCTAGATGGCTTAACACCGCAAATTCTAAAAGATCTTTTATGTGCTAGTTCTGGCGAGATTGGTGAGATACTTTTAAAAGATCTAACGGCTTTAGTTAACCTGATGTTGTCAGGTCAAGTCAATAATGACGTCACAGATATTTTGTATGGCGCAAATTTATGCGCACTTAACAAAAAAGATGGTGGCATCAGGCCTATAGCGGTAGGCACCACATATCGCCGCCTCGCGGCCAAAATCGGTTGTAAGAAAATGTTTGTTTCTTTAAGCAATCTTTTTCAGCCTATACAGCTTGGTTTTGGTTCGCGGGGCGGATGTGAGGCTGCTGTCCATTCCCTTAGAACATTTTTAAATCAAAATTGTGGAGAGGTGTTGCTAAAGGTGGATGTTAAGAATGCTTTTAATTCTGTTGATAGAGGCACCCTTCTGACCCAGGTGAAAGATAAAATTCCAGAGTTATATAATTTTATTTGGCAATGCTATGGCAAACCATCAAAATTAATTTACAAAAACGATGTTCTTTTGTCTTCCGTCGGCTGTCAGCAGGGTGACCCGTGCGGCCCAGCAATTTTTTCTTTAGCTGTCAATCCAATAATTCAACGTCTCCAATCCAAACTAAATGTTTGGTATTTGGATGACGGAACTCTGGGAGGTGATGTGAATACTGTCTTAAGTGATTTAAAATTAATAATTGATGAATTTAAAAAGATTGGGCTTGAACTAAATTTTTCGAAATGCGAACTTTTTGTTTGCGATAACTGTTCAGACAAATTATCGGTTTTACAAAAATTTTACTCATTGGCTTACAATATAAAACTAGTAGACAAGTGTTCACTTCGCCTTTTGGGTTCGCCGATATTAGATGAATCAATTTCACCTTTTGTAGAAGAAAAAATTCAAAATTTTAAAAATTCTTCCGACAGATTGCTCAAAATTAACACTCATATGGCTTTTACAATTATTAGATTCTGTCTTTTTGTCCCAAAATTTACGTATTCTTTAAGATGTTGTCCGCTATGGAAACATAGCGCGCTCCTCGAGAGCATGGATAATATCGTAAAGAATACTCTTATATCGGTTTTGAATATTGACATAGATGACAGGGCTTGGTCGCAAGCTTCTTTACCTGTAAGACTAGGAGGCTTAGGTATACGTAAAATTTCTAGTGTTGCGTTACCGGCTTTCTTGTCCTCAGTTCATGGTACTTCTAAATTAGTCGAAAAAATACTTTCACATAGTTTGGGTTCTTTAGAAATAGCAAACCTGACTGAGGCCAGAAGCACCTGGGAAATGGCATGCCCAAATACCGGGCTCCCAGTGAGGTTATCCTCACAGAGACTGTGGGATCGGCCGCTCTGTGAACTAGCACGGAAACATCTTTTAGATACGTGTCCTAGCGTCACAGAGCGTGCTCGACTTCTAGCAGTTTCTGTATGGGAGTCAGGGCTTTGGTTGCAGGCTATTCCCTCTTTTAATACTGGTACACTTATAGATCCATCTGCTTTCCGTCTCGCTATATGCTTACGTTTGGGTGCAAGGTGCTATGTTGCCCATAGCTGTCAGTGTGGTACTGCTGTTGACCAGCTCGGTCACCACGGCCTCTCGTGCCAGAAAAGTGCTGGCCGAATTTCCCGCCACGCCAGCCTCAACGATATCATCCGCCGGGCTTTTACCAGTGCCAACGTTCCAGCCATTCTCGAACCGAATGGTCTGATGCGTGACGATGGTAAAAGACCCGACGGCATGACTTTAATTCCATGGAAGATGGGACGGCCTTTAGTATAGGATGCAACTTGTGTCGATACTTTAGCTCCGTCACATCTTCCTGAAACACAGAATGGGGTTGGCGTCGCGGCAACTTCGGCAGAGCAGCGTAAACGGCGCAAATATGGAAACCTTGGCAGTGGTTACATATTTGAGCCGTTTGGTGTTGAGACACTAGGTCCGTGGGGACCGGGAGCTCATTCTATTTTCAAAATTCTATCAGAGCGCCTGGTTGAAGCGACGCGTGATCAAAATGCTGGCACTTATTTGGCTCAACGTATTAGCATTGCAATTCAGAGAGGCAATGCCGCCAGCATGATGGGAACGCTACCCACTGGTAGTGGGCTTGAGCACTTGAGTTACCTATAAGCTCGATGTCTTGTAGGTAACTTTAGTTCTTTGCTGTACATAGTTTTAGTTTAGTTTTAGGAAATATAGGCAATTGGCCCGTAGTTAGTACAGCATATGAAAAAAAAAAAAAAAAAAAAAATAGTAGGAAAATATATAACACATGGCGAACAACACAAGCAAGTAGTTCGCCCGATGGTAAGCGCCTGACTATAACATAATTAAACTGAGATTATACAGTGGTAACCGTAACTTTTGATAAGTTTAATGTGAATTTGAACACACAGATATCATGATAAGGAAACTAAAAGCTGACGAACCCTGTCGTTAGTCGTAAGACAGTAAAATCAAGGGCATACCAAGGGGCTGCTCAAAGAAACATAATTATATTTATTTTTTTATACAGATATTAATTATTATGTTTTTTTATACAGAATGAAGGTAATTTATTATCTCATGCAATGATGATCCAGTGCTGATATAGTAATCCTTTTGTTTTGTTGCACAATTTTCCTAAATATTTTAAAATATTGTAATGATCGCCATTCCGCGGCCTGATAGCATTCAAGTCGAGTAAGTAACTAATTGCGTTACAGTCAGGTCAGCAAACTTTAACTTATAACGTCAACATTTTGATAAATTTTCGAAGAAATTTAATTAAAGTAATTAATATATTTGTTGTTAATTTTAAAGCCGGGTGCTCGCGGCTTGATGAAAAATCCCAAGATCTAGAAATCCATTCAGCCGTTTATTGGAGAAAGACGTTGTTTCGAACTATCACATACTCTAATATATTAAACACATATAGTAAGTATAATCAGGAATCCACAAATTAGCTACCATAAAAAAAGAAAAAGGTGTTTAATAATTTAAATTTTCCAAAATCTGCCTCGGCCTTAGCAGACCAAATGAAAAAGTATATATGTAATTCGAAAAACGTACACTTATGCCCTGATATATTTCTTTCTATCTTTATGTTTTGTCTATAAAAAAACGATTTCCGTTCATTACTGTTGATTGTATGAATTCTATTCCAAGGAGAAACAAGAAATTATGGACAAACAAACCCATATACACTCACAGCCCCACACTAAGTTCAGAGACTTGTATTGTGGGCGATGGAAACATTTACATATCACACCCAGAACCAGAAGCAAAAATGTCCCTTGGGAAGAAAAAGTGTGCTCCTGCGAATCGAACCCAGGACCCACGGCGCAGAAGGCAGACACTTGTCCACCGCGCCAACTGGGTCGTCATGAAATCCAATAAACTCGAAATAAATAATTTAACGAATGTGAATGACAAAAATATTATACCACCTCATCACTTACAGTTTATGTAACATGTCACGTCACGTGTACTCTAAATAAAAGGATACAATATTTCATCAAATAGTTACGTCGTATCGCAATAACATATTTATGCCATTTATCAAGTACATGCGGTAATAAATAAATCCCACTGCTCAATATAGGTTACTTTCTAAAACGATTTATATTTTCTACTGTTATGTCAGTTTAAGTATTTCACTACCTGAATCTTGACGGAAGCTTATAATCAAAGTATCTAAGGTAGTATAATTATAGAAATGTCTTTAGACTTCTGGTCATTTGAAAACCATTAACGGAAACTGTTTATAATTATAATGTTATTTAAATGTGATAACTACATGACAAACCTGGTTCTATTTGATTGTAGAATAATGGAAAGAAGTGGATATGATGTTAGAATAGTAGAAAGAATTGTATTTGTCTACATGGATCAAAGATTCATTTTATTTGAATGTGTATATGTGTATATGAATTTAAATATTATGTTACCGAATAAATTGTTCAACCGATTTCAAAAAGGCGGTTCTTAATTCGACTGTATGTTTTTTTTTATGTATGTAACGCGGTAACACCGCCTATTAGGAATCGATTTTGATGTTTTTTTTTTTGTTTGGTAGATTATACTTCTCCAGAGGTGCTCCCATATACATTTTTATCGAAATCGATCAAGCCCAAACCAAAATATAAGCAGTGAAGTCGGTTTTTTTAAGCTTGCTTGCGTTCAATTATTATTTTCGGTAATCTAGGCCAATTGCCTATATTTCTAAACTATTTACATCCATACAGTGACTCAAGTTAAGATAACTTAAGTGTTCAAGCCCACTACCAGTTGGTAGCGATGCCTCTCTGAATTGCAATGCTAATACATTTTTGGGTTCGGGAGGACCGGGAGCTAATTAAATTATCAAAAATCGATCAGAGCGCCTGGTTGAGGCGACGCATATCAAAATGCTGGTACTTATTTGGCTTAACGTAGTTGACCAAGGTATATCAAAATAAATATTATAAATTAATTATTATTAATTGTTTTTTAAAGCTTCCGAGTGACCCTGTAGTGATTGCAAATCAACCATCTTCGGATCTTTTAAAGGTCACATGACTGTTAACTATTGCAACTGTTGCCTTATTCTGATTTCCGACGAAAACTACACATTACATACACAACACTTTCAAAGAATTTGAAACTGCAAAATACTTACCAACTACACAAACTCTCTTATAAAATGTTCAAAGTGGTATAATTATTACATAATATCATATGTATCTAGCTACTAGCTGCGCGCCCTGTAAGTCTCGGAACCCGCGGGAATTCCGCGATGTAAAATAGCCTGTGTGTTAATCCAAGGAGTCAGCTTTACCAAATGTCATCAAAATTGGTCCATTCGTTTGATCGTGAAGAAGTAACAAACATAAAAACACACTCACAAACTTTCGCCTTTATAATATTAGTGTGACGTGATAGGAATGCGATCGCACGTCTAAATTCAACAGCGCTTGTTACTCGTGTAAGTTCATTGAAATGTGAAATATTGCCAAAGTTCGTAAAACAAGTTTCTTAGTGGGTCAAACACTTAATTTTCTAGCGAACTTATTAAGGAATTAGGTCAATTGGTTGCATCGGACTATTTAATTAAGAACGCTACAAAGCTAAAAGGTTCTAACTACAAACCGGGGTGAATTTAATGAACCTTTCTGCTAATATTGAATTATTTTGTATAGAGAATTTAACGTCAAAAGGAATTTTATAGGCACAAACTGACCTTAGTTATTATATTATGCAATCTTAGATGTACTTACGTAATTGTTTTCAATTGTACATTGGATTGATATTTAAAAGACTTTTCAGTCTTTTTTATACATCCTTGTACTCGTACAGTTATTATTATGTGATTGTCATAATTAAAAGCATAAAACTATTTTAACAATTAATTAGATTTTATGATAATATAGATTTAATAGATTTGTAAATTTCACAAGTTGCTTTTTGAACATGTTTTGACAAAGCACGATAATGTAGGCAATAAAGACTTATCTTAGTAATATTATTAATCTCAAAGTTTGTGTGTAAGTGTGCAAGTGTGTAAGTATGTTTGTTCCCTATTCACGCTTTAACGGCTAAACGGATTTGATTAGGATTAACACATAGGCTAGTCATACATAGAGTTTAGTAGCGAAATTGACCATAATATATATATTATCTGAATTTGTTTAAATTTATTTTTACCTTAAACTACACACAAGGGCCTAGGTATTATATTTTAGAAAGGAAAAATATCGCTGAGGCGGGGATTGAACCCGCTATAGGCCCTATTGCTGACAGAAGAAAAAACATTACATCAAAAGTTCTTACCAGGTTTGGCTAGAATATCCTCCAAAAGCCGCCGGCTAGCCTGGCAAGCAGCCGCCACTCGCCTTTGCACTGCGATGGCGCCAGGCGACGATGGCGGGCCATGGAGAGATGGCACTCGCGTTGCGCCATCGACATATGAATGCCGGTCAGCTACCGACACACCAGTCGCCCCCACTGACACTGACCGACGAGCCGGCTCTGGTCGTGTCACCTGGAAAGAGGATGAACTACGTTTTGAAACTTATAAGCTTAGCTTTTTAAAAGCGAAGGAGTGGAATTGATTACCCGCGTCTTCAACTCTAGAGCAAACGCTTATCTTTACAAGTATGTTTCATCTTCGCTTCATCTCTTTTCATCAGATGCACTGAGAATGCTCTCGTTGCTGTTACTAACATTGTAGTGCTATATGTGAGTATATTTAAATCAATCAACCTAAAACCTATTGTTCTTTACTTAAATCAAAACGATACCTATGTATAGGCAGTACTGTTCAATTTCGTTACAAGGAATGAAACACAGGAATACATTGTTTAATTTTAGATTAACACCAGCTCTGTTTACAATTCCATAAAACCATAACAACATGGAGTATGTATATAAAGTCTTAGCTTTCGTACTACTGTATATTTCACTCACACCCTACTCAAGCATGCAAATCGGGCTTCGCTGAATACTCGAATAGCTTGACCTGCATTTGACACCAGTGAACTAAACTATAGGCTAGAAACTTGGATGGCCGAGCCAGCTGTTGCAATAAAGGATTGTTAGGCAGACCCCAATGAAATTCTCAAGGATAAATTACAATGAAGAAAGTACTTCTAGGCTCTAGGAAACAGATTATAATTACATAGTTACTACTTCTCTGATGGAAAAGACGATCCCCAGCATATTGCCATGTAAAATCCTACAAACGGCAAATTTTGTAATTTATTTTAAGTTAATTTGTATACCTTTTTGGCAATAAAATTATCTTTATTGGTTTTTTCTAACGCCATTATAAAAAGATTTTATACGACTTTTAACTTTTTATATTAAAAAGCTTTATAGAAGTGATGATAAAATATGCACAATATCAGAATATCGCGAAGTAGCCTCGTGTCTACTACATGCCGCTGTATTGTAATATTTTATTTTTGATACACATCTGCCTGCTACGCCAGGGCTATCGGGTTCGGTTCCCGGCGGGAGTACAAGTTCGGAATGTGTTAAATATATCGGCACATGCGTTCCAAGTCTTCAAGCTTAGTGTGGCGGCACTAACCACGTTATACAATCTTGATTAATTTAAACGGGGATATATGGGCGCGTTACTTGCGTACTGTAAATTGGTAAAAAAAAAAAAATCCACAAAAAAATTTCGTTCTTTCATTTTTGCGTACATTTCGACATAAAGCTATTAAAAGATTTTAGCCACGTCGCTTTTATGAATGAAAATAAAAGCAAATAACACCCTCACTGCAGAATATCTAAGGCAACAAATCATTTTCACGAATCATGATATTTTCAACTGTAAAATTTACATGAAAATATTCAAGTACTATGACGTGCTGAATTTATTATTGAACCTGACTGATATGAAAAATGTGGAGGTATGAAAGTTAAAACAAAATCTGCTGCATAAACGATTAATTTTAATAAAACTTTGATGAACTTGTGAAATCTGCACTGATTCTCACTGACATTTTAACATATTTTTTGATCGAATGCTGATTCGATTACCACTAAATATACTCATAGGTCAACAACCACTAACTATGAATGAGATAATCATTATAGTTCAAAGGAGTCGTAATTGACTTGTTTATCTTGAAACGTTAATTTTCCTGTTTAGAGTCTAACACCTCGGGTTGCTTCGATATACAGAGAATCATAAGCAATGACTGATCTCAAAGTACAGGCGAGGGCAGTAAGCGTGACGAATCGTGCATTGAACTCGCACCGTGGGATTCCGTCATTGTCGATTTTCATCGTAACTGTACACTGCTGATAGAAAATTGCTTTGCGGTCAATAGGAATTGTACTGCTATCAGAGCGATGAGTAAACCACAAGTAAGTCACATTTACCGTGTGAAAGACGTGAATTGGGACAACAAGGCATGAGAGATTTCTGTCTCACAAAACTAATTACTGCGCTTTTCACATCGCGGTGCAGATAAACTGCAGGTGTCTAATCGAGTTCTTCGAAAGCCACAAAAAATCGATTTTGAAATCGACTGGCCCATAAATTGTACCGGCCGTAAACACCATCAGAAGTTTAAATTTAGATCGACGGAAGCATTAGCGTGCCCGTTGACAGCAACTCGAAGCAAGTAGCGCGGAAAACTCGCGCCATTTCCACTTTGATCAAATTAATCTGACGTCACTGACGCCATGTTTGATTCTTGATACGGAACGGAATCGAAGATTGCCAGTTTTAAAATTATTTTTGTTTATTTTACGGTCGGTCAGCTATTATGGCAATGATAAACCGTAGGATTGTATCTCGATGAAAATAAGCTAGCGTTTAACAGTTCAACTGTTGCCATGCGATATCGAGATAGGAAATAAACGTAAAAAACGTATTCCCTACGGAAGCAACTATCCGTCATACAACTGGGCTACTATTGGTATAATGATTATGACGTCTCAATAAGCCGGACATCAATCCTCAAGCAATATTAATTGCAGACACGCTCATTACTCATGCTAATTATTACAATTACATTGTCAGCTGCCCTGAAACGGGAAAAAACACGAAATCGAATAAAAAAGGAACAATTTTGCTACGTTAGCTACGAGTAGATTGTTGTGTAGACAACTTTTGTTATTTGTGGATTTAGTATCGGATATCAGAACTTGTTCGGCTTCTTGTGAACACAGCTTAAATACACATACAACTTTACAATTAGTGTAATTATATTTACAAATTAGTTGTACTATATAACAAATTAGAATTAAAAGTTCTATATAATTTGAATATATATGAAAATATCAGCCACTACTGACTTGTTTTACGAAATAAATACCCATTATAGATAACTTGTGTCTTATATACGGCCCCCAACAGCTTGATAAAATTAACCCCTCATATGTATGTATAGACCCCTTCATACTGTAATAATATAATTTTAAAATTAAACTACTATTATTCACTTTGGGACATAGCTTTACAATATTTTAAGTGATAGGTACATTTAATCCTACTATAATATTATAAATCCGAAAGTTTGTGTGTAAGTATGTTTGTTCCCTCTTCACGCTTTAACGGCTGAACGGATTTGGATGAAATTTGGAGTGTACATAGATTATACCTAGGATTAACACATAGGCTACTTTTTAACTTGATAATAACGGGCGAAGCCGCGGGGCACGGCTAGTGAGTTATAAAGCTATTAGCCTCGGACAGACGGACAAAATATGGAAGATCCGAGTTAACTTAAGAGATCTCACCTCGGTCGTGTCGTGACCGATAGATAATAAAATAATCCCAAAAAAAATACCTTTAACCTTATTCTTAGTCAAATAGGGGGACTTACACAACATAACAACAACGCATCATTCTCATCACTTGTATCATTATAATAAATAGCTAAGGTTATATTAATTAATAATACTTTTTTTAATATTAAGCCATTATTTATTAAGGCTACATTAGTATTGAGTACTAGGTTATAAGTAATTAACTCCGTTATTAATTAATTACTGTACTGGTAGCCACAGAGCATGCAAGTTTGAACGAAACAAAAACAAAGAATATCAAGTTAAATTTGTAAATAAATTCCATCATTAAAAGAGTAATGAGAATCCCTAGGACACTAATTATTGCACCAAATAACGTGAAAACGACACGAATAATTCTCCTCGCAGCTCATTAAGTGGCAAAGACTAATTCCACCCACAGGTTATTTTAGGAAAGGACAGAAAAGTTCCATATATAAACTTATGGACCGATCGAACTAACGCTCCGCGCAGACAGCGAGCTTTCTACAAGTACGTTCAGTTGGTCAGACCGCGGTCATCTTTTGAAACAGTTTCATATGTAGGCGTGACACTGTACATCATAAAATAAAATCTAAACGGCAACTATACAGACATTTATCAAACATTTATACGAAATTTTGAACGTAAATTTTAATATCTTTGACCTAGTCCCCCATCATAGAGTCAAAGGTTTAAATATCTTACTAATATTATAAATAAAAGATAAACCCGAGAATAAATAATAAAAACCGATGCTCCAAGACTCGTTTAATTTTAAATTAAGTTACGATATGCCCACAGATAAGAATTTCGGCTAAAACATAACTGTATAATTAATAACATAGAAAATGTTTCTTTTAGGCTCTATGCGCCGTTGAATCCAGATACTGAAATCTCTTTTTCGACCGCTGAACACGTAACGCTCTCTGTGTGCGCGGGCTCTACTATTGTGGTATTTACGGTGAATAAAATAATAGAAAATTAAATCGTTCTTAAATAACTAAT
The DNA here is from genome assembly GCA_948107665.1 of Lomographa bimaculata. Classification (NCBI taxonomy): domain Eukaryota; kingdom Metazoa; phylum Arthropoda; class Insecta; order Lepidoptera; family Geometridae; genus Lomographa; species Lomographa bimaculata. The sequence goes on along the minus strand of OX403600.1, from coordinate 8,370,047 downwards.
ACCATTTGAGGTGAGTAAACAAGAAAAAACTAACAAATTATATTAGGTTCTTTGAGAAAACGAATTAAGAGTTTTTATTTTTATGTGATTGGGTTTGTTGACCAACATAATATTGGGAAAATTTTATTTTGAGTTTAGGACTAGACATATCGGTGTACAAAACAATTATATAAAGTATTTGGTATTAAACTGACAACTGATAAGTATTACATAAGTGAGGTTTTACTAATTTATAAAGAGATTTAAGAGAAGAAAATAATTATTCAAAAAAAGGGGGAAGAAAAAACAATTTCTAGGATTTTAATTCAGCAAATCTAGAAATAAACCTACTCGGTATCAAACGAAAAACAAATACCACGAACAACCATGTAATAATAAATATTATGTTTGAGAGCCTGCGTATTCCAGGTCTAGTGTGTTTACCAGCTTCGATCACATCGTCACTTACCATCAGGTGAGATAGTGGTCAAACACTAGCCTGTCACAAATAAAAAAAAAAGATAGGAAAAATAAAATAAACATTAGCTCGATACAAGCAGCAATGATAAAATTAGTATAAGATGAGTATTAGCAACCAAAAGTGCCGCTGTACAGCTTTTATAGGATTAAATCAGTCTAATATAATAATTTAGATATCCAATACACAACTTTATGCAAGTAAATTTATTCCAAAGCCAAGCGAGAAATTAAACACCACAGTCAGTAGCCACATTACTTCTGAAGGATCGTAAAACAACCGAAATGTTTTTACACCTGGCTCATTCGAGCATTTCTTAGTAATTACCAGCAAGGTAAATGTACTTTTAATTATTCGCTCTTATAACAATAGGCATAAGGACTATGATGTGGGGAAAAGTTTTGGGGAGGACGAAAGTTTCGGGTGTCGCTAGTGTGAAGTTAATGTCCCGAAAAGTATGTCACTATAAACAGCGATATAAATGTGGTTATGGATTATAGAAGCTATATAACTATCGTATAGAAGATTTAATAAAGGATAAATTGAATCCTAATTGTACGACGTTTAGAACGAATTTCAAAAAGCAGATTCTTAATTCCATTGAATGTTAATTTTCATATTAGTTTAGTTTAGTCTCTAGTTGGGCCGATACAAAAATTTAATAAGATCGTTTAAAAACTTCGGTCGTTTTTTGATAATTTATTAATTATATTTTGTTATTGTCAGACGATATACAAAAAAAATATGTGACATATTTTGTTTTTAAAGGAAACAAGCAAGTCCATCACTTTATTAAACAGAGTCGTGTCTCTTAGAGAATTTTCTGGTCCCCGAAATGGCTTAACGAATGTTGTCTTATGACTAACAATCCGGACCGGCAGCTAAACGTGCCTTCTAAAGCATGGTAACACTCAGTCCAAAATCTCACAGAACGGCCATCTATCCAAGCTTAGATCGTACTGAACGTTGCGTAACTTTGATCTTTTATCAGGCATTATTTTTCTTATACCAAATGCACATTATGTGGTGACAGTCACATTAATCTTTGAGTAAATTAATATTTTTTCTTTTCATAATAATAAAAATATTTTTTGATACCAAAATATTTCTACACTACACCTTCTAGTCCAGTCGGTAACATTCCGGGTTTATATAAATAGGAAATCGGTTCTAAAGTTTAAACACAAAAATAGCTGCCAGATTCTAGTAGCTGGTTTTATTCACAATAGCTATTTTTGTACCAAGAATAAAGTTAATGCGGAGCGGAACTGTGAACCGTAAAATGACTACGTCGACGTAAATGCATAGGTTTGCTATATAGCGCGGGCACCGGTTTCGACTCCCGGCGGGAACACATATTTCTATCCATTATACATTTGGAATTATGGACATTTGTAACAAAAAAATGCTTTTTATAATGAATAGACTGAGGAGCCCACTGCACGTTTTCTCATAAAATTTATTAATAAAACCAATGCAAAAGCAATTTTTTTTTATAATCGCAATTTGTTACCCTTAGTCCACCCAGATAGTTCACCTGTATGGACTATCATGGGTACATACTTCTTATTTACAGGTCTGTATCAAGGGGCTGTGAATGTGTAAGTTTTTGTCTTAGGTACTTTGATGTCATACAAAATTGTTGTTTCTCAACATGTTTTTTTTATTCGAGGAAGAAAAAAAAATATTTCGCTCCGCACTTGGCGCCTGTAATATTTCCATTTATATCATTTTAGTTAACATATCTGACTTTGGGCTATAGCTTTACATATTCTCTGAGAATTTGAAGTTATTCGCTTGTATGGTTCAGATGCTAAATACCTCTGAAAGACTAACGGACGGACAAAGTACTGAACCACCTAAATCGACTTAGATCTCTCTTCGCTCGATTAATATTATTTAGATTATACATTGTATATATATCTAAATAATTGACCTTGGACAGTACTGTCGCCAAAAAAAGAGAAATAAAGTGTCACATTCCTAATCATATTAACACATCCAGACGACTAGACTTAGGCGAATCAAGGACACCAGACGAACAGCCCACATTACTTTGATAGACTGTTAATGTAATTTTCTTCTAAGCCAAAGTTAAGAGGTCAGTAATAAATTTACATCACCATACTTTATTGCGAAGGTGATAAGGTCAAATTGGATTTTGTAAACACATAACGGATTTTGTAAAGCAGCGCTCAGGCGGCATGGTGAGCTCAAAGTGAATTGAATATTAAGTTTATATAAAGTAGAAGTAGAATTCCGAGTCAAATTCTGCCGTTCTTCGCTCGTCCTCTGCCCGTGCGATGCTGGTTCGCTCGTAGTATTCTATGCCTTTACTACATATATAATAGGTTCATTTCAACTCTATACTTGCAGCGTCCATCCTTACATTTCCTATCGTAATGTGATAGTCCTTTACTGTAAAAGTTTCTTGAAGCAAATTCATTAACTAATTATTGATTAATCTAATTCTGAAGACATACTTCGCGATAAATGTCAAACTGGTATTATACATTTTCAGTTTTCTCCCCATGGAAGACTCGTGTTTATGGTAGTGGTTGTGATTGTGTGTTCGATGTGAATGTTTCCGGATCCTATGATACAAGTCCTTGAACTTAGTGTGGAGTTGTGAGTGTAAAAAATAATGAACCCTATTATTCGATTTATTATCCTAAAGTCATCAAAAAATACGTACGCTTATTTATAAGTGATGTTAGAATGTTAACCTAGTTTTGCTGCTGACTGTACCGAGGAAGGCAGATACTGTAATGACTGTTGACTCTACAACATTTAAACTAGGAACAATGCAAATATGACGTCATACTGCATTTCATTTAGCAAATGGCGCTTCCATTTTAGTTATTGTAAAGTTGCGAGTTGCAACCTCGTTCGTTGTATACGCATTATATTAAACTTGCTAAAAATATTGGGAGTGTTACAAACTGGCGGTGTTACAAACATTGTGATGCTTTGTTATAATATAAGTGTTAATTTGTATCTAGATTAATTTATATTTTTAATTGAGTCTCGTTTTTATTTGTTCTTTATTTAACTCATTCTCATTTTAAAGTTTTTACGATTTTTAATTTTACATATATGTAAAGTACGTAGTATGTACATATATGACATTAACTTATTATAAGTACATGTTTATTTATTAAATTCAACCACCATTACCACAAAAAATATAAGAGACAGTTCTAGGTTATATACGACTAATATACTAAACCTTTCCAAAAATGGGTGTTCCAATCCAAATCGTATCATAATGTATTTGAAAACTTTTACTCGAATTCTACTTATAGTGAATATATTAAAAATTATATCATGTATGTATGTTTCTACATACATATCTAAGACAAAAAAAAACGAAAGGACTTTTTTTTCGCAATTTTTGATACATATCCAAAACAATTCTCTTGAGAAACTGAAACTCCATAGAAACCGTGCCTGACAAAATCAAACAAGGTGCGACAAGGAGTCGATTTCTAAAAACGCTGACGCGGTTTTTTCCGTATAGAGACACAAAAAGCAACGGCTCTTCACCTTTATATTTGCTGTTCACAGCAATATTTAGCAAAACTCGACATCCGATCCGACAAATACCCGTAGAATAACGTACACAACGAGCCATACAATTATACACATTTAAATTTTTCTGATTATTTCGGCATTTCCATTTTCCTTTTCGTCTAAAGAGAATTGGATGATATGAAAACAAGGTCGAAAACGGATAGTCGAAAGAAAATTCAGCTTCATGATATAAAATCTGAGTTGCCAATCGAAGAGCGTCAATTATGCCATAATTTTGTAAAACAGTAACTTTTGTCACACTAACAGAACTAAGACTTTCGTCTGTCCAGGTCTTTCAATAGTACAGGTGTCCTGCATTTATATCATCCTACTAAATTATGTTTTGACGAAAGATAATTTTGGTAGAGACTCAACCAAGGCGCATCAAATCCTACAAACAAAGATGGTTAAGGATCACTTTGTTCATGTGAATATACAAATTGGAATAATTTTGCCTGTATTTAGATATCAATCAGGTGAATAAAGTAGTTTAATTTATTCAAGAAAGGCAAGTCGATAAAATGCCAAAAAAGTCCAAGATCTATTATTTTTCGGGCGGTCATTGTACCCGTAGAACTACCAGACCGGGTGTCGCACCGCCATCCCCAATCATTGGGCTCTGATCGAAAACAAATTGCGACAGTCTCGTCATAAAGATAGAACTAGCGTGCTATAACACAACTACTCAATAAATCACTATCATATTTTGACAGCTTTGCTAGCCGGTAATCAATGACGTTTACGGTAGCGGTTTGAGTCACGTCATATTAGGAGTACTGAGACTTACTAGGTATTAAATTAATCAACCAATCCCACCCAGATTGAAGAAACAAAACGTCACTATCATATTTTGATAGCTTTGCTAGCCGGTAATCAATGACGTTTACGGTAAGCGGTTTGAGTCACGTCATATTAGGAGTACTGAGACTTACTAGGTATTAAATTAATCAACCAATCCCACCCAGATTGAAGAAACAAAACGTCACTATCATATTTTGATAGCTTTGCTAGCCGGTAATCAATGACGTTTACGGTAAGCGGTTTGAGTCACGTCATATTAGGAGTACTGAGACTTACTAGGTATTAAATTAATCAACCAATCCCACCCAGATAGAAGAAACAAAACGTCACTATCAACATTTTGACAGCTTTGCTAGCCGGTAATCAATGACGTTTACGGTAAGCGGCTTAAGTCACGTCATATTAGGAAAACTAGGACTTACTAGGTATTTAATTACCCACCAATCCCACCGAGATAGAAGAAAAAAAAACGTACCTGACGATGTAGAGCTCATCATGTAAATAAAATAAAATTCGTACAAAGTTTCACGCAAATAATACCTCAAAACATACTATCAAAAATTGAGATGATAGATATGGACACCTACAACATAAACAAAACAAAATACTAATGGTATTAAATTCACTGACACAACGCAATGGTCGCAATGACAAAATCGAATTTACTACCCTATATACCTACAATGTTACCTAAAAATAATAATACAGTAATATGATGTTGAAAATGTATTTTCAGTGACGTAGGTTCAACTAATGACAATTCCGTGTAACTATTATGACCCTCTACTAAACACGTGTAGCCGTTCAACAAAATTATCTAACTACAAATAATACGATAAAAGATAAGCTTAACATTCATTACGCTGCACTCCGGTAGATTAAATAAAAATCTATACTTATATATTCACAGAAAACTGGTAATACAGCCGTACAAATTACAGCCGATTACTTAACTTCTGAATATTCAGATAATTACGTTGATTGGCAGACACGAAACTATTACGAGAATTCAATGACCGAAGACGTTGGTAATAAATTATACTAATTCATCAATCAATTCCCATCGCCATTGAAACTATTTGACAGTTTTGACACTGGCACAAACGAAATTTGCGAAGCCAAACAAAACTAAAGAAACGCGGCAACGTCAGCATAGAAATTGATATACGAAAATGGAATATGAATTCGCGCCTCAAATATCATAATTTATTTTTAAATTCAGCACACATCTCGCATGCAGCCAGTGAAACGTGTTTATTTTTTCGCAAACTAGAATTTTCATGCCGTGTTATCGAGCTAGATCCGGGCTTTCTCATGTTCATTAAACAACAAGGGGTGTCTACGTTTCCATTGTTCGCAGCCAGATACTAACGATATTGCTGTGCCATTTACTCGCCTCACAGATAAAGGGCGCTTCACACGACTTGCGGTATCAGATGGAAGGCGTTATTTCTACGTGATACACTGACAAGTCTTGACTGGCACTCCCCTAAAGTTAAAGCGTTGCATTGTGTAACACACAAGTTTTGCTCGAGTAACTCCAGAACTGGATCTTTTATTGAGTTGTCGGTTCCGTGAAATTTAGAAGTCACGTGAAACAATACAGACCCTCATCAAATAAGACGTTACCATTGAATGGCGACCCTTTTTACGTTAGATACATGATTTAGATAAGTTCACATAATTTGGCGCGTCTCGGTCGATGTTATCTTGGCGGCAATTTTGTTAGAGCGTAACTCATTAGGGATCTTACGTCTTCATTTTATTTGTATGTAGGCGGGTAATAGCTTTGGAACCGTTGATGTGTAACTTTTTTTTTGTACTAAGGAGATACTAAATACTTGACAAAACTTTATTGAGCTCTCGAGTCACAGAGTAAGTATGGTACGACAGGTCAATTTAAATGTAGTTAAACTGCACGGTGCTCCATGAAATTGCTTCTGGTAGATCAGTAAAGACATAAAAAGAAATGAGGCCGCTACTCGGCTTTGTTGTTGCGAAATAGGATAATAAACTAAAGGAGATAATTCTACAGTCAGCCAGGTTTTTTACAGTCGGAGAAAATTATAAAAGCGCGGTACTAACTTATCCGAATGCAGATGTTTGGAAAAAAAATACACCGAATAAAATAAGTGATATAATTAATTAATTTACCACTAGTATTATGATTTCGTGTATAGTTATTATTATGATTTCGTGTGATGTGAAAGAACTCTACATTCAACATACTAATGTTCAAATGTAGCGGTTCTTTAACTGTTATAGCGTTTTTTACATAAAAGATAATATTTATAATGTATGCCTGTTTAAACCTTTATAATGGGTATGAGGGCGCACACAAAATTTCCTTGAGCCCTGTTGAGAAATCGCGTTTATCGGACCGTTAAATGACCGTTGCAATCTTTAATAAGATTTTTTTGGTAAACTCCAGTAATAAGCGGTTTGTTTACAGACATCTTTGATTGTCTATTTTTTTATGTACTTTGCAAGTGTTATATTTATATACGTCGCGGGCGATCGCATACATTTTATCTCTAACAAGAGAGGAGTACTACATAATAATATAGTACCTCGGATGGTAAATGTCACGAATGCTTGTTTTTACACCTTTATCAAAATTCGTCAATTAATAGGAAACATAATATAAACGTCAAAGCTTTTACACACAGATCCACAGTAATTCGTCCTATATTGAATCAAACCCAGTACCCACAGCGTAGAAGGCAGATTTTACCAAGTAAGCATGGTTCAAAATAATTACTGGTTTTTACGCGATTTTTCCGTCTAAAAATAGTTTATAAAAATTAATAATAGCAGTGGTATTATAACCCAACTATTTCAAAACCTAGTTCATTGTATTGAATGAAAACACGGCGTTACTTAAACGACCATGTAACAAATCACAACGATAACTAGTTATTATTTTTGATAAACACGGCAAGACAAACGAATTCTATTGTGTTATATTCAAAGTACCTAATAACGGTAATAACGTGTTTCTTTCAAATAGGCTATTCTAGTTGTATAAAGAGGCTATTGTTTTAAAAAAGCGGCAAAGAAATATGTTCTATTCTACCTCAAAAACATTTATCTTTGATCAAGAAGTACACATTTTGGTTGTTATATGCTTTCAAAGTGTTTGAAATAAGGAAACATTCAGCACAGATTTCTTGTTAGTATTTTTCCTCTTTAATTTCTTTCAACAACGCCTTTGAATTTATATGACACTAGCCGTGCCCCGCGGCGAGGTAGAGGTCTAACTTAAAATAAGACAAACTCAAACCTCTTTACCAAACAACTTGTTAGTTCAATTACTTCGAATTTTAAACACGCGATCCCGCCATTTCTATAGAGCCATTCAGCGGTTATTCTCGCAGTCTGATACTAAAGAGTGACGCAATTGCGTACCTAGAATGCGCTTGTTATTTTCGCATTGTGCAATGTTGTGCGTGAATAAGACGTAAACGTGCAATTGGTTACGGTTGTTCTTATTGATAGGCACTTTAAATAAATGACCTTGCTTGTGATATCATTACCTAAACATAAAAAAAGATCTCGTTCTCATAGCCTAAGTGTCGTGCCTAAGCTCTACAAAGATTTAGATGAGCGTGGCGTGAAAGGAACTTTAATATATTATCATCGCACGCTACGTTCATTTAAATCCTTGTAGATCTGCAATTACTGATTGTAATTCACAGCAAAGAAAACAAAAACACCAAAGACAATTTTTCATTGTTTTCATAATGAAAATTGTTTGACATGACGCATGCCATTCATAAGGATTGTAGATTATTATTATCTTTAATCCACGCGTTTATTACAGGACTGAAGCTTTGAATTTAGGCTGATAATGGCATTCAGAAGCGCGGTGCATGCGAAATTAGCACTGCAGCATTTTTGTTCAGCACAATGATGCAATCTGAGAGCTCAGCTTTGTGAGACTCGTTTGCGATTGTGAGCTTTATGAATAAAGGCAGATTCGAATAGACGTGCATGTAGTGAAGTAGCTCATTACGTGACATAAGCTTTGATATTACATTTGAAACGAATATACTCATACAAACATTCATTTGCAAAAGCATTCATAGTAAATTGTAAAAATAATAAAAAACTGACGATTAAATTACAACTTTGGAATTGGAACACATCGGATCCGTGTTAGAAATTCGAATTCCGTTAAATTGATACAGAAGGCCAACTCAAATTTAATCATCACGTTTCGTCTCAATTTAAAATTTAAATACTTTTGAAAATGGAATCCCACACGTTAAAGCAAGCCGAAAAGAATAAAGAAACAAACGCAGCGCACACATTTAAAAAAGGAAAGTATTGCCAGTGACGCATAAATAACCTATTCTGTTATGTTCATCGCAGCCTTGCGAGCTATTAACAGGTTGTCCACGATAAGTACAGTTACGTGACATACATTAATGTAACCGAAACTGTGTTTTGACTCGATGTAGCTGTGAATTTTCGTAAACAAATGTCGAATTAAGAGCTCAATGAGGTATAGTTTAATATGAAAGAACTTTATGTGTGTTATCTACACAAAGGAGATGTTTCAAAATTGAAGGAGCCTGGGCCAGCACCATGTACCATATACATACATATAGCTATACAATATAGTAATTGTTTTTGAATGTTTATTTTCTTTATTGTAAACAACATATCAATTCTAAAATATTTGGGTTTCGTTATAATTATAATATGTAGGACTACAGAATATGTTACTCAATTGAAACTCAGAAAAGAGTGACATTCAGTATCTTCTTGTCATGACTGCCCCAAAAATAGGGTCACATATTTAAAAATAATAATTTGAGGGTACAGCTGTAATCTTCTGCAGATTAATTTATTTGTATTTTTAAGAAAATGCAATATTTTTAGGCCTATTCTTCTATGTATGGTACCTACATAGTGCTGGCCCAAAATGAAACATCTACTTACACAACTATTACTACCTAGTACTATTATTTTATTCTGAATCACGGGTGTTTATTACGTGAAATGTATAATCATTTCATTTAATGTAATGTTTATCTTTTAAGTTATTGAATTATTCATGAAGAACAGTGCCGCAGCGTAATTTAAATATAGCCGTATGTGAGAATCTTCTTGCTTCAGTTACGCCAACGTAACAAAAACAATGCAAGTCACAGGCTAAGTAAACCATTCTAGTAACATTATGCGAACGGAACAGGATGCGTCGAGAGAAAGTGCGCGTAAGAAATGATGCGGCAGAATTCGTCGGGTAAAACATGGCAGTACATGCACGATTAGGAAATTATAAGCTGGTAGGAACCATAGACAAGCAAATGCGTACACCATTGTTGTCGCTGAAAGCATTACGTGAACTGAACTGTTTAAGCGACGTGCGTGAATAAGCTGTTCTAAATTCGAAAATGTGACGGATAAGCAGGGAAAATTCAATTGCAGAACGTTGCTTGTCTCTAATCCGTTCCTAATTTGAAAACATATACGATGAAGTAAACATTCATTTTTCTTAGCATTACGTCCTACGGCGTTTTGCCAGTTTCAATTAAGTAACGGTTTTTTGACAAGCGTGAAAAGCGTTGCAAATGGAAAGGGCAAACAAACGAAATGGTAGCAAATCAGTCAATGAGATGGTTTCTAAAAGCGGCGCCAATTTTATACAGAAATGTAAATTTTCGGTTTAAGAATGTTCTAGTAGGTACTTTTTATTAGAAGATATATTTTCTTTGTTAACGATGAGATCCTTACAATTATATAAATTAGGGAGACGTCATTGGACACCGAATAATGATCAGGGACAATTAGGGAGGAAAACGAAACAAAAATATCCAATATTTCCTAATTGGTGTCCGGAGAAAGAAATTTGACTAGGGCTATAAGTACGAACGTTGAAATCGCCGTTATATAGTCAATAAGAACAAAAAGGTATATTTTTTGTTTTTATTCGTACTATTTCTCTTTGTTTATACTGCATTAGCAACATGGTAAAATATGTTGAAATTGCATCACACTATATCATTTATATACGTTACATGACATTAATTCTCAAACCATATCAACAATTTTGATAAATGACGCCAAAATTTGTCGACGCGCCAATCGATTTTAAAACCTATAAAAAAGTTATATCCCACCTAAAAGTTATCGTTCCACAAGGATCCAATTTATACCAGAAAAATCCTGTGGTCAGTTCCAAACAAGTCGGGCGTGGATCTATCCATCCTGTGAATTGTCTAAAACCAATCTAACGCCTGGGTACCACTACTGCGGACTACGGAATGAAAAAAAAGGTTCTATTATGTTAGGTACGCGTTCGCCTGAGCTGTATTTCCTGGATTCAGGTTTGGAATGCATTCTTTAAAAATAAAATAGCACTTTATTTCCTCGCACAGTTAGGTACGTGACGATGGCATTTTGGCACGGTTCGGTTTGGGTATTCTTCGGAAAATGAAAAACGAAAATAAAAACCATTTGTATACTAAGAAAAATAATGTTTTTTTATCTATCTATATATAGTTATAGCATTACATCTATTTAATATTCTTATTTTAAAAATAGTGCATGGGTAATTCAAAATAGTACAACGCACGCTTGGGTAGACTGATTCCTTATGTCAGTTTCCGCATTATTGATATCAATGATCTATCAACGTCTATGACGTTAGACTCTACTGTCGTAGTGGTCGCGTTTAAAATTGCCCAAACCAGATCGAATTTTGATATATTTATTTTGATATTAATGTTTTTATAGAATACATATATTTTAACCAACAAATTATTAATTAAAAAAAATAATCAGTTTTACTATTTGCATCCTGTGGATTAAAACACCCTTTAATTGATTTTTTAATACTAATGATAACAATATGACATAAACTTTAAAAGAGACACCACTACCGTAGATTTGTAAATCAGGTACCTATCTTATGATTATTTTTCTATAGGTATTATATAACATAGCTGCATTTTTCATTAGTCAATAAATCATAATAACAGTAGCCATACATAAAAATTTACCAAATCCACCATACAAATCAAATTACCCACCACATGAGAAAAAGTTTTCGAACAAAGCTAGTGTGAAAATTGGCTCCATTTAAAAACCGAATGCATGTAAATTTTATGAACCGTACCTAATGAACATCCTACAATTTCTCTTTTCGCTGTATGATTTTGTGTTTTCGGAGTTCAACGTTTCTTTATAAATTTCATTCCGATCGTTTGCGTATAGTTCATTAAGTAGTCTGTGATGTAGATAAGAATTGGAAGTAAGGAAATTAGTCGTCTGTGGCAGTGTGTGATTGTATGTGTGTACTACTTACATTTTTGTATAGTTTTGTTGTGTTGACCTACTTGAATTGAAACTTACTGAAGTAATATTTTTGAGAATGAGTAAATGAGATTTTTTTATAACATGTTGGTTACCTAAAGGAAGAGGAAAAAATCATAAATAGTTTGTAAAAAATATATTTATACATAGCATCTGCACACTAAAATAACTTGTGAAGCGAGTGTCGCAGACATTCATATCACACACACACATAAAAACTAGACGCACAATATGTGATACCATTCTGTTTAGCACAGCGCGTAACTTAGTTTAAGTGTGATAGACATAGATTTATCTAGACGTAGCGTGTAAGAAGAATTTGAACTCTATCTTAGCGTGCGACGTTTATGTGTCTCATAGAGAGAGAAATTGTGCTCGTGAAATTGTATCATACTTTTAAATACACAATTTATTTCTTAGCAGGTTAATTGTGGTCGCTGAATTTTCTCCTGAAGACGAAATTTCGGCCGGAAATCGAACCTAGGACAAGAAAGCCACCAACGCCAATGCAGTCGTCAGATAAAGAATAGTATAGTGCCATTGGAAACTTTTTAAAAGTACTCATGAATAAACAGTTTGTTCGCGACAGTTCATCTAAGCTCATCTACATCAGATTGCTTCAGGCGAGGTGGTCGAGTCTCTAGCAGATATCAGGAATCGTATTGCGATCTGATATAGGTCACAGTACATAATAGCTGGTCAGTACATAAAATTGATAATTTTAGTCTAGTTTGAAAGTAAAGTGGCCGAGTTGAAATCGCCTGTTGGCAGTGACTGTACATAATATTATAGTAACTTTTATAGTTTGGGACATTTATATTTTTTTAAATTCAACATAGACAAACGTTTGATCTCGCCTGATGGTAAGCGAAGATGCGATCGACGATGGAGCACCTTTGCTAAGAATATGCCTATTCACTCGCGACTTAAAGACTCTCATATTGTATTTAACGGGAAACACAAACTCAGGCAAGAAGTTCCTTATATAGGTGTCGGTTATGAGAGAGAGAGACTCGCCACTATGCGATGATGTCCTAAACATACATTTTCTGGCTCATACCGAATATCTAGAATCGGCATGTGTATACATTTCTTCTACAAGGATTTATATTAGTGTAATGTGTAGTGTAATGAGAATCTGAATTCTCACTTTACTCTCTATGCACGCCATGTTAAGTTAAATTATTTCAAAACAACCTTAACGTTTGACTATAAGACTTTTTAACTTTTTAGTATAAAGTCTAGTCTAGTTTAGTAAAGTACAATATATTGGCAATGCTTATCATGAACACATGAATTAGTGATGAGTAAAAGTTCTGCCCTTCGAACGCAATATGCGACAGAACACCAAACTTCGTGTCCATTCCAAAACCCGAAATAGAGTTAGTTCTATGCTAACATCACCTGCCTATCTGCGTAAAGGTTAACTACTGTTCTCCACGGGTCGTGAGAACTAAGTGAACTTAGATCTACAATGGATTCAATCAGACGCTTGATTCATTATGCGGGTGTTTTGCTTCGCGTTGAGCCAGTAACGGTGCTATTTGATTTTAGGGTTTGTTCTGCTCGATGATCAATTAGGTTGCAATGCTGTTTTATTAACCCTTTAAGTACCGGAAGCTTGAATTTTCTATAAAAATTACCCAAAGCTTTTCCGCTTAAGGGGTCTGTGTTGTTACTTGTCAAAATTAATGACCAATTTGCATCCGTAGGGGAAGATTAACCAAAGCTATTCTACCAGATGGCTCTGTGTTGTTACTTGTCAAATGAATAGGGGATGATTAGCCAAAGCTTTTCCGCCAAAAAGCTCTGTAATGTTACTTGTCAAATGAATCGGGGAAGATTAGCCAAAGCTTTTCCGTCAAAGGGCTCTGTGTTATTACTTGTCAAATTAATTGGGGAAGATTAGCCAAATCTTTTCTGCCAAAAGGTTCTATATTGTTACTTATCAAATGAATAGGGGAAGATTAGCAAAAGCTTTTCCATCAGAGGGCTCTGTGTTGTTACTTGTCAAATGAAGAGGGCAAGATTAGCCAAAGCTTTCCGCCAGAGGGCTCTGTGTTGTTACTTGTCAAATGAATGGAGGAAGATTATTCATTACATTAAGCTTTGTACATTTATAATAATTTTCGGTTACAATTAATTAAGTTTTTAGTTTAATTTAGTCCTGTTTTACAGTAGTAAAAAAGAGTATATATTTCTAGCTACACCGTAATATACAGTAGATATTTCAAGCTGACACCTATACAAAGCGCCGCTGTACACTGATAAAAAGCTCTACCAACAATCACAGCAGCATCAACATTGTGTCTAGCCTATTTTATCGAAACACAAAGCTTTCCATTATGTAACCGTCTAAAAAGCAAAGCCTGGCGGCGACTGATATCCCACTTAAACTTCCAGACTGAGGTTTCAGACGAGTGAAGTTTTCCAGGAGTTGTTCCATTGGCAGTTTTGACAGGACCGATAGGTTGAGTAAGGTCCAATGGATATCGTTTTGGAAAAGAATGAGTGAGTGGTTAATAGTGATTCACAATTTTATGATTTCATACTAAGAGACCCGCATTAAGTGCAAAGAATTGTATCGCGAATTCTAGAAACATTCCCTGTACAGAATATTTTTTTTTTAGTTTTAATTGATTATTAGATCGTCAAGGTTTATTGAAGTTAAAATTAGCTCATTGAATGAATCAAGCACAATTACATCAAATTAACAAACTTTTCATTTGTGAGTCCTGCAATCATCGAGTAATCAAAAAAACAGTCAAACATCAGTATTACAAAACCGCATAAAACCTCTTTGTCATCAAAAAGTCTAGCTAACGACTAGCTCGCAGGTAAGCGGAAGTTATTAGTGAGGTCTTTGACCCCGCCCGCCTATGACGCCGCCCGCCCAACAGTCGATCGTGTAATAGCTTTTTCGTAATTCAACGTTTTATATTGACGTTTTATAGTGCTATAAAATTTTGATGATGTGTGAAAGAAAACACCTTAATTGGATATAGGTTAGTAACAAACGTTCGGTAAAAAGCAGGCAAAAGGTACAATTGCGTAATTATAAAATATCAAATATTGCATGCTGGTGCAGGTGTTATTTTAATATAAAAATATCGTCGCATGGGCCCAAAGAAGCACTTATGAAAGTTGATTAACTCTATCGCCAGATTCGCAAAATTCTCTAGAAGAACCTGGCAAGAAACTGGACGGTGTATTTTTTCAAACATTCATAAAGATATACATTTTTTCAGTATATTTCATCTTAACTACATGCGTATTATTTTCTCTGATTGGCAAGCGGTTAATCACTATCTCGCCTGATGATAAGTTATGTAGTCGATGATGGTATACCTATACGCTAAACATAGAAATACTGGCTTTCAAGGGTTTATAAGTTAACTAGCCGTGCCCCGTGGCTTTGTCCACGTTAATTAATTCATTAAGTTAATTTATGTGTTATTCCGGAACCTAAACTCTACATTCAAAATTTCATTAAAATCGGTTGATTCGTTACGGAAATACGTGGTAACAAACATTCACACACACACAAACTTTCGCATTTATAATATTAGTAGGATATGTGGTTAACAATTTTAAATTTGAATTATAAAAAAAATTATCAACAGTTAACTTTGATTGGCTATATATATACACAGTAATTAATAGCTCGAAACTTGCTAAACTAAACGACTATAAACCATTTAGATTGTAAACTCTGGTAAGTGGCACCTTAGGCAGGGACACACCGGATTGATTTGTTTACTAGTAGCGTTTACGTATATCGCGAAAGTTAGTTACTCGATACCTAATACATTAAAAAATAATTAAAACATCTTACAATCATAAGTATATATTTAACGATATCGCACTAAAATTTTAAATAGAAATGGGTATGTATGTCTTTTATATATATGTATATAATAACCATGTTCGTGGTATGCATTCGTGGCATGTTCGTTTTTTAACTCAGATTGAAATTGATATTAATACACAAAGGTTTTATATTTGTGCCGTTTGGGGTTGAAACGCTAGGCCCATGGGGACCGGGTGCTTTAGAAATTTTCAAAGATTTGTCTAAGAGACTGATTGATTCGGCACATGACCAAAATGCTGGTTTGTATTTGGGGCAGAGGATAAGCCTTGCCATACAGCGTGGTAATGCAGCAAGCATTTTGGGAACTTTGCCGAACATTAAAGATCGTCTAAACCATCTTTAACATTTCTTTTTATAATTTGTATCTTACTTCACTTAATTTAGCTATATTTATGAATTATTTTGATTTTTGTATATAGTAATATATATAGTACATAGTCATACTTTTTATCTCGAAAAGCTGCTGCACTGGGCAAATCAGCGTTCATGCGTTCACAATTAAAACTGCAGACTAAGTTCGAGCCTATGCTTAGCAGTAGGCATTTACAAATTGATAATGATGATGAGTTATTTATTCCGTTCATTAATTATTACGGTTATACACCAATGTAAATAACTAAATTAAGTACATACAGAACAAAAAAAGTTAATTTTGTTTTACGCTGGATTTACAATATAAAAAATAAAGTAAAATAAAACTCAATCATCATATTAATGTCCAATTAAAAATTAAAATATTTAGCACTAAGAACTTGCTTCCCAACAAAATTAAAAGTTCCATAAAATTTGTTATTTATTCAGTAACTGAAACCACTGTTCCCTACCTACGTCTACATTAATAACATCACAGATGAGATACCGTAGCCTAAGCTTGAGCGTTTAGCCAAGGATCATCGTGTAATTAGCCTTACGGAAGAACCGGCATCATCTCAACTCGAGTACACTGTATTACTGGGGAGGATATGGGAGTGTGTTTGATACGAGTCTAATTTGCCCTTAATTTAGGGGGCAAGTTAAGGTACGTACAGGAAATAAATTGTAGTCGATATTTAAATAACTATTTGGCTATGGTATGCTGTGTTCAAATTATTTCAAGTAAAAATCAATTCTTCAAAATACATTGAGATACTTAATAATAAGTTAAATATGTAATAAAATAAAATTTCATACAATTTTGAAGGTTTTTTGTATGAAGAAATACCAACTTGAAAGTATTTTTTTTTAATGTTAGGTTAACCGACAGATTTATAGATAGTAAACTAGTAGGTAGTAAACTACAATTGTCATCATCATCCTATTAGTGCAACGCAAAATGAACTCAGTTGTAAAAATATCTGGCATGGTTTTTTATCACCGACTGCTGACGTCTACCTTCCCCGAGAGTTTTTGTCAATCACCAGAGCTTCGTCCAGATCAGCAGGGGTGCCACGTGCAAAAAGCAACTAAGTGTCATGCTTGTGCCGACCCTATCTGGAAGAGATGGGTGATTATTTGTAGCATGCAAACTAAGGCCTCCAGAAGTGCTCTATATCGTGTAATAATTGACGACGTTATCGAGCACTTGAGATTCGCTTCAAGCATCAAGCGAGCGAAACTCCGGCGAAGCAGCCAAGCGAACTTCGAGCTCCAAACTCTAATTTTAAACTAGAAATGAACGCGATAGGCAAACCTAAAAGTTTCATAATAACTTGAGTTATGGAAGCTTTATTTAATTTCATCGAAAATTGCAGGAGCGTTATAGTTTTTGCGTGAGTTGCATTTTGCTTTATGACTTGTTTTTTCACTCGAATATTATTAGAAAATATTTAAATGCTATCATGCAGATTCATTACTATTGCTGCTATAAAAAAGCTCTTGTTAATTATGTACTGCTAAACAGTGTCGATTTATATTTTTATTTTGCTAGACTAGGTTTATTCCACTAACTCGCCTGATAGTAAGTAATGATATGTCAGTATATTAAGTTTAACATAGGGAAAAATACCTTTACACCAAATTAAGGCTGTACAGAGAGTACTCATTTCGTTGAGGCTGCTTAAAGTATATTGAGCGCCACCGCCTGGGGCCGGAAAAGAAATTCTTCTCCCAAATTTTCACGTAACACATATATTAACCGTTGTAAGCAAACGTCTCAGTAACCGCACATGCTATAAATAAACGCCAGTCCCTTCTAAGCCTTTCTTCATTAGGCGACGCGAAATGGTGCGTAACCTGAGGCGTAACAAATGAAAGCTCTAATTTCCCCCAAATTACTCAAATGGCTTGGTAGTGGTGCTGCTAAAAGCCTTGGATTTGCATGACTAGTTAGGTCAGACCATTACACTCGTAGTGTGGAACTTTATGAGCCTTTATGTTTGCTTAGAGATCTGTAGAACAGTGATTAATCTTTTGAGACGTATTCGACTATTACCAAAAGGCTTTTTGGACGCAAAGGCTAAGTCACAGTATGACCTTTCAGACCCAACTAGTTACTAGTCACAGGGCATTATAATTAAGTAATCAAAAACGGACCCAAGATATAACCGTCAGCTTTTAATTTCATGCTAGAAAGAGATTAGATCTAACAGCTCATGCCAAATATGTCTCCATACCATCAATTTTTAACATTTACATCTCAGAACTATAAAAGGACGACTTAAAATATTTTTATACGTATTTAATACAACATTTTGAGCCATAAATTTTATTAAACGTCAAATAATTTTTTATTATTATACATTCAAAAACTAATCAACATCCTTATTATATGGCTACCGGAACTCATGATAAATCGTCATAACTCTGAAGAAATGATCCCAGATTTTTAGAACATTAATTACTGCCAAGTCTGGGTAATGCGGGCTAGTTGACCTGTGACATTACAGTTTTTGGAAAGCTCTATCGAGGCTAGTGGAACGGGCAATGTTGGCTTTATAATGTCGTCGTAAAGGCTGAAAACTCAATAGAATGGCTTGACATTAACACAATGAGAGGCCTTGGAGAGTGTAGAGTAGGTACTAGATGTGGGTGTCTTGTCTGGATTGGATAAAGAAAATGGCCCACAGTTTGGACAATCTACTTTGAGCTAAGTAAATTTGTAGACAGCTTTATGCAAGAAGAATGAACATAGTTTGTGAAAGTACTATTTTATATTATAGCTAAGATTACTATTTTATGAGAGATAAAGGTCAAACACTGCATCAGATATAAAAACAATGATTATCATATTCTCTTTTAAGTTTTAAACTTTCGCGATTCAAACACAGTTTAGGTTATAAACGTCGAGGTAAATAAAAATAGTTTTTAACGCGATTAAGTCCCGAGATATAGCCTAAACCATATCATATTCTCTCTCAATCACAGATTAAATGTTTATTCATAAAATGAAAGGGTATAGACGACATATACATAAGGGTTTAGTGGGTAACCGCACTGCCAATACATGTCAAGTAACATGTCTGCAAAGGGATAACATTTGTGTCATACATGGTACCATCCTCAACCACTTCATCACTTACCGACGTAAGTTAGATATCTAATGCTCATCCAATTAGGGATAAAAAAGTTATCAATGTTATGTGTGATACAACAAAATAGTATCAAGATCAGTCAATCTTTATTGTTTGCCGCGCAGGATTTTGACGTATATAAATTAATAGCTCTGGGTAGCACTTAACTGTAATGGACATGCGTGGCGCTTACCATTAGGCGAGCAGCTTGCTAGTCTAGTCATTCAATAACAAATAAAACAGTGTGTAGATCTTTAAAAAAAAATGTTTCAACAGTCTTTGCCAACAAACTCAACTCTTTGTCTTTTTTTCAAGTCAACTCTTTGTCCAAGACTGTGTTTCTCGATAAGTACAATCTAGGAGTCTTTAAATCTTGAGTGAACATGTATCTTCTAGGCGAGCATGCTCCATCTTCGACCACATCGTAACTTTCCATGCGGTGAAATGCTGCCTATCGAGATTAAAAAAGTCACCTGTATCGATAAAGGTATAAATGTAGTATCGATAGGGGTAATGTAAACCAAAACGGAACACGTCTAAAATTGCCATTTCCCATTTCATTTGACACGATACACCCCAAGTAAGCTACTGTGATGGAGAAAGCATGAAGCGAAAACCAAAAAAACAGGCTATAATTCTGAATCAGTTATGAAACTCCAATGAAATACTGAAATTAAAGAACTAAGGTTATGTAGTACAATCGTTCAGAGTTGTGATCAAACTAGAAGAAAAAAATACGGTGACTAAAAATCGCATTGAAAATTAGATAATACTATCCTACGATTAAAAAATACGAATAACCGACTTCAATCGCAAATATCTCCGAAAATATTCATCAGAAGATCAAATTGCCTGGGAGTGTATACCTATCCTTAAAAACAAAAGAATTTCTCGAATCGGTCAAGGCGTCTTCGAGTAATCGTGTATGTTTCCACATACATAAAAAAAGATTTCGACGAATTGAGAACCTTCTCTTTTTTTGAGGACGGTTAAAATGTAACCATATTATGGTACTATTGCATCACTTCGTATACTAAAAGTATTCTAAACGATAGAATAGGAAAAAAAGGAATGTTTATACTGTTCGAAATGGGTAAAGCCGCTGGGTATAATCGGATAATAAATTAATTGATTATAAGATATTTGTACTGTTGCTTTTACTGCCCAATTCAGGCTTAAATACTTTCATTATGTTTCATATATCATAAATAAAATATCTATTTTACCGTCTTACATTTTCAACCATAGGAGACTTGCAACTGTAAGATTAAACGTCCACTATGTGTGTCGTTGCAACCGCAATCTTCCCGTGAAATAGCTTGCACCTGCACATCGTTCCTGAATTTAATCGATCCGGTAAATCGAAAGCGATTTGTTCATTCCAAGCTTATAGTTGTTTTCGAGCGGTTAAACGTTTGGGAGTAAATATAAATAACGAGAGACAAAATCATGTTTCCTTACTTTATAGTGATTTATTTCTATTAATACTTAATTTTTATTCAGCAAAAACTTAATGCAACATAGGTAATAGAGGGTCTGCTCGCATCGTAATGCATCTCGTGGAGATCATACAACTCGAGGAAGTTAAAGTTAAGAAAAAGTCCAATACATCACATAAATTATTATTAATGTAAAAAATTGTGTTTGTGTATGTATGTTCCAAACGAATATCTCTTCATTCTCTTCAATCTCTTCATTGAAATATTTTGGATGTCAATATCCAAACAAATTACTTTTTATTCCGAATAATGGCGAGAAACCGTGAGGCACAAATTGTAAATTTAGAAACCTACACAGAACAAAATTTTGTTCGTTATAATTTAAAGATTACAACGTGTAAGGAGATTAACCAATTTACAGTATTTAATAAAATAAAACAAGCGAATGTTGATACATCTGCGGCAACATTGTGGTATCAATTTATTTTCCCAGTTGCCATACAAAATACTGCTCCGAATCAAAGAATTCAAAACCAAAAAATGTACCAGCCGAGGTTTCAATGAAAAATGCAACACGGGCATCGCATTGAATAGAGGCCTCGGGTGAAAAGTGAAAAAATTATACAGGGTGACAGAAAAACGGTTACCAAACGAAAAAGAAACGTTTTACATAAAACGCATACCTTTTTTTATATAAGTTTCTGTGAATATTGCACCAGACGCCATTAAGATGCAATTGGAAATGTAGAGCAGATATTCTTTTTGAAGTGAAAACTTCTTTAGGAGTGTTGAGCACTTTTTGGGTGAGCAAAAATCATGGAACTCGCGTCATCGTCACCGAACGCTTTCCATGAGCTATATGTATACTGTGTATATATGTGTACTTTTCGGGTGAACAAAAAGCGTGAAACTCGCGTCATCGCTATATTATACATAGTTTTTACTTTTATCGGCAGTCCCCAAAGAATGCCCCGCATGTTTTTTTTTAATCTGTGGTTGCATTGCTAATAATTAATTGTAGTTAATTATTAGCAATGCAACACAAAAGAGATAGAACAAAAAAACGCTGTTTCTTTATTCTATCTCTTTTGCTCGTGACAAGTGTAATACTTCGTTAAGTCTCTATATTACAAGCTTTTATTTAGTTTCACTATTATAAAGCTAAATTAGACCTACTTCATAATGTTCGATTGGACTCAAATTTGGTGTGCTTATGTTTCTTCGGTGATACGGTAATATAATGATATGGTACCATAGAGCTGGTCTGATGATGGAGACAGAAGATGGCCATAGGAACTTCTGAACTAAACAAGATAAGCCCGGGAGTTCTCTGGTTATATAACTTTTAAGTCCCTTTTTTATTTACAACAGATAAAAGATTTTTTTTTAATTACTTGTTTATATCTTCTTATTATAATAGTACCCTTAAAGAATTGCCCCTAATGATTCCAGTTCTGTCAACTGTTTGGAATTTCAAATTCCGTTTGAAATTCAATTCGAGTTTTATGCTAATTCGATTTGAGCGAATTTTCCACGCGCATCGCTTACCAGTAGAGGACTGTCCCAAAATACCTGCAACAAAACAAAATTCATAAATAAAACACATTTTATACAATTCAATCTATAAAGGTAAAAATTTACAGATGTGTTTTAAGGTTGATGCCTACACCACGCATTTGTCAGTTTGCAATTTATGCATACGTAAACATAAAAGAAGTAAAAAATATCAAAAGGAGTAAAGGTACGTCTTTGAATTTTTATTTTGCTCTTAGCTGTTTACACATACTTATATCTTGTAGTATAACTATGTATACAACGTTAATATATGGTAAACTTTTATTGTATACCCCTGCTTCTTCGTTCTATTCTAAATCCACTCCATCCGATAAGACCGTCGATTGTACACTTTAATATAGTAAATTTTATTTAATTTGATGTGTTTTTATGTAAAGTGTGACAATAAAGAGTTATCTATCTATCTAAGCTAGCTAAAGGAACTTCTTTAAATAACTTCAACGAAATATATTTCAATATCAAATTGATCTAAATGGTTGTTTCCGACTACGGGTCAATTGTCTATAGATACGGCTTGTATATATGAGACTTATGTGCCAGAACTCTCTCCAATAATAGTATTTAAAGAATCTAATTCAGAACCAGGCATTTCGGCAATTTGCTTAAACACTTACAAAACGTATCAAACTATCAAGAGATACTCCCATATATTTAAAGTCAATAACAAATAAAAGAGAAAGAAGTCGCCCGGTTCAAAAATATAAAGTGCAAACTTGCATCCAAATACGCCTGAGGAGTTTATCTCTCGTGTTTACTCCCTCGGACGAATAAGCAAAATGTTTATGCAAAAATATTTCATCGCTAGGCTTGAGGATCTCCATATCTTGCATCTTATCGGCAAAATTTATGCGGGAACACGAATAAATCGAAGAAATAAAGGTGAAGTAGCTTATCTACGAAAGGATATTGGTACTATAAAACATCTAGAGTGCGAATACGGGCGCTGTTGTGTGTAAGCAGATATTCTGAAAGGGTATTTTATTACCTATCTCAAAAACTATACAGACTCGTTGACGTTTGATACAACTTTGCCGCACGTACAATACTGGTTTGACTTACAAGAACGCTTATATTTGCAATTTCACTGAATTCACACTTCTACAGTAATCAGTATGAGATTATTTTTCAGCTGGGTTTATATTACCTTTGTAAATTGCCTACAAGACAAGCAACTGACATAAACTTTCATCTCTCTTACCAAGTTATCTACTTATTCGGCACCGATATATTATAGATATTCCGCAAATGCGGACAAAGCGTTTTCTTTCTACATTTATTGTGCGATCCGCAAATGAATGAAACTGTTTGCCTGAGTCAGTGTTTCCTGATAGGTACAATCTTTAGGAAAACTTCTGTCTCTACAAGAGTCTTCTACTTTGCTTCCCTGAGTGTCTTTATTGTTGCTCCTTTCCACAGGGAACCCTTTACTGCTAGTCGTCGTTTTACAGTATTCTTTCATAAATTAAACACTTGAGAATTCGCAATCTGCGCACTCATAACCCAACTCCATGCGAAAGTGAAACAAGAAACCTCATAAACATAAAAGTTGGTGCACAAACAACACTCACGTGCCAAGAAACTTTGCAGCATTGTAAAGAAATACTGTTATGCAGGAAAATGGGACAATAAATATCGGAAATAGAACGGGTATATTTGGAAGTCGTTCGGAACCTGACTATTATATGCCTATATCGGGGAATAGATTTAAAGTACGAGGGAACTCCGCCGAAGCACTCAGGTGAAGTTTATGAACCAATTTTCGTAGGAACGTTAGACCCGTTCGTCATATTATTTAAGAAAATTGCATCGGGCCCTTTGATGGTAGACAAAGATAAGAAGGAAAACTTTAAGTGTTGCTACCAAGTAGTACCAATTTTGCATAACAATACGTATATTTAACAGTGTCTCAGTTACTGCAAAAAGGTCAAAAGGATCAAAAGGTTAACTAATAAATTGATTACAAACATAACATAATAACACCGTTATCGAATATTACGAAACATGAAGAAAAACAATATGATGAACTTTCGTTTCTTAGTGATAAATAAGGAGATAACATTTTATAACTGCCACATAGATCTTTTATCAATCTCACAGTACCTACATCATAACATATGTTTTAATTAATGAGGAGAACGAAATACAGTAACATAATAACAAACTTAGTTACATTAATTATGGGTAGATATTTGAGCCGTTTGGTGTTGCGACTCTGGGCCCGTGGGGAACGGGAGCTCATTCTATTTTAAAAAATCTGTCAGACCGCCTGGTTGAGGTGACGCGTGATCAAAATGTTGATACCGATTTGGCTCAACGTATTAGCACTGCAATTCAGAGAGGCAATGCCGCCAGCATGATGGGAACGTTACCCACTGGTAGTGGGTTTGAGCACTTGAGTTACCTATAAGCTCGATTCCTTTTAGATAACTTGGGTCGTTGCTGTATAGATGTAAATAATTTTAGTTTAGTTTTAGGAAATATAGGCAATTTGCCCGTCAATTTTACAAGTATAAATTACGATATCAAAATACTCGTAGTACTACAGTTATCTTTACTCTGTTGATAAGTAAACCAAATATATACAATCACTTAATGAAGCCACCGCTGACAAAGACAATGTCACGCTAGCTCGTAGCGTCAGAATTTATGATCGTTCTGTCACTTCTGTCATTATGTAAATGGACAGTCAAGATTACGGTAACAGTTAATTAGAATATCACGTTGATGTGTTGAAACTGGAAAGGTCCGACCTTTTCTATTTCGACCTGACCGACTGTCATTCATCTTTTAGCGCAATTTAAAAATGTATGATGTATACGTTTCAGTACGTGTGAATAAAAAGGCCGCGTTTAAAATTTTTGTTCGTGAATTGTTTAATGATATACAGTAATGATCTTTTTTTGAATAAAATATCTGAGAGAGATAAAAGTTTACTTATGAGCTTAGTTATATGACAAAACGCACTAGAAGGTGTTTTCTTAAAACAAAGAAATTAAATCGTACTGGGCTGGTATAGGTATAACTCATATCGATTATCTAAACACTGGCCCATCGAAAGTTCCTCCACAATAAACATTCGAAACTCAAATAAAATGCCCTATAAAAAAAGTATTAAAATAAACAGTTTAATCGCCCCATATATTTCCAAGCTCCAAATCAAGAATGATCTATGACAATTCGTTTATACGGAACTTTTCCGCCACATTAACTACCCTCTTTGAAGAAACTTTGGATAAAATAGACCATGGCCCCCTTGATTCGCTTATGGAAACTTACGATAAGATCAATCATGCTTGTAATCGGAACAAAAAGGGGATATATTCTAGTTATTTTAGGGGAGTTGTGTACCTTGCGATCAAATATAGGGCGACTAATTTAAAGAAGGTACCTATCTCATATATGAACTGACGGCGTATATATAACAAAACGTTCATTAGTGCTACAGTCTATCATCAGAGAAAGTATCACAATATATAAAAATACTAGGGGACCCGGCAGAAGTCGTCCTGCCCTAAGGGTCCAATAGTGTTTTCAACCATCCAGGTACCTATTGAAATATACACAAAATTTAATCCAATCGGTCCAGCCGTTTAGAAGGAGGTGACAAACACTCGTACAGAAGAATTATATTTATCAGGATATTCAAAATACCTATGATATTATTATGGGATTATCGATCACGTGGCTGTCGAATCGCGAAATCGAAAGAGACAAATCTGAGACTAATCTTCGAAGGTCGAAAACTGGAACACCAATTTCAAAGATAACATCTAAGGACCTTTTAATGTTAATGGAGGGGAAAGATAACGATTTGCGAGGACAATGGTCCCGAATAAATATTTTCTTTTTATTACGTTCTATTAACAAAGATCTGTCGTAAAAAATTACGCGTAGCAGTAAAAATTCAGTTTTTCGAGTAGGTTGGGAAGTATTTCACGAAATTGTTTGGTTTGGATCTCTTATAAGCCCTTAAGTCACTACTGCGCCTTCTCATTCTACTCTAACTCCAAATACGGGCCAGTAGGCTAAATTGTGTATTTTCAGAGAAAAAAGTTCTTTCTAAGGCTACACGATTTGGTAAAAAAGAAATCTGCATGTCGCGAGTGTATAGTATCTTCTAGGCAAGCTTGCTCTATCGTCGCTTACGATCAGGTGAGATGCTGGTCAAAAGGTTGCCTAACCAGAATAAAAAAAAACCAACACATACTAGCTGACACTTTAATGAGCTTAGCTACCTAGTTCTAAAGTCTTAGTATAAAATTTCAGAACAAAATAGATGACGCTTCTTATCAGACATAAAAAGGTAAACAAACATTATCAAATGTATTGAAAGTGAAACGTTACAATCGAAAGCGAGTTATTTGATTTGATTACACCATAAACCGTATAGCAGACGTAATGGCGCTAGGTCACCATTTATGGCCCCTAAAACAATGAAACTGGGTACGAAACGGCAATGCCAATGCCAAATCGGATGACAATGGCGTCGAATACAATCTGTTAACTGCAGTGACTCTGCATGGTACTGTAATAGGATATAGGATAATAGAAGGCTAGTGCTGAAAGTTGGGACGGTTTGCGGTAAAATGTAGAGCAGGGTATTTCTAAGGCTACACGATATGGTCAAATAAATTCTACCCACAGAATACATCATACAACAAACAAATGCATTCACACTCACAGCCCCACACTAAGTTCAAAGACTTGTATCGTGGGTGCTGGAAACATTTACATATCAAACACACAAATTACACCCAGAGCCAGTAGCAGAAATGTCCCTTGTGAAGTAAAATTGTGCTACTGCCGTGCTGTGTGTGATGTGAATATTGCCACATGACATTGAACTTAGTATATATACTTAATATTAATAATATATTACGATACGAACGATCTTGTTCCCTGGTTTGTGTGGTATATGGTGCCTCTACGGACCTAAAGCTGGTTAAGTCCGTCGGACTGTTACAATGGACATTCATTTTAGTTAAGCTGTACGTTTAATATAACAATACTAATGAGCTTGCATTCAAATGAAGTAAGTACTCGTTAAATAGTATCATTAACAGTACTTTCGAATCCTACGTAAAAAGGAACAAAGGTCTTACTGAACTTGCTCATGATACGAAAAATCATAACAATATCACTAACATTGTGAATTCAAGGCAACTCCGTAATATTTGTTACTTTTTCATTAAAAAACAGCACTAGGCTGATCTTCAAAAGGCTATATTTTATCCCTATTTTATCCGCGGGTAAAGTCGCGAAAGAATGGAAAAGAGTAGCAGAAGGTTTACGAGGTACATAATATTGCTCTTACGTCAGGATAAATAATATTTTTCTGGTTAAATTGAATATCTTTGATCTAGATCAGAATATTTTATTTATTATTTATTTATTACCATACTTAAGTTAAAGTGGATACAACAAAATTGTCATTTCTAACTTCCACACTAGGCGAGCCTGTGTTGTGGAAGGTTAGCCTCTTTCGTTTAACAGTATGCATACAATAATAATAACAATGAAGAGTTACAAACAATTAATTAATTATTAACAAATAACAATCAATTATTAACAATTAATTATCAATTTTTAACAATTAATTACTAATTATTAACAATTAATTACAATCAATCAATTAAACTTAAATGTATTAAACTATATATCTTTCATAAAAATTATGCGTGTGGTACTGTAAAGGTATTGTAAGAATAAACTAGTAAAAGTAGACGAAATTGAAATCTGATTACTTAAAAACACTAATGAATATACATCTCTATCTGCCCCAGACTTTACCGTAAAATCATAGAGTACAAATTCAGAGTAAGCAGATTTGCACAAAGATAAATGCAAACCCTGTGAATGGGGCTTATCAACGTGAAGAGACTTCAATTAGAAACAAGGAATGCATTTCCACTACAAAGCAATACGCAGGAGTGACGCGAGTGTTATATATCTAGGACCTAACCAAATATTAATAAAGTTTCTGTCATGTACATCATCGCCGTCTTCTGAATGTCTGACACGCCTAGGAGAGACTTTTGTTATATCTGATAGACTGCCAATGGAGCATTGCTCTTTTCGTTTATCATTATCAACAAAATCATCAATTAACATCTGAGGAAGTGGTAAATGCTAGCCTATAAGATATAAAAGAAAAGGTGCTGGTTCACCATTAGGAGGTATACCACCATTGAAAACGACTGATGACAAAGATGGGCTTTGGATTACTTGAGAAGCTTCATAATTAACTGTAGTACATAACTATTTATTGAGCGCGGATAGTAAAGAAGGATAATTTAAACGGAAGAAAGCTTAAGAAATACCGCTGATATTGTGATTTTAGTTGATTTTCTCAAAAAGCGTTAAATCAATTTTGATAAAATTTCTACTTTAAATCATCTGAAGTTTGATTTACCAAACAAAAAAAGAACCATCAAATTCGACTCATAATTGGCGTTGGAATTATCGATACATACAAAAAAAACATACAGTCGAATTGAGAACCTCTTTTTTTGAAGTCAGTTTAAAATCCGCGCGCGTGCTTTCAACAAAGGCGCAATGACAGTTTTGCGCGGATATCCGCAATGAGAATCCGTTAGATCCGTATTCAGATACTTAAATACACGTTAAATACTAGTAAATTGTACTTAAATAAACTTATTTTATTGGTATAATAAAGGTCCTCACGGCGACCTTGTGTTATTGTGCGTGCGAAGAACAAAAGAAAAGCAGCTCTTAGCTTATTATTTAAACATCGTCCGAAATCTATGTCTATAATCTCCGCCTGAAATAGACTAAACTCTAATGGAATCAAAGGAAAATCGCTTTATTTACAACTTTGCTCATATTTCATGCTACCAAAACCGGTGGGAAAAAGAAATGAAATTTTCTCATTTTTCCTCGTCCGCACCTGGCTGGCCATGGGAAGTGGGAAATGGGAGATTTCTCTGTCGACCGCAATAAGCCGACTTACATACGACTTATAGCAACATTTTAGTAGTTACAAATCAAATACCGCAGATTTAGAGGAATTTAGTAGGATCCTCTCATCCATCGTGGTTAATCTATTTAGCTTAGGTAAGTACGCTATCTTAACGTTAACGCTTTCAATTTCACAAACAAACAAACGCATTCACACTCACAGCCTCACATTAAGTTCAAATACTAGTATCGTGGGTGTCGGAAACATTTACATCACACACACAAATACTCAGAACCAGAAGCAAAAATATCCCTTGGGAATTTGTGCTCCAGCCGGGAATCGAACCCAAGACCCACGGCGCAGAGGGCGGAAACCAGTTCATTGAGCCAACTGTCGTCGATTTCACATTTTAAAGACTTGTTTCGTGGGTACCAGAAACATTCTCATCTCACATACAAATGACACCCAGATAAACAAATTTCTTTTAGGAGAAAATGTTTGTAATCCCTCCGGTAATCAAACTTAGTGCCCGCTGTTTAAAAGACAGTTGCGCAACCAACTAGGCCAGCGAGCAGTTATGATGATGATGATATATGATTGTGACTATTATGTATGAAGGCAAATGATAATGACAGTAAAATTAGAGACTGAAATAGTACTGTTGTTTATACGCAATCGAAATACGATAATAATATAGATATACTTCAAAAGTATTAATAGTAAAATTTCAAATAAAACCCCCGTCGTCGTTTCCAAAAAATGTTTACTATCATATATATGGCAACTGGCAAGTAAAAATATATAGCCACAGATTATGTAGTTATTTGTTAAGTACTATACAGCTCAAAATCATCTTGACAATACTAAAAAATCGTAATATATGAAAAGTACAAAGCGAGAGACTCAAAGACGTACCCATGTTAAAATTAAAATATGAAACCGCTCCTTTTGTGTATAATTAAATAATTGTGTTGTTATTAAAATAAAAAGTACAAAGTCTACTCAGAAAGTCATTACAAAAAATCTGTACGAAGGTACTAATTTGACGGTAGATTCTACGCGAAAAATGAGAAGCATTAATAATTATGCTTTCCGATTTCAAATGTGCGTTCTGCATTCTAATGATTTAGTAATAGGCACTCTGACAGACGTCAAAAATGCACGAGTCTCAATAGTTGAAAGATACTCAAACAGACATTAAAGCCGCCTATCATCATCGTAAACAACTACACGCATGCAATTAGGGCACGCTAAAGAGCACC
The DNA here is from genome assembly GCA_948107665.1 of Lomographa bimaculata. Lineage (NCBI taxonomy): Eukaryota > Metazoa > Arthropoda > Insecta > Lepidoptera > Geometridae > Lomographa > Lomographa bimaculata. The sequence goes on along the minus strand of OX403600.1, from coordinate 8,339,339 downwards.
AAAGAGTTCCGACTCACCCCAAAGCAGAAAACGGTGTATAAGCACACGAGGGCATTCATTAAGGCCCGGTGAAAAACCAAGCGAACATTTACTAGTGGTAAAACGGGAAACTACGAACGAAATAAACCGTAATTTATTTTTGCGCTTTTTTTCTACGTGATATAAACTTAAGTTTACACGAATAAAGGTTTCGTAAAATGGATTTACGCGACTTGCGCAGTTCACAAATGTTCGCAGATAGGTCTTTGTTTTTAATTTCATTGGTGTTGCGACGCTTAGCGAAATTTTCTTTTGCAACTGTTGCAACCTGATGCTAACGAACTTAGAAATTCTAACTACATTAAAGATTTTTAGATGTTTATTAAAATGAAAATAATTGCTTCGTCTGCAGAGATTTTATACAAACAATTTTAATTATAAGTCTTCTATATAAATATGAATATTAAACGCAATTAGGTAGACATCATTAAAGAATCTATTTGCTTATTTATTTTGACATCTGAAAGAAAGTGACGAACCTTTTTAATCTAAATTTTTTCTAGTATCTAAAGTCTTAAGGTGACAAGTGATGATGTTAGTAAAAAAGTGTATGTAAGTAGAATTTTTTTTTCCGACGGTCTACATGCTCCTGGCTGTGTGTAGCCTCTGCAGGGTCACGGAGCGGGGCAAGCTGCCTAGAAATGTTAAGCAGCCGAAACACCGTTTGGTTAGACTATGACTCTACTAAACACTACAATCAAGTAGTTGATAGTCAATTGACCATTAGAAAATGCGTTGTAACCATGGAACAGCTTATAAACTTAATACGTAGATACGTTGTCAACGATACTAGTTTTACTCGTATGTACTAGGCATGAGATACGGTATCGGTATCACAGAAGGAATATAATTGTAGAATGTATCGGTATGCTAAATAGACAAACAGATCTTGGTACGTTGCCGATTAAGCAACTGAAACGTAAACGAAAGCGATCCGTCTTGCAAACGGATCGTCAAAGGATATTCACGACAAGGGAAAGGTAATTGTTGAGATATAGTACTCGTAAGTAGTATTCATTGACTAATATACTATATACTTACTTACGTGTACCTATATACATTCATTTCTCGAAATTGAAACTGTTGAATAAATTCATAGTCAGAAATCAAGCTTTTGAATTTGAACCCTGAATATAGCAGATGGATCGATTTAAATGCGTTTTTTATCGTTATCGTTATATGCGTTGATCGAAATTTTATCGGGGTAGTCCTACGTATGGAAAAGTCAGTACGATCGTTTTCAAAATAAATAGGTCTTCAAGGTTTTTAAAATGTTTATATTGACCCTTGTTATCAATTTCTAACTCAATTCAATACAAGCTTGACCTTTGGATTATATATTTTAAAACTATTCCAATTCCACCAAGTATTGTTTCCAGTGTGACATATGTACTAGCATTTTTGTTTAAACAGCTGATTCAAACTTTAATTTTCTCTTTAAAATACAAGAAAATTTTCGATTCTTCCTATCCATTTTGAACTGGTAATTATTTTATTAGTAATGATTTAACAAAAAAAATTACAAGACCAATATGTATCTAGTCAATTTAGGTACGAATATATTATATACATTATTAACCAAAATGGCGACGGAAATAACTTTTACACATTTTTGAATTGTCAGTTCTGTTTTAGCTATTGTACTTATATTATCAATATAAATTCGGCATTCTCGTCAGTATTTAACTGACCGTTGTTACTGTATATTCTAATATACTCGTACCTAGTATAGAAAAATAGAACTAGTACACAAAGTACCAGGTATTCTAAATAATAGTACACTGAGTGTACTGTTTAATTGCACATTTCACATAATTTCTTGTCTAATGAAAGTGTAATAAGTACCAGGCCAGTGAACACAAATGGGCTTGATTACGGTTTGTGACTGTTTTTACTGGATTACATAGGCACTTAAAGTTAGATATAGCTATATGCAAGTCGCCTTGAACGTAAGCATAATCGCGATACTCAACACGGAATATATCTATTTATAATGATTGTAATACTGAAGAAATAGAGTCTATTGTGGACCAGCAATAAAAGTACCTCTTCCTAAATGTATTATATACATATAAGCAAAAAACCATTATTAAAACATAATTTATAAAGAATCATCGGGGACTAGTATATGGGAGTCATAATTTCAAAACCCATTTGAGGTTGAGACAAGATGCTTGGTGTTCGAGAAGCTCGAAGTGGATTAGTGAAGGAGTTGTTTAGATGTGTCAATGTCATCAATAACAGGTTTACAAAGAGCTGGCGCTTACGTCGCGTTTGTCAGAGAATAAATCAGCTGTCGCAAGCTTTTTGGGTACCTTATCTGCAGATAACAAGCTAAATAAGGTTTTTATTTGTAAATATTTGGGTATAGTAGTAATTATTTAATTCGTTACATTTTTGTTTTGTTTTTCACATTTCAGTTTCCATAAATTTGTATTTGTTTACTTATATCCCGCAGTTGTATTTATACACTCATATTCATCGATACTAAAACTTTGTGAAAATTGATAAAACATTAAAGCAGCAGCTAATGCTGTATGTATTTAAATTTTAAGTCTATCCAACTAAAACAATGTAACAAAACAAAAGTAAAATGCAATCCAATTTGAAAATATAAAAGGAACTCGTTGCTCGCTAAAACTATTTTATCGAACATAAAAACCTACGTGCGATTATTGGCCACTTCAATGGCAACAGCAACTACAGTTCACAACAGAAGGTCAAATAGCAACATAAAGAGTAATCAGACCAAAACCATTCTTCCGATTTTGTATGCCCTATTTTGTATTGAACTTTAGATAGGATCGCAGAACACGTCATTCGAAATCATTCGACCGTACTTGATGTACTGCGTTGTATTACTTACATAGACGTTGCGTGCAAAAGCGGATCGGATGTTTTTGTTGCCTAAATTTTGTTGCATAAAAGTTTGCAATGAATGCAATTTTGTATCGTACTGAATACCTACAGAAATTGGCTTTTTGTCACGTAATTACAACATATTGCAGTTAATATAAAAGAATGATTGATTTGTCAAGGTAACATTTGATAAAGACAAAGATTCAATGTAATAATGTTCAACATTGTGGTTTATTGACGATTATCCAATTAGATTACGCAATAAAACATTCGAGAGACTAACAATCACACGGAATATTTTAGAAACACCTGTAATTATTTATCTGCTTGAGTGATCATCGCATGATGTCAATTGTCAACCCATTGTACGTTGACCGTCGTCATCAGTTCAAAGACGTCTTGTTCTCGGAATTCTTGAAACAAAACGTCACACACAACTCAAGGAAAAGTTAACCCGAGTGTAACGGCATCAAAAGAAAGTAATGTTAGTTGATGTAGGATGTTGTATGGAAAATAAGGAGAGTAAACTAAAATAAATGTTGTGATCTTTATGAACAAAAGATAAGAGTTTGTCCGATTTCAGCACAGATTAGGGTATATAGTCTTTGGATTTCAGGGTCTACATTTTGATGGACTATCAAAGTCAGCGAGCACGAAATTTCGAGCTTGCTAGTTGCTACCCTGTACCGAATTGTACTCGTAGTTCATTAATACAAAAATATGTCCACTATAATCACTAATTTCGGCAAACATCCGAGAGCAAACAAAACCTAGCGTGTTTTTTACCTTCAACCGCATCACCATTATACCTATTTCAGAAATAAAATCGTCAAGATGTTTTTTTTAACAAAATATTTACAGGACCTTATTTACTACTTGCGGTCCTATTATATTTTCTTATGATAAGAGTTAGCGAATTAAAGATTAAAATTAAAATTACGAAAACTAAAGTAACTCAAGCTGACGTTACTAACAGATATACTTGTATCTTGTTCCACACACAATAATATTCACACAATCACACCCACACAAACTTTCGGATTTATTACAGTTGTGTGTTCATAATAATTTACGAGTGACTGGAATAGGTCAAATAGATCGCAAATGTAAATAGCGTTTATCCTGTTACAAAACATTGGCTAACCAGGAAGTTTAAGAGTTACCAATAAACTGTAAGTACTGAATGTATCGTTTCAAGGCATATTAAATAACGTAAAATAATATGTATTTAAAGATGAATTGACGTTTGTAAGTCTTACAAAAACTCGAGAACGGCTGAACCGAATTGCCTAATTTTTATTTTGAAATATTTGTAGAAGTCCTAAGAAGGTTTTAAAGGTGAGAAACTTTAAAGAAATTGCAAGGAACATAGTAAAAATAACCATTTTATTTTCCCATACTAACGAACCTTACATTAGTTCAGACAACTTTTATTAGCGGTAAGAAGTTCGCCGGGTCAACTAGTTATTTATATAAATTATATATATATACCCAAAGACCCAATACAGCATTAACCTTCTATCGACAAAAAATAGCGATAATAAAGCGTTGAAGTCGAGTTTTTTTAAGCTTTGCTTGCGTTTAATTATATTTATATAGCATCAGCCATGCTAAGCAGAACTATAGTGATAAACACAATTTGTTAAAGAATTATATACTTCATGTGTATGCAAGCGTGCATATCAACTGATTTCATTAGTTCCTCATTAGATATGTATCGCGGTACCGCCGACAGCTTACAAGAAATAACTTAGCAATTTCTCCTCAATTAACTTTTTCGTAAATATTAGCCGTCACTGGAACATTATCGAATGGAATATTTCATTATATTAGTGCAAAAAGTATTACGGTTTTGTTCTATAGTAGATTTGTTGATCGAATTTAAAAATCTCACCTACCAGTGCTGCTGTTTCTAGACAAGTAAACTGGTACATAATCATAATTTTCCTAAAGATCTTTATATAAGCATAACTTACTTTAATTAAATGTTCAAGAAGACTTATTTAAAAAGAAAGAAACTTTTAGAAAAATCTAAATCTTTATGCGTAGATTTTTGGTAGTCTTATCAAGCTACTCGTACATTGACTGAGAGATTTTTGTATTTTTTTAACAGATTTAAAATTACGGACTTCAGACTTATGTCTAAAATATTATCTTTAGTAGATTTAACAACATGAAACCGATCCTTTACTGGACAAATTCACTAGTAGATTTTGATCTTTTATATTTATGATTATATTAGTGCAAAATTTAGTAGATTACAAAAAATATGGAACGCTGGAATAAAATACAAAACCATTATGATTATTAGATTCATTCCTAGTAACAAAATAATCTATTCACGGAAGTAGAATCGTACCGCCAAGAATACAGAAACTATAAATATAATCGAACACACAAGAACCTGTTTTCAAGATAATAACATCGATTGTAAAACTAAGGGTAAATAAAAGCACAGAATATTTAATACTAACAAATCAAACCTAAAATCACCATTTAGATTAGATTTAATATACTAATGAAAGTTATTTTGGCTACTTTGGTACGCTTTCTAATCAGGTATCGGGTTCGATTCTCGGTGGAACACAAGTTTTCTCTCCAAAGGGAATTTGTGTTTCTGGATCTGGGTGTCATTGTGTATGTGAATGCTTCCGGCATCCATGATACAAGTTATCAAACTGAATGTGGGGCTGTGAGTGTCAAAGCGGTAAAAAAACAATTATATTATTATGACATCATTGTTAGCTGTAACTCCGGTAAACATGCAACAAGTACTCACTGTATTAATTAAAACGTGGTTATCCATGTTAAGCACTAAGCACTAGACACACGTTCAACCATTTTAACAACGTAATGTAACTGGCACTAAATAATAAGGAAACATCAAATTACTTGGAGCGTGGTAGCGCCTTATTTCAATAACATAGTGAACGTCATGTGGTATCAGAACCACCGGTCGATGTCGTTAAGGTATAATTTGTCGATCCGGCCTCTGAGCACGACGGGTTTATGAAAATTGCGGCAGCTATGCTTGTGAGAAGGTCCTACATTTTTAGCGTGCTTACCACCCATTAGTACATCACCACTTACAAAAATCGGCGCCTAAGATACTGCCAAAAAAATTACAAAAAAATCTATTTAGACTCTTATTGATATTATCGAAAAAAATGGACACGTTGAAATTCCGCGTGACGCCAACGCGTTGAAATCACGCCTCAGTACACTTTTTACTGAGGCGTGACGTCACAAGCCTCCATTCTCGATCTCTGGTGCTCTTTATCTTTGTAACTCTTTGCTTAATTGACATAAGAAACAATACGTGTCCAATATTTTTTATAATCTAACTGACAGACTTATAAGTATTTTATTTAAACAGGCATCATCCCTATTCTTTTAAAAATTACAATATTAAAAACGTGATTGCTATGTATTTTTATTTCTCATATAAACATTTACACTAACCGCACAATAGCGTTGTGATATTTTATGGATATTTCTAAAAGTGACGCTGAAATTGAGCGTCATAATGTTACAACATATTAGAAATTTTTGCAGAACTTTAATTTGTATAAGCTCTTCGATCATGTTCGATACATCTTCGTACCTTATTAAAATTGGACGTCAGCCTTATAGTGTATAAACGCAGTATAACAGATGTTATTTGTTTACCGAACAATAGCAAAATACATATAATAATAATGTATACTTACCGATATAATTTACATACATGCTCCACATTTTATACGATAAGTTTTCCCGCGGTATATAAATTCAATACTTTTTTATAATATATAGGTATATGTAGAATTTAGTGCGTGTCTTTTGTTTTACTATTTCAGTTTTTTTATTTAGTAATAGTTAGGCTAGTTTTATTTGTAAATAAATTATCAAGTAATGCTATAAATAATAATTGAGAACCTACCTATATTAGATATTATTATTATTTCTCAATTTAAGATATAAATTAGATTTTTTTTTATTCGGAAAGGCTAGTGTTTGTCTATACCATATGATGGTAAGTGATAATGTGGTCGAGGAAGGTAAACAAGCTAAGCTTAGAATTAATGACTCTCACAAATTGTATACCTTTCTATACTAACAAAAAAAATATCAGTTTTCTTTCGACAAAATCTTTAACCATTTTGATACAAACAAACTTGTTACCTATATTCGTATTTCCTACTCCAACACTATAAATAAAGCACCGCGCACAAATATATTTATGAACATATCATTCAATAAATAATCATGCATTGTCAAAGGTAAAATTGGCAATAACATCTTCATTAACACGATTTACGTTATAACCTTTGAGTCTGTAAACAACATAACAAACAGCTTCGTTCTCGGCAAAGTTTGTTTAGGTGTCCGGCTCGGCAGTGGTTTATCGAAAACACTGCACAGATGCCGTGGAAATTTTCAAGACCAAACACTATATATTTCACGTGCACGTTTTTCAGGAAATCTGAATTGCGACAGAGTTCAGCGTACAGTTAATTTGCAAAGGAGTTGGATATTCAGCTAAGTTTATAATAGAAATAGTTTTTCTAAAGATTAGAAGAGTAATCCTTTAGCTATACGCACTTATGTACAGAAGCAAAATGTTATGCAATTAAATATTATATATACCCATAAAAAACGTTGAACTCTTAATTGTTGGCGAGACTCGCCGTAGAGATCGTGTAATCTAAAATTGAACGCATATTTGTCACACAATTAACTGTCGAATATATTTATTGAGTTGCTAGAGTTTAGCTTACCTGATTTAATTGTAGATACAAAGATTTAAACCTAATTTTGTATTCCAACTGGAAGGCTTGACTCAAGTACAATAAATTAAATTCAAAGGACGTTTAGTCACACGCATCCCTAAAAGGCACTCATGAAAGTTAATGGCTCTGTCACCGGGTTCAAAATACACTCGAAAAAAACCCAGCAAGAAACTTTGTACTTAAGTCTTGGGTACAGATAGCAGAAAACAGATAGAGTCCGGCTAAAAGATTACAAAGTTATCAAGAAATCATATCAAACATTTAGTTTCGATTTAGCAGCGTTCATTTGTTTTTATTCAAACTTGGTATCGAATAAGTCACAAAGCAAATTTTCCCAATATTCCAGCTTATACAGAATTAAGTAGACACTTTATTTCTAAGAAAACATATAGTTCAAAGTTGTTACAAGAGAAATAAATATAAAAAAGAGGATGCAGCAAAATTGATACTTAAATAATGCAACAATAACGTACCAAGCATTTGAATACAATCAAATTTATTAAAAAATGAATGCGAATAACTCTGATTGATAATGAGCAGGCTGGGTGGCAGAATGCGGTGAGTGGCAAGAATTGGCACGTTTACCTTATTGTGCATTTGTTTTGACCAAGTGCCAATGTTTTGTACAAACAAATTGATTGGATCGCAAAAAGTTCTTAACGAAATGAAGATGTTGACTTGTTCTTTTTTGGTATGTTTTTGATGAATCACGTTGATCAGGTATGTCGCCACGCACTAATAGAATAGTTTTGGTTATCGAATTAGAACCTCACATTGTAACATAGGAATACAGACGGGATGACTTAAGATTAAAAACATAATAAATAATAATTAAAATAAATCGTTTGAATTAGGAATAGAAATTGGTTGAGTTAAGAAAAAAGTTCGTGGGATGAGTAGTCATAAGATGAGAACGGAACTAACCATTTAAATCTCAAAGTAATCCCATGTCATTGAAAGTATTTGATCTAATATCAAAACATATGTATTTTATATACCTAGTTTTTTTTACTTAGTCAAAAATGCAATTGGATCTTGTACTAGAAAATAGTTAATAGGGAAAATGCGTGAAATTTTAATATAGTAAAGAAAATCCTTCGAGCTAAAGAAATACATTAAATTTTTAAAAGATTTATAAGTTTTAATGAACGGCCGCCTGGCTGTTCGCAACTCTTCTTGGGCATACTTTTGTTTCACTTGATCCTAGGAAGTACTTGATGCAGGTGAGGTCGGCTAGATGTTATACCGAACGTATGCCTTTGCTAAAAATGTATTAATGAATACCTATATAATCTGATATTTTTAATGCCCCTTTTCTAAATAGTTTGAAAGCTTCGTACACCTTATTGCGAACTCAATTCGCAAACAATGTTACGGCATCGTATTATTCAAACTGCATGACGATTACGTAGCCCTCGAGGTTAGATCACCTGTCGTCATAAGATATTAGACCTTATTATGCAGGTATTATAGTCTGATTGAATTAGGTTGAAGAGAAGGCACAATGTCTAGTTAGAATAGAAGTAACGATACCAAGACACTTATGAGTCAGATAGTGACTGTTGTTAAGTTACCTGTTTGGCCTATATAGATATAATTAGTCTGTGTGTTAGCTGATTATGTAGAAAATAACAAAGATACGAGTACATGTTGTGGAGACGTTAAACTCATTTAAGTAATCCTGAAAAACGGGATTCTAAATAGCTGGTAGAGATTTGGACATCGTTTAGATTTTGATGATACAAATGAATCTTGCCCGGAAGTACAAAATAGTGATGATAAATATTAGTTGTAGAAAGAGATAAACATAGATCTGAGTCACGTCGTATTACCTCAAGTTTAATATGTGACGAATCGTATCGTTTTGTGTAGAAGCTATGTCTTATAAAATGAGCAAGCGTGCTCAACCTTAGACTACATCATCACTTTCCCTCAGGTGATTGTAGACAAACATTTGCTTCGTCAGTAATAACAAAAAATGTATTTAATTTACTTTCATTACCTACAGAATTATATTATGATTTTATCTAATGAGTTGGACGACAATAGTGTTTAGGAAGAGCCGAAATATAATTTTATGTAAAATGTCTCTAACTATGTTTCTGTCTATCATTTATTTACATTTAGATTGCCAGTTTATATTGCCGAAGTATGAAATCTGTACTTTATAGCGCTACTGAATAAGACTAACTAAATTTTAACAGCCCAAAAAATTATAAATAACCACTTCTTTCTACCTCTTAATCACTTGTAATAGCACAGAATCAATAATACTTATAATCTATAATCCTAGTACGGAAACTCTAGTCGTTGTTTTGCGGTACGTGCCAATCGCGTCACATCCGATTTAAAATTCTATTTCGACGTATTTATAGCTTTGACAGAAAAGCTTGGCCAGTCGGATAGAACAATCTTGGGAAGTCAACCACAAAAGATTATTTAGCAAAACTTGGTGATCAACATCGATTTAACGAAAGGGAAACTCTGTGACTCATTCCTCTGACTCATTAAGTGCCTACTTTAAGGATTTGGACAAACCTTTTTTTGTTCGAACAGGGGATCATATAAAAAGGGTTGGGTTTTTGGTAGAGACGGAATTGCGTGCCAACGCTTCGATGTTTAGATAACATTTTTCATTTTTTTTATTTTGGCTCACTTATTACCTTTGAAATTAAAGTTAAAATAATTTGATTAACATCGTTAAAACATCAACAGGAATAAAAAAACTTATTTTCATATTAACATAGCTTCGCCACGGCTTTTAATAGACCTGCAATTAGGATATAGTAAATAATTAAGTACCTAGAACATATAGGTCCATCACTTTCCATATTTATATAACGACAACTTAAGTTATAAAATATAAAAATATCAGCTGAAGCTATCAAACGCACTTATATACTATTCGTATATCGGTGACAAAAGCAAGCGCTTTAATATTTGTCAATCAATTTTCACACTAAAATCAAAATACAACAATGCTCTTTTTTGCTGAAAACGAATTAATTTGTTCACTGAATAAAAACTCGGAGCGCCCACTCAAGATCGTCATCGAACTGCACAAGCCAGTAACTAATTGCAGTAGGAGTAACCACTACAGTTAATAACAGAGTTATTATCACTACACTGATTGTCAGTTGTTAGTTCATTGACACTGAAGGAATTAATTCGTTTAATGAACGTAAGAAAATCAGCGACGCGTTCAGTGCGACTACCTATCTGATGATGGAATCTCAAAAGTGTATAAAAAATGTATGAAAAGATCAAAGTGCAAGGTTAGTTTTTGTCGCTTTGTAAAACAAATCGTGTGTTAGGAAGTCATTCTAACACGATTTTCAGATTTAGTAACAGATTGCCTTTTCCAAGGTCGGCAAGTAAGACATCTGAGCATCTAACTAATATAAACACAAACATCTGCAACTCAATACCATGAAAACACAGAAAACGTTGCCTTATTACTTGTTCGTGATTGGCGCTCAACTTTTATTTCTCACACTAATATTATAAATCCGAAAGTTTGTGTGTTTGTAAATGTATAAGTATGTTGTTTTCTCTTCACGCCATAACGGCTGAACGGATTTGTATAAATTGTGGAATGTACACAGCTTATACCTAGGATTAACACATAGGCAATTTTTTTACTTAATAAACGCAGGCGGGGTATAGCTAATATGTTTATATAGATGACTGAGAATTTAGTGATGTACGCTTTAAAACCCAATAAACCTACTAAAGTTCAAAGTAGTAAAACCAAATGACCCAAAATACTACCTCGATTCGAATTACGAAAGCTACTAATTCAGGAGCCGCAAATTAAATGTTTTAATTAGTTTTTAAACATCCACAGCGACAGCAACATACGGCTTTAGGTGAACCGCACGATTAACTAAACCAAATTAATATACATTTTGTTACGTAAATGTAGGTACTAACAAATACCAAACACTACAAAAGCGGCTTTTTCTCTTCAAACTAAAAAACCATTTAAAATTCTTATGTAATAGGTAGGTACGTAAAAAAACTTGTTATCTATTTCGTCCAAGGACTAATCTTTATTCTGAAACCAAGGGTCTTGTCTCATCTCAAAAATGTATATAAGTCCACACGTGTATAAATTATGTATATATAAGATAAGATGCATGTACAAATGTTAGAATGAGTAATTAGAATTATATTTAAACATAATATTAATAACGTTGATAAGTCTTTGCAATTATTACCTTCGTATGTAACACAAAATAGACCTACCGCCATTTTGATTGTCGCCGATGTAAATTTCAAAACGTTAAATGTACCTACGTTCTTTAATCTTATATACTTATGTTCGATGTAAAAACGTGTTGACATTGTATACGTAGAATTCGGCCTTCTCGAAACGAGACTTGTGCAAACAGAGACCGAAATGTAAACAGACACAATGAGAGTCTGTTGGTGCATTTTTAATATCATGTATGGCAGAAATGTAAAATGGAACCAACTTTAACCGCATTGCGCTCAATATAGGGTGTTTGCCAATATTCAGCTATTTATTCGTATCAGATAATACTCAAAGTTTGTGTGTGTATGTGAATATGTTTGACACGAGGTATCTCTGTAACGGCTGTCTAGATTATAATTGTGGTATGTAAATATTCTGGAACCTTTTTTTTAAATCACTGATCTCTGATAAGCTAGCGTTTGACCACTATCTTATTTGATGGTAAGTGATGATATCTGTTATGGAGGATTTTCTTTTAGCCGTTTATAATATGTCCACCCGGGCGATCCCGGGGCGGATCACTAGTATATCTTTATAATCATTAGTGATTTGTCTATGAATTCATTATCTTTGGTGGTGAATGATCCAGTGGAATGTGCCGAAAAAAAATATTTGACGAGTTATATCCCAAATATTTTTGCGATAATTTTGGAACTGTAAAAAATAACTATCTGAATTTTAATAAGGATCGATATCAAAATACATACCGTAGACAGATCCGAAACGACTCGTCTGTAAGAACGTTACTTTGTTATACACAGAAATCCTTTTCCAGATATTTTAGATTCCGAGCAGACGTTTCATCGACATCGGCAAAGAAGACAGCCGATAAGCATGTTCGATATATCCTTAGCAAATTCTGATATATGCTTGTATCTCGGTTTACAGGCGGATGCATTGAAGAAGCTTCGTATGAATATCGACGTTCGTTAGACTTTACTCAGCTTATATCAATCCGCTATTTTTACAATGCCAAATAAAATCTATGTTCGTATTGTAGAAATGTGAAACATTTTAAAGATGATATTTAAAAAAATTAAGAAGTAGTATAATGATTTATTCTCTAAGTATATCTCAACTGGTATATAGGCACTAACTGCAGAATGAGCAGAAACCTAATGAAATATTGGGTTTCAATCAATGATGGTTTTTAGGGTTCCGTACCCAAAGGGTAAAAACGGTACCCTATTACTGAGACTTCGCTGTTCGTCCGTCCATCCGTCTGTCACCAGGTGATCTCAAGAACGGTGATAGCTGGACAGATTAAATTTTCACAAATGATGTATTTCTATTGCCGTTAATACAACAAATACTAAAAATAAAATAAAATAAATATTTAAGGGGGGCTCTCATACAAAAAACTTGATTTTTTATAGATCGGAACCCTTCGTGCGCGAGTACTCGCACTTGGCCGGTTTTTTCAAACTATCATTGATTTCAATCCCTGCCCGATGTGAAACGAGTGGTGTAAAGCATTTGTCTAGAAGAAAAGTATCAGTAACGGTTCACGGCATAAACAATAAGGCAGAATATAACTGATTCGTCTGTATCAACTTTAATAAAATAGAACAGCAAACTGCAAAAGCAATTACATATGTTTAGTCAAAATATGTCTCCAACCCATACTGGAGGAAAAAAAGCCAAAATAAGCATTTGCTTATCTATGTGCTTATCTATGCTTATATATGTCAGGAATCCTACCTATAAACGGTTAGACCGATTTTATTACACCAGAACTGGTTCGGTTTTGCTAAATTTACTGAAAAACAAAGACAGATATTAAGTCATATCTGTCTTTGTTGTCAAATTATTAGTTTCAATTGTGTAAGCACACTAATTTCGCATATATTTGTGCGCTAACCATTAGGTACGCGTTGTTTAATTTTTATTTAAGTTTGTGTGATTCTGGACTAAATATTAATTCAGTCCAGGAACACACAAACTTGAATAACATTAAACAATTCACTACCGTAATCAATTTATCTTTTTTTCTGAACAATATTTCATTCAATTAAACAATGTCATTCAGTAAATACTAAATTAGATTAAAAAGGAAAACCCCGGGCATCCCCATTGTTACATGTATTTTCCTGTATAAACACGCTCTTAAAAATAGCATATAAATAACTTGGCTAAATAAAGAGCCTACGTATATGTAGGCAAAGTGAATACAAACAACAGAACACCTCACTTTGGTGTGCTTTAAACAGCTACGATATGAATCTAGTATGTAATATGTTATGTATGAAAAAATCACATTATCGACACAAAAACGTAGGTAGGTTTCCTGGTAAAGATCTCTTTTAATGAGATGAGGCCGCCTGTTGTGACACTGGTTATCTATCTATTAATTTAATATACTATTCAAATACACTCTATATCTGTAAAACTCATATAGCGCAGACTTCCAGTTCGATTCAAATTAAAATGTAAATTAAAAATCGTCTATTCGCTTGGGCTTCCAAGGGCACTCATGAAAGTTAACGACTCTTTTGGCAGATTCGTAAAACTACAACTATTTGAGAAGAACCTGGCAACAAACTTTTAGTAAAAGATCGTAAACAATTTATAAATTATGCAACGTTAAGTACGACCAGTATTCGGATGGGTGATAGTTTAATGGGATTTAATATTGCAACTAACCGTATTTTACCGTAAAAAGCAGGGAACCTAAAGCCGCCAGGTTGTAAGTCGTAAGACAACGTAACCATGTAACATGTCTTCAAGAGCCTTGAAACTGACAGTAGGATTGCTAACTAGTCCGCAACAAGCAAGCAATGACTTTATCACAACGAGCTGCGAGTATCTTTTCAGTAACGGGAGTCAATGAATAACCGAATAAAAACTTTAATTGTGAAGGTTAAAATAAAATTATTTAAGTCAAAGGCGCGCAACAATTAAATAAAAAGAAACTCGACTTAACATGTAAAAATTACGTGTAAAATTTAGATAAAATGGAAGGTAATTAGTAACTACGAGTAGAAATGCTAAGTTTTTAGGTCGCCGCAATGCAAATGAGGAGCTAGTTGACTTTGTAGCATGCACAACTTACACACGTCTACTAACGAGGGTCTATTTAGGTATATTAGAATAATCAAAGGAAACATTATTAGTGTGATACATTTTGTTTCAATTTACAACAGGTAAAGAGATGGGTGTACTCGAATAGTGTTCGGTGGGAAGATTGGCTAGAATATTTACCTACTTCATAATCTGACAAACGCTAAGCGACCATGACGTAGATTTAAGATTACTAAAAAGTACTTAAGTTACTCTTGAACTTGAGTTACCTATAAGCTCGATGACTTGTAGGTAGCTTGGGTCTTTGCTATAGGTGCTGTATAGGTGTATATAATTTTAGTTTCGTTTTAGTAAATATAGGCAATTGGCCCGTACTTAGACTTAACAGAGACTAAAAAGTTAGGTCAAGGCAATGATTATATAAAAAATGGAGAGATACGGTACGCTTTATAACATCAAGTAAACTGGATTAGATCTACGAGGCGAAGACATTCCATACGACACAATTAGTGTTTTATCGCTTTCACACTTACAGACCCACACTAAGTTGACGATGACTTGTGTCGTCGGTGCCGAACTAAACAACTAACTACTAAACTAAAAACACAAATTTTGTGTTGGTAGAAACCCTTGTGTGCCCGCCGGGAATCGAACTCTACACATCTGCTTAGAAGGCGAACGCTCACCAAACTAAGCCAACGGGCAATTCAAGTTCTGTTTGATTCAAAATACGACATTGTTGCTGCTTATTTACAAAACTGAGTGTGGCAAATTGTGCGCATGACTCCTAATTTATGCGATCCACATTCTAAGAGCTATTCACATAGTCACGTATCTTCGATGTCACGTAACAAGTTACATTATGAATATCTGTTGTTGGCCAGTCCTCAAAAGTAGTCAAGAAACGTACGATCTGCGAGATAGTACGCTGTTTGCCAAGAACTGCCAGTGCGAAGTGAGATGTCTAGTAGTTCTTCCTTAGTCGCGTGCCATAGCTTCGAATTTGTGGAATCCGACACGTCGCGTCGTAGGTACAAGAAATTAATAATATCAATAACTAGCTGTACCCGGCTAGCGTTGCAATACCACGTAAAGACTAAAAGTGATTTACTTCTTTCACGTTTATGGTTGCCTAGTACTATACGATGTCCGACAGACAACAACTCATCATGGTTATATATACAAAATGTATGAGAGTTTTTTTTCGTGTATTTTAATAGTTATCTGGTATTCGACGCGGCGAAAAATCCAATAAATTAAAGATCATAATAATCGGTCCAGTCGTTCTTGAGTTATATATGGCGAAACTGACCTGATTTTGTTTATTTAAGGTTAGATTATTTAAGGTTCGTGTTTTACTATCCTTGACATTATCACTTACCATCAGGTAAGATAGTGGACGTAGGTTATTACATAAAAAAAATTGTATATACATACCTTTCGCTACCAATTTCGACAATTTATACTAAGTAATACAATATACCGAAAAAAAGACTGTTTGATTCGTTTGGAACCGGCGACGATCGAGCATTGTTAAAGGTTCACTCCTTCTAATCCCGCGGACGCCATCGGAACAAGCTTAGGGTAGGTCGAGTATCAGTAGCAGAAGAACAAGAGGTGTACAAAGCTCGACGCGCTCTATTTTCTATTTATAAATATATTGTAGACAACTACACTACATACCACGTCTAATGGAAAGATAATCTATCATCAAACGGTATTCCTACAGATAAAAACCCCACGTACTTACTTATACTTGCTAACAAGTGACCGACATCGACCGCATCGTCGCTTACCATCAGGTGAGATGGTTGTCAAAAGTTTGCCTATTTTGAATCAAAAAATAAGCGATTTTTTCGTTGCCGCTAGCCTTTCAGAGGTATTGTGGCAAATAAATAAAATGTTTTTTTTTCTTCAGCTTGTTGGCAATTATCGTAACTTCTCATTTACAAAAGAAGTGTTTACCTCATCATAAAATATCATTATAACGAGTACTTACCATTGTTACATTTTAATTTACTCACTGTTTCAGTATATATAACTGCGTGTGGTAATTATTTTTAATTAAGCCGATAAATTATTAATTAGTAATTGCAAAAGCTGTAACTTACGATAATTTCGATGCTGAAAATATAGAGAACAGAATAAACCTAATGATTAATAACCACCACAAATATACGCACCTAAGTAAGATAAGGATAATTATACATCATTATATATATAACAGAATTAACTACTGATGGCTGACTGACTTATTCATAAAAAGATGAAACGTTGAATAAACTTACTACAACACTTATGTACACTTTGTAATATTAATTATTCTAGCCGTGCCCCGCGGCTTTGCCCGCAAATATCAAGTCAAAAAGTAGCCTATGTGTTAATCTTAGGTATAAGCTATGTACATTATAAATTGCATCCAAATTCGTTCAGCCGTTAAATCGTGAAGAAGGAACAAACATAGTTACAACACTTGCACACTTACACACAAACTTTCGGATTTATAATATTAGTAGGATTTCCTAAATTTAATTCCTAAATTTAGTTCCATAAACATAAGACTTGACAAACATTTCTAAACTATTGGCTCTGTAAGCTGAAGACCTCGTGTATTTTCGAAATAGCTGAAACTAGCTTTTTTACGTTTTCAACCCCCATATCTCAGCCATTCTGAAAAATTTCCAAAAAATGAAAAATCAAAAACTATATAATTATCGAAACTTCTCACAAAATTTCACGAGAATCGGTTGAGAAATGCGACCTGTAGAAGAGAACAACCGGAAATCCGGACATACGAAGGCAGTTTTGCCCAAGTTGAAATGGAGACGCTTTGCTTGCGCTTTCGGATCGCTCGATCAAAAATATGGGTAAGTATAATACATTTGATAAGTTTATAAGACATATATTGATCTGCTTAGTTAGAAACCTTCATATGTAATATAATTAGCTATATTAAATCCTCCTTGCCTACAGTTTCGTTGGAATTATTGAATGTTGCACATAATTACATTTATGAACATTGTACATATTTGTATTTCATTGACGTCATATGAAAGAGGATATTTTTTTGCCATCACATCTGTATCCCAACATAGTTATACTTTAGGTACATGTTCTAAAATAGCCAATGATATTAAGGAAACTTATGAATATAATATGAAATTATATTTACACATGTTGAACATCAAACTATAATTATAATTTAATACATGGAAATGGAACGCAAGACAATTTCAGAATTCCCAAGAATGGTTGACGTCAGGGTGCAAAATATTCTCAACATGATTTTTGAGTGCGGAATCCATCCTTAATTTCTTATTTACAGAAATCTATGGGTTATGCCACTATACCGAAATTGTGGACAACGCTCCACGAGCACTTTTTATAAAACCAATTTGATAAAGAAAGTTCTATATGTCATCTCATTCCCACAAGCAATCAACAATAATAGTGGGACCAAAATACCATTATAGTTGACGTGAATCTCCGATGTTTTTTTATTAAATTGGGCTACATACTCTCTGATAAATATTAAAAATCAAAATCGATAAACGTACGTTGGAGACATGAGCTTACATACAAAAAAAAAGAAAAAACAATATTAATTAGAATTGAGAATCTCCTTCTTGAACCTGTTCTAGGCCCAATGTGTTTACCATCCTCGGCCACATCAGGTAAGATAGTGGATAAACAGCTAACAGGCTTTTTAAACTAGCCTTATTTTTGCAAGTTGGTTAAAGAAGCGAAACTGAATCCCAAAAATACGTTCCAAAAATTGTATACTCTATTATTTCTCTGCCATACCCAAATGGCGAACGACAGCTGTCGTAGCACCTGCCATGCGCCCGCGCAGCAGTCGTTATGGCAACCGACAACAAAAACATATGGCCAACGTTATCTTTGAATTTGAATGGCGTGTTTTAATAACACCCCTCATCACAGTTGGTGTGAAACTCAAGCCTATATTATTGCAAAAGAGTTTCGTTATAATATCGATACTATATCGATTTCATATCTGTTTTTTTTTTGTTAAAAAGGTGTAGGTAATTAGCTAATAAATAAAAGGGCTCGATTTTAGAAAAAAATATGGAAGAAAGATGCCATTTCAGAAGTAGATAAAGCTGACGAATTAAAATATTCTTCGTTTTAGTATTCGTACTTACATTTTACCTACCACTAAAAAAAAGTACCTATGTAGAAGATTAATTATATATTTTATTTTTAACGCAAACGTGTGGCTTTTTTAATGTTAGTAAGTTACTACTCAGATACTAAAACACTTAAGTATATATGAAACTACTATATATTCTGTGATATTAAGTCCAAATATACCTTTATTTCATTTTTTTTTATTTTTTATTTTAACACTTATTTTTATCTTGTCTTTAAACTATTTGAGATATAACAGCCAACACAATTTTACATATAATATTTACGAGAGTTTTCAAGTACTTGATGATTCCAAACTAAACAAGTGCCATTTAAAATGTAGGGCTGAACACGCACGCTACGATATGAGAAAGTATGAAGTAACCGTTTTATTATCGTCCCTCGTTATAACTCCAGTTCAGTAGGGAATAAACACGTCACTTTCCCTACTGTAATAATGATGTAAATTAACTTTTATGGCCTTGGAGTTAGGCGGCTTTATGGTTTTGCGGGTAGTTTTTGACAGGTGAAATTTTTAATTGCCATTTTTGGTTTAACTACTTCTACCCATGAAACTAGAAATTATTATTCTCGGTCAAAAACTTTGAACAATAAAATTATAAATAAGTAATCAATAAAGGTATAGTTTAATTGAAAAACAGGAACCAATATAAGTTGTAGTTAGTATAATGTATTACGGTACAAATTCAAAACACAATTCAACATTATCGTGAGCAAGGTGAACAACTACACTTCTAAAATGATGTCATTGTAGCGGTTCCGTTGTAGACAGTACCAATAGGCATGTAAACTAGAGGATTATACGCACCCTTTATCAGTAAAATAGGGTTGTCCTAATTCATTCTTCAGTATCATAAACTGGGCGGTCATTTTCCGACTTATTGACACTATACTTCATGTTTGAATAATAAAGCAGCTTACCTAAGCTGGAGTAAGTATATATATATTTGAAGAATGTATTTCGGAGAAGTTCCTTG
This sequence comes from Lomographa bimaculata, assembly GCA_948107665.1. Lineage (NCBI taxonomy): Eukaryota > Metazoa > Arthropoda > Insecta > Lepidoptera > Geometridae > Lomographa > Lomographa bimaculata. Next base: position 8,319,243 of record OX403600.1, on the reverse strand, counting down.
AACCGGAAATATATTATGTACAAAGTTAAACCGATAAATAAAAAATATATTTTAGAACTAGTTATATGTTGTGAGGATAGTACTCAAATAAATTAGCTTATCATTACCACAAATATATCATTATAGGAAACTAATCACGTAAGCGTCAGTAGAATAGAAAATAAATTATAATCTCCTTATTGTACTCTTTACAAAATGTACCAAACTAAATGCATACCTCAGTTTGGGTCTTTTATAACTTATTTAGTAATCAAATACTTATGAATTTACTTTTCCCAATTTCTGTCTATTTCTTATCCCATATCCTTGTAAACATACTTGAAAAACAAACAGTCGTTTAAATTATTATAACTGTAATTTCGTATAAGGATAATACAGTGACCTGGTGATAAGTGATAACCCTAGCAGTAGTACAACTACGAAGGTTGCGCGACCTTGTAATACATCAGAGGTTTGGTTTAGAGGCGATGAACCCTGCGTTAGTCAGGTTATCGATCGCACTTTTACGAATTGCGTATTGTGTACAAGTCTTTGTACATTTTCAGTTTTTTTTAATTATCCACGAATTGGAGAAGCTTATAATAGTGAATAATTAGATACATACAACCTAAAACCTTATATAGACTGAATGGGTCCAAAAAGAGGAAAATTCAAAATACTTCCGTTCTACCTGGAAAAGGGTTGCACTGATTTCACCTAACTAAGAACACTCGATTTCAATTTCTAAAAAAAAACAATTCGGTACAGTCTTTTGGGAATTACAATGCCACATACACACACATAAACGATAATACTTATAACACCCTTTCTTTCGTTGAGGGTTAAGAATATAATATTTAGAACTAGATATTGCAGAATGCAAAATCGATTTCTATATTACCCATCTATTCAATAAAAGATAAAACGTTCGATATACATTCAATAGTTTAAACTTAAATATGTGTTGTCCTATTTTGACAAATATTAAATCTCACACGTCAAAATAAAACAAAACATATTTTAACAATAGAGGTTTATTCCAAGTTTAATGAATAAGGGGATTAGCCTTGAAACACCTTACAAACTGACACCTTACACCTTAAAAACTGTAACTGTTACCACTATCAGTGAAAATGTTTCAAACACAATTATTTGCCCTTCGGCATTTTATCTTTTTCGCATTAGTAGCAATGTCACCACAGCTGGAAGCTAGTGTGACATACCACAAATACTTAGCTCAAGTTAGTTTTTCAGGACTGTCTGCATATTTAGAATGCGATAAGCACCGGAACTCGACCGGTTTTCGCAAGACTTGCCTTACTGTGTAAACATGTATATCCTGCGTTTATCGTTGGAAAAGGTTTTCTTTAATTGAGACGTGTATTGCGATGGAATGGTTTTTACAGCTCGTAAGTTCGTACATTGATTTAAATAGAATTTATTTGTAGTGAATCATTTTGAAATGAATCTTTTTATGGGAGGGATTTTGAAATGTTGATCCTCAACTTTTTTGTGACGAAAAGTGGTGGTGGTAAACACTGGTGATTATTAATTAAAATATTTCCCTGTAACACAAAAGTTTCACTTCTATCGGGTGTCTTTATAATTGAGAAGCGCGTTTAATATTTCATAGTTAGGTTTTTTTTATATAATACATTGTATATATATATATATATGTATAGTTCGTTCTTACTAAGATATGACTCATGAATATAGTCAATGATTTATATCTACTGGGTTCGTCATTTAATATAATTGCTGAAAAAATACCTTTTTTGTCTTTTTTTTTATTTTTGTAGAAATTTAACAAGAAGTTGACTTTTTATAACTTTGAACCTTTTCAACATTTAAGCAGTTTATTTAACGGCAATTTGACTAACTACAAGATATTAAAGTCTAGATATGCTGCATTAAAAATCAGGAACTGCAGTTCGATTATACTACTAAAATTGTACCAAACCATGATTTCACTCAGCGAGCTTCTTAAAATATTCGGTAAGGAATAGTTGTAATATACCTACATCATTGATTATTTTTTATATGACATAATTCACAACTCTCAAAACGAGATGCTAAAATAACAAATTAATATGAATAAACACCACATAATTTTATGTGCGTATAACATAAATATAACGTAGAACATTATCATTATGAAAAACTGCCTCGATAAATATATTTATTTATTGAAGATGCGCAAACGCAAACTGGCAAGGCAGGTGGCCGGAACGTCTGCCAAGGCAAGCTATTAGTAAACAAAAATGTCCCTTGGATTGATGACTCTATTGACCGACTTAGATAATCTTCAAAGAATAAATTGCTACATAAGAATTTTACAACCGGACATGTTTCAGAAGTATAACACGCAATGCATCGACGTTAGCCAATTTGCCAATGATTTCGCGCTGGATTTGAATGCTTTTTCACAGTTTACTTTACGCGCATCATCACTTTCCATCACATGAGATAGTGGTCAGATGCATGCATAACGAACGTTAAAATAACACCCAGATATACATTTCCATTGAGGAAGAAAATAATGTTCAATGTTTCAAACAAGATGTTAGGGAAGGAAACAGTCAATGTCAAAATCAGGTATGGGGTTGGGTATATATAGGAACATACATGTTACATCCCAACGTGCCGTCAAAATTGATAAAAAAATCTTAGAAATACGGCAGAGCTGAAAACCTCCAATATAATATATTTATATATTACTAGCAGCTGTTCCCGACATGCCTTGCAATACCACGTAAACAAGAAGTGTTTTACCTACCTTTTACGTTTATAGTTGCCTAGTACTAATACTATTGCCATACTAAAACTTTTTGGATATAGTACGTTAAAAAAAAATTCTTCATCATCAAAAATTCTTTCCGATCTATTCTCATTCCTACCAAAAGAACAAAAAAAACATAAAAATCGGTCCAGCCGTTTCGGGGGAGTGCTTCCACAAGCATTTTGACACGAGATGTTTTTATATTAGAAGATAATATAGATACATTTCTTCATTACATCGATATTGAATGCACTATTTAAGGAATTAGGTGATAGAAGCCAAAATGGCGGCTATTTGTATATTAGTGGCAAGATTCTACGTGCAATATTAGAAACTGACCAAGTGGCTACTAGAAACATAACTCTAAATATTTTCATGGCTATCCTATATCAACAAGGTTTATACCTACAATTCAATAACAATAAAATAACATTTCAAATCAGTCTCAGATTACTAAGATAGCATTATATCGGAACTCATATAAAATTATTGCACGTGTACGCAAATAAAACTAGAATTTTTGTTTCCTATTTTTATTTTATCAAGACCAAGCAAATAGCAAAGCTTACGCTATTTGTTATTCAAGACGCACTATTCTATATCCGACCGGAAGGCGCAATTGGCGCGACTTTTTTTCTTTTTTATAGCCCCGGTTATCTCATACGAGGGTATGTAACATGATAAAGCCAAAATCATTCCTGTAATCAGTTATTGATAACACTGGTGCGATTTTCAAGGGCGGCTGGGGCGCCGCTTTTACGCATTTAAGTTTGTACTATGTTGAAATTATTTTCATTCTCAAAAGTAGTTTGAAAATTGATTTCGTATTTTGCCAAGAAGAAACATGAATAAGATTAGTATTAAAAAAAATATTTTCATTTTATATTTATCTTTAGATTACGTTTGACAACTTTCTCTCTTGGTGGTAAATTATGTGATCGAGGATGATCACTTTCGGCCTACAATAAAAGGCTCCAATCGCTGATATATTTAAAGCCATCAACAACCAAGAAGAAATGTATCACCTTACAACAAAAACATATCATTCAAATCAATATGCAAGAGATGATGAACCTTTTAATACCTCACTTCGTACATTTTATTGAATTTTTGCGACGACCACAAAAGCAGATCAAGGAAGAGGTGCTTGGATGGAACCAATGCTGCTTCCGCTTTACTATACTCGTATGTAAAGTACCCAGAAACTCTTGAACTCATTTATAAACATAGTTGAGATACTAGGATCTTTAGATACGAATATAACACACTTAATAGACACACCCATGTCCAGATCATGGTAATCAACCAACTTACATAGCCTAAATAAGGTTTATAGCCATTGACTGTTAGGCGCTACTACTCTTACTATTATATTAATTGTATAAATACTTTTCAACAAATAACAATTTTGTTTATAAATTAAATATTGCTTTTTCAAAGCAAACTCACCTCTTCGGGCCCAGGCGATGCGCAAGACACAGAAGTCCTTGGAGACCCAAAGTATCCAGGTGACCCAGGAGACATAGGTGACCCAAGGGATCCAAGGGACCCTACCGGCGAGCCGGAGTCTTTCGAACCGCGCCGTTTTATCTTGTCCCAAAGATTCAAAGACCTCCTCCGCGACTGGTTAATCATTTTATCACTGCACTGATCTCTCATGTTTAATTAGTACTCTTCAGTTTTTCTATCACATAAGTCTAGTGTACACAGTCAGTTATCCCATTATAAGCTAACAAAAACTTGTTTAAAACAAATAAATTTCACGAAAAATGGGGATTAAATTGTATTACAACGAAACGTTCGCTCGTCGCGAATTGACAAAGGAAAATGGAACGAAAACGATGCTACGGCGTATGTACACGACCGATAGTGGCAGAGTACCAGGAAAATAGGTGTGATAATGGGAACATACCCATGTAGCTATGGTGATTTAAAAGCCTATTTCAGAATGAGAGTTTAATGTAGACGTGCTCGCGGTTTCGCTCGCGGTAATAAATTTAAAAAGTAGCCTATGTGTTATTCCGGAACCTAAACCATCTGCATTCTAAATTTCATAAAAATCTGTTAATTCTTTACGGAGATACGTGGTAGCAAACATCCACACACAATAAATTTTCGCATTTATAATATTAAATGTTTATTAACTTTTAAGTAGGAGTAGAATATATAGGAAAATTACTCGTAATGTTATGTTCTTAATGTTCGTTTATATTTAGATCGTTTGAAATTAGTATTAATTTATTTTCATGTATTATTTATTTTTATTTATTTTATTATAAGCACCTGGATGACTGAGCTTTGCTCGTTAAAACGACGTTTTCTAAAAATGAAACCTAGCTAGATCTATTTATCGCCCCCGAAACTCAAAATTTGCCTCGGAGATAAGATTTGTGTACACAGGGAATCGAACCCGGCACCCGAAGCACAGAAGTAAACATGTAACCAACCCCACCAAGAGGAAGCGCCTAGAAACTTATTTCGGAGAGATTATCGTAAATTAGTCTATATTCTGTTGTTATTCTATAGATTCTATAGATATAGATTATATCACGCTACTTCAGCTCTTGCAGCGAAGCTGTGATTGCGCGAAGTTATTACAATACCAAGGTTATCAATGTCAATGACTCCGCCTCTATACAATAAATTAATTATACCTACAATGTGCATAATTGCATACTATATTTGTAAAGGCACTCTTATTTTTTAAGGACAAAATAACACACACCTTTATCAATTCATTAACCTAAGCTGGAAAATTCAATTAGATTTTTATAATTTATCCTGATTAATATGTTTGTAACATGATACAATTATCAGTTAAATCAAGTCAAGGACAATATTTAATATGTTTTATATATATATATGTATAAGCAGGACTTTATTAATGTTATTGTGATACATATATCTGTACAAAATATAGGTATAATTACCGTATAAATAAGTAGTTACGACGTAGTATTTATCATCTCGTCATCAAAATATCATAGTACTGGGAAAACTAGTTTTTTTTTTTTTTATTTGTGACAGGCTAGTGTTTGACCACTATCTCACCTGATGGTAAGTGACGATGTGATCGCAGCTGGTAAACACACTAGACCTGGTATACGCAGGCTCTCAAAAAGTAAACTGTTCTTCGCACTAACTACGACAATCATCTTTCAATATCTCAGATAGATAAGAATTATTTATTCGCCTTATAACAGTTGTTATAAAAGGAGGCCGCGCTTTTTAAGCTTTGCTTGCTTTAAATTATATAGGTACCATGACCGGGATTTTTCAAACAACAGAGCTCTACAATGTTTCGGAGAGCACGTGATAAGCTTCCGCTGTAGGACATGTCTGCCGGTACCATAGAGAATAAAAAAATTCGTTTCTCGACTATAGTATTCACCAGTGTAATTAAATTGGCCGAAGACGGAAGTGTTGCAGTTTTCTATATTGTGTTTATGCGTCTCGTATAATGCCAGCTCTGACTAAGCACGTAGGCAAGCAACGTACGATCTATACACTTCGCAAGCTGTTTTTTTTTTCAAAGTATGTCATGTCCACACTAAAAACAAAACAATTATCCGATACACCTTCACTGAAGTCACAAACAGAATAGTATTATTATTATATTATATATATATTTATTATATTGTATTAGTATTAGTATTATTTATTTAATTTCCATTAATATATTAGTATTATTTATTAAATTGTTAATTATTTATTTCATTTTCACTCTAAACTCAACTGACGCCTGAACAAGATTGCTAAGAGCCTGAACACAATACGATCCGGTTTCACCCACAGACATCGTAAAAAAGACCTCGCACTCATTATCTCTTCAATCTAAGCAACTCTACAATCATGGAAAAAACCGTGTAACCGAAAAACAACTCCATCACGAAATTATAGAGCTGATTTTCGAATGGGTCAAAGTTGTACACAGTGAAGAGTGTAAACCAAAGAGTACCAAAGACTACACTGGGATTTCCACTTGTCCACGGAAGAAAAGTTAATGAATGGAGGAAAGTCTAACCACGGAGGTTATTTGAAACAAAAGACGCTCGAAATAACAATGGCTTTGAACAAAATGACCTCTCGCGATCGCGGTTAAGAATGCGAACAAAAAATTTCGAGAATTGTGAAGAAAGTGTTGGGGCATTTACTTTCTTCTACTTGAGGATTAATATGATAGTATTTTTACTTTAATGGCGTATCTGCTTGTGCGTATAAAGTTTCAATACGATTATTAATAATACAATTTGAAACATAGTATCTAATTTGTTTTCTAAAGCGTATATAAGTTTGGTGTCTTGATTTGTTTGCTAATTATGTCCCTGATATAAATGAATGAGAACATTTAATTTTAATAATAGTGGGAAAATTCTGTAACGGATATAGGCATAGGAATTTTCCTCGAAGTTACATTGTAAACATCATACAAGTCTCTACATGAATATTTTTATTGGACTAATTTAAACTGTTTTAGCAACTAATTTGAGTTTTCTAGTAAATTGTCAACAAAAATAAGCTAGGAAATCTTACTACAGATTCTTTTCACGTCAAATATGCATGAGATCAAACAACCCAACCGATTGCGTGAAACCCGAAGACAGCAAAAGATGTCCGGATAGCAATAATAGCTGACCCGTGTCAGCAAATCGCCTCAATCGACAAATAGATGGCGCTATACAACATTTTCGCTTGCTCAAACTTTAACCCAAAATAAATCTTGGTAACCCTCATAAGTCTCGACATTTGGTTCGAAAAGGCGTGAATTCCATTAATATTTATAAGGTTGAGGTAAAAAGACAACAGACCTCTACTATCTAATAAATGGCCGACCCTCGCCAAGACGAACTGAAAACGAGCTCTTCTTAGAAAAATCTCTAAGGAGCTTCAGTTTTACGAACGAAGATGAATGATTGAGTCTCAATGGGATTTTGACTCGGAACAAAAATACGAAATAGGTACCATTGTTGAGTTGGTTGTTAACTCAACCACGTGGTCGAGTGACCACCTTGAATTTTAATTTTATTTTGTAGTTGTTAACTCGACCACCAGAGGAAATTAGCACAGTCAGGGAAAAAAATGCTTACGTTTAATGTAATTATAAAAAAAAGAAATTTCCTTAAGGACCTAAGAAATTATGACCACATATTATTCTAAAATTACGAAAATCGAATATAGCTCGACATTATAACATTTCTTTAATTGAATTATTATACACACAAACATTCCAATTTGTAATATTTGTGTGATTCTTTGACAAAAGCACCGCGAATATGTTGCCAAGAATTCGATCACGTTATTAACCTACTTTACAATAAAAACACTATCAAATTTTCCGTATTGTGTCAGTGTTACGAAGCGTAATCTTACACTAAATACTATATTAATACATCGTATACTTTTAAACAGTGTGCTTTAACATGATATTGATGTTTTCGTGACTTTTTCACATTATAATTAATAAATGATACGGCTTGACTCACGATTTAGGGTCGACTCTTGCGACCTAAGTTTCGGGGATGTCCGATCCCCATCATCAGGCGAGTTCACGACGGAAGGTATATACCTAAATATACCGAAATCGTGATTGAATCATATATAAGCGTATAATTTATAAATGATAGTGATAATGTTTTTAACCCGTGATAAAAGAGTGTTATCCATACAGCCAAGAGGCTTTCATGAAAGTTAATGACTACTGCCAGATGTTATAAGTTTGTAGTGTGTACCTGTCTGCGACTTTGTTGCTTTCAAATGGCTAGACCAAATTTCATAAAAAAATATTTGATTGAATGTTGACTTTATCAACTTCTAAGCTATGTTTAGTGAAAATCAGTGTAGCCGTTTTCCAGATAGAGCGTCGGGGCTATTTCCAAATTTTGATTGTGCTTCTTGTTAGATCAAGGTGATCACATTGTGTTTAAAATAAATAAGTGCCAAAATTTCTAGGCGGGTCGTTGACACAGAATTTAATACATAAATTGTAACGTTAATCACTTTATCCAATATACCAGTAGGTGCAAATACTTAGGAAGAATTTATTATACTGTGTATTTAAATTGAAAACTCTGGTCACGTGCGCAAACGTTCCAATATTTCAGCGGGTAGATGTAAACATTACTCGTTATTGGAAGAGGTTGATATTAGTGATACATTAAATATCTAGAAGGTATCGATACCTTGAAATACTATAATACCTGGGTAGCAAGTAATTCGGATTTAAGGGGGTGATTACAAACAAAAAAAAGGATTTTTCATTATTATTTCAACTAGTGATTATCTACAACAACTTGTCTAAAATCTTTAGTTATCATAAACACTACAAATAAATTTGTGAATAGTTAAGTGAACTCTAGTTTGTACCTAATATCATGAAATCTGTTCTATAATTATTGCAAAATACAATTAAAATAAAATCCTCGACCACAATATCACGTACCATCGGGTGAGATATTGGTCAAATGCTATCCTATAATGCATGAAAAACGTGTAAGATCTAATTATATACACTAATGTTAATTTTAATAAGCCTAAACTTGACTATTAACCAAAAAATTCAGTGAAATTATGTCAATAATAACAAAACATCTAGTAACGGTACCACTACAACGAACTCTGGTTATTGTAAGAATCCCAACCCAAGCCGAGATCTTGTTATCATATGAGATATCAAATGATTTAGCTATTATAAATACTTGCGATATTTCGATGATATCAAATGAATACTTGTGATACGATAACAACTGTTATCGGTACCACTACTTCTAACTCTAGTTATTGAAAGAACTTGAGCCCGTGCCAAGTTATCGTGCGGTAGAGCTTCCACCTTTGAGGCAGGCTTACGTAATAAAAATATATAAAATAGTGAACTTTCGCCTCAGTGTAAATGAGATTCCTACCTACTAAAAATAAATTTGAGTTCTGCACATCATTATTCTTCACTAGCCGAGCCCCGTGGCTTCGCCCACTATTATCAAATTAAAAAGTAGCCTATGTGTTAATCCTGGGTATATGCTATGTACATTCCAAATTTTAAATCCGTTCAGGCGTTAAAGCGTGAAGAGGGAACGTTTATGATTGATAGGCAAGCATTTGACCACTATCTCACCTGATGGGAAGCAATGATACGGTTATTACGTCGTTGATGTTATCCTATATATGCCATGTTATATATTGGTCATTATCAACTTTCATAAGTGAATCTTTGGGGCTGACGTGAATAAATTTTTTTTTAATCTACTTATTCTGTTATTAATAGTCTTAATAATAGAGATACGCACAGTAATTTTTTTTTTTTTTATCAAAACCTGTTTAGCTATTATGGCGAACCATTCAGAATTATACGATTGTGATATTCTAGATGGAAAAAAGCTAGATTAAACTAAACAATTTTTCTTAAATTATAAAAGTTTTTTGCAAATTAATAAAGTAGACTAAGTGACAAACAAGCAAGAAAACGCTTGCCTTTGTTAATAAAGCGACAAAGCAACTCGAGCAGAGTTCACAAACAATTTCTAAATTAATAAACTTACACCTTCCCCATCTATTTCGCAGAAAACACGATAAAAAGTGTAAGTGCATCTAAGCACTTTGTTTTAAGGGTTCGAGGAGTTTTCAATCGTGGCGCTTTTGTAAAAGGAAAGTTTTTCCTTTGAACGAATACCTGTTTTGGTAACCAAATGCAGTAAGGCGGACAAAGCTTTGAGCACCTCTTAAACTTAAATAAAATGCAGGTTTCTTGTGTATTTTCGAACAGTATTTTTGGATATTTGTATATATTTTGTAGCGTTACTGTCTGTGATAAATAAAATAACTCATAATTTCATTTCGATAGAAGAAAACAAGTGTCAAAATTTAAATTATAAAAATACCCCCAATCGAAAATCGATTTGATTTTCACCAAACATGGCTAACACTCTCGATCAAGTCAAATTTCGAACAAATAAGCTTCGGAGCTACGAAACCACACACACACACACAAACATACAAACCTAAACTGTACCAGCACAAAACTACAAAGTCATGTTATAGATTATGATACCTAGTGGTGTAATTTCTATCCAATCGTTTGTATATACCGATGTTTGTAAAGTTTGCTTTCTAATAGACCAGCAAATTGCACTTTCGCTTACACTACTTTCCTTACGCGTGGAGAAAATTTAAACATAACACTTTTTGTTTAGAAATTGTAACCGCGAATGAGGTTTTATTTAATTCTGCGTCTAACGGATAATACTCAGTAGTAGAGTCGGATATAAAAATATGAACAGTTTACCATATTAATAAAAGCAAAGGTTTCTTCCTGATTTATTTTGCGTGATATTTTGATAATTTCATCCCTACTCCTTCGCTCGTACTGGCAGAAAGGGTGAAGAAAGACCAGAGAACAAGCAGCTAAAGGAAAATCTTGAATACGTTACCCGGCGCGTATAACGAAACTCATCTTTTTTGACGAAGATCATTTTAAAATGCTCCTAGCTTCTGCCAAATGTGTTCTGGCAGTTATTACCTTATACTAACCGACATATAAAACTGATAAAACGCTTGCCAATTAAAAATTATAAATAACTACCTATTACTGAAATTGGCTGTGTCATGTCCGAATTGTATATTCAGTTCTTAATAAAAAAAATTATACAACTACTTCATGTGAAGTAGTTAAAAAAAAAATTTAGATGTAATAATGGGATATTGGACTCAGGCATATTATTGCCTCGGTAGAGCCGAAAAGTAGAGCCAAAAGCCAAGCAATAATATACACCTATTGCTTTAGGCATTGTTTGTAAGCTGCATACAACAACCAAAGGGTAGAACACGATGGACCTTGAATGGTAAATCCTATTGCATAAGTGCATACATGCATGCATTGAGTAAGTATTTTTCATTATCAAAAGACCAACAGTTTTTCAAATTTTTTTATGCTTAGTCATGGCTTCATTACAAACCTTCATCATTTCTTCCCAAATCCGACGCAAAGGAGGCTAATGGTTTACAGCCTATGTATGTATGTTTGTTCCTTTGTGGCGTTCTAGAGACTAAAGGCGTGGGCTGATTTTTATGATTCTTAAGCCAATCTATTCGTCTTAATCTTGCGACTGAATTCAATGAGGCGACAACCAGGCGCGATATTATTGAGAAAAATTAAAAAAATTAAAGTCGAAGAACTGCGTTTAGTATGGGTTCAATAGGAATATAGAAATCTATCATTTTAAATTTCGAAGGAACATTATCTATATCGACTTAATGTTTATTAAAAACTAAAAAAAGTAGTGATTCTCACTTAAATTTTTAATACTTCTATTAAAGTGTGATAAGGTCTTATATAATCGTATAATACGTCTTATCAACGAAACAGTGTAAAATAAAAAAGTAAATTTACTTTTTACGCAATCGGGTTTTTTTTTTATTTTAAGTATATTGACTGGTTTATTTTATGTTATTGTGAACCCTGACTATAACAAGAGTGATATAATCATAGAATTAATAACTAATATTTGATAAAGTTTCAAGGTCATGTACACAGTAGTGGCGACCATGTCAACTTGACATGCCTATTCCATTGCTAATTATTCCAAGCCCAGTGTGACTAACAATATAACAACCCATTACGAACAAAGGCTTTAATGTACGTCCGTTATTTAGTCTCGAATTTTCATCAAAGAAAATTGCTCAATTTCTTGTCGCTTGCACCAAATTTTGAAGTGCCCGTTGGCTTAGTTGTGAATCTTCGCCTTCTAAGAATGGATTACCGACGGGAAGACAGGTTGTCCCCCCAAGGAAAGTTTGTGTCTCTGGTTCTGGTTGTGATTGTGTGTAATGTGAATGTTTCCGGCACCCACGACACAAGTCATCGAACTTAGTGTGAGGCTGTAAGCGTTTATGTTTTATGTTTAGATGCTGCAGGCTAGTCAAAATCTAAATCGTTTATTCACATGGGCCCCAAAGAGGCACTTATAAAAGTGAATGACTCTACTGCTAGATTTGCAAAATTACAGCCATCTCGAGAAGAACCTGGCAACCCGGCGGCGCATTCTTTTTCATTCTTTTAAATCATTCTTAATCACTAATACATAATTATATTAACCTAGGTGTATCTATATTATGTAGTCGCTAGAAAGTTTCAGGAAACGCTGATTTTTTAACATAACTATTTACACACCACCCCTATATGTGCCTCATCTTGGTACTCGATGAGGTAGGGTTGCCGACAACCGGCTTACGGTCTATAAAGACATAAAATGAAGGCTGACGTAATCCGACCTTCACCTAGCGAAGTATAATGATGTAAAATGGAAATGATTGCACGCTCGTGACGATACTATCGCTTTTATGATTACTCTGATACAAGAGTAAATAATGTCTTGGACAGGAATATACCAATTTTGAGACGCAATTGTTTGATGATGTCGGTAGAAATATATCTACCGGCATCATCAGTAGATCACAGGATCTACTCCATATAAATATAACATAAATAAACGCTTTCACCCACAGCCTCACCTAGGTTCGATGAATTGTGTCCTGGGTGCCAGAAACAGTTTTCTGCTTTGTGTCAAACCACACTAATGAGCATTGGCTTTTTTGCTCGCAATTATTGTTTGAAGATATTTTTTTATGCTGGATAGGCAAGCATTTGACCACTATCTCACCTGATGGAAAGTGATTATGCGGCCGAAGATGTAGCATGCTTGCCTAGAAGATACCTATTCACTTTTGACTTGAAGACATCTTGAGGGCTACCGTTCGGGGAACAAAGATGCGGGGGAAGATTAGATAAGATGCCGGTAGATATGTATATAAATATAATAACATAAACGCTTTCACACTCACAGCCCCACCTAAGTCGTGGGTGCCAAAACAAAACAGTTTTCTGTTAAACAAGTGTTTCAGTTAAACCATGCATTGGCTTTTTTCGCTATTTGTGCCTATCTTCTTGCTTTCTGGAAATTTATTGTTTTGGTGTTGGCTACAGTTACTGAACAGAAATTATACTCACAATATTTATATTTAATGTATTTAAAGTTAGTAGTTTAGAACAACTATTAAGCTAGGTAAGTATTAACTTAGGTGTTGAAGAAATGTCGTGTTTTCCTACAACACGATATGTTGCGTGACCGCTGTATGTTTTGAAATAGTTATACCTAGGTAATTATTTAATTTAAATTTCTCCTCTTAACTATTTTTTAAGAGAAAACTCATTGATTTCAATCGCTATTTTTATACTACTTCAGAAATTCATAAAACTATTACATAATTTATTAATTTTTAATACCTATATGAGCTTGATGTTGTATTGCTCATTTGCTTCATAATTGCATGTCATTTTAATTTAGTTTAACAACATATACAATTGACGTCGGCTTAGTTCTGTGCGCGTTCGCCTTCGAAGCAGCAGGTATCGGGTTCCATTCCCAGTGGAAGTTTTCTTCCCAATGGAAATTTGTGTTTTTGGTTCTGGGTGTGTATATTGTATTTTGTATATATTTATTGTTTGGCGATAAATACTTTTCAAAATTATAATTTAATCATTATATGATCAAAATAGTCTTAGATAGAGATAGGACAAAATGGAATCAGAGATTTTCGGGTTAAGAAAATAACTTAGTTTTTAATAAAAATTCACAATTCGATGCGATAAATAATCTAAGAAATTGCACCCATAAAAGACGGGACGGGTCGCTAGGTATATACTTTCTTCGATGCCGTCTACTTCTTATAAACTACCGACCTGCTAATTTCAGCTCCACAGATTATATTACAAATGCATTCACACTCACAGCCCCACACTAAGTCTTGTATCGTGGGTGCCGGAAACATTTACGTATCACACACAATCACACCCACAAGCACATCCCCCTTGGGAAGGAAAATTGTGCTTCTGCCAGGAATCGAACCCAGAAGCTACGGCACAGAGGGCAGAGACCCACCGCAAAATCTGGATCCTCTTTATGTACTAAATAATATCTAAAGATTTATTTATAGATTTATATTTATTTAGATTAAAGATTTATAAACTTAATCATAAGATTTATAATCTTAAGATTTATTCGTATAGTTAATGTGCAAACCAGATAATAAATCAAATTTAATCCAATTTATTAATTTACAAATATGCATTTCATGTAAGTAAATAAAAAAAGATATGCCTTTATATCAAATTTTATCGTTATCGCAAACACCATAAAAGTTTACGTGCGTGTAAATTTTACAACAAGTGATACTTCGACGTGTTCGAAAGGGCACAGCCCAAGTGACAAATACAAACTGAAATCATATTCTATTCATAAATATTGATAGATTAACTAAAAAAACTCAAAAAAAGCCAGTCAAATATATTTTTTTTAATTTTACGCATTCTTGGAATACCTTCCGGATCCCCCCGGGCGCAATCCGACCCTTGGGTATATATCTTATTTATCTCTGAATCCGACTCTCTATGTTATTTTTGATAAATACGAAATTTAGACTCTTTCGCCGAGAGAGATTGTCACTCTCACATATGAGATTGACAGGATCAGACGTCACTAGCAGTGGGTACGAGGTGGGCTGATAATGATGATCGATATGACATTCCATGTATTTTTTAAAAATAAATCTAAGTTGTTACTGTCATCAAAACAAATGTAGGTATATTTCACCGCAATATGTAACTTGTTACCATATTTAATAATTCCATATTTTTATTATTTGTTTCAAAATGGTCAATGAAATAGGTAATATTAATACTTATGTGGTTTTATTGACGTCATAACAAAATTATAAGCAATTAACCTATGTGCAAATTAGCTATGTACTTCTTATGCGACTAAAGCATTTAATAACTACCACATTATATCGGTATTAGATAAATGCCAATTGTATTGTCAACGCCAGCCTATCACATATAACAATAATAATAATAATATGAGATGCAAAACAGATAGATATTGGGTACAGTAGTAGCTTTTATCCGTAGATTATGAACTTACTGATAATAATTAGAAACGAGCTAGTCCGTTATTTACATTGTCAAAAAATATTGGTCACGTATTTTTTGGTCAACTAAACCAAAAATTTACGAAGATTTAGTGCGTTGAAATTAGGCTTAACGTCAGGCTTCAGTACACTTTTCGCTGAGGCGTGATGTCACAAGATCCCTACCTTTTTATGCCTGATAGGCAAGCATTTGATCACTCACCTGATGGAAAGTGATGATGTGGCCGAAGATGTAGCATGCTTGCCTAGAAGGTACCAATTCACTCTTGACATGATGACTCCCAGATTATACCGTTCGCGAAACAAAGACGAAGGCAATTAGTTTCACTCCTTCGCAGTACGGATGATAAACATAGAAGCGAAACGCTTCGAGCGAACTGGAGGTATGTCAACCGTATATGGACCTACTTTAACTTTATCAATTTATATTAATGTGCTAAATAAAAAAATACAAGTCCAATATTTTTTGATAATCTTACTGAAGGACAAATTCGTTTTTTTTACCCAGTCATCATACTTGTGGCATGGCGTGTGATATTCTTCGTAGCTTAAAATAGCCTCACCTAATAGAATAGCTTTACTTACTGGTCAGTTGTTACTGTTTATTCTTACCTGTAACAAAGAAACATGTTTTTATTAATATTTTTTTTCTTCATTATTTTAAAAGAGTGGAGTTTATCAAGACCTAACGCTCCGTTTAATTTGGATGACTATTTAATATCGGGGAAATGTAGGAAACCAAAGTTTTGGTAAAATTGGACTTTGAGGTTCCCTCGTCGCTTTGCCGATTGAAGGAACAAAAATGTAAGCTTCAGTCACACATTTCAAATTACTCAAAAACATTCAATTCATTCATAAATAGTTATAGACAGGATTATAGAAATACACAGTATTAACTTAGTTTAATATTGCAATTTGATTTAAACCGCAATGTAAAATAATAAAAAATCTCATCCAAATCCGTTCAGCCGTTACAGCGTGAAGAGAAATATAAATAAAGTTACACACATACTTACACACTGAACCACTGTCATATAACTATAAGTATAAGAATAACAAATAGTCTGTTGTGCTTAAAATTATGTAAATACTAGCCGTGCCCCGCGGATTCGCCCACTTTTGCCTAGTTAAAAAGTAGCCTATATATTAATCCCAGGTTTAAGCTATGTACATTCAAAATTTCATGCAAATCCGTCCAGTAGTTACACCGCGGCATCGTGAAAAGAAAACATAGGTACATACTGACAACACACAAACTTTCGGATTTATAATATTAGTGTGATTCCTTTTTCAGCTATAGTTTTAGTAATCGTTTAGTAAGGTTTTCAATTATGTGTTATAATTTTTGTGGTGTTACCGAGCTTCGGATTAGTAAGATATGTTTTTTTGATAATACCTTTTATTAAATAATATAAAATTATCCTCTGTATTACTAATATAAAACCAATACAAATCTAGGAACTAATAATCTACTAAATAAATACATCTTTAAAAAATCAGCCAAATGCTTACATATCTATAATTAAAAAAAAACTATTCATCACTCTTTAACATTTTTCTAGGAAGAGTAGAACACCATCGAGGTATACGTCGAAATACACGTTGTTTGTCAAATGCGACGACTGTATCTATCAATAGGTACGTAGATATAAAATCAATACCTTATTATGGGGGCATCAAAGCCAGACTACTACTTAATTATTTGAAGTTGCGTGACAGTCGGGTTTATTAATTTCCATTAGAATATAGTCGTAATTACTACGAGTTTATTTTGTAGAGCTGATAACGTATACAGAATAACGTTAGACTACATTTCTATGATCGATATTCGTAATAAGTATGGTTGGATACGTGGATATAAATGAAAAGTATATCAATTGTTCAGTTTTAAATTTAATTCAAATCAATATACAAAATATTTATCCACAATAGCCCCAAAGAGGCACTCTATTTGTCAAATTCGCATATATATATTTACACGAAAAAAACTAGGCGGCAATAGGTGATCCATCCCTTTTTTAAGTGCATGTACAACTAATACAATATTTTTCTTATACTGTAAGTACTTGATAACAAAAACATGACATATATTATTATTCTCTAAAATTAAGATTCACTAACTATCTAGAGTCACTAACATTCGAGAGTGTCAGAATCTAGCTTTTAAAGTCTAAACGCTAAGTTCTGGAACTCCAGATTAGTTAAGAATAACAATAAGATACGTCATTTACAAAAATAATACGCGTTCTTAACTGCTGGTTTTAGTATATTCGATACCTACCTCAACATTACTTAAACTCGTTATAAATACCAGTTTTACAAATTATACGGAACCACAGAATAAATAATCGTGCAATGATTGAACCATCACACAACCTGTATTTTTATGTATAAACTTATAGGTTTACACCTACTACATAAAACTATTGAATGTTTAAATGGAAACTATTATCAAAAAGTTATAAAATACTACCTGTGCCCTGTGACTTTTCCTGTGTTCAGGCAGTTAAGTTTTGTGCGATTTAATTACAAACACACATCCTAACATTACAAATACGAAATACATAAAAACTTTATTAATATTTAAAACAGTGGCGCTACCTAATTCATTTTCACATACATATACACATACTATTTTTTGTGTTGACGATCCAGTTGGCGCAGTGGACAGGTGTCCGCCCTCTGCGCCGTGGGTCCTGGGTTCGATTCCCGGCAGGAGTACAAATTCCTTCCCAAGGGATATTTGTGTTTCTGGTTCTGGGTGTAATGTGTGTGATGTGAATGTTTCCGCCGGAAACATTCACATCACGGATGCCGGAAACTTTCCGGCACCCACGATACAAGTCTTTGAACTTAGTGTGGGGCTGTGAGTGTGAATGCATTTGTTTGTTTATTTGTTTGTTTTTTTTGTTATTGAGAGACGAGACTAGCAAGTCGCCGCCCGATGGTAAGCGTCACGCCTGCCCATTACAGTAGTGTCACCCAGAGTTATGAACTTATATTAAAATTAGGACAAGAAGTACCTTCGTTAACCTCTGTCGTCACCACTAGGTCTCGGTATGATCGAGGACAGGTTTGTTGTTATCGCATTAATATAAGTAAGATTCTGAGTAAAGCATTAACATCAAACATTTTTTAGGTTTAAATTTCCTCTAGGTATAATTAATTCGATTTAGAAATGAATCATAAACCTCAAATGAAAGTAAAATTTCTTCATTTGTCCCGCCACATGTCCCACAAAAACCGGGTTCCCATCGTAAAACCATGTTTTACATAATGTCCCATAGACACAACCCACTTTCGTCATAAAAACAAACATGCTGTAAAATCTACCATAAACAATATAGGACAATATGAGACGGGCGGCCGTACTATTACTTCTCACTTCGAACTCGCAACAAATGTGTAATCTCAGTCAGCGCTAAAAGCGCTTCTGTTTTAAGCCTTACAATCAATATTGCGACTTGGTGAATATAAATTGTGTGGAATCACAAAGTTTACAACTCCTGGAACAGCGCTAGCTTGTATTACATGAAAGCTCTAATGAAGTTTGGATTCCCTGTAATGTTCTGCTGCATCAAAGAGATTGTGGCCGTTAACCATGGGAAGTTTAACTATTTTAGCTATTTTTACTATGAATATATGTCAACTATTAATACCACACCATTATAAGTGTATCTGGTTATATATGCTAGAGCATTTCCTTCCTAAGGGACATTTGTGCTTCTGGTTCTGGATGTGATTGTGCGTGAGATATGTATAATTAAATGTTTACCGGCACTCACGATATATGTCTTTGAAGTCTGTGGGTCTGTGAGTCTGAAAGCGTTATTTACTATTCAGTCAAGACTATATACCAACATCTACAATACGTTAGTATCGTTACACCATTTTGTATTGATTGCATGCTAACAAAACCTATAATTTAAATGGAAGCTATCGCGATTATAAGGTAATCCAACTCGGCTTCGCAGACAGACATTAGCAAATGTCGCAGCCATCTTTACGAACATAAAGGATCGTGCATGTTTAAAACCAGGCAATAAATTCCGCGGGTCCCTTCCGATTCGTGATCCTTACAAGTGAATACTATTCGAGTTTCACATAGTACGGTATCTATTGCGAAAGCTACCACGAACAATGAGATCTCGATGCTTGAAGATGCATGACGAAAGTGGCCACATCTGTACAGCATTATGCTCCACACTAACGGCAGTAAATGGTTTAGTACTTGTTTATTGCCATCATAATGTTAGTATGATAGATGTTAGATACGAGAACGAAAATGACGGCTTTGACAGACAATTTTTCATGTGCAATTTCAACTGATTTCTAGCGTCAATGAAAGCCAAGTGATTTAAAACGACTAATAATTTGTTCGTAGGTTAAAACAATTCAGTAGTTTTTTGTATATCTTTTGGTTAGTCTGTTAACTGCGCGTTGGCTACGGGCAGTTAGTCAGTACTGGTTGTGATTGTTACACCACGACACAAGTCATCGAACTTAGTGTGGGGCTGTGAGTGTGAAAGCGTTTATGTAAGCGTTTATATAAGATACTGACTGATGATTGTTTCTCAGATAACTTACCTGTTATTAATTATGTGGTCGAGATTTTAAGGCCAAGGTAAAAAAGAAAAAAAAATAGGGCTTGAATCACGTAAAAATGTCGATGTCAAGTTACTTTGATGTGCATTAGTTTCGGAAAAAAATTGAATGGCGAATTTGTCCGAAACTTATCAATAACAAAATAAATTGACGTTTATACGTCTTTCAAGCCGTGTTTCAATACTGAAATATGAAATGTTATTACGTAGCATGTATTTGTGTTAATAGCAATAAACCAACGAACATAAACTACATAAAAATAAGTATCTGTATCATAAAAATAAACGCGCAAGCGTCGTAGAAAATTTAAATATTGGCATTAAAAAAGGCCAAGCAACACCTTCATCAAGGCTAAGGTCGACCCTTTTCTAAAAACCCGTACATTTCGAGGACAGGTTGTCTATAATCTGAATAGACTACTGACATTTTGACATGAAAGCTTCTGAATATCAAAGGCGGCGTACATCTTCTTTATTACCAGAAACTGTTCTCACCTTTTCACTACAAAGATTACCTATGATATATATGATACTAGCCTAGCCCCTTGGTTTTGCCCGCTATTAATAAGTTAAAAGTAGCCTGTGTTCATTCTAGGTATAATCTATGTACATTCCAAATTTCATCCAAATTCGTTCAGCCGTTAAAGCGTGAAGAGGGTACAAACATACTTACACACTTACACACAAACTTTCGGATTTATAATATAAAAGAAATATAAATAGGATAGAGTACCTACTTGTAGAGCTAAAATAGAATTTGCTTACATTGTTTGGTCACGCACAACTTGCTTATAGGCCGGATTTTTTAAAAGGATATATCGCTAAAATATCTATATAATACGGTATATAAAACCGTCGTAATTAAACCACGCTACCCCGTGTTTAACTAGTTACAAGCCGATATTAACAAGATTAAAACTAAACCATGTTACTAGTATACCAACTAAAAGGCATCCTATAATTTATAGACAACCAAAAAATAAATGTTTTACCGAATGTTTTGAATATCAAATAAAATGGAATAATATATACTACAACAAAATTAAATTAGGTTGGGGAAAAAGTCTTTTCGCATTATGGTAACAAGGCATCAAAATACAGATTTAACTAAACTACTTACCTAATACAAAATAAATATATATGTCAAACAAAACAACATCGAAACACAAATATGACCATTAGAAACAAAACAAACAAAAATGAGAAAAAAATCTCGTAACTATGATTGTACGTCATCGCACCTGGACGTAAGTGGATTGGAGATGTAGTGCTGCATAATAAATGGGAGATTCATTTGGAAAGGTCTAGTGGGAATGGCGATTTCTTATCAAGCTGGAGTGGTCCAGATTAGGGGCAGCATATTTCATGAGGCAGGATAGTTCGTTCTTGGAATCTCGAACGGAGAAAACAAATATAAAATACTAGCTACAAGATGTAAACGTCAGATCCCCTTTTTTTCTAATTTAACTAAAAGACGACACGAGCAAGACACTTGTCTAATGGTAAGCGCCATACTGGCCCATAAGAAATGGCCCTTGAGATATTTGATGCTAAATGCCTACTCTGCTCTATTACGACTACTTAAATGTGTCACCAAAAATAATATTTTTTCTCTTTGTGTACATTTTTGTGTATTAACTTAGAATAAGTCCATTATATGCACTTTATGTCTATATGCTGTCTCACTTATATGCTGTCACGTATTATAGCTGCTATCACTTATATGCTGTCGCCTTTATCAAATACTAAAAAAAAACATTTTAATGAAAATTTTTTTAATGAAAATATTTTCGGAACCTTGATAAAGAAAACTTTAAAAAGGTGAATAGATCTTTTAACCTTTTTAAAGTTTCGCATGACAGCATTGTCCACATATTAGAATTATCTTGTGTGTCACATAATATTAGTAGTTTTGCATAAAACGAGGTCAAAATAAACATGGAAAAAATATATTAATTCGAAATCATGCTGGTACATTCATAATAACTTTATTATAAAACCCTCCTTAATATGGGACAAGACATTCATATTCATATTCAAAACCTGTGCAAAGGCAATAAAATAAAAAAACTAATATTAGTAAGGATAATTTAACAGCAACCAAATCATAAAATCGACCTCTAGATAAGAAAATAGACATTATGCTCTTTAACCTTCAACAACCTTAACTCTTGAGAAATCTTTCTTAATCCATCCGAAAGCATCTGCTTAAACCGATTAAAGTCAAATTATTTACAGTCTAGAAGCCAGGTTGCACACTAATCAAGATGTTAAGTTGCTAATACAATTTCATGCAAGTACGTGCGTGTAAAGTTTAAGCCGTGATCGGTTTAGTAACTTATAACAGTGTTAACTTTACTTTGAAACAGCTTCCTCGTAGTTTCCCTAAAAGTTAATGTCCCGAAACTAGAATTATTTATAGAATGGCTGACTAACGTAAACTGCAATGTTCACAAAATGTACAGCTTCTATCGAGCGTTGTTTTGCATTAAATTTATGATTTGAACTCGCGAGTTCAATGAAAGTTCAATGCACTAAGTTCAAGAGGACTAAGGCCTTTGAAGGACTTATTGTCTAAATAATTTGCAAATATTTAATATGGATTGAACAAGTTTTTACTCAGACGGGGTAAATGAAACTCGGCTTCATGGAATGTGATGTCGTCCAAATGACGAAATTATTTATTTTACTGCTATTTTGTAATTCATCGAGTTGAATAAATTAACGGATTTTTAAATTAATTTCATTCTCAATGTTTTGAACATTTTGTCAAGTTTGTGGTTAATGGGACTGTTTTCGCGACCACAATTATTGCACGTAATGAATTTCTTTAACATTAATTATATTTTACTTGTACCAAATATGATCAGTAGTGAAAATGGTTCAGTGGAGGTGACTATCTATCAGGGAGTCGCGGTGTCGAAACTTAGGAAGGAAACCAAGGAGCGATTGAGATAAGATCAGTGAGGTTGGGCTTCCGATGAAGAAAAAATTGTAATGACGTCAGTGGCAGAACGGTATTTTCAAACACTCGCTAGCTACCACGGTGTAATAACACTATTATAGTGTGCCATCCTAGAAGAAAACCGTCGTCAATCCAAATGGTCCGGTAGATGTTTGAGAGCTAGGCTCTTTGTAAGCCCAGCATACTAAATAGTCTCGACTACATCAATTTCAAACAAGTTAGATTGAGGTCAAAAAATAACCCATCAGGTGCCCGTTAAAAAAATATTGCCAGGACTTTGCCCTTTTAAATGTAATAGGTATATAAAACATTTCAATCAAACTTTCAATTTAGAAGTCTCGAGTGAATGCACTGTACTGAAAGAACGTCAAACTCCATAACTAATACAAGTTTTCCATCTGGTGCACTCATAAAAATAATATATTGAACCGAATTGATTTTGTGAAACGTGCGAGAAAATTACAGAAAAAACTGTAAAAGAAAAATTATCTGGCCCAAATAGAATAGAAACTCCAAAACGAAATCAAGACAAGCTGCACAAAAAAGTGTCTAATTCATATTTCTCACAATGACAGAAATATTACAGTCATTGTGTCTTTGCTGAAGCAAAAGAAGTGCTCCGAAGAAAAATTGTAATAGAAAATTCAATCCCACGGTGTTTTTCACAGTCGCTGAGTAAGATCAACGATGTTCTCTAATTAGTTTTGCATGACTAAGATGAGGGGACAGAAAAACGAGTGGATTTCACAAAGAAAGCGGTGCCATATAGAATGTAATTACCTCGTATGCAGATATGTAATTGAGATGTGCTAACGTGGAAGACGAATTAAATGCTTACTTTTGTTTATGTACATTCAGTGGTTCAAATAAAATGCTTTTTACAATTTTCATATGGACTTAGTGTTCTTTATAACGGCAAAGATTTTACAGCATAGAAATATACTTGTAAAATTTGTGACTCTCATGTAAATTGATTGTTAAATCATGTCATCCTACTTGATGTGTAAATAATAAAAAGTACTTGTTTCAGTCGGAAGATGTATGCAAATGCATACTGATTAGCCTATCGGTACTCTAAATTTAACTTTTTGGAGTGTGCGTAGGACTAAAATAAGTTAATCCCATATGCCTTTTTTACCATTTAACAATAAGACAAACTATCTAACGTCATTTATTTATGGCTGACGTACCAGTTTGCTCTAAACTTTTCGCTACTACGTTCGTCATCCATACGGCGAAGAAGTGGAACTCAATGCCTGCGTCTTTGTTTCCTGAAGGGTATAATCTAGGTGTCTTCAAGTATAGAGTGAATAGGTATCTTCTAGACAAGCATTCGGCCGCATAACTGTTTTCTATCTGGCGATATATTGTCAAATGCTTGCCTATAAAGCATAAAAAAGATGCACATTACCGGTCGCAACCCTTCTTTTATGTCAAAGAAACGTCATTATTTTTCTCGTGTCATTTTGATGAGCACACATCTCTGTATTGGTAATTAAATAAGAAATTAAGAATGAAATAAGTATGTAATTGCGCCTTGCTTTTATTGTGTCAGTACTCAATAAACATTCATCAATTTAGTATTGTATAAACTTTTATTTCATGAAACAGTATTTCCCTCACCTAGATTTCCGTTTTAATAGCTTTTATTTCGTATCACGGTTCAAGCCCATGTAAACGTTTCTAGTATACGAAATCGGTATCTTGATTGTATTATTAATTTAATAGGTTTTCTTATATAACTGGGTTAACGAGATTTATGTAACTGAATTCTCGCGTTTGATATCAAAGGTTTGCTCCAGTTTTCTTGTTTATTTGAAACAAAAGTTATTAATCACCTTGCGTGATTAATATTTCATGTTTATGTAAGTTATACTTGATTTCACGAATTTCTTTACAAGTTTACGATCTAACTATTTGGGTGACATAATTATAATGTATTTAAATAAATATTCACAATATATTTATTTGGTATTTTTGGATTGATATTATAATCGAATATGTTATAATTAAATCAACTTTCTAAAAATGAGGAGGTTCTAATTTTGTGGTAAATAGGTACTCTGTAGTCAAAAATAGGATTCCGGATTTGTCCATTTTTGAAGTGGAATTTTAAATATTAACAGCCATTTATTTGTCATAAGAGAGTTATCTGAAATACATCGTAGAAAACCATAAGGAATCCTTAATTAATAGAAGAATTGCTTAGATCACATTGACTTAACAAAAATATATGTATGGTTGTGTATGGAACAAAATTTTATTGTCGAGAAATATTTTTTCGGTCCGAAGGTCGTATTTGAAGCCTTCTAAGCAGCAGGTATCGGGTCCGATTCCTTTGGGAAAACATATTTTCTGCCCAATTGAAATTTTTGTTTGTAGTTTTGGGTGTGCTTGTGTGTGTGATGTGAATGTTTTCGGCACCCGCGACACAAGTCTTCGAAGTACGTGAAAGAAGAAAGAAGTACATTCTATGCTTCAGACGATAATTAAAATATTGAATGGAATATATTAATTCAAGCATTATAATATCAGATAGTCAAAGTAGGTTAATTACTTTGTCATTGGTAGGATTAGCACGTCCTTATCATCACAGTGCAACGTCTGGTTTGGATTAGAATACAGACGCACTATCTTGGATTTCAACGTACAATGAAAATTACCATTACACCTGACAAGGTGCATTCCGCGACTTCACTCACATTCATTAATTGTTAAAAAAATATTTTTGCACAAACTATAAATAAGTTAGTAGATATATAGTGATGGTTTAGACGCTGTGAGGGAAAATCAAACATACATAGATAGATTTATACATATACACGTTCCTAAAATCATATATAACCTTTCGATTCGGCTGGATTCGAGTAAAAATTGCTAACACTTTCAGATTTATAAAAATTAAAAATGATCGAGCTATTACAACAAAAGCATAATTATTATGTAATTTCATGAGCATCATCACAGAGTTGAGAAAGAATACGTGAGCATTACTTACAATCACTACTCCAAGTATGTTGGAAGTCACAAAACAGAATGTGCAAAATATGTGCAGGTTTGGTAGTGTGAGAGCTCATTTGTAACCCATATAGATAAACAATAGAATAAATTACTAACATCTAAATAGTGTGTCCATGTTAGACAGCCACTTTCCATTAGATGAGTCAACAGCATAGTTTTAACATACTCATTTGGAGCTTTAGCGATATAACCTCAGTAAAAGACTTCGCGACCGTTAGCTCAGACGTCGTGAATGTTTTAATCGAAAAAAATCAATCTCGAGCGACCTCAACCAAATAGATTGTTATTATATTCTAGAGATAGATTTTAGGCTCACACGGCGCCTATTTTTAATCAGGTGCGGTGACTGAAATGCCGCTTTAGTTTTCGAATAAAATGACCTATAACATTTAAATCTCCTTTGAAGAATATTTACTTTGTTCATGACTTTTAAAATCAGAAGACCGACCAACTACAATCATTATTTTACTTGAGCTCAAAGGCCCGATAAAATTTAAAATTTCGAACACTTCAAATCCCTCCGCAGGCTGGAAAACTCTTGAAACTCGAAGTGTTCTTATCAAACCGTTCAATGGAACTTTAAACTAAAAGTTATAGCAGCTATACAACTGATTGTGGAGCCCTTTGTGCCGTCACAAAACGGGACATTAGGAACTTTTGACGTCGTCCCGTTTGTTGGAAAGTTGGGACGCTTGGAAATAAGTTTCGGGACTTTTGGGACAGATTGAAATGTATTTAGAAGACGTTCTAAGAGATTTTAGCATCATGTTTATAAATTGTTTTTACGCAATAAACATCCAGATTTTGTGGGATTTGATTTGCAGCGAGTGTTTTGATACAATTATAAATAAACAATTATCAGAAAATGTTTTAACGCACATATAGGTACGAAGTAGTTCCACGACTAAAAGAATTTTGAGATAATAAATTAAGAACAAGCTAATATTATAATATACTAACGAGAAAACAAGAAAAATATACGATAAAAAAAAACAATATATACCTACCCTTATAATATGTATGGAGCATTATTTTTATAAGATTTGTAATTCCCATATAAAACGAGTAATTTTAAGATCCAAGATTAATTAAGAGGACTTTATATTTTTTTTCATTATTATAAAAAAGTTATAATATATATTTGTTTATTTATTGGCTACTCCCCATTAAGGAAGACTAACTCAATCTAACTGATCAGCATTGAGTCAACATCCAATAAATTGCGAATATAAATGTTTGCAATATGTTAAATAAAATAAAAATTAGTTTCTTAGTTATCGAGCTTATAAAGCCGCTTGTAGTTAAGATCCTAGTTAACAGAATGTATACAGCGTGTTCGAGTGCAAAGCGCGCACGTATGTGAACCAGAACTAAATTTAAGTCTGCTAAAGGATCGTTCAACTTTCGCCTCAGTTTACTTACACAAAGGAATGCTAACGATTGCCAAAAATTAGAAGACCCTATTAAGATTGTCTAATATTTCTGGGCGACTTTGACCTACGCCATAGAGTCGGCATATTTCTTCTATAGAACACAAGTACACAAAGTGACAACAGGAACTGATCCATGATTGGATACGACTAACAATCCTACACTGAATAACGGACAGTCATCAAGTAACTCTAAGTCGATTGGCATGGACATATATTTCGTACAAGAGGCGACCACACATTTGAAAAAGCTTCCTATTTAGCCGTGTGATAACGTTTTAAGCGAGATTGATGCAAGCGACTTGATGTGGTTGAGATGGGCCCTCAAAAGCATCAAATAAAAGAATAGTCTAGAGTGGACAATTATTTAACTCTACCGTAGACACTGCAATTTTTCGATTTTTAATAGACAAACGTATATAGCTACACCGTTTATAGACCTTCTAGTAAACCTGCTAAATATCATAATGAAACCACAAAAAAAAATATAATACAAACGCAAACGGTGTCACTTCTAAACTCAGTTATACAGCTCAACGCATCTGCGTTCTTGCATTACACAGATCACGAAATTCGTGAGACCAATATATGCTTCTTAGTAGAGCATACTGCTTACCATCGGTTATGGTCCATTTCCTCGCCCGGTTAAGACAAAGCGTGCTATATTGTGTTAACGGAAATACGCATTTGTTATCGAATCGTCGGAATAACAGTTAGATATACTCATATACATACTGTTGAATATATCCAGCATTATGACGCAAACGATTGAAGACTCAGATTATACCGTTCAGGAAACAAAGGTAATGCGTAAGTAAATAATAATCAATGAACACTTTCACAAACTACTCTACAATAAAATTGATGACTTGTGTCGTGGGTGTTGGAAACATTTACATCCCACAATCACAACCAGAACCAGAAACCCAAATTTCCCTTGGGGAGAAAACTAGTGTTGCCACCGGGAACCGAATCAGCTGCGTAGTAAACAGATGCACAATTATATACGCCAGATTATAAATATATTATTATTAAAAATAATATTTAAATACCTATCAGAAAATACTAAGTAAATTATAATAAACAAAACGCAGTCAAGTAAGCAAGTCAAGTAACGTCCTATTTATTCCGCACAAAGTGCGTGAAGTCAGAGCTATTCATCATTACTCTGTCAATGCTATCGCAAAGTTTTTGTGCCATTGACGGTAGAACGTTAACCTTTTTGCTACGAAGTAAGCAATACCAGGGCTAACTAAATAATATTTGTGAAAAAACTGTCTACCTGTTGGCTCAGTTGGGTGAGCGTTCGCCTTCTAAGCAGGGGGGGTATCACGTTCGATTCCTGGCAGAACCACAAGTTTTCTGCCAAAGGAAAATTTGTGTTTCTGGTTGTGATTGCGTGTGATGTCAATGTTTCCGGCACCCACGACATAAGTTTTGAACTTAGTGTGGGACAGAGTGTGTAAGCTAAAAAAAAATCTGGCGTCATAACCACTAAAATAATTAATTATCTGTCAGAAGTTTAGCGTGTTTAAGATTAGTTTGTAGTTCTATACGACAAGGTCAAATTCTGATTTTGAAGTAATGTACGTCGGTATTTTTACCACGCGCCACAGCGAGTGAGTATTAAGTTATTAGATCACTGAATACTGACTTTTTGAAAAATGCTCTATAATTATCAAATGATTTTAATTTTGTTATAGTAATGGTGCTATAATTTGTCCAAAATAAATGTATTTTAATTAATATAATTGATCGAGCGAAGCAAGATCTCTGAGTTTACTTGGGTCGTTCAGCACTTTGTCCATCCGACCGTCTCATAGGCATCTCTAGCGTCTAAACCATATACGCAAATGACTTTAAATTCTCATAGAATATGTAAAACTACGGCCTAAAGCCAGAAATGACATTTAAAAATATATAAATAACAATATTAAGGAGGACATGTATGGGAATACATGTAAGTGAGGAGCAAAATATTTTTTAGTTATTAATCTACCCTTGTATCGTGTATCGTTGAAAAGGGCTTGTACGAAACTAGTTTAAAAAATTCTGTTGGAAAAAACCGATCTGTTAGACCACCAAATTCACTGTTTTTAGACCAATTTTATCCCGGGGTCTATCTCAAAAACGGCTTCACACTGAACGCTGAGACTTACGTATAATATCCGATATATCCTGTACTTGAACAAAAAATACAGAAATCAAACAATCATTATATAGAAAAAAAGTTATAAGTAAGTTACCTCAAAAGTTTTTCGCTATGAGGCAAAACGTAGGCGCGAGATCTGAATTCGGCGCGAACGATATTAGTCTTTACTTCTTTATTTCCATGAAAAGGACATATTGTGTATTCTACGGATTACTTGTTTGCGAGTTTAAATTTTTTTCTCAATACCTTTAGGCTATATTGAGAGAGTGTACATTCTGTACAATATTACTGGTTAGTCTACAATGATACGCATGGTCGCTCCCACCAAGTCACATACGAGCGTGTGAGACACTGACTTGGAAAACTTAGAATACTTTCTGAGGAATCCATTACGAAGTTTCTGAAAAGATGAGAATTTCTTGGAGCTTATGATTTTTTATAAGATTAGGAAAATACCTTGCTCTTATAGAACTGCCCGTTAGGTTAGTTCAGTGAGAATACAATTTCCTCCACAAGGACATTAGTGTTTCTGGTTCTGGGTGTGATTGTCTGTGTGGAATGTGAATGTTTCCGGCAACAACACAAGTAACAAATAACGATGCATAGAAAGTTAATTATAACCATATACTTAGTTACGTTTTATTTAAACCTACTATTAGAAGTCAGAACATTTTAGATTCAGTTCAACTTTACAAGGGAATGTAATTCGAATGACAATATTATAATTTGGTCAGATGACCCGACACCCTATTCCCTAAAATTCCCTGTTGCGATCGGTTTCTATTTGAATTAAGAAAAAATTTACCTAATATCTTAGGAAGCCATTTGGAGACCAAAGGTTAAAATAATGGCTACTAGTAACCCCCTAGCTTTGGCTGGATTGTATATTGGACTACGTGACTGACAAATCAATCTTTTAGTATTTTAACCTTATGTAACAATGATAAAATGTAAAACTCTAATATACGTGACAGGGCTTTCAACAATTTCATCTGCTTTATTTATCAAACCCTTTGAAATAAATGTGCATTATTTTTCGAAGGCATCATAAACGAAAAGATTACACGAAATTGCAACGTGATCCTGAAATTACTGAAATAAATGTGCACATGAATAATTCACATTCGAGACCCAAAATACTGACCTCAGGGTTAGAAGATCAAAGTCCAGTCCAAAGTCAAAGATTTCAAATGGGTGCCGTTAGGACTGAAAGTTCGTACATGTAGAAAATATGTTATATGTAGGTATTTAAAGCTAAAGAGCTTATGAGATATTAAAAGCTCGTCTATAAGCCATCAAGCTAACAGATAAAAAAAATTGGATAAAAAATACTTATAAAACTTAAAAACTATTAACTTATATACTTAACCAACTTATATACTACATTTTATTTTGAGTTGTCTGGAAGAGATCGCAATTGTAATTTGATATTCAATAAAGTATTATCTATTTAACTTATGAAATACTAGCCGTGCCCCGCGGCTTCGCCTGCGTTAATTAAATTACAAAGTGGCTTATGTGTTATTTCGGAACCTAAACTATCTACATTCTAAATTTCATCAAAATCGGTTTATTCTTGTAGTAGTTGTTATTCCTCAACTTGCCAAAACGACTTATGTTAGTTTAAGTATTAAATAAAATAAATCTTTACCAACAAAAAAAGGTCATACGATTTTTATACATAGTGAAGAGCTAAATAAACATAAATTCTTAAGCCACACGATGTCTAGTTCCATTATTATTTTTAAAATACCTACTTATATTTATTTTCCATTATACGTTATATAAGGATGTAAATATCGCAAAACATACGCACATCAATGGATTCCGGAATAAAATACCCGTTACCAAACACAAAAGAGAATGTTGTAATATTTGTCTATTCCACATTCTATTTATACTACGGGAAATGCTTTCAAAATGTCTGAAAAGACCCAATTACAAAGTTATTGAGGAAATATAAACTCTTCGCCCAAATAATAAAACGTTCCACTGAGACCGTCGGTTATTCTTTTAATTTGGAATAATTGGCTGTCACTTCTAGACATAAATCTTTGGTGAAGATAGAGATGGGTAGTATTATAAAGTTAAAATCAAAAGTGATGACAGAGATTTAGCGCGAAAGTGTATTATTTTCCATAACTTGTGATTCTTCGAGTGTTGATGTGTAATAATGGTGGATTATTAACCGTTAATTGTTTCTGAACGTGCATGGGGCAAAACATACAAAGTTGAAAAATTTGATTTTCGTTTTCGCTCCAAAACTCCAATAGAAGTTCTAGTAAAGTTTCTACAACTTTACTAGGGCATGACTCTACAATGACTGGACTTTGACTTTTTACTTAACTTTGACTGTTAATAGTGACTTAACTTCATTTAAGAAATACTTGAAACATATTATATCTCTTAAGACTGGCTAAATGCACAAATATTGCGAAGCCAAAATTAAAATGGTATCGGGTTCGATTCCCGGCGGGAACACAAGTTTTCTCCCCAAGGAAAATTTGTGTTTCTGGTTCTGGTTGTAATTGTATGTGTGATGTGTATGTTTTTTAAATAAAAAAAATAATAGTGTTGCCAGCAAAATAATTTAGGAAAAACCAATATATTCAAAGAGATATATCCCGTCAGGAATGTATACCAAATAACGGAACAACTATACAGGGTAATTATTAAAAAAAGCCAAAATTAAATAAAAAAATAATAGTGATGACAACAAAATAATTGTAGAAAAGAAATATATTAAAAGAGATACATTCCGTCGGTAATGTATGACAAAATAACGGAATAACTATACAGAATAATTTGTAAAATACCAGACATTTTATTAAATACCATTCCAACCATAGAGACTTACGTCTTCCGTGGTAAGTGTATTGTAAATTCTGTTTTATGAGTTTTAAAATAAATTATTTATCTTTTCTATTACCTAAGTCTTTCGTGGTCTTTTCCGTCTACTGGCTTTTGCGAGCATATTACGAGGCGCGGCGCGGTGATGCTTTTCTTTGCGGGACAGTGTAGTAGAAACAACGATTAATTATAGATCGACCCAGTTGGCGCAGTGGACAAGTGTCCGCCCTCTGCGCCGTGGGTCCTGGGTTCGATTCCCGGCAGGAGCACAAATTCCTTCCCGTGATATTTGTGATATTTGTGCTTCTGGTTCTCGGTGTAATGTATGTGTGATGTAAGTGTTTCCGGCACCCACGATACAAGTCTTTGAACTTAGTGTGGGGCTGTGAGTGTGGATGCGTTTGTTTGTTTTGTTTTTTTATAGATTGTATAGAATACATTATCTTAATTATTACGGAAAATATAGCATGTAAAAGAAAGTTAAAATAAACTAATGGTCGGAACAACAATCAGGGACTGACAGCTCCGGTATTTACAAAGAACTTATAAGTGATGTTTAAAGGATAAAAACAATATTCCTGTTATTAGAATTCGTAGAACATTTGAGGCGTATTTAGTCAAATTCATCATTCACCACACAATAGTAGGTTTATTACATGAAACAAGTATGTGACGGCTTGATTTTGTAATTTAATTGAATTAAAAATTTATTTAATTTTCTTGATTACTTAAAATTATAATTACTAAACAGAATTCGTGTATCATATATGAAAATCAATCAAAAAGAAATTATGAATGCTGTTTTGTAGTTTATTTATATTTTTGTGTCTCATTGCAGTTACAATCAATATTTCAGACTGATAGTTAATTTCAGCTTTCACACTTACAGACCCCACACAAGTTCAAAGGCTTGTATTGTGGGTGCCGGAAACATTCACATCACACACACATTACACCCAGAACCAGAAGCACAAATATCCCTTTGGAAGGAATGTGTGCTCCTGCCGAGAATCGAACCCAGGACCTACGGCGCAGAGGGCGGACACCTGTCCACTGCGCCAACTGGGTCGTCAAATGGATTCAAATCCAAAAAAAAAAAATTGCAATACAAAAACAGGTAAAATTTTTACGCAGTCGGATATATTGATCTTTTAATATATTGACTTTAGTATGTAAATCTTTGTCTAAACAAAGTAAAATGTATGTTAAATAGAAACTGCCAGTACAATAATTAAACGAAAGCAAAGCTGAAAATAAACCGACTTCATATCTTCGGAACTTGGATCAGATTAGGTGTACTAAACACGCATTATTGATATCTCAAGAACTACTGTCTCAAGATCAAATTTAAATGGGACCAATTGGAAAGCTGACTCATTAAAACAAAAAAAAATCGAAATCGGTTCACGTGGAACGGAAATATGAGGTAAGACACAAAAACAAATACCTTCGACTTGAGTACCTCCTCCTTTTCTTGAAGTCGGTAGAAAAACTCACCGGATCTACACCCAATAACGCAAGTTTGTCTGAACTAACAGCTTTGCTCTCAAAACCTTTCTAGTCATGAACGCGTAACTAAACGAGCATAACGTCGAGTCAGTGACCGAGTTGACAACCTCGGACAAATGCTGTGGAATACTTGTCAATGTGCCAAATAACGTGGTTATTAGGGCTAGGCTGAAACTGAAATCTACCCGGACTATCCGAAGTCTTTATCTGCCCTTTATATATCCGATCCGATTTAAATACTCAGTATTTGTACTGCCTGTTAGCTTAGTTGGGTGAACGTTTGCCTTCTAAGCATCGGGTATCGGGTTCGATTCCCGGTGGGAACACAAGTTTTCTCTCCAAGGAAAATTTGTGTTTCTGGTTCTGGTTGTGATTGTGATGTGTTTCCGGCACGAAACCAGTCATCGAGCTTAGTGTGAAAGCGTTTATGTTATGTATTGGTATACGAAATCTTGACTTGAGATTTTCTGTGTACAGAACTTCGTGTGAGCTCCGAGTTTGTCCATTTGCGTTACTCTTAAAATTAGGAAAACCTAAAGAAACAGATGAATATTCTAAATTGGTCATTTGCCATTTCGGGTTACTTTCAATAGATGGCGTGGTACGAAGTTAACCAAACCATTTGGCAAGTAATAAAAATCGTTCTAAAATATTAAAAATGGCATAAGCAACAAAATGTCTTTGAACAAGGTGTTTCAGATTACACTCCCACTAAAGAAACCGAGACTAAATAAATGACTGTCTTTAATAGTGACAACGGAGCAAAATAATTTAAACGCAAGAAAAGCTTAAAAAACCGACTTCACCGCTTTATCTTTGGAACCCTTGATTAGATGAAATTAATTAAAAAGGTACGCATTATTGAGGATAACTCAAAAACTACTAGTCAGATCTTGATGAAATTTAAATGGGATCACATGGTAAGCAACAGCAAAGAATCATCAAAATTGGTTTACCTAGAAAATAGTTCTGAGAAGGAGACACATAAAAAAAAAGTTTTTTTAAATTTTTTTTTATGTACGATAGGCAAGCCTTTGACCACAATCCCACCTGATGGAAATTGAGAACCTCTTTTTTGCCTGAAAAATGCCTCCTAGTTACTCTTACTTTCATATTTTTCAAACGAAGAAAGCCGTTGAAGATGCAAGGATGCCAAGACTTCTAGGCAAGCATGCTACATCCTCGGCCGCATCATCGCTTTCCATCAGGTGAGATAGTGGTCTAATGCTTGCCTATCGAACATAAAAAAAAAGATCAATCTCACACAGTTCCACTCACAGAACCCTCCGAATAGCCGAAGTTAGCAAAGTGTCTGCGGAGTTGGCATCGACTGCGTTGCAGTGACCGCGTTACCGAAATGCAGTCATAATGCAGTTGTTCCAAGTAGTTCTAACGTAATAATAGAAGTAGGGCAGGTCAGCGATCAGTTTAAAGTTTTGACAGGGGCAGATTAGGACCACAGCTGAATTAGCCTGAATAACAGATTTGAACTAAGTTTTTAAACCAGGTAAGTCGTTTAGTATTTTAGAGTTTGAGACGCTTTGAGACTGTCGTTTTGGTATTCAGATTTTATTGACAAATGGTGGTCTGGTAGCGATCGTCATCTGCACAACTACAAACAATCTGACTAGAATGCTCGACTAAGAAGAAAATAATTTAAACGTTAGCAAAGCTTAAAAAACCGACTTCACCGCTATAACTCCGGATTAGTTCGGAACACTTGATCAGATTAAATAAATTAAACATGTATTACTGCGGATAACTCAAAAACTACTGGTCAGAACTTGATCGAATTTAAATGGGACGACAAGGGAAGCACCGGCTTTCAAAACAAAACATCAAAATCGGTGCATCTAGAAAAAAAATCGGAGGACATAAAAAAAATATGTCGAATTGAGAACCTCCTCTTTTTTTATAAAAAGAAGAAGATATTGATCACTTTTAGTCATAAGCACTGTAAACCTGTAATGTTGTGACACTAGACGTATGTGTGTTTTTAAATATATTTAAAAGTGGAACAATAAAGTATGGTCTGTTTATATATTATGATAGTCTTTGGCTTTATAGAAGCGATCGCGAATTTTTTCTGTCAATGTAACATACTAATTTGGATCGAATGAGAGTGTCTTACCTTTATGAAAACCTTAATAATGTGATTATAGCACACGCGATCCTGCGTTACACCATATTTTTACCCCTCTCCCTTATGTACTAGGGTATATGCTACATAATCGCCTGTGATGACAATCGTGCTCGGGTAAAAGCGCAACCTGCTCTTAAGTAAACAGTTATTTGAGCTGAGTCCGTTTTTGTCAATAATTGTTATTTCTATTTATTTAAAATTAATTGAATAAATACAATAATTAGTTGTTCATGTTACCTTTTTATTTTAAGACATTAAGTCATCAATGTTGCCTAATTATAGCAAAATATAAGACAATAATTATATTAAATTAATTATTTAGTTTACATTAATAATGTAGGAAAATAACAATGCAAAATTAGAGCACGGCGATTAATCTCTATAAATACGAATTAATTATTTTCTTAGGTTTAATTAGCACACTATTTATTGTTATTTATTTACATATATATACAAAGATAATTATAACCCTTCCCTCCTGACTGAGTGGCTGTCTATCATGCATTATTTCACCCGAAGCTCGAAGGTTCAATTCTTTACTATTTCAGAATATCCTATCCTATAATCCTATACTACTAATATTATAAATCCGAAAGTTTGTGTGTAAGTGTGTAAGTATGTTTGTTCCCTCTTCACGCTTGAACGGCTGAACGGATTTGGATTAAATTTGGAATGTACATAGATTATACCTAGGATTAACACATAGGCTACTTTTTAACTTGATAATAGCGGGCAAAGCCGCGGGGCACGGCGGTAATTTATAAAAGCCAAAATTTGTGAGTGTGTTTATATGTTTGTTACTTCTTCACGCTCAAACGGCTGGACCAATTTTGAAGATATTCGGTATGGAGGTAGCTGACACCCAGGATTAACACATAGACTTTTTATCCCGGAATTCCCGTGGATTCGGGACTGAAAAAGGTAAAACCGCGGGGAGCAGCTAGTTTTTATCCCGATCAGCGGGTAATTTTTTTACGATTTTTGATTTTTTGGATTTAGCTCCAACCGGATATAAACGAAAAAATATCTCGAGAACGGCAACCATAAGCGTGAAAGAGGTAAGACATTTTTTTTTTACGTGGCGTTGCACAGAGCGATGATAACTGCGTCGTAGTAAGCAAGCACCCCGATCGGGTGGACGAGGTTTCGAATCCTATGAAAGGTCAGAGCTTCCAGTTGCAATTGAAATTCTTGTAGGGCATTTTTTTTTGATCGCCTGATTAGCTGCTCTGTACCGAAATACAGTTTACCACCCTTAACTAGAAACATTTTAGGGAAAAAAATTACGTGATTCTCCGGCAGCTATCCTTAACACCGAGTCGTTCTAGGCCTACATTAGCAGCCTTGACCAACACTAAGCTGAGATAGTGGTCAAACGCTGTCTTATCAGAGCTAAAACTAAAATCGGAACATATAGACATTTTCTCAGGCATAGTCCAAGCTATAAAACCAGACAATTCATTCAATATCAAGATAAGGAAAGGATTTCGTCGGAAACCCCTTGTGCTAATACAATTTCATCTCAAATGTGTCTCATCCCGTCATGTCTATGGTAATAAGGCTAGGGTTGACACGCGATCTGTCTCTCTGACACACTATTAAATGATAACTACGCGATAAGATAGTCTGACGTCTAGTTATGAGCAATACGTCATCTTTCTTTTGTTTAGCTTATATTAATGGATATACTTGAGCTTTGTGCTTAGGCAGCTTTTGTATACAAATATTTCGCTTTAATTCGAAAATATTTTGCTTATATATATTTTTCTTTTAAGGTGGAGATTACCATAGCGAAAAACATACGCTATGGTAATCTCCACCTTAAAAGAAAAAAGAAAAATATTTTTAAGTTAATTTTACCTCTGCCTTTTGTTGATTATTCACAGATTGCTAAGGCGATATTTTTTTTCTATTTCGGAAGCCTATTTATATCCGCGTGGTGGCCCTATAAACGATTGTAGATAGTTCTTAGTTAAGAAAATGTGTCCTATTATTATTTTCATGATAGTATCAGAAAAAAGAACATAAATTAAACTACACATACATTGATCTAGCAAACCAATGCAGTAGGTAACGCAAAATGCTTTATATCATCTATTAATATTTATACATTTATCGTAATATCTAACTGTTAAATCGAGCTCATGATGGGATATGAATCCGCGACATTTTCTACCCTGAAATAGTTGTTAAGCAGGTTTTTACGATATTTAATTTCGGTACAACGCCATATCTCCTTAAGTACGTCGCTTTAGTCACGACTTTACATAACTCTTAGCAGGTCTTTATTTTAAAATTATATTTCTACGAAGTCATATCATATTTATGACATCACTCTAGCGTGACATTCAAATAATTATCGTGTCACATTCTAACGTGTTTCTAATTTGTCTTCTTTCACATACCTACTTTGTTATCATCAATAACGTTCTGCATGGATACATTACAACATACTTTTACTCACTTCGCAGTCACTCACAGCTCCGCACTAATATGTAGGACTTTAATAGACGAAGCTCACACAGACAATACACAAGAAATTATATTAAACACTCAAAAAACCCGACTGCTACTAAAATTAAAAAAAAAAACAGTGGACCCATTTTTTATTTAAAAAAACCTATTATGCGATTATATAAAAACTTTATCAGAGCTTAAGTATTAGAAATTAATGAATTAAGTGAGAATGCTAACCAACTTTAAATCTTTATAGATCTTAAACGGTCATTCAAAATGAAAATTGGTCAAGAAACCTAAAGACAATTTTCAAATACCTATTCAATAAAACCCCACTTGACGCAGATGTAATTTTTTTGTCTCCAGAAAGCCACAAGGGAATAAACATGCATACACGGGCTGGTAATATTACCCACGTTTCCGTAGCAGTCGGGTAAAAAGAAAGTGTTTCAGCGTTATTGCTCTATACACTGTCGGATCATTCATGCGGTCTTATCAGTCATCGTCACACTTGATTACATTGTATTATGAATAGCATCAGATAAGGACAATAATTCATAATACTTTATTTTATTCATAAAAGTTTACAAAAAGGTTTGGAAAAACATTCTAAACACCATATTATGTCCGTGAAATCACGGGGCTAAAAGAGATTTAACATCTAACATCTCAGGGTTACGTGCGCAGTGCTTTGCTGCGCAGGAGTTCGAATTATATAATTTCAATAATCTGGGAGGCACTGGACTGTAATGAGCAAGCATGACGCTTACCATCAGGCGAGCGAATTGCTAGTCTCCACTCCCAATAAAAAAAAAAAAAAGCTCAATTACACGCTCCTAAATAATCACACAAACAAAGTCCTCAACCCATTATAATTAATCATCTGCTACAATATCACAGTGAGTAATCTTCATTTCTCATAACATTTGATTGAATACTTTCTCCACGTGGCAACCCTAGCAATATCCTCAGTGTAATTGGAGTGAGAAATATCCGAGGAGATATGCGTTAAGTCGGTGCGCGATTTTTTGTTACGGCCTTCACCGAGCGATGCGTAACCGTGATCCTCATTTAAAGTGGGTATGTTTATTTAGTATTTATCGAAGAATTACTTATAAGTGAGTTAAAATAGTAAAAATAGTTTACATAATTTTATTACCTACAACTGTACTGGGTCATGATGGCATTTGATGGGCATTTTTACCCAACCTATATATTGTATTATTATGCGTGTAAATTAAGTTTAATCTAAAAACATTTGCTTTGGAGATATTTTAGTTGGCTTCATGAAGATCTCATTATAATGGGTATCCTTTCACTCTGACTTACCTATTTTTTTCTATGTGTATTTAATCTTAATAATGTTTTGAAGTTTTTATGAAAATATACACTGAAATGTCAAGGACTCGCACTTTTTGCGTTTTCGATATAAATATTTGGCATACGATGATGATGGCTGAGTAAATTGTGCATCTCAAATCGTGTAGGAATTATATACCGAAATAGCATATATGATAGCATTTTTTTTAGCGAATACATCAAAGCGTTTCTTTTAATCTAGAACACTACTAATCCTACTAATATTATAAACACTAAAGTTTGTGTGTGTGAATGTTTGTTACCACATATCGCCGTAAAGATTAAACCGATTTTGATGAAATTTAGAAATAAGATAGTTTAGGTTCTGTAATAACACATAGGCTACTTTTTAGCTTAATAAACGCGGGCGAAGCCGCAGGGTGCAGCTAGTAATAAATAAATATAATTACATGCCGTAATTTTCAATATGAGTAGCCAAAGAATAAGGATGAGGAAATAGATTCGTTTTAGTTTTTAACCGACTCCAAAAAAAAGAGCATCAATGCGACGTTTTTTGTGTGTAACCTCAGATTTTTTCCTAAGTGAATTAATTTCAATGATTATTTTTTATTTGATAGCTGGTGCTTCCCATGTGGTTCTACTTGATTTTTGATCCAGATCTGACCAGTAGTGTTTGAGTTATCCTCAGTTATGCGTATTCAGTTAATTTAAGTGTTCCGAAAATAAAGCGGTGAAGTCGTTTTTTTATAAGCTTTGCTTGCGTTTAAATTATTGTTTAAAATATAGGTAGATTTAATTTCCATATAGTAAAGTTTATCAATGGTTTTGTAATACACGAACACGTTCAGTACTTGCCAAGATATTGTAACCGCATTAGCCACTTCTCAGAAAGTGGACACATCTATTTAACGTCATGACGCATGTGATGTAACATTTGATATTTTGTATTTAGTTTGGGATATGTCATTTAAATACCAGGTCAGTTGGGATTGGAACGTTCATTATTAAGAAAGAAATGTACGCTATCTGAAAGTGTGTATCTCGATCAAGTCGAAAACGTTTTAAAGGCCAGGTCAAAAGTATCCGCAACTAACGTGAGTGTATGAAAAGACTCATGAATGTAGAAAGCAAACCATATATGTGTCAGGATTGTAGCAAGTGGAGAGATGTGGTCTTTGCCTACCCCAATGCGAAATCAGCGTGACAATATATATGTAGTACGGGTGACAGCACTAATTACTGAATAAAATAATCTATCGTAACAGGTAGGTTAGGCAAAGCAGAAAGAAGAATGCAGAAGAACGAAAAGAAGGACGCGCTGATATAACGACGCTGAAGTTGGTACGTAAGATAATTTCTGATACAATGATTATTGATTATTGTATTTAAATCAAATCAAATCAAAATCGTTTATTCACATGGGCCCCAAAGAGGCACTCATGAAAGTTAAAGAATCTATTATTAAAATTTACTTCTACTGTTGAGAAATTATTTTAATCAGTGGTTGCAATCACGGGCCTCTCACAAAATATAGGTTATTGTCATTAAGAACCTATTCAGTATTTCAAATTTAGTAGTTTATATATAAAATGCTACAGATTTATGGAATTTTTAAAACATAAAATTGACGCTGCTTCTCACAACAATAGATAGCCTTATACAATCTACGCTAGTGTTTCAACACAAGATGTGTCATTCAATCATGCTGCATATTTATATTTGAACTCTACATGTATATTGTATAATGCATAGCATTATAATATTAACGAGACAAGAACCTTGGACGATGCCGCAAAGGATTCTGTTACGACTGATGTTTGTAAATGATATAATATAATACAATTCATTATAGGTGTAGTACTAGAAGCTGTGTTTTTGGGGATGGATCTTAACTATGCCTATGATGCTAGACAAGTTAATTATGAAACATTTATACACATTCTGGTAGACAGAGGCTCTAAGTTACTAATACTAGCTTTGTTCTCCGTTTTCCTAGATAGTTTATATACTAAAACAAGGTAATACTGGACTCGAACTGTTAATATACAACAATTGGACGATTTGGATTACTTTTGTGAGCTTCTGAATAGATAACATTTATTGGATTACTGATATCTTGGTCAAACTGCCTTGTTAGAAAGAAAGAAGGTCTTGTTCATGTTTGTATTAACGACCAATCTAAAGAGAAAAAATCGCAAGAACCAATCATGTATACGCATCACAAAGACGTTTAATCTCCAATGCTCTATCCTCTATCAGAAGAGGTACAAAAAGTAACTGACTATAAAAAATATTTAGGACGATTAAATAATCAATCTGTCCACCGAAACTAAAAAAACCCAAAACGTAATAAACAAATTAAAATATAAGATAAGAACATAACACTAATTTGGCAGACGTCGCGGACTTGACCCAGACCGAATGATTTTCACTATTCGTCATGTTTACATCACAGATGATTCATACGTTGGAACAGGTTTAGAAGTATTAACCAGCTGACATTTTGAATTGATAAGCTAAGATGGACTTTACTTGGTATCATCAACACATACGAAATGTAAATTAAATGAATTCAATATATTTAGAGGCGGTTCTACACTGACGTCCCAAGAGTGTATTGCATTAACTAGAGTAAGCAAATGGGTACTTATCCAATGTCGTAGGATGGCTTTGTGTTTCTGGCATAACTACTGCCCCATGAAACTGTATCGTCAATTAATCTTTATAGTAATAGTTACAAACGTTTGACTATAGAATAATTAAATATTTATTATCGCCATTCATAAATTTTATAGTTATTTAAGATATTCATGGACATGCCAGCACCAAACGATCTTTTGGTAACAAGAAATGTATAAATTGCTACGATTAAAGGCAATAAAACAAATGATTTGGAAGGTATTTCAATAACAAAGCTATTATTGCCAAATAATGGCGAACATGTTTACAATACTAATGAAGTATCAACAAATTAGTTAATTATAGCGATCACAAACTAAGCAATGATAGTTATACTCGTAAATCCAAATAAGGATTGACGTTAGTAATTTGTGTTAAAATCCAGTGAAATTGATATGTAGCCGGCGGAATTAGTATTTATTAGAGTCTAGCCTACTCATAGCAGTGATAAGATCATCAATGACGCAATGTCTAACAATGGTTTTACTTTTAAAACTAGGATTTAATTGACAATCTTCTTCTTGTTTAATTATATATTGTACAGTGACATGTGTCTAGAAGAAACGTGTATCAAAGTTTTAGTATTTTGAGATGTTGTCGATTAGATATTTTTTGCCTTGGTTCATTCGGTGCCATTAAGTTGAAGTACTTGTACTATTATTTAAACTGTGTTGTTGAAGGTTAAGAATGTGCGTTTAGTCATTTAGATACTCACAAAGAATTGTTTCGGTCAGTTATAACGTGACCTTGATGGTTTTAGTTGATAATTGTTACCTACCTCTTTCTGTTCAGTAGGAGTGCTAGTCCTGACTCCAGTGAGATCCTTCCACCTGAGCACCCCCATGACTGCGTGTCGGACCCACGATCCTCTCCTCCCAGTCCTGCCGTTGGACAGTTCATCCACCACACCACATAGAACAGAGTTCACCACCAACTTCCCAGTTCCATCCTTGTCGCTCTTCAACGCCACTTCGCTACTTATCGGCAAAGACCTTCTCTCCCTCATAAAGACGGAAAAAAGTTCACGAAATAAGATAACTCAGCGCTGGAATCGCATCGTAACACACGCACTATTAATCATCCTCAGATATCGGACTTCAAAGACCAGATAAATCTTCCGGTAAATCGTTTATTTTTATTTTCGGGTCACCCAGCTGCGATCTTTCCCATAAACCGTCAGGAACTTTTTCAATTATTTTCTAAGAGAAAACTCCGAGCGTCTTCTAAACTTTTATGTCCAAATGCAGCATACAACTTTAAACTTTCACTTCGTACGTCTTTGTCGCGCCCTGGATGTAGGTTACAACTTCTTTCGCTTATTTATTCACAACATTTAACACGCCTGTCGCATTCGAAAAATGCATACAGTTCATGAAATTTTATTCGACTCGAAATTTTCCGTTTTACACTGCAGAATATCCAGATATGGTCATAAGGTCGAGCACTGATTAGCCGAAAAGTTTGAGGCTTCGACAATATTACGTCTGTCAAAACACGATCGAATCGCGAGTTATCGAAATCGTAACTACGCAACGTCCGCAGCGGTTTACGTTCCGAAACCGAATGGAGCGGCGCGTGCCACATGCTTTCTGCCGACGGAGGCTTGAAACCCCCGTCTCTTTCTTCGATACGATATCACTATGATAAAGACAAGGACAAGTAGATATATAAGCCTTCAGATAAAATGCAAGACAGGTGAATGTAACAACTGGAGATACAGCAAAAACTTTTCAAACGTTTCTAGTGCGAAGTGCGATTTTCTATTGTTTTAATGCGAAACACAAGCATTATAAAATGGAGCAGTCCATGTCAAGATCAAACTTTAGCATGACAGAAACTAGATAATATACTCGTAATATGAAAATATCTTTGCACGCAATTAATGCA
The DNA here is from genome assembly GCA_948107665.1 of Lomographa bimaculata. NCBI lineage: Eukaryota > Metazoa > Arthropoda > Insecta > Lepidoptera > Geometridae > Lomographa > Lomographa bimaculata. Next base: position 8,274,493 of record OX403600.1, on the reverse strand, counting down.
TTCCATACCGAAGAAATATAAAATAGTTTTATTGCAATTGCAGTAAAATTAGCTGAATGGCATCTTAACGAAAAATGTTAAGTAATGTTTTTGTATGGTATTAGCAGTATTGGCATTTAGCACCGTATTGCGAATCTGTAGTATATTTAAACTTCAATGAAAATAAATATAATTTAAACGCAACCATACCTTAAAAACCTACTTCAACGCTTTATCTTCGGAACTTTTGATAAGATTAAATGAATTAAATAAATAAGTATTATTGGAGATAACTCAAAAACTCCTGGTCAGATCTTGATCTGAACTTGATCTTGAAAATTAATTTTGACTACATGGGAAGCACCACCTTTCAAATAAAAAATAATCATCAAAATCGGTTCACCTAGAAAGAAGTTATGCGGTAACAAACATAAAAAATACAGACAAATTGAGAACCTCCTCCTTTTTTGAAGTCGGTTAAAAAGTTATTTTCGTCATAATATTATTATACCTACATTTTACTTTTGCATAGCATCGGAATTAGAGGTGTGTATAGTGTAGACTTTATTCCATTGTTTCGTTATCTAAATCTATCGTTTTTGTAACTTGTCATATCATACGAACGAGTAACAAAAATCTTAGTGAAACTTACTATTTAAATGTAGGTTCTAAACAAATGCAAATGTCTAAGCAAAACATACCGGCACAAAACATTATAAATACTTACCGTACTAACATTGTAACCGAATTTCGAAATCGCGTGGGAACATCCGGCTCAAAACTACCAAGACAGGACCCTCGCAAAGGGTCTGAGACCATCGGACCTATACCCACGCAGCTGCTTCCGAAGCCAGTGGGAAACCACTCGAGTTCGTACTCAACACAAGACGATGCCTTACTAGTGAGGAAGGATGTGGATTATTGTGACGTCATCGGATTGGGATCGATATTGGATACTTCTGAGTAATTAGGAAGTAGGATGCAAGTAAACCTTACAGATTACAAACCAAATTAGACAGGGATTTGTAAGGGCGCTGCTTGCAAACAAAAGTTGTCAAAATATTTATATACTTCTAGGTAGGTGCAATAGTTTATCATTTTAAACGCAAACCAACTAAAATTTGTCAGTACCACATATTTCAAAGGAATAGCAATCATTTATTATGCTTCAAGTTCTTCAAATCGATACAGTTCGTGTATTTACACGGAACAATAGGGAAAACGGTGAGGAACACTATTATGCTTATAGAGAATATTTAATATTATTGTAATTAATTAACACACTACAGTAGATATAAACTGAAAAGAAAACAAGTGTCTTTCAAAGAAGATTTCATACCAGTCAAAATCAAAATCGTTTATTCACATGGGCCCCAAAGAGGCACTCATGAAAGTTAATGAATCTATTGCCAGATTCGCAAAATTACAGCCATCTCGAGAAGAACCTGGCAAGAAACTCGGCGGCGCATTTTTTTTCATTCATTTTTTAAAAAAACATTCTTAATTTCTTATGCCTTCAGTATGCCTACTTTCGCCCTTTGTAATTTTTGAAATATATTGGTATTATTGGTAGCACAATGCCATCATAATCCAACCTTCCAACAATGAAATATTTACACTTGAATTAATTAGAATTAATCAATATACAAATTTTACTAAACTACTTACCTAATACAAAAAGTCATTGGTTGGCAGTGTGCCCAAAATGCTGGCTGCGTCACCTCGTTGTACCTCGTTGATCTGGTTGTACAGCGAGACTTAATTGCTGAGTAAATTCAATCCAGCATTTTGGTTACGTGTCGTCTCCCAGCCTAATCTTTATACATTTCTAGTGCACCTGGTCCCCATGGACCCAACGACCTTCCTATATTAGTTCGCACTTTGCCACATTTTTCAAGACCATGTATCTATTATAAAAGGCATAGCTTATGACAAATAGTGAACCTAGTCTTATGTTACACTTGTTCGTTTAACCTTCATAAAGTATTACGTTAAATTTTGCGAGTTAGGTACTCGCAACAATTTTACCAAATTATACTACACATATTTTTTTTTCATTGCCATAAATGGACAATAATTCTGATACCGTGTAACAATAAAAATATAGATAAATAGAGACAAATATCATGAAAATTGGTCTAACGTTTATACATTTTATATTTTTATGTTTAAATCCAAAGCTTAATAATATACAAACTGCTGGAGTCAAGCGGAAGATACCTTACTAGTGAGGAAGGATGTGGCGTCATCGACTTCACAATATTGTGGTCGAGATGGGACTTGACTGTAAGTAACTACCTACAAGTAATGTTTGTGATTACATTCTACATAATTTAAACGCACGCAAAGCTTTAAAAAACCGACTTCAACGCTTTATCTTCGGAACCCGGGTTCAGATAAAATTTATTAAATACGCATTATAGAGAATAACTTAGAAACTACTGGTTAGGTCTTGATTAAATTTAAATAGGTAGCACAAGCTTTTAAATATAAAGATGCAGTTCTTCTAATTTAGCACGCATAAAAAAACAGTTCAATTGAGAACCTCCTCCTTTTTTTAAGTCGGTTAAAAATATATCCTACTAATATTATAAATCCGAAAGTTTGTGTGTAAGTGTGTAAGTATGTTTGTTCCTTCTTCACGCTTTAACGGCTGTACGGATTTAGATGAAATTTGGAATGTACATAGATTATACCTACGATTAACACATAGGCTACTTTTTAACTTGATAATAGCGGGCGAAGCCGCGGGGCACGGCTAGTTATATATATATAACTTATACATGAGAATTTATATATTACTATATTGCCGATGCGTTATTATTTTTAATTGGCATACTAAAGTATAATTAAAATCAAACAGAATAATTATGTAAAATTCTTCTAAACATTAGTTCAATAGGTTATGCCACTGCGTTCCTCGAAATAGTGGACAACGCTCCACGAGCACTTTTTCTGACTTTTAATTAAAATAATATAAGCCAGTACAATTATTCCACTGCGCTCCACGAGAAAATTATTAAGTACAGACAGCAAGTAACAATAAAGAGAAATCAAATAGATAATTAGTATCTACTAGAATATTTCTTGCATATTATAATAAAAACTAATTAATACTTTATTTGTTATAAAGCAATAAGTGCAATGACTTAAGTGTGATTATTTTCCATACACACGATTTGCAATACTTTAATGAGAGAGTAACTAAATGTTTTATGATTATAGACGGGCTTCTTAAGATATTAAAATGAAAGTAACATATTATTTTATATTACATTCAGATTAGCCTAAGATTATGTGTTCAGTAAACTGCCCGTTGGCATAGTCGGGTGCAGGGGTATCAGGTTCTATTCCCGGGCGGAACACAAGTTTTAACCCCAAAGAAAATTTGTGTTTATGGCACTGGTTTTGATACCCACGACATCAGTAACTTAGTGTGTGAGTGTGAAAGCGTTTATGTTATAGTAGGTTCGTAAATATTTTACAAAATTTAACTTCATTAAATCAAAAGAAAGAAAATATTTTCTTTCTTTTGATTTAATGAAGTTAAATTTTGTAACATTTTGTACACTCCTAACTTAAAGACTACCAAATTATACCGTTTGATTATTATTAGTCTAGCGTTTAATGTACGATGCTCTTCATCTGGGAGTAGGACGTCAACTCCCAGATGAAGAGCGTCGTATGCGGTCGAAGTATCAAATCACAATAAAAGTCCATCGATTTGGATATCCAAATCACAAATAATTTATCACAACTAATTTGAAATGTACTCGATAAAAAGAAGCAAAGCTTAAAAAACCGGCTTCACCGCTTTATTTTCGGGACCTTGATCACATTTAATGTATTAAACACGCATTATTGACGATAACTCAAAAACTACTGATCAGATCTTGATGAAACTGAAATTGGACCACATGGAAAGCACCAGCTTTCAAATAAAATAAAAATAACCATCAAAATCGGCTCACAACGAAAGAAGTTATGAGTTAACTTTTGAAGTCGGTCAAAAACGAGAACATCATCAATGTAGTCCACAGAATATGCATTATTGAGAATAACTCAAAAAGTACTACTCAGATGTTGATCAAATTAGACTTAAATGGGACTACATGGAAAGCATCAGCTTTCAAATAAAAAAATATTAATCAAAATCGGCTGACAACGAAAAAAGTTATGAGGCACATAAATTATAGCACACATAAAAAATGCCCTAATTGAATTGAGAACCTCATTCTTTTTTTTTTAAGTCGGTTACAAAACAATAATATCGCCCAATCTTAGTAGAAGGTAGACAGAAGACACATAGACAGACAAAGACCATCAACAGAAATACATTGTATAAGAGTTACGTTACTCGCATGCAAGTTACTTATTAATTCGTTACTTGCGTGACGCAAGGTTTTAGATAATTTTGATTTTTACGGTGTCATTAGTTTTGACGAAGAGGAGCTGAAGCCTTGGTACCAGCCAAATAAAAGTCGAGGCGTTAATAGATTATCCCAGCAGCCAAAATAAACATAAACGCTGTCACACTACGTTCGATGACTTGTGTAATGGGTGCCGATCACAACCAGTACCAGAAACACAATTTTTTCTTGGGGAGAAAACTTGTGTTTCCGCTGGGAATCGAACCCGATACCCCTGCTTGGAAGGCGAACGCTCACTTAACTAAAGTTAAAATGCACGAAGTTCTTTAGATCAACACGAAAATGTCGAGATTTATGACATTTTAGCCACAGTTATGTCAGACTGATTTGACCTGCGAATCGGCTAGGGATGAGTTCTGCATACTCAAGACCAACAGGTTAGTGATGGGGTGTCTGCTTATAACTAATATCGATGTTTCTGAGATAAATTTCTCGATGTTATTTAATTAGACATCATTGTCATTTAACTAGTTAAGAGAAGAATAATTAAACACAAGCAAAGCTTAAAAAACCCGACTTAACCGCTTTCTCTTCGGAACCCTTATTCAGATTAAATGTATTAAATACGCATTACTGACGATAATTAAAAAAACTACTGATCAGATCTTGATCAAATTGGGACCAATGGTAAAGCACCAGCTTTCAAACAAAAAACAACATCAAAATCGGTTCACGTTGAAAGAAGTTATAGGTAACACACATAAAAAAAAATACCGTCGAATTGTCGAACAGTACCTCATCCTTTTTTGTGAAGTCGGTAAAAAATTATACCTATGACAAATTTGGTGGAGAAGCTATCATTTTTAGAGAAGACAGACGGTCTCTACTATGGACTAGGGGATGAATGATATTTTTATTATTATTATCATAATGACTAATGTCAAAATTTACTAATTAGTATGTTATTAGTACTAGAAACCTACATTTAAGTTATGTTAAGTTTCCTTTGTTAATAATGTAAAGATAATGTACAAATTAAAGGCACCTTTATTAAATTTAATAATAAAATTTTACTTTACCGTAAATTATACTTTCTCAAACAAGTTTTATATTACACGCCCGAAATGGCAGATTATTGCAACGCTAATGATTATCTATTTTAAGATCTTTTTATACACAGTTATACAATAAATAATTTTTTATTCTATTCTAAGTACATACTAACAAAAATAAATCATACCTTAGCTATCGATAAAAAATCACCCATCACTACGAAAGTGATTATGTAAGCAATGCATCACTTATGCAGGTGCATGTGCCTGTGTGCCTCATTTGGCGGTCGTTACGGTGCGGGAACACTTACAAATTGCTCTCCATAACTACTATGTGAGATACATTCCTGTATAAAAACTATTTGGAGGAAACAATAAAGGACAGGAAAGAACTACCCGTTGGCTTAGTTGGGTGAGCGTTCGCCTACTAAGGGGTTCTAAGGGGGTTCTAAGGGGTATCGGGTTCTATTCCCGGCGGGAACACAAGTTTTCTCGCTACGGAAAAATTGTGTTTCTGGTTCTGGGTGTGACTGTGCGTGTGATGTAAATGTTTCCGGCACTCACGACTTATGTCATTGAACTTGGGACTGCCCACAATGTCACCTGATGGAAAGTGATGATGCGACCCAAGATGAAACATGCTTGTCTGGATTAAAACTGGATGAAAACTTTGGAAGCGAAACGCTTCAAGCGAACTGGAGGTACGTCACCCATAAATGGATGGCGTTTGACATTTTGTCTTGTTATTAATAGATGGTAAAACGGGTGCAGGGGATTACTGCGCAGACTCAAAAATGTAAACGGCGGAACGGTGTTCCTTCGTTTGATTATGTTTAGTTCAGCGTTTGACGTACGATGCTCTTCATCTGGTAGTAGGACGTCAACTCCCAGATGAAGAGCGTCGGATGCGGTCGAAATATTATTTGAAACTAAAATACCGCGATTAATAGCTGGTTAGTACCACCATGAATAGCAATCGCGATAGTTTTCATAATAAAAAGGAAAAATAAGTCGCAATTTCGTCTAACCTTGCATCAGGAATTTGCTAAGCACTAACGTAACGCATTCCTGGACACGCAATGTAGTTTTTTGCGTTGTTTTAAAATACGCATGTGTAATCAACCCGTCCATTCTGATTTACCAACACCTATCTCATTTTTGATTATTTTTTGTAATTCTTAACTATTTTATTTACCTTTTTAATTTCTATTGACACAAACCCTGAACTAAAACGAGTATTATAAAGTTAATCTGTTTGTTGTTTTATTTATAATCTTCGGGAGCTGGTCTGATGATGGAGACGGAAGATGGCTATATGAATTTTTGAACTAAACAAGATAAACTCGTCGATTTTGGGCTCGTTTAATTCGTCTTGAACAGTTTTTTGGTTATATAACATTTTAAGTCAAACTGCCCGTTGGCTTAGTTGGATGGGCGTCCGCCTACTATCGGGTTTTCTCCTCAAGGGAAATTTGTGTTTCTGGTCCTGGGTGTGATGTGAATGTTGCCGGCACCCACGACACAAGCCATTGAAATTAGTTTGGAGTTGTGATTGTAAAAGCGTTTATGTTTAAAAAGAAAATCTTCTTTTATTCACAACTGGTAAAATCTTGATTTAAAAAAATCTGTTTAAAGGATTATTGTTTAGAATGTATATTCTGACGCAACCATGGTTGTTACTGTCAAGTATTCTGTGTCTATGGCATTAGAAAGTCAGGTTCCACAGCCCTTTCATACATACGCAATAGGAGTCTACAAATCGTCTGACATCTTTTGTTCAACGTCTACCCTGGACAATGAGCCGCTATGGCCATTTATTTTTCATGGACGTCTGGCACTTACTTTCTAGAGAAAGTCGCGTTTCTGTTGAACAATGTACTTTACAGAAGATGTAAGTGCCTAGATCATTAATCATGAAACTTAGGATGAGACTTTTAGATAAAATACTTTTTTAAAGGTTTGAGTAATGAATTTCTTCACACTATTTATTATTCAAGCTATAATTTTTCATACTTTTTTTAAATTTTCTATTCGATGATATTTTTATTACATTAGGGTTCACCTAATTTTGGATTGAATGATTCATTATTGTGCATGGTTTTCAATGATAGCTGCTGCAATATACTAATTGATGCTCGCATATTGACAGTAGATTTTTTTTTAAATGATTCACAATATTCATAAACAAGATTTTATATTAAAATCTATCTGGTCTGACACCTTACAGTCTAACTAATACACTTTTTTATTATTTTTTTAATTCAGGATAGCCGAACGTTTGAACACTATCTCACCTGATGGTAGGCGATGATGCGGTCGACGATGGAGCACGTTTGCCTAGAAGATGCCTATGCACTCGCGACTTAAAGTCTCCCGTATTGTATTTATCAGGAAACACTTTTTTTTTCTTGTTATGTTTTTAAGACAAGAATAATTAAACACAAGCAAAGCTTAAAAAACCGACTTCACTGAACACTTTATCTTCGCAACTTTGATCAAATTAGATGTACTAAACACGCATTATTGACGATATTTCATGAACTACCGATCATATTTTGATTAAATTTAAATGGGACCAATTGGAAAGCAATATAATTCAACAAAAAAAATTCAAAATCGGTTCACGTGGAACGAAGTTACACACACATAAAAAAATAATACTGTTGACTTGCGTACCTTCTCCTTTTTTGTGAAATCGGTAGAAAAATAGCTAAGTACTTTTAAGTCACATTTAAAAACCAAGAAACCATTTTAACTTTGTACGACCTCAGTATCAAGATTTATTCAGTAACAAACTATCATGGGAAATGAATTTACAATAAGTTTCCCGCAAGACAAATGCAGCGTCACGAGCGACAAAGTCGTAAAGAAAAGCGCTTTTATTTAAAGTCAGGGTGTACAAGTACTACTAGCCTAGTTGATATCGAGCACGTGATACATACTCGATTAGGAACTATCATATCTGATCAGAGATATATAAGGAAAACATAGATCCTTTTTTTAATGACAAGGATGCATGGAGGCAAACTGCAAAGGCGCTTTCTAGCGACTACATAATATAGATACCTAGGTTAAAATAATAAAATGGACCGCCTAAGATAGTCAATCAAAATCAAATCAAAATCGTTTATTCACATGGGCCCCAACGAGGCACTCATGAAAGTTAATGATTCTACTGCCAGATTCGCAAAATTACAGCCATCTCGAGAAGAACCTAGCAAGAAACTTGGCGGTGCATTTTTTTTTCATTCATTTTTTTAAATCGTTTCTTAATACTAATACATAATTATATTAACCTAGGTATATCTATATTATGTAGTCGCTAGAAAGCGCTTGTGCAATTTGCCTCCATGCATCCTTGTCATTACTATAGTCGATCGTTTTATAGTAAGCTTTCTTAATTAATGCCCGTTTTATTACAGATTTGAACTTTCCCAGTGGTAATTCAGTTACAATTTTAGAAATTCTATTGTAAAATCTAACCCCTAGTAGCATAGTGCGCGATGACCTTGTCTTTATTTTTTTTCAGGCACGCATTTGACCACTATCTTACTTGATAGAAAGTGAAGATGTGGCTGGAGATGTAACATGCTTGCCTAGAAGAAACCTTTTCACTCTGGACTTGGAAAACATCCAGTTCAAATCGTTCGAGGAACAAGGACGCGGGCTAATTAGTTCCACGCCTCACTGAACTCCACTCTAAGACTGCCCACAGGTCCATTAATTAGTAATCACTTGCCCATTAAAAGGATTTCACACGCTACAAAAGTCAAAGCATTTCAAAAGAAACATTACGTATACTGCCAGTCTTAATCACGATTGCAATCCAACATTATAGTAAAGGTTTCGACACCACAATTCACGACTCTACCATCGCTAAGCTCTAGAACAAACTGACCTAGTAGAGCGAAGGTTGATCATTGTGTCGGAATTATCGGTAAGCATATTGGTTGTATTTTATGATAGTATGCATGGGGATAAGCAAGAACCTCATTTGATGGTAAGCGACGAACCTGCAATCTGAAGCTTTGAATGACAAAGTTTCATGTGCCTCCATTCCCTGAGAATAGTGAGGTTACTTATTTTATGCCGAATCATTGATCTCTATGTAAGTACTGCCAAGTGACTACATTGGCAACTCGTTCTGTCAGTTGAAATCAGTCCTGCTAGCTCAGATCTGCTGTTTGGCAAAGCTGACGCTAATTGTTTTATACCCAGTTATTGATCTCTATGTAAGTACTGCCCAGTAATTACAATGGCAACTCGTTCTATCAGTTAAAACCAGTCCTGCTAGCACAGATCTGCTGTTTGGCTAAGATGACGCTAATTGTTTTATGCCCAGTTATTGATATCTATGTAAGAACTGCCCAGTAATTACATTGGCAACTCTTTCTGTCAGTCGGAACCAGTCCTGTTACCTCAGTTTTGCTGTTTGCCAAAGAGGTATCCCCAGAAGATCTCGCAAGTTATGTACCACCTTTTTTGCTGACGGAGTTTCATCACTCTGGTCTGTTAGAGATATATTATTTCCCTCCTAGCCTGAGAAGTTTCGCCTCCCAACTCTAGGGACCGGCTTCAAGGATATAAGGCTACCCTTATCATTAGACAAATGTAGTAGTTCATTGGCTTCTGCTTATTGGCACAGTAACAGCGTGACATTCGACAGCAGCCAACAATTCAGATGCAAGTGAAAATAGCACCTGATGCATTCGCTGAGAGGCATATCCCCGTATTTTTCCCTTGCATGGTATGATCTGAGATTTCATATGTTGGTAAGTGATGATGTAGTCGAGGATGATAAACGACCTACCACAACAAACACATTTTAATGTGACGCAGGACGCAAGCTACGCCTCGATGTTAGTCCTGCGGAAATACCCCGGCCACCTTTTTCTTGTTCCAACGGTACCCACAAGATGAGAAGTTGACCTATTACGACACCTGCTCCACGCAGAAGCGAATATAAAACGAAGGACGCACAAGGTATACGTTGATGCCTGTCCTGCTGGTGATATAACCTGGCTTCCCTTTTCCGATGGCATCAACGAATGAGAAGGTGACCTATTATGACAACATACTTCAAGCAAAAGCAAGTCGAGAAAATTAAAAAAGAATATATTTTAATTTTAAATTTGGCTTTTAATTTATTATTCGTTACGGAGATACGTGGTAACAAACATCCACACGCACAAAAACTTTTGCATTTATAATGTTAGTAGGATAGGATTTTCATTCACCAAGATAGACTTTTGATAGATTCGACAGTCTATAAAGGAAGTCTCGAAATAGACACAACCGATTCTATTTTTAAAACAACGCTAGTTGCCTATTTACAGAGTAGTTGAAGTACATTTCGATCGTATTTCTACTGATATTCGATAAAACGTAAATAACTCTATGACGCAATTATCAAACCACAGAATAAATAATTGTACTACGCTCCGTTCTAAGTGAAAAATATGAAACCCCTGTCCCCTGTAAAAAGGGATATATACCAGCAAAGTCTATATTTATAACTTTACCGCAGCGTTGTAACATATATAAATATATGTATATATGTATGTGTAGTATGCTTTGGTTTAAGTACTTTATGCGCTTTCTAGTAAAATTGAACGATACATATAAAACAATGTTGTTGAAATGTTTTTCCTATACGCAAACATTACACAATTTTTATCCTGAATGAAACGGATGATTTTTGTACTGATTAAAACGGATGAATCATTCTAATATACTAACATATATCCGGAAATTTGCGTGTAAATGTGTTAGTATATTAGTGTTCTCTTCACGCTACAGCAGCTGAACGAATTTGGACGCAAATTAGATGAAGTTTATCAGTTGTAATGATGAGAGACCAAACACTGACAATCATAAATTTTCAGATTTATACTAGCCGTGCCCCGCGGCTTCGCCCGCGTTAAAGTTAAAAATTAGCCTATGTGTTATTCCGGAACCTAAACTATCTACCTTTTTTTTTTCATTTCATCTAAGTCGGTTTATGGAGATGCGTGCTAACAAAAATTCACACACACAAACTTTCGCATTTATAATATTAGAACGAAGCTCAGGAACGAAGTATAATAGTGTTATAAATATTATCCAAAATAACCAAAGAGTATCGATGTAACGACCATACATTTTGTTTTATAATTCTCTTGAGATCCAATCTAGTTTCGGTATCTGGGCGAGTTATTTCTAAATATACTTATCCTAAATATGTGTCACAAATTTAGGCGCAGGCAATCATTGGCACAAACACTGACACATTGTTGTCATAGAAGATCACCACACTAGTAATATAAATATGAAACAAGAAAGAATCCATGTAACAAATTATATAAATAGGTTAATATAATTCCTGTATTAGTAATTTAAGAGTGTTTAAGGAATAATTAAACGCAAGCAAAGCTTAAAAAACCGACTTCACCGCTTTATCTTCGGAACTTTGATCAGATTCAACGTATTAAACACGCATTATTGACGATAACTCAAAAACTAGTGATCAGATCTTGACCAAATTTAAATGGGACCACATGGAAAGCACCAGTTTTCAAATAAAAAATTTCAAAATTGGCGCACAATGAAAGAAGTTATGAGGTAACTTTTGAAGTCGGTTCAAAACGAGAACATCGTCAATATAGTCCACAGAATGCGCATTATTGAGGATAACTCAAAAACTAGTCTAGTAGTCAGATCTTGATCAAATTTAAATGGGAGCAAATGGAAAGCAACATCAAAAAAAAATTTCTAAATCGTTTCACGTGGAAAGAAGTTATGAGATATCACATACAAAAAAAATACAGTCGACTTGAGTACCTCCTCCTTTTTCGGTCCTTTGTCGGTAAAAAACATGAAAAAATGTGCCGCTGAGTTTCTTGTCTGGTTTTTTTTTTGTTTTTACTATGTAGTTAGCTTATATGTAGTGCTAGTAACCAGTACTCAAGGCTACCAACGGATAGCCTTCGCATCCTGCTGGAGGCATTGCATCTCTGAATTGTAATTCTAATACGTTGAGCTAAAAAAAGCCCAGCATTTTGATCACTCCACCAGGCACTCTGATACAATTTTGAAATTATAATAAGCTCCCGGTCCCAACGGGCCCGGTATCAACACCAAACGGCTCAAATATGTCACCACTGCCGAGGTTTCCATATTTTCGCATTTTGCTTCATTATAATGAGATCAAATCTAGTCTTGCAATCTGAGCATTCAATTATCTGGTCACTTCTATATATATCCAGAATATGTGTCACAAAATCAGGTGCAAGCAATTATTGGCACAATGAGAATGACCTCGAGAGGTTATTGTGTAGATTGAACATAAAGCAGGTAGTAGTTCTACTTCTACGGGTTTATCCACTGATTTTAAAACACACATTCGGAGTCTATTGGGTTATTTGGTAGTAAATCGTAAACTAAAATTTGGAAGGTAAGTATTTTATGGGTAGTAATAATTGAAACGCAAGCAAAGCTTTAAAAAACCGACTTCACCGCTTATATTTTGGTTTTGGCTTGACCGATAACTTCTATAATTGAGTAAACTCAAATATTAATATTTTTCTGTAAACATGCTACTTTGTCGCCCGGATCGTCACTCGTAAAAAATATAATCAAATAAGCAAGCGTTCAGATTAGTACATTTCCACAGAAATAAATATTCTTAGATGCGAACAAAAGAGTCCATATATTTGTTAATGCGTGTTTCCGCCCCGAGGAATTTTAAAATAAACAATATATCAAAATTTAAATAGAAAAGGTAAGGGTTAAAAATAGATAGCAGTTAAGCTGCATGTAGCCAACCACTAGCGAACTAACGATTTTCATAAAAATTTGTTCCATTCCTTTGCGGTCCGCACAATGAATGTGGAAGCAAAACGTTTCGTCCGCCTTTGTGGAATATCAACCAAATAGCGGTGTCGGAGATCAGTAAGCGTAAGTGCGAAAAAAAAGCCTGCCCATAAGAATCCTGATTTATAAAGGTTATACAGTAGTAAAGCCTCTTTCGTTTTTTTATTAATTTCCAGATTTAAATCACCACAATGGAATGTTATAGTTAACGAATGTTTACAAGGGTTCTTGTAATTTTTGTCTTAGTTGGGTGACCGTTTGCCTTCTAAGCAGGGGTATCGGGTTTAATTCCTGGCGGGAACACAAGTTTTCTCCCCAAAAAATGAGTGTTTCTGGATCTTTTTGTGATAGTGTGTGTGATGTGAATGTCACCGGTACCCACGACACAAGCCATCGAACTTAGTGTGGAGCAGTGGGTTTTTTTTTAATGCTGGATAGTCAAGCATTTGACCACTATCTCACCTGATGGAAAATGACGATGCGGCCGTAGATGGGACAAGCCTATAAGGTACCTATTCACTTTAGACTTGAAGAAACCGAGTAGTAGTAGGTATATATATATTATAAAAAAAGATTCCGACGAATTGACAGCCTCCTTCTTTTTTTTAATTTGGTTAAATAGACACTTATCTGGTTTAATTTGAAAATGTTAATGCTTATTCAAATACCTATAGATATATTTATCGAGTTAACTAACTTTATTATAATATATTATTATTAAAGGGAATAAACATTAGTCTATAAATATTAAACTGACCTACAAGAAACTGTGTTTTAATATCGACCAAATTAGGTTTGGGGAAATTTTGGAAAGACAGCATAATTGTTGTGTGAATTATTCATTAAAAGAGGGTCGGTTTACGTCATTACAGGGTAACTGTTGGTTCGTTTAAGGAATTTCAGTTAAGAAAATGTTTGACCGAGATTGATCCGAATTTATTAACCATGGATTTCAAAATTTTTAATGTTTATTAACCTGGGCTCCATAGAGGCACTCGTGAAATTACCAGAGTATCTGCCTTTAATTTAAAACCTTGTTTAGAGTCTTTTATTCTTATTATATTCTTTATATATTATCATGGTAGATATTTAATTTTAAACCTGGTTTACTATTCGTTTAATTAACCTTCTATATTAGTCTTATTCAATTATATAAATAATGTTTCCTTTTCAGCCGATATAAAAAAAAGAGGATGTTAAAGTATCTGTAGCGTAGGTATGGATTTTTTATTTTTTTATATTCTATGTAGGTATATACGCCGATTACAAACGAGATTTCTAGGTCGATTCACGTAATTATTTCATATAAGAGAGCCAGGTTGTGAAGGTGGCATGAGAAAAGGTCTGAAACGAAGAAGAAATATTCATTTTGAGTAAGAAATTTTGGTGAAAAATATTAGTATTAGTAATTATTAAGAGGTAACTTTTACAGGAACATTATAATAGCAGAATAAAATGAAGATAACTAAAGTCATATCTAGAACTCTACAAATAGTAGAGAGGCCTAATGGCGGCTTCTAACTTACTGTGACAGGTTCTAACTTTAAAATATGTAAAACAACCGATAAATACTGACCAGCACCAGCCCCTATTGTTACCACTATATCACCATTATACAGCAAATGCACAAACGAATTCAAGAGCAACCGTCACGGTACCACCCGGTCCTTTCTTTGCCACGCTTGGCTTGCCACCCCAGGTGAAGAATACCGGATGCCTGGGTCCGTACTTCACTTTATCGCTTCATCGTACTGCGGCTTCCGTCGATTATTTTCTGGTGGTAACGAACTCGTGAGCGCTGACCCTTGACTTGGACGTGTATATAGGAAATGTTTGCGAAAATTGTTTTTCCTCTACATTCAAAGTCAAAATCGTTTATTCACATGGGCCCCAAAGTGGCACTGAAGAAAGTTAATGATTGTACATTCGTAGGTAAGCTTGGTGCAGATATAGATAGATAACGCTACAGAAAAAAGTTACCCACAAATAGTAAGATGTCAAAGGTAATCAATCTATGGCAGAGGTAAGTTCAATAGATACTTACCACTAATGTTCTAAACACCTAAGTCACAATTTTGTATCGTATTAGAAGTGATAAAAACTGAAGACATTTTGATTAGGTATGATACTTGTTATGTAGGTATGTTTGTTTACCAACCACTTAATTAGTAAACTTGGCTATCTGTAAACATTACTTGTTGTTGTACACCACGAATTCGTAGAAGCGCCATCTTGTGAAAGTTTTACTAACTACTGAAACAATGTTCGCGTCGGTCTTTAAGTACACCATGGCTCTAAATAGTTCTATAGATTGCTCACAGGTGGCGCTGTTATAAACTAAACTGTGCGGAATTTCATTGAGAAAATAGGCTTACGTGGGTACATACCTGAGAAAAATACGGCGGAAGCACTGCTCTCTGGTCATCTAGTCGCGAACACTGCACTCGTTCCAGTAGCTCGAATAGTTCGTGTTGAGCGCGAGTGCCTCCACCGGTCGTCGTGGAGCTCCATGGCGCGGACACGTGCTGCCGCCTGGCGGAAGAAATATGTACTTTTTGAATTTGCAGTTCAGACTGGGTTCAAATAGTCCGCTTGGTTATATGGTAATGACAACAGCATTTCATAGATGACGCTGTGAAGTAAATATGAATAGTAATTTTTCTTCAAGTTCTTTTTTTAACGCTTTGTCATTTAAATGTATGGCCTCAAGTTAGTTGAAGATCCTGATTTAACTGATTCCATAATAGATACCTAATACGATTATTGCTATACATTTTATTTTACTACGTCTACCTGTTAAAGTATTATTATGCTTTGTGTGATCTATAAAACAGCAAATATTTGTTAAACTTATCCCAAAATAAAATGTAAATCCTGATAGTATAATAGATGTACAATCGACACTACTGAATCACATGCAAATGTCTTAAACTTGCGTCACAAATCAGCCCAAGACCTCGCCTACTTTTCGAAATGGGTGAAATATGTTATTTTTTTTACGTATCACTGGACATACGAAAGCAATTTTGCCCAAGCTGAATCGGAGACGCTTCGCTCGGTCAATAAATTGATGTTGCTTCATAGTATTATGGTGGCAAGACTGCGTACTACTGGGTTTTTTATTCTGTTCATAGTCTAAAAATAAGTATCCTAACATTCATAAATCATTTTATCTATATATTTTGTCCATCACTCAACAACCTTTGATTTCCAGAAGTCTAGGATCTTTCCCTTTCAATACAATAGAGCTCATTAGTGAACAAAGAAAACTTGAGCGAACACTTTTGCTGTTTCAAATTTGTTGCCACTTGTTCATAAAATAACCTCTAACCTTCATAATATAACTTAACCTTATTTCATTCCACTGTAATGAAATGTGATAGATGGATAACTCTTTACTGTGCTATACAAAGGATTTTGTGTAGAAAAAAAAATAAAGCGTTCTTTAAGAAAGAGTAGAAAGGAAGGATTGAAAAGTATACTTATAATTATCATGACATAATTATAATCATTGAAGAGTTTTGAGGTTTCCTTTTTTTGCATTTTTCCATGAAAATGTATATACTTATCTATTATTGTGCATATTTTTTTCAATACAAATTACTATCTACGGATCAATAGCCTATATTACCTAAAACGAAACTAAAGCTATATACTTAAATATATACAGCAATGAACTAAGTTTCACCGAGCTTATAGGTAGCTTAAGTGCTCAAGCCCACTACCAAGTAGCATTCCCATTATGCTATACTATTTTATGATATACTATTAAGTACATTTATAATGTATTTTGGCACTAGTTTAGTGTTTTTCGCATAATAAACAATAATTTATTAATTTGGTAAACCCAACCCAACGAATTTACTGAAATAGTAAAATTATGCAAGCTGCATTAAATATAAACTCACAACAGTCACAACCCAATGAAAGCCGCCCCAAAAATTAAACGGTTGACCATTCGACATCGTAAACAAAGCGATCTGATTGCACCATTTAACAGCACGAGACCAGAGAAAATTCAATTCACAATTCAATAGCAAGCAATAAACGATGACATTACAACTTAACTTTTACATTTTCAACTGGTTTTAATAATTTATTGCTCCAAGAATAATGTAGAATGTAAACAAAACGCACGCGCGATCTGCATGACCCCCATCTAGCGAGTGAAAAAAGAACTACCTAGTGTACGGACAATGGTTTGAATCTTTGATTTATGGGGCAATTAACTGACCATTGAGAGCACCCCTCGGACACTAGGACCGAATCATTTCAAAGATAATAGTTTCCCGAACCCTTATTTAATCATTTGCTAAACCGGTTTCCGCGACTCAATCAAGGATTGTTTGTTTTTCGGCTTTGCCTAATTCATCTGTGTTGAAGGGTGAATGAGAACTGTGATTATGTGATTGGCAGATGTTTCTGTTTGTTTTCTTTTAATTATGTGATTTAGAGATGTTGTTGCGGCAATTGTTAGTTTTAAATAGTAATCGAATTATTTTTTTCGTCTGACCACCAAAAGCGGTTCGTATAATAAAATGTATTAAGGTATATAAATTAGAAATGTTCTTTGTTTGGCGCTTATTGCTTTAAAGCGCTACTCGTTATGGTAAATTTAAAAGCAAAGGTATTTTTTAATTTATTTTTGTGTTATCCAGAATAACCGTTACCGTTACCGAATTAAGCATATCCTAGAAATTTGCCAGTTACTTATCAAGTTGCAGATGGTTAGCTATATAACTAGGATTATTTTTTGTAATCTATATATACAGGGACAGGGACTTACTCGTAAGCTGTGTGAATTTAGCACCTGACTTTGGAAAAACTAATTAAAAACTAATTATTAATTTATGAAAGATGTCGAGAAGTCATCTACTGATGACATTTTTGATGAATATTTTTTTGTCCTTAATGTTTTTGGGTATACTACTAACGAAATTAGCTTCACTACCAGTCCTACCAGTTACAACGGGTTATTCACGGAGCTTAGTCGTTTGAGCATCTGCTTTCTAAACAGCGGATATCGGGTTCGATTCCCGGAGCATACGTTTTCTCCCCAAGGACAACTTGAGTTTCTGGTTTTGGGTGTGATTGTAATGTGAATGTTTCCGGCACCTACGACACTAGTCATCAAACAACGAGTTCGGCAGATAGTGGTCAAATGCTTGCCTATCGAGTATAAAAAAAAAGATAATACACCTAGTAAATACTTACTTTGCATGCTTCACCCATGATGGAGAATACGTCCGTATTACCTTCAAGTCCGTGGTCATAACAAAGAAGTATCATTTTTTTGCATTGGCATTGGTACACATCGCTGCCAGTCTGTCCTCTGCAAACACTATCCCGCAGCTGGTTTTTGCATATTAACAAATAGACAAAAACTCACCGTGTTTACTTAGGTTAGTTATGTTAAGAGGCATAATGCGTGTTGCAGTTTTTGTTCAATGTGGTTGCAAAAAATGTATCGTTTGTTTCGGGACTTGTTGAAACGCGTCATGTAACAAATTCAATGTTTATCTTTATACTGTTATGCTGATGTGGTTGTTGTGGTTATTATGATAACCAATGAGGACATTGCTTACTGTGAAATCAAGGGGAATGTTTGAATAATAATACGAAAATTATTACAATGTATTAGGTTTTAAGTACTTACCTATCCTTGTAACATCATTAGTATCATCATAAGTATCTAATACATTATGTTTTATTTGTGTCAATTGTTGTAATAGTTTTAAAGCGTTGTGCTACTTATTGAATATTAGCTGTGCCCCGCGGCTACGGCCGCTATTATAATTTTGCGAAACTGGTAGTAGAATCATTAACTTTCATGAGTGCCTCTTTGGGGCCCATGTGAATAAACGATTTTGATTTTGATTATCAAGTTAAAAAGTTGTCTATGTGTTAATCTTAGGTATAAGCCACTATAAGCTATGTACATTCCAAATTTCATCCAAATCTGTTCAGCCGTTAAAGCGTGAAGAGGGAACAAACACACTTACACCTTTTCACACTTACACACAAACTTTAGGATTTATAATATTAGAGTGATGATTGGACTAGTAGAAACAACATTCATAAGAGACTAGGTATAGCGATCAGACCCGGCTTCGCGCCGGTAATTGCACCCAAGTCCGTGGAATAAAAAAACTTTCATAAAACCTTCTACTGACAATTACGAACACAAAAAAGAATCAACCAAATCGATTGAGCCATTTCGTTAAACATAGCTTACTTTTACACTGAACATTATCTTATTTGACTGACATATTTTATAGGTTTTATAGAAACCTAAGCAGTACTAAGTACTCGATGTTAGATTTATAGATATTTGTTGGAAGTTAAAAAAAAAACATTAAATAACTTTTGAAAAATTTGAACGGAACTATACAATATCATTCACAACACATTTTTTTTTTTGCTCTCTACGGGCCAATTGCCTTTATTTGCTAAAACTAAACTAAAACTATGTACAGCAAAGAACTAAGTTACCTACAAGACATCGAGCTTATAGGTAACTTAAGTGCTCAAGCCCACTACCAGTGGGTAGCGTTCCCATCATCACACATTCTAAAATGAAACAATAGCAAAATCTATAGATTTAAATAAAGTTACTTTAGTACATTTTATGTTTAAAGCAAATTGACTCATTTCACAGAATAGGCAAAACGTGCTCTTTCGTAATTAGACACAACATTCAGTAATTAGAAAAAATAATAACAAAACCGCAGGAGATAACTATTTTTAGATTACTCGTGAGAACTTTTAACCCAAGTTGAACTTAGAGTACAAGTTGATATATTTGTAGGCGTTCTTAGGAAGTTTATCACTTCGAAAAGTAAACATAACTTAAAAGTCTACTACAGAACTGTGTCACAACAATAAAATTTCAATAACCAGAACTGACACAATATCATTATGACTGAGAAGTGAAAAAGAACTCATTGAGACATGGTTGTAGAGATTAAACAAATAAGTATAAAACAACAATGCGACGACCGAGACCGTGAAATAAGTTTCTTATCCAAATAATATATCAAGTTAATTGCTTCATATCTAACATCTGCTGGAACGTGTGAATTTGGTCGCGGATTTTATTGTTTTGCTCCATTTATTAAGATTTGTTGAAATTCACATCGTAAATTTGTTTACGGATGCTGTTTTATATTGGTCATGTAGGAGGAAGTGGAGATAGTGTCGGGTTATTTTAATTATTTCCTTTTCCGATGGATTTTCGTAAGCAGTAAAACAGAACCTTACTGTTTTTGAAAGTGTTACCCAACTCAATTATAAAATATACTGTTTTGCATCTTTTGTTTCTATATTCTATATAGCGTTAGCTATGCTAGGTTGTACTACAATAGTAAAAAAAAATCGCTTAAAGCAGTATTCGAACTTTGGCCGCAGATGTCATGCCTAACCTATTTAACCGCTGCGCTGCCTCTGAGCTGTCCACATTACGCTACAAGCGACGAATTTATGATTTTCTTACTATTCATTTCTTAAGACGCGTGACGTCATGTTTCGGAATAGTTTGTAACTAGCTACACGATAATGACAAGGTATATTTAATCAATTACATTTTGTTTTTTCAGCATTAGTCATTTAAGGCAAAACTAAAGCAGGTTAGTAAATTAAAATAGTCTTTGGATTTTGGTTCAAATTATTAATAAATAATTATTCTGTACTATACAGGGTTGGGCAGGGACCCTGATTCTTGTTCTAACCCTTGTCTCATAATTATGGTTCTTCGATTTTCGTTTTTTTTTTTTTATGTACGATAGGCAAGCGTTTGACCACAATCTCACCTGATGGAAAGCGACGATGCGGCCAAAGATGTAGCATGCTTCATATTTTCAATAGTCGTACCAAGGAAGACCATGGTCTCTATGGTCGGAATGATGTTTATGGTCTTTACAATTTACCCTGTATACTAAATCGTGTTTTCATAAAATTTTATTTTTTTGTGAAGAAATATTCATACTATAACTTAATTTATTTATAAATATTCACATTCATCTCTTATCTACCCTTACCTTACTTACTTTAGTCAAGAAGGTTCACAAAAAATCAAAAAATTCAAAGTAACGTTGAAAGAAACGCAAAGAGGGGCATATACATAAATAACGGATCTCAGCCGTTCCTCTCGAAATGTTCAAATAATAAATTTGATCACTGCCTTACTCTCCACGCCTCATAAAATATATTCTCTCCCGCGATCTTTTCCATTACGTTTTGTCTGTCTGTACGTACTAGATAAAAATAAAAATTGGGTGTAAAAGATAGGGTTCTTAGAGTATCTCATTGCTTGGTTTTGTCTTTCTTAAGGGCCTTATTTTTGTTTAGTACGGTACAGCGTGGCCAACGAAACAAATATTTAACTTTGTCGACAGACTTCACCGCTTATATTTTGCTTTTGGCTTGACCGAATTCGACAAAAATTATATGGGACCATCTCTGAAGTATAATCTACCAAACAAAACTACCAAAAAAAATCATCAAATTCGATTCATAATTGGCGGAGATTTC
Organism: Lomographa bimaculata; assembly: GCA_948107665.1. Classification (NCBI taxonomy): domain Eukaryota; kingdom Metazoa; phylum Arthropoda; class Insecta; order Lepidoptera; family Geometridae; genus Lomographa; species Lomographa bimaculata. The sequence goes on along the minus strand of OX403600.1, from coordinate 8,252,712 downwards.
GCGAAACAAACATACAAAAAAAACATATAGTCGAATTGAGAACCTCCTTTTTTGAAGTCGGTTGAAAACACAAAGTCATGAAATATTTTATTCTTGTTTTCATTGAACTTGGTTTGTCAGGCAAATAAAGAGCAAACTAGCTAACAGGTTGTAGGCAAGCATGTTACATCTTCGGCGGCATCATCACTTTCCATCAGGTGAGATTGTGGTCAAATGCTTGCCTATCAGCATAAAAAAATTACTAGCTCGTTACCTAAGTTTGCAGAAATTTCTAGAAGACGAACTAATTAATAATAATAAATGAGTTTTTAAGACTGTATAATTGATATTAAAAAAATATTACACATCCGCTTTTCAGAAGTCTCAATCGACTCCATAAATTATAAGCTCGTAGTTTGCCTAACCCAAATTAAAAAAAATATTCTCTCTATCGACCACAGAGCTCACAATTCACAACACGTGTCACAAACTCTCAACAATAATTTCCTAGTACAAATTTATAAAAACGAACCCGCTACATAACTAATTGATGATCGACGTGGGTCCAAGTTTCAAAGTAAATTTTGTCGATGGAACTTTGTTTTCATAATTAATAACACAAGTTGAAGTTTGTGTTAGCTTAGAAAGCGCGATTCATTTGTTTTCAAGTAACTTGAGATTTTAGATTTCCTTATTGCGAAGATTCGCTGATCTGATTAATCTTTGTGTATAATGTTTCGATGATAAATCAGAGATTGCAGAAACATTACAGGGTTTTTTGTCATAGTACATGACACGTAATACATGACAAAAACACATTTAATGATATAAAGCAATTGGTTTGAAACTATCTAATATATTGTAGTTTGCCATGATACCTATTAATATAAATTTTCAGTATTACAGTAATGTTTTCTATGTTAAACGATAAGATATCGCATAACAATTTTCAAGTCGGGGCTGAGTCACCCACGTCCGTAGGAGGATACCCCTTAAGTCTGACTCCCTACACGTGGTCCCCGGGTGGTGCTAATCAGGTGACATTTGAGAGGTGGTAGAGCATTTTGTGAGTTGCTCGTCTGGCTTGCTACCTAAGTAGCTTACCACCATCAAGTTGAAAGTCTGCCGCCAAGCCAAATACGGTGTTCCGGCAGTTATCCTTGAGAGCCTGCGTATTCCAGGTCTAGTGTGTTTACCAGCTTCGATCACATCGTCACTTACCATCAGGTGAGATAGTGGGCAAACACTAGCATGTCACAAATAAAAAAAATAAAAAAAAGTGTTTATAATCAATGTTTATAGGCATAAAAGCCCGGTTAATACATATACATAATTTTATTTAATTACCGGGCTTTTTTATGCCTGGCTTATTTAAAAACAAATCGTGCATATCAGAATCTCCTCGGATTTTCCAAAAAAAAATATCTTTTTAACTAACTGTTAGTTCTTGTTTTTTTTTTCATTTAATTTTCGTGACGCTTCCTGCACCGAGTACGGACACTCTATATAATATAATTCTAAGACGTTTTGCTTTGTCCATACTGTTATTAAGATGTCCAGTTGAATTGTCTCTCATACTTTATATCTACACTGTATATATACAGTACTCTGATTTTATGTTGTCTTTCGGCTTTATTCATATCCTGTTTTCAGGACATCAAACTGAAATGCCTTTCAACAAAAATATACTTCTAATTGTAGGTAGATCAAATTATTATTCAGGATTCATAATTATTAAGTAGGGTATTTGAAAAAACTAGTATTTGCATGGCACTCGGTGTTATCATTTCGTTCCTTACATTCAATAACTTTACAATAGTGGCTCTTTTTACCAACTTAAAAAAAGGAGGATGTTCCCAATTCGACTGTATTTTTTAATATGTACCTCATAAATTCTGTCTTGGGGAACGAACCGATTTTGATGATTCTTTTTTTTATTTGAAAGCTGGTGCTTCCCATGTTGTCCCATTTAAATTCGACTAAGATCTGACCAGTCGTTTTAGAGTAATTCTCAATAATTTGTATTATGATCGAGGGTTCCGAATACAAAGTGTTGAAGTCGGTTTTTGTTGTCCTTTGCTTGCGTTTAAATTATTATCTCATAACCAAGCTCTATCAGTTTTCCCATACCTCTTCATGTCACAAGATCTGATTACCAGATCGGTGTCAGTCACACGTCAACGCGTGACACTTGATTCGTATGTCCTTCCATCCTGTGATCATACTTGTAAAGAGTATATGTTACTAAATTAAAAAACAATTTAATTGATTCTATGAAAACGTATATATGATACGTAAATAAATATATATCTGTTAACATGTATTGTTTATTTACCTTTTTGGAACAATAAACAATTAAAATAATTTTGTAATGGGTCCTAGACGAGTTGTAGAAAAGAAAATAGTTCTTTATTTGACGCGTTTTACCCCACTGTGACATAGCGAAGCAAAAGGAGGGTATGTGGTGATTTTAGCAGCGAGTGTATTTGGTTACATGAGGTTTTCATTTCTCGGAAGAATTAGAATTAAAGTGTAAGTACTTAAATTTGTCTGACAATATTTTTCTCTAACATATAAGCTGTATATTGATCACTATCGCACCTGAACCACCTAAATATTATCTTCACAAAACTGGACCCATATATATTTAAATCGTTGTACTTCATATTGGTAGTAAAAACAAGTGTTTAAATATCATCCCAAAAAAATGTACTTACCTATACCACCAGAAGGGTATAATGAAAATGTATTACTTATGTTTTAAAATATACAAGAAACGAACGTAACAAAACGAAATTTGCGATACACTACTTACTATTTAACTGTGATGATTTTTTAGTTAGATATAACCATGTTTTATATTTAATAAGCTTGACAACTTACCTCACCATTTGACACGTGATGTCTTCGCAAATGGACGCACCTTTTAAAGAGATGTCCACAGGTACTTGTATTGTATTCTGAGCCACAGGTGACCTAATCAGTACCTATGTTTATTTCCTACCAGTATTCTATATTCGATACGGTAGAGGTTCCGATATCTGATGGAACGTGCTCTCCTTACATAAACATCAGTGGTCGGACGTTTTTTGGTTCCATTCCCGGTATGCTGAAGTATGCAAAAGTATTGCTTGATAGAATTTGCCATGGAGAAAAACATACAATACAATAACAACTCGAAAGATTTTAGGCAATATGTGGGCGCGAGATCTCAGTTCGGCGCGAACGACAAGTGTATTGTTTATGTAGCAACAAATGTTGTATTGATTTTTTTTTAATTTATTTCATTCATTTTATTGCAAATTCCTATATTCCGTTTTATTTGTATTTACATTTAAAAGTTGTCTAGAAGAGATCGCTCTTAGCGGTAAGACCGCCCATTGCACCTATCTTTGTATTTTTTCTGTAATATTTATCTTTTGGTGTCAATTAAGAGTTGTTTGTACCATCAGTGCATAACTAAAATAATTATGCGAATTAAATAAAGTTTTACTTAGCAATAGTTGGGTGAATGTTCGCCTTCTAAGCAGGAGTATCGGGTTCGATTCCCGGCGGAAGCACCAGTTTTATCCCCAAGGAAAATGTGTGTTTCTTGTTCAGGTTGTGATTGTGTGTGTGTGATGTGAATGTTTCCGGCACCCACGACACAAGTCATCAAACTTAGTGTGGGGCTGTGAGTGTAAAAGCGTTTATGTTATGTTATATGTTAGGTTTCTCACCGGATGTACTATTGAGACACTTAGACAAAATAGCAATACCAACCTAAATATCAGCCAGCCTTGAGCTAGGTTTATAGGATAAGGATCAGAATTCTAAGAAGAATTTTGTATCAGTCGGCTTTATTGGATTGGTATTGGAAACCTTTGTTGTTTATTACCCCACTTTGGCTATTCATTTCATACAATAACATTACTCAGAAATGTTGCCAGTACTTCTGAGAAGCTTCGGAACTAGAACTCGCAGCATTTTTTTCAATATCGGATGATGTGATTATGTATTGAGATCTGTATACAAAGAAAGCAACCGGGAACCTATTTACTAAACCTACTCTTCAGACCCCCTTTTACCTATCTGTTGCGAATGGTTTCATTTTGAAAACGACAAAACTCCTAAGAAATAAGGTTTATTATTGCTTAATTCAAATAGAAACTGCTTGCAACAAAGATACGTAATAAGGGGACTGTTTACCTATCAGTCCTACCTAGCCTTTAAGGGTCGTATTTTGAACCGTAACAAGTGTGCTTCGATCAAATGTACACATCATAGAATATGTACGAATATGTACACATAATATGTGATCGAAATGTATCCGACTTAATTTTCATAGAACCCGTGCCCTCCGCTTCACCCACGTTACTTAAGTTAAAACATACTCTGTGTTAATCCCGTGTTCAACCTATATGCATTCTAAATTACATCCAAATCCGTTCAGCCGTTACAGCTTGAAGATAGTACAAACATACTTACACACACAATTACAGACAAAATTTCGCAAATTGGTATGTTTAGTGTTTTTTTTAATGACATACCTATTTAGTTACACACACCCATACACCATTCGAATTACGATCTAGCCTTAAGACTTAAATAAGTATAAGTAATTTAATTACGACCTAAACTGCTAAGTAGAGTAGTAAAATAAGAAGGTGTCCAACAACACTTTTCTTACTGTCTCTATTAAAGGGAAGACACTTTGTTCTTGTGTTCTTTTTTTAATAGCACTCACTATAATACACTGCCACATCACTACACTAACTCAAAAGGTTTACAATATGTAAAAATGACAGCTATTTGTGTCAATTCCACTGATAGTACCACTAGCAAATACACTTTCCTTTGGTACGTAAACTAAGAAAGTATAATTTACCCGTGATAACAAAACCATGGGTTATTATATAAAATGCTCGTGGTCAATCAGTTGGACAACGCAATCGATTCACGCACGGCATTGGTAACTAACCATAACTAAGGGATTCCCCATACAATGAATTTGTTCTTTTTCCGATTGAGGTGGGCAATCACGGTAGAAAACATTTGAACCATAAAACTATTACTTAACCCTTAATTGGTCGCGTGGGTTGTTATACCCCACCTTGTGTTTGAGCGCTTGTATCTTTTAAAATGTTGAATCTTTCACGCTGATAATTTTGCTATCTTCCTAAAAAGGGGTATGCTATGTTTTTTAGTCACGAGCAACTCTCGGTTATATGCGGTTGTGTCTGGAGAGAGCGTTTGGGGTGTATGACTATGACGCCCCACGCGAGTGAAAGCGTATGTTCTAAATGTCATAAGCATGTCAAAAATTTGATAAATTCTAGTTCCTAAGTAATATTTACATTTTATTTGTTATTACCGTGTTTGCCTTTAAAATAGTTTAACTGTTAATTAGTAAGTGACTCTAAAGGTTAAATACCAACAACAAAATTCTGATTTAGCACGTCTTTGGTGTTTTATTTTCTATAAAGAAAACCGGGGTGCGGGACACCCTGTGCTAGTATTTATGTAAGTTTTTTGGCGCGAGTAACGAAGGGTTAAGTAACTTTAGCTCCGAAGCATGTCAATCACTACGCCTATAATAATGCAATAAACACGTCAAGATAATTGTGTCAGACGACTCATAAAACTCATAAACAAGGAAGTAACGTTTTCAGCCCCATAAAGTCAAGTTTGAAGTAGGTATGGAGGAAACACTTAAACGCCTACATGAAGTATAACTTTAGCTTTACATACATGCATGTAGTTGAGTGTATATGGCCAGATAGGGACTAAGGACATGGGTAGGGCGTGCCGCTTGCATAATTATATCGTCTCGCATTAAAACAAGGGCCGTGTTTAAGATTTATTACATTGACATGGGTTCTTACGTTCCTAGATGGCTTCATGTACTTGCCCGTCATTTACTTGCCCAAGGCTTAATTAATTTACAGTAATAAACAACTACACAACAGCAATGCGCAAGAAGGAATGGTTCTAATAAGAAGAATGAATTGTCTGTGCACTGCAGACTTTATGGAATTGACTGAAAAATAAAAAGACATAAAAGGATAAGAAATTAACTTACCATTATTTCAAAAACTTCGATGACTTGTTTCGTGGGTGCCAGAAACGTTCACATCACACACACAATCATAACCAGAACCAGAAACAAACGTTTTGCTTGACGTGAAAACTTGTGTTCCCGCCGGGAATCGAATCCTATACCTCTACTTAGAAGGCGAATGCTCATCCATCTAAGCAAACTGGCAGAGTTAAGTATACCTACTTAATTAAATTATCTACGACTGTAAATATATCTATAAATCCTTTGATCACGTGTTAATAGTAAGCTTTAATGTGTATTGGTCGACCTCAAGGTCATCATTTAAAAACAAGCATTCTATCACACGGATGAGTCTTGAAGTATGCTAATTTTAAAAATTAAGTACTAACGTAGAAAAGCTATCGATCTATCATGTGAATGAATTTGTACCAATAACATAATTATTATTATTTAATTGTATATTACATTGATCATATTGCCTAATTTTGTTTACTTTTATTTGTTTGACTTATTATTGTCATTATTTTAATTCTTATTAAATTATTTTGATTTAGATTTCTTTTTTATTATTATACATTATTTTTAATTTGTACTTACCATTTTTGACATGTACATTTTTTTTTGTTATGAATAGATGAGTATGAGTATTGGTTGCGTATATAATTATGTATGTGCCAAAAATTTTTTTTTTGGCCCTGTCCAAAGTATCCCTGAATCAAGCTCTGGCGGGATGACAGACAACCGCACTTGCTTGACAAAAGCCTTTTAAAAAGTGTCTGGGAACGCATGAATCGCAACAAAGAGCTGTTTCCTGGTGCATATACAGCCCTTGGCGAGTGGGTTTTAGGGGGACTAAATTATCTCCATTGTGGACAGTTTTGTGAGGCTGTGGGGAAGGGGGTATGCGGTGTACCCCGCAAAATAATTTTAGTTTTTAGGGTTGAAATAGAGCATATCACAGTGTAAGCATAAAGTAACATTTGAATTACACTGGTACAGTTACACCGAGTAAATGTCCTAAATACAGTCTAGGTTTTATGACTCTAATCCGTTCGTTTTACGCGGAACTTATTTATAGCCAAGACACAACATTACAATATATTATCCTTTAATAAAAAGTATGTTCAAAAACTAAAACTTGTATACGGAAAGATCGCGCTCTAAAAACTTTGACACGCGAAAATATTCTCATCTGTTATTGTTATATACAAAATGTTCAATATTTACCTTTCGTCTACGTCTTTTAAATGAACAACCAACACATAACATATTTTTATCATGCATTTGTCAAATTATGTTGGGAAGTTTAAAAATTATGAACAGATGAACGTACATACTTACATACCGGTCAAACACATAACTGCGCCGTAGTCGGGTAATGAAAATACATTACACGCATTTAGACACACAGAGATCTGTACTAACAACAAAGCACGAAGTCGATTATATATAGTTTTAAACTTATATAGGTTTAGGTTTTGGACATCTTTATTCATAATCACAAATACAAATAACTTTATTAACATAATTAGTAAGTACATCGTGAATGTTGAATCCGTAAGCTATGAACTAGTTAAAATCTGTGTTTCTGGAGCTATCTTTCTGGGCTTCTCCCATAATTATGTTTTAAATTAGATTATACCTAATCACAAGAAACAAACTGTCTCGCTTATGTGTTAAATAATATAAATTCAGTTTTCTCAGTGGTTTCTCAACACAAATTACTGAAGTTTTTAAAACATTTCCAAAGATCTTTAACTGTTTTAGGAAATTTATTACAATATTGCGCTCCTTCATATAGAATACCTTTTTTCCATAGATCTGGAGGTAGCAGACAGAGATTGTTTGCATTTATCTATGTCATTTTTGGTGTTGATTGTTTGTGTTAAAGTTATTTTGAGTATGTATAATTCTCCTTATTAGAATGCAGCATATTAGTTTATTTTGATTACCCCAATACCTGTTGATTAAGTTCAAGGTTCGTTACACGTATATACATATTTATATTTTTAGTAGTGAGGAAAAAAGTGTGAAGACATGTGGGTTTTCCATGATGATCCATGATCCACATGTTAATGACGTTAATGTTCATAAAGTTCATATTCATATTCTACCGATCGATGGTGCAGTTATTTTTGGATGTGATGACACGACCCACGTTGACCGATTCATTTAAAATTTTAAACGAACCAGAATGAAGTAGCATTTGTACATCATTGAGCAATTTTGTATCGACTCACTAAATATGGAAGCAAGGATACGTTGGAATAAATAGATACTTAAATATCAAACAAATAGTTAAAGAAACACAATTGATTTTTATTTTTTGTTAAGTTTTAAATGTATAGATGTAACTTTAAACCTAGTTTTTTTATTCTCGATAGGCAACCATTTAACCACTATGTCACCTGATGGAAAGTGACGATGTGGTCGAAGATGGAACATGCTTGTCTAGAACATACCTGTTCACTCGAGATTTAAAGACTTCCAGATTGTACTTATCGGGAAACACAGTATTATTAGCAGCTGTTTTCTCGTGTAAGTGGATTTTATTCTTTGCAAGAAATAAACTATCAACCTGAAATTGAAGTAACTTTTTCACAGCAGAAATGTATTTAAAGTCATCGATGAAGGTCGCGAGCCTATCAGTTTTCTATGTAACATTTTGGAGCATTTTGTTGAAAAGTTCTTTGGAAGATCTCTACAATATTTTATATTTTAAAACATCTGCAATACACAGTTTCAAAAATTCGACGAACTATAAAAGCTGGAACACTTATCAAACTTTTTTTTTGGAGTCGGCTTAAAATACAGCCACCTTATTAGCACGGCAGTTTTTCAATCAACCAATGAAAAATAACCTTTTCGTTAAAATAACTTTAGTTAGCTATAGAGACTGCCTTCAAAGTTACTAGTTTGCTAACTTCCCCGATACTGGGTTAACTTAAGTTTCACTTGGAGTGTAACGGTGCTTCAAGTTTGTACTAGATATTATATACAGGGGTTTGCTTAAATTTTAGTTTGCTTGCTCAAAATCTTTTGATTTCTTTTTCACAGAATCTGTGAATTTATGTAAAATTTTAGTACTATATTTCGTTTAAAATATAATTGCTTTTACACTCACAGTCCCACACTGATTTCGAAGATTATCGTGGCTGGCGAATACATCGCACATTCAAAACTTGTTTAATTGTTTATTTTATCAAAAAGGTTTACAATAAGTGGTTTAAAACTAGAAAAACAATTTGTTTTAAATCTGCTATGTATAATATTTGTAGCTATCTGCTACTACGATCTACTATCTACGGGGCCAATTGCCTATATTTCCTAAACTTAACTTAAATTATATACATCTATACAGCAAAGAACCAAGTTACCTACAAATCATCGAGCTTATAGGTAACTCAAGTGCTCAAGCCCACTATCAGTGGGTAGCGTTTCCATCATGCTGGCGGCATTCCCTCTCTGAATTGCAACGCTTATATTTCTTTTGGGTAGAAAACTTGAGTTCTTTTAATTTTATTTTGTTTTCTGATTAATTGTTGTACGTAACTTACTCATCTATCACAGCTGGCATTAGCCGCCGATGGTTTCCCTGGAATCCTCCAATTCCAAAAATGGTATGATGTTCATCCGAGCAAAATATGAATCATAACATTAAATGTATATGCGTCTGAGGTACCTCGTTTCCTCATAATTATTTACTATGTCATTTATGAAAACGTTCATAGTGGCTTAGCCCTGCGGCTTCGCTCGCGTAATAACATGTTTTAGGGAAGCTTCAAAGTTTTTTTTATTCAAGATAGGCATTTTTTTTTCCACCATCTCACCTGATCGTAAACGACGATGTGGTCGGCGTTGGAGCAAGGAGCATTTACACGCAACTTGAAGACTCCCATATTATATCGGGAAATACCGACTCAGGCAAAAAGTTCCATTGCTTTGCGGTTTGCACAATGAATGTGGAAGCATAACGCTTCGCCTGCGTTGTGTTGATGTTTTAAGGAAACCTTAAATTGTAAAATAAACATTACTGCTATCCAAACATAAACATTTTAAGGCTTTCAATCTCGCAGCCCACACTGAGTACGACGCATATCCAGTCATAGAACCAGAAGCCTTTATATTTTTTTTTGATTTGTAGAGTATACTTCAGAGGTGGTCCCATATAAATTTTATTGCAAGCCAAAACCAAAATATAAGCGATGGAGTCGGTTTTTTTAAGCTTTGCTTGCGTTTCAATTATGTTAAATATGTTTATATTAACTACACAACATTGTCGTTATAATATGTTTATAATAACTACATAACCTTGTTATAAAATGTTTATATTAACTACACAACATCGTCGAGAGCAAAGGTTCCTGTCCTAGTTTGTAATAGGTACATCCTTAATACCGATTAGAGCGAATGCAGTAGAAATAAAGTTTCTATAAATTTTCCTCGCAGTTATTTCCTTCAATATAAAGCTTCCTTTAAAAGGTTTTCCAAGGAACTAAAGCACCTAACGGCTGTACATAATTTATCTAATGTCTCTATAATGGAGCTGGATAGTCCCATGTTATTGAAACATAGCTAGACTATAAACTAACTGGCAAAGAAATTGTGAATTTTAATACTGCGCGAAGAAAAATGTGTAAATTTATATCATGCAGGAGTATTGTAAAGTAGGGATTTTCTTATACAAAATCATTTATTCACATGGGCCCCAAAGAGGCACTCATGAAAGCTAATGACTCTACTGCCAGATTCGCAAAATTACAGCCATCTCGAAATCCAGGCAAGAAACTCGGCGGCGCAATTTTTTTTCATTAATTTTATAGTATTACTAGGCTTAGCCCGTGTTAATCAAATAAAAAAGTATCCTATGTGTTAATCCTAGGTATAAGCTATGTACATTAATCCATTCAGTCGTTACACCACGGAGATAAAACAAACATACTAACACAAAGTTTCAGATTCATAATATTAGTGTGATGGTAAAATATAATAGTAGCTAAGGAATCTCTCTAAACTGTCTCTCTATACTAGGTCCATACAACCGCAACATAGATATGTGACCTTGTACATACATATAATTATATGTTTAAGATTTCCCGTACATATTTTTCTATAACAAAACAGTACAATATTTAGTTTGCTAACTGAAAGAAAGAAAGAAAGAAAATACATTTATTTATGACACTCATAACATTACACTAAAAAATAAACAGCAAAATAATAAAACACAAACTGCGCGTTCGTGTTATCAATAGATTACCATAAGAAAATCAAAACATTGATTATGTATATTCAACTGCTAAATTATAATGGCTTCCATATAACAATATAATATATAATAACATAGCCTGGTAGAGATCGCTATTAGTGATAAGGCCGCCTGTTGTGATACTTTACGTATAAGCTTGTTTGTTACCTTTGTTTTATCTCATCTTATAAAGTGGATCAATAAAGTATTATCTATCTATCATAGACGATCAAAACTTTAGCAATAAAATTAGCCATATAATAAAATAAACGATTTCACACTCACAGCCCCACACTAAATTCGATGACTTGTGTATGGGTGCTGAAAACATTCACATCACACACACAATTCCAACTAGAACCAAAACCACAAATTTTCCTTGGGGAGAAAACTAGTGTTTCATCCGGGAATCGAACCCGATACCCTTGCTTAGAAGGCGAAAGCCACTTAACTAAGCCAACGAGCAGTCCAATCTATAAATATCTCCCAATATCTGGAATAATCTTTAAGCTATTGTTCAGAAAGATTGATATCTTTATTTTCGCAACAAGAAATGGAATCTGAAATATCAAATCTAATTCCATAATATATTACGAACATTTGGCTAAAAAGTCCTTATAAATGTTGGTAATGTTACATACAAAGCTTACATAAGCGACTTGGAGGAAACGGGAATAATCAAATTAGAATCCATTTTCGTTTTCCACTTCCTAAGTGCTTTTATTATATAAATGTTTTCTTTGATAAAAACGTTTTGTAGACGAAATGTAACGAAATACGTTTTTTGTTAAAAACTTTTTTAAAGACGAGCTTTTAGAAGTCCGCCATATTGGATTAAAACTTACGTCACTTTATTTTTTAAGTTATACTCAAAATAAAAATTACTTGTCCCCCATTTTGGTTATTCCGCCATGTTGGATTTAGAATGACGTCACACAGCTAACCATGCATTGTCATACAAACTAAACGTGAATGAATGCAAAATTTCAGCTCAATCGGTTGAAGATATCTGCTTCAAAATTGAGTTGCAAGATTCCACCCGGACAAACATACATACATACATTGCAAATTGCAAGTCAAATAAAAACTTGTAATAAGGGGCCGAGTGGGATTTAGTCGCAAAGCTGTAGGCCCACGCGTTTGGTCTCTAGAACGCCACAAAGGAACAAACATACATACATATACTGATAAAGACGTTACCCATGGAGGGTGGGTACTATTTCTCAGACAAGTCACTTATGAAACTAGTTCATATCAGCCTACAAGTGCCAATAATTACTAACTTAGGCACGACTTAGACACAATGGCACAACTTAGGGTAACTTACCTGTTCGTAGCTGGAGATGCTTTTACGTAAGATACATTATAGTCTTATTAGGATACCTTATGTAAGCGTAACTTGATAAATTGGTCGTATCAGACGCGGTTTCTTGTTTGTTACTTTGGTTGGTAAGTTATCAGTACTAAGGCTTGCAACGAGTTATAACTTTATAAGTATAGCTTAGAATAGTTACCTCGTCAATGGCCTCGATTCTGATGTCACACACTTAATTTAATTGAAATTATACCTGTCTTTTACAAAATAGGAACACAAGACAGAGATAGCATATATTTTAGTGCTGACAAGTTAGTTAGAACTTAGGTGTCTATGCAAGCTTAGTCGAGTATGTAATTGGTGTTGACTAAAAACATGCGCCTTTCTGCTTCTGCTGTTCATATTTTAATTAATAAACTAGCTTGACAGCACTAAAATGTATGCTATCTCTGTCTTGTGTTTCTATTTTGTAAGAGACAGGGATAGTTTAAGTTTAATTTAGTGAGTGTACAACAGAATCGAGACCAATATCTCATTTAGTTTTTACAGGATTTTCGTGCAGAATAATTTCATAGTAAACCGGTTTTCAAATTCTCTTCACACATGCGATTACTTTGATTTAACAGCATGTAATTATTTAATCTTTAGCCGATACCAAACTGTCCCAAAAGTGACACTAAGGAGCATTGTCAGCAGTCATATTACCTTTGGCAGTACTCATGAAAAACTAATCATAATAAGAATATAGTTTGGGAAACATTGGTGCTAATTCTGTTGAGCACCGAACTAACCTAAACTAAACTAAAAATAAACTAATTTTAGTCTAAACGCTATTCTGATTTTACATTGAACTTAATTTAATAGTTGAAATGACAGGACTAAAATTGATTTTGACAGCAACCAAATTGAATTGTATTCACAAGAGCCGCAATCACATATTTCTCCATTATAGACTTTGTATGTATGTATAAGATCACATTAAAAATAATCCAGACCTTTTTCATACAGACTAATTTGAGTTTAAAATTTCTATTTTTAGTCTTAATTTGACGTAAAACATGTAGGTACATCAGAATAGGAATTTGGTCATTTTCACTAAATAGAGTAACTAAACTAACTTAGTCCTGTCAAACTTAATTTTAGTCTAATCTTGCATTTTCTCAATAGGTTTTGGACTAAAGCAGGACTAAAACTAATTTTAGGCTAGTTTAGTCTAATTCTGGACAACAGAATCGGCACCATTGTTTTTCGTTTTAAAAAAAGAACTAGCGAGAATACTATTACACAAAAACAATTCAAAATCTACAGTAATAAAGGATCTTCTACAGGCGGTATGCTAATCACCGTTGTCTAATCAGCGGAGTCACAGAGTAAACAACAGTTACAAAGCGCAGAATCGCCAATAGATGAATACTAAGTGAGGAACAAAACTATACGCATTTGTAAGCATTTCACCTATGAACTTTGACGCTTGCACTTGGTAATAAGTCGCCTTTCTGCATGTACAGCGTCTAGTCTATAATTTGAGTGGAGATGGTGTTGCTAATGAAAACCTTTGGTAAAGATAGCTTACGTTATCACAGACTGTAAAGTACCGTGTGATAAAAACGTGGGTAAATAAAAAATCCGACGTCTGGCAGTGTAGGTGGCTCACCTACTGCGTTGGATTTTTAAAAGCCTTGCTGGCGCCAGCCGTCGGCGCGCGGCGTCGTAGTGAGCTTGCCTTTAAATTGGGTCACAGTTTCAAATCCTACGACGGGCTAGAGTTTTTGTGAAACTGAGATTGTGTTTAAATTAATATTCTATTGATCACCTGACTAGCTACTCGGTACCGAAATACAGTCGTAGTTTACCCCAAGTAGAAAAATCTGCTGCTATAATCACTTAAAAGCCTGCAGCTATCGTTGAGATCCAGTCATTCTAGGTGTAGCGTGTATAGCAGTGTTGACCACATCAATTACCATCTGGCAAGATAGTGGTCAAACGCTGTCTAGTAGAGTAAGAAAAATGGTGACACAATTACAGAATTACAACAATTACAATGAAAAGATGCTGGATTTACAATAATAGACATATAAAAACGCTTTCTCACTTACAGCCCCACACAAAGTTCGATGACTTGTGCCGTGGGTGCCAAAATATAATATAATTATAAATGAAAGACAGGAAGCTCTATCAAAAGTTATCATGAAATCAGGTAGCTATCGAAAAATAACATATTAATCAAAGGATCAGTCTTTTGTAAAATACCAGTAAACAATTTGTAAAAAAGATAATATATTTCAACAGAACCTGTTTAAAAATCTCAGCGAATTCACAAGATTACACTCAACTACAACAAATAAAAACAGTTTGCAAATGTACAAGAAACCTAGACAATAATTCACGGAGACAGAAAAAGGACACGCAAAAATATAGCCTTACTACAAGTGGATGTTAAAGGATAAAATAAAACAGAAGCAGGTCGGTCGGTAATAGTCGGTATACAAAGGAAGAAATTGTTATCTTTAATTCAGTAGCCAAATATGCTCGTTCACTGTATGTTTTCGAGTCTATGTATAATAGGAAAACGTGTGAGGTATTTTTTCTTTCGAAGTTGAAAATACTACATTTTAAACTCAATACATCGCCAATAATACCTATTGAATTATAAACGCTAATAAAAATATGAATGAGGGCTATTGAAGGCCAAACTCACTAAAAATAGGATCAAAAGAATTCTATGCGATCAGTAAATAATGCACTTACTGTGAAGTTTTAGAAGTTTACAACTGTGAATAAAATCGTTTATTCAAGAAGCTCTTGTACAATACCTATCACAAATAAAACTTGAAATGAATTGGCTAGAAAATGTGTACATAATAGTAATTGATAAAGCAAAGTGAAGTCACTAGGTTGAATGGTTTAGCACTTAGTCCGTCCATCCGTCCGTCTGTCAGAGGTATGCGTGCTAAGGCACGTGCGCACATACAAGCCGCGTTTAGTACCACTCAATGAAGATAACATACTTATTTATTTCTACTATGCTAGATGGCATTATTGGTAAAATTTACTGGAGCAAACTTCGTTTATGGTAGGCACAAAAATGTAAGACTAATTTGGAGTACTTGTCGGGCAGTTGTTAATTAGTTGTCACGAGGTACCATTTTGGGTGAACTACTAGTAATGTTGTCGGCGAATAATAACTACAAAAACTCACAACTTTTAAGTCAAATTTTAATCTTCTACAGATTAAAATAAACTTATTACGGCAGAACAACAGAATCCCAATGAGATTTCGTTCCGGGCGAGACATAATAAATTTCGAACGATGAAAGGGCCGGAGTTACGACTTGGCAATCTATTGTTTGCTCGTAAACCTCGTAAACTTGAACTTAGTTGACTTGGACTTATAATGCTTTCAAAGGGAAGGCTGGAACATGGGGTTAGGCACGACTTGGTGTTTATATTGCGTAGTAAGCGTAGATACTTTCATCTTATTGCGAGCAAGGCAATAGTAACTTAGTGACGTGAATCTAAGAGATATGTCAGTCTACGCTCCCTGCAATGATGGAAGTTTTACCGTTTCAAATTTTAAAAATTTCTGTTATTCTATATATAAATGTATTTATTTATTTTTTTGCACAATATTGCTGTACACGGAGGACAGCATTTTCTGCCAGTCATCCGAGAAGGTGCAAATTCGTGGTAGTGCAGTACAATATTATACAAGTATCTATTGTTATATTAGTTATATATCATCAATCACGCATACGGACAAACATGAATCCAGATTCTAGATCCGCGTGTCAAGTTGATCTTAAGAGAGACCGAATCTGATGTTATTTAGAAAGCGAACCCCTAAACAAAAGCCATGTTGCTGGTTTACAAAACATTGAAGACAACTTTAAAGAAAACTACGTAAAGTTCTCAAGCATTTTGAATCCTAGTTAACTATATGGTTATTTTTATTTATTTTTGCTTATAAATCCAAATTTATGATAAAACAAAAAACTCCAATCCCTTTACCCAGCACACACATACTTACACGCACACACTGAACTCTTACACACACGTACCTACTCTCTCTCACATAAACACACACGCATGCATGATAATATTGTTTTTATTCATTTATATAGTTCAATCTGTTATTGGCCTTAGATAAACGTTAAATTTATCAAACACTGTTAATTAAGATTTTGTTACTAAGCACAAAATAAGAAGAAAAAAAATGTTTAGCAAGTGGTCCTTCACAGAAAGTACCTTTAATTATCTAGTCTAAAGACCTACATAGTAGACGATTGTGGTCTCTTGATCTATGACAGAGGAGAACTAACATAAACCTGTATCTAAAACCGCTATAGCTTCACTAGAGAATGTAATATTATTGCAAGTTTCTCTCGAGATGAGCTCCACTTTTAAGCCTCGAGTTCACCTACACATAAACCCCGTTTAAACAGCTGTTAGCTTGTCATTCCAGGGTAAAAGTATTCTAGATAAACTAAAGGTGAAATCGGATCAGTTATTAACATTCTAGTTTAGTTACAATTTGTCTCAACACATCAATACTGATTAAGATACTGATATCATTTAAGACAATGTTAATCGTTCCTGCTGCGGGAGGGTCTTGGTGACTAGTAATAGATATGTATATAAATATACATACGTATATAAATATACATACGTATATAAATTAATTTTGGACACAAATTAATTTTAGCCGAAATGATATAAAAGCGAACGTGCTATTTGCACACATTTATATTTCGGCTTTCTGTAGAAATATAATATAGATCAGAATACTATATACCACAGCCACGTCGCATAATCTCGGGTAAGCGAAAACTGATATAAACTTTGCGTGAAAACAATACCTTATTCAAATAAAATTAGTTTTCATTAATGAAAATATCTTAAATACTTAAATACAAAATTATTTATAATATCCTTAAATATATAGATTGTTACTGAATATTAACGGAATACTAAGTGGTTATCAATACATTTTTAGATTAATAATAACACAAACAATATAATATATTTCCAGTTTCTACGGAGAATCGTCGGAGCTAATAATAGAAGCAAAATCTCGAAGTCTAAAAATTTATTTGTATAGTAGAGTTTGTCTTTATTATTAGAGATATATCCTATGACTAAAATGAAATAAGTACATAACTGGATATCAATATAATCTAAGTAGCTTTGTATATAGAAAAAGTATCGTAGAAGACGGTGTAAAACAGAGCACCTGTCAAGATTTAACTGTACTGAAACATATTGCATTTAGGCACAGTTTTTCAATTTGAAATTGTCTTAAATTTAACCTTTGACGGCAATATAATACAAGCAATTAATTATATAATAGTAAATAATAATACACATTGAGTTTTTGTTCTGTCATAAATGATATGTTTGATGGGGTATTTAACCTCCCCGGGACACATATATATGCGCACGTGCTATTGGCCAACGAAAGCGTCAGCGTCATTTAAATATAACCTGGATCAATTTCAAATTACCCACATTACATCCCTAATATTCACCCACAAATTATTGAAGGCATGTAATTGATTTTTTACCCGTATTTAAGAATAGAAGAGTAATGGGCTTTAATAAACAGGAACTCGAAAAGAAATTAAATATTATTATAAAGCTAAAAATAGAAATGTGGCAAGTATCGATAAAATACATATATTTTATAATTTTAGTATAGTTTGAATGTTGTTATTGGAAGAGATCGCTGTTAGCGATGAGACCGCCCATTGTACCTATCTTTATAAGTTTCTCTGTAAGTTGTATTTATCTTTTGGTGTCAATAAAGAGTTTTTGTATTGTTTTGTATTGTTATTGAAGTGTTTTTTTCATTAAGTAAAAGGTTTTTTCTTCTTTATATTAATAAGGGTTAGCATCTGATTAGGTACTTTGGGACTAAAGAAGCTGCCCAGGCTATAAAATTGTAGGAGCAAGAACAAAACTTGGAGCACATAAGATGAGAGCACAGTTAGGTTGCCACAAATTTTTTAACCGACTTCAAAAAAGTAGGAGGCTCTATGTTCGACTGTATGTATATATTTTTTTGTATATTTTCACTGATTTCTCCCCCATTTATGGACCGATTCTCAAAATATTTTTTTTCTTTGGAAGATTCAGTGGTAGCCCCATTTAAATTTTATCGAAATCGATTAAACTAAAACCAAAATATAAGCGGCGAAGTAGATTTTTTTTAAGTTTTGCTTGCGATTAAATTATTGAAACATTTATTTTTGGATTCGTCGATAGGGTTTCATTTACACTAGGAGCACAATTTCTAAAGTAAATTTCAAAATCAAAGCATGTGTGTTTATCGTCGTCACACGTGATACAAGTTTTTAAACTAAGAGCGGGACTGTAATCGTTTAAACTGTACTTTTGTTTATTTTGAGCGTAATTTTTTTTTATGTATAAAATAAACTATGCAGCCAAACAACGAACCAATACCTTGCTTGGGAGGGATCGCAGGATGCAATTGGGGTATTTTGTGACCTCTCCAAAGCGTTCGACTGCGTGGACCATAAAACGCTTATTAGCAAATTAAACCATTACGGTATACGTGGGACTGCTCTTGATTTGTTAGATTCATATTTATCGGGTAGGCAACAAAAAGTAGGCGTTAATGGTGTGACATCTGACGGGTCTACAGTTAAAATTGGCGTGCCTCAAGGTTCAATATTGGGACCCTTCCTATTTTTAGTGTATATTAATGATTTACCTTATATGACAACTTCGCTAGCATTAGATATTGTCTTGTTTGCTGATGACACGTCACTTATTTTTAAAACAAATAGGAAAGACGTAGAATTAAATGAAGTAAATTATGAATTAGATCTAGTATCGAAATGGTTTGCTGCTAATAACTTATTGTTAAATGCTAGCAAAACCAAATGTATCAAGTTTTCCCTTCCTAATGTTCCTTTGGTAGATGCAAATGTTACACTTGAAAACAAAAAATTAGATCTTGTAAAGAAAACTGTTTTCTTAGGTCTGACTATGGACTCAAAACTGCAGTGGGGTCCTCATATTGATGTGCTTGCAGGTCGCTTGAGTTCCGCTGCTTTTGCGGTCCGTAAAATTAGACAGCTGACTGATGTAGCGACGGCAAGGCTGGTTTACTTTGCATATTTTCATAGTTTGATGAGTTACGGAATCTTGCTATGGGGATCTGCTGCCGATGTTGAAACTATTTTTATTCTCCAAAAGAGAGCAGTTCGTGCAATATATGATATGGGTCCACGCGAATCGCTCAGGGAATTCTTTAAAGAAACAGGCATACTTACCATGCCTTCGCTTTACATCTTTGAAAATATAATGCATGTTCGCAAAAATATTAGTAAATATAAATTAAGAAGCGACGCACATAATCTTAATACTAGATATAAGCATAAAATTACAGTGCGCGCATTTAGATTAAGCAAAACGAATAAATCTTTTATGGCAAATGGTGTTAGATTTTACAATAGAATTCCTAAAATCGTAACTGAATTACCACTGGGAAAGTTCAAATCTGTAATAAAACGGGCATTAATTAAGAAAGCCTACTATAAAACCACAGACTATGTTAATGACAAGGATGCATGGAGGCAAACTGCACAGGCTCTTTCTAGCGACTACCATAATAACACCTAGGTTAAGAAACTTATGTATTAGAGATTAAGAATGTTTAAAAAAAAAAAATGATTGAAAAAAATATGCGCCGCCGAGTTTCTTGCCAGGTTCTTCTCGAGATGGCTGTAATTTTGCGAATCTGGCAATAGATTCATTAACTTTCATGAGTGCCTCTTTGGGGCCCATGTGAATAAACGATTTTGATTTTGATTTTGATTTTGAATACCTATCAGTACAAAAAGGAGGGCATTATATTCGGCAGTAACAATAAAAATATCGATATTTATATCGATAATTTCTTCAACCCGCATCCCTACGAGATCATTAGAAATGGGTAATCATACCGTACTAATAAAAGCAGTAATCTGAGTTAGCGATGCCTTTTACTAGGGGTGTAATCGAACGCAATCTGCTCTAATCGTAGGTGGATTTTCTACGTAATAAAACAGGGAACGTGGGTCGTGCACCCTACCAGGTGTTGTAGATTTTTTAACATATAATTTTTATTTTTCATTTAATTCTTAATTATAAGATCGTATTTGAAATATCTTTGTTCAATGTCGAATACTTATTTGAATCACATTGATACCATTAGCGGCCAAAAATAGTTGTTTTCTGTCTTTCATGGTTATTTTCAACCGACTTCAAAAAAGCAGGTTCTCAATTCGACTATATTTTTTTATTTATTTTGTATGTATGTTACGCGATATCTCCGCCATTTCTGAATCAATATTGATGATTTTTTTTGTTTGGTATACTCTAGTATACCTACTTCAGAGGCGGTGTCATATACATTTTATCGAAATTGGTCAAACCAAAACCGAAATATAAGCGATGAAGCCTGGTTTTTTAAGCTTTGCTTGCGTTTTAATTATATTATTATCATTGTTCATTGTTCATATTGTTTACTAGAACATATTTAGGTATGGATAGTTTTGAATTGCATCTACGGAAACATGATGATGGAACACAATAGTATATAATAGAATCACATTGAAAATTAGTAATTCGTTATATTATAGGCTAATTGATTTCTAACTTTTTCGAAATAGTCAACTCATTTTTCACGAAATTTTAGTCTTGCATACGTTACTTCCGTAAAAATTAAATAAAAATAATATTTGCCATGGTGGAGCTGGTCTGAAGGTGCAGCCGTATTGATATATATATAGGTATAAGAACTTCGCAATGACGCAAAATAGTTGGCGGCTGGACCGTTTTTGATTTAGTATTTTTTGTTTCAAATATAACTTGGTCGAGTGTTCTTGGATACGTTTGGTGAAAATAGGAGCAGTTGTTTTCCAGAAAGAGCGTCGGTGGTATTTTTTCTTTATTCATTTGGCTACTTTGTGAGCTTGTTTGGAAAAAATAAATAAAAAAAATCTTGCAACAATATATTTACTCAGTCGTGAAGGAGTAATTTTCAGAAGAGATCATAGTCTAATATTCAGTACTCGAATATTATTAAATATATATGCATAAATATAGCTCATAGTTAGGGCTCAAAGTTAAACACTCATTTTGCAAATGAGTTCTCTTCTTTTGAAATATAATTAGTAGCGCGAGTAAAATAATTATTTACTACCCCATTAAAGAATATAATTACACATATTCCTGTTTGCTAAGCTCTGTATGCTATGGTTAAAGCGTAAATAACTGGTTGGGATTATGTGGTGCAACTATTAGTTATTCTGCGGTATAGGTTTGTATTTTGTAATACTTGAGCGCTAAATAACTATTACTTATTCTGTGCTATTGCTAGGCTTATTAAAATACCATATATTGTAAGGAAATAGCTAATCTATACTTATATTATAAGGTAGTTTGTTCGTTTGTAAAAGATGAACTCTGAAACTACACAAGGGGGAACACAAGTTTTCTAACGAGAAAACTGTATCAAACAGTTTAAAAACAGTTAAAGTTACCTCAACAGGTAACTTAAACTTAAGTCGATTATGAAATGTTAAAACAATAAATTATTAATTAGCCAAAACATGAATGCTCGAAATAACGATTAAATAAATTACTACTAGAAATAAAGAGGTCACACATAAACACAAACTTAAATGAAAGAAGTACAATAACAAGAGACACGCAATCTTACATAACAATATCAAACATTATTAAGACGCAAGCAAAGCTTTAAAAAACCTGACTTCAAAGATTTATCTTTGGAACCCATGATCAGATTTAATTAATGAAATAGGCATTATTGATGATAACTCAAAACTACTGGTCAGATCTTGATCAAATTTAAATGGGACGACATGCAATGGGAACCATCTTTAAAAATAAAAATATATAGATAATTATATATTGGTCGAATTGAGAACCTCCTCCTTTTTGTGAAGTCGGTTAAAAATAATAGAATGCAGACATACATAAATAATATGTAATCAATAATCTATATTTATAACAATGAATCTCTATTTCCCTTGGTCATCGCATCACGCGTGAACGGATGGAACAATTTCGTTAATTCTTTTTTTGTTTTGTTAATTACTGTCAGGAGAAGGTTTTCATGAAGGAAAAAGTTATCCCGGAATTCCCGCGGGTCCGGGACTTTCGCGGGTAAAACCGCAGCTAGTTATACAACATAAATTAATAGGTATGAGCAATAGAATACGAATTATTATCAATATTTAGATAGTCGTAACAAGCGTAGAGATGACCTGATTATGTCAGAATCATAAATTTATTCACGAGAATCGAAATCATCGCATTATTCCATGAAATATTCATTATTGAAGCTGATAAAATAGAGCTATAAATTCATGTTATTATTACGTTAGTATTTTAAAATTGTCCGTTTGTCATAACCGTTGCTGATTTTCTCTTTCAGATAAGCGATGGACCAGACATTTTTTTCGTATTGTTAGTCCAAATGCTAAAAACGCAAGCAAAGTTAAAAAAAACCGACAGCACAGTTTACATTTGTTTTTTGTTAAAAAAAAAAAGCGCTAAATCAATTTCATTAATATAAATCACCTAGCGCTGAATGATCTCGTTACATACAAAAAACATACAGTCGAATTGAGAACCTTCGAACCTTGAAGTCGGTTGTGTTTTTTTTTGTATGTATGTAACGCGATCATACTGTTTTTTTTTTCTTACCTTACCTTACCTAATGCAAAAAGTCGTTGAACGGCAGTGTGCTCAAAATGTACAACGAGGTAACGCAGCTACCTCAACATTACAGCAGCAACAAAATTACTGAGCAAAATTTTATCCAGATTTTTGTCATGTATCGACCCTTAAGCATGCATTTGAAATGTGTAATTTCTATAAATCAATAAACATAACACCGGCGAAGTTTATCGAAACAAAATCAATACACACACGGTCACCTTTTATTATACCTGTTAAATACTAGAATAATCGTTCCTTATATGTAGAAAACCTTTGTTAATGTGAGATAAATGTATACAATATAAAAGTAAAAAAAAACTATTTGTACCCTTTTATCAATTCAATTTTTTTGCCACAAATAAATATATGTCTTTATGTCTTTATAGTCTCGCTATAATTACAAACAATAACAATAATTTACAGCACGAAAAAAAAACGTGAAGCAAGTTCCAAAGCGGATGATGTTCCCGAGTCATATACATCCACGCTTAAAAAAAAAACATACGTACATTACTTTCTTCATATATCTCCTCCTCGCCGATAACAACGTATAAGATTCCTTTTGCCCCGAGGGGAAATATTTCATTTTCACAATTTTCGACTTCATTCGGTCTCTCGTCTCACTAAATAGTCACTAATCACTAAATCACTTCAGCAGAGTCAGTCACTAATTCAACTTCTTAATTTTTTTATTCTCACTCCGGTTGCCGCGGCTCCTATAATTAAAGAGAAAGAAGAATGAAGAGTTTTATGTACAGAAATAAAAACACCATTATTTAGTAGCAGGCTGTCGGAAATTACTTAACAGAATGAGTTGTTGGAGCTCATGTTGTTGGTAGTGTGACTCATGCTTATAAATAAAAAAAAAGCAAAAACAAGGAAAAGCCATGCAGCATGCGATTCACAGTTTACATTAAAAACAATGAATAAGTTAAGGTAAAAATGTTAATAAAATTCATGTTGGTTTTCATAAAAGGTGTTAAATCCCCGATGTTTGAACATAATGTTCCAATACATTCGAAACTATAAAATATTAGCATTGCAATTTAGATTGGCAATGCCGCCAGCATGATGGGAACGCTACCCACTGGTAGTGGGTTTGATTGAAATATCTATAAGCTCGATGTCTTGTAGGTAATTTTTCCCAATTAAGTATAATTTATTCAATTTTAGTATGACAGTTATGAAAAGCACACTCAATATTATAATCCGAACGTTACTGTATCTGTTACCTATTTTTTTTTATCTTTGCTAGGCATACGTTTCACCACTTTCTCACCTAATGTTAAGTGATGATGCGGTCGACGATGGAGCTATGACTATGTTATTTACGGCTAAACCAAGAGACATAATTTAAACGTAAAAAAACCGACTTCACCGCTTATATTTTGGTTTGGCTTGATCGATAAAATTTTATGGGACCACCCCTGAAGTAGGTATAATGTACCATTCAACAAAAAAAATTTGAGAATCGGTCCACAAATGGGGGAGAAATCGGTGAACATCCATAAAAAAAATACATACAGTCGAACATAGTACCTCTTCCTGTTTTGAAGTCGGTAAAAATATAACCAGTTCTCTGGTCTTTCCCACCTCACGAAAACTAAGTATATGACTTTTGAAGCATTAATTCAGTAGTTATGATTATTTTATTAGTACTATAGAATAGTATATACATTGTAAGAAAAATATATGACATAATTGATTGATTTAATAAAAGTAAGTAAATGTTCACATGAATAATAATTAATATGTTATTTACACAATAATAACATTAGAATATAACAAAATAAAAATAATACGCTCGAAGTTCTCGCACAAATAATTCTAGGAACAGAGAATTTATCCTTATGGAACAGTAGATACTACTACAGTACTGTACAGTAGGTACTTATAAAGTTGTCCTTACATTATGGTAAATACGATAACATAATATTATGGGAGACTTTATCCCTATATTAAGGAACTACAAGAATTATTTCTTCTTCTATTTTTGGCTTTTATTGTTGAGTATGAATTAATTGTCAGAGTCGACAGTTATATACAGCTGATATTGAATATATTGTCAATATCACCTGATATAGGTGCTGCACACAGGACGCGTTTGGTTCGAACGGGCGGCGCGCGGAGATACGGCCTTGGGCACTGTTGGACGGGAAATGACCTCGCCTGTATATCAGTAGCTATATATGTTAAATTTTAGATATTATTGGTATGATTTTTGTCATACACCAGCCTAATAATTTACGTTATGATTGATACCTACTCATAATTTAGACTCAAGCAGAAAAAAAACCGACTAAACCGCCATTATGTTCGGAACCCTTGAACAGATTATATGAATTAAATCCGCATTATTGAGCATAACTCAAAAACTACTGGTCATATCTTGATCAAATTTAAATGAGACCACACAGGAAGTACCAGCTTTTAAATAAAAAAAAAACATTAAAATTAGTTTACATAGAAAAAGTACTAAGGAAACTAACATAAAAAAATCAGTCGAATTGAGAACATCCCCTTTTTTTGAAGTCGGTTACAATAGAAAAAAGTACTATTTAACAGTAAGTATCATAATTATTTGACAGTATCAAATAATAATGACCATTCACCAATAACAATTTTTAATTAACGGTATATGTCATCCGACAAAGCATCGATTGTGTATTGGAATTGCTACAAAGCGATTTCAAGACCGATCTGATAACGGTTTCTCTGTTTTAAAGCGGATATAGGGAGTAATGATTCGACCAAAATAATATTAGAAGAAATAGTAGACAGTTAACGACGTACTGTTTTTTTTTTCGAACGGCCTACATGCTCCTGGTTTTGTGTAGCCTATGCAGCGTCACCGGGAGAGATGCGAGCACGAAAGGCGCTCAGCCGCAAAAGAGAGGGTATAGGCAACTAGCACAAGGGCCTCCTAGGAGGTGCGAGCCTCGGCTTGGACCGTTGCTAGACAGGAGAACGGGAGAGAAACGCCCCGGTACATGAGAGTACCGTTGATAATGGGCCCTATGAATACGAAAAGTTCGATTAGATCGATTTTGACTAGAATTTGGAGAGACATGACGAGAGAATCTACATCCTCGCCGGCTAGGACTGTTTAGTCTGATTGTGGTCTGTGTACCGGACGATCTTTGCGCTGCCAAAGTGATGGCGACCGCAATGGGATCGTCTTACAACGCACTGTCGCGTGACGTTCGAGGTGAGTAATGTTTAATCTCTAATATTCGAGAATATTCGAGACATATTTGTCGAATATTGTGTAACTATCGCTAACAGGGTTGTTAATAAAAATAAGTAATTATATGTGACGTGTATATGTATTATATTAAAACGTGCTGTTGTAAATAGATTGACCAAAGAGAAAATGTATAGAACAAAGATGTAATTCCGTTTTAATTAATTAAGGTTCCTTTTTATTAGATTAAGATTAATGTATAAATATAAAAAATGATGAAAAACTTATTTGGAACCCAAATCTCTGATCATGTCAGAGACGCGACACGCTGGCCGGGCCTTCGCGCCCGGTATAAAAAAAAAAAAAAAAAAAAAAAAAAAAATATGTTTAATCTCATAGAACGTACTACAACAACAAACAAACAAACAAACGCATTCACACTCACAGCCCCACACTAAGTTCAAAGACTTGTATCGTGGGTGCCGGAAACATTTACATCACACACACATTACACCCAGAACCAGGAGCACAAATATCCCTTGGGAAGGAATTTGTGCTCCTGCCGGGAATCGAACCCAGGACCCACGGCGCAGAGGGCGGACACCTGTCCACTGCGCCAACTGGGTCGTCAAACTACTACAGAAGTACATTGCTAGCTTACATGATTCTAAGAGTACAAATACGTCTATCAATCTCGAACGTGACATGTTTAAATATAGGTACTTTAATATAGGTATACAAACTTTTAAAAAAGGAGCACCCATTTTTGGCTCATGTCATTTCATACAAAATGTATGATTGCGTCTAAGGTTGCTGTATTCTATACGATCTATTATTAATAGTTGTTTAACTACACTGTCTTGAAAAGAACGACATCGCCACGCCGAGCTTCGACACTTGACACCTAAGACTTAACAAGATAAATATTGTATTTTAAAATGTATTCAAAAATCATAAAACACAATTTGCAATAGCACAAAAGTCGTTGGTGTTCATGGTTGGAATATTATCCCAAGAGGTTTTAGGTATTTTACAAATTATACTACTAGTTATACTACTAAATCTAATATTATTAAAATAGTACAAGTAGATACCATTATCTCCAGTGTTTGTTTTCATAGTTTTGCTCTACTACAACTAGAAGGGCATTGTTATATTGATAAATTAGATTATCTCTAACAGCGGATGTTAGAAGGCGTAACTATCTGTAGGAACTCATTTCGGTAACGTTCCTGTCATGATAACATTAATTGTAAGGGCAGAAGGTCAGTACGTGTTACTGTAATAAAAGGTCAAAGGAACAGGGCTAAAATATGACGAAAATGTGATCGAGAACTTTATAACGACACGTATTGTTAGGATGGGGTCATGGGGTATCATGTCCTATTGCTATAACCGCTGAGCTACTCATGTTCTGCCTCAGGCGACGAAATAATATTTTCCTTAATGTCTTATGTAATCACGTGAGTATTAATCCCATGCTATGACGTTAAACATTTGACCACTAGTACTACTAGATGTAGAAGACATTTATAGAAGATACCTTAAATTTTGGTTACGAGTGAAGCAGTATTCTTCTTACTTATTTTTCTATTTTGGAACCTAGGCGCATGAATGTTTAAGGAACAGGACAAGTATGATTTGAAATTATTAAATTTATTCCAGGTCTAGTGTGTTTACCAGCTTCGATCACATCGTCACTTACCTTCAGGTGAGATAGTGGTCAAAAACTAGCCTGTCACAAAAAAAAAACAAAATATGTATTGGCAAAAAGTAAGCTGTCATTTCATCTACGATATGAAAGGTTCATATACATTTTTAGTTTGACTTTAATTATGTTTTATTTGGGTAATGGACCCCAAACATATACAGCGTAATAAGTTATTATTTGTCTTTCTTGGTATATAGGCTTTTACTTATTCTCTGATCGAATAAGGTTCGAGGCAAATGTATGTAGAAATCAAAACGCAGTGATTACATTATCTTTGGTAGAAACAACAATGAGAATTTCAAATGTCGATCCGCGCCAATAATTTAAAGTGGTTGTCGTTCATAGGTGTCAATAGAACTAATGTGGAGGTGGACAGAGCACTAGGCAAGCAACAAGTTGACAAATAGATCCACTAACGAGGTAACTTGAGGCTAACATTGCCATCAAAATCAATGGAATTACGTAAACTGACCTACGTAGTTTGGTTAATTCTCCGTGGTCAACGTAGCCGTGGTTTAAAACCCGCGGCCATAGGTTGTTGTGCCCTATTGCTGGAAGCACTGAGCTATCCAGCCCTGCCTCAATCGACGTAATTAATTTCCTTATAATAATAATATATCTTTTAGATCCAAATCAATTAGTTAATTATCATAAAATGTAGTATAACCTTATTAAGATTTAAAAGAAGTTATTTTAAGCGCTGTATTTTAACAATTTTAATTCAATGTTCCTGGCATAGGCAGTCCGTCCTAGTTGTTATATTGGTGACTAGCTGACCCGCCCGGCGTTGCCCGGGTAAACAAAAGCTTACATATAAACGCTTTCTCACTCACAGCCTCACTGTAAAAGTACTATAAGTTGTGTCGTGGGGCCGTAAACAATTAACACCACACACACAACATTCATGTCATACCCAGAACCAGAAATATAAACTGCCCGTGGGGAATAAACTTTTGTTATTGTGTTCCCACCGAGATTCGAACCCGCTGCTTTAAAGACGAACGCGCACTCATCTACGCCAGTGGGTAGTTCAAAGTTCAAAGATTCCCCACTCAGCGTCGCCCGGTTAAAAAATCTACACATAAACACTTCCACATTCACAGCCCCACACTAAGTTCAGTGACTTGTAACGTGGGGCCGTAAACATCCAAGATTCACAACATATTAAAAACCAGGAAAACAAATTTCCCGTAGGGAGAAAACTTCTGTTACCACCGCGAATCGATCCCGCTGCTTTGAAGGCAAACGCGTACCCATTTACGCGAGTAGATAGTTCAAAAGATGACCCGCCCGGCGTCGCCCGGTTAAAAAATATGCAAAGAAACACACTTCCACATTCACAGCCCCACCCTAAGTTCAATGACTTGTATCGGGGGCCGTAAACATCCAAGATTAACAAAGTATTCACAACATACTCAAAAAAAGGAACACAAATTTCTCGTGGAGATAAATTTTCTAGGTAAATTACCATCGGTAATCGAACCCGCTGCTTTGAAGGCGAACGCGCACCCATCTACGCCAGCGAGCAATTCAAAGTTCAGGAACGACCCGCCCGGCGTCGGCCGGGTAGTAAATATTAAAAAACATACCCATAAACGCTTTCACATTCACAACCCCACACTAAGTTCAATGACTTGTATCAAGGGGCAGTAAACATCCAAGATTCACACAACATTCACAACATACTCAAAACCAGAAACACGAATTCCCGTGGGAAAACACCTGTGTTCCCACCGGGCATCAAACCCGGTGCTTTAAAGGCAAACGCCCACCTAACTACGCTAGCGGGCAGTTCAAAGTTTAATGATAAGACTAAACAAAAAAAAACAGTCGAATTTATATCCTCCTTCTTATGTTAGTCGGTTCAAAACATAGACGTATGCCGGATTACGCAGTAACTGTTCCATTCTGTGATCCACCGTTTTCACCCTCAAATAAACTTAACGATTTCTCCTAGACTATAGGTCCAAATTATGTGCAGTAAAGAGCAAATTACATCTACCTGAACTACGTAAGCCGATGAAATAGGTTATTTTGATATGGATTAATATTAAATACTTAAAAAAAGCCAACGAAATAGAAGCCGCTATTTTTTAATGTGCAGGAATTCGTAGTACGTGGCGGTACATTTCTGACCCGTCCCGTTCACGGGCGGGCTCCCGTGAAACTAATTTCACGATTTCTCATAGACTATTTATCCAAATCATATGCAGTAAAAAGCAAAATGTATCTACATTTTTTTTTTTCACTATTATAGGTCACGATAGAGTGTTCCCTATTTTTGTTACAATCTAGCCAAGATTAGGCTAATAAGTAACTTAAATTTAACTTATTCTGCTAGATTTAAAATATCCAAGAATGTGTCCATTAACACTTTTCTTATTTACTCTATTAAGGCGAAGACACTTGGTTCATGTGTTCTTTTTGAGCAGCACTTATAAAACACTACATTACACTAATACACTAACACTAAACAAGTTCAAACGGTTTTGTTCTTTAAAGTCGTCTCACTATATACGTGTGATCGAGGAGCTGGATGGCCTCGACGTTCACATGATGGTGAAGTCTATATTCATGAGCTTCTGCGTATTTTTTAATGATTTTGTTAACGAGCTCGATGTTGAGGTCCTGGTGGAGATCGTCATTTCGGATGTACCAAGGTGCATTCACAATGCCTCGTAATACCTTATTCTGGAAGCGTTGAATGATTGAAATATTGCTCGGTTTAGTACAGCCCCAAAGCTGTATACCATAAGTCCACACGGGCATCAGGACTTGTTTGTATATCAATATTTTGTTCTGAGTTGACAGCTTTGACTCTCGCCCAAGCAGCCAATGCATATTCCGATATCGAATTTCTAATTCTTCTTTTTTCTTCTTGACGTGTGCCTTCCAGCGAAGCTTTGCGTCAAGCGTCATACCGAGGTATTTGGCTGTATTCTCATAAGGAATGATTTTACCATTGATGTACACGGGACAGTATTGTGGTATTTTGTTGGTAAAGTCAATGTGAATTGATTTAGACTCGTTAAGTTTTATCCTCCATTTCTTAGTCCAGGTATAGACTTCATTTACAGCCATTTGAACCTTTTCAGTAGCTTCTTTGTGGGTTTTGCCTACTCCCATTATAGCGGTATCATCAGCAAAGGTAGCAATGGTGTTATGTTCGAGTTTAGGGATATCACATGTGTATATTAGGTACAGGACCGGGCCTAATACACTTCCTTGTGGTACTCCAGCTTTGATTTCCTTTATCTCAGAGTATGCATCTTCATGTCTAATTCTGAATACTCTATTTGAGATATAGGATTTAAGGATATCTGCGAACTGCTTAGGCAATTTATTTTTGAGTTTCTGTATAAGGCCCTCATGCCAAACTTTATCAAAAGCTTGTGCCACATCTAGAAAAACAGTGGAACATACGCATTTTTTTTCGATAGCATTTTCTATTGTATTCGTTATTCTGTGTACTTGGTCTATAGTTGAATGCTTTTCACGGAATCCAAACTGATGCTCTGGGATCAGATTTTTGCTTTCTATTATAGGCTTCAGCCTCTTTAGTAGTAGCTTTTCAAACAATTTTGACATTATAGGAAGCAAAGAGATAGGCCTATAAGATGATGTTTCATGAGGAGGTTTCCCAGGTTTAGCTATCATGATTACCTCAGCAACTTTCCATAAGTCTGGGACATATTTTAACCTTAAAGCAGCATTCATAATTGTAGTTAACTTAACTAAGGCTTTTCTTGTGAAATTATGTAGTATTTCTCCTGATATTAAATCATATCCTGGAGCTTTTCTTTGGCTTATACTGTATTTAATTTCACGTGCGACTTCTCTTGGTGTAACGAGTTTTATACCATTTTCTTGAGGTATGGCGGGGTCAGTATCATCCAATCCTAAAGATTCATTGATTTCACATTGATTTGGCTGAAAAATGTATTCTAAATGTTCAGCAAACCTTTTAGCTTTTTGATCATTATTGATTGCCCATATTCCATTATCGCATTTGAGGGGTGGAATATGGGA
Source organism: Lomographa bimaculata (assembly GCA_948107665.1). NCBI lineage: Eukaryota > Metazoa > Arthropoda > Insecta > Lepidoptera > Geometridae > Lomographa > Lomographa bimaculata. The sequence goes on along the minus strand of OX403600.1, from coordinate 8,220,454 downwards.
AATTGGCTTTTTTAGGTTTTTAGTAGCTTTCCACAGTGAGTAGTTGCTACTGCGATCACAGGTTAGCTTTTGAAGGTACTTATTGGTAGAATCATCGTTGAATTGCTGGATATATGTTTTTAGCCTTCTCGTAAGTTCATTGAGCTTTCTTTTATCTTCAGGACATCTTGATCGATGCCATGTTTTTCTTTGTTTTCTTTTTTCACTAACAAGTTGTTTTATTTTAGCTGGGTATGTGTTACACTTGGTCTTCTTATGTACAGTTGGTGTATTATTCCAAGCTGTTTGTTGGATAAGTTGGCAAAAATGTTCTATTTCGTTGTTCAATTGTTCAGGTGTCTTAAGCGGCGCTTGCAGGTTTATATGGATATCTAAATCAATCTTAAAGCTATCCCAATCTGTTAATTTACTAACCAGTGTTAGAGGTTTTTCTTTATACATGATGTGTTCATTTATTTCTAGGTATATTGGGGAGTGGTCTGAATTTAGATCATAACTCTGATATGTTCTCATGTAGCTAGGTGACACATTTTTATAAACAAAGAAGTCTATGAGGTCAGGGACTTTATGTGGATCTGTTGGCCAGTAAGTAGGCGCTCCAGTAGATGTGGCATCACAATTCATTAGTTTGATTGCACTTAGTAGTTCTTTTCCCTTAGTTGTCGATAGTCTAGAGCCCCAGTAGGTATGCTTAGCGTTGAAATCTCCTCCTAAAACGAATCGGTTACCAAAACGTTTTAGTAAGCTCATATAATAGTCCATTTTTAACATGTATCGAGGTGGGCAGTATATAGCTGATACTGTTAAACTGTATTGCTTTGTTTTGAGACAAATTGCTACTGCTTGTGCCTCTTTTTCTTCGACTTTAGTCACTTCATGGTGTTCAATATATTCTTTAACTATGACAGCACTACCGCCTCTCGCACTATTGTCTGGATGTAAGGCATGATAAACTTTGTAGCCTTTGAACTTGATATAAGATTGTTTTGTGAAGTGTGTTTCAGATATGAGACACACGTCAACATTTTCTGTTTCTAAGATTACTTGTAATTCACTTTGATGTTTTAGTAATCCGTTTGAATTCCATGCCATGATTTTAAGAGACTTATTCATTTTATTAGCTTAAGGGTAGCTGTTTTTGCGCTACTTTCAATTTTCTTGAGCCTTTCATCAAAGGACATCATCATTTTTAAGATGTCATCCAACTTTTTCTCAGTTGATACACCCAGATTAGGATCCCTGAGAGATTTTACTGTACCTTTCGAAGCAGCTTGAGCGTAAGATTGGTTTTTGTTGGTTGTATAGAGTTTTGTACCACTTGTTTTATTGATGTTAGTAGGTACATCTTGACTTTGAGTAGTTGTGTTACGTTGTCGTACTAAACTAGGCTTTTTTAATGTTTTGTTTCGAATAGCCTGTATCTCCTTCGCTATCATGCACCCTCTGTAGTTTGCCGGATGCGGGGCTCCACAGTGAATGCATTTTGGTTTTTCGTCTGCTGGTTTTTTGCAGTCCTTTGTTAAATGTTTTCCTGTACATTTAACACACCTCGGTTCTTTAGAGCAGTACTTTTGGGTATGTCCATAGGCCTGACATCTCTTGCACTGGGGGACCAGTTTAGTTGATTTAATACCTTGTACATCCACTGCGCATCCCAGAATGGTTTTGATCTATACTAATTATAAAGAGGTAAAGTTTGTTTGTTTGTTTGTTTGTTTGTTTGTTTGTTTGTTTGTTTGTTTGTATGTAAAAGGTAATCTCTGAAACTACTGATCCGATTCTAAAAATTCTTTCACCAATAGATAGCTACACTATCACTGAGTGTCATAGGCTATGTTTTGTCGGGATAGAAGTTAGTTATCAGTTCGAAATAATAATATTCGTAAGACAAGTCGGAGAAAAATTTGCTAACTTTCCGCTTTATCGGCGTACGCTGACTAAACGGTAAGACATAGTTGAATACAATGTATGGCAAAAATGTTGGCCTTCATGAGTTTTACAAAAAAGTCCGCGACAGCATATATCTAACATGTATGTATAGCTCAGAAAAAATACTTTTCTTTGTTAAAAATCTGAAAAAAAAGCGGCCTATGTTTAGTTGGCTTTTTGAGACATTCAGTATTAATCCTTATCAAAATAAACTATTTCATCGTCTTACGTAGTTCATGTAGATACATTTTGCTTTTTACTGCATATGATTTGGATAAATAGTCTATGAGAAATCGTGAAATTAGTTTCACGGGAGCCCGCCCGTGAACGGGACGGGTCAGAAATGTACCGCCACGTACTACGAATTCCTGCACATTAAAAAATAGCGGCTTCTATTTCGTTGGCTTTTTTAAAGTATTTAATATTAATCCTTATCAAAAAAACCTATTTCATCGTCTTACGTAGTTCAGGTAGATGTAATTTGCTCTTTACTGCACATAATTTGGACCTATAGTCTAGGAGAAATCGTTAAGTTTAATTGAGGGTGAAAACGGTGGATCACAGAATGGAACAGTTACTGCGTAATCCGGCATACGTCTATGTTTTGAACCGACTAACATAAGAAGGAGGATATAAATTCGACTGTTTTTTTTTTGTTTAGTCTTATCATTCAACTTTGAACTGCCCGCTAGCGTAGTTAGGTGGGCGTTTGCCTTTAAAGCACCGGGTTTGATGCCCGGTGGGAACACAGGTGTTTTCCCACGGGAATTTGTGTTTCTGGTTTTGAGTATGTTGTGAATGTTGTGTGAATCTTGGATGTTTACTGCCCCTTGATACAAGTCATTGAACTTAGTGTGGGGTTGTAAATGTGAAAGCGTTTATGGGTATGTTTTTTAATATTTACTACCCGGCCGACGCCGGGCGGGTCGTTCCTGAACTTTGAATTGCTCGCTGGCGTAGATGGGTGCGCGTTCGCCTTCAAAGCAGCGGGTTCGATTACCGGTGGTAATTTACCTAGAAAATTTATCTCCACGAGAAATTTGTGTTCCTGGTTTTGAGTATGTTGTGAATACTTTGTTAATCTTGGATGTTTACGGCCCCCGATACAAGTCATTGAACTTAGGGTGGGGCTGTGAATGTGGAAGTGTGTTTCTTTGCATATTTTTTAACCGGGCGACGCCGGGCGGGTCATCTTTTGAACTATCTACTCGCGTAAATGGGTACGCGTTTGCCTTCAAAGCAGCGGGATCGATTCGCGGTGGTAACAGAAGTTTTCTCCCTACGGGAAATTTGTGTTCCTGGTTTTTAATATGTTGTGAATCTTGGATGTTTACGGCCCCACGTTACAAGTCACTGAACTTAGTGTGGGGCTGTGAATGTGGAAGTGTTTATGTGTAGATTTTTTAACCGGGCGACGCAGAGTGGGGAATCTTTGAACTTTTATATTTCTGGTTCTGGGTATGACATGAATGTTGTGTGTGTGGTGTTAATTGTTTACGGCCCCACGACACAACTTATAGTACTTTTACAGTGAGGCTGTGAGTGAGAAAGCGTTTATATGTAAGCTTTTGTTTACCCGGGCAACGCCGGGCGGGTCAGCTAGTATTATATATTTTACTTATTTCCTCACTATTTTCAAAGGTCAACATGAACATATTCAGAGGCTCTTTAGTTCTCCAACTCAATTTGTTGACTGCTTCGATAATTTTGTAACCTTTACCCTTAAGATCTTCCAAAATCCTTTCAGACTTGCACGTTGAAAACAATTTTTTGGCCATTACTCTTATTGGCCTGTCTTGTTTATTTTCGTAGGAGTGCCATAGGCAATTATTGACCTTAAGGGCTTTAGTAATTGCTCGATACGACTCTTCGTCAGTGGTGTTTACTTTTATTGTATCACTGTTCATCATTTTAATGGTAAACAAGTTATCTGGTTGCTTATCTGACAAAAAGTCATAGAAGCTTTGGTAATCTTTTATGCCGTCTACTATTATAGGTGGAGGTAAAAGAGTTTTCTTACTTTTTTGTTGGTGTTTTCGATCTTCTTCATTGCTGGATTCGTCCTGAACTGGTGAGGTGTTCAATTTCCTTTTTTTCCTCGATTTTTGACGAATCCACTCTGTTTCACGAGCTAAATCTTCTTCGTCCGTGCTAAATTCACGATCGGCAGAAGTTTCTTCCCTCACGGCGGGTACAGTTTTTGTAGAAGTAGTTTCCGCCAGACATTTGAGATGCTGCTGGAGGATTTCTATTTGGTTCTGTTGGTCACTGATGAGACTTAACAGTTTTTCTCGCTCATCTCTTTCTTCGCAGAATCGTTTGTACAACAGATGTTCAGTTTCTGTTTTCAATGTTATTTTGCCTTTTCCAGGCGATTCGTCGCATTTCGAATTCATTATCAAAGCAAATGTACTTCGCCTTAACAATAATATTCACACGTCGTCATAGCATAGCCTTGCGTCATGAAAACTAGGCCATCGCGGAAGCACTGGTGAGCACGTATCGACGCGACTGTTTGTTGTGATGCGTTAGCAGATTACACCGTTGGTAACCATTCGCGGACGCGAGGCACACAACTGATCTCAGCGGAAATCGAACGATCACTGATGTATCTACATGAACTACGTAAGACGATGAAATAGTTTATTTTGATAAGGATTAATACTGAATGTCTCAAAAAGCCAACTAAACATAGGCCGCTTTTTTTTCAGATTTTTAACAAAGAAAAGTATTTTTTCTGAGCTATACATACATGTTAGATATATGCTGTCGCGGACTTTTTTGTAAAACTCATGAAGGCCAACATTTTTGCCATACATTGTATTCAACTATGTCTTACCGTTTAGTCAGCGTACGCCGATAAAGCGGAAAGTTAGCAAATTTTTCTCCGACTTGTCTTACGAATATTATTATTTCGAACTGATAACTAACTTCTATCCCGACAAAACATAGCCTATGACACTCAGTGATAGTGTAGCTATCTATTGGTGAAAGAATTTTTAGAATCGGATCAGTAGTTTCAGAGATTACCTTTTACATACAAACAAACAAACAAACTTTACCTCTTTATAATATTAGTATAGATGATGCCATTGGAGCTCCATTTCTCTTCTGCAAACATTCCTGAAGCGCTGCAGATGCTACAAAGAAAGACCCAATAGCACCTTAAACCCGATGTTGTACTGCACTCGAAGTATTTTGTGCTTTTTTTTTACGATAGGTAGTTATATATTATCCTACTCCTACTAATATTATAAATCCGAAAGTTTGTGTGTTAGTGTGAGTGTGTAAGTGTGTAAGTATGTTTGTTCCTTCTTCACGCTTTAACGGCTGAACGGATTTGGATGAAATTTGGAATGTACATAGATTATACCTAGGATTAACACATAGGCTACTTTTTAACTTGATAATAGCGGGCGAAGCTGCGGGTCACGGCTAGTATTATATATGTAATCCTACTATCCTACTACTATTTTAGCACTTACGAATGCGTGATAAGCTAATGAATGTCAAAAATACAAATTTATCGTGTCAACTTACCTGCCTATGCAATATGCATATAAAATATGAATATGAATATGCCTATACTTACGCTTGACCGCCCTTAAAAAGCTAAACCTCATATAATTAAGATACGTCAAACATATGACAGCTCGTCATCGAGATACGAGACAAAACTACACCGTCTCTAGCTGCACAAGCCGTAGGTTTGTTTCCTATCTCGATGCTAGCTGCAAAATCTTTGCAGTTTCTATTGTAAACAGTAAAAAATTACGCATCTGTTAAAGAATGATACAAAATCCCACGGGACTTTTTTTTTAAACGTGTTAATTAAGCTAATAAAATCAACAATGGCGTAGATAAACATAAAATTGGCCCAGAAGTTATGGCGTTTTCATATTTGACGATGAGATTTTGGTGTTTGTATGTAAACAGGTAGTAAAGATTACCGTTGAAGAGTTAATTGGTGCCATGGGATAAAACCTAGAAAAAAGTTGACCTCTGCTTCATTTATATGTAGGCATTGTGAAGGCGTTTAATGCAATTAAGCTCAATACACTGATTAAGCGATGAAAATCAGCATGACTACTAAAAAAGACATTCGAACTCGTATACATTCATTTTCAAAAAGTGAATTCTATTCTTACAGTCTTACTTATAAACCCCTCTTAATTTTTAATCAATTGCTTAGCTACAGTTTAACAAAATGTTCACTCCTAAAAGCGATTTAGCGTTAAGTAATGCTTAAATAGTTGTCAAAATTAAACACCGCCATTGCCTAGTTTAAAACTTGCTAAGAGGCAAGATGGCGGGTCTTATATCTTTCAATAATAAATGTGTCAAAACTTTTTACGTAAGGCGCAAAATTGTTTACTTCGACAACCGTTAAATGTCACCTGTCTTTCATTCTCATTTTAATAGATTAATAAAACCACATTTTTGACAACTCTACTCGTATAATTTCACTTTTAGTCGACTATTTTGGTTATAATCTGTGGCGATCGTGTAAATTTCGATTATTTTCGATTCTCTGTGCGTTTCTCAACTAAGCAGCGCCTAACTAACGTTTATGAGTGAAAAAAAGTTAATCATTGATTATGGGCTTAAGAGCTGCTAAGAAATGGCTAAGCATTGCTTAGCGACATTTTTATAAGTAAGACTGTTATTGGATAAGGATTTAATAAGATATTCATGACTGAAGATATATTAGCATCAAAGCTCCTTTGCAAAGACAAGCATTTGAAAATAGAAGCATGTTAGTAACATGCTTCTATTTTAAAATTATTATAACATGATGTTACACTCCGGACATTTTGCGAAGCCGAACAAAAGCGTCACGACACTTTTGCTATATTGTTTTAGTCTATGTGTAGAAAGAATTCGGTAGCTTCTGCATTACATTTTTAGTAAATCTGGTCCAGCCGATGAATGGTCGATTTATACTGTACTGGATCCGTAGGTCGATCAAACCCACTCTCAGAAAGACTGGTAAATTGGATTTTTGAGAGAATTCTTAAAAAAATCAGATCATGGCTTATGATATAATTTACTTACTTTCAAAACGTTGTTTATTGTGCCTGTTGTTTATCATACGTAACTTTTTCACATGAATATTATAAATATAAAAGTTTGTGTGTAAGTTATGATTAACATTAATTCGGCTGGATTTACTGTGGCTATTTGGATGAAATTTGGAATGTACTTAGCTCATACCTAGGATTAACACATAGGCTACATTTTAACAGGGACCAAGCCGCGGGTCACCGCTAGTAATTTATAGCGACAGGATCTCACACCTATCGTTTTTTTCTCTCAACTTTTAACGGAATTTAAAAAAAAGAGTACTTTCTAGTTGGGCCCATTATAATTTGATCAAGATCTGATGAAGAGTTTCGGAGACATTTGCGATTGAAGTCGGTTATTAGTGTTTAAACTCGTATAGTTTACATATTCAAATCTACAGAGTTTGCAGATATGTTCCTAATCATGCTGTTTCTATTATCATAATAGATTCTAAATTATTATCTTTCAAATAGCTGTTCTGTACTCAGTAGGCTTTAAATGAGCATATCTAATGGAATATATCATCGACCGAGATATAATGTAACTCGATATTATAACAATAGCATACATAACTGGTGGGTGATATGTAAGTATCTATACCTTCTTAGAATTTTGAAGTTGAATTAGGCTTTCGCCACTTGAATTGCAAAACTGATATCTTTATCTAAAATCAAGGTAAGTACAGTTGAGTATAGAATTCATACTTCAAACTTGACCATCCTAAGCGACTGCTATAATTCTAAGCGACGATCCTCACGCCAGCCGCCACCACCGGCACAAACTATACTATTTTAAAACTTATAAAATTTTATAACGCACACTACTCCTGTGTTCTTGCACGTACGTGTCATCTATCTGCAAAGAGCATTCACATCCACCAGCACGTAGCGAGGCAATCACATCAGATAAACGCGTTTTCACATCTACCCCCAGAGAACCGACTTACTATTTCATTTACGACTTTCATTATGCATGGGGTAGGTATGATATGGTCATACGTGCGTACCTTTAGAAGTTCATACTAACCAAGCTACTGGTACTTACACTCGTGGCACGCGCTGATACGCTCCACTCACGTTCACTAGATCTGTGAAATATCTGTCTATCTATAATTCTATACACATATAATAAATTTAATTTTAGTTCTCTGCCAAGTTGAGTGCCTGCAGATATGAATGCTCTTTATACACGAATCGATTACAATTTACCATGACAACAGTAACTGCAGTTATGATCGCCACTGTACCTTCAAATAATAATAGGAGTATTGTAAATCTTTCAATAGCGCCTACGCTCGTCATAAATGTTTTAATGCTATAATAATGATTGATGATTGACGACAGATTGAACGTGTCAGAATATACTGGTCACTAATTGTGAAGTGGGTTAGAAATTAAAGCAAGGCCGATGCTATTGTTACAGCTTATTTAGCTTATTGGTTACGTCATCAACTACAAAATCAAAGATGATTGATATATAGTTAAACATTTCTCCTTATCGTTTGTTTAATGAGTGGGCGATGCCTTCTAATTTGAAGTGGAACGAACTACAGTGACTATTAAATGAATAATTAAAAATAGAAACCAACAAATGCAAATGAATGCAAATAAATTTACATAAGCTGGTATTCGAAATGAACTCCGACCTAACCTTTGAGCTAGAACTGAAAGTGGCGCTAGATTACCGCTAAGCTCATGCTGACCGATTTCAAAGCTTATTAAACGCCAGTGAGTCCTAGCATAAACTTAATGCAAATGAAGTTGTCAAGTTCAGTAGACAATAGAAAGCGTAGGAGGAACATTTGTCATAGATATAAATTAATAATTGTAATGAAAATGCATTGTGGTACGAGTAACATAAGGTATTAAAAACAATTGGTGTTGTAATATGAATCCCTCTCATCTCGCGGTTGCCGTCAGGCAAAGCATTCAGAAGCAGCAGAAGAACAAGAGTGCAAGATAGTATGACTTTTTTGCGATTGCGCTTAAGGCTACCACCCACTGCAGTATTACCAGGTTAACTCAGCTAAAATCACTAAACTATAACGTGTTTCTTAAATAGTACGGCGCAAAGGGCAATTCTCTGTGCCCTCTACTCCGTGGGTTCTGGGTTCGATTCCCGGCAAGGCACCTTCCCAAGGAACACATGTGCCTTGGATCTGGGTGAGATTGTGTGTGTGTTATATAAGTTTCCGGCACCAACGGAACAAGCCCTGAATGTATTGTGGGGTTGCAAGTGTGAATCGTTTATTTAAAAAATATATATACTCTCATAAAATCTACAATCAATCTGAGGCATCTTTTAGAGACAATCGTTTTCCCGTATCGACCTCTTCATCACTTAGCATCAAGTTAGTGGGCAAACTTTTGTCTCGGTTGATTCGTCACCAATCACAGTATGTCCCAGATCCAACTTTAAGTGTCGCTTATATTATGCCATTTGCCTCAATCATGTGCAACTGCGAGCCTCGTATAGAGTACCATAGATAATATAGCCATAGTTTGGTTTTAGTCATTTAGTCTTTGGATACTACCATCGGGTCTTTGGCATATAATTAATAATAAAGCCTACGAGGAAGAAGAGCAGATGTTCTTTTTTACACAGAAAGGCGTTTCGAGATGTGACACCAAACGAAAACCTGTCGCTTGAGAAAAAGAACACATTGAGGTCACATTTAGGTCGCTTACATTTATTACGCTGGACGTTATTGTTCGCCCATGTGACCTCTCCAATAATACTTGCAGTTGATTACAATAGGGCAGGCGAAGCGGACGATAACGCAAAATAGGATTAGATTATGAATTTGTAACGAGTACGGCGAGAATAAATATAGATAAAGGAGATAGGAGTTATGGAAGGATAAAGCACTGCTCGGAATTTAAATAGAGAAGTTGGTGGGTATTTGGTATTCGGGGTTCGTTTGAGATTTGTCTAGATTTTATCGAGCTTCGCTTCAGCCAGTGGTATTGGTTGTATTTTAATTAAGTATAGTTCAGACCTAACTACACTTCGATACAAGGCAAGGTTTGTCGCCACAGGCGAATGATAGGACGGAAAAACCGATTGCGAGTATGACTCGCGCACGAAGGGTTCTGTACCATTATCTATAAAACCGGCAAGCAAAACACGTTTTTTGTATGGAAGCTCCTTAAAATTTGTTTTATTTTAATGTAATTATTTCTTTTTAAAGTGAATATATAACTAAATATTCTGTGTATATTTCAAGCGTCTACCTGTTGCCGTTATCAATATCGAGCAAAAAGGAGCAAAAAAATCACGTTTGTTGAATGAGAGTCCCTTTAAATATTTATTTTATTCTGTTTTTTAGTATTTGTTGTTATAGCGGCAACAGAAATACATCATCTGTGAAAATTTCCAACTATGAGATACAGCCTAGTGATAGACGGACAGACAGACGGACGGACAGCGGAGTCTTAGAAATAGAGTCCCGTTTTACTCTTTGGGTACGGAACCCTAAAAAGTAACACCTAAGGGCGCATCTTGGTGGCTTCAAGTCGAGGATGAATCCGTAAGAACTGCTCGTTGGCTTAGTCGGCTGGCGTTCGCCTTCTAAGCAGGGGTATTGGGTTCGATTCCCTGCGGGAACACAAGTTTTTTTTTCCAAGGAAAATTTGTGTTTCTGGTTCTGGTTGTGATTGTGTGTGTGATGTGAATGTTTCCGGCACCCACGACACAAGTCATCGAACTTAGTGTGGGGCTGTGAGTGTGAAAGCGTTTATGTTTATGCGTTTATGTATTTTCTTATGGCAATGTACAAAAATATGCAGTATATATCTGTTTTATATATTACTAGTAGCCGTGCCCCGCGGCTTCGCCCGCGTTTATTTATTTATTTAATTTAGCACTGCCACATCATACATAGGTATTAAAATTAAAAGTACAACAAGGGAATTTTCCGATATGCATGACAATTTCGGCGTGCCCATCATTTGCCAAATGATAGGCAAGCAATGGTTTATTAAGTTAAAAAGGAGCCTATGTGTTAATCCTAGGTATAAGCTATGTACATTTTAAATTACATCCTAATCCGTTCAGTAGTCACAGCTTAAAGAGAAAACAAACATACTTAAGCACAATCTTTCTGATTTATATTAGATCATTATCTAACAATATGCTCCTACGGGGCCAATTGCCTATATTTCCTTAAACTAAACTAAAATTATATACAGCAAAGAACCAAGTTACCTACAAGACATCGATCCTATTGGTAACTCAAGTGCTCAAGCCCTCTACCAGTGGGTAGCGTTCCCATCATGCTGGCGGCATTGCCTCTCTGAATTGCAATGCTAATACGTTATATTAGATTGATATAGTATTTAAACGAGGTAGTTTGTCAATAAAAATGCAACAAAGTTTAATGAGTACAAAATTTCATACAATTTTAAAACTGGCATCCCCAGATGTTTGAAAAAGTAATTATACCCAGTGCCATCCGACTGCGTTGAATATTTCATAAACGTTTGCTGCGGACTTGGATACTGAAACTTTTAACATAAACGGGAATCATGCTAATGTCCGTATAGCGGTACAAGTATACATTATGCTACTAATATTATAAATGCGAAAGTTTGTTTGTGTGTGTGTGTTTCTGAATGTTTGTTACCACGTATCTCCGTAACGAATAAACAGATTTTGATGAAATTTTGAATGTAGTTATTCCGGAATAACACATGGCTACTTTTAAACTTGATTATAGCGGGCGAAGCCGCGGGGCACGGCTAGATTATAATATGGAGTATCCAGGTTGTGACTGATATTTGACGTGAAAAAAGTTTCAAATGCCAGTTAATAAGACCTTGAACAACTTATTTTCGCTAGTACATGGTATTGAGTGTCTTCTTACTTTGTCGTTATATATGATCTAATTTTGAAAAAAAAGAAAATTATTGCTTCTTTAAAAAACAAAAACACATCGAATTAAGATTATACTTTTATTTAATTTAATAATACTTTTTTAGAGCAATCTAAGTAAATTCAGCTTTTACTGCGTGTTCATTTACATAAGGCCTTAGTTATATAGGTACCTGAATAAAAGTGCATAGTGAGGTCAAATTATGTTTTTATGATGTATTTAGGATCAATTTTGTATATACATTATTAGATAAACACATTTAATATTATATATATATATATATATATATAAGTGGATCACAGGTTTGTCGTTAAGTAGGTGTGTGTGGTTGTGTGTGTGTGTTGGTGTATTTATGTTGAGTACTTCTAGTTAGTAATACATAGTTAGTATTCTTGTGTAAATGTGCTTATAATGCATCGTGTTTTCCACAAAGCGTCGATTCTCCTGAAACTTTAAACGAAGCAAACAAGTTTCATGCAAATTGTGCTCAAACAATTACTTAGCAACTGGGGAATATTTTAAGCTGTACCTACTACCTACTTTTACTTAATGTCTGTTTATTGTTTGTGTATTCCGAGCTTATGTCTTTATTTTGTAGTTTTTGTTTGGAAGCTTTTGAGCTTTTAATCTTTTTGTGCCACGCTATATCTCTACAGGTTATATAATAGTTATTACGCGACCTGCTGTAGCACCAATAGCGCTGTCCATTACTAAGTTATTTAAGTATAATTTAAAACAAAAAAAAAAATGTTCTAAAATACATTATTGTTTTATTCCTGACGGCTACACTTTACAGATATCGTGGTGAGACCATCACGCATACGTTTACGCGATAAAATCAACAAAATTATTGATCGATGGAATCGAGATCTCTATCTCATCTAGCGTCTAACCATATAAGCGAATGACTTCAAATTTTCATAAAACATGTAAAACTACGGCCCAAAGCCAAGCAAATATTTTTTGACCTGTTTAAAAAAAATCGACATTGTATTCTACAGCTCTTTCATTTGATTGGTTAAGGTTATTGTACCGCAGAATTACCGATCACCCCAAACCCAATGTTCTTACTTAAGTTACTATAAAGGCTAAAAGTAAGGTCGAACAAAATTCACACTTTTGCACTTTCGCGGCAAAATACCCTGCTAAATATAATTTAATTCAGATTACTTATTAAAAAAAGAAAGAATTTACACTACTTACATTAAACACAAACTAAACTCGTTACAAAAATAACACCTTAATAATACACTACAAAAATTACACCTAAAACATACGTGCTGAGGCACGTGCGTACGGTCGTGCACACATACAAGCTGCGTTTGGTACCACTCTATGAAGATAACATACTTCTCTGTTTCTACTATGTATATACCGTCATTGATAAGAACTGCACAATCCCGCAGGGAATGGTTTAGAATCGACAACTGAGCAGAACAAAATCAAACAAAAAGTTTTTTTTTAATTCGGTTCTAAACCACCCCCTGCAAGATTGTGCACCACTTACCAATGCCGGTATATACGCTGCTAAAATCAAAACTCCCCTTTTTACCTAGCCGTACTCCAGACTTAAAAGATTAATCAAATACCGCCACCATTAACATAATCTATCAGCTTTATGTTGCCAACTACCGTATTATTATATTTATTACCTATCAGGTTATCACGTATTTATTTATTGCATCTTACGCAATGGATGCAGTTATTCAATCGGGACTTCTAGGCATGAATGAGCGTTGATAATTTATGGTGATGTATTGGCCATTGTCTAGAATTCTTGCCAGAAGAATTTAGTTGATTCTCCAGTATTAATTTGAAAGGCTATTGGCTACTTATTACAGTCAAATTATAAAGAAGTTGCGCTACTCGCGCTTGTCTATCAATGACAAAATGCGATAGGTATATCAAACAGACAACCTCCTCAAAACATAATTAAACGCAAGCAAAGCTTAAAAAAAACCGACTTCACCACTTTATCTTCGGAACCTTGATCAGATTTAATGTATTGCACACGCATTATTGACGATAACCCAAAAACTAGAGATCTTGATTAAATTTCAATGGGACCACATGGAAAACACCAGCTTTCAAATAAAAAAATAATCATCAAAATCGGCTCACAAAATAAGAAGTTATGAGGCAACTTTTGAAGAGAAGACATCGTCAATGTAGTCCACATAATACGCATTATAACATAAACATAAACGCTTTCACACTCACAGCCCCACAGAACCAGAAACACAAATTTTCCATGTGGAGAAAACTTGTGTTCCCGCCGGGAATCGAACCCGATACCCCTGCTGCAGAAGGCGAACGCCACCCAACTAAGCCAACGGGCAGTTCAAATTATAAAAAAAAATATTGATGATATTTCAAGAACTACTGATCACATTTTGATCAAATTTAAATGGGACCAATTGGAAAGCAACATCTTTCAAACAGATAAAAAAAATTTGAAATCGGTTCACGTGGAAAGAAGTTATGAGGTACACATAAAAAACTGGGAAGGGGAAAACGGGGAAACTTGGGAAGTCGGTAAAAAACCATTAAAGTCATACGTAAATTTTCTTCAAGTAGCAGCAATGTTACGCATTTTATGTAAGATTGATTCATACTAGACTTCCGAAGTACGATAAACAAAGTCTAGGCAATAAATATTTTTATCAAGGTTTCAGAAAGAAAATTACATAATCTTTGTGATTAACGACCAAGGAGAGAGGTTCGTTTGATAGCATAGCAGAGTGCATCGTAATTCACACGTCATCTGTGGATGATTTACATCGAGCCAGTTACTTGAATAGTCGTATTTGCTTCAGCGCAAACTACGATTGCAGGTTCAGTAACTTCGGTGACATAGAAATTACTTACTTACGTATTTTTTATTTTATTTCACACTATCTGATGTGTTGGTAAGTAACCGAAGGGAGTGGTAATTCAATACGTTACTTAGGCCTAGAATAAGGACTAACTGCTATCCTTAACATATTGTTTAACATTTTTTAAATCTAGATAATAGAAGAACAATTTATGTATCTGATAAATCACTCCCTATATAATCTCCAATACCACCATTGCAGGCGACCATCAGAGAGTGTATCTACAATCGTACATTTATTATTGCTTTAATATATATTGGGTAATCTGTGATAGAAGTCATTCTAGGCCTAGCGTGTTCATAATCCTCGATGACGACGTCACTAAGCATCAGGGGAGATAAATGTTAAACGCTAGGCTGTCCTATCAGATAAAAAAAAAGTTACTGATTCTTAAAGAAATAGGTGGAAAACAAGTAGATTACTTACCTGAAAGGAAGCGGTCACTAGGTACCTATACTCATCTAAATAATTAAATAACACTCGAGACATATCACTGACACGTTGTTTCGACGTCCTTTGAGAGTCACACTTAAAAAACGTGTAATTAAGTTCTTTGTAACAATGAATATCGACAAAAGTTGACATAACATTGAGAAACTGATAATATGAGATTATTATGTAAACATAATACGTTTTACACGATATTTTGAATATCAGTAAGTACTGGATCAAGTAACTGTATCAATGCAATGCAACTAGCAGCAAAAGTTATGATTACATACGAGCAACGAGTGCATACAGGAATACTAAAACAATTATTTAATTTTTTCTTTCATGTATTTTGCGCATCTTGTTTTGTATGTAAATTAATAGATAGAATGGAGATATAAGCATATGCTTTTTAATGTATGTAAATATTAATGCTTTTAATTAAGATTCGTAGCATTTTTAACCGATTTAGAGAGATACGTCACGGTATTTGTGTGTAGGTACACCGATTATACTTGTAGATTTATCGGGTAATTTTTTGAAAAATCATTTTTCATCTTTGGGTGTTTCACGTGTATGATGTTTATTTTTATTTGATAAAAATAAAAGCGGGGTTTAATCTTAAAAAAATATTTACTCAGTAGATTTTTAGCTAGTTTATATATATAACTCAAAAACTACTGATCAGATCTTGTTAAATGTTAAATGGGGCCAATGGGAAAGCACCAAGCTTTCAAACAAAAAAAATGATCACCCAACTTCTTTCAGTTATGAGGAAACACACATAAAAAAATAAGTCGAATTCAGTACCTCCCCCTGGTTTGTGAAGTCGGTAAAAAATAATTTAACTGTCTATGTTAAGCCAAACATTTCACAACAACTGGTTTAACAGGAATTTGAAAAATGTTAATATTTCAATAAACTATTATTTCTAATTTAAATTCTATTCATTTTAAGGCCGAGTTTTCACACCTTAGTTTATAGGCTTATAAAATACGGCGCTAACGGCACAATGCCCTTTGACATTACTGTTACGAGCATTGGTACTAAAAAACGCATGTGTTATTTTGTATGCAGACACTCGGTATTTTATCGGATACATTTCGGAGTGTGCTATAGAATTAAACGATCTAATTCCTCCATCCCCATTCCATCATAGAACCACCAGACAGACTGCCCGATATATGGTGGATATTCCTCAAGAGCGCACGAAGCGTTTTGCTTTTACATTCATTATGCGCACTGCAAAGAAGTGGAACTCTTTGCCAGAGTTTATGTTCCGAATAAGTACAATCTTGGAATCTTTGAGTCGATAGTGAATAGGTATTTTCTAGGTAAGCGTGCTCCATCGTCGACCGCATCGTCACTTGGTATCAGGTGAGATAGTGGTCAAACGTTTGCCTAACATGCATGAAAAAAAGAAAGTGAATAGAAAAAAAAGTGACGTGAAAAGGCGTATAGGGTTTGATTGCCGCGGGAGCACAAGTTTTCGCCCCAAGTAAAATTTGTGTTTCTGATTCTGGTCTGATGTGTGTGTGTGATGTGAATGTTTCCGGCACCCACGACAAAAGTCATCGAACTTAGTGTGAATGTGAAAGCGTTTATATTTTTGTTTTTATGAAAAAATCGTGTAGGGCTGTGAGTGTGAAAGCGTTTAAATTTATGAGTGCCTCTATGGGGCCTATGTAACTATCCGGTAAGCTAGTCCGATGAAAAACATTTGCTAGTCTACTCTAGACCAACTAATAACATTAGCAAAACATGGATAACAAAATTAGGTAAGTACTTAGTTTAATGTACGTGGGTGTAAGGCCGAGACGTGGTTGCGACAACACTTTTTGTTTACCTTCTATTGCCAAATGTCATGTCGTTATTAGATTTATGATTAAAATGTCTGCATTATTAAATTAACTATGTTTTCTTATGGACAAGTATGCTTTAATTGGTCCCCTCTGGGTCTGAGAACTTCCTTTTTTTGCATGATAGGCAAGCATTTGACCACCACCTCGCCTGATGAAAAGTGACGATGCGGCCAAAGGTGCTTGCCTCGAACCTATTCACTCTAAACTTGAAGAGTTTCTGGTATTTTACAAATAACCGTGTATTGTACCTATCTGCACGTCTAGTCATGCGCGCATAGTACAGTCTAGAGTTCTAGACTTTGAAATCAAGCCTGGATTTACGATGGCCAGCGTAGGAGCCGTTAGCCTTGTAACACGTATAATATCCCACTAGTTGCACAATACCTTCAACAACAATTCAGTTTATAAAACGTACAGACGTTTGAATAACTATTTATAATGATACCCTATGTGAGATTTGAAATGGCAGTTGATTCATTACATCGACGGGACAAGTTTCATTTACATTTGCTAGAATTACATTTGCAGAATATGGTGATGTTCGCTCGAGCTTCTTTGGATGAGATTTTCAAGAATAATTTAAAGATGCCATCAATTATACTTTACTAGCCGTGCCCCGAGGTTTCGCGCGCGTTTATCAAGTTAAAAAGTAGCTTTTTTAAGTGTTAATCCTAGGTATAAGCTATGTACATTCTACAAATTTACATTCTACAAAATCTAATCCGTTCAGCCGTTCCAGTGTGAAGAGAAAACAATCCTACTTACACACTTACTATTTACATTTCGAAACAAACTTTCGGATTTATAATATTAGAGTGATTGAAGAATTAGAAGTTCGCCAGATTTCTGCTGAATGAAATTTATAAGCCACGAAATTTTCCGATCAGATAATTTCGCCATCCCCATATTCTAATCTATCCTATCCTATGATCATGAACTTCGTAAAATCGCTATTTAACATAAATGCTTTCACACACAGCCCCATACTAAGTTCAATGACTTAGGTCGTGAGTGCCGGAATAGTCCAAGACTCTTTTATCATTATTTATTTTATATAATTTTTATATATGAGTTTCAATATAATTAATGTAACAATTCTTCAAGCGATAACCTCACTTTTGCTGCGGTTGTCACCAATACCTTATAACAAAGTCATAATATCGATACTATACAGACAGGCGGAATGTCTTGTATCTCAGCATAGCAATAAGACAAGTGTTCCAGATCTAATTCAGAGGTAATTGGACAAGGCAACCGAATCAACGT
Source organism: Lomographa bimaculata (assembly GCA_948107665.1). Classification (NCBI taxonomy): domain Eukaryota; kingdom Metazoa; phylum Arthropoda; class Insecta; order Lepidoptera; family Geometridae; genus Lomographa; species Lomographa bimaculata. The sequence goes on along the minus strand of OX403600.1, from coordinate 8,202,155 downwards.
CAGTTTGTTAACCGTATTGACGCTTACCACTGAATTGCACCGATTGGAATGGTGACATGCTTTATTGACACTACAAGAAACAGACTAGGTGCATAGTAAATCACAATGTAAAGAAATGTAACACAAGAAAATCATTGTTAATCACGAGCGGTTAACTGAGCCATCCTAATTCTTTTATGTATATCTCGGAGGTTAGCTTAAAGTTGCAGACATAGTTGTTCCAGTGATGTAAGGTCACTTATTGGTCTTTCCCAGTGGCCACATCCCTCAAAGAACCAACAACCGACGGGGACATATGTTTTTGAGAGAGAACAGAGAGTATCATGACCAAACGATGCAGTAGAAAATAGCGAGTAGACGATGTAGTTTAGAAGCTGTTTGAAACCAATCCGTGCAAATGGCTGTTAATCGTTTATACCAACTCTTACTACTGTTTAAAAATTTACTGTTACATTTTCAAATCACGGAGAGAATTTTATTTAATGTGTTAATTTTAGATAAAAGCTATGTACATACCAAATTTTCTCCTATTCCGTACGGTCGTTACAGCTTGAAGAGAAAACAAAAACTTACACACTAACAAATGGATTTATAATATTAGTGTGACTGTAGAGGTTATTCTATTTTTAACTGACTTCAAAAAAGGAGGAAGTTATCAATTCGACTGTATTTTTTATGTGTGTTACCTCAGACCTTTTTTCTAGATTGACCGATTTTGATGGTTCTTTTTTGATTTGAAAGCTAGTGCTTCCCATGTTGTCACATTTAAATTTAATCAACATCTGACCAGTACTTTTTGAGTTATCCTCAATTGTGCGATATTAATTAATTTAATATGTTCATCATCATCATCATCAGCCTATGGAAGTCCACTGCTGGGCATAGGCCTCTCCAATTGCACGCCACTGAGCATGATCCTCTGCTTCTCTCATCCAGCTCCTGCCAACCACCTTGCGAAGATCGTCGCTCCACCGAGCCTGAGGGCGTCCTGTGCTACGTTTGCCAATTCGCGGTCTCCACTCCAGAACACGTTTAATATGGACAGCCCATTGCCACTCCAGCTTACTAATTCGCTGTGCTATGTCGACTGCTTTGGTTCTCTGTCTAATCTGTTCAATGGTTCCGAAGTTAAAGCGGTGAAGTCTGTTTTATTTTTAAGCTTTGCTTGCGTTCAAATTATTAAGTCAACGAAACGACTAGCGACACTGCAATACAAATTACATTAAGTATTTGTATTGGGAAGCCAAACTACCGTTGTGAGGAATAAATATGATGGAGTTTCTTCATTCAACGACGGATAAAAAAGATTGATTATAATCATCACTCGTTGTTGTTGATGGATGATGTTTCTAACTAGCAAAAACTTTGGGTAGCAAAAATGTATTAACTTTACATAACTTTGCGATGAATGGAAGCAATGCACAGCTTCGCTGGCTTTTTATTTTCAGAGCTTTTTATGAACGAATAGTAAATATTACTGTATTCTAGTTATATTGTTTAAACATAATGTTTTTTCGTATCATAGGAAAACTGGCAATTTTATTTTAAATACTCCCGATGACAAATTGGCTATACTGATTTTCACCAAACGGAGCTAAGGACACTGAAGATCAATAAAATTCACCTCTCAAACAAAAAAAAACTGTATCAAAATTGATTTAGCCGTTTTTTTGAAGCTACGATGCCACAGACATGAGCAAAAATACACACGTTACACTTTTTTTTTCGTTCTTTTTTCATTTATTTACCATTAATAAAGTATACAACAATTTTGATAGTAAAGCATTTGAAACCCACTTACTTATAACACCGTTTTTTGTCGAAGGTTAAAAATACCTACATACTATTGTAATTTCTTTTTTCGTCTGTTAAATACCTTTCGACTTATTCAGGGGCCACTTAGTTTAATCCCAAACATGTTAAATATCAATACTACTATTTTGATTGTCTTAAGTTTGAGTATGCGTATTTGAGTATAATAATTGAAACGCAAGCAAAGCTTAAAAAACCCGACTTCACCGATTATATTTTGGTTTTGGCTTGATCGATTTTGATAAAATTGACATAGGACCTCAAAGAGAATTTATGTAATTTACAAATTTAAATCAGACGATTATCATACGTAAATAAAAGACTATAAGAAACTATATCTTCGGACCAATTGCCTATAATTTAAAATACTAAACTTAAACTAAATACATCTATACAGCAAACACTTAAGCTACCATCAAGGCACCGACCTAGGCTATAAGTAACTCAAGTGTTCGAAAAAAAGGGGGAATAAAGCAATTACCAATAAAAAAAATTGACAAAAGAAAATGCTCAGAATACTCGCTGTGTTTCCACGTTGAATAGGGAAAATTTTATACAAACTTAACCTCTTTATAAAATTAATATAGATTATTTTCAACTTACTTCAAAAAAGGAGGTTCTCAATTCGCCTGTATATTTTTTTTTGTTTGTATATTACGCTATATCTCCGCCAATTGTGAATCGATTTTCATGATTTTTTTGTTTGGTAGAGTAAACTTCAGAGGTGGTCCCATATAAATTTTATCGAAATTGGTCAATCCAAAACCGAAATATAAGCGATGAAGTCGGTTTTTTAAGCGTAGCCTGCGTTTCAATTATAGACATATGAAACATGGAGAGAGCACATTCCTAGTTTCCTAGAACTATTAGGCTCGCTTTTAAAACCTAATACCCTGGCAAGTAATAATGGGTACAGAGCAAAACTATTTGCAGCTGTCTTTATAAAGCACCGCTTGGTGCTTGTTTTTGCTAGTTATGTTCCGTTATATGTTTTTAAAGCTGGGGCTTTTAGAATAGTTTTAGATATCTCTGCACCTACATAACCAATTTCTCAACTGAAGTATGAATGAACTGCCCTTTGGCTTAGTTGGGCGCGCGTTCGCCTTCTAAGCAACGGGTTCGATTTTCGGCGGGAACACAATTTTTCTCTCCAAGGGAAATTTGTGTTTCTGGTACTGGTTGTGATGTGAATGTTTCCAGCACTCACGTCACAAGACATCTATTTGTGTTTGGGTGTGAATGTGAAAGCTTGAGTCTCTTATCCATTCACAGGACCTTTTTATCTTTTTTATATTAGCCAAGCAATGTCGCGGCATTAGTTCAGAGCTCAACAACAGCCCCTAAATCATATTAGTATGCCTTGATATAAGTTTCAGGTGTGTCATCAGGTGTGAATGTGGTTAAACGATTGCTGAGAAAAAAAAAAAAAAAAAAATTTCTAAGGGAAGAAATGTGACTAAACTCTTAATTTATTTTGTGAATTAACATAGTTCTGTTTGCTTTAAGGAAATTAGAGAGAGAGAGAGACAATACTTCCCAAAATAAAAACTAAATGGCTGAAAAAATAACTACAACTAAATTTAACTAAGAAAATATAACTACAATAAGAATTGATAATCCCGTGACATGTTACCTTAACTTTACAGATTAGGTATTTTAGTTAACAAGTGTAAAGTTTATTAGGTTAAACCAAACAAAAAAAAATTTTATAAAGCTCTGGCAATATTTAAATGACATTTAATCATTTGTATAGTCTACTCCTAAAATGTACACCCACAGGGGTGGGTATACAAAGAACAATGGCGAAATTTTAGTTGGCCTATGTTTGATCGTATTTAAATGTGAAATTAACGAAATTCACTCAAATAAATTACTAAGATTTACTAATACAACAAAAAAGGCAGACGAAGCCAGGTAAAAAAATACACATTAAAAGAAACGAAACGATTACTTTCAACCATTTTTCATTTTTCTGTTTTTGTCTATGCTGTGGTTATATAATAAGATGTTACCATATCCATTGCCTTACCCTAGTGCGTCTTTATATTCCTAAGCCGTAATGCTAATGCTTATGATGTATCCATAAAACAAAAAATACTATGGTAACTTATGTATGAACCATCAGCTGCCTAGAATCCGTCTGTCGTTCACAGGTTTTCTAAAAACAGCTGTGGTTGCGATTGCAGACATCAGACATTTAAGGGGAAAAAGCAAATGTCATGGCAATACCAAACTGTTGTATGAATGACGTTGTCACTTTTGACGTTTGTTTTTTTTTCATTTTTCTTTTGATATTAGCTCCGCAATCTTGTGCATTTAGCCAGTGTCAAGTAATAATATATTAGCTAAAATTTGGGTAAAAACGTAGTGGTGGCTCTTTGGAATGGGCTTTTATCACGAATTCACGACTGTCAGAACTGTTGGCGTATTCAAAAAGAGATCGGCAAAGTTTGTTAAGCCATAACCTACAAATATGTTTTGTTTAATATCTCTATAACTAGGCCTTCTAAAACGACATTTCTTTTAAAATGAAGCTCAGAAGGCAACGGGCCTTACGTAAGATATTTTTTTATCTATATACGATGCTATTTTACTTCAACTAAAATGATGTATGGGAGTTCGCCATTGTTCTTTGGTGGAGGGCCAAATTTGTCATACATACTTAACTACCAATACATGTCATACATACATATCGTTTTACCAATTTTCTGAATTGGTGTTAATTTTTAGGAAAAGACGATCAGACATTCCATTTTAAGATATAGCTGCTCACGCTGAGAATATGTTTTATTTTTAACTTGAATTGTTTTTGTACTTATGTAAATATTTAGTTTTGAGTTCTATGGTATCATATGACATTAGTGACATTGTGGTGGCATTACCACAGAAGTCCACAAGAATAAAAATATATTGAATTGGATTCCTGTCATATAACCAACCATCACACTTCCGCATCCAAGGTGATCAAAGTGTACGAGGGAATTGTAGTCCCCGAGTGAATTTGCACTAATTGCCTTTAAAACAAACAGTACTGTAATCGTAATTAATGTGGCTTAATGGTGAAGTAATTGGTACAACACTGGACTACCCAGTGGGCTTATAGATTAGCCAGCCTCAAGAGATTTATATATGCGGAAGAAATTTGTAGATGCTGTCTCTGTCGCTGTCTTTGAGCTTCACAGCAGTATATACCTAGTTTACTTACGGTATTCAAAATTGAATAAGTCAAAGTAATTCTTATGTCATTATGTACTTCACTTGCTCATATTTATAATTCTAATTAATCACAATTCTATATACTCACGGAATTGGTACCGTGTACAATTTTATTATTTAGTTTTTTTAAAGGCAAGCATTTGATCACTATCTCACCTGATGGAAAGTGATGATGCGGCCTAATATGTAGCATGCTTGCCTGGATACCTATTCATTCTTTGACTTGAAGACTCCCAGATTATACCGTTCAGGGAACAAAGACGACGGCAATAAGTATTCGTCGACCCAGTTAGCGTACGAAGCCAGTCTTTGGCCTCTGCGCCGTGGGTTCTGGGTTAGGATCCCGTAGGAGCACAATTTTACTTCGCAAGGGACATTTATGCTTCTGATTCTAGGTGTTATTGAGTGTGTGATGTAAACGTTTCCGGCACCCACGTTACAACAAAGGTTCATTCCATCATAGAACCACCAGACAGACTGCATTGCGACACCGATACATGGTGGATATTCCTCAAATGCGCACGAAGAGCTTTTGCTTCCACTTTCATGATGCGCACTGCAAAGGAGTGGAACTCCTTGCCAGAGTCTATGTTCCCAGATAAGTACAATCTTGGAGTCTTCAAGTCGAGAGTGAATAGGTATTTTCTAGGCAAGCGTGCTCCATCGTCGACCGCATCGTCACTTAACATCAGGTGAGATAGTGGTCAAATGTTTGCCTATCACAGTTAAAAAAAAAAAAAAAGGTTACTGATCCGTCTAATTAAAATATGCATAGCTTAAAATACTTATTGGAGCCACCGACTCGGGCTTGACCGAAAAATAAAGAAGACAACAGTCGAGTTTAAACTGTTTTTAAATAAAGTATAGGCAATTATTGTTACTTACTAACTTATACTGTAGTATAGGTATGGTAAAACTAAGCTACCATAAGTCGGCAGAAAACGTCTCCTTTTTGCAGCTTTATTTCTTTTTTTGACCGATGCAGTTGCATATCATGATTGCGGCGTAGTCTACAATTGAGGTCTCCAAAAAGCTGGCGACATTAGCTGTTTGAATTCCATGAGTTTTTCTTTGATCCAGCTAAACGACATGTCTTTGTTCACCTTCGTCTGGATAGCTCCTTCAACGAAACCGACCCTAATTATTAGTTTCAAGATATAAAATAAACCAATCAATATGTAAAATTTCCATTAAACAAACCACAACCTTACATTAGTAGATCATAGATCGATGCCAGCTACGATTATATGTAAATTTTATTAGATCATTGAGGCGGAACACGGTCTTCAAAACTGGTTTAAAAGGTGTCCGTAAATGGTCACACCATTAGTAACAACACTTTAATTGTTTGACCAAAGACGAATGGTCTCAATTAAATTGATTGAACTTCCTGATATATTATTTATAGTACATTATATCCTTAGTGGATTAAAGTCTATTGGAGCAAAAAGTTTATAGTAATTTGGTTCATTTGCGTCACAACTACATTTACGTAATGAATATTAGAGGCAGGTGTATGCACACCATTATTACCATAATAAACCTTTTCAACCGACTTCAAAAAAGGAGGTTCTCAATTCGACTATATGTTTTTTTTGTATGTATGTTACGCGATAATTCCGCCAATTATGAATCGATTTTAATGTTTTTTTTGTTTGGTAGATTATACTTCAGTTCCAATATATATATATTTTATCGAAATCGATCAAACCAAAACCAAAATATAAGCAGTGAAGTCCGTTTTTTTAAGCTTTGCTTGCGTTTAAATTATTCACGCACAAAATCAATTCGTGTCATCATATGAGTAAAATAATAGTGAAACAATTTAAAGGCCAAAATATTTAAAGTTTTGTGTAGGTGCGCGTCCGCTTTCTAAGCAAGGGTATATAGGGTTCGATTCCCGCCGAGAACACAATTTTTCTCCCCAACGGAAATTTGTGTTTCTGGTTCTGGGTGTGATTGTGTGTGTGATGTGAATGTTGCCGGCACCCACGACACATGTCATTGAACTTAGTGATGGGCTGTGAGTGCGAAAGCGCGTATGTTGTGTTTAGTTACAAATACATCATGGCAAACATTATCACATTTACCTATATTTAGTAGGTAAAGGTTTTTTTTTTGCAAATACATGATGTTTTCGGTTGTTTAAAGAGCACCATAAATTATCTACAAGGGTAGACTCGTAAATGTCTCAAAGTTAAATAGAAGAAACAAATACTACACGAATACTTTTAAGATATCAGAATGTTTACTTAAACATATGTGTTTGCTTTGAGAACCGCGACTTCGTTGGTGGCTCTGTTTATCCAATAACAAACCCATCCAAATTGTAAACAAAAACGAATGCAGAGCAATAAATTGGTATTAAAATCGATATGGGAATCGATTACAGTTTACGATGACTTATACTATATGATCGATTTACCGCGTGGGCTTAAGCCTACGATTGTTGCAAAACTGAGTAAAGTCCGGAACTAATCACTTGTATGAAACACCGTGGTTTATGGGCATAGTAATCAGCCGTAAAGGAATTATCGGATCGAGATACCGACCAGTTAGAAATCGATTGTTTAAGAGTTAGCGAGTTAGTAACTATATAACATCAATGGAATGAAATGAAATGTATGAAACTCAAGAGTCATTTAAAACTCAAGTCAAAAACTTTTATTTGTCCAATTTACATTACTATATTATTATGTAAATTATATATGTAAAATGTATTTTAGGTACTTATATACAATGATTTATTTATTATATACAAGTTTACTTGATTATAAATTCTGATATTATTATTGGTATGTATTGTGTTTGTAGATTAACCAATGTTAGTATTTTTATTGTTTTAAATTTTATTTCATTCATTTTATCAGACCACCATTCCTCCTTGCATTATCTTTTCGTTTATATTCCATCCAAAGGTTGTCTGGAAGAGGTAGCTCTTAGCGATAAGACCGCCCATTGCATTAAGTATATTAAGTATATTTACATGTATTTCTATATTTATATATTTATTATCCTTTTATTTTTCAAATATATTTACTGCACCGTCACCCTTTTCTCTGCACCTCCAGGATGACTGGCAGAAAAAGCTATTCTAGCATTAAGTCTTCCTTGTACTGTTGTTTTGTGCAAAAGTATTAAGTAAAAAAAATATATAAGTACTCTTCCTGGAGTTAGAGTAAAGAATGGACTCTTCCCCTACTCGTGAAACCATGTAATACATAAATGAGACATATCAGAAGCTTTGATGCACCTTCGAGATTTAAACTCTCCTTGGGAATAGAGCGGTACACCAGCAGTAGGATCATAATATGAGGTTTACAATGAAGGTAGGTATGACGTAGGAACACCGCCATGTTATAAAAGAATGCCATTTAGCATAACGTTTCTAAAGTTTGTCCCAATACTGAACAAAGAGTCGCATAACAATAAATAGCGCAGTAGCATTCAAGGAAAGCCTTCAGATGCTATCAGCAATCCGTTTAAATACAACATTGTATTATTTAAATAAATAGAAACCCCATTGTTTTCCTTAAGGAGTGTATTGAGGATATTTCACGTGCCAGGCGGTTTAGACTTTAGACAATAGCTGATGCTTCGGGATTCTTTGAAAAATATGCTATTTAGATATCCTGAGGATTTCCTTTACCGTCGCAGTTAAAAACGCTGGGCACTTAATTTATTGACCAACTTTATAGTGAATAGGTATTTTCTAGGCAAGCGTGCTCCAACATCGAACGCATCGTCACTTAATATCGGGTGAGATAGTGGTCAAATGTCTATCATTGTATTTTTTTATGTTTGTTACCTCAGAACTCCGTTATTTATAAAATGGGCAAGCGTGACGATTACCATCAGACGAACAACATGCTCGTCTCGTCTCTCAATTACATAAAAGAATATTATATTTTTTTTTTTGTTTAAAATGTTATACTTTCCATTGATGAAATTTTGTTATCCAAGTAAACGAAATTAAATTGTTCGATTCCATGGATACAAAGTACCAGATAATCTTATCTCCAGCGTTATGAGATATTGATTTGTCGTATGAAAGAGTGTTTCATTGGACGATGGCGTCGGATGTTGGTATTAAAAAAAACGTTATCAACCTACTTCAAAAGAGAAGGTTCTCAATTCGACTGCATGTATGTTACGCCATATCTCCGCCAATTATGAATCGATTTTGATGTTTTTTTTTTGTTTGGTAGATTTTATACTTCAGAGGTGGTCCCATATAAATTTTATCGAAATCGATCCAGCCAAAACCAAAATATAAGCGTTGAAGTCGGTTTTTTAAGCTTTGCTTGCGTTTAATTATGTCAATCAAGTGACATCAAGCTATTCGCCTGATGCCGATTTTGTTGTTCAGATGATATTAGACTACCAGTAGTAGAATTACCAAGGTAAAACATTTCAAAATACTGTACCAAATAATTTGTAATAGATTAAGAATATTGAAAGAATTGTCTGGATGTAATTATTACATAAATAAATTACAAATTGGCAGTTATAAGTAATATTACACAAGTCCAATCCACAGAAGTCATTTCGCAGCAGAACAACCATAACTCTAGTGAAAATATCTAGCATCAGTCCATTACACGCCCACCTCAGCCACTAAACGTTACCATTGCATTATTATAGCTTATCTATGTTAACATAATTCTGTGGTAAGTCCGGTGAGAAATCTGTCATATTGTTTGCTTATTTCAATAAATCAGCAATAGTTAATCGATTACGTATTTAAAATCTTACTCGAAACAAATGGCAGGTGTATATATTTTTCTCTCAATTAAGGTGGCTACAGAATAGATTCAACTAGACTGTGGACACCAACTTTACAACGGAATTTGGCCTTGGCTCACAATGGCTCTTTTGAGATCAAATAGGACATAGTTTACGTATTGCCACCTCTAACGACCATGTACGAGACTCCAGTTTTTTTTTACATTTTACAAACTTAGCGGGGACAACATTCTCTTACTTTTACTTACAGCCAATGCGAAATTTAGTATGCCCTTCTAGAACATTATGCCATTCATTACATAAAATAAGTGCTGTGACTTGATAGCTATCTTTTTGGTCGTCAAAGGTTATATAATGTCAAACAAAGGTATGCAGTCATCATAGGCAAAGTCTAGTAATAGTATACGGCTCAGTTTTTGAATGGGTGAGCAAACCAAAACAGGACCTACATTTCTTTGCAGTTTTTGCAACGGATCTTTGCCCCTCTCGATTGTTTTTGTGCAGTTACATATCTTAGTTAGCAGATGAAGTGGACGTTATTCCGCCGGCTTTTCAGACTTCAAGGCAAAAATCCGTTGCTTTTTGGCGCAATAACCCTCAATGGGATTTAGACTCTACTGAACAAACCTACCATCCAACAGCAGATTTTCTACCGTTCGTACCCACATATTACGACGAGTAAGAGCCTTATAATTTACAACATTACCTGCATCATTGAAGCCTTAAAGCGTTAATAACGGGCTTACGACAGCCATTTTGTATATTGGCATGTATTGGTAATTTTAACGTTATTGGCGGCTATTTCGGTTATGAGGGTTTTATCGTTCTGTTTGTTTTGGAGTTATGTGAATTATGTCAATGAATCAGATAAAGCTTTAGAGATACATTAATATATATAATATTATAACGATGATTCGTTCTACTCGTTGCATAATACCACCCTCGACAACAATGACATCATCTGACATATCAGAGATGATAAACTGCAGTACCATTGTACATACAATTAACCCGTTAAAATTTTAAATACATAAAATGAACTACTGTTTTGCTGCTGCATTTTTCACGATACAACGAGAGAGTGGAACTCACATATTTCCCACGATGTGGTTCTCCTTAGGGTATAATTTGGGAGTAATCAAGTCCAGAGTAAACATGTATCTTCTAGGCGAGCATGCTACGGGCTGCATCATCGCTTTCCATTTATGCTTACCTATAAGAATTCTATAAGCGAATAAAATACAATACGACCAAGTTGGCGCAGTGGACAGGTGTCCGCCCTCTGTGCCGTGGGTCCTGGATTCGATTCCCGGCAGGAGCACAAATTCCTTCCCAAGGGATATTTGTGCTTCTGGTTCTGGGTGTAATGTGTGTGTGATCTTGTGATGTGAATGTTTCCGGCACCCACGATACAAGTCTTTGAACTTAGTGTGGGGCTGTGAGTGTGAACGCGTTTGTTTGTAATAAGCCAACATACTTATGATAAACTATTTTTAAGGCGTAGGTACTCATTTCAAACTCCACATATACGACTACCTCCAAATAATTTCTAACAAACCACCTACAAATAATGGTTTAATAATAGGTTAAGACACCAACTATTTATTAAGCATAGGGATTGTCTCCTAAATCTTAGGCACAGATGATTTAGCTAGGAAACTTGGCGAGAATTATATTATTTCCGAGGTCGATTCAATACATTCAATTTCGAATTGATCCCACGCATTCTTCACAACAGGTCGGCGGATAACCACCGATACAAAAGGTACCTAACTAAGTAAACTTACTATAATATAAAGGCAGACAAAGTAACCAGCATTTCATGTAAATTGTTTCCCGGGTCAAGAGGTTCCGCTTGGTGGAATACACTGTTATTTTGCACTTTATTGCATGTATATCGACTTAAAATCGCGATTAATTGGTCGGAATATCTCTATGAAAGGCGTCGGAGACATTCTGACTCTAGACCAATTAACAGTATAATGCAATAATGGAATACACTGGTCATAGTTACCTTAGACCTTCTCGCATTAAAAAAAAAGAAGAGTGGATTTTTTTCCCGAAACAAGGAATGGTTGACAACAATAAAGGCGAATTATAGCAGATAACAAAAAATTTCGACGCAAAAGAATTTTGTTTTCTAGCACAGCTTCGCCACAAAGTTAAAGATAAGAGCCTCCGCCAAAAGACCAGTCCATCATAGTTGTTGAGAATGACTATACAGGGTAATTTGTAAAATTCTAGAAACCTCTTGGGATACCATTCAACTATAGAGACCAACGTCTGTAGTACGGTTATAGCAAATACTTTAGTATGATTTTTTAAATCATTTATCTTCTCTGTCAGTGTAAGGTGTCAAGCTGGCGTTGAGATTGGCGTGCATTTTACGAGGCGCGGCGCGGCGATGCATTTCTTTACGCGAGAGTGTAGTTTAACGACTATTTATTATAGATTATACGGAACACATCATCTTAATTATTACTGAAAATATAGCATTCAGAAGAGAGTCGTAAAACTAAAAGAGCTTAGGGTTAGAACAAGAATAAGGGCCCGAGAGCTTTCTGGTATTTTTCAAATTACCCAGTAGATGATATGAGGAATTATCATTCATAGTAGAAATCGTTGGGTAATGTGCGAGAGAATATTCCTACTTTCATGTCAGTTCCCTTCCACGACCAATAATACATCAATAGTGTGATCGATCAAACTGCCCGCCTGCCTGCCTACAGTACCAGTCAGTAGCCTAGTTTATTGTTAATAGATAGACATAGCCAATGGAGTTTCAACACGAACTACAAATAAACGAAAGCACATTTGGTAACAAATTGAAAAAATATGAAAGTATGGCACGATTAAAGGAGGTGGTTCTTGAAATCGTCAAAAATAATGTCATGTGTCATGTGTACCGAAATTCCATCGAGATGGGAGACAAATTTATGGTTCATGAAATTCAAATCCATTTGAACGTCTTAAAGAAGTCTTGCCAGCTGTGTCTACTCTGGTTGACAAAAGACGATAACATATTGCGTTCAGCAGTTCTTAGACAACCGCCAAATTATAAACGTTATAACACTTGATGTATGTTTGTATTTGATAGTAGGTCAATAATTATTGTACCTTACCAAAGAAGAAATTGATGTGAAATTCCCATGTCTCTAAACTTTAGTTCCTCATGCAGCCGCAAACTCAAACGATCGGAAGCTTGACCACAATTCGCTGACCTTTCCGTTGCGATAAGATAGCAGAATTACACAAGCCACTTATAAAATGGGTTACGTAAAGCGAAAGAAAACAATACCAGCTGATAATTTAATTAAAACTCGAACACAAGAATTTTAATCGAGGAAAAATATTTTAATTTACTCAATTAATTTCGACAGTCGAATTAATCGCTTCGAAAAGGAATTCTCCATCTCCAACCCTCTTTAGCGTTCGATTATGACCGGATCATTGAATCGATTTCCAATCGATTAGAACGTAAACAACTATCGGATAAAAACACAATTCGGATAAATTCGGATTTAACCAACTGTAAATAAATTACAAAGCAAGCTCTCTAAACAAACCTCAGTACAATAGTGAAGTGATTATTCCGTTCGGCTTGCCTCGAATCGAATTAGATTTTTTGTATCGATTGAGTCGATCGATCGTTTACCGTTAGTTCCGTAAGCTATCCTAGCTTCTGATTTATATCGGGTTCAGAATTAGGACCGCCACAGGGGACCATAATGGCTGATCGTGGCATCGTCATTAGGCACAATTACCTCTTCAAGCATGTCGTTCTTATCTTGAGATATGTTTTCATCGTTTTGGATCAATATCTTCACAGAAAGTTGGGAATATAAAATAAAACACTGACGAACAAAACATGATAACAACCCTAATTATTTTAGCTATTTAAATGTTCAACAGCATAAGTTCAACAGCTACGAATAATCGTAGTTAAAAGCATTATTTTCTGTCCTGTATAAAAAGTTTTGAAACATAGATATAATACTTTTTTATGAACTCTCAAAAGGAGTACGATCTCAATTACACTAAATATAGTTGAGGAATCTTTAGTCGAAATGACAACATTTTTTTTTCCGCTTGCTATCGCGTGAGTAGTTAATAGAGTAATTAGTTAGACACGCGATATCTTGCGGAGAGTTTCATGAACAAACGTTTACATATGCAAATTGCACCTAACACTTTTATATCAAAGTTAACCTTGATCAAGTCCAAATTGGTAGATCAATTGTAGCACAGTCGTAGTTTATCATTTTCAAGTTAAAAAATCTACCATCAAGAACCACAGTTCAGTGGTTTCTGAATATTATCTCGAACATAGGTGTTATTACAAGTCCATTAAATTATGCAAAATAATGATTTGAATTATTAGCTATACCAAAGCATATGGTATAATTTATTCCAACTAAACATGCATGAAGCTGTCAAGTGCCCTGGTTAATTTGGAATAACGGCCATTTCCAGTCTATTTATTTGTAAATTTGCTCGACAAACAAGATTTTAGAGAGCAGATGACCGAAATGATCCAAAAACCGCTGGCCCCATGCTTATCACGGTTAGGGATGCTCCAGTTTGTCGAAATATCGATGTTTATATTACAAAACCCCCATAAGACCTAGTCTTTGTCTTCAATGCTAATACTTAGGTATATAAAAGATAATAATAATTTTCTGCATATCAACAATGTTGTAGGAAAGTCCAGTGCCAAGTAATTCCCAGCTTGGTACCTCAAACTGTGTTGATTGGCAAGTACAAGAATATTGATCTTACACCGTCAGCCTTGACTATCCTCTCCGATTTTAAAAGTTAATAAACACGTGTATGAACTACAAGTTGGTAGTTCTTCTGTTCTATTGGTAAACCTGGAGACGTTGCTCTTATGTACGATATTGTTATTAAACAGGGGCGGCTTGCATTTATCGCTTATTACTAGCTTTGTTATAACTGTGACGTCCACATATGTTTCTGCATCATATTTCAAATATTTTTATTGATTGATAACGTAATAACACTTTCTATTTATAACTCAATAATGAAAAGGAGACACCAAATGATATAAAAATTACTTAGATGTTACTGGTTTTAACACGGCAAAACAAAAAAGTTTGTATTTCGAACATGGCTTCATTGACTGTTATCAATGGCCGCAATGTAGTCGTTTAATCCGAGCTATGATGCCACATACCTATTATTATACAATTAAATTCAATTCTTTATTCGTCTTTCAATTACTTACAACTTACAATGCCCCTAGGATATATTGTTATATCAATATACAACTATAACCATACAATATATATATATATATATATATATATATATATATATATATATATATAAAAGGATATTTATTCGTGTGGAGTTGCTTCTATTCTATGTATAAATTGTAAACCTCCAGCATACCAACCGATTTATGTAGGGACCTACACTTACATAATATTATATGATTATATTTTGTTCATTAAATATAAATGAAACGATACTATAATTTCGATTTTATTCCACTTATCTTTTAAACGAAACAAAAAATTTCAAAAATATTAGAGCTCAAGTGTATTTTAAGTAACAAAAGAAAAACATCGACATCATTATCGAATATTCATTCTATCTCTAGAGCCCCCCTCTCCCGACAATGACCGCATTCAGGGCAAAATAGCGGATAAAGTATAAACCATAAAATATTCATAATTTCTGGACACAATGAAGCTATTACAGTCAATATTATAATACGTTCACCCCAATGAATAATACCAGTTTTTGTTCTGAACAATAACCCTGGAATATTTGATTATACGTCATATTTAGCAGCTTTATATATTTATTTATTGTGAATAAGATTGTCCGATTTGACGAGGAGCTGACATCTTTTCATAATTTCGAATAGGAATTTTTATTATCTCTGATAATTGGTTATAGATCGACTGACGGTCAAGCTTTGACCATCTAACTTGTAAGTAAGTGATGACGTTGCCGTGAGTCGAGCGTAGTAAAGTAGTACACACGCTAGGTTTAAAATATATCTAACTAAATAATGCTATTTCAACATATTGCGGGCTATATGAAAAAAAATATAGGTTTTCATGTTCAAGAAATAAACCAGTAGAACTTTTTACAATAATGTTTTTTTTTTTGCTCGCACTGCCCGAACACTTAACTATAATACCATTATTTCAGGAGTTCCTAAAAAACTTGTTGAAAATTACTAATAAATTATTTCAATTAAAAACGTATCGAGAATCAAACATTTATAGCATTTTTTTTATTTATTTTTTACCGACTTCATAAAAGGAGTACTATGTTCGACTGTATGTATTTTTTAAATGTATTTTCACCAATTGCTCCCCCATTTGTAAACCGATTGTCAAAATTATTTTTTTGTTTGGTAGACTATATTTGTTTGGTAGACTATATTTGTTTGGTAGAGTGAGGCACTTCAGTGGTGGTCCCATATACATTTTATCGAAATCGATCAAGCCAAAAAAACCAAAATATAAGCGGTGAAATCGGTTTTTTTAAGCTTTGCTTATGTTTAAATTATCTTTCTTTAATTTATTCTAAGGTCCACTAACTTGATCGCCATTGCTGTTTTATAATCTTCTTCTAAATTATTCCTAAAAACAATAAGTTCTATTGTATATGAAATAACTTGCTATTTGATATAAGGTCAAATATTAAGACAAAGGATAGGAATTACGTATGTACATATTTGCCTGTAATTTGTGTGTTAATGAGCAAACCCTATTATACTCGTAATATGCTCGTAAGTCGAAGGTCCCAAAGACTATACTTTGCTAAATAAACGATAATAATTCATACATCGCGGTTTACAACCCAGTGGGTTCTAGCTACCTTTTCAATTGAGGATCATCACGAAACTGGATGAACCATAGATGAACCGAAGATTTATATATTAAAATTACTACATTAACATTTGCATTAACTTAAGGCCCTTTATTCATATACAGATACAACTTTCGACAACCGTGAACATTTGAAGTATTGTCTTAGTTTGACTGATGTTAATTGACACTCGTCAAAATAAGGCGTAACATATTTAACTATAAATGGTTTATAGAACGTTTTTTATTTTACTGATTTGTGCCTCGCTTGTCCCACAGAGTCTCGTCCCACATAAAAAATTCCCCATCTGTCCTAATTTGTATGCCTCGCTCGTCCCAAATGATGAAAAGATCAGTTTAATATAATTAATTGCACTTGTTTTTAACCAGCTTCCAATTTTAAAATTTCAAACTCCCTTTTTGAGTTCTCAACTCGAAGAAATTTAGGTTTTTTTTTTGGTACGTTACCTAGTCTCCTTCGTAATGTATTGTTTAAACCGGTTTCAATTAGAGATGTATTATTTATAGATGACATAAGGATAGCATCACAAAATGACGAGTCATCACGTACGAGTAATATTGTTATACAATACATTTTCAATACTTACCAACAATCAATACAACACATAACCAGCGATTTTATCAATTCTAAAATTATCGGATCAATCATAAAAAGAATCCATTTCAATTACATCTAACTAAAACTACTATATGTATCTATTTTCTAAAGACTTCGTTACAATAACCCAGTTCGATTACTTCAAACTATCGACAGCTAAGATTAACGATAAAACTAACAAAGGAGGCATTGACTGACATCCCCGGACAGATCCCCTCAACAAAACAACAAACTCCTATCGTAAACTGAACCCTTACACCAATTTTAGCTCGACCAATAAATAAACTTATCCGATTGTGGGGAGCATTCAATTGAAAAAAATCTGCAGAGGATTCAATAACAAAAACTATATTACTTACACCCGTGCGCGAAAATACTATAAATCCGCTCGCATTTCTAATAAAAGGCAGGTCTTGCATGGTCCTGCACAATACATGGACGGCTAACCTACGATTATTGAGTGGCTTGATTGAATCCATGACAGATGGTCCCACAATGAAAGCTATTGTGAAGCCAATTCCCGATCGATGGTTTTGGGGGCATTTTTGCGTATTCATGCTGCGATTATGAAAAGCTCAATATTTCATCCGATAATGATGTTCCGGAATTGACAGATTAATATGTAGATCAAAAAGAACATCTATTTGACGGCGTGGATAATTAACAATAGAACGAACTAGATAACTATTTATAAAGTAGCATCCGAGACAACTATTTCTATTGTACACGATTAATTACCTTCGTAAAACAATTAAGTTAATAATAGGGATAGTAACGTATTTAATGAACGGTTCTCACTTTTAGACGTAGAAAGCATAACTATCTATTCACAGGGTGAAATCAATGTGAACGAAGCATGCGCTAACTAAACATAGGCGAGTTATATTGCGTGCTATCCGAGAATGACTCTTAGATAAATGTGATAGAATGAGTAAAAACGCTAATTGGAAGAAAATAAACATACGTATGTAAAAGTAATTGACAGACCCGCATTCAGAGATATAAAGATAACAATGGATGTTATAAAAGTAATGCTTTACGTTCGTAAAAAGATGAATCAATGACATGCAGATGGGAGTCAATTTAAAATAATTGCTCAGTTAAAAATAGGTATATCAGGCATTAAAATATTTACATTCGTGTCTGGTTTATTGTTTTTAGCAACTGAAGCTGTAAAATTTATAAGAGAGAGAAATAACAAGGTAAGTTATAACGACAGTGAACATGATAACAAGGAGTCACTGATCTTGTGTTACGAATGTACATAGTCACGCGTATAACAATTTGTTCACAGATGAACTGCAATCAATTTACATTTCATTGCGTGATGACGACGCTATTTGTTTCCCTCGTGCTAACATAACATAGACATATCTGGATGTTTCAAGAATAACTATTCATGCGTTACCGCAAATATAACTGCCGCAATAGATAATAAGCAGATGAATTTGAAAAAAATCATGAAATGAAAACGTGTCTCAAATGATGATAGAACAATATCTTTCACAGACATAGAAACTCGTTAGATTACAATGAATACACTTAATTAATTCTAGTCGTTCGTTTTGTTCCTCATTATGCTGAAAGTCAGATTGAAGGCCGTCTCGAATCTGTTATCTTAATGCCTTAATCAACAATTTGTAATTCATAGCTCGAAGAAATTAGGATTTTAGTAATCACGAATACGAGTGAAATTGAAGTATTTATTTCATTCCATAATTCATGAAAGGCGGTACGCGGTAGTGAATCCGAATTTTAATTTTAACAAAACAGAGGAAAGTCTGACAGCACTGACACAGTTTTTGGTGAAGATACTGGTACCACAATGTTTTGTGGTTTATGACTAAAAGGTTTCTAAGTAGTTTGCGGTGAGCTATAACTGGTTGAAAGTGAATGGCATGTCGTAGAAAAGGATGCTCTAGAAAAAGGGATTCATTTTGTGAAAGCAAAACCGTAATTGGTCTAAAATTATTATAATATAAAACGAAAAAATCACGACTGATTTTTTAAATAATGTAATTAAAAAATATAATTTTAAAAACTAAAATCTTGCTTTTCAAAAACCATTTTTTTAAATTCACGTTTTACTTTTTAAATCAAATTTTATAATCGCACCATCTAGTCACGTTGAGACAAAATAGAATGAAATATATATAAATTATACGTGTGCCAGAAATACAAAAAGCTAAATTAATTTTGATATATATATATATATGGGTGAATATACAAAAATTGGGTAACTCAATGTCATCAGCCAATATATAAAAAGTCTTATTATATTTTATTGAAATAACAATTTATTTTAAAACAATGAAAAGTCCTTTATTTGGTCACCCAAATTCACTTCTTCATTTCAAATACAAGTTAATAAAATAACAAAATTAATACCTAAAATGTCAGTTCTTTGGCATGTCACAATCCCGAAAACCAACAATCAAGTGACTATCCATTAAACATTATCATTGATTTAAGAAAACTTACTAATTTACTACAATCTGTGATGTACAAAGTATTATATACTACAGCTTTCATAATGCAATGTTCTCCATTTTATTTTTTTAAAAATAAGAAACTTTGTGTTTGTTTTTTTTCGTCAGTCCGTTGTGTGTTCTTTAAATTTGATATTCGCGCCAAATATCACCGAGTCAAGGTCAAATCCCTGTTTAAGTTTTAATGTTGGTAATGAAGTTAGTTGTGGACCGCACAATTTGACGGTCGCCATAACTGTACCAGTGCTTGGGTTGTGTTTGTCGTCTATACACGTGCGGAGCCAGTCAAAATGTCAGTCCCGTGGTGAGTCGTTATTTTCTTGTTAATCTGAGGTTTATTTTCATTTATGCATAGTTAACTATGATTTGTTAAAATGTAGTTTGTTGATATTCGAAATTACAAAAAAAAACATTTGTTCTGATTATAACCTTAAATTAAGTCTTTTTCGTCAGTCCGTTGGCGTCAGTCCTTTGTCAGGTATCGCGCCAGAGGACTGACGTGTCTCCATAGTACTGATGTTTTTTTTTTGTTTTAGAGCACTTTTATCTTAATTGCTACCGTGTATAAGCATGTCTATTTTATATTTCAGTTTAAAAAATCATGCGGCACGCTAAAAGCAATTTGGCTAGGGAAGAAATATTAAAAAACAGAGATAAGCCGAAAAGGCTCGCTTGGCCAGAATTAAAAGTGACCCCATAAAATTTGCGGAATACAAAGAAAAACTAAAACTTTAGTACTTAAGGAAAAAAGAGAAAGGACAAAGAAAAAATTTTGAAGACATGACACCACGAGAGCAACGAATAACTAGAAAAAAATGGAAAAAAAATTCATTAAACTACAGGCAAAGAAAACAGCTATTGAAACAAACCACTAATAATTTTATATGCCAGTATACTCCTCCACCAACTGACGACGAAATACGACCCATAGTTAATGAAGCAATCAGACCTGTTATTAATGAAGACCAAAGAGCAAAAGAAGCTAAAAGGAGAAGTGAAAGACAGAGAAAATCTAGAAGCAGGAAAATAAAAAAGATGGAGGCTATAGTTTCAAAGCTTAAAACAAAATAAATACTCAGCGTCAAAAATATAAACGAGTCAAAAAACAGCTAAAAAAAGCAATAAAGTCTGTTGATAAAACGCCAAAGACCAGAATTGAAGACATAAGTGAAGATATAACTAAAAAGAAAGAATTAGTGAAGAAGGCCCTTTTTGGGGAAGTTATCAAAACACAATTAGAAGAAAACTACACTAAACTAAAGACTCATGAAGAAAGAAAAAAAATAAACAAGTTATATCTGGAAATGTAGTAGACAAATACAAACTATGGAGGATAAAAAACAAATCAGTCACCTATTAAAAAACTGGAAAAAACCTGACAAACAAAAAAATAATAAAATCAAAATTAGAATGTAAGGATTAGTGCAGGAATTTTTCGAAGATGATTCTAACAACCGTCAAGATTTTTGTTGCTATTGTTTGTTGATTACTTGAAATATTAAGTAAAACTTAGTCAAAGTAGTAAAAACTAAGTGAATAACGTTACGTTAAAAGGCTGTATTGAGAATTGAAATGGTATTTTCTCCCAGTATTACATATTAATAATTATTTTAATGTTACTAAGTGATTTTAATACTTAAAAGACATGTGCCATTATTAAAACTAAGAGATTTGTACTAATTTTTATTAAATTTCATTATAATTCTTACAAAATTGTGTATTTTATCAGTACTATGCTAGCCTCGTCAGTCCCCTGGCAGTCAAATTCAGAAAATTTTAAATATCTCACAATCTACTTAAAAAAGTGACTGGCCCGATTTGGAACCATATAATCATTAGATTAGCCATCATATACACCCGAATTTGTAATAATTAGATTTAATAACTATAGTAAACAAAATATCCTCAAGAGTTACCCAACTTTTGTATAACTACCCATATATATATATACTTTTAAATAATAATTATTATTTACTTAAGACCCGGGTACAAATGTCTGAATTCGTCAGTTTTAGCGCAAATTTTCTCAGTCTCGGGAAAAAACCCAATTGTAAAATTGGTACACCGCTTCATTTTATTTTTTTAATTTAGCTGTCGGTTATTTAATACTTCCTCACCAGCAGTTGTACTTTAAGACTGTCGGTTTAAAATGTATATGCAGTCACATTAACTACTTTCCTTCGAAGGCCCATGGTCCCTTGAGGACGTGCACTTGAATTAGACGTCGCTCATTATGCAAATGTGACCCAATTCTCGACAATTTTCTAATGCAAAACCAGGTCGGAACCGGTATCTAAGTATACCAGATTAAAACCTGTTGCGTAAAGCGGTATCATCGCATAATTCAAGATCATCTCGAGTTTAATGATACACTTTCAACAGTAGTGAAAGTATTCAAATTCGAGCATATATTGCGGGTTTTGATGGTAATGGAGATTACGTGGAATCCTGATGGAATGAAACCAAAATAAACGGTGGCTAAGTACTAATTTGCTTCTCGATTATGAATTTAAAATTGACTCGAGTAGGTGCAGTGAATGACCCCGACGTAACTGCAGCATCGTTTAAGTTTCAGCTTTAAACTTAAAGACGTAGAGATGATTATAGCTTTCACACATATGTTGGTGAATGAGTCGGGAGCACTTGTGAGGTAAATACGCCCGTGGGCGAAGACGCTACGTGATCCATTGCATGCAGACGTCCCATTCTCGAAATTAAGCACACAAAAACTACGATTAAGTAACAGACTCGAAATTTAATCAAAGCACAAAAACATTAATTCCGCAGGCAATGAAAATGCAAATGTTATTATCTGCAACGAAACATTTTGTTTTGTTTACATATTTGCGGCACCGCTCTTAAGCTCGTGTCCTAATAGAGTATTCTAGTGAGGGGCCACTTATGAACTTAATTAAAGTAGTTCATCTTATCGTATTCATGTAGGATATATTAATATAATTGTTGAACGAAACATTCTCTTGTGTAAAGTTTTGAACGGAATATCGAATACGGAAAGAGGTACGAATGAAAAGTCAGTGTGAATGAGACAAAAGAGGCAGATTCGTGTGCTTGATTTTTTTTAGGATGATGTGCGGCGGCAGTGTTTTCTATAGTAATAATTGAAATGAAAGCAAAGCTTAAAAAAAACGACTTCATAGCTCATATTTCGGTTTTGGCTTGACCGATTTCGATAAAATTTATATGGGACCACTTATGAAGTATACTCTACCAAACAAAACAAAACATCAAAATCGATCCATAATTGGCGGAGATATCGCGTAACATACAAACAAAAAAAAACATACAGTCGAATTGAGAACCTCCTTTTTTAAGTCGGTTGAAAATAAGTTTTGGACAATATAATCAAGTGAAAACGTGACAACTGTATCGTTTTCCAAGTCCCACATTCATATAATATGTATAAATAAAATGCGTAAATATAAAATAATAAAAGCAGTGAGTGTGCAATTTGCGTTGTTTATGTTTAGCAAAGCGGAGAAAAATACATACATAATATCATTAAAAATTAATGGAGCATCTGAGAAATCTCGTAGAGATGTGAACCAGTCGTATTTAACAGTCGTTTTAAAACTTAAACGGTTTGTTTATGTGAAGTAATTCCATGTTATACTTTTTTAAGGTTAATGTTTTAAACTTTAGCTTCGAGTGGACTTTTTTTAAAGTAATGTCGTGTAGTTTTTACAATCATCTCGGCTGTAGTTGAACACGAGCGTCATAAACTGCTTTTAAGTATTTCTCCCCTTCCATTTTTATGTTTCGTACTAAAAATAATTGTTAATAGGTCGGGCATTCGGTCATAAATACATATTGAAGGTGTCTTATTAATTTTAGGAAAAACTAATTTTAATTTAGTTTCATTTTGATGGTCAAATTGATTGCTGTTATAAACGAAGTTACAAAAGTAAGTAGAGTATCAGACATTTTTATCAAATTTATTATTAAATTTTTTGTTGTGATTATATTAGTTACAAAATTCATTGTATTAGAAAGTAAAAAGTATCTATATACCCCTACGTGGAAACATAATTTACAGTTATTACATATACCGATAAAAATATATTCGGCATGTACTTACCTTAACTAGATAAAATTTCTTAATTCAATACTTCATTCTTAATTCATTTTCACCTAAAAAAATATTGTCCTTTAAACATAAACGCTTTCACACTCACAGCTCTACACTAAGTCCAATGATTTATGTCGTGGGTGCCGAAAACATTTATATCACATACACATACAATCACAACCAGAACCAGAAACACATTTTTTTCTTGGAGAGAAGACTTGTGTTCCCGCTGGGAATCGAACCCTGCTTAAGAGGCGAACGCTCACTCAACTAAGCCAACGAGCAGATCAGTTTTTCCATAGTATGTCCTCCTCCTTGCGTCGTGTTCCTCATTACTGAAGGTCGTGATCCCCCCAACGAAAGATCAATCTTTTCTTTATGATACTCTTCCATCTGTGTCTGTTCTTGGCCTCGTGGAGTGCATCGTGCAAGTTGGTGTTGTGCGTTGCACGAATTTGGTCAGACCACCTGATCGGGCATAGTATGTAGTTGCTACTTATTACATAATTAGGTACTTAAAATCTTTTATCTCAATAATTTCTATCACTGCCCATTCTTTTGATTCACATATCACGTAGCTATATAACTAGGTTGTTCTAGGCAAGCATGTTACATCTTCAGCTGCATAATCGCTTTCCATCTGGTAAAAATTTTGGCAAATGCTTGCCTTGAGCATAAAAAGACTTGTTTAGAAAAAGTTGTTAGTAGGTACAGATTGTGTTATTAAGGGTTAGACCCAAAGAAGTCTTTCTAGTTAGGCCGTACTTATGCATAATCAGTTTAATTTATGTGAATATTTCACAATAAACTCAACCGCTACTCACCACGAGTGGCTAATCAATCATCGATATTTGTTTGTTCTGCCAACGCTAATGGCCTATATCTATGTTAGCGATACATTGGACGAAAGACAAACACTCACCGCATATTGTCCAGTCCACATACTGTATGGATGTAGAATGGTACTTTACTTACATATGCAGCTGAATCAAACATGAACCATGCATATTCAAAGATCAGTTTCCATTCACGTAATAGGAAACGCATCGGAACTTGCCAACTCTGCCAATCAAATACAATCTTTAAACTCCAAACAAGAACCCTCAAATTCGACTGTAAAATCCACAATGATTTATGCATTCTTAATTACTCAAGGAAGTAACTCGCGAAAAAAGAGAGGAAATAAAAAAAATAAACGTGGAATCATAGTGTGCGCGTTAGAGTGTGACAGCTGCATTACATTCTTTATCGAAAGAAAGTGATGGAAGTATGACACGTAAGAAATGACAGGTGCAACTCACGCGAGTTAAATATTGGTTAGTGAGTTACCGTGTTAAATTGACGGTAGATTATGAAGGGAGAAATTTATGACTATTGTCGCATCGACGCGTCATTGGTGTCGTCAGATCGTTAGATATATTTTCAATAAACATGGTTTTTTTTTTGTTTACAACTTATAATATGTGTTAGGCCGATAGCTCGATATAATCTGTGGCGATCACACTGTAACTAATTGTTTGGTAAAAATCGATATTCATTTAAGCAGTAAAACTACGTCTTTCCTCAAGTTGATATAGGTACCAACCAATTATAGATGGCAATGTTAAAATAACGTGGATATAGTCTTAGGTATACCTACCTCATTGCATATAGTCATTAATATTTTATTATATCAACTGCTGATTAGAGATGTTAGTCTTAGTGGTATATGTAACCTACCTACTTTAAAGTACAAAAAATTTGATTAGACCAGTGCATCGGGTTCTTTCTAGCTCTCATGTCAATGTAACCTACGTCATGCAAGAGGCATGACTTTTTTTTCATGAATTAATTCATGATAGGCAAACTTTTGACCACTATCTCACCTGATGGTAAGCGACGATGTGGTCGACGATGGAGCAAGCTTGCCTAGAAGATACCTATTCACTTGTGACTTGAAGACTCCCATATTGTACTCATTAGGAAACACCGATTCGGGTAAGGAGTTCCATTCCTTTGCGGTTCGAACAACAACG
The DNA here is from genome assembly GCA_948107665.1 of Lomographa bimaculata. Classification (NCBI taxonomy): domain Eukaryota; kingdom Metazoa; phylum Arthropoda; class Insecta; order Lepidoptera; family Geometridae; genus Lomographa; species Lomographa bimaculata. Next base: position 8,176,323 of record OX403600.1, on the reverse strand, counting down.
TAGGGAAGGTACCTACCTAATCCTGCAAGCTCATCGTGGTCTCTCTCTAGCCTACCCACCTATTTAGCCTCCATCCCCGTTTCACATCACCTTTTTTGTCCAAATGTAAATTGAGCTAGTAACAATTCAATTCATTCAATACAAACTAGGTATGTACCTACTTTACCCACTTAAAAGAGCTTGATATAACTGTTACGAGTAAAGTATCTACCTATGTAAGATCCTGTTTTATTTCATAATCAGAAATTATGAAATTAATCAAACATAACGAATACAATGCACCTTACCGAGGTAGGTAATAGGTATCAAACCTTAGTTTGATTGCGTAGGTACTTACTTACTAGTGATTACAAGATGTTAACAAACTTCTACGCCAGAAAACCTAAAAGTGGCAAAATCAACATTTTGAAAATATCTGAAATCAACATTTTGAATAAGACGGCTGCACCGATTCTCACCAAATTTAGCTAAAAATATTCTCGATCAAGTTAGATCTCAAACAAAAAAAAACACGGTCCAGCCGTTTGGTAGCTACGTGAACACAGATGGCACAACCAGACACACAGATTCACCTGTTAAACCAAAACACTGCCCTTTTGAGCGACAGAGGTAAATAAAACAGCATTAAATGAGGATCATCAAGTGCATAAATTGTAAAACCACCAAATTCCAACCAAAAGGTTACTCTACCAGAACTGTGTCAAAAAGCCAAAAAAATCTAGAATTCAATAGAATACTTCTTCTTATGTACTTATAAAAATACTTACCTACCACTTACCAAATAAGGCTTATCCTAGTATTATATGCCAGTACAGAACTAATGTACTATTGGTTACCATAGAAAAGTAGAAACGTATTAGATGAGAGCTATTTGGCTAGTTATACACTTTTTCTCCTCCCTTTTGAGATAACAATTTGAATTTAATTTTAGTATGTACTCTCGGACATGTTCTCCCACATAGATTAACACACATCATAGAGCGATGATAAGTTTGATCTTATTATCGTATAAAATGGTGTAAATTCATTACGTTGAGACTTTACATTAAACATATAGTATAATGTAGCCATGAAACTAATAAGTACTATAAGTTGTAACTATAGTAAGTACATCTATTAGTTTCATGAATACCTACGCATACTACTATACACTTTGAATTCTATTATTTTCGAATTGTAAACACATGTCCTGTCATCATCGACGGTGAATTTTGGACTTTATTAATAACTGCAATTTATAGTCATTAGGTAGAAGTACCCTCTAACCGTAAGTACCTAGCTACCATAAAATATTTTAGTCACAAAGGGCAAAGGAAACCAAACATTCAACACATGCAAATACGAATCAAATCAATGTTCAAATAATTCACTGACCTGTTAAAAACGCTGACAATCACCATAGTAAACAATCCAGTCGAAAAGTTCAAGCGGGTAGTTCAACAATCCGTTTACACTAGAGTCACAAGAGAAACCAAGCACATTTCCACTAAAATGCACATTTTCTTTTAAATGACGAATTTTGAATAAAACAAGGCAGTGTTCGGAACACGCGAGTGGAGCATTACGACGAGCGACACAACCACACACGACGAATGGCGGCGAGTAACTGACTCTCTGATTGGCTCGTGGCTGGGTTGCCGTGAAGCGCCGCCGCATGCGCACGTTTATTTCGTTTGGTTGGACTTGCTTGATGTTGCTTGGATTGGAGATGCAGCGCGTGCGCATCCGTTCGCACTTCGCACCCCTTCCTTTTGCACTTTGTTAGACGTTAGCTTTGTGTGATTAATTTTAACCGGATGTTCGGATCTTTCAAATTTAAGAACATTGGTATATAGTGAACACTGAACATACCTCGAGTAAACCCCTCCCTTGCACTCTTCACCCTCTATTTTGCGGTCGAGCTACTTCCGCCCTCCCACCCGGAGCTGCAGAGAAGCCATAATATACTTATAGCTCAAAGATTCACTGTGTAAAAGGTACCACTTCTAATGCCTACTTTGCCTTATTGAACCTGCAAGTGAACCAAATCTATCTGAACATAAACATATTCCGTAGCAGGCCAGAAATAGACTGAATCACACGGACACTGGAGTCCGCACATCTTTCTTATGGATGCAGAAGGCCTCTCTAGGTTCTAACGCATATTATTATAACTAGTGGCACTGTGAGCTGAAAGCCTCGTTTTTTTTCGAAATGACTGAAATATGTTTTTTTTACGTTGTCAACCCTCATATCTCCGCCATTTCGAAAAAAAATACAAAAACTTATCGAGAAAAAAAATCTATATAATTATTGAACCTGCTCACAAAATTTCTCGAGATTAATGACTATGAGAAATGCGACCTGTAAAGGAGAACAACCGGACATCCGGACATAGGAAAGCAATTTTGCCCAAGCTGAAACGGAGACGCTTCGCGCTCGCTCGATCGATAACTACAAAGTAACAACTACTCATTGAGAAATAACGAATATAAATAGTAAGTAGATGAATATCGGAGTATGTCGATGATACTAATTTACTCGATGATATTAAGATGGTACTTATCGAACCAGAATAAACAAACAAACAAAAAAAACAAACGCATACACTCACAGCCCCGCACTAAGTTCAAAGACATGGATCGTGGGTGCCGGAAACATTCACATCACACACACACATTACACCCAGAACCAGAAGCACAAATATCCCTTGGGATGGAATTTGTGCTCCTGCCGGGAATCGAACCCAGGACCCACGGCGCAGAGGGCGAACACCTGTCCACTGCGCCTACTGGGTCGTCGAAAACACTGAGTTTAGCGGTAAACCAGTTGATTAAATAACAATTCTAATGTAAAATTGGTGTTTTATGAATTATAAATGTAAGTGAAAGTCGAATAGTCCAGAAAAAATATTTCCTCAACTAACAAGAGGTAAAAACAAAATTTTAAATATTTCTCCGCCGCTCTTTCTGCAAAATAATGCTGCACCGATTTTCACTAAACATAAGAAGACATCGATTAAGTCACCTTTCAAACAAAAAAACGAAATCAAAATTAATTCACCCGTTTAGGAGCTACGATGCCACAAATAGACACACCAAAACACACATACCTATCTACACACGTTAAATTCATAAACCGTCGTCGGAGTTAAAAAAAAAACGTTAATCCAGATTTATACAACAATTAAACGCAAGCAAAGCTTTAAAAAATCGACTTCACCGCTTATATTTTGGTTTTGGCTTGACCGATTTCGATAAAATGTATATGGCACCACCTCTGAAGTATGATCCAACAAACAAAAAAATAAAAAATAAATCGATTCATAATTGGCGGAGATAACGCGTAACATACATACAAAAAAAAAACACAGTCGACTTGAGAACCTCCTCTTTTGAAGTCGGTTGAAAAAGGGGTACACGTACAATACGTACACACAACCTGAAACCTGCTCCAATTAGGTCGGTTACTGTAGTCCAACTTTTTGCTCTTATTTTATTTTTACGTCGCTGTTTTTATAATGTTCACGAAAAATAGTTTGTACTCTTTTTTAAACTTAGTCGAAACTCGATAATACATTCATATGATTTCGCGCGAACTGACCAAAATCCATTTATGGTTGACATACCTCATGTCCGCTCGAAGCGTTTTGCTTCTACATTTATCTTCCGTACAGCGAAGAAGTGGAACTCGCTGCCCGAGTCTTTGTTCCCAGTATAATCTGGAATTCTTCAAGTGAATAGGTATCTTCTAGGTAAGCATGCTACTTCTTCGGCCGCATCATCATTTTCCATCAGGTGAGATAGCGGCCAAATGCTTAGCTATAATAATATGCGTCACAGAACTTATAGAGGCCTTCTGCATTCATAAGAAAGATGTGCGGTCTCCAGTGTCCGTGTGATGTTTAAAAAAAAAAAGAGTACCTACATTTTTACTTCATCTCCAGGAACATTAAATAGTTATGCGCCTATAACGAAGCGGCAACACAAAGCACATTATCTCTTATCTCTTAAACTAACTACCAACTAACTTTATCCTCAACTCAAACAAGTTTTACCGAACTGTTTATTGTTAGCTTAAAATTATAAACTCAAACACATAGGTTAGGAACATCTCTAACTTTGTGTTTCGATAAGCACCAGAAGATAAACTTGCTCCGTGTGTGTTTGCTAGTCTGTGGATGTATGATATAAAGCTCTAGGTGTTGAGAACTGTAGGGAACTATGTATTTTTTACCTCTATTCAACCTGCGTGTTTTGTTTGGTAATTTTTCCGTATACATTTTTTTATTTTCTCAAGACTGGCTTGGGAGAGAGATTTATACATACTGTCGAATAACAGTTATAGCTCCGGATTAGTTTTTGGTCTCAGTTATTGTTAGAGTTTTCTAGCAAGCATACGGGCCCCTAACGCAGTGTGTCTGTCTGTATGTCTGCCTATATGTTAGTACTCTCTCTTTAAACGTTAAATGAACAAGACTGAAATCCATATAAAATATTATTTGATATTTTGGCGGATGATTATACAATATGATGCAATACCATTGAATTTGAAATAGGAAATGGATTTGAGAAACCTAAAGATTATTTTCAAATACCATTAGGTATCTAAAATTCACCACTTTTATATTTCTAGAAAAAAAATTGGCGACGAGCACAATTATTATATTTAATCACTGCATAAACTACACAGGCACGACACTGTGAAAGACTATATACCTACTTAGATAATGTTGCATATCATCTACCGACTTTTTTATTGAAAAAAAAATGGATTTTTTTTTTTTACCTTTGATTTTTGCTTTGCAATCTTAATCATTTAGCCAATGTCTAGTAATAATATATTTAAAGTGTTTTCATATTAAAAGTCCTAGTCAAAAGTCACATTCAAAGTCAAGTAAAAGAGTCAAGGTCCAGTCATAGTCAATTCATGCCCTAGTCGAGTGATAGAAACTTTACTAGAACTTCTACTGGAGATTTAGAGCGAAGGCGAAAATCACGTCAACTTTGTATGTTTTGCTCACACTTATGCACTTTTACTAAGTATTAACGGTTAATAAACCACCATTATTACACATTAACACTCGAAGAATCACAGGTTTTGGAAAAGTATACAAAATCAACACTTTTTTCACTTTCGCGGCAAAACCGGAAATTTGTTTTATCTTAGTCGACTCTTGCCACTGTGAAGTGAATAAGCGAGAAGGATTATCTTGAGTGAGAGTGTGCAAGAGATCACAGCGAAATGCATTTAAACATGCGTAGGTTTTATAAGTAGCCGGGATCTAATTAGTTTTTTAAATAGTGCTGTTTCTCTATAACTACTCTATTTATTCCATCCACAGATCACAGAAACTAAAGGATTCCATCTCACTGCTAATAACACCAAATCTTTATCAAAGCGTCAGCCCAAAAATAATATTCCACATTTCTGTCGCCAATCTAAAAGGGTCCAGACCCCCGTAGCGTCACCAAGATCTCGAGATGTAAAGATTATCAATATCGGAGGGGGCTTCCCGCGGCGAGGTAAACCGGGTCACTGGTAAGGGAGGTTGGGAACGATTTAATGAGCGGTTTAACTAAGGGTTGCTTAGATTTACAATGAGACTCTTTTGTGTATTCGGGTGTAGAATTTACGAGCGTTTTGTTATTTTATTTCGACGTTATTGTGCGTTGGGAGATTGACCTATCAAAAATGTCGATTATTTCTACTGTTTCAGTATAAGATATTCCAAGACAAGTCCCACTCAATTTTATTCTATCGAGACCAATGTATCAAAAGTGTCAAGATATGTGACTAACTCTAGCTCTTAGGTTGTAAACCGTAAAAACACTTTTACATCGTCTTATGTATTGTATATAGATACAATGTATAAGACGATACATGATTTGTCATTTACTGCGTAAAATTTGGATAAATAATTTAGGAGATACTTGGGAGATACCTATCTTGTAAGTAAGTACCTATCGTTAGATAAGACTGAGCGCGCTAAACGCGTCCCGTTTTTTTAATATCTTGGCAGTGTTTGACCCCTATTTTAACTGACTTCAAAAAAGAAGGATGTTCTCATTTCGATTGTATGTTTTTTTTATATGAAAGTTATCAGAACTTCTTTCTGGGTAAACCAATTTTGTTTTTTTTTGTTTGAAAGCTGGTACTTCCCATGTGGTCCCATTTAAATTTGATCACGATCGGACCAGTAGTTTTTGAGTTATCTCAATAATGCGAATTAAGTCTGTTCAAAGGTTCCGAAGATAAAGATATAAAGCGGTGAAGTCGGTTTTGTTTATTTTTGCTTGCGTTTAAATTATTGTATCATAGATTGATAGTTACGTTTACATTTTGAACCGACTTACGAGTTCTCAAGTTGTCTGAATTTTCTTTTTTTTGTTTATAACTTATTCATGCGGGCGACACAACGCTGGGGGTCAGCTAGTGGCTATAAATGGAGAGATGACATCTTTCCAGTACATGCTAGCTAAATAAAGCTTTGACCCTAACTCGCGTCCTAACTATAATGGTAGTCAGGGGACAAATAAATGTGATCCTCTCAACGAATCAAGTCGGAAGTGATAGGATATTTCATATTATTTAGGGTATAATAGGAAGTCCGGGTCTATTGATGTCTGTTGTAGGGGTAAATATCCGTGAGTACAGAATGGATTATCCCAAAGGAAATTAGATATATGTACAAGGGAGTATCAATATCAGATGAAAGTAGTTTATGATTCTTTTCAGAATGTCAGTATTACAGGATTGGGTATGATTCTTGTTGCGTAAATAACAGATAAATGATGTAGATGCACTAGGCGCTTGAATAGACTACTGTACGGTTACACCTCAGAAAAATCTCAACATTTCCGATTTATCGGAGTGTCACACTTCTAAGTGTGAATCACACACAATATGCTTGTTTGTCCTGTTCGTTCGTTTTTTGCGCCTCATAACTACGAATGGTATGCAGCACTCAGCAGTACAGGGATCTGCACAGAGACTGAGTATCACATACTAGATGCTAATGTCCGCTGTGACAATAGTATGTAATTTTTATGAGATTTAAGCATTATTAGCTACATTAAAGAACAAAAGTAATAATGTCATCTAAACTGCATTTAATAACAACAAAAATGCACGGTGTTTTTCGAGCGGATGGAAATAAAATATGGAAAGATATTGTACTAAAAAGTTATAGAGAAACGCCTTAAGGAAACATTTATTTATCTTCCTCCGTGAGCCCAATTTAAAAGGTATAAAAAGACAACATTTAAAAAAATTTAGACGTACCTACTTACATTAATTTGTTTTAATTATTTTATAATAATTATTGTTTTTCAGATGTTAGAAGTTATCTATTGCTTCGCGTCATGCTAGCCTAAAACGTCAGCTGGAACTTCGTTTCTTCTAAAAACAGATACAAATAGTTTAGGTAATATCTTGGGACTTAATCGCGCTAAAATCTATTTTTATTACCTCAAAGTTTCGACCAAGTTGCATTGACCATGTTCTCGAGAAGACTGAAGAATGCGGGTGTCAGCGTCGGAAAGGACGAGTATTGTCTCCAACGCGCCCTTGGTCTTGTAAGAAAACTTACAACAGATACCCTTGCTTGCTCGGAGCTGATCAAATGATTGTTCTCGTAAGTAGAAATCATGAGGTACGCGAAATAAATTAAAATGACAGACCATAGACCAGACACATATCATTTATTCCCTTTCCTGTACCAGACGTTTTGTAGACACGGATATTCATGCATTTGCATGTCTGATGTAGAATGAATCATTCAATGCATCGGATGTATGGCTTGACCCTGTCTGGCCTCTGTGAAACATGTGGTCATAATTACGATGATCATTTAGCTTGAAATATGTAATTAATTAGTAATTTTAACGAGGTCTTAGGTGGTGTCCTTGCAGTTGAATGGTGGGAGTTTTATAGGGTGAAAACCATACTAATGTCCACTTTAAAATTTTCTGTTTAGTAGGTTACCGATTCGGCAGTCACGGTTTTGAACTTTACCACGGCTATACAGCTATTATTTATTCTGTGCTTCTGGTGGAGGTACAGCCATAGTACATAGTGATGTAATCAATAATTTCCGGCCATATATATCAATGGTATATATCAATTATAGCTTCTCTGGATTGGACCTCTGGGAAGGATCCGCCAAGTACAAGCTTGAAGCTCTTGCATACCAAAAGGCTCATTAGCGATAGTAAGACAGTCAAGTCGTAACTGTAGTCTTGACATCATCGACATAAGGTTGCAAGCCTATGGGTATTCTATCCTTTACATTTTTTTTTAATAAAATACCTAATGGCATCTTGTCATTTCGAAAAGAGGTGAAGTAAGATCGTGATTAAGCTATAGCAGTGTTTCAACTTTTTGTAGTTTACTCCATAGCTTAATTGTCGATGTTTTTTAAGACTAAACTAAAATTACAAACATTTACTATTAAGTTTTCCGTGTCAAACGTTGTCACTGTACAAATACAAGCGCCCTGTTCCCTTAGTATATTTTGTTACACGAGAGCCTATATACATATACATCGTCCGCGCGCCCGCGACGCCAAGTATATTTCGTTAGTTAGGCGCCATACATTTTTATCTTCACAGCGCCCTAGCCGCGCACCTGGGGCGGGCGCTTTGTATATCAAGACCTTGACAAACCCATCAGCAGTAAGCGTGCCTATCATGCCGGTGACATTGCTCTTCTGGATTGTTACTTTTGGCTGGAGCCAAAAGTAGTAGCCAAAAGTAGCAGCATTAGGTTGTCGTTCTCTCAGAGGAATGTCATTAACGTTCGGTTCCACACCAGTCCCAAGTTTTTTCTTGGAATTTTCGATCGTGTAATATAAGCATGTATCATTAATACTTTTTACATGTCAACCTCAGTTTTTATTTGCGCATTTTTAAAGTAATTTGACTCCAAACCTAACCTTTGAAGATTTTTTTGATGCCGAAATGTTGTTGTGATTGTTTAAATGAGATAAGGAAATTATTTTCTGGTTTTTGTTACGCAAATGATCAAGATTACGGTAAATTGTCATTTTGTTACGAGAAAGTATTATGCAAACATTTTTTACAAAAAGAAAGCACTAATTTAGTTACAGAAGGATTTGTGATAAGAACTCGTTTCTATATTTTCTTCTCGATATTTTTATCAGTATCTTGATCTATATGTAAAATAACTATGTTCAATAATTTCATACTTTTCTTACGAATTAAAGACCAATAATAAACATATATGATTATATACACAAAACTTATTCCATGAAAACATTTCTAGTTGGCAACGATCCCAAAATGTCGGTAGTATTGCTACAAAAAAAAATTTGTTAAAAAAAAGAGGAGGTTTTTAATGTATTTTTTCCAATTTCGAAAATTATTGCCCGAGATATAATTGCGATTGAAGTCAGTTATTATTTTTTTAAAGTCATATTACTACTTTAGTTGAATATACATTGTTGATATTTCTGATCAAAAAAAGACGTGACGAATTCTTTCTCAGATTAAAGTGATGAAGATGGTCTGTTTGGTTAAAAATAATAAGTTACTCAAATAAAAAAATCTTAGACCTAAATGCATTGTTTTATTATCATTATACAACTTTGGTGGTCACACGAAGATAGTACCACTATATAAAGAAAAGCGCATTAAAAAAAAAATCTATTACTTAATGCATACAGGATAGGCAACCAATTAAGGCTCTTCGATTTGTATAGGCTTTTGAAACGCTTGATCATTAGGAAAAGGAAACACATAAAGAAGAAATAATTCCCACACTTAAGCAATCGTAAGTGGAGTTAAGTGTCCACCAAACAAATATTTCTTTTAAATCCCCAAGCATTTCGAGTTCAATGACCTCTTACTTGTTTTTTTTCACAATAGGTTCACAAAAGGTCAATTCAAAAGGGTCAGTACTCAGTATGGCCTATCATTAACTCAGTGTGGAGCCAAATATTCAATTGCTTTTCTAACGGATAGATAAGGTTTATTAGACGACATTTTCTGCTACTATTATAGATATGCATTGAGATTTAAATAAAGTTCGAGAATTCTATTTTTAAACTGTTATAATAAACGATCTGATTTCATTTGAACGTGGGCGAGTTAGTTCCTCGTGTATATTTCCCGTGCTGCAATCAAATCTTACTACTAGCAGTACCAGTATAGAAAGGGTGAGTTAGGGTAAGTTAGGGGGTGTCCAGCCTTAAAGAATGTCACTTGGCAGGGTAATTTGCCACATTTCAATTTACCAATTTGTAGTGGACAATTCGCCTGCACTTAGTATCTAAGTATACACTATACATATAAATGTAAAAGCTCACACACTTACAGGCCCACATCAAGTTCGAAGACTTGTATCGTGGGTGACGGAAACATTCACATCACACCCACAATGCACCCTGGATCAGAAACAACATTTTCCATTAGGGAGCAAACTTGTGTTCCCTACTAGGAATCTAACCCGATTTGCGCTGCTTAGAAGGTGAACCCGCAACCTACTATACTAGCCCGCACATGTTCTTAATAGTAATTTATGTCAAACGATTGGGTCTCAATAAATAATACCGACCCATTTGGTGTTTTTTTAAAAACCAAAACCTAATGAGAAGCAGTAATGCCATAATAAGAATATTACAACTTTGTAATCCAAATGATTGTTCTTCTCATTTCTTGTGCATACTTTAAATACACCTACATTTCCTTTTCATTCGACTTCCATTTCGCCTTCTGCGGTCTTTGAGAAATTACCTGTAACGAGCAAAGTTTAACATTAGAAAGTGAATAAATGTTATTAACAAGAGAAATCTTCGGGTAAGTGGAGCAAAACATTATGGTTTCAAATTAAAACCATTACAACTTTAAAATTGTAAGTGCAGGCGTGCCGACCTAACGTACATAGCGCACTGGGAATAAAACAATTTGAGTAATCGGTTTGGGTTAGTGACTGGTTAAAGAATAATTAAACGCAAGCAAAGCTTAAAAAAACCGACTTCAACGCTTATATTTTGGTTTTGGCTGAATTGATTTCGGTAAAAAAAAGTAATCAAAAGCGATTCACAATTAGCGGAGATATCGCGTAACATAGATACAAAAAAACATACATAATTGAGAACCTCCTTTTTTGAAGTCGGTTGAAATGTAGCAAATCATAATCCCATCGTCCCACTCAATAGGATCGCCACAAAAAGAAGGTATTTTTCTAGAGGAACAGTAAAAGTTAACAGTACATAACTGTCCTCAGGTAAGTTCACTCTTTAGTAAGATTTGACATGAGTTTTATGACCGGACACCTCCCTAATGTCAGTACGGATATCAGACACAGATTATTACTATACAAAGACTTGTGATATAAATGATTTTATTTTTGTCTCTGATAGTTAGCGATTGACCACTATCTCACTTGATATTGAGAGAGAGTGATGATGTTCGAGGATGGTAAACATGCTAGTTAGGTTCTCATGGATAGCTGCCAGAATACTATTTTGTTGATAGTTACCGGAGCCTCGTTACTTAATAGGTAGAGGAACTACGTGCAGTGGTTCGGCGGATAGGTGCTATAAAATTACTGCCTTATATCATAGTAGAAATATATTTATATTTTAAAAATAAAAGTGTTAAGCCAACCAAACTGTAAAACTAATTACTTATATTATTTCGTTTATTTCTGGGCTATCCATTAGTCATTTTGAAGTCGCTGACAATCCTAGGTAATGTATGAACCTTCAGATGTATGGGAATTCAAAAAATGAAACATGATGGAAAATAAATATGATGATTCAAACTGTCAAAGGTTAATTTGTGGTATCAAATATACCCAAAAATAAAAGGCTGCCGCTAAAGACACTTAAGTATTTCACTAATTACTTCTAAATGACCTAATAGTGATAAATCAATCGCCATTTCAAATCTGAATCACAAAAATTATCTGGCTTTTTAAAGAACGACTCATTCACAGACATTAAATAATTATGCAAATAAATTCATAAATCGCCAACAATGGATACAGAATCGCTGCACTGGTTTTCGCAACCGGCTTGTCTTGTTTCGTCACCGAAGATCAAGTTATTCATTGTTATCTGTACTGCAGTCTGCAGGACAAGTCTCTGGCTTCACATCTATTCCGATGAGAACAATATCAAGTTTTTATTTGAAACATTTTCGTTTGCATCTCATATCCATAATTATTTGCTAAAATGTATCTCATTAATGTTAATCTAGTTGGTCAAGTTTTCGATTCGGAGCGTCAATTTGTCTTCCCACAATGCCCTCACTTTAACATTGCGACCTTTACGGACTTGATATTCAAAGCGCGCCAGGCGCGCGCCCTCCGCGCGTCCTATACGCGCGCCCTGTCCGCTTAGTATATTTTTTACCGACTATTTTTTTATTTGGAAGCTGGTGCTTTTCATGTGGTCCCATTGAAATTTGATTAAGATCTGATCTCTAGTTTTATGATTATACTCAATAATGCGTGTTTAATACATTAAATCTGACCAAGGTTCCGAAGATAAAGCGGTGAAGTCAGTTATTTTAAGCTTTGCTTGCTTAAGCTTTGCTTTAATTATGTTACACTAGAGGAATCGTAAAAACGTCGGCAGGAAGTATAGGCAATGGGCCCGTAGATATTAGTATCAGGGAAAAAAACAATCATACTTTTATAATTTATTCGTGGCACTCTGTAACTGTATAACTCAGTAGGGAGACTAATGAGGTAATGTGCGAATTAACAACATAAATACTGTTTCGAATAAGCCATATTTTTGTTATCAAAAATATCCTAATATTTTCTACAGTAGCTATTAATTTAACGAAAAGGTCCTTTATCAATTTAATTATGTCATTTTCTAATCATCGTCGCTCAATTAAATGTTAAGATATTCAACTTCTGGTTCTGAATGAAAATACAATTTCCATATTAATAAGCAATTTCTGCTTCCAATTAGTAATTAACAATTTCTGATATTAATATTCAAAAGGTCTTTGATGTCACAGCGCTGACCTTGTCATTGAAATTAACTAAGAAAGAAAGCAATTATGGCTGAATATTATTTAATACTAGCCGTGCCCCGTGGCTTTGCCTGCAATAGTTAAGTAAAAAGTAGCCTATATGTTATTCCGGAACCTAAACAAAATTTCATCAAAATTGGTTTATTCGTGACGGAAACACGTGGTAACAAACACTCACACACACAAACTTTCACATTTATAATATAAGTAGGAGTTGGAAGGATGATACTCTGAGTTCTAGGTACTTACCTAGTTGTGTTTAATTTATAGAGATAATCAATCAATGTTTTATACCGTCATTGGCAAGTAGTGCACACACTTGACAGTTACTACAAAACTGCCTGCGTCACGATATTCTTACCAGAAAAAAAAAAATCTGAGTTAAATAATTATTTTTATTTTTATTCTGCTCAGTTGTCAATTCTAAACCACCCCCTGCATGATTGTGTACTATTTTCCAATGACGGTATATAGTAACAATAGAAGTCAGTATTTAGTTTTAAACAAGTCAATGTACTTAAAACTAAAATTCCGACTGCGTAAAAAGTAAACTTATTTTTTTAATATACACTTTTTCTTTAGTAACCTATTATGCGATTTATAATAACTTAATCTCAGTATTATTATAAGTATTCAAAATACTAACATTTTGAATACTTATAATAGCTGCTTACTAACTTTAAATTGTTATAGAATGTTCATACGAAATGAAAAAAATGGTTTAAGAAACCTAGATATGATTTTATTTTTAAATACATTTTCTTTTCACAATTACGCGTCTGTGTGCCACCATGGTCCACATTACTGAATTTTGATTATTTTAATTATTTGTTGACAGTTTAGTCATAAGTGACACTTGCACGTATCTCGATTAGGTCTAAAACGTTTTAAGGATAGGCCAGGTCAAAAGTACCCGCAACCAAACTAAATGTAGGAGAACGAAAGATGTGTGTCAGGATCGTAGCTGCAGCAGGTGGAGAGATGTAGTATCTGCCTACCCCAATAGAAAAGAGGCGTGACTATATGTATGTATGACACTTGCAAGATGAAGACGAATCGATTGATGTGAGAATCATCAAACTCGGCGCGTTTGTTCTCTAGAGTCCCACAAAAGAACAATCATACATACAGTACATAGGCTGTTGTTTATCAGCCTATGTGTGTGTGTGTGTTTGTCAGCCTCTTCATTCGTTATCTTGCATTAAGTTACTTCCATCGAGATAGGAAACAAACCTACAATTACTTTAGCTACAAAATCCTTGGTAACTTCATCTTGCAAGTGTTACATTATCCTCCTCTGCGTCACTCAGTCGAGTAAGAATTTAACTCATATTTACTGCTCCAGTCCATACTGAATGAACTGCTCGTTGGCTTAGTCGGGTAGCGTTCGCCATCTAAGCAGGGGTATCGGGTTCGATTCCAGACTGAAACACAAGTTTTCTCCCCGAGGAAAATTTGTGTTTCTGGTTCTGTTTGTGATTGTGTGTGTAATGTGAATGTTTCCGGCACCCACGACACAAGTCATCGAACTTAGTGTGGGGCTGTGAGTGTGAAAGCGTTTTAAACGTTTATACTTACAACACCAAGAACCTATTGAGCGACAACTGTATTATTTCGCAGCCACACGTCTCGGAATTCCCCTCAAGTCATAATAATGGCCACTTTCTAAACCAATTTATTGAAGGAACCAATGAGAAATGATTCGAAATCCCAGGGCCTTAAGGCACGTGATTTCTAACTACGTAACTTCACTTAAGGGGGTGATGATACCAGAATGTCTCCTAAAACGGGTGTTTTTGTAACCGTTTTACTCGACAATCCTAACAAATTCTGATAAAAAAAATATTTGTTGGAATCTGTATGATACCACAAATAATATTTACAAGGTTCATAAATACAAAGGTAAAAAAATATCAAATCTTATGCAAAAAACATCAATTTGTATTTTTGGAACCATTTAGCTCCGCCATTTCATCAAAACACTGTGAAAGTTATTTCATATTACGTATAATATCAAGACGAATTGTCTGTAGTTAAAAAAGGTGCTCGCATTGATGTATATCTGCCCCTTAAGAGCCAGTTTGAAACGGTTTGTCAACGACGTGAAAAATTGTGGCGCCATTGACCGTCAGAAACATCAGAATATTTGGAGTATGTGATAGGGCAAGTCGAGCTTGCCCGTTTTGTTACACTGTACTGAAATACAGTCGTAGTTCAATACCCTCAAGAAGAAAAATCTGTCGCCATACAATATTAAAATCATAAAATTAATTAACATTAAAATCATGTTAAAATTTTAATAAACGCTTTCAATCTACATTCCTACACTAAGTCGAATGTCTTGTGTTGTGGGTGCCGAAAACATTCACATCATACACACAATCACACCCCGAACCAGTAACACAAATTTTCCTTAGGGAGCAAAACTTGTGTTCCCACCGGGAATCGAACCCAACACCCTCTAAGCCAACAGACCATTCAATTGTTCAAGATATTCTGAAAAAAATACTTTCCGGCAGCTATCCTTTACAGTAATTCTAGGCCTAACTTGTTTAACTTCCTCGGCCACATTATCCTACTAATATTATAAATCCGAAAGTTTGTGTGTAAGTGTGTAAGTATGTTTGTTCCCTCTTCACACTTTAACGGCTGAACGGATTTGGATGAAATTTGGAATGTACATAGATTATACCTGTGATTATCAAATAGGTTACTTTTTAACTTTATAATAGCGGGCGAAGCCGCGTGGCACGGCTAGTCACTTATATAATCATTATCCATTAGTTGAGATAGTGGTCAAACGGTAGTCTATCAGAGATTAAAAAAAACTTGCCTGAATCTGTAATTGTGGATTCGTATCATGAATCAGTGTCAAAGCGTATCTCTTGTGTCTAAGCGTATCGTATAATAATTAAACGCAAGCAAAGCTTAAAAAAACCGACTTCACCGCTTTATCTTCAGAACCTTGATCAGATTTAATGTATTAAACACGCATTATTGACTATAACTCAAAAACAAAAGATCAGATCTTGATCAAATTTCAATGGGACCACAAGAAAACCACCAGCTTTCAAATAAAAAAAGAATTATCAAAATCGGATCGGAAAGAAGTTATGAGGTAAAACACATCAAAAAAAAAAATACAGTCGACTTGAGTACCTCCTCCTTTTTTGGGAAGTCGGTAAAAAAATATCTAAGTGTACAGTTTTGGAGACATCGCCGTGGAATTAAATTAGAAATCTACAAGGTAGGTCGGTATAATTTGTCCAGGCCCTTAGATCTGCAATTCAATGAAGAAATGCCGACCTACTAAGCTCAGATTGATTTAATACTATGCTAGGTTTTTAAGTATCAATCAGTAAGACGAGCCTCGAGGCTTAGTGGTATAATTTCTCAGTTAATAGATAGACCCTATTTGAGTTAGCTGCCCTTTACTATAATCTCGAAGCTTTGTTACTTGGAACAACTTTATGGGTTCTTTTGTAATGCCCCATAGGCAAGCATTTGACCACAATCTCACCTGATGGAAAGTGATGATGCGGCCGAAGATGTAGCATGCTTGCCTAGAAGGTGCCTATTCAATCTTGACTAGAAAACTCCCAGATTATACCGTTCTTGGACTTCCACTCCTTCGCAGTACGGATCATAAACGTAGAAGCGAAACGTTTCGAGTGAACTGGAGGTATGTCAACTATATATGGATGACGTTTGACAGTTTGTCTTATTGTTAGAAGGTAAAACGGGCATGGAGGAATTAACTCGTGTATTTTTTGCACACACTCTCGAAAATGTAAACGGTAGAATATCGATATAATTGCGACCTTACGTCCGTCAGTGACCGAGACTCTGCAATATGGACTCGACTAGCTTATCATTGCCAATGAGTCTTTTAGTTAGCCGGTCGATAGACTCAAGAGCTTAGAGCTTGGACTTAGCGGATTCGTCCCACAGTTGGCCGCAGTACTCCATACACGATCGGACTTGAGCTTGATATAAATTAAAAAAGACACTCGTTACCTAATTAGAAAATATTAATCCTATTTAAAGGTATTGGCGTCGTAAGTTGGAAGCTGTAGGTGTGTTGGTGTGTAGCTATTTGAGCTACGGGATTATCCAATATGTATTATATTTGATACTTAAATATATACAATCCAATATTTAAGTATCAAATAGAACCTTAGCATTTTTATATTCGATAGGCAACCATTTTCCCTTTATCTCTACTGATAGAAAGTGATGATGCAACCGAAGATGTAGCATGCTTGCCTAGATGACACCTACTCACTCTAGACTAGAAGACTCCTAGATGCTCTCGTCTTTTTCCCGAATCTTTATG
Organism: Lomographa bimaculata; assembly: GCA_948107665.1. Taxonomy (NCBI): domain Eukaryota; kingdom Metazoa; phylum Arthropoda; class Insecta; order Lepidoptera; family Geometridae; genus Lomographa; species Lomographa bimaculata. Next base: position 8,158,995 of record OX403600.1, on the reverse strand, counting down.
TATTTGGAGAACAAAGACGAGGGCAATGAGTACACATAAAAAAACCTGTTAGAGTGTGTTAGAGTTTAAAAGATCCACCTTATTTTTTTTTAGATAATATCTTCAAGTATTAATTTTTTAATTTGAAAGTTTCTTCTTTTATTACTGAGTAAGACTTATACTAAGCGGCTAAAATTTGCATAGCATCTCCAAAACAAAATGAAAACAAACTTGTCAAATTATAATTTACATAATTCATTATTCCAGACTCAAATCAAACTCACAGAAAAAAGCCGCGACCCAATTTCAAGAAACCCTTCGTAACTTGCGGCGTCATAAAAAGGGGTTGCTTTATTAGACTATTTAATGTTTTTTGGACAATGGTCCTCTATTTTATACAGTGACCTTGTGTTACTAAGAAAATGTTCTCACAAAACTACAATGGGTCAACAAAAGGATGCTGTTATTCACACAGTTAACTCGTTATTATATTAGACAAAGATGTTTTGTATGTATGGACATGTGCATGTGTATATTAGCATGTGAGTAGAGTCCGTGGTAGAGTAGCCGCGTGTGATAAAATGGAGCATCTCATACACAAACAAAATCTACTCCGAATCACAACATTCAAAATTGTTCATCACATTGGCCCCATAGAGGCATCATGAAAGTAAATCATTCTAGTGCCAGATTCAAAAATGTTCAGCCATCTCGTGAAGAACCTGGCAAGAAACTTGGCATTCATTATGCAAACTCTAAAGGAATTGAATTCCTCGCCTAAGTCTGTGTAGTCTTTAAGTCGCGAGTGAATGGCCGTCTTCTGGGCAAACGTGGTTTATCGTCGACCGCATTGTCGCTTGCCATCAGGTGAGATAGCGGTCAAACGTTCCTATTTTCAAATAAAAAAATACTTTATTAATACACAAGTTATCTTAACCTAGGTTTGTCTATTTTTTGCCGACGCCAGAATGTGCTGATACAGTTTGCCTCCCTGAATTAATAATAAGCTATCTTTATCAACTCGATCGGAATCACCCTATAGCAGTGTTCAGTAACCTGCGGCTCGCGAGCCACATACGGATCTTTGGATGTGAAGCTTCGCCACTTTAGCTTAATACGCAAATAATATTTATTAAAAAAAAACATTTAAAAACGTTCTGAATCGATTAACGAGGAATAAGCGCCATTTCTGTCTAGCTATTAACAAGCCCCCAAAGGTAGCAAAAAATTACATTTATACAGTTGAAACAAGTAAATTATGGGATGATTAGGTAGGTATCACGCGTGCATAGCGTTTTCTATAAGATACTCATAGTACAGTAGGTATTATTGTTGGCATTAAGGTTATTGTTGGCAAGAAAAAAAATGTGGCTCTATAAAACTTTGAAATTTTATAAATTGTAATTTTTTACTCTTCCGACTCAAAAGGTTGCAGACCCCTGGGCCCTATAGCAACGATCTAGGTTACAGGACAGTAAGGTATATAAATGTAACAGTGTCTATTCAGAACACAAATTAGTAAAGATCAGACATTTGTTACCCAATGTACCACAATCCACATTTGGTACAAATAAAATTCTATTGTTTCCATAATTGAACAGTGAAAGTGCTGACAATTAACATGTATGGATGTTACAATGTCTATCCGGTTCAAGTTCACTTCGTAAGAGTCGTATCTCTATATGATGATATCTATCGGGATGACCCAACAGACTACACCGTCACTACCTCTGGAACCCTTCATTCATTCTCCATAATGTCTTTTAAACATAAGTACCTGGATGACCGGTTTTTTCTTGGTAAATGACGTTTTTTTTTAAAGAAACCTGGATAGATCGATTTATCGCTCCCGAAACTCCCTGCATACTAAATTTCATGAAATCGTTGGAGCCGTTTCCGAGATTTAGATGATATATATATATACATATATACAAGAATTGCTCGTTTAAAGGTGGTGTTGGTGGTTGGTTGGTGTTGCACTGACAGACTGTATATATTCAAATTCAAATTTTATTAACATAATTATAATTAAACGCAAGCAAACATAAAAAAACCGACTTCGCCGCTTTATCTTCTGAACCTTGATCAGAATAAATGTATTAAACACGCATTATTGACGTTAACTAAAAACTACTGATCAGATGATATTGATCAAATTTAAATGGCGACAACGGGAAAGCAACAGATTTCAAACAAAAATAATAATAATTTAAAACCGGTTCACGTGAAAATAAATAATATAAGTGGAAATAAGAATACAGTCGAATTGAGTACCTCCTCCTTTTTTGTTTAGTCTGTGTTTGATGAGGTAACATACCCAAAAAGGCAAAAAAACCATTTAAACTGAGAAGTTTCTTAGTTTTCGAAGTCTCTTAAAAAGTAGGTGATTGACAGCTGTTGGCAGTGAGGCGGGATGAAGAGAGTATCTACCGACTTCTCAAAAAAGGAGGAGGTACTCAAGTCGATTGCATTTTTTTTATTTGCTTTCCCTTATAACTTCGTTCCACGTGAACCGATTATGAATAATTTTTTTGAGAGATGTTGCTTTCCAATTGGTCCCATTTAAATTTGATCAAGATTTGATTAGTAGTTCTTGAAATATCTTCAATAATGCGTGTTTAGTACATCTAATCTGATCAAAGCTCCGAAGATAAAGCGGTGAAGTCGGTTTTTTTAAGCTTTGCTTACGTTTAAATTAGTTTGTGTGGTAGGTAATGTTTCACTCACATTTATTAGCCAGGAAAACACATAATTGCAGAATTTAATCAAGCTAACGCATGCCCGTATACAAAGGCAAATGTACAATTGTAATTACAGAGAGAATCCTTCGGGTAACCGCTGAGGAGTGACAGACACGCGAGCAAGTACACAAGAACACTTTAAACTTTCCACTAGTGTTGGAAGCAAATCACGGTTAATTAAAATCATATTTGACTTATGGTGATCTGACTACAGTTAAGGGAATTGCCAATAAAAATGGTGATTTATCAAAACATTACATTTCATATTAAAATAAACTTTATAAAAAATTTTTTTTCAAGATGCAAACGGCAAACTTTTGACTACAATCTCACCTGATGGTAAGCGACGATGTGGTCGACGATGGATCTTGCCTAGAATATACCTATTTACTCGTGACTTGAAGACTCCCATATTGTACTCAAGCAATTTGCGGCCGTTTTGTGACGTCCACGACCCTATCATTGCTGCCGTAAAGGAAGACGTCACGAACCAGTCTAGCCAATAGCGTGCGTTTTGCTATTTTAAATTTCTTATGCATTTTATAACTTTTTATTATTATAAAATATTGACATGAGTGTTATTCCTTTATAGCTATAAAGATAAAAATGTTTGAAATTTTATTTCATATATTTAAATCTCGTGCTTATTTTCTATTATATTTTCTCATACCTAGTTAATAAGTTTCTGCATAAATAAATAAATTATTATTATTATTATTATTATTATTGCTTCGAGGTGACTGTAATTACACCTGAATACGACAGCCTATTAACCTCTGTTTCTACTATGTATTAACTGCTAAAATAAACGACGTGGTGCACGTTCTTTCATACTGTGAAAGTAAGATAGTGAACTTCTTCCATACTACGTGATTACTAGCTGATACTAGCTAGATTTACCTATTATCAATAAGGCTTATAGACCGAGCGAGCGTGAACCGCGAGTGAATTGTCTCCGTTTTAGCTTGGGCAAAAATGCTTTGTCGGTATGTCTGGCTATTCTCCTCTACAGGTCGCATTCGTGATATTTAGAAAGCAGTTTCAATATTTATATGGTTTTCTTTGTTGATTCTGTTTTTGTAAATATTTCAAAATGGGGAAAGAAACGTTAAAATTTTAGCTATTTAAAAAAAACGCGATGTCTTCAGCTCACTGATTCATTTTATAACTTTATTGGTATTAATAAAATCAGGAGATTGAACATACTCAATCGAATACTTTACCAGGTAAAGGCGCACAATATGTCATCAGGAACTGTTCTACTTTTCGATGCGTCAAACGCAACGAAACCGAGTATAGACTGCGTAGTAAAGGCACGCTAGTTAAAATACGCATATCCATCACCTTTTAACTTGAAAGACATTCCTTTCAAAGGTGAAATTGAAGGTATTAAGTCAGACACGGACCCCACAATGGCTCTTCTAGCTTTTGTCTGCTCTGAATGCTCTTTTGATCGCCGTGGTGGTTTATTTGAATGCCAACTGTCGTTTAAATACTGGTATTGACAATTATTATGGTGATAGGTGATAGGTATCTGTGTTTTATGGTAAGAGAAAGCCATGTGTATTGTGTATGTCCATCATAAGATCTGGCGCATCACGTTTGTCTAATTGTTATTCGCTATAGTGAACTACTATAATATGATGTTTTTGCCTAATATTTTAGAAATTGTTTTGGTATTCATAGAAAATTCAGATAGAATAAAATAAACCTGAAAACGGAAATTTAACCTTCTACTATTTTACTTCTTCGTAGTGCCGAATGATAAAGTACATGTATATTTTATGTAACTTACCATTAAACATGTTTATTTTTATGTGCCACAAAGAGGCACTCTAATTGCTACATTCGCAAAACAAGAGCCTTCTTAACTGAGCTATTATAACTACGTCAGCACCTACTAGTAAAAACTCTGAAGAAGAACCTGAAATATAATAAATTTTTATATAATACATTCTTTTTATGCTAATATAGGCACGCTATAGGCTTTATTTATGATATAGTGGTCTAACTACCACTATTATCTTACTTGATGGAAGAAAGTAATAATTCCGCCAACATTTTACATGCTTGTCTAGAATATACTTACATAACTAGGTCAAATAATAGCCCACTAGATAAAATATAATATTTATCTAATATTGTAACGTAGAAAGTATAGTGTTAGGCAAGCAGCTTGCTCGTTCAGTACTTAGATTTTAGCGGGGCACTGCGTCGACATCATGGATTGCCACAAAACGAGATAAACAGGTATTAATTATACCTATAGTTAAAATATATTTTATACACAGAATTAGGTCGAGAACTGCTTTAGATAATGATTATTTTAATGGATGAAGTAATAAACATGCGTCGTTATTGTGCGTCAGCAAATCCCATTTTAATCAAAATGAGTTTTTTAAAGCATCCGATCAAATCTCCGATTTTCTCCTGTGCCCGGAAATCGTTCGTTGCACGAATTTAGATCGAAATATTCGGAATAAATCTGGGTGTTTTAATTTCGAGAGATGAATTTTAAATACGTAACGGAAATGGTGAGATCTTTTGGCAAACCTTGGAAGTTCCGGAAACGAATAAGGTGGGTCTATTGATTTTACGCTCTTGGGCTTCAGTATTCAAATAAGAGTTTATATACATAAAAAAGTAATATAATAAAAAAAGTATACTCATTCACTCACTCATATACAAATAACGTAAGACACATATACAAATAATATATTACTTTTTCCTAACTGCTATGTATACATTCTTAGTTGTTAAATAGGTAATTTCTTATCCTTATCAAATGAATAAGCTAGAAAATGTAAATCCGTTATTGGCTGTTAGTTTTACCATAAGTTTTATAAGTACCAATTTTAAGAGTAGAGTTGTGGATTTTGTTTGAATAAATAAATAAATGAAATAAGTAAAGCGTTGACAATTCTCATAGGCTTATAATAATATTGTTTATAGTATCACAAACAAAAAGCTCTACTAGAGTAGCCACAAGCAAGATAGCTTGCAATGAGCTCTTTTGTTATATGCATGTCATCGTTTTAGTTAATCTCGAAGACTTTCTCTCTTCTCTAGATTTCTGTAATCAATTTCAGGTGCATGACCAGGTTTTGATTTGGCAAACCATTTTATATGACAAAATAGATATTTATAATCGTTTGCACTTGTGAGATTATCTTCAGTTACAACTTATAATAATTCCATGTTAACAGCACTATGTGTCCAATACTGTTTTTTAATGTTATAACAAACAAACAAACAAAATGTTTTTATTATTTAAAAAAAAAAGTGGCGGTACATAGTTATTGTTTTATAAATATTACTTAAAACTAGGACATAAAGTAACTTCGTGAACCTCTGTCCCGAACACTAGGTCTCGTTAGAGCCATTGTTGGGTTATAGCGACCCTCTCTGGTCATCTCCATATTATTACTTACATGTTATATAGAAAGATGTGTGCTACCTAGTGTCATTACATTATTTGTAGTAATTTTCATATATAAAAATAATTTAACAAAACTGTTACTGTATTTTTGTGAAGCCTAAACTAAACTACTTTAAATTCCAAAACCCTAATGTAATGTTCACACCTATTAATTAGTTTTTAGTGGAGTTCTAATTTGACCAAATTTCTGTTTCAATTTCTCTTTACGTAAAACGGGTTTCCAAAATGAAGTATTAAATTACATTGACCACCGCTGCTCGAAAATTTCAAGAGCCCTTTCAAAGTTTAAATTAGAAAGGGTTGTTCCCTTCATTGTCACGTTCATATAGAGGTATGAGTAGGTTCTAACAATACTTCTTTGCATTATGATAAGCTTAGGTTGGGATTACACGTAGAGTTTTGTGTAAATTCTAAAAAAGGAATGATACGCGGAGACTTATAATGAGATTACGTTCGTGTACCTGTAATTTATTTAAATCCAGTCTGAATTGTAATTTTGGCATCTCGAGTATGTAATTCCTCATATTTGTGTCAGTGTAATTTTTCGTTTTATAAATGTACCTAGATGTTTCTCTCAAATTGCTCATATTACTTTGCGATTCATTAATAATAATGCCTGTATGAAGATTTTTGTGTGATCTATTCATGCATTAGATGTATAATTAATGTGTTAACTGCCACATTGCTAAAATAACATTGATAAAAATGTTACGCTGGGGTTTTATTTATTTTATGTTTTATGTAATAGAGAAAGAAAATGTCTACCTTTTTTAACCAGATCATCACAGATTACGTGGATATACTTGTATGCAAATCTTTTCGGATACAAGCATTTATCTGGTTACAATGAATAGATAAATACTATTTGTAAATCTGGTAACTAAGATTTAAAGCAATTATATGATAATATACATACATTTAATGAATAACTATAGTAAATTAAATTAAAAACATTGAAAGATCTACTCTTTCTCTGAAGAATAAAATTGTATAGCGGAAGTTGAACTCATTTACAACACACTCGCAGTCTGACTAGCAAATCTGGAACACATTTTTTTTCATGTAAAAACTGTTCTGCTCGAAATCGAATTCTATAAAGAGACCTATCCGTTAAAGAACTCTTATAATTTGAAATATATTTAAATATTAATAAATACCATAATGACAAAAGGTCAAGAACATAATTAAATGCTAAAACCACAGTACAGTATTATTATTTAAAAAAAACAGCCCACGATCAATTTACTATTACAATTATAATGGACTGAATAACTATTTGGACAAATTCGTTCCGACACTGCGCATGGTGTCAAAATTAAAATATTTGAAGGACTTTACAATAGATGCAATATTTTTTTGCAACTGTCCACCCCATGGGGCATCGTTTGTTATTATTAGATGTTATTACAAGACTCAGCATAATCGAAGCACTCATCCGTAAGAACATTGTAAAGAACAGGGGTGACGAATGTGCCATAAACTTCAATCAAAAATGCAATACTAGCATGTAAAACATTCTCCAACATTTAACCAAAAAACAACCCTAGCTTATATAGAACATGGTTCATGTTCACAAAATTAATTGTTGGAATAAATTTTTGACAAGAAAAGGGCTGGGTCGTTGACTCTTTTGAGTTTTGGCGCTTACATTTGAGGTGTTAATTTACATTACATTTACGATTTCGATTTTATCAGTTATTGTAATGATTGCTATAAAATTTTGCTTTGTGAATGAGTAGCTGATTTAATGCTCAAAGAAAACTTCGAAAAATAATTCATAGAGCAGTTAGAACTAATCTGAAGAAGAATCTATTTACGTGGTTGTAAATACATTGTGTGTAACGGAATTACACATAAATGAAATCAATTGTGTAACCAATAATTTATATACACATTTCTTACATCCGTTATGTATATTTGTACGAGAGTACTGTAAAATATTACATTATTTCCTACTTGTCAAGTTTTCTATTCTGACTTCAGTAGTTTGACATTTTACAAGTACTAAGAGATTTTCTTTTGGCTACGAAATTCAGGAGCCAATGACGTCGATGATAAACTTAGTATAAGGGACTTGACAAACAAAGCGACCCAGGCGCGTGGCCCGGGCGCTGTGAATATAAAATGTATGGCGCCTAAGGGACTTGATATGCAAAGCGGCCAGGGCGCAGGGCCGACGACGATCTTCCCTCCGCGCTGCCGACATTTTTGTAAAGGCTCTAGTGTAAGCGGACAGGGGGGCGCGCGTATTTATACAGTGGCAGCAACAGCGGTCAAGGCGCGCGTACAGGGCGCGCGGCGGGTGCGCGCATAGGGCGCTTTGTATATCAAGTCCCTAAAATGGGTTACAGCTTAACTTTCCCTTTCCAACTCAGTTCGCAATTTCCGCAAAAACACACTTGCCAATAAAAATAACACCCAAAATGTGCGTGTTCTAGTCATAAAAATGGCAATAATTTTTCTGTTCGTAATAAAAGTACTGTGCCCAAATTGTGAGAGGGTGACACTTTTATTGGGCGATAAAATACGGACGCAGCACATCATATTGCTCAAGGGCCTAGTCGTTAAAACTGTATAGTTTTAATTCACCTTTTTCAACAAGCCGTAAATCCGTATGACGATCAGGGTGGATATTTTATTTGTGTACTAACCATTGATTTCTTAGGTTATCGTGATTGTTATTCATTGAATGAAACAATATTTGAATGTATTTTACCGCGTATGTTTCACATTATTTCTATTCCTTATTGTACTCAATAAGTACACGCGGTACCGCCGGACGTTCTACCCGTGTACTCGACTGATGAAGGAGCACCGACTGTTTTTTGGAAACTTGAAGTGCTCAACACCATCAAATGTAGAAAACTTGAATATCTGGGCTATATTATGCCCAAAGTACGATCTTTTGCAGTTGATAATCCAAAGCAAAATACAAGGAAAGAGAAGGGTAGGTAGAATATCTTGGCTCAAAAACTTACGCCAATGGTTTAACCAGAGGACCCGATCTTTGTTTCGAGCTGCGGTGTCAAGAGTCCAAATCGCCTTAATGATCGCTGACCTTCATTAGAAGATGGCACAAGAAGAAGAAGAAGACCAAAGTGTGCTGGATGCGAATATGTTACGTTTTATTTTCTTTGGAGTATTAATATTTAGTGCACAAAATTTAACTCTTCTTCTCTAAAGTTGTTCCAGACGTCTGAACCTCTAGATTTAAGAGCAAAATAGATTTTTCTTAGCATTACTTGCCCCTTTGTAGATCGGAGTACATATTTTATTGGAGTTGAACTAACCAGTGGATTTTATACGATGAGTTGAATGTATAAGCTAATAGGTGCTGTATACAAATATTTAACGAATTAATTTTGTTGAAGTATCTTATCACTTCATTGATTATATGCGCAAAATTATGCTTCTTCTATAAGTTAGTTTCAGACGTTTGATAGATAGATAAGACTATCTATTCAGATCCAAGATCTGAATGGATTGTTTTGTAAGCTTTACTCGTTGTTTTTTTCCCCTTTGTGGATCAGAGTGGATATTTTATTGACATTAAACTGGCCAATGACTAACATGTTTAACGTAGAGACAAAATGTGCTGGATTCGAATACTTTACGTTTTGTTTTCTTTGAAGAATTATTATTATTTTCTATACTCGCATGAAATTTTGCTTCTTCTTGTATTTTCCAGAATCCTGGGTCTCTAGATGTTTGATCTGGGCTTAAAAATTAGCGCTTTGCTCTCATATTTGTACCGAATATTTTTACTGTTTTTAATTCTACTTTCAAACAGATTACGAGCTTTATAAAGTTCACACGGTCAAACTTCCTGAATTTGAATTCGATGGCATCCGTTAAACGGAACCTTAATAATTCAATCAACGATCGTTAATTTATTGATAGATTTAGCAATTTGGAATCATCCGGTAGCGGTACTCAATATAAGAATATATATAACTTTCTAATTGTACAGATAATTTCCTCATAAAGTTTGAAATGTCTCCTGGAAGATCAAAATATATAAAATAGCTTTGTGCTTCTAAGATACCTAACATGATATTTCTTAGTTTCACAAGAAATATCATGTTAGGTCTTCTTTAACTTTTTTGTAAATATTAACTCAGTATGTAAGTTTAAAAATTTGAGAACTCTATTTTAACTTACGTCTTATTTGATGTCGTATTGCTTAAAACCATTGCAAAAGTATATTATTAGTATAAAAATACGATGATTCGGTACCGCCGAGCTGATCTGATGATGGAGCCAAGAGAAAGAGAATCGTAAGTATGTTTTAATGCCTATGAGTAAACTTCTAAAATACTCATAAAATTTAGACGCTTTGGTCGCATTTGGTTTGTCTTGTCGGTTGTAACGACTCCAAGATACAAGTCTAAGTGAAATTTGGTAACAAGTGCTTTCTCACATTCATTCGTGTATTATATGTGTAATAGTGTTAAAAAAAATCTATTTCCACTTACTTTAAACATATCAAAAAAAAAAAAATACATATATAAATCTGTATTTTAATTAATCATGAATGTACTAAACACATCAAATATAATAATAACAATCACTTTATTATAACGCTGTATAGATAACTGACTACCTAGTCTTCAAATCAATATTTGCATGTTACCATTATGACCAAGTGTTTAAACTTCTGATACTATAAACTCTAAACCATACACTTGTAGCAAATAATTGTATTTCATTAAAATGGGGTTATTGTAATATATCTCCTTACTAGACATTTTTTTAGCTCGTGCTAAAACGTGTTACTTAAAATACTTGTACTGATTAACCAACAAAGGCGTCCTTTCAAGTTGTTTTAAACTATAGGTCATTATTTTCAGTGACGCAACATAACACATGAAATATTAATATGGAATTGTTCTCTCTAGCATTATAAGTTTCAAGAAATGTCTGGCTATGACACCGGTCCTAATATGTATTTTACATACACAGGATTACCCTATTTCGTCCTTATTTGCTCTCCTCCAATAATATCTTTTTCGACGATGCCATTGAAGCGTTAGCAAATATCATAACTTACATAACAAGGGTGTCATTGAAACACGAGAGACCCACTTCAAATTACCCACCATTGTCACCTTGGCTTTTATCATATTCGCGACCTTTTTTGCGATGTTACAAAAACAAACTTTTTGTTTGTCCATTGGCAAACTGGTCGGATATTAACGATGGGTGTCAGAATGTGTTATTAGATATACATCTTTTCAAATCAACCAAACTCAAACCCTATTTACGAGATGATACGATTCAAAATCGTGTTTTAATTAACCTCGTTAGTAACCCAATAGCTTTTCGAAGAAAAAACATCCCAGGACCAGATGGCATCACTTTCGTAGTCTTATCAGTTTTGTGATAAATTCATCAGCATCTGTTAATTGGTGTCGATACTAATGACCATTCTTTGAACCCGTTGGAACTTGCACCATGTGTTTAATGTTACACGAGTTATCAGCCTTATCACTAACGTATAAATAATTTCAATAATAATAATTGTTATATATATAAATTGTTTGATTAATTTTGGAGTAAATTATGTTCGTCATGTGTTAATATTAAGAAACAACAAAGTAGTTAAAACCAGTGATCCATCGTTGACTAGCTAAAAGAACAATATATTTCAGAAACAAACTAGGGTAACTGGACCACTACATTTAAAGGAACACATATAAACAACAATCTACTCAAAGATATCAAAATTGTGAAAACCAGACTCATTTTATTATCATCACAGTATTTTAGAAGTACCGTCATCCTACTAATCCTACTAATAATATAGATGCGAAAGTTTGTGTGTGTGTGAATACAAAGACTTTAAACCCAGGCTATATGATCTGTGCTCCGTAACGAATAAACCGATTTTGATGAAATTTAGAATGTAGATAGTTTAGGTTCCGAAATAACACAGACTACTTGTTAACTTAATTATAGCGGGCGAAGCCGCGGGGCACTGCTGTTTGTTTTATACTTCATCGCTTATATTTCGGATTTGGCTTGACAGATTTCGATAAAATGTATATGGGACCACCTCTGAACTCTACCAAAAAAAAAACAATCATCAAAATCGATTCATAATTGGCGGAGATATCGCGTAACATACATTGTATACAAAAAAAACATACATTCGAATTGAGAAACCTCTTTTTTTGCAATCGGTTAAAAATAAGACAAAATAACTAACTCTCGTAAATTAGGTATACGAGTTAATTTAAGAATCATTATAAGTGAAGTGTTATTTTATGAGTAAATTAATTCGTTTAGCTAATTTCACAAGAAACTGATTATTATTATTGCGAGCCTACGGTCTCCCACTGCAAGGCAAAGGCCTCCCTACCCTCTCCCCACTGCTTGCGATCTTGTGCTACAGAAAACTATTCCTTCAAATTTAAGTCAAGGTCGTCTCGCCACCTCCTTTTAGGTCTGCCGCGGCGTCGTTTGTTTTGTGGGGTCCATTTAGTTATTGTTTTGGCCCATAGTTCCTCCGGCTGAGAAGAAACTAGTAAAAAAACCAAAAGATTGCTGCAAATATATTTGATTGTATTGAATGAAAATGAAAAATTTAAAAATGATGTATTTCTGTAACCAAGTTTTGCTTAACTTAAGGTAGGTTGGGACCTTCTATTAAGTATATAAATATCCATATCTATTCCATGAAATATGTTGAAAACGTGTTTTAATTGAACAATTCAATATTTAAAAAATGCTTAAATCAAATCAAATTATTTAGAGTTAAAAACCTGAATTAAGATAATTATGCACTTTAGTTGCTGAATTCCTTGTTCACTTTATATTATTTAAGTTAAAGTTTGGTTTACAAATAACGAACAGGAATTATGTACTTGTCAGAGAAATTCAAGATTTGATACAAACAACTGAAAGCTCAGATGAAATTTCATGTAACAAATTTGCAGTAGAATTTCCTGTCTAACAGGACCCGGGCGGCGGTGTCATAATGAATTGTTCGAGAATGAGTTTCTACTTTGCATTGCAATATTGTGTTACAACAGCTGTATCCTTTCATTGAATCAAATGTTATTAAGATTATGACCATTGAAATCCTTACAATGATCATACTGACCGGATGTCTTTTATTCTTTGAATGAAAGACCAGTGATAGCACATTGTACTGATACATTTATTTTTCAAACCAAGGGCTGAAAAACGAGTTTCACGATTTGGTCTTTACTTTTTAATCGACTTAAAAAATTAATGTTACGCGATACATCCGCCAATTATGAATCGATTTTGATTTTTATTTTGTTTGGTAGAGTATACTTCAGAGGTTGTCCCATATACATTTTATCGAAAGCGGTTCAGTCTAAACCGAAATATAAGCGATGAATTCGAGTTTTTAAGCTTTGCTTGCGTTTTAATTATGTTGAAAATTAAGTTACAGGACTGTTTTTCGTCACAAACATTAAGCCCTCTGTTTTTTGTAACAAACTCTAAGCACCCTCAAAGATTTTTTCTTAATTACATTTTTTGCGGCCTAAAGGGTTCAAAGTTTTAGTCGTAAATTAAACGTTAGCCAAAGAAATAGACTTGGGCGTCTTGGCCTTATTTTCGTAAAACAAATGAGTAAACGTTGTTTTTTCAGTATTTGGGTGATGGAGTAGGCGAAAACAAAATTAATTACACAAGGTACCTTCCAGTGGCGTCATCGTAAGGTGGAAAAACTAATAGAAGGGTCAAACGAACGAACGTAAGTTACGAGAAGAATCCTGTTTGTAACCGACTTCAAAAAAAGAAAAAGATTCTCAATTCGGCTGTATATTTTTTTTATTTATGTGTCACCTCACAACTTCTTTCGATGTTGATGATTCTTTTTTTAATAGAAAGCTAGTGCTTTTCATGTAGTCTTATTTCAGCATGATCAAGATCTGACTAGTAGTTTTTGAGTTATCCTCAATAATGCGTCTTTAATTCAATTAATCTAATCAAGGGTTCCGAAGATAAAGTGGTGAAGCCGGAGTTTTTTAAGCTTTGCTTGCTTTTAATTACTTATTGGATGAAAAAACATTACATTTCTAAAAAGTGAAATAAGGTAATTAATAACGGTAACTTTAATAATTTATTAAGGTAGTAGTCATATGGATGCGTGAAAGTTTTATGCAGAGTTTTAAAAAGTCAAGAATTACTTTTGTTATGCTCGAAATATGCAAGCTTTTGACCTCATTCTCACCTGATGGAAAACAATGATGCAGCCAAAGATGTAGCATGCTTGACTAGAATATACCTATTCAATCTTGGCTTGAAGACTCCAAGATTACACCGTTCAGGGGAAAAAGACGAATTAATATTAAATAAGAAAAATAATCTTTATTCATCACGAAAAATGCTTTTTAAATTGTAAGAAGGACTTAAATTTAGGTATATGATTTAATTCCCCCTTGCCCTTTTTACCACCTAACACCAAAACAAACTGTCAAACGTCATCCTTATATGGTTGTCATACCTCCGGTTTGCTCGAAGCGTTTTGCTTCTACGTTTATCATCCGTACAGCAATAGAGTAGAACACATTGCCTACGTCTTTGTTTCCTGAACGGTACAATCTGGGTGTCTTCAAGTCTAGAATAAATAGGTATCTTCTAGGCAAGCATATTACATCTTCGGCCGCATCTTCACTTTTGATCAGGTTAGATAGTGGTCCTTGTGTTTTTAATTCTGGTTGTGATTGTGTGTGATGTAAATGTTTCCGGCACCCACGACACAAGTCATCGAACTTAGTGTGGGGCTCTGAGTGTGAAAGTGTATATTATATTTATTAATGCTTGCCTATCCTGCATAAAAAAATGCCACCAATACAGATCGCGTGACCGCCAAACGTTTTATCATTTATTTTTAATCCGTAAATATTTAATACTTCATCCTTAATTGGCAGTAGTTTGTATATTTTAATTGGAGTAATAAATTTCGCGAGGACGATACCAAGATGATGACGGTCGGCTAATGGACATCACGTCGTTAAATTTTGTTTATGACGATAGATATTAAAGTTAAATGCTTAATTTTAATGCTTGGCACATGTGTAACTTAAAGCTCTTTTTGTGGGGCAGTAAAAGTTAAAAGAAAAATGTGTGCTTGATTTTACAGTTTGATAACACTCAGTGTAGACTGAAATTGTAATGCAGTTTACACCATTATTTAAAGCTTAATCTGGGATAATTTGAAAATAACGCTCACATTAATAAATAAAACGGTGAAAGTATAATTACCTACAACAAGAAAACATCATCCATTCATGGTTGACATACCTCCAGCTCGCTCGAAGCGGGTTGCTTCTTCGTATATCATTACAGCGAAGCAGTAGAACACATAGCCTGCGTCTTTGTTACTGCCTTTTGCTTGGTCTACATGTTGGCTTAGTTGGGCGCGCGTTTGCCTTCTAAGCAGGGATATCGGGTTCGATTCCCGGCAGGAACACAAGTTTTCCTTAAGGAAAAAAACTTATGTTTCTGTATCTGGTTGTGATTGTGTGTGTGATGTGAACGTTTCTGGCACGATACAAGTCATCGAACTTAGTGTGGGGCTGTAAGTATGAAAGCTTTTATTTTATTTTATGGTAAAATAAACACCTACAATCTGGGAGACTTCAAGTCTAAAACGAATAGGTATCTTTTAGGCATGTATGCTACATCTTCGAGCGCATCATCACTCTCCATCAGGTGAGATAGTGGACAAATACTCGCTTATCCAGCACAAAAAATAGAGTTGGTAGTCAACTCGACCACGCGGTCGAGTCGCCACCTTTAAATTATATATTGGTCGAAAAAATGAGCCAAAACGCTTGGTCTCGAGTTTTTTTGTCACTTTTATCACGTTAACCCTCAACAATCTTAATGAGCTCAATAAAAACAAAAACTCTTGGATGTAATAAAAAGACAGTATTTTCTGTCCGGAGGAAATAATTAAGAAATTTTGTAAAAGTCGTTTAATTAAATCAGTATTCAGAACCGAGAGTAACGAAGCGGAAGGTTACGGTGAGGACACAAACGAAATCACTTTTGTGTTTACATTGCCACTTTACTGGTAACATTATATTAGTTAAATAAGTTTCTCAGAAAATGTCATATAGTTTAATAGGAATGAAAATATAATAAGTGTGAAACTTAAATCTTTCTCACTGGCTCTATGAGCTGAGGACCTCGAAGTATTTTTTTTATGTATCGCCGCCGTTTAGTAAAAAACAACTGAATCGACATTAAAAATCTATGTAATTATCGAACTTGCTTACAAAATTTCACGAGAATCGGTAGAGAAATCCGACCTGTAGAGGAGAATAGCCAGACATCCGGGCATAATAATAAAAATAAAATAAAAAATCGCTTCATTGACACAATAAATAATAGTCCAGAGAACATACAATTAACTTTTCAACAACAACTATTACAGATGAAATGTATAGTGCAATTGTGTGCAATTTGTGACAGGCTAGTGTTTGACCACTATCTCACCTGATGGTAAGTGACGATGTGATCGAAGCTGGTAAACACACTAGACCTGGAATACGCAGGCTCTCAAGGATAACTGCCGGAACACCGTATTTGGCTTGGCGGCAGACTTTCAACTTGATGGTGGTAAGCTACTTTGGTAGCAAGCCAGGCGAGCAACTCACAAAATGCTCTACCACCTCTCAAATGTCACCTGATTAGCTCCACCCGGGGACCACGTGTAGGGAGTCAGACTTAAGGGGTATCCTCCTACGGACGTGGGTGACTCAGCCCCCAAAAAAAATGAAATTTTGCCCTCCTTATATCTGGTTTCCCGCGAAACACGAGGCCGGAAGATGAAAACAAGGTGAAAAGACTTATTTGCGAGTCCACCAGACGATACTAATTCTTTGCCAAGCAGCCGAATAACAGCTCTGCGCTAGTTGGACTGGTTCCGGCCGACAAAACTAGTTGTATGAGACGTAACATCTTAGGTCTTGGTAAGAGATGGGTCCCACGTGGAACTTTGTCTCCGGGTGGTATAATAGTTGATTTCCATTTAGTATAATAGACGGTCGGGACGTTTTCCATCAGGCGACTTGTTTGTATCTTTTTTTATACCTCAAAAAAAGTGCGGCCAAGTGCGAGTCGGACTCGCGCATGAAGGGTTCCGTACCATTATCTATAAAAAAATTCGCGTCCCCCCCCTTAAATATTTGTATTATTTTATTTTAACTATTTATTTTTTAAGTGCCGTTATCAATATCGAACAAAAACGAGCATAAAAATCGCGTTTGTTGTATGAGAGCCCCCTTAAATATTTATTTTATTCTGTTTTTTTAGTATTTGTTGTTATAGCGGCAACAGAAAAAAATTCAACCGTCTAACTATCACGGTTTATCAGATACAGCCTGGTGACATACGGACAGACAGAAGGATGGATAGCGATCTTAGTAATAGGGTCCCGTTTCATCCTAAAAACCATGGAAACGAAGGTTAGCAAAAATAACGTATTCAATTACGTCGGGAAGAGTACTTCATTATAATAATTTAATTAATACTTTGTATTAAGGGTAGTCAGGGTCGGGTGGCTATTAATAAACTACCCTATTGATGCCATTATTAGTAAGTTACCCCTGACCTGGATCACCTTAAATATCAATAAAAGTTCATCGGAACGAGGCGGTATATTAATTTCTTCTTGCCGAACATTTATCTGACTTCTGTTGGTCATATTTATGTTTACACTTACCTAACTTTGTTGATACTAAGCTTATTGTAAATAAGAAAAAAATACATTTGGTTTAATCTATGTAGTAACTCAGTAAAACTTTCAGAATTTTCTAAACAACAACATTATAACAGGCTATAAATCCAACACCAAAAAATTCGTTTTTTTAAACAAACAAACAAACGCATTCACACTCACAGCCCCAGACTAAGTTCAAAGACTTGAATTGTGGGTGCCGAAAACATTCACATCATACACACACACATTACACCCAGAACCAGAAGCACAAATATCTGACCAGAAGCATAAATGTCCTCCTGGTCATAATTTAGTTGTATTCCTTTACCAATGTAAATGTAAATTAAAATTATATTAGCGCATTCAATATACGCTTTTACACTCACCCCCGCACTTATATAATAGACTTCATGAGTACTGTTATAAAAACATTCACACCATAAAAAATTACAATCAAAATCAGAACAGGAGAAAATGCGTGGTCCTACCGGGAATTGAAGCCCATATCCTCGAACTTAAGAAGACATGTAACCAACTACGCCAGCCGCAGGCACTCCAATCTATGAATGTATACAGTATGGTATACTATACACTAAATCTTCTAAGACAAGAAACGACCCAAATGCCAAAGTTTTGTTCCTAATGAGGGTTTACCGAATGGAGTTCAGTACCGGCCTCGTTGCCTTGACTTTGATGTCAGAAGGTTGTGGAAGCGAAATGGAGAGCGTTTGGTTTTAGGGTTCCGTCGCATTGTTTTGTCTTATTTCTGATGATGCAAAATGTACCTCACTATAATATATACGAGTTTAAAAATTAATAACCGACTTCAATCGCAAATATCTCCGATACTCTTCATTACATCTTGATCAAATTATAATAGGACCAGCACCTGGGATGTATATACAATTTTAAGCAATTAAAGAATTTCTCGAATCGATCCAGACGTGTTCGAACAATCGGGGCACATTCCGACGAACTGAGAACCTACTCCTTTAGAGTCGGTTAAAAAAGATACTATATGCCCGCTTATATTATTTGTTGCGTGTCTGCCTTCTAATTTAAATTTCTCTCCAAGGTACATTTGTATTTCTGGTTTTGGGTGCGATTGTGTTGTAAATGTTTCCGGCATCCACGACGTAAATAAATATAAAATCTTAATGTGGGGCTGTGAGTGTGACAACGTTTATGTTTAAGCCTGAATTTAATTACGCAACATTAATGCAAGGTTCGTGAGTAAAGAGGTAAAACAGTGAGAAAATCTTTTTTTTTTATGAACCATTTCAACGACTTGTGATGTGTACGTGACTATATTTTTTGTGTGTTTTACCTTAGAACTTTTTACTAGATGAACCGATTTTGCTGTTGCTTTTTTTTTTATTAGAAAGGTGGTGCTTCTCCTGTACTCCAATTTAAATTTGATCAAGATCTATCCAGTTGTTATAAAGGTATTCTCAATAATGCGTACTTAATTGCTTTGCTTGCGTTTAAATGTTCTTACCTCAAATGTTCTGGTACAGAACCTTTGCCGCGCATGCCTTACTCACACTCGGTGGATCTAAATTTAGATTCATGGCAGTCGTGCGTGCATAGAGAAAGACTTGGATTTAAAAGCTTTGTACTTCGAGTTTCTAACCAACGAAGCCTTTGTATGAAGTTAGCTTCGTAGGTGGTAAATACTAATGTCAGAATAGATTTATCGTGCTTCTTTTATACCTCAATATCCGGCAATACGAATAGTATTTTTTGTTTAAGAGGGTATATCGTATTTTATATATTATTATAGTAATATACGGTTTATACACGTAAAAAATGGACTTACTTTGTTGTCGACTAGTTTCGGAAAAAATTGTTGTCATTCATGAGGATGAGTCAGACGCGTGATACGCTGAGGCGAGTGGCTCGGGCATCGACGGCAAGCGCCGTCCGTACTCATCCTGAAGAAGGCTTCCGAATGTAATCGATCTAGACATCGACAACGCGTAAGTCACGCTAATTTAGTCAGACCGACAGACAGATAACGGGACAGCTGAAACTAAGTAAAAGCTTGTAAAAACTGGTGTACATTAGCTGTAAACCTGTCAAATCAGAAAAAGCAAAGCATGAGTTTTGATTAACCGTATGCATCCAATTTACAAAACCTAACGAACTGAAAACCAAATCGAATCGATGCAACTGAATCGTCACAATTTCAAAATGTCAACTACCTTTGGCTGAACAAATTGGCACCAGAATCGTTACGATTACAGTAAGGACATATTTTCATTTTGTATGATTTATGACGTAAATGTAATAGATTAATTTATATTAATAACTGCGTGCATGAGGCACGAAGGCAGTGTTCTTCGTGCCGATAATTAATTGTAGTACTACGAAATTAAATATTGTTTACTTAATGCCAATGCAATGGAATCACTGCTTCTCGTTACATCTAAAGCTTTCTCCACTGACACAGCCGGCACCGGCGCAGCCGGGATTTCGGCACAAATTTGCAAGATCGACTCCATCATCGATCGCATCATCACATAACACCATGAGAGTTACTTTTTCTATTTATTAGCGCAACTGCATCTTTGATTCTTGGTAAGTGCACAATTTTTTTGTGGTACACTACACAAAAGGATTGATAATGGTCTCATGCTACCGATAGCTATCGTAGAGCTTACGAGTAATATTGTAATCATATTACTCGCAAGCTCTACGATAGCTATATGTTCAGTTTTTTTTTCACCAAATCCACAGCTCTTAATTAATATAGTTTATAATTTACGATATCTTCTACAGCCAAAAACCATTTTTTTTACATTATATATCTAAAATATTATAGATACAGTCAAGTATCTGAGTGTGTGTATATCTGTGTATGTTTTGTGTGTGGGTGTGTGTGTGTATGTGTGATTGTGTTTGTATAGGTATGAATGGTGAATGCCAAGCTATCTATGCAAGTATTTACAAAATATTAAAAACTTCTTGTTTAAATTTTCCCTTATTTAGATGCAATATATCTAATGAATTGTGCGCAATAATTGATTGCAGTCAATTAGACCATTGCAGATGCCATTTAAAAAGCACATACAGAAAGTGTTGATTACTTCCCACCACGGTGAAATATAAACGCTGTTGTAAACGTAACACAGTGCTCGTAGTACCACGATAAAAGTCTGATATATCTACTGTCCTTACTGCTAGCTACACTGTGATAAAAGCAAACTTCGTTGTTTGCCAGATAAAACGGGTGTGACAATATTTCCTACTCGTATCTCAGGTATTTTACGGTGTTACAAGTCAGTAGAGTAGTGTTGTGACGTGCCTGCAGCATATTAAAAACATCGAGTATTATAGGGTTGGTTGCACGAACGTCAGAAAAGATTTACCGTCTGTATTTATCGTATGTTGCTTCTTCTTTTACTGTCCATCCAAAATGTGTCTGGATGAGGTTGCTTTAAGCGATAAGACCTCTCATGTTGGCATTGTTTTCTATTTGTTGGTATACAATAAAGCGTTTTGTATTCTATTTTACTAAACATATCGAGCCCAAAGCATTTCATTTGCACGTCGCTTTTCTTATTTTCTTTCGGCTTGTTGCAAATAATTACAAATATTTACTTGATTAATATATGCACATGTATAAATTAAATAAGAAATACACTAAGTCACTTTGACTGTAAAAAGGTAAGTGTATATCAGACCGCAATATGTGCCTTAAAGGTGTTTAATCCAATGCAATTTGAAAATAACTCGCGTTGCATTAAATTAGATGTTTTATTAAATTTATAGTGGATTTTTTTATCTATATCCCAATAATTGTAACCCGGCAACATGTAGGTCTATTCTGGTCGTCAAACTACGATTATTCGAATTGATGCGATCGATTCGACAGTCGATCAGTTGAAAGTTCAGTCCATTCGAAGGTTAAAAAGAAAAGAAAATCGTTCGATTTCGACGTCTATGTAAAGATAATTGATGCCCGGACGTCACTAGATCTCGGTCGACAGAAATGGCCACTAACAAACGATGCGGCACGGGCGGCTGTCGCAATTTACGCCTCGTTCGTGCCCTTTTGTGCAGTGCAAAATATGGTTGTACATTTATACCATCCACCAGGATAAACCACGTGAAAAATAAAAGCTCGACTGAGTTTATATTATTTGAATTTTTGCGTCACCGACATACCTTCTTCACCAATGAGGATGGAAGTTTTATAGTCTCCGCAAACCTCCCGAGAATCTAACGTTAAAAACTTTTGCGTTCCACATTTTGGGATAACATGACGTAAAAGAGAATATTTTCCATCGACGGAATACTTAAGCAATCAGCTCGGTTGTTTGGAGGACAAACAGGACGATGTAACATTGGCAACGTACCAAAAACCTACCAGACTAAGTTATTAGACAGTAAAGTGTCATCGGACGGATACTTGGCAACATTAGTTACGGACAACTTTGCGTTCATAGGTACACTATTCATGCAAGGGTTGTCGTACAAAAGTTCAAAATTAAAAGCGCATTCTATTGTGAGCTTTACAATGGCGGCAATTTTTAATTTAGAAATTCGAGTATTCCATTCGAGACACGCGTACGACAAAATTAATTAGTTCCATCAATCACTACTTCAATGCTGTCATTTTTACGCCGGCCCACTGGTTTTGAAAAAGTAAACTATCACAAAAAAATGTAACGTGATTCGACCATTGTGTTTGCAACCCTTTTTATTTTTAAAAACTTAGTTGTGACGGTTTAAGGCGTGCTAGTGTTGGGGCGGAGATGTATGGGACAATATTTTGAATGTGTCGGGATGTGATAAGTTGAGATTTATTCGGTTGAATGTGCAAGGGTCATTGACTCGGACAGTTTAATTTACGAGTTTCGAATAATGCTGTACATTTGCCATGGCTCCATCTATGGAACCTTGTTGTAGATACGATTGGAATGAGCCTATTTTATTGAGGATTGCATTGCTGTGGGATACAAAGAAAAATAGTATCGATAAACATTAACATAAACGCTTTCAAACTCACAGCTCCACACTAAGTTCTATGACTTGTGCCGTGGGTGCCGGAAACATTCACACCACATACACAACCACAACCAGAAACACAAGTGTTCCTTGGGAAGAAAACTTGTGTTCCCGCCAAGAATCGTGCCCGATACCATAGTAGAAATTTGTTTTTACTATCCCGATACCACTGCTAAGAAGGCGAACGCACACCCAACTAAACCAACAGGCATTCCAATGTATAAAAAAAATCAGAAAACTCGACTACTTAAAAAGATACTTTTTTCTTTTAACTTTTTTGTAAATAAGACCTATTATGCAATTTTATAAGAACTTTATCACAGTTCTGTTATACGAGTAAGTATGGAACATTTAAGTGAGAATACTTGATAACCAACTTAAAATAATAAGAATTAATTAATTATTTTTAAGAACCCATGTACATTATGGAAGCAATAAAGAATTGAGTATTGAGTATTGAAATCGTAATAGATCCTAAATGGTCACTTAAAATGAAAAATGGGATAAGAAATATAATTATGATTTTGAAATATATATTCAATGATGCCCCACTCAACACAGTTTTTCGACTATATTTTTATTATTCTACTAATCCTACTAATATTATAAATCCGAAAGTTTGTTTGTAAGTGTGTAAGTATGTTTGTTCCCTCTTCACGCTTTAACGGCTGAACGGATTTGAATGAAATTTGGAATGTACATAGATTATACCTAGGATTAACACATAGGCTACTTTTTAACTTGATAAAAGCGGGCGAAGCCGCGGGGCACGGCTAGTTTTACATATGATGGCGTCACTTGGGCCACGCGCCATACTTCATAGTCTATCCATGGCAATGTGTTTACAAATACGTATAAATTTGTGAAGAAGCTTAGAAACTCGGAATAAATAGTTGATCCTCTAAATTTCTTCACAGATTTACAGATGAGTTTTCTTGATCCGATTTAAAACTTAAAGGAGAAGTTATATTCGTTTTATGTTGAGAGAAGAGAGCTAGCTCACTCGAATTTTATTTTAAACAACTTAAAAAGCTTTCGAAGATGACAAATTGCTGATGTTTAATTCATGAAATTGTAAAGTTCCTTTCACACTAACCGATATTATTATTTATTTGGACCCTTCAAAATTTTCACCTTTCCATTGACAAAAAGAAGCGTGGCGATACAGACACACATTCATCATTGAGTCGGAATGATTTACATATGTATTGTGAAATGTTGAATATGACAGCAATCTATCATGCGGTGACAATGTGCACGCGCCCTCTCTCACTGTTTCATTAAAATATTCGTTGAATTTAATTAAATAAGGGGAATATTTACTGACTTTTGATGAGTCCGCTGACTTGTTGATTATTTTGAGTTATTGCAAAATCTAGAATCAATTATTATTACAAATTCACTTAAAAAACTTTAAAAAAAGTAGAGGACAGATTTATATGGCCGCCTCTTGGGTTAGTGAGTTGCCTGTTGGCTCAGTTGGGTTCGCGTTCGCCTTCTAAGCAGGGGTATCGGGTTCGATTCCCGGCGGAAACACAAATTATCTCTTCAAGAAAAAATATGTATCTGGTTCTGTTTGAGGTAGTGTGTGTGTGTGTGTGTGTGTATATGTGTAATATTTATGTTTCCGTCAACCACGACACAAGTCATCGAATTTAGTGTGAATCTGTGAGTGTGAAAGCTTTTTTTAAAATTTATGTCTAAAATCATCATCATCATCATCAGCCTGTATCGACCCACTGCAGGGTATAAGCCTCTTCACCCTTGTGCCACTCTCCTCTGTTTTGCGTTGATCGCATCCAGGTCTTTCCTGCGGTCATCACTATATCGTCGACCCATCGAGCAGCTGGTTTGCCAACGGCTCGCTTATAATTAAAAGTATGAGGTCCATCGTAAACTGGTATTTAAAGATCCATAAAGGTGCACACCCATAGTAAAGCAGTGTTCCTTTTTATGGTGCAATTTAGTGTTATTGCGTACGTGCAGAGATGTGGCCTTATAAAATTGGGAAGTTATTTTGTCCCGAATATTTAGATGACGCATACATATTTCACGATAGTAGTTAACATTGGGACATCACTATTTTATTTTATATTTAGTATTTTATTGTGAAATTATTACATATACAGACACCGTCGGAGATCGGCAAGTCTCTGTCCTTTGCGTCGGAGGTTCTGGGTTCAATTCCGGGCAAAAACACAATTTTCCTGCCCAAGGGAGATGGGAGATTTATGCTTCTGGTTTTGGGTGTGATTGTGTGTGAGATATATAAATGTTTCCGGCACCCATCATACAAATCTTTGAACTTAATGTGGGGCTGTAAGTGAGAATGCGTTCTAGTTTCTACTTCTAGTTCATATTCTATTTAAAAAGTAGGTACGCGTAGGTACGCATTTACACAATACAACTTTAGAAACTTACTCTTAGAGTGGGGCTGTGTGTATGAATTTATGGATTTGATAGATAAATAGATGAATTCTTTATTTGCACTCCATAAGAGAGCACTTAGAAAGAAATCTCAAATATAAAATAGGAACACAAATGGGCAGTCTTATCGTTCAAAGCGATTTCTTCCAGACATGTGTTTATTGGTGAGTTTAATCAAACATAAACGCTTGTACGCCCACAGCCCCACACTTAGATCGATGAATAACTCGTGGGGTGCCGGAAACATTCACATCACACACACAATCACAACCAGATTTTGTTAACACGTATTGTTTAATACACGTTAGCAAAATCTATTATTATTAACATACTGAAGTATGCTATTCAAGAACAGTTACCACACTAACAGTAATTCAAATAAATGTCATAAACAGAGCTGCCGCAAGTCCCTTTCAATTCAAATTACAGAAACTACTCCCAAGCGCAATCAAAATAGCATAACTACGCCATAAACCAAAATTTTATTACTTGTTTCCACAATACTACAACAGCTAAACATAAACATCGGCAAGCCTACAAACGTTACTATGTTCGTTGCATAAAATCATTTCGAATTTGGAATAACAATGAAGTGCGCGCATCTTATTTGAATAATGAAAAAACCTAATTTGCATTGTGACGTTTGTTGTGTGAGTTTTGACTTTGAGTGACATGTAAAAATGTGTCAATGTGAAAAATGGGATTTCATTGTTTGATATTTTTTCGAAAATAACATGCAACTTTTGATTGAAATAATAAAGGGAACACAACTTTTTAACCGACTTCAAAAAAAGGAGGATGTTTTAATTCAACTGTATGTCGTCTTTTTATGTGTGTTTCCTCATAAGTTTTTTCTAATAGGTGAACCGATTTTATTGATTCTTTTTTTATCTTCTCATGTGGTCCCATTTAAATTTAATCAAGATCAGTTTTTGAGTTATTCTCTATAATGCATATTAAATTTATTTAATCTGATCAAGGGTTCCGAAGATAAACATAAACATATATAAACTCTTGCACATTCACAGCCCCACACCAAATTCGATGACTTGTGTCGATGATGGGTGCCGAAAACATTCATATCACACACACAATCACAACCAGAAACAAATTTTCCTTGGGGAGAAAACTTGTATTCCCGCCGGGAATCGAACCCGATACCCTCTGCTTGAACTTTGGTGAACGCCACCCAACTAAGCCAATGAGCAGTTCGACAAAACTGTGAAGGTTTAAAAGGTTTGCTTACGCTTAAATTATAATGCTTTTGTTGACGATGCTCCTAATGCTTAGGGTTAAAGATTTAATTATACCACAGATTAAAAAGAACTATAAGTGCCATATTGTTATTTATGTATGTTAAACAAATCAAATTCGATAATAAATTAAGCCATTTCTAAAATTAATTGTTAACACTCAAAAGAATAACGTTTTATTTAAACAAAGGTTACATTTTCAATAGAATCTTAACCTTTGTTTAGATTGTGGGAAAAAATAACCCTAAATTACTATTTCTATTTAATTATTTAGTACAATTAATGCATATTAGGAAGTAGTGCGCAAATTTGAGTTTGCATTTACCGGATTAATTTCTTAGGTTAAACTGAGCAAGGTATAAAATAAAAACTTGCCAAATGCGATTCGGACTCGTGCACGAAGGGTGCCGTACCATTATCTATAAAAACGGCAAAACAATCATGTCTGTTGCCCCCTTTAAACATTTGTTTTATATTAATTTAATGATTTATTTCTAAAGTGAATATATAACTTAATATTCAGTGATAATTTCAAACGTCTACCTGTTGCAGTTATTGAGTAAAAAAATCACGTTGTTGTATGGGAGCCCCCTTAAATATTTATTTTATTATGTCTTTTAATATTTGTTGTACGGCAACAGACCCCCTATTATTTATCTCTGTTGCAAACGGTTTCAATACGAAATAAACAAAACTCCTTAGAAATAAGGTTCATTTTCGCTTAATTCAAATAGAAACCGCGTGCAACAAAGATACGTAATAGGGGGCAGAAATACATCATCTGTGAAAAAGTCAACTGTCTACCTATCACGGTTCATGAGACACAGCCTGGTGACAGACGGACAGACAGGAGGATGGACGGCGGAGTCTTAGTAATAGGGTCCCGTTTTACCCTTTGGGTACGGAACCATAATAAAAAAAAAATTGAATACCCCCGACGCCGCTCTATATGGAAAACGGCTGCACCGACTTCCACACAAACATAGCTAAGAAAGTAAGAATATCATAGATTAAGTCGACTTTAAAACTAAAAACTACTTTCAAAATTGGTTCAGTCATTTGTTAGCTACGATATCATCAACGACACACAGATACACCCGTTGAACTACTTGAACTGTAACACCCCCTATTTACGTCGTTAAAAATGATAAAAAAACAACTGTCACATAAAAAAACAACTTGAAGATGAACTTCAACCACATTGTCTAAAATGATTGTGATGTTTTAAAAGCAATAATGATAAAATATATTACTGCTTTTTTTTGTTTTTATCCATATCACAAAAGGAATGAATCCAATTTTGTATTTCATTACATCACTTTGTTTTCTACCTAGAACTTTTTTCTCAATAACGGCATAGTAGAAATATATTTCTACTATGATAACGGTTACAAGTATAGAATGTACTACTTTGGTCTTGTTGAAAGTGTGCAATATACATTAAATAATAAAATATACAAATCAATACTAATACCTATACAAATCTATCCTACTAATATTATAAATCCGAAAGTTTGTGTGTAAGTGTGTAAGTATGTTTGTTCCCTCTTCACGCTTTAACGGCTGACCGGATTTGGATGAAATTTGGTATGTACATAGATTATACCTAGGATTAACACATAGGCTACTTTTAAACTTGATAATAGCGGGCGAAGCCGCGGGGCACGGCTAGTACTTATATATAATAAAGAGGTAAGGTATGAGTTTGTGAGGTTGTAGAAGGTAATCTCTGGATCTACTGAACCGATTATGAAAATTATTTTACCAATAGATTGCCACGTTATTTTTGAGTGTCATAGGCTATGTTTTTTTACCAGGGCGACGCCGGGCAGATTAGCTAGTAATGGCTAGTATATATATTTAGGTTATCCTTTGGTTTCGCGACATAGTATCTTACGGCGTGGTTTATCATAATCAAAGGTACAAACTAACTATGTAATAAAAAAAATATGATTAGAGATTCTTACATCATTTAAATTATGATCTGTAGTATAACGATTCTGCGAAAATCAGACTAAAAAATCTCGCAATAAACAAAGGCATCAAAACAAAGTCCGACAGATATAATTAATTATGAAAACGCGCGTTATATTTTACTATGTGAAATAAGTAGAAACTAAATAGATACAAACCGTCTGCGAGTCCAAAGGTTGCTGAAGCTACGAGAAACAGGAACCATTCTTTTCAATCTATAAAGTCTGAAAGCAATTTGTAGGCATACTGAGTTAATTATAAGTTTGGAACAATTATTGATTATACAGTCTTCGAAGAATAACCAATTATTGAAAATGTAAAAGTTTTGGGAACGCCCTTAGAATATTTTAATTAAACTTAGATGAGCAAAAATAAAAGACATTCAACATTGTTTTAGGCTTGTATATCCTGTTCCGTTGACTGTCGGTCTGTTATCAAATTTTGCAAGCTAAATTAGACCCACTTCCCAATTAAGTGATTCCGATTTGGTGTACAAAGTTGGTATACTTATGTATCTTCGATGATAATACAATGATATGTTACCATGAAGCTGGTGTGATGATGGATATATATACGGAATACGGATACGGAAGAATATATAGGATCCTCTAAACTAAAGAAGATAAACCCATCTAGTTCAGGCTCGTTTGATTCATCTTGACAAGTTCTCTGGTTATATTTTTTTTAGTCCTTTTTTATTTACAACTGGTAAAATCTTGATTAAAAAAAAACTGTTTTAAAGTATTGTATTTGTTAATTAATCGTCTTTACAATTTAGACATGTTACGAATAATTGTTTAGGTAAAAAAAAATAGGAGATTTTAGATAAAGGGTTTATGCGACTTCAAGATTTAGACACATGAGTATTTTCTGAGTCTTGCATACCAAGTACGTCGTACAAGTGCGGAATTAGACGATAGATTAGCCATCTACTATGTAAGACGTTCTATAATGATCATCTGGATTATTCTTCACGTTACTAATCGATAATATTGATATAATCTTGATACATTCATAATATCATGATCTAAATAAAGATTCCGGAGAACTACCTCTTTCTACACTAGTTAAAAGATGTTTTTAGCATACCAATCAAGATTAGTAATTGAGGTCTCTTAAAGTCTCCAATATTACAAATAAATACCGAAATAATGGAACATATAGATGTACAATATTGAAAGAGACTGAATCCCACGACATGTGATTAAATCCTAGTGTGAAATTTAGGGCTCACTAGAAGTATCATTATATGTAATGTAATGTTAGTTGTGTTTTAAATATTTAAGTGTCAGTAAAATTAATGTATTATTGTTAAATAAATATACAGAGCACAGAAAAATTCTTCGGTACACATAATCTACGCTTAAAAACATTATGTAGGCGTTATGATCTAATCTTTTTTAATTCACCGCAACCCCAAACAACGAAACCTAACAATAAATTCATCGGCTTGACCAATATGCCAAAAAAAACAAAGCTCTTTTACATTTGCAAAGGCACGTATCCAGTTATACACAAAAGGGGGCCATTGATAGTCCAGTAGGAAAAAATATTTGCTCTGTTTTCTCGATTGTCAATAACGTAATGTTATTATGCCCATAGTTTTATTAAAGATAAAGCTCTTATTGTTAGATGGTTTAGTTGGAATACAAAGGCAGAGATTTCCCAATTTTTTTGACGTGATAACGTCTTATAAGTCGATGAACACCGGCTGCACGCACGAATAAGTGTCACGTTCCGCCTGAGCCTGACTGACTTTACAGACAACCATTTTTTTTTTAACCGCTATCTCACCTGATGGTAAGTGACGATGCGGCCGAAGATGAAGCATGCGTACCTAGAAGATTCGCTCTAGACTTGAAGACTCTCAAATTATACTGTTCGGGGAACAAGGATGCGGGCTGTGAGTTCCACTCCTTCGCTGTACGGACAATAAATGTTGAAGCAAAACGCTTCGAGCGGATATGAGGTATCTCAACCATATATGGATGACGTTGGTTTGTTCGTCTTGTGGTCCGATTATAGAAAGGGCAAGGGGGAATCAACTGGTGTAATTCGAGCCTTTTTGCCTTTCTTTATTATGTCTTTAAGAATACTGTTGATATTTTAAACCCCCGACGAAAAAGAGGGGAGTTAAAGTTAGTTGTGTGTCGTGTGTATCTATGTAGATGTCTTTTTGTGCCATCGTACTCAAACGGTTGAATTACTTGCGATTTTGATTTAGTTTTTTTTGTTTGAAAGGTGACTTAATCGAGAGTTCTTGCTATGTTTGGTGAAAATCGGTGCTGCCATTTTCTAGAAAGATAATCGAGGGTATTTAAAAAAAATGCCACATGTAACTTTTGTGTGTATGTAACATAATATACAAGAAATTATTACTATCTTTAAAAACTATATGGGGATACCAAGATTTGATGTGCTAGTGAAAAATATATTTATTTAAGTACTTATTGGTACGTAAATAAATATGTATATTTTTCACTGTGTCTGGTGTTTATCAGTTTTGCTTCGAACTGATTGATTTTTGCATAATTTATTACATTTGTGCTTCCATATTCAAAATGCAAGCGCTGCATGTATTGAATATATTAACCATGCTCAATTCGTTTTGCATATATTATATCGTACTATTGTACATGCTGTAATAATTCAGATTCATTTAAAATACCGACACTGAATATATCGAAATGGTTCTGTGACGGACGAATGATGAAGCAATTATTTGGTTTCGATTTTATTTATCAACTTAGTCTTACTTAGTTATTGTAATTTTCTTCTCAACTCCCGTCAGACAATAGTTCAAAAAACATGAATTTTCCTACGAGAAATTCTTTTTTAAATTTTTACCTTTATGTAAAGAGAACGATCAAATAGGTTAGTACCTATAATTATATTCCGCCATTATAAAATTTATTTTAAGGTACTTATTTTCACGAAGATAATAAATTTAAATTGTATATTAATTTTACGCACTAAGGGCACTGGACATAATATTATTGTGACAGTAATTATTATGTTTTGAGATGTTATATACCTATTCCTATTTTGAGAAACATTTATCCACAGTTTTTTTTTATTTAAAATGTGAAAACTTTTGACCACCGTCTCACCCGATAATCACATAGTAAACAGTTTTCTGATCTGTTCTATCTGAAATATAGGTAAAAAATTATCTTTGTGTTACATATCCTTGGGTACATAGTTGTTAGATAATAAATCTTACGACGATGTATGAAGTCAGGGAGATTTTAAATACCTTCTTAAGTAGTTTATTCAAATTTTCACAAGTTGAAGAAAAAGAAAATCTTAGCTTGGGTAGACATATTTTATAGATTATCAAAATCAAAATAATTTATTCACATGTGCCCCAAAGAGGCATTCATGAAAGTTAATGACTCTACTGCCAGATTCGCAAAATTACAGCCATCTCGATAAGAACGATTATAACTATTATAACACATTTGTTCAAGTGATTTATCGGCCCGTTTACCAAATCCCATCAAAAGCGACATGCAGAAAGTAAAAAATAAATGTTCCGTAAAAATTGTACATTGTCATAAATAAAATGACAATGTCAACAATGCGCCACTCCAGATAACAATAACTTGACGTTCGGAAACCCTTTTGTTGATAAAAAAAGTGAGAGAAGAAATCCATAAGCTAAGGGTTCTGTACAAATCTAGTTTTATTCGTTTCAAATTGAGTTATCTAAATATTTAACACGTTGGCGGGGTTTGAAGATGTAGGTAGGTTTCAGTGAAATTGCAGGGCTTAAAGAGATTTAACATCTAATATCTCAGGGTGACGAACGAGGAGTTTTACCGAACAGGATTTTGACATAAGTTCAAAGCTTTGGGTGGCACTAACTGTCATAGGTAAGCGTAACGCTAACCATCAGCCGAGCGACTAGCTCGTTTCTTCACTCAAAAACCATAATATTTTTTTTTACTTTGTGGCTTGAATTTCTGGAGATACAGTCCTTTATTCCAGGTTGGTAGTGTAAAATAAACAATTTCCTCTTTAAAAAAACTAGTCTCTGGACAAACCACCGCGATAAGTTCCCCAATTTTAATGTTAAAACTATCGTGAGTATTTGACTACAAAGTAAGTCAAAATTTTCGTGTTTTAAGCCGAATATAACATAACATTAAGTTCCCCAATGGCCTCTCTGCACATAATGTAAGTATTTTGTAAGTTGTCCCATAAATTCATTATTAATTTGTTCACTAACCGGCTGGGACGAACAGCGGTTTTTGTCGGATTTTTCGACTAGTTTCGGACATGTGAGAAGCGGAAGATAAATTGGCTAAATAGGTACAAGTACTTACGGGTATGGAGACACTACACAGACGCGCACAGGTAGATTAATGTAATGACACTTCGTATAGTTACGTTGTACGCAAACATTGTAGGTACTACATTTTGTACTAGGTCGGAAAGGCATCAAAAATACCAAAAAGTTGCTGTTTTTAGGGATGCGGAACCCTAAAAATGTTACACAAAGTTTGAAATGTCATAAATTTGCTACAAATCCGGCCCTTCCGTATTGAAAACGATTAGAGAATTTTAGTTTATATAACATTTTAAAGAAATGGTGCGTAACGTGAACCTACAATACGGATCAAAAGCTTTGGTTGCAGCTGTAGCCGTTCCACGAGAGTAGTATATGTGTCTTGACTAAAGTGCAATTTGTTGCAAGTCCTGTATCAAAATGTGTTTAGTATCACCATTTTCTACCAAACAGTATATAAGTTAGTATATACCTACTTATTACCTACTACGTAAACGTACGAGGTTTCACCACTTTTTCGTAGAGTTGACAACTACATAATAAATATAAAAATAAAAGGTAACTCGACCGCGTGGTCGAAATGATCGCGGTCGAGATTGCCATGCCAACTCAATTTAAACGTTAACTATGTGAAAATGATATTTTTTTGGTCTTATTATCTGAATTAAATGTTTACTTTGACTATGAACATACAAAAGGTGATACATACATAAAGCCCCAAAGGCTCAGAATACAGAAAGAACCAAAGGTTAGTTATTAAGTTATTTGAAGGCACACATTCGATGGTTACAAAACAGGCTGCTCTGCACCCGCGCCCACCAAATGCGTATCGTGTGTGGCTACTATTAGGTACAATAATATTTATATAATAAAGCAGCTCAGGCATCCAGAAAAAAATATCGCGGATGTCCTGACCTGCCCGACTAAATAACAAGCGAAGCTGATCAAATTAAATTCCACGAACATCCTGTAAAACCAGAAAATAGACGAATATTGCCCTCACAATATTAATAGAACATAACACGTCACAGTTCCTGACCACCGACAATTGGCATCCGACACGCGCCTTGTTATTAAATTATAAAGAAAATAAACCGGTAAACTTACTTTATCACGCCAGAACTGAAAAGGCATAACTCTTTGACTACGTTTTGAGTTACGACGTTTTAGTTCTGGATATAACTGAACCGCTCGGAAGCAAGTCTTGTGACTCGCGTGCCATTTAGTTGCCAAGTTTTCGAAAAAAATACCCGACTTATTTTAGCGCAAAGTTTAATCTAAATATATATAACTCAAAGGTGACTGACTGGCTGACTGACTGACATAGTGATCTATCAACGCACAGCCCAAACCACTGGACGGATCGGGCTGAAATTTGGCATGCAGGTAGATGTTATGACGTAGGCATCCGCTAAGAAAGGATTTTGATCAATTCTACCCCCAAGGGGATAAAATAGGGGATGAATGTTTGTATGAAACTTTGTCAATTTTAAACCGATCGGGCTGAGACTTTGCATGCATAAAGCTACTATGACGTAGGCATTCCCTAAGAAAGGATTTTGAGATGCAGGCTATATAAGATTAGTAACTTTTCAGTTTAAAATATACGAATTTCTGTATGCTAGCGCCATCTACATTGAGTTATTTTGGAGAGAACTTTGAATTAACCATTTTTGTGCATAGTGCATAGATAATATATCAAGCGGATTATATTTGACGACTAGCTTTTGCCCGCGGCTTCGCTGAGTCAGCCACCTTTGAGTTATACTAATGACATCCCGTTCGAATTTAAACGATTTCAGTTTCCCCTAAAAGTCTGCTTTGCCATGACAATAAACAAGTCTCAGAGGCAAACTCTCAAATTTACGGGTATTGACTTGAGAGAACATTGCTTCTCTCATGGACAGTTTTATCATAGAAGAAAATATATATAACTCAAGGTGACTGACTGACTGACATAGTGATCTATCAACGCACAGCCCAAACCACTGGACGGATGGCTGAAATTTGGCATGCAGGTAGATGTTATGACGTAGGCATCCGCTAAGAAAGGATTTTGATCAATTCTACCCCCAAGGGGATAAAATAGGGGATGAATGTTTGTATGAAACTTTCTTCTAAATATATATAACTCAAAGGTGACTGACTGGCTGACTGACTGACATAGTGATCTATCAACGCACAGCCCAAACCACTGGACGGATCGGGCTGAAATTTGGCATGCAGGTAGATGTTATGACGTAGGCATCCGCTAAGAAAGGATTTTGATCAATTCTACCCCCAAGGGGATAAAATAGGGGATGAATGTTTGTATGAAACTTTGTCAATTTTAAACCGATCGGGCTGAGACTTTGCATGCATAAAGCTACTATGACGGAGGCATTCCCTAAGAAAGGATTTTGAGATGCAGGCTATATAAGATTAGTAAATTTTCAGTTTAAAATATACGAATTTCTGTATGCTAGCGCCATCTACATTGAGTTATTTTGGAGAGAACTTTGAATTAACCATTTTTGTGCATAGTGCATAGATAATATATCTAGCGGATTATATTTGACGACTAGCTTTTGCCCGCGGCTTCGCTGAGTCAGCCACCTTTGAGTTATATAACAAATCGAATCCCATTAATACCTAATGACATCCCGTTCGAATTTAAACGATTTCAGTTTCCCCTAAAAGTCTGCTTTGCCATGACAATAAACAAGTCTCAGAGGCAAACTCTCAAATTTGAGGGTATTGACTTGAGAGAACATTGCTTCTCTCATGGACAGTTTTATCATAGAAGAAAATATATATAACTCAAAGGTGACTAACTGACTGACTGACTGACATAGTGATCTATCAACGCACAGCCCAAACCACTGGACGGATGGCTGAAATTTGGCATGCAGGTAGATGTTATGACGTAGGCATCCGCTAAGAAAGGATTTTGATCAATTCTACCCCCAAGAGGATAAAATAGGGGATGAATGTTTGTATGAAACTTTGTCAATTTTGAACCGATCGGGCTGAGACTTTGCATGCATAAAGCTACTATGACGTAGGCATTCCCTAAGAAAGGATTTTGAGATGCAGGCTATATAAGATTAGTAACTTTTCAGTTTAAAATATACGAATTTCTGTATGCTAGCGCCATCTACATTGAGTTATTTTGGAGAGAACTTTGAATTAACCATTTTTGTGCATAGTGCATAGATAATATATCAAGCGGATTATATTTGACGACTAGCTTTTGCCCGCGGCTTCGCTGAGTCAGCCACCTTTGAGTTATATAACAAATCGAATCCCATTAATGCCTAATGATATCCCGTTTGAATTTAAACCATTTCAGTTTCCCCTAAAAGTCTGCTTTGCCATGACAATAAACAAGTCTCAGGGGGCAAACTCTCAAATTTGCGGGTATTGACTTGAGAGAACATTGCTTCTCTCATGGACAGTTTTATCATAGTAGAAATATATAAGTAAAGTTGTCTTCATAGAGTGGTACCAAACGCGGCTTGTATGTGTGCACGGCCGTACGCACGTGCCTCAGCACGCACACTATGATAACTTACAGGCCGGCGAAGCCAACACGAGCCACGGGCCGCGCTGCGCAGACAGACATCGCGTGCCGCGCAAAGCGTTTCCCTCAAATTATGTCTACATCAAACAATCGGACCTATTTTTGTGTTACTCTACGTGTTTATTCAATTTAATAGCTATGTAGGTTTTTGAAGTGAAAACTTCTTTAGGCGCGTTGAGCACTTTTTAGGTGAACAAAAATCATGGGACTCGCGTTATCGTCACCGACGGCCAATATTTGTTGAGCTCTACGCGCGATACATATTGCTCATGATTGGGGTTCAACTTATAAGGTTTATTTATGTATGATGTGTATATATATACATTATATATAGTTTTCACTTCTATCGGCAGTCCCCAAAGACTGCGCCGCATATTTTTTTGTAATTTAAGTAAAAGATTGATCTTTTACCGTGTCGTAGACAAGTACATGCTGCGAACATTGATTTATTGAAGCCTACTTAGCTATGATGGTTTTCCTTTTAACTTCATTATGTATACTACTACCGTTTCTTTCTTTTTACATATGCAAAAAAAAAATGATTTTCAAGGTTTTGATTTGACTCTGTTGACGTGGCTAATATGTATATTCATGCCAAATTACAGCTTCCATGCAAATGAAATCGTATCTATTTTACCACCACATTTTATACTATTTTATTGTATTTTATTGTACTATTTTAGTTTTAGCGCCTAATGACAGATTAGTTAAGAATATTGTGTACAAAGAAGTTTTGTAGGCCCTAATTTTTTACACACGCTAAACAAAAGTAAAGCCGCAAAAACTATACCTAATCTAAATATATATAACTCAAAGGTGACTGACTGGCTGACTGACTGACATAGTGATCTATCAACGCACAGCCCAAACCACTGGACGGATCGGGCTGAAATTTGGCATGCAGGTAGATGTTATGACGTAGGCATCCGCTAAGAAAGGATTTTGATCAATTCTACCCCCAAGGGGATAAAATAGGGGATGAATGTTTGTATGAAACTTTGTCAATTTTAAACCGATCGGGCTGAGACTTTGCATGCATAAAGCTACTATGACGTAGGCATTCCCTAAGAAAGGATTTTGAGATGCAGGCTATATAAGATTAGTAACTTTTCAGTTTAAAATATACGAATTTCTGTATGCTAGCGCCATCTACATTGAGTTATTTTGGAGAGAACTTTGAATTAACCATTTTTGTGCATAGTGCATAGATAATATATCAAGCGGATTATATTTGACGACTAGCTTTTGCCCGCGGCTTCGCTGAGTCAGCCACCTTTGAGTTATACTAATGACATCCCGTTCGAATTTAAACGATTTCAGTTTCCCCTAAAAGTCTGCTTTGCCATGACAATAAACAAGTCTCAGAGGCAAACTCTCAAATTTACGGGTATTGACTTGAGAGAACATTGCTTCTCTCATGGACAGTTTTATCATAGAAGAAAATATATATAACTCAAGGTGACTGACTGACTGACATAGTGATCTATCAACGCACAGCCCAAACCACTGGACGGATGGCTGAAATTTGGCATGCAGGTAGATGTTATGACGTAGGCATCCGCTAAGAAAGGATTTTGATCAATTCTACCCCCAAGGGGATAAAATAGGGGATGAATGTTTGTATGAAACTTTCTAAATATATATAACTCAAAGGTGACTGACTGGCTGACTGACTGACATAGTGATCTATCAACGCACAGCCCAAACCACTGGACGGATCGGGCTGAAATTTGGCATGCAGGTAGATGTTATGACGTAGGCATCCGCTAAGAAAGGATTTTGATCAATTCTACCCCCAAGGGGATAAAATAGGGGATGAATGTTTGTATGAAACTTTGTCAATTTTAAACCGATCGGGCTGAGACTTTGCATGCATAAAGCTACTATGACGGAGGCATTCCCTAAGAAAGGATTTTGAGATGCAGGCTATATAAGATTAGTAAATTTTCAGTTTAAAATATACGAATTTCTGTATGCTAGCGCCATCTACATTGAGTTATTTTGGAGAGAACTTTGAATTAACCATTTTTGTGCATAGTGCATAGATAATATATCTAGCGGATTATATTTGACGACTAGCTTTTGCCCGCGGCTTCGCTGAGTCAGCCACCTTTGAGTTATATAACAAATCGAATCCCATTAATACC
Source organism: Lomographa bimaculata (assembly GCA_948107665.1). NCBI lineage: Eukaryota > Metazoa > Arthropoda > Insecta > Lepidoptera > Geometridae > Lomographa > Lomographa bimaculata. Next base: position 8,120,462 of record OX403600.1, on the reverse strand, counting down.
TAATGACATCCCGTTCGAATTTAAACGATTTCAGTTTCCCCTAAAAGTCTGCTTTGCCATGACAATAAACAAGTCTCAGAGGCAAACTCTCAAATTTGAGGGTATTGACTTGAGAGAACATTGCTTCTCTCATGGACAGTTTTATCATAGAAGAAAATATATATAACTCAAAGGTGACTAACTGACTGACTGACTGACATAGTGATCTATCAACGCACAGCCCAAACCACTGGACGGATGGCTGAAATTTGGCATGCAGGTAGATGTTATGACGTAGGCATCCGCTAAGAAAGGATTTTGATCAATTCTACCCCCAAGAGGATAAAATAGGGGATGAATGTTTGTATGAAACTTTGTCAATTTTGAACCGATCGGGCTGAGACTTTGCATGCATAAAGCTACTATGACGTAGGCATTCCCTAAGAAAGGATTTTGAGATGCAGGCTATATAAGATTAGTAACTTTTCAGTTTAAAATATACGAATTTCTGTATGCTAGCGCCATCTACATTGAGTTATTTTGGAGAGAACTTTGAATTAACCATTTTTGTGCATAGTGCATAGATAATATATCAAGCGGATTATATTTGACGACTAGCTTTTGCCCGCGGCTTCGCTGAGTCAGCCACCTTTGAGTTATATAACAAATCGAATCCCATTAATGCCTAATGATATCCCGTTTGAATTTAAACCATTTCAGTTTCCCCTAAAAGTCTGCTTTGCCATGACAATAAACAAGTCTCAGGGGGCAAACTCTCAAATTTGCGGGTATTGACTTGAGAGAACATTGCTTCTCTCATGGACAGTTTTAACATAGTAGAAATATATAAGTAAAGTTGTCTTCATAGAGTGGTACCAAACGCGGCTTGTATGTGTGCACGGCCGTACGCACGTGCCTCAGCACGCACACTATGATAACTTACAGACATCGCGTGCCGCGCAAAGCGTTTCCCTCAAATTATGTCTACATCAAACAATCGAACCTATTTTTGTGTTACTCTACGTGTTTATTCAATTTAATAGCTATGTAGGTTTTTGAAGTGAAAACTTCTTTAGGCGCGTTGAGCACTTTTTAGGTGAACAAAAATCATGGGACTCGCGTTAACGTCACCGACGGCCAATATTTGTTGAGCTCTACGCGCGATACATATTGCTCATGATTGGTTCAACTTATAAGGTTTATTTATGTATGATGTGTATATATACATTATATATAGTTTTCACTTCTATCGGCAGTCCCCAAAGACGGCGCCGCATATCTTTTTGTAATTTAAGTAAAAGATTGATCTTTTACCGTGTCGTAGACAAGTACATGCTACGAACATTGATTTATTGAAGCCTACTTAGCTATGATGGTTTTCCTTTTAACTTCATTATGTATACTACTACCGTTTCTTTCTTTTTACATAAGCAAAAAAAAAAAAAATTTTCAAGGTTTTGATTTGACTCTGTCGACGTGGCTAATATGTATATTCATGCCAAATTACAGCTTCCATGCAAATGAAATCGTATCTATTTTACCACCACATTTTATACTATTTTATTGTATTTTATTGTATTATTTTAGTTTTAGCGCCTAATGACAGATTAGTTAAGAAAATTGTGTACAAAGAAGTTTTGTAGGCCCTAATTTTTTACACACGCTAAACAAAAGTAAAGCCGCAAAAACTATACCTAATTAATAATAATACTTCTTAACGCGAGCGAAGCCGCGGGCAAAAGCTAGTCACCTATATGGGTAGGTATTGTAAAGTATTGTGTAGCTGCCCTGCAGTTGTTCCGCATTGTTTTTATTAGTTTATATATTATCTAATAAATTATAACAAAAATGTAAGTACCTATATACTTAAAGCTTGTATTGAATACAAGCTTATACTGACTTCATAGCTTTAAATTTAGTATAATACTAAAAAATTAAAATATCTGACTAATTAATGGAGACTAATAATTATACAAAATAGCATATTGAGAAAAAGATAATAGGAAAATCGAGATAGCCACCATCATTTGGTAGTAACAATGGTGGTAACAACCGAAATAAACAGAATGATGGTAATGAGAGCGTTGATTATTTCCTCTTCGCAATTTTTCGGGGATGTGTAACTCTGGCAACATAATATCTCCCCAAGTAACAGGAAAATATTAAATTCATGTTACTTAAGCCACTTTACAATAACACAGTTGCAAAGGGGAAGACACCGGATGGGCCCTTGCCACGTGGCTGCCCAGGTGGGTGTGATTTTTTTTATGGACTCGTGTAAAGGAAATGACTTGGCATCAGCGCTTTGCTCGAGTAGGCGCCTTAGTTTTTTGGGGAAGCAAAAAATTTGGATGAGATTTATAACTTGTTGACAAGGGGTGGATTATATATATAATAGCAATTTTAATTAAGAATTAAAAGGGATATAAAAATATTAACTGTGCCAACACAACATTTAGAACGTTTAGAAGCAAGAGGTAGGTTTATGTTTTTGACCGGTATGTGTGTATTCTATTTATGTAAGTATTTTTATCGGTGACCTCATAACTTCCAAACTACTTATAATAATTTAACAAATATGGTGTCTTTGGAAGCGTCTTGTTTGTCCGCTGGTTATAAGTTCGTTGTGTATGACTTTGAGCTAATTAATTAAGGCCCACAGTAAGAGGCCACGTTTCAGTACCATATGTCTTGTAAACAATTACTAAATAGGAAAAGGTTCCCAGATAAATCGATACATATAAAGATTTCAAAAATAATACTTGACCTATATTTATATGTCATACATATTTCTTATTGTTTAGAAGTACCTAAATTGGGCACATAACATTCGGCCAACGAGCTATTAGCTATCGCAATAAGCATAGCGCGGTAATTGCCTTACTAAATGGAGCAAGTCATAATACTACCAATAAAATTTGACAAACGATATCCTTTGCCTGAACAGATGTACTTTGTAATAACTTAAGACAATTTTCTTGTAAGTAAATGAGCCATGTCGCGTGAATTTCTTCGTTCCATCGCATTATTACAAAGTTAACGACTCGTACGATGCCATAAGCCTTTTTAAGAACTACAGCGTATACACACAATACAATTACGATAATTGGTATCAAAATGAACAAACAGAAATCAATGTAAGAAAACAGCTGCGGTAGTGCCGCGCCCCTTCATCTCTCTTATCATTTTTCATTCGATAAATCATTTAAGGTTTATAACGATTTAATGTTCATAAGCAACCATTTTCATATACATTATCAATACTTAATAATTAAGTGATAAAGTTCTTATATCGCATAATAACTGTGAAATAAAAAAAAATAAGTCCACTATTTACGCAGTACGCAATATCGTCCCCGTAAGGCTTTAATAATAAGGATAGGATAATTTCGTCGCTTCGGGCAGGTTCGTGTAGCTAGCTCAGCGGTTAGAGCAATAGGGCATGACACCCTATGGTCGCAGGTTCAATCCCCGCCTCAAGTGATAATATTTTCTTTCTAAATTTATCCCTTAGGGCTGGGGTCGGTAACCTGCGGCTCGCGAGCCACATACTACGGCTCTTTAGTTTCATACACAAATATTATTTATTTAAAAAAACGTTCTGAATCGATTAACGAGGACACATTTCTATCGAGCCATTAACAAAAAAGTACATTAAAGGTAGCAAAAAAGTACATTTATGTAGTTGAAACAAGTAAATTATGGGATGATGATGCACGCGTTATACCTACCTAAGGTATAATGCGTGCATAGCGTTTTCTATACGATACTCGTAGTACAGCAGGTATTATTGTTGGCATTAAGGATCATTGTTGGCAAGAAAAAAAATTGTGGCTCTATAAAACTTTGAAATTTTGTAAATTGTAATTTTTGATTCTTCCGACTCAAAAGGTTGCCGACCCCTGCCTTAGGGTAAGACTGTTTGCAATATAATTATATTCCGTTTAACTTTCTCGTCGTCATATCACATTTTCCATCCACGAGCTACAAAACCAGGTCTTTTGAAGCAGGGGTTGGTATTACCGCAATTTTCTACCTTATAAATAAAGTGATAAAGGATATTGTTTTCTTTTATGGAGTAAATGCTCGTTTCGGTAATTGAAAGGGCGCTACCTTCAAGAATATTATACCTACCCCAGATCCCTTGACGTTTTCTTTCTTGGTAGAAAAAATACCGAATACCTCATTATAGCAAATTAATATGCCAGTACCAGCATATTAATTTGCTGTTTTACCGTATACATGTTGTAGTTTTATAATATTTCGTTGAACAATTTTTAAATTCAATACAATAGAATACAAAACTCTTTATTGTATAACCAGTTTACAAAGTGTACAACTAAACAATTCTTAGAAATTATAGATTTTTTAGTGGTAATACAATCGGCGGTCTTATCGCGTATAGCAATTTCTTCCAGACAACCTTAGTATGGACATAAATGTAACTGGAATGTGTTAGACGATGGTGTACGTAAGTCAAGGAAAAATATTTTTTTTATTTTTCCTTGACTAAATTTTTTTAAAGGAAACGAACAAGATTGATGCGGGCCGCGGTTACCCTCGCAAATTAACACAAACGCATTCATACTCACAGCCCCACACTAATTTCAATGGCTTGTGTTTCACTTGGGGAGAAAACTTGTGTTTCCGCCGGGAATCGAATCCGATACCCTTACTTAGTAAGAAGGCGGACCTAAGTTAACGGACACTTAAATTTCTACTACCTAAACTTTCGACAATAATAGAAACAATTAAATACTATATGTAGAATTTAGTAGTAAATTTAGTAAGGAAAAAATATCGCTTGAGGCGGGGGCTTTCTACATTTACTACTTACTATAGATTAGCCTAGCATGGTAAGTGCTACGAGTATATAAACAAAAATAAAAAAACAATTAAATACTTTTCATGAATTAAGTGACTATAGAATTAAAAATTTAAACGCAAGCAAAGTTTTAAAAAACCCGACATCGCTGTTTATATTTTGGTTTAGGCTTGATCGATTTCGATAACATTTATATGGGACCACCTCCGAAGTATAATTTAGAAAAACAAAAAAAAAAACATTATTGGAGGAATTATCGCGTAACAAACATACAAAAAAAACTTACAGTAGAATTGAGAACCTCCTTTTTTGAAGTCGGTTGAAAGTAAACTACATATAGGCTGATAAATACATTCCTTTTTTTGCGTCGCGCAGTCGGTTAAAGCATTTTTGTTTATCGAACATCTCCAGCCTATAGTATTCACAAAACAGAAATAACTAAAGAGGTTGCAAAAAAAATTTCATAATAAACTCAACTAAGTGGCACACTAACCTAGAGTTCTAATTAGGTAGCAACCCGGCAGCTACATTGTTTGCTCCTAACTAAGCGAATTACTGGCCTGGCCTGAGGGATACAAGTAGGTATTAAAACACATATTCGAGTAACTACGGGCCTATTGTCTATATTTACTAAAACCAAACTTAAACTATATACATCAAAGACCAAAGTTACAAAGTAGCTGCGGATATATTAAAAAACTCATAGGTTATTTTTTTGCCACGAAAGTGAAAAAATGGCGTTGTTGATTTTGTATAATTTTCCAAAACCTATGTTTCGTCGAGTGTCAATGTGTCAAAATAATAGTGGACTATTAACCGTTTATACTTAGTAAACGTGCATAAGTATAGGCAAATCAATCAAATATAAAAAACGGGAATTTCGCTTTCGCTTCAAAACTATAATAGAAGTTCTAATAAAGTTTCTACCACTTTTCTAGGGCATGACTTGACTAAGACTGGCCCTTGACTCTTTTACTTGACTTTGACTATGACTTGTGACTTTTAATATGAAATACACTTGAAACATATTATTACTTGACACTGGCTAAATGCAGAGCATGTAAATTGACGTGATATCAATTATTGGAGTGCATTTTCCAAGAGTTTCTATAAAATAGCGACATCTAGCAAATCTACATAGTACTAATAAGGCTCGTAGCATTTGTATTGATTTCTCGTATGGTTGTCAAGCTCTCTAAATAGATGACGTTAAAAGACACAATTTGTAAATAATATACGATAGGTCAAATAAAATTATAATTTTACTTACTTAAAGAGTTTCGGCGCAAAAATATTTTTAATTTTGTGTTATCTTAAAACAATTGTGATTCTTCTAGTGTTTATGTGATTTATACCGATAAATCACATAATCCACAAGGATTAAGAAATTCCTACATTAGGGCATGACTTGACTATGACCTTGTTTCTTTAACTTGACTTTGATTGTGACTTATGACATATTTTATTATTTGACACTGGCTAAATGCACAAGATTGCAGAGCCAAATAAAAAAAAACTAACTTTTTGATATTATTTTGATCGCGTGTTTAATTTTGTCAAAAGTTCTAAGTCAAAGTACCCTTATTATTCTTCCAGGGGCTGTATTCAATGTCTCGGCGCAATTTTGTCAACTTAAATTATAACACGATAGATACCTAGTCAAACTTACTCCGTCAAAATAGTACCAGCCTAAAAAGATCTACGTAAAGTCCTATTAAAAATAGAATGCTTCGCAACGACGGGAGTTCGGGAGGTCTAGTTTGATTGGACGATTCTGGATAAATTGTCTTGTAAGCAATATATCTTCGACCTTCGGGATAAAGTGGATATAACGAGTTGTCTTTGACAGGTTATATCTTTGCCGCAGGTGGTGGTAAATTATCGACGCCTACAAGAAATGTGATAATATGAACCGATACGTTGCTGCTACTATGATTTTAGTAGGGACAGGGATAAACATTTGATAGTAATACGTGAAATTTGTGAAATGTTTGTTGCAAAGATTTTGGTGCCCAAATTTTTGATCGTTTCGTCTCTTATCTTATTTTTTATGCTCGATAGCATTTGACTATAATCTCACCTGGAAAGCGATGATGAGGCCGAAGATGTAGCATGCTTGCCTAGAAGATACCTATTCACTCTTGATTTGATAACTCCCAGATTATATTGTTCGGGGAACAAAGACGGGGAATGAGTTCCACTCCTTCGCAGTACGGATGACAAATGTACTGATCGAACTGGAGGTATCTAGGTGGGTAAAAGATCTTTGCTTTATAATATAATAAAGCTCTATCCTGTCCTTATTCGCTGAAATTAATTATTTTGATATGTAGAATATATTAACAATAAACTTTACGCTAATTACGCTAATAATTGATATACTTACCTATTATATAACAGGGTCTAATATGGGCAATATGCATTATTAATGCTTGTAATCGTTTGCTTACGTTAATATATCGAACAATTCATTCATAATAACTCATCAAAATTTATATTTGAAAATGCGAGCACATTTGAGCAAATGTAAAGACGACCATTTGACGAATAGAGAACCTCCTCCTTTTTTAAGTCTGTTAAAATCGGTAACATTTTAGTCACACTTAATTATTAATTTGGTTCATAGAATTGTTCTATTAATGGTTTAGTATTTCACTTGCAAAGCTCTTTTCAAAAATAGTCCACGACTTACACAGTATTTAAAAAAATAGTCCCTTATTTTTTTATTATATTGTCAGACATTTTCAGCTTTGAACCATAGCTTTACATGCTGAATGACATTCTGTGAGTAATAAACTCAATTGGTTAAGAAACTACAAGCCTCTGACAGACTGAAGGACAGACAATATGCTAAATACCCGTTTTTATTTAGACATAGCTTCACTAGTTATCTTTAATTGTAGTTTTATATATGTATTTTAAGCTCTTAAAACTTTCTTAAATAAATACTGTTATAATCTTACCCCACAATAGCGTGACTTACCATCGACCTTCCCATACCCAAGTTCACTCTATTGTTCTATACATTTATTGCAATCGATCAGTTTTTCCAACGTATAGTTACACGGTCGGTTGCATTGCAAACCGTATCTGTACCGTTGTTGTGTAACAGTTGCCGGCACGGACTAAGGGTGGGGGCAACTGGGTACCACTAAACTACACAACTATATAAAACGCTAGCGATCCGTCCCGGCTTCGCCCGGGTGTGATAAATGAAGAACCGCTCGACCGATTTTGTGCAAACTTCACATAAACCATCTACTAAATAGTCCGAACAAAGCCTAAACATTTGGTTTGGATAGGTGAGCCAGTTTTTGAGTTATAAAATTACAATGATAAGTGGCATTGATTTTATATATATATACGACTATATTATTAAGAAGGACATCGGATATGTAAGAAACCCGGCCGGAGCATTTATTTTCGACAATAATGTGTGAGTGAGTGCCGTTTTAGAAATTAGTAATGAATAACTCTCACGAGTTTTATACTAAAACATATATAGTCCTGTTTCTTCTACAAACAAAATTAGGAAAAATAAGCTATAATGTGTCACTACTAGTAAAACTATGGTCTAAATTGGTGATAATCCTACTTGGTAATACATACATATTTACATACATACTTACAATTATAAAAGTTTGTTATTTGTTTTTTAAACACCTAATGATAATAATTTTCGTTGATAATAACTTTTCAGTTATTTTCTTTAAACATACATTTTAAAATGTTAAGCGTAGGTGAAGCGTGCGATGATGCACGTTAAGTAGGTAGTAAATACAATTATTTACTTAGGCACTGCTTTGCAGAATTCTATAATAATTGAAAATGTGCCTAAATTACCTAAAATTTATTCCAGGTTTCTCTGTCTTCCTGCTCGCAAAATTATGTACGCTGGAAGATATTTATTATGTTATCAACGACAGTCAATATAGATTATTATATAGATATACTATAGATTATTGTTATTATGTTAACCTTCGCCGACGTTCGGCCTCATTTTTCTTCTTCTTGTTTCACCTACAGACGAGCTATCCTCAATTGTATATGCATATTAACACAACGTTTTAATGGAGGCCATTAAATAAAATACATACTCGTAACTATTATGATTTTTGAGCCTATTAGATGATGCTATTAGATTGTTTGGAACCACCAATAGAATATGCTTTTATTTTAGTTCTCATCGAACAAAGAAGGATTGGCCCCTTGTACTCCCCAAGGGGCCAATCCTTGCAACGTACCTGGTTGAATGGTATCTACTATCTCCATAATTAGATGATTGCTATGCCCCCGAGGCTTAGTATCCAATGGCTCAATTCATACGCACATTTCAATTATTACTATAATATGAGTACATATGTAATAATTTGACGCAAATATCAAGCAACATCATAAAAGAGAAAGATCGGTATTATTTTTGTTAATAATAGAACAAACTATACAGATTTCTGTTTTGAAAATTAGCAATTTAGGTGAAATTTTGAATGAAAAGTAAACGTGCTACATATTTGACGGCATTGTCATTTTGCATATTAAAGTGACATTGTGTTCAAATCCTTGTTTAGTCAGAAAAAAGTATTAAAATATTGTTATTATTTCAAAATTGTTAGTATTTAAATTTAAAAATAACTTAATTAAAAAAATATGTTCTATTATCAGAAGCTGTGCCTAGGCATGCACGTTTTATTAAGATCATAGAGATCTTGTTTTTCACGGTGACTTAACTAAGTATATGTTAATTAATCTTAAATACTTACCATATATTTATTCTGATGACGGGTAGACCCAATAATCCTAGAATGTAAGAATTTAAAAAAAATAAAATATTTGAAAGCAAAAACATTTAACCAGACAAGTTACATGTCATTTTCGTCAGTGATCCTGGGTTCGATCCCTACGCAGACAAAATACTTTTTTGTTTTTTGCTAAATCTTGCCGAGAATTAACTATGTTTGTTTATCTAGAAAATAACATGCATGTGCATATAACATATCGATATAAACAATAAAGGTAATTGCATACCTGTACAGTGATTATTCTGATATGAATGAACGATGTCAGTAGCAGCAAAATACCTTGAAACTATTGAGAGATAATTATTATGTATATTTTGTTGACCACCTCGTTTTACATTTGCGACTAAGCCCAATTTAAAATTGAGAAGAATCTGTTTTGAATTTAGTTCGGTCTGATAATTACCAATGATGTTTGTAATAACGAACATCATTTACTTTGTTCCATCGAGAATTGGAGATACAAGACAGAAAATATATATCCATATCAAAGACATAGGTATCTCCTCAATATAATGAAGAAAAGACATAATTTTAACACGAAATACACTTGAAATATATTATTGCTTGACACTGGCTAAACGCACAAGATTGCAAAGCCAAAATTAGAAAAAAAAAGACTTCATCGTACGATTAAATATTGATAGACATATTTTTGACTTAAAAGCCATAAGAATATTATTTTATTATTTCTATGTAATAAATAGACGTACATCTAATACTATTATATTAGTTTACTATCTATTTTACTGCTATCGAGTCTCGTTAAATTTATGAAGTTCCATTGTTACTTGTAGATACCGCTGGAGGCGCTGTATTAATTTAATATTGTGTATGTTGACATAGTAACAGGTCTTGATCCAGAAATAAATATGTTTTTCCTCTCTAATATCTTTTTTTATGATTCTTATCTTCATTTGTTAAAAATTGTAGCCTATTGTTGTCATAAATAAGTGGACTATAAATCGATAGGCCGATAATCAGCTGGTGCAATGGTAATGTTAATCCTAACGAAATCAGATTAATTTCGGTTCAGGTCAAAATAAACTCAAATAAAAATCCCTTCTTTTCAGGGCTAATCCGGTATAGTCGGTTACACAGCTGCAGAAGGCTGGGGTATCGGGTTTGATTCCCAGTGGGAGCACGTTTTTTTATCTCTACAAGGGATATGTGTTTATAATGGGTACTATGTTTATTCATTAATATTTTGTCTAGAAAAATGTAAAGGAACGTGTTCATTTTTTCATGGATTAGAATACCAATTTTATCTGAAATCATTGTATTTATTTTGCTAATTGCTTACATGGTGCCATATTTAGACAAAGTGATTTTGTATTTTTTTCAATATATCAAAATATATAACCTTTCTGACTAGTCTATTTGTAGACGTGTCAGAGTGCAATAGTTTAACAATTACATCAAACACATTTTATAATAACTGAGCCCCTTACAAATAATTCAACTACCCTCAAAATTTGCACATTTCTCAAGACAGTTCTGAATCGCGCAAACGAAGTTTTTGTGTGTATTAGTTAATATGCCACTTCCAAAATTTTCCACCAGGTGTCACTATGTACTAAGGAAACCGGTTAAGGGTAACTGGTATAAAAATGTACCCCGTTGCCGTACAAAGATCGTGGACAGGCATTGCTCAAATGGTACCTAATGAGTATATGGAGCATCCGTGATCGCTGTATGGGCAACTCTTTCTGCTGTGCGACAGTCTGGCGCCATTATTTGTCTCCTAGCCGACGGCCCCACTTAGTACACAATTTGACACTTTTTTAGTACTAGTTTTGGCTAAATTACATACACAAACATTAACAACTTATTGTTATTATTATAACGTTATATTAACTATGACGTTCAGAAAACAAAGATGCGGGCAATGAGTTCCAAAGTTCTACTTAATTAATGTTCGTGACAGCATATCAATTATCCAAATGTTTGTTTCTATTATTCGTGAATGGATCATTAATTGGATCATGGATCAGTAGGTACTTATATATGCAAAGCTGTTGCAGCGAAAGTAATCGTAAGTAGTAAACTCCTATTTTGATGCCAATACATGTTTTGTTAAAAATCTAGACGTCAAAATAGGAGATATATAATAATCATAGTAGTAATAATAATCATTTAGTGATTTAAATGATTATTTATTCTGTGCTGTAATTTAGATAAATGTCAGACAGAATATCATTCCGACACGCCACAAATCTCGCTTAACGCAACAGACGTGCGGTTTCATCACAACCGGCGTTTTGCCTGTACTTTGCGGTTACTTTGTTATACAAAACGATTCAATATTAATATTTTGGAACAGGACAATGGATTTTCTTATAAGTTACGATTATGAGTTCAGAGATTTGAATGACATCAAATAAAATAGTTTAAAAACTGTGTACAGAAACAACCGCCGTCGCGCGTCGTCGCGCGTCGGTTGAAAGTGTTTTATATACCGAGCGTTGCAAGCAAACATTTTTACTGTATCTTCTGACGGGATTCGAAATTGAACCCTCGGCCCCAGGTATTATTACTAATACCAACACGTTTGAGTCACATTACATATTATATAGTATGGCAGCCTAGAGCCTATACTGCGGTATATGAGTCCATCATGAACTACAGCGGTCTGAAATGAAGCCCTAAAAAATAAAGAATAGAATAGTACTTTACATGTTAGTTACTACTGACGTTCCAACATGTAAAGATTACAGGCATTAAGGTATAAACGGGAGGCGAAATGCCCCGATCCTAGATCTTTTGGTATTTTGAAGTCATGACGCGCCGTCTTATAATGCCCGCCTACAAATCGGGGGCTCACCTGGCTCGCTAGCCTGTACTAAAATACAGTCGTAGTTCACCACCATAAAGTAGAAAAATCTTGATGTTTCAGTTATACAGTCATATAGTGGTAGCGAGATTGGAAATCACCATTCGTGACCTCAAAGTCACTATGATATTGGTTAGAAGCTAGCCTATCGGAGACAAAAAAGTCAAGTTTTATTACAGCGACTTTTAAATATACACACCAAGACAGACTTTCGGTCTTGTAACATATATAAGTTTTAATTAATGTGACAACGACAGCGTCGCGTCGGTCCAAGTCTCGGTCAGCATGAGCTACGAGTTTGTTTGGCTCTCAGGCGTCGTCTTGTCGCCTCAGCATGGCGACATCGCGTATTTTTCATTTTCTTTTTACGATCGAACGATGTTTTCCGCTCCTTGCCAGGGAGTGGCCTGATTGAAAATGTGTGTTTAGCGTCAAGCGTGTAGTTTATTGTCAAGTGTTTACGTCACTGTGTATCTAATTATCTCTATTTTTATACTACGGCGAAGCAAAAATAAGGGTTATTATAACAAGCTTTTATTTAACTTGCAACGTATACGTATACGTTGCAAGTTTTTTCGAGTTTCGTTTTTTCGTTTTAATTTGTTCGAGTGGAATCTTGCAACTCAATTTTGAAGCAGATATCGTCAACCGATTGAACTGAAATTTTATATTCATCTTTATTAGTTGGATGACTATGCACGGTCATTCTAAATCCAGCATGGCGAAACACACACAATGGCGGACAAGCTATTTTTAATGCACTCCTACAATATGGGTATCAAAGGAAAAAGGGAATGGGCTTGCTGAGAATAACTCGAAAAAAGTGACGTCACTCTAAATCTCATATGACGGAATTGTAAAAGCTTGTTTTAAAAAAAGTTTTAAACAAATAGCTTATTTTAGCACAGGTTATATTTACTTATCTATGTTGGTTTTATATTTCCCTCACAGCGTCCAAACGAATAAATCGATTGTAACGTATCGTTGAATTCGTTTCAATTCAACAAGTGTCATAAACTAGTATTTTATTTAAAAAAACATAACAAAATGGCGTCCGCAGTGCAGTACAAACGGAGTCGATCGGACTTCATATTCTAGAAAAAAAAACAAGGAGGAATGTCATCTCTCAATGACAAAAAAAGTATCCTTCTAGCACTACCTACCCAAGTAATCGTACTAATATCATAAATCCGAAAGTTTGTGTGTAAGTATGTTAGTTCCCTCTTCACGCATTAACGGCTGGATTTGGATGAAATTTGGATTGGACATAGCTAGGTTAAAAAATAACCTATGTGTATATTTACACATAGGTTACTTTTTAACTTGATAATAGCGAGCGAAGCCGTGGGGCATAGCTAGTATTATTTATTTATTTCTTTTATTAGAAACGCCTAAAAGAAGAAAACGTAATAACCACATTTATTTTAATTTTTTTTGAGCTTTACCTCGTGGTGCACAGTGGAATAAATGACCTGGCTAATATTATTTTAAATAAAACTCAGAAAAAGTGCTCGTGGAGCGTAGTCCACTATTTCGTGGAGCGCAGTGGCATAACCCAATATACCTAATCCTTTTTTAATTCGGTTACAATTACGCCAACTTGGTAAACAATTCATTACCCACGAATTCCTGAAATGGACTTCATTTAATGAACGTGTCACGTCAAAAGAGATATGAGTTTTTGAGCCACAGTTATTTCATAAAGCTACACAAAAAGCCGCAGGATTTTATTGCGTTAAAAATGTGAGTATTTAATATGTGGGACGATTTTTGTTCTTTCTTTTGAATGAATGTAATAATGGATGACGACAATAAAAAACGCAATAACTTGAAACACTATAGAACGAGTTTTATAGGCTACATCTCTGTCGACTAACTGTTCTATACAAGATTGTAACATTTTATGGAAAAAAATATCTGGAAGAGACAGGAAAGTATTCGTTTTTAAAACCACACCACCATCACTAATCACCTGAATAAAATAATAAAATTAATTGATCGGACAAAAGGTATCGCGGCTCCTTTTCAACCGACTTCAAAAAAGGAGGTATTCAATTTTACAGTATTTTATTTGTTTGTATGTTACGCGATATCTCCGGCAATTATGAATCAATTTTGATGAATTTTTTGGTGTCATATAAATTTTATCGAAATCGGTCAAGCTAAAACCGAAATATGTGCGATGAAGTCGGTTCTTTTAAGCTTTGCTTGCGTTTCAATTATATAAGAGGTGCCTTTCGCGCGACTACTTCAATCTGCATCGTAGGGTTATATATGAAGGCATGTGATGTAATAAATATATTTTAATATTATTGGATTTTAGTTGTGTGACATTTTAGACCTATTGTGTAAAATGTCACACTAATGACAAAACACAAGATTTCAACTTAATTAACGCGGGCGAAGCTGCGGGCTACATGCTAGTTAGATTTGCACATACAAAACACAGGTGCTCATCCAATATAACGTTCTACGATACAAACCTTCCCAAGATTCCCCATCTGTTTATCCCAAACAGTTCCCAACTTGCTCGTCTCACTCGGCTACCAGAGGACAAACAACCGTGATGTCCCAATAAAAAGTTATTTGCGATTATGCCGGCGCCGAGGAGTCGGATTTAGAGCAATCGATACCTCTGGTAATGTAGGTGAACTAGGAATTAGATGGGAGAAATCGGTACATATGATTTAAACGTAAGCAAAACTTTAAAACACCGACTTAACAGCTTATATTTTGGCTTTGGCTTGATCGATTTCGACAAAAATCTGATGTATAATCTACCAAACAAAAAAATAATATTTAGAATCGGTCCACAAATGGGAGAGAAATTGGTGAACATGCATAAAAATATATATTTATATCTAAAAAACAGTATGCGAAATACGTAGAAATCAGATCAGTCCTTTTAAAGAGTAAATTACAAACATAAGACTAAAGTTTAAAACTAACACCCCCCCTCTCCCCCCCTACTAATATGTACTAAATGGTTTCTCACAATATTAATCCCAAAAAAACCTGCGTAATATTTATTTTTGTTACTTCTTAATGGAGTAATATGGACGCCATTTTGTTTTTTTTATAAAAAATACTACGTACATATTTACGGACATGCTTCCATACATAAAGTGCAAAATCATAACCCTCTATTTTGCTTCGTCACAGTCTGGTGAAAAGAAAATCTATCGGTTTTTATGGACAGATTCGTAATTTCTCAAACTAAACAAAAATCATTTGATTTGGTTAACGTAAGTACGCCACAGAAATAAAGTACCAACCTAACAAAAAAAAATTACCTCTTCCTTTTTTGGAAGTCAATTAAAAACGGAGGAGGTTTTCACAAAGCATACGAAGGTATAAAAATAATTATTACCGCGTGATTACCGAAACTAAGTTTTTTTTCACATTGAGTTTATTTTTCAATACTTACCCATTTTGCTGCTGCTCCTGGTTTTCATCAGCTTCATTGCTGACGATGGACTCCAACATCTGAATCTTCAACATCGTAGGTGGATCACATGACAATCACTTCACAGCACCGCACTTCAGAATATCACTGAATCATTTTGTCACTCAATCACTTGGCGTCTAGTTTGACCTGAAACAAAACGAAATACATGAAAGTAAAACGCGTAGAAAAGAATATATTCTATCTATTATACCCGAGGTAAAAATGATGAAAACCGGACAAAACAAATTTCGTTGCTGGAATTCGAACCAGTAGCTTCGGAACACGATTTAAGACCAATAGCGGATAGCTTAAAAAAACCGACTTCAACGCTTATATTTTGGAATCGATTTCGATAAAATGTATATGGGACCATCTCTAAAGTATAATCTACTAAACAAAAAAAAAACATCAAAATCGATTCATAATTGGCGGAAATATCTCGTAACATACATACAAAAAAAAACATAGTTTAATTGAGAACCTCCTCTTTTAAGTCGGTTGAAAATTTCTATGAAATATGGAATTAAATTTGAGCAAAAAAGGATATACTTAACAAAAAAGCATTCACAACCAGTTAATCAATGTAAAAATAGTTGTACCACCCTCCCAAATCCGTCCATCCGTTACAGATATAAGTACATCTCCGCACCGAATTAGGAACAAGTTCATCTATGTGGAATCCGCTCTAAAACAAATATCAATTATCGCTTTCTATCAATGAAAATGATATAAATGAAAATATTAAGGGGGCACCCATACAAGTCATTCGGGAGTACCGTTTATACTCACTACTATAATAGCTGCGCCCAGCGGTTCTACACGCATAAGTCCCGGACCCGCAATAATTCCAGGATAAAAATTAGCCTATGTGTCAATCCAGGGTGTCAGCTAACTCCATACTAAATTTCATTATAATTGGTCCAGCCGTTTGAGCGTAAAGAAGTTACAAACATAACAAACATACAAACATTCGCCTTTCGCCTTTATAATATTACTAGCCGTGCCCCGTGGCTTCGGCACGGCAAGATAAAAAGTAGCCTTTGTGTTTATCCTAGGTATAAGCTATGTACATTCCAAATTTCATCCAAATCCGTTCAGCGTGAAAAGGGAACAAACATACTTACACACAAACTTTCGGATTTATAAAATTAGAATAATGAGTGTGATAGTGTGAGTGTAATGAAAATTACTAAAATAATAGCTTTTCTGACAGCTCAAGATAATTGTTACGCTGTTATGTTTATAGCTTAGTTTCAATTACAAACAGTTACGTGATACTTGACAGAAACAATATTTCATTTATGATCGTTGAACTGTTCGTAACCGATAACTAGTGTAAACTATTCCAATTAATATCGTCCGTGGAAGTTAGCAGAGCGCTATTGCTTTTCTGATAGAAATTTCTAGAAAATTCCTGGAAATACTGGGAAGGTGTCATACAATAAATACCTTCCCAGTATTTTTCAGTTTCCTACCTACTAGTATAACGGTAATTATAGTTTTCGTGAGATTTTTGACAGTTAGAAATGTATCGAAATTTTGGCTTAGGAGCGGATAACTTTGTTTTCTAATTGTTGGATATATACTGCATAAGAATCCTAAATACAATTACATAAATATAATTTTTGAGAAAAAAAAGAATCAAGTGAAACTTAGTAAATTGTGGCTGTAAACTGGCTTAATGGAGATAAAAACAGGGTGTTTAGTAAAGACACACGATAGAAGTAAAACTTTTGCATTATAGGGAAACATCTAAATTATTCATCAAAGTGTTTTCCCCCATCAATTTTCGTCACGCAAAAAGTTTGCAGATCAGAATTTCAAAGCCCTCCCATAAAAAGTATTACTTCAAAATATCTGAAAAATTACAATTAAGTATATTAAAGTTACACATAGATACGGTAAAAGATCTACTCAGGACATTAAACATAAAAAAAAAAATACAAACGCATTAACACAGCGGCACACTAAGTTCAAACACTTGTATCGTGGGTGCCGAAAACATTTACATATATACATAAACTAGTATACATAAATATATATGATACATTTCGGAGAGTGCGCCAAGGAACTGCACGATCTGGTTCCCCCATCCTCGTTCTATCATCGGACAAGGAGACAAACTGCTAAGCGACACCGATATATGGTAGACATCCCACGAAGCATTTTGCTTCCACATTCATTGTGCGAACTGCAAAGGAATGAAACTCCTTGCCTGAGTCGGTGTTTCCTGATGAATACTATGTGGGATTCTTCAATTCGCGCGAAGTGAATAGGTCTTCTAGGCAAGCTTGCTCCATCGTCGCTTACCATCAGGTGAGATTGTGGTCAAAAGTTTGCCTATCTTGAATAAAAGAAATAAAAAAAAAATACAATTTCACCCAGAACCAGAGGCACAAATTTCCCTTGGTAAGAAAAATTGTGTTCCAGCCAGGAATCGAACCCAGGACACACGGCACAAAGGCGTTACTATCTAGAAAGCCTGCTCTTAAAACCTCCAAAAAAGGAAGTCAAAACTTCTACGGCGGTGGGTTTGAGTGCCAAGCACTTCACTTTCCACATCAACCAGCGTATTGCCACCGATGATACGTTCCGTATTACAAATACTTCACGCCCTAGCCAAATGAGATACGCCGCAAGGGCGCATTTACCGCGTAGAAACGGACTTCCCTACAAAACCACCCCAAAAATCCTTCATCAACTAAACTGCACGGAAAATTTCGTTTGCGCGATTCAGGATTCATATGGAAAAAATCCGTGGGAATTTGAGAGTGCAGGTAGCTTGGCAAAAATGGGACGGTTTTGGGCGATAAGGCGTAAAAACGAAACCGACTACTGACGCCATTTAGGATCGTTGCACATCCGGTCCCCGGGATTGTATTGAGCGGTATGTATTCAAATCTAACTTTTGTATTTTACTATTATTTATCTATTATCTTATTATTATTATTCTGTACTTGTGTATGTGACTGAAATCCTCCTAAGCGACCGATTAGACTGAACCGATTTTGATGTTTTTTTTTGCGAATGTTCAATTGATTTCAAGAATGGCTTAGATTCTAGCAGAATAAATATTAACTAACGAAAAAAATATATACAACTAAAACATTTTCTCATGAATATCCTCACTCGGATATGGTGAAGCACTAGGCAAATATAAACATTATTACGAATTATTATTAAAGCCGCATAATGCATAATTTATATTATGGAGGTTTTATCATTGTTTTTATGGTCTTATTCAAATTTTATGAAATGGACCCAAAAATTAATTATTACCCTTCATGTTTCTAAATGTACTGAATATTCTGAGCAGAAGGAGTCATTTATTGATACAGATTTCGATGAATATTTTAATTTATTCTGGATTTGTTATATTTGCTGAAACGGTTATTTTTAATATTCAGATTATTCCAACTCAAATACAATTACAGATCTGTCTGACTTTGTGTAAAGCACAAAGGGTTATTACATTTTGTAAATATCTAGTTATAACGGTAACAAGGTATCTTGTTGAAGGCATAACGGAATTCTTTACTAGAGATTTACCGAAGAAAACGTAACAAGAAAATTTTGTAACATTTCTTCAAGAAAGTATAAAAATAACATTGTACACACTATTAAGTAAATGACTTAATTGCATGTAACGATCTAATGATTTCTCGGTATATGTATCTAATTATTGAAAGCTTTATGTGCTGTGCCCCCCGGCTTCGCCCGCTATTATCAAGTTAAAAAGTAGCCTATGTGTTTATCCTAGGTATATTCTATTTATACATTCCAAATTTCATTCACACTCACAGCTCCACACTAAGTTCAAGTCTTGTATCGTGGTTGCCGGAAACATTTACATATCACACGCACAATCACACCCAGAACCAGAAGCACAAATGTCAAGACAATTATATTGTATAGGAAATGAGGCACAAAATTATATGTATATTTTTTTCCATGAAATGTGACAATCTTGTATAGAATTACATAAAGTTAGTCGACAGAGATGTAGCCTATAAAACTCGTTCTATATTGTTTCAAGTTATTGCGTTTTTTATTGTCGTCATCCATTATTACATTCATTCAAAAGAAAGAACAAAAATCGTCCCACATATTAAATACTCACATTTTTAACGCAATAAAATCCTGCGGCTTTTTGTGTAGCTTTATGAAATAACTGTGGCTCAAAAACTCATATCTCTTTTGACGTGACACGTTCATTAAATGAAGTCCATTTCAGGAATTCGTGGGTAATGAATTGTTTACCAAGTTAGCGTTATTTTAACCGAATTAAAAAGGATTATATATAATTTATTTATTACTAGCCGTGCCCCACGGCTTCGGTCGCTATTATCAAATTAAAAAGTAAACTATGTGTAAATCCTAGCTATGTCCATTCCAAATTTCATTCAAATCCAGCCGTTAAAGCGTGAAGAGGGAACAAACATACTTACACACCTAAACACAAACTTTCGGATTTATAATATTAGTAGGATTTCTTGTTAAGTACATCTAATTACTAGTCGTGCCTCGCGGCTTCTCTCGCGTTTACCAAGTTAAAAAGTAGCCTTTGTGTTAGTTCTAGTAAAAAGTAGTCAATGTGCATTCCAAATATCATCCAAATCCGTTCAGACGTTACAGCGTGAAGCGAAAGCATACTGTCAGTATGTTATCACTTACACACAAATTTTCGGACTAAGAATATATTTAATGTGATTACTGTGATGGAATATTTTTTTTTACGTTATTAAGTGCAAGCAAGTCACTCGCCTAATGGTAAGCGTCACGCTTGCCCATTAAAGTTCAGTGCTACCCAGATTGATGAACTTAAATAGGTCAAAATCCTGCGTGGCAAAGAACTGCGCTCATCACCCTGAGATATTAGATGTTAAATCTCTTTAAGCCTTGTAATTTCACTGGAAACATTGCCCAGTAATGTTTGTTCAATACTACTTGGCAGTTGAATGTCGTATTGCCCCAGGCGGACACGGCAAAAGAATCCTATCCCTACAAAATGTATCCTTGATTAAGTTTACAACATGGGAGAGTTTAAGACTCGAGTTAATAGACAGGCATCTTCTTCGCAAACGTGCATCATCGACCGTCATCCCATCAGTTAAATATATTCAAGAATTTTTCTTTTCGACAAATATGTCAATGTCTATCTACGGGTTAATTTCATATATTTCCTAAAACATGTACATCTATACAGCAAAGACCTAAGTTACCTACAAGTCTTCGAGCTTATAGATAACTAAACTGCCCGTTGGCTTAGTTGGGTGGGCGTACGGCTTCTAAGCAGGGGTTCGATTCCCTGCGAGAACACAAGTTTTCTCCCCAAGGAAAATTTGTGTTTCTGGTTCTGGTTGTGATTGTGTGTGTGATGTGAATGTTTCCGGCACCCACGACACAAGTCATCGAACTTAGTGTGGGGCTGTGAGTGTGAATGCGTTTATGTTTATGTTTTAACTCAAGTGCTTAAGTTCACTACCAGTGGGTAGCGTTCCCATCATGCTGGCTGCATTGCCTCATCATCATCTTCATTACATTGCATTGTTAAATATTGCTCTTATGATTGTCTAATATTTTGAATTTGTCTTTAAGTAAGCTTATGCTTACTTTTCTACGCTAACATCAAAGCGTACCGAAAATATCTGAAAACGTCGCAGTCACAACGTGGTCACAACGATCCTAATCTTGAACAAAAACAACAATAAATTTGGAGCGTTTGTTTGGCTCAGGTGCTTTCTTTAATAACACCTGAATAATACAGGAGTACCCTTATCTTTAGGAAGAATAGAGAACAGTGACTGAGCTCACAAGTAGTTGTCATGCCTATTTAGTTGCGACCGACACCTCTTTATATCTATGATGACCTGGTATATTAGTTAATACACAGTTTCTTAATAATATCTACTATACGGCAATATCTACTATTCGAATCGACTTTCTGCTGATCTATGTTCTCCTGGTACATGTCAAGAAAACGTAGAACAATTTTTAAAATTTTATGCAATCTGTCTTATAAAATATTTTGTATTTTTGTTATCATATGCCTTAAATAAATAATTAATAGCATCGATTTGAATCGTGGGTGCCGGAAACATTCACATCACATACACAATCACACCCAGAACCAGAAACATACATTTCCCTTGAGGAGAATCGAACCCAATAACTGCTGCTTAGATGGCGAACGCGTTCCCAACTAAGCCAATGGGGAGTTCGAATATATCTAACTAATACCTTTAAACGAACAATTCTTATATACATATGTGTACTGTATATATATACTATAATCTGAATCTCGGAAACGGCTCTAACGATTTCATGAAATTACAAGCTTTTATTTAGCTTGTATGCATGTTTGTCCGGATCTTGTCTGGAAGATATCGCTCTGAGCGATAAGACCACCAATTGTAACTTTTTTATAAGATTACATGTTAGCTGTTTTATCTTTTGGTGTCAATAAAGATTTATTGTAAGATGTAAGTACCTATATATAAATACTTCCGAATTGATTTTATGGGCAGCTATAGCACTGTTTTAAAGTAAACTACGCTCTGTGTACAGAAAAGATAATAAATGTCGTTACGAAATATTAAGGTTACCTACACAGGTTACCTACTACTCATCTCTGAATGCGAGCACAAAGTTGTGACTTGTGCTTATAGTAGAGGACTTATTGTTAGGACTTATAGTACTTATTGTTATCATCTAGCTTGTTTTTACAAAGAACCTTTATACATTTGAAGATACATTTTAGACAAGATTTCAATTTGCTACAACAATAGACGCCATATCGTGCATTTGACCCTTAAATCCATAAAACAGTATCAAAAATTGGATAAACGGGTCTCCCCCCTGATTCAGAACGTTTCGGTAACTCAGTTACCGTACGATTCGGTTAGTTGTCGTACTATAAAATGTATTTTTAACCGACTTCGAAAAAGGAGGTTCTCGATTCGACTGCATGTTTTTTTTGTTATGTAATGTTACGCGATAATTCCGCAAGTTATGAATCGATTTTGAAATTTTTTTTGTTTCGTAGATTATACTTCAGAGGTGGTATATAAATTTGTGGCCATATAAATTTTATCGAAATTGATCAAACCAAAACCAAAATATAAGCGGGGATTTGGTTTTATTAAGCTTTGCTTGCGTTCAAATATTATTATAAATATATTAATAAGTAATGAAAAAAAAAGTTTTTTTAAATAAGAAAAAAAAACAAAAAAGGGTGTCAACATAGCTCTTCTACGGTGGTTGAGAGAACAGTAAACTGAACTCCGACCAGAGAACGGGGGAGAATGCGTGCCGCTCGCCTCTCCCCGCGCCCCCTCTACTCGTGCCAACCACACATTCAAACAATCGGAACTATTTTGGAACTGTGAGCACAGTTGTGGTTCGGGTAACAATCAAATACACTTTTGTCTCAGACGTATCGAGATACGCCTTCCCGAGAAGAGCTAGACACCCCGACAAACACATTTCAGAAGTTGCATATAACCTAATTGTCTGCAAAAATTTCGTTTGCGCGATTCAGGACCGGATCCTAACAAGCTTCACAATCTGTAAAATCCAAGGTATTAAATTAAGATACTTCTTTCAAAAATTTTATAGCGTAGAAGCTACTAATCAAAACACGTATCTCAAAGGTTTAGGAAGTTATTTATTAGATATTAATTAAATTCAATTAATTAATTTCGAATCGAGATCGTGATGCCATCTATGAACGACTTGCGACAACGGACTAAATAAATGAGGGTAGTTCAATATTTATTGACAAAATAGTGATAGTTACTACCACAGAATACTTTACACATTTTTAGTTGACATGATGGTGACATGAGTGAGACTAATGTATATGATATTATATAAAAGTGTTTGTTATTATATGTGTAATCGGTGAGTAAATAAGCAATGTTACATCTCATAATAAAAATTCGAGTTAAATGTTCTGATTAAATGTTTTAAAAGTAGACATGGGGTATACAAAAAAAAACAGGTATGGAACTGTCAACTTTGTTTTTCTGAAACTAGTACTACTGAGATAATTTTTATCAAATATCATTTTCATTTTTTCAAATATCGTTCTCTCGTGACTACTAGGGCACCAGGGTGTCTAACTAGTGAAATGTTTCATGTTTGTCAAGCTCTCAAAAGTGGTTCATAAACCCGCCTATTTCAAACGAATATGTTTAAATTTTATTACTCGATTGCGATTAAAATTTTAATATTTATAATAAAGCTGTAATAAAAAGCTTATATAATCGCATAATAGGTATTATTAACGGAAAAGTGTAAAAGAAAAATAGGCAGTTTACTTTTTGCGCAGTCGGGTTTTTTTTTTTTTTGTATATTAACTTGCGTTCTCAGTGATGTGAAATTCTTGCCTTCTCCGAGAAACGAGATATAACATGCTTATACCTAAGATATTTATTTATTTATGATATAATTTATTTATTATAGAGCCCGTCGTAGGTTTTGAAACCACGACCCCCGATTAGAAGAAGAGTTAAATTCGATAGCACCAACACAGCTTCAATAATTCAGAAATGAGTATTGTATACTAGCCGTGCCCCGCAGCTTAGCCTGTATTTATCTACTTAAAAGTAGCCCATGTGCATGTTAACACCTGGCATAAGCTATGTACATTCCAAATTTCATCCAAATCCGTTAAGCCGTTACAGCGTGAAGAGAAAACAAACAATACTTACACGCAAGCTTTCAGATTTAAAATATTAGTGTAATTTGTAGGCAGAAATGCACATAACTATAGGTATCTTCTAGGTAAGCATGCTTCATCTGGCCGCATCGTCACTTTCCATCTGGTGAGATAGCGGCCAAGTGCTTACCTATCTGTCATAAAAATAAAACTTATGTTACACGCTTATTTAAAACTTGAAATACCGATAGGATTAAGGCTTATCCTTCTGAACCCTTTCGGTATCTTAAGTTATCATAAATAGTTAAGTAGGTGGGCGTGGAAAGGGCCTTGGAAGTTCCGCAGTGTGCTAAAGGGAATAACAACACACGTCTCACCTTTGTTAAGTTTAATAATAATATTTGTATTGTTAAAAACTCTTCTGTTTATAATAATTATTATTTTGACCGGTTCAAATAATGTTATTTATAACCCCCAACACGAACTCAGATTTTTTATAAGGTTGAGGTGTTTATCTATTTGTATGGGGCTTTAAAACGGACGAACCGATTTTGATTTAGTTTTTTGTTAGAAACTTGAACGTCAGTGTTCGTATTTTCTGAACATCGAGCAGCCGTATTCCAGATTTTTTGTTAGGAATATTTTTTTAAATATTAAACTAGTTATTGCCCGCGGTTACGCCCCAATTAAATGCTACTACGCGAGATCTCTAAGTTGACTTAGATGGCTTATCACTTTGTCCGTCCGGCGCTGGAGGCATTTAGCGTCTAAAAAATGTAAATATAGCAATGATCTAAAACATGTAAACATGTCTAAAACATGAAAATCACGGACCTATTTTAATATATAACAACTAGCTGACCCGGCGAACTTCGTACCGCCGTATGTGATAAATGAAGAACGCTCGACCGATTTTGTGCAAACTTCACATAAACCATCTACTAAATAGTCCGAACGCAGCCTAAACAATTGGTTTGGATAGGTGAGCCCATTCTTGAGTTATAAAATTACAACGAAAAGTGGCATTGATTTTTATATATATAGATAGATTGTACGTTTCTGCTTATATTGTAAAGGAGGGCAAGGTACCTACGAACCTTTGATAATAATTTATGTATAAATTAGAGAAAGAGAAGAGGGTATGGAAAGCTTGATTACCTGGAAAGGTTTACCAAAATTTGCAAAGTTATTCTTGCTTAAAATTAAATTTTTGTGAAGGATTTTCGATTTTTGGATGATATTCAAACAGGTTGATTACACGTCATGGCCATATTTGACCGTACTTTATATTTGTATATTTGACTGCATCGTCACCTTATAATAGCCAGATATAAGATAGCAAAATTAAAATTTCAATGATTTTTAAATTTTAAATTACAGGCACAGTGTTGTTAAAATGGAGACACAATAAAAATAATCAGAGCAATTTGTCTATACAATAGACTCATCGAATGACAAATGAGGGGACGATGATTCGACACAAAAAAGGCTGTCAAAAATTCTTCGTCATGAGTGTTGAGACCTCCCGACACGCACTTGGTGCCAAGTGCCGGGATGGTCATCGAAAGAGGTAGATTCACTGGGAAAGCTCAAGGTCACAGAAACACCAGGCATGGAGTAACTGCTCCTCGGGTACAGGAATTAGGCCAGCTCCCGCAACTGGTTCCATGCGAAGAAACGGACACCCACGGAACTAAAATTCTGATTGGTATAAAAGGCAAAACGACAGAAAAATATCGTTTGCGCGATTCAGAACATTGCTACCTGCTTCTATTTATCTATTTTCGAACAATAGAAAAGTTTTGGGATCGCTTTTGTTGTTGCGTTATCGGGGCAGTTTTACCTTTTTTTGTGCCGTTTTGCCTAGCGAGGGTAGTTCGAGCACGAGCGAAACGATAAGCGAGGGTTCGAATCCGGAGAAATGATCACTTTTTGCGTGTTACCAATACAATCACAATTCAAATGGGTAACAGAACGCAGCGCTGCAGTTCGATATTGGATTTGTGGGTTTCTTTCGTGGGGTTTTTGGTTAGATAACAATTTTATCGAATTGGAACGTAGTCTTAAAAATTGATTGTATGAGAATGTAGTCATAAATTGTTTTATAATGTTTCCCTTCAACAATTTGTACGAGTTTTGCCGCGAAAGTGAATAATAATTTGTACTTGAAGGAAGTTAGATAAGGATAATTTGGAAGAAGAGTAGGAGTGAAGAAAGTATTCTTCACTTGTGAACCCATGTTGTGAATAATATTTTCAACCGACTTCAAAAAAAGAAGGTTCTCAATTCGAATGTATGTTTTTTTTTGTATGTATGTTTCGCGATATCTCGGCCAATTATGAATCGATTTTGATTTTTTTTTTTGTTTGGTACATACAGGTCTTCAGAGGTGGTCTCATATAAATTTAATCGAAATCGGTTAAGCCAAAACCGAACAATAAGCTTTTTTAAGCTTTTCTTCAGACAAACTAATGTTATAAATCAGAGGGTTTGAGGGTGCGTGCGTATTAGTACTCTTTTCACGCTTAAATGGCTTGACGGTTTTGAATGAAATTTGGGACGTAAATAGCTTATTTACATGGATCAAGGCCTTTTAACTCAATAAGCGACTAGTGGCAAAATAAAGCTGAACGACGATGACATAAATCCTTCTAGATTCTTCACTAGTACCTACTATCTATGATTGTGAAAGTACTTTGTTTATACGACAAATGATTCGATGTGGTATAAAATTATTGAAACGCAAGCAAAGCTTCAAAAACCGACATCATCGCTTTTTTCCGGTTTTGGCTTAACTGATTTCGATAAAAAATATATGGGACCACCTCAGAAGTATATTGATTGATAATTGGCGGATATATCGCGTTACAGATACAAAAAAAAACAGTCGAATTGAGAAATCCTTTTTTGAAGTCGGTTGAAAAGAATGCGAGACAACAACGCTCCTACGAGATTTGTAGGTAGGTCCAAACAAGGCATACAATATCTGATTAGATCACGGAACAGCACGAGGTGTAGGTGTGAAATTGTTTTTCAATGACGAATCTATGTACCTATATCCATAATGTATTATGATTAAACTAGTCATGCATTTAATAAGCCTGTCCCACAAGCTCTCGTATGTTTGTGTTTGCAATTTTTGATAATATCACATCGTTGTGTGCCAAATAAAAAAAAAATTGGTTATATACCTGTATAATAATAAACATAAACGCTTTCGCACTAGCAGCCACACCCTAATTTGTGTCGTGGATGCCGGAAACAGTCACATCACACACGCAATCACATCCAGAACCACACACATTACTTTTGGGAAGAACATTTGTGTTCCCACTGGAAATCGAAGCCGATCCGATACCCGTTGCTTTAGGACGCGCGCCCAATAAAGCCAACGGGCAGCTAGCACTATTACAAAGTTACAATCAGGTGAGATAGCGGTGGAACGGCTCGCTTATTAGACATTTTTATATGCTGGATAGGCAAGCATATGACCACTATCTCACCTGATAGAAAGTGACTATGCCGCCGAAGATGGAACAAGCTTGCCTAGAAGGTACCTATTCACTCTAGATTTGAAGACACCCAGATTCTACAGTTCAGGGAACAAAGACGCAGGCAATAAGTTTCACTCCTTCGCTGTTCAGATGATAAACATAGAAGCGATATATAATTAATTTATTACCTATAAACTCGATGTCTTGTAGATAACTTTCTGTATATAGTTTTATTTTAGTTTTAGGAAATATAGGCAATTGGCCCGTAGTTAGGACTACCAAGTATGAAAAAAGAAAATAATCATGTTTTATTTATATTTGAACAATAGACGGACTACTAACTTTTCCTCACCTAGTGCCTTGTCATTTGCACTCACACACAAAACTTTAGAAGTTTATTTCATGTTTTTATTTACATTTCATGAACTGTTACGAGCGGCGTGCTTTGATCCTATTGAAGCCTTGGTGACCATCCAAATTTATGCTGGTTATAAAAAGGATGTATACCCGTTTATAAAGTGTTCCTAATGATAATCGTGGTCGTATAAGTAATTAAAGAATTTAATTACCAGTTTGAATCACTGAATATCAAAGTAATCTTATCTAATATATAAAATTCTCGTGTCACAGTTTTCGTTGCTATACTCCTCCGAAACGGCTTGACCGATTTTGATGAAATTTTTTGTGCTTATCCGGTATCTATGAGAATCGGCCAACATCTATTTTTCATCATCATCACTTTTCATCATTATCAACGCGGGTGAAACCGCGGGGCGCAGCTAGTATGTATATAAAATCAATGCTACTTTTCGTTGTAATTTTATAACTCAAGAACGGGCTCACCTATCCAAACCAAAGGTTTAGGCTTTATTCGGACTATTTAGTAGATGGTTTATGTGAAGTTTGCACAAAATTGGTCGAGCGGTTCTTCATTTATCACATTTTTTCCCACCGGAAATTGCACCCGGGTGAAGCCGGGGCGGATCGCTAGTTTAATATATGAGATACATAAAAAACTAATTATTGTTAAAGGGAAACAAATAATTAGGCGGTCTTATTGCATTTAGATATTAGGTTTTAACAGCAAATAATCAAGGCCTAACTTTATGTGTTAATGGGTGATACATAGAAAGGTCTTTAAGTTTTTTTTATCTCTGATCGGCTAGCGTTTGTTCGGTTTATGCCACCACTAACTCAATTAAAAAAAAATTGTTCCTCATCCACCACTTACCATCACGTGGAAAACCTATATCAGATTTATACAAAAAGTAGGAGCTCCATCTATAAAATCAATTATTTTCTAATATGATGAAAGCATTCCTTGCTTATGTCCTATTTAACTCGTAGATTAGAACATTGCAATTGATTAGAGGGAATATATTCTAGTTAGAAAACTTTTAATGTCCAGTTAGTTTTCCTATTAGTCTTTGTTTGTTTTTTATTATTAAGCTATTGCATAGCTTCTATCGCGGGCCTTGAGCGTGGAGACCTAATCCAGAAATTCCGTAACGAAAAAACCTAACACCCCCCACTCTAGCGACTTCACAAAAAGTTTTCGGTCACGTTGTGTTGCGAACTCCGTACAGATGCATTCGATTCAGTATCCAATACCAATCGGCTACCGAGTCTTCTAACTATAACTTCGAAATAAGCGTATAGGTTTTGACGTTTACGTTTTTAAAGTAAACGTCAAGATCTATATGCTTATTTCGAAGTTGTAGTTAGAAGACTCGGTAGCCGATTGGTACTGGAAACTGAATCGTATGCTTCGGTACGGAGCTCGCATCTCATCGTGACCGAAAACTTTTTGTGAAGAAAAATGAAACTGAAAAATAAAAAATGCTATGCAATAGCTTTACCGCGGCAGTCCCCGAGTGCCACACGTCTTTTTTTTTATTATAATAAACTAGACTATGAAACTATATCGGTAGCTCATCATCAAACTGTTAAGTGAATTATCGATTACCGTATTGCCACATCGAGCTAGGAGATTTTGGATATGCTTTTTTAATATCAAATATTTGTTGTGGTACTAACCGGCTTTGAATCGCATGATTTCTGTCGCAAAATACTCTGTCCAGTTTCGAGCCGGTACCACAATCAAATATTTGATTTGAAAAATAATACATTTAATAAAATTATATTTTTTAGAGTAGTACGGACCAATTTTTGTTAACTATTAGTAAGCAAAGTCTACTTAATTTCAGTACGTGTTTCATCAATATTTTTTTGAGGCCGTGGTAGGAATCGAAGCCACAACAGCTTATCAGTGCTTATCTACCACCACTTAATCAAACGACGGTAGCCAAGGACGATAGTACCTAAGTATATCTTTAGCAGCACTCGTGATGTTCACATCACGACCGAACGACCGGCCTTCGAAAGTCTGCAGACGAGGGACGACGAGGGTCAGGTCGTTAGGTATAATTGTTTTGACTACACGTCGAAGATCAGCAAGGTTGCTCTTAAAATAAGATCCTAGAGAGCACATCCTATTAGACACGATTAGAAATATAATAAACAAACATTTCATAATCCTTACTTATACACTTATAATATTATAAATGCGAAAGTAACTCTGACTGTCTGTCTGTTATGCTTTCACACTAAAACTACTGGACCAATTTAAACGAAATTTGGTACACAGATAGTCTAGAGCCTGAGAAAGGACATAGGCTACTTTTTAACCCCGAATTCTGGCTGGTCCGGGACTTACGCGGGCAAAGCCGCGGGGCGCAGCTAGTTATAAAAAACGAAGGAACTATCATACAACGTGACGGAGCCCCATTCGTAACTTTTTTATTAAAATTCAGTATACTTCAAAGATAATATGGTATAAGGGCGTGCAGCTTACCATCAGGCGAGTGTTTAGCTTTTCTCGTTTCTTACTAGCATAAAAAAGATATTTTTCTGTGTGTCAGAGTGCTAGATTACAAACTTTGTCAATTACTAGCTACGCCCGCGTAAGTTAAAAAGTGTGTACCTATGTGGTAATCCTGGCTATAAGCTATGCACATTTCAATTTCATTCAAATGCGTTCAGTCGTTACGGCGGCGTGAAGAGAATACAAACTTACACATTTCGAACTACCTGTTGGCTTAGTTGGGTGCACGTTCGCCTTCGCTGTTATAATTGAGTTCGATTCCCGGTTTAAGCACAAGTTTTATCCCAAGTGAAATTTGTGTTTCTGGTTTTGGGTGAGATCGTGTGAGTGACATATCACACCGTGGGTTTTAGAAACATTCATAAATGTTTCTGGCACCCACTACAAAAGTCATGTAACTTAGTGTGAGAATGTGAGTGTGAAAGCGTATATATGTTTATTTACAGACTAATCCACTAACTTTCACTTTTATAATATTAGTGTGATAATGTGTTTAAGAATGTAAAAAAAATATGAAAAAATGGGCCGCAGAGTTTCTCGCCAGGTTTTTCTCGAGATAGCTATAGTTTTGCGAATCTGGCAGTAGAGTCATTAACTTTCATGAATGCATACTTGGGGCCCATATGTATAAACGAATTTGAATTTGAATGTGATAATGTAAACCACCATATCCAACCGCATATATACTTTTCGAAGTTCTTAACGCTCGAGTGAAGTCAATGATTAAAAATGAAAACTCGATGCATCGGCGTGAGGCCAAACGGAACGGGTCAGGCTCGATATCACAAGGCTAGATAATTGATACGTAGCAATCTTTGTTTTACAATTGGCTCGTGGTATTGTTTTCTTCGTGCTTCACAGTGAATGTGTTCTTCGTGACGACGCGAGTTCTTCGGAAACATGAAACTAGAAAATTTTGCTACTTTCCGTTTGGCAAATATTCCGTTTTGCAACCCTTTAATGATACTTACACTTGAAAGTAGCATTTGCGAATCGTTTCGGTTAATAATCATAATGGAAAGTAGATTTATAAATAATAATATATATCAATAATAATGTAAATAAATATTATAATAACAAATACACGGAGGCGGTTTGTGGCGAATCTTCGGTATGTGGCGACACCGCGTACCCTGGGGCTAAATGAGACCCCTGACCCTTGGCTTGCCCTAATTAGCTGTCCGGGTGTGAAAGTACAAGAACTACCTGAGCTCCAAGGGTGAATGTGTTAAAAAGCTTAACACTAGTAGTATTTAGTGAAACTGCAGCTGTTGTTGCAGTGAATACCATTTACGCCAATGTTGCTTCTTCTGTCGCAGTTAGAGGTGGTCTTTTTGGGAAGCACGTTTAGCGAGAGGGAAGTCACCACTTTTTTAGACATTCTCAATGATGAGCATCAATTAGCAGATGTAGTTTTTTTTATGGGAGATAGGTAAGCATTTGGCCGCTATCTCACCTGATGGAAAGTGACGATGCAGCCGAAGATGAAGCATGCTTACCTAGAAGATACCTATTCACTCTAGACTTGAAGACTCCCAGATTATACTGTTCGGGGAACAAGGACGTGAGCAGCGAGTTCCACTCCTGTACGGATAATAAATGTAGAAGCAAAACGCTTCGAACGGATTTGAGGTATGTCAACTATTTATGGATATCTAAAGAAATAATAAATATTAATTAGATTAGGTATTTAGATATTACAATTAAATAGACTAGACTTAAGTCACCTAACATCCAAAGCAATAGCTGAAATTTTTACTGTCCATATGTGATAATATTCAACCTACATTTATTCATCCCTTATTTTATAACTAGTGGGTCTGAGAACTGAAAAACTCGCGTATTTTTCGAAATGGCTGGAAAAAAAAAGATTATCTAAGCTGCTCGCAAAATTTCAAGAGAATCGGTTGAGAAATGCGTCATGTAGAGGAGAACAACCGGCAATCCGATTAACATAGCATAATTGTAATAATACTTAAAATCTGTAATGCCTTGATCTTGTAGATTTAGGTACTCAATATACGAAAGCATCGATATCCATCTTAATACTCGTCAAAACTTTCCTTTATCGACTTTTAAAGAAACTTTTCCATCTTCGTGTGTTTTTCAGCCTTTGGCACAGCCCGAACATGGCATACTTTTTAACAGATTTGGGATAAGCTTGGTTTATAATGTGGAGCATATAAGAAGCTTAACATCGAATTATGGAGTAGGGTCTGGTATTGAGGAATTTTGTAAGTATTATTATGAAAAGTTACTTATTACCCGACTACGGCTAAGCAAAAGATACATAACCCTATCTTTTTCTTAGCCATAGTCGGGTAATAAGTAACTTTTCATAATACATGGGTTAAATTTAACTCAGTCAACGCGAAGCAAACATCCGGCGGCTATATGGCGGTTATGCATTGTCATATCTATTACTAGATATATAGATATTTTATGTTATATCAATCTTGCTATAAAATGAGTGCTATAAATATTTAACGAATCCCGTAACTTTTTAAACTTCAAACATTTTTACAGTTTTGTATCTAAAGTTGTAAATTATGAAGACGTTATTTGAGCTGTAAAATTCGCTTCTGGATGAACATAAAGAATTCAAGGCTGAAGTTCTGGAAGTTTTTTATTGCATTAGGGATTTCGCTGAAAAATTGTTTCACGAATTTCGGTTGTGATGGTTTTTTTTCGCTCAATTTGTTTGAAACTTTATATTTTGTTTTGTCCTTATTTTGATTCTACTGATTCTAAAAGAAATACTCGTATTTTATATTTATTTTTTTACACTCACTGCCCCACACTAAGTTCAATGACTTGTATCGTGGGTGCCGGAAACATTCACATCACACACACATTACACCCAGAACCAGAAGCACAAATATCCCTTGGGAAAGAATGTGTGTGCTCCTGCCGGGAATCGAACCCAGGACCCACGGCGTAGAGGGCGGAGACCTGTCCACTGTGCCAACTGGGTCGTCAAGTTCTTTCATTAATTGACCTGTACGAGCAATTGGAACGAAAATTGACAAGCATACTGATAAATAATTTATGAAAAGAAAGCATGTTCGGTTAAACAGTGTGTTCATCATTAACTCTAACTTTAGTCTACTTACTGGCTTATTTATACCACTAAAAACTGAAATTTATATCAAACCATTTTAATTTGTTTGTTTCGATTGCCATTTGTTGTGTTTTGGTCGAATTTTTACGGGTGCAACGGTATTCTATAATTCCCCCTTAATCTACTGGTAGTTGTACGTACAGCATGCATTCCACCCTCGTCCCATGGTGGCTATAGTCGATGGGTGCACGAGTAAACTTTTACGACTGTAAATTAGTGATATCAATTTACAAAGAGAACTACCACAAGTAGAATCTCTTTGTGACAGAACTATTTTGTTTTACCAAACATTAGAAGCTTCATGGCAATAATATTTCTAAATTATATAAAATACGAGCCACGAAGGCACCACTCGCTAATACCAAAATTAAATTAATTTCCATAACTGACTGTCTGCGTTATCGCAAAAGTTAGGTATTTTAAACTGGAATGGAGTTGGACCTTTCCAGAGTAGACCCAAGTGGAACATACCTACCGTTGTTTGAAGTTGGGAATGGTTTGATAAAAGTTTTAGGAATAAAACTAATTTCAACGTATTGCTTCAAAAACGAAATTTCTACTACGAGACAGCTAAGTGTTAGATCGTTTCTGGGTATGATTGTGTGTATGATGTAAATATTTTTGACACCTATTATATCTCTTTGTCCGTAGTGTTGTTATTTGTAATTTTGCAGATATTTACCATTATTTTGTAAAAAATATAAACAGTTATACCTTCTAAGTGTCTACTTAAGAGTTTCACCGCACTTCTTACTGTCTTTTCTATAACAAAGCTCAGAATCGCTTACTTCGCTCAAAGCGTTTCCGTTCTACGTGTATATTACAGCGAAGAAGTCGAACTCATCGCCTGCGTCTTTGTTCCCCGAACGGTACAATCTGGGTCTAGTCTTCAAGTCTAGAGTGAATAGCTACTTTCTAGGCAAGCATGTCCCATCTTCGGTCACATCGTCACATTCCATCAGGTAAGATAGTGGTCAAATGCTTGCCTATCCAACATCAAAAAAACTATATTAATCGATTTGTTTCATATCAGAAAAAGTCTACAATAAATTCAAAACCATTCTATCATATTTGATTCAATATAAAACTTATATCTCGTTATCTTCATACAATCTTATTTGCTTTATTTCATATTTACTTATTCGTCGTCATTCTTCGAAAAAAGGATTCGATATTTGTATTTCCGTATCGTTGAAGTGTTTTGATATAAAGTGTTTCAAGATTCAAGCGTATAATTTAATAATACAGGGTTATTTGAAATAAGCTAATTGTTAAAAACCTTTTTAAAAACAAGCATTTAGGATTCCGTCACATTGGATTTAGAGTGACGTCTCTTTGTTTTTCGAGTTATTTTTGGCAAGCCCTTTCATTTGATACCCATATTGTAGGAGTGCATTGCAAAGTGGGTAGTGGATTTAGAATGACGTCACACAGCGCATACGAAATTTCAGCTCAATCGGTTGAAGATATCAGATTCAAAATGGAGTTGCAAGATTCCACCCGAACAAACATAGTTGCATACATACAAAAATCTTGCAAAAATACCAGAAGGCTCTCTAATCCTGATTCTTGTTCTAACCTTTAACTCATTTATAGTTCTATGACTTTCTTTTGAATGTTATATTTTTCCTAATAATTAAGATGAGAAATTCTATAGAATCTGCAATTAATAGTTGTTTAAACTACCTACACTGACCTGCAAAGAACGGCATCGCCGCCGCCGCGCCGCGCCTTGTAATATGCATGCCAATGCCAGGTTAGACTTAACAGTAGATAAATAATATATTTTAAAACGTTCAAATACATTTTAATATTTTTTAACATACAATTGAATTTGCAATCGCCGTACCACGATAGACATTGGTCTCTGTGGTTGAAATGATGTCATCACATATCGATATTGCTTCTAACAAGAAAATGTTGGTCGCACGAAAAAAAACTTTTCTGAAATTCAGTGGAACTTTTCTGAACTTTTCTTAAAGATAAATGAATGTAAGGACTCACGGGAAAATATATATTGGCCTCGCATACTGACATTGCTTCTATCACGAAAATGTGCGGTCTCACATCTATATTGTCTCCATCAGTTATATCGATATGCCAACCGACTTTATCAATGCCTACTTGTATTACAAAAAGGCTCAACCGGGTCCAAATTATATTACAATACTTGACCCGTTACTTAACGCGTGAAAGTTTACTCAATTTACACGCTAACAAGATTTACTCGGGTTTTCGGTCTGTAATGTATTTGGTAACAAGAAAGTATTGGTTTTGGATGAAATGAAATTGCGGAAAACTTATTTGTGCCGTTTCGGTTTCATTTGATTACCGTTTGAAAGAGGACTGCCGGGCGAGGTAGGCCAGCCGTATAAATGTATTATTTCCATTTATTGTCCATGGTTAGGTTATTACTTACTGCCCCCTGGCGTAATTGGTTGGATGTTTGCCTACTAAGCAGTGGGTTCGAGTTCAATTCCCGATGGGAACACAAGATTTCTCCAAAAGGAACATTTCTTTTTCTAGTTCTAGGTGGGATTTTGTGTGATGTATATGTTTTTGAATTTGGTGTGGGGCTGTGAGAGTGAAAGATTTTAATAAATTATGTTATGTTGTAGTTATCCATATAGTTGTAAACCAAGTTCGGTAAGTTTGGCTAGAAGAGAGTCTATGTATCTCCATGTAGGTAGGTCGCAGTTGAATCAAAGGGCGAAGCACCAAGATTCTTAATGTATAGCGCAGACTCATATAAAACAAATTAAACAATTTAACCTTACCATTCACCTTGACAGCAATTGGATAATAGGCCCGCCTGCAATCAGGACATCCTATTATAATATACGACTGATGTACCAATGAAATAATAAAAGTGAAGTTTAATATTGTAATAGTCCTATAAAATTAGTCGCTTTTCATTTAAGGATAAGGGATCGGAAAACTTAGTTTCAGGGAAAGAAGCACATTATAATGCTGCAGTAGCTCTAAAACTTAAAATTCAACCAAAAAAAATACACGAAAAAATTGCCTTTTAGAGATTTTATTAAATTCTTAACAAGTGTTCTGAGAAGCCTTTCAAACATCAATAAACGCTTTCACACTCACAGTCCCACACTTGTTCAATTACTTGTGTCGTGGGTGCCGGAAACATTCCCATCTCACACAGAGAATCACACCCAGAATCAGAAACACACATTTCTCTAGAAAAAAATACTAATGCTTCCACCGGGAATCGAACCCAATACCCAATGCTTATAAGGCGAACGCGCACTCAACTAAGACGACGGGTAATGCAAGTCAACCTCAATAGTTTCTTACATCATTACAGTCCTTCCTCTCTTCTGTTTTTCTGTGCCCTACAGGGCCTATAAAGAACTGTACTTTTAAAGCGCCTTTTTGTAATTATAATAGACTAGCCGTGCCCCGCGGCTTCGCCCGCTATTATCAAGTTTAAAAGTAGCCTATGTGTTAATCCTAGGTATAATCTATGTACATTCCAAATTTCATTTAAATCCGTTCAGCCGTTAAAGCGTGAAGAGAGAACAAACATAC
The DNA here is from genome assembly GCA_948107665.1 of Lomographa bimaculata. Classification (NCBI taxonomy): domain Eukaryota; kingdom Metazoa; phylum Arthropoda; class Insecta; order Lepidoptera; family Geometridae; genus Lomographa; species Lomographa bimaculata. The sequence continues at coordinate 8,082,871 of OX403600.1, read as the reverse complement.
TTACACACTTACACACAAACTTTCGGATTTATAATATTAGTAGGGTATTTAATATTGCATACATACAAAAAAAACATACAATCGAATTGAGAACCTCCCTTTTTGAACTCGATTGAAAAAGGTGCTCACATTGACGTACCCATAAAGTACGAGTATAAACCCTCTTTCTAAAAGACTTGATGGTTAAGTTCGCAAGAAAGCGGATTTTTCTGTAAAAACACTGATGCAATGAATTTTTCAAGTACACTCGACTCGAGAATTTATTCATATGAATTTTCCAGATAGTTCTATTACGGGAACCGAGTTGAATAAATAATGAATGGAGTTTTGCCGCGAAAGTAAAAAAAGTCATTTTTTCACTGTTGTTGATTTTGTATAATTTTCCAAACCTGTAATTCTTCGTTTGTTAATGTGTAATAATGGTGGATTATTAACCGTTGATACTTAGCAAACGTGCATAAGTGTAAGCAAATCATGCAGGGTTGAAAAACATGATTTTCGCCTTCGCTCCAAACTTCATTAGGAGTTCTAGTAAAGTTTCTACCACTTTACTAGGGCATGACTTGACTATGACTGGACCTTGACTCTTTTACTTGATTTTGACTGTGATTTGAGAATAGGATTATTCGTTTTCTATAGTGTGGTAATATTTAAATGTTAATGATGGGATATATTTTGAGTATGCGTGCACTAAAAAAAATGATTATGATTCTTTAGTGACCAGGTCGATATTAACCTGGTCGTGGTGCTCCTGCTGATTAACAAACAAGTTTCCGGCACAGAACACTTAATAGTACAAGTATAGAAGTTTCTCTCCGCGAGGATGTTTAAGATCAACAACAAGTGAAAAGGTATCTTCTAGGTAAGCATGCTACATATTCGATCGTATCATAGCTTTCTATCAGGTGATAGCAGATAAATCACTATGGCAGGCATCTCACCATACCGGCATTAAAAAAAAATAGTACTCTTGCAGCCACGCAATAAAGTGCAATTCAGCTTTAATTGCGCTATGTGCCTGAAATAAATGTTCACCTCTCTTTCTATTGCGTATTTTTATCTCTTTCTACCGCGTGGCAGATGAATTGCGAGAGCCCGCCATATTGTAAGCCGGGTCTGCCTTTAGTGATTTAAAACGAGCATTTTCCAGGTAAATTGACACCAAACTTGAGGCTGTTTATTAAAATGAATGTAAAAACTTCTTCACAACATCCTAATTAACTGAAGCATCCATTATTCACTCCAACTCTTCTTCCAGGAATAAAACATATTGTACCGACCCAATTAGTGGGAAAATAAAAAAGAAGATGACTTGATGTAAAAAGTATGAAATGCTTAGCTCGGAAGCTTCTCCTGTGAATTTGTCTTTAACCTAGGCACTATACCTAGGGTCTAGCAGAGTCTAGCTAGACTACGTACAAAGATATAGAGATACCTCGTTTTCATACAAAAGCTTTCAAGTTTCTAATCGGCTAAAATAATAATGTAGCCTATGACATATGACAGATAAGACACAGATAAGACATAGAGTTCGAGTCTATCAAAATGCTGCAGTCACGGACTTTAATGAAATGCTGACGTTACTTACCTCATTCAACCATGTATGGGTGTCTCATGCAATAATCCGTGTGCGCGTGAATCTCGTTCCAAACTGTCACAGACAACTTATAGTTACTAAGTGTATTTGCGCCGATTGTCGGACCTTCGGTGTATCTGTGTCCGAGTTGCTCGTGTTATGACTTTTTTAATGCGGCATCTTATACATATTTAATACGTCCGTAGCTGCAGTTATGATCATTTCTAAAATATCTGGCTACTTAGTAATGTACTCTTTCTGTCTTCATGTATGCAATTTCACATACCACCACATGGCAAAATAGAAGAACGAATTAACAATGAAGACCAATATGTATACTCTATTTTGTGTGAAATATACTCATTTCATTTCATGTCTTCCAGATTCTGTGGAATATTGAAATTTGGAGAGCTGCTGACTAAACGGTGCGGTCATTGTTATGCCTGTGCTAGACCTGCGACAGAACGCCTAGCAGGACGTCGCACAGTGGTTCCATTCCGGAAAAAGGTGTACATAGGAACAGAAGTTCAAAATTCGATCAGCTGACAATCTTCGTAACAACTTTTATTCTATTACAAATTTTTGTAGGATCCATAGATATCGAGAAAAAAAAAATTTTTTGTTCGGAAAAAACACATTTGATTTTTTTTTCTCGAGATAGGTCATATCGGCTTTTGTTTTGTTTATAACATGTCATAGTTCATATTACTATGGACCTGATAAAAAAGATCATGAACCCACCGACAGCCTTGTGATCAAACACGAGAGGTCAAACATAGCGATCTTTTTATGCCTATTTCTCGAAAGGTGAATTTATTTTTTCTCTTTTTAATACAGTTTATATTAATTATTCTGTACAAGATTTATTCTATTACTTTTTTCCGTAGAATATTTATTTTACGAATTATTTTTTTTATCTATTTATTATTCTGTTTTTATTTTATTAAATGTCAATGAGGCGAATGTATGACTAATTTTTATAGCAAAACAATATGTATTAAATATAGAAAAAAAGTTAATTATTGAAACTACTTACCGCGCTTTTTATAAACGAGCTATTAAACGTTAGGATATTATATTCATGACTTTTCAACTGACGTCCAAAGTAGATTAGCGAGCTTTCCTATAATAAGGTTGTAGCATAGCAATACCACTTAGTATCAGTAAAGTTATTCTTAACGTTGAATTTATTTACTCCAGTTAAAATCTTGTTACTGTTACCGACTACCATTACTTACTTTATGGGGTCGCAGTAAACTTGGGAGTATCAATTTGAAACCTTTTGTGACCTCAATTTTCTATTATAAACCTGATGTTTTGGACGTTAAATTTTATATGAATAGAATTGCAAAAGAAAGCCAAACATATTTAAGATACTGTATTTCTTTTTAAACTGTTAATGTAATCTAGTTTCCTCACAGTTAGAATTCAGAAACTAAATTAAGAAAACCAAAAGGAATGAGTAGGTAATTTTAGTTCTGCTATCGACGATCAATCACACTAATATTATTAATCCAAAAGTTTGTGTGTAAATGTGTAAGATATGTTTGTTTTTTTTTCACACTGTAACTAGTAACGGCTGATGGGATTTGGATGGAATTTGAAATATACATAGCCTATACCTAGGATTAGCACATAGGCAATTATTTATTTTGTAAACTCGGGCGAAGCCGTTACAGGCTAGTTACATGTCTATGTAAGTCTGACTGGTTGTCTTCAAATGTTCAATGTTTATCCGCGGGATCGCTGTTTCAGTGCTATTGGGCATTACCAACAGTAGCTGTGGCTTATCTGCTACTGAAAAATAGAGACAAGGAGGTATGCTGTGGCCCATATCTTTTCAAATTTTTTTGTTTATTGTCAAACATATTATCACCCTCTAGACATATGTAGATTTTGGATTGGAATCACCATCATATAAACATATAGGTCTATATAGATAATCGTATTCACACTCACACCGTGCTGGAAACATTCACATCACAAACACAATCATTCACACCCAGATCCAGAAACACGACATTTCCTTTGGAAAGAAAAATATTTATTAATTTGTTCTTTTCTATTAGCGCAATTTGGCTGTATGCGGAGGACTTAATGCAAATACAGCATTTTCTGGCAGTCATCCGAGAAGGTCCAAGAAAAACCGTAGTAGTGCTCCTGCTAGAAATTGAACCCAGGATCCACGTCGCAGAGGGCTGAGACTCGTCCACTGCGGTAACTGGGTCGTCTATATCAATCTAGGTTATCAAGGCATCTCCTGCCCGTGTTCACTTACACTTTTAGTTCATCATAAAAACAAGTCACGCTTGTACGTCACGGCTCGTTATTAAAATTCAATAATAGCCGTCGTAAAACAATAACAACAATAGTCATGGCCATAAAGTTATGCACACGTGCTCTATAATTTATATCTGGTAACGACAGTTGACTGTTTTTTACTGGCTTTGCCTGTTTCTGTTTTCTTATAATTTTATAATATTAATTATAAATTATGTACTGCTACACCAAAAAACCACTGACTTCCCCTAAAAACCCTTGGTATAAGCACTGGTTTAGTAGACAATGAATTCATTTGTTTTTATAAGCGTAATACCTTATTTAAACCTTAAAAAAATATTGTGTATGTTTATTAGTAGGTAAATGTATATAAATATTCCAGGTAAAGTAAAATATATTGAACTTTTTCATATCAATTTAAACTGATAGCAACCATCATGTAAATTGTTCGAAAATTATAGCGGTCGCTCAATATAAACTTTTGTAAATTACTACTTTAAAATGTTCTGTACTACATTGACTCAATGCTCAACTGAAAAAACTCTAAAATAATATTTTATTTGGCTGTGACGAACCAACAGTTAATGTATGGAACCTTAAAAGACCGCAAAAAATTACCCTGTGACAAGAACGCAATTTGAATTTAATAAATATGGGTTTATCATGTATTAATAAAGGTTAGGTACCCATACTAGGAAATCAAAAAAGTTGATTTTCCTGGCTTCTCGGCTAAACCTGTGAATTTTTCGACACACGGATAATGGTTATTTTGTCTGTTTCAACCTAACCCAGTAATAAAAATTCAAACAAACGGACACTTACGTTCCTTCCCATTCAATTTTCGACAATCACGCACCTACTCTAAAATTAAAGCCGGTGCCGACCTATTGTTCCCACTGTTTAATATTCAATGAGCGTTGGAATATTTCGATAGAAAGTCCATAGGGAGTTGTCATTCTATGCAGGCAAGGGATAGTGACATTGAAAACGAATGGAGGTGAGAGTTAAGAAAACAGAAGGAAAGTCAGGACAATTTTGATGAGAAATCCAGACAGTGAAGCTGTTTTTAGGCAAGAATTTCCTAATACTGCTATGAATATTATATCTGCCAAAAGAAAATGGTGTAAAACCTATGATAAAAATATAGAAAGAAAGAAAATTTTATAGGCACATACGACATTACAAAAAAAATATTAGAACACTAAATAAAATACACAATATATACATATATTATCAAAAATAAAACGTATAAAGAAAAAATTGTGATGATGCAAGTCATGAATATGTATCCCGACTCAGCATAGACTAAGGCAAGGAAACCTAAGTCACTGAATTATTGATAATATGCAATGTTAAGTGACGATGTGGTCGTCGAATGAACTGTAGAAAACGCATGAGAGTGAATGCGTTCTCAACACCAAGTTCAAAGAGTTGTATCGTGGTTGGTTGGATGTGTAAAAACTTACATAGATACCCAGAACCAGAATGTCTATAAGGAAGTAAAGTTTAAAACTGAATCGAACCCACAATCCATAATAGACGACCCAGTTGGTGCATTTAACAGGTCTCTGTCACCTGAGTCTGATCGACTATCGTATTATGACTATGGTAATCGAAATTTCCAATTCAATTATATTTCCAATTGAAACATTTAAATAATCAAAATTCCCACATCTCGCAAGACAATTAGTTCCCAATCATCCGGTTGCACAACGAGTATCGTTAACATTTAAACAAACAGCGGTTAGTTTTTACACAATATTCTGCCATTGTTCTGAAAGCAGGGGGTTCTCACGTCCCAGTATCGAAGCTCTTGTGGCTGTCAGGGTTTCGTAGGTTTTTGTGATGTCTTTCTCTGGTATGATATGACAGGAGACAGGTTACTATTGAAGATCTAGTTGGCACTAAGTCTTTGCTCTACTAACTATGGGTTCGATTTCTTACTAAAAATATGGTTTTGACAGAAATCGAACCCTAGTTGTCCTTAGTTCCTAGAAAGAAAGAGCGTCTTTAAATTCTTATTGACTTTTTAAATAATCTAGAGCTAAATAAAACATTGTCTATACCGCCTTACTAATAGGCAATATTGGAGCAAATAATTGATTTGTCTCCAATCTCGATACGAATAGCTATTAGAAATACAGCTTTTTTTCCCTGTTTAACACGTCTTAAGCTAAAAGCTATACGTATACATTTGCGTATACTTTCTAAAACGAATTTTAATTACGTACTTACTTATTTCTTTCTTACTGAAAGATTCATGTAACGCAGCTATCTACAGTTCATTCGCCTATATTTCCTTAACTAAACTCAAACTATAAATATCAATACAGTAAAGACCTAAGGCATCTACAAGGCATCGAACGATAACTTAAGTGCTGGCGGCATACTTACTTATATCAAAGTGGAAATTAGTCATAGTGAAAAAAAATCCTATGACAAAAGAGCTCAATACAAATAACAGTATATTGTATCAAAAAGATCAATAAACAACCAAATTGTTTATTAGCGAAGTTCTTTCAACTGCTACGAACAGCAAATAACCTACATCAACTTGTACATGAGCGCTCTGACGATGACTGTAGTTGTCATTGACAGCGATCTAGTAAAAAATACAGATACAACGCACTGAACAAGTGAGTAAAACCGTTCATTTCACTGTTAAAGGAATGGGCTACTAGTGGTATCCGCTTTTTTGCTTCACCCCTGTGTCCCAAGCGTTGTATCTGTAATTTTTAATATATCGAAGGTCATACAAAAGAAAACCTAAACCTACTCTGCTCAACAACTACGACCTGAGATCGTAGTTGTTGCTTCTGAACTGTTCAAGTAGAAGTAGTTGTCATTTAGTCTGACGTCACTTATTTTTGAGTAATTCTCAGCAAGCCTCATTTGATACCCATATTGTAAGAGTGCATTCATAATAATGTTTCCACCATTTTCGGTGTCCCGCCATGTTGTGTTAAGAATGACATCACACAGCTAACCATACATTGTCATCCAAACTAAACGCGTATACAAAATTTCAGCTCAATCGCTTGAAGATATCTGCTTCAAAATTGAGTTGCTTTTCCATCCAAACAAAGTTGATTCCACCTGAATAAACATAGTTACATATATACATACATTGCAAGTTAAATAAAAGCTTGTAACAACAAATATCCCGCGTCAACCGCCTGCTGAAACCACGTGAGCCTTTCTCGGTTGCAGCGGTTGCCGCTGACATATCCATTTTAGGAAATAGGTTACACTATTTCCTATTTTCGGATAAACGTGAATTGAGATTAAATTGAACGTTCGCGGGACTCGCAGACCTTTTGTGGCACATGCAGATAATGTTTTTATGTGAAATTATGGCAGCTTGGGGTACTCTCATTTATAGACATCCTGTTAATACTAATTACAAACTTTAAACATACATAAACGCCTTCAAACTTACAATCCAAACTAAGTTCTATGGTTTGTGTAGTGGGTACTGGAAACATTTACATCACAAACAGAACCAGAAACACAAATGTTCCTTGAGGAGAATAACTTGTGTTGCCGCCCGGAACCGAACGTTATAGAAAGCTGCACCCCAGTTTAGAAGGACGAACGCCACGGGCAGATCAATTTAGTTTTACATATACATACGATACATATACATACGCTAATGATATTGATAATAGATTTTGTTGCAAGCTTTTATTTAACTCGCAATGTTTGTATGTTAGTTTAATAATTTGTGATAATAACATAGATACTAGACTTTGTGAATGAACTACCCGTTGGCTTAGGTTGCCTTCTAAGCAATGGTATCGGGTTCTATTCTCGGCGGGAACACAAGTTTTCTTCGCAAGGAAAATTTGTGTATTGGTTGTGATTCACACACAATCACTGATGATGATGTGAATGTTTTCGGCACCCACGACATTAGTCCTCGAACTTAGTGCGGGGCTGTGAGTGTGAAAGCGTTAGTTTCTTTTTATACAGAAGCAGCGTAAAAAATAATATGTGTTCTTATTTCAAGTGCAAAACATGTTCACATCTTAGTTTCTAGAGTAGTTCGCGGTCCCGCTCGAAAGTTTTATAACTATATATAATATTTATAATATACTTTAAACCGTATTGATTTATATTATACTAGCCGTGCCCTGCGGCTTCGCCCGCTATTATCAAGTTAAAAAGTAGCCTATGTGTTAATCCTAGGTATAATCTATGTGCATTCCAAATTTCATCCAAATCCGTTCAGCCGTTAAAGCGTGAAGAGGGAACAAACATACTTACACACTTACAGACAAACTTTCGGATTTATAATATTAGTAGGATGAGTTATAATTATATACTCTGCTACTGGTAGTAAGACTTGATATAAGTATAGAAGATCGAGAACAAACTATCTTATTGTCATAGCTGTTGTCTTGAAAAAACCATCGTGGAAAGTATGACAGTTATTATTGTGCTGTTCAATTCATATAATCCCAAGGTAGCAAAAATCCTAACCCAAAAAAATGGCTGAGAATGTGAGAACTAACCTTCGGTCGAAGCATCCAGTATTTCGGACCTTATATCTAAGTCTTAAGGTTTAGTTTTTGAGATATGCTCGATTCCTAAGGGCCCGGAATACATTATGTATGAGAACATAACAATTTGCAGGTAGCTCTTGTCTTACAAAAAGAATTTTGCTAAGTGAAATGAGCAATTTGGACTCTTTCTGTGCCGGTTTTAGATACTTGATTTTCGTATGTGGCTACGTATCTGAACCTTTAAGCCTAATAAGTACTTCAACAATTCCGTACTTTTATGGAACACTTTCAGCAATTTTTTCTTGCGTTTTTGTTGAATTGGTATGCCTCAACACACGGTACAGTCTAAAAAATATTGCTCTATCTGGAAAAGGGGTTTCACCGAACATAGCTAAGACACTCTTGATCATCTATCAAACAAAAAAACACTAAATCAAAATTAGTCCAGCAGGTTCGGAACTGCGATATAGACAAACACACAGCAGATACACACTTAAAACTTATAACAAATTTTTCATAGGGGTTAATAATAAAAGAAAATCTAATGGATTAACTAAAATACTGCAAATGTAGCGTTGAACTCTGTCTGTATTACCAATAATAGTACTTAAGTTTTATTTATTCACTGTCGAGTTTCGACATGTTTTTTTATTCGAGATAGGCAAATTTTTTGACCCTTCTGATGGTCGACGACGATGTGGTCGACGAAAGAGCAAGTTGGCTAGAAGATACCTATTTACTCGTGACTTAAAGACACCCATATTGTAATAATCAGGAAACACCAACTCAGGCATGGAGTTCAATTCCTTTGCGGTTCGCACAATGAATGTGGAAGCAAAACACTACGTCCGTATTTGTGGAATGTCGGTAGACATTATATGGTAATATAGCGGTGTAATTTTCTTCACGAACCCTTCCAAATGAATTTCCCTCCTACCGCCCTTTCGTACTGCAATATTCGACCTACTTGATAATAATTGCTTAGACTGAGCAACTGCATTTACTCAAGATCTGCAATTAGGTCACTCGTGTCACTTAAACATGCGAGGAACATTTGCATCCCTGCATATATCAAAGTGGACAAAGGGTATGGAAATCGAGGGTAGTTAGTGAAGTACAGCTATTTGAAATTGATTAATTAGGTATTCTCGTCGAAGAATGAGACTGATTTACTTTTAAATACCAATACCATCCTTTTTAGGGTTCCGTACCCAAAGGGTAAAAACGGGACCTATTACTGAGACTTCGCTGTCCGTCCGTCCGACCGTCCGTCCGCCTGTCACCAGGCTGTATCTCAAGAACGGTGATAGCTAGACAATTGAAATTTTCACAGATAATGTATTTCTATTGCCGCTATAACAACAAATACTAAAAATAAAATAAAATACATATTTAAGGGGGGCTCCCATACAACAAACTTGATTTTTTATAGATAATGGTACGGAACCCTTCGTGCGAGTCCGACTCGCACTTGGCCGGTTTTATTCTTTTTCCGATTAGAAGGGTTAACATTAAATGTAAGGTTCTTTAAATGTTATATAGCAGGGTCTATATGCTATATATAGACCCTGTAAGGGGGTTTGGTAGAATAAAAGTAAATCCATCGAATCTCCATTAAACGGTTTGACCTATTATGATTTCCCACACCGCACATCCGACGCGTTTAAGAGGTCGGATGTCGGAGAGGTCGCCAAATATTAGCTTGTACATGCGAAAGCATGGGACAAGATTGTGAAGTGTGATGACTTGATGAGGTGCCTTATTGATTGATCTTGTGTTAGTAAGCCCGCCACATATTGCTATCGTGGCCAATGGGCGCACCCCCACATTTTTTTATGCTCTATAGCAAACATTTGACTACAATCTCACCTGGTGGTAAGCAATGATGTAGTCGAAGATGTAGCATGCTTGCCTCGAAGATACCTATTCACTCTTGATTTAAAGACACTAAGTCTGTCACATATTGCCATCATCGTGATAAAGAGGTTCGTTCTCGATGGTGCCTTTATAAGAATACTCGTCACCGGAGGCGTGTTCATGATTGGTGGAAACACCAAGTATTAGATTGGCAGGGTATCAAACCGCACCCCCATAGAAATGCAGAATAGACTTCACAATTTGAGATGAGTAAAAAAAGTAGAATCAGCTCCAAACCTATTTGATGTCTTCACAAGATAAGTAGCGTCAAATGGAATTGAAAAGGAAATTGGGCTTTTCACTCACCAACTGTTTTCAATTATTGTTGCCCCATTTCCAAACGATTACTCGTTACTATACAATGGGGAAACTTAAATAAATTGCACGAGTTCTACAGGGTTGCCATGAACCATGGCGCAAACATAATCATATAGATCTATCAAACACTATTGTTTTTATGAAGAATTTGCTACCTAAATCAAATTATTTTTTAATAAGAAAAACAGCTCTCGCGCTTTTTTCTTTTTATTAAACCTTTTATCGAATCGAAATCTTTCACATTCACGGGGCTGTGACACTAAGTTCGATGACTTGCGTCGTGGGTGCCGGAAACATTCACATCAGACACACAATCACAACCAGAAAAATTTTCCTCGGAGAGAAAACTTGTGGTCCCACCGGGAATTCGCCTCTTTCTCTCTCCGACTTAATTGTTCTTTGACTTGTTTTGTTGTTAGGTCCGACGTCCCCATCCTGAGGAAGGACAACCAATTTGTCCGTAACTAGTCGACAACAAAGTAAGTCGACGTTACCTTCACTAGCCTGTTCGGCAGACGAACAATTTATAATCGTATGTTTACTGTTCGTTGGCTTAGTTGGGTGGCGTATACCTTCTAAGCACGGGTATCGGGTTCGATTCCCGACTGAAGCACCAGTTTACTCCCCAAGGAAAATTTGTGTTTTTGATTCTGGTTGTGATATTGTGTGTGATGTGAATGTTTCCGGCAAAATCCATCAAACTTAGTGTGGGGCCGTGAGTGTGAAAGGGTTTATGTTTATGTTTAGCAAATAAGCATCATTCTTTAAAACTATAAGGTGAGATAGTTTTTGGACAAACTCTGCCTATCAGGGGAAATAACATTCACGCGGCGCTTAAAGAGAACAAAGCTCTCTCGGAATGTTTTTATGAAGTTTGGTAGCCCTAAAGAGTGAACAAAGGTAGACAACAAGCAATTCGTTAGTCGAAAACATCGCTCTATATTCCATACGCATAGCTCATCCCTTCTGCGAGTTATTCAAGCATGTAAGCTTTGTTGTTACATATTAAATATTATATAAGTAGCAAAAGCAGTTCATGTTGATTAAGTAAGGGTTGTATTCACGTTTTGATTAATTTAATCGTGAAATGCGCCTGGCTCTCGCTGCTACCGCTACCGCGCATACTCTAGAGGATGAGCGTCTATATCGCTCGAACCCCGGTCGAGTTTCTCGATTCAATCAAACAAAAATTTTATACAATCAATATGAATACGACTCATGATAGTTTTAATAACAAAAGCAGTTTACATGTTAACACAAACCCCTTATATCCTTATTCAACCCCTATATTAGTATATCATCGTTTACACAAGAGTTTAGTAAACAAGAACCCTAATCAAAACTTCATAATATCTATGAACGTATTACACAAAGGTTATTCACGAGAGGACGTAAACTACCTTTCAACACTGAATTCCCGAACAGCTTGCTTTTTTATGCAGAATTTTACCACTATCTCACCTGATGGAAAGTGATAATGCGGCCGTAGATGTGACATGCTTGCCTAGAAGATACCTATTCACTCGAGATTTGAAGACTCCCAGGTCATACCGTTCGGGGAACAATGTCGCAGGCAATGAGTCCCAACCCCCTTGCTGTACGGATAGAAGCGAAACGCTTGGAGCGAACTAGAGGTCGACCATAAATAGATGACGTTTGATAATTCGTTTTGTTATAAGAAGGTAAAAAGGGCATCGGGTAATTAGCTCATGTAATTCCTGTGTACATCCTCCGAAATGTAAGATTACTGAAATGTTTTCATATAAAAGAATTACTCTACATTTCTGTAGCATTCCGTATATGTACCGTTGTGTATTCCCATTTAGCATTCACCCCGGCTGTACTTTGGCTGTATCTCTTTGACGCGCGATGCATGAATTTTAAATCTCAAATGTACAGCCTATAGTGGGAACGTGAAAAGACTCTGGTTCAATGCTGTTGGTTTACAAAATATATCAACTTATTACTTACTTTATAAATATAATAATAATTTGACGCTCCGTTGGCGTAGCTGTTAATTAAACTTCGAAAGACAGCCGTCGACCACGGACAGCCACGCACCGCACACAAGGCTCTTCCAACGGTGCGTGTCAGTTAGCGTCTGTAGTTACCGTCTCGCCGCGGATCGGACGCACCGCATCGGACGTGTCTGCGCTACCACGGACAATACTCTTCCCAAGGAGCGTTCGGTGCGGGCTGGTCCGCGTCCGTCCGCAGTATCACGCACCGTCAGAAGCCAGCTTTAGTTGTATTTTTTTAAACCGTTTTGTAGAGTTCCCCTTTAAGAGCAAAATAGTGTGGTAACATACATATATTTAACTTTTTACAGGTAAACGTTTTTCCTATATTTTTGCTAAACATATTCGATGTTTAAATATTCAGACAAAGTCTTTGTAACCGCATTTAGGTCTTTATGGGCTGCCAATAGTGACATTATTGTTGACCTCCAGTCTATCTTCTACCACTAGTGTAAGGGTTGAATTTTCAATCAACTTATGTTTTTGTGAAAATTTGTGAACAAATAGTTTTAAATAGCTATTATGTCAAGATGATTTATTTATTCGGTGAATTAAATTACGAAATAGAAAATGTGTTTTTACCATTTATTAAAAAAATAAAAATATTTTCAAATAATGACAGTTAGAAATTTGCGTGTTAACTTTTCGACAAAACCAAACTATTATAGAAAAAAATTGAAAAAAATATACGTAAAACATAAACAGAAACGCTTTCACACTCACAGCCCCACACTACGTTCAATGACTTGAGTCGTGGGTGCCGGAAACATACACATCACACACACAATCACAACCAGAACCAGAAACACAAATTTTCCTAGGGGAGAATACCCCTGCTTAGAAGGCGAACGCTCACCCAACTTAGCCAACGGGCAGTTCAAGTACGTTACTGCATCTGTAAATCTTTTGTAATATAATTATTACAAAAGTAAATGTAGAACTTTTCACAGACTGCGTGAATATATTATTTCTGCCACAAATACAGATATATAATTAAAACAGTGGTTGAGCACGGCACGTTTTTTGTTAACTTTTTACTTCATGTTTTTTTTACTTTCTTCTCCGTAAATACCGTGACCCGCACCGTAGTACAATTGCAGACACAGAAATCTAAATATTATTATATAGATTTCTATGATTGCAGTTGACTACAGGGAGTAACCACACTGACGCATGTACGTAGTAGTAAGTGGAAGAGAGAGAGTAGGTAGGTGCTAGGATTAGTGGCAGGTATAATTTTATAGGACATACATACACTTTATTCTGTTCTGTAAAAATATACGAACAGATCATAATATTATTATACTTTGGTATAAACACTTATTTACTGCAGATTATTTCATTCCGAGGAAACTAGGTAGCCGAGTTTATACCTAGTCAAAAGGTACATTTAGACTCCAGTAAGTCACTCAAAACGCGCGAGCCTCAAATTATTCGTACATATTATTTCTAAAAAAAATAAAATGCATATTTACCGAGTCTCCAAAAAATTAAGTTGTATGGCTTCACGTAGGCTAAACTTTAAGAGATACATAGAAATGATGTACTAGAGAATTGTAGTTCTTCTAAAATCCTAAAAAATGTCTGCAATGGCATATCTTTTACGGTTGACTCACAGTAACATCTCATATATTTCTCTTCAAAAATTGCGTTACTATTTACTCTCATTCAGTATTAAATGGTATTAATCCTTATCCAAATAATTATATTGGTATTCTTGGGCATTGCACGTAAATTATAACTGTTTTTTTTTTTTTTTTTTTTTATGCAGTTTGTGACACTATATCAATCTAATGAAAAAAGGTACCGAAAAGCAACCAAATAAATAATTTACAGACCGGAGTCGCTCGACCGGCCGCTGCAGGTGCAAACATTGTTTACAAGGAAAAATCTATAACAGTAATTTTACATTTTTCACTTATTATTTTCTCAATCACGCCGTGCAAAGCCGGGCGGGTCGCTAGTAAACCAAACATGATAAAACAGCAACTCACTTGCTTTACTCTTACGTTTTCTCCTGCGCCCGCTATAATAAGATGTTATCATTATTGCGGTGTAGAGTCACAGCGTCTACGTGTATAGCTATTTTAATAACAGTATATTAATTAAAATACCTGAATTATTAATTTTTAATTGTAATTACTGTTAAACTCAGAATTGGAAAGCTGATGTTAGGCACCGTTCGGTATCGTCATAGCCTTTACAGACTGGTAATGAACAATATTGTTTACAGAATTATTATTCGAAGCTATTAGTGGTAGTAGAGTTTTCGTGAGTTTCAGACATAAAATTATAAACGATACACGATTAATTTGTGAATTACGACTCTTGCGATGGCAATATAGCCTGATGACGGGGATCGGACATCCCCGAAACCTAGGTCGCGAGAGTCGATCCTGAATCGTGTATTCGTAATCGTGACTCACCGTATCATTTATAATCTACTAGCGATCCGCCCCGGCTTCGCCCGGGTATGATAAATGAAGAACCGCTCGACCGATTTTGTGCAAACTTCACATAAACCATCTACTAAATAGTCCGAATAAAGCCTAAACATTTGGTTTGGATAGGTGAGCCCGTTCTTGAGTTATAAAATAACAACGAAAAGCGGCATTGATTTTTTTATATATATAGATAGATGATAGATCTTCTTCGTCGGGCACTCTTGTCAGAGTGGTTGTGTTTGTGCAGATGAATGTGCAGTGGATTTTGTACCGTATTGCACTGTCAATATCCATCAGAACGTAGAATAGTACAAAATCCACTATCTGATGGAAATTGACTGTGCAATGCATCGCAATTTGTCACGGTTAGTGGCGTTTCGTGAGCGCCACGAAACGCCATTATAATGGTGGTCTGAGTATGTATTTTGATAAGGTCTACCCAGCTAGTTGGTGATCAACCACGAGCTTCTTATTTCTCCTACGTGATCCTGGATAACAAGCCGTTCTAATGAGTTCTCGTTCCTAAATACTGATGGCCACAAAACATTAATTTAAATATGTATAACTATAATATTCCATGATAGGCAGTCTAATTTTATTTAAAAGGGCTAAAGGCGGAGTGGCTTTAATTTTTTATATATTTTTAAAAGGATGTCTATTTCTAAAAAATCTTCCTGAGGTTTCTCGGCCGTATAACGTATTTTTTTTAATAACTTTTATTTGGTCTCGAGCAACGTAGGCCCATAAGTAATTCAAAAATTTATTAATAGACAGATATTAGTCTATTTTTTATGTATTAGATATTAGACTAATATCTAATAAGCATAAAAGTGCTTACTAGACTTATCATTTTCACTAGATCTTGTCACTGATCATGTGAAAATAATCAAATATATCCATTACTTTTCAACCGACTTCAAAAAAGGAGGTTCTCAATTCGACTATATGTTTTTTTGTATGTATGTTACGCGATATCTCCGCCAATTTTGAATCGATTTTGATGATTTTTTGTTTGGTAGATTTTACTTCAGCCACAAGCCAAAACCGAAATATAAGCGATGAAGTCGGTTTTTTAAGCTTTACTTGCGTTTCAATCATGATTATTATAATACATTTTTAAACTAAAAATGTATTTCGTGAAATGTCAACTTTAGGAATATCAAATAGCAACTCGTAATATTTTAGTGTCTATAAGTTTAACAACATCATAATAATTAAGAGAAGGCTGCAGTTTATTAGCCATATAATATGCCTAATGCACAGCTCTTGAGTTATATTAATCAATTCATTTCAGACATTATCCATAAAATCATATATTATACATATATCAATTATAAAAATAATACATACATTAGCATTACAAATAAATATCATGATAAAATTAAATGTAAAAAAATCAAATACTCTATCAAAATTGTAAATAAAAATAAAACAAAAATATTATAAAGTTATTGTTTTGTATTCTGTAACATATGACAAAAAACAAAAAACAACGGGTTGCACTCCGGGAGTGCCGGCAGAAGTGAAAACTTGAACATTAACGTTGTAAACAGCAGGAGCAGGCATACATTTTCGCCGCGCGGTAGAAAGAGAGGGGCATATTATTTCCTCTCCTACACCGCGCCGGCGGTCTACTCTCCCTCTGTCTTACGAATTTTCGATCAGGTCACGTGTCCTGACGCGAGTTTAACATTTTTTACCCATCCCAAAAAGTGCACAACGCCGCTTAAGAAGCTTTCACTTCAATAAATATTTTGTGAAAGATGTTTCGATATTTTGTGCATTCATATGATCGTATTTTTCTGAAGTGGCGAAACTTCGCAAAATATATTGTAACTATTTTTATATGATATTGAAGAAAAGAGTGAAATATTCACATACAAGTTCAAAAGTTTAAAATGATCGCTGTGGTACATACGAAAAACTTAAATATTACGCATTCCAGGATCTGTGCTCATGACTATCGATATATCATCTCTTACTAAGCCAAGGCTAGACGGAACTGATAAAAATCGAATTGATGGGTCGAATTTAGACTTATCGGTTCCATTCAAAAATTTTCCTTTACTCCTGGACTTAACTAACATAGATGTGTATAAAACACATGTAAGTAGTCTTGTTTTGTCAAAATTATAACTGAATTAATAAAAAAAAATCTTGATAACATGTGTACTTTCTTTTTCATTTTTTTTTAAATGACTCTAAGCAGTATAAAAAAATGCTGCTTTCTACATACCAATTGCCTATATTTCCTAAAACTAAACCAATCCTTTAAACATCTATACAGCAAAGACTTAACTTATCTACAATACATCGAATTAATTTATTAATTAGTTTAAACTTAAGTACTCTTAAAATTTATGTTACTTTACCATCAACTGGCTCAATGGAAACGCAGCTCTATGGAAAATACAAGACGCCGAGAAAATTGTTCGCAACACCGAGTGTGTAGGACATAGCAAATTACTTTCAAGTCAGTTTAGATTGAGTTGTTTGCATAACGTCAAGTAACGTGTGATGGAGCGATTATAATAACTGGATGATTCATCGCTTGCAAGTCGGAATAAAAAGAGTATGGAGCAAAGAAGAGAAAGGCTATTGTTTGAATTAATGCGATTGATAATTTTTTTTTTTTAATTTTGTCTCCGCATTCTTGTGCATTTAGCCAGTGTCAAGTTATAAAATATTTAAAGTTTATTTCTTTATATCAGTCCTAGTCACAAGTTACAGTCAAAGTCAAGTAAGTCAAGGTCCAGTCATAGTCAAGTCATGCCCCAATAAAGTGGTAGAAACTTTACTAGATCTTATATTGGACTTTTGGAGCGAAAGCGAAAATCACGTTTTTCACTTTGTATGTTATACCTACAATCGTGCACGTTCACTAAGTATTAACTGTTAATAATCCACCATTATTACATATTAACACTCGAAGAATCACTAGTTTTGGAAAATAATCCAAAATTAAACGCCATTTATTCACTTTCGCGGCAAATCTCGATTGATACATTTATAGCTGGAACAACTATGTATACTTTGTTTGGTTGTACCATAGAGTGAATATGTAAGAGGTAGGTAACTTCTAGGCAATCTTGTTCCATCTTTGAGCACATCGTCGATTACTATCAGGTGAGATGGTGTTCAAAAGTTTGCATATCATAAATCAAAAAGAAAGAGCTATCAAACTCTTATAGGGGTGATTCGAGAATGTCGCCTTAAACACATGAGTTTGTACCCGTCATTCACAGTTATGATCTTCTAAGCTGTTTCTTGTTCACTAACAGTTACTTTTTCACTAACACTACAAATTATTTTGAAAATCTTATGGCCCTATAGAGGCACTCTATACAAATAGTTAAGACCTGGAAACGAGCCTGCTGTAGGTTCTGTAGCTGATATGGCATGTTATTGTGGCATGGCGAGCTCGTAGCCACTCTACGATTATGTTACGTAGCAGAACGTTCCAGTTACGTGCATGGCTGGCTACCAAAGCTGATAAAAAACCTTTTTGATTTTAGAATACAATATTCAATATTGTTTGCTCATGGATAAAACCTCATTGCAGTGTCAGTCAGTGTAAACTAAATCTTGTTATCAAAGTACCTCTCTCTATATATTTTAAATAATTTAAACCCAAGCAAAAACCGACTTAAAAACAAAACCGACGAAAAAAAAGGAAAACCGACTTATATTTTGGATTGTGTTGATTTTGTTTCTCAAAAAGCGCTAAATCAATTTCTATTTGGTTCGCTTAATCAATATCTAAAATGTATATAGGAGTTATGGGACCACCTCTGAAGTATGATCTACCAAACAAAAAAATCAAAATCAAAATCGATTCATAATTGGCGGAAGTATTGCGTAACATACATACAAAAAAAAAAACAACATACAGTCGAATTGAGAACCTTTGAACAAGACTTCAAAAAATTAGGACGAATTAACAAACTTCGAGATGCGGCAGTTTTATGTGTATATAACTAACAAGCTATGTGTTTACCATCTATTATTTGAGTTGTAAATTGTAAAACAAATAGCCTAGTGTCATTTGGATAGTCACACTCGTATTTACTACATAAACGGTATGATGGTGCAGTAACATTAGATCAAGGCACCTAGTAACAAAATTTTGGCTAATTTTAACTGTTTGCTCTAGAGCAAAAGATTTAGTGTCAATTGTAACGTCACAATTGTATTTACTAATCAAACGGTATGATGAAGCAAGTGACAGTAACATTAGCTCAAGGCACCTAGTAACAACATTTTTGACAATTTTAAATGTATGCTGTAGAGCAAAAGATCTAGTGTCAATAACAACGTCACATTATTATTAATTACACAAAGTTATGATGATTGAGCAAGTGACAGGAATATTAGATAAACAAAATATTTTGCAAATTTTAACAGTTTGTTGTAGAGCAGAAGATATAGCGCCAATTGCATTGTCACATACGTTTTAAGTACACAAACGCTATGATGATGGAGCAAGTGACATTCGACCAAGACACCTAGTAACCTTTCTAATGCAATTTAAGCTTCATGCTTTAGAGTAAAAGGTCTAGTATCAATTGCACCGTCACACTCGTATTTAGAACACAAACGCTATAATGACGGAGCAAGTGACATTAGATCAAGTCAACTATATAGTAACAACATTTTTACTAATTTAAACGGTATTTTAGAGAACAAAAGATCTATTGTCAATTGCATTGTCACACTCGTATTAAATACACAAACGCTATGACGATGGAGCAAGTGTCATTCGATCACGACAACTAATAACCGCTCTACTGCTAATTTGAGCTGCATGCTTTAGAGCAAAAGGTCTAGTGTCAATTGCAGCGGCACAATTACATTCACACAGTCTACTTTAATTCACCCCTTCGCATACAATTAAACGGTCTGCACAATTACAACTTACAAGCCATTTTCCGCCTCCAACGGAAACACAATTACGTTACAGTTGCTTTGACGTTTAGTGACACGAATGGATCCGAGCACGCAATTTACTGGTGTTGTAATTAATATAGAGATAGTTACTGTTTTAGCATTACAGGTAGTACTTATATCTATACCGTGGGTGCGGTTATCACTTGACTTACATTTTATTATTAGTACATCATTATCTACTCATTTTACGGAGGTTTAATCAAAAACACGGGTTTCGGAATCCATCTTTTACATCAATAACATACCAGCAAAAAAACGCAAAACGCATTCAGACTCACAGGGGGTGCTGTAAAGTAGAGAGGACACACTAAGTTCGGAGACTTATGTCGTGGGTGCCGGAAACTTTTCACACATACTTACACCCAGAACCAGAAACTTTCCCTTGAGGAGACAACTAGGTTTCCACCGGAAATCGAACCGACGCCAATTACATTAATCTATATATATAAAAATCAATGCCACTTTTCGTTGAAATTTTATAACTCAAGAACGGGCTCACCTATCCAAACCAAATGTTTAGGATTTGTTCGGACTATTTAGTACATGGTTTATGTGAAGTTTGCACAAAATCGGTCGAGCGGTTCTTCATTTATCACATTTTTTTCCACTGGAAATTGCACCCGGGTGAAGCCGGGGCAGATCGCTAGTTATACATATAATTAATTAACATTGGAATCTCGGTAAACAGTTATTCTTGTGTTTTACTTTACACCCTCCCCCCCCCCAGTGTCCTTAGGACTTTTGGACACCTTTATCTTATTCAGTATTAATAATAGATGTTTATGTGACTGTCACTATTGTTTATCTCGAAGATTCTCTTTAATCAAATGCTTCGTTTACTATTGTTTTAAGATAAACAATTTTCTTGTTTTCTATAGTTCAGTTGTTCCATAACAGTACTGTTTTATTACATTACCGCTAGCGTAGTTTATAATGGAGTCACCTGTATCTGACATATTTCCAGCCTCGTAAGACGTAATTTCGAACGAATTGTATAGCGGATGTATTATGAAATATATTTCGTCGTAATAACAAATTTACGTCGTACACAGTTCGGGATTAGAGGAAATTAACAAAATATGAAATATAGTTTTGTTTTTTAAGCACAAATAAAAACTTTTAATCGAAATTATAAACAATCATATACGTTTTGGATAGTAATAGCCTTTTATCATATTTTTAATTCTAAGTACTACATATAAATTCTCAAAAACAAAATCAACATAAAAGTTCCGACAATGAAATAGGTACCCCAAATATGGAACACTACATAATCTTTAGAAACTTTGGTAAAATATAAAAAGGAATTTAAAATAAGTATTTGCAATAGACACAAATTCAGGTCTCGTGCTCTGCAACAGCGCAATTATGAGGTATATGGTCTAGGTTTCCCCTTGAGTCTTCTTCTTCTGCTTAGCGTTTGTCCTGGCTTGTGCCAGGGTTCGCTTTCCGACTAAATTTTCTTCACTTCGCACAGTTGTTAGCATCCTCTGTATTAAGACCGTTGGCTCTCATTTCATCTTTCACAACGTCAAGCCATCGTCGTTTGGGCCGGCCCTTGGGTCTAGCGCCTGACACCACGAGGTCTAAGCATTGCCTACCAACATTCTCCACCGGCTTTCTTAAAACGTGTCCCATCCACCGCAGACGACTTTCTGTCAGCTTGTCCGCTACCTCACGAACTCCAAGGCTATCGCGGATGTACTCGTTACGTATACGATCCATACGCGTAACGTTGCACATCCAACGCAACATCTTCATTTCAGTGACGTGAAGCTAACGGACATGACGCTGTAATATGGGCCACGTCTCACTACCACAAAGGAGTACGGGTCGGATAATGCTTTTGTAGATTAGACCTTTAAGTTTTGGTGGAAGGTTTTCCCTTGAGTATCATTAGAAAACAGCAAACTTCCGAGTCTGGAGCTGTGTCCTATCAAGTCCGATGACTCACTGCCTGTGGCAAAAAGCACTCGTCATCAGCTAAATCTGCTTAATTATTCTTATACTTGGTCTTCTGTTTTACTTTCCCCTGAGTCTACTATTTATGGACATGATAAACAAAGCACCCGAGGCGCGCGCCCCCAATGCTATGAAGGTAAAATGTACGGCGCGTCCGCCGCGCGTCGCTCGGCCGCACGCCTCGGGCGCTTTGTAAATCAAGTCCCTTATTATATTGTTCTGATTATTATACAGGGCAAAAACATTCCATGCCAATAGTTTAGTTCATAAGTTATATGTAGATCTTGTAAAAGCAGACTACGGCATTGTGCCTGCTTACCGCTTAAGTGCGTTACTTAAGCTAGTCCAATTGTGACTGAAGCAAATTGTGTACATTGCACCTGATTTATGCGGTTCACGTCCTAAGTGCTAGTCACCCCTTCTGGGTCGATAAAGTGAAGATGAGCTCAAGTTGCTTGCCTAATGCTAAGCCATCAAGCGACTTGCGCTCTTCCCTAATATATAGGTATATAAATATAAGATAAATAAAAAAAAATGTTCGTCCCAAGTAGCCAATGTAAATCGTAGATCCAACTTGACGCTGATTGGGGCGATGTTGACAACCATTCAAGTCGCAAGGGCCCTCGACAGTTCTCATTGCTAGTTAGTTTGCTCTGGGACTTGACCTTTGTGGAAAATCTATTAAAATGTAGAGGTAAAATAACGTTTCAGGAGCTAGTTATTGAAATGCGAAATTATAAATAATCAATTACATAACATAACGTTCATTGCCTATGTTTCCTAAAACTAAACTAAAATTATATACATCTATACAGCAAAGGCCCAAGTTACCTACAAGTCATCGAGCTTATAGGTAACACAATTGCTCAAGCCAACAACCAAAAAAAAAAGTTTAAAAAAACGTTAAAAGGTTGTTATCCTGCGATAAGGTTGATGTTCTAAAAATCTTTTTCATATATAACAACAATTTTGAATGTCTTCCCAAACCGTCATTTAAGTATTACATTTATTAGAGCGTTTTGTTGAAGCGACGACGCGTTATTCAAATGCAGACATTTTAAAAAGTTAGATTGAAAAACAAAAAAAAAAAGGATTTTGAATTTAAGAAATAATAATGAAAATTTAATTTTAATTATCACTTACAAAACATCATATCAGCTATCAAGTTTGATTGATTACCTGAAAAATAGAACACAAATAATTATATTAATGTGTAAAGAGTGCATCTTTTGGGGACCATGTGAAAAAACGATTTTTCTGAAAAATGATTGGTATTTGAGATGGTGAACATGGACATTTCCAAGAAAAAAACCGAGCAAACACCTACAGACTTGCACGCAAAATATCAATAGGGATGTAAAAAGCTAACTCGATATGCGAACAACAACAAGATATCGATAAAGTCTAGCCTCAATATGTTTACAAAGAAACTTCCTAAAGAATAAGATGTCACGCAATATGGCGAAGCGTAAATGTGCCGATATTTTGAAGATTTGAGACCGTCTCTAATATAACATACCTGCGGCATACCTTTACGCGACCTTTGATTTTTGTGCCCTTCAAAGAATATGTCGGAGAAAACGCTATTTGATGTTGAATAAGGTATTTTATCGACATCGATTGTATTGTCATGTTTGACACCAATATGTATGTGTTAGATTGTAATATACTAGTCGTTCTCCCCGAACAGAGATCTCACGTCTACATTTTCCTAGTAGATAAAAACTGTTGAAGTTAGCTTAATTTTTTTTCTTTATAATAACTGTTTAATTGTTATTTAATTAGAGGATATAACAGATATAACATGCAAGTTTCAGCATTAACATATTTAATTTGGAATGTACATGGCTTATATACGTATGATTAACACACTAGGCTACTTTTTAACTTGATAAATACAGGCAAAACTGCGGGGTACGGCTAGTATATCCTACTAATATTATAAATCCGAAAGTTTGTGTGTAAGTGTGTAAGTATGTTTGTTCCCTCTTCATGCTTTAACGGCTGAACGGATTTGGATTAAATTTGGAATATACATAGATTATACCTAGGATTAACACATAGGCTACTTTTTAACTTGATAATAGCAGGCGAAGCCGCGGGGCACGGCTAGTATAATATAAGCCTGAATCGTTTTTTATAATATCATCAGAAACATGATCGCTGGCGGAGGTTCAGAGCGCAACTTAAGTAGTGGTTTTTACATTTTGATGAAAATATTCAAGGAAATGAAAATAATCAAAGAAAATAATAAAAATAAACAAAAAAACAAAGTTTTCCATTTAATAGATCTGCCAATAACTGACACCGGGACACGAATATCGGTCAGGTAAATAATATCTTTGCGGTGAAGTCTCAAAGGATCGGGTGCGCTTAATGAGGACCCGATTCTAAAAACAAAATAATAAAGGATGCTACTGTTTGTACCCGACTGCGCGACGCAAAGAAGGATAATGTGTTTATTAACCTCTGTATGTATCTTTTTTATCCTATATGTCACTAGAGACCAAACGCATGGGCCGATTTTGATAATTCTTACGTTAATCGATTTTTCTGAATTATGAGTGTCACTAAAGCAAGGATTTTGCAACTAAACCATAGGTTTGTCTCCTATATGCGCCAAAGACATGATAGTAATCAAAATGCAATATGGCGACAACAAAGATGCCATATTGTGATTTTTTTTAATGAAAGTCTTCGAACTATAATTAAGAGTCATTGAATAGGTATTTCAAATCAGGAATATCATCTTTAGTATTTTTTACTATTTTCATCACGTTTTTTAACGGTAAAAATTCACACATTAAAACTTGAAGTAGAATATATTAATCAAAATCGACAACGCCATTTTTTTCACTTTCGCGCTAATATTCCAATTTTAATTATGATATGAAATAGGAATGAAATTTTATTTTAATTTATGAATGTAAACAATCGATGCAAAGCATAACAAATATGCATATGCACTATTCCAGGCAAAAAACAGGCTTAACTTAGCAAGCTAATCAAATATCATTCAATTTCATAGCCTCCCACCGTCCTTAGTTGGCAAGATTATCCAGGCGTCTTGAGACCACACTCAATGGATTTGTGTAATCCCAATTCAATCAGCCTGGGTTTGCTTACATTAGTCTCGTGACTCGCATTGTAATTGATGACGTTGATTAAATTGTTTTAATTTTTGATAGGAGATTTATAGGGCGAAGCGGCAATGACAAATTGTTGAAGTTGTTGAGATAATATTGGCCTCGATTCTGATGTACACTAACTAAATTAAATATAAACTATCCCTGTCTCTTTCAAAATAGAAAAACACAAGACAGAGATAGCATACATTTTAGTGCTGTCACGCTAGTTTATCAATTAAAATATGAACAGCAGAAGCAGAAAGGCGCGTGTTTTTAGTTTTAGTCAACACCAATAACATACTCGACTAGTCGACTAAGCTTGCATACACATCTAAGTTCTGACTAACTTGACAGCACAGCAGTATGCTATCTCTGTCTTGTGTTCCTATTTTGTAAAAGACAGGAATAGTTTAAATTTAATTTAGTGTGTGACATCAGAATCGAGGCCATTGTCTCATAAAAACTAGGGTGCATCGAGATAGGAAACAAACCTACGTTTAGGTACAAAATCCTTGACTAGGTGTTATAAAAGTGCCGAGACAGTTGTGAAGGTTCTAAAAACTTCGACAGCTGTCAAAGTTAAAAAACATTGACAGCTGTCATATCTGACATTTATTACTTCATATTTTAATTTTAGCTTCGCAATCGCACTTAGCCAGTGTTAGGTTAGTGATAAAATATTTCAGTATCTGATAGTCACAAGTCACAGTCAATTTCAAGTAAAAGAGTCAAGGTCCTCTCAATGTCAAATCATGCCCTAATAAAGTGGTAAAAGTTTACTTGCACTTCTATTGGAGTTTTCGACTCATAGCGAAAATCACGTCTTTCAACGTAATAATAATATGATTACCCTATTTGTAAGTACATATTTACAAACTATTATCGGTTATTAATCCACCATTTTTATATATTAAGTGTTAATGTGGATTATTAGCCGTATAGCCGAAGAATCACAATCATTATCATTTTTTCAACAGCGCCATTTTTTCCATTTTGCGGCAATCTCTTATATTTTATTGTCTTATCTTATATTTCTATTATAAATGTACGAAAGACCTGCGGATTGCTTTAGCTGCAAAATACTATAATCATGCATTGATGAAGAGCTACTATTTAAAAAATTGGCAGCACCGAACAGCGAAATCTTCAATCCCAGATATAAAACCTCAAATTTATGAATAAAGAAGGCCTTAAAAACATGAAGAAACTTTTTCCATCTCGGTTGAAATACCCATTTCCCGTTTCCGTAGATAGACAGCAAGCGGAGTAGCAGTAAATAATTTATTTAGAAGTTATCTTCCGAGTGAAAACTCGATGGGATTATGTAAATCTACCGCGTCCTGGGAAGCTCGTCTCTCTCGGCCTCAAGGGCGCTTAAGTTATTTCTGAGTATGTACGAGTAGGTAGGACCTATGCATTGCTATGCTAAAATTAAAAAAAAAAAATTGATTAAGTTGTGTACATATTTATATCTAGTTTTACAGTACAAAAACTCTTTATTGCACCAAATATAATAACATAAAAGAATGATTTTATTTATTTCTTAATACGATGGGCGGACTTATCGCAAAAAGCGATCTCTTCCAGTCAACCTTTGGATGGAAAAAGATAAAAACAATATAATTATAAGAACGTAGGTCGGTGTTGTGATTAACTACATATATTAATAATAATATATATTTATAAATACAAATAAAAAAATAATAAATGGATACATAGTTTTAGTTAGTTCTTAGTTTAATATATTACGATTTTGATGTTTTTTTTTGTTTGTTAAATTATTTTATACAAAGATATATTGAACTGCCCGTTGGCTTAGTTAGATTCGCGTTCGCCTTCTAAGCAGGGGTATCGGGTTCGATCCCGGCGGGAACACAACTTTTCTTCACAAGGAAACTTTGTGTTTCTAGTTTTTCTTTTATTTTCGATAGGCAAGCATTTTAACAATGGCTCACCTGATAGAAAGTGATGATGTGGTCGAAGACGGAGCACGCTTTTGGTTCTGGTTGTGATTGTGTGATGCAAATGCTTCAGGTACCACACAAGTCTTCGAATTTAGTGTGGGGTAAAAGTGTTAAAGCTTTTAAGTTTATACAATACAAAAACTCTTTATGGACACAAAAATATAAATACAACTTACAGAGAAACTTATAATGGTAGGCACAGTGAGCGATCTTATCGCTAAGAGTGATCTCTTCCACACGACCTTTCGATGGAAATATGAACGAAAAATGATATTTATGTTTGTAGATACCTATGTAATTTTTAATCTTTCATTCGATCATGTCATGGATAATGTGAAATGTTAAGGGTCTCCTACTTGATGTATCAAGGACGCAATTTTAGATTTATTTAGATTAAATCTAGCCTATTATTCAAAACAAAAACAACGACATTATTATACAATGCAAGACCAACTTACTATGCAAACCGCGCCATGTCGTATTTAGTGCAGTGACTGGCTCATTACTAATTTAAACTTGTCATTTCAATGGCGCACAAAGAATACTAACATGCTCGAATGGTTATGCTATTGTATTTTAATGCTTCAAGTGTTTTATTAGACTAGAGGAATTCAGGAATGTCTTTGAAGAGCGTGCACTTGTCTACCAAGCCTGTTGGTCCGACACAAAGTACAGTTGTCTCCGACAACTTTGGGAGCCCAATCCATACTATCCTACTAATATTATAAATGCGAAAGTTTGTGTGTAAGTGTGCAAGTGTGTGAGTATGTTTGTTCCCTGTTCACGCTTTAACGGCTGAACAGATTTGGTTGAAATTTTGAATGTACATAGCTTATACCTAGGATTAACAAGTACGCTACTTTTTAACTTGATAATAGCGGGCGAAGCCGCGGGGCACGGCTAGTTATATTATAAACGCGAATGTTTGTATTTATAGATGTTTGTTACTCTTTCACGCAAAAACTAATGAATGGACTTTAATGAAACTTTACGATAATATAGCTTAAATATCAGAATATTTAATTTATGGACATAATAATGATATTGTCCTAATTGACCAAAACATCACGATAAGTGTAAAGTAAGTAGAAAAAAAATCTGCCATCTGCGAGCTATTCTGGCGTGTGCTGCAAAAAGCGTTAGAGTTACACGTTACATAATGTACAATGAAAATATGTAAATTAAATAGTCCTACAAAAAAGCCCGCGGCTGCATATTTCTTTTATGTGTACGCCATTATCGTCAAAATAGTGAACCATAAATACAATAAAAAATTATCGTAATTTATTTCTAATGCAATGGTTGAACGGATTTGGAATGTGCATAGCTTATACCTATAGTATTAACACATAGGCTTTTTTAATTTTAACTTGTTCAACGCGAGCGATTCTGCGGGGCACGGCTAGTATGCTATAAGTATTGGACCTCTGTTCATCTGAATCGGAACAAGAAATGACCAGATACGAATAGTTACGATACTTTAGACAGAAGTAGGTAGATAGGATATATGTATATCTACTTCGCCTTTATTTGTATTTTTTGTGCCTTTTGTTGTAATATTTTTATCGTAAAAGATATGGAAAATTTTGCCTGCATTAAATATATTTTATATATTTATAAAGCAAAAGGGATTTATCTAGATTATTTAATTTGATATACATACCTACACATGACACAAATTAAAGTACTTGCTTTAATATATAATTTAAACACAAGCAAAATAAAAAAAAATCCTCTTCACCGCTAATATTTTGATCGATTTCGATAAAAAAAATATAGGACGACCTCTGAAGTATAATATACCAAACAAAAAAAAAACGTAACATACAAAAAATTGAGAACCTCATTTTTTGAAGACAGTTGATTAATGCAAGGCAAGCTGCAAAAAATATCTCAGTTTTGTGAAAAATATAGCCATAATTTTTAGGTGGTTTTTACTACTTTTGAAGTTATACTTATGAGTGAATTTCTACGATGCGTGCGCACACCGATACCAAAAAGCGACACCATGAAGTTGATTGGTCTCTCAAATTTTCAACCGACTTTAAAAAAGGAGGTTCTCAATTCGACTGTATGTTTTTTTTGTATGTAGGTATGTTACGCGATATCTCCGCCATTATTAATCGATTTTGATGATTTTTTTGTTTGTTTGGTAGAGTATTATACTTCAGAGGTGGTCCCATATACATTTTATCGAAATCGGATCAAGCCAAAACCGAAATATAAGCGGTGATTTCGGATTTTTTAGGCTTTGCTTGCTTTTAATTATTTATTAAAGAAAGGAGTTTAATTAGTGTCATGTGTATGTATTTCAAATTAAATAATCTAGATAAATCCAAAACTATTGCTTTAAAAATAAATAAAATAATGCAGGCAAAAATTTACTTTAAATAATTAAAATTTAACTTTGCTTGCGTTTCAATTATCGTTAGAACTGATAACTATATTCAAGGTAATTGAATGTCTTTTTTTCACAAATAAGTGCCTCAGTGCAAATCAGACAAGCAAGCATAAGCTACTCATTGATTAACAGTTGTTATACATAACCATTAATTTATAATTACTTGTTTCTTCTAATACTGGTTTCCTTGTTGTTGAATATTTTCTGATTCTTATAGGCTAGAATTCAATAGTAGCTTAGTATTGAAATCTTCCTAATGTATACCTACTTATCAATAAAATTTGTTCTACAAACTCCTTAAAACTCCCGGATTTATTTTATGTTGTTCAGATGGCTTAAGATTAGCAATTCTAATTTCTACATTATGTTTACAGATGTATATTCTGTGATCATCAAGCTTTATTTATCATCAGAGACTAAAACTAGATCATGCAACGTCCCACGAAAATTATATTGAGCTTAGCACCTAGGCCCAGTTTGGTCAGCATAGTGCGCTGTTACCATTACATTCTGCGTCATCGTAAAGTGGTTTTACAGCGTCTGTATAATCCATAAAGTAGGCAATATCCCTTACAAAGCGTCCATTCAGCTACTATCTGGTCATTTATAGCGAGAGATGAAACAAGGCGCTGTTGTAGTGATGGGCTGTAACTGTTTAATCAATTCATTTATCGATTGACAATTTCAAATATTTATTTACTAACAGTTAGAAGGAACGAAAGTAGGTACATGTATTCAACACAGTTGTTACAATTTTGTAAAGGTTCTAGCATAGATTCAGATTTAACTCGATGACTTCTGTTATTTTACTCAACCATACGTTAAGAAAGAACTAGTCGATTGTTCACTTTGCTGATACTTCGGTAAAAGAAACGTGCATCCTTACTAATATTATAAATGCGAAAGTAACTCTGTCTGTCTGTCTGTCGCGCTTTCACGCCAAAACTATTGAACCGATTTAAATGAAATTTGGTACACAGATAGTCCAGAGCTTGGTAAAGAACATCCCGGAACATTCTTTTTATCCCGGAATTCCCGCGGGTCGGCACTTACGCGGGTGAAACCGCGGGGCGCAGCTTATACTTTATAACAAGGCTTAATTTTTTTATTACACTTTGTTTTCTATAAATCTATTATGTTATTCTTACTTATAATTAAGAGAAGAATACATTCATCACTGTAACTTTACCACTAGGAAGAAT
The DNA here is from genome assembly GCA_948107665.1 of Lomographa bimaculata. Lineage (NCBI taxonomy): Eukaryota > Metazoa > Arthropoda > Insecta > Lepidoptera > Geometridae > Lomographa > Lomographa bimaculata. The sequence goes on along the minus strand of OX403600.1, from coordinate 8,052,209 downwards.
TACATGTTTTGCTTACCCAATATGATGGGAGAAAGGGAAAATAAATAATGAGCTTTCTTGTTTCGTTGTGTTTATTCACGTAGCTTCTTTTCTGCTGAATCCCCTTATTTAGATGCGAAACGTGGGCTTGCAAGATACAATATTTACATACGGAAATATCAAATTCAAAAATGTACTTATGTATTGAAATGTTATTTATGTAAGTGTTAGTGAAATAAGTTCATACAGAGCCTTATAAATCAGGTATCAGAAAATCTGAATAAATTGTATATCTTATACATTTTTATCGTGAATTGATAAGATGAATGACTTACTTAACCTTTTGCTTAACTTTGTTTTAAAATTATTTATAATCCTTGCCATCAAATTCGTTAATGAAACTGCCCAATATCTTAATACTCAATACTTAATTCTTAATTAATTTTATAATGAATAAGGTTTCATAAAATTACATGATAATTGAGATCATTATGGACCCTGTGTACTGTAAACTCTGCCTGCAAAAACTTGTATGTTTCGGTAAGCAGAAATAGACTTTTATGATAGCGGAGTTTCTAATTTTTTATGTAATTGAGACTAGACAGGCAAGTCACTCGCTTGATGGAAATGTTACTAATCAAATTTAGAATCATAACAAAAGATTCAACGAATTTTCGATCATCCGTTCTCGAACTCTGACTTTTATGGTTAGGAAACTAGCGAAAGATCATATCGATGATTTAGAACTATCTTAATCGCATCACTGGCCGGTGCCGCAGTGTCGAAAGGGTGCAGCTCTTCAGCCGCTCGCTGACATCTGACTCGAGAGGGGTCGACGAACTTCCTTAAACTTATCTGCACTTGCTCAAACTTTTTATAGCTTGATTACACCAGATTTTAAATCGCTTTTAGGATGTTTTTCAAGCGTTTTCACAAGTAAATGCGTTTCTTGTTGAAAACCCTTGAAAAACGAAGATTGTCCGAGTCTGTGTTTCCTGATAAGTATGTACAATATGGGAGTCTTAAGTCGCGAGTGAATAGGCATCTTCTAAGCAAACGTGATCTATCGTCGACCGCATCATCGCTTACTATCATATAAGATAGTAGTCAAACGTTTGCCTAACTTGTTATAAAAAACTTATAGCGTTTTTAAACTACACCTCTCTAACAGAAAGCTATATCCTCTGATCTAGTTTTACTGTTTATTACAGTTCAAACGAAGATTAATGAAAGATTTTCAAAGGAAATCTATCTTAAGCAGATCTGAAATCTATCACGATTTACTACTGAAACTGTCGATAAATTGAAGGCCTATACAAACTAAGTTACTTACTTTTGAAACGGTAACATTAATAGTAAGTTTTTGACTATCATTGGCAACCAGACCGTATCTCTATATTTTATTCATGAAATGGATTCGACTTACTCTTTATATATTTGGGTATATTTACTGTCAATTTATAACTCTTAGTCTGGAGCTGAATAAAATTTACGTAAATTGTTTCTCCTATACTTTATATTATACTATGTAATTCGTGCAGGCTACGGATTACACATATGTGGTGCATAGTATTAGGCAATATGTATGAGATTTGAATACAGGTCGAATATTCTTTTTTGAAATCTTTATACCTATACAGTTACACCTATAACATAAACGCTTTCACACTCACAGCCCCACACTAAGTTTGATGACTTGTGTTGTGGGTGCCGGAAAAATTTACACACAATCACAACCAGAAACACAAATTTTCCTGCAGAGAAAACTTATTCCTTACTACTACTTATTGCTTAGAAGGCAAACGCTGATCCAACTAAGCCAAAGAGCAGTTCAACATGATTACATTATTTTCTTATTTTAATGCTTCTTTATGAGCAACTTTAATGTATAAAAAGTAAAAAAATCTGCACGGGAAATTTCTAAGTATATTATTATCACGATTTTTCCTATTTCTTGCTATCTGAAGATTTCTAGAACAAAATTTTAAACTGAAGAACTAGCATGACTCACGTTAACATAGAGTGTATGCTCAGTGTTCCGTAGCAGTTATTTCAACCTTTCTTTGAAAAACTCATAGAAAACTCTGATAACGAAACAGTCTAGTTAGTTAATGTGGACTGTGAATAGTTAAACGAGTTCTACAACCACATAGTTCTACAACCACGTTTTCAAACCCCGTACCTTCGCCATTTTGAAATATTTCGAAAAACAAAATTGACATAAAAATCCATGTAATTATCGAAATCTGCTCAAAAAAACTCACGAGAATCGGTTGAAAAATGCGTCCTGTAGAGGAGAACAGCCGGACATCCGCCGGACATGCGAAAGCATTTTTGTCCAAGCTTAAACGGAGACGCTTCGTTCGCGCTTAATGCTCACTCGGTCAATAATTCTGATTAATTTCAGAATTGATACCACAATCAATCATGACTTGATAAAACGCTAATTGCTCATTTATAAGCACTAAAGAAATTTAATAGGTATAAATAGGTGGTAATTTTTTTCTGTTGACTTACACTGGTGTGACTAAATGGTGTGACGGTGAGTCTGCCCCAATTTAATCATACGAGTAAATATTGTAATATAAATTAATAACAGTTACCTTCAGGCAATTTTGTGCTTTAGGACTAACCATTAGTTATGCAGCGCCAATACAAAATCGTGCAATTTGGAAGCGGGATGCTCTCCATACCTCATAGATAGATAGATAGATAGATAAACTCTTTATTGAACATCTTAATTAAGACAAAAAACAAAAGAAATATTATTAATTCCAAAAAAAATTGTAACAATAGTCGGTCTTATCGCTAAAAGCGGAATTACGCAATAGAGTTGGACGTCGGTGTTTAGGAAACAACATTTTAAAAAGTGCATGAATCTAAGAATAATACATTATAATATACTTAATTATAAGTAATGATAATTGACAAATAATAAAATAATATATACCTCAATAATGATCTTATATAAATACGTATTTAATATGATCCATACACACATACTACATACATAGTTTCATTCATATTGCTCGCGCACACCTAATTACTTAATAAAACAGTCCCTAAATTAGTTTCATTCTGTAATTGAAAATCTCCTCCACGAACAGTTTTGAAGCCTCGCTGATTAAACCAAACCTTATTAAAATTATTTTCCACACCATCGGATTTCGCACACATTCCAGTGGATATTAAAACTTGGTACAGATCTCCCGCGTCGAAGGTGTCCCAAGGGAAATCAGCAGAAAGGGTTATTTCATACGTAGTTTAGCAAAGTTGCCCCTCTGTGTCCCTGTACGTCTTACCTGCAAAGTCATGTTTCGCGATATATTGGCACGTGTATTGGAGCTAAATTATGCCCAGTACTTGTAGCATAAGAATATAATAAGTAACTACGAGTATGTTTGATATAGATTTTTCCGGAAAGAAAGACCTTTCCGGAAAAATCTATATCAAACATACTCGTTATAGAGATGAGATGATTTTTCTAGAGTAAAAAGTCATCTTTGATTTTACCCACACTAAGTTCAATTACTTGTGTCATGGGTGCCAGAAACATTCACAGCACTCTCACAATCACCACCAGAAGCACAAATTTTCCTTGGTGAGAAAACTTGTGTTCCCGCCGTGAATTGAACCCGATACCTATGCTTAGAAGGCGAACGCGCACCCAATTATAATATTATTATAATAATGACGTCCCGTTTGGGGTGCATATGTGCGCGTGCTAATAACTGATCCACTGGTGAATCGTTGTTTGTGATGATGCACTCAGAGATATTGTAAGGTTTTTGGAAAACCTACTCTTTTGAAACATGACTGTTAGTAACAATTAATATTAGCTTTTCAAGCAGTTAATATCGGGATAAAGCCCAGTCTGGAACACAAATATACTCTCCAAGGGATTTTTTGAATTCTGGTACTGGGTATGATTGTGCTGTGTTGTTCCCACAAGTGGAAAACAAACCCAGAAATAGAAACACAAATTTGTCTTGGGGAGAAAACTTTTGTTGCCGTGTTGTTTAGTGTGCGGCTGTGATTGTACGTTCATGTTAATATGTTCATTGTCATTTTTGCATTTTTCATTACATAAAACACTTTTTTGCATAATTATTAATGTTTAGGAATTCTCATTAACAAATTTGCGAGAGCGTCGAAACAATCTCGCCCCGTTCCGTCCTGACATTTATAGCGCCCGTCAATTATAATTTACTCGCGAAAATATAAATTTATAACGCTAGCTAGCTTAGGAAAATGTTAGCGTGATGATGGGGTAAATTAATTGGTAAGCGTTTTCTTCGTGGAGATAAGGAAAACCAATTTATTTAATACTTCCGGAACTGAATAACACCTAATATCTTTATACGCGCCTTATCTTTTGAGAGGTGGTAGAGCATTTTGTGAGTTGCTCGCCTGGCTTGCTACCAAAGTAGCTTACCACCATCAAGTTGAAAGTCTGCCGCCAAGCCAAATACGGTGTTCCGGCAGTTATCCTTGAGAGCCTGCGTATTCCAGGTCTAGTGTGTTTACCAGCTTCGATCACATCGTCACTTACCATCAGGTGAGATGGTGGTCAAACACTAGCCTGTCACAAATAAAAAAAAAAAATCTGGTAACCTTAACTTTCACCTACACGAGATAGACGTAACAGAAATCACAATATACCCCTGAGCGGGACGTCAATGCAGTATATTGAATAAAAATAAGATGAACAGTCATCTACAAATCACTAAGACAGTGGTACGTGACAGGTGACAGTGATACGTGCGTTTACTGCTGACGGTGACTCAAAAAGTGAACCTTACTTTGTGTAATTTCTGCAACATATCACTGCTTTCATAGCATGCAGTTATATTGATCAGATAAACCTAGACTATTATTAAACAAACATAAAATCACAATAAACTATATATGCACAAAAATATTAACGTCGTAGAACTCCGCTTGACGTTCTTCGTTATCGTCAGGAATTAAATGCTGGATTCTAATTAATTTGGAACGGACGCGAAATTGACCTATATCAGCACGTTATATTCGACCGTATTGGTGGAAGCAGTAGCTAAGATTTGCATTTTAACGTTTTTAAGTCTTTTGACAGCATTAAAGATTTGTATAAGTATATTATATTTTATTAAAAGGCAGAGGTAGTCACATTTAAAATAGAATAACTGGGTCTCGCTAAAATGTTTTTTTTTGCTTTTTCGTATTAGCCAGGATGTATGAGACCGCATAAAGGCATCCAACGTGGCTTAACGGCTGTTACAACTGTGTACGACTAACAACCGAAACCGACGGCTTAACGTGCCCTTCGAAGCACGGTAACAAACAGTTGAATATCCTACGAAACGGTCACCTATCCAAACATTGGCCTTACTAAACATTGTCAGTCAGATAAGATCGACCAGGCCGACCGCGCCTCGAGCGCCAAAGTAAAAAAGAAAGACTTTTCTCAATAAATCTATCTCTAACAAATATAACAGTTAGGTAGGTATATAATTGCAATATTGTGTATATTAATGAAAGTTTAAACAATAGATATTATCTATTTTATGATTTTTAATCATTGAAGAGCCTCGAATGTGGCTAATGCTAATTAAGATCCTCCAACTTTAATTGAACCTTCTTAAAACAAGTAACAACGTCTCTAATAATTAATTTGTTTTACTAAGATAAACCTTTAAAATGCAAAATATATATAAATAGCAACAAAAGACGCCTCTGAGTCTAGAACTCAGTCAAAAAAAATCAAAACAAAGCAAGATCAAGCCTATCACGCAAATTTTAAATGTAAAACCTAATTCTCTGTCCCGTTCTTATATTGTTTCAAATGCACTGTACACACATACCCTTAACTCTTTTTCAGTGCATTGAAATATAAACTCTTTCCTTCCAACATAGCGTTGAATTTCACTTGCTTCTATTACTACCTAAATCTTTTTGATTTTCTGATGTAAAGGGCTTAGCGTACAATAGTTGTGTATTGTACCACACATTGTATAATAAACAAGAGGACAATGAGGTCAGCACGTCCGGAGTTGTAATTGTCAGACGAGACACCAAACGGGGTGAGTCGGGGTGAGATGGGTTCATTAACTGACAGGGTCTAATGAAATAAACTTCGTGTGGTGGAAAGTTGATTTTGCACAGTAATTTATAGGGAAATATGACAAAAAAGAAAATAATCAACATTTTCTGTAAATGAAATATACACACATATTGAAATATAATACAAGAAAACTAATATGAAACAAGTGACAAATATAATGACAGGAAATAGCCTAGCTGTGCCTCGCGGAGCACGACGCGACTTGATAATCGTGGTATTATCGCGCAGATTATCGCGAAGTTAAAAATGTGTTAATCCCAGGTATGAGCTGTATACATTCAAAATTTCATCCAAATCCGTTCAGCCGTTACAGAGTTTCTTGCCAGGTTCTTCTCGAGATGGCTGTAATTTTGCGAATCTGGCAGTAGAATCATTATTGACTTTCATGAGTCTTTGGCGCCCATGTGAATGGGCGATTTTGATTTTGATTTTGAGCGTAAATAGAAAACAAAAACAACACACAAGCAAACTTTCGAATTCTTAATATTAGTGTGATGTGATAGTGTGATATTGATATTTTTTATGATAACAATAAGATAAGATATAGGGATTTTTTTGTGTACCCCCGTCGATGAATCTGGACAATGGTCGCAGCTAATTTTAGTAAACATTGTTAAAAACACTCACACACCTTTCAAATGAATAAATCTAAATTGTGAGATGTTTCTTTATTTTTACCGACTTTTCAAAAAAGGAGGAGGTACTCAAGTCGAATGTATTTTTTTGTTTTTTTTTTTAAGTGTTTCCTCATAACTTCTCTTCACGTGAGCCGATATCGAAAAATTTTTTTAGTTTTAAATATGTTGCTTTCTAGTTGGCCCCATTTAAATTTGATCAAGATCTGATCATTAGTTCTTAAAATATCGTCAATAATGGTGCTAATTCTGTTGAGCACCGAACTAAACTAAACTAAAAATAAACTAATTTTAGTCAAAGAATACCTAAAGCTATTCTAATTTTACGTTGAACTTAATTTAAAAGTTGAAATGACAGGACTAAAACTAATTTTAGGCTAGTTTAGTCTAATTCTGGACAACAGAATCGGCACCAATGCCTATTTTTGGACTACTTTAACGATGTTCTCGTTTAATCGACTTCAAAAGTTACCTCATAACTTCTTTCGTTGTGAGCCGATTTTGATTTTTATTTGAAAGCTGGTGCTTTTCATGTGGTCCCATTGAAATTTGATCAAGATCTGATTTCTAGTTATTGAGTTATAGTCATTAATGCGAATTTAATACATTAAATCTGATCGAGGTTTCAGAGATAAAGCGGTGAAGTCGGTTTGTGTTTAATTATTCGTTTGTGTTGTTGTGAGTAGTCCGTGATGTCATTTAACAAATCCGAGAGAGACCATTGCTCATATTGTGATCAGCATTTATAGCTACTGAGTTGGAACCGACTTGTGGCAATAGCACTTAATATTCATATAAAAAACCTTTATTTTCTGTTATTTTATTGTTGTTCAGTGATCATTGTTATAAATAAATATATTTTCTTTCTATCTTTCAATCTTTTTTCCTGTATTTCATTCTTTCTTTCTTAATTAATTTCGAATAATCCGTTTGGGAGCTACTTTGACTTTGACTTAAAACCCTTTGATTGTAGTAAGGCGACAGTTGTGTTTTTAAGGGGAGTAGGTACGTCAGGGGTTCTATTCCGGGCATCGTTTATCTTTACATCGACATCGAAAGTTACGACTTTCTCTCTTATGAACCATAGAATCAAATGAATTTTAAACCACTCGACTGTCGTATCGACGTCGCGCGTCGTATCATTTCGAATAATCATAGTTTCACGACCAGAATAGACCTACAGATTCGTAGGTAGCTTCACAGCTTCTCAGCTGTTTCAGAGAAGGTCAGACGTGGTTTCAGTTATCAATACCAAAAGAAATTTAAAGGATATTAGCAACCTTTATATCTCATTATATATAAAGTATCTAAAAGTAGATGTAATAGCTGTTACACACTGGATACATAAGGCTTAATACCTTCAAGTAGCACACGTTTTAAAACAATCAAAACTTTTCCATAACATAATGAATTCCCAAGTTATTTATTTCTAAAAGTTAAATTGCTTCCATTATACTTTGTATTAAATAAAAGGATTTTATAATTTATTATATTGAATAAACAATAATGAAATAGAAATATTTTTTAATTAATTTATATATTATAAATTAATTTCTTAAATACAGATTTAGCTAAACTACTTACCTAATACAAAAAGTCATTGGTCGGCAGTGTGCCCAAAATGCTGGCTGCGTTACCTCGTTGCACAGCGTGACTTAATTGCTGTGCAAAAAACAAACCGGCATTTTGGTCACGTGTATGTTTGTTTTATATTTTTTTGTTTTTTTTTTTTTATTATTATTTTATATTGATCTAGCTGTGATTCGCGACTTCGCCCGCGTTCATTTTCAGTTAAAAAGTAGTCCTTGTGATATTCCGGAACCAAAACTATCTGCATTCTAAATTCCATCAAAAGTGTTTATTCATTAAGGAGATTCGTGGTAACAAACATTCACACACACAAACTTTCGTATTTATAATATTAGTAGGATGGTATCAGAAAAAGCTTCTGCCACTATAATATACATCTATTAAATATCATTCAGCTAACTTCGACATTGTACATACATTATTAATTTCAGCACGAAATCGCTTTCAACCGCTGCCGCTGAACTTGCTTTGCGACGCCTCCGCACTTAAGTGGCACACGTGATATACCGCCGAAATGACTCATCAGATACTATACTGGGTCTAACCTACGACCTTTACACTAAGGACCGTTTTTGATTTAGATACCTATACCGGTACGAAACTGTGAGATGGACTAGGAAAGATAAAAAAAAAAATAGGTATAGAGGTTATTAGGAAATGTTTTATTATAATACTAGTTGAGCTCCACGGCTTTGCCCGCTGATGATGATGATGATGATGATTAAAGTAGCCTATATATAGGCATGCCTAATACAGAGTACAAGCTACCTACAAATTTCATTAAAATCGGTTAAGTAGTAACGGAGATACGCGGTAACAAACATTCACACACACAAACTTTCGCATTTATAATATTAGTAGGATTTTTCTTAAGGTATACAGCACGCAAATGGTTAAATCTGTGGTTCGAAGAGACAGGCGCGCGGCGCAGGCGCGGGCACCGCACTCCGCCGTCTGTTCAAGCCAAGTACGTCCTAATGTGGCGAAACCATTGAGGTTTAGGCAGGTGCCTATGTTTTTGCCTTTACCAAAAAGCGATTATTATTACAAATTGCCTTTATGCATCGCTATGTCTACATATTTAGCTGTAAAAGGAATACTTTCTTTTTACTACTGATTCAAATTTGTGCACTGGTTTTCCATTCCATTCAATTAGATCCATTCAATAACAAATCTCAATTCTAAGTATTTTTTTTAACTTAAGTCCATTTACTTTTTTATAGTTGTTTATTATCATAATACATTTCTAATCATATATTACATTAAACTAAAAACGAAATTAAAATTAACCAAAAAAACTAAAAAAAAAAACGTTGTTAACAAACTATAGTTGTTAGTTCTTTTGTCTTCCAAACCATCTCCTACAAGTTATTCGTAGGTCACTATAATTCCACCTAATAAAATAATATTACTAATAACGATACGGGTACCGTAAAATATGGGTTGAACGGGCCCGTTCTTCCGCCCTTTGTACCAAACTTAGCAAATTCATGAGAACCCCGATTTGTATCGCCACAAAACAGATTGCCGCTTCTTTCGGCCTTTTTACGACTCTGTATAGATAAGAATATTGATAATAGAGACAGATAGTCTCCTAAGTTCCCAAGTTTGTACTTGTAAGAAATATCCGTCCGTACAGTTTACCGACGTTGCGTTGATGTAAATGGAGATGTATGTCATAAAAATATTACTACTCTTTTATATCGTGTCATTCAGAGTCAGCACTGACCGTATTTAGACGTCTAATACGAACTAAGTACTAATTATCATGTATTTAGATCATTTATTTCGATGATTTAGAAAGAATTTTCATAATTTTCGCGAACTATGATAGTTTACTGAAACACTGGAAATACTACATTACAATAACATAAGAAGCTGAAAGATCACATTTAATTATAAAGTAATAATAATACAAAGAAACTATTGAAAAAATGCAGTAATTGCACGACATTTTGCTAATCTGTTATAATCCTGTTTAACATAATATAATACCCAAACAGAAAATGCATTAAAAATAGTAGGTAACGTCATTAAAACATGTCAGTTTTTTTATTATGCCCGATATGCAGCTATTTGACCACAATCTCACCTGATAGGAAGTGATAGTGCGGCCAAGGATATAGCATGCTTGCCTAGAAGATACCTATTCACTCTAGACTTAAAGACAGATTATACCGTTCGGGGAACATTGGAGAAGCTGGAGTCTTCGAGGTTCCCTATTCCTCACTCAGAACGCACATGAACCAAGGGCAATTGCTGTTACTACGAGTAGTGTAACTACTTAATTACTGCACCCGTCATACAAGCCTTTAAACTTAGTTCAGAGCTGTGAGTATGAAAGAGTCAGTTATTATGTTTATTATAGAGAATTATAGATTTTGATGCAAGAATTCATGAAAATTCAGGTACTTCGACGAAACAAAGACACGATAAAAATATTTGTTGTTAAGATCTAAATTTTTAAAGGCACGTAAAGCAGAGATCTTCATGATCTTCCGTCGTCCGGAAATCCTTGGGTAACCCGGATTACGTGAAAATCCTTGACCGATATACGAACTTGACTTTGCGGCTGATCCATGAGCGACACTTATCGTCAGCGGCTGCTCATTGTTTTGGCTGTAATTTTGCGAATCTGGCAGTATTGATTAAAGGCCCCAAAGATGCACTCATGAAAGATGAGTGCATCTTTGGGGCCCATGAGAATAAACAACATATTTTTTTTTTGGCTCTTTGTGCACGTAGCTATAAATATTACAAGTTAAATAAATTACTGTGTTAACAGTAAAATTAAGTTTAAAATGTCATGGTTCAGTCATAGTAAAGTTATACCGTGTTATGCTTAACTTGCCCAAGTAGTAGAAACTTTACTGAACTTTCATAGGCGTTCTGGAGCAAAAAATATCACGTTCATAATCTTTGTATGCTTAACACACAAACAACAGCTAATATGTCGTCATTATTACGCATGAATACTTGAAGAATATCAAGTTTTGTAAAGTAATACAAAATTGACAACCCCATTTTTTCACTTTTACGGCGAAAACCTCTTTTCATCATTTGAATGATAAATACATATATATTTTAATTTAAATATACTTCATGTAGAAACGTGACATAATTGGCTCCCACCAATTCCGCAATCATGATTCGTAACCAGTTGTCGAAGAGGAAATTTAATTGTTCGCTACTAGTTACGATAGAAGAATATATTGCTGTTAAAATCACGTAACCTACCTAATTATTAGATTTGTTTCATAGAAAGGCAGAACAACAAGCTGCACAAGCCAAGCTGCACAAGCCAACCTCACCTGCCCTAGGTGCCTCTGCCGATCCATGAACGAGGCTCTGGTGAATCACAAAAGTATTCCTATAAGGAAGGATGACGTCAGACGGCCAGTTATAAAAACTTTAGCCAAATCTTTTTACAACTTGGATGCATAGTGTGAGTTTATATTCAGCCGTCACCACATTTATATTCTGCCGACATGGGGGAACGACAAGGAAGCTATTATTAAATTATAATATGTCGCTGGTAAATTGTCGAAGCTGTGATAATATTAATTTACAGGATTTTTTTTATGTGATTTGGGGTAATTTCAATTAAATTGATTTTCTTATAGAATTTGTTTAGTCCATATAAAAAAAAAATCAAATACAAATAAGCTACTTGTTACAATTTTTTTTAAAAACAAGCTTTTAGATGTCCACCATATTGGGCTTAGAGTGACGTCACTTTATTTTTCGTGTTCTCCTCAGCAAGTCCTTTCATTTGATACCCATACTGTGGTAGTGCAGAAAAAATAACTAATCCTCCATCTTGGATGATCCGCCTTATTGAAATTAGTTATTTGTTGTTTCACTAAGATTACAATTTAAAAGTATGAATTAAAACTAAAATCTTATCCTAAATATAATTACCAGTAGCGTTCCAAAAATGCTAATCCGCTGTGCGAAGAATATACTAGCATTTCGGTCGCGATCAGGCGCCTTAGCAAATCTTAAAAATAAATACAAATTCAAACAATAAAATACTAAGTTCACAAAGCAGTGAAAGTCTTTTGAAATATAAAGAAATAAGCTAGCATTTTCATTTTAAAAATGAATCTTCGAAGCAAAATTCAATAGAAACTCAATAGGATAACAAATTGACATGACTGGGCTAGCTGTAGCATAATAGAGGAAGTCTTCAGCTTGGCTTGTTCCACTTGGATCTACTATATTAAATGTATTTTTTTAAATAAGGTTACTTGATTAAATCATTGTTTTGTTCTTTACACGTAGAAATAACTGCAGAAATGTTCGCTGGTGTAGTTGGTTGTGTTTGATTCCCGGTTGGAGCACTGGTTTACTCCCTTAGTACAACTTGTGTTTCTAGTGTAGGTGTGATTGTGTATGTGATGACCATGTTACACGATATATGTCTCGGACTTAGTGTGTGTTTACGTTTAAATGCTTGTTTGTATTAACCGTAAATCTGTAGTACAATCAATGGTTTATGTAGTTTTTCAATATAGTACTTACGACAATTTGGCTTTTTGTAAGGTGATATAAATATACAGTGTAAAGCCAAAGGCTATAAACGTGACGTGATATTGCTTAGTTTAATCTTTGTATCAATCAAGACGGATCGGTCGTAGTGTAGGCACTTCCCGATAGTGTGATCTTGATTTCGAATTCCACAACCGGCTTGAGCTTGTTGTTGTAGTGAAATCCTTAGTGGCGTTTTGTTGTTGGGCATTTGTTCAACCTTGGTAGCTACCCGACACTATATGAAATACGTCAGTAGTCTACTGTAAAGTAGATAAAATCTGTCACCAAGTATTTTTTTATATATTATTAATCGCTTGCCTGATGGTAAGCGTCACGATTGCCCATTACAGATCAGTGTCACCCAGAGATATTTGAACTTATATAGATACTTACGTATACGTCAAAATTGAGTGCGGCAAAGCAGTGCGCTCGATACCCTGAGATATTAGATTTTAAATCTCTTTATGTCCTGTAATTTCACTGGAAACATTGCCATTGTCAATCCGAAACACATTAATGTTTGCACATAACTGCTTGGCGGCTGAATGACCCACTGAGGGGCTGAGTCACCCACGTCCGTAGGAGGATACCCCTTAAGTCTGACTCCCTACACGTGGTCCCCGGGTGGTGCTAATCAGGAGACATTTGAGAGGTGGTAGAGCATTTTGTGAGTTGCTCGCCTGGCTTGCTACCAAAATAGCTTACCACCATCAAGTTGAAAGTCTGCCGACAAGCCAAATACGGTGTTCCGGCAGTTATCCTTGAGAGCCTGCGTATTCCAGGTCTAGTGTGTTTACCAGCTTCGATCACATCGTAACTTACCATCAGGTTAGATAGTGGTCAAACACTAGCCAGTCACAAATAAAAATAAAAAAAATGACTTTCAATCGACATGACTGCTCGAGGCTTACTCTGCACAAGAGTCCTACATCTACGAAAAGCGTCAAATATGGTGTTGGAAATGGGACTGAAAATATCACTAAATCGTTAATTTACAAACAGTAATAAGTCTCAATTGATAATATTATTATGATTCTGTAAAACGGTACCACTTTCATAAATTATTTAAACTGTTTATTGTTGTTAATTATATGTTTGAAAATACTCCGCGATAGAACGGCACATAATTCGATTGCGTACATTTCGTGCATTGCTATTTCCTCCATTCTTGGGACGCGAACGTTTGTAATTGAATGTAACCTAGCTATGCAGGAAACCTACTTTCTACCGATGATCGTCCGATTCATGCTCGAAAAATATAACAATTAATTGTTTTGTTTATTTTTCTGTGCATTAAATTATATTTTTCTGGTTCTGGTTGTGATGTGAATGTTTCCGGCAACCACAATACAAGTCATCGAACTTAATGTGGGGCTGTGAGTGTGAAAGCGATTATTTTTTTTTGTTTATGTTTTATGACAGCTATTAGGTACTTTGACAATACAGAAAAAAATGCAAAATTGCCCGACCTGATTGCATTTCCAAATGTTTATTTTGGAATGAAATGTAACGTTTTATGAAAGTTATATTTTATGGGCAATGTATTAACTAAACTATCGGATAAAACATAATAAGTAGGTATATTCCTTATTAAATATTATTACTAGCCTTGCCCCGCGTCTTCGTCCGCGTCTATCAAGTTAAAAAGGAGCCTATGTGTTAATCCTAGGTATAAGCTATGTTATTCCAAATTTCATCCAAACCCGTTCAGCTGCTACAGCGTGAAGAGAAAACAAACATGCTGACACACTTACCCACAAACATTCGCATTTATAATATTAGTGTGTTTAATTTATCTTTTTAAAACACTAACGAAATGATCCAATCGGAACGCACCTTGACCACCTCGTCGGCAGGGCTGAGACACGGCTGATCTTACCCCGTAATAACAGAAGCAATATACAAGAGAAATATAGTGCTAGCCCCGTTGTGACGTCAATTCTATGTCAAGTTGATTACGTGGTTAAGACACTGGGTGCTTGGTTTTATAGAACAGAGAAAAAGAGCTACTGCATAAAATATTTCGCTCAAGTACGAAATCTTGATTTTCGATGATTTCTTTTATTGTGTTCCATTACATTCTAGCATGTGAGATAGTACAAACGCTAGCCTATCACAGATAAAAAACGGCTTTTGTTTCCCTTATCTAGACTCTAATTAGTAAATAGGGATCAATATAAAATACAAGTAGTTCTTTCATAAAAAAAAGACGTGTGGCACTCGGGGACTGCCGCGGTTAAGCTATTGCATAGCATTTTTTATCAACTTATGCAATTACAATTATTTATTTATTTTATTTATGCAGTATTTTTTTCCTGCCACCTAGACCTAGAGGCAAGTTGCTGAACTAAAGAGACAAGCGTGATATTTCAAAAAAAGTCATTAAAAGTTCTGCTATTCATCGATAGATGGCATTTAGTTTTGCCATCTATCTATCTATCTATATATATAAGTATCACCGCTGTGCCGGTCGGAGTGGGGGGTGTTAGGTTATTTTCGTTACGGAATTTCTGGATTCGGTCTCCACGCTCAAGGCCCGCGATAGTTAATATTTTGCGTAACCGATTTATAAATGACGGAGTTTAATGACTGTTTTTCCCGGAAAGTATAATTTGGGTTGTTCAAGAAGAGAGTTTATAGGCTTTACTGAGCAAGCGTGCTCCATCTTCGACCGCATCGTCGCATTCATCATGTGAAATTGTAGTCAAACGCTGGCTTAGTCACAAATAAAAAAGTGATCTGAGGTAACAAACATGAAAAAATACATAGCAAAATGAGAATCTCCTCTTTTTTCGGAATCGGTAAAAAAGTTACTTACATTAAATGATTCAAGTATTCCAAGCAACTTCAAACGAAATATCTAAAACACCGTATATAGTTACGACGAAGAAAATGTACGATACGCTGAAGTGCCGTAATTTACGATGGCTCGTTATTGTTTGTTATATATATTATTTATGGTTGATCTTTATCCAGGATCTGGCTTGGTTTTCCTTTGAGTTACATAACTTTTATTGGTAGATAAATGTTATTTATACGAATAGGGCTCTAGCCAATAAGCTCATATTGAACATAATTAGGAGTTTTTATTTAGTTTCACCTGTCCCGATGTTTGTCATCAAATCTTGCAAATTAAATTTGATCCGCTTCCCGGTTACCGATTGAGCTGAAATTTTCCATACACGTGTAAATCGCGTGACAATGTAATATTATGATGACGTGGTGCTGATTTGATGATGGAGCTAGAAGGTGGCCAAAGGAATTTCGCAATGAAACGACACAGAGTCCAGAAACCTCATCGAGTTTGGGCTCATTTGAATCGTCTTGACGAGTAGTCTGTCTTTCAATGGTAACCAGGGTCTGAAGCTTGATTTAAAAAACTTAAAAGTCGTCTAGTATAGTATATGTATTGTTTTGTTTTATTTAGATATATATTATATTGAAGTTTTATTTAAATATATATTTTTTAAAATTTAATTTAGTCATACAAAAATTCTTTTAATAGTTTCATATTTTTACCACTTTATTATTTTTGATGCATGCCTATAGCCTTCGCTTTTCAACCATGAGTGGTTGACTGGTAGATAATGCTTTTAGCGTTAAGTCCACCCTTTGTACCTTTTTGGGCAATAAAGAGTTAGATATATAATATATGACTTGTATTATTATAATGAAATATCAGTATAAGCTATACGTTTTTACCTGATTTTAGCATCGTATTTATGTAAGTATGAAATTCGTTTGTTCCTTCATATCGTTAATATGGCATCTGGTTGTCGCCATTTTGAATTTTAATTACTGTCACGTCTTTAGTGACACTCGAAAGATTGAGACAATTTAATGACGTAGGAACCATTGAAATCGGCCCACGTGTTTGATCTCTAGAACGCCACAAAGAAAGAAAAGAAAGAAAAATATTTTTACAAAGGAACAAACATAGATACATGCATAGGCTTCATTTGGGTTGCGTAGTCAGGTAAGAAGGCGGTCGTGGTGCTTAATAATGTGGTGAATTAAAGACCATACATGGCAAACATGCTATATCTTCGGCCGCGCGGTCGTAACAATCTTGTGTTCCGTAAATTCTCTGAAGAAGCAGCTCGTTGAACGTGGCCAGGTCCATCGCATGTTCGAGGCAAGGTTGAAGGTACGTCGAGGCATACTTTATATCTTGTCTTAGCGTAAGTCGAGTTATTGAACATAGTTATTAATAAAACCGGCCAAGTGGGAGTCAGACTCGCGCACGTAGGGTTCCGTACCATTATCTATAAAAAATCACGTTTGTTGTATGGGAGCCCCCCCTTAAATATTTATTTTATTTTATTTTTAATATTTGTTGTTATAGCGGCAATAGAAATACATCATCTGTGAAAATTTCAACTGTCTAGCTATCACCGTTCTTGAGTTACAGCCTAGTGACAGACGGACGGACGGACGGACAGAGAAGTCTCAGTAATAGGGTCCCGTTTTTACCCTTTGGGTACGGAACCCTAAAAATCGAAATTGTAATGTCCCAGATGGAGTCCCATAAAACTTTTTGGATATTGTTTATACAAAAATACTAAAATCACGATTTAAACATTGGGGTAGGAGGGTGAAAAATACTCCACGACCTACTCTCATACCTAACAAATATAAAAAAAAATACATTCAAATCGGTCGAGCCGTTTCGGGGGAGTTCGACCACAAACACTGTGACACGAGATTTTTATATATTAAAAGACTAGTCGTGCCCCGCGGCTTCGCCCGCTATTATCAAGTTAAAAAGTAGCCTATGTGTTAATCCTAGGTATAATCTATGTACATTCCAAATTTCATACAAATCCGTTCAGCCGTTAAAGCGTGAAGAAAACATACTTACACACTTACACACAAACTTTCGGATTTATAATATTAGTAGGATTTAAGTCTTCACGCTGTCTCACGTTACTATAATCACGTGATTATCACATATTGCATAATTGCTGTAAATTATAGCATTCACTCTCATTTTTATTCACATATCCAAGAACGCGGAACATTTCGTTCGTCACAATTATGACGAAACCGTTACAATATGGAAGAGAACATACATTAGAATGTTACCTTGTTGTTTTAATGTGCTGTTATCAAACATTTGCTTTGATGTTTGTTGAAATATAGGACATTTTTTTGTTGTAAATTATATTATGAAATACGTATGATGAATATGGCAAAAGAAAATAGGAATGAGATAATTTATGAAAAACAGGGTATGTCATTAAAAACCACGATAGATGTGAAACTTTTGTATTATTTATTTATACTTTATTGCACAATAAATACAATTACAATTGGAGGTCTAAATGCTAAGAGCATTTTCTACCAGACATCCAGCAATGGTAGGAACAAAAGTAAATCGTGCATCAGAACTATATGTTATCCATAATTTAAACTATAATTATAATATTATATAACATATGTTATTATATGGCTTATATATATATTACAAGAAAACATTTCAATAATTCATTACAGTGTTTACTCCTACCTCTTTTCGTCACACAAAAAGGTTGCCTATCAGAATTTCAAAGCCCTCCCAAAGTAAGTTTCACTTGAAAAATATGACATAAATTGTCATATTTTCGAGAGGAATGTTTTAGAATACATACCTTTTTTTATAGATAAATAGTATAAGATTGAAAAACTGAATATCTTATGAAATTAACTAAACTTTTCTTTCCGGTAGTTATCCTTGAGACCAGAAACAATCTAGGCCTTTATCCTCGAAGTCATAACATATTATTTTAGTTTGTTGTGCGTCTTGGCATTGCTGTAAGTGCAACAAGCATTTGTTTATAAATAAATAAACAACATCAGGATCACTAACCAACTTGCGAGGTCAAACGCTAACTTATCACCGATTTAATAATACCTACTGCAATGGCATAACCTACTTTAGTATCCCAAATAAACTCCCTGTAAATTCTAAATTGACTTGTTTCTGGAAACATTTATCCAATCTTCAACTTTTTATCTTTAACTTTTATCGGTCCAACTAGATACCCATGTAAAACCAATACAAAATCATCTTATTAGATTTATGTACGCTGATAATGATGAGGGAACAGATGAAAAAGTTATGGAGGATGATATAATAAAAAAATAATATGCAGTCCACTTGAGAGCCTTCTTTTAGGAATCCTATAGAGTACCTAACTATTGCTCCATTGTTTCATAGTCTCAAAAATAAACAAAAAATACTGAATGGATCAGTATAAATTCTCCTTAACAAAATTAATAGTAGGTGTAGATTTCACTACATTTTCTAGATGTTCTGCGCGTGCGCAATATTATAGTCATTACATTGAAGGCCGCGCAGATTACAACTGCATTCCAACGAGGTGGAACTTTATTATGATTGAATTGTCTAACTATTAAACAGTTTTTATAATGTTTAGCTATGTAATAATATGTTCCCACTTCACATTCCGTGGGTGCTGTATATGTTCAGAACAGTCTTTCGAATCAGCAAAAGGATAAGCAAGCATGGAGGTTGTAACCGGTGCGTCGTTTACTACGTCATTAAATTGTGTTTTCATTGGAGGCAGGATTTTTACTGTTTGCATGTGTCCTATTCCGTGGTAGCTACTACTGCCATTGTGTCGCCCAAAACTATCTGTCAGTGTAAAGTGACACGTGGCTACTCTCCTTGAAACTTAAAGAATTATTTTTTTTTACTTATTGAAGCTACCACGTTAAGTAAAAACTCTATCGCCAAGTACCAACGGTGTTCCGGCATCTATCTTTGAGAGCCAGTTCTCATTGCAGGCATGGTGTGCTTACCAATCTTCAACATCATCACTGACCAAAAGGTGAGCCGGAGTCGAATGTTTCTAGACAATTACATGCTTCACATCTGACATTTGTTTTTAACAAAATACATTTGTCTTCTCCGTTGACAATTTTTTTCTAATTATCTTTTTTTTTTCTGTTTCTGATTCGTTTTATGCTTATATTAATATTTTGCCGATAATCAGTTGTTAACACGGACGTTTGACGGATTTGTTGTTTCGATTCCTAAATAAATGGTGTAATGGTAAATCTGGAACTACTCAAATATAGATATTATATACCATCTATGCCTGTCTGATTTGGCTAGAGCCAGTTATTCCTTCAATATTAAAACTGATACATCGCCAAAAAATACTAGAATTTTTAAATATTGATTGCAAAAATACAAAATGCATTCTGTTCAAGAGAATATCCTCCAAATTATATTGGGCATAAAACAATGAAGTTACGTAAGGTAAACACCCAAATTGATTGAGAGACCTCACTTCGTAAAATTACTTCGTAAAACTCAATAAAATTATCTTCACCTGTGAGTTCCAAAGGTATGGAGCGCAACGGACGACCACTATTTTATATACTTACTTAGTGAAGATTTATATTGAAATATAAAGATGTTACATTAGAATTATTGCGGATGCTAGAGACAAAAAGCGTAGGCGAGCATTTTTATTATGTTTTATGATTCTTGTAGAGGATATTCTTGTGTTTCTATGTTGTATGATAAATTATAGCAATGAGCGCCATGACCTTCCGTCATGAACTCGCCTGATGATGGGGATCGGATATCTCCAAAAACTAGGTTGCAAGTGTCCCCTTTAAATTTTAAGCCAAGCCGTATCACACTAATATTATAAATCCGAATGTTTGTGTTTAAGTGTGTAAGTAGTAGTGTGTAGTAGTTTGTTTGTTTCCTCTTCAGGCTGTAACGGCTGAACGAATTAGGATGAAATTTGGAATATACATAGCTTATACATAGCTTATACATAGCTTATACCTAGGATAAACACATAGGCTACTTTTTAACATGATAGATTTTTTCATTATTATTTATAAATTCGGCCATAAATCACTGAAAGCAATAAGACCGCCGATTTTACTGCCTTATAATATTAATTTCCTAATTATAAGTTTGTATCTTTTTGCTTTTTGGCATACAGTAAAGAATTTTGTATTGTATTTTGTTTTATATTAAAAAGAGGTAAATGTCTTCAAACACGCTTCAAAAACGCAGGCACGGTGTTCTATTCCTATGTACATTTAATAATCTGTTATTATCACCGTATACGTATAAATCATTGTACACATCATACGACGTTATTCACTGATGCTTTAGGCTTTCAGTGAAATTTCACACGTCATGTAGTAAGTCAATGCGTCGGAATTGACTCCAACGTTCCATTCAACTTGCACACTGCAATATATGTCAGCCTAACTGCCATTAGGCAGCGTAGGGTTTTCACCTTGTAACAAATAATTTAGGTTTTTATTGGGGAAATTCTTTATCAGTCATGCGCTTTACAAATAGTTTTTCATTCAATGCGATTAATCAAAATTTCAATAGGTGCACGCATACAAAATAATAAATTTGACATCTAATTGACCAAGCGATTCGAAGCACTTTGTCCGCCTGTCTGTGCGTTCGTCCGCCCGTGTGTCAGAGACAGAACATGTCATGAATGTGCACGACAAGTACTTACACGTATTGTTAATTCATTCACATATTTTTAAGTTTTTTGTAGCATATTCATAGTTCCTATAATATCTTCTATACCTGAGTGAATATGGTGTTTAAACATGGACCGGCTTAGAACTAAGTTACAAATCAATATATATATTATTTTGTAAAAAAAAATTAAGTATCTGTCGATTTTGCAAACCGAAATTCGCAATGTCTAATGTATGGTTATGACATTATCAGACTCTTATTTTAATCAGCTTTTGAATGTTAGTATGACGACCCAGTTGGCGCAGTGGACAGGTGTCCGCCCTCTGCGCCGTGGGTCATGGGTTCGATTCCCGGAAGGAGCACAAATTCCTTCCCTAGGGATATTTGTGTTTCTGGTTCTGGGTGTAATGTGTGTGTGTGATGTTAATGTTTCCGGCACCCACGATACAAGTCTTTGAAATTAGTGTGGGCTGAGTTTGTTTGTTTGTTTAGTTTGTTAAGTATAATTATCATATCAATTTGTTATATTATTATAAAAAACATAAACGGATTAGCCCTAATGAGTCAGTATATGCCAGCTGGTTCATATGCGAGCTGCAATTTGTGCCGACAGACGCTTTGTGTTTGTTAACATCGCTGATGGAATAGAATGTCTAATTAGGACACACCAGACGGACTTTTTCGGATTTTATTCCCATACGCTACCATGTGCTGTTTGCGATTCACGTCGCCAGTGAAGAACATGTTTACTCCAACATTTATCGTTTTTACTTGCTTTAGTAAATATAATACAAGCTATTCGCCTGATGGTAATCATCATTACCCATCATTTAAATGGGTATAATTTAGACGGCCACCGTCGATTCTAAACGGTTACCAAAATAGATAAATGGTCACCAAATTACGCTTCCTAAAATAAAATTTCCTGTGTCATAACCGAATCACAGATAACAGTAGGTTAAGGTTATTTTTTTTTTAAATAATTAATACAAAAATATTTTTAATACAAAAAAATAGATTTATTTCATAATATCTTAGAAAACTTAATTTGGTGACAATTTATCCAACGTAATTTGGTGACCATTTATCCATTTCGGTAACCGTTTAGATTTTTTTTGGTAATAAAATAATATGTACTTTTTTGGGCTACGCTGCGCAATCTGGACGTGAACAAGGCCAGTGGCCCTGATGGCATACCAGCCGTAGTTTTGAGGACATGTGCGCCTGAGTTGACTCCAATTCTGACACGCCTGTTCCGCCTCTCTATGGAGACTGGTCAAGTACCGAAAGATTGGAAGTCTGCCAACGTGCAACCTGTGCCCAAAAAGGGAAGTCGTGCCGACCCGGCCAATTATAGGCCAATCTCAGTCACGTCCATTATCTGTAAGACAATGGAACGTGTACTGAACAAAAAGCTCCTTGGCTATCTTGAAGCAAATGATCTTTTGAGTGACCGGCAATATGGGTTTCGCCAGAACCGGTCAACAGGAGACCTTCTTGCATATGCCACTCACATATGGAGCGAGGCCTTGGAGAAACATGGCGAGGCACTCGCAGTCTCGCTTGACATTTCCAAGGCTTTTGACAGGGTTTGGCACGATAGCCTTATTGGCAAGCTTCCAGCCTATGGTTTACCTCCCGATTTATGTATTTGGATATCTGACTTCTTGAGGGAACGATCGATTCGAGTGGTTGTTGACGGCTGCTCGTCCGATCTAATGGTAATTAATGCCGGGGTACCTCAAGGGTCTGTTCTTTCGGCAACGCTCTTTTTGCTTCACATCAACGATTTGCTCAAGCCCGGTATCTTTGGGTATGCAGATGATAGCACTGTTGTCGAAAGATACGTATCCAATGCACGAGCTGGCGAGGTACAAGTCCAGTCTCTCAGAGAGGGGATGATAGACCGATTAAATTCGAGCTTGTTGGCCGTGGCCGAGTGGGGCGATGCCAACTTGGTTCGTTTTAATGCGTCTAAAACACAGGCGTGTCTTTTCTCCGCTAAACGGAGACCTTTTCACCTGTCTCCGACTTTCCAGAATGTACCAATACCGATAGCAAATAAACTCGAGCTTCTTGGCGTTTCCTTGTCGTCGAGCCTAAACTTTGGTACTTACATCGAAACCAGAGCTCAGCTGGCTGCTAAGAAACTCGGTATCCTCGCAAAGGTTAGACAGTACTTCACACCGGGGCAGCTTCTTAATTTGTATCAAGCTCAAGTCCGATCGTGTATGGAGTACTGCGGCCACTTGTGGGATGGATCCGCAAAGTACCAGCTTGAAGCTCTTGAGTCCATCGACCGACGAGCAAAAAGACTCATTGGCGATGATAAGCTGGTCGAGTCCAAATTGCTGAGTCTCGGTCACCGACGTAAGGTCGCGAGCCTATCGGTATTCTATCGTATACATTTTGGAGAGTGTGCGCAGGAATTATACGAGTTAATTCCAACTAGTCCATTTTACCATCTAACAACAAGACAAACTGTCAAACGTCATCCATATATGGTTGACATACCTCCAGTTCGCTCGAAGCGTTTCGCTTCTACGTTTATCATCCGTACTGCGAAGGAGTGGAACTCATTGCCATCGTCTTTGTTCCCCGAACGGTACAATCTGGGAGTCTTCAAGTCTAGAGTGAATAGGTACCTTCTAGGCAAGCATGCTACATCTTCGGCCGCATCGTCACTTTCCATCAGGTGAGATTGTGGCCAAATGCTTGCCTATCGGGCATAAAAAAAAAAAAAAAAAAACTTTTTTGGGCGGTGTCTAAACACAAACCCATTTAAATTGCAAAGTCTTGTCTTGTCTTGTGTCTTTTATTCTACAACGGGTTCTTAACATAACACTAACATTTATTTCCATGATTTTAAGAATATCAGTTCAAGTAATGTAATAAAAATGTTATTTAATAATTATAATAATAATAGGAGGTTCCTCACTCTGCAGCACTGTCCTACCGGTAGCTTGGGCCCTGCCCTGCTGCTGGTAGCATACTAGGTTTAGGTTTTTTTTTGCATAATATGTGTAATTCAGGATCCCTGAATCCCACACTAGGATCTGTGTCGTGGGTCGTGGTTTTCTTCCAAAGGTTTACTGGAATCAGGTAGACTTAAAATAACAAAAAGAAGCCTAATAATAAATAACTATCCTAATTACTGTTCTAAATATAGAGAGAAAAAAAGAGAAAAATGAAAAATAATTTATTTCGACACGCAGCAAAAACATAACAATAACATTGAAACACTTACGAACTTATAATTAATTATCATAACGCATGCCGAAATGGGTTTGCCTCAGCACAAAAGTCAAGCACGAAACTCGACGCTGATTTTCAGGCAAACCTGCGGGTGATATATAAATATCCCAAGTATATTTCCTACTCATAACACAAGTCTCACGGTAAGAAGCTGAAAGTATGGTAAAGTTAATAATAATATCCTATTCCATCCCTCTCTCTATTTGTTACTGAACCGATGAAGCTGAGATTTAGACAGATAGTACTTACTAATCATACGACATAAAATGTTTTTTTTTTCCTTTCATGAATCAAGAGAAACCGCCGTATGCAGCTAGTAATAGATAATAAAGGGACATGGTCCCCCAACCGATCTTCACTTTCCATCAGGTGAGATTATCTGAAAACTATCTCACCTGATGAAAAGTATAGAAGTAAGCTTTGCTTATCAAGCATAAAAAAATAATTACAGTTTTGTTGTAAAATGATATTTTTGTCTTTACGATTTGTAAGAAAAGTTTAGAAAAAAAATATAATGTGCATGAAAGTTTCCGCGAAACGTTCATAGAGAGGTCAACAAAGAAATTGCTATCAAGGATGTGAACATTTTCGCACTAAATAATAGAACAATGGAAAAAACATTTTATAGATGTATAGTTTGTCTATTGTATTTGTCACGCCAGTTTTATTGTCAGCAAAAACCATATTTTTTATTAAGTCATAAATCGAACCAGTCTGATACTGGTTCGATTTTATTTGAAGGTAGTTTACTTAGTCAGGAAAAAAATAACCTAGGTCCTATTCCAAGGTCTAGATTATCAATTTCTTCATACAAACAAATTCATTAAAACAGTTACACTTCGTCACTCAATTACAATAAAAATTGTGTTCCACTTTTCAACTTTGTCATTTTTTAAATCTCTGTGCTTGAATCACTTGATGGTAAAATGGATAAAGTATGTGTGTATCTGAGTATGTAAGTACGTTTCACTCACAAGGTATTCTTGTAACGGATGGACAGATTCGGATTCGGACATTATCACACTAAAATAATCCTACTAATATTATAAATCCGAAAGTTTGTGTGTAAGTGTGTGTGTATGTGTGTAAGTATGTTTCCTCTTCACACCTTAACGGCTGAACGGATTTGGATGAAATTTGGAATGTACATAGATTATACATAGGATTAACACATAGCCTACTTTTTAACTTGATTATAGCGGGCGAAGCCGCGGGGCACGGCTATTATATTATAAAAGCGAAAGTTCATGAGTGTGTTTTATGTTTGTTACTTCTTCACGCTCAAACAGCTCGACCAATTTTGATGAAATTTGTTATGGACGTAGCTGACACTCTGGATTAACATATAGGCCTTTTTATCTCGTAATTCTTGCGGGTCCGGGACTTAAACGGGCACAGCTAGTTATATATAGAAACCTCGCTATTTTGAACTTTTTAAATCGTGGACAACAAACATTTTAAAAAAGTTTGTTTACTCTACAATTGAAACCTAAACTTTACAAACAAAGATGTATATTTGTCTTTACAAATTCAACATTCAACAAATTGTAATTCTTTTTATGAGCTAGTTTTGAAAGTTGTAGAGTAACTAGAAAGGGTAAATGACCCTCGAGTACCCCTGTACATAAAAACTCATTGTTGAACCACCTTTTACATCCCATTGTTAAGAAACCACACTCACTATCTCCATCGACACGCACTTATAGCATAATTAAGAGTAAAAGGAAGCTTTTCAAATGTTCAAGACTCCTATTCCACCACTATAGCACTTCTCTAAATGACCCTTGATCCAATCGGGCGACCATTTTTGCCCTAATCAAGCTCTCAAAAGTTGTGATAAGGCACGCTCCGCCAATTCAGGGACCCTTAATTGTGGATGGCCCTTAAGGGACTTAAGATTGCGAATTACGTGGATACTTTGGAAGTTATTGACACAATTACGAAAAAGATTACAAACTCACACAAAGAAAGTAGAGCTATTGAGAAAAATAAGCTAATCTCAACTTTTATATATACAATAGGAAAATCAGTCGCTAAAATATATCTAAATTTCCATAAGCAAAACAAAGCTTACCTAAAATTCAATTAAGTATTACGAGTTAACTGCTTAAAACAATTAAACATGAATTCATTCTTAAAACATACGAAATTGTACAATTAAACTGTCACCAATTCCAATTTAATCAAAGTCACCCCGACATTCAACTAAACGCTTTAGCTCACATGTACCTTATACTCTACAAACTTGTAGCTTGCTAGAGTCACACATTTCCAACGCAATCAATCTAACTGTGAGCCAACGCCCTTAATCAACGGATTAAACCAAGATTAAACAAGGATTTATGGGACCGCATCGAGCTACTAAGTTAAACTTGAGGTTGAACTAGGATCTTCGGTCTTGCTTCGTGTTGGCTTCAAAGTTAAGAAGTTAAGCTTAGGAAAAAGAACTATCAGTGTAAGACTGTACGGTATCGTATGAAACTAAAATGATGTATAGCATCACGCAGACTACGACAACACAGTTGCGGTGGGAACATTGGAACAAGTTCACAAAATTGTATTGACAACAAACAACTATTTATATTACAAATTAACAACAACACTTCATTAAGACACGGTACGGACGACTCATGGCTTAGGCTCTGGCATTTTATCCAAGGCACGGTCATGCTTTGGCTAGCAGATCTTCGTACAGCAAGTGTAGATGGTTATGCAAGGGCAACCAAAGCCGCAGAATTTCTATACAAAGAACTGTTTAGAAGTCAAAAGGGATGGCATTATTAGCCAAACCGTATCCGCCAGTAAGGCTCAGTCTTTGGTTATTTGTAATTAATATTTGCATTCCTAGGCGAAGATTATCCAAAGCTTTTCCGCCAGAGAGCTCTGTATGTTGTTTTGTCAAAATTAATTGATAATTTCCATCCCTATTGAGCCGATCAGAACTTCTCAAATTATTACATGACTTTTATCACGCGAATTCGGCAGATAATATTGACGTAGAGTAGCAGAAGTTACAGAGAACTGTCATACTTCTTACTTGTTAAAGAACCAACTGATAGCATAGACTTGTAACGTATAGTAATTATTATTTAAAGATAGTAGACGAAGTTGAGATGATTTCCTTACTTTCTCGGCATTTCTGGTGGTTGGGAAATAAAAGCCGAAAAACTTATTACGTACTTAGTATCGTACGAATTATAACGAAGGAACAACTTACTAAATTCTTCTTCTTAATAGTGGAGTCCTTGTTAGAAGCTCATGTCCAGCTATGTCCAAGTTCTATCATCATCATCTCGTCATCATACTATTTTATTACCAGTACAGGGTCTTGGGCAGGCCCAAGAACTGGTGCCGACTTAAACACCTTCTTGAACTCTTATGTGGCTATACAATAACTAGAATGATTAAGGTTAGTGCATTGTAGTCTACGCAGTAAATTACGTCATTCATGATAGATCACGTTTAGCGTTCAGTATTCTTTGTGAAACTGTGTTTAATTATATAGAGCATTATAAAACTGATATATCATTCTTACAATATAACAAAAACATAAAGGTTTTCACACTCACAAACCCACACTAAGGTCGATGACTTGTGTCGTGAGTGCTGGAAACATTCACATCACACATTAAATCACAGCCAGAACCAGAAAGGCGAATATTCCTTAGGGAGAAAACTTGTGTTCCCACCGGGAATCAAACCCGATACCCCTGCTTTGAAGGCCGACGCGCACAGAAAATCGCTCATACAGAATTTTTTTATGGGTTGGGCAGTACAGTATCTGATTATTGGCTTTTACTACGGTTATTGGCCCAACCAATTACTGGCAAGGCGCTGACTTTTATTTAGAAAAAGATACGGGAAAAGCCAAATCAAAGTCTTTTAATAATAAACCACTGACATATAATAATAAATAACATATATAATTGTGTACAGTGCAACGTAAAGATATTTTTCAAAAATCAAATTTGCTCAAATGTTTTTTAAATGTACCAGAATGTCAGAAATAAGCAGAATGTCGATACTATTAATAATTCATCCCATTTTTAACTTCGAACTATAGGTAAGTGTATTAGAGGTGGCCGGGTGATAGAATGTAGCATGTCCTGTTTCAAAGTTGTACCAAAGTCTTACTTCATTGAAATTCGTAAAGCAGACAGGCGGCTTTTTTAAAAAAATACACAAATATTTTGTCAATAGCGTCAAAATACCTACCTTAAAACTCAGCTTAATTTTGAAAATTTTTAATCTAGCTACCAACCATTATAATGAATATTTTTCAAAAATCTGAAAAATCCATTACAACTTTACAGACGGATTTAACATTACTACCCCTAATGACCTCACTAAAACTAATTTTGTGATCTCGATAGGCTATCTTGGTGTTAAAATCCGACAAATTGAAACTGATTCCCTTCGAGATTTTGGCAACAACATTTATGAGTAATTATCTTTGGGATTTACTGTATTATCACACTAGTTAATAATATAAATGCGAAACCATTTTATCCATAATAATATACTCATTATCTAATTAATACCTTTAAACGAGCAATTCTCAGCGAGCATTCATCAGGATCTTGGAAACGGCTCCAACGATTTTCATGAAATTTAGTAAGCAGGGGTTTTCGGGGTGCGATAAATCGATCTAGCTAGGTTTTATTCTTAGAAAACGTCATTTACCATAAAAAACCGAGTCGCCCGGGTACTTATATTATCTATATGCCTTATTCTCCTTAACAAAATTTAAAATGCCATGACGCACTTCACCGACAACGTCAGGATGAAACTATATAATAATATGTTCTAGTTATACGCCTCGATCTGAAACCTCGCGTCTATACTATTATGCCTAATAAAGATTTTTTAGGTATTTTTGGTTTTTTTTTATTTTTTATTATTTTCAACATAGATTAAAAAATATTTTGATCCCCACTTACGTGTAAATTTTTTACTTTGACAAACAGCTTTACATATTTTCTGATAGTTTTAAGGCATTCGATTTAGACGCTAAATGCTTCTGACAGACGGACGGACGGACGAAAAAAGAGCTGAACTGAATTCTACTTAGAGACCTAGCTCGATTAATAAACATTGCTTACATAATTACGACTATACTAGCCCAGATAATGTTTCATGGAGTTTTGCCCAACAAAATAACCCTCGTGAATCAATAAACGACCAAGTTTTGGCACTTTGGCGCGGGTTGATCAACGAATTTGGCGGCAAAACGGTGACAGCAACCAAATGGCCGGGCGAAGATTGATGATTAACCTCTGTACAATCGAAGGTCAGTAAGAAATGTTCGTACGAATTGAACTTCAATTTGTTATGGAAAATAAAGTGATTGAACATTGAGCTCTAGTCTTGTTCTTAAATCTAATTCCAATCATCCATATATTCCGTCATTGTAATGTATGGTTGTAACCTGTTTATTTTACTGAAAGATATTTTACCTTTAAAGCTTTAGGTACCCTATTTTTACCTACTGTAGTTTTTGTTGAGATGTACGATTTATATGAGATGTACCAGTTATATTTAACTAGCCCCAAAAAGTTCTTATTAAGTGACATAGGTCGTATTATTCAATTAATTATTAATTAAATTGTTTGTAAATTAACCACTAACCGTTACAAAATAATTATTTATGTTTTTTGTTTGTAATTAATTCAACAAATTATTTACGTGACGATGCAGACGTCAGTGACATAAATACGTTCTATGACATAAAGTAACTCACATATTTATATAGCAAGGGCCTATTATAAGTTTCGAATAGTAGTACATTGTATCGAAATTCCTTACTCATTTACTAAATGTAGTGTATCACAAAGTTTAATCTGGGTTTCTCTGAATATCAACATAATTAAGATTGATAGGGTTGTCACTTGAAATAGTTGCAAGAACAGAAAGTAGCAAACGGGCTTAATTTGAGGGAGTTGTTTTGTGGCGATATTTGGTTGTTAATTTCGGTTTAGAATAATTGGGTGTTGATAGGTACCTTATTCTGAACTGGTAAATAAATACAATGAGCAACGTTGGCAACGGCATAGGCATGATATATCAAGCATGGTCTGCATCTTAGTAGAATAGAAGTTTGCCAAGTAGTACGGGCCCAAGCCAACTGTCGTTCACAAACCAGATGCTCCCAAGAATAAAGATATTCGATAATACCAGAGAGTCGTGATTTTATGATCTGGAATTAATGCAAATTTCGTAGTTTTCAGCGTTTTAACAAGAAAGCTCTAATCTGTGGATCATTATAAAAGTTTCTACAAGCATCGAATAGATATTCGACGAATCTATTCTGACGGAACCTGTAGCTTGATAAGATCTATTTTTGTCTCTTTCGAGTTCTAAAACTGGACATCAGCATTCTTTGTTTTCTTTCTTTGTATCTGTCACATATACAGAGTAACATAAACATAAACGCTAAACATAACGCAATCGATCGATACAGTATCAGATAATGTAATTCAGATGACAGTAAATACGCTAGAATAGATTACAGAAGGTTTTGTTGATTATTTTTACAATTGCATGATACTAAATATATGTATATCGAAATTTTTTTGCAGATTTAAATATTCCTTCCAACTACACATTTTATTTGCTACACTATTAAACTAAAAAGCATTAATTAACGTACTCCGTAAGTATAAAAAAATACCCCAAAAACAAGAAATTAAAATCAATGTTAAGCCGAACTGAAATCCTTTTCCATTTCGGAAGTCGGTTTAAAACGCACATGTCTTTGAGATACCAAGATATACCAAATGCTTACCTATCTGGCAAAAAAAAATACCCAGATACCAAGAGAACCAAACGCGTTCACTAGCAAGCATTTGTAGATATTACGCAGGACTGATCTCTTATAATCTTTGATGCGAACGGTTTCAATTCAAAAACGACAAAACTACAAAGGAATAAGGTTCATTTTTGCTAAATTCAAATAGGAACTACTCGCAACAAAGATAGGTAATACAGGGTCTGACCTAGTTCTGTCCCCCAGCTCAATATCCTTTCCAGTCTGTCATCTGTCAGACCGAATAACATAAGCAGTCGCTCGATTATATATTGATACAACGCAGGGATTGGGCTACATCTCATTTGGCAACCATCACATCTGGCAACCTTTTAATTATGCCTACACTAAAGTTGCATTTGGAAACCTATTACTCAGAATGGTTTGGTTTTCATACATTATTTAAATTCGTGTTTAAATATATTTGATCGTAAATGTAGAGATAATTGGCCGTAGGTATATCTAATAAGTAATACAAGAATAGTAATTTCAATTGTTTAAAGGTACACATTCGGTAGGAACAAACTGAACTTGTATTGTATTCCTTGGGTATATATCTTATTTAGCAGTTCTACTATGTTTAGCAGTTCCTATAGCTATCTTTCGTCTCCATCATCATACCAGCTCCATGGCACCATATCATTGTATTGTCACCGAAGATACATAAGTACACAAAATTTGAATCCAATCTGACATCGGAAAGTGGGTCTAATTTAGCTTACAAGATTTGATTACAGACCCATAGACGATGGCACCGATGAAACTAAATAAAAAGTAGCCTATGTGTTAATCCTAGGTATAAGCGATGTACATTCCAAATTTCACCCAAATCCGTTGAGCCGTTAAAGCGTGAAGAGGGAACAAACACACTTACACACAATCATTCAAATTTATAATATTATTAGTAGGATAGTAGGATATTTGTAAACATAATGTACACGAAGGAGGCTACCTTCCACAACACAGGCGCCTAGTGTGGAAGTTAGAAATGTAAATTTTGTTTTATCCACTTAAACTTAAGAATGGTAATAAATAAATAAATAGATTGAAAAGAAAATATTTTTCATGACTTTGACGGCATACTCGTATATCTCGCAAACGGTACGCTTGACAAAAATATGATATATCTAAATCTACCTTCGTTTTAAAATCCCTGTTTAATGACACACATGATGGAGTGGGCGAAAATCTTTTTTTTGTTCTTGACTTCGTGCCCCCAAGAAGGCGCCAAATTAAAAATGTATGTGATGTCACATATCCAGCGGACAAACAAGACGCTTTCCTCGACACCACATTTATCAAAGTATTATTAGTAGTTTAGAAGTTGAACAGATGAACATACATAGACACATACACACACACTGGTCAAAATAAATAATAAAATTTCCATCAGGGGATATAGTGGTCAAAAGCTTGCCTATCGAGCATAAAAAAATATACTTAACCTTCCCTTTTGCCTCGCCATAGTCGGGTAAAAAAACAATCGCCCACACACAATCCATCTCCGCTTCCAATTCATTGCCAGGCTAATTTACCCGAGTCCTAAGTAAATTCACCCTGAAGCGCCCTAAATACCTCATGTGTCCTGAAACTACCCAAGTGAGAGTGTTTACATTTTCTGAATGGCCTGATATTGTGTCGGCCCGAAACTTGTTGCTTGGATGGTGGTGAATTATTTCGGGACTTTGACATTTACTTAATCTTTTAAAAAGCTCGCTTCATAATAAACGTAGTTTGGACCTATTTTGACCCGAATGCGCGACGCAAAGGAGTGAAATGCGTTTATCAGCCTATGTATATAAGAACCAAGTCAAACCGTCAAATATCATCTATTAATGGTTGACATACCTCCAGTTCACTCGAAGCGATTCACTTTTAAGTTTATCATCCATACAGCGTAGGACTGAAACTTCTGAAACTCATTGCCTGCGTCTTTGTTTCCTGTATAGCACAATTTAGCTGTCTTCAAGTCAAGAGTAAATAGGTATCTTCTAGGCAAGCATCTTACATCTTCGGCTACATCTTCACTTCCTATCAGGTGGGGAAAAAAAAGATAGTGGGATAGCCCATGATAGTGTTTGCATGAATGTTTATTTCTATGTGGCGTTCTAGACACCAAACGCGTGGGCCGATATGATGATTCATAACTCGATTTGTCTTAATCTTGCGAATGTCACTAAATACATCACAGTAATCAAAATTCAATATGGCGTCAACCGCCATATTGTGAAAAATATAAAATTGAAAGTGGAAGATTTGTGTTCAATGGGGTATCATTGAATAGGTATTTGAAAATCGTCTTAAGATTTTTTCAACCATATATTAAACAAACCACATATTTTTTATTTATTTATTATAATGATGTAAAGTTGGTTAGCAACATTTCTGAGTAATAATTAAACGCAAGCAAAGCTTAAAAAACCGACTTCACCGCTTTATATTCGGAACTTTGACCAAATTAGTTGTACTAAACACGCATTATTGAAGATATTTCAAGAACTACTGATCAGATCTTGATCAAATTTGAATTGGAAAGCAACATCTTTCAAACAAAAAAAAATCTAAATCGGTTCACGTGGAACGAAGTTATGAGGTAAAACACGTAAAAAAAACAGTATACTTCTTGAGTACCTTCTCCTTTTTTGTAAAGTCGGTAGAAAAAATCAATACTCATAATAAAGCTTTGATTAAGTTCTTATCTAATTGCATAGGTCTTATTACTAAATTATTACTAAAGGAAGTTTACTTTTTACACAGTAGGGTGTTTTTAATTTACAATCTATAAGTCGCTTTTATCAAATAATAAAATCAAATAATATTTACTCTTCATATATTGAAGTTAAAAAAGTATTATTGACTCACATTCCACATTGATTACGGCAAACTTATTTGGTGTGCAAAACATTAAACAAGCTTCCACACATGGTTTAATGTTTTAAACAGTTTCCAAAAAGCATGTCAATTTACAGTTATACTTTTGACTATTGAAGCGATGGTAATTTTGTGATGAGAATCATATAGTTTAGGAGTTCATAAAACTAAAGACAACTTATGTAGGTGTGGGCGATAGCGGTTTTACATACAATAGATTGTTTTCCCAAAAAAAAATCTTTGTATGTGTAGGTTAGTTTATACGTAATATAGTTGTTAATGGTCAATTAAGCTTGTCTGTACGGCGGGAGACCAGTATACGATTAGCATTAAAAAATATCGTGGTAAAAAATATCGAAACTATATAAGCCTGAACCACAGAGCAAGAAACCCGCTCGCGCTGCTATGAGCGAGTTTCGTGCTCAGTGGTTCAGTCTTATTACACCCTCAGACTAAATAAGGTTTCACCGCGATATTTTATCAATGTATATTTGTATTGTTTTCTATCTCACCTGATGGTAAGTGACGATATATTGACGATGGTTGTCTGAAAGACATAGCTTTGATCGCTAGAACCTTCTTTTGTTTTGTATTTTTTGCTAGTTATACCTCTAACTTCGTGGCATGAAATGCGTTCCTCTTCCCGGGACTTAAGTTGTTATGTCACTCTACTGAACAGCAGAATTGCTGGATCGGTACCACCCCAGGCGGATTAGCAAAAAAAAAGTCTTATAAGTCTTATATCTCAGTTTTTATCAAGAAATTATAGCGTATAATTATGTACGTTCTATGTATTGCCTAATAAAGGACACCTTCTAACGTCCTGATTTATACCTATTTTAGTCAACTAGACAAACTTAAATTTATTTTCTGTAAATAAATCACTCTTAATTACTTGGCTCTAATGAAAGCAGCAGCAAAATAAATTTAGTAATTTTATTACGCTATAAAAGCTGAAATTTTAATTGGAAGACAAAAAAATTATTCCAGCGAATTTCTGATTTAGTTATAAATAGTATTTATTTCAACATTTAAGAGTTTATTTTATATTTGTTGTGCAAGGCAATGGACTTTAATAAAATTATTTAGTAAATATTAGGTAATATGCCTGTGATTTAATATAGGTTAAATACTATTTATTTGTATCTTTTCAGCTATAAAATTGTATCTTAAACTAACTTTTTAAATTAGAAATTTTAATTTTAAAAATACAAAGGAAGTTAAAAATAGCAAAACCCACGGCATTGGCTTAACTGATTCCTGACGTCAGGTCTCACATTTGATGTCAATGATTGGTCAACTTTCCTTAACGACAGCTGTGATTGGGTTTCGATTCTAAAATACTCAATACTCTAGCTATTTTAAATAAAAGGCTTTTCAACCAAGATTTTTCAAATATGTATTTTGATATGAAATTTATTTTTTGTGAATTAAATTTTATTCTGTACTTTGTGTCTTTTTACTGTGTAGATAGATAACTCAACTCGTATTAGCTACTTAAAGTAGGATCACGTTCGGTTGCATACCTGTTCGGTATTGACCGTTTTAGCCTATGTCACGTACTTTTCCATTTAAGTTATAATCAATACAGCAGAAGTTGCGGCACGGCTGCGGCATTCCACTAATAAGGCTTTAATCTAAACAACACATCGATGAACTGCTTTTTGATACTGTAGAGTCGCCATTTTGGCTACTCTATTGAGAGGATATCCGCCTCTTGGTGGAGAGATTAATTATGTTAACTGATCTAGACTTTTCATTGACGTCATGCTCGATTAGAACTCGGTTTGCCTGTAATGAGAAGCCAACATTCAGTGTATAGACAAGCCTCAATCTCGTCCTTTGGAATTGAAATTTAGACGGCGGCGTATCAAATTTAACGCCAGACACTCGGCAAGATTGTTAAAAGAAACGTTCAACTAATGGTTTGGGGCCAAAGATAATATATAACCCACTAGCCGTGTCCCGCGGCTTCGCCCGCTATTATCAAGTTAAAAAGTAGCCACTGTGTTAATCCTAGGTATAATCTATGTACATTCCAAGTTTCATCCAAATCCATTCAGCCGATAAAGCGTGAAGAGGGAACAAACATACTTACACACGTACACACTTACACACAAACTTTCGGATTTATAATATTAGTAGGATTGCTTAGTCTTTTTACCCGATTGCTAAGGAAGGGTAATGTTTTTCGCGCGTATCATGTATGTATGTATATTTGTAAATTTCTTTATTACCTCGTGTCATTTGGCTTATATTCGACATAAAATCTTGGGCAGGTGTTTAAAAAAATGAGTTTAAATTTTCGACGCGAAATCTGTAATACGTTAGCAATAAAAATTTAACCAAACCTAGAATAGGACCTCAAAGTGAATGATTTTAAAAAGGGATTATAAAATGTAGGTTCACAATTTTCACAGTCGGGTTTTTTGAATTATTAGTACATTGACTTGTTATAAAATATTGGTGCCGATGAGCTAAGGGCAGATGTGCGGTATAATATAACCAATCACACATTGCGTGAGCGAAGCGAGTGTGCCACGACAGCATCCCTCAAAACGCCCTATGACCATGATGGATATTGCTTCTATAGAGTTATTTTAAATTATTTAATGCTCCGACCATAGCGCCTCGTGGCTTTGCTCGCGCCATTGTGTTTGGATAACAATAAAACATCGAGTAATGAAATACGAGACGGAAAATAATCTAGTGTGAAAATAACGGCAGGTAAAAAATCGGTCGCGAAAAAATAAAACGCGAATATAGCGACTGGGAAAAAGATGAGAAAAGAAAATATTCTACAGTGAAAATAAATTAATAGGAAAGTTAGCTAACAACCCCTTTTTGTTTTAATCAATGTCAGTTTCAGGGAACATTATTTACGTTCAAATTTCATCCAATAATAATTACTGTCTAATATGGTACTAATTAAACGCCATTTAACGTTTGTCAAATGATAGCGGTCAAATGCTTTCCTACCTAGAATAAAAAAAAAGTCAATCGTTTGAAAGAATTACTGACAATTTACACCCCCATTGCAAAGATCTCTATCAAGTTTTAAGGCACGCAAAAATACGTATTATTTTTATAATTAAATCCTCTAAATGAAATGCCTTCCAAGCTATATAAAACAGAAGAAGAAAGAAGGTAGAGTTCTAGAGTTGAGAATAAACAATGAATTTTTAGTTAAAATTTTGATTACACCTAATCACAAGAATAATAAAATAATTGAGTGGGAAAAAGGCACCGCAGAAATTTTAGAAGTGGTTCTATTCGCCTGACTACTCAACATACAATACAATACAATACAAAATTCTTTATAGTACACCAAAAAAACAAAAAGATACAAACTTAAAACTACGAAATTATCATCATCTTTGGATTTACGGCACCAGTAGTCGACTATTTGAGCGCATAGGACCAACTCAAAAAGGAACCGCGATCTCTTTTGCTCAATCAGTTTAGCTCACTTATCACGTGGTTTACACATAACATAACACGTCTACATCAAACGTCTACATTCCTTTTATTAACTAAACAAGTGTACGCGATCTGCTGTGATCTACAGTTTTCCGTCGACAAAAGAAAGTGAGCACTTGGCCTTACGGTATTCGCACCACGCAACACGCGTAAATATGAATGGAGCGTGAGAATGAAACGTACGTACCTACTTATGTATGTAGCTATAGGTTGAGTGCTCATAAAGCTATAAAGGTGCTTTAATATCAATAATTTTGCTCTGTGCGGTAAGTACGCCATATCTCGAAATAATTTTTGATGCTGACCGTACTTCACATATGACTTATACAGGGTAATTTGTAAAATATTAGAAATCTCTTGGGATATAATTCCAACCATTACAAACAAACAAACAAACGCATTCACACTCACAGCCCCACACTAAGTTCAAATACTTGTATCGTGGGTGCCGGAAACATTCACATCACAAACACACATTACACCCAGTGTCAAGTGTTAACTGGCTTTGGCGTGCATATAATAAGGCGCGTCGCGTTAATACCGTTCCTTGCGGGTTAGTGTAGTTTAAGCAACTAGCAATTATAGATTGTATAGAACATGTCTACTTAATTATAACGCGGAAAATATAGCATTCAGAAGAAAGTCGTAGAGCTAAATGAGCTTAGGATTAGAATAAGAATTAGGGTCTGAGAGCTTTCTGGTATTTTACAAATAACCCTGTATAGTCGGATATCTGTCCTGCTAAGGTGGTTTGCCTGCGATTCGTTTTTGGCCACATTAAGAGGTAGAGAGCCCCAGGGCAACTCACTGGATGTCCTATCTTGGTTTTTGTCAGAGTTTTATTTCTCCGAAGTCATAGCTTGTTTCATATATCAAATTTAATCCTTTTCTAGTGACTTAATTTTTTTTTTGTACCTCTTAACTTCGTTCCACGTGAACAGATTTTGAAAAGATTTTTTTTAATGAAGTTATTTCTAAGTGTTCCCATTTAAATTTGATCAAGATCTGACTAATCAGATCTTAACTAAATTAATATAGTTCTTGAAATATCGTCAATAATTCGTGTTTAGTACATCTGACCAAAGTTCCGATAAAGCGGTAAAGTCTTTTTTTTTTTTAACTTTGCTTGCTTTAATTATTACAGTCATATTTAAGTCATGAAGACTATTTACTAAGCGAAAATATTTATTCCTTATCTCCTTTCCATCTAGCGATAGCGATCGGCAAATTGAAATGGAGTACCGATAAGTAAGATAGATTACGCGATGTTTTTTCCACGCCAAAACAATTTCGTCCTTCGCGTTGATAAAAATTGAATTCTCCTAAGTGTCAAGAATAAATCGTTCAAATTATATTTCTTTGTGGAAAGCGGAAAATCAATGGGACCACCTGTAATAGATCTCTTTGTGTTGGTACCTCGTTATCGAACGCGGTGGAACGAATGCTACAATTTATCTGCTGAAATTTTCAGCGTAGTCCTTTTATATTTAAAGACCTTCATTCTAGCTTCAGCATTGAAATGGCTTAAACGATCTGCTATCAATATTTTTATGAACATTTTTCAGGTGCAAGTTCCATTAATTTTTATGCAATAATTTTGTTCTGCATTGCGTTTTACATTCTTTATTTCTCTCACATGTGGTGCGATTGTATATTAATAGTTGAAAATGTAATTTTCGTTTCAAAATTCCAATAAAATTCTAGTAAAAATTCTACCACTTTACTATGCATGACTTAATTATGACTGGACCATCACATTTTACTTTACTTTAACCGTGACTGGTGACTATGACTTGTTTTGGGAACAATAAACTTTTTTTTCTTTCTACGGGCTAATTGCCTGTATTTCCTTAAACTTAACAAAAAATATAAATATATAAAATAAAATAATACAATGATAAATATTTATCAAGTTTATCAACTCTGCTTCAATATCAGTACCGCGGCACTTTAGAAACTAAAATAATTACATTAACCTCAGATCAGACAGAGAACAAGATTTGGACGAATTGAGAACCTCTTCCTTTTTTTGAAGAAGTTCAAAAAGTAAATCTCTAAACTCTGTTCGTTACTTATTTACAGTTAAAACGCAGAACCAATCTCGTTGAAAGGTAGACAAGGATTTAGGGTATTTTTTATCCAGATTCATCATTACCAGTTCCAATACAAAATCGATTATTCATGGGCCCGAAGAGACTCATGAAAGTTAGTGACTCTACTGCCAGATTTGCAAAATTACAGCCAATACATAGCAAGAAACTTGGCGGCGCATTTTTAAATTTTTTTTTTATTCATTATAGACAAGCGTTTGACTACTATCTCACCTGATGGTAAGCGATGATGTGGTCGATGATGGAGCAAACTTGCCTAGAAGATACCTATTCACTCGCGACTTGAAGACTCCCATATTGTACTCATCAGGAAACACCGACTCAGGAAAGGTGTTCCATTCCTTTGCGGTTCGCATAATAAATGTAGAAGCAAAACGCTTTGTTCGCATTTGTGGAATATCTACCATATACCGGTGTCGATTAAAAGTTTGCCTGCTTTTATAAAACACTATATAAAACATATGTCTATATTACGTAATCGCCAGAAAGCGTTAGTGCATTTTGCCTCCATGCATCCTTGTCAACTATTAACAGTCACGGGCCAAGCCGCGGGAAGCGGCGTATCTAGATATTATATCGCTACCGCGTATCGGGGATGTGAGCAACTCATCACGAACAGAACTCGAACGCTTCCGCTCCGAGCTCGAGCAATTTCCGCTCATGTACGTTCTCGTATGAGTCGTACTCGTACGGTCACTCGTGCGTTCCGCTCCGTAGGCTTGTGGTTCGGAATTGCGGGTTAACTTTGTCTGACGTTTTAAAATTGGTTTATAAAATTTTTGAGAGATTTATTCGGATTATAACGCTGCTGCTCCCGAGAATTGATCTTGCTCGGGCTTTATTAAGTAGGTTCTTTGTGGAGGTTGAATTATGATGGTGCGCTATTTGAAATTACTCTCATATTAATAGCCGTGCCGGCTTCGCCCGCGTTTATCTAGTAAAAAAATAGCCTATGTGTTAATCCTAGGTATAAGCTATGTACATTCCAAATTTCATCCAAATCCGTTTAGCTATTATAGCGTGCAGAGAAGACAAACATACTTGCTTACAGTAACACACTTATATACAAACTTTCAGGTTTATAATATTAGTGTGATTAAGAAGATAAATTAATCAATAAATTAATAATTAATTAAGTGTGAATAATATGTATCTTCTAGGCAAGCACGCTACATCTTTGGCCGCATCATCACTTTCCATCAGGTTAGAAACTGGTGAAATGCTTGCCTGTCGAGAATAAAAAAAGACCAACTGCATTATGATAAACTTTTATTTTTTATTTCTTTTTAGTACGTGGTACATACTTAGTAATATTAATAAACTAAAGGACACCTGATGGAAAGTGACGTCTAAGGTGGTCAATCTTGCTAAGTAAATATCTATTCTCTCTTCTGTTGAACACACCCAAATTGTACCTTTTAGAATACGGAATTACAGATAAAGAAGGTAAAGAAAACATAGTAGTTCAATAACACCTGCAAGAATTTGATTGAAATTAACTCTGATATGTATATATGTCACTTAGGGACTTGATATACAAAGCGCCACAGGCGCGTCTGTCTCGTGCCCTGTAGAGCGTCTTGGCCGCTGCTGCTGCCACTGTATAAACACGCGCGCCCTGTCCGCTTTGTATATTTTGTTACACTAGAACCGGGGCGTTTTGTATATCAAGTCCCTTAGGGGCCATTTTGAGAAAGAGGCCAAAAGAAGAATACAGCTGGGTTGGGCAGCTTTTGGAAAACTTCGTCGAGTCTTCTCGTCGCCAATACCGCAAAGTCTTAAGACAAAAGTCTTTAATCAGTGCGTCCTACCAGTTATGACATACGGAGCCGAAACGTGGACACTAACGGCAGGACTAGTACACCAATTCAAAGTCGCTCAGCGAGCTATGGAAAGAGCTATGATCGGTGTATCTCTAAGGGATCGAATCCGGAACGAAGTAATTCGCCAGAGAACGAAAGTCATCGACATAGCTCAAAGGATTAGCAAGCTGAAGTGGCAGTGGGCTGGTCACATATGCCGCAGAACTGACAACCGTTGGAGTAGACGAGTTCTGGAGTGGAGACCACGAATCGGTAAGCGTAGCAGAGGACGCCCTGTGACTAGGTGGAGCGACGATATACGTAGGGCTGCTGGTAACGACTGGAGAAGAAGAGCTGAAGATCCAGCTCAGAGGCGCGCTTTGGGAGAGGCCTATGTCCAACAGTGGACTGAGATAGGCTGATGATGATGAGGGGCCATACATTTTATCTTCACCGCGCCCGGGCCGCACGCCTGTGGCGTTTGTATATCAAGTCACTTATGCTAAGTTTTTATCATTATTAACTCAGGTACAGTCGTGGGGCACAGATAGTGCATTATAAAAAAAAGTGTTGGTACAGGGTAAAGGTATAATTCATCTCCGAACTCATTTGGTTGACGCATCGTCATTCTATTACAATACATGTGAATGAAAACATCTTGACATTGTATCATGACAATGACATTTATCATACCTCTGATAGATAAGTCATAACACATAATCAATGATATAATCTTATCTAGGTTATTGACTGTTTTACAACGTCAGATCGAATGCATAAATCGCAATTGGTATTTTGACATATTAGGCGCTCGCCTTTTAAGCAGGATCTCGGGTTCGATTCCCGAGTGAAACACATGTTTTCTCCCCAAGGAAAATTTGTGTTTCTGGTTCTGGTTGTGATGTGAATGTTTTGGACACCCTCGATACAAGACATTTCAGTGTGGGGCTGTGAGTGTGAAAGCGTTTAAGTTTTCTATATTTATGTTTATGATCGTAGGATTCGTAGAAATCTCACAATTAATGTTTTTTACCCTATTAAATATAAATATATATATTAAATACCCACCAATTGAAAACCTTGTGGCTAACAGATTGGGTGCAAGCGTGGTACTTATATGTCATCGAACGAGGCTCCTATGGTTTTTTAACCGACTTCAAAAAAGAAGGAGGTAGGTATTCAATTCGACAGTATTTTTTATTTATTTGTTAACACAAATCAATAAGTTAAAAAAGTTCAGAGATAACTCTCTGAACTGTTTTCTTGGTGAACCGACTTTGATGATTCTCTTTTTATTTAAAAGCTGATGCTTCCCAATTGGTCGTATTTAATTTGATCAAGATCTGACCAGTAGATTTTGAGTTATCCTCAATTATGCATATATAATTCATTTATTCTGATTAAGGGTTCCGAAGATAAAGCAGTGAAGTCGGATTATTAAGCTTTGCTTGCGTTTAAATAACTTTTGGTTTGAAAATTGTTTTCCTAATTTAAAGCACCAAAAATTAACGAACTTCTTTGCGCAGTGGGCAGCCCTGTGCGCCGTGTGTCGTGGGTTCGGTCATGGCAGGAGCACAATATTTCTTCACAAAGGAACATTTGTTCTTTTGGTTCACTATGTGATGTAAATGTTTCCGGCACCAACGATACAAGTTCTTGAACTCTGTGTGGGGTTGAGAGTGAGAATTCGTTTGTTTAAAAAAACTGGTTATGATCTGTTGTCCAAATGCAGTGAACATCGCTGAGCGTCATGCATTATTAGTGTTTAAATGATTTTTATTGTATTGTGCAGTGTGAGTTAACGTTGGTTTTTTTTTGTCATGTCATATTCATTCTGTTTTTTCTTTCTTTAGTAAGTTTGTTTTCATATAAACGCTTCTACCGAATTTTGAATATCTACCCTATTGCTTGTCCGGTGATATAACGAGGATGGTAGAACTAGATCCTTGGCACACTATACGAATACGATAACGATAACCGAGAGGGTAAGGTGTACCTATGTCGGCAACTCTCCTTGGGAATACTTGTAATGACCCACTGGTTGTTGATCATTTTCAGTTAAGTGAAGAATAGTATTCAATAAGGTACTCTTGAACCCATTTTGTAAACATTTGGAATATTTTTTTTATAACCGGCCTGGGCGATGTCAACTCCTTCTGTCGTAACTATTAATGTAAATCCGAAAATTTGTGAATAGTGCCGAGTACTATGTTCGATTCCTGGCAGAAGCTGAGATTTCAATGGATGTTTGTGCTTCTGATTCTGGATTTAATTGTTTGAGTTTTGAATGTTTCTAGCAAATATTTGAACTAAGAAAGAGGGCGCAATAATACGATAAAAAAACATTAATGTTAAAAGTTTCACAAATACATAATAGCGGAACATTTCTCATGTTTCCTATACACCTTAAGATAATTAATGTTACGATAAGGCAAATTGTAAGATACATTAGGTATGTAAACTTTATGGATCATGTT
This sequence comes from Lomographa bimaculata, assembly GCA_948107665.1. Lineage (NCBI taxonomy): Eukaryota > Metazoa > Arthropoda > Insecta > Lepidoptera > Geometridae > Lomographa > Lomographa bimaculata. The sequence goes on along the minus strand of OX403600.1, from coordinate 8,008,089 downwards.
TTGAATTGTAAATTAACTGAGATCTGTACAGGAATGGAAAATCATAACCAAATGAAACATAAATGAAAAGACAACATTCATTCATTCATATTTGTTATTATTAAATTACGACTTGGATTCTGATGAAACAAATCAGAATCTGTGCTGACAATTGGGATTCTTAGTGAATAGGACAGGAGCATGTTTGCGGATTTATAGTTAGACTAGCCGTGCCCCATGGTTTCGCCCGCTATTATTAAGTTAAAAGGTAGCCTATGTGTTAATCTTAGGTATAAGCTATGTACATTCCAAATTTCATCCAAATCTGTTCAGCCGTAAAAGCGTTAAGAGGGAACAAACATACTTACACACTTACACACAAACTTCCGGATTTAAAATATTAGTAGGATTTTCACCTCTAGATGATCTAGCATATCGCATAAAATGAGATTAAGCACCACATATATGCTAATTAGCTTTATTTTTTATTTATTTTTATTTTTTTAGTGTTGTTTTAGAAAATAGTCAGTTGGTCAGACGCTTTCAGTACTCGTTCCTATATTTTTCTAACATTTTCTTACAATTATTATCATATTTCGCTATTTCGATTTACTTTACTCTATACTCTATCGTACGTACGAAAAATTATTTAAAAAAATACTTGATTTGTCGTAGACCCTTTTTATCAACCGCTTTTCTTTTTCATACATTTGCAAATCAAAGACTTAGTTTCTGATTTTAGTTCAATTTGTAATTGAAAATCGATTCAGGTGCACACCATTTTATATCAATAACAATAATGTTATAGTGACAAAATTTGATATTAATAATGATTCTATTTTTTTCTAAACGACATCGGCGGCGCGGCGGCGATCTGAAAGCCTCTCGTTCCTCCTGTGATACCTCTTATCAATTATTCGAATCTATGTATAAAAAACAAAAGGGTGCATGCCAACAGCATAAAGGGCTACGCTTTTTTTATGCCCCATATTTTTATGCTTCCCACTTGTAGTAAGCTTGAGCTCTTGAGTTACCTACAAGTTTGACATGAAATAAGCTGTCTTAGTAGATGTATATATAATTATACCTCTACGTATAAAAAAAAATGTGCAGTGACTATTCCAAAATATAACATGCAAAAATTCAGATTTTTCCAAAATTCATCAACATTTGATAAGGATTGTATAAATTAATTTTACAATATTTCTTTATTATTAACGAAGACTCCTATAAAATATTTTACCAAATAAGTAAATAACTACTTAGCAGTACATATATAAATGTACCTAATGGTACATTAAAATTGTAAGTACACTAACATTTCCGTTGTTTAATACATTTTGAATAATAATTGTTCCATCAATAAATAAAATACAATTGTATGTATGTTAAACACCAAACGAAACATGCATGCGCAACTAAATTAATAATTATATTGTTCACTGCATGAAGTAAACAATGCCTAACATCAAAACGGGTGCTTCTGTCATTAATTAATCAAACAAATAATGCCGGCTTGTAGGAAGTATAATACCGGTGAAACTGAATATTAATCACCGACAAAATACCAATTTTCACCTAAAAGTAACACGATACATATAAAATTTACCTGATATTGTTGCAGTCAATAATTCCGCCAATCCAAGCACGTAACACTGTTTATTTAAAATATCACTTTTCACTAAAAATCCGCGATTTCTAATCAGTATTCCGAATAGTTCACTTTGTTTACGTTTGCGTTCGGAGGTAATGACGTCACGACCGACGATACGTGTTCTCCCAACGCGTTTTCTTTGCAAACTGAGAATGTAGCGCTGGCGTGCCACAGACTGTGTAACAGTTTGTATAGAGCAATGAAAATGTACCGCGTGTGTGGAAAATGCTTTCATCAAACGCGGTTTTTTTACAAACAAGATGCAAGATTACTGTTTAGTAACCCATGTAATGAATGCGTCGTCATTCAAATGTATGTTACGTCATGTAGCGTGAATTTCAACTATCAACAGTTAGGCTGTTTGCATTTTGGAGTTAGCTTGTTCTAAATTCTTTTGTTCCACTGTTATTTCGGTGATTATAAATTCATGACTTTACTATGTGTTCTTTACTTGTATAGTTTAAAAATTGAATGGGTTAGGAGAGGTTGTGAAGCATAAGAGTGCAATTTGACAGTTTTTTTTTTGTAGAGTGAGTAGTGTAGAGTTTTTTAGTAGAGTGAGAAAAATACGCTCGGTACTTGCAGAATTATATAGATATGTAGCTTTTTGTTTATTTTCATGTCAATTAATCGTTAAAATGTACTCATTGTTGTGGATTTCGGTCAGTGTGTGAAGATTATTATTTTGTATTAATTAGAATACAATAATTGCGTTTACTTTTTGCTGCATTAATTTGTTTTGTGATTATTTTGTGTATTTTCATGTCAATAAATCGTTACCTATAAGTTTGATGTCTTGGAGATAACTTAGGTCTTTGCTGTATATAGTTTCAGTTTATTTTTAGGAAATATAGACAATTGGCCCGTAGTTTGAATATTAATAAAAAATAAGTGAAATCGTTATGTATGATGTTGTTTAGGGGAGACGCTGTAGAGAATGTTTAATGACGCTCAACTTTTGCTGAATTTATTTGTTTTGTGATTCTTTTATCTATTTTCATGTCAATAAATCGTAAAAATATTTTATTGGTCAGTACGTGAAGGTTTTTGTATAGGAGAGATGAGGTAGAGTGTGATTAATTACGCTCATCTTTTGCAGAATTTATTTGTTTTTTGATTCTTTGTCTATTTTCATGTCAATAAACCGTTAAATTCTTGTTTAGCAAACTCATTTGATTTACTGGTAGAAAATGGGCTATTAGTGAAGTGGTACCCGCTTTCTCAGCTTGACTTCCATGTTCTATGCGTTATATCGGTATTTTTTAATAAAACTGTTACTCAATATTTGATAGAGTCAGTGATTGTCTACGGAAAATAAAATAAATTGAAAACCACTTTCTTATGAGGCCAGGCGTGGGGCTTCTATGGAAACTTAACCGCATGTCACGCTGTCGGGGCGTGACGGGGGTTACTAAGATAAACAGTATGGGTAACTACTTTTTAATGAGGATAAGGAATTTTCTCGTTTCGTTTGATATATAAATTTACAGATAAGTATAAGCACAAGCGATTCGCTACAATTTTTATTATGCAAACTGCAAAGGAATGGAACACCCTAAGTTACGCCTACGTTCTTGTTGCTGGATAAGTATAATGTAGGCCTCTTCAAATCAAGAGTGATAAGGCAATCATGTCCCACCGGCGAATGCATTCGCTTTCCATCAGGTGAAATTGCGATCAAATGCTTGCCTTTTGATATAAAAGAGTAGGATTGGTATTATTAGCGACACGAGCAGGTCACGCAACATGAGCGGTTAGCAATTACAAAAGGTAAATAAGCTTTTACCTAATCGAAGAGAAAAATAAAATTTATGGGTTAGGAGAGGTTGTGAAGCATATGAGTGCAATTTGACAGTATATTTTTTTTGTAGAGTAGAAAAAAAACCGCGGAAACTGTAATAAAAATATAATCTATAAAACTCGTGGTATATTACTAGTAGCCCCCAGTTTTCGATGTGGCTTCAAACACATCGGAAAATTACTACTTGTTTTATCAATGCTAAATGTTTTGATTGAATGGAGTTGTACCATGCCGTCGGTGCGTGAATTTGCATGTTATTCATTACCTCAGCCATAGAATACTTTAGTGAGTACCCCAAATCAAATGTTAAGTAAACATTTATTTAGCGATAAAAAAGTAAAATTTCTTGTAAAGATAATAGGGAATATGCATAATTATCAGACCACATCATCATGAGATGAGATAATGGTCTATCAGAGATAAAAAAAAAGATTTAACTTGTATTGATTCACCTGTAGATTTTTTTTATGAAGACATTTTTTTAATTGTAGGTTTTTTTTAGATTACGCTCTTATAAGCGTAATTAAAAAAAATAAGAGAGATTTCTTGATTTATGTGCCTACCTTTATTAGAATGATTTCACACAAAATTTCTAAAACTCTACCTTCTTTCAAGCGAGCTTTTGCGAGGAGCTTTTCATAAAGATTTCTCTACGTCGCTCCGTCGCGTCGTAGCTTTAACCTTGAAAATTGTATTCGCGGATGGAATAAAACGCTCTGCTTTTTATTTGCACTAAAGCTTGAATTATTTAGAAGCTTAATAATTCAAGCTGTTTCACATCTCAAACTGCAATAAATGAAATTTAGAGACGAAGTAAACGCTTATCGGATTTGTCCATAAGGAGACAAACTTCGATACGGAAGATATGCAAAAGAAATGACGTCCATGTTGGCGCAGTGGGCAAATGATACGTCGAGGGTACTGGGTACAATCCAGGCAGGATACAATTAACCATAACATAAACATAAACTATCACACCCGCAGTTACAAAACTAAGTTCGATGACTTGTGTTGCGGGTGGCAGAAAAATTCACATCACACACACAATCACTACTAATTTTCTTCATCATCCTTGAGAGCCTGCGTATTCCAGGTCTAGTGTGTTTACCAGCTTCGATCACATCGTCACTTACCATCAGGTGAGATAGTGGTCAAATACTAGCCTGTCACAAAAAAAAAAAAAAAATCAAGAGAAATTTGTGCGTCTGGCTCTGGGTGTGATTGTGTTTGAACTTCATTGGCGTTACTAAAAACTGGTACCTATAAGCTTTATTTACATGACATGATATTTTACATCATGGTTACAGTACAGTGTGAAAGGTAACTTATCTGAGGGGTAGAGTTGTAGTAGTTGGTAGAACTCGTTATTTTTTAACATATTCTTTTTATACTTTAGGATATCCCAATACAATGTTTATTTGCAATTCAGAGAGGCGATGCCGCCAGCAGGATGATTTAGTTTATGTTTAGTTTTAGGAAATATAGGCAATTGGCCCGTACTTAGTGTACAATAATAAAAAGAATGTTTATCAAATAACGTCATGGAATATTAAACGCTTTCAAACTCATAACTCCATACTAAGTGATATGAGTTGTGTCGTGCACACCCAAACATACCCAGAACCAGAAACACAAATTTTAGCTTGGGGAGAAAGCTTGTGTTCCCATCGGAAATCGAACCCGATACCCTTGCTAAGAAGGCGAGCTATCCTAAACAATAATGGTAACAAAATGCATAAATAGTATGATTTGTAAACATAATCATCATTTTCAGGCATCTCCATTACCACTGTATCAACGCTACAGAATCAACATAATTCTCACTTCAGGATAAACTTTACATGTTCTGGAGTTCAGGTGACACGTTTTACATTTCACAGAGCTGATGTTTTGTTAACGAATGATCAATTATTCAAAGGGTGGGTCCTGAGGGAGGGTTGGAATTCCACGTGTAAGTAATTAGGATTAAATTAATTTTACACTAACTAAGATACTCGGAGTCGCACAACGAGCTATGGAAAAGTTATTAAGTTAAATATAAGTTGAAGTGGCAATGGGTAGGGCACATAGTACGCAGAACTGATGTCTAATGGGCCCGAAAGGTTCTCGAATGGAGGCCACGGACTGGCAAGCGCAGTGTCGGAAGACGCCCACGAGGTGGACGGACGACATAATGAAGGTCACAGGAAGACACTGGAAGCAGGCCGCTAAACCGTTATTTTTGGAGATCTTTGAGGGAGGCCTATTTCCAGCAGTGGATTTCTTGTGGCTGAGATGATGAGGATGAAGATTCTCCGCTTAATATGAGAAGTAAATACTAAGTGATTTGCGTAGCGGACATGGAGAATGTGATCATTAAGGATAATTTATTATGTCTCCGGTGCTTTAAACTGAAAATATTTAATACAATTAATATAATAATTCAAATTCTATATGTAGGTTAAGAGTTGAGCAAAATTGAGCAGTTGTTATAATGATAACAACTGCTCAATTTTGCTCAACTCTTGTGAAAACTCTGGGTAGAAAATGTTCTACCCAAGAAAATTTGTGTTTCTGGCTGTGAACATGTGTGTAAATGTTTCAAGTCATCGAAATTAGTGTGGGGCTGTGAGTGTGAAAGCGTTTATATTTATTTATGTTGTGTAAGTGACTTGGCAATTGCACACGGCAAAAGAAAATCTATCTGATATTAGCGCTTTGTGCTTTTATTTGTTTGAAAGTACCTATATAAATTACCTAGTAGATTATGTTACGTAGTCACTAGAAATCTAATATTGATATATAGTTACTATAAAATGTTGTAAGCTAACTAACAAGGTTTCAAATTTATGACAAAGTGCTGCTATTATCAAGTTAAAAAGTATCATATGTGTTAATTCTAGGTATAATCTATGTACATTCCAAATTTCATCCAAATCCGTTCAGCCGTTAAAGCGTGAAGAGGGAACAAACATACTTACACACAAACTTTCGGATTTATAATATTAGTAGGATTAGTAGGATAGTAGGATTGGCCCGTAGTTAAGAACTCAAACAAAGTGGTTGGATAACTGCTCCCATAAATAGGGAGGAACTAAATTAACGGACATGGTTTACATTTAGTTTCACATTTTACGGCAGAAAAACCGCGTTGCGAGACTTGTGCATTTTTGTATATGCTATGATTTTAATAGGATAAATATTCCGGGAACAGCTAAGACTTTTTTAAACTATTATTTTTTCATACTAATTTGCTAATATTTTTTTTACATTCCGTCAATTGAAACAATACATAATCATTAGATCCAATTAATGTTATCATTCTTCTAAAAATAGATTGCCATCGCGCTCGCAGTCATCCAATCATAGACCTATTACCCAAACAGTACTGACTTATGACTGATTGGAGGATATTGAACCAGATAATTCTAACCCTTTCTATACAGGTTGACAAAAGAGACTTTACCAGGTTGAGTGGTCTCTGTCGTCGCGTTTTTTTCTCACAGTACTCAATTATGTTTGGGTGATACATTCATGATCTAGTGAGAAAGAAATTCCTCAGTAGACCCACACTTTTAGTGGTACCCAGTAGGTATAAAAATACTTGTTTGTTTGGGTTTTTAATCACGCCTGTAACCAAACCGATTAAGCTGACTATGGCACATGGGTAGTTAGCGTACTGAAATGACACTTTGGATAATTTACATTAGAATCACCACTTTTATCATCTTCAACGCAGGTAAAACTGTGGGCGCAGCTATCATCATATTTTTCAGCTGTATCATATTTTGTATTAGGGATCTGTGGATACTTTTACATAACCGCTTAGGAGTTAGAAACATCTTTAATAATAAAAAAAACATATCACGTGAGCAATCGTAACTGACGCCTTCAATTATAACTTCGCATTATCCATTCTCTGTACAAATATCAACAAAAGAACATATACCTCTAAATTAGACCCTTTTACAAGGGACGTAATTTAGATTTGATTATTCTGTAAAGGTATCCCTTTGAGCACGTTATTCATAGGACGAAACCGGCATGAACGAAGACCTTTCCTAATTAGAGCCCACAGAAAAGTTGACGAAATGAGAAATGGAGTTAATGGAATTTTGTATTTGGTTTTAAGAGGTGCCTTAACGAGATATGTCTATTATATTCATATATAGGTATATGAATTATCCCTTTATTTTCCTTCAACTCTAAAATAACCGATCTCATGTTTATGTATCTGTACTTACATGATCAGGACAATATTCCCTTGTATATCATGTTATGATTCTAACGTCAATCATTTGTTTTAATCTTGCGAGTGTCACTAAAGACATTGCAGTATCAAAATTAAATATGGCGACCTCCAGGTGCCAAAAATAATGTCTCTTTGTCGTGCTTTTGAATCTTAATTAAAAAAAAGAACCTTCAAAGTAGTATCAAGCAATGTAAAGAGTTATATAAAACAAATTGCCTCAACGCAGGCACTGAAAATGTAATTATTAATTTAATCGAATGGACTGACGGAACAAAACTCAGAACTCAATTAGTCAAACTTCGCAAATTAAAACTTTATCGGTTCCTGAAATACAGCGAAGTATTTTTCAGTGAAAAGTGTTCCTAGTACGTTTATTAAATATTTTGTATAGACTTCAGACTGTGAAGTACTTATTGATTGCTTTCTACAAATTTAAACCTAATAATATTAATTAAATTAATTTAACTAGTCGTTCGCGCCGAGCTGAGATCCCGCGCCTACATTTTGCCTCATAAAGAAAAACTTCTGACGTTAATTGCTTATTTTTTTTTCTAAATAATAATTGCTTGATTGCTGTATTATTTGTTCAAGTCCAGGATAAATGAATGTTATACGTTAGTTTCAGTGTTCAGCGTGAAGCCGTTTTTGAGATAGACCCCGGGGCAAAATAGGTCTAATAACAGTGACTTTTTGTGGCCTACCAAATCGTTTTTTTCCAACATAGTTTTTTTTTTAAAACCGATTTCTTATTACTATACTTGTCAAGCTCTTTTCAACGATTCTCCACAAGGGTAGATAAAAAAATTATAAATATTTTGCTCTTCACTTACATGTGCCCCTTAATATTTTAATTTATATAATTTTTAATGTCACTTCTGGCTTTGGGCCGTAGTTTTATGTATTCTATGAGAATTTGAAGTCATTTGCTTACATGGTTTAGACGACGGACAGACGGACGGACGGACGGACAAAGTGCCGAACGACCCAAGCCAACATAGAGATCTCGCTTTGCTCGATCAATTAGTAGGTATTATTATGAAGAGAAAAACAATTATACAATGAACTTTATTTTTATATTACAATTAATTATGTATGGTAGGAGATACGATAATAATTATTAAATAAAAAAATTTAAATGTTTGATTATAAGATTTCTTCTCCTGTAGACATTGATTGTATCAACTTCATCTCAGTTCGCTATTATTTTACTCGAAACCTTTTTTCTTTCAAATATCAACTAATTTCCCTTGGGTTCTCTAGTTTTCTGAACATTCCTGATGTTTCAGATTCCCTAAAGTTTTATTTGACCAAACCTGGCAACTAACTACATTATACAACTCAAGGGCCCTCAACAAAAGAGAGAATAGCAAAGTTTTGAATAAACATCCTAATTTTAGAAGTCCGGCGCTACTCGGTGCATTTAAGAACCTTAAACATTAAAAAGTTAAACAGGTATATATCCAATTGCTTTCAACAATGAATCTAAGTTCAAAATAAAGAAAAGAGAAATAAAATTGGATATAAGAAAACGTTAAGAATTACAATTGTTAACAAAAAGTGTTTTACCTTTACCACGTTTATGGTTGCCTAGCACTTTAGTACCATACTAAAACCGTAATTACTAAATTATCACCTATATTTCATGTGTATTAAATGCTGTGATTAAAAATTCTGTTATTCGGGGCGGAGACAAATCCAACAAAAAAAAACATCATAAAAATCTGTCCAGCCGTTCTTGAGTAAAAAATTGTGTGACTAACTCGACTTTGTTTATATAATACTAGCTGCACCCAGCGGTTTTACCCGCGTAAGTCCCGAACACACAGGAATTCCGGGATAAAATTGTCTTTCATAAGAACTTTCTCCTGACAGTAATTAACACAACAAAAAAATAATTAGCGAAATTGTTCCATCCGTACACGCGTGATGCGATGACCAAGGGATATAGAGATTCATTTTTATAAATATAGATATACAGATGTAGCTTCATGCGGGTGAAGCCACAGGTAATCAGATGTATAATATAATAAGCAATCAGTTTGAGCAGAAATTTCAATGCTTTTACATAGAGATACCCACTTAAAACCATTCGTTTTATGTAAAACGAAACAGCTAGTTGAAATAAGCAAGTATTTCCATGCTCGTTACCAAGTTTAAGTCCAAATAACGTATACCAAACGTGACCCGCTTTAAATTTAATTGACCACACCAAACCATCGTTCACGACGCCCCATCGCACATGGCCCAGTCATAAAACCCATAAACATCCAGTTTTCTATAAACCCAATCAGTTTTATTGAAATGCCAATACGAGGGGTCGGACCCTCGCGGAACAGAATTATCCTATTAGTCCCAGGAATGGAGTGATCATCGCGCGAAAAGGTCCCGCTTCCTCGGCACACGGTGCGGTGCATATTTATTGATTGGAATTGGTTTGTTTAAATTAACTGTTCACAACCTCACCATCATCATTTATTTACTATCAACCACAAATCATGTATTTACTGACATACTCATGACTTGTATTTTAATGAACTGCCCGTTGGCTTAGTTGAGTGCGCGTTTGTCTTCGAAGCAGGGGTTTGGATTCGATTCCCGGCGGGAACACAATGTTTCTCCGCAAGGAAAATATGTGTTTCTGGTTCTGGTTGTGTTTGTGTGTGTGATGTGAATGTTTCCGGCACCCACGACACAAGTCGTGACACACGTCATCAAACTTAGTGTGGGGCTGTGAGTGTGAAAGCGTTGAAGCGTTTATGCTCTACTTATAGTACTTACTAGCTGACCCGCCCGGCGTTGCCCGGGATAACAAAAGCTTACGAATAAAAGCTTTCACACTCACAGCCCCACTCTAAAAGTACTATAAGTTGTGTCGTGGGGCCTTAAACAATTAATACCACACACACAACATTCACGTCATACCCAGAACCAGAAACATAAACTTCCCGCGGGGAAAAAACTTTTGTTAGTGTGTTCCTAGATTTGAGCCCGCTGCTTTGAAGACGAACGCACACTCGTCTACGCCAGTGGGTAGTTCAAAATTCAAAGATGCCCCACCGTGCGTCGCCCGTTTAAAAAATCTACACATAAACACTTCCACATTCACAGCCCTACATATCAGTGCCTTGTAGCGTGGGGCCGTAAACCAATATTTCTAACATATTAAAAACCAGGAACACAAATTTCCGGTAGGGAGAAAACTTCTGTTAACACCGCGAATCGATCCCGCTGCTTTAAAGGCAAACACGCACCTATTTACGCGAGTAGATAGTTCAAAGTTCAAAAAATGACCCGCCCGGCGTCGCCCGGTTAAAAATATACAAATAAACACTTCCACATTCACAGCCCCAAACTAAATCCAAAGACTTGTATCGGGGGGCCGTAAACATCCAAGATTCACAAAGCATTCACAACATACTCAAAACCAGGAACACTAATTTCCCGTGGAGAGAAATCTTTTAGGTAAATTACTACCGGGAACCGAACCCGCTGCTTTGAAGGTGAACGCGCACCCATCTACGCCAGCGAGCAGTTCAAAGTTCAGGAACAATCCGCCCGGCATCGGCCGGGTAGTAAATATTAAAAAACATACCTACCCATAAACGCTTTCACATTCACAACCCCACACCAAGTTCAATTACTTATATCGTGGGGCTATAAACATCCAAGATTCACACAACATTCACAACATACTCAAAACCAGAAACACAAACTCCCGTGGGAAAACACCTGTGTTCCCACCGGGAATTAAACCCGCTGCTTTAAAGGCAAACTCCCACCTAACTACGCCAGCGGGCAGTTCAAAGTTCAATGATAAGCTATAACCGACTAAACAAAAAAAAACAGTCGAATTTATATAAAACTCCTTCTTATGTAAGTCGGTTCAAAACATAGAAGTATGCCGGATTACGCAGTAACTGTTACATTCTGCGATCCACCGTTTTCACCCTCAAATAAACTTGACGATTTCTCTTAGACTATAGGTCCATATTATATGGAGTAAAGAGCAAATTGCATCTACGTGAACTACGTAAGCCGATGAAATAGGATTTTTTGATAAGGATTAATATTAAATACTAAAAAAAAGCCAACGAAATAGAAGCCGCTATTTTTTAATGTGCAGGAATTCGTAGTACGTGTCGATAAATTTCTGACCCGTCCCGTTCACGGGAGGGCTCCCGTGAAACTAATTTCACGATTTCTCATAGACTATTTATCCTAATCATATGCAGTAAAAAGCAAATTGTATCTACATGAACTACGTAAGATGATGAAATAGTTTATTTTGATAAGGATTAATACTGAATGTCTCAAAAAGCCAACTAAACACGGGCCGCTTTTTTTTTCACATTTTTAACAAAGAAAAGTATTTTTTCTGAGCTATACATACATTTTAGATATATGCTGTCGCGGACTTTTTTGTAAAACTCATGAAGGCCAACATTTTTGCCATATATTGTATTCACCTATGTCTTACCGTTTAGTCAGCGTACGCCGATAAAGCGGAAAGTTAGCAAATTTTTCTCCGACTTGTCTTACGAATATTATTATTTCGAACTGATAACTAAGTTCTATCCCGACAAAACATAGCCTATGACACTCAGTGATAGTGTAGCTATCTATTAGTGAAAGAATTTTCAGATTCGGATCAGTAGTTTTAGAGATTACCTTTTACATACAAACAAACAAACAAACAAACAAACAAACAAACAAACAAACTTTACCTCTTTATAATATTATATATAGTATAGACTAGCTGACCCGCCCGGCGTTGCCCGGGTAAACAAAAGCTTACATATAAACGCTTTCTCACTCACAGCCCCACTGTAAAAGTACTATAAGTTGTGTCGTGGGGCCGTAAACAATTAACACAACATTCACGTCATACCCAGAACCAGAAACATAAACTGCCCGTGGGGAAAAAACTTTTGTTATTGTGTTCCCATCGAGATTCGAACCCGCTGCTTTAAAGACGAACGCGCACTCATCTACGCCAGTGGGTAGTTCAAAGTTCAAAGATTCCCCACCCTGCGTCGCCCGGTTAAAAAATCTACACATAAACACTTCCACATTCACAGCCCCACACTAAGTTCAGTGACTTGTAGCGTGGGGCCGTAAACATCCAAGATTCACAACATATTAAAAACCAGGAACACAAATTTCCCGTAGGGAGAAAACTTCTGTTACCACCGCGAATCGATCCCGCTGCTTTGAAGGCAAACGCGTACCCATTTACGCGAGTAGATAGTTCAAAAGATGACCCGCCCGGCGTCGCCCGGTTAAAAAATATACAAATAAACACACTTCCACATTCACAGCCCCACACTAAGTTCAATGACTTGTATCGGGGGGCCGTAAACATCCAAGATTCACAAAGTATTCACAACATACTCAAAACCAGGAACACAAATTCCCGTGGGAAAACACCTGTGTTCCCACCGGGCATCAAACCCGGTGCTTTAAAGGCAAACGCCCAGCTAACTACGCTAGCGGGCAGTTCAAAGTTCAATGATAAGACTAAACAAAAAAAAACAGTCGAATTTATATCCCCCTTCTTATGTTAGTCGGTTCAAAACATAGACGTATGCCGGATTACGCAGTAACTGTTCCATTCTGTGATCCACCGTTTTCACCCTCAAATAAACTTAACGATTTCTCCTAGACTATAGGTCCAAATTATATGCAGTAAAGAGCAAATTAAATCTACGTGAACTACGTAAGCCGATGAAATAGGTTTTTTGATAAGGATTAATATTAAATACTTAAAAAAAGCTAAATAGAAGCCGCTATTTTTTAATGAGCAGGAATTCGTAGTACGTTTCTGTACATTTCTGACCCGTCCCGTTCACGGGCGGGCTCCCGTGAAACTAATTTCACGATTTCTCATAGACTATTTATCCAAATCATATGCAGTAAAAAGCAAAATGTATCTACATGAACTACGTAAGACGATGAAATAGTTTATTTTGATAAGGATTAATACTGAATGTCTCAAAAAGCCAACTAAACATAGGCCGCTTTTTTTTCAGATTTTTTACAAAGAAAAGTATTTTTTCTGAGCTATACATACATGTTAGATATATGCTGTCGCGGACTTTTTTGTAAAACTCATGAAGGCCAACATTTTTGCTATACATTATATTCAACTATGTCTTACCGTTTAGTCAGCGTACGCCGATAAAGCGGAAAGTTAGCAAATTTTTCTCCGACTTGTCTTACGAATATTATTATTTCGAACTGATAACTAACTTCTATCCCGACAAAACATAGCCTATGGCACTCAGTGATAGTGTAGCTATCTATTGGTGAAAGAATTTTCAGAATCGGATCAGTAGTTTCAGAGATTACCTTTTACATACAAACAAACAAACAAACAAACAAACTTTACCTCTTTATAATATTAGTATAGATAGTATAGATGACAACCTCGTTGGCGTACAGGGAGAGTCTTAACTACGCTCCGCAGGTTCTGAGCTTGATTTTCGGCAGCAGCACAATATATTCTAGGCTAAGCGTGTTTACCATCCTCGACCCTATCCTCACTTACCATCAGGTGAGATAATGATCAAATTTATTATTGTTTACTAACCGGCTGGGATTTGCGGCGGTTTTTGTCGGATTTTCCGACTAGTTTCCAGTAGAGAAATTTCTGGAATTTCTAGAGTCCCGGTTAGTAAACAACAATAATTAATAACACTTGCAATAGTTTTCAAACTGCAATAGGATCATAATGTTCGCCTATCAGAAATAAAAAAGAATAAATGTGTTCTTCCGTTTCTCAGTGTGTGAGTAAATCATGTTTCCAGCAAGATACAAGTCTTTTAACTTAGTATAATTGAGGCTGTGACTATATTTGTAAAGATTAATAAGACAAAAATAAACCCGTAGGCTCTTGAACTATAATGTCTAGCGACTGTCTAGCACGGTATTGGCTCTTCCTAATATTATAATACTAATTAGCCTAGTTCACATTCTAATCCTGTCCATGCGGAAGTAGCATTTTGCATTATAAGTTCCGGTTTTACCCTCAGTCTAACTATTTATAGCGATTCCGTTCCAGAACTACGTCGCAGCATTTGCGAGCGGACAGGATAGGACAACTCCGATAGTGGGTCGAAGCGGAATTCCGGATCGGGATGCAGTCACCATCTATCTGCTTGAGTCATAAGAATTCAGCGAATAACAATATTTTCTGGACGTAAAGCGACGACTTACGAAAGGAGGGGTTGTTCCGTACTCATACTATGACGTCTCATCCTACGGCTATTTTTTTCTTAACTCAACCGATTTGTATTCTTAACTTAACCGATAGCAATTTATATTTTTTTTATTCTTAATTCATCCTATGCGTATTCTTAACTCAACCTATGACATTTTCTTTTTTAAATACTTCGATTTTCGTGTGTAAGGTTGGCATAAAAATATAGTACTGTTAAAAGTATTATTATTTTAATAAAATAAAACGATTATTGTGACAATATGAGGGCAGGAACTGGATGAGAAGAGCCGATGCTGTCATCGGCTCTTCTATGGCGTTTGTTTGATCTATGTACAGCAGTAAACCAATATTATGGGTTGATGATTATTATATTTACTACATTGTAAATCTTATAAATTGGAAATAATGACATAATATTTCATCGTAAGTACTTGCAATGGAACTTGTAAAACTTAGCTTAATATATATTATATATTTCCATATTTAACCAAAAATAAGTTGTGTGGTTTTTGGAGTGGTCACATTTTTACCCAAATTAACAAATAGACTCAGATGAGAGCAGTAATGAAGGTAGTTCCTAGTGCAACGCTACCCCTTTGCCAAACAGCCGAATAGCAGGACTAGCAAGACTATTACCTAAAACGTTGGTTCTGTAACCGATGTTTTTTCATATCTTTCTTTTTTGCTATTTTGCTTTGTTATCATTTAATTACTAAGATATTTTGATTTGTGATAATTTAATCTGCTAGGCATTTAACTTTGTAGGCAGGCTAGGCAAACTGCTTCTTAGTCAATTTAGCATTTCAGGCATATTGGTTCTTTATCATCTCACGGCAGCGGCAAACAGTTCACAAGGCGGTTATGGGCAAACAGTGTCCTAGTCAACGTCTTCTTTATTTGTGTTTTTTTGTTGGAATCTTGTAACTGGTAACTAAATCAAACATAAACGTAAACATAAACGCTTTCACACTCACATCCCCACACTAAGTTCGATGACTAATGTGGTAGGTGCCGGAAACATTCACATCGAATACACAATCACAACCAGAACGAGAAACACAAATCTTGTGAAAAACTTTTATTCACTCCGGGAATCGAACCCAATACCCCTTAAAAGCGTACGCTCAAGCAACTAAGCTAACGGGAAGTTTATCAATAGAACATCAGCCAAAGAGATCGGTTATACCACTGCTAAGAGGCAATAAGGATGCTCTTAGCCCGTAAAGTTTTATTGTATAAACTTAGTCGCAAGAATGACTATGAATCTTATTACTTACACCACACATAATAGTTACAATACAGGTGGCTGTGGATGCTAAAAGTTATGTCATAGTAAAAGTTATTGTTAGGCACTAGGGCAGTTCCTTGAACTTAGTGGTCGTGGACACGTGAGATAGAGACAGAGCTCTACATTCTTTTGTTTATACAGGGTAATTAGCATTTTTATAGGGCCTTTTGTGTGGGATGCAACTTGTGTCGATACTTTAGCTCCGTCACATCTTCCTGAAACACAGAATGGGGTTGGCGTCGCGGCAACTTCGGCGAACGGCGAAAATATGGAAACCTCAGCAGTGGTTACATATTTGAGCCGTTTGGTGTTGAGACACTAGGTCTGTGGGGACCGGGAGCTCATTCTGTTATCAAAAATTTATTCAGAGCGCCTGGTTGTCGCGACGCGTGATCAAAATGCTGGCACTTATTTGGTTCAACGTATTGGCATTGCAATTCAGAGAGGCAATGCCGCCAGCATGATGTGAACGCTACCCACTGGTAGTGGGCTTGAGCACTTGAGTTACCTATAAGCTCGATGTCTTGTAGGTAACTTAGTTCTTTGCTGTATATAGTTTAGTTTCGTTTTAGGAAATATAGGCAATATACAAAATAAAATTTAAACATCAGACACTTCTTGGGACATCATTTCTATGATTGAAACCAAAGTTTTTTCGTAGTTCGGCTATTGCAAAATCTGTTATATGATTTATCAAAAAATGTTTATTAATCTTCTCTGTTAAGTCTAAGGTGTCAATTGTCAACTACGACGCTTCAGTGGACATATTACAGAACACCCATAATTACAACAAGAACCAGAAATGCAAATTTACCAGATAAACAAAACTTGCGTTTGTACCGGGAATCTAACCCGGCACCCGCAGCGTAGAAGGTAGATATGTAACTTACTACAGCAGAGGGCAGTGCTTTTAGTAATAACTTTTAATTATACTATTATAATTTGATTCCAGGTTTTTTGCTAGATCGACAAGCATCTGACTACTATCTCACCTGAAGGAAATTGAACATGCGGCCGAAGATGTAATATGCTTGCCTAGAAGACTAGACTTGACTTCTAAACTTGAAAACACTCAGATAGTACCGTTCAGGAAACAAAGACGCAGGCAATAAGTTCCACCCCCTCGCTGTATAGATGATAAACGTAGAAGCAAAACGCTTCGAGCGAACTGGAGGAAAGTCAACCATATAATTATGACGTTGGACAGTTTGTGTTGTTGTTAGGTGGTAAAAAGGGCAAGCGGGAATCAAATCATGTAATTCCTGCGCACACTCTCCAAAATATAAACGGAAGAATACCGATAAGCTTACGACCTAATCGGTGACCGAGACTCTGCAATTTGGACTTGATTAACTTATCATCGCCAATGATCCTTTTTGCTCGCTGGCCGATGGACTCAAGAGCTCCAAGCTGGTACTTAGCGGATCCATCCCACAGGTGGCCGCAGAAATTTAAACACGATCGGACTTGAGCTTGATATAAATTAAGAAGCCGCCCCGATGTGAAGAACTGCCCGAACTTTACGAGGATACCGAGTTTCTTAGCGGCCAGCTGAGCTCTGGTTTAGATGTGCATACATCTAAAAAGGTGTTTTCTTTCCACTTCGCTTTCATGACATTTTTGCTGTTTTGGAAAATACAGATACCTTTTTTATTTGTATCTCCATAGATAGGCTAGCGTTCGACTTCTATCTAACTTTAGGATACGTAATGATGTGGTCCAGGGTGGTAAACTGCCCGTTGGCTAAGTTGGGTGGCGTTCGCCTTCTAAGCAGGGGTATCGGGTTCGATTCCCGGCGGGAACATAAGTTTACTCAACAAGGAAAAATTGTGTTTCTGGTTCTGGTTGTGATTGTGTGTGTGATGTGTATGTTTCCGGCACCCACGACACAAGTCATTGAACTTAGTGTGGGGCTGTGAGTGTGAAAGCGTTTTTTTTTTTTAAACCCACTAGAACTAGATTAAATGGGTCTCAATGACAGCTGCCGGAACATCATTTCACTAACAATGTTGCATGCTATTTTTACATTTAACAAAAATCTATTTACACATTTGAATGTAATAATAATTCGTTAATAACGTAAAATAAGAAAACGGCAAGATCTAGTTCAAATAAAATATATTTTTCATTTAATTTCATTAATCCTAAAGATTACAAAAATAACTGTTCTTAAAATAGAATAATTAAAAACATTTTAAATTCATACACAAGTTTTCTTCGTTCTTCAACACTTTTATTAATAAAATAGTTAATATTATAGCTAAGATGATAATATTTACAAATAATGTATTTTATAAAAAAAAAAAAACTCTTGCGGAAGACTTAAAAATAATTTGACTAAGAGAAATCACTAAGATGATTATGTCATGATGATGATGATGAAATATATACTTAAATTCAAATATGAAAATATTTCTACTATCTTTTAGGAAAAGTCAGAATTATATTAGTGGCTCTAGAGAATTTATCTAAAATATTTTACACAAAACTGTAATACCTATAACTACAAAGCACAACAACGAAACAAATATGATATTTAATAATAATAATATATTATTATGATAATTAATAAATTTGCTCTTTTTTAATATTAGCGTAGGTACAATAATTATTTATCTATAATGTTTTAAAATTTTCCAAAAATAAGTGTCTATATTTGAGCACCGTAATACTTATTGACATTGAGTCTATTTTAAGATTTATTGCGGATGGACCACAGATTAAGCAGGTGCAGATGCACCAGCTCTTTAATATAAAAAATCTCATTTAAATCGATTTAGCTGTTAAATAGGAAATTATTATAAATAATAACGCACGTACAATCATTGATGATTAAATTAAACTCATTTTTAAGCGCACTACAGGCGTATAACAATAATATTTTTGAATTCGGTCACTATGGCCAACTCTATTGTTATTTTCCTACTCATAAGGGCAAAACATGTATCGACACTAACAAAATGTTTCAATAACCTGCATAATAAGCATTTTTATTGTAAACAAAATGTTTCAATAACCTGCATGATAAGCATTTTTATTGTATGTAAAAGTATGTTTTACAAATGATCTTTATTTTTTATTTGTATGAAATAAAAAAATTGGCCAAATTTATTTTTATACCATTATCAATTGGGCTTTAGACGTTTTATCAGATTAGCGCGTCGCTGGACTTTCATTAGATTATTTAATTATATTTTTCTTAATAATGGATTTATAATATGATACAAAAATAATGATTGTTATAAAACATATAATATAATTAATAAGAAAAATCTAGCAAAACGATAGACGTGAAATACGTAACAAAATCGTGGTAACAATATTTTGGCATTTCTGTCGCCTGACATATTATACTAAAATAATCATATGACACGGAAGGTAATCGTGATACAAAATACTAACACAAAATCGAATGTTTATGAATTTTATGAATCAACAAATAATATATACATGATATAAATAATGCACATACAGGATGAAAGTTCATATTAGTTAAAATCTTAAAAAAACATTAGGCATAAATTGAGACGTTTAAACAATAGCTATAATTTATTTACAACTACGATAAAATGTTACAGTTTTCATTGATTGTGAAAATAAGGCTAACTTGACTCTTAGTCAAAAATTTGTTTAACTGCAGTTGAACGAATTATAGTTTTATAGGTCAATCTGATGCTAATTAGCCAATAGGGTAAAAAAAGTCGGTATTCGATGAAAAATTTATGAAAATAATATTATTATGCAGTTAATCGACTATTTGTCGTATCTTTTTTTACATAGCATGAAGTGTTTGCCTGTAAAAGGTTGTACATTTAGCAAGTATGTCTAGTTGTCTAGTTTGTATTAAGCATGTATGGATGTAACAATTGTTGGCAGACCTAATAAATAAATAAAATAAAATAAAATCCATGATTATTGTTAGCGCTAGGCATTTTACAGTTGAAAAACAACTGGCAAGAGATAACAACTAAAGTAATGGCATATTTTTCTACTGTTTGGACCACAAAATGAAAGCATTTAACAAAGTTTGTAATAAATACCAACGTTAAAATATGTTTTTTATTGTTTATAATACAAACTTGTTTATTGTAAGTATTTTGTTTGTTGTATTTTTTATTGTTTTTGATATAAACTATATTCACACAATAATATGCGGAGTATGCGTTTTTCTTTTTATGGTCCGAACATAAGCATCTAAGTGAGAGAATTAAATAGTTTATTCGTCCTAACTACATTTGGACGTCATAATACATTAAGTAAAGTTAAGCCGAAGTGTTTGGGAGTAAACATAAAATCTTAAATTAAACCTGAAAATCAATTTTATTAAAAATATTGTCATATGAAAATAATAAGTAATAAGATAAATATATATCTTGGCATCTGATAAAACTGTAGTATTACTTTTAAAAAATAATTTAATTTATTCATTCTGTGTTTTAACTCGCTACTCCCAAAAGCTGGCTTGGAAATTAAAAGTAAGAAAAAATCACCTAATCGCTTCGTTGACGTGACGCGTCTACTCTTTGACGAAACGCGTCGCTGACAAAAATATAGCTGTCTCGTTTACTCCTACGTGATTAGTGTGTTAGAAGGTTGAGTCCCAACCTGATAGGTCGTCTGGCGGCGGCTCATCGCCATCTGGTGGATATTGGTCGAAGTTGTGCGTGTCGACGGGAGATTTGACAGTAGGGGTTATCGGTGGTTCTAGAGATCGAGTGGCAAGGCCCTCCCAATTGAAACCGTCAAACCATCTGGAAGGAGAAATATTCGTGGTAAATCTCTACATATCTGTACATATAGGAATAAGAGAGAGATGGTGATATAGCGATGGAACTAAGTATTTTGAAGGAGAAATTAAAACTGGAGCTCTGGCCATCATCAGACACTGTGCTGCGTCCAGCACGGCCCGCACAAAATGGGTAAATTAAATTGAGTCTCAAAAGACACCACCAGAACTTAAGACCAAACTAGAACCAAAAGAATCTAAGAGGAAAATCATGTTTCTGCAGAGAATGAAACTAAGTGTCTGCGACGTTAAAGTCTAGAGGCTGAACCCCTTCGCCAATCGAGCAGTTCGTTTTGTTACCCAATTAAAGTTAGACGTAACTCACTATCCTAATTTCCTCCTATATACAAAATCACCCTAAGTATGTTTGTACTTACTTGTGCTTCTGAATCTCCGTTATGCCACCTCTTTGATAGCCCAATCGTTCGGCAGGGTTGTCTCTGCACAGTTTCTTGATCAGATTCGCTGCGTTCCTTGTGATACATCGGGGAAACTCCACAGCATCGATGCCTTTAAGTATCTTATTGTATGTCTTCATTGGATCAGTGCCAGTGAACGGCGGTGAACCCGTTAGAAGTTCGAACATTAGCACACCTGGAATTAAACACATATATATGTAATAAAAAAATAGACTTTTTGAAGGCCAAAGAGATAAACAAGGTCCTATTTAAGGCACTTACATAACTTTAAATTCCCCTAAATTCGTCAGCTACGAACATACGTAGTGACCTTTTTTCATGAAACCTCCGTGGAGCAAAGTATTTGGGCGTCCCACAGAACGACCACAATGGATACCTTCAGTGTCGTTCGAACTAAGACTTACATAACAACTAATAATTCATGCATTTACCTGACGACCAATAGCCCGCTCTGATGTCGTGGCCTCGGTTCATGATGACATATTATGGCATTAAGATAGTTTTTCCTCATATTTGTCAGGATTTACCTTACGATTAATAGTCCGCGTTTGATGTCGTGACTTCGGTTCATGATGACCTGTGACACTAAGATCTCTTTTCGTCATATATTCTCAGGACTTACGTAACGATCAATAGTCCGCGCTGATGTCGTCAACTCGGTTCATAATGATCTGTGGTACTAAGATCTCTTTTCGTCATATTTTCTAAGTTATTACGTAACGACCAATAGTCCGCGCTTTTGTCGTGACCTAGGTTCATGATGACCTGTGGCACTAAAATCTCTTTTCGTCATATTTTCTCAGGACTTACGTAAAGATCAATAGTCCGCGCTGATGTCGTCAACTCGGTTCTTGATGATCTGTGGTACTAAGATCTCTTTTCGTCATATTTTCTAAGTACTTACGTAACGACCAATAGTCCGCGCTTTTGTCGTGACCTCGGTTCATGATGACCTGTGGCACTAAAATCTCTTTTCGTCTTATTTTCTCAGGACTTACCTAACGACCAATAGTCCGCGCTGATGTCGTGACCTCGGTTCATGATGACCTCCGGCGCGACGTATTCGGGCGTCCCGCAGAAGGTCCAGGTCTTTCGGCTAGCCTGCAGTTTCTTAGAGAAACCGAAGTCAACTAGTTTTACGTAGCCTTTCGAATCTAGTAGTAGGTTCTCTGGTTTGAGATCCCTGGGAAAGTAAAATTTGAATATTGACAGTTGAATAGAGTGAAGCCCTCCTGCACTATACGATATACTATATACCTCTGTATAGTATCTGACACTAAAAGTAGTACACACAAAAATCGCATTAGTCTATGTTTGACCCCCGATGGGACGGAGAAGATTTGTATACAAACGAAGGTTCCCATTTATCTCCAAAACGGTTTAATTAATTAACGGTTTTTATTTGAAAGGTTACTAGATCGAGACTGTTCTTAGCTTTGCTTGGTGCACACTCACATCCCCAGACTACGTTTATAGACTTGTATCGTGGGTACTGTACATCACACATACTCTCACACACAATTACGCCTAGAACTAGAAGCACACATATCTCTTGGTAAGGCTTGGTAAGCCTCATACCAAGAGTTATAGGTATATTTAATATCTTTGAAATTAACTCAGGATCCACGGCGAATAAAACAAAGACCTGTCTACTGTGCAAACAGATTCTTCAAACAAATATAGTCTAGCCAATAGATTTAATAAGAATAATCCAATTTTATATAAGTGGTAATGTTTCATAAGCCTTGCAGGGTTATTAATAAAGAAATATAAATATAACCTGGGGTAATTCTTGAGTCAATTTTGGAAATTTATGAAAGTTAATGCTATTATATAACGACTATTTTAACATCGATATCTAGTCAACAGCTCATTTAAAATGTCAGCTTAAATAGCTAATAAATTGATTACCTGTAAATCTAGAAAAGAGCAGTTAGTATTTCACACTTTTTTCCTAGTATTTTTTTATTAATTTTTTTATGCCTGATAGTTTAATAGTAATAATAGTTAGTAGTAATAAATAATAGCTAATAATAATAATAGTTTTTAAATATTAAAATTAATAAGTTCCCATAATCCGGTGATGTCATATGGACGTCATATTGAATTTTACAATTAAAAATGACAGATAATTTACCTGTAAATTATATTCCTAGAATGAAGATAATGGAAAGCCTCTACAACACAAGCTGTGTAGAATCTCGTTGTGGCGTCGTCAAATTGACCTGAAATAGATAGATAAATGCTTCATCGCACACCAAAACATAGAACAATAATGAAGAATACATAGAAGCACAAAGGGCTGACTTATCGCTTAAAGTGATTTCTTCTAGACATCCAAAGAGATATGATAAAAATGTTACATAGAGGGAAGGTGGTGTACCTCAATACTTATTTAAATAAATGTACTTACAATTATAATAAATAAAGTAGGAGTAATATTTATGAATAATAAAGGATATTTAATAGCTTTAACTTATTTGCGTGATATTATTATATATTTTTAATTTATTCTTTAGGAACTGTGCAGTGATTGAGAGCGACGTATTGAGAAGCGAATAGCTATATATTGCATGGAGATAATTGTGGATTGAAATATTTATCCAAAAAAATTGTGAGTTTCATATATCGTTAAACCATAATAATTAGTTACTAGCGACTCGCAACAACTTTTATTATGCGAACTGCTAAGGAATGCAACACCCTGCTTTTTCGTGCGTTCTTGTTTCCCGATAAGTATAATTTAGGTCTCGTCAATTCAAGAGTATTGTCTAGGCCAGCATGTCTCACCGTCGACCGCATCGTCGCTTTCTATTAGGTAAGATCACTGTCAAATGTTTGCCTAGTTCTATAGACCATTAATAAATAATAGATTCGAAACACAAAGATAGGATTTGATACCTCACATTACCACAAAACATTTTCTCTCAAAATTGAATTAAATTACTTTCCCAATTAGGTTGGGATTAAGGACCGCAACTGAGTAAAGACTTAGAAAGATCATCGTTAACCTCTTTACATTTATTGGGTGAAATCAAAGAAACGGGACAAGTCGGTTTCAAGGTAAGTAGTCGGAATATATAAATTATACATGATGGTGAACACTAGTTTACCCATTCGTAGGAAAAACCTTAGTTACCTATAATATAGTAATTAATCCGTATGGTATAGTAGTATACATTTTAAAAAATAAAGCGTTAGATACGTACGATGGACGTTTGTGGTTTTCCGCCGGTATGGTTAAGTAGTTTGTATTAGCGCCATCTAGCGGTTCGATAAGATGTCATTTTGAATTATAAATAAAATATACTTAGGCAACACCTAGATGTCGACAAGCATCATAATATCAGTTGATGCTGCAAGCTTCCAATTGTCTGACCTTTTGATTTTAAAACGTTTGAACGTAGCATAATATCGATTATGAACGTTCAAATTAACATAGTAATAGTGTACCTACCACTGTTATCTCGACTTATCTTGTAAGAAAAATAAACGCATTTATTTAATATGCTATTATTGTTCAAGTACAGGACTAACTACAGGCCAATTGCCTATATTTTCTAAAACGAAACTAAAACTATGTACAGCAAAGAACTAAGTTACCTACAAGACGTCGAGCTTATAGGTAACTCAAGTGCTCAAGCCCACTACCAGTGGGTAGCGTTCCCATCATGCTGGCGGCATTGCCTCTCTGAATTGCAATGCTAATACGTTGAGCCAAATAAGTGCCAGCATTTTGATCACGCGTCGCTTCAACCAGGCGCTCTGATAGAATTTTGAAAATAGAATGAGCTCCCGGTATTTATTAAATTGAATTTAACTTCTTTAGTAGACTTCTAAAAACAAGAAGTTTATCAATTCGACTGATTTGCGTTAGTGTCTAGTTAGTCTCGTAAGTTTTATTTGTTACTAATTTATGATTAATGTTCCGCAAACACTTATTGGCATTAAAGTCGGTTTTAATTAAATAATAACATATTATCTTTGCAACATCCCTACAATTTTATTTAATAACCAGTTGTGCTAGACTAAAAGCCGTTAACTAATGTTGATCTTATATTTAATAACATGTGTTGTTATTTTGTGATTTGTCTTGTTATTGTTGATCTTACGTATCACCACATGAATAATAGTACAAGTAGTATTGCTGCCGCACAGCCAGTAAGAAATGTTATAAAATTGCTAAAGATGTTGTATAAATACATGGTGATGTAGTATCACTCCTTCAATGCTTTGCCTCGACTTTCCACTAACAAATATCTTATATACCTATCACCTACTGTGCAGTTAATAAGGCTCACCTCTATCCCTCAAAATAGTCCAAAGTTCTCCTCCCAGGCAAGTTTCCATCAGCATATACAGATACTTCCTATCTTTAAACGTCTTGTACAACTTGACAATGAACTCGCAGTTCATTTCCGACATAATTTCCTTCTCCGACATGATGTGTTGCTGCTGCCTCGTTTCTACTATCTGGGCTTTCTTCATCTGCTTCAGAGCGAAGGACCGAGACGGGTCGCCTGATATTTGGACTAGTTCTACGCGTCCGAATCCTCCGATTCCAAGGGTTGCGATGATGCGAAGATCAGATAGACGCAGGTTTGCGAATTCTTCGTTTAGTCTGTGAAGATGGTATAGTTCGATTAAGTAGGTTTCAACAGCTAGACACAAACAGTGTTGCGATAGCGAGCATGAAGTTGGTTTCTTGGCAGTACCTATACATTATTAGAAAATAACACCCTATTGTCGATCTCACAAATCAAACCAAAATTTTGCTTGTACACTGTGTTACAAGCAACAATAGGTTGTTGATTGTTTATTTTAAAAACAATATTACTTTTAACGATCAGATAGTCATGAATTTAATTATTTCAATAACTCTCCTTTATGAAAAGTAATGTATCTACTAATTCTTTAAATTTAAAATAAAAACGTCTGTGGCGGCAACGAAATTCCATTACAGAATACTAGTTTCACTTATAGTTGCATCTTCAGTCATATCTCAGACGGACCGCATACTTTCTCAATCTCATTACAGTCAGTAATTGCAGTAAAAGTTGCTACGTAATCCGAAGTTGATTTGTAAGCTGTGATATCTACGAATAATAATGTTGCAACAATTCATAAACATCTCATATTTTTTTTAATATTAGCTAAAATGTCAACTTCTAAAAAATGCTACTATGTGCTAACTTACATAGTTCAATATTGTTAATATGTTTTGAATTGTGATTATTGCTTTAATTAATCCAATTGAATTTGTCTACAAAGTGTATTGTGTATAAACAGACAAATTAGACCATAACTACATTATTGTTAATGACTTTTCCACTGTCATTTAAAACATTTTTCTTAGTTTTTGCAAAACATGGATTTAATAACTAACCAGGTGCGCCTATTGTTCAATCAAACTACACAACAACTTCACAATCTGTGACAAAAACGCGGGAAATTTTAATTGCTATGGTTTCAATCTTATCGTCAAAGACAATTCTATAGGCTAAGATGAAAGTTAATCATTTACTTCCACTAAATTTTGACATGAATCAGAGAAAGTCGTTAGTCTCTCTTATCATTTTATCTGTCAATCGTCTGACATGTTTGAAAACATCACAGAATCGCAACACTAATTATATTGTTTATATTTTATTAAGTTTACATCACATACTCACCATTGTGACATGACATCCATAATGTTTGCATTAAAACAGAAACACAGAGCATTAGACAGTAAAATCAAGATTAAAATTTCATTATTCATTACCACTCATACGAAAACGGTCATTGTTTTAATAACCGAAAAGATAAGTCACACAATAGGTGTTGGATTCGGTGTAACATTCAATGTCCCACCGTCTACCAAACAATGGCAGTAGAACTCTTTCGTAGTGAATTTCCCAACAAATTTATTCAGATCATAACTAAGCGACTGATTTTACCAATGTGACAAGATACATTCACCATCACAAAGATTTTTAGTATACTGCATCCATTGTTAGCAATTCGTTGCGGCATATAGATGTAAACTTGACATACGAAATAAAGACACTGAAATTCTCAATGAATAACCAACCATCTTTCAATTGCCACTTAAGTAACAATGTAGCAGTAAATATCACATGATTTTTAATATAAATTCAGCTGCGAAAGATGCCAAGTGAATAGTGAATAATGTTAATGTCATCGTTGTTTAAATTATAACATTTCTAAAGATATGCAAAGAATAAAAATCAAAAATAACTCGCTCAAAGAAGTAGTTATTCCGGTACCTTACTAGAGTATTGACTACAGGGTAGGTATTAACTTTATAGATTTGCTTTATCGATCTACGTAGAAACAAAAGATGTCTTCTAAGATACAGTGAGTAATTGCTACAAACTTTAAAGACGGAAATGTCATCTATGACTCAGAGTTTAATTGCAAGGAAAATGTTACTGACTCACACGACGTCGCCTTGATAATGCCATATTGTTTCAAAACTACTAACGATACAGCTTTTCAATCTAAATGTTAAAATATTAAAGCTTATGTGATTGAGAATAGAGATGTAAGTGGCTCACCTTGCCCTGCTTTCGCCTTCATCCTTGTACTTGGTTCGGATCTCATCAAGAGTAGAAATCAGCTGATTGAAGGTCTCTCTGTCGATGACGAGACACGTGACGCCTTCTGGTGTATCGCAAACGATGTTCGCAGTTCGAAGATCATCACTGGAAATCAAAATATTATATTCGATATCTGAAATGCTAATCTTATTCACTGTGAATGTCTTTTATTGCATCTAGTTATAAATTCTGGTTGTAAAGGTCATAAAATTAGGAACCAATATAAATGCCACAGTTCCAAATTATTTTTATATTCGGAGAGTTGAAATTAAAAGTAATCATGTCTATAACATGGCATGTTACAAAGCCACAAGAGACAAAATTATGACATAAGTTAGAAGGTCTTTAACGTTGCCAATAAATAAACTTTTTCTAAATTTACGATGATAGCTTATTTAAGAGCTCTAGTATAATAGTTTAAAGCTGTAATAAAGACAGAGCCCACGCATAAGTTGCGTGTTCAGGATATTGGTCTATACGTACATGAGATTAAATAATTAAACGCAAGCAAAGCTTTAAAAAACCGACGTCACCGCTTTATCTTCGGAACTTTCAGATTAGTACTAAACACGCATTATTATTTTATTAGAAACACATAAAAAAACATTGGTCTTGAGTACCTTGTCCTTTTTTGTGAAGTAGGTAGAAACAATCAGTGTTCATGCCAGATCAGAAATAAATATATTAAAATGACCATAGCTTTTTCTTAGCGCTCAGTCCATTCTAGATAGAAATTCTAGATATAGACCAAGATACGAAAATTAAATTTAGGTACATATTTTTCAACGTAACTTTACTGTTTTAGTGCCATAAATGTCTTTATTACGTGATACATTTCTTTGTATAAAAAAATTGGTATTAAAATCTATAAAAGGTACAAAAATAACTTAACACCGGCATAAGGCAATATAACTTACCCCTGTAAAGCTTTTTCGCCAAAGAAATCTCCTTTGGTGAGCGTTCTAATGAATTTCTCATCGTTGCTGTTAGGCTGCTTCTGCGTAACTTTGACCTGCAATTAAGTAATAAATCAAACGTGAATAAATTTTGATTTCTCTGACATTACATAAAGATCAATTTAAACGGGTCAGTTTCTAACGGATGTAGGTAGGTGTGACCCTTGGCTTGTTTTTGTTAGTTGTTACACTGAAATGTCACATGTGCGGCATTGCTATTTTCTGTTTGATATATCTTACTAAGTTTATGTCATCCTATGCACTAGCGTTATTTACTTATGTCTGATTAATTGAATCACAATTTCTGTCCTCTCCCGCTACTAAAGAAGCAAAAACCAATTAAAGCTATTATGGTTTTTATTTTTATTCTGAAGATGTGAAATTGGATAAGTCTAAAAGTAAACAGCGTTTCCAAATGACTCTCTTATTATGTACTTATAAGAACTATTATGTACTCGGTGATTATCTTGTAAAACGAAAAGAATGAATTAAAAAATAGAAAACTTAGGTGTCAGAAAACACGTGACATATACTTGCGCTAAACTTTCCACAGACAAACAAGTAACAATAACTTGACACTGGCAAAATGCATATAGTTTACGGAGCCAAAACGAAAATAACAAGGCTACAATGTACATTTGGAGCGCTGCTATCGCAGAAAAATCTCTAAGTGCCTACTCAAGCTTATGCTATTTCAATAATGAATTTAGCAATTGAAGCAGACTTTACATCCAAAACCGCCAAAGTGTCGCTCACCGATTTGCACAAAAATAACCATTATTGCAACTAATTTGGCGTCAACTAGTCGAAATGTCAACAAAATAGGCACTGGTTATTATCACTGGACTTAAGAGCAGATGGAACCGGTCGAAACCGGTATAACGAGTCGTTACTGTTGCCATAAAAATGTGAAACGTTTAGAGAACATCGAAAGTTGTCATTATGGTGCAGATGAGAGCGCAATTATACAGCTTCTGCTTACTTTAAAAAGCAAAGATTGATACTATTTTGCATAATACATTGGCTTTATTTAATTTCAGTTACTTGCAGCTGATAGAAATAGCTTTACGCTATAAGGCATGATGATAGGTACTGAATTATTAATGATAATAGGGACTAGTCAGCGAATGGGGTTAACATAATGCTTTCTTCGTCTTTTTTAGAACTATTGCAATAAACAAATTGGAATTGGAATAAACAAGTGGAATATTTTTTTTAAAGAAAGATGAATGATAAAAATAGTGTATTTTAAGCTTTGAGCCAATGATATCCGTTAATATGAAATATAGTTTATTATAATAGAAACAAATAGATAAAACTAAGCAAAACTAGTAATTAACAAACATCTAATAATAAATCCTAAAAGGAAGTAATAAAACTCATTAAAAACGGTTGGCTGACTGACAATGAAATTTAATCATGCAAAACCTAAAATGAATGAAAATGCCTTTTGTTCTTATTACGTATCAAATAAGAACAGTAAACAATCGTCATTCTTTTGTTTTAACTTAGCAAATACAAGCCTCGATTGGAATTTTATGGTGTTGTAAAAGGTTATTTACGTTTACTCCGTTTACTCTAAAACAGTTCTTAATGCATTCTTGGTTATGCACCTTCGATTTTAGAATTCTGGATATTATTAGGCACTGTTTTTATATAAAACTAAAACAAAATCAGATTTAACAGTAACAGGGAGTCATTTACAAGCTTTTATTTAGTTTCACTTGTCTTATTGTTTATTTGTCGGTCGGTAATCAAATCTTGTAAACTAAATTAGACCATCTTCCCGATGTCTGAAGGGGCTCAAATTTAATGTACTTACCTTACCTATGAATTTTCGGTGAAGATGGCCATAGAAACTAAACAAGAAATACCTATAGACTCCTTTGATTCGTCTTAATAAGTTCTCTGTTCTTTTATATAACTTTATACTCCTTTTTTATTCACAACTGGTAAAAGGTTGATTTTAAAAAACTTTTTAAAGTATTGCTTGTTTTCTCTGCGTGTTTAAAATTAAAATTAAAATTCTTTAAAACTTAATTTTACACTAATATATATATTTACTATATTTGATGCAATACCTTTTAAATTATCAATCTGTGTTACGCTTAATTCTTCTGGCTGAATCTAAACCGTGCCAAACAAAATAAAGTAAAAAAGAAAAAACAATATATTAAACAAGGTTTAAACATCTAAATGTATAGAAAAAGGTTTTACGCCAGTTTACTTAGTGAGATAACAACGGAAATAGATAGATAATACACCTCGAAGCATTCGTTTACGGTCAGATGATCCGTACAATTTCACAACCGAGACGGTTACTTTGGACACGGTCTTACTGCTTTTCAACATTTATAAATAAGAAGTTTTTCTTAGAATGTTGATGGAACGACAACATTTGTGAATTGAAAGAGGAAAACTTGTTTGACTACGAAATGATAAATAGGTGTTGAAGTAGGTAAACTTTTTGTTTAGTGCATACATTACTAACAGACATAAGAAAATACATTCATATATTATAATATTTTTCTTATGACACTAATATCATAAATCTGAAAGTTTGTTTCTTCCTCGATTCAGTTAGTGTTTTAAACACGCTCGCAATCTCTGAGTATGTTAGAAACCGGAATCTGTGTATGATTTTGATGAAATTAGGTTTTCAATCTTAACTTTGAAAAAGGATTAATTTATTCCAATTAAGTAGACAGAGCCGTAGGCCACATATAGTTATTTATTGATTTAAAAAAACATCTAGTATGCATCTGAATAACAATAAGTTGATTTTATCCCGTTAATTGGTCCAAGGATTTTTCAAATGTGAACATTAAAATTTGAATTGTTATCCGTTCACAAAATTCTCACACAAGTGAAAACGATTCTTTCAATTAAACATTGCAATGTGTGAATATTCAACAGATTACAAATTACTAAACGACCCTGCAAAATGCTGCGTTAGTTTCTTAAGTTTATATTGAGACATGAAATCCAACATATTCAAAGTTTCTTCACTTTATTTCAAACTTGATAAAAGATGTATTGTTCTCTACATGACGAAAAACTTGTGAAGGATCATATTTCGCAACCAAAAATAAGTCACTGCTCTGAGAAGGTCATTTCTAATCTAACATCATTGTTTGAAAATAATAAGGTAATTGAACAACAAAAAAACCTGACAACAAAAAAATTCTGACATCCAAAGAAATCTCGGGCTTAAAAGCAATTCACGCCAAGAAATAGACATGATGTACCTATAAAGATATTTTTTATAAAGATTTTACGTGCAATAGAATATTTTCATTGAAACTTGTAGCTGGGAATTATAGTTATCGTTTTTTAAATGAAAATATTTATAAAAATTATGCATTGAGCGCTGCTTAATCGCCCGAGTTAGCCACGAAAATGATCAAATCAAAATCGTTTATTCACATGGGCCCCAAAGAGGCATTCATGAAAGTTAATGACTCTACTGCCAGATTCGCAAAATTACAGCCAATAAGTATATAAGTACCTATAGTATCCCGAAACTAGTTGAACTGCCGGGTGGCATAGTTACGAGTCTACCTTCTACGCCGCAATTTGTGTTTCTGGTTTTGTTTGTAATTGTCTGTTGGCACCCGTGATGCAATATCGAACCTAGTGGGAGGATGTGAAAGCGTTTGTATGTTTGGTTTTCGGCGCCCGCGATTTTACCTAGTGAGGGGCTGTGAAATCGTTTGTGTTTGTTTGTATCCTATTTCAGTGATACCCTCTTGTTTCAAACACACTGCCTGTGAGTTATTAAGTCCAGCATCAATCTTCAGTCCAGTGTTTTCTAGGCAAGCATGCTACATCTATGACAGCATTATCACTTTCAATCAGGTAAGCCTGTCTAGCATAAAATAACTAAAAACACAAAATCTTAGTATGAATATTTAGTACCTAGTTTTATTATGTTAAATAATGCTTATTATTATAGCTGATGTCATCAGACTATTTTGAGATTCAACGCTATGTTAATAAGAAAATTAGAAAACTTGTTTGCACAATTTAATTATCGCGTAGATGCGCTTCCGTGATGCAAGGTTGTTGTAATATCAAAGATTTATATTACCAAGTAACAATATTTATGTAAATTATACTCATAATAATATTATAAGTCATAGGTAACTATAATTATCGATTTAAGAAAGTTATTAATACACTTTTCAGAGATAAAAATCTTCAATAAACTCAATTTTTTAAAGTAAATGGCTTTACTTAGGTAAGGACCTAAGTCATTGTAGATATGGCATTGTCCGACTTTCATAGTGTTTACTTTTTTTGTGGTAGCTGCGCCCTATGGTTTAGTTACAATCAAACAATTACAAACACACTGGTAATTTTTTTTTGTTTATTTGTAGCTACCGATTGTCAGCTCATAATTTATTCCATTCATAAAGTAACCTTTAGTCGTCCTAAGAAACACAATGTAGATTTTGATTATTGATATTTTCTGCTTGAAAGGAGCCAATAATTTTAGGGTTCACAGGACTTCAAAATTTTTATCAAGTTTTCATAAACGGAAAAGATTTTGTTTGAGATTAATGTACCTATTATGTACCTTCTAGGCAAGCATACTACATCTTCAGCCGCATCATCACTTCCCATCAGGTGAGATAGTGGTCAAATGCTTGCATATAGAGCACAAAAAAATTACATGAATTTCTTTTACGTAAATCAGTTACAGAAACATCTTAATCGAAATTAAGTTTTGTTATGAATTAAGCGAGTATGAATGTACCAAAATAGTCCGTAAATGCAATCTCGATCCAAATATTGCAGTTGATTTCGAAAGTTCGCCAATGATACATTTACCAACTCATTTAAAATGGTCAGAATAACAATCACTGCTCACAGACACTCCAAGTTAAATGCCAAGGTGAACATGAACAGTCACCGCTTTCCTGGGAACATTATACAATTTATTTTAAGTCCTTATAAATATACCTATAAACCAATTCAAAAAAGAAACTACAAGAGTGAGAATAATGTTGGATAACACATTATATCACAATATTTTTAAATAGTGATTAAAGAAAAGGAAGATGATTTGACTATTGTGTTTACAAAACAGAGAGGCGTGGTAGATGGTAAGGTCGTGCCTCGAAACGATTCTCGAAAGTTGAACGAAAGTGAAACGCTCGTGTTTGATGATCATCTTCACATATTCAAACTTCTACCGTCGTCAAACAAGATTAAACTTTAAGAAGTTATGGTAAGAACTAAAACTGTACGACTAATTTATAGGTATAAACGGCTTGATCCGTGCAGGAACCATATCGGTAACATCGTCATCGAAACAAACAATATGTCATGTAACATTTAAGTATGAAGTCGATAATGTCGTGACTAAATTTTAGGTATTGATAATTATACAACTTAAGTAAACCTAAGTGGTAAACGTTTGCCACATTTCAAGCGTTTAGTATTTAAAATTTCCAACGACAGAAACAGCAATTAACATGTCAATCTCTTAAATGTTGTAATATTCAAAATGGCCGTACCCATACCTATTTCACGCACTTAAAGCAATCAACATTTAAAACTGCATATAATTTCTATAACCAGCTTGTGTTCGTATTGAAATGATGTTGATAGACCAGAGCTTTGGAAAGGCTTCGATTTAAGACGTACAAGGTCAAAATAAAACACATACAAGTGGCAACTTGATAGGTATAACAGAGTTCGTGCAAATAGGTTCCGATTATGAATGTAGCAAACCAAGCAACAGCAGCCAAGGCACCTTGAGTCAAAATTGTAGATAACACAGCTAATAACATAAAAACTTTTTGCTGTCACCTATGTGACAAAAACAATGACAAATACTAAGGATGCATGAGAGTTTTGCCGCGAAAGTGAAAAATTGGCGTTGTTAGTTTTGTTTTTTTTTTTGTAAATCATGGGATTCCTTGATTTGAGTGTTTAAGTGTAATAATGGTGGATTATTAACAGTTGATAGTTTGTGAACATGCACGAGTGTAGGAAAATCATACAAAGTTGAAAAACGTGATTTCCGCTTTCGCTCCAAATCTACAACCGACGTTCTAGTAAAGTTTCTACCACTTCATTTTCTTTTACGAAATATGTAATACCTACATTTGAAACATTTCTACGCGGAAAATAGCGAGAAGGAAAAATGCAAACATATTTTTGCTACAGTCAAAATCAAATTAGGTATAGAAAAAAATTATGGTAAACCGTACAGTTTACGAAAGCGGGTAGACCGTTTCGTATGCTCGTAAATCTGAATCTTTATCCACCCGCACTACTCCAGTTAAGTACCTACTCCGTGATCATGGTGCTTGCAACAAAACCGAAATATCGGAAACTCAAAACAAACGAATTACATGAAAAATATCCTGTTATTGATAAAAACATTTATTGCATGCCATACGTTCAGAATTAAATGATAATAATAATAACTATAATTTAATAATTATAATTTTATAAATATGTTTTACCTGTCCTTTGCTGATGATGAAGAAGGTATCGCCTCTCGCACCTTGTCTGATGATGTAGTCACCATTCTGGTAATGCGTTTCTTCCAAAACATCCGAGATCTTGATTAGTGTATCTTCTGGTAGATTCTTGAATATCGGCACGCTGTTGACAAAGGAAACGTAATAATGTTACCCAATGTATAAAAAATAAAATAATTACAATATTTTAGACAATGTAAAGCTATGTATAATAATTTAACAGCAAAATAAATGTTCAACATTATACTTTATTCATTATATTTTTTAAATTACCACATGTGTTATATTGTATATTTAGTTTTTTTTATTTGATTTTCATCTCTATGGTATTTTTTCTATTTTTTTTTGGTTACTTATTTCTATAGTACCTGCGACGTACGCCATTTTGTTGTATTTTTTTATATAAAACACCTATTAAACTCCGAGGATTGCGAAAAATCCGTATATTAACATATAAGGATTTTTCAAACGATTTATTAGACGCTGTGATAACATACTTAGACATACGATGCCAAAATCATAACCCTTGTTTTTGCTTCGCCGTAGTCAGGTGAAAAAAGACAAGTAATAAAAATATATAAGCTAAAAAAAAACAATGTTTTCCTACTATTTTTTTTAATTCCAAAAGTGTGTGTGTGTGTGTGTAAGTATGTTTGTTCCCTATTCACGCTTTAACGGCTGAACGGATTTGGATTAAATTTGGAATGTGCATAGATTATACCTAGGATTAACACATGGGCTACTTTTTAACTTGATAATAGCGGGCGAAGCCGCGGGGCACGGCTAGTTCAAAATAAAAGCGAGCGGTGCGAACTTGGTTACGCTATATGGATAGAAAGTGTAGTCGCGATTATGGAATTTTAATACCCAACAATAAACAAGCAAAATATTTCCATAAAGTTACAATAGATTTTATTGTGGAACACAAACAAGTTTCCGTATTAGGTAATGTATATTATGTAAACTCGATTTTTATTTTAGTAAGTTATATAATATTTTTATTTCCGGCGGAACTTGTTACGATTATTGCCACTAGATAATGATATGGGTGTTGCTAAATACACGTTGCTTCTTTCCACACTCACGACCCATCTAAGTATGAGACTTTTATTAGCTAAGTACTGAGATTAGCCTCGATCTGAAGCAAACATATTTTTTTCTAGTGGTGAAAATGTTTTTTTTCACTTTATTGAACAAGTCAATTTCGTTCTAAAATTCAAAAAACCTAACAGAAAAATGTGAATCTACTTTTTGTATAATCCCCTATTTATTTCCTTAATTTTAGTCGATAGCTTTAGTTTTTTTTTTATTATTAAAGTATAACTATTTCGCGGCTAAAATCAGCAATTTTGATTTTTATTTTCATACATTAGATAGGTGTTATGACATTTGGATTTTTAAGACGAATATAACGACTGTTCTGCTATACTGTCGAAATCCATCCATCGGTTTGGAAGATACGAGGCAATAAAGAAATTAACATGCATACAAGATACGCGCTAAAACATAACCCATCCTTGGAAGTCGGGTAGAAAGAATCCGTAATCAGTGTATTCGTTCTCAGTAGAGCTTGTTTTTTTTTGTACTTACACCTCATTTTACATTTGCTAACATTTGGCGTTGCCCAAGGCTAAATGCAAAGATTTTTATTTCACTTTACAAGACCTTGAATCCATGATAGATTAGTTCATATGGTATCGTTGAGCGTTGCCACATCGCATGTAAGTAATCGAATTGCTTATTTCAAGCCGTTAAGTGTAACTAATTTCGTAACATTCATTTATGCCTATCTGACCGACAGCTACGTGCTTTTCTGTTAATTTATATTATCATTTAAAAAAAATCTGTTGCATTTTTTTACAATATTATATATAAAAAAATCTCGTGTCGCGGTGTTTGTTACCAAACTCGTCCGAAACAGTTCGACCGATTTTTATGAAATTTTGTGTGCATATAGGGTAGGTATGAGAATCGGTCAACATCTATTTTTATACCCCTAAATGTTAATGGTGGTCCAACCCAAATTTTAATTTTTGGACAATTTTTTTGTTGATTCGGCATTGAAAAATACATACAACCCTAAATTTTCACCCTTCTACGATCAACTCCTAATTTTTATTGAACTAAAAAAATATTTTCTAGTAATAATGTATATGGCAAAACAACGTTTGCCGGGTCAGCTAGTCCTACTAATATTATAAATCCGAGAGTTTGTGTGTAAGTGTGATAGTGTGTAAGTATGTTTGTTCCCTCTTCACGCTTTAACGGCTGAACGGATTTGGATGAAATTTGGAATGTACATAGCTTATACCTAGGATTAACACATAGGCTACTTTCTAACTTGATAATAGCGGGCGAAGCCGTGGGGCACGGCTAGTATTTATATAAATTTGACAAGATTTTCTATTTATCAAAGTTATACTTTTCGAATCGATGCAATGTTAACTCAGCGTTAGTGACGTCACGCGTTGCCGGCTTTCCTTCGCTTATTTTGTGACTGCGTGACGTAAAGGAGTGTAATGCGTTTACCTAGCTATGTATGTACGTTTGTCTAACTGTTGAAACTATGTAGCTGTTAAAATCTATTTATCTAAGTGTAATTGATACATTAATTAACATGTAATTGAATTAAAATCTTTACGGCACTTAATTCAAATGACAAAAATGGTAAAGTCACTGAATTAACATTGATTTGGAAAGGTTTCTCACAACTGATTCAACCAGGAAACAGCCAAGGTTGAATATAAAACTGTCAAATTATTTGCATTTAAGCATAATGTGAATTATGCGGAATACAATGAAAACTGACAGAGAGAGGTCATGTGTTGTCATGTTGTTAGTTGATCTCTGGTTTTAGTAAACATTTGTACAATGTAATCGTACTAATATTATAAATCAGAAAGTGTGTATAAGTATGTTTGTTCCCTCTTCACGCTTGAACGGCTTAACGGATTTTGATGAAATTTAGAATGTACATAGATTATACCTAGGATTAACACATTAACACAGGCTACTATTTAACTTGATAATAGCGGGCGAAGTCGCGGGGCACGGCTAGTATAAAATAATTTAGAGATTTAGATAGAATTCCTCGACACACATCTTTGAATTTAGGGTGGGACTGTAAGTGGGAAAGTTTATTTGTCTGTGTATGTATATATTGCTTTAGATATATTATTATGAAACATTTAAAATTTAAACGTAAGCAAAGCTTAAAATAACTGACTTCACCGCTTTATCTTCAGAACACTTGTTCAGTGTAAAGGAATTAAATACGCATTATTGACGTTAACTCAAAAACCACTGGTCAGATCTTAATCAAATTTAAATGGGACCACATGGAAAGCACCAGTTTTCAAATAAAATCAACAAAATCGGTTCACCTATAAAGGAGTTATGAGGTACACATAAAAAGTACAGTCAAATTGAGAATCTCCTCCTTTTTGTTAAGTCGGTTAAAAAGTAGCGTTATTTTAAGCAAAACATTTTTTATTACCTATATTGTTTATGTAGACATTCGATTACAATCTCACCCGATGGTTATTGACGATGCGATTTACGATCTCATCCATAAACACACCAAAGTAGTTATAGTGGTACTAATATTTATTATAAGGTATAACAATAACTGTGATCACGGTGAAATACAATCCGTAATGACGGCGGCGCTGCTACGTAGGTATTGTAATTATTCTCTTTAGCGCTTGCAACAGAATCATGATATAGAAATCTGCAATCAAACCATTAACATAGAAAATACCCCGATTGCAAAACAAACGTATACTAGTTTGATTAAACATAAACGCTTTCACACTCACAGCCCCACACTATGTTCGATGATTTGTGTTGTGGGTACCGGAAACATTCACATAACACACACAATCACAACCAGAACCAGAAACCAAATTTTCCTTGGGGAGAAAACTTGTGTTACTGCCGAGAATCGAATCCGATACCTCTGCTTAGAAGGCGAAAGCCACCCAACTAAGCCAACGGGCAGTTCAAAAATTTATCAACGGGCAGTTAAAAAATTGAGAAAATGTAACATATCATAAACGGTTTGACACTCACAGCCCCACACTAAGTTCGATGACTTGTGTCGTGGGTGCCGGAATGATTCACATTCAGAACCAGAAACACAAATTTTCCTTGGGGAGAAAACTTATAAAGAAAGCTTAGAAGGCGAATGCGCATCAAATTAAACTCACGGGCAGTTCAAATGTACTGTTTGGTTTCAAATTTTAGTAGGAACATACAACATAATAATGATAAAGAAAGCAGTCATCAAAACGTAAGTACCATATCGTTTGAACTGTACGTCACAGTGTCTGCCAATAAAAATAACTGCAATCAGTAAAATGCTTGCTACGAACAATATTTTGCAGATTAACAGTTACTATTTGTTTACATTTCATTGTTATTGTAGTTTCAACGATTGAATAAATGTAAATAGAGACAAATACTCAAAGACTTAACAATAATGAATGAATTATCACAGTAATTAAAAAAACAAATGCTGCCAACGGAAGTTGGGATACTGTAATGTCTAGTTTGTTTATTTTTCGGCGATGTAAGTTTAATTCTTCACTATCCAAAACGCGTATTTATGCGTCTTAGAAAAAAATCTTCGTAAGAAGAAACTGCTACATTTTTACCCGACTGCGCGACGCAAAGTTGGGTAGTGTGTTTATCGCCTATGTGTGTATCGATGCTTAACAGCCAAAAAGGGATAAACGCCATTTTTTGCGAAATTGACTTATATATATGGATGAATTCGCCTTTTTTTTCTGCGTCTTTAGATCTAAGTCCCATGACTCTACGACATACTTTTAGTCGCTTAGGCGGTTTGTAAATTAAGCTCTTTAACTTAATTTATTCGTCGTAAACGACATGTATTTTGTTGTTTTTTTGTATTTTGGTCGTTAGATAAAATATGCTATTTTGAAATTGACACTTACGTTATTAGGGCTTTTTTTAACATTTTCTTGCTTCGACGTTAATCGGTTTTGGCTGGAAATAATTTATGAATAAATATGTATTTATCACATTTTGCTTGATTGTTCTCCCATTTAAAACTCCGGTTAGGACTTTGTGCCATTTTGTTTAAAAAATATAATTGTCATTTATGTTATTTTGGCAGAATTGCCGAGACTTTGTTTGGCGCTTAGATCACAAATTACCCTAAATAGTTTTAAATAACAATAGTCGTTTATCCTTTTTTTATCTCCCGATATTCAAACGAATATGGCGATTAGAAAAACAGTTAAAACTAAAACGTATATTTAAGCCAATTCAATGTTATGGCATTTGTCGTTTATCTTGTGCAACAAAAACTAAAAACGTCGGTAATCTCTTTCATTCATTCGAATCAAACGGGGTCATGCTCGCGCAGCGAACATGGAGTGCTCAGGCGACTGCGGCAGAAACGCCACGAGTTCACGCGAGCCATTTTAGCGCGCAATGTTCGTTTGCCTCTGCTACATAAAAGGTAAGATCTATTGTACTTAATTTGAGTAGGTAACTATAATTTATGCAGAGTTTCTTGATTGTTAAAGGGAACGCTTACTTAGATTCTAAAGTTTTGATTGTCATAAACTCGTCATGATCCAATTCGTATCCTCGATTCTTAAAGGTTTTTAGTATTGGGTACTAAATCGCGCCTGCATATTTTATATGAACAATAATGGATTGGTAACGTACTTATGGTAAGGCATCTATAGGTATAACTTTACAAATATTTTATTTTAATGTTTCAGGACACCATTATGGCTCAAAAACGGCATTTATATTATGCAATGCTTTGCCGATGATATCGGCAAAGCATTGCATAATTTCAACATAAACTTCAGTACTCGAAGAAAACTTAATTTTGATCAATACAACTATTTTTGGAGATGCTATCGATTCAGACACGTACAAACCTACGACAGATTCATCTAATTCTGATGAGGAAATAAACATTTGAAACTAAAAAAACATACAAAAAACCATCTTGACATTGTTAGCTGTTGTAAGACTATAATATTCACTATGAAACATTTGAGGAATAACCTTATCTAGACAAAACTTCAGTAAATCATCGCGTTTTGCTTTAGATATAGGTAGTTGAGACTTATAACACGCTGTGGGATTCATTTTGGTTTTTGATTGAAAGTCGATAGAATAAAGTTTTGCATTCTCATTCATGGAGTTTTTGACAGCAATTTCTGAATCTTTGTTCTTTTTTAATGTTACAACACGCATTTTACTAATTTTCCAGTCAAGTTTCCCCTGAAATACTTTTCGCTGATTGCATCCCATCTGTTGAAGTCTTTAAAATGCAATAACTTCACTTCTTATGGTTCTGGTTCTTGCCTTGCCGCAGTAAACACTGTATACCATTGAGAAGGTGCGTGAATAATATTTTTTTTAAATTTCTTTCTATTACGGCATGAACCGAATCTACTGGCATGTAGGTGTGCCCAGTTAGCAAAAAGTTTATTTGGATCGCTTCAATATTATTGCATGTTTGCAAAGTTGTGTGTAACATTGCCATGATTATACGATTTCTATTTTGACCTGGGCAACAATCACTTTAGTTTTAAATGTTTATTATTCTTTTCAATGGAAAGTGATGATTTAATGTTCATTATTTGTCAGAAATGTATCAGAAAGATTACGAATTGTGATAAATAAAATTATTAATTGTTGATTTAGATTTTTATGTGTATACTAGTACATAGTGATAAGGATGTTCATCTAAAGACTGCATTTAAAGTACTTATCATAAATTTCGTGTAAGACTTAAATTGATCTCTAAACAAGTATAGTTAGATATTGTAAGTAAATAAGCTATATTTGAATATGTGATTGCTCTAAAGTTGTAACTGATGTGACTTTATGGATTTTTTTAAATAATATTTTATATTTATAAATTTATATTTTTCATAATGTGCGGGTTTAAAATATATGTGAACTTGAGGTGAGTTCAATTTGTTGAAAGAAGCACAAAGTTGATTTTTTCTTGCCACATTAAGTTTTTAGATACAATTGGCATCACGTAAACCTTACATTACTTCGGTGAAAAACCTTAGTTTCAGCTGAAACCTAATGACAGTACACATGTTAGTGTCTAAGTGGCCACGTTCAATTCAATCTTTCAATTTATACTCTTATGTATTACTGTTAAGAAGTTTGGATAAGTTTAATTATGGGCTGTGAATTTATGCCATTATGATTTTAAATAAAGACTGATTTAACTAAATCAATATTTTAATCCTAACGAGATAAGTTCCTTTAAAATGTTCAATTAGTATACGTTTAGAACGGTGAAACATTGCGTTGTTTCGTCGTTTTCCTAAATGCTGAATGTTTTTTTAAAAAAAATTTGACTTATTCCAATTTCTTTGTCCTTCAGTCATTACCTAATAAACGGTTATGTCATCTTTCACCTATTTGATACATACAAAAAACTCGGTTACGACATTTTTCTTTAATCTAAATAAAACTAAAAGCGTTGTTAAATGATTTAGGCTGGAAGTAAATAAATTAGTGATTTTCATTTAAGACGTTCTTCCTGTTAGTAAAAATAGGACCATTTGGGCGTAAGCGGCAGTAAACTGTGCTAGCAGGATGATTTATGTTCAGTTAATTATCCCATTTAGTAGAGAAATAATTAAAAGCTAAATACCTAAATTCTCGAGTTTCTGGAAGTTGTGGAAAAATTTATATTATTTTTTTTATTTTTTTTTTAACTTAAAACCACTCTTCTGTAAAGTTTCTAAAGTGACGGTTATCCTTTTTTGGCTGTTTGGCATCGGTATGAATGTTTGTTTGTTCCTTTATGGCGTCCTAGAAACCAAACGCGTGGGTCGATTTTGATAATAATTACGTCAATCGATTTCACTTTTAATCTTGCGATTGTCATTGGCATTCCGCCAATTATGAATCGATTTTGATAATTTTTTTGTTTGGCTTTAGAGGTGATCCCATATACATTTTATCGAAATCGATCAAGCCAAAAACTTAAATATAAGCGGTGAGTCTCTTTTTAAAGCTTTGCTTGCTTTTAAACTATTTTATATTAGGCTTTGGACTTGTAATAATAATTAACATTGAATCAATGACTCCAACACCCCACTGAACTATA
The DNA here is from genome assembly GCA_948107665.1 of Lomographa bimaculata. Lineage (NCBI taxonomy): Eukaryota > Metazoa > Arthropoda > Insecta > Lepidoptera > Geometridae > Lomographa > Lomographa bimaculata. The sequence goes on along the minus strand of OX403600.1, from coordinate 7,964,529 downwards.
TGTGCAACCTAATTATTATTTAAAACTTGCTTCGGAAATTAAACGAACATTGAATAAGTTTACAACATTAAACACTAACCCAAGGTTATTCAAGTCCTCGCCGCAATATTAAAACAATAATTAAGTAATTTTTAATGTAACTATGTAATAATGTAATAACAGGTTACAAATGGTGTTATACGTTGGTAATACACAAGTAATTATTTTAAGTATGTCGAGGCACTAACGGCTACAGCTTGATCTGAAGATATAGAGGAAAACGTTAGATGTTAGGTGAACAAATAGGTATCTTTTGAGGTTAGTTGACCATAATACTGCAATGTATATAGTAATAAACCTCTAACTGGCACTAACATTTCCACTTACTATGAACTAAATAAATTAACAGATGATTTCTCAAGTTTCACGCCACATAAATAAATATAACTGTTTGTACAAAATCTGCAAATCGAATTCAAAATCAATGACATGTATAAATGTCTTTTTTATGTCAAATTAGGACAAATTGGAATATTAACAAGTGACCCAAATCTAGAAGGCTGTGGGTATATTTTTAAATGAGATAATAAAAGTTTGCAATAACAAGGCAGATGCAGAAAAATAAGAACAAAGAAATTAAATAATGATGCAAAACAAGTGATTACATCAAATAATATTTAGGGACATGATATACAGCGCCCTGTTCTGCCATCATAAGGAAAAACGACGTAACTGATATTTTTGTCAAAATTGAGTTAAGTATATACATCAGGAATGTCTTTGCTATTTAGTATATGTTATGACTTGTAGCAGATACGTCTGTTTTAAAAGTAAGAGTTAGTAGGTTGCGTTTGAATATATAAAAATAGTAGTAGATGCGTCTATTTTTCCTGATTCCGATAATGTATATAGCTCAATTTTGTCACAAATGCAGTACCGTCTTTTTTTATTATGACGGCAGTATACAAAACGGCTGCGCGGGCGCGCGCCGCCGCGCGCTCGGCCGCGCTCCTCCTGCGCATATATATAGCTATAACAAGGTCCCTTACACGGCATACATTTTACCTTCACAGCGCCCGGGGCGCGCGCCTCGGGCGCTTTGTATATATAAATAATTTACTGAGATTTTTATTTATTTTAAGTGCCATAGAGATTCCTAAACGTATTTAATACAAAGCGAATTAATGTAGTGATAAGCATAATATAGGTAACAATGTATTTATTAAAAATATACATGCATTATTAAAGTAAGGTAATTTAAGTAAACTACACTATTTGTGTGGCTGATGATTATGTCTATTGTATAAGTCTGTTGTGATATTTTTAAGCAAATGATATAGATAAGTATACTCACTGGCCAGTGAAAGGATCACCATCGCAAAATGTCATGATACTTACAAACGTGACGGTTGGTTTAGTAGGTATTTCGCAAATTGTGCACGAGTGCTTGAGCAACCACTGTGACACTGTACCGTGCAACGATTTCGTCAACATAGGCTTTGTTTTAAAAATAGAAGAAATTAGAGCGATAAATAAATCGATCGCACTTGAACCGAATACAAATATTATTCCTAGCAAGAACATTGATTCCCACCATAGACTTGAAACTTAACGTGGGACATAAACCTCTCAACGAATCATACTTCGAACGGATTCGTTTGGACAGTTAAAGTCACGTGCCGTCAGTAAAGACTTGTATATTTAGATGGATTCTAACAAAGCTATGCAGTTCTGCTTATCACTAGTATAGCAAGAACACCAATATTTGACTGAGTTCAATACTCGTACATCAATAAAAACACGGATTCCCATTTATCTTGACCTAAAATCGACGGGTCGTCGACCTATTCCGATTGTAAATAGACCAGATAAAAAAAGTGGGTAGTCTTATTTAACTAAGTCGATTATATTACCGTGTGATAATAAACCTGAACCTCTACATAAAGACATCAATCTTGATGATACATCTAAGAAGATGGATCACCGTATTCGAAGTATGAAGGTAACAGATGCTAGTGATCTCAAACGATACTTTTGATATGAAATGACTCGTCTTAGATTACACTTACACAAGCGATAAAACAAAGTACAATATTATCGAGTTACGTTCTTAGTAACGTGAAACTTTGTCTTCAACGAACTTATGATGCTTATTGTTATGCTTAGATAGCAGATTTTAGTAACGCCAGAGAGCATTTTGGACTTGTTAATAAAAATGGTTCAATGCAGATTACAAACAACGGATGATTGAATCAACTTGATTCACTTAGAATGAGAAACCATCTATGAAATTAAAAAATGTATATAATGTTTAACGTGAGTAATAGTAGAGTAATGGTAGTAATAAAACTAAGAAACGACTTTTAAAATATAGAATGTTAAGTCACAGATTAGTTAAGTATGGTATAAGTTTTTAAGCGAATATATTAATATTTAATGATTACGAGAACTATCAGTTCTCGTGATCTGACACTGGCGTTTGTAACGGTCCCGAAATATTGAGCTCTCAATCAAAAACCAAATGTACATGGGAAATATTCCGTAACAAACAAATACGCGAGTGTAGGTAAATCAAAGGTTTTTTTATCTCTTACAAGCTAGTTTCTCACCAATGTCACACCTGTTGGTAAGTTATGGTTTGTTCAAGATATTAATTAAATATATGTGTGTGAAGAAAAGATTAAAATGATTCAGCTAATTGTTTTATTTGCTTTACATCTGCGTTTAGTAAAGATTCAAATATTTTGTTCTCTTCAGCAGTTGTGTGGTCTTCGTTAATTTTAAAGTCGGTTTTGTCATTATAGCCCGTAATTTTTATAGTAATAAAATCGTCTGCACCACGTCTGAGACCGATGAAAGCAAAAGAATGGGCTATTGCATGCTCCATGCATTTGCATAAGTGTCACCGAAGTCACTGCACTTTCAAGACTTCGGTGAACAAATGAATATACCAAGATTGAAACACAAATAAACGAGCTTTGATTTAAAAACTACTTCCAGTAGGTTCAGGTTGTGAAAACAGACTACAAAATGAAGAATAGGAAACACTTTTAGTACCTTTTACAAAGAGTAATTATGGAGATATAGATTATGGAGATATAAGAGCTATTATTGTAAATCATTGAAACTTACAACAAATTTAAAGAATGCTTTGTGTGATTACGACACTTTTATAAATATTTATGTTCCGCATTGCAAGGGACATAATATAGTAAACGCAAATTCAATCCCTTCTTAATGAAAAAATGCATTTGCTTACTACGCATGCATTCTTTGTAGATTTGATAAGGTTCACAATGTGCGCAGTAGACTGTATAAATTGTATTGTAAATAAAACAACCGCATACGTCAAGTTTGCAAATATATCTATAGAAAAGGTAAATTCTTCTAGCATTTACATAAATCGTGAAAATTTACATACTTTCACAAGGTTATACGCGTATGATATAACTGATTCTAAGTTTCAACAATGTATTCAACTAAGTCGATGCTTCGAGCAGTTTTATAGAATACATATATTTGCGCAAGCAAACATGTGTTTACAATGTTCACATAGATTAATCACCCAGGTACATTTTAATTTATGAAGGTGTTGTCAAAACAATATGTTCACACAAGTCACTGCACTAAGGTTATTGCCCTCGTCATTGTAAACATCGTGCCTTACTCAGGAATTTAAAAATAGTCCGTCCTAAAATCATTTAAAAGAAACTCCTAAAAATTTGAAACCGTGCCAAAGAAGTGAATCAAGATCACTTGAATAAATAGTAAAAATGATTTGTTTCAAGCTCTCTTTTATTACAGATATTGGTGTCACTGGAAAACTCGAATCATTGCAATTTTATAGCAATTTGTAGCGAGAACGCAACTGTAACTGGGTTTAAAATTAAGGTGACTTGGAGCTTGAAGAGTCTAGCACTTTTGTCTCAGTCTACATACTCGGTCAGCACGCATTTTTGCAACGGAATTCGCGCAAACGATTAAAAAACATTATTTTATTTCACGCTTAAGAAGATCAGTGTTAATTAAAGTACTAACATGAAGACATCATTTTTTATGGTACTTGAATGACGAAACGAAAGTCGCTCGCCTGATGGTTAGCGTCACCGTTGCCCATTATAGTTCCGTGCCACCCAGAGTTTTGAACTTAGGTCAAATTCTGCTCGGCAAAGCATGTGATATGTTAGATGTTAAATTTCTTAGGTATTCTTAAAAACTGTTATTATTGACTAATTCTCCAATTACTACACAGAATTAATGTTAATATCTATGATAAAACCAGTACGAACATGGTTTTAATCTACTTGAACTTTGTGCTATGTTCCTCAAGATAAAATAGAGGTCATTTACTGTTGTGTGGTCACTTTAGTTCTTCTGTGTCTATCCGTATGTCACGTGCATTCAAATTCTGCATTATTTTGTAGCTACTGAATATTTTTTACAATATCAGTATCATTAAGGTCTGGGTCATCCTTAAACTCAATGGTTAATAAATTGAAAGTCTGCGTTTTCCGGTCTTGAATATATCCGGTGATAAAGGTTGTGAATGAACACTTACTACAAAGTCTAATTAGTAAGATAAGTAAAATAAACGAAAACGCATTATTGATATAATAAGTAATGGACGGTAATACAACGAACGAGATTCGACGACAGCAAAAACTCTACAACAATCAAACCTTCAAACGAGCTGTGATTTTATTTTTTATCATTGACGTTTTTGTCAATTGTGATATTTTTTTAACCGGCTTCATCACCTTAAGTCATGACAAAAAGAGGCAATATGTAATTTTCCAGGGGCCACAATAGAGAATAATCTTCCTTTTATGATTCCATCATAGAAAAGATCTGTGCAAAAACGTATTTTATAATTTTAATATATAATTTGAATAGTAGTTTAGAGTTAGGTCATACCAAATAAGAATTATATTTGGTCTGAGTGGAGAGAGAGGACGGTTCTTCGAATTAGTTGGGTGTAGGTTTCCTGTTATTTTGTTTTAATTTGAAGTTAAAAAAAATTGTGCACTGATTATACTCTACTAAATGCTTATATTAAATACATATATGAACAGCCCATTCGCTAATTTGGATGGGTGTCCGCTTTCTAAGCAGGGGTATCGGGTTCGATTCCCGGCGGAAACACAAGTTTTCTCCCCAAGGAAAATTAGTGTTTCTGGTTCTGGCTGTGATTTTGTGTGTGATGTTAATGTATCCGGCACCCACACAAATCATCGAACTTAGTCCCCACACTAAATTCGATGATCTGTGAGTGTGGAAGCGTTTATGTTTATGTTTTATACTCTTTCACACACAAACTTTCGAATTTGCAATATTCCTAGTATGTGACACAACCAAGTGTTAAAGATTGTATTCTAATCCTTATTAACTTACCTCTTCAAGAAGTCTGTGTATTCAGCCTGCCGGATCAGTCCCGTCCTCATCATGATGGTTTGGAAGCATTGTCGCTCTATCGCCCATAATCTGCAGTCCGTCGCCGCTTTGATGGTAGCTGTTCTCTTGCAGTTGTATAGGATAGCCAGCTCGCCGAAGACTTTGCCTGGTGCCATTGTGCTGAGGTATTTGTTCTCCCGGGAGACTTCCACTCGGCCCTCTGTTAAAAAAAAGGAAGAATTTAGCTTTTTGGTGAATTGAAAACTCTTTTAAAAGATCATGATAGGTGATGGTTAACTGCACTGAAATTAGTGTGAGAAACTCTTTTTCTGACTTGAATAGTCTTCTCTCCTGTATCGGGTCGGTATTTCTTGATAGACTCATTGTCCGACATTTAATTTCACGTACGAATATTTTACAAATGCGACAGTTTTACAGGAATCTCACCAAGATATAATGATCTAGCATCATCATCTATTAGAAACTGTTATCATTTCTAATCAATATGATTTTCATGTATGTGCTTAAGTGTGTTTTTTACGTGTATATGGTCAGTAAAGAAGCTAGCAAGTTAGTCGCTTGATGGTCATAATCACTAACATAACTGCAGTATCATTTAAAACTATAAACAACATTGTGAGTATACCATTTATGTGAAGGTAATGTGACAATGTCCAATATGGGACCGCATTGCATGTGTCCTCCTAAGACTAAAGAACCACATCTACAACCACTATCTCATAAACACTTATTAGTTCTACTTAGTAGTTTCTCTAGAAGGCAAAAACATTCAATCTAATATTAATGCATAGAATAAAGACTCGGTAGTCGACATATTCCATACCGAAGACTTAGATGCTTTTTGGTATAGCAACGTGATAAAGACCCACAAAAACTTGATTATAGGTCATGAATTTGGCATCCATAAAAACAAGTTGATGTGTGCCTTTATAGATGTTTGGTTGCAATTAAGTAAATCCAGTTTAACTGGTTAACAATCGAAGACCATACGTACTAGGTTTTCAGGTACCTTAAATTATTGTTTTGTATCAGTATTAATAACTATATCTTCAATGATTTACAATCAAAACCTAAATTTAAGTGAGTTTTAGTTCTCAGGCGAGGCCTCAGTGAAACGGTGTCGGTTCACAATAAACCATACAGGTCCATTCAGGACCGAATAGCTCCAAAAAGACCCACATGTAGACCCAGGATGGGCACATAGGTCGTCCTGATTAAAAGCAAATGACTTCAAAGGATCAAAGATGGCAAGTGGAAGAGGCCCTGATCATTATAAAACTTAGTTCCGGGTACGATCTCTCTGAGAAACAAGTATAGTTCTTCTATAACTCGCTGAGCGAATTTAAATCGGGTTCAAGTACCATAAATATCCTCGTGTCAGTTTTAAGTCCTTAAAACAGGAAGAACTTGTGATTTGTAGAAATTTTAGTAAAAATAAGATTCAATTTTCTAAACGCTATTCAATTCATATAACTTCCGTTTAGAAGTTAGAACTAGCCAGCTATTATATATAGTTATACAAAAACTCGTTATTTGCACTAAACTAGACCTTGAATTTTTAATATGTACATTGATGGTCCTTCACATAAACGATGACTCACAAAGTGAACGTTAGTGGGATATAAATTTAGTCCAATAAATTATTGTCCATAACTATGGTTGTTGTAATATAGACCTTACGAACTAGGACTTTTATGGTTTGATATTGCTGTTATAAAATACCAACTTGACCTCGAGTTGAAGTGTGCGAAAAAACAGATAGCCGTGTGAATATGCACCTAATAGGCCTAATGACTAGCTATTATTTGTACTATTATTTATTCTGTGGTATTATTGTTTATCTATCTACCTAATTGTAAGGATTCATAAAACTTTTAGTTTAAAAGGTAGTTATTAATATTATCCTTTTAATCGGTTTACTAAAAAAAAATCAGTTATTTCGTTATAACTCTGTCGTGTCTTTTTCCTTTCTAAATTTATCACTATAACTCTGTCATATTCCAAAATAACTTAATTACTCTATTGATTAATTTTAAAGCCTAAAATAAACGTTTTAATGAATTGTGTCGTGGGTGTCACGAACATTCACATCATACACACAATCCCACCCAAAACGATTTTTTTTCCACTTGTCGTAATTGGGCCACATATAGAATATATTAACAATAACCAAAGTTATTATTATGACGCTATAAAGATATCTAACTACCTAGTCCTCAAATCAATATTTGCATGTCACTTATTATGACCAAGTGTGTGAACTATATTGATACACTTAACCCTACATCTGTTTCTACCTACACTTGAAGCAAATAAATGCATGTCATTTCATTTTATTTCATTTAAATATTCCTAAACCAGAAAAAACATACTTTGGGGTAGCAAACTTGTATTTCTACTGAGAAAGGAACCCGATACCTACTGACAATAGCTGTGGGGCGGCAGTGGCATAACCCTGCTTAACAATAATTAAACGCAAGCAAAGCTTAAAAAAAACCGACTTCACCGCTTTATCTTCGAAACTTTGATCAGAATAGATGTACTTAACATGCATTATTGACGATATTCCAAGAAAGAAGATCTTGATCAAATTTAAATGGAAACAATTGGAAAGCAACATATTTAAAAAAAAATCGGTTCACATGGAAAGATATTATGAGGTAACACAAAAATAAAGTAGACTTGAGTAACTCCTCATTTTTTGTGAAGTCGGTAGAAAACAAGTGTATTGAAGACTAACTATTTATTTTTTATTATAACCATTTATGAACGGGGTAAATTTCTTATAAAAATAACATTCTTATTTTTAATACAATAATTATTTTCTCACAATATGTGTTTTTTGTTTATATCTTTTAATCAACGTTTATAACAAGTAGTAATCGTTTAGTCGTAGAATGTCCATTTCGCAAAATGTCCAGTGGTCACGGTATGTCCAATTCGTGGAATGTACATTTCCTGGAATGTCTAATACGTAGAATGTCCAATCCGCGGCAAATAACCTATTGCTTTTATAAGCTTATCATAATTCTACACTTGTCAAAATGACAGTTACGTCCCTTTGATATTACCATATGAAAGGTTTATACGCCCGGATATATGATCATTTGTGTCATTGTCCTTTAACACCTATTGTGCTATAAAAGTGGTTCCGTTATTAACATACTGTATATTGTTAAATGTACGTGCTTGAATTAAGTTTTATTGGCCAAGGTCTTTTGGCTACTAGACGTTGACTGAGACCAGTGATCTGACACATTGGCTAAATCGAAAAGAGACCCTTCTAGGCAAGTATGATACATCTTCGGCCGCATCATCGCTTTCCATCAGGTGAGTTTGTGGTCAAATGGTAGCCTACCGATCATAAAAAAAAACATAAATACATTTTTGTGTTAATCTGTACAGTAAAGTTCATTATTTGTTAATTGTTACCAAAATCTTTAAATCATACTATCATAGGACGTTTAGACAGACTGCTAAGCGACACCACTATAGCGCCATTCCATATGTAACGCGGACAAAGCGTTTTGCTTCCACATTTATCATGCGAACCTCAAATGGAACTCCTTGCCTGAGTCTGTGTCTCCAGATAAGTACATTATGAGAGTATAAGTCGCGTGAGATTAGGCATCTTTCATGTTAGTACACGTGATCTATCATCTACCATCAGGTGAAATAGTGGTCAAAAGTAAGCATAAATTGAAAAAACTTAAACATCAACATCTTAATCGTCAGTTTTCATCTATTTTCTCCTTAACAGATAAATCTTTCAGACAAATAATATTAGTTCCCGCCAGTTGAATCCATTGAAACGTCAAACGTTGTATCTACCATGGAATCGAACACGCAACTCATCAGGTCTTGATTATGTTCTGCGGTGTGTGTGAGAAACAAAGGCATTGAACAAATAAAGAAATTAAAGGTTGATGCAACGATACGGGCATTTAGCAACTTTCTACCAATCAATAAATTGAACAATAATTGATCAGATACCAGAAAAGTATTAATATTTAAAACCGACGATGTAACATCTTTTTTATTTTACGTTAGACCGCGACAGCGGGACGGATAGACGGATTAAAGTCGCAAGAGATGATGATGTGAACAAAGAGGTTAAGCTTGGCAACTAGACTGGAAACTAACCCTCAATGATTGCTGCTTAAACATAGTTTGATGTTGGGGGCCGGCCTAGCCTGGTGAACATTATAATTTGTGTTCGTAATTGTCAGGACACGGTTTGTATTAAAGAAAATTGTTAGATATTACTAAATTACCGGGCGAAGCCGCGGAACACAACTAGAAAAATAAAATAAATAAATTACAGTTAAAGACAATGAAAATCAGAAACAAAAAAGTACGAAAATAAAATTACCAGGTTGCCAAAAAGTTGACGTAAGCCAATTTTCAAATAATTTGGATAAATTATACTTTTACGTTGTTCGCTTCTCACGGATGTTAGGCAACCACGTCTATGTAGAAATCCAAACCTGTATCTTTAACTATATGGAAAATGGTATTAGCTAGTCGTACTATAACATGATCCTATATATTTGTAGTTGAAATTCACGCAAATTACTTTAACGAAAGTATATCAAGGAGACCTGGGTCTCTCGGCTATTGCGAGGTTAGATGTTCAGTATCGTGATCTGTGTTTATGTGTTTATTATTATTATTATACTCCTATATTATATTTCATTCAAATTGAATATAATTTATTTTACTCTATTTTTAACCGACTGCCGAGGAAGGGTTATATTTTTCGCGTGTATATTGTATGTATGTATTTTTTTTGATTGCCTCGTTTCTTCCAAACGGCTGGATGGGTTTCGACTGTTAACGTATCGTTATATTTGCCTTCAAAATCTGAGAGTACTAAGGTGTGAAAAAAAATTGGCGGATTTTTGGCGCGAAATAGTAACACGTTAATAGAAAAATATTTAAACCTATCGAGTAGGGGTATCAAAATGAAGGAAATTAAAAGAAGATTACAATAAAATTATATTAAAAGTAGGTTCACATTCGCAGTCGGGTTTTTTTATATTTAGTACGTTGACTTGTTCTATCTTTTGGTTTTATAGTTGCCTCCATTGCAATCGTAACGTTTTTCTCTCATGTCTTTTATCCGAGTAGAATTTAGAAACTCACGTAAAGGTAGGTAAATTAATACCTTGTATAATATTATATTATACATTATGTTTATTTCCCTGTATAAATGGAAAATTTAGACATTACGTTAAGTTAAAATCAAAGAATGTAATTAAATTCCATGATTACTCAACAAACAATGGTCCCATTTTGAAAGATATTTTTTTAATTAATTTATATCTTAGTTTTTTTTATATCTGTTGGACTAGCGTTTAACCACTATGTCGACTGTTGATAAGTAATGGCCGAGGGTATAATAGTAGGCCTAGAATAGGATTAGGCTGAGGAAATGAGTGTCAGAATTAGCCCTCGAGCATCATTTGGTGCTTGGCGACAAGTTCTTCTACTTATAGGTGGTAAACTACAAATACTATACGGTACAGTGATAGCTAGCCGTCATAGAAAATGTCCCTCAACGTGGCTTTCATCAAGAGATGTATAACTTCACTGCAAGCTCAAGCCTATGATAAGATTCGAAACTGCGACCGCCCGCCAGACTGTCTTCGTGATCACTTACTGTTTGCCACTAATCATTTCATCTCGGAACGAAAGGTACATTTAAAGATGATTCGAAGTAAACCTATTGATTATTTTAATCTTTCCCGAACTGCAATCATGTTTTTATGAGATTTAGAATTTTAAACATCTGATAAACGAATGACCAGAAAAAGTACTGACTGTATCCAGGAAACTCAGTTGTTTTGCTCGATTACAATACATACTAAAATACATTTAGCACAAACAATACTGATCATCAATGCGTTTGATTTCAAATTCGTATTCAAACACGTTATAAACTCGAACTAGGCCAAAACGAACCTTTTAATTGATATGCCGGACTCGTGCGTTTAGCAACCTCTAAGTGGTTCGCACGCACTAGCCGCGCCATTTGGTTCTTCTGTCCTAAATGAATAGTGGCGCAACTGCTATGCACCAATAAGTGTACGCAAAAACAAGTTAACATTTATAAATAAGGTTTACTTATAATATTATGAATAATGTGTTATATATATATATTTACGCAGAGGTAAATATCTGCCTGATGATAACGATGACACTTAGGAAAGGCCGATGAGATAAAATTATAAATAAGCACAAAAGTGATTTTATAATAAAATATTCCTGGAGATGAATCTAAAAATGGCGTTGACTAAATATTTAGAGTAGAACATTTAGAGTTTCTAATAGTTAAGACGGACAGATTATGTATTTTACTGATTGAATCACATGCTTCTAGAAGCTCTATACAACCTTGTATAATATTATATGAGTGTCTACCTACATCAATCAACTTCTCTGCATACACAATATTAGCACGGAGATAACAATATCAGAGATAAGAAAATTTTCATAGACCGTAAATCATAAATGAGATATTAAACTAATTTATTTTTATGGTTACTCTTACCTGAGTTGCCATTTTTGAGACTTTCTGGCTTGCTGCTGGGATCTTCTAAACGCGTCACATCCAATACTATTCCAGCATCAAGAGACGCTTCTGTTGCTGTAGAGTCTCGTTGACAGAGATTACCAGTCCTTCTTTTTCTCATACCATACGTATGAACGGGCACTATTAACTTAGGTCTTGGTATTGAAAAATCAGAGTCTGAACCACTTGAAGAACTTTTAGCACTTCGCGAAAATACACCGTTACCATTCGTAACACGCTCTTCACTTATCCGTTCTGTGCCGAAAGACGTAATGTCATAGTACCTATCATACCTATCGTCACTCTTCACTCTCACTGTATTGTATAACTTTCCATACTTATCACGTTTGATTTGTTTCGTAACACCGTTTGAAGTCCGATGGTCACTTTCTTTGTTCAGATCATTGGAGTGTAACCCATTGGTGATCGGCAGAGCTGGTTTGTTTTGACTTGCGTTGAACATTTCGTACTGCATTAAAGTCAGCTGTTCACTCGGCGATAGATTCCTTTTTGGTTGAGTGACGGTGACACCATTATATGGCGCAGTATCAGGCTGTGCGTCGAGGTATGCACGAAGTGGTGCCCGGCCTTCGCTTTTGACTCTCAAAGATTTGGAACGAAAACTAGGTTTGGTGTCTTCAATGCGTCCGTTTCGCTCGTTCGCAGGTTGCGTTGTGTGCTTCGGAAGTTGTTCGCATGTAGATAACGACTGGTTAATAGCCTGCATGTATAAACCTGAGTTTTCCGCTTCGCAATCCAGCTCGAGGTTCTTTTTTCCGTTTCTGGATTTTATTGGAGTCAGATCTAAAGTAGCCATAGAATTAATCAGTTGGTACATGGTGTTTCCATTCGAGCTTTGTTGATCGTTGTAGGTTTTGTCTTTCTTTACATCTTTTTGCATTTGTTTGATCTTATCGCTGTCCGTGTCGTTGTTTTGTTGGCTTACTCTTGAATAGTACTCGTAATATGACTCGGATGATGGGTCAGGAGGAACTGGGCCGGGATCGGGCAATGGATAATAATTTTTTTTAGTGTCAGCTTTTCTTTGTCGGTGCGCATATTTCAAAGAATCTTTACGCTGTGGCGGAACGGGTGGCTGTTTGCTATTTGCTCCAAAAGCCTCAATGTCCCATTCTGTAAAATTTCTTCGCTTTACTCTTCGCAAAGTTGACGGTCTGTACCCGTTGGGCATATCTTTGAAACTAAAACTATGTTTCAATTTGTTCTGTATGATAAGATTGTTGTTAGCTCGTGCCTTTTCTTCTATATCCTGTTGATATTTAGCTAATTGGGATATGTTTTCATTAGGAACATCATTAGGATAAGCGTATCCATTATCTTCGTGTGAATACGTTTTACTTTCATATTCTTTGTCATTGGTGCGGCCGACGTCTCTGCATGATTTGCTTCTTGAAATGGAATTAAATTTTATCTTTTCTGATTGGTCATCTTCATATGAACCTAGATTATTTGCTCCGACCCAGTTGGCTGCATAGACTAGGTCCATGGTCCGATCATTAATGGAGAGCCACGGATCCTCCATGACCGCTTTACCTGGATAATGCTTTATTTTCATTTTGACTTAAAAAATCTTGTTTTTTCATTTATCAAAGCGTTCTTCAATTTCAGTTGACCTATTGTTGATAGTGGTAATCCCATTTTTGCGTATGATTATGTCAGTGTCACTGGATGTTTAAGTTCTATTTGTTTTTATTACGTTTAGTTTTAATGACAGTTCACAATTTTTTCATCTAAAAACCACGGTTTCATTAATGCTACGTCAAAAATTTGAACTTTAATACAAATTACAAAAATATATCATTCCTAATATTCATTAATTTGGAAATAACTTGTAGGATAATTTCATCAATCATATAACCAGTTTATCGGTACTAAATTCAAAATGATTGCTACAATTTGATAGATGTTTAACAATGGAAACGTTTTCCTAGAGTTATTTCTGTACCTTTGTATACTCAAGTAAATTGTGCAAGAGTGAGACAAGAGCTAACCATGTCTGCAATAATCAACTTCAGTTTTACTACAACCCAATTCTTATTGCGTTCTTGAAATGAATTTTAAAAACTGCTCATATTATGAATGTTAGTTTGTAATTATGATTATTAAGCATGCCTTCCAAATTTAAAAATAAAATCACCAGAACCGGGAGAGTAACGAAATAGCTAACAATCAGCATTTTTGAACGCTTTCATCAATTATAATTAAATTTGTATATAAGTACACGTGATAAAAAAAATAAAGTGACAAATAAACGATTTTATTTTATGCGCTTTCACAAGAATTAAAATAAACGAACTATAAACTAACTAATCTTGTAATCGTTTGGTTCAAGTTTTAAATTTCTTGATCCTGGTGGGAGATAAACTCAATCCTTATATGCATTACTTATCCTTATTTTGTAGAGCAGTAAACTACTTAAAACATTATATATAATTTGACGACTCAGTTGGCGCAGTGGACAGGTCTGCACCGTGGGTCCTGGGTTCGATTCCCACCTACGATACAAGTCTGTGAACTTAGTGTGGGGCTGTTAGTACGAATGCGTTTGTTTGTTTATTTATTGAAATATAAAACTTATATTAAAATTACTGTTCTTATTGTAAAATTACTTAGGATTGTTTTATTTCTTTACCTCATTATTTTGAGTAATAAACAATAATGGGATATTGTTTGAGCCTAAAGCCTCTATTGCAACAGCGGATGCGTCACGGGAGGTGACCACATTGCACAACCCTTAGCAGCTATCATTAAGGAAGTCTCATGTCCATCGAATGCAAATTACGTTGTGTAAGAAATTAGATAATACAGAAAACTCATAATAAATACGCTTTCACTGACATTCAAATTAAAGCCGTAAGAGCGTCTCAGAATGGATTTACTGTTGCTTTTATTATATCACTCCAATTTAGAAGCTCTATGGAATATGCCTTTATTATATTTTTTTACTACTAAGATATTTATTTTAAAATAAAGGTACGCAAGCAGAAGAGACTATATAACTTGAAAATCAATGTTACTTAGTTTACTTTAGGTTACTTAGTAAAGTTAATATTAATAACAAGCGAATTAGTTACTACCACTTTACTTGACTGAAGAGACTGTGACTGGACCTTGACTCTTTTACTTAACTTTGACTGTGACTTGTGACTAGGACTTTTAATATGGAATACACTTGAAATATACTATAACTTGACACTGGCTAAATGCACAAGATGGAGAAGCCAAAAAAAAAAACAAGCGAATTCTCTAAATAATAATACAAATACTTATCAAATGAAAATCCAAGAACCGAGACCATCACGATTACAAAGAATGTCTTAACAAACGTGCAAAGTGGGATCTAATTAGACACAGTCATTAAATGCATGATCGAGTTAGTAGGAAACGTTTTCTAAGACATCAACCGATGGACGGGTGAAACCAGTGCACCGGTCCACATATCCAGCCAGCTGGTCAACGATGGTATGAGAAACATAGCCAGGAACTTAGAAAACTGCACATAATTAATCATAATGTTTATCATGTGCTGTCTCCTCGTTAGTTGGTCAAAGACAAGTTTTTTACTCGTTATTTTATGTCGAACACCTTAATTTCATTTCATGTAGATACAAGGATGTGTTAAGTATCAAATGTTTCTTAGTCTGAACATAGATTTAAATTTCTTGTTAAATTTACTTGGCAAACTGCACTGCAGATTATTTGAGGAAAACATAAGTTTTCGATAGAATTAAAAACCTGTTCGAAGCCACCTGGCTCAAATGTGAGCCAATGTTTCAACTTAAATCAATAATAATCACGAATAGATTACATATATTCCCAGAATAATCAGACATCGTTACGGAAAAGTTCACGGATTCTTGCTATTATACCTACACGTACAAATTGATGATCTTAAATAAATAATTGGACCATAATTCAATCACTTATTAAAAGATGAAGGCTGACATTCAAATGTATATTTATTATTAATGTTGTATTTATGTTATTCGTTAGCTTTGTAAACAGTATTTGAAGCCTCAATGAAAGTAATTATATACATCAATAACTATGATGAATAAAATTATCAAAATTATTAAAAAAGATACAAGACGTATGCCACTGTTATTTATCTAGCCTATATGATTTAATTACAACCAATTAGATGTTACCAAACTATATTTAAATGTAGAACGATCCGTGATCCATTTAGATATCTACATTTATCAATAGACCACGACCTGTTTTCAATTGAATTTATTAACAAATATATTCTACGATGTTATGGGTATCATAGATATCCAGTAGCCACTTTCTCAAACGAGTATGCAATGCCGGAGGGACAAGTCTTAATGTGATTTTGCTGATACCAACAGCTTTAGCAATTATAGCTATTTAATTAGAAATTACATTTAATTGAAAACAGTAAAAGACTTCTAGGTCAGCAGCTAACCATATCACACTAATATTATAAATCCAAAAGTTTTGTGTGTGTGTAAAGTGTGTTTGTTTTATCTTAACTGTAACGGATGAACGGATTTGGATGAAATTTGGAATATACATAGTTTATACATCAACGCAAGTGCTTATCTCGTACCTAATCCAGACACTGTTTAAACCGTCTGAAATAGACGTATAAGGCCTATGATACTATTATACACACATAGCGCTACTTTTTGACTTGATAAACGCGGGCGAAGCCGCGGGGCACAGTTAGTTGTATATAAATGTGTAACAAAAGCAAAAACATTACTTATAACACGTCAGACGGAATTGTTAGATGTTAAAACTTAGTATAACTTATACTAAGTTTTTATACACATGTATTAAACTCGTCGTATTTGACAAATATTAGGCTTTTCTATTATTTTGTTCATCGAATGTATAGTCTACTGATGAATGATTTCAACATAACTGCATATTATGGTATTGTCAAATGGAATAAAAAATATATAAGAATTATTAGATGATTTCAACAAAAAAAACGAAATAGACATTTTGAGTTTAAAATATATTATATCTAGGAAGCACTATTAATAGCACATCAATTTTAGATTTTTATTTTCGTCATAGCCATTTGAGTGACAATTATTTTATATCGAGTTATATTATAAATCTCCCTACCATTGAAATATCATCTTTTCACGGTCTGCGGACCCTCATAATAGTTAGAATAGTTATTTCTGACAATATCGTAAAAACATTTGCCTATCAAGCATAAATAAAACTCGAGCGAAAAAATACCGACTGCTCATTTTTAGATGTGAAATATTTTAGAGCGCTCAATTACAATACATATCATAGCTCTATAATAACATGTTATGATGTATTGTTAAACATGCTCGTCAAAGCGTAACCTCTGTCAGATATGATAATATCAATACCACTTTCTAATCTCTATTTGAATAAAGAAACGTGACAATATACTAACACACGTAACACAACCATTTTAATTTATATATTTGTGTTATAAAATCCACAGATCTTAAAAATTGTCAAGTATTTCATGACTATTATACATATATCCAATTACGGATTTACTTAATTTAAACGCTTTCACACTCACAGCCCCAACACTAAGTTCGATGACTTGTGTCGTGGATGCCGGAAACATTCACATCACACACACAATCACAACCAGAACCAGAAACACAAATTTTCCTTGGGGAGAAAACTTGTGTTCCCGCCGGGAATCGAACCAGATAACCATGCTTAGAAAGGGAACGCGCACCTAACTAAGCCAACCGGCAGTTAAATAATGGAATGTAACTAGTTACCAGACTTTTTATACATTATTATGGCTTAAATTCTCTCAACAAGGATAGTATTCAGTTCTGTTGGATATTAATAATATTTATTATTATTTAAAATTAAATTTAACCCTATCCTCCCCCCTCCCAATCTCTCAGCCCCACACTAAGTTCAAAAACTTGTTTCGTGGGTGACGGAAATATTTACATATCACACACACACTCGCACCCAAACCAGAAGCTCAAATTTACTTTGGGAAGACAAATGTGCTCCTGCCGGGAATCGAACTCAGGACCCAGGGCGCAGAGTGGACAGACTAGTCTAATACGCCAAATTGGTCATTAAAAAGGACGTTGTGAACCCATAATAGGTGTAACTGAAGATTATTAGTAAGTTCTCGTCCTTTGTTAAGGTATACCTAATAACCACATATACATATATGTATATAAGTACATAGCAAAATTTCAAAACACACTCAATAAGTTTGTAATGTCGCATGTTAAATCGATTATATAATTAACTGCGTTAATGTATCCAATCGATGCAATGATTACAATAATTAATTGCACCATGCATGGCGTTGCAACAATCAGTCAATTTCAAAACTACGATCGATTAAATTTGCCTTCTACACTACATTTATCATTTCATTTATTAGGTAGGTATATATAGAACAGGTTCATATAAGATGACTTTAAAGTTGTCTTATGCTATACTTAGATGCTATAAATAAGGGACTTAAAAAATAACACGTACAATTCTCCTATTTGAACAAATGTAACTATCATATCACTGTATATTTTGAACATGTTTGTTTTCATGTAATCGTTTGATATTTTATTTGAGATATCATGCAAATAGCATTGTTTAAAGATATTAATATTTTAATGAAATATTTGTTTTGTTGATTAAATTAAATTAAATCTAAGCAATAACAAAAATTGATTCAAGATTTTTGATTGCTTAAAAAAAATTTATATTTGGCTGTGCATTACGTAATTTTAACATATTGACCTCTCTAACTTAAGCAAAGACTAACTGACAACTTTAGATGACGCTATTCCATTTTAGGTCTTCCATATTTCACGCGCGGTCATAAAAGGATCTGTTACATTATAGCCGAAAGAATCATAACAAACAGAACTGAATGATGTCATACGCTGACCATAGCGTCTTGAGCCGTAAAGCAGACATAGAAAGCTCGCTCGCCACATTAATATGCTAAAATATCTTCGTGAAGACAACCGAAATACTTTCACAGCACGAGTAGTGCACGCGAAACGACTTGCAAGAGGTGCAAATCTCGTAACTCTCGCAACCTTGCAAGCCTTCAAATTCGATACTTTCAATTTATATAGATAAAGGACACTAGTTGTAACAAGGCTGGATTATTAGTCATCAGGTTAGCTATATTTGAATGTAAATCTAAAAGTTAACATGCGACCTACGATCATTATTAAATTTAGTGTCCGTAGTAGATAATCATTCTAAATAAAACAGAAGATAATAGAGTTCAAATTTTTGATGTAGCATTCGCGAAAATCCAGGTTCATCGATCTGTCCAAATTCAGACGCAGTGACAGCTGTCAATCCCGTGAAAAGCAACACTATTTCACATCACGTACACATACCATCATTCAAAAAGAATTAAGAGAAAAGCGTTTAAAAACAAAAGATCTAAACATAATGCACTGCTTCACTCGTGACGATCGCGACGCTTAAATTCACGCGACAAGAGCGACCAATCACGACCGCGTCGCTCCGCTCACTGTCTAGTCTTGAATCGACTCCTGCGCACTGCAGCTGTTGACGCGAGAGCGAGAGAATGTTATACAACAGAAAGAGACAAAATATATCTACCTGAATAATAAAAGCTCCAGGTTCATATTACAAAAGGTAGGCCAGACGGTGAACCTTACGATTTTGATCCTAGACGAGTTCAACGGTAAAGTTCGAGACAAAAGATCGGAAAATGCTCACTAGAACGAAAAAGCTTGATAATAATTCAACGTGTTTATATTTGTGATAAGTATATGTTTGAAGCAGTATTTGAACAGCTGATATAACAACAGTTTATTGAACATGACTTTTATGATGTAAGATTTCATAAAAATTACTCTATAATATGAATAAATCCCATCACATTTACCTACGTGGATTATGAAAACCGAGAGAATAATTGAAGAATACTACCAATGAAACATATGGAAATAATAATGTTTTTTGTATTTTTATCATGTATGTTTACAATAGAACCAGAAGTACAAATGTCACTTTAAAAACATAACATTTCACACTCACAGCCCCACACTAAGTTCGAAGAATTGTGCCGTGGGTGCTGGAAACGTTCAAATCACACAACCACATCAAGAAACACAAATTTTCCTTAGAGAGAAAACTTGTGTTCCCGCTGGGAATCAAACCCAAGGCTAAGGCGAACGCTTACCTAACTAAGCCAACGGGCAGTGAGAAGGAAAATCATACTCCTGATGGGAATCAAACCGAGAATCCAACTAGGTCTGCTGTCAATTTATAAAAAAATATCTTAAAATACATTATACACCTACTCCAAATTACATATATGCTAACGGAAGTAGCAATATTCGATGGTAATAGAAGGCAAACGAATAAGCAAGGTAACGCCCATGACCCCGGGTGATGTAGTGGCAATTCTATTAAATGTTTAACATCTAAGGTCACTTGCACTCATTATAATTGATTATGTTGTGTAGATTATAGCCTCAAATTAACGAACCAATGAAGAATTATGTAATTATGAACAACGACAAATTCAAAACACACACACCCTCAACACGTTGAAAGAGCCACACAAATACTTCAAATACCTAATTAGTTAATTACTTTAAGTAATATTTATATATATATGAAATTTTTGAAACATAATTAAATGCAGTAAAATTAATATACTCGCAATGCAATACCATTTTTAAAAACGAGAACATTGTCAATGTTGAACATCGTCACAGAATACGCATTTTTGAGGATAACTCAAAAACTACTAATCAGATTTAAATGGGACCAATTGGAAAGATTAATATCAAACAAAAAAAATAATTAAATCGGTTTTCGTGGAATGAAGTTATGAGGAAACACACATAAAAAAAACAGTCGACTTGAGTACCTCTTCCTTTTTTGTGAAGTCGGTAAAAAAGTATATTATTGTATATTTTATGTATTGCAGAAATAAAAATTATAAAATAATACATTACGACGTTATGATATAGATCTATAGTGGTCACGAAATACATATAATAATAATAATAGTTATTGATAATTTGTTACAGTATGGTAAGAGTTTCAGTAAGGAGCCTTAGTTTCAATGAAACTCAAAATAAATAATATTAAAGTATTTCCCGAAGCTATCCAAGAAAATGGTAAGAAAATCACTAAAATCCAGCCGTTTGAGCGTGAAGAAGTAACAAACAAACACACACAAACGTTCGCCTTTATTATATTAGTGTGATTGTTATGTCATGTTAACAGTCCCCCAACGCAGACATTAGTGCGTCACCCATTGAAAGCACAACTGTTACTATTAATTGAAAGGGAAGAATGCCCGCATGCCAGCTATTGTTAATTTAGAAATGCATAATAGATTCTGAGGTATGTTGAAGGAAAGTGATTCTTTGAGCGTAACCCTTAGCACTTAAATAGTTTGTTAAATACTATTACTTTATAATCCGCGTAAGCCCCGGACCCGCGGGAATTTCGGGAGAAAAAGTAGCCTATGTAATTTCCCAAGCTATCTCTGTACCAAAATGTATCAAAATCGTGTTTAGGCGTGAAAGCGTAACAGATAGAGCTACCTTTGCATTTATAGTATTGGTAGAGATAAGATAAGTTTCTATATAAATTAAAATATCAAACCAAAGCAGGCTATATCATCGTAGAAACAAATGCTATATGATCTGTGTATCAGACAGACTAAGGCCTGGAGCACTTAAAGCATGGCGTCAAATACAGAGTCCTCAGTGAGCCTATCCTTATAGTTACTGTGAGATCAGCCTATGAACTAACACGGATATATTTTTAGATAGGTGTCCTAGTATCACAGAGCGTGCTAGTTTGGATTGCAGTGTCGTGATACTGCAATTAATCACCCCTATCATTTGGGTCTCCGGCTGGTGATCTGAAAGTGTTAGCTGAATTTCTCGCCACACTAACCTTCGATATTATCATAGTAGAAATATATTCTACTATGATATTATCGCCGGAATTTTACAAGCATCTCTCATTGTAGTCATTCTAAAAACTAATGTTGTATATTGTTGTCATGCGATGATAAAATTGTTATTATAGAAGTTCTGATGGAATGACCTTGATTCCGTGGAAAATGGGACGGCCTTTTATTGTGAGGTTACTTGAGCCGACACCTCAATCATAACTTGCTGAAATGCAGGCAGCTGGGCGCTGCATCAAATTCCGCTGATCAGCGAAAAAAAAATTGCCTCGGGTATGTAGTTATACTTGAGCCGTTTGATGTAGAATCCATTTGGCTCTAGTAGACAAAAATATAAGAATCACTGCGTTTATAAAGCACCAGAAGGTCAATCTATTTCCAAAATGTATCAGATCCTAATTGAGTTGTGGCGATGCGTGATTAAAGTGTTTGTATTATTAAGCTAAGGCTCAACCTGGAATTACGGCTTAACGTTTCATGAGCATGCTGCCCACGGCTTCAGCCTACTAGCTTACAGGCTTGTAGTGAAACATTTGCTGTATAAAAGCAGTAAAGATGAATTTAATTTTGGAAAATAGAATGTACCTTCTGTACAAATTAATACACCTATGCTATAAAGGTAGTTGTTATTTCCATAAATAAGTTTATCCTTATGACGTGGTTAAGTAAATATCCTCCATAATAAATCTGATTTATCTTCAACAGTGCTTTCTGGATTTGAACTTGTTTTCCTTGTTTCACTTGTTTAGGTAAGTGAAAGTAGACTTCTTTAGCTTGTTTAGGTAAGATATCATTTGCAACTTTGCTTTTTTATAGCTTTTTCATAATCTATTGGATTCATAAGAAATATTATTACTTTCATATGAGAAGTAAATACAAATGTGACAAACAAATGAGACGTAATTATAAGATTACGAACAACCATCAAATAATTATGTTTTATACCAGTTTAATCGCATCACTAAGTATATATAAGATAGTAGTAGTTTCATCTTAATTTCTTTTAAACTCATAGCCCCACACTAAGTTCAATGACTTTAATCGTGGCAGCCGGAAACATTCACATTACACACACCTTCACACACAAAACCAAAAACAAATTTTCCTTGGGGAGAAAACTTGTGTTCCTACCGGGAAACGAACCCAATACCCCTGCTTGGAAGTCTGACGCGCACCTAAGTCAACGGGTAGTTTAAACCAAATTACTTGCCATTAGCGACTTATTGACTCAAATCTAATGATGCAAATGAGACGAAACAAATCCGTTAATATTCTAGTTATTTTGACAAACAGACAATTACCGTAAATACTTACCTACTTTGTACATAATACCATAGATAATACCTTAGTCGTTTGGTACAGGTACTTAGCAGAACGAATCTACCTATTTGCGCATAATTGTATTCAAAGTTTCTTTAGAATTACATTCTAGAAATTATATAACAAACGGTTTTAATTTCATATATTTAAGCAGGTGAGACAGATCGTTCCTATTGCAAGTATATTGTATTATGAAAAAAAATTTATCCTGATAATTAAGCCAAAGACATAACTAATAATTTTTTTATCAAATTCCTCTAATCCTGAAAACTAGGTGTTCCCACTACTCCATTGCTTTAAATTTGCATGTTTTTTTAAGAAATAAATAGGCATTGTAAAAATGTGTCGTTGACTTTGTAATCCAGACATAATTAATAAATTATTTATTTCAAATTCCTCTATATCTTCGGGCCAATTGCCTATACAGCATTTGTTATTATTTAATTTCATAAAAATAATATGACTTTTCAATAATATTCAACTTAGTAATAATTTTAAACTCAATGTGAGACCAATCATGTCTCAATTTAAGACTGCAACCTCAGCTGGTTACGTCACAAACGAAATTCGTCTGAAGATGGTGTCTCATTTCTACTTTTACCAAAACTTTCTTTCGTTCTCACTGATTATAATTACAAGGTGCTTTACTAACCTTTCGAATCGTTAGATTATATTTTGAGGAACGGCTGTATTGCCACTTGAAAAACCCAGTAATTCATTGGTTTGTTTGGTAACTCAGGTTAAGTTTACAGCAGTGTCATTAACTTTCATGAGTATCTCTTTATATATGTTAATAAAATATTTTGAATTTTATTTTGAGTATTACGTTTTAAAATTTTCTAAGCATTATTTATTTATTTATTTGTGTTATACAATCCACAGATCTTAAACATAGTAAGGTATTACATGAGTATTATTCATACATCCAATTATTACGGATTTACTTTATATAGCATTAACCCAGAGAGCAACAAAATGTATACATATAAAACTTATCAAATTTTTTGGTTTTTACTTCATTTTAATTATATAGCCTGCGTATTCCAGGTCTAGTGTGTTTACCAGCTTCGATCACATCGTCACTTACCATCAGTTGAGATAGTGGTCAAACACTAGCCTGTCACAAATAAAAAAAATATATATTTTTAACAAGTATAAATATTAATAATAACATTAAACATAACATAAAAAACGCTTTTAAACAGCACACAGCACACTAAGTTCAATAACTGGTGAACTGTCCGTTGGCCTAGTTGGGTGGGTGTTTCTCTTCTAAGCAGGGGCATAAAAAAGGGGCAGAATCACAAGTCTTCCATGGGGAGCAAGCTTGTTTTC
Source organism: Lomographa bimaculata (assembly GCA_948107665.1). Taxonomy (NCBI): domain Eukaryota; kingdom Metazoa; phylum Arthropoda; class Insecta; order Lepidoptera; family Geometridae; genus Lomographa; species Lomographa bimaculata. The sequence continues at coordinate 7,939,960 of OX403600.1, read as the reverse complement.
TCGCCGGGAATCGAATGGTGGAAGGCAAAAGCTCACCTAACTAAGCGTACTCGCAGTTTATTATGACCAACCATACAATAATAATGATTTATTTACTTTAGAACACTCTTAAAACTAGGTACAGTGTGTAAAAACAAAAGCACTTATAGGTTCATGCATGGAACCATTTTCTTCAGGGCTCCAAACTAGGCTATGCCTGTATCTTGCAAGCCCGAGTATAGGTATATCTATATCTTTTATCCATATATTTACAGCCTACTTGTTGTGTACAGAGAAGGAATGCACGTCTATTGGAGCTACTTTTAATAGAGCCAATTTAACAAATTAGGTTGCATCAACTCGAGAAGGCACGGGAACTGAGCTTTACAGTTGGCCATCATTACTTCATAGCAAGGAGAGTTTCTTTTAGTCTTAACAGCGCAGCGTGTAAAATTTTAATACAAAGTTTAAAAGAGGAGAAGTATCTTTTTTTATGTTTGATAAGCAAGCATTTGACCACTATCTCACCTGATGGAAAGCGATGATGCGGCCGAAGATGTAGCATGCCTGCTTAGAAGATACCTATTCGCTCTTGATTAGAAGACTGCCAGAACTAGTATAAAAGATTCGTAGTAGAGGCATAAATGCTTCTTTTAGACTGTACATTTTAAACCCAGTGAAGTAAATGATGTTATTATGATACTGCATAAGATATAATGATCGGTATCAACGCTTTCACACTCAAAGCCCCCACATGTTCGATGACTTGTATCGTGGGTACTGTAAACATTCACATTACACATAATCATAACCAGAACCAGAAACAAGGCTTTCCTTTGGAGAGGAAACTTGTGTTCAAGCCAGGAATCGAACCCGATACCCCTGCTTAGAAGGCGAACGCTTACCCAACTAAGCCAATAGGCAGTTCAACTAATGAAACCAAAATCCTAAGTGATTAACAATTTCATTCGTTGTAACCCTTCTTATAGTTAAAGATACGAGGAGAACTAGCACGATACAGGAAATTACATTTGCATAGGAAGTGGCCAAAGAAAGTGCGTAAGTATGCAGAATAATCAGATGGTCATATCCAATGACTTAGTCATCTTGGTCACTACATAATGGGTTTGTTTATGGCGTCAGTACAGACAAAGGAACCAGGGTATCAGCAGTAGAACAATAAGCATGAAGGTCTAACCGGTTACCGTCTATATCCGTTAATTAACTCCTCTTGTGGTTTTTAGAGAAAGGGTATTCAATATTTGTCATATTCTTTTTGACAACCTATACTAGAGTTACCTTTCATGTTTAATATTAAATCTGTTGCAAGCATTATTGAATAATATATACACATATAAAAATTTATGACGTTTGTTAGTCTCACAAACACTCGAGAACGGCAAAACCGATGTGTCTAATTTTGGTTTTGAAATATTTGTAGAAGTCCAAGGAAGGTTTAAAAGATGATAAAATATAACAAAATCATAAAAAAAAATCATTCATAAATAGTGAACACGGGCGACGTCGGGCTAGTCAGCTAGTCATAAATATAATATAATTGCTTTCAGACTCACAGCCCCACCCTAAGTTCAATTTGAAAAAAGACTTGTGTCGTGGGTGACGGAAACATTCACATCACACACACAATCACAACAAGAACCAGAAACACAAATTTTCCTTGGGGAGAAAACTTGTGTTACCGCTGGGAATCTAACCCGACACCCGTGCTTAGAAGGCAAATGATCACCCAAGTTCACCCAACAAAGCCAACGGGCAGTTTCAATATACATTTTTAGTTCTTCATTTTGAGAAAAAAATAAGCCGGTCATAAATTCACAAATAAGTGATATCTCATCATCCAGGAACAGCAATCATTTAAAAGTAAGCAAAGTTTAAAAAACCGACTTCACCGCTTACATTTTGGTTTTGGTTAGATCGATTACAATAAAATTTATATGGGAACACCTCTGAAGTATATTCTACTAAACAAAAAAATAATTTTGAGAATCTGTCCACAAATGGGGAGAAATCGGTGAACAAACATAAAAAAAATACATACAGTCGAACTATCGTGCCGATTCCATTAGTGGAAAAAAGACATTATATTTATACCATTTTAAAATGAACGAAGAAATAGCATTACCAAAGTTTAATGGAACAGCATTGAACTACAAAAGCCAGTTTAATTAATCGTTATTTAATCGACCGAGAGCTCAATTTATCGTTCTGTGGTAAAACTGGTAACACCAATCAAAAGTTATCAATTAAGTACACCATTTCTAATTGTAGCAGATAACAATATTATTTTAAGGGTTTTTTTTTGTATTGGAGTGGAAATTAAACCGCCCAAGTGCGAGTTCCGACTCGCACTTGGGCGGTTTAATTTCCACTCCAATACGAATATCTATCTATTTATCTATAAAAAAGAGCAAAAAATCACGTTTGTTGTATGGGACTCCACCTTAAATATTTGTTTTAATTGATTTTAATAATTTATTTTTAAAGTGAATATATAAATAATGTTCTGTGAATATTTCAAGCGTCTACCTGTTGCCGTTATCAATATCAAGCAAATACGAGCAAAAAAATCACGTTTGTTGTATGGGAGCCCCCTTAAATATTTATTTGATTCTGTTTTTTAGTATTTGTTGTTATAGCGGCAACAGCAATACATCATCTGTGAAAATGTCAACTGTCTAACTAACACGGTTTATGAGATACAGCCTGGTGACAGACGGACAGACAGACGGACGAACAGTGGAGTCTTAGTAATAAGGTCCCGTTTTACCCTTTGGGTACGGAACCCTGGGTACGGACCATTTAGATTTTGTATGATAAGCAATGATGTAAGTATTTTACAGTGGTAAGCACTCTATATTTGGAACGGTGATTAGCTCTATCGAGGATAACCGCCGGTGCACCGTTTGGCGACAGAAGATTAAAAGCGAGTGTTTAGACGACTAAAACTGCAGTCCTAGTTTCCTGATTATTTTATTATGTTATTTTTCTTCAGACGATTGGGAAGACACAATAATAAACAAAATCTTTGATTAGTTTGATTATGTTGACGACTGTTTTCTCCACTTGACGATGGTTAACTTTTATTATTTACGATGTCCTAGGTTCCCGGCAGGAAGACCAATTGCCTCCCCGTGGGTCATTAATGCTTCTGGATTTGGGTGTGATTGTGTGTGTGATATAAATGTTTCGGGCACAAAAGATACAACTGTTTCATCTTAGTGTGGGACTGCGAGTGTGAATGTTCAGGCGGGAATCAAAAAAATGAAAAAAGTGACTGAACCTTTAACCGAACGAATGTCGTATCGACGTATCAATTCGAACAATCGTAGTTTGACGACCAGAATAGACCTACAGGTCCTATCAAATCATCGCGATAGCTAAGTCGTTATAGGAAAGTCATCAGCCGTAAACATCACAAACAGGCTGTAATCTAATGCCAAGTTTTCCATTTCCACGATTTCTAGTTTTGGAAAACATGTCCCTCTTGGTACATCGGATGAGTGAAATCGTCATGGATGGTCACTCAGCCGGAATGCATGCGTCGAGACAAACAACGCGACCGATTTGGCATGCACTAGTTGGTGCTTGCTGACTGGGCTAGCATTTGCACGCTTATTTTCCTGGTAGAAAATAAAATACAAAAATTCTTTATCCTACACCAAAAACGACTCAGTTGGCGCGGTGGGCAGACTTCTTCCCTATGCGCCGTGAGTCCTAGGTTCGATTCCCGGCAGGAGCACATTTTTTCCATCCCAAGGGATATTTGAGCATCTGGTTCAAAAATGTTCACATATATTTTTTTATTACACCCGTGTGAAGCCGAGTGTGGTCGCTTATATAATATATAATAATAATTTCAGATATAAAAACAAATAGTTCGGTGCGGGAATCGAGTACGCGTCTTTGGATCACCTCTATACCTTTATAACCGCTAAAGCGATGTAACTATTATTAATAATCTGTGGCTAAAGAGCATAGTTATTTCTGCCCCATACAACGTTGCTTAGTGCGTCGTGATAGATGATAATTTTATTCTACTTTATCAACGCAACAGATCTAAGAGGCAAAAGAACGATCGATCACGTAAGCTCAACATAGTGAATGTATGAACATTCCTTAGAAAATTGTTAGTAAAGTAGTTCTCGGGCTCACGATACGAATTCCTTCACTGCAATCAATGGTACAATATGTTTTATCAATGCAATTTATAATTTCACAGCTGGCTGGCGAACTACATCGATTGATATGGATTTGATGCATAAATCTATGTCAATCAGGATTACACATTGTGGTACATTAGAAACGACGCTCTTAATCGGGCTTTAAAAATGATCGTCGCTAGTGTCATAAAAAGACTCGCCGAAGCTCATGAACAAAGACTTCATCACCATATGAACTTTGAGGCAATCCAGTGCCTCGACAACACAGACTTAGTGAGCTGACTCACTTTCCAAGTGAGATGGTGGTCAAATGCGTGTCTATGCATAGTTGGGTAATAAACATAAACGCTTTCACACTCACAGCCCCACACTAAGTTAGATAACTTGTGTCGTGGGTGCCGTAAAAATTCACGTCACACACAATCACAACCACGAGAAACACAAATGTTCATGGGGAAAAAAACTTGTATTCCCGCCGGGAATCAAACCCGATTAGAAGGCGAACGTTCACCCAACTTTACCAACGGGCAGTTCAAACAACATATGATACACATGTACGTTGTAAAAAGAACGTAAATAATTTTATTGTTCTAAGCGTGTTCATCTCAGACATTACATTTTACGATAGAAACTAGAAAGTAAGGAATATTCATTAACATTTGAAACTAACTGTGGAATGTGCAGCAAACGTAGGTATGCTAAAATGTTAAATTCTAGTAAAAGCCTACCTATTAACTTCCTAAAAAAAGGTCATGCCGAGTATTGATCGGTACGCAATAAATGAGGTGTTAGAAAACGGGTCTATCAGTCTGTGTGTTTGTTTGTAGCATTGTATAGCTCACAAACGGTTAGACCGATTTTGATTTAGTTTGTATTTGTGGTGACTTGATCGTGACTGTTCTACGTTTGTTGAAAATTGGTGCAGACTTTTTACAGACAAATCGTCGGGGGTATTTACAAAATTTTGATTTTGCCTCTTGTTATATTATCTACCTTTACTATTATATCAATTACGATTCCCATTACAATTAACAATTATATTTGGTGGCCAATAAAGTCACTGTTTCAGACCTTCACAGACAAATAAAATAGTTTATTTGTAGCCTGGGGCTATCTCAAAAAGCTACTTAACGTCTAACGTTGTCATTACTATAAGTACAGGATATACAAATGTGTATATTTGTACATTCTGTACAAACAAAAATCAGTTTTAAAACAAACGAGCGAAAGTTTTTAATCACAAACTAAAACGATGTCGCGAGGTCTCGGACCGAGGCCAACTACTAGTCATGCATAAATCCTTTATTATAGCAAAGTCCTTGTATAAATGAATTCATGAACTTAATATAAACGCTTTCACACTCATAGCCCCACACTATGTTGACACACTAAGGTGACATAAACAACACGAAATTGCCGGAAAAAATCACATCACATACACAATCACGAGCAAAACCGGAAACAAAGATTTTCCTTGCAGAGAAAACTTGTGTTCCCGCCGGGAATCGAACCCGTTACCCTGTTACTGTTGCTAAGAAGGCGAACACCCACCTAACTAAGCCAACGAACACTTCAATGAGAGTAATGAGCCTATGATTTACGTTATTTCTACATTATCACCGTAATATTCTTATTGGCCAACAATAATGTTCTGATTGAGCAGAAACTAGGCAGAAACCAATCGAAAATTGCCTATATTATTGCCACATTATGGTGGTTTACGGCTTTACTAGTTTGTTGTTATGTTTTGAAACGAATAACGATGATAGCTGGATAACGATCATCTTTACTACATTACTATATATCAAAATGCGAGTGAAGTAAGTTTGGCCCTAGAACAAATCTTTGTTTGAGAATAATATTTTTTTATGTTAAATAAACATAACTAGTAGTGAATTAAACATTAATGCTATCTACGGGCCAATTGCCTATATTTCCTCAAACTATGTACAGCAAAGAACTAAGTTACCTACATGACATCGAGCTTATAGGTAACTCAAGTGCTCAAGCCCACTAGCAGTGGGTAGCGTTCCCATCATGCTGGCGGCATTGCCTCTGTGAATTGCAAATGATCAATCATCCTCTCTTTTTATGTTTGTATTTGATAATACTATCGGTACAAAACATGAATTTTTAACAAACTTTTTATTTCAAAAAGAATTGCTCGTTGGCTGCCGATATTCACGTCACACACACGATCACACCCAGAACCAGAACCACAAATTTCTCTTGAGGAGATATAACTTGTGTTCCTGCCTGGAATCGAACCGGATAGGTACCCCAGCTAAGAAGGCGGATGGGCACTTTACTAAGCAAACTAGCAGTTCATTAAGTTTTTTAAAACGCATTTAAACTGAATACTAATTACCGCTAGTGGTCGAGTTAGCCATTAAAAAATAATATAAAATTTAAAAAGGAAAAGATATCGCTAGGGGGTTTGAACCCGCCGCGGCCATAGGGTGTCATGCCCTATTGCTCTAACAGCTGAGCTACTCAATTCTAATTTTATCAATATAGTTCTGCCTAGCATGGCTAATGCACATACATAAACAAAATCAATATAAAAATTAAAGATCGCCTTTAATTTTTATATTAATTTTGTTTATATATCATTATAAACTCGACCACGTGATCGAGTAAATTTCGGCCGAGATGACTACTAACTCATTGCAACAGTAACCCAAACGATAGTAAAGGGTTCAAATTTCAAAAGGCTCTTATACCAACCAACTCAGACAGATTTAAACATTTTAACAAGACATTAAAATAAGCCTGCATGTGTTCAATATACACTCGCGTGCAAGTAAATCGACTCAAGTCTCAAGTGCGCATAAAAAGTGATATAACTTAAAAATGCCTTATTATACCTCTATATAATGTTTTACATAATTAAAGCCTAGTAATTAGGCTTTCAAATGGTAGCATAATATCAGTAATTTAAATAAACACTTGTACTTAGAATGCAACTGAACGCAACCTCCCGTAAACTGCTCTGCGCTCTATACACAACTTGCGCGACACAACTCCCTATAAAAACCCTCTGTAATCGTTTTTTCTTATCAGTCGCTCATTAGACGTTGACCTGAACACATCTCTGCAAATTAAAGCCGTCATTTGAAGAAAATTATGGATACAACACCTGAAGAAGCCGCTCAAGTCGTTGCCCTATTGCAAGAAGGGTTGAACCAGCGAGAAGTCGCTCGTCGTTTGAATATGAGTCAGTCCGCTGTCTCGAGAGTATACAAAAGGTTTCAAGAGACTGGTGCCTTCACTCGGAGGCCTAATACCAGCCAACGCCGGTGCACCTCGGAGCGTGACGACCGGTTTTTGGTCTCGACCTCTCTCCGAAATCGACACCTAACCGGCGTAGATGTGCAGCAGGAGCTACGTCAAGTTCGCGGGGTGACTGTCAGTCAGTGGACAGTTAGAAGAAGGTTGAAAGAAGCTAACCTTACTCCGAAAAGACCCGCTACAGGCCCGAAGTTGACCACAGCTCATCGTCGAGCACGCCTTCACTTTGCTCGAGAGCATTTGGATTGGAGCATAGAGCAATGGCAGTCAGTCCTGTTCACAGATGAGACGAGGATGTGTCTCCATGGCAGCGATAGGAGAGGTCGGGTATACCGTCGTCCCGGTGAACGGTTTTCACAGTGCTGCTTTGTGGAAACCGTTGCATATGGTGGCGGATCTTGCATGATGTGGGCCGGAATTTCCTTAGAAGGCAAAACGGACCTTGTTTTCGTTCCTGGGGGAGGCCGGGGAGGAGGTCTGACCAGTGATCGTTACATTGAAAATGTTCTACTGGATCAAGTTGTCCCTTATCAAGGCTTTATTGGGGAAAATTTCATCTTGATGCATGACAATGCCCGATGTCACACTGCTCGGGCCACACGTGATTTCCTGAACGAAGTTGGAATTCACACTATGCATTGGCCAGCGCTCAGCCCCGATTTAAATCCAATTGAGCACATGTGGGACGAGCTCAAAAGGAAAGTTAGAGCGAGGAATCCAGCTCCGACAAACATCAATGAGCTCAAGACTGCGTTGGTAGAAGAGTGGGGTCGAATACCACAATCATCCATTAAAAAGTTGATAAGGTCGATGAAGAATCGCATGAGAGCAGTGATCAGAGCTAGAGGAGGAAATACCAAATATTGACACGAATAAATTTTTTATCTTACGCACATTTTGTTTCATTTAAACACAATAACCCAATACTGTGAAATTGTATGAATTTTCAACATTTTTTACATTATCATTGGCATTAACCTTTTTTACTAAAATACTGAATCGATTTTCATGCAACTTACACCATTTTAAAGCTCAATTACTAGGCTTTAATTATGTAAAACATTATATAGAGGTATAATAAGGCATTTTTAAGTTATATCACTTTTTATGCGCACTTGAGGCTTGAGTCGATTTACTTGCACGCGAGTGTAGATAAAATTCTTGTCACTTTAACACTCGACCCGAGATAACTCAATATAATAGATAGATATGAATAACAGTCAGTTTCATTTCCTTATATAATATTATGTTCTTTTAATAGACAGCTTAATGTTTCTCTTTGAAATATCACACTAATTACTCTATCACACTAATATTATAAATCCGAAAGTTTGTGTGTAAGTGTGTTTATGTTCTCTTAACGTTGTAACGTCTTATCGGATTTAGATGAAATTTTGAATGTACATAACTTATAGGTACTAATTAACTTGATAAACGCGTGCGAAGCCGCGAGGCATGGCTGTATCTAAAATAGATTAAAGCAATAACTACTTACATCAGTATCTATAAGTACACGAAACTAATGATGTTGTCTTATTGACAATTGAATCCTTATCTGACATCTTATGGTAAATTTTTAATTGTTTGTAGGTATATAAATTCCTCAACTAAATTGTATACATTTGCACGTCCTAAATAGCTGTCGAATATAGTGATACCCAACTTATAGAACACCTGCATGTAAAACCTACCTATATTCTAGCAAATAAAGATTTCATTTCATTTCATTTCATTCATTTCATTTCATGTCATTTACTTTTACTACTAATTGGTTTAAACTGATTGGTTTATATATAGATTTCTACAATTTGTAAAATATATAGGAAGGTGTTGGCGCGCGAACCTAAGATGTTAGAGGGGCAGGCGAGAGACGGGCGGGACGAGCGACCGCCGCAGGAGCCGAGCGCCGCGCCGCACCGACCAGTAGACCGCAACCGATCGCGCTAGCGAGAAGCCGCCGCATACTGTACTTGCATTTTTACAACTGTACTTGCATTCTTGCAATAAAAACGTATATATACACAAACCGAATTTGTTATTAACAAGTGGCGACCGTGAAACAATAAGAAGTGGTGCCTGTGGAGCCTGTGGAGACAACAATCGTCGCAACCAGAGGTCTAGTCCAAAGGAGAAAGAAAGTAAGCCCATTCCTTATTCCTAACACTCGAATCTTTCCTTCTGAATCATTCAATCGCATAGCAGTGTGTGTTACAGCTGACTGGCATCTCAAGCGTTAGGTATTACACCTAATCTAGCTTAAAGTGAGACCAAAAAGTCTAACAGCGGCTTCTTCTTCATATTCTACCTACAAATTTATTTCTAAATTTTCAAAAATCTGTCCAGCTTTTTCTGTTTTTGCTAAAATATTTCTAAATATCGGTTCAAATAACACTTAGCTACTCGCTTCACATCATAACTATCACTTTTATTTCTTTAATAAAAAGATATTCATCGTAATTTAAAGAACAACCTATCTACCTGCTTTATAAAAAAAAAAAAAAACAGCAGTACGACGTAAATTCACACCAGATTTGCCGACTAATTCCAGCCTGGGGGCGCAAAACAAACGTTGGCGGCCGATTCAACTGCCCCAGTGTTGTTTGCTCGCGCGGTACCTGTCCGCGGCTGCAGCTGTGCCGGTTTGCTGGCTCCAGCTGTGCGCTCGGTGGGCCCAACTAGTCTAGGCCTAACTTCGGACGAACGTGACTGGATCAGGAGCTTTTCAGCTCCCTGAACAGGTTTGAGTGCATTATTGCTTATTACGTTGTTTGCTACCGAAATCTTAAGTGATTTTATTTTTCTATATGAGTCAGTCTGAAGCAAAAACCGCTCTTGCCGAGCAGGAAAAGGATAAAAGGATGGAACTGGCGAACTTAATCAAACAAAGAGGATTTATTAAGGGGCGGTTAACTAAATTTTCTGATTATGTTACTAATATACAAAATTTGAGCGATATCTCTTCTGCAAAGTATAAAGAAATAGAATTAAAATTGCAAAAATGTGAATTATTATTAAATGAGTATGAAACAGTTCAAGATAAATTAGATTTATTGCATAACGATTCCGAAGAGCAAATAAAAGAAAGAGATGCGTTCGAAAATCAATTTTTAGGTTTGGTATCCAACTGTCATATAATTTTAGATAACCGCCAAGATACATCTAAAGGGGAAAAGAACCCCGGGGATTTCTGTGAGCATACTTCTGTTAGCAGTTGCCATTCCCATTCGGCTAGTACAATTAAGCTTCCTACAATTAAACTACCAACTTACAATGGTGATTACCTACAATGGTTAGAGTTTAAGGACACTTTTGAATCAGTTATAAACAGCAACGAAGGGATTCCACCTATCAATAAGTTTCATTATTTGCGTTCCTCACTTGAAGGGAGTGCAGCTGTGGTGATAAAATCAATCGAATTTAGTGCGAAAAATTACCAATTAGCTTGGGATCTATTATGCCAGAGATATGATAATAAAAATATCCTGATTAACAATCATCTGAAAGCAATTTTTAACATCGAGGTTTTGCAAAGGGAATCCTTTAAAGCGTTGCGCTTTGTTGTTGACCATGTTTCAAAGCATTTACGTGCGCTCGAATCGCTCGGCCAACCAACCACCAAGTGGGATGCCTTAATAATTTTTATGGTATCAGGCAAATTAGATATACACACGAATAGAAAGTGGGAAGAACATAAATGTAACCTAAGTGACTTACCTTCATTGAATGAGTTTTATTCCTTCCTGCGTAGTCGTGCTGACGTGCTCGAAACAGCTTATAGCAATAACCGGTTTGATAAATTAGTTGACAATAAACCAAAGCCTAGTGTTCAATCAAAAAGCTTTGTTCAATCAAAAAGCTTTGTCGTATCTCATGATAAAAAGGGTAATAATAATAGTTGTGTTTTGTGTAATGAAGGCCATTCATTACACGAATGTCCTAAGTTTATGAAAATGAATGTGGATGAGCGGTTAGATGAAATTTCTAAATTAAAATTATGTAAAAATTGTTTTCGCCGTGGTCATAATTCCTATCAATGTCAACTTAAAGGTTTGTGTCTTACGTGTCGAAAAAAGCATAATACACTTATTCATAAAACTTACCCATCGTCTCCCGAAGCACAGCCAGAGTCGTCGACTTCTTCTTCGCTGCCTATCTCCTTGCCATTGTCGTCACCAACCGGTCAAGTGCTGTTATGTACAGCAGTGGTAAAAATAGTAGTGAATAATAAAACTCACCTTGCTCGCGCTCTACTCGATACTGGGTCGCAGTCTTCCTTCGTGACTGAAAGTCTGAAAGAAAGGCTAGGATTGTCTAGTGAGGACTCGAATTCGATAAATGTATGCGGGATTAATAATGCGGGTTGCAAAATTTCTCAGAAATGTAAGATTAAAATTAAATCAAGAGTGATGCCGTTCGAAGTTGATGTTAATTGTTTAGTGGTACCACGCATCACTGGTCTTTTACCAAATTCGATCATAGACACACATAATCTTAAATTGCCGCACAATATTCAACTCGCGGACCCGCAATATTTTTCCCCGGCAGAAATTTCGATTCTTTTGGGCGCTGATGTCTATTGGCAGATAGTTTGCCCTAATCTTATAAAACTAGGTTCAAATAAACCTATTCTACAAGAGTCTAAGCTCGGGTGGTTTGTAGGTGGTCCTTTAATGACAAGTCAGTCAATCCCAGAGGTTAATTGTAACTTCTCTCAAGAGATTAAAGATTCTTTAGAAAAGTTTTGGAAAATTGATGACTTACCACAGACAAAAACATATTCAGCCGAAGAGCAACTTTGTGAAAATCATTTTGTCGAAAATGTTTCTCGCTTACCAACTGGTAGATTTTCTGTTCATATGCCTTTTAAGGAGGCACCTGAGAAGGCGATTGGTAATTCATATTACATTGCCAAAGGATGTCTAGAAAGTCTCGAAAGAAAATTTATTAAATTCCCTGCATTAAAAGAAAGCTACAAAAATTTTATTAATGAGTACGCTAGTCTATCATGCGGTCATTCGTGAAAAAAGTGAAACCACGAAGCTACGAGTAGTGTTCAACGCCTCGTCTAAAACCAGCTCGGGAAAATCACTCAATGATATTCAAATGGTCGGTCCTGTGGTACAAAACGATTTATTGTCGATATTAATTCGCTTTCGCATCCATAAATATATTATTACAGGAGACATAGAGAAGATGTACCGCCAGATTGAAGTCACACCGTCGCAGCGTCACCTACAGCTTATCCTGTGGCGTGAAGAAAAGCATAAAAAAATTGATGTACTTCAACTTAATACGTTGACGTACGGCACGGCGTCTGCATCGTTTCTGAGTGCTCGATGTCTCCTACAGTTAGCTGATGAATGTGACGATAAATCTATTGCTCACGTCATCAGAACGACTTCTATGCTGATGATTTAAATACGGGTTCCGATACGGTAAATGGCCTAAAATTCATTTATAATAATGTTGTAGAGGTATTAAACGCTGCATGCCTTCCGCTTAGGAAATTTCGTACAAACTGTCCCGAAGTATTTGATAAGGAAATTGAGTCAAAACCAATGGACTTCAACAAAGAATCTAGCGTGCTAGGCCTTAATTTGTCCCCAAAATCTGACTCGTTACAATTTTCTACAGATCTGGAACCATCTTTAATAATTACAAAAAGATCTGTTATATCTGCTACATCCAAGGTTTTCGATCCACTAGGATTATTATGTCCATGTATTATAGTAGCTAAAATTCTTTTGCAAGAGTTATTTTCAACCAAGCTTGAATGGGATGATTTGGTTCCCGTTCCATTTTCTAAGAATTGGTCAGGCCTGCTAGGAGAGTTCGCCAGTTTGTGCCAAATTCAGGTACCTCGTCGAGCACTATGTGAAACTCCCATCAGCATTGAACTTCATTGCTTTGTAGATGCATCCTTGAAGGCATATTCTTGCGCGTTGTATTTACGCTCTGTAAATCTTGATCATAGCATCACAGTCAGGTTGTTATGCGCTAAATCGAGAGTTTCGCCTCTCAATCCAACTACTATACCACGGTTGGAACTTTGTGGTGCGCTTTTAGGTGCTCGTCTTAGTTCGAAGGTTTTAAAATCGTTACGATGTGACATCAATCATAAGTATTTGTGGACTGATTCGACTGTAGTGCTGGGATGGTTAAGGACGCCGCCAAGGGATCTTAAAGTGTTTGTGTGTAATCGGGTAAACGAAATAAATGAACTTACTAATGGCTTCATGTTTCTTCACGTTCCCACTGATGAAAATCCGGCGGATATGGCATCCCGAGGTGTAAATCCTAAGCAGCTTCAGTCTTCTTCCTTGTGGTGGGAAGGGCCTACGTTTCTAGCAAACGATCCGTCTCAATGGCCTAAACAAACACACACTTACACCCCTAATACATTACCTGAACTCAAAACACAAAAAACAACTTTTGTCGCAACAACCAATACTGACATCATTGTTCCGTTTGATAAATATTCTAACTTAAATCGTCTGAAAAGAGTATATAGTTACGTATTACGTTTTATAAAAAACTGCAAAAATAAAAGCTCAAAAACAACCGGACCTTTAGATGTGGAAGAATTAAAGAGTGCGTCCGTAATATTAGTCAAAGCCAGTCAGTTGGAAACATTCCGGGAAGAAATAAAATTGTTAAGTAACAACAACACTTTACACCGTAAATCTGGATTGCTGTCATTGAACTGCTTTATTGACTTGGATGGATTATTAAGAGTGGGCGGACGAATTTCCAACTCGGATTTTGACTACGACAAAAAACACCCTTTAGTTTTGGATTCGAAACATCACTTTACCAAGCTGTTATTTAAAAACGAACACGAGCGCTTGTTTCATACCGGTCCTCAACATCTATTAGCGTCGATAAGAGAAAAATTCTGGCCAATTGGTGGCCGGCATCTTGCACGTAGCATGACTAAGAAGTGCATGATTTGTATTCGGTTTCGCGGGCAAACATTGCAGCCTTTGATGGGTAACTTACCTGTCGAAAGAACTTACTCTTCTTTCCCGTTCTACTCGTGTGGCGTTGACTTTGCCGGTCCCTTTATGATTTCTAGCCGCAAGGGGAAAGGCAATCGCATCTCAAAATGTTATTTGTGTTTATTTGTATGCCTATTTAGTAAAGCTGTACATTTAGAGTTAGTGAGTTCGTTAAGTACATCGGATTTTATTCTATCCTTGCGGCGCTTTGTTTCCAGGAGAGGGCGCCCTCAAACGATTTTTTGTGATAACGCTACTAATTTTAAAGGAGCAAACAACGAAATAAGTAAAATACTCCGATCTAGTCGCGAATCAATTATTAATTTTGCAACCAATGAAGGCTTCAAATTTGTATTTAGTCCCGCATACTCGCCTCATTTTGGAGGTATATGGGAGGCTGGTGTTAACACCAGTAAGTGAAACTTGGCTGATTTAAATCAGCCAAGTTTCACTTACGGCGTATAGCCGGCAATGCTTCCCTAACATTTGAGGAACTGGCCACACTGTTCACACAAATTGAAGCAATATTGAATTCCCGTCCACTTACACCTTTGTCAACTGATCCAACTGATCCTTCTCCCTTGACTCCGGGGCACTTTCTTATTGGACGGGCTCTCACATCAGTACCATCGCATCCAATCAGCTTGAAGCATCCCAACCGTTATCAGCTTATCGAGAAGCTAAGGCAAAACTTCTGGGAGAGGTGGCGCCGGGAGTTCGTGGCAGAGCTTCAGCAGCGGACTAAATGGAAAACTAAGCAGCGAGCACTTCAGATCGGTGACCTGGTCATATTAAAAGAAGAAAATCTTCCACCGTTGGATTGGCGACTAGCCCGTGTCAGTCAGCTGTATCCTGGCACAGATGGGATATGCAGAGTTGCCGACATACGCACTTCAAAGGGCATAATAAGACGAGCCGTCAGCAAAATGTGTATAATTCCCAATTGAAAACCTATATTTCAAGGCCCGGGAGGATGTTGGCGCGCGAACCTAAGATGTTAGAGGGGCAGGCGAGAGACGGGCGGGACGAGCGACCGCCGCAGGAGCCGAGCGCCGCGCCGCACCGACCAGTAGACCGCAACCGATCGCGCTAGCGAGAAGCCGCCGCATACTGTACTTGCATTTTTACAACTGTACTTGCATTCTTGCAATAAAAACGTATATATACACAAACCGACTTTGTTATTAACAGAAGGGATTGTTGCTGCTTATATACGGGGTAATTTGTAAAATTAAAAACCTCTTAGTGTATCATTCAACCATAGAAACCAGTGTCTTTTACGGATAGAGCAAATTCTGTTTCTTATTTTTCAAAATAAATTTTAAAATGTATTATTTATTTTCCATGTTAGGTCTAAGGTATCCAGCGGCCAACTGTCGCTGGCGAGCATATTACAAGGTCCGGGGGCGATGTCTTTCTTTGCGGGATAATGTAGTTTAATCAACTATTCATAACAGTGTTTCATTGTATGGAATAGATAATTTTAATAATTACGGAAAATATATCATTCAGAAGAAAGTCGTGGAAATAAATGAGCTATGGGTTACAATCGAGTTGCTTGTTATCTCGACCGAAAGAAACTCGACCATTTTAGAAATTACCCTGTATATAAGATTCGATGGCGCCATCATGCTTTTAAATATATTTACATGAAATATATTTAAACTCAACAATAAAAGAAGATGAAAACCATTACACGGCCCGTTTAACTGTCGTAATATTCATCGTTTAACCGCAAACTGCATCAGCATTAACCGACTTTGACTTTCACTCCGGATTCACGAATTATGCCACAATTACAATAGTGACTGAGGACTGAAAGCGGTACTTATTTGTGAAAGATATGAGAGGTTTTTTAATGCATGATACATGAAATCATTTGACTTTGAGCAAAGCTTAAAAAACCGACTTCACCGCTTTATCTTCGGATCCCTTGATCAGATTAAATGAATTAAATAAGCAATATTGAGGACACACAGGCAATGGGTTCAACTCCTTCGCCGTACAGATGATAAACTTAGAAGCGACACGCTTCGAGCTAACTGGAGGTTGTCAACCATAAATTAATAACGATTGTACCTATGTGTGATGTGAATGTTTCCGGCACCTAAGAGCGTTAATGATAGTGGCATACTACTTTGGATTATATAATATTATTGTTTTGACGAGTTGCAATAATGTTTATAATCAAGGTAACATATCTATCACTCACCTACTTATCACTTAGTATGGTTGAAAGAAATTTATGTTTCCGGTTATTTCAGGTTATTAGGTCCTGAAAACCAAGACCGCCTGACGTCAGCGGTTTTAAGATCTCACAAAAAGTCCACAAGGTCCGCTCCAAGGTCGACGGTTGATCACGCATTGTGAGAAAAACTGTCTTTGTCCGTGTCGTAATCGACAATGGTAGCCGACTTTTGAGTTCCGCTTTTTGTTACCAACTTACAGTCTATTTTTAGAAGAGGCTACTATTTATAAGAAAATAATTTGGATGATGGTGGAGATGGTACTATTTGTAAGAAAATGAGAATTGGATTTCTAATAAGATTAGTACTTTTCGGTTTGGGGATAAGTACAATACAATATTTCTTTATTCAACAAAAATATAAATCAAATGAGAGTAAAGAAGGAGAATTTTATTTTAGCCGAGCCTTGCGGCTTCGCCCGCGTTAATTAATTTATTTATTTATTCATATGCATTATTTAGTTGAAAAGTATGTGTTTTTACTGAACCTAAACTATCTACATTCAAAATTTCAGCAAAATCGGTTTATTCGTTACGGAGATACTTGGTTACAAAAATTCACACACATACAAACTTTCGCATTTATAATATTAGTAGGATATGAAGTAGGATGTGTGTGTGCTATTTATTATAGACCTATTGTAAAATTTTTGCATATATTAAAATTTTAACTTACCTCCACTAATTTTTTCTCCTTAAATGTACCTAAAGATTTTGTGACACATTGATTTCCCATACAATATAATTGTTTTAGAATAAATGATATGAGTTAAGTGCTCGTCCACTTTCTAAGCTGTATCGGGTTCGTTTGCCGGCGAGAACACAAGTTTCTTCCTTAGAAAATTCGTGATTCTGGTTCTGGTTGTGATTCTATAATCATAACCATAACCAGAAACACCCCTGCTTAGAAGGCGTACCCAACTAAGCCGGGCAGTTCATTCAGTTATTTGGTATGTTACAATAATGTTTTCTATACACAGAATGCATTTAAAACTAACTTTTCACGTAATTCATAAACTGCGGTAATAACCGCGTTGTCGCAATTTGTGTCCGATGTTGAAAGCCGTTATGCAATGTTCACATCAATTTGTTTACGTTTGTTTGAAACTAAAAACCTGTTAATGTTAGTGGATTTGTGGGGAAATGAAACAGTAGGCTTGAGTGACCGAGTTTCAGGTGCCTATTCATGCTTGATAGGCAAGCATTTAACTACCATCTCACCTGATGGAAAGTAACGATGGGAAAATCTAACATTCTTGCCTAGAATAAATGCTTGCCTATTGTTTCTAGAATTGAAGACTCCCAGATTATATTGTTCGGGAATGAACGCGGGTAATGAGTTCCACTCCTTCGCTGTACGGATGATGAACGTAGATGCGAATAAGATTACCTAGTACTTTTCGATTTGGGGATAAGTACAATACAATATTTCTTCGAAACGCTTCGAGCGGACTGGAGGTATGTCAACCCTATAATAGATGTCGTTTGATAGTTTGTGTTGTTGTTAGATGGTGTTGATTTTGTTTTCATCGCTTCAGCCTACGTAACCAAAGATTCGTAAACATTTGTCAATGAGGAGTAAATTAAATGTCCGCAGGCTAAGTTGCTAAGTTAGGTGCACGCGCACCTTTTAAGCAGCGGGTACCGGGTTCGATTCCAGAAGAAATTTGTGTTTCTGGTTACCGGATATTTACCAATCCATGTTACATTTCGTTTGTTTTGCGATAAATAGAGAAGGCGATATATGTATATTTATAGATAGAGATAGCTCGTTTCAAATTTACACAAAATCAAATCTAGACAATAGCGTGATTAGAACATATTCCGTACAAATTGAATTTTTAGTTGATTTCATAAAATTTAATTACCATTATAGAGCATCTTAGTGCTAAAATGCCGTTATTTATAACGTTTTTAACAAATTTTACAACTTTTTATATTTTTTTATGAATACCGTAACTAAGTAGGTTATACTTAATACAAAAAAAAACGACTTTTCACCATTACTACAGGTTCTTATTGATCGAGCGAAGCGAGATCTCTAAGTTGACTAAGGTGGCGCAGCACTTTTTTCTTCCGTCCGTCCGTCTGTCAGAGGCATCTAGCGTCTTAACCATATATGGGAATAACTTCAATTGTCAAAAAATGTGTTCCTAAAGCTATGGCCTACATCCAGAAATGGCAATTAAAATGAAATAATACTACGGGAGCAACCCAATACACGTAAGCGGGGAGCAAAACAATTTAAATTTTTTTATTTACCCTTGTGGGGTATCTGTAAAAAGAGCTCCGGAAGTAGAGTACGAAACCGGTTTAAAAAAAATCCATGTTGAAATATAACAATTTGGTAGGCCACCAAAGTCACTGTTTTTGACCTATTTTGTCCCAAGGTCTATCTCAAAACCTGCTTCATATTTAAAACTGAAACTTACGTATAATATCTGTTATATCCTATACTTGAACAACAAATACAGAAATCGAACAATTATTATAATGAAAAAAGTTATAAGCAATTAACCTCAAAAGTTTTTCTCTATTAAGTTTACATTACACTGCGGCGCATTTCCATCAAAGTACAGTGGTTTTTATACAGTATGTGCAGGTACTTTCCCCGCGTGATTAGAAAATAACTATTGCGCCTTAACTTAAGCGAGAAAGCGGAAAAGCAACTGACGTCCGTGACACTATCAACTTTTCCTGTACTGTGTTACTAAGACTATGGTAACCAGATGTTAGGCACTTTATGTAGGGTTTGCCTGGCAAGTTCTATGAAATAAACATAATAGCTTTCACACTCACAGCCCCACACTAAGATCGATGACTTGTGTCGTGGGTGCCGAAAAAATTCACATCACACACTCAATGACAACCACAATAAGAACCAGAAACACAAATTTTCCCTGTGGAAATTATTAACGCAGCAAAATCAACCTACGAAATTCAGTATGATCGAACAAAATTGTTAAAATTAATTGTAAACAGTAGATCGCATTTTGCTTGCGTATAAAATACTTAAGTCTCACATGGCGCCATCTATAAAAATACACTAAGAATAGTGAACAAATTTTTTTTTTATAGTTTTGGCTCGGCAATCTATGTCCATTTTACCAGTATCAAGTAGGTAATATGTAATAGGTAGATAATTATATTATTTTTTAATTATTTAGGTAGGTTAGATATTTCAAAAAATTTGTCCTAGTCACAGTCAAAGTCAAGTAAAAGAGTCATCGTCAAGTAATCGTTAAGTAATGCCTTATTAAAGTGGTAGAACCGTTACTAGAATTTTTAATACGTTTTGGAGTAAAATCGAAAATAACGTTATTCAACTTTGTATGATTTGCCTATACACGTTCACGAACTGTGAACGGTTAATAATCCACCATTATTACACATGAATTCTCAAAGAATCACGTGTTTAAGAAAAATAATACAAATTCGCGCCAAAATTCCAATTTCTAATTTAAGGACGGATGTTCATTTTTTACTGACATCTATCAATGAGTAGCAGCAAACTTTTTGCACTGCCATCTAGCAGGTTTTATGAGAACTATATATGTAGCCAGTTGTTTACAAACTGTAAACAGTACGGCTACTCGACGCTAGATGTCGTTGTATCAGTTTAAGTAGTTCAATGCCTTTTAATCTAAATTTAATAGATTAAATTATAATAAACATAACACTGACCTTCCATAACATACACGATGCTGCCGACATCTCCTTCTTTGATGATGAGGCTGCCAGCTGCATATTCGACAGGATACATACAATCCACTATCTCGCGGATCTGCGTCATTTCCAAATTCTTCATGAAGTCATTGTCCAGAATTGCGCCTTTTATCAGCTCACGTGACCTGAAAAGGAAATAAACAACATAAATAAAAGTTGAATAAAAACAAAGTCTAAGCGGATATGAATGAATAATGCGAAAGAAAATATTACTTTTGGACAAAATACTAATTGTGCTGTTCTGCTTCTGTGGTGCTCGCAGAATTAAAATGTAGCGTTGTTCGATCACGTAGGTTTCAATCCCGTAGTTTTAAACACAGAAGCATTTAATCATTTTTGCAACTGATGGAAAGCGATGATGCGGCCGAAGAACTAGCATGCTTCTTTAAAAGACCTTCTTATTCTAGACTTGCAGGCTCCCAGATTACCTATACTTTTTGGGGCAGATAGCAATGAGTTACACTCCTTCACTGTAGGTACCTACAGATAACGAATGTTAGTAGGTATTTTATATACGAACATAGCGAGCGCAGAAAATTTAGTCTATTTGCATCTTATCCTTGTAATAGTTAAATATTTCTAAAGATGGCTGAAATATAAATGTAAAAATAACACATTTAATTTTCTATCTTCTTTATTTACCCAACTTTATTTTTTTGACATCAAACTACCTGCTTTTGTTTTTTATTATATAGTTGAAGTTACTTTTAGCAATAAGGTTCTAATTTAAAGTACTTTGTACTTATTGTAATTATTAATAATCCACCATTATTATAGTTTGTTTCTTTTATTGCTTATGCGAGTGCATCGAAATATATCTATTATAGGTACTTCGATGTACAAGTATTAATTAGTAATCGACTAGCACAAGTAGCGACAAATTTAGTTAAACTCTTTACAGACAAACATGTATCCTCATTGTAGTAAGTAAGGAGCGTTTCTATACTTCTATACTAATATTATAAAGAGGTATAGTTTGTGAGGTTGTAGGGGGTAATCTCTGGATCAGAAATACAGAATCGATTTTGAAAAGTCTTTTAATAAAAAGCCACGTTATTTGTGAGTGACATAGCTATGTTTTTATTCCCGGGCGACGCCGGGCGGTTTAGCTAGTAATTAATAAAACAATTAGGTAAATTGCTCAACGCACCATCCAATATTCTAATGAGGTTTAATTTAAAATTTGGTAAAAAGAGGTTACATAACTACGCACTATTATGAAATATACAAGAGGATATTGCCGATATATTGTTATATATAATTTATTATGCACATAAGGAAATTGTTGGACGTTCGTGTCGAAGGCCCTTTCAGCGATTTCATTGTCAAGCTATCAACAATAATAATGATAGTAACCTTTACATTATTACGGAAAATTAGACTCATAAACACCGTCTACTTTGATTCAAATCACAGATTATATAACAGTCACTTCGGCCAAGCTTCATGTTATGATGCAAATAAATAAAGACCATAAACACTAGATAATGATAGATAAGTGCTTTTAAGTATCTGTTAAATTTATGGTAATCTGTATAGGGCAGGTTGTATCAGTATATAAGCTATGTATAGCTATGTATATGTTGAGTTTTGCCGCGAAAGTGGGAAAATGGCGTTAATGCTTTTGTATTTATTTGGGAAACTTGATTTTTCGAGTCTTATCGTGGATTAATTGTGAATTATTAACCGTTAATAATTTGTGGTCGTGCATGAGTGTCGGCCATTCCTCAACGTGATTTTCGCCTACGCTTCAAAACTCCAATAGAAGTTCTAGGTAGTAAAGTACCACTTTACTAGGTAGTCTTGACTAGGGCTGGACTTTTATTTTAATAACACTTCAAATCCTTACTATATAATATTAACATGAATTAATTAATTATGTTATAAACGCGAAAATTAGTATGCATGGATGTTTGTTACTCTTTCACGCAAAAACTACTGAATGAATTTTAAACTTTACAATAATATTGTTTATACATCAGAATAACGCAAAGGCTATTATTTATAAAGATATTGTGTGAATTGTCGAAAATATAACGATAAGTGTCAAGTAAGTAGGAAAAAATCTCGCCCTCTGCGAGCTGTTCTTACGTGCGCTGCAAAAACCGTTAGAGTTACACGTCTATAATATATAATGGAAATGTTTATCTTAAATAGTCCTACAAAAAAGCCCACGACAGTATATATCTATCTTTTATGTGTAAGCCATTATCGCCGAAATAGTAAAAGATAAATACAATAAAAAAAGATAATTTATTTCTAATGCACATTTGGTAGTAACAAATTGTTCCTTATATCAAAATAAATCCTTTAATCGCTTCTGGTATTTAAAGTAGACAAACTTTGTCTTTTTTTATCTCCAAGGTCCTAAGTATAGATAGGACCTTGGAGAAGAAAATAAGCTACTCGAAGTTTAATCCTGCGCAGACAAAGTCGCGGGCACCAACTAGTTTTTTATAACCTTTTTGGTAAGTTATGTGGTCGAAGGTGGTAAAAATGCTAGGTCTAAAATGACTGGCACTGAAGGATAGCTGCTTACATACCGCGTACCGTCGTGGTAAGCAGACCACCAAATATATATAAGTATTTCGGTACAGTATAGGTGCTTGGCTAGCCAAGCATGACAAAAACGGCTATCATGCATCTCGATTTGATCACGATGTTAGCTCAACCCCGTCGAACTAGACGTGCCACGCGGTTTTGCCCGCTATTATCAAGATAACAAGCTTATGAGTTAATCCTAGGTATAAGCTATGTGCTTTCCAAATTTCATCCAAATCTGATCCGCCATTAAAGCGTGAAGAGGGAACAAGCATACTTTCACACTTACAAAAACTTTCGGCTTTATAATATTAGTTGGATAATAGTAATAAGGTGGTGTAATAATTCATGGTAGCGTTTTTTGCGGCTGCCAAAGCCAGTAATGCGATGACATCATTTGGGTACCGTCGTGTTATTTTTAACAGACCTTAACAAAAAACGCAAAATGAAGAGCTTACTTATTCAATGCACGTATATTTTGGTGGCAAAATCATTCTACGTTTATATAAATCGAGTGATGTTTAAGAAGCTATATTACATGGAAATTAAAATATTTTGAATTCTAACAATGCACTTGATGTTGTTTATATAGCATTAGCCATGCTAGGCAGAACTATATTGATAAATTAAAAAAAACTGTTTCGGTAGAGTCACACGTCCCCGTAAGACGTTAATAATAAGGAAAGGATAATTTCGTCGCTTCAGGCGGGGCTTGAGTAGTTCAGCGGTTAGAGCAATAGGGCATGACACCCTATGGCCGCGGGTCCAAACCCCGCCTCAATAATTTTTCCTTTCTAAATTTATTAATTTAATACACATTCTCCTATATCTTATTGCAGCTTATCTTTGATTGAGCGAAGCGAGATCATTAAATTGACTTAGGGGGTTCAGCACTTTGTCCTTCTGTCCGTCTGTGAGAGCCATTTAGCGTACATACATGCGAATAACTTCAAATTCTCAGAATATATGTAAATCTACGCCCAAAGCCAAAATGGTAATTAAAATAAATAAATAAACCCTTTCACACTCACAGCCCCACATTAAGTTCGATGACTTGTGTCGTGGGTGCTGGAAACATTCACCAGAATAGACCTACTGGTCGTCAAACTGCGATTGTTGCAACGTCGATACGTGAGTCGATCGGTTGAAAGTTCAGTCGTTTCGATGGTTGATAAGAAAAGAAAATCGTTTAAATTCGACGTCGCGTCGATTTATAGATAATTGATGCCCGGAATAGACCCTCAGTAGGTCTATTCTGGTCGTCAAACTGCGATCGTTCGAATTAATGCGACGTCGATACGTGAGTCGATCGGTTTAAAGTTCAGTCCATTCGATGGTACACAAGAAAAGAAAATAGTTCAAATTCGACGTAGCGTCGATGTATAAATAATTGATGCCCGGAATAGACCCCCAGTAGGTCTATTCTGGTCGTCAAACTGCGATCGTTCGAATTAATGCGACGTCGATACGACAGTCGATCGGTTGAAAGTTCAGTCGTTTCGATGGTTGATAAGAAAAGAAAATCGTTCGGTTTCGACGTCGAAGTAAAGATAAATGTCCGGAATTAGAAAACGGCGATGTAGTATAAGATATACACACAGAACTGTAAACCCTTTTCAAGACCACCGTGCACCATTTTCCTATACCATTAATGCGATGTACTAGCAGGGCTATTCGTTTCTTCTGATTATGCATTGCCTTTCCTAGTTAATGTTCTATAATAAAGCAGAAACAATAGAGTCCACGTAGTTAAAAGCAGTGAGATCATTTTATGACATCATTCATTTCAACGTGACATCCTAAAAATTTTACAGTAGGTAGAAATACCTACTGGGGTTTTAGTGAAAGACAATTAGTATGGTTTTCCAACCCTATATTTTAATCATACTTACTTATATTGTAAAACCGAAAGTTTATGTGTAAATCTGTAAGTATGTCTGCAAGTATCCCTCTTCACGCTTTGACGGCTTAACGGATTTAGATGAAATTTGGCATGTACATAGCTAGGACCTAGCATTAACAAATAGGCTACTTTTTAACGTTAGCGAAGCCGCCGGGCACGACTAGTATACTGAAAAAATGTATCGTAGCTATTACTAACATTCTAGTGCTGTATGTAACATCTATTAGTAATTATTTGGTAATGATCATAAAATTATTTGTTAAAAACTAGCTTATTTTGAAAAAAGAACGTAGTTACTGTAATTTTGACTAGAAAATATGTTAGCGAGAACTTTAATAGTCTAGTTGTCATATTTTTTTATCTCCGTGTATTAATATACTTTTCAACCGACGTGACTTCAAAAAGGAGGTTCTCAATTCGACTGTGTATTTTTTTTTACGCAATATCTCCGCCAATTATGAACCGATTTTGATGATTATTTTTTGTTTGATAGAAGTATACTTCAGAGGTGGTCCCATATAAATTTTATCGAAATCGGTCGAGCCAAAACCGAAATATAAGATGAAGTCGGTTTTTTTAAGCTTATCCTGAGTTTCAATTATGGAGTAATATTAACAATCCTTACTATAGTTGGCATTTTTTTTCTCACTAGTTTGTGTGTAATGTTTAAGTGTATATCTGTGTGTCTGATTAAGTTTTTTTTTAAAGCGACTGATCAAGACTCATGAGTGACCGACCACGCGTTTGATCTCTAGAACGCCACAAAGCAAAATACGTACATAGGCTGATAAACAAATTACTCATCTTTGCGTCCCGCAGTCGGGTAAAAATGCCGCTTACACTGGCTTGTAGGATAAACCAACATACCAATACACTTGAACTACGTCCCCAGGTGTGTTAGCGAACAAGCTATACATCGTGACAACGCCTATGGCGAGGACACTTAGCAATCTTAGTTCGTAATTATACCAAATGTGTGATTGAAGGTACACTACTAACATGTACATGGCCTCGAACATACGCGAAGAAATTCAATCATTCATTCGCTGATTGATCGATGACGTATTGACTACACAAATGAGCGGTGCATGTGTCTTATTGAAAACGATTTGACGTAATGAGATGGTTATTAGCAAGCTCCTATCCTATCCCATCCTACTAATATTATAAATGCGAAAGTTTGTGTGTGTGTGTGTGTGTGTGAATGTTTGTTACCACGTATCGCCGTAACGAACGAACCGATTTGATGAAATTTAGAATGTAGATAGTTTAGGTTCTAGAATAACACATAGGCTACTTTAATCATCTTCATCACCAGCGGACGAAGCCGCGGGGCTCATCTAGTATCTTTATATATATAATTCTTCTGTATGTGACTGAATTCCTCCTAAACAGCTGGACCGATTTTGATGCAATTTTATGTGTGCGTTCAGGTGGATTCAATTCTGGTTTAGTATCGAAAATTTTATGAAAAATAAAAAAATCTCATTGACAGGAAATACGTCACTCGGAATCATGAACATGAAGGAGGTAATAATGTAGTCAATATTTTTTTAGTATGGCATTAAAGTACTATACAACCAAAAACGAGAAAGAAGTATTTTTTTTTTTGTTTGCAACGCATGCCGGGTATTGCTAGTTTGCATATATATTTATAAAAGAATAATATAACGTGCACATAAAGAGATTCTTTATAGTTTTTTGTACGTAAAGTTTATTTAGATCTGTGAAGATACCATAACATGACATTATACAGCTATTACGAAATAATAAAAATGTATTTAATTTGTAAAATACGACAAAATATAGTAATATAGCAAAGTGGCTTTGAACTGATTAAAATGGTACCTATTCTACTAGTATTAAGGAAGAACAAGTGTGGAGGTGAGCCTAGTGCCTCTTATCTCCTGCTTATGCATTTTTTTATACAAAATAGGCATTTGGCCGCTATCTCACCCGATGGTAAGCAATGATGCAGCCGAAGATGTAGCATGCTTACCTAGAAGATACCTATTCATTTTATTATATTGAAAACTCCCAGATTATACCGTTCGGGGATTAAATACGAGGGCAATGAATTCCACTCCTTCGCTGTACGGATTATAAACGTAAAAGCGAAACGCTTCGAGCGAATCAGAGGTATATTAACCATATAAGGATGACGTTGGTCAGTTTATCTTTCGTGTGTTCACTTACCTATAAATTTTAATGTTAGTACGTAAACTATTGTATAATGCTTATATGGCTAGCTACCACTATAACGTTTACTACCGCCAAAAAAATAATCACTCAGCACCAAACAATTAATCTGGCTACTATTCAAAGTATACTATACTTACTATTCTAAACCTAGCGTACTTTCTCGACCACATCGTCATTTACAATCGGGTGATGTGGTTCAGCTAAATGCCACCATATATCAGATATTTATTTAGTAAAATTAATTTTGCCCTTTCTTAAATAATGTTGACAAAAATACATGACAAAGGAATGTAAGCTTCAAAATCAAAAGAATATATTTAAAACACAAAGACTAATGTTATTCAAATTAATGAGGGAATAGTAAAATCTGAATTACAATTTCAGAATTTGATTAAACTACTAACGAAACAATTTATTACACACTAGCCGTGCCCCGCGGCTTCGCCCGCTATTATCAAGTTAAAAAGTAGCCTATAATTTTCCAGATATTTTAATAGTTATTCTGCTATTTGGGGCGAAGATAAATCAAACAAATCAAAGATCATTAAAATCGGTCCACCCGTTTTCAAGTTATAAGTGTTACAAACCCGACTAAATACATATTTTAAACGGTTTATATAAATCTATAGATGGTCATACTCACGTTTGAGTCTTCGGTATTTTCACCAGTTTCATCTCATAACCAGTCGTAAGAATTGATAGAGGCTCTGCGGATATAGCCGTCCTTTTCAGTCTGGGCTCGCCAAGAGAATACACTCTTGTATTTTCCACTCCAGGACTCTTCATCACAAAACATTCATCTTCATCTATTCCATTTCTATGGCTGTTGATAATTTTCCTGGTCAATGGTTTCACGACTTGTCTGTATTTGTCGATTTCATTCTTTAGAAATCTTATCTGAGAATCTTTATCGTCGATTTCATTTTCTAAGAGAGCTATAATTTTGTCTCTTCTTTTTAACTCTTCTGTCTTTTCAATCACCAAACGTTTCAATTCTATGTATTTCTTCTCCAGTTTATAGTCCATTTGGCACTGTTTCGTATGTGTTTGCGACATTTTCGTATCACTTATTGTCTCTCTTTTTCACTCTATCTCACATCATCCCTAAAAATTTCATTAAACCGTTTACCGAAAGTATCGAACAAAAATAAATTGACAACTATTTATAGCCTTATCAGTTGTAAACAGATAGATATAGATAAAATTGACGCGCGCACTCTTGAAGAACTAGCTTCGGTTTTAGTTGTTAGCGCTTGCGATGGCAAGGATAAAATTGACGATGTGACTATAAAACGATAGATTAAATTAAGCCAGTAACTACGATGATAATTTAAAAACTTAATTACGTCACCGATATTACGTATCCTTATAATAATATTGTGACCACCGATTCAATGCGAATGTGTGAGACAAGTCAGCCCGTCTGACGGTGAGTGAGTCAAGTGCCGAATGACTTGCGTCTACATTGAAACATGCTTTACAACATGCGCCGACCACCAGTCTGGTTTAGCTTTAATTGGTTTTCATTAAACATTATATATAATGGTGGAGATTAATAAACAAAGCTAGAGGTTTAATTTAAAAGGACTGAGGCTGTACTGCCTCGAGCGAGGACGCCGTTTGGTAATTTTGACATTTCAAATTAATATAAATTTTTAAAGGTTACTTCGCAAATTGTCACTGAATTTTAAGTAGCACTTCAACCGATTACCAACTTTAGTACATCAGTTGCAATATTCCTATAATATAAAATAGAGTTATTTTAGAATAAGCAAATAAATAGAAACATATTCTATGATTTCACATCACATTAGTATTCATTGTTAACAAAATATACAGTGCATAAAGTCTGTTCTAAAGACTATTTTACGTGTCCATAATGTATTGTTTATCTGCAGAGATTCGGTCTAGACATGTTTTAACACTGTCAAAATCTTATAATAGCCACTGACATTTATTATTCATATATTGTGTTTGCTTGCTCATTAACACTTCAATGGACAATACTACAAATGTTCAACGGACTTTTACACTATAGCAAGTCAAACCAGTTGTGTAGGTGAAATTTTTAAAGGTTGCTAAGCTGAGCTGATACCTTTCTAAGCATTGTAAGGTCAAGTTGAGATTAATGTGGTATGTACAGAAAATTTGGTCACGGGCATGTGAGCCATGCATTTTGAAGGTACATTTTGGCTTCAATGCCACAACCAGTTTGAAATGCATTGAGGCACTTGTTGTGAAATTTGAAATGAATCATCGATTCCCTCAAATGAGGACAATACTTAAACTTTCGTACTGTCGTTCGAATGTAGTGTAATATTGATTTAAGCTTTGGAAATCGTTCCTAGGTGTCGCTTTTTTAAGTTTTTAACTTCTAAAACATCGGCTAAATTTATCCTTGACACTGAGTTGAAGGATAAGAGTATATACTTATAGGCGTATTTCGTGATCATCAATATTTTTCGTAATTGTGCCTTATAGTTGATCATCATTGAATAATATTAACAATAATGCACTACTATGACTTTTGGACTCAAACTCTATGGTTTTGTGTCTCCGATGTTCACAGTGAATAACTTTATGTGAAACCTTTGTGATAAAATTTTCGCATAAATCGTCGTCTCTTTTTTTTCATTATAAATAAATGACATTGCCTTTGAAATTCATTGATTTAACACGTGAGGATAGTAAAGTATACTATTGTAAAATCCTTCAATTGAGATAATACTCTCATACACACTACGTACTACATACACATTTTGTGCAAAATGTGAAAATGCACGTGTATCTCAACAAGATTAGATACCCATATCATCGATCACTCAAACGCTCGTCAATACTATCTTGAAATTATAGCAGACTTGCTTCCAAAACATAATAAAATTAACGGAAAGTAATTAAATGATTCACCGTTTACATTTTGGGTAAGGGAAATTATTACATGGTCAGCAGATAAAAACAAATATGAGCGTATTGCACTTCGTATAGGCTAGGATAGAAAGCTTCGGTTTGCTTAGTTTTGCTTCGTTTTACTTAGTTTCGCTTTGCTCACGGTCTCCGTAAAAATTTGCCAAACATTTTAACGATCGCAAAATTTAATAATTAATTGAAATTTATTGGCCTCAACCATTTACAGTAGTTATACAAACCCAAAACTAGAATTTATAAAGTTATCTATTTAGTTTTATAGCTTTAGTGGTACAGTGGACAGTTCTGTATCAGCTAGAATAGATTTTTAAAGTAACGACATGATGTTACAATTACAACTGTATCTACATATCATGGCATCATTGATAACTGAAGCAATCATCTCATTTATTCTGTAGAATTTAAAAAATGCACTTCTATTAAACTGATAAGATGTCCCAAAGCACCGATGCTTGATACGATAAGAAGATATAATATAGAAAGAGACAAGAAGATTGCTTGATAACGCATACTCCAACCGAATTCTGTCAATCATTTAAACTCTGGCATCAGGATCAAATTGGCACAAAGGTTTCAGCTTTGCGTCAACTTAGTAAAGTTGACTCAACAGATTTGTATTTTATTTGTATAATTACTTATTACTTTTTACATGCTTATATTATATCTTATTATATCTGTCGGTCTGTAATCAAATCTAGCAAGCTAAATTAGACACACTTTTCGATATCCGATTGGATTCAAATTTGGTGTACTTATGTATCATCGGTGACAATACAATGATATAGTACCATGTAGCTGGTCTGATGATAGAGACGGAAGATGGCCATAGGAACTTCTAATAAGACAAACCCATCGAGTTTGAATCTTTTTGTCAAATTCTCTGGTTATGTAACTTTTTAGTTCTTTTTTATTTCCAATTGTTAAAGCTTGATTTAGAAAAAAACTTTAAGTATTACATGTTTAAATAGTGGAAATGTTCGTTCGTTTCTCCAACATTTATTATTATGAGTAATATTATTGATTAGATAGCAATAGTATACTATACGTAATTTATTATGTATGTATGCTACGGGCCCGATACGGATACGGCGAGGTGGATATAATAGCATGAATCAACCTTTAAATGCCGACCTAGACCTGTTTCCATTGAATTTGGATGAAAGCCCAGAGTGCACGTTCCGACACATTAAGCCTGATCTCGTGAATTAATTTCTGTTACAATAACACTTTGTTATAATTGGTCCTAATAGTAATTTGGTACGAATGAGTTGAGCTAATTACGTAGGTTTACTCATTAATAATATGCACACGTTTATAACGAAACTCGAAGGTGATCTTTGACAATCTATTGAATAAGAGCGTGGGTAACCTATCTAAGGTTGAAATTAATATGTTTACTATTAAAAGTAACGTCGTCACAGTCTTATTACATTATACAATTGAGAAAACGTAATCGAGTAAATTTAATCTCATCCAATTACTCATACCAAGTTAAGTAGCTCATACCCTCATGCAAATCCATTTAGCCCTATGATAAATGGCAACACATGGATACATTGATCAGTTTTGTAAGTATGATTACTGTGCGTGTAGTAATGGATACTCGTTATAATGTTTGAGTTTATTTATGATTTAATTACTTATCTAAAAGACGTACGAGTGATAGACTGATAATTAGCATTGAATTCATTCATCTTAGAGACTAGACAAGTAAAAATTGTATGTTTTGTTTAGTTATTAACTTCGCCTATTAATTCATGACGATAAAAAATATAATATTTATGCATAAACGATATATATTCCCATTTTTATACTATTACCAATTATTACATGACTCTAGTACGTGTAAGTATCAACTCATTTAATTTTCAAATACCTCAGTGTAAAATTTTAGCCATATCAGATCCAGATGCAAATTTTTTGGAGGTTACAAAAGGTGTATTTTGTAACCCTTTATATATAGAAAGAATATACTTCTAAGTGTGATAAGGTAATAATGAGACTGCCTAATAGACGAGTATGCTTTCAACAAATACAATATCAATTTGGAACGTTACCTGAACAAGAATATTCAGAATATCTTGAACAAATTTAATCGTTCAGGTCACTCAAATATAATTAATGATGATTACAAGTTGATTGAAAAAAAAGGCTCGGCTGTAATTAATAACAGTCAGTGCCAATAAATAACGTATCACGATTGCATAGTGGTTACTAATAAATAAATACTGTCAAAGTCAAAGCCAAATACGCTCAAAAAGATTGCCTACGACCTTCAAAGTTTAGAATACTTGTTAGAGGCACGTGACTAGCAATACTAATAGATATCTAGTTTTAAGGCGGCGTCCAGCTACGTACTTTTTTATTCTTAGGCAAACATTTGACCACTATCTCACCTGATGCAGTCAAGATTTTTAGTTATTTTTTTTAGTTTCTTAGTTTACGACAAAAAGCAGGATCTTACAACATCCAATATGACGCAATAAACTAAAATTACTAAGTCCAGCTCATATAAAATACTACAAAGTAAATTCTAATAGAGCAAAGAACATACGTTGTTTTATACCCATAAAAAATTACAACTTAACATCATGAAATTTTTATTCGAATTAAATTTTTTAACAGTTTCTGCAATAACAACATTATTTTATTCGCGAACTATGTAGCTCTGAAATTGTATTAAAATGTGATCAAAGACCTTTTTTTATTTGGCTACTATAATTAAAGAAAAACTATGAAAACACATGTCAATGTCAATCAATGTCAATCAAAATCAATCTTATTCCCATGGATTAAATCTGGTAACAGTTTGCATGCCTACATTAAACTTATGGGACTGTAAAATGGGTTGGATATCGTAATTGGACGCCGCTTTAAGATTCACATAAAGTATACAAAGTTTTAATTTTAGTACAGGGTTACAACAAGGATGTACCAAGTCTAGGCAAAGGTCAATAGGCAGGTCAATGTGTACAAAAAGAAACAATAAAACACATTTATTAATAGCCAGGAACGGTCTGCACTGTCCGTTCCCAAGCCCACGGTTATTTTCCTCTAAAAAAGAACATTGAACTCAACCGTATATTCTTTTTTACACAGACTTTAATTTTATCTAAAAGTCGGATTATCTCGATCATGCTGACGTCACACATGTTACATTTAAGCCGGTTTCAGCCGAGTTGACAGTATACTGACAAACGCTATTTACTGATATAGTATACTTTGACGTTATCGTCCGAGAAACTACCGAAACCATTAGTGTATGGCGTAATGACAGCGCTATTTATAAGTACTGATACAACGCAAATTTTGAGATAAAACTAGCTGCGAATCGGATTTACTTAATCAATAATTTAGCGCAGGCTAAAAATAAATGTAACTATAACAATAAGGAAAATATATTGAAAACAAAATCACAATATGATAAGGGTTTTCAAAATATTGTAAATGTTAATCGTCAATATAAAGTATTTAATACTTTATATTGAAGTTTATCATTTTCAGTATTACAGTTGAGAAACCTAATTATATTATATAAGAATTAACATGAACCTTTTATAAAGAAGCCTACATAATGTGAAAACTTATCTTCAAGTGGCGGGATAATTTTTTGGTAATACTATGGTACATCAATTTCAAATGGTGTTTTAGAATACTTAGGAAGGCTATTTTTGAAAATGAAACATGTTTCAAAGAAAGTAACTCTACAACTTTGAAAATGTATCTTAAAGACAAATATTCTTCCTATTTTAGTATACACAAAACGTGAAACTCTAAACTCGTACAATTCCACGTCCCTTTCATCTATACCATAAATCAAATCAATTTCTGCGAAAACTTCCAAAGTAAACAAAGCATCTGTGATGTTTCCTATATTCGTCCAGTCTAACAAAATATTTGCTAGTGGATCTAAAAGCTGTTCCGAACTCACTAAGAAGGTCAACCGTCCTATAAATGAATCATAAAATTTTCACAGTTCGCATTTTGAGGGTTTAAGTCGTTTAGATCTAATTAGCCTCGGGGAAATAGCAATTAAAGAACCTTGACATACATAACAGAAAAATGCACATCTGTTAGAAAATTCAAGACTTCAGGTTGATGTCACTACAGGGAAAAATAGCTGGGTCGTTTTATTTGCCGGGTTATTTCGGTAACCCTTGGTTGTGGAGATGACAGCTGTCAAAGTTGTGGTTGAAAAATCGTAGTTTGAGGTAATTTTAGATGTTGGAACGATACTCATTCCATGCATTTTCGTAAGACCTTGACATGACTCTCTCAATAATGTAGACAATCTAAACTAAAATATTTGACGCCATTTCTTGTGCAAAAAATATAAACATTGGTACCTATTAACAATCATAATCAATTGTAACCGTCATATTTGGTGCAGTCATAAAAAAAATGATTGATTTTTTGTTAAAAATATTAAAGATAACGCCTGATGTTTTTAAAGAAAGTTCAACAATTAGTTGGTATAAAAATATTCAAAATAGATACTAAAAACAGATTCCCACTGCTTTTATCTCGTTCACTTGATTTGACATCAGGCTTGATGATACGATTCTTTCAATTTCCGTTTTGTAACGATTGATGACTGTCAATTTGGTCATCTAAATAATATTAATTTCCTTTCAACAATCTTTATAGTTTTGTGTTTTTGGGACTGCCTTGCGTTGGCTACATCAAGTAAAATTAGTTAGTTACGTGTTTGTTCAAAATTAGTCTTTGATGCAACTATAGCTAATAACATACTATATTTAAAAAATAATTACATATTATATCATGATCTCCACAGTTTTGAAGTCTGCTTTAACACAATTTTTATCTGTACTTTCTTTTTCGTACACTTTTAGTAAATTCGTTGACATATTTGTGATATATATATTTTTTATAAAAATAAATAAAATTGATAACTTTGATATAATAATACTGCAACTTTTGCGCAGGATTTTCCACAGATAATAGCAACAAAGACATAAAAAGGTTTCCGGAAGGTATCGAAGGTTGCTCTCAATACACTAGACAGGAAGGCATTGATGCGTAACTATGTACTAGTATTCAATCACGTAAATCTTATGAGTATAGGCCCTTGCCAATAAAATGTCGTAAAAGGAATAATTAGATGCTTTGATGTCAAGAACGAAGAATAAAAGTGCTTGCGGTCAAGATTATAATTAATCTTAGAGAACAAGCATTCAATAGATAAGTCATTGTTGTACTGTATATTGTTATTTGCCTAAAACAGTTTCATTTCATATTTTTTAAATTTATCTGTAAATTTAACCTACTACATAATTATAATACAACTAATTATAAAATCAAGAGCTCAATAATGACTGAGACTAAATAGCTTAGTCGCATAATATCTCAATCGAACCAAAATAGAACTAATTGGAATTGCTAATCTAAAGACAACTTTTATAGTTTAAAATATCCTTCATTGATTTCCTAACCAAGCATATTTAAAATAATAAAGTTCCAATTGTATTAAGAAATGAAAAATGTTTTAATGAACATCTTAAGTTTCTAATAAACGGTAAACTCTACGTAGAAGCCAATTATATAAAACCAAACTAGATTAAACAATATGAACAATACAAAAAAGAGAAGTGCTGAATTAAATAAATCACAATTGCATCGAAATTCATTAACGATTCTGACAAATAGAAAAAAACATATGTATGAAAAGCTTCGTAAATGTTTGGCTCAAAATACCACATATTTGTTTTTTTTAATTTACACGCAAGGTATAAATTGAAATGTTTATTTATCAGCTGCATTATATCCACCACCAAGGTAAAACATTTCAGCTTTTACATACGGGCAAAGCTTTGCGTTCTCAAATTTAATTTATCTGATCGTTTCATTGTCATTTTGTGATCGTACTGATTCTACAAAGCTTACGTGATACACATTTTTATCAAACAAGAGACCTTCAACTTTCAAACATTTCATTTCAATAACAAATTTTATTTGAATATTGAGGTCTTTGTCTTGGTTGAATGTTGGTTCTTTTTTTAACTATCTTCACAGATTAAATAGTATTTTTTGGTTATATTTGAACTCATCTCTAGCAATATAATTTACTTCTCTACAGAGTTTTTGGTGATCTCTTCTCTCTTCTTCTTCTCTCTCTAACTTGAAGCACCTTTGTTAAAATGTATACATAAATGTAAACGTTGCTTCTTCTTCCTTGATTTCATTGTAACTAAGGTTTATTTTTAATTAATATATATGTCGTAACGAGTGAAAATGCTAGTGTGTTCTTATTAACTTTTTTTTCCGCGTTTATAAAAGGAAACGCTAATTAAAGAATATTTTTAGTTGATCCTATTCGTATCATGTTTTATGTTGGAGATACGAGATAATTTTAAGATTGGGCGAAGTCGGTTTTTAGTTTAAATTAAATATTGACTATTCATCTAGTTCCAACTCTAGTGTTGTTACAGAAAACAAATTGTAACTAGTTAAAACCTGATGCGTGGCGCAAATCATAAGTTCAACAAGTTGGATTGTTAAGTGACTTTACCCATGGTTCAACTTTATTGTCTCAATAGTAACAGATTAAGGCGACTTCAACAGAAAAGTGATATGTTCAATATTGATATTAATTTGATGCAAGCATTGAATCTTTTTCGCAACGTTCTTGTATTTAGATGATACATTATAGAATCTGGTGTTTTAATTTTGTTCGTTGTAGATCTTGTTTTTATTAAAGACGTTCACAAATAAAGCAGATTTGAGACGATTGTAACCAGTGTTTATCAGTTAAAATTTCGGTTTAACAGTAGGGGTCGGTAGTAAGGGTCAGCTCAGTAAAAATAATAAAAAAAAAACCAGGAAAAAAAAACAATAGGGATTAAACATGCATGGGATTTAAATATAGGTATGTTAATTTTTTTTAAATCTTTATAACTATAGAATTACACATACTCGTATCTATAACATTATTTTCAAATTTAAATGATTAGGATGAATCAATTAGGAAAATAAATTAATATAAAACGTGATATAAGTTGCATAGGAAATAGTATAACGCACGAAAAACTGATTCGTGACGTCAGATCACACATTTTTGATGTCTACGATTGGTACTTTCCATGACGGTAATTGGTTTGTGGATGTCAAAAAGAAAACGTCAAAATGGCCGCGTTTAAAATTGGTTAATCTTTCAATGGTTATTTCTATATGAATGTGATATTTTTATGAATGAGATTTTATTTTTGGCAACATAAACGTATACAATCGATACAGTAACGTAAACAATCGATGAATACCATAAAAATAATGCATACCTATTCCCTATGAACACTATCTCACCTGTTATTAAGCAAAGCGTTCTTTGATGAACCACGCTTGCCTAGTGCCTTGCCTTGCCTTTTGATTCTAGATTTGGAGGTATGAGAACTAGAAATAACTCAATACTATTACAATTATGACTCAAAGTGAATAACAAAAGAGTAAAGAATTTACAACTCTTTTAATGAATGGCCGAGTTAAAATAGTTCGTATCACTAATTTAAATTCGCAATGGTACAAGTAGAATACACAATGAAGCTATTAATTCAATGGTTCGATTGTAGCCATGACAATTGTATGTGAAGAAGGCGGAGTGCTTAATGAGTTGAATCAATATAAATTGAACCACCAAGAGAGGCCCTGTTGAAAGATACGCATTTCTTTCAAGCTTAGAGCTCTTTGAAGTACTCGTAGGTACGTTAATTGTTACCCTGTCGTCATTAAATGACTTGTATAATACCGAATACGTTAAGATTCCAAACAATATTTATAATAGTAATTAAACACATAAAAGTAGCAGCTGTTTTTAATGTATGCGTTTTTTTCGATGACATTTTAATGATTTGTTTTAGTGAATTTATTTGAAAGGAAAGTTTCTATAACCTAGAACCATCATAGTGACTTGTTATAATACAATGTTTAACGCAGATGGTAATATCTATACCATACAATACTAGCCGTGCCCCGCGGCTTCGCCCGCGTTAATTAAGTTAAAAAGTAGTCTATGTGTTTTTCCGGAACCTAAACTATCTACATTCTAAATTTCATCAAAATCGGTTTATTCGTAATGTAGATAAATAATAACAAACATTCACACAAACACACACACACACACACACACACACACACACACAAACTTTCACATTTATAATCTTAGAAGGATTTCTCAAATCAATTGTACTAATACAAAACACAGTAACATTTCAAATTTAATAAGATAATTTGCTATCAAAATAAAAAAATTAAGTTAAACTTCATACAAAAAAATCATCTATATGAACAAACTGTAGTAGCCACATTCATCCATAAATAATAAATGTGAATTCACTGTCCTATCTCTACAACTTTTAGTCCGCAAACGCAATCATAAAAAAACGATCTATACAAAAAATCACTGGCTGGTAAGATCACATCAGAAAAAGTTTCGGTAAACGGTCAATATTTAAAATTCACGTTCGGTTATTTAAAATTCGCTTTACGTTCTATATTTAAAAATTCGCCGTCCGATTGTCCAGTAACGTTTTACCGGCCTGAACGCCGCGGGAGGACTAGAGTTGAGCTCTGCGGACCATGCTTCGACTGCACGAAAAGAACGCGAGTATCAATCCTGACTTGTCATAGTTGTCAGACTAGACTCGTCTGATGTGATCTATGACCATGACTGTCATACACAACACATGGTCGTAGTAAAACATGACAGATGTGACATTCTCCGTAATTATGTATTAAAAGATTTGGTAGTAATATCATTTTTTTGTTACTTTTAGATATTAAGTTTTTTTAATCACTTTACCCATTTATTAATTTTGCATAGCGACTTAAATCACTTTTAATAAATTTGATTCAGGAATTAAAACAATGTAATATACACAAAATAAAATCCGATGAAAGTTGTTAACTTCAACTTTAGTTCTGCCTAGCATATCGTAGTAGCAAAAGTCTAATATTATGTAAACAAAAACAAAAGCATGCACACCACTGCTCCACAATAGGTTCAAAGACTTGTAACGTGGGGGCTGGAAATATTTACATATCACACACACATTGACATTTATTTTATGTGTACCTCACAACTGTTTTCTAAGGGAACCGATTTCGATGATTACTTTTTTTTATTTAAAACTGGTGCTTTCCATGTGGTCCCATTCCATTTAATTTTGATCAAGATCTGACCATTAGTTTTTGAGTTAGCCTCAACAAATTTAATCTGATCAAAGTTTCCGAAGATAAAGCGGTTAAGTCGGGTATTTCAAGCTTTGCTTGCATTTGATTTTTTTTTAATTAAATTGTCTACAGTCATTTTAATTTATCATTCTTCTGTCATCACGTTAATACAGAAATAGATTGGTAGCTGTCTCTAACAATGATTCTGAATAATTTTATTGCGGCTGTTAAATTCATCGAGATAGAAAACCGTGATGAACAATTGGCTGCAATGGAGTAATTATTATTTTATTGTTCTGTTTATGTTCTATTATTATTAGAGTATAACAGAAATAGAAAATCAAAGTACTCCATTAAAGCTTTCGTTAATGGTGTAAGCTATTTAACATAAGAAAAATAGGACAAAACATAATATTGTAAGTAACTATAATATATAAATAAAACTAATAAGTAACTACCTGATTCATAAAATGATGTAACGTTCGATAAGCCATAATTAAAATATTTCCAATGACAGAAATCACAATTCAATTTATATATAACTAGTTGCGCCCGCGGTTTTACCCGCGTAAGTTCCGGACCCGCGGGAATGCCGGGATAAAAAGAACTCTAGAAGATCTGTGTACCAAATTTCATTTAAATCGGTTCAGTAGTTCTGGCGTGAAAGCACGACAGACAGAGTTACTTTCGCATTTATAATATTAGTAAGGATTGAAGATATTTACAGGGTCATACACGTACTCGTAAGTGGGGAGCAAATGTTTTTTATTTTTTTCTACGTGTGTTGTAAAGAGTTTTGCAAGTAGAGTACGAAACCGTTTATCATAAAGATCTTTGTTGGGTAACAACAATTTGTTAGGCCATCAAAATTTTTGATTTTAGACCTATTTTGTCTAACCTAGTGGCTAATTCTCATTATGACAACCGACTCGCTAATGGACTACTTCTGATTATGGCCACTTCTCATTTTAGCTACTTCTGATTAGGGCTACTTCTCATTAGGGCTACTTTTCAAAATTAGCTGATAATGACATATAATATCTGTTATATCCTTAACTTGAAAAACCAATACGAAATTCAATCATTTGCCAATACGAAAAATAACTATAAATAATTATTAATCTCTAATTTGATTCTCTATTAAAATGTAGGCGAGAGATTTAAGTTCTGGGCAACGATTATACACATTACCTTATATAATATTTTGAACTGGACAGGCGGACGGACAGACAAAACATTTAAGCAGACATTAGATTTGGGTCCGGGCGAAATAATTTAGTGAGTACATCTTAACT
Organism: Lomographa bimaculata; assembly: GCA_948107665.1. NCBI lineage: Eukaryota > Metazoa > Arthropoda > Insecta > Lepidoptera > Geometridae > Lomographa > Lomographa bimaculata. Next base: position 7,899,488 of record OX403600.1, on the reverse strand, counting down.
TTACTTCACGAATGCCTGCTTTGGAAAATGTTGGCACGAGCGGCATATTGCTCCTTCGGTTCGTATATAGAGCTAAATATATATACAGTAATATAAACAACACTAAAAATATTTTTATGATCCATACAGAACGCCCGGTAGATACCCTCAAACGTGGAGATTCGCAATGGCAAACAAAATCAAGGTCAAATTGACAGTGTCAAGTGGTCTAAAATATCACTAGACTCTAGTGGCGACAATATTACATCTTATTATAGTAAAAACCACTAAATATTATGTTCACGCTATGACAATACTTGATCAAACCAGTTATGACTTAGGGAAATAACTTGTATGGTTATTTAAATATGTTCATGACATAAGCATTACGATAACTGTTTGCATTATTAGGACTTTATTAACATTATTTTTCATAAATAAGTATAATTATATGATTGTAGCACAAAGTTCTGAACCATGTCAAAATGTTTATTTTTGCTTGTGTATTTTTCTTGCCACACCAACAGGATCGTCGATTATAAAGGTCAAAGACTTAAAGTCATATGAAAAAAAACGGCGAGTGACGTGAGGAGGCACATTATATTACTGAGAGTCTAGTACCTACGAGTTTCAATACTTAGTGAACTGTGATTCGTATAGTTTGCTTCCATAAATTTATTCACCCATCGCACCACTTTAATGCACCCCTGGCAAAAAAAAAATATCGTTTTTTTTAAGTAAATACCAATTTTCGTCGCTATAAGTTCAAAACCAAATAACTTTCATACAAACGTTGTCACCCAATTAAACCCTCTTAGGGGTAGAATTTCTAAATATCCATTTTATTACACGTCTACGTACAAAGACAAATGTCCAAATTTCAAGTCTCTACGACCCGCGGTTTAGGCTGTGCGTTGTCTCCACAGAGATATAGTTAGTTTCTGTGATCTGTGGTTGTCTCTAAGTCAGTTAGTCAGTCAATCAGTATGTCAGGACAAAAATTCTTATAGTATAAAAACGTTGTCTTTATAATCTAACTAGCCGACCCGCCCGGCGTCGCCCGGGTAAAAAAAAGCTTACACATAAACGCTTTCGCACTCACAGCCCCACTCTAAAAGTACTATAAGTTGTGTCGTGGGGTCGTAAACAATTAACACCACACACACAACATTCACGTCATACCCAGAACCAGAAAAATAAACTTCCCGTGGGGAAAAAACTTTTGTTATTGTGTTCCCACCGAGATTCCAACCAGCTCCTTTGAAGACTAACGCGCACTCATCTACGCCAGTGGGTAGTTCAAAGTTTAAAGATTCCCCACCCTGCGTCGCCCGGTTAAAAAATCTACACATAAACACTTCCACATTCACAGCCCCACACTAAGTTCAGTGACTTGTAGCGTGGGGCCGTAAACATCCAAGATTCACAACATATTAAAAACCAGGAACACAAATTTCCCGTAGGGAGAAAACTTCTGTTACCACTACGAATCGATCCCGCTGCTTTAAAGGCAAATGCGCACTCATTTACGCGAGTAGATAGTTCAAAGTTCAAAAGATGACCCGCCCGGCATAGTGCAGTTAAAAAATATACAAATAAACACTTCCACATTCACAGCCCCACACTAAGTTCAATGACTTGTATCGGGGGGCCGTAAACATCCAAGATTCACAAAGCATTCACAACATATTCAAAACCAGGAACACAAATTTCCCGGGGAGAGAAATCTTCTAGGTAAATTACCACTGGGAATCGAACCCGCTGCTTTGAAGGCGAACGCGCACCCATCTACGCCAGCGAGCAGTTCAAAGTTCAGGAACGACCCGCCCGGCGTCGGCCGGTAGTAAATATTAAAATACATACCCATAAACGCTTTCACATTCACATCCCCACACTAAATTCAATTACTTGTATCGTGTGGCTGTGAACATCCAAGATTTGTGTGAACACAACATTCACAACGTACTCAAAACCAGAAACACGAATTCCCGTGGGAAAACACCTGTGTTCCCACCGGGAATAAAACCCGGTGCTTTAAAGGCAAATGCCCACCTAACTACGCCAGCGGGTAGTTCAAAGTTCAATGATAAGTTATAACCGAATAAACAAAAAAAAAACAATCGAATTTATATCCTCCTTCTTATGTAAGTCGGTTCAAAACATAGAAGTATGCCGGATTACGCAGTAACTGTTACATTCTGTGATCCACCATTTTCACCCTCTAATAAACTTAACGATTTCTCCTAGACTATAGGTCCAAATTATATGCAGTAGAGAGCAAATTGCATCTACGTGAACTACGTAAGCCGATAAATAGGTTTTTTTGATAAGGATTAATATTAAATACTTAAACAAAGCCAACGAAATAGAAGCCGCTATTTTTTAATGTGCAGGAATTTCTAGTACGTGTCGATAAATTTCTGACCCGTCCCGTTCACGGGAGGGCTCCCGTTAAACTAATTTCACGATTTCTCATAGACTATTTATCCAAATCATATGCAGTAAAAAGCAAATTGTATCTACGTGAACTACGTAAGACGTTGAAATAGTTTATTTTGATAAGGATTAATACTGAATGTCTCAAAAAGCCAACTAAACATAGGCCGCTTTTTTTTTAGATTTTTAACAAAGAAAAGTATTTTTTCTGAGCTATACATACATGTTAGATATATGCTGTCGCGGACTTTTTTGTAAAACTCATGAAGGCCAACATTTTTGCCATACATTGTATTCACCTATGTCTAACTGTTTAGTCAGCGTATGCCGATAAAGCGGAAAGTTAGCAAATTTTTCTCCGACTTGTCTTACGAATATTATTATTTCGAACTGATAACTAACTTCTATCTCAACAAAACATAGCCTATGACACTCAGTGATAGTGTAGCTATCTATAAGTGAAAGAATTTTTAGAATCGGATCAGTAGTTTCAGAGATTACCTTTTACATACAAACAAACAAACAAACAAACAAACAAACAAACAAACAAACAAACTTTACCTCTTTATAATATTAGTATAGATAATATGATGAATAATGTATCTATAAAAGGATGAAATTTTCTACATAGATAGTCGAAGTCAATATAATTATAGTTTGTGACCGTATCCCAATTTACATGTTAAAATTATGTCACAATTTTACCATAATAGATGGATATGCGACAATCCTATATGAAAATAGAGTACCTTCTACTATTCAAATTTGATAGTATCTACTTACCTAATTCCATGCCCATATTATTCAGATCTCCATATCCAGAACGTATTATTAAATTATAATAATCAAACAGCAAGATTTTTATATATTTATATTCAAATTTGTTCTGCAAATTTTAATTAATTTTTTTTCAGGGACACCTATGAAATTTAATGACAACTATATAGTATTGCTATCCGACGCTAGAGGGCGGTAAACTTAACAGTGCATAATGAACGCCTAGATGGCGCTAAATCTACGCAAACAACAGAGTCGACAATCATGATTATTTGTATTTTGTATTGTTTCAATACAAATACCTATCGAGTCTAATAAATAATCATAAGTGACCAATAAATTTTAATACACAAGCAAATACTAAAATACACAATGAGAGGCGGTGTCATACAATTTATTGGTCACATGTTGCCTACATACATTTATCTCAGTTCGGTCACGATTTTTCAATAGGTAATGATTTATCGTTTGTTTCACATTCTTGTATAGATTTTAGATTATTCGTGTGGAATACCTATATGGTTATTAAATATTAATTTTATACACAGAAACAGAAAATAAATTATTAAACCAACAAGCATTATGTAGGTAGGTTACTACTACCTACTAGGTTCAGTATAAAAACTAATACTATTTGATGTGATAGTGCTAACGTTTAATAAAGTTGGTGGAGATTGGATACTAAAAAGAGTAAGTGATGAAAACCGAGTACATTATAAAATGTATTGTGTATTGCCAGGAAGGATAGGAATAGACACTAGTTCTGTAATTAAGAGGTCATTTTGTCGCTAAAAACAAAAAACATATATATTCCGCTATTTTTTAAACTAAAGGTAATCAGTCCAGGAATCCAGACCTAGCATGTTTTACATAAACATAAACGCTTTCATACTCAAGGCCCCACACTAATTTCAATGATTTGTGCCGCGGGTGCTGGAAACATTCAAATCACACACACAATCACAACCAGAATCAGAAACATAAATTTTCCTTGGGGGGAAAACTTGAGTTCCCGCCGGGATTCGAACCCGATATTGCTTAGTAGGCGAAAGCTCACTTTACTGAGCCAACTGGTAGTTCTATAATAGAATCGCCTACCAGGTGAAATAAGTGGTCAAAAACGATTTATGCCACATTCGTCCCGAATTTTCGGCCCACGCCATTAAAACATATTTGCCTAAGATTTACCGCGTGCGGTACTTAGTGCCACAGTTTTTACCCAAAGGGTAAAAACGGGACCCTATTACTGAGACTTCGCTGTCCGTCCGTCCGTCTGTCACCAGGCTGTATCTCAAGAACGGTGATAGCTAGACAGTTGAAATTTTATAGCAACAAATACTAAAAATAAAATTATAAAAGGGGGCTCCCATACAACAAACTTGATTTTTATAGATAATGGTACGGAACACTTCGTGCGCGAGTCCGATTCGCACTTGGCCGGTTTTTTTTAATTATACTGTATATAACTTTCCTTAGGGAGTTCAACAGTTCAGGAGTGGAACAGTTTTTTTTAATAATACTGTATGTAACTAGCTATATATAACTTTCGTCTATCACATTTCATGTACAAGAAAAAAATTCATTAGTTATCTTTGTTCCAGAAAATCATGCTCTGCCCAGAGTCATCTGAGCCAAGACGGCAATCAGACACAATAAATTGTCATTTGAGTGGTCAGTCTATTTTTAGTCAACAAGGCATACTGGACGACCACGCATTCAATTTGAACTATTGCTCTCATTGCCGAGCTATTATGCTGGACATGAGGTACTTTGGAATGTTGGAGAAGATCATTATCAGAAACACTCACACACACACAAACTCATACAAAATCTTGTATATAGCATGTAAGATTGATCCACAAATGGAAGAAAATATTGCTCCCTGAAACATAGTTTTTAACTATATCAGGGGCCACAGGCTTTAATAAGTATGTGTAAATATAAAGTACCTGGTTGACCGAACTTTGCTCGTTAAACCGACGTTTTCTAAAAGTGCAACCTAGCTAGATCGATTTATCGCCCCCGAAACCTCCTGCATACTTAATTTCATAAAAATGGTTGAAGCCGTTTCCGAGATTCAGATTATAAAGATAGATAGATATATTCTTTATGAACACCTTAAATTAACAAAGAACACAAAATAGGAATGACATTTAAAAATTATATAAGTGTAACAATAGGCGGTCTTATCGCTAAAAGCTGAAATCTCTTCCAGACAACCTTTTGATGATTTATATATATGTATATATACATATATACAAGAATTGCTCGTTAAAAGGTTTTAGGTGCATTTGTATTTATATAGTAAAAAAATTAAATAGAAACTACTCGCCGCTGGCGCAGTTAGGTGCGTGTTCACCTTCTAGGCAGGAGGTATCGGGTTCGGTAGGTATACACGTTTTTTCTCCAAAGGAAACTCGTGTTTCTGGTTTTGTGTGTGTTATATGAATGTATCCGGCACCCACGGCACAAGTCATTGAACTTAGTGTGGGGCTGTGAGTGTGAAAGCGTTTATGTTGTGTTAATATATCGTTCTACTATGATATAGAAATACCTATTAATAAAGATTCAAGTACCTTCTAGGCAAGCATGCTACATTCGGCCGCATCATCACTTTCCATCAGGTGAGATTGTGGTCAAATGCTTGCATATCGGGCAAAAAATAAAGTATAGGTCAGAGTTTTACCGATAAGGGAAATAATGGCGTTGTCAATTTCGTATCTTTTTGCAAAAAATGTGATTCTTCAAGTGTTAATGTGACCATGGTGTTTTATTAACCGTTAATAGTTTGTGAACGTGCATAAGTGTAGGCAAGTCATAGAAAGTTGAAAAACGTGATTTTCGCTTCGCAAAAATCACGTTTTTCAACAATCGCAAAGAAGTTCTAGTAAAATTTCTACCACTTTACTAGGGCATGACTTGACTATGACTAGGAGTTCTTTGTACGAAATACCTATACTTGAGACTTTCTATTACTTGACACTGGCTAAATGCACAAAGAGAGCCAAAATTACAAAGAAAAAAGTATAGGTCAAGTATTATTTTTAACCGACTTCAAAAAAGGAGGAGGTTCTATGTTCGACTGTATGTATTTTTTTATGTGTTTTCAACGATTTCTTCCCCATTCGTGGACCGATTCTCAAAATTATTTTTTTGTTTGGTAGATACTTCAGAGATGGTCCCATATACATTTTATCAAAATCGATCAAGCCAAAACCAATATAAGCAAATATAAGCGGTGAAGTCGGTTTTTTTAAGCTTTGCCTACGTTTAAATTATTAATATAAATAAAAATAAGCTCAGTTATTTTTTCCTTCACGGAAGAACACGAACTAATGACAGTATCTATAACAGCTCGGTACGACGTTTATCATGCTTGGCGATATAATTTATACGTTAGGATTGAAATACTCGTGTATTATACTAATAAACACACACACACACACACCTTGGAACTGCCTGTTGGCTTAGTTGGGCGGGTGATCGCCTTCTAAGCAAGGGGTATCGAGTTCGATTCCTGGCGGGAACACAAGTTTTCTCCCCTAGGATAGTTTGTGTTTATGGTTGTGATTGTGTGTGGTGTTAATGTTTCCGGCACCCACGACACAAGTCATCGAACTTAGTGTGGTAACTTAGCGTTAATTTTTTTACTCACAGCTGTGAATAAAAAAATAAGTGCTTTCACGTTTAATTTTTTATTTGCTCTTTCATTTACCTACAATACATTTATGAAACACAAGAATATGAAAAACCGAGACAAATAATAATAACATGAAATTAGTTGCACAATTGGTGGCTTTATCGTTGCAATTACCACTATAATGCAACTAATTAGCACTAATGAAAGTACCTATGGAAGAATAGTAGATTAAAAGATCGTGCTCACCATCTTTTACATCACTTATCATCAGGTGAGATAGTGGTTACGCAAACCTAGCCTAGTATGTTACTACGCAAGTTTTTTTTCACTGTTATATAGGTCACGATAGCGCGTTCCCTATTTGTAACCGAAATTTTAAAAAAGGAATAGGTTCTCAATTTGACTGTATTTTCTTCAATTTAATTCCTGGCAGGAGCGCAATTTTCCTTCCCAAGGGACATTTGTGCTTTCGGCTCTGGGTGTGACTGTGTCTGCGATGTAAATGTTGCCGGCACCTAGAATAAAAGTCTTTAAACTTAGTGTGGGGTTGTGAGTGTGAATGCGTTATTAGGTGCATAGTAGAAATGTAGGTGTGTGTTTGTTCTTTCTTGCGTTTGGAACAACATTAATTTATTGTGCAAAAGAAACGCACGATTAAGTTTGAGATAGGAATAGAATGTGTCGTGCGTGAAACATACTCGTATTGTTATAATTACTGTGATATGTAATCAATATCAATAGCGTAATTAACGGATCTTTAGGTAATTATTACTGCACTTCGTACTATTTATATATAAGTAACAAGCAACAAGCAGCGACCCGCGGTTTCGCCCGCGTTTATCAAGTTAAAAAGCCTTTATGTTAATCCTAGGTGTAAGCTATACATATAAAATTTCATTCAAATCCGTTCAGCCGTTATAACGTGAAGAGTAAACAAACATACACACTTACACACGAACTTTTGGACTTAAAAAATTTGTGTGACTATAAGGTTCCGTAATGTTCAAGTCAATAACAAATGATGTGATTTTTTCCGGCACCCACGACACAAGTCATCGAACCTAGTTTGGAAAAGTGACAGTGGAAGCTTTGACCACTATATCATCAGATGTTGTCTCACAATAATGCATAGATGCAAACTGCACAAGCCCTTTCTGGCGACTACATAATATAGGTAGATATACCTAAGTTAATATAAATTCCGTGTTAGTCATTTAAGAGTGTTTTAAATATATTAATGAAAAAATAAGCCGCCGATATTATTGCCAGGTTCTTCTCTTTAACTTTCATGAGAGCCTCTTTGGGGCCCATGTGAACAAACGATTTTGAATTTTGGATTTGATAACAACTACGTCTAGTTAGTAACAGATGTGCCGATCCCACAGTATGACTAATAGTTGATACACATTCCCACAGCCCTCATGCATATTGCACATGTCATGTCACCCCATATGATTAAAATAGTTACCTACCTACAACGTAATTAGCATGCATGACCAACTTTTTGCTCGAATTTATCAAGCGCTGTCATTTTGCAACATGGCTCTGTGATACATATCTTCAATCGGTAGCCGTGTCACGAAAGGGTATTCTAACACATTAAAAACCCGCTGATAGCGCTGGAGAGGATAAGATTGGCGCAAATCTTAAGCTATATAAGCTCGTTGCCGGCTCGTACGACAGTCAAATGAACTACCGTTGAGATAAGGTCCATATCAGCGCGCGCTGTAACGTGGCGGTTACCACAATCGTTATGTCAGAGATACGCAAAGAAGATGTAGTTTATTGGTAAATTGAACTGCTTAGAAGAGTTAACGAGATTAAAGCAGCTATAGTCAGTTTGTATATAATGTTTTTGTAAAATCTTACTAATAAAATTCACCCAAACGGCTGTACTAATTTTAATCAAATTTGAATTGAACATTTAATTCCAGGAGAGTATGGCCACTTTTTATCTTTTCGAGGTGAATCCTCGGACTGCTCGCCCGTAATAAAAATAAAGTGGTAAGTACATAATAGTCAAGTCAGTATTAGTAAAAAAAAGGCGGACTCGACTAAAAGTGTCATAGGCCTTTAACAGGCAGGTGCGTTATTCCCAATGCTATTTAATTCAGTAATTTAAAAAATACGCACTTTAAACGATGCCAATAATGTTAAATTTTACAAAATATTGACCTAATTTCTTAAATATAATTGTTTTTCATCCCCCGATTTTATGGAAATCTTTAAATTGTTTTTTACTTATGTTAAATGTATCGATGTTTTGGTACCGTTACGAAAGCCATGATCAAAAGAACTCTAATGTTTCGAGCAGCTGAAGGCAGATGTTGATAGATATTTGGGCTAATTAGTATATTTTTTCTGGTAGTATTCAGAAGCATTTTCATCACAAATAGATAACAAAAACAGAGATATTCGATTTGTGTTTCTTGTTCGCATTGGTTTAATTTCAACTAATTTTAATTTACGGATTCCAAAATATAATCAGAACTTTACGAGAACAGTAATCACCGTTGTCAAAACGATTTCGACATTTCAGCTAAAGTACTGTGATTTATTATAACATTTAAAGTGTAGTAGTTATTTAAACTTCACTTGACAAATTAAAACTTGTGTTCAATGAGGTGAAATTAAGAAACCGATAAGCAAATCAAATTGGACTTTATCATTCAAACAGCAAAGGTCAGTGTTGAATAAGCATTGAATTATTGACAGATTAACAATATAGCCGATAAACCAGGGTACGTAAATAAATCACTTTCTGACAAACACGGACAACTTTATAAAAGTGATAATATCTCCTTATCGACAACTTTAAGATTACGTATAGTTTTACATTTATTGCGCAATTTACACCTTTATTTTGATAGACATAATTGCTATTATCGAAACTTTGGGTGCAATACAATTTTCGGCGAAAATTCGTTAAATTACAGACCACCGAATAAGTTCACCGTGAGATGATTACTCCCCAAGCGTAAATAAAATTATACGTAATTATAGAAAAAGCAGCAGGTTGAGATTTTGTTGTTCTTTCATAAAAAAATCTGCGAACAAGAACTGGTTTATTGAATTTTATATAGTGATACGACCAAAATTGGAGCGTTTATTTAAACAAAGGTGAGTTCAAAGTTCAAGAGTTTGTAGTGATGGTAGATTTTTGGAAGTGGTCGACCCCCGATCGAGTCGGTAGTAGCGGAGTTCAACCATGCTGAGCTGGGGTGGACGTTTTATAATACTTTTATTAACCTGGCTATAAACTAGACACCAGTCGACCGGTAGCGAACTTACAAAGGAAGCTTACCTGAAAATGTCAATCTCCGTCACCTCTGATTATGGCAGAAAACTAAAGCCGCGGCGATTTTATATAGATTATTATAGTAATATAAATAATCGCCATTTCACCTTTCTACGGACCAATTGCCTATATTTCCCAAACCATATATATCTATACAGCAATGACCTAAGTTACCTACAAGGCATCAATGTTATAGGTAACTCAAGTGCTCAAGCCAGTGGTTAGCGTTCCCATCATTCTGGCGGCAAAGCCTCTCTGAAATGCAATGCTAATGCGTTGAGTCAAATAAGTACCAGCATTTTGATCACGTGTCGTCGTCTCAACCAGGCGCTCTGATAGATTTTTGAAAATTGAATGAGCTCTCGGTCCTCATGGGCCCAGTAATAGGTACAATATGTATAATGTGCGGTAAAAGAAAATGTACAAGGATAAAATATGTGTGCAATAAGCCCCCTCTTTATCTTGTACTTCCTGATTGTTATTTTCAGTTGTTTCCATCAATATCTATCTAAACCTATAGTAAAAATATGGAAGGGGATAAGAAATATGTATAATATAAATATAATTAAATATATATGACAGGGAATCAGGACGAGGGAACACAAGTGGAAGAAAGTTGCAAACGGATTTTACTCTTGTACATTTTCTTATACCCACAATTTACATAATATCTATTCTATTGCATATAATGTTTTAAAAATTCTAGAACATCTACATGACAAATAAAATATCCTGATAAGCAAAATTAAGCAACTTGACATGGACTTACGATTAACGATAATTATTTCGAAAACTTTCGACTGAGTTAATGTCGAAGGTTTCAAAAGGTTTCTCAAAGATATAAATATAGGCTATCATGATTTTTTAGGTGTCTATAGAGCCTGACTGTTATATTTTGTTATAAAAGACAGACTCACTTTGATAACTAACATAAACATAAACGCTTTCACACTAGAGTCATGAACTTTCATGAGTGCCTCTTTGAGCCCCATGTGAATAAAATAATTTGAATTTTAACACTCACAGTCCCACACTAAGTTCAATGACTTGTGTTGTGGGTGTCGGAAACATTCACACAACACACACAATCACACAAATGTTCTCCGCAAGGAAAGTTTGTATTTCTGGTCCTGGTTGTGATTGTGTGTGTTATGTGAATGTTTTCGGCACCCGCGACACAAGTCAATGAACTTAGCGTGGGGCTGTGAGTGGGAAAGCGTTTAAGCGTTTATTATTTATTCAAATATACCTGTATTTTTCAAATGTATACGACATTGCCCTAAGGTAAAAAGAAAAATTAGAAAGAGAATTTCCTTATATAATTTAAAAACACATAAGTTCTTGGTTTCTATGTGAAACACCGTATTGTATACCTTATTACTGTTTTCACAAAGAGCTTATCTACATGTGAAAATGTCCATGATTGATTTGATCTACGATCAAACTTCTTCAAATGCTAAAAATCTGTATCCTCTGTTTCTAAAAACAATGTTTTTCCAGTTCATTTCACAAAAACAAAATAATAAAATATGACTACAAATATACCGCAAAACGAGATTTTCTCAGTAGGCTCAGAAACAGTTTTAAACATAACAAAAAGGTCTGAAATAAAAATACCATTGAAATTTACGAGGTGGCGGCAAAATTAGTTAAATATTTTTAGTTTCGTAAAGCGTTGTATGAATTTGTGTCTCGTGTATCATCTATAAAAATAACTTGACTAAATTTTCCTAATGAATCCAATGAGCTATAAATCTGTCCGCGTTAAATTATATTATGAGTAGCACTAACAAAATTGTATACTATAAAATTATGAATAATTATATGTCGAAATTAAAAGCGAGGTTTATTGTTGTGATGAAAAATAATGAAACGCAAGCAAAGCTTAAAAAAACCGACTTCACCGCTTTAACTTCGGAACCTTTATTAGATTTAATGTATTAAACACGCATTATTGACTATAACTCAAAAGCTAGAAATCAGATCTTGATCATATTCCAATGGGACCACATGAAAAGCAACAGCTTTCAAATAAAAAATAATCATCAAAATCAGTTCACAAAGAAAGAAGTTATGAGGTAACTTTTGAAGTCGGGTAAACAAGAACATCGTCATAGTAGTCCACAAAATAGACATTATTTATTGATGATATTTCAAGAATCAGATCTTGATCAAATTTAAATTAGAAAGCAACATCATTCAAACTAAAAAAAAAATTCGAAATCGGCTCACGTGGAGAGAAGTTAATAGGTAAAACACATAAAAAAAAAGAAATACGCTCGACTTGAGTACCTCATCCTTTTTTGAAAAGTCGGTAAAAAAATTGCGCTACTTTATGTGTTAACAAATCAATAATATTCTATGTAAGTTATTTTATTATTATTTAATGCACAAGACAAGCAAGTCGCTTGCCCGACGGTAAGCATCATGTAGCTCTAAACTTTTTAACTATTAAATTAAAATTAATTTTCGTATAGCTCCCCCTCAAACCGAAATACACTAATTAACAGGATAAGATACTTAATACTTCTCCAAGCGGACTTAACAACTACACTAAATAAATATGATTATAATTACTACAATATTTAATTTAATCTGCACTAAATTGCAATTCAGAAAGGCAATGTCGCCGGCATGATGGGCCCGCTACTTACTTAAGAACTTAAGTAACATTTAAGCTCAGTGGTTTGTAGCTTATAGGTAACTTTGGCCTTTTGCAATAGAAATGTACGAATATATAGTTTTAATTTAGTTTTAGAATTTACAACTAATTAGAAATTTAAAATGAAATTTTAAATGCATTAGAGCGCTCATAATCAGACTAGAAATGTAAAAAGAAAGTTAAATTTAATTTATAATGCTAATGTATTTTTTTTAAAAAGAAAATCAACCTTTCTCTCCTTACTCCCGTTATTTATTACTTATTGGCATATTAATTGAATAGTTGGCAATGAGTCCCATACCAGTCTAGGTCGACCAGACTCTGGGATTACCAAGTGAGACTTCAAATCAAATCAAAATCATTTATTCACATGGGCCCCAAAGAGGCACTCATGAAAGAAAATGATTCTACTGCCAGATTCGCAAAATTACAGCCAGCTTCGTATGAACGAACTTACATTAGTAATTTATTTCTGAATTCCATCATAATAACTACCAAGTTATTTAACAAAATAGTGAATTTGATAAAATAGTGTTGTCAGTTTTTTTAATAGTAGTACCAAAATAAATATTGTTTTAATATATTATGTAACCATAGATTAATAAATATATTAACCCAGTTATAACTAGTACCTAGTATTCATGCAGTAAAATAAATAAATCCAGTAATAAATTTAGGCGGGTTTTTTATTTCTATTCTAACTCATAGAGTTTATCATTTCATTAAACAATATTACGTGGTAAATTTCTTATAAATAGAATTATCCTCGAATATAAATCAACTATTTTATTACTTGTTTTCTACGACGAGATAATATTCAAATGTCAGTAGATTTCCAAGTGCAATTTATTTGAGATAACACATACTCGTACGTAGAGCTCATGTGCGCCGATGCCAATATTCCTACTACAGTTGTAGTAGCTACAAGAACAGTAAATAGCGACGTTTAATCCTACTAATATTATAAATCCGAAAGTTTATGTGTGTGTGTGAATGTTTTTTCCACGTATTTCCTAAATTAATGAAATTTGGAATTTAGATAATTAGTTTAGGTCCGGAATAACACATTTTAAACTTAATTAACGCGGGCGAAACCGCGGGACGCTGCTGGTAATTAAATAATCGAGTGTCTCTGTGAGATGAAGACTTCGCGTATTTTTCAAAATGGCTGATATGTGTTTTTTTACTTTTTCAATCCACATATTATTATCTTTTCTGCCATTTTGAAATATTTCAAAAAACTGAATCGACACAAATCTAATAAATGAAATTCTCGTGTCGCGGTGTTGGTTACCAAACTCCTCCGAAACGGCTCGACCGATTTTTATGAAATTTTGTGCGCATATCGGGTAGGTCTGAGAATCGGTCAACATCTATGTTTCATACCCCTTAATGTTAAGGGTTGTCAAACCATAATTTTTTTTTTTTGTGGACAACATTTTTTGTTTTTTATTTTTTTATTTTACAGCATTGAAAAAAAAATACAACCCCATATTTTCACCCCTCTATTCTTTATTGAATTAAACAAAAAAAAACATTTCCTAGAAATAATGTATAATGTATATGGCAAAACAACGTTTATCGGATCAGCCAGTATTCTATACAATTATTAAATTTCATGAGAACCGGTTCAGAAATGCAACCTGTAAATGAAATCAACCTGAAACCCGGACATCCGGACACACGAAAGCAATTTTGACCAATCTGAAACGGAATAAACATATTTATAAGGGATTTGAATAATTGTTATATGCAGGTTACCTTCCCTTTACGACGAAAGCATAATAATCAACTTCAAATTGAATATTCAACAACCAGTATCTTATCAATATTCTATTTGACAATTGATCTAATTACTTTGACAATTAACGTCTCTTAATATCTCATGCCTAGGCCATTAGAGATAAGGCATAAAACACTTACTTTATTGGGAATAAGCCATGTGCCTTACTTTGTATCGACTTCGATTTCAACAGCTAACATTATAAGCAAAAGTAATTAGTATTATGTAGGCATCGATCTTTTAAAATAACAGATACTACGCATGGAACTTTATTTTAAAAAGCTCAAAAAGCGGATACTGTACTGCACAAGCGCTTTCTAGCGACTACAATAATAACAGCTAGGCTAATATAATTATGTATTAGAGATTAAGAATAATTTAAAAAAAAATGAATGAAAAAAATGCGCCGCCGAGTTACTTGCCAGGTTCTTCTCGAGATGGGTGTAATTTTGCGGATCTGACAGTAGAGTCATTTACTTTCATGAGTGCCTCTTTGGGACCCATGTGAATAAATGATTTTGATTTTGATACCACTCCATTAATATTTCTATAACAGCAAAACAAATGATATCAGCAATACAAGCATTTGACCACCATCTAACCTGAAAGAAAGTGACTATGCGACCGAAGACGTAAAATACTTGCCTAGAAGATACCTATTCACTCTAGACTTAAAGACTCCCAGATTTATACCGTTCGGGGGATTACGAAGCAGGCAATGAGTCCACTCCTTCGATGAACGGAAGATAGACGTAGAAGCAAAACGCTTCTGTTTTTTTTCGATAAGCCTTGAGTAAACAAAACCTTTCCTTGTACGTATAAAGGTACATGTTGGGCCTCAAGCCGATGTGTGGTGCGTATTATCTGTATTTTTATAAGATCAATGTATGTACCTACATATAGAAGCCTGTCAGTCAAGTCTTGTGACAAGTTTTACTTGTAGGAACAGTTCCTACTAATACTAATCTACTTAGTAGGTACAATTAAAAGTATTTTGTAAAAGGAATTGAGTGTAAACGTATGTACAAATTTTCTTGCGGAATTTGATAGTCTTGTTAGCACAGAAGGCAACATAAATTGTATCAGTTAGCTACTATATCTTCTAAAGACATCAATAAATTATGGTTTTTATGGGACCAACATAAAAAGCTTATATATTATCACCTAAATTCCGCCCGTTGATGTTGCAGAGGCTACACAAGGTCCTCAGTTCGGTCGATAAAAAATACTAAATTATTTCAACATGACGGAGACGAGGTAGCAATATCTACAAAAATAGTCATGTAGAATTAAAAAAATATGTAGAATTAAGAGGAAACAAACTTTTTTGTGGCGATGTTACTTAGTAGAAATAAATATACTTCTTTATTATTTTAAAATATATACTCAGATTGGTCCTCGAGGAATTTAATGTCCTAAAAATATATTGTCAAAGTATAGGTTAAATTTATAATTAAGTTACATATATTATATATACGTTTTATTGTCTTTTGTAATTGGTTGCTTTTTATTTTTCCAAATGTTTGTTTATTGTATATCCTTCAAACAACTAACAAACGCATTCACACTCACAGCCCCACACTAAGTTCAAATACTTGTATCGTGGATGCCGGAAACATTTACATAACACGCATAATTACACCCAGTATCTGAAGCACAAATCTCCCTTGGGAAAGTAAATTGTTCTCCTGCCGGGTACTGAACCCAGGCCCCACGGCGCAGAGGGCAGAGACTTGCCCACCGCGCCAACTGGTTACGCCAGTTAAGATAATAAGGATTTTCTTTAGGTATTTAAAAAAAAAAACCATCAATTTAATCGTTGAAATATTATAAAACATATTATGTAATATTAATAATATATTTTGGATAGAGAATGCGTATTGCACTTCAACGTGGTAATGCTGCCAGCATTTTGGGTACTTTGCCATCTAGCAGTGGTCTATTAGATTTAGTTTTGTACATGTTTATTCTAGTTATAATTATTCTCAACCGACTTCAAAAAAAGAGGTTCTCAATTCGACTGTACGTTTTTTTTGTTTGTTACGCGATATCTTCGCCAAATCTGAATCGATTTTCATGATTTTTTGTTTGGTAGACTATACTTCAGAGGGTAATATTTATTATGTGCTTCACTTACCTCAAAAAGGACATAGTTTTGATTTAAGTAACGGGCGCCAAGTCTAATATATATCTTTTGTTTTTACAAAACAAATATGTAAAGATACCTCAGTTAAACTGAAGTGGGTTTACTTAATAAATATTTTACAGGAAAACGGTATTTGTTAAATACTTTACTTTATTACACTTTCGTTTAACTGCAAGAGGGTAATACCCCGTGTTTCTTAGAAAACATGATGTAGGGATATCATATCTTACTCAACGATCAGTCAATCAAGAGAACTGGATATAGTAGAGTTTGTTTTAATGAGCCATATGTTTGTTAGTGGAATTTTTGTAAGGTTTTTAGTAGATATAGACGTAATGGCTATAATATATTAATAGAGCGAAGCGTGATCACTTTGTTCGCTTCGGGTATTTCAGCACTTTGTCTGTCCGTCTGAAAGGGCGTTCTATTTTAGAGATTGACTCCGGAACTAATTAGGTCTAAAATCTGATGTCATTAGCCACCGAATTGCTATTTACATATACGGTTTTATTTTAAACCGTTTAATATTCTACTCGCAAAGCTTTTTTCAAAGATAACCAACCAACACGGCCAGAATAAAAATTAAAAATATTTTTCTCCTCACTTGCGTGTATAGGTGCCCCCTTAATGTTTTTTTAATTAATAACCTCATGTTTTTTAATTTATTATTATTATAATTACCATTTTTGGCTTTAGGTCATAGCTTTACATATTCTCTGAGAATTTGAAGTAATTTGCTTGCTTGGTTTATACGCTAAATGCCTCTGACAGACGGACGGAACGGACGGACCACTGCACTGGGTGGTTGTCTGATGGGACTGTCCCAAGTTGACTTAGAGAGAAATAACTGGTATCGCTTCGTTCGATCAATTATTTTTCTGAATAAGTCATCATCATACTTATATATTAATAGATAAGGAAATCTCGAGACTTAATCGCTCTAAAAACTGTTTCTATCTACCTACTATTCACCTCGTCGTTTCGACCAAGTTTGGCATTGGCCATTATCTCGAGAAGACTCGAGAATAAAAAAAAATCTTGGCAAGCATGTCCCAGCTTCGGCCGCAACGCCACTTTCCTTCAGGTGAGATAGTGGTCAAAAGTTTGCCGAATGCGGGTGTTAAATAATATCGAATCGGGGATTTTTATACGTACTATTAATAATAATATACAATTATGATTGTAAAAGGTGTCTAGTATCTGTAAGATACATAGCTAGTAATACAGTAAGATACATAGTTATTTTCTCTAGAAGTGGGACTAACCAACTTACTTCTTACGGTAAGTAATCTTGTTGAACATATTGCGACTAATTCGATGTAAGAATAATACGGATTCTTTAATTAATTATCACCAAGTATTTTATCAGAAAAGGCAGACATTATGTGATGCTATAAAAGTTGTTAGCGGAATTTTTAAACACTTAAATGGCAAAAGGGGAACAAGAATGTTAATGTTACTGAACAAAAAAGCACATGTGGGTAGGACGCGGTTTCGAGAAAATTTACAAATAAAATGACACAAATAACTAAATATGAAATAGTGCGTTTAAATTTTTAAATACGTACTAAATAAGTGATTTTTTTTGCAGATTATAAACAACATAAATGTAAATGTTTGTATCAATAACGGGATATTTACCATGTATTTCGTTTGTTTTGAGTTTCCGATATTTCGGCACTGTTGCAAGCGCCATGATCACGGAGTAACTGGAGTAGTGCGGGTGGATAAAGATTTAGATTTACGAGCATACAAAACGGTCTACCCCCTAGTACTACTAATTTACTACTACTACTTTCGTACTACGCTTTCGTATACAAATATTTATAGTGAAAGTGACCATGGTAGCTTGAAAACATAAATGTATTTGAAAATCTATTTATGTTGTTCATATTTTCTTTTTTAGTTAAATATAGATATGTTTGAAATCAAACGTTGTAATGATTTTCACAGAGCTCTTGTCGATTGGTGATTCAAATATTTTATAACAACTCGCTTTTTTGTTAGGAATTCAATAAATATTAATACATTGACAAGCGTGCTCTACTGCTACGCCCGCGTTAATTAGTTACTTAAAAATAGTTTTAGTACTATGAATTACAGACTATTTATTTATTACATAACACTCAAATCCGTCTAGCCACTACAGACATTTTACAATAATGTTAAACTTTTTTGGTACGATACTGTAGGTATATAGACAACAATAACAATAGGTACCTTAACAAAACGTACTTAAATACTCCTACTAATATACCTCGTTTCATACACACTCAAACACATACTTATTTTAGTTGCAACTGATCTTATGATCAGATAGGAACAACTTTTATGATCGGTTAATGTGAAAATCCGATACTATGATCCGTTGGGAAGTACCCTTTTGTATTCATAGTATTAGGATGATTGTTTTTTTAACTGATATTACTACTACTAACTTATATTACATTTTGATTGGTCCTAATCACACGAATAAAAAAATAAAAATAAATAGAGACAGGGCAAAAGGGACCGCGGTTCTTTTTAGGGTGGACATTCGCCTGACTACTCCTTCACCATAGATCTAAATCATATACTGACTACCCAAGATCGCGTTACCTGGCGCAAAATGACGAGGATGCCCGAACCCAGATGAACTGGGAAAAAGGGACAGGAAGAAGAAAAAGAGTATCTTCTAGGCATGCTTGTCACATCTTTGGCTGCGTCATCACTTTCTATCAAGTGAGATAAGTAGTACTCAATTGCTTGCCTATTTAGCATAAAGAATAAAGTTTTTCTATTATAATTATGGTATTGTAATAACTTGGTGCACGTGTAAGTAAACAATTATATCACAACACTTATTATATTTCTTTCAACTCCAATCTGATACCTTCTACGTTACTTAATTTTATAGGGGTGGAGCAAATAAAGTTGAGTAGTAATTTAATTTCGTTTTAAAATACCTGTTTTACTTGACACAACTCAATGTTATGTGAAAATTGCGTGGGTCAGTGATATTCACAGGAAATGAGGTGACATTCTCCTATGGCTACCTCATTTCTGTGGCAAATTATGTACTTAAGCGCAGTTTGAGGATGGACGAAAAATTAAGGTCAACCGGGTCATGAAGAGCATGTGCATTGGAGAGTTTGATATTTGCTTTGCATATAACTGAAAATATTTGGAGTAGAAGAATCAAATATATAGTTTTTTTTGTCCCATAGGTAACATCATCATCATCATCTCAGCCGCAAGAAGTCCATTGCTGGATATAGGCGTCCCCCAAAGATTTCCAAAAAGAACGGTTGTTAGCGGCCTGCATCCAGCGTCTTCCTGCGACCCATAGGTGACACGCTATTGAAACAACGATTGAATGTTTTATTATATACTAGAAGATAGACAAGCATTTGACCACCATAAAGATGCGACCGAAAATGTACCATACTTGCCCTGAAGATACCTATTAACTCTGGATTTGAAGACTTCCAGATTATACGTAGGTATACTTGTAACCGTTGAGGAAACAAAGACGCGGGCAATGAATTCCACTCCTTCGCCGTACGGATGGATAAACGTAGAAGCGAATCGCTTTGAGCGAACTGAAGTTATGTCAACCATAAATTGATGTTGTTTGACACAGATATTCATTGAAACTTTAAACACACGTATACGTGACGACACCTTAGTGACATGTTTCGGAACTCGGAAGATCTTACGTCTAACAATAGATTTAAAAGGGCAGATTCTGATGATCCGTGGAGATACTGTGCCAACACGATAGTAGACTGAAATTATACATTAACTACTATTAACCGATTGACAAAAAAAATGGTTCTCAATTCGAATAAATATCATATTCATTATTAGGTATCTTCTAAGCAAGTGTGCTGTTACATCTTCAACCGCATCGTAACTTTCCATCGATTTATTATTGTAGTAAAATTCTTGTATAAAAAAGTGTCTAAACATGTTTCTTTTTATGTGTTACTCATATAATCACAACAAGAAACAGAAACACAAATGTCCCTTGATGAGAAAACTTGTGTTCACGCCGGGAATCGAACCCGATACCTGCTTTGAAGGCGAATAGTAGCCGGCCTAGCTATGAAATCATAAACTAATTTTAAATGCTTAAATTAATACCTAATCAAGTGCATTCAGTCTAAGAACAATTAAATTGTATTTGGACTTTAGTGATTCATTAATACAATAATTAAAACAGTTGTGGACTTGTTAAGATCACCGCAGGTGTTCAACTAAGTACATTATTTACAATTAACCACGGTAAAATAGGTATAAATAACCGAGTACTTCTCTATTGGAACACAATTAGAACCGAGTATCTAACTCATTGGTGATGTTAAGCTAGTTGAGTCCAAGTTGCAGAGCCTCAGTCATCAACGTAAGGTAGCTAGCCTATCAGTGTTCCATCGTTTATATTTCGGAGAGTGTGCACTCGAATTACATCAGTTGATTCCCCCGTGCCCTTTCTATAATCGGACCACAAGACGAACTCACCAACGTCGTCCATTTATGTTTGACATACCCCATGTCCGCTCGAAGCGTTTTGCTTGTTCTGCATCCGTACAACGAAGGAGTGGAACTCGCTGCCCGCGTCTTTGTTCCCTAACAGTATAACCTGGAAGTCTTTAAGTCTAGAGTGAATAGGTATCTTCTAGGAAAGCATTAAAAAAACTAAGAAATTTATTATTTCACACAAATCCTTATATGTTTACATAATTCTTCTGTTCGTGTGTATGTGAATGAACTCTTCCTAATGGGAAGGAAAATTGTACTTCTGTCGGGAATCGAACTAGGGCCCACGGCGCAAAGATAAGTTTTGTGTGCGTTTTCTTTTATTCGTTCACTGAATGCAGTCGTTGAATTGAACTGAACCCTTTAATTGAACCCTTACACAAACCGTTTCGCAAAATTCATATCGAAAACACTTATAAACCTTTTTTTTCTTTTTTAACCGTTTTCAAAAGAAGGAGGAGGTTCTTAATTCGACTGTATTTTTTTATAATCACATCATAACTTCTTTCTAGGTTAACCAATTTTGATAGTTGTTTTATTTAAAAGCTTACCATGTGGTCCCATTTAAATTTGTTCACGATTTGACCAGTACTTTTTGAGTTATCCTCAATAATGCGCTAAAAGATAAAGCGGTGAAGTCGGTTTTTTTTTAGCTTTGCTTGCGTTTCAATTATTATGAATTCGCAGTATCATGTTGGAACAATTATAAACACGAAAACGTTTTTATTAGTCAAGGGGCAGATAACGCAATTATTCCCAATAAAAGGTAATAATAAAAACGCAATTTGTAACGAAAAGGTGTTAACACAAATGATTTTTTGTCGGCAGCTATAAATTAATTCAATTATAAAAAGTTGTTCCATGCATTTTCAATCGGTACTGACTTTAAAATCTAGCTTATTTAGGTTTTATATTGAGATATAAGGCAGTAACGTTACAACGTTTTATAAGGTTAGTTTAACTCGTGCCAACTGAATCAAACTGCCCTCTGGCGTAGTTGGTCTACCTTCGGACATCGGATTCGAGTTCCGCTGGGAACAGAAGCTTTCGCCTCAAGGAACGTTTGTGTTGCTGTTTTCTGCATCTACAAGTCTTCGAACTTAGTGTGGGGTTGTTAGAGTGAAATCGTTTCTGATTCTGATCGGATAATTATTGAGAAATCAATTGACCCTGACGTAGTGGGCAAGTTTTTGCTTTTGACGTTGTGGATCTTCAATTCCCGACAGGAGCAAAATTTCCTTTACTACGAGTGTCGGAAACACACAGCCACACCCAGAACCAAAAAAAATCCCTGCCCGAGGATACTTATTCCCTCCCACTGGGAATGGAACAATACTCTTTGCTTAAATTAAAAGGGCCGACAATTACGCTAGAGCAGCAGTTTGTGATTAAAACACTGGGAAATCGTATTATCATCTGTCTTATCTATTCTTAAAAGTTACCTCATAACTTCTTTCGTTGTGAACCGATTTTCATGATTATTTTTTATTTGAAAGCTAGTGCTTTTTATGTGGTCCAGTTGAAATTTGATCAAGATCTGATCTCTTGTTTTTGAGTTATCGTCAATAATGCGTGTGCAATACATTAAATCTGATCAAGGCTCCGAAGATAAGGCGGTGAAGTAGGTTTTTTTAAGCTTTGCTTGCGTTTAATTATTTATAGGTAAATATATTATATATAGGTAAATACATAGGCTACTTTCTATTATTATCATCATCTAATTCATTATTAACGCGCGAGTTCAACCGTGAGGCGCAACTAGTTTCAAAATAACTCACAAAACGAATGGGTCAACAATCAATACCAGTCCTGCCAGTCTCAACAACCGTCACCAAAATCAAATAAAAACACGAGATGCATTTTGACAATGTACACAATACTTGCAGAACCTGTCCTAAACTGGTCCTAGGACTCTGAATTGGAACGAGTCTTTATTCTTATCTAAACGTACTAATGAATTGTGTTGTGTAAGGTTATGTTAGTTCGATTAATTAATGAGAAAGTGTTGACGTATTTGGTAGTTTTTATGAATTGGCTGGGAGTTGACATATACCTACATAATATTATCTTGATCTATGTGAGAAATGCCGCTGGGTACAACTAATTATGTCAGTGAAATGGTAAATATAAATCATACCAAATGTTTATTTTCCAACATAGTTTCTTTTCAAAGGACACTAAGTTCTTACTCTTATTGCACAGTTTCTATTAGCGACACACAGGCAGAATAAAAAATTACCTACCATCTATTTTGCTTACGCTAACGTGTATGGTGCATAATGTATTGTGGTATCCTTCATATTTTCATTGATATAATTTTTGTTATTGGGTCATTGTTTTCATATTTTCTGAAAATTTGAATTTATTCCCTTGTATAGTTTAGACGCTAAATGCCTCTGACAGTCGAACGGACAGACAGATAATAAACCAACCAAGACAACTTGGAGATCTCGCTTCGCTTGATAATAAAACCCCTTAACTAATAAAGTTAATTTTACTACAAATAATACAAATTTAAATTGTTCTAAAAAATCTTTGACTCGTGTCATAGGAGTAAAATAGAGTAGAAAAATATAAAAAAACTGCAAGAAGAGTCAACACAAGACTGAAGGAATACAATTCTGTTTTAGAGAAAATCACTGCAAGATTAAAAATAGGTACCGATTTGTTAATATAGCTATAAGCAATAAAAATAATATTCAAAAAGGGATACAGTTTCTATTTCTGAAATGCGGAAGACATCTACGTTGATGACTGAGTATGAACGTTGATGCACGCCCACGTTTTGTACTAGCGTATGATGTGATTATTGTGTACCTACAGCAAACGGGGCATAGAAAATTAAGACTCTGACACTGATTGGTGTACTCTTGTATGACCACCACAAAAATATAGTTGTACTCCGTGGTTTAGCCCGCATCTCTGAAGATAATGATGATGAAACAGGATGGAATGCATCCAAATTTTTTTATGACTTTATGAACCTTTTTCTCCAAATTTCAACAAAATCGGAAAATCGGTTTAGCCGTGATGAAGTAAAACATACAGAGGCACAGAAAGATGTAAAGACTATTTGAAAATTTGTATAATAGTGTGAAGTGTGAAAATGACAAAGGTGTGGTCAAGTCCCTTTAGCAAACCGCTAAATAGTGGCACTGCAAAGAGAATCGCTTCTATCTGGATAAAATACTGAGTTGCCAGAACCACTAGGTATACTTAAATATCACGTATCTCTTTTTATAGTCCAGTTTTTCCACTCTCCCTGTGGTTCTTTTGTAATTTATTGTTTCAATTTGTTACTTATCGATAAGAATCATTTACTGACACGAGAAATACAAGTTAGGATATCTTGATTGCATCGGATTCTGAGTGCATTACGAATGTGAGAGTGGTATTGAAGCTTAATTCCTTTAAATGGGGTTTCACAATTCCAATCGTAGAACTGGTTCCTTTTTGTAACTAGTGGACTTTAGCCAGCTTCTCAGCTAGATGAGTCTCATTAGAACGTATCGTTTAAGTTTAAGAATGTAATTAGGTTGTTGTACTTGTGGTTGGTTTCAGACTATCTACGTTTATGCAATGTAAAAAAAAATTTATGATAAAAAAATAATTTACACAGAGTGTAAATTATTTTTTTATACATTATATTTATCAGCATGTGAAAGTACAACCTTATTTGGTTTGTCCTTACGAAGATCTATTTTTGGCTGAATCTAATTGCGACATTTGTTTTAGCAGGTGCAGAAGCACTTTAAAATTTTGTTACAAAAATAATTAAAAATATCTTGGCATTACTATAACATTTGCATAAAATGTATAAGTAGACCAAGGTTTTGAATGAAACTTAGAAAAAATCTGCGGCACTTCTCTGAAAAACCTCTTTAATATTCGAAAACAGAGCGCGCTAATGAACATGCTTTAAAAACTTCGTTTCATTTATTGCAGACCCAATTTAGTCACAATTAGCAATAATAAACCATCTGCAATAAAGTTGTGATAATGTAGATGTTATTACAGTTTCGTTTAAGTTATAGCCTTGTCCTTCCTTCACAGCAGAAAAAAATGCGGGCAGTTGTTAGTAAGTACTAATTTAACTACTGCCCGTGTCTTTGTTGATTAATAAAGCAGAAATAAAGAAACAAACAAAAGCATTCACACTTGCAGCCCCACACGAAGTTCAAAGAATTGTATCGTGGGTAGAGATTTACTACGATAGCATGAACCGCCCCTCCAAAATTCAAAACGTTTGAAAGTATTTGTGATACTATTTACAACGCACCACCACGCATGTATGCGTACTGCTACTGCCGTCAAACACCTAGTCGAGCTAGCAAATCTATGGATTTGTTGCTCGACTAGTGGCGTTCATTAATCGCTCTTTATTATTAGTATGGAGGGGCGGGCCATGTTATCGTAGTAAATCTCTACCAGAAATATTTAGACAAACATACAAATACACCCAAAACGAGAAGCACAAATGTCCTTTGAGAAAAAAATGCTCTTGACGAGATACAAACCCAAGCACAGAGGGCAAAGATTTGCTCACCGCGGCAACTGAGTTATATATTCATCTATATCAAATTATACATCCTGAATGTTAAAACTATCAACACTAATTTATTAGTAATTTTCAAGAGCATGTCCGAGTCAACCAATTAGGAATAAAATAAAGTTTAATTAAAAAAAAACACAATTTGTAATTTTGTGCCATAAGTGATGATATAAAGACTTCGAGGAAGGTTAATGTAATTGATAAGCGATTTATGTATAACGTGTTAAATTCAAATGTAGGCAATATAGGAGACTTAAATCTTCACGTATCTTGCGTTCTTGAAACGAACTATTGATTTGAACTTGTACTACTTCTTTCACATGTCTTGGGTATAGAGCGGTACTCTTGAACAGTAAAACCAAGTGAGATAGCTCTTGAAACACTTGACATACATATTCGCGAAGAGAAACTCCAGGCGTCGAGTATTTGAAGAAATAAAACCAAAAAGACGAAGTTGACGCAATATTTACTGAAAGTGTAAACAATGGCATTTGTCCATGGACAAGTAAGTTAATAAACTCTGCAGCGCATCGTGGTTTCACCCGCATGAACAATAATGAAAATTTATTAAGATAAAAAGTAGGTAAAATAACAGATACAATAACCAATTGACTGATCGTATATTTCCCCCCGACGAAAACAAATATTAAAAGATTCGTTGCTATAATTTATTATATCTATGGATATAAGTATTTTTAAAACATAGATATCATT
The DNA here is from genome assembly GCA_948107665.1 of Lomographa bimaculata. Lineage (NCBI taxonomy): Eukaryota > Metazoa > Arthropoda > Insecta > Lepidoptera > Geometridae > Lomographa > Lomographa bimaculata. The sequence goes on along the minus strand of OX403600.1, from coordinate 7,872,983 downwards.
TAAATGACAGCCCTAGAATATATCCCCAGTATATATATTATATCCATCAGAAAACTTGAGACATCATATAAAACAAAGGTGCAATCACTGTGTTCTAAAGAATAAATTCAAGTTCCAGTTATTTACGCGACATCTAAAATGAATTTATTAGTTTCTTAGCAGTTTTCCATTAAGTATCTCGATCAAAACCTGACGTAATAAATGAATTGATACAATTTAAGATTTGACCGTTCGAGTTAATTAATTGAGAAAGAACCTGATATTTACCTGAAATGGAAAAAGCCTAGTTGTAATAACTTAACTGAGATACACAAAGAGATAATAAAATATGTACAATGTAATAAACAACCATGACGCTGATACAAGTGAAAATTGCGAGCTTTTAAAAACGAACATAAATAGCATCGGCTGATTAAGTAATTTTATTCTCGAACATAAAGCAGAAACCGGCATTGTAGCTTTTTAATGAGAATTTAATGTACATTTCCACAAACTAGATATTTAATGTCTTGATTACCGCAAAGCAAAGAAAGAATTGCGTCGTACAGGCGAAACAACAAAAAGTTGAAAAGATTTCACACTTGTGCAAGCTCTCGATCATAATGCTATATGAAGGGGGCGATTTTGTAAACGAGATTTCTCTCATTGCCATGTTGGGGTTTCGACAAGTGCAAGAAGCTTCCAGCCCACTGGGTTTACTCGTCATTTGTCATCGTTTTGCGAGTCTTTAATATTTCTGGGGAAATCGCATATCCTAAAAATTACAGTGTTTACAGCCGTGACAAATGATGCAGATGCAGTAAATGGTTTTAATTTGCATTGTCGGAATCAATCATACGGTAACTTTATATGGTAACTGATACTTTTGATGTAATATTTCAAGAATTATTCAAGAAAGGTAGAATAAATGAACTAAGATGTGATTGTATGATCATATTAAATCATTTTAATGTCGAACATAATTCAATCAATCCTTTATTTTAACCGCTAAAATGGTAACAAATTGCTATGTTCTCTAATCATTTACGTCAATTCTAGACAATTTATTAACAACTTTACTATCTACATAAGGGGCTACTAACAATCTGCATGGACTTGTTTGAAAGGGACTGATACAGAGGTATAATTCAACGTCCGAGATAAGAATGTAAATGACATTCGTGAGATAAAATAATACATTGATACCATTATGTGAAACAAACACTCATTGAGAAGACGAAATGTTGAACGGAAATTCCAAGAATCAAGTTCTAAGTAATTAAATGTACCCAATAAATTACATAATGAAGCTACTGTGAGTTTAGATTACGAATGAAACTAGTTTAATACGTAAATACGTATCTTGATCATAACTAATTCATTATCATTTGATGTTGTTTTGTTTTTTGCTTTAATAGACACCGCTATAAGTTTGAAATCTTATTTGAACATTAAAATGATTGACATCAGGAAATTCTCATGCTCTATATCACAATAATATTATGAGAATGATATCACTGAATGGTGTTTGTTCAGCAGAAAAAGCAAGATTAAGAGGCGATGACAGAGAATTAAATGTATCAATGGCGGGCATCATATGTAAACCACGACTGATACATTAACATGACAGTGATTTATACGCTAAGGCCAAATGAACCGTAATAATGAGCGTTAAATCTGACATCATTGTGATACTTAGAAACGAAATTGAGGATGATTTTAAACGCCATAAAGCGGCAAAACATCCTAATTTCAATGGTGACATTGCCGAAGAACGTTTGAAGCATAAAATTGTGATGGTAAATGACGATAAGGATAATCGGGAAGGTTATCTAATCGCCTTGAACCACTACATTTTTTACTTTATTTTTGAACTGGCAATAAATGGTAATGAGGAACCCGTAGTATTTTATCTAGATCATAGATACTTGTGGAAGATCATACGTGCTTTGATGAATGTAAATGACAATAAAAGAAGAATTGTAAGCGAAAATAAATATTAGTGTGAAGTAAAGCTCTTAAAAATAATATTTTGCTGCCCTGAATTCGAGACACATTACGAATTATAGAAACTGAGATATTAAGTATACTTACCTAATTATACCGGTAAGTACTTAGGCGCAGAACTCCTTAAAAAATTATCCCCTTAACTGATTTGACGACTGTCAGAATTTTAATGCGTGCTATTTAAAATTCATATCACGTAAGTATTTAAAGTCATTGCGAATGTTTTTTGAGGCATTGACAGGTGAAATAGTGATATGCCGCATACCAAACGTTTGGAAAGATCACCAGAATCAATGATGAGCTAACGACGTCTAATCCATACAAAAATGTTAAACAGGTGATGATAATGAACATTTTGAAAACTATTGCAATTTTCAACGTACGCTCAAAGCACATGGAAATTGGTCCATCCGTTTGTGATATACAAAGTTACAAACTGCCGACGACTAACGGAGGTGATAATATTATGGTTTCACCACACGAACGGCAAACGCACGTTAGTGATACATGAAATGTATCATAACCTATTTTTTGTCATTCATACACATCAATTATTAATGACACCTGCAACCAATTCAACTCAACCCTTCAATTCAACCCATTGAAAATTCGATAGAAGAGCGTGCTGTTTAAACAATGAGTTAGCATATCTCAGAATGTTTGTCGTTGTTGTTTTGTTTTTTAATATTGATATATTAATATTTATTCTCACTGAAAATTCTAGTGTCACTGAGTCACTTAAGCTACCATGCAAGGGCTTGCAACAGTGCCAAAATATCAGTAACTCAAAACAAACGAAATACATGGTAATTAATTCCGTTGTTGACGCAAACATTGCTACTGTCACCGGCCTATAGGTAAATAAAATGACCCATAGGCATGTTAATGGGTCGATCCACTGGATCACATGTAAGTTAAAATTGGGATATATATATATATATATATATATGCCAACATAATCATGTGAGACACATTTAATAGTCTGCACCAATGAATGGCTTAATACTGATTCTTGGCCATTCTCAGTTCTACGACGTGAAATCAAAGCATGGACCAAAATGAAGCAAAGTTATTCTATTAATAATAAATAATAATAATTCGAATTCCAGGACCTAAAGTCATGCATTTAGTTCTCTTGTGATAGCCACTATTACCACTCAAGGATGCGTCTGAACCACACAATTTTATTGTAGTCAGACGAAACTGGTTAAGGACGGACAATGATCAGGGTATCTTAAAAACTGCCTTTTCTTTTTTCTGAGAACTAATATTTGTTTTGCTAAATTTATCCTAATACCATTAGTGCGTAAACTTTGTATGAGTTATCTATTTCATATAACACCTGTATCTATATAATAATATGTATTATTTGCTCACTTAGTAGGTGATTTGATTCATATCGTAAGGCATATCTTGCTTATTTAAACTGAAAATCTATTGTTATCTGTTGATCTGCTGTTGGCACGGTGGGCAAGTCTCTGCCTTAGTCTTAGTAGGGGGCTGTGATTGTGAATGCGTTTGTTTATTTCTATTCTATTGTTTTCTTTGACTGTTTGTATTATGAACTTTTTAATAGAGTCCGAATTTTGGGCTTATGTCCATCAGTCCATATTTCTGACTTCTCGAAGAGCCCAATTTATTGTTTTCGGCGTGAACAACCAGGGTTGACGGGATAATGTCTAAGTTGTGGTATCTCCAAATCAAGGTAATGCAGAATAGGCAAGCATTTGACCGCTATCTCACCTAATGGAAAGTGATGATGCGACCGAAGATGTGACATACTTGCCTAGAAGATACCTATTCACTCGAGACTTGAAGACTCCCAGAATAGACCTATTCTGGTCATCAAATTACAATTGTTCGAATTGATGCGACGATCGATGCGACAGTCGATCGGTTGAAAGTTCAGTCGATTCGATGGTTCTTATAAAAAATAAAATCGTTCGAATTCGACGTCGATGTAAAGGTAATCGATGCCCGGAATAGACCCCCAGATTATACCGTTTGGGGAACAAAGTCGCAGGCAATGAGTTCCACTCCCTCACAGTACGGATGATGAACGTAGATCGAAACGCTTCGAGCGAACTGGAGGTATGTCGACCATAAATGGATGACGTTATGAATTGATTTAATTAAAATAATTTCCATAGGCATAAAAAATTCGCTTCCGTCGAGATTCGAGAATAAAGCCTGGTACCTGCGGCGTAGAAAAGTCATAGGTCAAACCTCAACGCTGTAAAAAAGGCACATCTATAATAAGTTATAACCAATTATTATTAGTTATTATTTTATTCAGCCCCGCAAGCAATTAAATGGTTTTAACGTCAAAAAAGTAACTCAAGAACTGTATTAGTGAACGCAATACGTTAGGTACACCATAAAATCATTTAATTTAACAAATGTCAGTTTGATTTATGGCTAGAATAATAGCAGTTGTAATAACATGATATCATTACTGGCAAATATTTTTTCTTAAAATAGCTACATTTCCGGGAATTTTGCTTTAATAATGATGATACATTACACAAATAATACAGTAAAATATGAACTCGTTCTAATTATTTGAGTACTTAATTTATTATCAGAGAAAAGATCAAGATTGCAAAAGAATGTCAACATTATTCTCTTCTTATTCAAATTCGTTAGTTTTGATATGGAATTATTATTGCGCAGTTGTAATGACATAATAATTTGTGTTGTATTAACAAAGAGAAAAAATATTATTTGAGTTACATATTAATGTTTTTTTTGACGATCCGCTATGACGATCAATAGGCCAATTGCCTATATTTCCTAAAACTAAGCTAAAATTATAAACATTTACACAGCGAAGACCCAAGTTACCTAGAAGTCATAGAGCTTATAGCTAACTCCAGTGCTCAAGCCCGTTAGCAGTGGGTAGCGTTCCCATCATGCTGGCGGCATTGCCTCTTTGAATTGCAATGCTAATACGTTGAGCCAAATAAGTACCAGCATTCATTACATTTAATGTGATTTTAATACTCTGCATTCTGCAAAAAGCATAATCATACCTGTCTAATTTGTACCTGCATCAAAATATCGTGAACATTTTTTACATTGATCAAGTAACAGAACAGATTAGGTTATTTCGTATGTTTTGATATATGTACATATAAATGTTGCAGGTAAATTGTCAAAGCCGTCATTTTAATAACTTCACTAGTGATTCGATTAGTGAACTGAGTCTTCTTTTTTTTCTGATGCTTCGCCTAGGTAAGGGTAATGTAGTGACAAACAAGTTATCATCGTTTAGACTAAATGATAAGTCCGAAGAAAGGAACTGGAAGACTCAAAAGGCCCAAGCCATGAAAGGCCAAGAAGCTCCCGCCAAGATTATCATCATACTCAACCTTCTTAAGTCCACTGATGGACATTGTATAAGATTCCCCGGGGGTACCTAATTGCCCTCGGCAAATAAGACAAGAATGTACGTCATGCATACAAGACAAAAATGTACATCATTGAGCTCATCCTGAATGCAGGCTAAAGCAGATCAGAGGAGAATACTTGAATTGACTTAAGATTAAAATAATACTAGTCTATGTCAAATTACAAATGATAGCAGCGAAGCGAAGTGGAACGTTAAGTCATAGTAAACTACAGCACTAGAAAAAAAGACTTTAATCTGTGAACAAATCACAATTTTAAAATAATTTAGTTATGTTGCTAAACTAAGAAAGTACTAAAATAATTGAAATTACAATTTAATTGATCTATTCAACTGAAATGTGTTCGTTATGTAAGAATTATAAATTATTCTAGCTCTATAACTACTATAACTTAATATCACTGGGTTTTTAATAGTTTAACGGCATTCACAACTTACCTGCGACATATACAATATATATAATTATATAATCATCATAGAACATGTTGATATAATTTTGACTTATGAACAAGTATGCATAAAAAATAACTTGATGGCGACCTTGAAATTATAATCGATTCACCGAACGGGTTTTATTTTTTTCTGTTCCTGTGAGGATTAATCTTTTAGGCTACCTGCTTCGAAACAGGATTTTATACTTCCTTTCATTCATTTAGTTTTATTTTTATTGATATATGTGTTTTTTTGTGTACCTGTAGACCGCTGGATTTTAATAAATTACTAAGGTTTATTTTATGACGCGATAACGTTTGTTAACTCAAGTGACTAATTAAACTTCTTGATAATATTATAAATCCTATCCTACTAATATTTTAAATCCAAAAGTTTGTGTAAGTATGTTTGTTCCATCTTCACGCTTTAACGGCTGAACGGATTTACATGCAAATTTAGAATGTACATAGCTTATACCTAGGATTAACACATAGGCTACTTTGTAACTTGATAATAGCGGGCAAAGCCGCGGGGAAAGTCTATTAGGATTAAATAATTAAATGCCCGTTGGGTCAGTTAGTTGCGTTAGTTTTAGTCTCACTAGGTTCGATTTCTAGTAAAAAAATGTTTTCTTTCAAAGGTTCCCAGTAAACAAGTTTCCTCCTCATGATAAATTTGTGTTTCTGTTTCTGGGTATAGCTGACTTTGTGAGTGATGTCTATTTTATGTTTCGCACCCACAATACATGTCTTCGAACGTAATATGGGGCGTTGAGTGTTGTAAATGCGTTTATTTATCATATTATTACTATCATTTAGCGAAGAGAATATAAAAATTATAACGAAGTATGTGGCGGGCGTGTCAAACTACAATTAATTATAATTATGAAGGTTATGTTCATATTTCACGCTCATTCCTTTTACCGTTTTCTGTCACAATTTCAACGACTTTTGGTACAAGTTTTATTAAACTAAAATAAAACTATTATTTATACAATTTATAACTTACCTATCTCTAACATTTGATTAGATGAAGCAAACGGCATATACCAAATATTATAAATATAAATTAATCATTAAAAAATGTGTTCCGTTAGCTGTCCTTGATAGCCAGTGATTCTAAGTCTTATATGTTTACCATACTCGACCACATCATCACTTACCATTAGGTGAGATAATGGACAATGGCTAGCTGAGAGATATAAAAAAAAATCTAATAATATGTAGAGTTAAAAACGACACAATTTTATTCTAAATTAAATCAGTTGAATTAAAAAAAGACACATTACTAACAGATCTGTATCTATAAGTAACTATATATCATTGTTGTGAGTGTGAATGCGTTTGATTGTGTTCGTTTTGTTTGTTTGTTTTGTTTTTATAATAAAAATAGACATAAATCAGTGTCATCATTGGGAATAGCCACTGGCATTCGAAATAAAGTGTATTCACTAGTTCAGAAGCTTATGGATCAAATACACTATGTAAAAAGTTATGTCAATAAATAAAAATTTTACGTTCACTGTTATAATGTTATTTTTTAAATCTATTCGTATGTTACATTTTTATTACAACACAATATAAAGCATATGTTATTTGGTTAAAGCTCGCCTTAGAAGCTTTGAATAAAATATGTGTAACAATTTACGATAAGCGCCTATTGTTGTTCTTGGTTATTTTGGTCTCGACTAGACTAGAGGTAAACACCAATTCAAACTAGAATTCGTAAATATTAATTTTCAATCTTCTGACTGTTCTTGTTTTTAGACCTTTAGCATTTTAAATAATAAATGTCAACGTCGAAATATTAACAAGTTTAGACGATGTCATAAAATGTAACGTTTATTAATCTTCATTTGTTTTTAAAATTCAATTAGAAAGAATGGGAAAATACAGAGTGTTTTGTAGAGGGTTAGCCAAACGCGGTGGACGTATAGTTGGACCTAATTGGAGAATACAAGTTCGCGTAAAATCCGCTAGATGTTATTGTTTTTTTTATCGTTGATTTTGTTATTCGTTATCGTTGATGTTAGTCTCGGCCTAACGAATTTACCACCCTGTTTCACTATCACATACCAAAAGGTGATATAATGATCAAACGATAGCTAGTCGGAGAATTGAAAAATATTGTTATTTATAATTTATAACATTCACATACTACATTGTAGTATATAAAGGAGTAAGTGTGTTTCACGTCTCTGTCTGTCTATCAAAATTAGCGCTAAATAAAATTTTGCAATATGCTGATTTCCGTTTGCACACTATTTATGATAATGTTTTATGTGGATAATTAATGAGTAAATAATTAATAAATAATTAGTAATCATAAATTAAGTTATATTTAATAACTTTTTTCGGTAGCATACATTGGTTTTTTTCTTTCTTCTGTCTGTCTTAGTCATAATGTAGTCGAGGATTTAAGTTAACCAAATCATGCACCATCACTCATCTCGTACATATACATTTGTTATACTTATTATTATGTTTTATATATGTTTACAAAAAACATTATGCATATTTCAGGTGCGAAGAGTTTAAAGATCGATCACGAGTTTTACATTACCAAAATGACTTTGCTGTCATTGATCTTGGTCAGTACATATTGGAATTTTGTACCTGTTGTGTAAATTACATATGAATGCCATTATTATTTACACACAAAATCCGTATTTCTTAGCCGTGTATTGGATGAAATTTTAAAGTATATGCTGGAAAAAAGTACATATACGCTTTCTAAATTATTTGTATTATTTTGTTTGATCTATACCATCATCTTTTTACATAACTCAAAAAAGCATAATTTTCGACGATAAAATCTATCTACTAAAAGTCATTCGTGAAACTGGCTAAATTGAGGATAGAAAAAAGTCTGAAAAAACATATGTCAAAGTTACATATTGATAAGATATGTGATCGACTATCATAACGATATATTATTACCATTATTTTTGGGGTGCCTCGCTGCGCTACCGTTTTGTATACTGCCTTCATAAGGAAAATAGATGCATCTAATCTAATTTTTTCATTTTAAAATATTCTAACTCAACCTATACTAAATCTCACTTTTAATTTAGACGCATCTGCTACATGTCATAACATATTCTAAATAGTAAACACATTTCTGATGTATGTAACTCAATTTTGACAAAACTGACAGTTACGTCTTTTTTCCTTTTGGCGCGCGCCCTGTGCACGCGCCTCGGGCGCTTTGTATATCAAGTCCCTAAGAGTCAAGAGTAAATTATAGATTTTTCACTTAGTCGTGAGCACTTACGTGTTAAATTGTCGATATCGTTATATTCGTCCCCTTATCGTAAGACAGTTATTTAAAATTAAGTTAAATGAGATGTTATCAATATTATAATTCACACGAAACATAACTCGTGTGAATTAACTACGATAAAGTTAAATAACTAATTGATAACAAGCTATCTATCGTATCAACAATTTCACATCCGCTTTAAATAGTCTAAATCTGATGTTTTGAATCCTGGTTCTTTACAACCATAAATAAAAAGGAAATACGTCTGTTGCGTAAGTGCCGTGTTCATACGGATTGACGTACCTGCGTATTATTATAAATACAGCTTCGGTAACAGGTGTACTTTTCGCCTATTAATTCACCGTCCGTCTACTATCGTTATTGCTTTGGCATGCCTGTGTTTCCTAACGCCAGCCAATGTTTATCTACGTCAAGGGTTTCAATCGAACGCAGCGCTAAAATTACTATCTTATTAGCTTGTTTATCAATAGAAGTGGTACTTACGCGTCGTTCTTGTCGTAAGTGGGGAAGGTCTGATGCGCCAGGTCTTGGAGAGACGAGCTGGTCTGAGGCTCTGCGGAGATACCCTGGGCTCTCTGCTTCCTTGGAGCTCGCGAGGCTCTCGCGTACTGCTGATACGGGAACACGCTCTGCAGCTTATCCAGCTGCGAGCGCAGTTCCAGCATCTCCTGATCGCGTTGCTTTAACAACGCTTCCAGCTCCCTAATCCTTTCTATTAAAGGCTGCATATCGTTAGTCACAGTTGCGTTGGCAACACAATTTTCAGAGTCAGCGTTCATAGCTGTAGGAGTCCCCATTATACCGTTTAATTCTGTCTCTCTATAAGTTTCGTCTAACGCGCGTCTATCGCCGTTGACTGTGGGCGCCACGGTAAGTGCACCTCCACCTGTGTTCACTAGGGCCCTCGGCTCATCGTCAGCAGCTGTGCGCTGTGACGATCCAAAGCAGAGGTTGTCGAAACACACGCGCATTCACTCAGTTGAGTTACACTGGATGGAATCACTAGGATTTCACTAGGGTTTTTTAGGGTTCACTTGTTAGGGTCAACTGGCACTGGTGTTTTTCGCGTGGGAAGTGGAGTCGGGATGTGTGGGTGCGTGCGTGCGGCGCGGACGCGGGCAAACGATGTAGTGCAGACGCACTCGCCGCTGTTCGAGCCGCCGAGTCAGCCCCGCGTGTCTCGACGCCGCCCTGCAAATTACCATTTCCTATTTTACCACAAACCTTTCAAACCATAATTTTTATTCCTTTAACTGTCTCACATGTATGTAACTATACGGTCAAAAATGAAACTCATATGCCAAGAAGATACTGAAGATAAATCATTGGCGGTGCCAATATATCACGTAATTAATGCATTCAGATTAATTTATAAGATAACCGCTGAATGTATTTAGATTTGAAAGTCAAATTAATTTAGATTAGCTAAATAAACACATCATAAAACATGATAATTTATTTAAGACGACTAGAGAGAGAAAAACGACAAATAATATCGAACCAACAGAATATTTTCATTAAAGGGCAGATGCGAGCTCCTTTTTTAACAACAGCCAAAAAAATTATTCCCGTAGCTTACATATTTGCACATAAACATACATAAAGGTGTATATTGCATAACATAAATTATGTATTATTTTTTTATGGTTATATTTTAATTTCGTGAAATGCACATCAAGAAAAAAAACAAGCAGGTGATAAAAAAATATATACAAGCTTCGTCTAGTAAATATACGTAAAACAAATAACTTTCATTGTGTTCTGATATAAAATGACGGAACAAAATGGTTTAACAAGAAAAAATTATATGTTTTGATATTTTTCCCCAAATTTTTCTGGTTTAGTTAGTAGCTTAGTTTCTGGTTCTGGTTGCGATTGTGTGTATGATGTGAATTTTTCCCACCCAAGACACAAGTCATCGAACTTTGTGTGGGGATGTGAGTGTGAAAGCGTTTATGCTTAGATAGCTTCGTGCAAAAGTAAGAACAATTTAACTTTCAAGTGATAAACATATCTAAATATAGTAAAGTATTATCTGTTTTGTTAAAAAAAAAGATCCTCGATCACCTGATTCGTAGGAGATAAGTGCCACATGACCGTCTATCTAATCTATTCGTATTTGACGTAGGACAATGATATTGTGACAGCTAAAAAATCTCAACTTCATCGTGAATAATGTCCCATCTCTTGCCTTAGCCAACTGAATGTGATTCGGCCAATGCCCTACATCTAAAGACTGACTGATTTGAGTGAGAGCAAATGAATGAAACCATGTTAAAATAATCTCTTTTTTCAGGGTTACGTACCTAAAGGGTAAAACGGGACCTATTACTAAGACTCCGCTGTCTGTCTGTAACCAGGCTGTATCTCATGAATCGTGATAGTTAGACAGTTGAAATTTTCACAGATGATGAATTTCAGTTACCGCTATAATAACAAATACTAAAAAACAGAACAGAATAAATATTTTAAGGGGGCTCCCGTACAACAAACGTGATTTTTATGCTCGTTTTTGCTCGATATTTATCACAGAATATTTAGTTATTAATTTAATTATATATTCACTTTAAAAATAAATAATTAAATTCGAATAAAACAAATATTTAAGAGCCCGCCCCATACAACAAACATGATTTTGATAATGGTACGGAACCGTCTTCTTGCGCGAGACCGACTCGCATTTGGCCGGTTATTTTCATTTTCGTTGTGCTTTATTTCTTAATATTTGATTCTAGTATTCAGCTGCTCTTTTAAAAAAGATGTTTTTGAATTGGGTTAGTGGCAAAAACCCTTTTAGATTTCCCCATTAAAGGTGATTTTGATTAGTGAAAAATTGTAATGAACCCTGCATAAAAAATAAATATTAATATACGAACCGTATCGTATATTATGTATCAGTTCGATAGTATAATTATTAGAATATACAACATGCACATATTTTATAATGATTGCTATGCCTATATTTTTTACAAGAAAAAATAATAAATACTCCCGACGCTCTTTCTGGGAAACGGTTGCACCGATTTTTACCAAACAAGGTGACTTAATCGAGAGACACTCTCGATTAAGTCACCTTTTAAACAATTAAACGCAAGCAAAGCTTAAATAATTAAACGCAAGCAAAGCTTAAAAAAACCGACTTCACCCCTTTATCTTCGGAACTTTGATCAGATTAGATGTACTTAATACGCATTATTGAAGATAATTCAAGAACTAGGTACTAACATTACATAACTATTTAAATTTGGTCAAGATATGATTTGACCAAATTTAAATGAGATCAATTGGAAAGCAACATCTATAAAACAAAAAAAAAACTACATTTTCTCGTGGTACGAAGTTACGAGGTAACACTAAAATAAATACAGTCGACTTGAGTACATACCTCCTCCTTTTTTGTGAAGTCATTAATAAATTGAAATGAGTTCAGCTGTTTGGGAGATACGACGGGAGGGGATTTACAATAAATGTGATAATTAAAATTTAACTTTGTGGTTATGGATTTCTGAAAAGTAAGCCAATATTTTTTCTTAGATACACATATACACAAGCTAATACCGTATTAGCTTGTGTATATGTGTAATTTAAAGTTCTAATGAAGAATTTGCCGTCACATATTATATAGGCCAGTGAAAATAAAGAAAGAAATTAAGCGATATTAAAACTCATAAAAACAAAGACCTCGAAAGATGTTAACATAAAAACGGGTTTAGAAATACGTAAACGGTGTCAATTATTTCACTGATAATGTTACAGAAAACACTTCTGACGGTGTTGGCCTTAAAACTAACGACTTGTTCAATGAGAGCGATAATTTAACTGTGAAACAATGACTTGAACAATAACAGAAAATAAATTAAGCGGGATGTATGCACATGTACAATAATATGTATTAATCCATGCTAATCTTTAACATTTTGAATGTGTGACATTCAATATGACAACAAGCTGTGTTAATGAGAATTGACTTTTTCAAATTTGGAATGAAATACCGATATTTTATTAGCTGCATTTCACGCCCTAGCCGGTTAGTAGAATGTCAAATGTTATATTATTTCCGACTGAGATTTAAAGATCAACAAAAGAAGAGCATTTAAAATGTATAAATTAAAGATTAAAATGTATAATTAAAGATAAATCAAATAAAACGTTCGTTAAATGTTCAACAGTCATAAAGTGTTTTGTTGGAGTTTTGCCGCGAAAGTGAAAAATTGGCGTTGTTGATTTTGTATAATTTCCCAAAACCTGTGATTCTTGGAGTGTTAATGTGTACTAATGGTGGACTATTAACCGTTAATACTTAGTAAACGTGCATAAGTGTAGGCAAATCATACAAAGTTGAAAAACGTGATTTTCACCTTCGCTCCAAAACTCCAATAGAAGTTCTAGTAAAGTTTCTACCACTTTACTCGAGCATGACTTGACTATGACTGGACCTTGACTCTTTTACTTGACTTTGACTGTGACTTGTGACTGGGACTTTAAATTTAAAATAAACTTGAAATATATTGTCACTTGACACTGGCTAAATGAACAAGATTGGGAAGCTAAAAAACAAGTGTTTTGTTTTATTCTGACCCGAGATATTTAACATCAGTCAAGATAGTACAGAACATATTTTAGGATTAACTTTTTGAAGTGAATCTTTATGTAGGACAGCTTGAAATTCTGATCCGCAACATTTTTGTATGACGAAAAGTGGTGGGGGTAAACAAAACACTGTTATAAATAATCAAAATGTTTCCTTATAATACAAACAAATCACTATCGTGTCTTTTCAAAACACCCTGTTTTGGTTACGGGGTCGTGGTCCAACTACTCTGTCCAATCAGTTGGACCACGGGCCTTCGGTAGGGGCAGTGGTCCAATTTTTATTTATAGTTGGACAATGACCCCATAACTAGGGACCCGTGGTCCAACTGACTATGTGATTACTTATAAGAAGAATATTTTTTAATCAACTCGAATAAAACCAGCACTTAATTACTAAATAACTAAATAGATTTTATATACATATATATATATATATAAGAAGGAAAGTCATAAGTGATTATTTTTATAATTTGCTTATTATTATATTATTTTTATTGTTTTTAATTATTTATGTTTAATGTTTTGTGCGAGAAAACGTCATTTGAGACCGGAAATTAAATTACTTGAAATACATTAATTTTATATATTGAGTCCCAAATCTTTCACTGAATCTGAAAATAAACAAAATAAAGCTAAATCCGTTAATCTAGAGGCAACAAGCCAAAATAAACTGATACAGTTTTGGCAAAACGAAAATGCCATAAACACATACTTTCGAGACGAATCCAAGTGCCTGACTAAATACTTGATAAATACAAATAATACAACGTGAATTTTTATTTTAATTCAAGCCGTGCCCCGCGGCTTCGCCCTCTATTATAAATGTAAAAAGTAACCTATGTGTCAATCCTAGGTACATTTTATATTACTTTCCAAATTTCATCCAAATCCGTTCAGCGGTTAAAGCGTGAAGAGGGAACATAAAAAAAAATTTATTCAAAATTGATGTGATTTGATTTTTTTCCCATATATTGCTAAATGTAATGAATATTCTGACAAGTCATTTATCGTGCAGATTCCGACCAACGTTTTAACTATCAGGGTTTGTTATCAATGCCGAAAAACACACACGCGTTTTAGGAGACATTCTGGTATACAGACAGAGGCAAACAAATCAATAGATCTAGATTTTTTCGTAAGACACTTCTTTGACGGCGTCAAAAGAGAAAGCTCGTGTAGTTAAGCTATTATCTAAACATGTGCTTTCTCTAGGACAGTGTCGTATTGACAATGGAATGTTAATGTTGAACAACCTCACTCCAGTTAGGGCGTTCTAGTTCCATTGCAACCACTTCCGGTGGGTGGCGGTGTATTATTCCAACATAATAAACAGTACAGCACCTGCCTCTTTACGGTGACAAAATACTTATATACCTACACAACACTTATGCTGAGTAAAATAACAAAATAGCTGAAGGACCATGTCGTAACAAGTAATTATTGAATAGTTTTTGTTTTTAATATACTTTTAAAAGAGGCTTGAAGATTGATACGATACAAGTATGTTATTTAATCAAAACTGTATTATCATTATATGTTAAGATTATTAATCACACTAATAAGTATTATAAATTCGAAAGTTTGTGTGTTAATGTGTAAGTATGTTTGTTTTCTCTTCACGGCTGAACAGATTTGGCTGAAGGATTGACTCAGCTACTTTTACCTTCAAAAATGCGGGCGAAACCGCGGGGCACGACTAGCATAAATGTATTTTTTCATTAATTAATGTATATATATTTATATAATAAAGAACAGTCATTTTAGCCGAAATTATAGTGTAGATATGTTCTTTGAGAGTTTCTATGTATAGTTAGCACCACAAATTTTAAACCAAACTTAAACCTATAAATTGGTAGTACTGTCGGAATTCTTACATTATGCCGGGTTTTGAGCAATAATACCAACTACAAATAATAACATTAAAATTAAACACTTTCACACTCACAACCCCACAATAAGTTCGAGAACTTGTGTAGTAGGTGCCGGAAACATTCACATCACTCACGAAATCACAACCAGAACTATAAAAAAGATCCAAGGGGAAAAATCTTGGTTGCCGGTGGGAATCGAATCCCCTGCTTAGAAGGCGAACGCGCACATTTTGAGCAAGAATTTGGTTCAGAATTAACGCACGTGCAGTGTGATGACCTCTGAACAAAAAGTTCCGGTGGGTGTGCCATACAAAATGTCCCTAATAAAAGCCCATAAACATTGCAAACACTTTGTCACAATAAGAAAATATTCACACTTCGCTAAGTCAAAGGATATCAGCAATATTTTTATTTGCACAGGGTAACTTTTGTACTCTGTTAGCTCTCATGGACACATTTATTGTGGAAAAGTTATTATCTTGTCAAAATATCTCCAAAATGATTTCATCGAATGAGTATTATTTTGGGTGTTTGTATTAAAACTCTTTCAGTTTCACTGAAAACTTGTTTATTTCCACACTAAATTACTGTTTAAATCTTTTTTAATAAACTTATACAACTGTTATTTACTGTACCTACTGAGTTTCCTTTGTTTTTTTGGTATAAAAAAAACTAAGCTTATATTATTTTTGATTGCATTGTCGCTCTCCATCAGGTGCGATTGTGGTTAAACGCTTACTTTTTTATGCTGAATAGGCAAGCATTTGACCATTATCTCACCTGATGGAAAGTGACGATGCGGCCGAAGATATGACATGCTTGTCTAGAAGTTACCTAATTCACTTTAAACTTGAAGACACCTAGATTGTACCGTTCGGGCAACAAAGACGCAGGCAAAGAGTTCCACTCCTTCGCTGTACGGATGATAAATGTAGAAGCGAAACGCTTTGAGCGAACTGGAGAGTCTGGAGGTATATCAAGCATAAATTGATGATGTTTGACAGTTTGTCTTGTTGTTTGATGGTAAAAAAAACATGGAGGAATTACTTCATCTAACTCCTGAGCACACTCTCCAGAATTTAAGCAGCGTTTACAAAAACAGTATCATATCCATTCCCGCATCTTGGTCGTTTCGTCTCTCAATTATATAAAAAAAACAACGTGTTGCACTCCGGGAGTACCGGCAGAAGTTAAAAATTTGAACATTTTTCGCGCGGTAGAAAGAGAGGATATTACGTGATATTACCTTCTCTCCTTCGTCTTACGAATTTTCCGTCTTACGAATTTTCGATTGTCTTGCCCTGAGGCGAGTTTAACATTTTTTACCCATTCCAAAAAAGTGCACAACGCCGCTAAAGAAGTTTCACTTCAAAAAAATATACCCTGGATTCAAGATTGCTTAAAATGCATCACTATGGAGTGATCTGCAGAGATGCGGGAATGGATTATAGGATATTGATCCAGTGTGATTGATGATTGCATCAAAGGATTGTTTAGTAGATAACAGTATAATAAAACTTTTGCCAATCACATCAATCATTTACCACTACATATTGATATCACAACAGAAGATAAAATGATTAGAAAAGTACCTCAAGGCTCAAATAGCTACTGATGTGGCCGATAAGAAAGAAATAATCTAAAGGTTTACAGCCGGTTCTATTGTATTTTAATGTACACCTTTTTCAGAAGATAAACATGGCGTTGATAATGTTGACAGGTGTCAAAGGTTTTAAGCAATCTTGAATCCAGGGTATATTTTTTTGAAGTGAAAACTTCTTTAGCGGCGTTGTGCACTTTTTTGGGATTGGTAAAAAAATTTAAACTGGGCCACGTGACTTGACCGAAAATTCGTAAGACGGAAAATTCGTAAGACTAAGGAGAGGAAGTAATATATGGTAATATCCCCCTCTCTTTCTACCGCGCGGCGAAAAATGTTCAAGATTTCACTTCTGCCGGTACTCCCGGAGTGCAACCCTTTGTTTTTTTTTTAATAATTGATAGACGAAACGACCAAGTCGTTCATCAGATGGTAAGCGTCTCACTTGCCCATTACAGTTTAGTGTCGCTCAGAGTTTTGAACTTTCAAAATGTAGCTCGGCTAAACTCTGAACTCTAAACTCTCAACTTTCAAAATGTAGCTCGGCTAAACTCTGAATAACAGGGGACATAATATCTCAACCTGAGATATTATGTCCCCTGTTATTTCACTAGAAACATTGCCCTTCAATCCGAAACACAGTACCTAATGTTTGCACACTATCTACTTGACGGTTGAATGTCTGGCAATGATGTAGTACTGTCCGAAGCGGACTCTACTAAAATAGTTCTATATCACTACATAATATAATATACTAGCTGTACCCAGCATGCGTTGCTATGCCACGTTCAGAAAAAGCGTTTTTATCTCTTTCACGTTTATGGTTGCCTTGTACTTTAATACCATAGTAAAAACTTTTAGGATATTGTTCATACAAAAATACTAAAATCACGCGATAAAAAATTTAGGGTGGAGGTAGGAGGGTGAAAAATACTTTACCTATTCTCATCCCTACCAAAAAAAAAACATAAAAATCGATCGAGCCGTTTGGTGACACGAGATTTTATATATTAGAAGATAATAATAATGCATATTTTTTATGCTTTAAATCGATTGTTTACATTATTATGTTGCCGAAATTAAAATTTCATTCAGCATGTTCAAGCAATTTTAAACGCTACCATTTTGACGTTCATTCTGTGACATCCGCAATCCAATTAACGTCAAGGAAAGTTGACCGTCAGCTGACGTCAAGGAAAGTTGAGCAATAATTTTCATCAAAAATGTGTGAACTGTCATCACGAATAAGTTTAGCCTATAGCGTACGATTTTCTGTATTGAATTGCCCATGGATATTATCAAGTTTTACTAATTAAAAATTAAAAATCCAATGCTTAGAAGGGGAACCGTACTCAACTAAGCCAACGGGCAGTTCAATGTTCTTATGCGTTAATCCTATGTGTAAGCTATGTTCATTTTCAATTTCATTCAAATCCGTTCATCGTGAAGAGGGAACAAACATACACACACACAAACACGTACGCACACAAATACTTTCGTTTTGAAATGAAAACTTCTTTAGGCGCGTTGAGCACTTTTTGGTTGAAAAAAATCATGCAACTCGCATCATCGTCACCGAACGCTTTCCATGAGCTATATGTATACTGTGTATATATATTATATATAGTTTTTTAACTTCTATCGGCAGTACTCAAAGACTGCCCCGCCTGTTTTTTTTTTATATTAGTGTAATTTGGTGTTATATTCCCAATCCGAATTCTTTTGCTAGCAGTACTAAAATTTCCATGGAGCGATGTCGACTAAAAATTTAATTTTAATTTCTGTTCGGTGGAGCCCAGTGGAAACATAGTATGGACATTCAATCTATTGAGAACAATAGCCGTGGAGCGCAGTGGCATAACCCGTGTCTTGATCCTAAATTTGTGATTTTAAAGTTTATACCTATTTACTTGTAACTAAATAAACGATATTCAGTGCAAAATCATACAGAACGATATAAATTAAGTTTTAATACTTCGTAATTGTTTAACCTCATCTATTTTACGAGCAACATTAAACGGGTTACGAGTTGTCAAGTTTACCACGTTTTAAATCTAAATGTAAACGTAAATCATTTTCATATTGCGTTTAATTATGGCGGCGAACCGCTTTCTGAGTCATTTTTCATTACTTGTAGTTAGGGTTTATACTCTTGAATAAAATTAACACGATAAAATAAATTACAAAAAATCTAATACTTGATCTTAAAAATGAACTCATTAAAATGTATACACCTTTAACTGATACACAATATGAGTCCATTAATCATATTATCTGAATGAATTCCGATGAATTCTATTATTTTGGTAACAATTCGAAAGCATTACTAAAATTGATAGTTTTCGATGGAAATTTAGCATAATTTTGGTGAAAAATTGCCTAGTTGCAAAAAATGACACGTTCACGACAAAGCCAGTTTAAAAAAAATCCTCGGGAGGAGGCAATGTATTGGATGAGTAAAACGATTGAGACCTTAATTTGTTTTACTTAATATGTTACCTAACAGTTAATCATATAAAAATAAAATAATTTGATAAATCTGTGAAGACCATGTGAAGACACTGCTGCTGCCTGAAACCTTATTACATAATGATGTCTGCTGCGTATAAATTGAAAACAATAAAACATCGATGAAATAAGGTAAATTTTGCTTAGTTTAATAAGAAAAAGTTCACATCAAAGAATTAGGTAATCGGGGGTAAAGGAGTCTGGTTGCAAATGTAATAAAAAGTATGTTAATTATTATAAAAACAAATTATTTCTTAAACGTGACAGCCCTGACTAAAATCGAAAGTATGGCACCAGAATAAATGGTAGTGTATGACTATAACTTTGTTGCTAAGTTATAGGCAAACTATATACAGTTGCGAGAATTTCAGAGGACTTTTGCCGCGAAAGTGAAAAAAGGGCGTTGTTGATTTTGTTTAATTTTCCAAAACCTGTGATTTTTCGAGTGTTAATGTGTAATAATGATGAATTATATACGCCTTAGGTATGTTTTTAATTTATCTATGGGTTTCGTAATCTATTCAAAAAATAGCACCGACTGCTCTGAAACTAGTCTCGCAATTATGCGAAAAACAAACGGTAAGTGAAAGTTCCTGATTAAAAAATTTAAAAAATAACAAAACATTCATCTGGGCTCGAACCGGGGTCTCCTGATTTCAGCAACGCCCGAATTCCCACCTGAGCAATTATAACCTTGTAGATATTGGCGAAATTTACCTTCGGAATCTAATGATATTGAAGCAGTTTTTCATTGCCTACAACACGGATAAAACGACGTTTTCTAAAAATGAAACCTAGCTAGATCGATTTATCGCCCACGAAACCCCCTGCATACTAAATTTAGTGAAAATCGTTGGAGCCGTTTCCGAGATTCAGATAATATACATATATATACAAGAATTGCTCGTTTAAAGGAATTAGATAATAGGTATGTAATACTTACAAAACTTTCAATCAAATAATAACTCTTAATATTCTATTTAGCTACGTAGACTGATATAAATTAATTTGATTGATTTAATGTATATACTAAACAATTTTTCGTTCGCGAACTTTGGCATTTGGTAATGATAAATAGAATAATATTACTATATTACTATTATTAATTGTCTGATGTTTTTTACCGACAAAATAAAACGTGAAGTATTTATAGCTTAAGTTATATCATCGCGTATATGAGTTATGGCTTCCATTTAATTAGGTGTGGAATATTTTTTACACATAAACACTTTCAAACTAACAACACCACACTAAGTTTGAAGACTTGTATAGTGGGTAGCTAAGTAGCACTGAATGATAGTAGTGATGTAAATGTTTCCGGCAACCTCGACACAAGTCTTTTAACTTATAGTGGGGCTGTGAGTGTGAAAGCGTTTATGTTTAGGTATGTTGAAAAAAGAAACATTTTTTTTATTTTGCTACCTACAATAATAAAAGTCTATCGGTATTGTATCATTTGCATTTTGGAGAATGTGCGCAGGAATTATGAGTTAATTCCACCATGCCCCTTTTACCATCTAACAACCAGACAAACTGTCAAGCTCCAACTATTTATGGTTGACATACCTCCAGTTAGCTCGAAGCGTTTTGTTTCTACGTTCATCATCCGTACAGCGAACAAGTGATACTCATTGCCTGCTCATTGATCCTTGAGGGGTATAATCTGGGAGTCTTCAAATCAAGAGTGAATAGGTATCTTCTAGGCAAGCATGTCACAACTCGGCCGTATCATCGCTTTCCATCAGGTGAGAAAGAGTTCAAATGCTTGCCTATATAGCATAAAAAAAAATATTTTCAGACATTTTTTTTAGACGATATTAAAAAAACTAATAAAATAGTTACCGTTGCCCCGTAATATTATTTTTTGTTGTAGCATTTGATAATTTTTACCATATTGAGGGTATTTTATAAGGTAAGCCGTGCACCAGTCTGCAATCTACCGCTTTTCAAAGAGGTCCATACAGCCCTCGATCATCTCGATTCTCAAAGTTAAATTGTTAATACCTACTCCGTGAAACTCCTATCAAAGAAACTATTATATATAACTATTATATAGCCTGCGTATTCCAGGTTTAGTGTGTTTACCAGCTTCAATCACATCGTCACTTACCATCAGGTGAGATAGTGGTCAAACACTAGCCTTTCACAAATAAAAAAAAAAAAAAACTATCTTCGGGGCCGCGCGACTACCAGGCGTTTCGGCGAGTCATGCACTTCTCTCTTGTATATGTTATTATTGTTTTGACAGTAACTAGCGCAAAATAAGAGGCAATTACATAATACAAAATGTTATTTCTGGTGAGCTCTGAATCTCACAGGACATATGTCGTGCGATTCAGCCTTTTTCATTATTGTACATAAAATTATTACAGCAATATAACAATCAATCTTTTTTATACACATCATATCGCTTTGTTTATTCTACAAGCTAATTGTCTATACTTCTTAAAACTATATTCAAATATACAACAAGGAAAAATAAAAATAAATACATTAATTACTCACTCATCCTGGAGAATGCTCCCGAATAAAGCCGAAACAATCGTTAATCAAGATATAGACAGCGTCACACTAATTCTCTTTTAACTGACTTCCCAAAAAAGAGGAGGTACTCAAGTCGACTGTATTTTTTTTTATGTTTGTTACCTCATAACTTCTCTCCACGTGAGCCGATTTCGATTTTTTTTAATTTGAAAGACGTTGCTTTCTAATTGGTCTCATTTAAATTTGATCAAGATCTGATCAGTAGTTCTTGAAATATCGTCAATAATGCCTATTTTGTGGACTAATTTGACGATGTTATCGTTAGCCCGTCTTCAAAAGTTACCTAATAACTTCTTTCGTTGTGAACCTATTTTGATTTTTATTTGTAAGCTGGTGCTTTTCTTGTGGTCCCATTGAAATTTGATCAAGATCTGATCTCTAGTTTTTGAGTTATAGTCAATAATGCGTGTTTAATACATTAAATCTGATCAAGGTTCCGAAGATAAAGCAGTAAAGTCGGTTTTTTAAGCTTTGCTTGCGTTTAATTATTATTAATTTAAATTTAATAGAAATTAGATTTACTATTCAAGTCAACAAAAAAATTAAACATAATAATTTTAGTAGTATATTTAGAGACAATTGATTTGTTAACATGGATTTCATCTGCAAAAGAAAAATACAATAAACAATATTTTCCCATTGTTTTTATATAATTCTACTAGTGTGGTTCTGTATACATTTAAAACAGGTGTATAAGGTCCATAGGTATAATTATATTACCAAAATGGTATAAATAGCAAAACAATTAATAATACATATGTCTTGACTTAATAGATTGACGACATTAGATATGGTGCCAACATATTTGTCAGTCATTTAACATTTCCGGTTTCCGTATATCTAATTTTAAACACGTTTGCATATTCTTTCCGCATTAAAAGTTTAGTACAATCTTTGACATTAATTACAGTAATCACTAGCTTCGTTGATCTTGACTTTTATTACTTTGCGCATATTATCATACGTGTAATTATATTGCAAACTAGTGCAGGTTTGAATGATACATTCTAATCGATGTAATATTATTCAAATATTGGTAATGTTGGTTATAATTTATAACCATTAATACTGATTTAACGCACTTGTTACTGAAAAGCGTTTTTGTGTCTGATTTCAATGAAATTAAGACATATCTTAATTTCCTTAAATGGTCTAAAAGCTAGGAAAAATAATATAAAAAAACTTATGTTTATGGAAAACGGGAAAAATGATGTTCTTTTAAAAGGACGGTAGTAAAATACCTTACCTAATTTGCTTGGGTATGTGAAAAAAAAAACACAAAGCTTTTTTATTCTTTTTCATTACTAATACATGGAAAAAAACATTAAACATTACAATTTATAGCAAAATAAGCAAACATTATATTTTGCGTGGTAAAGTTCGAAAAATTATTTTGGGTGCAACGTCACATCACAAGTAACACAGGAAAAATAGCCTTTTTATAGCACACAACACATCTCAACAGTCTTTCTTGATATTTTATAAGATGGCTGTTGTTGTCATATCGAGAGCTTTGGGAAAAATATTTCGATGTGGCCACCTGGCTTTCTACTTTTTGTTTTGCGATATGTTTCTTGAAGGCCAGTTGCAATACTCCTCCAGAATTGCAATTGGTCCAATTTCCCTCCATCAATGTGATAAAATTACCAAGCGTTGTAGATGGCCATATCTAGAGAGTGACTTATCGAAGGTAAATACCATTTTTTTTGTTGGTTGAGGGTTGGGATGATGTATGAGGTATGTTACTGTTAACTGCTTGTCACTGGAAGCACTGCACCCATTGGTACGTTGTTGTTTTGCGACTTCTGTTAAAGTTATTTCGTCATCACTAAGTTATCATCAGACATATTATCATATTGCACTTGTACTAGAGTCCTCAATTGAGACCCTGGTAAATTATGAATTTGGACTTGATTTTCGTCCCCTGAATCCTCGTCGGTGACGTCAGCGTTACAATTTTCTGGTAGAAATTCTGCAAAGCTGTCAGGACTATTCCTGACAGCACCAATTTCCAGCTCTTCAATGATATCATGAAGTTAATATTCCCATCCTTTTCCACAAAAAAACAAACAAAAACAAAAAAAAAAATTTGAGATGTAGTAGTTAATTTTACTACTGGGCTTTATAAAGAACACCATAAATATCGGCTCATAAATGCCACAATAGTATCAAATGTTAACAAAATTTCATTCACAATGCATAAATGATGATTGGAACTTATATTATTTGTTGTTGGAAAAGTTGGGAATATAATAATAATAACGTAACTTACCTCACATCATTCATGATAAATGACACGCAAAATTACTGATCCATAACTTTATAATTATATTCGTCAGAACAATCACAATACTTGTATTGTATTGCCCTACATCTCAACTTTCATATATCATTAACAAAAATTGTTTACACTAACCACATCCATCACAATATTTTTGTTTAAGTGCAGACCTTTTAAAAGGACGATAGTAACAAGTGGGTTAATGGTCGAAAACATGCAGGACGGTTAAACTAAAGAGTCATACTTAATTTCCTCGAGTGACATTTTCTCTTTTTCTACAGCTTCCTGAAAATGTAAGCTTCTACCACTTTACTAATATACCTATGACTAAACATAAATACGAGGATATTGAATAGAATGATTATAGGACTATGACTGGATTACCTTAAAAAAAAAGTGTAAACAGACGATCCAACCATATCTACGCTAATTCTCCACACTAAAAATAACTCTCTGTTTATCAGTCTATTCTTTATCTTTCAAGATTAAACCGCTGGACCAATCTTGAGCTATGCAAATAGTTTTAAATCCTTGTTCTCGTTAATTTTAAGGTACAGAGGGTTCTTTTTAACCCGTTTTATTTTCATCATGTAAGTATGCGGGAGAAGCTGAAAGGTACCGCTCGTTTGGAACCAATCTATATTATACTTCATCAAACAAATCAATGGTGTCGATGTAAGCTAAGGCACTGACATAGATAAAAAATCTCTTTGGCTGTTGCATATTTTTTTTGTTTTTATCTTTAATCCATACAACCGGTGACTACTTTAAGCAGATCTTTTGTGAGTGAAGTGTTATAAATAGTGGGTTCTCCAGTGAGAACATCTCCTATTTTACTTTCATCTGTCGCAAGAGAGAGTTCCTAGCCCTAGGTTAACCTAGGGCTAGGAATTGCTCGTTTGCTTTAACTGCCTAAATAGAAAAAATTGTCTGTAGTCATGAGCGGGTATGAAACTAAATTTTCTTAATATTGTATGATAGTTACTAGTTCCATATTAGCTGGTATGGATGAAGACTGATCACTATGGAATGACTAGCCCAGGCATTATCTAAATGGATAAAAGCCTGTAGTCATAATGACTGACAGCCGCTTTTACAATCGGTTCAAATCCAAACTGACAAAACAACTTATAAGGTTTATTTTTGCTTAATTAAAATAAAAGTTAGGAAATATAGGGATCACTTTTGAAGGACTAGGCATTGCCTAAACAGAAAAACAACTATGGTCATACAAAACTTTCCGTGTTTGGTGCTCGCTCGAATGAGGTCAGGCGCTAAGAATTTGATGTCTCCAGTCTCGACAACGTTTTGCTTCGGTTCCCGTACTATATTTAGACAAGAGTCAATTAAATCCAATTCTCTTCTGTAGGGTTGTCAAGCACAATTACGTGATTTAGGAGTCACGAGACTACATGAGCTGAGCTTTAACTTTTTAGATTGGATTGAAACTTATTGGACCTCTATTTTTCGATCAGTATAATAATGGTACTTATTTCAAAAGTAGATAGATATCGTCTAGATTGTGTCATATGTATCTACCTATGTGTAAAAGGTTGGATATTCCATTTTCCATCCAGAGAAGTAGGTTTTTTAAGGAAGGAAAACGTTTTTCTACTGTCGATGACGTACATACGACGACACGGTCAACGCAGTCAAAGCAGTACGTTTTAATTTTTTTTTATTCCCTTCACGTGCAACCGACAATAAGTTCTGCTTCTTTACGCGTAGTAATTTATGAAAAAAAAAATTAGGCATTCAATAGGCATTGACAAATTAACAACTACAATTACCGAAGTACATTACAGTTTAGTGATAACTAGAATTTTGTTCTTCTACAATCCAAAAACTTCTGAGGCAATGAGGAGCTTGTCACCTTGAGATATAAGATGTATTATGCTCTGTAAAGGAGTGGAACTCATTGCCTGCGTCTTTGTTCTCTGAACGGTACAATCTGGGTGTATTCAATTATAGAGTGAATAGATAAGCATGTTCCATCTTCGCCCGCTCGTCACTTTCCATCAGGTGAGATAGTGGTCAATCGCTTGCCTATCCAGCATAAAAAAAAACTTCACTGAAACATAGCCCTTCAAACCGAAATTCAGCAATGTTTGCACAATACTGTTCAGCTTTTTAAATGCTTGGAAATGGTGCGCTATTATCCGTGGGGAAGTACCCGGTATTTCCCCAGACAAACTTTTCATAAGAGTCCTACTACTATAAAGTATTCTCCCAAGCGGACTTTGCAATGACGGTTTTTTTACTCGAGGACTTATACATATAAGGGAGGTTGCATATTTATCTCTGAGAGTATGTACACGTAATATAGAAAGATAGGCTTGTACATTTGTTATGCAGGTGATAGACAAGACCACGGACAGATATACGTCTATAGTCCAGACTCTTCAAATAGGAGACAGCTTTGTAATTCCTGTTTACCACAGGCTAAGCCGCGGTATAAAAAGAGTCTATCATAAACAATATGTGGATATGGCACGCTGTTGCGTTGGTTTTATGACGGCTTGGAACAAAGTCGCGTTTAAATAATTAAAAATAATCACTTTTACCGTCGGGAGGTCGTTAAAGTAATTGTTTAATGACGGTGTAGTGTTTGGTTTTGATCATTTTATATTGAACAATCTCGTTGTGCCACATCCAATTTTCGAGACCAGTTTTAGCGAATTATATTTAAAAAAACATGTAAAAAATTAAGCTGTATTGAAAGAATTCTGACTCCTAAGAGACAATAACCTTCCTTAAGGTAATTCCTGGGAAGGGGTTACGTATGGAAAAGAGCATTTATCTATTTTGTACCATATGTACCATAATATATGGTTGTAAATAGTTGTAATTATAAAAAAAAAAAATAACTATCTGATAGTTAAAGTATTTTTTTCTCGTTGTAGGCATTTTACAATAACTGAATTCGTAATTTTATGTTTGATTTTTTGGTCCGTATGTAAGAAGGTTTTAATGTGTAATTATAATATTCAATAAAAAGGTTTACTTCATTAAGAAGCACGCTTCGTAGCTAATTAGATTTTTTGCTGTTACAAGAACTCTTTTGTATCGTATTACTAGTTGCTTCCTTAAATTATCCTGGGTATAAGCCACGCACATTTCAAATTTCATTCAAATCCGTTCAGCCATTACGACGTGAAGGGAAAACCAACATACTTCCACACTACCTCACAAACTTTCGCATTTATAATATAAGTGTGATACGTTCACTGTTATTGTGTATTGTAGACAATAACGATCTACTGTACTTAATTGTTTGACCATTTTGTGATACCTAAGTAATGTACCTAATTAATGTAAAGCTGTGGCTTGAACAAAGGGAATCAATATGGAATTGTATAAAACTGTCACAAACTGCTGCAGCATAGATGTTACCGTCAGAATGGCTGACTTCCGCTGTGCGTGGCCCATCATTAGGCAATTGGAATCATGCTTAGAACTAGACAAGACGTGATACAATACGAACTTTATCAACCTAATAACATAAACGCTTTCACACTCACAGCCCCACCTAAGTTAGAAGACATGCGTGGTTGGTGCCGGAAACATTCACATCAGAACCATGATTAGAAATACAAATTTCCCTTGAAGAGAAAATTTTGTATTCGATTCCCGATGTAAATACATTTTTTTTGCTCAAATGAATATTTGTGTTTCTAGTTCTGAGTGTGAATGTTTCCGGCTCCCACGACACTTCAAACTTAGTGTAGCTATATCGGTGTCTCGTAAGTACATACTGTCATAAACAAATCTCATAGGAACCTCGAGGCCAAAAGTGCTAAAAAAACGGAAAAATAATTGGAACTTCGTTGAAATTCCATAAACAAATAATTCCATAAAAATTTGATGATTAACTATATTCTCACACTTCAAGCGCTTGTTTGTCCAAAAATTAGCGTCGAGTTTTTATGACTTATCCTAATGCTTATGCTTATGCTTTTTGTTCTAAAACAGCGTTATATATTTACGTAAACGTAAGTAATTATAAGTAGTAGGACCACATCGTCACTTTCCATCAAGTGAGATAATGGTCAAAAGCTTACCTATCGATCATATACAAGTATAATAATTATTCCTTTCTTGAATTGCTGTAGAAAATGCATCAATACCGTTTTTTAGCAAGGTGTAACTATTTAGAATTGTATGATTTTTTTTTCTTTTGGTAAGTAACTTATTAACGTCAAATCGTTAATTAAGTATGTCTTAATAAATTGACACAAACGTTCAAGAATATAAAGTTAAACAATCATAATACTATAAATTATAATATCAACTATATATATTTCATCTACTGTTTACACTAAACTTCACATTTTGTTATGTTATCATCCTATAAAAAATATTCAAATGAGTATCTGATATTGTGAAAAGTCTATTCTGCACACTGACAGTGCATTTTTTCAAGTATATATGTTCTTAAATTATTTTTGACGAAAGTAATAATGTAAAAAACCCTTGCGTCACAATGTTTTAGATAACGACAAAATCGCAAACAGAACAAACTTGCTATTGGATTAAATTAACCTATTGGTTAAACTTTTTTAGATATTAGTAGTCAACACTAAACAATCTATAAAAAGCAGTACATTCAATGAAATGTAAAAATGGACCCATACCTCATCATTCCCTCACTGTCATCTCTAGTTGTGCAATCTAATAGATCAACGGGTCAGGTTTAGCCATGCCACTCAGGAATCCAGGTCGGATCTCTTTTAAGATTGGTATATATTCTGTGATAAATCCAGCTTTGTTTTGACAGCTAGTAGTCAGGTTGGAGGATTTGTGAGATCACTGGTAAAAATTGCTTGGGATTTATGTTGATTTATTTGTAGGAAGTACTCATCTATGTGGGTTGGGTGTTAAGAACCCGTATACATTTTTATGTCTGTCTCGCTCGCACAATTCATTCATTTTGAGAAATAAAAATTATGGAGCGAGTTATGGAAAATGTTGTCAATAACTTTACTAAATAATTATGTAACGGATACTTCTAATTAATTTTCGTTTAAATACCTATTAATTAGACGAAGAAAGAGTGAAAAAAATATAAAATCAATTTGACATCGATTTTCTCCGCCAATCCAAAAGCTAAGAAAACGAATATCAGTTTATAAGATCCGTGATATTATAATAACTCACACCGTCAGTTTTATGTCTCAAAATCAGTGAATCGTGCGAGCGAGAAAGACATAAAAATGTATACGGGTTCTTAAATGAGACATTGGAATATTTTTTAATTTAAATTTTTAATCTGCGATTTTACATTAAGTACTCTCTCTAGTTAATGCAGGCGAATACATTCCGATAATTACTTCTACTAGACTATCCTGTAACAGTAGGGATCAGTATAACCCTCTTTGAATTTCAATAAAGGCAATGAATACTACACAATTGATTGGCTCTTGGAACATCAATATATTTCTGAGACATGCTGAATAGCAGGAAAAAGAGGAGTCTGATAATAAAAAAACAAATGACGATGAACTGATTAATTTTCACTACGCTCGCTTTCGCTCCAAAAATGCAATAGAAGTTCTCGTTAAGTTTCTACTACTTTACTAGGGCAAAATTGTTAATGTCATAAATATTAAAGATTAAGTCATGTACAAGTGAGCGATATGTTCGAAATAAAGTATCTTGACGGATTAAGATGAAATTTAGTATGTCTCACCTGATTTGATTGAGTGTGGTAGCCTAACCACATCCGAACACATCGCGTATTAGATTACACATTTGAGAACACCATTCGGTGCTTAGCGACAGATTTTCAGCTTAAGGACTTGCACTAATATTTATTCTGTGCCTGAGGGCTGTTGAGGGTACTAAATAACGAAACCACTGAGTATATAACTACCCACTAAAGCAAATGCAGAAATCACGGAAACGGGACATGCTTGCGTGATTTTTCGATGTATGATTTATTTTGCGATATAATGAACATAGTTTAAAAAGTCAGATTAAAAAAATGATCCTTGTTTTGCGTTTTGGTTTTATAAATATATTTATTAAACTTTTGTTCCATATTGCAATTTTCATCGCTATAAGTTCAAAAAAAAAGAACTTTTATACAAACGTTTTCACCCCATTTAACCCTCTTAGGGGTATAATTTCCCAAAAATTCTTTCTTAGTACACCCCTACGTACAAAGACGAATTTAACCTCCAAACTCCGTGTCTCTACGACCAGCGATTGAGGCTGTGCGTTCTCTAAGTTAGTCAGTCATTCAGTGAATCAGTATGTCAGTACAAAGATTCTTATAGTAGGTATTAGATTTAATCCAAATCCGTTTAGGATTTTTTTCATTGCATCGGAACACACAAACTTTTAGATTTGTAATAATTATTTGTGTGATTTTGAAATTAACTAAAAGTAAAAGTTATCCTTAGTGGAATTCGAACCCACCACCTACGAAACATAATTCTCAACCAAAACTAACTTAAATTTCCGTGACATGAGAGTCAAAATCAACTTTGGCACGCAAGCCTCAACGATATCATCCGCCGGGCTTTTACCAGCGCCAATGTTCCAGCCATTCTCGAACCGAATGGTCTGATGCGTGACGATGGTAAAAGACTCGACGGCATGAGTTTATTTCCTTGGAGGATGGGACGGCCTTTTGTGTGGGAACTTGTGTCGACACTTTAGCTTCGTCACATCTTCTTGAAACACAGAAAGGGTTAGACGCCGCGGCAATTTCGGCAGAGCACCGCAAACGGCGAAAATATGGAAAGCTCGGCAGTGTTTACATGTTCGAACCGTTTGGTGTTGAGACACTGGCCGTGGGGACCGGGACCTCATTCTATTTTCAAAAATCTATCAGAGCGCCTAGTTGAGATTAATTTAATCAAAATACTGGTACTTATTTGGCTAGCATGATAGGAACGCTACTCACTGGTAGTGAGCACTTTACCTATAAGTTCGATGACTAGGTAACTTGGATCTTTGCTGTATAGATGTATATAATTTTAGTTTAGTTTTAGGAAATATATGCATTTTGCCGGTTACATAATATTTGTAGTTATATTGTGATCAATATATGACAAGCTTTAGGCTACAAACACATAATATATCATTTCTATTTAGAGCACATGTCAATATAACAAAAGCTATACGTTTGTACAATATTAAATGTCGGAGAGCTTGAAATGTGCGTGACCACTTCGCCTCGACAATGTACAATGTGCTGTGAATATTATTATTGTTACAAAATAATGAGTACAATAAAATTGTGTTACCATGTATTGTGTTGAATTATGAGGTAATGAAGAACCTGTTTGTACTATATAAAAAGCGACACAGTTATAAATTTTCGCAAAACGTACACAAGTATCAGGTATGTACGGTCAGCAGATGTCGAATACCAACTTAAATGTTTGTTCAAACTACAGTAAAGTATGTATTTGTACGATGTCGGGAGATCACTGATATCCTACACACAGGGCAAAATAGTTAGGATTTAGGTACACGAGAAATACGTACATACTGATCAGCTTAGTTTATTTATGAACCACTAATGAGCACTATTAGATGATATTTCACACTATAATGTTTCCACTACTACATGACTACTGCTATTGATGCTAGTTATAAGTAAATGGAATTATGTTTATCAAAATAAAAACCTTTATTATTCGAATTTCAATTTTGAATTCTGCTTTCTTTTCTATCTCTCCTATTATATGTAGTTTGAATTGTATTGTTCATTTTTGAATTATTTTTCAACCGACTTCAAAAAAGGAGGTTCTCCATTCGACTGTATGTTTTTTTTAGTATGTATGTTACGCGATATCTCCGATCCAATGATGAATCGATTTAAATGATTTTTTTTATTTGGTAGATTCTCTTCAGAGGTGGTCCCATATATATTTTATCGAAATCGATCACGCCAAAATCTAAATATAAGCAGTGAAGTCAGTTTTTTAAGCTTAGCTTACGTTTAATTATCTATATCTCCTATTCTATCTAGTTAGAATTGTGTTTTTTACGTATTTGTCTTCTTCTTCTTCTTCTTCCTCAGCCTTTAAGGGTCCATTTTTGGACATAGGCCTCTCCCAATTTCTTCCATGATTCACGATCTCGTGCCTTGGTCATCCAGTCATGTCCCATGACCATGTATTTGTAATTTAATCTAAATATATATAACTCATTAATCTATCTAAATATATATAACTCAAAGTTGACTGACTGACTGACATAGTGATCTATCAACGCACAGCCCAAACCACTGGACGGATTGGGCTGAAATTTGGCATGCAGGTAGATGTTATGACGTAGGCATCCGCTAAGAAAGGATTTTGATTAATTCTACCCCCAAGGGGATAAAATAGGGGATCTATACCTTTTTAATAATAATACTTCTTAACGCGAGCGAAGCCGCGGGCAAAAGCTAGTAGTTAATAAAACGCCTATAATTTGACTGGCTGTAGACAAATTATGGGCATGGGTAATTTTCTGTGAATCACTTCTGGGAAAACAAGCATTGTTAAAAATACATTAAAGTTTCATTTTCGTTGAGCACAAGAGTAAAAGGAAGCTTACATTTGCATACACATTTACGAAAGAATATAACAATATTTTTTTATTAAGTTTTATGCTTACGAACTAGAACTGCCCGTAAGCTTAGATGATTGAGCGTTCGCCTTCTAAGCAAGGGTACCGGGTTCGATTCCCGGCGGGAACACAAGTTTTCTCCCCAAGGAAAATTTGTGTTTCTGGTTCTGGTTGTGATTGTGTGTGTGATGTGAATGTTTCCGGCACCCACGACACAAGTCATCGATTTTTGTGTGGGGCTGTGAGTGTGAAAGTGTGTTTTTATGCTCGATTTGACTACTATCTCACCTGAGGGAAAGCGATGATGTAGCCGAAGATGTAGCAATCTTGCCTAGAAGATAACTATTCACTCTTGACTTCCAGATTATACTGTTCGAACTGAAACGCTTCGAGCGAACTGGAGGTATGTCTACCGTATATGGATGACATTTGACAGTTTGTCTTGTTGTTAGAGGCATGGGTTATTATCTCGTATAATTCCTGCGCTCACTCTCCAAAATGTAAAAGGTAGAATACCGGTAGGCTTGCGACCTTGCGAGTTATTGGATATATAGATGGTCATTAATACCCATAATTACCTAAATATATTGGATATAACGTTTTTTAGAAGTATCCCGGGACAAAATAGGTCTAAAAACAGAGTGACTTTGATGTCCTACCGATATTACCATTTTCCATAAAAGATTTTTAACCCCAGACGTATGAACATGCTCTTAAACGGGTGAACCGACTTAGATGCGTTTTTTTTATTTGAAAAGTTACTTGATCGAGAGTGTTCTTATCTATGCTTGATGAAAATGTATTTATCATCAGCCTGTATTGGTCCACTGCTGAACTATTGGTCCACTACGTCCATCAGAACGAAAGCAGCCTATCTTGGAACCTATACTACCTATAAACCCCAATGTTTAGTAATTAGAGTAATTAACTATACTGAGTGCCTCTCTGGGGCCCATGTTAAAACATTTTTATTTAGATTTTGTTTTAAATTGAAATCCTTTTCACCATTATTTATACATTCGTATCGGACATTATACACCTTCAAACATTACACATTTTTGTATTTTTTGTAATAATAACAACATATTAGGTATAATGTAAAAATGATGAATAATTGCCCTTGTTAAAACATAAAAAAATTTTTTAGCATGGGCCCAAAGAGGCACTCAGTAAAGTTAATGTCTCTAATTATTAAACATTGGGGTATATAGGTAGTATAGGTTCTAGTATAGGCTTTTTTAGCCCCGATTCAAGGGCAAATCGGAGTACAGTAATTAAAAAGTTAATGCCTCATAAACATAATTACAAGTTACAGTATTATAATAATTATAATTAATTATGATAATGGCAAGAACAGGTGTCAAAATCTGGTTCGTATTTGAGGAAAGGTCGAACAAAAGGTGTTGACTGACAGTTGTATACATTGAGGTGTCAGCAGGCCTCATAACCAGGTTTAAAATAAGTGTTGTTTATACCTAAGGCAAACATAATTATTTAAATATTTTTTACTAATTAAATGAATTAATGAATTAATGAAATACATTTATTTGGCACTAAGGACAAGATAAACAAACAAAAAAAAAACATGAAATAGACAACAAAAACAGCTTACAAAGGTAACTAGGCTTAAGTAAAAAAAGTGCCAAAATGGTCGTGACTCAGCATTATTGCCAAGTATAACACTAGGCGCTGATTTTCAGTCACAACCCAGAGGTAACAGTAACAGTATAATATATAAAAATGTATATATGTATAATATCATATTACATTATTATAAATTTAATAAATATATAATAAATAACAAATAAATAAATAAAATAAGTCTAAATAATATAAAATATATACATAAATCTATAATCGACGTTACGCAGCTAAACATAAGGAACTGATATCAATTTACAAGCTTTTATTGAACTTGCAATGTATGTATGTAACCATGTCTGTTCGGGTGGTATCTTGCAACTAAATTTTGAAGCAGATATCTTCAACTGATTCAGCTGAATTTTTATATTCACGTTTAGTTTGGATGACGTGGGCAACTATATGTCATGTCATTTAAAGTCCAGCATGGCGGAACAATCAAAATGGCGGACAAGTTATTTTTAATGCACTACTACAATATGGGTATCAAATGAAAGGGCTTGCTGAGAATGACTCGAAAAATAAAGTGAAGTCATTCTAAATCCAATATGGCGGAGTTCTAATAGCTTGTTTTTAAAAAAGTTTTGAATAGAATAGAATAGAAAATCATTTATTGCAAAATATTTAAACAATCACATTATGGTACACAAAAGAAAAAAAAATACAAGCAAGAAATATTTGGCAATTGGAATATGTTCAGCGCTAAGACTGCACAAACTAAGTGTTTGTGCAGGGCTGGTTTTCAGCATATCCCATCGATCTCAGGTGTTACTCGAAAATAAAGTCATGGTAGTCCTTTAACAATATTGTAGTAAATAACTATACAGAAGTAGAATTTATATATGTTTTTAACAAAACAAACGCATTCACTCTCATAGCCCCACACTAAGTTCAAATAATAGTATCGTGGGTGCCGAAAACAGCGAGAGCCTGCGTATTCCAGGTCTAGTGTGTTTACCAGCTTCGATCACATCGTCACTTACCATCAGGTGAGATAGTGGTCAAACACTAGCCTGTCACAAATAAAAAAAAAAAAAAACATCACACATACATTACACCCAGAACCAGAAGCACAAATAGCCCTAGGAAAGAAATTTTTCTCCTGCCGGGAATCGAACCCAGGACCGACGGCGCATAATACAGGCGGAGACCACTGTCTACTGCGCCAACTGGGTACCAACAAGTAGCTTATTAAACAGTAATATAATAGAGAATACATACATGGCGTCTGATTGTCGCCATATTGAATTTTGATTTTTGTCATGTCTTTATTGACTTAACAGATTAAAACAAATCGATTGAAGTAAGAATCATCGAAATCGTCACACGCGTTTGGTCTCTATTAGGCTTCAAAGGAACAAACATACATACATACTTAAGCTGTGAACTGCCCGTTGCGTTGGCTACGATGAGCGTTCGCCTTCTAAGCATATAGGGTTCGATTCCCGGCGGAACACAAGTTTTCTCCCCAAGGAAAATTTGTGTTTCTGGATGTGTTTGTGTGTGAGATGTGAATGTTACCCACGACACAAATCATCGTGTGGAGCTGTGAGTGTGAAATTTATGTTTGTGATAAACACATTACCCTGCTTTGTCGCGCTGTCGGGTAATAAAGAAATAGTTTCATGGCCCACCATTAAGTCTGACGATGACGCATGCTGCGTTTAGCGGCGGGACTGTAATTGAAACCTCGTGATATTGATACTCTGTACATAAAACACTGTTTGTATATGATACATACTGAGTAAATACTGTCAACTTATGTACCTATTTGTCATATTGTAGAGCTCTTAGATGACCATTAGTTGGATTGCCGCTCCTTTAGAGAAATAAACATAAGTAATCTCAATTTGGTTAATTTAGTGTAAGTTATAGAAAAAAATGTTAAAGATGGTTTAGACTTTAGACGATCTTTGATGTTCAGCAAAGTTCCCAAAATGCGTGCCGCATTACTACGCTGCACTAGTATAACAAGGCTTATCCTCTGCCCCAAATACAACTTAACATTTTTTTTCTTCAACATATCTAATTAATTAATCTATCGAGCGAAGCGAGATCTCTACGTTGACTTGGGTGGTTCTTCGCTTTGTCCGTTCGTACGTCTGTGAGAACCATTTCAAATTCTTAAATAAAGTTTAAAAACCAAAATCCAGAAATGGTAATTAAAATGATATGAAAGAAAATATTAAGGGGGCATTCATACACGAAAGTGGATAATTACTATCTCTTATTTAACATGTAATGTAACTACGAGTATGTTTGTTGGGGTTGCAACTTAACTTTGAAGCAGATAATTTCAACCGATTGAGCTGAAATGTTGTATACACGTTCGTTTGGATGACAATGCATGGATAGGTGTGGTGTGACGTCATTCTAAATCCAACATGGCGAAACACCCAAAATGGCGGAGTAGTAATTTTTAATGCACTCCTACAATATGGGTATTAAATGAACTGGCTTGCTGAGAAAAAAAATAAAGCTAAAATAAATTGACGTCACTCTAAATCCAATATGGCGGACTTCTTAAAGCTTGTTTTTAACAAGTAGCTTATTGTTATTTTTTGTAAAGGTTGTCTGGAAGAGATCGCCCATTGTACTACCACAATGGATTTAATTTTTTATTATTTGACAATTGTTTTTATTTGGTACAACAATGAGTTTTGTATTGTATTGTGTATGCGTTTGTTTGTAATCGAGCCATCTGACGGAAATGCTATGGCAACTATTTTTTACTACTCTTAGAGCTTTATTAGTGCTTCAAAATATATCTAGATGGCGTTAAGCTAGAGTTAGCTCGCGCAAGCATTTCGTTCATCTCAATACTGGTACATAGTCAGACACAAGTTATAACAAAGTGTTTTCATATTTATAAAAGTCACGTTGATC
This sequence comes from Lomographa bimaculata, assembly GCA_948107665.1. Classification (NCBI taxonomy): domain Eukaryota; kingdom Metazoa; phylum Arthropoda; class Insecta; order Lepidoptera; family Geometridae; genus Lomographa; species Lomographa bimaculata. Next base: position 7,835,382 of record OX403600.1, on the reverse strand, counting down.
CTAATATTATCTTCAACAGACTTCTCTTATTAATTTACTCCTTGAAACGAAATAACTGTAGTTTAGGTATATGATTTCGCTCAGTGTCCACTGTTGTCTACTCATTCATAACTTTGTTTAGATTACATCATTACACAACCAATACTCACGGCTAGGCTCTATACTATTTAAAAAAAAAACATAAATGATTATTTAATTATTGTATACCTACTTACTAGCCTTGCCGCAGCTTTGCTCGTGTTGATCAAGTACAAAAGAAGCCTAGTTATATGTTAATTCTAGGTATAAGCTATGATTTAAATTTCATCAAAGTTCAGCCGTTACAGTTTGAAAGGGAAACAAACATATAAGTATGTTTGTGTATTTTTTCTATTTTCGTTAGAAAAGTATTTGACCACTATCAAACGTGAAATAAACTGACAGCTACTGATGGCCTAAGATGGAGCATATTTGCCTAGAAGATACATATTCACTCTTGAATTGAAGAATCCCAGATTATACCGTTCAAGAAATAAAAACGTGGGCAATAGGTTCTACTCCTTCGCAGTACGGATGATGAACTTAGAAACAAACCCACAGAGTACTTTGTACCTATATAATAATAAAAAAATTACACCCGATATCCGCTGCTTAGAAGGCAGACGCGCCGCGCCGCCAAACATTTTTTATGTAAGTATAATAATATTATATGTTTTATTTTATTTATTAAAATTTATTATTGGATAAATATTTGTCAATTATTTTACTTGCATATACATATCACCCGCGGGTTCGCCTGTAAATCTGCGTCGAGTTTTGTGCTCGGCTTTTGTGCTGAGGTTAACCCATTTCGGCATGCTAAATGATAAGTTATAATAAGTTCAGTTATGATAAGTTTGTTAGTGTTTTAATATTATTGTTATATTTTCGTTACGTGTGGATTTTTTTTTTCTTTCTTTTTCTTTCGACTACGCCAGCGGGCAGTTCATGTCTATAATACTATAATACCAGCAATTATTTACGTTTTTTACTACGCAAACAGATAATTATATGTAGAAACATGTTGATTTATCTAATCCATTGATAACGGTCAATGACATTAAATTTTTATGGAGCTGTTCATTATGGCGTCAGTGATTGCTGTAATTAGCAGTGATACTGATATGTCTGTGAATTATTCGATTATTTATTATCTTATTATTATTTATTATGCTACAAATAATTAGGTAACCTTGTTTGTAACTGTCAAGACCAAGATGCTCTTAGTTACGAGACGTTTGTTTGCAAACCATCATAAGGCGTATCTGTGTATTTAAAGGTGCATATAACACTCGTAGCGCGATCCGCTGGTCAATCAATATTGATTGAGAAGGTAAAGTAATGTTCAGTTAAGTCAGACCAGGCGGAGCGGGCCAGAGAGGTCGACCCCCAATCTGACCCGCTCCGGCATAGACGTACGAGGGGGTAGGAGGAGGCAGTTCGCTCGCTTCCTTGCTCCTCTGTAGTGTGGATCACTTGCGGAGAGCAAGGGGGCTATCCACCGACTTGGACGACACCACACGTCTAGGGCATCCTCCTTGGTGAGCAAGAGCACCCCTCATGGGTGCAGTGGCCCGGTTTGCACCCAGGCCTACCCGCAACCGGCACAAGATAGTGACTGCTAGAGCGACCCTATCTTGCCTTGCCTCGGCGAGGAACTGCTCATGGGGGGTTTTTAGTGGGTTCGAGTCCCACACTCCCCTTTCATTTACCCCTGGGAAGGAAGGGAACTGCATAGGCATTTTCCCCCCGCAAATAAAAAAAGGCCAGGTCAGACGATCATATGCGAAGATTATTGGCTAGAGTGGTAAACACCATGCTCGGCAGCGAAAGATCGTTGCAGGCGGTGATCTGCTTCTGTGAAGCGGTGATGGCACAGAAGGAGGCGTGAGAACCAGTGAGAACGATACTTGATCTGACCCGCTCCGGCGCAGACGAATCGGGGGGAGAAGGTGGTGGTTTGCCCGGGCAAGATAGTGTTTTCTAGCGCGACCTTATCTTGCTCCATCTAGACGAGGGACTGCTTACGGGGGGTTTTTAGTGATTTTAACAAAGCTAATGCTTGAATCCGCCGGGGCCAGATAGAGACTGCTACTGCGAACCTAATATCCTACCACCTCAGCGAGGGACTGTTCATGGGGGTTTTAAGTGGGGTCCGAGCCCCACACACCCTTTATCTTTACTCCTGGGAAGAGCAGTGGCCTGCCCTCGGCGCCAATTGGGTTGTGGATATTGTAAGTGAAGTTTCATAAACAACTCTTTGAAGTTAGTGTGGGGCTGTGAGTATGAATGTGTTCCATTATTGGTTACTTTATTATCTTGAACAGTTGTATAAAATAGAAACCACGGTTTATCACCTGTATAGTATACCTATAGTACCTATAGCACATATTATTATAGTATTTCTGACATCCAGCTGTAGGCGGGTTAAATTCTAGAACAATTGAATGTAACGAGAGCACTTGCAATTACTATCAGTTATTTTTATCTAATACTGCAACAAAAATACGCATTTATGCGAGCGCTGATATTTAACACACATTCATTTTAATTGGTTTTGTACTGTTTCAATAGTTTATTGCGTTTTATTTTATTAATATATTTAACAAATAATCGCAAATGAATTGCGCGCGATTAATATATGAGAATGCCAATACTTGGATGAGAATTCCCTCAAAACAAACGTATTCACACTCAAACCCACACTAAGTTCAAAGATGTGTATTGTGGGTGATGGAAATATTTATATATAACACACATATACCCAGAACCAGAAGCACAAATTTTCCTTGGGCACACGGAAAATGATGATACTACTTATAATGCTCTGGAACTGTGCTTGGGAAGGAAAATTGTGCTCCTGCCGGGCATCGAACCCAGGACCCAGGTGCAAAGGGGGCAGAAATATTTTTTGAATTGAAATTTTGAAAGAAATAAATATTTTACATGTAACTCTTATATTTTAATGCGGCTGCATTATAGATATTTATTATAAAGATGTTTATATTTACCTCTTGAATACCTATTTTATATATATGTACATAAAACATGTTTTTGCAGATTATAAAAAAAAATAGTCCAAATCTATCTTCGATTGTAATTCATGATCTGACATAATGAGAAATCTTCAAATGTAGAATTTCATATTTGAATGAAGTTAAGATTTATCACGTTTGAATTAAGTTCTATTCAGTCTAAATAAGAGCAAAATTTATAACTAATGTAGATTACTCACAATGATAAAAATCGTATAAACGGTTTAAAATCTTACCAAAAGTATATGATCCACCAAACTTCGCCGCACCAAATTTCACAAACAGTTTAATTATCCAAAGCCAATTACACAGTTTTATTTCTTTATCGTCACTGTTTTATCAAACTGTATATCATAAAACGACTCAGTTTATTAGTGTCACAAGTAAGTTCACTTTAATTTTTTTTATATGACACAGCACAATTTTTTTTAAAAAAGAACAGCACGTGCACTTAGCACTCGAAATTCTACAAAAGTATTAACACAGCTTAGAACTTCAGTTCTTTTTTCAAAATTGTATCAAACCGTAAACAAATGCAGTATATCATAATACGATTCAGTTTTTTGTAACGAGTACCTATTCACTTCAAAATATTTTAAATGACTCCGGATTTTAAAAAAAGAACAGCACGTGCATTGCTCTATCGTAGCACTTGAAATCCTGCAAAAGTATTATAACACAGCTTAGAACTTGACAGTTCTTTTTTCAAAATTCTACAGAACTTTCAAAGACCACATAGAGAACAGACGGGCGTACTTGATAATGCCACTTGGACAATAAATTCACATTGAGGCGACGGACAAGTGCAGTCAGATTTACTGGTTATAACTACTTGAGGTGCGGAACGAGCGAAGAGAGATAAGCGGTTACCGCTTGCTGATCCAGTTTCGAATAGAGAAAAAGGACGCAAAAAATATATATCTGGTAAAATGCCAAGACGAGTTCGAATTATTCACGAAGCGAGGTTTTTTAATTAACTTGGGTCGTTCAGCGGTTTGTACGTAGAATGTGTCTGTCAGGACTCATGGCGCAAAGGGTAGAAATCTGCTGGTGAAGGACTAAAATTCTATAAAATATGTAAACAAATATTTAGATGGTGGTTAAAAGAATATCTTAATGATTGAAAGAATATTATCTTGAATATGAAAAAAAATGCTTTAATCCGATTCCAACTTAGCATGAACTATTTTTACCCGACTACGATGAAACAAAGAGGTTTTGATTTTAACGGCGTTGTAATATAAAACATGTTCCCTTATTTACCCAAACGAATAGACCAATTGCATATTTAAAATTGTAGCGAAGCGTTTTATTATTGTATATCAGTTCATCAGGTGTTCAAATCTATACGAATTCCAATACGGCGGCCATGTTACCTACTCCACATAAAGTAGACCAAAAACATTCCATTGTGCCTAAAAAGAATTTAAAATAAATAGGTATGGAAAAAATGAGAGACTCTATTTCAATGAACTGCATCACACGTACGAGTAACAAATATAATAAAGTAGCAATTAAATCTCATATTCTTATGATAAATATGTATATATATATATATTTTTTTTAATTACTAACAGTGTGTACTTGTGAATGTTTCCGGCATCCACGACAGAAGTCATCGAACTTGGTGTGTTAAAAAACAATGTAGTTTTAGTCATTTTTAGTCTAGTTTATAATTTTGTCTTGTTTCTTAGAATTATCAATATATATATATTTTTATGTAATTGTGAAACGAGACGTACAGGCCAATTCGCCTGATGGTAAGCATCACGCTGCTCATAAATCAATTATACACAATACTATGCGTTCGTACATCGTTTGGGCCCAAAGATTCTGGTGGTAAATCCTGTTCTGTCTTAAAACACATAGGTACTTACTTTCATAGAGTATACACAACATAATCATGAAATTAATAAAAGGTAAGAAAATAAAAAATGGGAATAAATAACACTTTATCTATAACTTCTACGTTCTTATGACATACACCATCGCCATATTTCAGGCGATCTCAAACACTTGTCTGCTATCATTCAATGCGTTTGCGCAACCGAGGTCGTTAAACGTTTACCGACAATTACGTTGTTTAGGGCACAGAGGCCTGGACCACTTTTGATAAGATTTTTAAAAGGGCTTGATTTGAATCAGTTAATTTCTGCTGTTGCTTATATTGGCTTACGTCAAAATTCGATTTCCTTTCTATAGTGTCCATAAAGAAACCCATATAAGTGCAAACTCACAAAAAAACAGTTACCTATAGTTAAATAAATGGGTGTCCTAATTCTTGAAATATATCTCAAGTTGTATTTAGTACTGGGTTGGTGTAATATCGATAAATAAGTTTTATCTTTTTTTTTTTTTTTTTTTTTTTTTTTTTGTGGGGGGGAAAATGCCTGGCATTTCCTTTCCTTCCCAGGGATGAAGGAAAGGGGTATGTGGGGCTCGAACCCACTAAAAACCCCCCCGTGAGCAGTCCCTCGCCGAGGTGGGGCAAGATAGGGTCGCGCTAGCAGTCACTATCTTGCCCCGGCGGTAAGCCCGGATGCAAACTTCTCCGGGCCACTGCGCCCATGGAGGGGTGACCTTGCTCACCAAGGCCACCCCTCAGACGTGTGGGGCCGTGCAAGTCAGTGGAGAGGTGCCCTGACTCTCCACCAGTGACCCCACTACAGAGGAGGAGAGAGGAGGCGTGCGAATTGCCTCCTCCTTCCCCCCGTCCGTCTGCGCCGGAGCGGGTCAGATCGAGGATCGACCTCTCTGGCCCGCTCCGCGGCCTCCTTCTGCTTCATCACTGCTTCGCAGAAGGAGACCACCGCCTGCCACGATCTCTCGCTGCCGAGCATGGCGTTTACCACGCTCGGCAGGGAGAGATCTCCGCCTATCAGCGCTGAGAGCGTGTGCCGCTGTGGGCCCCATGCGGCACACACCTCCAGCGTGTGGAGCGCCGTGTCCTCCGGCGCTCCACATTAGTGGCAGGCCGGAGTCGGCTCCCGTCTCGCGATTTGGTGCAGGTACTTTCCGAAACATCCGTGTCCGGAAAGCACCTGCACCAATCGGAAAGTCAGCGAGCCATACCGCCGCTTCACCCACCTCCGAAGGACCGGGCGGATGGCCTCCACCGTCCACTGCCCAGGTACCGGTGGAGCCAGGTCCTCCGTCCACCGCCGCAACAGGGCAGCCCGCGCCATTCGCCGCATGCGGGTGACCTCTTCCCACGCTGGGGTCTCTCCGCGGGATCTCCTCGCCGCCACGAAGTGGTATACTTCGGCGAGAATCTCCGCTTGGAGCTCCCAGGGGGGGTCACCCGCAAGCACGCATCCCGCCGTCCAAGAGACCGTCCGGTAGCCGCGTATCGCCCTCGTCGCGATGACCCGCTGCGGACGACGCAGCAGGGTCTTGTTCCCGCGGTTGAGGGCGTCCGCCCAGACCGGTGCCCCGTACAGGGCCATACTCCGGATCACTCCGGAGTAAAGCCGACGGCAGACCGCACCCGGGCCGCCCACGTTAGGCAGCAGTCTCCCTAAGGCAGCCGCAGCCCCCACAACTCTCGGGGCCAGCTGGGTGAAGTGGACCCCGAAAGCCCACCTTCCGTCCAGGATGAGACCCAGATATTTCATCTGGGTCCCAACCGGAATCAGGACCCCGTCCAGCTCCATCCGCGTTCCTCGAGGGGGTCCCCCCCGAGGCCCATGGAACAATAGGGCCTCGGTCTTGGAAAGAGCGACCTCCAGACCCAAGGAGCGTATGCGGCCAACCACAAGATTTGTGCCCACCGTGGACAACCGCACTACCTCCCTTAGGTCCCTCCCTCTGGCTACGACTAGGGTGTCATCCGCGTAGCACGCGACCCGCATGTTTGCGGGGAGCGTGCCACGAAGCACCCAGTCGTAGCCTATGTTCCACAGGAGCGGACCCAGCACCGACCCCTGTGGGACCCCGCAGGCGACGCGACGGCGCCTCATACCGTCCCGTCCTACCACAAGGATCTCGCGATCCTGGAGGTAGTCAGCCAACAGCCTCCGCAGATACAGAGGCACTCCATGATAGTGGAGCGCCTCCAGTATTGTTCTATGCGGGAGGCTGTTGAAGGCGTTGGCTATATCAAGCGAGACAGCCAACGCCTTGTCCCCCTCCCTGACCGCGTCCTGCGTCCACCCCTTGAGCCAGAGCAGGGCGTCTATTGTAGAGCGCCCCGCTCTGAATCCGTACTGGGCCTCGGACAATCCAGGCCCAGTACCCTCTAGGTGCTGGATGACACGGGAAGCCACTACCCTCTCCAGCAGCTTACCCGTGTCATCCAGCAACACTATAGGCCTGTATCCGGAAGGCGAGTCAACAGGTCGACCCTCCTTCCGTAACAGGCACAGTCGGCCGTCTTTCCACAACTTCGGGAACCGTCCTGACGTGAGGCATGCGTCGAACAGTTCCCGAAGCCACTCACCCATCTCCCCCAGGGCGATCTGTAGGACCCGCCCTGGAATGCCATCTGGGCCCGGTGCCGTTCTTTTTCCCCGCAGGCGGCCGAATGCAGTCTCTATCTCCACCTCTGACAGAGGCGGGATAGAGGTCGGCTCTAGCTCCTCCAGAGAGACAGGCGCCATTATCGGGGGCACGTGGTCAGGGCTGCTCACGGGGAACAGCCCTTCCAGCACCCTACCTAGAAGTTCTGGCTCTAGGGACTCCGCGATGGGGGCAGTCTGGCCTCGGAACTTTTTCCGGACTGCCCTGTACGGTCGTCCCCAGGGGTCCCTGTCTAGCCCTTCCAGGGCTTCGTCCCAGGCTTGAGACTTGGCCCGGCCGATGGCCTGCTGCAGCTCCCGCTTGGCTTCGCGATATACGCCATAAAGCTGAAGCTCAACAGCCATCTCCTCGGCCGACATCTGCTCGTCGGTGCGGCCCCGACGCCGCTTCCTGCAGCGGGTGTAGGGCCGCCGAGCCCCGGAGCAGACAGCCCGGAGATCTGCAATCTCCGAGCTCCACCAGTACACCGAGTGGTGTTCGAGACGGCGTCGAGACCTTGGCATAGCCGTGTCGCAGACGGCCGTCATCGCTACACGAAAACGGCTCGCCTCGACGTCCACATCCTGGTGCGTGGAGGCAGCAAGCCACGACTGGACGATTGCCGCCTCTTTTGCCAGTTCGACATCGAGACGACTTACCGTCCAGCGCGGGAAATCTGCCCGACCCTCGCTCTGGAACTCACTGCGGCTGTCGGAGGCGCAGACCTCGAACCTTATATATTTGTGGTCCGATAGAGTCTCCACCTCCGACAAGACATTCCAGGCCCGGACACGTGCTGCAATAGACGGGGTGGCGAACGATACGTCCACCACGGACCCCCCGTTCCACCGCACACACGTGTGGACCGAACCTCTGTTCAGCAAGGTCAGTCCTGAGGCAACTATCCACTCCCTGACAGTCGCACCGCGAGAGTCAGTGGAGGGATTGCCCCAATCCCGGGCCTTGGCATTAAGGTCCCCCAGGAGGAGGACTGGCAGTGGCACTTGCCTTCTTACCGCTGCGGCTAGGAGGTCCAGGAAAGCCTCCAGCTCCGCAACGGTTTTGTTGGGGGAGAAGTATACGCCAACGATAGCATACTCCCCCCACTTTGCCACCACATACCCCGAACCCTTCTCTCTAACTGAGAGAGGTGGACTATCACCCCCCCGCTTAACAATGGCAACGGAGCCGTTCAGGTCCCCAGCCCAACAGGAATGCGAGGGAACATAATACGGCTCCGCTGCAACCGCCACGTCTACTTGCCACTGCGCTAGGGTCTGCATAAGCAGATCTTGTGCCCTAGCGCAGTGGTTTAAATTAGTCTGGAGGAAGTTGTGATGTCGAACCCGATCCATTAATCGGACATCACAACCTCCTCGCACGCCGACTGGCGTGCCACCTCGGGGGCAGCTTGGCTAGTTGCCGCAGGGAGGGCCTGGGTCCTAGAGACTCTACCCTTCGTCTTCGGGGGGGCGCAATTACGCGCCCCCATTACATGCCCGGAAGGCCGCCCCGACTCAGCGCATATCGCACAGCGGGGCTCGGCCCTCCCGCAGCTGACCGCCCGATGGCCTGTGCCTCCACACCGGAAGCACAGGTCTCCCCTATCAGCGGATGCGGGACACTGGGTGCGCGTATGTCCCAGCCCCATGCACTTGAAGCAGCGCATGGGACGCGCCGCCAGTGCCACTACACGCACTGAGCTCCACCCCACTAGTAGCCTCCCCTTTTCCAACAGCACTTTGGCTGCTGAAGTCGGACAGGATACGAGGGTGGAGCCGACGCCGCTTACGCCGGGACGAATCTCTCCTGCCTTCACCAACCGGACGTCACAACCGCCCGCCTTGGCTACCGCCGCCGCCACTTTCTCTTTGGTAGCCGCATCATCCAAGCCCGTTATCCTCAGGTCGGCGGTTTTAACGGGCCTAGCGATGTTAGCTACCTCGGACAGGACTTCACGGAGTTTCTCCGCGAGCTTGTCCGCCTTCTCGTGATTTTGGGAGCCAGGAATCTCCAACATCCTGGCTCCCGTGGCCGTCTGGCGGAAGCGGAGCTGGTCAATCCCCAGCTCCTGGAGATCGATCTTCCCCTGTGCCACGTCCAAATAAGTTTTATCTATTCTAACGTAGTTCTTCATCGACTGCTTCGTCTCTCGAGCAGCGAGCGATGCGAAAGAACTAAGTTAATAAAGCGGGCCTTTTGGACCCATTTATCCTACTGAACACACCGGTGGAACTAACTTCCTGTCAGTCTGAAATCAATCGTTTTTTATTGACTCGAATGAATTTGAACGAGTTTGATTTCATATTATTAAAGACATACGCAATTATATTTTTTTTTTTATTTTAATTTTGGCTTCGCAATCTTGTGCATTTAGCCAGTGTTGAGTATCTAATAATATATTTCAAGTGTATTTAATATAAAGTCCTAGTCACAAGTCACAGTCAAAGTCAAGTAAAAGAGTCAAGGTCCAGTTATAGTCAAGTCATGCCCGAGAAAAGTGGTAGAACACACGATAAATGTTATTATTATTATGTATTGACTTTTCCCCTAAAAAGGTTTTTTTTTAAACTCCTCCGTTTTGGAAAAGTCATTTATAAATAGGACTGAACAAAATTTATATTCGCTACATATTAATTTTGTTTCTTCTGAAACCTCTTTCAGATGAAACAAAATTAATATGTAGCTTTAACCCTAGATCACTAAACTTATTATCGAGTTACACAGTCACTAAATATTAGTCGTACTTACAGACTAATAAATTTAACTTTAATATTTTCTGTAATTATTATAAAGTAAATCATAATAAAAAAAGTATAATCTAATAGATATAATAGAATAGAAAACCTTTGAGCTTTACATGTCTCATACAAACATACATAGTATACCATCTATATCTATAGGTTTATGTTTAGATGTTGATCGGATGATCATTGATATTTATCAATCAGAATAACCGCAACTATGGGAAATCTATGAATGAATAATATTATTATACTTACACTTATGTATTGTAGAGGTATATCAAACCAAATCTGAGAACAATTCTATTCGTAATTTTTCAATCTACTCTGGTACACAATGTTCTGAAAAACAGTTGGCCTCTTCTGTAATAAATAATTGTACAATTTTATAAACATTTTAAATCAATTGGTTGTAAGAAATTATTCAAATAATAATTGCACACAAAACACGCTTTCGTTTATAAAAACGTGCAGAGCCATCTAGCGCCGAGTAGCAGTACTATTTAGTAACAGTGCAATATTGTAGATGGCGCAAACACAATATTTCATTTACTACTTTGTTATTTCTAATTAAAGCTTTATCTTCACTTTTATCAGCGATATATAATTTCCACGGTACCAACCGGAAGCTTTTTTAGCTCTCTGCTCAGATAAAATTCGTCACCTGTCAATAATTTTATCACTATAGCGGCATCATACACATAAAAAGGTAAGATAATTCTAGCTATAGATATTAGTTTGTATATATGTGTAGGTAGAGGTACGCAACAAGCAGCAATTGATTCGTTGATTAATTTTATTATTATTACTTCTGATTTATTCCATGATCAAAATCAGTTGATCGAATATTTATTGATAATTTTATAAAGGAGTAATGGCGATATAATGTCTAGCTGCAGACCCCACCTGCTCATGGTGCCTCAGCCAATCAATGATCGAGACACGCCAAGTATTCCCAAGGAGATTGGTCGTCATACAGGGAAAAATATATAAATTGCAAATTCTCAATTGAATCGGACGCAAAAAAATATAATTTCAAGGTTTTTATCACAATCAAGAAAATGTCGGCATATCGAAGCAACTGCTATAAAAATATTTATATTTTTATGTATAAGACTAAGTTTGGGCGCAAAAGTGAAAAAAATACGGTGACATTTTTGTATATTATTTTCCTAAACTTCCTAACTTAAAATCTATTTAAACGAGCAATTCTTATTCATAATATATGTATATATACAATCTGAATCTCGGAAACGGCTCCAACGATTTTCATGAAATTTAGTACCTATGCAGGGGGCGATAAATCGATCCAGCCAGGTTTCAATTTTAGAAACGTCGTTTTATCCGAGCAATGCTCGGTCATCCAGGTACTCTATGTATATGTGTATAAAAGCGAAATTAACCGATTCACTAACTAAACACGAAATTTTAAAACTATTTGACCTATAAAACCGAAAATGGACCGGAATGTAGTAATAGGTACTGAGAAGATCCTATTATAACTCAGAAAGGATTTCCTGCTTAGCTGTTTCTACTTAGTACCTAAACCTTTATATCCAGTCGGACATACAAAGCAGTCTTGTACTTTTTTTTATTTTTTTTGTTTTGGCTTCGCAGTCTTTGTGCATTAAATTAGTGTCAAGCAAAAAAAAAGTCAAGTATGGGTATTACATATTATGTAAAAGAAGTCAAAGTCGAGTCAAAGATTCAAAGTCCAGTCATAGTCAGGTCATGCCTTAGTAAAGTGGTAGAAACATTACTAGAACTTCTTTTGGAGCTTTGTAGCGAAAAAGAATATTACGTTTTTTTATCTGTGATTATTATTATTTATCTCTGTGATTATTTTTATTGTGTATTTATGATTTGCCTACATTTATGCACGTTCACAAACTATAAACGGTTAACAATCCACCATTATTACACATGAATACTCAAAGAATCACAAGTTTTGGAATATTATACAAAATCAACAACGCCTTTTTTTCACTTTCGCGGCAAAACTCTCTATTTATTATATGTTTTGTGGCTTATAAATCTGGATTATGCACCTGCCAATTCCGCGTACATATTTTCAATTTGCAACGGGGCATAAGGGCCACCTATATTGGCAACAGAAAGAGCAAAGTTAACGAGGATGGCTTAAGGATGTTCAGAATTAACTATCCCTGTTGCTAGCAGCTTTTATTTCAAAATGAACAAGCAACAATGAAGCAATAATGAACCTTATTTTTTATATTTTCAAATTGAAACCGTCTGCAACAGAGATTACCTATAGGTATTCTCTATATAGATATAGGGGATCAGAAGTGTTACTGCAGTGTCTCTAACTAAACGCTACTCCCGACATGCCCTTCATAAAGTATTATTATTATTAACTTTGCCCCACGGCTTCGCCCGTGTTAATTTTTTTTTTTTTTTTTTTTATACTATATAAGTTTTATACTATTAAGTTAAAAAGTTGCCTATGTGTTATTCCGGAACCTAAACTATATTCTATATTCCAAATCTCATCAAAATCGGTTTTACCGTTACGTAGATACGTGTTAGCAAACATTCACACAAACAAACTTTCGCATTTATAATATTAGTAGGATTACCTTTATTATTATTACAAAAATTATCATCATCATCACATGCGATGTCTAGCAATTTCATAGTCATTTCCTACATCTAATACAGTAACAGTTATGTATTAAGTTATTCACTGTTTTTTTATGTAAATTGATCAATATTTTATCAATGAGAGGAACCGGTTTTGTTTTTAACATGACATACGAGACAGCTAACTGGATATAAGCAGTTTTACATGGCAATTATAGTGTCGTAGCTTCTTAGCAATCTTTTTTGCAAATGTTCTAATTAAAGATATCGGGTATTATGAGTAGATTAGGTAACTTTTTTTTTTTTTTATTATTTGTGACAGGCTAGTGTTTGACCTCTATCTCACCTGATGGTAAGTGACGATGTGATCGAAGCTGGTAAACACACTAGACCTGGAATACGCAGGCTCTCATCTACTCTTCTGAAATTTAACAACAAACGCATTCACAAGCCCTAATACAGAACAAAGCCCAAAAAGTATCTACGGGCCAATCCTACATCCTACTAATATTATAAATCCGAAAGTTTGTGTGTAAGTGTGTAAGTATGTTTGTTCCCTCTTCACGCTTTAACGGCTGAACGGATTTGGATGAAATTTGGTATGTACATAGATTATACCTAGGATTAACACATAGGCTACTTTTTAACTTGATAATAGCGGGCGAAGCCGCGGGGCACGGCTAGTAATATTATAAATCCGAAAGTTTGTGTGTAAGTATGTTTGTTCCCTCTTCACGCTTTAACGGCTGAATGGATTTGGATGAAATTTGGAATGTACATAGATATCTAGGATTAACACATAGGGTACTTTTTAACTTGATAATAGCGGGCGAGCCCCGGGGCACGGCTAGTTGCCTATATTTCCTAAAACTAAACTAAATGCAATGCCGCCAGCATGATGGTATCGCTACCCCCTGGTAGTGGGCTTGAGCACTTGAGTTATCTATAAGCTCGATGTCTTGTAGGTAACTTAGGTCTTTGCTGTGTATAGTTTTAGTTTAGTTTTAGGAAATATAGGCATTTAGTCCCAAATCATGTTAAAAGTCTTATATACACACACCATCACACACAGACTCAGAAGCACAAATGTCCCTTGGGAATAAATAATTGTGCTCCTGCCGGGAATCGAACCCAGGACCACACGCAGAAGGCAGCGACCCGAATCATGGTGTAATTTGAAGCACAATATTCTTCTAGATGTGGTGGTTTATTTGTATAACAAAAAAACGTAATCACACCCACAACTCCTCAATAAGTTCAAAGTCTTGTATTGTGGGTGTCGGAAACATTGACATATCACATACACATTCATACCCAGAACCAGAAGCACAAATGTCCCTTGGGTCGGAAAATTGTGCTACTGCCTGGAATCGAACCCAGGACCCACAGCACAATGGGCAGAGACCTGTTCACCGCGACAATTGGGTCGTCGTTTATTTATTTATTTCACTATGAATAGAATAGAATAGAATCGTATTTATTGTTCAACTCTGTACAAAGTTCTTAATTATTAACATTTATATGTTTCAACAGTTCTGTTCATTTCGAACATACAATATTTTAGGGACACAATAATTATAATGATTAGATAAAATTACTATTAACATTTTTGTCTTATTAAACATTCTTACAATAGACCTAATTATATAAAACGCATTAAAAATTATATTATTATTATAACAATATATTATGTATTATATCTATGTATGCATATTGTATTAAGATATAAAGCATTACTTGTCAAAGTATTCCCTTAAGTTATAAAAAGCTTTACTGATAAGCCATTTTTTACACATTTTTTGAATTATTTTAAACTATATTTATATATCTTGTGTGCTTTATCTAATATGTGTTAAAAGGCTCTTTAGAACTGAACACTGTATTAATAATACTTAACATACCTACTTATATTCTATACGATATAATACTATAATAATATATTGTTATGTTATTATTAATACGAAAACTCAATGCGATTTTATTAATTCGTAATAGTTTTTTTTATTTATTTTTTGTGAATTTATTAGTTTTCAACTGACTTAAAAAAGGAGGTTCTCAATTTGACTGTATGTTTTGTATTTATGTTACGCGATATCTCCGCCAATTATGAATCGATTTTGATGTTTTTTTTTTGTTTGGTAGATTATACTTCAGAGGTGGTCCCATATGAATGTTATCAAGGTCACGCCAAAATCAAAATATAAGCAATTAAGTCGGTTTTTTGAAGCTTTGCTTGCGTTTAATTATCCACGAATTAATTCGGGGATATTTTCATAACTTTATCTATCCTATCGCCTATCGGGCATTAAAAAACCTGTTAAACCCAATGATATTTACTATTGGGTTTAACAGGTTTTTTAATGCCCGATAGGCATGCATTTGACAATCTCACCTGATGGAAAGTGATGATGCGGGCGAAGATGTAGCATGCTTACCTAGAAGGTTTCTTTCTATGTTTCTCTAATATCCTAGATCTATTCGATATCTAGGTTTACAAATTAGATTATAAATATTTTTCTACAGTCAATAATTTATTTTTCTACGCACGAGATAAAAATAGGTACTGATAATGGCTACATTTTATCGCGGCAATATCGACAGAGATATCCCGCCGCCGCGCCTGTGTCAATTTTATCTTTCTAACTTGGTTATTTTACCAAATATTTAAAGAAACAATATTTGAAAACTTGTCTTGTTTGAGTCTTTAACTCGAGACTGAATAGGTATTTTCTAGGCAAGCGTGCTCCATCGTCCAGCGCATGGTCACTTAACATCAGATGAGATAGTGGTCAAACATTTACCTATCAATGATAAAAAAATTCGTGCCAAAAACTTTTAAATTCATTTTTAAATCTCCATTGCTATTTTAATCTCCGTTTATGTTAAAAATTTGTTTTCTTGTTTTGAATTTTAATTTAGATTTCTTCATAAACGATAAAAATTTTGCATTAAAATCGGTTCATCAGTTAGAAATCTCTTTTTAAATCTTAAGGTTCTCGAACAATAAGACTTTTTAGATATATAGATAGATAGATAATACTTTATTGATCCACTTTATAAGATGAGATAAAACAAAGGTAACAAACAAGCTTATACGTTAAGTATCACAACAGGCGGCCTTATCACTAATAGCGATCTCTACCAGGCAACCTTCGGGTGGAGAGAACTATAGAATGTAATAGACGGGGTATTATAATAAATGGGTGTATTTTAATTATAATATTATAAATCCGAAAGTATGTGTGTAAGTGAGTATGTATGTTTGTTCCTTCTTCATGCTTTAACGGCTGAACAGATTTGGATGAAATTTTGAATGTACATAGCTTATACCTAGGAATAACACATAGGCTTCTTTTTCACTTGATAATAGCGGGCGAAGCCGTGGGGCACGGCTAGTGTGTGTATAAACAAAGGCATCAAACTCATAACGCCTTTCTTTTTGGATCATAGGTTTAATAAGTTACCGTTACGCAGGATCAATCTAAGGTGCAGGAGTCCAGAATCTAACCATTACATCAACAGAGCATAATATAACCGTTGACACCCTGTTGACACCCTAAATGTACCTATATAACAATGGAAATGAAATATATTTAGTTGGCACTATAAACAAAACAAAACATTACACAAATATATATATACAACATGAACATAAGAAAGATGGCTGCCTGGGTTTTACTTAAAACCGGCGTCTAATATTTTAGGGGCTTTCATATGTTTATAGATCAAATTAACCAACTTCAAAAAAGGAGGAGATTCTATGTTCGACTATATGTATTTTTTTATTTATATGTTCACCGATTTCTCCCCCATTTGTGGTCCGATTCTCAATATTATTTTATTGTTTGGTAAATTATACTTCAGAGGTATACATTTTATCGAAATCGTTCAAGACAAAACCAAAATATAATCGGTTACCTCTAACTTCTTTCCACGTGAACCGATTTCAATTTTTTTTTTGTTTGAAAAATCTTGCTTTCCAATTGGTGCCATTAAAATTTGATCAAGATCTGATCAGTAGTTCTTGAAATATCGTCAATAATGCGTATTCTGTGGACTACACTGACGACGATGTTATCGTTTTTAACCGACTTCAAAAGATACCTCATAACTTCTTTCGTTGTAAGCCGATTTTATGATTATTTTTTTATTTGAAAGCTGGTGCTTTTCATGTGGTTCAATTGAATTTCTGATAAAATCTGATCTCTAGTTTTTGGGTTATCGTCAATAATGCGTGTTTAATACATTAAATATAGCGGTGAAGTCGGTTTTTTTAAGCTTTGCTTGCGTTTAATTATTCAAGTTTTGCTTACGTTTAAATATTCTTAATTTCATAAAATTGCTGACATTATAGAAAAAGATGGCTAAATACAAACTAAAAACTAAATTAATGTCTGTATTAAAGTTATTTAAGTATTTACATAGTAGAAATATATCTATGATATCTGAGTCATCCATATGAGCCGCCCGTTGGCTTATTTGGATGCACGTTAGCCTTCTAACCAGGGATTTCTTGTTGGACATCCTGCGGGAACACGTTTCATCTCGAAAAAAAATTGTGTTTCTGGTTCTGGTCGTGATTGTGTGTGTGGTAATGTGAATGTCCGGCACCCACGACTAGTCATTGAATTTAGAGTGGAGCTGTGTGTGCAAAAGCGTTTTTGTTATGTTATGTTATAAGTACCGAGTCGAGATTTAATGTTATGTTGATAAGTTACATTTTTGTAATTAGATTAAACGTTTATGCATGATATTAAACGTAGTTTACTGATAATAGTTTAAAAATAGAGCTCTATCATTGAACTGATAAGATAAAGCTATTAATAGATATTTTTTCTTTTTTAAATTTATATCACCTTAGTTCTGCCTAGCATGGCTAATTATATAGAATCAATAATCAATTAGTTAGATAGTGCTTCGAGATTCACTCAATTTAAAAATAATTACAAGTACCTAAAACTAAAAATGTTTTTTAATATCAAAATTTTACTAATTGTAAGTAATAGTCGTTCGAGCCGAACTGAGATCTCGCGACTACATTTTGCCCCATAGAGAAAATCTTTGCAATGCCCACGCCATTAAAAAGTATTTATTCGTCCCGCACGATCATATTTGTGCATATTCGTCCCGCATTTTGAGGTTACTTGCTTATAACTTTTTAATAATTGTTTGATTTCTGTAATTGTTGTTCAAGTACAGGATGTAACGAATATTATACGAAGTTTCAGCGTTCAGTGTGAAGCTGTTTTTGAGATAGACCCCGGGATAAAAAATAGGTCTAAACCACAGAGATATATTCTGTGATTTGTGGTCTAAACTGTACTAGTGACTTTGGTGGCCTACCAAATCGTTATTTCCCATTTTTAAACGGGTTTCGTACTCTATTTGTCAAGACCTTTTCAACGATACCCCACAAGGGTAGAAAAAATTTTGCTCCCCACTTACATATATGGGAGCCCCCTAAATATTTTCATTTATATTATTTTTCTGACTTTGGGCCGTAGTTTTACATATTGTGTGAAAACTTGAAGTCATTTGCTTATATGGTTTAGACTACTTTAGACGATAGATGCCTCTGACAGACGGACAGACAAAGTGCTGAACGACCGACGACAAGTCAATTTAGAGATCTCGCTTCGCTTGATCAAAAAAATTCTTAAAAGTGATATTTAGAGAACTTGTTAAAACGAATCAGACTCGATGGGCATAGCTTGTTTACTTCAGAAGTTCCTACGGCCATCTTCCGTCTCCATCATCAGACCAGCTCCATGGTACCATATCATTGTATTATCACCAAAGATACATAAGTACACGAAATTTGAGTCCAATCGGACATCGGAAAATGGGTCTCCTTTAGCTTGCAAGATTTGACTACAGAAATACAGACCGACATAGAAACTTATAATAATTAAAAAGTATGCGGTATACAAAACGATGATCGATCGTGTCAATAAAAGTACTGAGGTAGGCTACCAAGACTTTACCACTGCTGGATCGCGTGACAAGCCTGGTACTACGAATGAAGGTTTTTGTTGCAGATATAATACTAAGTCCCTACTCTGTGGTAAAAGGAAATGTAGAAATCTGTTGCTTGTACCACAGTTATAATATCTTTTTTTCAACCGACTTCAAAAAAGAGGTTCTCAATTCAACTGTATGTTTTAGTTTTTGTATGTAATTTACGCGATATCTCCACCAAATTTGATGATTATTTTTGTTTGGTATATTATACTTCAGAGGTGATCCCATATAAATTTTATCGAAATCAATTAAGCCAAAACAAAAATATAAGCGATGAAGTCGGATTTTTTAAAGCTTTGTTTGCGTTTAATTATTTTTAATGCAGAATAGGCAAACATTTGACCACTATCTCACCTGATGGACAGTGATGACATGCTTGCCTAGAAGATACCTATTCACTCGTCACTTAAAGACTCCCAGATTATACCGTTCGGGGAACAAAGACGCATTAAATGAGTTCCACTCCCTCGCTGTACGGATGATGAACGTAGAAGCGAAACGCTTCTAGCGAACTGAAGATATGTCGACCATAAATGCATAACTTTTAATATTTTGTCTTGTTGTTAGATAGTAAAAAGGGCATGGAGGAATTAAATCATGTAATTCCTGTGCACACTCTCAAAAATGTAAGCGATAGAATACCGATAAGCTTGCCACCTTACGTCGGTGACCGAGACTTATATCACACTTATTCTATAAATGCGAACGTCTGTGTATAAATCACGATAATATCATAAATCTAAAAGTTTGTGTGTAAGTATGTTTGTTTTTTCTCCACAATGTAACGAGTGATTAGATATGGATTAAATTTGGCATGTTTATACCTATACCCAGGTTTAACAATTAGCTAGGCTATCTTTTCACCTAGTCAACGAAGCCGCGGGTCAGGGCTAGCATATTGATAATATAACATAATAATTATACTTAAAATAATGCCTTTGTTAGTTCTAGACTCTACCAAAGTTTAATAAAAATATGTTCCAAAACTAAAAAGGTTTTGCCACGAATGTAAAAAAATGGGGTTGTACCGCTAGAATAATTATCCAAAACTTATGATTCTTTGAGTGTTAATATACATTAAAACGATAATCATTATTAACGGTTAATAGCAAATTTGCTTGTTGAAAAGAAGGTCATATTAGAAAAAGATTATACAATACAAATACTCTTTATTGAACACCTAGAAAAGTAATTATAAATAACGGACAATAGTAACAACATAGCAGTACAATCGGCGGCCTTACCGCTAAGCAACGATCTCTTCTAGACCACCTTAGGATGGAAAGGATAATAAAGATTTATAAAAAGTAATCGGTGGTGCGGCAATGATTATTATACTCACTCTTCATAAACATATATATAATTATTAATGTAATAATATAAATCCTATTAAAAATACAAAAAATATAAATATTATATATATATATATATATATATATATATATTGTATTACACATGCTTTATAAACTTTATTATGACTATTATTAACGAACGTTAGTGATGAGACATGGTAATGATTTTCATCCAAGTTGTGACGTATAATTATTTTTAACTCTTATTTTAAGGTATCGATGCTATAGATATACATAATCAAAATAAGATTTCAATTTCAATTTGTGAAAATGATTTTCTGACAACGTCTGCTCCACAAATAACTAAAATTATCTGCCGTTTGCCTAACCTGCCTATTTTTGATGGAAACGTGAATATTTTATTTAAAAAAACAGAAATAACTTGTTTTCGTCTAAGTATTTACATCTCTATATATAAAACCAAGTCGGGTTGTTATAACACTTATAACTCGAGAACTGGTGGACCGATTTTAATGATCTTTGATTTGCTATATTTATCTCCGCCGCGAATAACAGAATAACTATTAAAATATCGAAAAAAAAAAATACGAAAAATAATCATTTTCTCTTACGTATTGTTACGGAATTGGAGATTTTTTGATATTTCGAAAATTAACGCGGGCGATACCGCGGGGAACAACTATTATTATCATAGATTTAAAATTAGGCACCTCTATAGATCTGGCTTATTATCAATCTCTCCATAAATGAAACATGTGATTTATTTTTTTAAATATTTTTACCGTTTTCTTTGTTTCATAAGTTTTGTTAAGATACAACTACGGGAGTTCGCATACTGAATTTAATTAAAACAATAATTAAACAAATGGTGTCACGGCGTATGCGACATGATGTCGCACATACTCTTTCGTTTATAAAAAGATAACTTATATGGTCAAAATATAATAATATGTGTTAATATATAATTTTGCCTGGTGTAAGATGTTTATTTCATTATATTTTTAACCACCTTTAAAATGACGAGGAGGTTTTCTATTAGGTATGAATTTTTAAATGTTTGTTACTAAGACTTAAGAACTCCGTCATTTCATAAACCGATTTGGAAGAGTATTTAAAGAATTATACTTCCCATAGAATTTTCATCATAATCGTTTCAGTAATATAATAATATGTAGTATGTATATGGATTTTCTGTTTACAAGTGTTAATAGGATTTTGGAAGTATTGTCTATGATGTCAGTTAAAACTGATGTCACGCGTCGACACAAACCAAAACCTTTTGAACTATATAATCTTTTTTTTAATTCTATATTTTGAACTGCCCGTTGGCTCAGTTGGGTGAGCGTTCGCCTTCTAAGCAGGGGTATCGGGTTCAATTCCCGGCGGGAACACAAGTTTTCTCACCAAGGAAAATGTGTGTTTCTGGTTCTGGTTGTGATTGTGTGTGTGATGTGAATGTTTCCAGCACCCACGACACAAGTCATCGAACTTAGTGTGGGGCTGTAAGTGTGAAAGCCTTTATGTTAGGTTATGTTATGTATATTATTATCTTTTTCCAGTCACACCATAGAGTACGTCAGGTGTCACATAGCTCCACGGTATGTTATAACGTTTGTAACCGATGCTAACCTGTGGTTCGTGCTTAGTTCGACCAGTCAGACCGGTCGGCATGCTTTTGATAATGATAGTGTAGGTACGTTCTGAATACCTACCGTGGATTTTATTTTAACGGACTTGTTTCTTCCAGTTATATCTATAAGCTGTCCTCGCTTTGTCTGTAATCAGTGAAAGCTTATTTTTTACTCTGTAGTCTAGACTCTACCTACGCATATTCCATCCAAATCGGTTGAGCTACTACAAAGATAATTCGTGCATAAATGAATGTGTAATTTTGATTATCTCTTGTTTCTTTTGCACCGTTCACAGAAACTTTTGTTTGTCAAAAAAACAATCAAATTACAACTTAAGGCTTAAAGACCGTTATACGAAAGAAAATCGCGTCGTTGGTGAGGAGGGTGCGAGGGAGTCACAACAGCATTCTGAAAGTTGTTGCGGATGATGTTTCTTCGCCTGTGCTGAGACATTTCATCGGGGTGATGATCAAATAGATTCTTTAGAATTTATTCTCTTACTCGCCCGGATGGTATGTCTCAGCTTCAGTTTAAAAATAACTCTTTTAATTTGATTTATCACATTTTATCGCCCATACACTAACATAGTTAATAAGTTCTTTTTATAATTAGTTAAGTGTTTACTAACCCATGGACTGTAAGTTGTCTAAATAAATAAATTTGAATTTGAATTTGAATTAAAGTAATTTAGCATCAAATATATCAATAACGACAGCAATGAGCAAAGCTTTGGCGCGGACAATTTTGACTAAAGTATATACTTAACTAAGTTTAAAGTGTAAAAATCTCTGCGTGACACTGTAATGGGCAAGCGTGGCGCTTACCATCAGGCGAGTGACTTGCTCGTTTTGTCACTCAATTATATAAAAAAATACTACAAAAAAAACTTCATCAAAAAATGAGGAGGTTCTCGAGGGTTGACTTCCTCGGGAGAATAAGATCGTGTCAGATCGTGTCATGATACTCTCCAAAATGTATCCGATAGAAAACCGAGAGACTATTTATCCTGCGACTGCCTGTAACTCATGTAATGGATTTTTTTTTAAATTTAATTTACATATTTTAATATCTCAGATGACGAACGCTTTGCCTAGTAGGCTAGATAGATAGATAATACTTTATTGATCCAATTTATGAGATGAGATAAAACAAAGGTAACAAACAAGCTTAAACGTAAAGTATCACAACAGGCGGTCTTATCACTAATAGCGATCTCTACCAGGGAACCTTCGGATGGAGAGAACTATAGAATGTAATAGACGGGGTATAATAAATGGGTGCATGGAATAACTTATTAACTTAATAGATACCATTACCTATACTATGGCATAAATCCTACTAATATTATAAAACCGAAAGTTTGTGTGTAAATGTGTTTGTTCCCTCTTCACGCTTTAACGGCTGAACGGATTTGGATGAAATTTGGAATGTATATGGCTTATATTTAGGAAAAATAATAGTCTATGTGTTTATCCTAGGTATAATCTATGTACATTCCAAATTTCATCCAAATCCGTTCAGCCGTTAAAGCGTGAAGAGGGAACAAACATACTTACACACTTACACACAAACTTTCGGATTTATAATATTAGTAAGATAAAAGAATTATATGAAATAAATAAATAAAATATATACATACATATAAAAAAGAGACAGGATTTTGACCTAAGCTCAAAACTCTAGGTGGCACTGTACTGTTACGAGCAAGCGTGACGCTTACCATCAGGCGTTCAACTCAAGTACTCAATTCGTCCCTCAATTACCACAAAAAACAAAGGTCATAGCGCGCCATACTAGTCCTTCAACGTTAGAGCGGGCTAAAAGGCTAGATGTACCGGGTCCCAGTGGCACTGACGTTGTCAACGTCAGCCCACATAAACTAGCGCCCCCTGTGGGTAGCGTGAGGGGGGTTTTTTGACGCGAGTGAAAAAATGGCGTTGTTGATTTTGTAAAATTTTCCAAAACCTGTGATTTTTCGAGTGTTAATGTGTAATAATGGTGGATTACTAACCATTGATACTAAGTGTAGGCAAATCATACAAAGTTGAAAAACGTGATTTTCGCCTTCGCTCCAAAACTCCAATAGAAGTTCTAGTAAAGTTTCCACCACTCTACTAGGGCATGACTTTACTATGACTGGACCTTGACTTTTTACTTGACTTTGATTGTGACTTGTGACTAGGACTTATAATATGAAATACACTTGAAATATTATATTATCACTTGACACTGGCTAAATGCACAAGATTGCGAAGCCATAACTAAGAAGAAGAAGAAGAACGGTAGCGTGAGAGAAGTACAACGGCGACAGACGCGGCGTCCCGCGCGTTTTCGAACTCGAACTGATTTGTTACAATCTAAATTCTCACCTAACCATATATGTAAACTTGAAGTAAATGAGTGAACTGAACTGTAATAAATTTGTAAGTAAAAATACCTAGTTTGTGTCTACCTACCCCGTAGGGCGAGCCAGCCGGGCAGCTAAAAGGTTTGGTTTTAACGCTCATTACATTCAATTTAAAGTAAATAAGAGAATATTTTACGTAAAGAGCCGACAAAAATTTCACTCGAACGCTACAAAACGAGGAACTATTAAAACGGTTGCGGTGTTCCCTAATTACCGTCTGTCGGGCTGTCAGCACGTAAATTTGTTCTCGTGTTGTCGCCATAAATCCACCTCTTTATCTCAATGAGTTAGCTCTCTTTCGCCACATCTTTACGACTTTTTCGTCACAGACAATGTCTTGTGTAGATGCCTGTACGTACAGTCAGCTGGAATCATCACCTAATTTTAAATGTATCTAGAACTTATCTAAAAAAAGTTTGTCAGTTAAAATTAATCACCAATGATTTTATTCTATGATCATATCCCTTTCTAATTAGTAATTATATACAACCGAAGACTGGTTAAGTTCTGTTTTCATCACTCTACCAAAAAAAGCAAACGCCAAAAAATGTTCTGACCATCGGACCATAAGTCTAATGAGTCATGTATTAAAATTGTTTCTTTCAGTAATACATGACCGTATAAGATCTAAATGCGATGAACAACTTGGGGCAAGCCAGTTCGGCTTCCGTTCTGGAATGGGTACTAGAGAAGCACAGTTTGCGCTCAACGTCTTGGTTCAAAAATGCAGAGACATGCAGCAAAATGTTTTTCTCTGCTTCATAGATTATGAAAAGGCATTTGACCGTGTAAAACACGAGGTACTAATGAAAATATTAAAAGACATACATCTAGATGGCAAGGACATACGCATCATACAAAATCTGTATTGGCGACAAAGTGCAACGGTACGAGTGGATGGCTTGCAATCCAGTCCAGTGATTATACAAAAGGGTGTAAGGCAAGGTTGCATTCTATCTCCACTTCTATTCAACTTATACTCGGAAGCGATTATTAAGAATGCGCTTGAAAATATGGAAAACGGTATCAATATCAATGGTCAAATCATTAACAATATACGATACGCAGATGATACTGTCTTAATAGCAACCACTGAAGAAAGCCTTCAAGATATCGTAAATAGAGTGGCGTTGCACAGCAATGAAGTGGGGCTACGGATGAACGTCTCTAAAACCAAAGTTATGGCGGTAGGAAATAATCAGGGGATACAGGTTAACATACAAGTTAGCAATAACACATTAGAAAATGTCCATAAATACAAATATTTAGGCTCGTGGCTTACCGAAACATGGGAAAGCGATACTGAAATTAGTACACGTATTGAAATAGCTCGAGCATCATTCATAAACATGCAAAAAGTTCTATGCAGCCGACAACTCCCAATCAAATTACGCACAAGACTTCTCCAATGCTACATATGGCCTGTTGTTTTATATGGCTCCGAGGCATGGACCATGAAAATACAGCTTCGTAAAAAAGTGGAAGCTTTTGAGATGTGGTCATATCGTCGTATGCTTCGCATCAGTTGGACGGATAAAGTACCCAATACCAAAATTTTAGAGCGCATGGGTAAGAAACTGGAACTTATCCGGACTATAAAACAACGTAAAGTCGCTTACCTCGGACACATTTTGCGTAACAATAAATACCAACTGCTACAAACCATAATGATGGGCAAAATACCTGGCAAACGAAAGATAGGAAGACGCAAGATGTCATGGCTCCGAAACATCCGGGAGTGGACTAATATTAAGACTGTAGAACAGCTGTTCAGACTAGCTCTGGACAAAGAAAAGTTTAAAAAGCTGACTGCCAACCTTCAATAAATGGAGCGGCACTAGAAGAAGAAGAAGATACAACGCGATAAAATTAAATGTAATTTCTGCAAATGACATACCTCCAGTTCGCTCGAAGCGATTCGCTTCTACGTTTAACCTCCGTACGGCAAAGGACTTGCCCGCGCGTCTTTATTTCCTGAAATCAGGGTGTCTTCAAGTCTAGAGTGAATAGGTATTTTCTAAGCAAGTATGTTACATCTTCAACCGCATCTTCACTTTCCATCAGGTATAGTGAACAAATGCTTGTCAATTATCCTAGTGTGGGATACAGGGCTCACTAACTATAACATTATGTGTACATATAATTTAGCCTGTGATAATATTCTTGTTAAATAAAAAAAATTATAATTATTATTAATTTAGAACAAAAAAACTATAGATATATTTCCACATAACAGAAATATTACAATTTTTTTTCTTACTTTGATAAACTCCATTAAAAACACTGAGCTAATAAGTAATATTAGCTTAGGGATTAAAAACTATATTATTGGCCCATAGATAATCATATTGTATCAGCTTCATTTTAGTCATATGGTTTTGTACTTTGTTATTTATCGTGTTTTCACGGACAAATCACATTTCGTGTATTTCGATGACATTGTACCAATACAATGTGAAGTTTCTTTTTTCCTGTGGTCCTATTAGTTTCACTGTCACAAATAAGTAATTTAATTATATAGGTGGTCCTATTAATAATTTTAGATTAAAAAATATATATTCTAGATCGCTTTACATTACCGTGTTTCCTGACATTTGTCGTTGATTACTAACCACAAAAAAACGTGAGATTTTCATCGTTAGTTAGCAGTGATATTATTAAAAGTGGTAAGGTACGGTACGCTCTATCATCTAGCAAACAAAAACTGCACCTAATTCATCTAATAGGCAAAGTCATTTCATACATACAATTTGAGTTTTATTCTTGTGTTATTTTTAGATCAGTTCAGGTATAATTAAATTATATTTACTATATAATTAAATATATGCTATAAGCTAATATAAGCTATATAATTAAATTACTTATTTGATCCCAGCCCTAGAGGCACTCGGCGGGTGTGGCGATACAAGTCAGCAGATTGGGATGAGATGCGCTTCTTCTTTGCGTCTTATCCTTGGCGGCAAATTTACTATACTTCTGATGATCCTTCAATATGCACAAATGCTGTGACAGATGTGCTGCGTCAGGCAATGGAATATTTTATTCCATTTTCTGATGTACCATTGTCAAGCAAAGCTCAACCTTGGTTCAGGGCCGAATGCCGACGCGCCGAAGCGCTGAAACACGAGGCGTATCTGGCCTGGGTTGATGTTCGAATCCGCAAAACTAAGGACATATCGATTAAGAAGAAAGCCTTCAACAAAGCCGCCAAATCGTGCAAATTGGCTCTAAGGAGAGCTCGATTTGACCACATAAGTAGAATAGGGATCAAACTGGCATCACATCCAGCTGGTAGTAAAGCGTTTTGGTCCCTAGCTAAGTCGGTCGAATCAAACTTTAGTCGCCCCTCACTGCCTCCACTGCTAAAACCAGATGGTGCACTGGCCCACACCGCTAAGAAGAAAGCGAACATATTCGCTACTCTGTTTGCGGAATCTTCACGTCTTGATTCTGCAGACAAAACACCTCCGAGTCTTCCAATATGCGACGCAATTATGGCGGAAATTCATATTCGTCAGACCGAGGTTCGTAAAGCGCTGCAGAGTTTAGACGTGAACAAAGCCAGTGGTCCTGACGGAATACCAGCTATAGTGCTCAAAACATGTGCGCCTGAGCTCACTCCTGTTCTGACACGTCTGTTCTGCCTCTCACTAAAGGCTGGAAAAGTACCGAAGTGTTGGAAGCAAGCTAACGTGCAGCCCGTGCCCAAAAAGGGTAGTCGTGCTGACCCTGCCAACTACAGACCAATATCAGTCACGTCCATACTCTGCAAGACTATGGAACGTGTTCTGAATAACAGGCTCCTGGCATACCTAGACGCTAATGATCTCCTTAGCGACCGTCAATACGGTTTTCGCCGAAATCAGTCAACCGGGGATCTTCTAGCGTATGCCACACATGTGTGTGGCATACGCTAGAATCTCTGTGTGTGGATATCGGACTTTCTGAGGGATCGATCGATTCGAGTGGTCATTGATGGCTGCTCGTCCGATCTATTGGCTATCAATGCCGGAGTCCCTCAAGGGTTGGTTCTCTCTGCAACACTATTCCTGCTGCATATAAATGACCTGCTTCAGCCCGGGACATTTGGGTATGCGGATGACAGCACAGTTGTAGAGAGCTATATATCTGATGCTCGAGCTAATAGGGATCAAATTCAGTCTCTGAGAGAGGACATGGTTCAGCGCTTAGACTTATCCTTGAAGGCAGTCTCAGACTGGGGCGATGCCAACTTGGTTAGGTTAAATGCCACCAAAACTCAGGCGTGTCTATTCTCTGCGAAGCGGAGCCAATTTCATCTGACTCCTACTTTCCGAGATGTATCCGTGCCAGTAACTCACAGTCTTGAGCTACTTGGCATCACCTTGACGTCAACACTCAATTTCGGCACGTATATTGAGTCGAAAGCTCAATTGGCCGCAAAAAAGTTTGGAATTCTTGCCAAGGTGAGACAGTATTTCACACCGGGACAGTTGCTGAACTTGTACCAAGCACAGGTCCGATCCTGTATGGAGTACTGCTCTCATCTTTGGGATGGCTCTGTAAAATACCAGCTTGAGACACTTGAGACTATTAAAGCTAAGAGACTAATAAACTGCAAAGAACTGACGGATGCGAAGCTTCAAAGCCTAGAACATCGTCGTAAGGTCGCAAGTCTATCGGTCTTTTATAGGATACATTTCGGAGAGTGTGCCACGGAATTGCATGATTTGATTCCCCCATCCCCCTTTTACCATCGGACATCCAGACAATCAGCCACGCGACATCGGTTTATGGTCGATATTCCAAGGGTGCGTACAAAGCGTTTTGCTTCCACATTTATTATACGTACTGCTAAGGAATGGAATTCTTTGCCCGAGTCTGTGTTTCCCGTTAAGTACAATCTAGGAGTCTTTAAATCTCGAGTGAACAGGTATCTTCTAGGCAAGCATGCTTCATCTTCGACCACATCGTCACTTTCCATCAGGTGAGATGGTGGTCAAATGCTTGCCTATCGAGAATAAAAAGAAAAAAAAAAAAAAAAGGTAGGAAAACAGATTTGGGTAGCTTATTTAAAAAAAAATTACATGCTTTACCATAGTAGAAAAAGAAGAAAATAATTTCCGCGAAATAAAGTTAAATTACGAAATTAAATTAACAGAATTGGGATGTTTGAGAGTCCACAAAAATATATAAAACTACACTGGGGGTGGTTTATTCGTAGTACCTATTCTTCACATTCTGTACACAATACGACCTGATGATCAGGACATTCCACCTCACCCAACGATTATGTACACCTTTTTTTCTATGTATTGATTTCGGGCTCGTTGAAATTTGTGGGAGATTTGAGAGAGATACATCATCTCCAGAGGAAGAAGAAGAACCGTTACTTACCTCTTTAGTTGCGCAATTTAGTCGCAACTCTAGTAGAAGAAGATGAATAGGTTTTCAGTGAGCAAGCGTGCTTAATTTTCGACCGCATCATCGACTTTCATCAAGCGAGATTGCGGCCAAACGCTGAGTTAGGTTTAAAAAAAGTGTGCATTGCACCTAACTTATGCGGTGCATGTCGGAAGAGCTGTTCTCACATCTCCCGCTTTTAATAACATCATCGTTATATAGATTTTACTTAACATACTCGCCCGATTTTTCTTTTAATGACTTCCTACAATCTACGGGCCAATTGCCTATGTTTCCTAAAACTAAACTAAAACTTTATACGCCCGTTTAAGTTCTAGGTGAATTAGCATGTATATTAAAATTACTTTTATTCCGACTACAAATTTATTATTATGCTGGAGACTTTGAGTGGGTATTGAATGACCTTAATAATCAAATGATTGTTTTAAATGATTAGTTATGTAGCACGATAGATGCTCGTCAGAATCGGTTCTCCATCTTATCTACTAACGTCAATTCGTTAAATCAATAATTAAAATAATTATATTTGAACTTTTTTGTTTAAACATGCTAAGACAAAACTTCAAACGTCATTCATTTATGGTTGAAATAGCTCAAGTTTGCTCAAAGCGATTCGCCTCTACGTTTATCAATTGTAAGGAGTGTCTTTATTTCCTCAACGATATAATCTACTTAGTCTTCAAGTTAGTGAATAGGTATATTAAGGCAAGCATGCTTCATCTTCGGCCGCATCTTCACTTTCCATCAAGTGAGATGGTGGTCAAATGCTTGTCTGTCTAGCATAAAAAAAGAGTAGCTTAATTATAGTACGTGTGTAACTAGTGTGTATGTGTTACAGTAAAAGCCTAATTAGAAAGTTATCTATAAGTTTTACTTGTAAATCGTTTAATTTGTAATCCTGTATTATTTCTTGTAATTTGTATGCCCAACTGCCTGCCTGACGTCATAATGGGTTCACGAGTAAGTGAAAATCCATTTTGCAATCTTACTCTACCACCAGAGAGAGATAGAGAGAGAGAGAGCATGCTCTATTAGTGATGTAACGAAAAGGTTAGGATAGGTTTTGCCGCGAAAGTGAAATGGCGTTGTTGATTTTGTATAATTTTCCAAAACCTATCATTGATTGATGATTCTTCGAGTGTTAAATTGTAATAATGGTGGGTTATTAACCGTTAATACTAAGCAAACGTGCATAAGTGTAGGCAAATGATACAGAGTTAAAAAACGTGATTTCTGCCTACGCTCCTAAACTCCAATAGAAGTTCTAGTAAAGTTTCTCCGCTTTACTAGGGCATGACTTGACTATGACTGAACCTTGACCCTTTAACTTGACTTGCACTGTGACTTGTGACAAGGACTTTTAATATGAAATACATTTGAAATATATTATTACTTGAGACTGGCTAAATGTACAAGATTGCGAAGCCAAAATTTAAAGAAGAAAAAAGGTGATGATAGAGTCTAGGCCCTGAACTAGAACAGTCTATTATTTATGCTGATTACCATTAAAGTCATTATGCTCTTCGTATTTCTGTAGTTATGTATTAATTTTCCTTCCTTCCTTCATGTTTATATATAAAATGAACATAAATAACTGTTCTATTTTTATCAACACTGTTTATAATGATTTTGTTCTCTGTGTAACTAACACCTACCTTTTTTGACATAATGATTAGCACAAGAAGGGTTATACCACTTCGCTCCACGGCTATACGAAAGTTTAAAAACAGTAATTAAACGCAAGCAGAGCTTAAAAATTCGACTTCACCGCTTATATTTTGGTTTTGGTCTTGAACTTATACCATTTATTATGCTATGTCAACAAATAACTATTAAAATATCGGGAGAATTTATGAAAAAAATATATTTTGTATTGAAATTGGGGGTTTGATGATATTTCGAAAATGAATGCGGGCAAACCCGCGTGGAACAACATGTATAATATATATTAAATTTTCAACTAATTCATTTTATTCAATTCATCATAAAAACTAATATAACATAATTTTTATGAATAAATTATTATATATATATATATAGACGCGAAAAACAATTTATATGGAAAAAAAAAAATTATATGGAAAAAACTTAAGCAAGTATAACTATATGGCTTTTGATAGTTTTTCATGTTATTTCCAAAGGTCATATAATTCCCACTGATTTAATCAATATCAATCCGTTGCGTTTAAAAAAAATAGCAGCTATACCAGTTGCTCTTAAACGAGTTCAATAAAGGATTCTTTGTCAAGTCAATTAACATTATTTTAATCACCGTTTTAAAGAAATTAAGTTCCTGTGTAAACACCTTAAAGTTTTTGTTTTGCATAATTAGCAGTAGTGTGCAAACATAACTGTATTTCGGATTGAAGGATAATTGTTTCCAGTAAAATTATTAATTAATATCACTAATCACAAATATCTAAATAAAACTAACTTAATCAACAAATAAAAATAGCGTAATTAACTTCACTAATTTAGTTCAAGATCAAACGAAAGTAACATAATTATGTCAATCCACATAACTAGTCGTTCGCGCCGAACTGAGATCTCGCGCCTACATTTTGCCCCATACAGAAAAACTTTTGAGGTTACTTGCTTATAACTTTTTTTTCTATAAAATAATTGGTTAATTTCTGTATTTGTTCAAGTACAGGATATAACGGATATTATACGTAAGCTCAGCGTTCAGTGTGAAGCCGTTTATGAGATAGACCCCGGGACAAAATAGGTCTAAAAACAGTGACTTTGGTGGCCTACCAAATCGTTATTTTCCAATATAGATATTTTTTAAAACCGGTTTCTTACTCTACTTGTTTTCAACGATACCCCACAAAAATGATAAAACATATTTTGCTCCCCACTTACATGTAATTTTAAATGTCATTTCTCGCTTTGGGCCGTAGTTTTAAATATTCTATGACAATTTGAAGTCATTCGCTTACATAGTTTAGACGCTAGATGCCTCTGACAGACGGATGGACGGACAAAGTGCTGAACGACCCAAGTCAACATGGCGATCTCGCTTCGCTCGATCAATTAAGTATGTATATTTATATAAAATACCGAATTGAAGCATAATTCATTCAATAACAATCGCAAGAGCTTCAAAAATAATACTTAGCTTACGATTCTGTTAAATTTTATTTCATATTCTATAAATATGTATTAAGATAAGACGGGGAAGAGCGCGTGGGAAAAATATGACCTTTTTAAAAATCAAATGAGTATATTTGTGAGTTTTAGATAAATGCCTGCATAAATTTGTCATTTAGTGCAACAGTTTAAGCGTCGATAAACGATACGATTACTATATATTACTAGTGTTATTAATGATTTATACGACTTCACTCACGGTTGTTTGCTACTAGTTTCTAGACTATACTATCTAGTATTACCGGTTTTTAGGCGATTTTTATCATTTCATTCACTAATCTAGATTTCAGCTACTTTACGACTGCACGTCTCTCTCTCTGATCGATCCTTCTTGACTGAAGATCGCGATCACTATTTCCAGTCCAGTCGTGAGTGAGTCGCCTCCATCAGTTCCTGTCTGAAGCCATTTGGACTACAGTCTCAAATTTGGACGTCTTGTTTTCCTTCAACTGATCTGACCATCGCGTTGGGGATCTACCTCGGGATCGTTTCCCCTCCACATTCACGCAAATTATCAGTGCACGTTGAAGATCTTAATTAAGTTCAAGTTTAATAATTCTAAAGCAATATGTTCAATACCTACGATATGTTTAAGATAAAGTGTATATAGAACCAATAATCGAAATAAATATAAGGTACTTCCCGTTTAACTACAATAATTACATTTGTAAAAGTAATAAAGAAAAATTTTAATGCCTTTATTAAACGGTTTTGTGTAGTTTAAAGCTCGTCCTTGTTTTGGTCACAGTCTCTTATAAACCTTTTATTTTTAATCAATTGCTTAGCTACAGTTTAACAATCACAGAGTTTAACATTGACAGCTGTGTTTGTTTAATTAAATTTTTAGTCGACTATTTTCTGTGGCGATCGTGTAAATTTCGATTATTTTCGATTTTTTGTGCGTTTCTCAACTAAGCAGCCCTAACTTATGTTTATGAGTGAAAAAAAGTTAGTCGTTGATTATGGGCTTAAGAGCAGCTTAACTAAGAGGTGGCTCAGCATTGCTTAGCGACATTTTTATATGTTGCTCGTCTCGTCTCTCAGCGACAAATATATTTAAAAAAAAGTTTTTTTTGACCTATTTTCAAAGGCGGAAATATTTTTTTGATGACGAAGAGTATTATTTCAGAGCCTTTTTTCATATTTTTATTCCATTTTTTTTTTTAGCGAAATAAGTCATTGTCTACGTGTATTCTAAGAACTGTTAACCCCAGATAGATAAGCCTAATGTAAGAAACAACTTTTTAGAAAAGGATAGACCTTGCCCTCTTTTTTTATACTCAATAGGCAAGCATTTGACCAATATCTCACCTGATGTAAAACGATGATGCGACTGAAGATGTAGCATGCTATGCGTTGCCTAGAAGATACCTATTTATTATTGACTAGAAGGTTTCCAGATTATATCGTTCCACTCAGATGATAAACGTAGAAGCAAAATATATGCTTGTATTATATGTTTTTTTTTACGTTTTCATCCCATATCTCCGCCATTTTGACAAATATCCAAAAACTGTCTAAAATCTATATCATTATTGAACCTGCTCACAAAATTTCACTATAATCGGTAGAAAAATGCAACCTGTAGAGAAGAACAACCGGAAATCCGCCGGATGTATGTAAGCAATTTTGCCCAAGTTAGAAACGATACGTTTGCTCTGCTCGTTCCTTGCCCGCTCGGTCAATAATATCAAAATCAAAATCGTTTATTCACATGGGCCCCAAAGAGGCACTCATGAAATTTAATGATTCTATTGCCAGATTCGCAAAATTACAGCCACAATATTTTATATATATATATAAAAATAAAAGGTAAAAAACTACAAATGACGTCAACTCTACTTGAAATGCTTGTGGTAAGTTACTGTAGCCGCGTTCGTGAAATGTCAGTTGCACCATGTCCAAGTATAGGGCGGCTAAATGTTAATTCACAAATATAAAATCTAATAAAAACTTAGTTAATGTCACAAATCAATTATAAAAACACTAACATAATCCAAAAATAAACATAGCGTAATTAATGACTACACTAATTCAGTTCAAGTTCAAACAAAAAAAAAATTCAATCCATACAGTTAAGTTTGATAAAGCGAATTCATACTAGTTTTACAATATAAATATTCAAGTTATAAAAAAAAGGTTAAAGATGGTTAGACGATCTTTAATGTTCGGCAAAGTTCCTCAAATCAGTTTCTTAGACAAATCTTTGAAAATTTCTAATGCACCCGGTCCCCATGGGCCTACCGTCTCAAGCCTAAACGGCACACATATAAAACCTTTGTCAAGTCCCAAATCATGTTTATATTAGAAACTGTGTCTTTTAGTGCTTTTAATTTCAAAATTGCATTATTTTAACTAACCTCGACGTTTCGGCAGGGTTGCACCGGCCGTGGTCGGGAGAGACTGAGGTGGCGGGTGTCATCGTCTTGATTAGCGAGCAGTATTTGCAACTACCCGCACTTGATTTTCTAAGTCCCTGGTCCGACGCACAACACTAACAATATCCTCGGATACGTTCGACGATAAATCGCCTCGCGAACACTTTATCAGAAGCGGATTCCACGATGACGACCTCATGATGATTGAAGTTCGCGAAAGTTTAAAAAAATCTAAGTTCCCAAATGATGTGACGGAAGAGTCTGCAACCAAAGACCTGACTCCCAACGAGAAACAGCTTAAAGACGTGCACGCTCTGAGAGTGAACTGGATTAACTAATAATTAAAACTGTAACCATAGATCATTTAGTAACAATCGTTTCAGAAATAATACGTAGCTTACGATACTGTCCAATTTTATTTGATATTCTATAAATATGTATAAAGATAAAATGGGGAAGAGCGCATGGGAAAAATATGACCTTTTTAAAAATCAAATGAGTATTTTTTGTGAGTTTTAGATAAATGTCTGCATAAATTTGTCATTTAGTGCAACAGTTTAAGCGTCGATAAACGATACGATTACTACTGGTATTACCGGTTTTTAGACGATTTTTATCATTTCATTCAATAATCTAGATTTCACCTACTTTACGACTGCACGTGGAAGATCTTAATTAAGTCAAGTTTGATACTTTCGAAGCAATTTTGGATACCTACGAAATGTGTAAGATAAAGTGTACATAGTAGGTACCTATAACCAAAATAAATATTAGGTACTTCCCGTTCAACTACAATAATTACATCTACGAGTAGGCTAGCATGTTACATCTTCGGCCGCAATTTCACTTTCCATCAGGAGAGATTGTGGTCAAATGCTTGCATATCGGGCATAAAAAAAGTGAAATACAGAAAATACATTTGCATTGGAAATTAAAAAAAACATAATACGACCCAGTTAGAGCAGTGGAAAGATCTCCACCCTCTGCGCCGTGGGTCCTGGGTTCGATTCCCAACAGGAGCACAAATTCCGTCCCAAGGGATATTTGTCCTTCTGAATCTGGGTGTATTAGTGTGAAGGATGTAAATGTTTCCAACTCCCTCGATACAACTCTTTGAACTTAGTGATGAATATAGCCTAGAAGATACATATTTACTCTAGACTTGAAGACAATCTGGGTAGATTGCAATGTTCAGGAAACAAAGACGCAGGTAATGAGTTCCACTCTCTCGATAATAAACGATGCAAATCATACAAAGTTGCAAAAGTAGAATCACAAGTGTTAGACAATAATACTAAATTAACAACGACATTTTTTCACTTTCGCGGCAAATTTCTTATATTTTTAACTATAGGTATAGTTCTCACGCAAAACCATTATTAACGTACTGATCTTTGTCTATCCTTTTTTAATGTAAGGCGAGTAAATAGCTCATCCGATTGTTTACACCTCCAGCCAAAATAAGTTTGTGTATTAGTAATGATTTGTGCACTTTCACAATGACAACATTGTTGTTGGATGAAGTATAAATGTTGCAATTTGTAACACCTAATTAGAAGACATTTTTTAATATGAATGAAGATGTGTTTGATACACTTCCTTTTAATATAACAAAAAAATATATGGTTGTTTGACGCAAGGCTAGACCATCTTCGCTAGATGACAACTTTATATGCGGAATAACACGATCGGCGAATTTCACGATTCCGTCATCCCCACTCTATCATTGGACAACCAGACAAACATAATTGCGAGATCGATAAATAGTTGATACCACAAATACGCGCGAAGCTTTTTGCTTTCACATATACTATGCTCACCACTACGGTTTTCGTAACCTGCGTTTTTTTTCGATAAGTGTAATGCGGGAGTATTCAAGTCACAAGTGTATCTTCTTAGCATACGTACTCCATCGTCGACTGCATCGTCACTTAGAATCAGGTGGGATTAAAGTCAAATGCTTGCTTGTCTCAAATGGTCAAATAAATAAGAGACATGACCTTTTCACGGACACACAATTACGTCTTGGTGATAAAAGTAGACGTGCTTCTCGTAAGACGTGGATTTATCTACTGACCTACCTAAATTTACTGTAACTATAATAATATGTAACACCTTCAACCTAAATTAAACATTATTAAGAAATCCAACATCATCTTACATCTTTAAACAAATATATTTAAAAGGTATCACGGTATAAATCATGGAATTACTTGTGCAAATTTTCTGCGTCTTCAATATTTGAGTTACCTCAGAACTTTTTTCTAGGTGAGCCGATTTTGCAGATTCTTACTTTATTTGAAAGCTGGTGCTTCCCATGTAATCCCATTTAAATTTGATCAAGATCTGAACAGCAGTTTTTGTGTTATTCTCAATAATGTGTATTTAATTCATATAATCTGATGAAGGGTTCCAAACATAAAGCGTTGCAGTCGGTTTTTAAGCTTTGCTTACGTTTAAATTATTATGTACGTATTTATTCAATTTTCATAGAACTAATTTTTTTGACAAGGACTGGGGACTTTAGGAGCCCTATAATAGTATCTAGATAGCCTAATCTCCTAGAGACCGTGTCCTCAGTAAAATTCCTCAGGGCTTAAAACCAGAAACATGAAACTCCGTCAAAGTTTTAAAAAAGATAGTAAGATTATTTGCGTTGCTTATAGATGCAATAACATGACTCATATGAGGTAAATGAAGGTGACGTCATATTTTTATTCATGCTAAGAAAACAATAAACGGAGTTATACCTACGTTATAAAAGCTGTTTTGGTCTTATAAGTACAACCAAAGTTAGTACAAAGGACAATATACATTCCTTTTGGTATCTTAGGTAATCAAGTAGCCCTAAGTTGAATATGATTCATCTAACAATAATTATTTGTTGAAGAAAGCAACATATTGAAAAGGACCTCTGACAAAAATCACAAAATTATGTAAAGAGTTCTTTTACCCATCGAGATAGAAAACAAACCTACTATTACTACTTAAGCTAAAAAATCCTTGCTTTCACCTGAGGGAAGCATAACTTTAGAATTCTATTAGGTTCGATGGTACCCAGTAGGGTAGTACCACCGACGTCTATGTTTCATTATGTATTGTTATAAACTGTATTTTATAAATATATTGCAATAAATACATACTTAGCTCTACACATATCTTCTGAATTCTTAGACAGAAGATGTACATCTTCGGCTGAATCATTACTTTCCAATAGGTGAGAAATTGTTCAAATGTTTGTCTATCGATAACAAAAAAATCTTAAAAATTTTCTGTCTTAGTAATAATATCCTGAAAATCTGATATGCTCTTTTTACTCCTTTGAATAACCAAAAATAGCCCAAACTTTCGTATTTGTTATGTTCATAAATAAGTAGAATTGTTAGAAGGTAGGCAAAGCAGTGTATCCGTTGGAAAGTACCCGTGCCGACGAATGTTTTGAAATATAAAAAAGTAGTTATCTTTGTTTTTATGTCCGATAGGCAAGTCTGACCATATTCTCACCTGATGGAAAGTGATGATGCGGCCGAAGATAAAGCATGCTTGCTTAGAAGATACCTATTCACTCTTTACTTGAAGACACACATTATATTTGAATAGGTATTGAACTGCTCGTTGGCGGTCGTAGTTCGGTGGCGTTCGCCTTCTAAGCATACCTAACATCGGGTTTGATTCCCGACTGAAGCACCAGTTTCCTCATTACGGAAAATTTGTTTTTCTTGTTCTGGATGTGATTGTGTGTGAGATGTGAGTGTTTCCGGCACCAGTCATCGAAATTAGTGTGGGGCTGCGAGCGTGAAAGCGTTTATGTTTATGTTTAGGTATGTATGTTATATTCACAAACGAATTCTATAAAAACAACCTAACGATCTGTCCTCGTCCCCCACAAGTATGTTTTTAATACCTACTAGATAACTAGATATATTTCTCTATATTCAAAAACAAGGACGCAATTGACACGTGTAACATAATATTATTGAATTAGCATAAAATTTAATATATACATAATAATAAATCACCCGATTCATAATAATTTTTTATACTGTTCCCAACATCGTGATATTCTGTATAATTATGCTAGGTTTTGGGTATATTCGGGCAATAGTTATAGCATTTTTTTACTAAACACATTTTATTAAACGAACAAACTAAAAAAAAACAATATAGGTAGTTATGATAAAGACAAAAAAATAATACTTATTAAGTATTTTTATATATTTATATTTGATATATATATATATAATACTCTTCCGTTTTATTTTATTGTTTTTGTAATTGTCAGGACAACTAGACGCGCCACGCGGCTTCCTCAGCTTCAATCAAGTTTGATCGATCAAGTTTATAATACTACTGTGATTATTTTTTCGAAAATCCACTGGAAAATTCTTTTGCGCAATGCCGGGGCGTGATACTAGGCATTATAGTACATATGTTTATTTTATGCTACCAGTAGTTTTAATCTTACAATCAAATATTTAATAATTATTCCTATATTACTGATTTACTTGATTTTAATATTCCCATAAGTATTTTTTTTCTACTTTAGCTTTTTGGAATATTTACACCTACTTCTTTACACCCAAAAGCAACACAGCTACCCATTCGTAATTTGATTTTGGATATTTTTACAGAACCTAAAGAACAACATGGGAACAACCTCAGTATTGACTTCAAAATCATATGATTATAAACAATCAATACATGGGTTAAAAAAAAACTCTAAAAAAATATCTATCCTGTTACCTACCTGTACTAACAAAAAAAAAGTTTGTTTATCATTAATCATTACCGGCAAGTCGAATTTGGATGGGAAAACACTGTATAAAGAATTTTATCATATATCATGACATACGCAGGCGACACAGACAATAAAAAAATAGTGCAAATAAAAATTTACGATCTTTAACATTACTCAATGCAACAGACGTTAAGAGTTTTGGCGCCAAAGTGAAAAAATGACCCTGTCGATTATTAACCGTTAATAGTTTGTGAACGTGCATGAGTGTAGGCAAATCATACAAAGCGAAAAACGTGACTTTCGCTTTCGCTCCAAAACTCCAATAGGCGTTCTAGTAACTTTACTGGGGTAACTTTACTAGGGTGACTTCACTATGACTGAAATTTGAATCTTTTACTTTGACTGTGACTTTTACAAGATATGTAATACCTACAGGTACTTGAAACATTTTATTACTTGACACTGGCTAAATGCACATTGATTGCGAAGCCATAAAACATTTCTCAATGCAACATACGTTAAAACCACAGATTAAATAATACTTACTACGTCAAAAACACGCATCGCAACAGGACACGCTCACTCCGCCTACATATGAGTTAAGCTATAAATACACTGCTCAAATGTACTTCAAAATTAGACGAGAACTTTTGCCATTGCAATTTAACTTCTATTTACGTACGAGTGACATCCATAATCGGACACAGCGAGTCCATTAAAATGGTCATGAGTTGACTAAACCTATCCTATAAATAGAACACCAGAGATGGGAGGATACAGAGATAGCTGGTCAAACTTGAACTGGACAGTGGATATATTAATAACTCGGATCTAAAAATACTAGTGGTTCCCTCGATCTGAGACCTCGTGATAACTGTCCGACAAATAATTTTTAATAAGTATTAGCTTTTATGCCGATTAAATGAAAACGAAACGCTTGCGTTAGTCAATATTACCTATGATGCCATTTATAGACAGGAAAACTGTATTGCTTAAATGTACTTAAAAAAAGAGGAGGTTCTCAATTATATAGCGGGCGGAGTCTCGTGGCACGGCTAGTATGTTATAAAAACGAACATGGTAATAAATTTCGTTTGCATTAATATTTTTCATATTATTCTAGAATTTCCGTTTTTTTTATTTAGCGTTTGACCCCGAAAGAAAATTCAAAAATGGTTATGTATCTGCTAATCAATGATGTGATCTAGAAATTTCAGCTGAAATTTAAGGAACAATATTGTAGACACAATATGGCACTAAGCAAACGAAATTTGAAATAAATAATAAACGCTTTCACACTCACAGCACCACACTAAGTTCAATACTTGTGGGTGCCGGAAACATTCACATCACACACACAATTATAACCAGAACCAGAAACACAACTTTTCCTTGGGGAGAAAGCTTGTGTGCCCGCCGGAAATCGAACTTGATACCCCTGCCTAGAAAGCGAACGCTCAACCATCTTATCCAATGGGCAGAAATGTAAGAATGATGTATGGCTTAGTTATTTTACATGTTCAGACTTTACTAACTGCGTCAGTTGAATGAGATACTGATTAAAAGTTGGATCAACCTTACAACATTCGTGAACTCAATTATTTCTTGGATATCATAATTTTAACATTACTTTAGCCAATGCTTCAGATAAATAATCGGCACCTTTGATTTTAAATATATCATGCAATTTTATGACTTGCGACTTTTATAATTACGTCATTTACGGTGTAGCCTCTCAGTTTTGCAGTTCGCTTCAATTATCAAGGTTATTTAGTCTCAGAAAAGTGCTTTTATGTGGTCCCGTGTTTTATATATGGTATTTTATTGGCAGTGATAAAACTCGATTGAAAGTGGATGCAGTTACTAAAGGCTCCTTTTCAAAGCCTTCCGTTTAAACCCCAGACGTAGTCTTGTCATCGACCTCATTTTTTGTTTTAAAATTTAAAATAAATTTACTGGTGATTTTACTATCTGCTTCTTTTTCTATATTGTCTGATTTGTAATTAAAATGTCATTCGATATTCATTGCATCTATAAAATCGATGATGTGGGTGTTATGATGAGACTAATTGATCGTTAATGTGAATTTTTCATTAGTGTAGTCGGTGATTTGCATCGACGTACTTCCCAACGTCATTGGTGGTTCGTTTAGTTAACACCCTCGCTTAAATGTAGACCAAAATAAGCAATATTTTGGTCTATTAAAAGAATTTAATTAAGTTGAATTAAGTTGGTAATTTACTCGGTACCAAGCTTAGAGGAATATTATCGCAGAAAAAAATGAATGGTAGTATCGTAGGGTATTTTTTCATACTCGTTAGGTAATGTGCTAACTTCTTATACTTTGTACTGAAATACCTATAGTCTTGAATCAATATGTTTTATGTTACTAGCCGTGCCTGTTTTTATCAAGTTAAATGGTAGCCTGTGTGTTAAT
Organism: Lomographa bimaculata; assembly: GCA_948107665.1. NCBI lineage: Eukaryota > Metazoa > Arthropoda > Insecta > Lepidoptera > Geometridae > Lomographa > Lomographa bimaculata. The sequence goes on along the minus strand of OX403600.1, from coordinate 7,793,006 downwards.
CCTAGGTATAAGCAATGTATATTCCAAATTACATCTAAATCCTTTCAGCCGTTAGGTGAAGCGTAAAGAGAAAACAAACATGTAAGTTGTTTGTAACTTACGAACTAACATTCAGATTTATAAAGTTAGTATTTTTTTTTAATGCAAAATAGGCAAGCATTTGACTACTATCTCACCAGATGGGAAGTGACGATGCGGCCGAAGATGTGACATGCATGCCTAGAAGATACCTATTCACTCTTGATTTAAAGACTCCCAGATTATACCCCTCGGGAACAATGACGCAGGCAATGAATTTCACTCCTTCGCTGTACGGATGATGAAAGAAGAAGCAAAACACTTCGAGCGAACTGGAGGTATGTCAAGTATGATTTTAGCAACCCTTAAGAGAGAGCTACACTTACGTCTTGAATGTTGTAAATATGACTAGATGTTCACGACATTCAAGTCTTCACTTACCAACAAGTGAGATAGAGAAGCATATTGTACAAGTTAATAGAAAGATTACCTAATTGTAAATCTTTTTTATCCTAATGGCAGAGTATTAAATACATAAACAGGCAATAAAGTAGCAATAGGCTAAATCTATTTGCATCGTAACAGATACGAGTATCTTGAAATGTTTGTTTGCGTAAACTTTATGGTCGAGGAGAACATCTGGGAGTGTTTACATTTTAGGATCAGCATCAGGTTATAATGATGGAGTAGCTGACCTAAACTTTTAATTTACGAAGCTATATAAAAGCCGGTCTTTTTATAGCCGCTTTAAACAATTATAATATAAAGACTGTCAATATAGATATGATATCATCGTCACTTAATTAACACTTTGTAGGTTCAAATACAAAACAAAACGAAAATATGATAGATGAACACATATACTTTTGCACGGCACCCTCTGCACGAGTAAGACTTTAACTTTTCCAGTTGTTTAATGGTAACGTCATGATCTTAGTTACTAATTAAAATTGGTCAAATTCGTCAAACAAAGGTCTCATGGACGGCACGTAGTTAAATAGAATCGGCAAATTCTTGCGGTTGTTTGACATTTCCTTTGGGTGATTCAGAATGCAAGCCGGTGTTTGTCAGAACAGTGTGAAAACAAACAGGATAAAATAAAAGCAAGACACTGTTACTTTAGTCGCTAATGGGTTGAGATACGGTAGTTGCACCAGATACGAGAATGTATATATAAATATATGCATACATGTATAATGCGAAGGCAAAAATAAATACATAAAGGTTAAGTGCACTACTGTGTTATTTAATTTAAAACAAAGTTCACTACACTCTATCGTCTTGCCTTGACAGCAAAAACGTAAGCAAGGTGTAAAAGAGCATGAGTAAATCAGTGAATTTATTTATCATGATATCAAAATAGCTTGCTTACAACTACAAGCTTGCAACACCCTATCTATATAGTCTCTTCTTTAGGTGATTTGATTGTATTTACGTTTCATTGTGTCCTAATATTTTAATGAATCCGGTAACGGGAACTGTTAGAAAAGTCTTCAGAAACAACGTCAACATAAAAACTAACTAATCTATCTAGATTGCTTACGCATAGGGACGGAATTTCTAGAACTAGGCATCTGCCTATCTACCGACAATCCGGTAACGGGAACTGTTAGAAAAGTCTTCAGAAACAACGTCAACATAAAAACTAACTAATCTATCTAGATTGCTTACGCACAGGGACGGAATTTCTAGAACTAGGCATCTGCCTAGTTCTAGAAATTCCGTCCTTGCGCTTAAGCAATCCTGCCAACATTTTTCACTTAAGAATATTCGTTATTATAGCTGTGATAAAACAAATACAGACTAAAAATCTCCTCAACAGCTAGATTATACTCAAAGAAGTTACTCTAAACTTCATTAACACTAATCATTTAGTGTGTTTAGCATACAACTGGCCTATACAAATAAATTCAACCAGGTTTCTGGTTTATAGCCTCTTCAATGCTATATTAAACAGCGATCTAATGGATCTCTAGCATCAATAATGTTCATAAACATTAGCAAATTGCTTTCGCTAAAGTGGATGTGATTGTTATTTGCATATGCTGTGTTATAATTTTAAAATGAATTTTGAAATGGAATATTTCTTGCGCCAAAAGTCCAGCTCCAAACAAAATCGAGAGCGAAACCTAATCTTTAACTTTACAGTAACTAACTAGAAACTAAACAATACTCTAGATTTCGTCTTATTGTATATGTCACTACTTGCTACAAATAGGTGACTTATAGTTGGATTGAAGCGAGGACTACATACACATTGAGATACTGTGTAAAACTAACGTAAAAAAATTAAAATTACAGCTTATTTGTCCATACAAAAATAATTCTTTGTTTCACCTTCTCAGAAAACTAAATATTATAATAACACTCGAGTCGTAGTTTCCATGACTATGCATCCAGATAATGTGGGTATTAGAATCCATTACAATAAAACGTGTAGATTATGTGATGTAGAAATGTAAACAAATATAAAATAGCTGCAAAGTCATCGAAGACAGACAACTATAAAATGGTTCTATTTATTTCTAACTGGCCGCTAAATCATAAAAAAATATTTAGGTAGGCTTATAGACTGTCGCAGAGCCAACAACAACAGGTAGAAGAAAATTGTTTAATTGGCAACCAGCCATACACACACGTGTAAATGAGAGGCGTTTATATATAAAATCTTAGACAATTTATTATATAATATAACAAATTTTCAAATTATATTTTCAAATTTTAAGCGTTTTTCGTCTATGGAATGAAACTATTCTCATCGAATTATTATCTATTTGTCGGCTATTGCACATAGCCCTGACCGTAAACTGAGAAACTGAGAGATTCTAAGTAGCTAACAGATGCCAGATGCAAGGGCCTTGATCGAAAACAAATTTACTGCGCTATTACTTGCACAGTCTATATTTTATATAAATAATATAGTTTATGCTCACAGACATTCCTCAAATAATTCCATATCTTAATCGAATAATAAAGTAAACGAGAAAAGTTCAGCTAAAATAGAAGTATGCAAACTGGTATATAGCAAGCCTTTAGCCGGTCTTGTATATAATATGTCTAACGATGATTTCTGCGCAACTACACATTTATGTATTCAAGATAGTTATTGAATGCTAGTAACTGGCCAGTACAAAAACTAGTTACCATGTGTAGTTTCAAACGTCGACATGTCCGAAATTACGGCTATTAGGCAATGGCTAGACGGAATAGGACTACAAAAGATGACACTAGGAACGTGATCGTTACAAATTGAGAAATGTGGTCGTGACTTGGGTTTAAGCAAAAACCTTATTGACGATGTCCACACTAATGTGTAGTCGTAAATCGGAAAGATCTGGAGCAATTCGATTAGTATTCGCAAGCGTAGTTCTCGTTATTTGATTGCCGGATTTCTTCGCATTTATGTAAACTGCACGTGCTTTTGATTATTTATCGAAGTCAGCCTTGAGTAGGTATAACTTTGCTCTTGTTTATGTAGCTTATTCCACACTTGCCTTTATTGCCTTGTCTTTCAACTTCATATACAAACAGCTCTTTCTGTTTGGTCTGGCTCATATCACTATTTTTAAGTTCCCCTTTCCTTGTTTCCCATTCACTTTCTCTTCAATGATGTTTTTGATAAAGCTGTGTTGTCTTATAAGATGGCCAATCATTGTTCCTCTTTTAGTTTTGTTTTTCTAGAAATGCAAATCATTACTGAATTTCCAAGAATTCAAATTAATTATATTCAAATATTTTACTAATTATTCGTTTCAAATAGCTCATTTGTTCTATTTTACAGTTTATGGATGTGACCGGAAAGCCAAACCGTTTCATTATCTAAACTTTCTGCGAAGCAATAACTTATTCTAAATTACGAGTTATTGTTATTATTAAAAACATTTTGTTAGCAATGTTCTATATGTCCACATTTCACGTGAAGAAGCAACTGAACGGTAGTAATTTAAATGTATAGTGCGCATATTATTTCATCGAATTTCCAAATGGATTTCTCAATCATACAACAGTATATGTAGGTATTTAAAAATACTTCACCTATTTGCTATTCCACGCATGGTTGCACCTCGAATTGTTTGTATTTACCCCAGTCACGTGTACTGACGAAGTAATACATTAAGAATTTTGCATAGTTGCATTATTCATCACGTACATTAGGGTACTATTTGAAACAAAAATTTGGTTCTTTTACTGCTAGACGTACTAAGAAAGTTAACTAAGCACGAATTCGCAAAAGAAAAAATGTTCTCAAAACCAATAAAAAAAGTATAATACAAAACTATTTGTATCTTAATTTATACTAAAACGTGAGAAAAATATTTAAAATAGAATACAAATACTTCAACTTGATACAATAAATTATATTAATAGTGCAGAAATGAATATAAAAACAATAGAATGAGCATGACACAACAACAACAATAAAATTGAACGCAGCTAAATATACGCACCAGTAACTGTATAATTTCAGACCTTGACGCCAGTTGGAAAATCTATTTTTATGTTCAATATCAGCAGTTATAGCAATGGAGATGGCCTTATACCCTCAATAAATAGATTCATAATAAAATAAATGACAGACATCATCCAGTATAATCAATTCTGTTGAGAAAATGCAGAATGGCTGGCCATTTGGTTTTCATCGGCTGAATAAAGGTAATTAGGTTCATACTGTACTTAGGAATCGTGCCAAGATTTCCTGATCCTTATTTAGCGTAAGCATATATAATAAACCTTGTGAAAATACAATGAATTTCGATAAAAATATTAAGTAACTTAGCCAAAAAAAAAATTAAGGTCAATCGAGACTGTCGTGAAAAAGATATTCAGAAAAAACTAACATTCGATTAGCCGTGGGTGCAGGAAACATTCACATTATACACACATTCACAACCAGAACAAATTTCCCTTAGGGAGAAAACTTGTGTTCCTGCTGGAAATCGAACCCGATACCCCTGCTTAGAAGGCGAACGCTGACCTAACTAAATACATATATCGGGTTGGGTTTCCAATGGGAATACAAGTTTTTTCCCCATAAAAAAATTGTGTTTCTAGTTCTTATTGTGATTGTGTGTGTGATGTAAATGGTTCCGGCACCCACAAAACAAGTCAAGGAACTTAGTGTGGAGACAGCTCCACACTCACAGGAGTGTGAAAGCGTTTGTGTTAAGTTTTATGGCGATTTGAGTTTTTTACAGTTACTTTATTAAATTGGTTACATGACATCAGTTCCTACCTGTCAAATATTAGAAAAAAGCAGTTTCAAAGTCTTTACCAAGATTTTAACAAAAAAAATCAAAAATTAAATCTTTGACCGCATGTGTTTACTTTTCAACGAGTTTACCGTTTTTATAATTATTGCATAGCGATTAATTCTAAATTACCACAAAATTAAAGAGTTTATGGAAGTTTGAAAACCATTTTAGATATCAAATCAACATATTTTGAACCCAAAAACAGCTTAGTCAAATTCACTTTGGTATTTTCCAAATTTGTTCTAAAACGTTGCAAAACAAGTGTTTAATCGATGATTTCATAACTGCAATACGATTTACGAAATATTATTACGAATTTCACATGTACGTGTGACATAGATGAGCACAAAAACACATGCGGGGCAGTTTTTGGTGAACTGCCGATAAAAGTGAAAACTATATATAATGTATATACACAGTATACATATAGCTCATGGAAAGCGTGCGGTGACGATGACGCGAGTTCCATGATTTTTGTTCACCCAAAAAGTGCTCAACGCGCCTAAAGAAGTTGTCACCTTGAAATATTAGATGTTAAGTCCTGTAATTTCACAAACATTGACTTTCAATCTGAAATAGTAATGTTTGGCGGTTAAATGTCTGGCAATGGGCCCCCGGACAAAAGAGTCCTATCACATTTTTGTTTATAAATACATAATATATCATAACTAAAAATACTATACGTGTTCTGTGGAGAACACGTATAGTATTCTTCTGTGGAGAAGAGATCAAAAATTGTTTTAGGAATTTACGAATTCGTATTGCGTGTTCAGAAATTTAACACTTCTCTTGTGTACTTTATCACTTCATTACACAGGCTAGACACGTGGAATCTTTCTTGATGAAAATGCAAATTGAAAATACAATCTACGCTTGATCTTTCATCAACAAACGGTTCTATCTATTATCATCGATCATTCATCTATTGTTATGCAACACATTGTGTGGAATTATTCGATAGTCTGGTCACTAAAACCACGTTCTGTTCTTAAAAGGATATCTTTTAGTCACGATCTAACAATCCTTTTTAGGTATCTTCTATCTTCAAATTGTTTGCAGATAAAGGACACCGTTATGAATGGCACACCATGTCTCTTTACTGAGCTGATTGTGATCTTGGACTTCAAAAGACAAGTCAAGTGTAATGATGGTGTTCCATAAGAAAAGATACATAAATCAAAGAATGCGATTAATAAAACAAGAGAATGAATGAAGATCCGTTGTAACTTTGTAACAAGTTACTTCTTTGCATTAGCTATATAATATGTTGATAGATCATGATGTTTCCATTCATATGTTCACAGCTAAAATAAAGAAATCTGTGGTTACATTGATTTTGACCAACTGTATTAAAATTTGTAGCCCAGGTATCAATCTACCATTAAATGTTCAAGAATGTCCAAGGAACATAGGCTACAAAACTAAATATAAGTGACAATGCCGTCTCGCTAAAATGTCAAAATATAAAAATATTACTACTGTCTCAATCGAAGCTGCGTATGCTGCAAAATTGTTGCAAGCTGAAGTAAGCTATGCAGAGGAGACATATACACGTATAATACATATAATCATATTCGTGTATACACATTAGTATAAGTTTTAATCGGTACACTTATTTCATGAAGTTTGTGTTACACCCGAGGTCTATTTATTTATAATTTGAGTCCAGGCATCTATTATATTGATCTACTTTCTGATCGTGGGCGTCATATACAATTTGAGGCCAAAACCACGTATGTATTTTGTCAAGAAATTCTACAATCTATTCGTATATAAACATAAAATGTAGGTATTCATTCCACAGTTGCAACACAAAGTTCTAAGCGGTCATGCGTCCTTGCTTTCGTGATATCAGTTTATTCTGCCAATTGATTTTAAGCTTTTGCTTTTGCAATAAATGTTATTTACATAGACAAAGATGTGTTATTTCATCGTGACCAAAAAATTCTTAATAAAAAATGCAGATATTTTAATTGTAAACGATTGAATCAGTTTTAAAAGATTTACATGCTAATTTTGCTTTATATATATAGATTTTAAAAAATATGAGCCCTTGGAAATCATTTGGGTACTGTGCTCGCTCATTCTCTTTCACACTCATAGCCCTACACCAGTTTCGAATGTCGTGATTGCCGTAAACAATCACACCACGCAATTGTGCGTTTTCTTCGTGCTTCTGGTACTTGGTTCATTGTAGTGATTGCACAACAATGAACCCAATTTTATTGAAATAGGTCAGTAATAGGTATAGATTACAAATATAGATAGGTAATAGAGATATAGATTATTTACGAATTTGTTCTAAATAAGCATTTATATGCAATTTATGTTATATTATATAGATTAAAAATTACTTTAAAATGTTAGCCAACCGACTTCATTTGCATTCTGAGGTCGTATTTTACTTTTCCTTTTTGTATTTACCTACACTATACCAATGATAAAGAAAGATTATCGAGCTCCTCGTCACTGATATCCTATAATAAAAATCGCTCTGCTTTAATTAGTTCTGATTACTATTATCTAACGTTTTGTCTACGCATTGTTTCAATGATTTCGTATTTATTGCGTTTTTTGCTAAACATAAATGATGGTATGTGTAATTTAGAATACCATGAACCATAAAATTTACGATATTTTTAATATTTCCAATTCCTTATTGTGTAAAATCACGTGATGAATCTCTTTGGTCGACGCCCGGGCCTTCGGTTAGGCATTAGCTTTATTAGTATTTCTCTTGAGGAAAAAAACTTCCCCTTGTTTTAGTTATAATAACTAGGTATTAACCCACTTGTTACTGAAAAGCGTTTTTTTGTCTGATTTCAATGAAATTAAGATATGTACTTCCTTAAATGGTCTAAAAGCTAGGAAAAATAATATAAAAAAACTTATGTTTATGGAAAACCGGAAAAATTATGTTCTTTTAAAAGGACGGTAGTAAAATACCCTACCTAATTTGCTTGAGTATGTGAAAAAAAAACACTAAGCTTCTTTATTCTTTTTCATTACTAATACATGGAAAAAAACATTAAACATTACAATTTATAGCAAAATAAGCAAACTTTATATTTTGTGTGGTAAAGTTCGAAAAATTCTTTTGGGTGCAACGTCACATCACAAGTAACACAGGAAAAATAGCCTTTTTATAGCACACAACACATCTCAACAGTCTTTCTTGATATTTTATAAGATGGCTGTTGTTGTCATATCGAGAGCTTTGGGAAAAATATTTCGATGTGCGACCTGGCTTTCTACTTTTTGTTTTGCGATATGTTTCTTGAGGCCAGTTGCAATACTCCTCCAGAATTGCAATTGGTCCAATTTCCTTCCATCAATGTGATAAAATTATCAAGCGTTGTAGATGGCCATATCTACAGAGTGACTAATCGAAGGTAAATACCATTTTTTTTGTTGGTTGAGGGTTGGGATGATGTATGAGGTATGTTACTGTTAACTGCTTGTCACTGGAAGCACTGCACCCATTGGTACGTTGTTGTTTTGCGACTTCTGTTAAAGTTATTTTGTCATTACTATAGTTATCATCTGACGTATTATCATATTGCACTTGTACTAGAGTCCTCAATTGAGACCCTGGTAAATTATGAATTTAGACTTGATTTTCGTCCCCTGAATCCTCGTCGGTGACGTCAGCGTTAAATTTTCTGGTAGAAATTCTGCAAAGCTGTCAGGACTATTCCTGACAGCACCAATTTCCAGCTTTTCAATGATATCATGAAGTTAATATTCCCATCCTTTTCCACAAAAAAACATACAAAAACAAAAAAAAATTTTTGAGATGTAGTAGTTGATTTTACTACTGGGCTTTATAAAGAACACCATAAATATCGGCTCATAAATGCCACAATAGTATCAAATGTTAACAAAATTTCATTCACAATGCATAAATGATGATTGGAACTTATATTATTTGTTGTTGGAAAAGTTGGGAATATAATAATAATAACGTAACTTACCTCACATCACTCATGATAAATGACACGCAAAATTACTGATCCATAACTTTATAATTATATTCGTCAGAACAGTCACAATACTTGTATTGTATTGCCCTACATCTCAACTTTCATATATCATTAACAAAAATTGCTTACACTAACCACAGCCATCACAATATTTTTGTTTAAGTGCAGACCTTTTAAAAGGACGATAGTAACAAGTGGGTTAATATTCTTCAAGAAAACTATTGAAACGGTATTTATTTAAAAAAATAATGCATTTGTTCAGTTTACAATTACTGCACATGTACAGATGTTCACTATGTTTATAATAAATCATAATAACCATACTAGTAGGCTATTTATATTAGGTAGGTAGTTAAGATACACTTCTAATTAGCATACCTACGTACGAATTAGTTTTGAATGATAGGCTTATTAGCCTAGATAATTAATTTTAATCCGCACTTATACATACCGAACAACCGCTATTCCTGTTTTTGTTTCGTTCGGTATCAGTTTAATTATGTATACGCCTACTGTTTTTTGTGTGAGTTAGTAATTGATTTAAAGTGAGTTTCTATATTTATCCTTTGATTTGCCGAAAACATTGTTAAACTAGAGACACATATTAGCTTCTGGATTTTTTTGATCCGTTACATTGGCAGGTGCCTTATTTCTATTAATTTAAAAACTTATTGTGTTTCTATTTCCTACCTATATATAACTCTTTTTAAACGACTTCAAAAATGAAGTTTCTCGCTCGTCGGATTTTTTTTTATGTATGTGTTACCTCGGAACTTTTTTTTTTATGCCTGATAGGCAAGCATTTGACCACAATCTCACCTGATGGAAAGTGATGATGTGGCCGAAGATGTAGCATGCTTGCATAGAAGGTACCTATTCACTCTTGACTTGAAGACTCCCAGATGATAACTCCATTGTTTGTTAATCGATTTGGAAAATTATTGTTTTGTTTGTAAGGATATACATAGTAGTCGGTCCCATTATAATTTGATCTATAAAATGAAAAGTTTCGGAGATATATCCGGTCGTTATTAGTTTTTAAAACTCGTATATATATTATTATCTCACATCGTGTTACAATAGCTTATTTGATCCGTTACATATATCATGAATGGCAGGGGCAACTTTTCTTTCAATTTGAAAACTGTTACTATTTCGTATCTCTACTCCTTTTATTTCCTTACTTAAAAACTGGGACAGATTTGAAATAAAAGACGAAAAACTTAACGTTAACGTTACCTACCTACAAAGGATCAAACACGCGAACTAGAACCTACAGAGTAAAATTGAAGATTGTAGATAAAGTAACGTTGCAGTAGAACAAAAAGTACCTACAAATGTTACTTTCATTAATTATATGTTATAGCTAAACTGTGTAAAATAAATAATGAAGATCTTATAGTAGAAAATAAAGATAGTAATTTGATTATCTTACCAGGCAAACAAATAGTTGCATGTAGGCATTTAGAAACTGTTTATCGCGTTGTTTACGTATACCTACAGTTCAAACGTACAGCGTATCGTACACGAAATCCATGCATGATTGTAGGAAGCAGTGGCGGTAAACAACGCGGTCGCTACAAAATTCTAGCAAATAGGGCTTGAACCAAGAGTAAACTGCTGATTAACCGCCATTACAGAGCGTTCTATTTTTAGAATCGCACAGAGATCACGTCTTTGTCCGCTGTAATGTAAATGACTATCGACTCGTTCTCGCTATGCGCCGGCGATCAAAACACAATTACATAACCTAAAACCTTAAATATCAAACTTACCGTAGTCTACTAGATGTGGCATCTTGTCGTTCATGTTTGCACAAAAGAGTTTTCTCTACACTGTTATATCAATAGGTCTGTGAGGTTATGAGCACGGTACGTCATTTTGACAGGTGACGCGGTGTCACAGGTTGGGAGTATTCCCGGTGCAGCGTTACCGGAATGGCATCGTTTGGAAGGCGAAGGAGCCGCGTCGGGTCGTCGTGTCGCGGCCAATGAACGTTCGCGGGCCGCGGCTCCAAGGTCAACGGAGCGCTGTAGAGGGCAGCACTACACGGTGACACGAGCAGCGACTCTGCTGCCCGTATGGCAACTAACATCGGCTGCGCGGTCCGCGATGTACCGATAAGCGGTATTATGGAATAAATAAAAACGCCGCGCGACGTGAATATGAATGAATGCAGCCATCTTTACGTCACTTTGTACCTACATTACAATATAATAGAAAAACCATAGCACTGAATCATATTATAAAAAGTATAAACAAACGTTTTAGTCGAAACATAGTTCTATGCGTCAGTCAAGATTTTATGGAGATCGAGAATAATAATATAGCACAGGTATAAAGAAGAATTCACTTTGTTCCTATTCTATATATTTTTTTTAAAATAAAAAAGGAATTGAGGGTAAGTTGAAATAGTGGTCAAACGCTAGCCTGCCTGAGATAAATTAATCAATCAATAAATTATAATTAATAAATCATATACAATACAATACAATTCAATTACTACTCTTTATTGCACTCCAAGAAAAAATAATTATTTATAACAGAAAATAGTAACAACATAACAGTATAATCGGCGGCCTTATCGCTAAGCAGCGTACTCTTCCAGACAACCTTAGGACAGATATTATAAAGTTTAATTAAAATATATCGTTGGTGCGGCAATGATCATTATACATGCACGGCTTATAAACATCCTATCCTACTAATATTATAAATCTGAAAGTGTGTGTGTGTGTGTGTGTGTGTGTGTGAATGTTTGTTACGTATATCTCCGTAACGAATAAACTGATTTTGATGAAATTTAGAATGTTGATAGTTTAGGTTCCGGAATAACACATAGGCTTTTTAACTCAATTAACGTGGGTGAAGCCGCGGGGCACGGCTAGTATTACATGTAATTATAATTATTAATGCAATTAAATAAATGTATATTAATTATCTAAGTTTGTCCAGAAAAAAGCATAATCACAGCAAAATAATTGATGATATAGGAAATAAATCATAAAGCTGGCTCTATGTACACTTGTACAACATCTAAGAACTATCTAGAGACTAAATAAGATTAACAACAATACGTAATAGTACGGCGATTCTCTAAATAATTACCTTTCTTTATCCCACTTTAAAACCTGACCAATATAATTAAATTTGCTACCTGTAAGTTTGTCAGTTTTTGATTTGATAGAGTAACATCATCCGTGTTTTACAATATAAATATTCAAGTTATAAAAAAGGTTAAAGATGGTTTATTAGACGATCTTTAATGTTCGACAAAGTTCCCAAAATGCTTGCTGCATTACCACGCTGTATTGCAAGGCTGATCCTCTGCCCCAAATACAACCCAGCATTTTGGTCATATGCCGAATCAATCAGTCTCTTAGACAAATCTTTGAAAATTTGTAATGCACCCAGTCTTCATGGGCCTACCGTTTCTATACTTATTACATTGCTTGTATAATTTTATGCTCCTGTGAGACGTTTCGCATTCAGAATCAATCAATTCTAGTAGAAGTTTTCCCCTAATGATGGAATGAAAATGAAAAAATCGTTTACTTTAGGATAAAAACAAAGTTGTACAGACAAAATATTGTTGACACCTGTAGTAGTGTAAAACTGTGTCGCAGCTGCCAACGCCCTCCTCCCAAAAATGTTGTTACAATATTCACAATTTCAAACAATGATACTGTTTCAGACAAAGATAAATAATTTAAGTTACGAATCTATCTACAAAAGGACAATACATAATATCTAACTTAATTAGGTTACAAAGCTAAAGAAAAAAAAAAGAATATGTAATTGGTGGATTTCCTTTGATTGAATACAAGGATGTGACCAAAGATGCACAGTCTTGCTTAGGAGGCACCTACGAGGACGGAACTATAGAATAAAGAAATCATAATCGAAAGATAATATCTTTTTTACCCTCATATGTTATCCGTCATATTTATCGACTAATTCGTTTTTGTATTTATTTTCCAAAATCTTTCTATTGTATGGCTCCTAAAATGTATAACCATTATTAACCTAAAGAAATACTTATTTCTCAAACTTTTCGTATTTACAACTGACTTAAAAAAGTAGGTTCTCAATTCGACTGATTTTCTTTGTATGTATTTGACGCGATGATTCCGCCAATTGTGAATCGAATTTGATGATTTTTGTTTGTTTGGTAGATTATACTTCAGAGGTGGTCCCATATACATTTTATCAAAATCGATCAGGCCAAAACCAAAATGTAAGCGGTGAAGTCGGTTTTTAAGCTTTGTTTGCGCTTAAATTATATAACGCAAAGTTAAAATAAAAGCCTTTTATTCGACAAGGCTTATGAAAATATAGATGAATATTTAAAATATGAACTGTACCTATAAAACTGTACCACATTCGTATTACTTGCCGAAAGACCGGATAAGGCGATCCAACATCTGTCACCTAATAATAATCTGTATGCGCAATGCTCTCGCAATGATTACATTTTGTATTTGAATATTTTCTTTAGCATTTTCCCAAAGATATTCATATTTAGCAATCGTCTACATAACATTAATCTCTCCTCATAACAAGCCATACCATAGATAGATAGATAGATAAACTCTTTATTGAACACCTTAATTAAGACAAAAAACAAAACAGAAAATAATTATTAAAAAAAAGTGTAACAATATGTCTTATCACTAAAAGCGATTTCTTCCAGACAACCTTTGGATGGAGAGTAATTACGCAATAGAGTTGGACGTCGCGTCGGTGTTTTAGAAAAGAGTTTAGAGAGATTTTAAAGAGTGCATGAATCAAAAATAAAAAATTATTTTGTACTTAGTTCTAAGTAATGAAAATATACAACTATTAAAATAATATATATCTCACTAATGATCTTATATAAACTGATCTATTAATATGATAGTAACACATATCCTACTAATCCTACTAATATTATAAATCCGAAAGTGTGCGTGCAAGTGTGTAAGTGTGTAAGTATGTTTGTTCCCTCTTCACGCTTTAACCGCTGAACGGATTTGGATAAAATTTGGAATGTACATAGCTTATACCTAGGATTAACACATAGGCTACTTTTAAACTTGATAATAGCGAGCGAAGCCGCGAGACACGGCTAGTAATACATAAATACACATAATATAAGTACATAAATATGAATACCAATGAAATGAATAAAGATTGTATTTTAAACAAATTAAAAGAGTATGACAAATTACAACATAATTAAATTATTACCATACCAACCTATTTATTATACTTCAACATTTCCGTTACTGGCGCAACTTGAGTCAAAGGCATAACTAGCTGCAAAAAAAATGGGATTCCATGCAAAGATGAGATGATTCTTTGCACCGGAACAGTTGCCCCACTGGTATATCTAAGTTCGTGCACGGAATATTAGGCTCATCTTTGGGACGGTTCAGACAGTGAGACTTAATAGAGTTAATAGCACCGACCGAGGTTTGTCTTGATAGACTCTCGTTCCCGATAGACTGGATCATAACTCTTTGCCCTAAAAAATCCTTGGATTCTTCGTAGTTGGAGAAATCATTGCTCCTCTTACAAACCGTAGATTTGTCTTCTATCTTGATAGATGAATTATCAATAATACATTGTAACCCATGGTTAACTTTAAACAACAATCAAAATTAAATATTATCGAGTATAAATGGTCTGGGTGTAATGTGTGTGTGATGTGAATGTTTCCGGCACCCACGATACAAGTCTTTGAACTTAGTGTGGGGCTGTGAGTGTGAATGCGTAAAATAAAAAAAAAGTAAAATAAAATAAATACAATGAGGTTTTTTAAATGCCTTAGCTTTAAAAAAAACTATTTCGTTATTTTTTTTTTCGTTCTAGGGTACTTACACTAAAATGTACAAATATTATTTTTAAGTTAATAAAGATATTTAGACAAAGAAAAAAAAATAGCACCGACCAATTTGACTGAGCATCATCGCATAATAACAAGTCTCTCGTTTTTTTGTGGAAACCAATTGCCCATTCTATTAATTGACATCCAGATAGACTGCTTAGCGACACTGATATAAGATAAATATTTCACAAATGTATACAAATCTGTGTTTACTGATAAGAGAATAGAATAAAAAAACATTGATCTAACATTATATTTCATATCAAAATAAATATTTGAAAACGCTGTCATGTGCGGGCTATTTTATACGCGGAATTTTTGACGTTCTTTCTTTGACCGCAACCATGACCCTATCATAGCTGCCGTAAAGGAAGGTTGACCAATCATAGACATCAAAAATATGTAAACTGACGTCACAAATCAAATATAATAAGGTTGGACCTTATGGTCAAGACCTTATATCTAAATCTATGCATATTACCTATATTTAGAAAGTGTTCAAGTCTCGAGTTAACAGGCATTTTCAAAGCACTCGTGCTTCACTGTCGATCGCATCGTTATATAACATCAGGTCAAATAGAGATCTAACGTTGTAAAAAATCTTTTAAACTTCCTTTGATGTAACTAGTTACCAATTTCTCATTTTGTCACCCCAAACGTCCATCTTAACATTCGTTTCTTCTTTGTATTTTTTTTTTTTTATTTGTGACAGGCTACTTTTTGACCACTATCTTACCCGATGGTAAGTGACGATGTGATCGAAGCTGGTAAACACACTAGACCTGGAATACGCAGGCTCTCAAGGATAACTGCCGGAACACCGTATTTGGCTTGGCGGCAGACTTTCAACTTGATGATGGTAAGCTACTTTGGTAGCAAGCCAGGCGAGCAACTCAGAAAATGCTCTACCACCTCTCAAATGTCACCTGATTAGCACCACCCGGGGACCACGTGTAGGGAGTCAGACTTAAGGGGTATCCTCCTACGGACGTGGGTGACTCAGCCCCCAAAATTTACTGTTTACTCTTCTGTTTCTTTGATAGCTCGTACTAGAATACTCAGATCTAATGTCATAACGACAGGCCTTCTGATCAACATGCTAACTTCTCCTTTAAATTTAATAATAATAATAAAGTTTATTTCATCAGAATAAGAGCACTGTATAATGTCCCTAAACTAGGTCAACCTGTGTCTTGGAAACCTTTTCCTTGTATGATACATGTCATAATTTCCCTGATGTAACAAATTAGTTCAAATTAAATTAAATAATAATAACATCAATAACCATGTGAAGGTATTTTTACTGCAATACTAAATTACCATTGAATATGTGTACCGTGTTTTAGTTGTGTATGAGATTGCGTGTTTTGGGATGAGTATTTACGCAGAACTTGTCTGTTCTCCCTTTTTTAGATAGTTCGTGACTATCAAATGTAAGTTTTCAACAAAGATTTTGTTAACCGTAAAAAAAAAGCGTAAACCGTAGGTTTGTTCCTGTCTCGATGGTTTCCAAAGAAGTGTATAGTTCTTGTATGTCTTTCTTATAAGCAGTTTTTTTTATTTGGCTTTACACCTTTGTGTATTTAGCCAGTAAAATAATAATTTAATTGTATTTACATATTTCACAAGTTAAGGTCAAGAAAATGAGTAAAGTCCAGTCATAGTCAAGTCATGCCAAGAGGAAGAAACTTTACTCGAATTTTTCAACTTTACAAAGTTGAAAAACTCCAATGGAAGTTCGAGGCAAATCATGTATGATTTGCCTAAACTTATGCACGTTCAAGAATTATTAACAGTTAATAATCCACCCTTATTACACATGAACACTCGAAGAATCATAAGTTTTGGATAATAATACAAAATTGACTTAGACATTTTTTGACTTGCGCGCCAAAACAAAGTCAATAATTTCGTCTTCTTTCTTCGTATAATTGTGTAGTAGAGACTAGATTGAATAACATTAACTTCAAAACACACCTCTGAGCCCTCTCAAGTTGTAAAAGGCGATTTTTATTTGAAACTCAATACTGAATTATAGATTGACAGATGGCTGTGTAAACCATGATTATAAGTTCTTTACTTGCAACCTCTCCTTAGTTTTAAAAATCAACGAAAGCTTTCGTACTTTGGTAGATAAAAGATCAATATGTAGATACCATTTGCAAAAATCCTCTACAACTACACCTACTGCTAGAAATGTCTAATCAAAAAAATCGGTACTGTTGATTTTTTAATTTTTAGGATGTTGCAAGCCTTTTTTATTTTACTATCATCTCACCTTGGTTTGTGGGTAAGTAGGTAATGATACCTGGGTGTATACTGGAACAACCTTTTCAATTTATTTACCTAAAAGATATATTATAATTTATCACTACAGTGAATTGTCGCATAGCATAAAATATTTTTATGTACTAAAAAAGAAGTTGACTATGGCGCCTGTTGTTTCATAAGAGCAATGTATGGTTATGCGTTGCTACATTTTCCTTCCGTTCATAGAGGCCCAGAAGAGTAATCCTCGTAGCTTACATAACCGATTCATTACACGTGTTTGATGTTCATTAGATATTTTCCTTAATTGCTAATAGTGTGAATGCTTACTCATTACGAAGTTATTTTAATACAGGCCACTCCAAGCACCGAAAACTCGCGGTTCCAAAATGTAAACAATAGAATATAAGGTTTGCAAACTCACGTTTTTTTTTTTGTTGTTTTTATGCCCGATACGTAATCATTTGACCACAATCTCACCTGATGACCGAAACGATGTAATTTGGCCTCCATTAACTTACTATTTATAATGAGTTTTTTCACTCGTCGGTCAATGAATTCAAAAGCTTCTAGCTGATGATACTTGTTGTATCCACCTCAGAGGTGGCGCAGTACTCCTTACACGATCGGACTAAAGATTAATACAGATTGGAAAGCCCGGGTGAAAAGAATTTTTACTTCAT
Source organism: Lomographa bimaculata (assembly GCA_948107665.1). Lineage (NCBI taxonomy): Eukaryota > Metazoa > Arthropoda > Insecta > Lepidoptera > Geometridae > Lomographa > Lomographa bimaculata. The sequence goes on along the minus strand of OX403600.1, from coordinate 7,774,933 downwards.
AATGAGATTTTGCTATTGAGGCTTAACAAAAACTCTCTCATTTACATTATTAACACGATAATACCCGCGCCTCGTCCATTTGGTTTGTGAAAAGTTTCACTTTTTCCTCGAATAAGTTAAATTCTGTAAACGCTACCCAACAATTATACCATATTCATTTTTCTTGGGCAGATGGAAGATGCCATAAATACCTACGTTTCTTAACTCATTAGTTAGTCAAAACGACGAGCAATAAATGAAGAGTAATTAAAACAAATTATTGTATACCTTTCACTTAACTCGCAAAAAGGAATTAAATTTTTATGCCACTCATTTACCTGCATTAAAAATAATGTAAGTAAACCCTTTTACTGCATTGCATCATCAGCAGATTAAGTGATTCAAGTTATTTTTAATGTTGACTTTGCGAAGTGCATTTAGGCAATGTCGAGTATACATTATGTTTAAGTCTTTTTATAAAACGAGTCGTAAACATGTCCTACTCATAGTCAAAGTAAAGCATAAGTCAAGAGCCATAGTGCAATCTGAAGGTTGTGATACACTTGGGACAAATAGATTTAAATATAGATAATATAAGATATTACAGAGTATAACAAAGATAACTTTATATCTACATACAAACTAAACTACCTACTTACCTTATTCAAAAAGACCTGCCTGCGCTACGTTGTACAGCGGGATTTAATTGCTGAGCAAAATACAATCCAGAATTTTGGTCACTTGTCGACTCTTTCAGTCTCCCAGCATTATATCTTATGTTTCTCTGTCTATGCAGTCAAGTCATACCCTAGTAAAGCATTGGAAACTATACCACATATTGTTTTTTTTTATATAACCAGGACCTGGATATGGTCTTTGGTATTACTGACACGTTGCCAACTTTTTTAATTAAGGGATTTTGATGAACGAGTATTCGCTGGAGATTTTAATGAACAGATGAGTTCACCAGGATCTCCTGGAGGATCGGGCTTGGGGAGCCTATCCTGGTGGAATTCGACGTTATTATTGATAACGTAATTTGATGAACTACCATTGAAGATTGCATTTAGCTACACTAGCCAGACCAAAATATAAGGTTATATGTAGATCAAAATAATGTTCGCAAATTGGACTCGGTGTGATGTTGTCTTTACTTATTCCTTTTAATCAATTAAGGGATTCGGATGAACAGATGAGTTCAAAGGAGTCCATGTTATAACATGGTTTTAACTATGGTTTTAATGGGACGCTATAGCGTCCCATTAAAACCATAGAAGACATCTCATCCTAAGTTTGCAAGTAGAAGGGAAAACTGACAGCCTAAATCGAGTAGTCTATGATTTCCATTTGTAAAGAGAAGAGCTTATTGCAACAAAGTACTGATTCGTAATGTTTAATTTCATTGGTAATTAAACAAACAAGCGCTTTCGCACTCACAGCCCCACAATAAGTTCAAAGACTTGTATCGTGGGTGCTGGATACATTTAAATATCACACACAATCACATCCAGAACCAGAAGCATAAATCTCCCTTTGGAATGAATAGTGTGCTTCTGCCAGGAATCGAACCCAGGACCCACGGCACAGAGGGCAGAGACTTGCCAACCGCGCCAACTGAGTCGTCAATTGGTTTCATTATTTAATTGTACCCGCAGCGACTACGAAAAGTAATAATTACAATAAAACAAAACAATTGCAGCATAACAGACCGGAAATGAACCGACTTTAGTGATTTAAAATTAAAACTTTTGAACCTATTTTGATGATATTTATATAATATAATTATATACATAATAAATATGTATTACCATACAACATAATAAATACATTCATCAACTTCTTTTATAAATCATTTAAATGTAACTAGATTATGTATAGATATTAGTGCTAGTTAATATTGTAGATCTAGTTATGGGAAGAGCGCTGTATGCTGAAACACCGGCGATGAGCCTAGTTCGGCAGCAGATACTCTACAACGATATTGCTAACTTAGCCTTTAAGAACACTATCGTGAAATATTGTACATTCTTTGGCAATAAAGATTTTATTATTATTTATTTATTATTTCTAAGAGACTAATCTGTGAGAATATCCTTGCAAATTTCTTTTTTTCTGATTCTGTTTATAAATGACGGAGTTATGAGGTAACAAGCAAAACAACCTCCTTTTTGCAATAGATTAATAATACAACAAGATAATTTTGTAGATTTTTATTTAAAAATAAATTATTGTAGTACAACTTGCACCAATAACAACAAAATTTTGGTTTGAACAACATGAAACCTTAACGTTCGCTCAAAGCAACTTAAACAATATTGCATTATGTATTACAGAATATAAAATTATATACTACGGTGCGATAGGACCTAGGTTTATGTCACGTTACATATAATTATAAATTAAGACCTATTTCTCGATTCAAATACTCGTTCCTTAGTTGTTCAACGACACAAAGAGATTCATTCTTAGGACCCAAAGACTGGACATTATGGTACATTCAGCACCATATAGATGTTAGCATCCAGGGCAGTCAAAAACATCTGATAATAAAACCATCACGTATAATTTTGTAAGTTTCAAGTGACACACAATACTTAATATTGGAAATTGTGTTGGTTGCTAAACTTTCGCGCTGATTGTATTTTGTTTTATGTTTATGTTTGTCACAAGGTAGTATAAAAGCATTAGAATGTTTTAAACCCAATCTTTGAGAATTATCAGATGACTGTCTGCAACCAATTATTTTATTTCAGTGGTATTTATTTTGTCTACGACAAATTACTTCAGGAACTGGAATTCCTAATCACGATAATTCGATGATATATAAATTATCATAATGTTTGAGAATATATACGGACACATAGTCATATGACAGTAATATTAGAAAGAAAGTTTCATTCAAATAAACGATTTAAGACGGTTACACAATCCACTGAATCAAAATAAGAAGTTGTGGTAGAAACCAACAGCTATACTTCAGATTATAAAATGTCGTAGGCACAGACACGGTATTCTATACCTGGCGGTAAACATTGGCTGCATACAATCTTTACAAAAGTAAAAAATTATGTGAACCAGTGTAAGTGTAAAAGCACTTACACTGGTTCACATAATTTTTCCAAATACCAGTTACCAGTTATAGTGCATGGGCCGCTAATCCGCTAACAATATTAATTTTAAAAAACTGTTTTATTGAGTTCTTGTTAAGAAACATGGTTATATAATTTTAGTGTAAGTTTTGACGATATTCGAATCTTAATGTAGAAACATGTTATAATGTTCGATAGAGATAAAAACAATATGTGGACGTGTTGCTTTAAAATGTTTTATAACATGTTACTCACACACTCAATCTCGTAGCACATGAAACTTATGAGTTTCGAGACCTGGGGTTAGATGTTTAAATCCAGCCTTGGAATCAAATTCCTCAATAATCTTCACACACGAAGTGATAAAACAAAGAAAAGAAATTAAAATTAAGCCATTATTTTAATACTAGCATACACGATAAAACTACGATTTTGAATATTTCACTTTTGACATCTGCTTTTGTCCACACGTTAAAATAGAATACTAAGATCATGTGTCTTATTGATTACCTGAGAGCTTCTTAGGTTAATCATATTTTCCCACTAAATTTTCAAAATACATTTACACTCGTCACACGTTTAATAGTGGCATTCAATCCGAGGCAAAGGTATAAAAGTATACAGGGTAGATATGCGCAATTTCTGAGAGTGATGTTTTTCATTATTATTTAATTTTGAATCAGAATATCTACAACAATTATAGCTTTATCGTCTACGCTAGACCTTATATAAAACATTGAAACAACAGTGTTTGTGTATGATTTAGTAGTTTGCTTAAAGGCACGGCGTAAATGACGGTATTATACAAATGTTCACTTATTCTACTGCTTATTGCTTTAATTTAAAACTTAACGTTGTCGATGGACACATTTTTAATTTGGAAAATGTACTTTTTTGTCGAATTACAAAATCGGATACATTATAGCATGCTATTAACACGTTTTAGTTTAAAACTTGCAAAAATATTGTTTCGACTTTAGTACATTTTTCGCACACATAATAATATAACCTGTAGCTTACGGCCTCTTCACACTAGCCAAAACAGATCGGGGTAAGATACGGACACACGTGAGGTCCACGCCTGATCTCCGTCTGTTTGAGCCAGGTGCGTCCAGTATATGGTAGTATAGATAGCATTTCAGGCAAGGCGAGGCTGATCTGTTGCCGTGAAGTTTAAGCTAAACTTTTTTTATATTAGGAAGCAATCACGTTAGTCTCCTCTAGTGCTCAATTATTTTTAATATTTTCACTTCAGTTGCATCTTGAAACATCATTGTCTTATAATTTAGATAGTATATATGTTTGCAGATGATGAATTTGAATTAGATTTACGCATTTGCAATGATATATGATAACTACTGAAATTGGTTACAGGCAATTCCTTCATAATTAAATACACAATAAAATTTGTTTTCTAGGAAATATTTTAACTAATTTAAAAGGGGTGGTGTATAATTGTGTATCGCATAATTTTTTTATCTAGCCCAAAAGTCAGTTGATTTTTGGTTATAAATTTAATCTAAGTAATACGTGCCTATGGATAGAAATCGCTTATCTAAGATATTAAATAAATACAAATGAAGCAAAATGCGTCTTCAGGAATTTCCCTATAATTGACCACACGAAACAATGTTTCTATCTTATTGCCATCGTTATGAAGGATACTTTTTTTTATATCTACAGAATAGTTTAAATATGTACATATCGAATCCTACAAAATTGTTGTTTAAAAATAAGCCAATAGAGAGTATTTTTGTATTTGTTTTATAACAATCTGCATAGCGAGAACATAGCTTGTACCTATTTCTTAAAAATTAGTTTATTGAAGAAACAAACACAAACAAACACAATTATGAGCCATTCAAACAGCATTCATTTCAGCGTAAACGATCTATTTCAATGACATAATCACCTATTTTCAATACTATAATGCTCAAGCAAGTCTAAACTGTTACTTAATTATAAAATTATAATAAAAAAAACCGACATTTATGTCGTTTTTCCATTCAATTGACATAAAACAAAAAATATTTGAACACAAATGAGCTGCACAAATCAGAAAACGATCTGAGTGAAATACACGCTCTTCTAAAATGTTGATCCGAATTGTCTCTCAGATAATTGCAGTTATAGTTTCAACAGGCGACTAAAATACAAAAATTAAACATTCCACAGTCATTCTATGGTCATTCAAAGTTGCACTATTCATTCACAAGTTTATTCGTCACCTCCTCGCGTAGAAGTAAGAAGACGTTCACTCGTCACCTCCTCGCGTAGAGGTAAAACAGCGTTCACTCGTCACCTCGCGAGGAGGTAAAACAGCGTTCACTTGTGACCTCGCGTAGAGGTTAAACAGCGTTCACTCGTCACCTCCTCGCGTAGAAGTAAAATAGCGTTCACTCGTTACCTCGCGTCGAGGTAAAACAGCGTTCACTCGTCACCTTCTCGCGTCATGGTAAAACAGCGTTCACTCGTCACCTCCTCGCGAAGAGGTAAAACAGCGTAACTCAATACAGACAACGTAACTCCTAATAGGTGTAAAACAGCGTATCTTAAGTGGGGTGTACACAATGCTCAAGTCACGTGTTGCTGTTATTCGAGCTGTTTATACATGTCTTCTATCTGTGGTTTGAAGTAGTTTCTGATTTCGGGCCGTTTTGCCTTCATCGTGGGCGTCAGTAGGCCGTTTTGTACGGAGAACGGATCCGGGTGGAGGTATATGTCTTTCACCTGCGGACAAAATTTAATGTTTTTCTTATTGCTATTGACTAATCTTATAGTTGCCCACTACCTTTTTTTTAATTCTCGATAGACAAGTATTTAACCACTGCTAACTCACCTGCCATTTCGTAAATCTGGTCGAGGGTGGTAGGCATGCTAGGCTTGTTAATAGGAACTCAAGGATAGCGTGTTTACCACCCTCGACTACATCATCACTTAGCAACAGGTCAGATTGCCAATTTACTTTAAAATCCCTACAACCAGATTACTTAACGATGTTGCCCACTATCTCTACTAATGTGAAAAGATAATTGTGGTAGCAAATCTAGTCCTACAAATGACTGGTTCTAAAAAACAACTGCCTTTAGTGTTTAGACGATAACTCCATTTTTATTCCTCATACCTGTTCAAAAGTCTTCAGGCCCGCGTTCTTGCCCCAGTTGAGCATATCATCCACGATCATTTTCTTGACGCGTTCGTCCTCACAGAGGTTGGTGAAGGTTCCTTTGATGCCGTGCTCGAGAGCCCAGCACTTCACCACATCCACATCTGGTACCACCACTGCTACTATGCATGACTGAAAATCGAAGAGAAATAACATTTAAGGCTGCAGACAAATCGAATAGGCCTTGAGTGCCGATCGTATATAATACACAAGTAAATATACAAAAAAATCTAAAAACCCGACTGAGGTAATTTGAAGGAAAAGGGTAAATTCGTCATTTGAAGGTAGCTCAGAGGTTAGAGAAATAGGGCATGACACTATTGTCGCGGATTCTATAATCTAGCTCCAATAAGCTCGGATAATCGAGCTCCAAGCGATATTTTTCCTTTGTATATTTACTTCTTTTGATATGAGTTTATTATCCTAAGGCACTGTGTAATAAGTTATTATTCATATTCATATTTTTATTGGCATTCCACAGGGTAACTTAGATGGTAAACTTAAAATTATGTTACAATTTTGGACCCTGTTGAGCATAGCAAAATATAGGAGAGAGGAGGGTAAATTTACAATATACATAATATAATTACTATATGCGGGTGTTGGATTTAAAATGTCTTTATAATATAATATGTACTAAGAAATGATTAAAAAAAAAATTATGAAAAAGAATCTCAAACGAGTCTCTTGCCAGGTTCTTCTCGAGATGGCTGTAATTTTGCGAATCTGGCAGTAGAATCATTAACTTTCATGAGTGCCTCTTTGGGGCCCATGTGAATAAACGCTTTGATTTGATTTGATTTGACTAAATGTTCTAAGCAATGAGCCTCTGACCCGAGTCTCGTAATAACGGCTGCATGGATTGATTGATATTTAGGAACATTTAGATCTTAAATCAGAAACTTACTTAAGTTGAATAAGTTCTTACCTTCAGAGATTCGCCATGTACGAAGACTTGTTCGACGTATTGACTCCTAATATAAATGTTTTCAATCTTCTCAGGAACTATGTATTCGCCTTGTGACAGCTTGAAGATGTGTTTTCTTCTGTCGATTATTTTTAAAGTGCCGTTCTGAAAATAAAAATAAGATATTTCAAATTAAATAACTATATTTATTCACTTCGATTTCAAAAAAATCTAAAGAAAGAGACCAGCAGGATGAACGAACTAAATTTATACACGAACAAAATAAGCAAAACTCGTAGCAACATCCATTTAGGATATTTCGTTTATCGATTTGAGAGCCTTTCATTCTATGGCATTTTTTTTTCTTTTGACGAACTGTTTAGTCCATTCTGTATTCACAAAGCAGGAAACTTAGAACAAGTGTCAGGAGATATAAATTGCGACTATTAATTGGAAGAAAAAGCACAGGAAAGTTTTACATTAGCTCTACCATATAAGGATTATGAGAAACCAAAATTGGTGCAAAATTATAATCAGAAACTGAAGCATTCATAAAGAAAAATAAAGACGTTTCATATAACTCACAACTAACAATTTATAAAAATGCTGTACCACAGAATAAATCGCAGATAAAGTAACTACCTACATTCTTTGTTCTGTGGTTCTTATATTACTTTTTACAAAAACTTACAGGTTGCCATTTTCCAACGTCGCCTGTGTGATGCCATCCGTCCTGGTCAATAACCTCCCTGGTCTTTTCCGGTTCTTTGAAATATCCCTTGAAGACGTTTGCTCCCATCACGCACACCTCACCCTGGCCTTGGTTCGCGTAGTACTCCATTTCGGGCACGTCCACTAGCTGCAAATTGTCGATAAAAATAATGAAATATTTTTCAAATAAATAATAATCATGAAATTCGGTGAATATCACGGAATAGGCCCGCAAAACGAATTTCTATACAAACCAGGAGGAAAACGTTTGAATTTGTAGAAATTGATTGTACGGATTTTTTCACTGAGCATTTGAAAACTATAATTAAATGACTAGGAGATTTATGGAATCTAGTCTAAGAAGTTCGAATAACGAAATGAATTAGCGTTATAAAGAAACATTACAAAATAATCAAGAATGTACGATTTAATAGTATGGATTTATTCAAAATGTTGATAAAACCCACGACTATACGGAAGCGGCAGCACCGATTTTTATCAAACATAACTAAAAACAATCTCGATCAAGTCACGTTTCGAGGAAAAAAAATGCCGTTATACCTACGATGCCACAGACAGACACACGGATGCACACATATAAATTGATTTTCTTCTTTCTTTCTAGATATACACTACAAACTTATGAAACCACTCTTTTTCGTCGGGAGGTAATAAAATAATATGCCTTGTTATTTCTTTTGAAGAGGTGCTTCAAGTTTCCTTTTATATACCTGTAGGGAATTGTGCCTAGATCTGATGCTTCCTGCATTTGCAGTATGAATATTTAAACTTATAGAGGAGATGCGAGTGTTAAAGCATTTATTTTTATCTTGGTTAACGCGGACGAAGCTGAGAAAATGGTTAATACTATTTACTTTCAAAAAGTGAAATGACAATAAATTATTTTAATGATTTATAGTTTAATCGAGCTAAACGTAATCTGATAATTAAATTTAAAAAATAATACAAAATAACATTAGCTCTAATCAGTAAAAGTATGGATGTTTATAATAAAAAACTAAAATCTTAGAAAATCAGTTTGGACCTAATAGTAAAAGTCATGTAAAGGAATGTAGAACACTTAAACAATTCCATTGAAATATTTTTCACTATCAGTAATTTCGGATGCGGACATAGAGCGGATGTCATAAACGTAAATAAACTGCTTCACAAACGAAAGTGACTCGTTAAAAATAAAATGTGAAAAAGATATCAAATAGAAGATTATCCGACTTGGCCACATGACCAACTGTCCTCATAACTATTATAGAAAGTCAACTATATAATAAAACAGCTGAGGTTTAGAGTGCTTTGGAAACAAAGATGGCAAACTAAAAATAACTCGTACGAGAAACTTTTCACCGCATCGCGCACAGGCTGCATATAAATGTTTATTTAAGTAAGTAAGTACCATTATTATCAGTCAACAACACTCAATTTTATGCATAGGACACTCACTAAGATGTTATAGTAATTTTCCTCGTATTATTACGATCACCTGACTGAAGTCTCAGTAATGTTTCGTCATTTCTCAGCTCAGTCATTTCTATTTATGGAAAAATATATTCATACAATCTTATAGTTTCACTGGTGATTGGCTGATTGGGATTGTTAGGGACTTTTGTTTCAGTGGAAAATCTATTTTCAAAAAGTATTAGAGTCAACTGTCCAGATTTCTTTTAATTTTTTTTAAAAACAGCTTATATATTTGTTGAAATGAAATGATAATGATCTTAATCAATTCAGATATAAATTTATATATTATTAATGAATTTAAAATATATTTTATGAATAGGTTTCGTGTAAAAATTACCCATATTAAAAGACTTTTTTTTGCTTGATAGGCAAGCATTTGACCACAATCTCGACCCATGGAAAGCGATGATGTAGCCGAAGATGCTTTAATGCTTGCCTAGAAAACCCCTATTCACTCTTGACTTGAAGACTTCCAGAAAAAAACAAATCGTTCCTTCGCAATATGAATGATATACGCAGTATCGAAACGCTTCGAGCGAACTGGAGTCATCCATAAATGGTGGTGCGAGGTGAGATTGTCGTCAAATAATTGCCTATCGAGCAAAAAAAAATACAGTTTGTCTTATTGTTCGATGGCTAAAGTTAATTGTTTAGTCTGTATTGTTTATAATTTGTATCGCATTATAATTTAGTCACAAGTTCTACACTATGCAATATATACTACTGTATACTGTAAGATATAATATATCTTTATAATGTACTAGCCGTGCCCTGCGGCTTCGCCCGCTATTATCAAATTAAAAAGTAGCCTATATGTTAATCCTAGGTATAATCTATGTACATTCCAAATTTCATCCAAATCCGTTCAGCCGTTAAAGCGTGAAGAGGGAACAAACATACTTACACACAAACTTTCGGATTTATAATATTAGTTGGATAAAATTGTGTATGCAATATATACTACTGTATACTGTAAGATATACTATATCTTTGTCATGTATTTCTTATATATTTCGCAATTATTTATGTCTGTAATAATTTGAATTCAGTAGTAGGTACCAAACAATTATGATGAACGAAATAAGACTGCTTCAAGTCTACGCCGGCCCACGATTATATCTGGACAAATAATATCGAATTGCATACGTACATAAGTTTTTAATGGGACTTTGAATATATATATCTCCAATTTAATAGCCTCACTGAAATATATTTAAAGCTCCGTAAACAATATTATTTGTCCAGTTGATCTGTCTTTACGATCTTCGATAATATATTGACCATTTATCAATCTGAGGCGCTTGCTTTGGCAGCCGTCGATATTTTAATCGTCAACCAGCCAACTGAATCAATTAATCAATTTGTTTCATAATTCTTAAAAGCCGATCTAAATTACTTGCACGTCGTACAATACAGATTGATAGTAATTAATGTATTGTTCTGGATTGATATGGTATGTCGTTCAAAGAGTGAGAGATTTTTAATTGTGATTATTCTGATTATTGTGGAAACATTCTAATTAAAGACGACTTTGGTTCTTGGAACCTATATAATATTATAATAGTAAACAATGTTCTTGATTATTATTAATATATTGCTAATAATGCCAGTATTATTTATATAAAGTAATATTAATAACTATCAAATAAACATTTAGGTGTGAATTAACTCTACGGCATATTATAAAAAATACGGATTGCGCGATACACGACCACATAGACAGTAGTGTAAGTTCGTACCTAGACATTAGTCTAAATTCGTTCTGTACCGCGAACCACGTCTTTCTGTTGTAGTCTCAGAAGTGACAAAAGTATTAAATGTATTACAATTTAAATAATATACAAAACAAGATCACTGTGCTATATAAAGAAAAAGCCCCGCATCCTCATTTCCCTAATGTAATTTTCATCTAAGCATAGGTAAACAATATTTGTAGTAAATAAGAAAAAAACTCAATCTAAACGCAGATTCAACGAACCAAAATAAAATTATGATTATAAAAGTAACAAATGTCCTACCTTCACTTTGCAACAAGCGACGGGAGGCCCGACATGTTCCGGGACATGGTCCCCCTGAACAGTTAGAGTAACTGGCGCCGTGCACTCCGTCTGACCGTAGCCTTCCACGATCTGAAAAAGAAAACAACTAGCAATCAATGTCATGTTTTAAATAATATATTTATCTGACAACTGGATCGTGCATCGGATAACAGCATGTAGTAAAAACGCTAGCAAACATTAATTTAACCATGTCGGATAAACGATACAGACTTGGGGCGGACTTGATCCTGATTCGAGCAATTCCCACTACTCAAAAGCTTAGGCAAGGGCGAGAAAACTTAAACATATAAACAAATTGTATTCTCTATTAGATGAGGACTGCTGGTTATATTACTAAACAATATGACTGCTAATCGTAATTTCGTCGGTTATAGATATTGAACAGGAGCCTCAAGATGCGGTTTGATATTTTTCTTTTATTTCTGATCTTATTGGACGTAAAAATATTGAATGAATGCACGTATGCGGAACATTCAAAACTAAATGAACATAGCACATAAAAACATTGAATTGTACATACGAGTAAGTACTGTCATAAAATTGTTAAAGCACCTGATATATGAAGTTGAAAAATGAGTTGAAGGATATCTACAACCGCGGAATCTTACTATTAAATCAAAACAAAGTAGAGCATATTATAGTCACACGTACCAACTAAAGAAATAAAAACTCAGGTTAATATACTACGAAGATATTATCTTCATAAGGTTAATAAGAAAAGAACGCAAGATACTTATTCAGATATCAAAGTACACAATAGGATGATAAAATAAACATTTACAATTGTTCACTTGAGAATTTCAGCACAATACTTACATACTACTTGGTGTTAAATGTTGTCAAGTAGGAAGTTCTCAGACAAGATAATAAAGAAGTAAAGATATCCATTATAGTCACTATGAGAAATAAAAAGGTTGATTCACAAAATGAGACATATTCACACTGTGTCATTGACTCCGCAGTGGGTGTGATGATACCAAATTAAGAAATGCTACAACTTATCTACAGTTACACTTGAAAGGAGGCATACCATAACAATGGATTAGTCATGCGAGTACCGCATTCAAATTATATGATACTTTTATTAATGAGACAGTCGCTCATCTGCTGTTTCTTAAAATTGCAATTACGTCGTCACGAAATTGTTGTGGGAAATAGTAATTTTATTCTTTAACTTAAACAGCTTCCTTGATAATATCATATTAAATGTGTAACTAATCTGTTTACTGCAACAAAGCAACACTGTAGTTTCATAGAAATTTGCCTCCTTCCTAAAGGGAACAGAATCAGAATCAGAACTCCCTAACTTGGGTACTAAAATAATATAATCTATGCGGCACCTACATACGGTACGGGCATATCTGATATCGCTATTACTGGGAATTTATGCCATAGAAGCTTAAATTTCGGAGAAAAGAGCTCAATGCGGTTCCACTAGATACCTTGGTATTAAAATTTTAGAGTTTCGTAGTAGCTAACTCAGTAAACTCTTTATGGTAAGCGTGTCACGTACCATAAGGCGAACGACTTGCTCATCATATCTCATATCTGCATACAAAAATAAGATGAAACAAGAAGTTGTTGGTCCAAGTGGTCGTGAGTCTTTTGACCCAAATTGAACTATGAACCGGTATTCTGTTTAGTAGCTGCTCAATGAACACAATCTGCATATTCAAACTGGCTTTGAGTTGAATCTCTTATCATGACAATAGATAATAGTATGTTAATTTATTCAATCGTCAGACCGATTTGGCAACATTATAATTGAAAATAATGAGATAAACTGTTTGATTAAGGAATGTAGTAGCAGGGCAATGACATTTTTACGTTCCGAAAACACGTGTATGAAAACGTCCTTTGACTCGAAAGATGATTTATAATATTGCAACTCGTAAAAACTATACAAATGACATCATCGCTTACCAACAGGTGAGATAGTGGTCAAAAGCTAGCCCATTCTGTATTTGAATGTTTGTAGGTTCCATATCTCTAAGCGCGATTGAATGAAAACCAAAGGCATAAGCCGTTCAAATAATGAAAACAGCTGTCATTGCGACTATCGTCGTAAACCGCTTGTGGGAGCCGTCGTCAATATGAGAAATTTTCTTTATTTGCGCGGGTTATATACAGTCGTTGTTAGCACTTATGTTATAAAAGTGTCTGACATAGTACCATTACCATCAATCATCAACCTGGGTAGATCAAAAAAGATTTAAAAAATCAAATTGTCGCAGCTGTAAATCAAAGTCAAATCACATGACCTCAAAGCAAATATCACAATTAGGTATGATATAAAATTATAAAGTTACCTAGTATAAAGTTTACTAGCGACGCGGTCCTAAAATAACGACAGGAAATTTGGCGGTTTTCCATCCGCTGGATATGAGAAACGATAAATAGGTTCTTGTATGTGTCGGTAAGTAGATAGACGCGATAAATTTAAAGGGTTCCACATAATGACTCTGTAGACGCTTGTAATTGGTTTGTTTACATCTTGGCTAGGCTTTAAAGCTATATAATTCTCGAATAATATTATGGCATTTGCTTCAAAATGGTGTCGGTGAGGTAATGTTGTTTTGATTGGATTTAGAATACCTACTTCTAATGTAATCAAGTTGTGTGGAATCCCAAGGCTTACTAAGTCGAACAATCACTAGTAGCATTCGATAGAATATTTGTTTTTTAATGCACTTTATACTATTGCATGTAGATGGTCACGCAGGGAGTATGGATGCAGAAAGACAATACAGACTTAAATTTTAAGACGGAACGACGGCAATTTTTTTTGTACGGGTATTCATGATGTCGACGTAACAAATTATGATCTAACCAATCAAGATCTACCTAACATAAGCACATTTCAAAACCACTTATGCCACAGCATCCTAGCGGAACAATTGTCCAAAATTATAATATGTATTAGCAACTATATAGGTGCTATCTAACATCACGATTAGTAGCTCGGGAGTTGTGGGTATAAGCAGGGAAATGTTGTCTTTTTAAAATCAATAACACAACTCAAAAAGCCCAGGTCAAGGAAACTCGTATCTTTATCACTATAAGTGAGAATCTATGATTACTCTCAGTCTTATTTACTGAAAATGTTGAGATAAACTTAGTCAAAAAAATGACATGTTAAAGAACCATTCCAATTATTTATGTAATACCATACAATTATGTAATTCCTTTTCGCATAATAGAACGACGTTTTACCCTGTCCCTCTGGACTATGACTGGTGTCTGGAATGCACACTAAATAGATGGTTGAAAAAAAAAATCAAAAGTATTATTAATGATGTCTGGTATAACTCTCTCTTTCTAGCGACTACATAATATAGTTATACCTGGGTTCATATAATTATGTATTAGTGATAAGGAACGACTTAAAAAAATATAAATGAAAAAAAAATGCGCCGCCGAGTTTCTTGCCAGGTTCTTCTCGAGATGGCTGTAATTTTGCGAATCTGGCAGTAGAATCATTAACTTTCATGGGTGCCTCTTTGGGGCCCATGTGAATAAACGATTTTGATCTGATTGACTTGACTCACCAAGCATCCAAGAGCGCAACGTGCAAAGGTGAGGACATTGCCGGCAAGCGGCGCGGAGCCTACGACCATGATGCGAAGCCTGCCGCCCATTCCTTCGCGCACCTTGCGGAACACAAGTTTGTCCCAGATGGAATCCGCACGGACTATTCCTCTGAAACATTGAGAAGTTTTTGTTAAGAATGAAATAAAAAAGACTTCACTGCAATTCTAAAAATGAAAGAGATCGAGATCAAGAATGACCTTGTCTGTAGCCAGGAAGTGTTATGCTTTTAGCCAACGAAATGTTTTGGGTTCTATTTATTGTTGTGATCAGAATTGCTTGCGTCAACAATTTTAATAATATCATAATAGCTCATAGAAACTTGGTGTAATAGTATCCTTACCGCTTCAATTCAGACTCTTTTGCCGACAAAGCCATGTTAAACATCAGTTTCTTGATCTTCGAACTGGAGATTTCTGATTGCGCTTTGTCGTACAATCTATTCAAAAGACGTGGTACAGCCGGCATCATAGTTGGCTTCAGTGCGCTCAAGTCGTCTGCTAGCCGCCTCATGTCGCCACTGTAGAAACCTACAGCGCCTCCTACCATGTAGAGAGCATTCTGCAAAAACAATATACCTATATGTATTTATGTTAGACACTGACTAAGGGACAATGGAACTCCGAGAAAGTATCGGTTATTAATTTTAAATTTATTTGATCTTTTGAGAGTAGGCTCGACAATCACACTTGGTTTCAACGTCATTTGACAAAACATTGCTGAAGCATTGAAGAAGACGTAAAAACATCGAATCCTCATATTTCCAAACATAAACATCTTCGTTAAGCAGCTTACTAAAATAATAAAATTGTTTAACTATTTGGCATAATATTGTCGAGTATCGAGTTAGTTATGGAGTTGTCCTACCAGTCCATAGCACCGCACTTCATCGTGAGACTTTTCATGAGCACATAAACACAAAAGTCAGATCAGATGTTTTTCGAGACCATGTTGTTAAATTTGCATATCAAGGTGAGATTCAATACACTTCATGTTATAGCTAAAAGGAACGCGTGCTATATCGTCGACCACATCATCACATTCTATGGCAAGATAGCGGTCAACCACGAGATCATCACTCATAAAATACCCAGGAGTGGGTGTTTGATTGTGTTTTAGATTATCATGCTATTATGTATACTTGCACTGTGCGGCTTGCCCGCACGAGTACAAATTTATAATTGTGTACTTAAATAGGCACTAAAGAGGCACGTTTCACAGTGCATTGATGTTTAAGAAACCTGAAAAATTTAGAGATTCGCGCGGACCCACATCATAAGATGGCACGAACCGCTTTCTTTTGTAGAATAAAGATACCTAGTTTCAATAATTGATGATGTAATGATTCAACATAACATCTGGCTAATTCATTCTCTGATTCGTATGTATATACTCGTACTTTCAAGCACTTTTCAAGCGAATCGTTTGAAGAGCGTCACTCTTAATATACCAATGACTGGGCGGCTAATAATATTTAAGATTCTTTACTATTTCTGATATTGGCTCTTATTGCCTTGGTAAAAACTGCGCCGATTAGGTTTTTAATGTGTTCAGGTTTGTATTCTTGTCTTTTTAACTATACTCATATAAGTTAAAGACTACTTAATGGTAATAATTTGTGTTATTTGGTTTCTCTGACGTACCTATTTTCGGCAAGAAATGTGAGAATCTGAGCCTGTGTTTTTTACAGTGAACCAAACTACTTTCGGAATATTTTTGTGAATTTGGCATTCCTGGCTGTAAGCCATGTTATTGTGGTCCGACTTCCTCTAGATTGATTGCGGGAAGAACCCATCCATTTATGACGGCTATAAATTCACCTTCAGATTTAATATTGCAACGAACTATATTATTTATCAAAACGTTCCCAATTTCTGTGGCGAGTATTGACTAAGGTTATTAGTATTATATGTAGGTGCATTTAAAATCCTTACCACAGTCACAGATGAACCGGTCACAGTTACTTCATTTAAGCATAGTATCGATCATGATCAATTGCTACATTTAATTGTTACATATTACAAACGACTATGAATATCTTATTATGATCTATAATATAAAAGTATGTCATCTGAGTATTTCCTAGATAAAATGAAGAATGAATAACTATTGAACACATTAAAATGGGGCAAGCAAAGCGAGCGTGCATTAGAAGAAGCTGGTGGATTTCAATCAGCTGTTTTCATTTAGACAGTTTTAGTATTTGTCACAGTATAGAACAATTAGCAATGTGTATATATTTCAACTACCAGCTAACGCTTTTATTGAATGACGGCATTTAATATAATCAATAACATCAATAGCTTATGCATCTCATAAAGTAGTGTTTTACTATTGTTTTGACCATTGGAATGCGTTTTCTAATGGAGCCAAGTAAGGTACGGGTCTATTTTTTTATATTTTTTTAAGGTAGCGTATTGGGCGTGGGTGGAGCGAATCTATGACATCATTTATATTAAGGAAATTACATAAAAACGATTTCACACTCACAGCCCCACACTAAGTTCGATTATTTGTATCGTGAAGACGAAGAAACACAAGTTGTCCTTAGGAAGAAAACGTGTGTTGCCGCCGCGAATCGAACCCCTGCTTACATGGCGAACGCTCATTCAACTAAGCCAACAGGCAGATAAATGTAGAGTTAATGCGAGATCTTGGCATATTTCAAAACATTCTTACTTCACCCGAAAGCGATGCCGAAAAGATGCAGCATAGAATATATACCAAAAAGACTGTCATTGTCGCAATGTGACTCGAAGCCCTTACAAAAATATATCTTCTTCTTGGTAGCATACTTAATTACTGAAGGTCGTGGCCTTGAATGGCATTCGTAACTTTATTAAATTTGCTTTTCCACTTTATTCGTTACGAAAATAATACCCCATCTCACCTGATGGTAAGCAACGATGCGGTCGACGATGAAGCACGTTTGCCTAGAATATGCCTATTCACTCGCGACTTAAAGATTCCCATATTGTATTTATCAGGAAACACAGACTCAGGTAAGGATTTCCATTCCTTAGCAGTTCGCATAATTTATGTGGAAGCAAAACGCTTCGTCTTCATTTGTAGAATGTCTACCATATAGCAGTGTCGCTTAGGAGTCTGTCTCGATGTCCGATAATAGAATGAAGATGAAGAAATTAGATTGTGTAATTCCGTTGCACACTCACTGAAATTAATCCGATAAAATACCGAGAGACTCGCCACCATGCAACGATGCCCGAAGCTCTAAAGTTTTGCATTAGTCAACTGGTCGCTATTATATAAAAATAAATATAGTACAATGTTAACTCACCTCGCAACATCTTTCAAGCATATGCGCTAATGGCAAGAATGAAATCATCACGTCATGTTTCATAGGCCTATGTTCACCCAGTTGCATTATGACACTGCACATAGAGGCGACGACGTTTTCATGGGTCAACATGACTCCCTTGGGCATTCCCGTCGTTCCTGATGTGTAACAGATTGTGCAAAGGCTTTCTGGTCTCGGTGGCTGAAAAGATACATTAATAAGTATTATAGCCTGCACTTCCTATGACTTCAATCGGGATTGAAAACCTATGCCCTTTCATAGATAAAGATAATGATATAATGCATAAATTAAAACCATTCAATGCTTCTAGAGATAAATACGTTATGTCAAACGTACATAGGTAGGTACTCACAAAATCTCCAATTATAAAATCAGTTCTAGGAGCTGAATGTATCACATTTTTTACCATCTATTCATCTGGCCATTATAGAGAATCCATGTCAAACATATACACACGTACATAAACTTTGGTATTTATAATATTTGAGATAATGCAGTTAATTTTTAAATATGTATCTCATAGACCATTACAAAAACAAACATGGTTTGCCAGGTTGTTCTTGAGATGTTTCCTTCCCAAAGGGCATTTGTACTTCTGGGCCAGGGTATGATTGATGTAATGATTGTAAATGAAGAATTGATGTATATGTTTCCGGAACACCCAAAGCCTTTGAATTTAGTGATGGGTTGTGAGTGTGAATGTACTTGTTTGTTGTGAATTTGCAAATATGACTATAAGAGTCGTCAACTTTCAGGAGTGCAACAAATTTAAATATATTGTTGTATTTGAAAACTCAGCCAAGCTTAAAAAGTATTACTGGATATTTTTGTTTATCTTTTAATTGAGCATAATTATCCAGTGGCAAATGAATATATACATGACAATTTAAGATAATAATTACATATAGTACTGAAAAAGCAACAATAATAACTTGGATACTATAATTAAAGAACATAATAATTGGCAGCGTTAAGTGGATTTTATTTTTAATGGTTTAAGTACAACAAATAAGAAAAATGTTTTATATGTCGACACGAAAAAAGTTAAAGAGCACTTTTGTCAATAAGATTAGTGTCAATTTTAAAACAAGCGATAGATCATTTAGTTTTGTTTTAATTGATAACGTAGATATCGCTTTCGATTTAGTATAATAAATATTGCAGAACCCGTTGTATGGGTTTAAAACACTATATTCAAACAATACACAGCCAAAAAACTATGGATATCTTTGTCTCAGAGTATGATTCCCTATCAATACAATATCAGTCTTCAAGTTACAATTGAAAAGGATTTCTTGAATGTCAATGTGTCATATGATCTTGATGTGTGATTGAGTCAAACTTTTACGGCATATCTTAGATAAAAAAAAATCGGGAGAGGTAAATAAACACAGAAACTTCGAAACAAAAAAAAGGCAAAAATAATAATGTAAAATGTTTAATACTTACGACGCAAGGGTGGTCTTTCTGCGCTCCGAGGATCTCTACATCGGTAAATTTCATAATCTCAATACCTCGACTCTTCGCTCTTTGATGCGTCGACGGTGAGACCTCTTTGATTGTAATCAACTTCCTTAGACATCTTGGAGACTGGTCAAGCAGAAGGTTTGCTTTTTTGTCGTCTTCACAAATTACTAGTGACATTTCAGCTGAAAATCAAATAAACAATCAAGCTTATGAACATAATATATAAAAGAGCTTTCAAATGAATGATGACAATGAAGATCAAAATCTTAATGATGATATGGATTCTCAATTCAAATCTAAATTTAGGTTAAAATCAGATACTAACAGAACCAACTAATCATAGACACTATTTAAAAAACAGTTATCACTGAGTAATCCTATAAATGAAAAATACTCTTCGACTTTACAGATAAATATTATGCAAATCCACAGGTGAAACGGATGTTGGTAATTGAATATATACACAGAATACATACTTTGATTAACAATGAAGGCACATGCGTTCGCTCCTAACGTATCGTACAATGGTACAATAACCATTGAATAGCAGTATGCAGCCTGTTCTGTCATTACCCATTCTGGACAATTTTGTGAATATATACCTGTGAAAAAACAAACACATTAGAATAGTATATTCAATTCAAGTACAAACGCATTATACAATGTAAATCATGAAACTTTGCCACGTCAATCATAGAACTCACCCACAAATGTATTTTGACCAGGAGTAAGGCCTTGACATAAAAGACCCGATCCAAAGTTCTTAGCTCTTAGGAGGGTCTCATTGTATGTCTGCCACACGTAGGGTTTGTTTGGTCCCTCGCGCCACCCAAGACAGTTTCCATTATCTGTAAATTAAGTACACTGTCAGTTAACATTGAAATAGTTATCTTAACTATTTATCATATCTTCCATCTTTCAAAGCTGTCTCGAACTCTTGGGTAGGCAGTGTTTAAATCGTGGAATATTTCCACACAAAACGCGGCTGACATTGTCCTTGTTTTATTTTTCATCTGTCCAGTAACTATACCTCCGAGTACTTGTCTCCGTCAAAAAGAGCATAACACTAAGTGTCCCGACTACTCCAGCGGCACAAATTACGCTTAACTGTATCCTGTGAACCAGTTTCTGAATGATGTTAACAATATTTTGTAATACACGGGCATTATCGTGTTTATCGTTAACGACCGGAAATGTAAAGGGAAATGTGGTGCGCCTAGAATTGCGCCTTGAGGCACTCCTCAGTTTGCAATTCAGTGTGAACAATTTGCAACTACAGCTGCGGGTAATAAATGAACGGAAATAATAGAGGTAGAGAGACAACGTGAAGTCGTAACAATATTTGTGTCATTTTGTCATAAATCATCGAGATTGCTATGCATTGTAAGGGACTACATCTTATGAAATATAAGCTTTCGATAAGGTATCTCTTCTTTACTATACAGTATGACCGACGTCTGACCAAATATTATAGACGTGAAGTAAATATATACTGAAAACACATTGACATTTTTTTAATGGTTTTTAGTATTTGACATAGCTAGCAAAGTTGATACGAGTAAAGACAAGGGTACTTGTTACCCACGTAACGCAACTTAAAGTAACTTACTTGATTCTTTGACACCCCGTCTGAATGTTTCGTATAGTGTGCGTGTGTCTTCGTGTAAGAAACGTAAAAATCGGCCACTTTTTGCTTCTTTGTAGAATTTTGACACGCGAACCATTTCAGGTCCCTGAAAAAAAAAATTATTATGAATATAAGGTTTTTTTTTCAGTCAGTATGATCAACACCATATAGGTGTGTCTATTTATAGGGGAAAAACATGTATCGACGTAAACTTAATTTCGCAACAACCTGCATGTAAGCATTTCAATAGTATGCACGCGCATGTTTGACAAATAAATTGTTTTTAAACATTTAACTAGTTTCTTGTCAGGTTTTTCTCGAGATGGCTGTAAAATTGAGAATCTGGCAATTCGAGTCAGTATGTTTTATGAGCGATAAACGAAGTCGATTTCTGAATTGTTTTATTTGGATTTTGAATAGTAGGTATATCTGTTATAAGAAATATGTTTAAACGTGATGTATCTAATTGTAGCTAACAGTCAAAGATCGTGCAAGCGATAATTGTGTTACGAGTACAACGTTACGAGAAGTATGCGCGGTCATTGCACTGAATCCCTGCGACACACGGGCTCGGGAACATAATCAGCTGTAAGCCTATTAACGACCAAGAGACGACTAATAATTAACGATGCTGAACCAAAAAACTTCAACGTTTCAACTTTTATATTGTTTTGTTCGAAATATCAAATACATTTATGCTTGATCAATCGGTAGACTGATTAAAAAATCTATTGTGTCACAAACAACAAAGCTAATAGAGCCTAAAGTAAGCTTCTTCTTTGAATGGTGTAAATGCTGATTTTCTTGTTAAAAGAATATCTTATCGTTCTCGAGATGGCTGTAATTTAACGAATCTGGCAAAAAAGTCATGAACTTTGATGAGTGCCTCTTTGGGACTCATGTGAATAAACAATTTTTAACATTCCTAAATATTTTATGCAGTCGATTGATCAACACATTTTTTTTTTATTTTGCTGCAGTCGTACTAAATATTCAACTAATCAACATTTATATCCTCAATTTTTTATGAATATAAGAGAAACAAAAACAACTGCAGTAAAATAACTCATATAAACACAGTTTTATCTATTCGTGGTCAGAAATATTTCGTTACATATGCATTGGCCTGTAAACCTTAAGAGACTCAAATCGTACAAGCCAAGTTGCGCGTAGGCACTAAAATCTTATACAAATACGTTCTCCGTTAACCTAATGACATAGTTGGCCTACTAAATCCGAAACTTGGCTTCAAGCATGATACTCTTACGTTACGGTATATTATTATTGCCGTTTGCACCACGGATAAAAATGGAGCGATGTCCGGGTCAAAGTCACCAGTGGCATCGACGAGATGAAGTGAGCCATGAAATATTATGTCATTAGAAATATGATTTTCATAACTCATGGATACTTGTTTCTGTCTATTAATTTTCTCGTAAAAATATTATACATACTAATATTTAAATATACATTAAAATTATAGAAGACCATGGAGGATATTTAAAAATAAAGTTACGTTATCTACGTTACTTTATGCTTTAATGACAAACAAATGCATTGATATATGTACCCGGGTGGGTTATTTATTACTTATCGAACAAGTTTTTCAGTAATCGCAGTAATGAAGTTCCAACTATTTATACTTTCTGATAGTAAAATAGTAAATTTATTGTCGGATCATTACAGTCTGACGACAAGTCATCATTCAAAGCGCGATGAAAAACAATTTAGTAAAATATAAATCTAACATTATTAATGGCCCGTCACTTAAATTTAAAAACAACAGACGCAAACAAAATTATGATAAAACAAAATGTGCGGGACATCACTAAGCAATCCGACTTGGATTTTGGTATGCAAGGTCAAGAGGAAATTGGTCACACGACGAACGGAGAAAAATGCGTTGGTTGTATATCCGAGTATTTATAAAAACGCCGTGACAGTACGTATCGTTGTCCACGCTATTTGTGTTTTGGCCACTGTTGAAACAGTTTTAGAAGCACGTACTGATTAAACTTTGAATATTCAGTTTCAATTTGAAACTACACGCTCATTGAAGAAACTCTTTACGATCCCATCATTGTTGTAGACGTGAATCATCCTAATAGTATCGCGGTGCTGTAATACTTATAGAAGTGTTCATTAACTCCGATGAAATTGCAAAATTAATGTCTTACATATGGTTAGAGAGGTGCGTCAGTGGAATTTTCTATAAATATTTTAGGAAATCCCTGAAGAGGGCGGGAGCTGGAAGCAAGTAGATCCTCTTGGCAGCTAAAACGCGATGTCGCCGAAATAGTTGACATTGTCGCTTCGTTTGGCTGGCAAGTATTTCCGCGTAAACCACTGTTCAAAATTAAACTTTACGTGAACTACTAATTGATATGCATTAAACTTTAAGGATTACACTTGACAGACCAGCATTATTTTTTATAATTTACGCATGTGCTGGACAAACCGTTGGTTTGTCTGCTATCTAGATGTGAGCACATCATCACGGTAATTTACGATCTACTTAAACGCTTTCACATAAACACTTAGACACTCACAGTTCTAAACTTAGTTCAATGACTTGGGTCGTGGGTGCCGAATATATTCACATAACACACATAATCACGTCCATAAACAGAAACACAATTTGCCTTTAGGATAAAGCTTTTGTTACCAATTGAAATCAAACCCGATACCAGCTGGTAATAAGGTGAACGCGCACCCGTCAGTCAGCGGGCAGTTCCACAGGTCGTTTTTCTATTCACCACCACATAGGCCACTCCGAAATAAACTATAATTTTATAAAGGCTATATAGTATAAGAGTATATAACCTACAATATGGTCCCACTAATTACATTTAAAGCTAAACGGTCAGTTATTTATCAAACCTATCTATCCAATTTAGTACTGAATATACTTTTAAAATTTATAAATGCTCTGTTTTCGAATATTATTATTTATATTTATTTGAAGTATTTTTGTAACTTCTAAAAATCTTCATTTTAATCTCGAGGGAATATGATGCATTTTTACAATGTTGCAGAAAAAATATTTTCAGCCATTTGAGATTTGACATTGACACGTGAGTTTCATCAGGCTGTCGCGCGTATAAAGAAAGCTTTTCGTCTGGTATAGTCGACATATTAAATATTATACAGAGTCATCTTCCTTTTAAAAAAAAATCTGTTAAAGAAATAAATACTGTCTGAATTCCAAAACCAAATTTAGAAATAGCTTAACTTGTTTATACATACTTCATAGACAAATTACTTACCAAATTTCAAGATTGTTAATTCTCAGGATTGAAAAATCGGCTTTTGGACAATCTTGAATTGAAAATTGTCTATGAAGTATGAATATATATAAGTATGAGTATTTTATTTGGGCTACGAAATGATAAGAAATAATTTGTTTTGTTCTCAAGTATTTGATTTATAACTTACAATATTCATCATTATCCGTCTTCACATTATATATCAACTGACAAATTGTACAAAATGTATTAGGTACCTACTTGCTACCGGTAGACGTATGTCAGTCGGCAACTATTTATGATGAGGGTTCTGGCCAACTGACAAAAATGTCACACGATAGCACCTTATCAGGTGACTATTATGACAAAATAGCGGTTGTAAGCATTGATCAATGAGTGATATGAAACGATAAACAATATAGTTCGGCATTATGTGACTGCATTTTGGCAAATAGATGAGTATGATATTGTTATGAACGACAACAATCTTGCATCCGAATAATAGAACCGAACAATTTATCATTAGCTTCGTTCGATTCGCTATTCTATCAGAGATAAAAAAGGCTAATATCCGCTGACTTAGGTGTGCGTTTGCCTTTTAAGCAACGGGTATCAAGTTCGATTCCCGGTAGGAACACACGTTTTCTCCACAAAGGTTTGTGTTTCTGGTTCTAGATGAGAATGTTTCCAGCACCAACGATAAAAGTAATTAAAATTAGTGTGTGACTGTAAGTGTGACAACGTTAATTTTTATGTTTATCAAGAAAATTAATGAATATGTATACAAATCACAGAACATATTATACATAATAATACAAAATTAATTTCAACTTGACTGCGATTTGTACATATCAAATTATATGACATCACATGAGGACCTATTTACATTTGTAAATAGTTTGATATGTACATATGTCAAATAATTTAATATGGTATGTTGTTATAATACGTTGTAATATGTTGTATGTTATGATTTGAGCTTTTCAAAGTATCTTTATAAAGGTATTGACGATCTGTTAAGATAATTATTATGAAGTTTGAAACATTTGAAATAATAATAAAGAGCCTCGATCACAATTTAATATTAATAACAAAACGTTGGGAAAAAAAATGACTTTAAAAAATCACTCTAATTTTATAAATGCCAAAGTTTGTGTGTAAGTATATTTGTTTTCTCTTCACCCTGTAACGGCTACACGGATTTGTATGAAATTTGGAATGTACATAGCATATACCCATGATTAACACATAGGTTACTTTTCAGCTTCATTTACGCGGTCGAAGCCACGGGAAATAACTAGTAATCAATAAAACATGATTTGAAATTTTGTAGAATCCCAATTGTAGGTGAACCTTTCCAATCCAGAATCCTACATCGATATCTATTTAAAACTAAAAATATTTCTAAGGGAATCTGTAAAACGGTTGAATAAAGAACGGAATGTTAGATAAAAGTATTGCAAAAATAGAAAGAAAAATGTTATGAGAACATTGAAGGAATTCGATGTAGTTTACGCATAACAATACAATCGAAAATAGCTCACATTTTAGTTAAGATTCACATTTTTGATGATTTAGTAATAAGATTTACGAATAAAGATAAATATACCACACGTAAAGATGAATATGCAAATCAAAGATAGTACTGCCTATCATAAATCACTGAAAGCCGTGCCAGAAGTGGTAACAGATTCGATTGGATCTTGAACAAATACAGATACATCAATGCATTCCAAATCTATGAAGCAATCGAGCATATTGGAACTAAGGTTAATAAAGCTTTTGAATCTGTTTCGGGAGAAGGATTGAAAATAGATATCTACGTAAAAGGTCCTTTTCATAGCTTGTATAAAACTTGATTCACGCTTAACAAGAAATGAAATACGGGGTAATATATTGGTTGCTACATAAAAAAAAACATATAATTGAACTAAGAATCCACATTTCTAATTAATTATTTCTACATGATAAGCACCTGCAGTTAATATGCTTGATGATTGAATGTAATACATTGGCAATCGCGGCGAGGAACAGCTAAGAAATAGCTTCTTAGCCATTTTGCTCACGTTTATCGTAATTTAAAGTAACCTTTAATTAGTCCATGCTTTAATTTTACTATACTCTATCCAAATCTATTCAACCCTAACAAAGCAAATCCTCGTTTCAAACATGCAACCTTTCAGATTGATAGTTTTAGTGTTATATAATATTTCATAATAGATAGGATAATTTTTATACGGATACAATAACGTCCTTAAAGCACAACGAGCTATTTATGCAAATTTCTATTTACTCTTGTCAAGATCTATAAAAAATATATCATCTAAGTATGTGGCGAAATAGTAATCATTTATTTGCATGGTGGAATATCGGGAAAGTATGTTGATTCACAGGCCGTTTCACAAAGAGCATTTACAAACATTTCAAAATTTACCGATGTTATGTTAATACCGCGCCCCATTTAATTTGCCATCACGTCAGTGTTTATGATTACGAATGAAGCCTTTTCTGCGCACTAAATACACAATAATATTTGAGAGAAGTTCGTAATAGTTTGATTCACGTGATGTTTTCATTCTGGGCTGTTAATTCCATAGACATAAATCAATGCCTGTTTACAACAAATAGCGTCTGAAAAAACTTACAATAGATTCTCGAAATAATCAATTCATTTACACGAGTCGTCTGGTTTCTTTGCCAAAGCTCTAGAAATATGTCACGAGTGAAATCATTATATTTAACATATTTCACGTATTGTAACTGGTCATTAGTTTATAAATTTAGTTTGTCGCTAAGGTCTTGTCTACGTTAGTCGTCGTGAGTGTCACCGCCGCACTTAATTTGATTTATGAGATTCTGAAAAGGTATTCAAAAGCAATCTATTTTATTGTTTGTCGCAACAAATTGCTTGGTATTTCTGTTCATGTTTGCAATTTCCGTTATAATTTTAACAGTAGTCATCACATTGTAGTGATACGACAGTTGATAAAGTTGGTATGTAACTTAACGATACACTATATTAAAACTATGCTAACCTCAATCCAACATAGCATAATCAAACGAAGTTAATAAACGAGACAAATCGTTTTAGAATCAGACACATATGCTAACCAACTTAAGAGAGATTATAACTAATAACTAACCATTGCATGGAAATAGAGTAAATCCGATTAATACTAAATCAGTTAGTGAAAAATGCGACTCGTACATTTCCAAAACTTGTTGATTAAGCTCAGTGTTAAAATATCATAAAAGAAACATCTAGAATATACCAGTCTATTTCTAATCCAGCATTGATATCTCAACTGTAGGTTTAAATGATCCCAGTACAAATACTGCGGAGATCTCTGCCAAATGACGATGCATGAGTAACCAGAAACAATGTGTCGGCCTTTGCAATTTACGCAATAGATAATGTGCAAGGTGAAATACCTATTAAGAAGTACGCACTTCAATACTTATCAAGTACTTACTGCAATCATTATCAACTACACTTGTTTAAGATTTTCTGGTGCTTGTGTTTTATTGTTTGTATAATTAACGAATAGTTTATCACTCACTTCATTCCAAGTGTTTGTTTTCAAAAGCATTAAACACACAGTGTATTAAATGAGTTTCATTAATTATGTCGTCAAGAAAAATACAATATTATGCTCAGACCTGAATCATCTTTTGAATGCTCTTGATCTTGACCGTCTTTTCTTACTAGTTTTTATGTCAATGTGAAATTTACACATTGATTCAGTATTAAAAATGAATAGTATGTATTAAAGAAGAGTTATATTAATTTAAACTGTATCACTCACTTTGAAGACATCTGATTGTTCAGTAAGCATTATCGGAGCTCGAATTGGAGAAACTCCGATGCAACAATCACAACACGCCATCTTCGATGATATTTAAACACACCACAAGTCACTAATATCACTGTTGCTTTTAAATTTCACCGAAAAATTGCGCAACCATCGCCATGGTTTGAAGCTGTCACTGATTTATTCACCGTTCCAAGTCTCTGATTTATGGTATAGTTCAAGAGTTTGATCTTGAAGCAGTCAGTTTTGGCCAAGTCTTCAAGTTTCTCGTCACTTTCGTTGGAGAGTTTAGTATACTGACAGGAGAGCTACGAGCAGGGCAGCTCGAGGTATAATGAGTTAAAAATATCGCTCAGAGATGCGCTCTGCCAACTCTAGATCGTCGACAGTTTGGGGATTAGGACATCTCGAACTTTGATACAGCAATAAAAAGGAATTCCCTTTCAACGTTTATAGTTATGCAGCTTTTGTTAAGTATATTTTTATATTAGAAATAACATCTCAGGTTGATAGATATTATTACTCTTTTCTTGAATCGTTGTTTTAAGCATATTCTGGCATATTCTATTAGACAAATTATCTCTATGTATATACATAGTAATTGGTGTCTCTAAATTAATCAACCAGCTAGGTATTTGATAACAGTTTTTACAGAAGTTATAAAAATGACATTATCGATCGTTGGTCCCGCTTATGTGTATTTTAACAAAGACAAAATTGTTATCGGTTGCGAACCAATTTTTTGTAGGTAAATAGCGTGATATTATTCTTCTGTGATAAATCTAAGTAACTGTCTATTTTCCCTGCCCAATTCTACTAATTTGATATAACTTGAGGCTTGTTTTTTTAGCTTTTCCCAAAATGGATTTTTGGTGCTTTTGCCGAAAAAGCATCAAAATGAGAATAATGGTATATGGTCTTTATCAGTAAACAGTGGCTCAACCAGCTTTACTTATTGAGAACATAAAGTATGTATTGTTTGTCCTATGCCCTGAAATATACGAACTTTCTATAAAACTTTGTTTAGGCTTGATTGAGAAATAAAACAAAGATTTGGTGGTACCTAAAATAATTGAGCTTTCATTAAAACAAGATGAACCAGGCAAACTTCCTACCACCTCAAATTGAAGGTTTCCCTAACCCGTATTAAAGGGAACAAAATAATAATTAAAGGCAAGTAAAACTTAAAAAAAAACAACTTCACCGCTTTATCTTCGGAACTTTGATCAGATTAGATGCACTAAACGCGCATTTTTGACGA
This sequence comes from Lomographa bimaculata, assembly GCA_948107665.1. Lineage (NCBI taxonomy): Eukaryota > Metazoa > Arthropoda > Insecta > Lepidoptera > Geometridae > Lomographa > Lomographa bimaculata. The sequence continues at coordinate 7,745,226 of OX403600.1, read as the reverse complement.
TGTTTCAAGAACTACTGATCAGATCTTGATCAAATTTAAATGGGACCAATTGAAACATCTTTAAAACAAAAAATAAATCAAAATCGGTTCACGTGGAACGAAGTTATGAGGTAACACACATAAAAAAACACAGTTGACTTGAGTACCTCCTTTTTTGTGAAGTCAGTAGAAAAAAAAATCAAATTCGAGCCATTTTTGAGTTATTGCGAGACTAACGCAGGGCTATTAATTTTTATAGGTATATTAAAAAGATAGGTAATGAGATAAGACAGTAAAATATCGTACGAATCGGAATTCGAATCCGCTTCTTAAATAGAGTCTCATCATAAATAAAGACAAGCAAAAAATTGATACAGTATATACACTGAACACATGTATGCCATTAGCATTGTTTAAAACTTCGAAACATCACGCACTGATTAGTCAAATGCTAAATGCATGTCAATTTACCCCTATATCAATTTACATGCGGGAAAAGCTTTTTGAATAATATTAACACCATTGTGTCAGTTTTAGTAAAAGTTTGTTTTCATAAGTTACTCTATTCATATTAAATTCCGTAGATAATCTTCTAAATATATATAACTCAAAGATGACTGACTGACTGACATAGTGATCTATCAACGCACAGCGACGGACGGATCGGGCTGAAATTTGGCATGCAGGTAGATGCTATGACGTAGGCATCCGCTAAGAAAGGATTTTGATTAATTCTTCCCCCAAAGGAATAAAATAGGGGATGAAAGTTTGTTGTACTTCTTAACGCGAGCGAAGCCGCGGGCAAAAGCTAGTTATAATATAAAACTTTTGACATGCTTGAAAAAAAAGTTCGAAAATAAACTATTTATAACCGACTTTACAAAAAGGTGGAAGTTCTCAAGTCTACTTTATTATTACTGTTATTTATTTACGTGTGAACCAATTTTGAAATAAGTTTTTTTACTTGGAAGGTGGTGCTTATCATTTAGTCCCATTTAAATTTAATCAAGATCTGACCAGTAACCACTTTTTGAGTTATCCTCAATAATGCGTATTTCGTTCATTTAATCTTGTCATGGGTTCCGAAGATGTCTGTTGTGTGAAGTCGATTCTGTTAAGGTTTGCTTGAGTTTAAATTATTAATTATATAGACTAACTAAGAGGATGAAACATGATTAACTAAAAAATAAAGTAACAAAAAAGCTCACATAATTAAAATCTGAGTTAAGGCCAATAATTTGTCTGACTTATTGTATAAATTCCAAAATGTTTAAGTCGTCACTATATAGCCATATGACTAAATACGACATCGTATCGACTCGTATACGACTGAAAATCTTTGGGATTTATACAATTACAAACATGAATTATCGACCTTTACTTCGATTCAAATTATGTAAACTTTATTTGTTACTTTTCTGTACTTCTTAAGTTGGCCGTGTAATGACATGAAATCATCATGTCATTTCACGGCCAACAACGAAGTTTAGCCAGGAAGGCCAAGAAAGGACTTTACTTTTTACTTACTGTCCAACATTAGAGTAACCATGTTATACTACTTCACTACATCTTAACCAATACTAATATCTATATCCCTAATTTGAATCTATTCTTTTTAATAGATCGTATTCGTAAGACTAAAGTAGAATTTTCTAACGAATATATAATATTATTTACGAAACTAGCAACTCACTCGCCTGATGGTAAGCTTCACTCTTGCCTACTTACTTATATAGGTATACTTGAACTTATATCGGTCAAAACCCAGCGCGGCAAAGCACTGCGCTCGGCACCCTGAGATTTTAGCTGTTAAATTTCTTTAAGACCTGTAATTTCTCTGGAAACATATTGCCCTTCAATCTAAAACAGTAATGTTTGCACACTACTGCTTGGCGGCTGAGTGTCTGGCAATAGTGTGGCACTGTCCCAGACGGAATCCGCAAAAAAGTCCTACCTCTACAGTTCCATATAAATTAAACGTCAACTCACCGTTTCCAATAGACTCTGCTCGTGAAGTGTGACGAGTGGCTTCTCCGGCTTCGGCCTGGTGCTCAGATAGAATGCAGAAGCCGCCGCGACTCCAGTCAGGGCCAAGGCACCTGCTGAACCTCCAACCATCCATAGGTACTGGTCTATTTCGCTCACTGGAATAGAAACATTTTGTTTTAAGGACATTACAATTATAGCTACTCGTGGTGAAACCAGGAGAGGCCAATGTTCAACAGTGGACAAATATAGGCTGATGATGACGATGATGATGTGGTGAAAACCACATTTTGCAGTGCGAGAAAGATAACATGATCAGCAGTAAAATAAGGCTAATGGGTGAAACTGATATCTCAATTTAAATCAAAATACCTGTAGAAAATCTTTTTAAATTACTTCCTTAAGCATCAAAAAATATTATAAAAATTTATACAACGCCTCTGATCAAATACATCAAGAAGATAAGTGAGCTAAATCAAATAAAGAAAATTAATTGATGAAGTTTTCATTGCTTGCTTCTTCGTACTGCTCGATAACACCCTGAGCTTTAAGATGCACGTAAAGGCTCTCACTGGCAGAATACGTAAACTTATAGCTATATTTAAAAACATTCGCCATGTTGCAGACGAGAACGTTATGAGGTTAATTTATTTTGCGATATGCCAATCACTTCTAATGTACTGTATTGATGCATGGGGTGGATGCGCTAAAACTACATTACTTCCTCTAGAGAGAGCTCAACGCGCTGTTCTCAAGGTTATGAAATCTCTACCGTTTCGTTTCCCCACTGAGTTATTGTTTCGAGAAGCAAAGGTTTTGACTGTGCGACAGCTTTTCATCTTAAGACTTCTATTAAGGCAACATAAAAACCGTCCACAGACCCAAATTAATCATCGTCGCATAGATAGAGTGTTTCGAGTGCCTAGTTTTAAAACTTATTACAGTCGCAAATACCCCTGCTGCATGGGCGGTTACTTATATAACAAAATTTCAAAAGATATCCCTTTACAGAATTTAAACTACTTTAAATTAAAAAAGACTTTAACAAACAAGCTGCTCTCTTTAAATTATTACCAAACTGAAAATCTTCTTACAGTCCTAAAATGACACACACTCACTCACTCTCACACACACACACACACACACACACACACACACATACACACACCACACACAAACACGCACCACACACAAACACGCACCAACATGCATGCAAATTCCTATCTAATATTTTTTTTATCAAATAATTTAATAATTTAAATACTTAGATCCATACATGCTATACTATTAAATACTTATACTGGATACCTTTACAATGTGTAATATATAGGGAAGCGCAGATGCCTATATTACAGGTTTTTAAGCCTAGCTTAGGCATCTGAGGCTCATAATATGCTACTGTTGACAATAATTTTGTATCTACAGTTTAATATGTCACTAGAATGTAAAAGTTATAAAGTCCAATAAATAATTTGAATTTGAATTTGACTATTTTTCAGCAATTTTGAAGGATATGTCTGTCATTTATCTAACTACAACAATCGCGACAAAGACAAAAACTTTTTTAAAGCTTTTTTAGCGTATACCACAATGATGCGGATGATATAAAATATTAAAACGTTTATTTATGGACCAACGAAACGACCATACGAGACCGATTAATAAATCGTTAATGCCAAATATGGCAAAACGATAATATTAATGATTTACGAATGTTACGAGTTCGACAAAAGAGAGGAGTTATAGTACCGATAATGATCAGTTATGAATATGGACGACCTCCGATGTCAATCACATAAGATAATGAAGATTGAAGAATTGCGTCGAGTAAGCACTTTTTCAACAACTTTTTGTAAAAGTCAGTCGTTCTGTTTGAAGGGCATGTTAAAATATAAAAGTTGCTGCTCTATAGGGAAGTGGATATATTTGTTTACTTTTCAATATTTTTGTAACGGTTTTGTACTTATTTTACTACGTTTAATATATTTTATTTCATATACATAACTTTCATTTCTAGAGTTTCGAAAACTTAGCAGCATTTAAGTTTTCAACGGTCATCATTTTATACGGGGATTTCGAAAATTGAGAATGTACTTATGATTTGTTAGTAGATCTTATCCCAATTTCCGAAAATATTTTTATTATTTGTTTCATCAATACCTCAATTTTATGGTTTATGAGATAAAAACGACGTGGATGAGCATAGTAAACGCGCTCGGCCTAAAATGGGACTATGTCAATGATAACTGCTGAGAACCATTTGATGCTAGGCAAAATATGAATAACTTGAAAAAAGAAATAACTTGAAAAGTACAGTACGTTAAATTAGGCAACAATTAAAAAATACCGCAATATCGTAACGATGTTACTACTAAATCTAAGATGGCAAATGTAATGTACCTCATCACGTTTACTGTAGTAAGTTTGACGAAAGCGAAATTTAAATAACGGATCTGTGAATGACAATTTGCACGTCCGTATCGAGAAGAATACGCTCATCTCATGTCCAACTTGCACTAATACACACTACCGTATTCAACCCCACTCAAGGAAATGTCAATAAGACAACTTTCATGTAACGCTGCAGCTAGGCAGTTCCTGAACTATAAACAGCTTGTGCAGGCCAGTTTAGAAAGTGGAAACTCCGGAGCATGCGCAGACAGACATTAGCGCATAGATTTCTCGGGAATCTCTCGCGCTTTCCATTGACATACTTTTACAATGCGCCACATCCATATACAGTATATGTTGTAACGCGTGTTTGTTTTTACGAACTATGTCAGTATTGTGCTCATACGGCGATAAAGCGGTAGATGTTTTAAACTTATTGACACTTTTACTTGCATCAGCGATTCCAGTCGCAAGACACACGTCATTTCGAAGATCAATTGACATATTTCAACTCAAACGTCTAATGCTGCTATAATTTACACAACATGGCTACACCGATTATACCATGAAGGGCATCAAGGGCAGACCTCTCAACCTAAATTAAGGACAGGGTTATACAAATCGCAAAGTCAATGTTGTAATCGACATTTTGATCGTTAGAAGGGCTACATACAATTTGAAGGCGACGTTTAAGGTTATGTTGGCCACGATACCTTGTAGAAGGTACTGGTTGATTTCAAAAGTTAGAACCTTGGTGATCTAATTTCCCCTCATTGTGCATTCAATAGGCGTAACAAGCATGACGGCCCTTGAAGGGCCTCTCGATACAGAAAACTTTTTCTTGCGTTTTTTGTTAGTATTAAGTGGCGAATGTCATAGGCAGTCAGCGTGCACATAATTGTATGGTAAAATTTTGATAACAATGCCTAGTCTATCTTTTTCTCCACAGTTTATCAATGACAGTTCCATTCGTACAAAATTAATTAATGTGACACTTTCTATTAGATTATGTTTTTATATGGGTATATATTCTCTATGAAAATAAGACAACTTTTAAGGATCCAATATCTTTGTTGTTGAGCTTTTAATAACCCACGTTACGATACGTATCATGTGAACTATCTGTGTAACATAAGATAGTAATATTAGCTACACATTATTCTTTATCGTCGCAGTAATTATTTTATACATCAGATATCAACAGGTACTTACAGCTACTGCATTGATTCCACCAAATAGTCTTCTCTTGTGTATCTTCAGTCTTTTTTTTCTCAGTCTTTTTCAATTTCTTCTGTATTTTTTGACATTTTTCCTTAACACTAAACTCAGTCTTGACGGCTGCGCCAACGTTCACTTTGTCCTTTTTCACAGTAAAACCGAACTTCCCGCTACCCATTTTGTGCTTTTGTATTTATAGTGTGTTCATAATATCATTTTCATCGACGCCTAGGGCATGATTCTTGACGCCCGTTCAGACTTAAAATGTTGAAATTATTGTAAGTGCAGGTACGTCGCTCGTCGTAAAGATATTCGATATCGTATTATTTTGTTGCGAAATGAATCGGAATTCATAATACTAAAAGGTTTTATAGAGTTATCTGAAGGAGTCTTTGGCCTTGTAGGGTTCATTAACACTAGCCATGATAACTAAAACGTAATCTAGCGTCTGATTCTAACGAACCCTTATCTATTTATAAGACGTGTCCATTGAACTGATTATTATTAGGTTATTAATGGTTAGTGTAGGATAATTCATGTACCATTTACATATAATATGATTCTTTATAAATTATTTACCTTATATTATTCTTATCTTTGTTTGATTGGACCTTTTTTGATGAAAATATTGATACGCAAGGTATTTTTTATACATAATTGCAAAGAAATTTTGATAAAAGTTTAATTACAAAATATCTGGAAAAATGAGTCACAACACACATTTGCCGGTCATTGCATTGATTTGAAACAAGTAATAATCACAGTTACGAATTTTTTTAAATTGCCTTTTTGTGTGTTGAATGCCGTTTGTCGTATAAAATAATATAGGTACTTAATGACATAACATTGTATGAGTCAAATAGTAAGGACAAATATTTACAAGACAACCGCGTAATTAAGTCGTATCTGAGACAACTCACGCCGAATTTTTAGTAAAAAAGGGTATTTTAATAAAGGAAAAGATAGGTTATATATGGAAAAAAACACAATGACAAGAGGAACTACATTTTACAAGTATAATAAAAAGCCTTGGAAAAAACTTAATCATATTTTAATCATAATATTTTTTTGCAGGCAGGTTAATAAATCGTAGTAAAGGTGTAAGTAGAAATAGTATAAATCATAATTCTTTTCACGTCTTGAAAAATATGCAGTTACGAGGAGAACAGTTTCTTTCAACAACTGTAAACTGAAAAAATATTTTAAGGATGATCATTGATCAATTTGATCATACACTCCTGCCAAGAAATAATGTTTTTTTTTTTTTATTTTACTGGCGATTTGAATTAGTCCTACGATTATCTCGTATGATATAATTGGGAGTATGATTGCCGAGAAATTATTACTGCGATGTTTTAATGGTTCAGTCTTCAGTCTGATGTGTGAGGAGAAACATATGATTATTGACCGTAAATAATTTACTTCTTTTTTCCCGGGTTGCTTTATGGACATTTAATATCTAAGGAAAACTTAAAAAATCACGTTTGTATTTAAATTTGACCAATCCCATACTGGTTTCTATAAACTTATGTTGAGTGACGAATCTTCTAATAAATGTTATAAGATATGATTTTACGTCATGGGAGCGTCTGTTATAACTTTTATGATATTTCAATAATTAACATAATAAGATCAGTTCTATCAAATTTTAGATTAACTAGAGATACTTGTTTATAAACTAAATGTCAAACTGAGTTTGATTGTGATTTTTTTATGGCCTAATTGGCAAGGATTTGACCGCAATCTTACGTGATGGAGAGTCACGCAGCAAATTGTATCACGAGCAATGCTATTAAGGCTACTTCTCAAGCTTTCGAACAAAATTACAGACTAATTTTATCAGGTGCCACAAGATGCTGTAATGAAACATGATATTTATGTACTTACAGAAAAAAACATTTTTGAGTTCGAATATTAAAAGTCAGTCAATTAATGATCGATATAGTAAACATAACGAACTATCAAAACATCAGCTAGAACTACCATCCTGCCAGTGCTCTCAATTCCAAAACAATAATCCATAGATCCATAGCAGTGCTAATCCTCTTACCGAATGCAAAGCTACGCTTTGACCTAATAACTGGGCAGTACCTACGAGTATCTATTACTAATGCAAAGTCACGTTTAGTACTTTATCTCAGTTAAGTATTCCGTATAATCATTAACGAGAACAGAACAAGAGATTTAGCCATAGCGACATGGTTCTTAATTGTACAATAACTGTGGATTGTACCAGTGGGTGGTACAAACCAAGTTATAGGTACAAAACGAGCGTTATTAATTGCCTTGTTGATTCCGTACCACCTCTAGGTAATAACATAATAACTCATAAGTAGGAATTGAACTAGGACCAACAATACTGCTTTTCTGATTGTTTAGGAAATTCATCATCGTTTTATGGTTTTGTAAATTCCGTAATCTCAGCGTCCGTTTTGAAAACAAAACATGTAAATTAGGTACGTTTTCTTGATTTCGATTACCTTCTAAATATGGAAGTATCAGATTACGTGTAAACAAATAATATTGGTTGTAAGGTTTTTATCTAATCTGTTTATGTCTCATATACATACGGTAAATGACTTCTCTCTATACAAATTAGTGTTATATAGTATTTCTTTGTGTAGTGTTTATAAACAAGCTATTCGATTTAGTTTTATCACGAAACAGTTGCTTTGTTTTTACCGACTTCACAAAAAAGGAGGAGGTACTCAAGTCGACTGTATTTTTTTTTTATATGTGTTATCTCATGTCTTCGTAATAAATTCCCTAAATTTTTTTTTATTTGAAAGATGTTGCTTTAAAATTGGTCCAATTTTAATATAATCAAGATCTGATCAGCAGTTTTTGAGTAATCGTCAATAATGCGTGTTTAGTACATCTAATATGATCAAAGTTCTGAAGATAAAGAGTTGAAGTCGGTTTTTTAAGCTTTGCTTGCGTTTTATTTTGTATTTGTGTAGAATATCATATACTCTTTTGCAGTAATTTTGTAAACGTGACCACTGCCTCGTTCCGTTTATTCAACCATTTTTACTTTCTACTAAGTTATGGGTTACAACGAAAATGTAAACAAAGAACAAAAATCGTCGCCGTGTTTTATGTTTAATGAATACCTATCACATAGCCCAGCATCCTATGATGGAGAACAAAATTTTTATTATATTTTTAGGCAAGCATTTGATAACCAGCGGACATAATCTCATCCAATCATAAGTGAAGCATTCAAATGTCCGTATGCCTTGTATGTGTGCATTTCGCAAACTGTCACAGACAACTAAATAGTTACTAGGAGTATTGGCGCCGACTGTCGGGCCTTTGGTGTATGTGTGCGTGCAGCTCGCGATATGACAAGTGAAATTTGTAGGACCTAGGGTGCTGCATCCTTTTGTATGCGGCATTACGTCCGCATTTGTATTATGTCTTAGTTGATAACTATATTATCTATTAGAATGTTATAGTGCCGCCGAAAATTAACATGATTGCCTAGAAAATACCTTTTCACTCATTACCTAGATCACATTTTTGTTTGAAAAGATAAGCATCTGCTATACGCTATTCTCTGATAACAGTGGAAATAACAGCATTTGCGGCGGAAATGTAAAGGGAATCTACAGGTACCAATAAAGCTGACAAGGGTTTCCGCTTATGTACCATTCACACCTAACGGTTGTTCCGACATTTCGATCCGGTTCACGAAACAATGAAATTACCTACGACTGGTACTACACCACTTCGCCTACTACACAATAAATGATTATTTTATTCTATTCTATTCTATTCACTGATATGTCACTGAAACTATGTCACAAAAATCTCTACAAACTCGATTGCAACTAATCGTCATTGTTGAATAATTTTTCGTACTTATAATTTCGGATTTATAATATTAGTAGGATTAGTAGGATATATCCGTTATGATACCGATCCTAACGGATACCTAATGTTGAACAGCTCAGCAGCCAATGACTCGGGCTCAGTGTCATCAGTTCATCACCCTCTATAACTAGGTATGCGACTATAGAAGCCTGATGTCATCAATCTGAAAGCATTAGCCAATAAATGTAATCGCGAATATATTGAGCCGCATTGCATTCTGAATTGTAACTGCCTTTACAATTGCAACGATGGACTTCTATAATAGGCTGCTGTAGAAGCGGGTCGACGAACCCAGGTACTGGGTATTTTGATAAGGTCGTCAATTTCGATTGGAAACGCCATTTTTTCGGGCAGAGTTACAGTTAAGGTGGTGATATACCAGAATTTCTCCTAAAACGCATGTTTTTATAACCGTTTTATTCGGCATTTATTATAAAACTAGATAAATAAAAATATTCGTTGTAATTTGTGTGATACGATAAATAATGCCTTCTTCTCAAAATATTTATAACGTTCATAAATATAAAAGAAAAAATGTCTAATCTCATGCAAATAACATCAATTGTATTTTTGTAACCATATCGTTCTGCCATTTTATATCAAAACACTGTGAATGCTATTTCATATACGCATATTTACTAGACGAATGATTTCCTCAGCTTATTTTTTTTCACGTTTTACGATATTTTGATATAAAACCATAAAAAAACAAAGATGACCTTGCGTAACCGCCACGATGTAATTTACGCAATAAACACTTTATGTGCAAAAGTGTAAGGGGGAAAATTGGCTGTGGTTAAAAAAGTGCTCGCATTGACGTATACCGGCCCCTTAAACAGTGTAGTGCAAAGGAGGACCGTTTTAATTACCAAACATCGTAGTCACGTAGTTGTAGTAAATATATACCGTTAACGGAAAGTGATTTGACATGCCGGACGCGGCTCTTTATTGCGGCTCTCGGCTTTTATGTTCAGTTTTAGAAGTCGAGATAACCGGTGCAGTTCGTCAAACCTTGCGAAATTTCAGAACCCGTTGTTTCTATGGCGTTTTTTTGTTCGTTTGGCAGTGAAAATAAAACAAACATAATCACGACCGTATACATTTTGGACTAGCTGCTTGACGCGTTAATTCTTTGAACTCAGGGCGCCTTTAAAAATAATGGTTACTAGAAATTGATTTATGTATTAAAAATAATAAATGTCCTGCGATCTTCTCCCCACAATAACAGTAAAAGATAAATTCACTAAAAGCTGTATTATTTAATACAAAAATAATAATTTTGATAGTTTTCTTATAAATTTAGAGCGACAGGAGCATTTCTATTACATTTCTAATATTTTTCTAATGACTATTAATTATTATTGTTCTTAAATTATACACTACAACTATACAACCACAATATATACATATTGACAACTTCTGCTAACGATTACTATAGCAAAATATGATATATAAAATTTCTGATTAATAAGTAATGGGTATTATTAATACGTATCGTTTTATTTTATAAAGTTAACAAACCTATCAATAAGTCGCCGACCTAAAACCTTTTGTCTCAAAACTAGTTTGTTACAAGAGTGTAACGTTATTATTTTTGTACAGAATTTTTAAATTTGATCTGCGAAAAGGCGTCGTAGTAACGCTATATCGCGTTCCGTTAAAATAAAATTTATATTTCAGCCATTTTAAATATACAGGGTTATTTGTAAAATACCAGAAAGCTCTCACTCAGACTCTTGTTAAATTAGTTCTACGACTTTATTCTGAATGCTTTTTTTCCGTTACAATCAAGATGAAGTATTCTATACAAACTATAAATAATAGTTATTTACACTACATTGTCCCGCAAAGAACGGTAATGCCGCGCCGTGCCTGCTAAAATGCACGCCAACGGCAGTTGACATTTGACACTTAATTCAGATAATAAATTACATATTTTAAAATGTATATAAAAAATCATAAAACAGAATTTCTAATAGCCGCACCACGTAAAACGTTGGTCTCAATGGTTGGAAAGATGTCCAAAGAGGTTTCAGATATTTGATAGTTACCCTGTATATGAACTAATATTAAAGTATTAATATTGACAGTTCCCATATGTTGTGTTATTATTACGCAAGCGTTATCCTTATTCGTATTCTACTGCACTTTCTAGACGTTATGGCCGCGCATGCTAAGTAAGTTAAGTGAGAAAGAATACGCTAAGTGAGTCACGTCAGCACACTATCCTACTTATCTATCGGTTATTTGGTTTTCGGAAGGACATATTACCCTACATTTATTTATTCATATCTTAAACATAAAATTTTACGAACCTTACTAATATTATAAATCCGAAGGTTTGTGTTTAAGTGTGTGTGTAATGTAAGTATGTTTGTTCCCTCTTCACGCTTCAACAGTTTAACGGATTTGGATGAAATTTGGAATGTACATAGATTATACCAAGGATTAACACAAAGACTATTCTTAACTTGATAATAGTGGGCGTAGCCTCGGGGCACGGCTAGTTATTACATAAGATGCACCTGTAAACCTTGAACGTATTTGTCAGGGCGCATAGTCCTCGTTAAATGTTACAAGCAAAATGTACTAAGCAAGACAAATAATCATCATTAAAATATATCTTTAACCTGCTTGTGTATATTATCATAGGAAAGTACGAAAATACTTTTGATCGATTTCGATAAAAAATATATGGGAGCACCTCTGAAGAATAATCTACCAAACAAAAAAAAATTATTAAAATCGATTCATAATTGGCGGAGATATCGCGTAACATACATACAAAAAAATAACATAATAATAATTCGACTGAATTGAGAAGCTCCTTTTTTGAAGTAGGTTGATAATAGATACATGTTTTACGTTCTCAACGGATCATAGAAATATTACTATATCAGTTTGATTCACCATGTTTAATGTAATTAACATTTGAGAAAGCGAGAACAAAATCGTAGAGTAAATAAATAATTCTGTAATATTGCCCTTAATTCTGTGTAACACCTTATAACCCGCTCTACATACCAAGGGACAATGATATAGAATTACAGAATACAACGAACTGCACAACTACGCAATATAAATTCTAACTGCATCGCATATTGCAGTTCAAACACTGGACTTGGTAATGTAAATGATCGTCAACATTGTATATGAATGGGTCCATAACTAACTACATTGAGGGGATGTCATCGTCCAACTGACAGCTTATGTGTGTATGTGTGCAGCAAGGATGTCTTTACTGCTTCGAGGAATAGAACTACTCTGACACAAAATAAATACATGCAAGTTTACTGGATGTCCATTGAATACAATTTATTGCTGTTTAGAGAATTCATGTTTTAAACAACGCGACGTTTTAACAAGCGATTCTTGTGATTGCTCGTTTAAACTGTCAGTGTCATTAAGCCGCGGCAATTACATTTCAATGCTTGTTTACTAAAAGTTTTATAATGATTGGCCATAACTAGGAGTAATAAAATTATCAGTAATAACGTTTCAAGTACTTTTAAGACGTTCTCTTTGTGAACGGATTTGGATGTTTAATTGGTACATAGCCTAGATGAATATTATATTGGTCTAGATTATCTACATATTTCATATAATCCATAGAATATAACGGAATGAGAAATGAACAAATCATCTAACAACAAGACAAACTGTCAAACGTCATCCATATATGGTTGACATACCTCCAGTTCGCTCGAAGCGGTTCCATTCTTCTTGCTTTTTTACATAAACGCTTTCACAGCCCCACACTAAGTTTGATGACTTATCTCGTGGGTGCCGGAAAAATTGAAATCACTCACACAATCAGAACCAGAACCATAAACACACATTTATCATCCGTACTGCGAAGAAGTAGAACTCATTATCCTCGTCTTTGTTCCCAGAACGGTATAATCTGGGAGTCTTCAAGTCAAGAGTGAATAGGTATCTTTTAGGCGAGCATGCTACATCTTCGGCCACGTCATCACTTTCCATCTGGTGAGATTGTGGTCAAATGCATAAAAAAAGCTGTCCCGCAGTTTAAAAATTAAATTTAAATAAGAAGATTATTTCTTACAGAAATGAAACATGTGCATTTTATAAAAGATGATGAAACATCTTTAAGGTTATGGTAATATATAAGCAGGAAATATTTTTGATCAATTGTATCAATATAGTTTTAAATTTAGAGGAATACCTAACAGCCCGTCCATTTTGGACATACAATTTTTAAAGATAAGATATCAAATAGTAAAAATTCGCGGAACAAAATATACATATATATATATTATTTATAATATAATGTGTAATAACGTAGATACGTAACCAATAATCATGTAATAAGAGGCAATAACGATTAATTCTCGAGATGGCTGTAATTTTGCGAATCCGATAGTAGAATCATTAATTTTAATGAGTACCTCTTTGGGGCCCATGTGAATAAAAGATTTTGAATTTGAACAACACGTCCGTCATCATAAAATTCTTATAGGTAATAAAAAGTATTAAATATCAACAAGTAGTAATAAGACATTGATTAAAAATTTCTACAGGAAAAAAATGATTAATATATCCAGCTACATACGAAGACTATTCAAAAGTTCTAAAGCCAACCTTTAACTGCCAAGGGCTCAAAGATAAAAAGGGCTCTTTTTGTGCCCGTCCCTTCAATTGGTATGACCTTCGGGTCTTGTCCAAGGTGACGTGATATCATTAATCTTAACTATTACGATGATTATACGAGCTGCAGTTTCTTTGGCTGACGCTCAAGGCTTTGCTGCTATCGCTTTGTCAGCTGCTTGCTTTTTTTAGTTATGGTATAAATTTAAATCAGCCAACGTTTTATATTTTCTAGCAACCTATAAATATTTTTCGTTGCTTTTGTGAAGTAAAGTTAAGTGTGCTATGTGTCTCGGTTCAAAATGCATTTATTAAGTTTAAGATACTAATTTTCAACTTTGATATGAGATAATCACTTTTCGGTCCCAGTATTCATTCTCTGACCAATAATAAATCCTAGGAGCCTTCAAACAACTTACTTAGCTATCTTTTAAGCGAGCATGATATATCCTACCATCACCGCAAGTATATCAAGTAATAAAATAACCTAAACTAAAATATGAACTATAATGTCTATAATGAAATTTCAATCTCGTATTTTTTTTTAAACATTACAGTATTTATTTTTGTGCAAACATAATCGAGCAATTCTTGTATATATATGTGTAATCTAGATCTCGGCAACGGCTCCAACGTTTATCATGAAAGTTACAGATTAGGGGTTTTTCTGCCCAAGGAATCGATTTATCAACGTTCCAGGTCCGAGAAATGCTTGGTTCCCAAACTGCATTTGAAAAACAGGGTTTAAGAAACTATCAGCGCCATCTATTACGCCATGACCAATGTAAAAAACTGTTTCTACTCGACACTAGATGGAGCTTTCTGAGGCTACAAATTCAAACACATTCTACCAAAAACAAAAAACCGAGCAAAGCTCGATCATCCGGGTATTTTATTTTTGTGCAAACATTACTGAGTTTCGGATTGTAGGGTAATGTTTCTAGTAAAATTACAGGGCTTAAAGATATTTAATATCTAATATCTCAGGGTGACGAGCGCAGTGCTTTGCCACGCAGGAGTTCAAACTATATAAGTTCAAAAAACTCTAGATGGCACTGAAAGTGGGTGGAATTGTGAACTATAATGTACAAGCGTGACGCTTACCATCAGGCGAGTGACTTGCTCGTCTCGTCTCTCAATGACATTAAAATAAGATAACTTCCAACACATTAAAATACTATTCACACAAAAAAGTCAAATCAAATCAAATCGTTTATTTGCTAGAATACATGTACATAAGATTTTAATGTAAAAAGTGACACAATATATTCAGTCTGCAAGCAGGCGTGCAAATGGTAATGTCTATGTCTACTATAATATCTAGACTATTTTTTTTCTTAAACTCCTTAACACTATAAAAACAATGAATAAGAAGCCAGCTAGGTAAAGATTTTTTAAATTTGTTACCTTCCAATATTTTTATTTCATTAGGTACACTGTTAAAAGCTCGAATCCGTCTACAAAATTATATAAGGCAAATGATTAACTTCTGATTAATGAACTTACCTGACCAAACAACGTTAACGGTGATTTAAGAAACCATGCCGACAGAAGAATGTGATTAATCAGGCAATTAAAATATGTTAGAGACATATGAAAAGAAAATATATGGATAGGTATATATATATGGATAGGATATAGACGTAAGGCACTCAAAACGGCGAGCTTTTAGCAAGAAATGAACTGTCTATTTTATTTGTCAGGCTAAACGAGTTACGACGAACTAATTTTAGTTGGTGACTAAGTCAGTACTGCGTGAACTGACTTCTTTCAGGCTAAGTATTACATTTTACATATTATATAACAAAGGAAGAAGCTAACAAACGATCGCGGTACAAAAATATAAAACGTAGCCGCTGTCACTGAGAGTATTATTCTCATGTTTTTATGAAATAAAACTTCGGGTCTTTTCGCGCTTTTATTTTCAAAATAACATAATTTTATTTCGTTTATCTCATAAAAAATTTGAATGCAGTTCGCGAAAGTTTGTAAAATTCTAGAAAACGCACTTACTACTTATTTTTTTATGTTATCCTGTTTGCCGCACTATTCGACCTCTATATCACCTGATGGAAATGACGATGCGGCCGAAATTAAATAGAAGGAGATTACTATTATTATTTCACAACAGAGTGTAACTTTATGACTACGCAGTTAATTTTTCATATTAATAATTTTCCTTATCAAGAAAGGCAGGTGTGAGGCGCGACAGACCCTGGGCTACCATTTAGCTTAGTCCTGTCGCTATCTTACTAACATTTATATAGAGGAGGTATTAACATCTTATCTACTTTTACCCTGGTATTTTTACTACGAAAAAATTACATGGATATTATCTTTAAGGACGATAAAATCAACATTTATGTAATTATTTGAAGTTGATTTTAAATTAACCCGTTATCAATTCAACATACCTAAACGCCAATTTATTTAAAACTATTGATTAGCCCCGGCTTCAACCATGACTATTACAAACACAACAAAAAATTACAGGCAAATCGGTCGAGCCAATTTTGAGTTTTTGCGAAACTAACGCACAACCATTTATATATATATATATTTGTTTTTAACCATCTAAAATCCTTCGTTGAAATTGTTGGAAAAAGCTTTGTTTTCCACGAACTCAAAATTCAAATCAGTTAATTGACATAATTAAAATTATACTCAGATCACCTAAACCCATAGGCTCCTGAACTAGTGTTAACCTCTGTATTTCAGGTGCCTTTCTACCCCAAAGCTTGTCTATTTTAATGTATTAATATTAAATAACAAAATTTAAGATTAAAAAAATGTGAAACCTTCTAAACAAACACCAAATAACCGAAAGATAGCCGGCTGTAATTTTTGAAGAATTAGCACTATGCGGAATAACAAATAACAAAATTATGAAAAACGCATACTTGAGCCATTGCGTGTTGGTACGGAACTCTCGGTGAGCGAGGCCGGCACGCTCTTGGCTGGTTTCCCAACTGAATCTTAACTATCAAACAACTACACGTTTCAAATAAACTAGTACCTTTATGGGGCCCAAAGGCATCGTAACTGGAAACAAAACGCCCTTATAGCTATAACAGTCGCCCGAGGATGTTCTGCAGTGGGATCGTAGTTATTTACTTTAGCAGATCTTTTATCATTTTCATTTTGTTCGTTGAGGAAAAAATACATGAGCTAAAGTTTTATGTTGTCTATAGTAAAGTTTGTTAGGTTAATGCAAACAACTGCAACATGACTACTAGTAAGCATTTTGTTATTTACATCTATATCTGTCTAAATAGGATACGAAAAATCTAGTTAAGTACAAATTAGTGCAAGATTGTAATGTTGTAACTGATAGCATCTGTTTAATCTGTATTAAAATATTAACTGCTCAAATAATAAAATGAATTGGCGATAAAAAGTACATCATTTTTTGCGTAATAACATTAGGATTTAAGTAAACAGATATAATGTTTATCGGACGTTTCCTACCAATAAACATTATTCTATTACCTATGATTCATAAATTCTAAGGTCATTGAACTGACTTCAATGAAATAACAAGCGATTACTATGAACGTATGTAGGTATATAAAATCAACAACAGTAATACAAACTAAACAGAGGTTCAGTCACGTGTGACCCAAAAAGTATACAATGCCTCTCTATATGGACCACAGCTAAGATCGGCAAAGGGCTTAGTCGTGATCGCCTCAGGCACGATTCACTATTGCTTTTTGTGCAATAGACCATTAAAATAATAGAGCCCTTTAGCTAGGCTATTGATGTAATAAACGCTTGAAGCAAAGGTAGAGCAAATGCCAGTAAGAAGATTGGATGAACGAATCGGTCATGATTAATGAGTGATATTTTATATTAAGATGGCAGTATTATTCGGTATGTAATAGATTCGTAAATTATTAGTATAGTATACTTTAACACAATATTTTGATTATTAGTACGCAGGTGGCATACTAAGAATCTGATGTGAGTAAAGATGCGTCATGAAAAAGTAGAATTTTTTTCTCCGATAGGGTATCGTTTGACCACTACCTCACTTGATGTTAAGTGATGATGTGGACGAGATTAGTAAACACGCTAGGTCTAGAACATCTTTTAACGACGTCTAAAACATGTTCAAGGTTATACAAAAAAAAAAAAACTTTAATTAAAATGTTTAAATCTTTTCGAAATTAGTATTATAATATAACCGTAACTGATTTATGTTACGTAAGTAATTATTGAAATCAAAATCTTTTTTCACGGAATGATACAAGTATATAATATAAAATAAATTTCAACCCCTGTTATACCTACAATAACTTAATAATCAATTCAAATTACACAACCATATAAAACGTGACTTAATTGCAAGCTTAGCGGAATTTTAATTAATCCAAACAATGTCGCGTGAGTTTTCTATCAACAAAACAATAAACAGCGGCACCGATGAATTCCGACTCTATAACGTTTGCTATAAAACCGCAGTATTTACAACAACCATTCAGTATAATAATTTACCAGCAGCTCATATAATTAATTGATAATTAAAACACAAAATACACACGATATCTTCAATATCATACGGAAAAGCAGCGTACACTATCACTGGCATTCGGCAAAACCAGTAATATATTATTATCGACACTAAAGTTTATCGATGCGTTCGTCACTATTATATCGAGATTCGAGATATCGAGAATGCGCGCGCGCAGGTTCCCGTGCGGCCGATACTTCAGCCGGCCGATGCGACAATGCGCCTCCATGAGTCGACTACCTCCCCCAGTCACCACTTGACTAGCCACCTCTCTCTTTTGACAACCGCAACGGTTCGCAATCCAGCTTTTACAAGCGTAGGGCTGGCTGCTAAGATCGAGGATTTTAATTCAACATTTTAATATTATTTAATAACATAAAACGCTTGCAAAAGACGAAGGAGAAGTGGCTAGATCAAACATAAAACATAAACGCTTTCAAACTCTCAGTTCCCGGAAACATACACGTCAAACCTACAATCACAGCTAGAACCAGAAACACACATTTTCCTTGGGGAGAAGACTTATGTTCCCGCCGGGAATTGAACCTGATACCCCTGCGTAGAAGACGAGTGCTCACCCAACCGGGCAGTTCAAATCAAAATGTTTCAAATCTAAATGTTCAAAGGAAAACGTTTCGAATTTCAATACAGCCAAGAACTATCCTGAGTATACTTGTTTTCAATTAATAAAAATGCATTGAAATTATTAACCGATTAGTCAATTGCTTTGACAGACATCAGCCAAACATTTACAATTAAAAACCTCAATTTTCGACGTCAAATTAGGGTTAAATATTGGTCATAAGTCATTAAGAAATTTAACAGCCTGGCCAAATTTAATGAGAACATTTTTAGATTGATTAAATTAAAATTAAACGGGAATTAGCGTGACTTATGCGTTGTTGATGTCAAGAACAACAATTGTTTCGGCTTCATTCGGAAGCCTTCTTCAGGATGAGTGCAGAGCGCTCGCCGTCGCGTCCCATCTCTTAAGCCACCGATAACGCGTAAGTCACGCTGTTTTCCGAATACATTTTAATTTAATGGTTCTAAAAGCTCAACTGTGTAAGGAGTAAACTTACTTTTTTAAATTACTATTTTTTGTTGTGTGACTTGTTATAGTAGCACTGCCCGTTGGCAAAATTGGGTGAATGTTTGGCTTCTAAGCAGGGGTTCGATTCCCGGCGGCAACACAAGTTTTCACCCCATGGGTAATTAATTTGAGTTTCTTGTTCTTGTTGTGATTGTGTGTGTATTGTGAATGTTTCCGGCAACCACGACACAACTCCTCGAACTTAGTGTGAAAGCGTTTATGTTTGGGTTATGCCACTGCGTTCCACGAAATTTTTTAGCACTTGAGTAACTTACAAGCTCGATGCCTTGTAGGTAACTTAGTTCTTTGCTGTATATAGTTTTAGGAAATATAGGCAATTGCCCCGTAGATGGTAATAGAATTTTATTGTTGGCAATCGTAATACACTTTAAATTGTTATTTAAAATTAAAAATTATATGAGAAACTAAAAGACGATTTTCAAATACCTATAAAATTATACACCACTTAACATCATTTGTTGATTTCATTCTTAATTACCAATATATGGCGTCTACTAGTCGCCATATTAAATTTTGATCATTGACATGTCTTTAGTCACGCTTGCAACATGAAGAAAAATCGATTGACGTAAGAATCATCAAAATCGGCTCATGCTTTTGATCACTAGAATGCCACAAAGGAACAAATAACATAGGCTTACGTTAAAACCTCTACTTTTTTGACATTGCGGAGTATGAGTACAGATTCTAATACCCATAACAGTAGTTTTCGAGTTTCGTGAGCAGAAGCAGAAGCATGAGTTCGAACTCAAATTGGTGTCTAAATACAGAGCTCTTACGAATCCTTAAAATTCTTTCCTCATGTCAATTCATCAATCAATCAATTCTATCTAATGCATGAAGCTCAGTCACGAAGCTCAGTACTTTCAATAAACAAGCAAGCATTCTCTAAACAATATCACTTCATTAACAAGTCCCTGCAGCTACCAAAGAAACAAATTAGAATACAGAAACAAACAAGAAGTAACTGGGAAGAGGCAGCATTAGCATTACAAAGTAAAGCTTTGCATTACAGGTAATGCCAACGACCAGGCTGGGAATGAAGTAACAATACTGCTTTGAATTAGCCGAAAGAAGTTCGTACCTTATGTGCCGGAAATTACCAAATAACAAAAAATAATACTGAGGATTACTGTATGAGTTTAAAAAAACAAAAAACAAACGCATTCACACTCACAGCCCCACACTAAGTTCAAATACTTGTATCGTGGGTGCCGGAAACATTCACATCACACACACACATTATACCCAGAACCAGAAGCACATATTATTATATCCCTTGGGAAGGAATTTGTGCTCCTGCCGGGAATCGAACCCAGGACCCACGGCGCAGAGGGCGGACACCTGTCCACCAGTTTGTTTCTAGGGACAAGGATGGAAGAACACATAATTAGGTTCTAATTAATATTTATCCGAAATTCTGAACTGCTAGCTGACGAAGATGACTGCGCGTCGGGTTTGTAAGCAGTGTATATCGGGTTCGATTTCCAGAGGAAATACAAGTTTTCTCCCCAAAGCAAATATGTGATTCTGGTTCGGGTGTTATTGTGTGTGTGATGTGAATGTTTTCGGCACTCATACTAAATTTGAATTTAACTCACAATACAAATCTACGAACTTAGTATTGGGCTGTGAGTATGAAAGCAGAAATATTATGTTATCCTTTTTTCATGTCAGGTAAGCATTTGGCCGCTATCCCACTGATGGAAAGAGATGATGCGGCCGAAGATGTAGCATGCTTACCTAGAGGATACCTATATTCACTTTTGCCTTCACCTGTTTCATAATTATTTAATGCAGGAAAACCTGTAGGAACAACTAGTTCGAAATAATATATATATATTTATTTAAATACAACAGATACAATATAAGCTGAAAATAGCGACTATTAAGCGGATTTAGATCGTGCATTTCCACAGCAAACGCTCCGTGAAGTTTTTTTTTAAATGGTAGATAGGTAAGCATTTGGCCGTTATCTTACCTGATGGCAAGTGATGATGTCATTATAAGTATGATTTTGGAAAGTTTCGCATAATAAGATTGATCAGATTTAACTGATATAAGACCAACAAGGAAAATTTGTGTTTCTGGTTCTGGTTGTGATTGTGTGTGTGGTATGAATGTTTCCGACACCCACGACACAAGTCATCGAACTTAGTGTGGGGCTGCGAGAGTGTGAAAGCTTTTAAACTAACTACCATGCGATGATGCTCTAGACTTTGAAGCTTTGTATCGATCTTATTATGGGGAAAATTCATTATCATACTTATAATGACATCTTAAAACTTCTAGACTTTGTAGTCGTATAACGTATCTTAGAATGTTCCTTATGATGCTACCTATAACAATAACTCCTTAAAGTTTCGCATCGACCATCCAAAAACCCTGCAAATTAAATTGACAATTTTAAGTAAATTCAAAGTAACCCAAGTATAAACCAAAACACTCACAAAATTAATTAGTCATTTAAACTTAATTAAATGCCAAATTAAAATTAAATTATCTCCGTATTTTATGAATGCCAAGTAAAAGAGGACAATTAAATTTAATTTCCCGGAAAATCATTTTACCTGTACATCAATCCTGACGTAGACAATTAAAATGGATTAATGAGAGAGTAATTAAACGTGTTCGTGTCACAAAAAGCATGACATTCGCAATTAATTTACTGGAGATAAAAATTACTTTGTAACTACATTCGGCGTTAAGTCCATGCATAGCTTTATTACAGAAACAAAATAGAACTTTATCGCGGTCAATATTTTTTTTGTCGACCGCTATTCTCTTTCAGAGCATTGCAAATAATCAATATTTATTTAGATAAGGTTCTTAATGTAATATGGATGCCAACAAATAAATTTTTGTTTTTTTTATTAATTTACAGCCTGCTTTGATTGATTAAAATGTAGTAGATACCCGGATATTAATATAACAAACTTGCATTTTCTTATTTATTACTTATCAATTAAGTAATAAATTATTTTAATATAAAGTTCTGCTCTGATATACTTAAAATATATCGTCATTTATTCAAATAAACAGGTACCAAGGCAGTAAGGAGATAAGAACTTTCGCTTCAACGGGAAGCGGCGCAGAATTTTGTTATTCTTATTTCAGGAAGACACGACTGCTGGAACCCCTATTCCAATATGTATATACATTGTTTCTATGCTTTCAGTCGATTGTATTTAATAAAAACATATTTAAAAAATATTTTATTTCATATCAAAATAAATATTTGAAGATGCGATTAAGTTCGAGCAAATTTAAACGCGGCTATTTTGACATTCTTTTTAAAATGTCCACAACCATATTATGAGGCTGAGCTAAATTCGATTAAAACATGTTTATCATTTCTCTTAGTATCTAAATGATTTTTATTATCACCGACTTTAACATAATAAGTAGCAAATATCTTTACTGATTATTAAGATAATAAAGGAAAATCCTATCAATATTATAAATCAGAAAGCTTGTGTACTATAAGTGTGTAAATATGTTTGTTCCCTCTTCACGCTTTAACGGCTGAACGGATTTGGAATTTACATAGTTTATATACCTAGGATTAATACATAGGCTACTTTTTAAATTGATAATAGCGGGCGAAGCCGCGGGGCACGGCTAGTATTTTATAAATTTGTGTTTCATTATGCCTTGAATGCATCCTCGTATTTCAGAAAGATACTCGTAGATAGGCATTCGTTTAACAATGTCTTCAACCATAATATATATGTAGCATCTACACCAAAAGACAAAAAAGTGGTTCTATTATCCTGCCAATCTTAAAAAGAATACCATCAAGATTATGTGACGCTAATTGACTAGAACTGCCCGTTGGCTTGGATGAGTGAGCGCTTGTCTTCTAGGCAGGGGTATCGGGTTTGATTCCCGGTGCTACGAGAACACAAGTTTTCCTCCCAAGGAAAGTTTGTGTTTCTGGTTCTGGTTTATGTTTAATGCTTTAATTTAATGATTGAATGTGTTTAATATGCAATACGCAGATGCAGAAATATGTTTTTTGCATATGCCGTAAAAATAACAATGTTTTATGCGGGCTAAGAGTCCTCGACATCACTGCACGTTTGTATTGAGCTACTTTTATCTTTAATGAATAATAAACGCAAGCAAAGCTTAAAAAAAACCGACTTCGCCGCTTATGTTTTGGTTTTGGCCAAATCGATTTCGATAAAAATTATATGGGACCATATCTGAAGTATAATCTACCAAACAAAAAATTAATTTTGAAAATCGGTCCACAAATGGGGTGAAATCGGTGAAAATACATTAAAAAATATATATACATACAGTCGAATATAGAACTTCCTCCTTTTTTCAAGACGGTTAAAAATTAATTACTCTGAATTTACATATGATAATTAAACGCAAGCAAAGCTTAAAAAAACCGACTTCACCGCTTTATCTTCGGAACCTTGATCAGATTTAATGTATTAAACACGCATTATTGACTATAATTAAAAAACTACTGATCAGATCTTGATCAAATTTTCAATGGGACCACATTAAAAGCACCAGCTTTCAAATAAAAAAGAATCATCAAAATCGGCTCACAACGAAAGAAGTTATGAGGTAACTTTTGAAGTCGGGTAAACGAGAACATCGTCAAAGTACGCATTATTCGTCACAAAATAGGCATTATTGACGATATTTCAAGAACTACTGATTAGATCTTGATCAAATTTGAATGGGACCAATAAAAAAGTAACATCTTTCAAACTAAAAAAAATTGACGAAATCGGCTCACGTGGAGAGAAGTTAATTCACACATGAAAAAAAAATTAAAAAAAATACAGTCGACTTGAGTACCTCCTCCTTTTTTGGTAAGTCGGTAAAAATAGAAGTTCTGTATGAAAATACCATAACACTCAATTTCAAATTGGTACTGACCTGCAAGGTATACGGGTATTGCTTCAACAATGCTAACATAGCTAAACACACAATCCTTACGAAATCCGTTTTCATATTGACTTAAGGATACCATGTCAATGCAGTTATTCATACATGCACAACACTATAGAAACTATTCTATACACTGCGACAAACGACTCAAACAAAGCTCGTTGGCACTTTTGATTGCAAAATTGCATTAA
The DNA here is from genome assembly GCA_948107665.1 of Lomographa bimaculata. NCBI lineage: Eukaryota > Metazoa > Arthropoda > Insecta > Lepidoptera > Geometridae > Lomographa > Lomographa bimaculata. The sequence continues at coordinate 7,720,433 of OX403600.1, read as the reverse complement.
GCCCACTAAATAAATGATGCAGCTAAAAGTATCACGGTAATCATCGAAAGGAATTTTTAGAAGGAAACTAAGATTTGCCAAGTGGATGAAGAGGCGAATACCCTTTACTTCGCATAAATTGGTTTCGCATAATTTCATCCAGCAAATTATTATATACATATTTATTTATGGAATAACCAACGTTGTAGTAGTAACAAGATGCTATACATCTTGTTAATTATGATTAATTTATACTCTCTTAATTAATTTTGAATTGGGTTATGATTTATCAAGACTATTTTAGGACTATTCTGAAGACAGGTCCTATCTAAACAAGGAGTACTCTGAAGACCTGTCATCAGAATAGTCCTTGTTACACTGTTAGGCGCATAATAATAAAAATAAATTAAACTTCTTTGACTTTGTATCGTCTGCTGGCTTTATATTTGTAGTAGAAGCCGCCTTCTGAGCTGGTATCGGGTAGCGGGTAGGTATAGGTAAGTTCCGTTCCCCGTGGGAATACCAGTTTTCTCCCCAAGGGAAATTTGTGGTTTTGGTTCTGATTATGACTGTGACGACACAAGTCATCGAACATAGTAAAAATTTGTAAACCTTATTGAATGTTGCATTAAAAATATATTCATAGAAAAATCTCAGCACGTTTAGTGTATCTGTTGTGTTGATGCAATTATACGAAAAACTATGACAACATATGAAACGTTCTATACCTTTAGAACATTACAAATAAGCGAGTGAAGATTTTATGCAAAGAAAAATTATGCTAAAAAAGTTTATGCGAACCAAAATAAAACCATTTAGGCACAGAGCCAGTGCCATTGACTAAAATAAAGATGCATTGATAATGTAGTAGATACAGGGTTAAATTATTACAACTGAAGCGAACTTCTGTACCAAAAAAGTTTGACGATATAATAGCAGAGGTATGCACATTCTCAAGTTGTGATAGTAACATCTCACTCCAACTATTGCCGGTAATTTTATGTGGGAGTCAGATATCACAACTGTCGTCAATATAAGAACTTTTCTAAATCGGGTCGGGTTATATGTACAGATTGCGATTGCCAATTAAACCTGCCGGAATTGGGTCGTATTTGCCGCTACGATAGTCAAAGGGCTTCAATCTGCAACCGTTCGTGTATTCGACAGGGATTAATTGATGTGTTGAGGTTGCGCTAGTAGATTATAAACTGAAGATACTTCCTCCAAATACTTTTTTCCTGCAGGGAATACCCCTGCTTAGAAAGCGGACGCGCAACTTACAAAGCCAACGGGCAATATCTTCTATTGTTATGTTATATAGCCACAAATAGTATTTCATAAACTATATAAGACCTCCAGCTCTTTCCAGAATATTCAGCTTTGGCTCTTGGTCTCGTGATCTCACTAGACCACGAACCCAAGTTTCCGAGATAGATAAGTGAGCAAGACTATTTACCAGTCACCTGTGGACGATCGAACAAGGTCAACGTGACGGTCCGCATATAATCAGAGAGACCATTTGAATTGCCTGTAGGTACTTAGTGCATTCAGTTCTAGGTAAGCTTACCTAGAACAATGCAATTAGTTGTTAATGCCGCTTTGTTCCGTTTTCCATTGAGTCTTATTGGTGTTGTTTGAAAAGTTACACATCTATTCTGATTGGTAAAATACCTAGTGATCGCCGGAACAATTACATCACATACACAATCACACCTGCAGCATAAATGTCACATGGAAACCAAAATTGGGCTCATGCCGAAAATCGAACCTAAGACCAACTTCGCCAACTGAGACGTCATAATAGAATTATCGGAATTATACATACACTTACAATTATTACCCAACTGGGAAGAGTTGTTTTTTATAGGTAAACATTTTGACTTATTACATTAAGATCAGATAGAGCCTAATAACTCACATATACGATAACTAATACTAATCTAATACTCATTACTACTAATTACCTAACGCCATAATGACTAAGTCAGCTAAAACAATAATCTACGTGCATGAATTACTTAATTACCCTATCTGCCACCTGGGGATGCGCCCGCCATAGGAAGCCAGAGATGACATAAATATGATCAATATCATCTTTACAATTTATATAATCCTTATAAAGACGCTAGCCTATTGGATAAAAATAAAACTACAAAATAAACCAACCAACTAAAGCTAACTACACCATTTCACAATCTAAAATTATGCTGCCGTCATACTCTCAACGTGCAATCAGGGTGCTTTTTAACTCTGAACCACGCCCGCCCGCAGGTGGTAGCAGAAAAATGAAAGACGAAAACACCCGCCACAATGCTGTCATTAATCCTTTATGAGTTCCCCGACCTCGGTGCAGAGTGATAGACAATGGTGGTAGTCGCGTTTGTGAGTTGAATTAATGCATATGCACAAAGGCGGAGTTAGGGTTTTCTAAGTGGGCGAGATCAGCGCTAGCGGTCAAGATCTATTCATGTTTCTACTCAATTTTCTATATAGTATTTTTTTATTTATTTTTTATATCTGACGAGCTAGCATTTAGCCTGCCACACTTATTGGTAATTGACAATGCAGCCGGTACACGGCAGGCCTATAATACGTCTAAATGCCTCGCGGTACTTTATTATTTTCAGCTCCGTGAAGAGGGCCACACCTTACGATCAATCGACTTGCTTGTCTTCTCTCTTTAGAGAACTATCAGTAGTACTTCAACCATTCTATTTGGGCATAAGCTCAAAAATTAAAATTGTACAAACATCGCTTTGTTGCGACCCTTAGATTTACAATTATCAAGAAGTTTACCTCAGTAAACCATTTCTTTTATTGTACCAACCTAAGAGAAATATGGCGATGTAACCTTTAATACTTTTAAATGTTAAGATTTTTGTTAGGGATAAAACCATCAGAAATACCAAATAAGTCATTTCATCATAGATATTGCTTCCATACATACGATAAATATGCATTGCGTCTAGCACCTAAGAGCTCCATGGTTCCTCCAAATTTTATTATCCAGTTATGTTGGGGCGAGCGCCCCAGCGATTTTTCCCTCAGCTACGCACATGCGTATGCACATGCAATGGGAAGCGGGAATCGACCAGCCTTGAACTTGCATGCGGCTCTATGCGCCGATGAATGCGAAAGCAGTGCCATTTCTAGTCGGCACGTCACATGCGTGAAATGTTAGATGAGTTCCAGCAGAAACTCATGGACCGACACGGAATGAATCATTCAGTGATCATCGTTAAGTTTACACTCAAACTTTACCATGTCAGTTCAGAAGGTAATTCCTGACACGAAGACATTTTAGTTTGATCTTGAAGTTTCTCAGTCAAATACTCTACAATTTATTTATTTATTTTAGGTTAGGATAGTCTTTTGTCCTTACGATGAATGTTGATTTTATTACTGTCTTTAGGCTTACGTATAAGTCATAAGTAAGCCAATGTGTTAAGAACATTAAAGTACTGGCTCTTATTTATGATATTGATGATTCAATCATTCATTTGGTGGTTCGATGGTTTACCTACTAAACATCATAGTAATTTATTAAGAGGCCGGGGTGGCTTTGAACGAGTCTATAGGCTGTCTCTGTTTAACTTGCAAACTGTGCCCATGCTTGATGCAATAGCACTACCGAACGAACAATTATAATAGGTGCCGTAATACCAAAAAATGAAAATGTGATGTTTAGCCATTGTTTTTTGTATTAATAGTACCTTGAAATGATAGTCTATGTTCCTGTTGCAATGACAAAAGAAATGTGTTCGTTTTTAATACAAAACGAATAAGTTAAAGATGCGACATTTACGTCGTAATAATGTGTGAAAATCAATTGGTTTATATTTCGTTTTAGGTAATTATTTTGGAATAAAAACTATCCAGGAACCTAGATTAATACGTTTTTTATCTGAATAAAAGCACAGTATGGTGGTTATATGCTTGAATTATAAATCATTTCGGTATTACGATTGTATGGGCAAATCAACCACTACCCGGTGCCTTAAGGAGTTACGTTAATATCAGTGAATGTATTCACTTTGATTTTTATTCGAATTATATTAGATATGTTTATCCGAGAATTTATTTTAATTAGAAGCAGTATTTCTTATGTGGATATTTTTTCCGGGCTTTTTTTTTCATACAAAATTAGACCAAAATATACATTTGTACAAGAAAGACCTTTTGATTCACTTAATAACACTCCTTATTTTTCGCAAAATAAATTAAAAAAATAACAAGTATCACTTTAATAATGAATCAAATAAATTAATTACTTATGTCGATTTAATTTATGAATAATTAACGTATGTGATGTAATAAATTTGAATTTAAAAATGCTTTTGAATATCGTATTTTTTTTATATAGAACAAATACTTTCTTACTAAAATACTAACATTTACCAGAAACAAAATTATCGTAGATACTTAACTACTTCGGGTAGAAGCCTATTTATCGGCTATAAACGAAGTTTATTCCACTCTAAGTCTGACTTGTACGAGACTGAAATATGTTAATTAAGCATAGAACGATGGCTTGTCTAAATGCGTCTGGGATGCGCATGAAACCCAGCTCTACCATGAGTTCTAGAGTTAACACTGCGCGGAATCATGGTGTATTGACATTTCAGATAAGAGCCTACTTATGCTTGCAAGCTAATTATTATTTATATATCGTTGCCCATTATTTATCTAATATGTTTATTTGTATGCATGTAATATTTTATTTGTAATAATAAGACAATTTATCTTTGCATACATATTAAATTCGTTGGAGAGCACCACCTACCGCAAGTTATGATTATTTTTACTATACAGTCCATCCAAAGGTGTGATAAGGCCGCCCATTAAACAATATAATATAAACATAAACGCTTTCACACTCACAGGCCCACACTAAGTTCGATGACTTGTGTCTTAGGTGCCGGAAACATTCACATCACACACACATTCACAACCAGAACCAGAAACACAATTATTCCAAAACTTATTATTTTTAATTCTCATTATGTGATGTACCTATATTATTGGTGTTTAATAAATAAATATGGTATACATAAATCAACCATTATTTATCCTACTAATATTATAAATGCGAAAGTTTGTGTGTGTGTGAATGTTTGTTACCACGTAAATTCGATTTAGAATACAGATAGTTTAGGTCCTGGAATAACACAAAGACTACTTTTTAACTTAATTAACGCGGGCGAAGCCGCGGGGCCCGGCTAGTAAGGAATACATTTATGTTTATAAAACACTAGCTTTTGCCCGCGGCTTCGCTCGCGTTAAGAAGTACAACAAATTTTCATACCCTATTTTATCACCTTGGGGGTAGAATTAATCAAAATCCTTTCTTAGCGGATGCCTACGTCATAACATCTACCTGCATGCCAGATTTCAGCCCGATCCGTCCAGTGGTTTGGGCTGTGCGTTGATAGATCACTATGTCAGTCAGTCAGTCAGTCACCTTTGAGTTATATATATTTAGAAGATTGACCATACCTAACATAATTAGATTAGTAAATTTAGACAGGAGAAGTAAAATTGCTAGGAAAATAAAAAGTCCGCGCTTACAAAATCCGTTATAGTATACCCCTAGTAGTATTTCACTATTGTACTTAGGAGTATAGTGGATGAATCATCAAAAAGTAAACGTCTGTACCTTACTTTCATAGCTATGTTAGTCACACTATGATTTATGGACGTCCAACGACGCCACGCTAACTATAGTGCTTGTCATTTTGAATAAGTGCATTCCATTATAGGCAATAGCTAGCAATTTCATTTATTTCATTTAAAACCCGTTTTATTACTTAGCCTGGTATTGTGATTAGTCATAAATCATAAATGACCGGTCAGTCGTTTTTTCGAAGTATGTTATTGAGTAGAGAAAAGATAAATTTTCTTCAAGATTTTAGATAGAAAGAGAAACAAATAATCAGAACAATCAGCGTTTTCGACACGTTGAGCAGTTATTTTCCAAATACCAAAACAAATTTTAATAGTTAGGTATTTAAATCATCAAAAATTCATCAGTTGGCATTCAGGCACCCATTGAATACATTAATAAACCCTAACTTCTAACTAAGTTGCTTTATATTTAGCATTAGTTTAGTAGTAGTAGTATCAAATTATGAAAAATAAATCGCTCGGTATTCAGACACCTATTTAATAAATGATAGAACCCTAACTTCTTTATAGGCTTCCCTGCATTTAGAACTAGTAGTATCAAATTATCAAAAAATATTTGGTCGGTATTCAGGCACCTTTTGAATAAATGTAGGTTTTCCTGTATTTAGAATTAGTCTAGTAGTATTAGCATAGTTCACTTTTATAAATATTCGTTACTTCCATATTTGTTACCTCGTCCTGTATACTTAATTATAAATGGTCTAATCCATAAACATTGCGATAAAAATATAGTGCGATCGTCTTTCTAACTCTGTATCATACCAAAACTTCGACAACACCTTGACATTTGTGCTTCACAAGAAGCAACGTCCAAAACGACGCTAAGTTTTGAGATGATAAGAGTTGCAAAAACGACCTTACTACATTTTAATTATCACAATGTTTATGGAATAGAAAATAGGTGTTACTTGAGTTTCCACAAATAGATACTTGCTGTTAAAAAACTAGTTTGTTCCGTTCAACGTTTTTAGTACTAAGGTGATCATCAAAATAAATATCGGTTGTCTGAAAAACATGTAGAATAATTTGAAAGCCAATAGTAGCATCCAGATGCTTAATTATATAAAACGTAAGCTTAGAACTCTGTGCTTATAGCATAGCTGGCAAGTGTATTAAAAGTCCGTCAAGGAAAATTACAGGTCTGCTCTAAAGATACTCGAATATAGTAATTTCTCGATGCGCAGCAAACAAACTAGCTTAAGTAAAGTCGTATTTGCATGTAACAAAATGAGCACTAAACTAAAGCGTGAAGGATAATTATAATCAGTGTGTGCATAGAGTTTAAAATGTTTTGCAAGAATTTATGATTTAATCGTGAAGGATAATATGTGTAGTGAGTTAAGTTAAATGATTGTGCTAGTATTTATAATAATAATTTTATTTTGCACAAGTATTATTACACAACTAACATTATATATACACATAATGCTATACGTATTGTCCGATACTAGGATGAATCCTGTGTCGTGGGATTCAAACTCTTTCAATATTGTTTAAAAAAAATTTAGGACATAATGTTACTAGCAATAAAAAAATATACTAATATTAAATCAGTTCAATAATTAAATCTGACGAATCAATATTTTTTATGAAAACATTATGCTTGAAGCTTTAAGGATAATCAGTGATTAGTGCGTTCAAAATTCAAATTTGTTTATTTTCATGGGCCCCAAAGAGGCACTCATGAAAATTAAGTTAAAAGGTGTGCACCAGAATTTATGTTTAAAGATTGGAGGATAATCAGTGTATAGTGCGCTAGGTTGAAATGTTTGTGTTACAGTTTATGCTAAGTGTTAAAGATAATCAGTGTATAGTGCGTTAAATTTAAATGTGTCGGCAAAAATGTTTAAAAAGTAAAGGATAATCAGCGTATAATGTTTTATTTAAAATGTTTGTGCTAGAATTTATGTATAAAGGATGAAGGATAATCAATGTATAGTGCTTTAAGTTCAAAATGTTTGAGCCAGTATTTATGTGTAGAGTGCTCAATTTACATGAAGTTATTTGCCAGATAAATTAATAATAAAAAAATCAAGAGGGTGGAGGGTGGTAAAACAGGCTTTAAGCTTATTTATTTTTCTTTTTAGGAAAACTTTGTAAACAGGCTGTCATTCATAGGAATAAATGGAAAAGCGTAACTAATGGTCTGATCACTTTTATTTCTAGCCTATTGGATGTCTAAAATGCATAATATGATAATCATTTAACCCTTTATGGTAGGTGAGGTTTAATTGAGATATTCTATGTATTGAGATTAAACACATGCAAAGCTTGGATGGAAAAGTTTAAAAACTACACTGGCCTGTTTGTTCCCATTGCTGGGCTATGGTCTCTCCCCACGATTTCTGGCTGTCGAGATCTTGAAACAAAACAATGTATATGTCAGTATTTTCATCATATCCAATCCTGCCAACCCACATTGAAAGCTTATGAGATTTTATTACGAGTTAATAACAAACTTAAAATAACTAAAATGTTTACAACACGGTAGCCTTATCAATAAAACACAAGGCAGCTTTTCACACCTTTTGTACATATTTTTTGTGATAATCTATTTTTCTTTCTTTAATGATAATCAAAAACGTATCTTCAACTTATATTCAACAACACGAGAGTCTCATCACGTGGAACTACTATTTTTAACTACTATTAAGAACGTTTATTGTGCATGTTGGCGGATCCGACTTATATTATAAATCTAAAAGTGTGTATATGTGTATTTAATACCTCTAGTCCCTACGACGCGACGGCTGAACTGGATTACATTCAGAATGTACAAAGCTTGTGCCCACTTGATCAGCGCGGGCAAAGCCGCAAGGGATAGCTAGTATGATATAAATAAGGTATATAATATAGGGCCACAACACACTCAAGCAGGCAGGTCACATTAAATTGATACCAATTAGTATTACAATTTCATGTTATTTATTTATTTATCTGTATATATCCCGAAACAAATAAAATTAGTCTCAAGCTCTTGAAGTAATATATTATTTCAAGTTCTAATATAAAATTTTTAAAAGGGTAAATTATATCAAAAACTAGAAACTATAAAGTCTTGTAATTAAGTAGGTATCACGTCTCCTTACAATGTTGCGGTTTTAACCGTCAATAAATAAGAATAAGCGACTTTACGATCAAGTTAATCAAAAATAAAACAAAATAACAATTATCTTAACCATGTAAGATCAGAACGCCACTCACTTGATGATTCATCAAGCCGACTATATATTATCAAAATCATTTAATATGTACTACTGCCCGCTGGCGTAGTTAGGTGCGCGTTTGCCATCTATGCATGCGGGTATAGGGTTAGAATCCCGGTGGGAACTCGCCAAGTTGTCATTCTGGTTCTGGTGCTTATATATATGTTACTATGCTTTCTGAAGGACATGCCTTCTGAGGCATTTCATCGGTCCGAGCTACATTCGTAGATAATCACGATACATTCAAGCGGCCTGAAAAGTTCACCAACCAGTACTAGATAATAAACCCACTATCCATACTACGAGCAATAATGGTGTAAGAAAAGTGGCGCCCAATAAGGAAAAAGTTGCACAGAAATAATCTGCATAAAATAAGAGGACTTAAGAAAATTGTACGCTTCTACAAAATGTTTGAATATATGTACATAAGTGGGGAGCAATATATTTTTTATTTTTTTATCTTCCCTTTTGAAATATCATTGAAAATGGCTTGACAAACAGAGTATGTTGGAAAAAAAATGTATGTTGGAAAATAAAGAATTGGTCGGCCACCAAAGTAGTGACTTTGACGGCAGTGGTTTTAGACCTGTTTTGTCCCGGGGTCTATCACAAAAACAGCTTCACACTGAAAACTGAAAGTTACGTATAATATCCGTTATATCCTGTACGTGAATAAAAAATACAGAAATCAAACAATTATTATTACATAAAAATAAGTTATAAGCAAGAATTCGGCGCGAACGACTAGTTTACACACATTTTGGTCAACGACCACAAAATAGACAACCAATCTCATCTCACATTCATTTTCTTATGGAATTGAGGCCTGGGCCATTTGAATAGCACATCTCAGCTCGGCTAAAGTTCTCGCAAAACTTAGTACTATTAGTTAATCTGTGCCCAGGGTGAGTAGAGAGTAGGTTGCAGGTTCAACGACCGGCCAACCGGTCGAGCTAAAGCTCCGTCGGGCGAACATAGTGAGACAAACTTGGCCCACTTTTCGGTACTGCGAGTGTAAAATAATACATAAGGAGCATAACTGGCAGACTTGTACTTAAATGGTATGGTAATCTTAATTTAAGATGAAAGAGAGAAGACGCGGATTATTTAAATGGTTGTAATTGTGAGTTGAATTTCAAGCTGGTATAGCTGAAATTATATGAAAAGTCGAATAATTTACCTGGATCATCAGACTACGTGAACAATTTAAGAAGTAGCCATATTTCACTCGTCCTATGTTCATGAAATACTTACAATAGTGCAACATGTTACTACATCCCATCGATATCATAGTACAAAAAACACCCTCGACGCTCTATCTGTTATGTATTACGATTTTCACCAAACATAGCTAGGAACACTCTTGATCAAGTCACATTTGAAATTAAAAAAAACTAAATCGTAATCAGTCCAGCCGATTGGAATTTACGATGCCTCAGATACACACACATGCACACTACAAACTTATAACACCCTTCTTGTTTGTCGGCGATTAAAAATATATAGACCTGTAAGTCTTAAGAACAAGAGGTATGATTTATAAAAAAAAGAAATAACTCAATTTTGAGGACACGTTAAACAAACATGAAAAGCTTGTCTCACTTACTTACATATTTAAATGAAAGCTAAATTATTTTGACAGTCCCAAAGCCTTGGAATCTGCTTTTCCGCTACTCATAATAATCATTGAAATAATAACACTAGGCGTTCCACATCCTACTTCCGTGATCCCGAATCGTCCAAAACATTTAGTATATTTAACATTGAACTGATTCCAACGTTATTAATAGATATAATGTCAAACATTGTGTGTGAAAAGAGTGTTTGCAATTTTGCGAAATGACCTGCGAATGAATTAATGAATGATAGTATAACGCAATTAGTTTATTTATGCTAAATTGGCATTTGACCACTATCTCACCTGATGGAAAGTGATGATGCGGCCAAAGAAGTGACATGCTTGCTTAGTCTATTCACGCTTAATTTGAAGACTCCTAGATTATACCCCTCAGGGAACAATGTCGCAAGTAAGACGAATAAGTAAAATTTTAAGTAAATAACTATTATTATTACCTACGCTTTGTGAGTGTCATAAAACAGGATGATTAGCGTGTTGTGATGATGAAGCATGTACTCGTAATATATTAAAGAGAAGGAACCTGATATACAAATAATACAAATTAATTTATTAACATAGTAGGATACAATTATCATTATGAATCCATTGACTCCCGAACTAATCTGAAACAGTATTTCAGGAGCCAAAAAATACATGTCTCTCTATTTATTGTTTTAAAAATCATCTTGAAAATCCTTGAAGGTATTTATATTGTAATTTCAAAGAATGAATGAATTACAATTATTTAACTGTTGAGAATTTTAAGTTTAATGTGGACTTAAATAATTTAATAACTATCTTATTTCATATAGCCTTTGTAGATTATAATATTAAGAAGTATAAAATAAACATTAAAGCTTTCACACTCACAGCCCCGCACTAAGTTCTATAACTTGTGTCGTGGGTGCCGGAAACGTTCACATCACACACACAACCAAAACCAGCAACACTAATTTTCGTCGAGGAGAAAACGTGTGTTCCCGCCGGGAATCGAAACCAATACCCCTGCTTAAAAGGCGAACGCTCACACAACTAAACCAACGGGCAGTTCAAGTATAAGGAAATAAAAAAAGGATAAAAATGCAAACAACAAACAAACACATCCACACTTATAGCCTACACTAAATACAAAGAAATGCCCAAAACATTTACATCACCCACAAATCACACAAGATTTGGAGTTATATGATTAAAATGTTTTTCGTAAACATTAGAGGAATTTCCAATCGAACCTAACGAAAGACTTTAAAAATTGTTGCACAGTTCGTTACAATTAAATACAGCAGTTTATTTCTTACTAACTCAAATATACCCCACTGTCACTTACTCCAAAGCATTTAAACTTTTTCATCTCCTTTAATTATAATTATAGAGAACATAAGGAAAATTTTTCAATTACGTAGAAGTAGTACCTTGCTCGGTAAAGGAAGTTATTTTAAAGCTGACCGCAATGTATTTTTATTTAAAAGGTAAGATAACTATCTCAGTTGAACAGAATAAAAACCCGCAGGACACGGAGAGTAATATTATAGTTTGAAGAAGTTTGTAAACTAATCTCTAACCTTGGTTTCGCGTATTTAAAATATGAAATCATGTTTAAAGTGTACCAGGTGTAATTTTGTGCAAATTATATTTTGTTATTAACGCTCACAGCCCCACACTAAGTTCAAAGACTTGTATCGTGGGTGCCGGAAACATTCACATTACACCCAGAACCAGAACCACAAATATCCCTAGGGTAGGAATTTTTGCTCCTGCCGGGAATCGAACACAGGACCCACGGCGCAGAGGGCGGAGACCACTGCGCCGTTCCGCACTTACGTTGTTTAAACTACACAATAACGCAAAGAAAGTAACGTACAAAAAAAAACAGTTGAAATGAGAACCTCCTTTTTGAAGTCGGTTGAAAAGCGTAGAGAGCTTCTATTAAGATTCCTTAAGCGTTATTTATGTAAATACTAGCTACATCCCGCGGTTTTACCAGCGTAAGTCCCGGACCCGCGACAATTTCAGGATAAAAAGTCTGTGTTTTTCGAGGGTGTCAGCTACCTCCAAACCAAATTTCATCAAAATTGGTCCACCCTGCATTGGAGCATTGCAGCATTGGACACGCTTTCACGCTCAGAGTCCCACACTAAGTTTAATGACTTGTGTCGTGGGTGCCGGAAACATTCACATCACACATACAATCAAAACAAGAAGAAACATACAAGAAACAAAAAATTTCCTTGGGGAGAAAACATGTGTTTCAGCCGGGAATCGACCCCGATACCCCTATTTAGAAGGCGAACGCCACGCAACTAAGCCAAAGAGCTGACATACAAACACACACAAACTTTCGCCATTTTTTTTTTTTAATTAAATATAGGCATGCAAACTTTTGACCACTTTCTCACCTGATGGTATAATGTTAGAGTGATTTAAGTGTATTTACTGGAATAAAATATCAGTAGAACCTGCCGAAGCCCTGCGCCGGAGCATGTCCGCCATTAATCTTAAGCTTCGCGGTTACTGTGTCGAGTAACGGTAACGGCAGATGGAGCCAGTCTCGCCTACACTGCCAAAGAACAACTCTCAGACGTGAGATGTGATAAGCTTGACTAACAACTGCTGAAATGCTTAAGTCATCATAGAAGACAAATTATAATAGCAGGTCTTAAAAAGTTTGTATGCTTATCCGTTCTTAGATCCTACTATAATATTATAAATGTGAAATTGTGTGTGTGTGTGTGTGTGTGTGTGTGTGTGTGTGTGTGTGAATGTTTGATGTATCTCCGTAACGAATAAACTGATTTTGATAGCATTTAGAATGTACACAGTTTAGGTCCCGGAATAACACATAGGCTACTTATTAACTTAATTAACGCGAGCGAAGCCGCAGGGCATGGCTAGTAGTACATAAAATTACATAGGTAATCAGAAACTTACAGATGATTCTGGATTGATACCTATTTAGATATTTGAAAAGTGCATGGAATTTGATGCTTTGGGTAATATTAAAATTATCTTGGTAAAAAGTTTTGAAAGCTTCAAAAAGCTTCTTTATCATATTTCAAATTAAAATGTTTAACAGCTTTGGTCATATTAGTCGGAGTACCTCATTCTTAATTTTCATATTCATATATAAAACTAGTTACTCCCCGCTTCGCCCACGTTAATAAAAATAAACATTATTTATCGGATTTAATTGTGAATTGAACAATTCTAAAATCCACCAGCCCCCCGATTACCTATCTTTGTTGCAAACGGTTTCAATACTAAATTGGCAAAACTCCTAAGAAATAAGGTTCATTTTTGCTTAATTTTAATTGAAACCGCGTGCAACAAAGATACGTAATAGGGGGTCAGATCTCTTATTACGTATCTCTATTGCAATTGGTTTCAATTCAAAATTGGCAAAATTCCTAAGAAATGAGGTTCATTTTTGCTTAATTTAAATAAAAACTGCTCGCAACAGAGATAGGTAATAGGGGGTCAGAACACACACAAAATATTTCATCAAATTCGGTTCATCCGTTTAGGAGTTCAGTTACGTACACACGCTAGATGAATTATATATATTAAATATATCCACTTAATTTTCTTATGCAAATGCTTATAAATTCTTATCTTATCTTACAACCCTTAAGTATGATAAATAGGGTGAAAAAGTTTGTATGGAAATTTTTAATCGCATCGATTCACTCAAAACTCGGTGCAAATAAACATTAAAGTAAATAATGAAATACGTATATTTTATTTTTACAAAACTACCCCTAGGGTGTGTGCAAGGTAGTTCTAAAGTTTGTATGGAAATCTTATTTCTTGCTTCGATTTACTCAAAACTCGGTACAAATAAACGGTCTACTAGATTTAGATTATAGACGAGACTGAGAATTTAAACCATTAATCTATCAATCCAAAACCTTGAAAAATTTCAACCACAACTTTTCACACGGGTGAATCGGTGGCACAGATAGTATAGCTAGTATATATATATATATAAGTATAAAGTTGCTTGACTAAGGTTGCCTCTCGAAAGATGCCTACCACATATTATAAGCAATAGCATATCTTTATAATTAATGTGAAAGGTTCAATGGGCCACGAATTTAAAAATCAATTCGATGTAGATTATTCTTCATTTTTATTTTTCAAGATAAATGAATATATCACTGGCACCTAGGGGAATTAAATAAATGTGAATCATATTAATATATGTCAGTCTATTGCATCTAAAGCAGTGGTTGCTCAGTTCAGAGATTAATGCGATTTGAATATAATTTACATATAATTTTGTGATTCACTGTAAATATTCATGAAACGTGCGAAATGCATTTGAAATGGAAGGCTCGAACATCTGTGAAGCAATGCTTGCGAACAAACATAGCCCTGCCAAATAGATCTATGCTAATAGATTTATACAGTGATGGATTCAAGAGGGGGTTAGGGGGCTCAAGCCTCTCTCCCCTAAATCTGAGTTCTTCCGTGACAAATCTTATCTCTAATAATTAATGCTGCAGCGGCAGCTAATTCTACCCTCAGCTGGGTCAAGCCCCTCCGAAACGACAATCCTGAATCCACCACTGGATGTAAACCTAGATCTGACACAGTGAACAATTTGAAAGGTAAACATCGAAGTAAAATACCTAGAAGGCTAGTATGATGACTTCACTGCTGAGTAGATCCTGACCTTCGACAACAAATACGCAAATTGATGTTTATAATGTATTGACAATGGAGTTAAAGAATTCTGCATGATAAAGGTATTACGTACAAAGAAGACACACCTCCGCAGTGTATTCTTACTCTATTTCTATATAAATTTAAGAGAAAGTAATTTTACTTCAGTCACTATTTCTTAAATGATAAGTACATGAAAGTTTAAATCAGTTTACAAATTCATCCTACTTCATGTATTTAAAAACTCTTTCATACTCTCACACTCAGCCCCACATTAAGTTCACTATATTCTTGGTGGGTCTGGAGTTTGTTCCGGAAACATTCACATCACATACACAAGCACAACCAGAACCAGAAATACAATTTTTTCTTGGGGAGACAACGTTTTCCCGCCGAGAATCGAACCCGATGCCTAGAATAACAATATGCCATAGAAGGCGAACGCTCACCCCACTGAGTCAACGGGCAGTTTTTTATATAAAATGAATAGGTTTATAAAAAATCATTGTCTTACCTACTTCCAATAATATAAGTACCCGGATGACCGAGCTTTGCTCGGCTGAAAACACGGATAAAACGACGTTTTCTAAAATTGAAACCTAGCTACATCGATTTATCGCCCCCGAAACCCCCTTCATACAAAATTTCATGAAAATCGTTGGAGCCGTTTCCGAGATCCTGATTGCACATATATATTGCTCGTTTAAAGGTATTAGATTTATAATTTTGTGCAGAAACTTAGCAATGCTACTAGAAGAACAGAAGTGCATGTAAAAAACGAATACCTATATTTGTATAAAAAAAAATACTTTTAAAAGCAGCTGGTACATGGCGGGCAGCCCGTTGGCTAAGTTAGGTTCGAGTTTAATTCCCGGTGAAAAATACAAATTTTCTTCCCAAGGGATGTGTTTCTGGTTCTGGGTGTGATTGTGTATGTGTCATATGAATGTTTTTGGCACTCACGACACAAGTCAACGAACTCAGTCTGTTACTTTGAAGGCGCACGTGATGTAATTTTTTTTATTGAAAGTTGACAAAACAGCCTTAATAATAAAACTTTACTTATACTATAAATAAATCTTGTTTTATTCTCTAAAGCCTAACTATGTGAACCTAAAATTCACAATAAACTTACTCTATTACACTAAACTATAGAAACTAAATTTGGAAATGTCAAAGTATTTCTAATATTGTTAGTTAAATATTTGCCCTAAGAAGCCATTTAACTGACATGAGTGGTTTGCTATTGAAAATATAGAACTCGCGCTTTGTGTTGTCACTATTGTAACTTTCACACAGTAATACCTAAAAAATATACTTTTTTTTAAATATTGCTTTAGCCAATTGATCCTTTTGATCAGTATCAGTCTGCTCTATGCCTCTTTGCCAAAGTATTGAACTTTAGTCGTATTGTGTCATGCGCAGTTATGTACGCCTGCCTCTGACCGACATTTTGGTAATTGAGCA
This sequence comes from Lomographa bimaculata, assembly GCA_948107665.1. Taxonomy (NCBI): domain Eukaryota; kingdom Metazoa; phylum Arthropoda; class Insecta; order Lepidoptera; family Geometridae; genus Lomographa; species Lomographa bimaculata. Next base: position 7,703,816 of record OX403600.1, on the reverse strand, counting down.
AAAAATATAAATTGTCCATTGTTCGCTCCTCCATTACACTGTGTTTCGATGTATATTATTTTTTGTTCCATCGCTTAAAAATAAAACGGTAATATGTCGGTTAATTAATTACCTACGTGCCGGTAAAGTAATTATAATACTTATTTCTTTGCGTGGGTAGTATTTAATTTTGTTCAAATCGGCATGCCTCTGAAACAACGTCATGCATGATACACATTTCTTTGTTTCCAACGACGTAATAAGATTCAGATTACAAGTTCAACAATACTTAGCCTATAACTAAATTAATTTGCTTGCGTTTAAATTATTTTTATTAATAAGGACCTTGAAGTTAAAAACGTTTCACGCGTTTCCGCAGTTTCAACAGCTCTGTACTACTTCTGCCTTTAAAATCCAACGGTCATTGAACTCTCCACGCCATTATTGCATAGCCATTGTTTAATAAATAGTTACTTCCGAAATGAAAACAGTACTTATTTCGTGACCCGTGAAGCTCTTTCAGGTCACTTTGCACTTCGCTGCATCGATTATTTTTCCCCATTATCACACTATCACTAGGGGAAAGTTTATGAGTGTGTTTGTATGTTTGTTACTTCTTCACGCTCAAACGGCTGGTCAAATTTTGATAAAATATGGTATGGAGGTAGCTGACACCCTGGATTACCTATAGGCTACTTTTTATCTCGGAATTTCCGTGGACTTATGCGGGTAGAACCGCGGGCGCAGCTAGTAATAAAATCCGACAGTAATTGTAAGTCAGCGATTGCCGTCTCAGATAGCCGGCCGTTGCACTTGTGGTCAATTTTACAGTCACAAGGTTTGTGTGTCATCTCAGGTTAAAGTAACAGTTATATATCATCTGACAGGCTAGTTTGATTGCAACTTAATGAAAGTCTAATTGGTAAATCCGCTTCATCCTCTCCTCCTTACTGTAAGATCTCCTCTGCTCTAATATTGTCTTGCCCGACAGGGTCTCAAATGAACTGTAAACTTTGAACACAATATGATTGGAGATTGCAATAAACATTTAAATTTGTAGTTTAGGTTATCTCGGGACTTAATCCCGCTAAAACTATATTTTTATGATATTTTTTTTTTTTTTTTTTTTTTTTATATTGTTTTAGTCTTCTCGAGACCATGGCCATTGCATCTTGGCCGAAAGGTCAAGGTTACTAAAAATAGTTTTTAGCGCGATTAAGTACCTAATTATAACCTAAACTATGTGTTCGAATCGCGAAAGTTTAATAGTTACAATTTGAATTTAAATTTAAAAAAAAATATTGCCATTTTAGTTTCGCAAAGTATTTGCTTGTCTTGTCTTCTTTACATTTCAACCTTTGCCTCTATCACAATGAATAACTTTTATCTATTCATTAAAGTTTTAGTGACATAGCGTGCACAGATTGCGGTTCATTGCTCCTTCGATGCAGTTATTTCAGTGGTAGCTTTGTCTGACGAGGTTTCTGTGTCAGTACAACCGGACCTGCAACTACGAACTACGTAAATAGTGAGGCTGAAAATGAAATAGAGCTACTGGAATAGTTACGGACTCGTAAAGCAATTTGAAGTATACAATGAACAGTGATCAAGACCCGTTATGCGATGCCACTGCGAAAATTATGATACTTGTGGAATTCAGTCTTTTTTATGCTTTGAACTGCCCGTTGGCTTAGTTAGTTGAGCGTTCGCCTTCTAAGCAGGGGTATCGGGCTCGATTCCCGGCAGGAACACAAATTATCTCCACAAGGAAATATGTGTTTCTGGTTTTGGTTGTCATTGTGTGTGATGTGAATGTTTTCGGCACCCATGACACAAGTCATCAAACTTAGTGTGGGGCTGTGAGTGTGAATTATGTTTTTATGTTTATGCTCTTTTATAAAATGGTAGGATGATCTCTTCACGGGTTTGTTTTTATTTTCATATACAGAGTAATTTATAAAATAATAGTGTCCTTAGACTTCTTGTTTTAACCCTTAGCTCATTTGGTTCTACTATTTTCTTTTGATTGCTTTATTTCCCTTGGTAATTAGTATAATGTATTCTATACAATCTATAATTAATAGTTGTTTAAACTTCACTATTCCGCAAAGAACAGCGCATCACCGCGTCGCGCCTCGTAATGTGCACGCTAATGACAGTTGACAACTTGACAATAAACTAAGAAGAGAAATAATATGTTCATAGAAAAGAAATTACAAAAGCGTACCACGACAAAGACGTTAGTCTAAATGGTTAGAATTATCCCAAAAGGATTTTGTTATTTTACAAATGTAATATCCCAGTATCTAAAGTATCTATAGTGTAGTTCATATAAATTTAAACTAGCGGGGAAGAAATTTAGCTTGTTAGCTGTACGAAGGAACCAACAAAACATCGCATTTAAATTTTAGTACTACTACTAAGCACTAAATGCTGTTACAAACCTATGCATTGAGAGCAAAACAGAAATACTTTTCCCGGATTCAGCATAGATGCTTATTAAGCAGTCAATACGAAAGTTCTAATGGAAAAATAGCTTAATCAATCTGCAATACTTTGCAAAAAATGCAGTGACTGCTTTGTTCATTTACAACTACGTGATCGTGACGAAGTAGCGAATTTAATGATGATTGGTTTCGGGGCTTTGAACTCGAGTTTAGCAAATTTCCACTTTCGCCAATCTCCGAGATAAACGATCAGTGGCAATGACATCGAGGGCAGTCAGAACGAACGATTAAGTACCGTCATTAAGTAATTTTAAACAAATATAGGCAAATTAAGCGTAAGAATAATAATCGTTCGCCCCGAACTGCGACCTCGCGCCTACCTTTTGCCTAACATAAAAAACTATTCGAAATTAATTGCTTATATTTTTTTTTTCTTAAAAATTACAACTCAAACAGAGTTGTGTATTTATTGTTTCAGTACACTGAGAGATAGGACCCCTGGGCAAAATTGATCTGAAGCAATGATAGATTAGAATTTTCCAGCATATTTTTTTTTATGATTTTGTATTCTACTTTAAAAGTTGTTTTCGAAGATTATACACGGGCTGAAAAATATATATTGTTTTCCTCCCACGTGTATGGGTGCCCTTTTTATATTTACGTTTTTTAAATTTTAAATTTATACTTTAGACTTAATTTTTTTCTGACTCCTTTCTTTAGACCACATATTTAGATGTTCTCTAATAATTTGAAGTTATTCGCTTGTATGGTTTCGACGCTAAATGCCTCTGACAGATGGACGACCGGAAGGATGAACTTCGCTTCGCCCGGTCAATAACTAGAGCATTACATTAGCTTTCAAATTTTTTTTATAAAAATTAAAACAAGCTTAACTAGAATTCCAAGCTTTTACCACACACTAAGATTCCATTTAAATTATTCCATATAATTTTATTACGACTGTATTCTCGTTCCGTAGATGGTTTTACAACAGTTCGTAGACCGCAAATTTATACCGGCTGCCACATCGAGCTTTTCTAATTCTCTAGTTGAGCAAAAAAAAACACGAGATGCAAGCGGTCACTGACCTCACCGGTCCGGTCCTGCCTCAAAGAAGATATGATTCGATAGATAACTGTTTATAGGTACGTAGATTCGTTTTTTATTACCGTCCACATTTTAGGTTATGCATTTGAATCGTGACTATTTTTTTTGCTAATAGCTTGTTCACCGTTTTGATGATGACGTTTATTATGGGTGTTATTAGTTAATAAAATGAAACTGACATTTCTGGGGACATTATGCGCGCGTGGATATTATTTATGATTAGTATACAGGTATACTGTTAAAAATTCAAACATCAGGAATATGTTTTTTAATTAAATTGAGAACGCCTATTTAACCTTACAAAGAGGACTTTACTTGTAATTATATAAGTAAGGTAAGCAAAATGAACTAAGAAGCAGCTAAAATTAGTTCAATAATCGAACTTGAAAATGTGCTTAATGATCGAACAAAGCGAGGTCTCTAAATTGGCCTGGGCAGTTCAGCACTTCGACCGTCCGCTCGTCCTTCTGTCTTTTAGTGGCGTCTAAACCACACATACGTATAGCTTTAAATTCTCAGACAATCGCGGACTTAGAAAATCGGATATTACCTCTTCCAATGTGTGGAGCATGTTCGTGTGTGCGTGCAGATGCACGCAAACACAAACGGTGCAAATTGTCATAGGCAACCTAATAGTTACTAGCGTTATTGACGCCGATTGTCGGACCTTTGGTGTATTTGTGTGCATGTAGCTTGCGTTATCAGACGCGAAATTTGTAGGACCGTGTTTTTTACGTCCGTGCACAAAGTATGTAAAGCTGTGGCCCAATGCCAAAAACGGCAGCTTAAAAAATAAATAGATGCGAGTATTAAAGGAACATCCACACACGTCAGTGGGGGTAAAATATAGCCTATAGAAAGCGTTTTAAAAAAAATGGTAGAACAAATTAATTGTTTTTAGATTTATTTTAAAAAAATATTAAAGTATATAGATAGCATCACAGGTAAAATAGACAGGCAAGAATTGCTAGTCGCGAGGTCTCAGATGGGGTAAACTACTACTTTATACATGTACAGATAAGGACTGCACCCATAAAATAAATAACTTACTAAGCTAAAGAAATTCATCATAAGTAAACCTCGCTACAGCTATTTGAAGGGTAGGTGCCACTAACAGATGGTTGCGTAATTTCACACCCCGTTGCGTACTTGAGCATTCCCTCCCTCCCTTAAAGCCCTCCATTTACTGCCTACGCAGGTGGGTAACAGTATTTGAACCATGATACAGTGAAATGCCAGGGTTACTTAGGTACAAACAATCTAAACTATGTAACCGACGAACAAGGAAACTTGCGAACCAGGAAACCCAACTTAATAGGGAAATTGACAACTTAGTCAAACTGGCAAATAAGGAAATTGGTGAATTCAGAAACATTAGTGAAATTGACGAGTAAGGAAACTGACCAGTCGACTAACTCGATACGAGAGTTTCGCCGCGAAAGTGAAAAAATGGCGTTTAAGATTTTGTATTTTATTTCGAAACTTATGGTTAATCGAGTGTTAATATTTAATAACGGTGATAATATTTAATATTATTAACTGAACGAATAGTAAGTGAACTTGTTTGAGTGAAAAACATTTTTTTTTTTCTCCAAAACACCAATAGAAATTTTTTGTTAAGTCTCACTTTACTAGGGCATGGTTACTTATGTATGTAAATTTTTGGTACCGCTATGAACTGTTAGTATTTAGTAAAAACAAAAATATACATCATATTTCGATAAAATAATACATAAAATATAAGTTATACTTGAATATGTTATCTAAATAAATGGAATCCAGAAACATAATTGGCGATAGATTTCTCAATACAAATATTTTTCAAAGTTGGGTCTTTAGAAACACTAATGTCAATAATTTTCTCTATAAATGACGACAATAAAAATATAATGCGTCCTTTATACAATTAAAAAACTTAAATAAATAGAAGCCATTTTAATTATTAATGGTATACGATTTCTTTATAATTAACCGCTTAACAGAGACAATTAGACGTTGGTTCCATCTACAGATAGGAGCTTCGTCTATATAAACATATGTTTCTATTTTTTATATAAGGAGAAAATAGCTCGTCCGATTTGTACATCTCCGGCTACAATAAACTTAAGTAAGTATATAACTTTACACCTCGCCTTACATAGTCCTCGTTCCCCAAGCTTTGCCTTTGTATACATTAGGTAAGCAACAATGTTTGAACCGTGAATCAGTGAAATGCCAACGTTAACTTAGTCATAAAATATTTCCAAAGTTTGCAGCCGGCTTCGAAGGACAAACTTAATGGAGTTCAAGCAACTCTCTCACTTATGCATGCGGGGGTAGCTTAACCAAGGTAACACACATTTATAAATGATAGCTTAGACGAGATAATTAAACGCAAGCAAAGCTTAAAAAAACCGACTTCACCGCTTTATCATCGAAACTTTGATCAAAGATGTACTAAACACGCATTATTGAAGATATTTCAAGAACTACTAATCAGATCTTGATCAAAATTAAATGAGACCAATGGGAAAGCAACATCGTTAAAAAAAAATTCAAAATCGTTTCACGTGGGACGAAGTTATCAAATAACAAACATAAAAAAAAATACAGTCGACTTGAGTACCTCCTCCTTTTTTGTGAAGTCGCTAAAAATGAAAATTGTTTATTTGTATGTGGGCCTCAAACTAGGCAAGCCCTGCATCTAGGGAGCCCGATATGGTTAAGAATCTTAGAAATGCCTGTCTGTACTTGGACTCCGAATTATCTGTACATTAAAAATACTCAATAATTTATTGGTTTGTCCATAATAGGGTACGGCAATGATAGGGCTGGGAGTGTAATGGTCGAACCATTAAATGATTATAGTCTGTTATATGCAAGTCAAAGCAGATGAAAAGTTATTTTTATTTTTCATTAAAAAAATTGTTGCGTGCATTAGTAACATTTGTTATTTAGGATTTTTAGGATTTGAATGTTTTTTTTTTTTAGATATTTATTTAATTTATACATACATTCATAATTATTTTATTATTGAAAGATTATACAAATAACTACAACAGAAAATTAGGTAGGAATTTCATTAAACTATTTAGATGGAATTGAAGTAAATCCAATTAGTTTCATTACATTGCCTATATCTAGTTTTTAAATAGTTGTCCATGTAATTAACCACCATGTTATCTAAAAAAAAAGGAATGATTTACTTGTGTCGGTTGCGTAAATCATACCAATATTATAAATCCGAAAGAGTGTAATGTGAAAGTGGAAATCAAACACGGCACCGGGCGTAGAAGGCAGGAATATAACCGACTAAACCAACACGCATGCGATTCAAATTAAATAACAAAAAACAAACGCATTCACACTCACAACAAAGACATATCATAACTACATATTTAAACAATTAGAAGAATCCCTCGTTTTTACGGAACGGTATAATCTGAGTTGTCAAGTGAATAGGCTTTCTAGGCAAGCATACTACATCTTCGGCTGCATCATCGCTTTCCATTAGGTGAGGTCAAATGCTAGCCTATCGAACATAAGAAAAAAGCCGTGTGCATGTTTAGTATTATACTTTCCCATGTTTCTCAGTGAAATGGAACGATATCGGCTCCCCTCGTTTCCGCACCTACAAATTAGGTAAATTGGAGTCGATAAACCCCGCGAGTGGAAATAATCGTGACTCACTGGGAACTATTACAGGCCGCTAGAAGCAATAAAGGCCAAATCAACGACATAATTAGTTAGTTTCATTTTTTTATGAGATTTTTGAATAAATTTGGTTCTTCCCTTGTGAGTGATAAGGACTATGCATATAATTGTTCATGGTATGATTTTTCTACATTCATGCACGTTCAAGAACTATTGTTTGTTATAATCCACGATTAATTAACACACGAACACTCGAAGAATCATAATCAACTAAAGAATCGACAACGATATTTTTTCACTTTCGCACTAAAACTAATATAAGTACATTATTAATCGCAGCCAATATTTGCACTAGCCATGCCTCGAAGCTTCACACGGATTAATCAAGTGAAAAAAAAGCATAGGTGTTAATCCTAGGTATAATCTATGTACATTCCAAATTTCATCCAAATACGATGAGTTAGAGCGTGAAGAGAAAACAAACATATTTCCACACTTACAAACAAACTTTCGGATTTATAATATTAGTGCGATAGTTACACGAGATATCATGTCGTTAAGCCGTGACGTCATAACATAATAAAATAAAATGTATTTTCATAATACTTTTAATATTGTTAGAATTTGGTTGAAAGTGATTTAATGTTCTTTTTCAACGATCGCGATTTCAAATTCGGTTTAGAATGCTAATTTTCTGTGAATCTACCGCTGGTTGATTCCTTCACGCTTCCTGTGAAGGTAACATTGTGATAAAATGCTTGGTGCTACCTGGTACCGAAATTCAGTCGTAGTTTCCCAGCAGTAGAAACATCTGTCGAATATAAGTAATATTCTAGGCGTACATGCTTACCACTTTTTACTGACACATCATCAGTTACCAGAAGGTAAAATAATAGTCAAACGGTAGCCTATCATAATTTCAAAATGATATTAAATTAAAAAAAATGTAAAGCAAGGCATTTGCCGATATTTAAAACCATGCAAACAAGCAGAAAACGCATTGCTTTCGTAATATCAACAGGCAACTGATTTTTTTCTGAAACAACCGCATTTTTTCTTATGAACTTTAGAGACGTAATCTACTTGATATGTTTATATTTTCTACTTGACTCTACATTGTATTATACTTATATTTTAAAACTGAAAGTTCGCGAAATAAGATAGACCAGGTATCTCTGCAACAGCTGAATCGTTTGTATGAAAATGTATACTTATGTAGATAGTATATTTTTTGACGAGTCTTGAAGACATAAAACAAAATTCAATTTGTAGACAACCAAATACAACATTAAAAAAAATAAAAGGCGCTTCTGATATCCAATAAACAAAAATCTCTTACAATTGAAAATAAAAATAGTACGTACATTTACGATTTATACTTTTCTTTTTTAATGTTATTTTACTTATTTATTTCTAAAGAATATCATAAAAACGGGTATAAAAAATTAAAGGAATAAAACAAATAGCGCTCAAAAATTTGTAGACCGCTGGCCGAAGGATAAGTGTGCAGAATACTGGCTGCATTTCAACATTGAAAACGATACTAATTAAGAAAATTAATTGAATTAAGCGTTACTAATAAATTAACTTTGTCGATACTAATTAGCCAGCAATCTGGTCACTTGTCGCTACGACCACACGTTTGGCCAAGTCCCTGAAAATGACGTGTGCACCTCGTGTGTCTCAATGTTTTTTTAATATTTTATGCCACCTCAGACTAAAATTCAGCCCCATAAAAAAATTAATTGTATACAAAATTAACTACTCTACATACCAACAAAGTTTCAAATTAAATTATTTAAATTATAAACAAAATTTTCATGCATTTTTGGGGCGCAAATTATGCTCTCTTGTAAGTAAATCTTTTTCTACGTATTTTTATTGTATATTCTTTGATATAGGCCTACGATAACATGTTCAAAATGGAAATAGATACAAATTAATTAACGACGAGGATTTCCGGCGATGTTTGTTACCGAATTCAATCATTATACAATATGCATATATACTTATATGTTGGTATTTAGCGCAGCAAAATGTGGTGATTATGCAATATCCCGCGTATCAACTACTGTATTTCTAGGTTTACCACTATCTCAAAGCAATGATGCAGCCGAAGATGTAGTATGCCTACCTAGATACCTATTCACTCTTGACTTGAAGACTCCTTCCAGACTCCACACATTATACCGTTCAGGAAACAAAGCTAAAACAATCTTTGAACATCATATAAGACGTACGTTTTGTTGTACAAAATCTAATATCTTAATTAGTCATAAAATCACGAAACTACTTACACAAAAACGTATGTATAAATAAGATTTTAGTCTGTTTGTAAGAATGAAGAATGCTAAGTTAGTAGGTAGTATATAAGGTATAAGTACCTTTGCTACATATTCAAATAAAATGCAAACCCGTACGCCTGTTTTTCAAATGCCCCAACTTTGAGAACTTAATTATTCACTACTAGCGCCAATAAATAATTGATTGGAGACTAACAAAAATTGGATTAAAGAAACTTTGTATTGTTCAGATAACAACCTCGTAGAAAAACGTGAAACACTCCATTATATGCCTATCGTGCTTAACGTTACCATCCTCGACCACATCACTACAACAAGTTTAGTGATATAGTGCACATGGTGCTTCTGTCGATCAACAAACGAGGCTCTCGTGAATAGCAAATTATGCCCTGAGAGACTGTGCCGAAGCAGACCCCACCCGGTGGGAAAGGACAAGAATATGTTGAAGAAAGATTGTTGTCAAACATTTGTAAAACAAATTAGCTATAAATCAATAATATTCTGTTTTTTTACCGACTTCCCAAAAAAGGAGGAGGTACTCAAGTCAACTTTTTTTTTTTTAATGTTTGCTACCTCATAACTTCTTTCCACGTGAACCGTTTTCGAAATATTTTTTTTAGTTTGAAAGATGTTTATTTCCAATTGGTCCCATTTAAATTTGATCAAGATCTGTTCAGTAGTTCTTGAAATATCGTCAATAATGCGTATTCTGTGGACTACATGTGTGACGATGTTCTCGTTTTTGACCGATTTCAAAAGTTACCTCATAACTTCTTTCGTTGTGAACCGAATTTGATGATTATTTGAAAGCTGGTGCTTTTCTTTTAGTCCCATTGAAATTTAATCAGGATCTGATCTCTTGTTTTTGAGTTATCGTCAATAATGCGTGTGCAATACATTAAATATGATCAAGGTTCCGAAGATAAAGAGGTGAAGTCGGGTTTTTTAAGCTTTGCTTGCGTTTAATTATTTAACAAAATAACATTATAGTACCACATTATGTCTGCACACTAACAAAACAGCTAGAGGAAAACGTCCTTGGATCCATTAGTAATATCGATTTCGCTGTAGTATAGTCCACTGAAGCCTCGAGTTTCAATAAATAATGATTCTAGGCTAGTTAAGTATGAAGGCACGCGTTAAATTCATGTCGAAAGAAAACTGATCGATATGTTTTATGATACGCTTTCACAGCCTTGCGCTTAGTGCCATGGGATATAGTGGCTGTTGAAAACATGACGTCACACACAATCACAAACAGTAATTTCCAGGTAAGGAAAATTGTGTTTCTGTCAGTTTAATCTGGTACCCGCAGAATAGAATTCCACGAATTTGTACCGTTTTTTCTGCGGAGAGAAAATGCTTAGCAATTCCCTTCGTTCCCAGGGGTGAAGGTAAGGGGAGTGTGGGGCTCAAACCCACTAAAAAAAACCAAGGGGCAAGATAGGATCGTGCTTGGAGACGAATTTGTACCCTACGCTAACAGTGCAGTTCTGGGCGTCATCAGATACAGACGATATTGTATTGATATACTTATCATTATCAGCCATCTCTCAAAGAGAGGGAGTTTATAATCATTGCGCTCGTCTTTGTTTCCCGAACAGTATAATCTGGGAGTTTAAGTCAAGAGTGAATAGGTACCTTCTAGGCAGGCATACTACATCTTCAGCTCCATCGTCGCTTTCCATCAGGTGAGATAGTGGTGAAATGCTTGCCTATCGGGCATAAAAAAATTATAATAATAATAATCGATCAGCCAAGTGCGGGCTGGTAGATGATAGGTCGAAAAATACTCCTAAGCGACACCGCTATATGGTAGACATTCCACAAATGCGGACGAAGCGTTTTGCTTACACATTCATTATGCGAACTGCGCCGAAGGAACGGAACTCATTCTTTAAGTCGCGAGTGAATATAGGCATTTTCTAAGCAAACGTGCCCCACTGTCGACCGCATCGTCGCTTACCATCAGTTGAGATAGTGGTCAAACGTTTGCTTATCCTACTAATATTATAAATGCGACAGTTTGTGTGTGTGCGTGTGTGCGTGAATGTCTGTTACCACGTATATCCGTAACGAATAAACCGATTTGATGACAGAATAACACAGAGGCTACTTTTTAACTTAATAAACGCGGGCGAAGCCGCGGGGCACGGCTAGTCTTTATTAAAAAATAACTTGTCTTCGCATTTTGTGATTTTAGGACATGCAGTTTCTTCACAATGTATTCCTTCACCTTTATAATATGTGAGCGATTGCAAATTCTACACGATAATTAATCTAATAACATAAGAAATACATTGGTGCAGGGCCGAACGGGATCCGAACTAAGATGCATAGTATTTAAAGTAGCATAAAATACCGCTGTGTCGTACTAATTCTCTGTTGATATAAAATACTCGTAATTAATTAAACAAACGCATTCACACTAACACAAAGTTCAAAGACCTGTATCGTGGGTGCCGGAAACATTCACATCACACACATTGCACCCAGAACCCGAAGCACAAATATCCCTAGGGTAGGAATTTTTGCTCCTGCCGGGAATCGAAACCAGGACCTACGGCGCAGAGGGCGGATACCTGCCCACTGCGCCAACTGGGTCGTCAATTCGATTCTAAGTTAATTAAAAAATAATCAATTCAAAATTTACCTTATTGTCTTAGTAAGTCCTTGGCCCTTAAAGCCATGAGATAGATAGATAGATAAACACTTTATTGACCACCTTAACAAATACATGACAAGGAATAGTAATCTAGAAAATAAGTGTAACAACAGATGGTCTTATAGCTAAGAGCGATCTCTTCCAGACAACCTTTGGATGGAGAGGAGTAAAAAATGAAATTGGACGTCGGTGTTTTATATAAATATAATAATATATTATATACAATACAATAAACATACATAAACAATAATATACGTAAATTATTATATAGAATACATAAACATAATACATTACTATCCTACTTAATATTATAAATCTGAAAGTTTGTGTGTAAGTGTGTAAGTATGTTTGTTCCCTCTTCACGCTTTAACGGCTGAACGGATTTGGATGAAATTTGGAATGTACATAGGACTAACACATAGGCTACTTTTTAACTTGATAATAGCGGGCGAAGCCGCGGGGCACGGCTAGTTATACATATTTGCGTGACGAATAGAACCGAGTTTAAATTCCAGCAGGAGCATTTTTAACTCTGGTAAGCAAGCGGTTGACAACTGTATGTTTCCGGCATTCAAGTTATAAGGTCTTGAACTATTTAGAGTGTGAAAGGGTTTGTTTATTGTGACGTTTACGAATTAACAATATCAACCTCATTATTTATAAAGATGCTTCTATATACATAAAGGCGTATTGTTCTTGGCTGATAAAGCTTTTATTATCTTTCGTTTATACTTATACTAGCCGTGCCCCGCGGCTTCGCCCGCAATTATAAGTTAAAATGAAGCCTATGTGTTAATCCTAGGTATAATCTATGTACATTCCAATTTTCATCCAAACCCCTTCAGCCATTAAAGCGTGAAGAGGGAAAAAACATACTTACACACTTACACACAAACTTTCGGATTTATAATATTAGTAGGATATATGTTTTTGAGATCGCTCCGCCCGACGCGCCTATTGAACTAGCCTATGTTAGTTTTGGAGCATTTTCCTTTAATCTATACAAATAAATAGTTATTTATCATTTTATATATATAGTAATATATATATAATAGCAGGTTTTGTTATTAAAGTAGTAAATTTAGAAAGGAAAAAATATCGCTTGAGGCAGGGATTGAACCCGCGGCCATCATGCCTTATTGCTGTAACCGCTGAGCTACACAAGCTCTACCTGAAGCGACGACATTATACCTTCCTTATTATTAACGTGTTATTGGGTACGTAAAATTTTGTTATTGTTTAATAAATTGATAATGAAAAGTAATGATAGCGAGCACTTAATAAAAAATACAAGACTTTTTATATAGAAATCAAAATTCTAGTAAACTAGAGTAATTATATACGATACATCGTTCTAATCACAATTTAAAGATAAGTAAAGCTTAAAAAAACTATCTTCACACACAGAAATCGGTGTACATCAAAAATTCATACGTCGAACATAGTACCTCCCCCCTTTTTGAAGTCGGTAAAAAATCCACTTGCTGTTTGGAAGAGACCGCTGTTAGCGATAAGAGCGCCGATTGTTCACTTTAATTTAGTTATTTTATTTATTTTTACGTGTTTCATTGTAAGGTGTATCAATAAAGAGTTAACTATCTATATTCCCTACGCTATATAAATCATCTCAAAATAATTACTTTTTTTTATAATTTATGGTATCAACGGGCCAATTGCCTATATTTCCTAAAACTAAACTAAAACTATATACAGCAAAGAACTAAGTTACCAACTAGACATCGAGCTTATAGGTAACTCAAGTGCTCAAGCCCACTACCAGTGACTAGCGTTCCCATCATGCTGGCGGCATTGCCTCTCTGAATTGCAATGCTAATACGTTGAGCCAAATCACGTTTCTTGTACATGATGTCTCTATTAGGCAGAAATCGTAGATATAGTTATCTGCAACTATGTGACATAAATATACATGTGTACATACAATATGGCATGTATTGCAAAACATTATCAAAATGCTCTAGTTTACTTGATAAACAAAGCAGTAAAACTCGCATGCAGAGGGCGGATGTTCAATATTATAAGTGAACTGCCCGTCAGCTTAGTTGGATGAACGATCGCCTTCCAAGAAGGGGTATCGGGTTCGATTCCCTTCGGAAGGAAAATTTATATTATTCTTCCCAAGGAAAATTTGTGTTTCTGATTCTGCTTGTGATTGTGTGTAATTTGAATGTTTCCGGCATCCACGACACAAGTCAACGAACTTAATGTGGGGCTGTTAATAAAAAAAAGTAGAATAAGCATTGCAATTCATAGAGGCAATGTCGCCAGCATGATGGCACGCTACTCGCTGGAAGTGAGCTTTAGCATTTAAGTTACCAATAAACACGTAGGCTTGTAGTAGCCTTGTGTAACTTAGGTCTTTTGCTGACATTACATTTTATTCAGTTTATAATATGTATGTATACATAGTTATTTTGAAGTGATTAAGTTAAGAACTCGTGCTTATGGGCAATCATGACGCTTACCATTAAGCGAGTGAATAGCTCGTCTCGTCTCTTAATTATATGAAAAAACTATCTCATCTGATGGTAAGTGATGTGGTCGAGTGGTAAGTACGGCATTATCCTACTAATATTATACATCCGAAAGTTTGTGTAAGTGTGCAAATGTGTATGTATGTTTGTTTCCTCTTCACGCTTTAAGGGCTAAACGGATTTGGATGAAATTTGAAATGTACATAGATTATACCTAGGATTAACACATAGGCTACTTTTTAAATTGATAATAGTGGGCGAAAGCGCGGGGCACGGCTAGTTTAACATAAGCTAAGCACCGAATATGCTCTGTGTTGATGTTGGACCAGATTGACATAAACCAAAATTTTACATTAACGGGGATCGAACCCGATTCACCTGCTAAGAAGGCAGACGCACACCTAATTGAGCTAACCGGCAGTACTTGAATAAATATAATTTTGACCATCATTGGCTAAGCGAGCAATGTACAATTCGTGAGACTCAACGCTGCAGTTTAGAGTGAAATTTCTACTCCAGTTTTACCTCATTTAAACAATCAATTTTTACTTACGTTTCGACATGTTCCCGGTCCAGGTTCAGTGCAGCCGTAAACCTTGAATAAAACAAATATGTGAATAACTCAGATCAACAAATTCAAACGCAACCGAACAGTGAATAGTTGCTACACGCGTCCGCGTTCAACAAAGAATTTCGCGTGACTGATAACGACGTACACACTCAAAACATTCGTATATATTATTCTTGTACATATTTCTATTGTCATTAGGCAAAAATATAATATTCGTTCAAGGATTTCTGCATAGATATTTACATATAATTATCTTAATTATAGGTTTTATTTACTATCTGCTGTGGTGAGACTAAATAGCTTATGATCTGTATCTCTTCCGGATAGTCCAATAATTGAAGCGAAATTCAACAAAGTATCATCATTAGTGTGTATTAAATACACGATGACGATACTTTACATCCTACTAATCCTACTAACATTATAAATCCGAAAGTTTGTGTGTAAGTGTGTTAGTATGTTTGTTGCCTCTTCACGCTTTAACGGCTGAACGGATTTGCACGAAATTTGGAATCTACATAGCTTATACCTGGATTAACACATAGGCTACTTTTAAACTTAATAATAGTGGGCAAAGTCGCGGAGCACGGCTAGTAGGCTATAAATATCTTTACAATCTTTGATAGAATTTCGTTTGTATCTACTTAGAAAATATAGGGCTCTTTCATTACAAACATAATTATAATTTAAATGCAAGCAAAGCTTAAAAAATCCGACTTCACCGCTTTATCTTCGGAACCCTTGAACAGATTAATTGAATTAAATACGAACTATTGATGATAACTTAAAAACTACTGGTCAGGTATTAAGCGAATTTAAATGGGACCACATGGGAAGCAACAGCTTTCAAATAAAAACAGAATCACCAAAATCAATCGGTTCACCCAAAAACAAGTAATGAAGACATAAAAAACACAGTCAAATTGAGAACCTCCTCCTTTTTTTGAAGTCGGTAAAAAAAACATTTCGTTCTATAACTCGCTATGCTGTTTTTTTGTTGTACTAATTGTGATTCGATAAAGCAATATTACGTTTGTACTACCCGGACTATCGTACGTATGTACTTAGTCCGATTTATAATCTACGCGGCACGACTCTCATCGATAGCACATGGTACATTTCTACTATGGTAGTACGTTGCGTGGTGGTGAAAGAAAAAATAGACTATTACTTAAAAAACAACTTGAAACTACTTACAAACTTTATAAATAACTTATTATTCCCGGTTTTATTTACCACTGAAATATATTTAGACCAACGTGCACAACTCGCGGTAAAAATAACATAAATCTACGCAATCAAAAACAATGATATCGCGCATGAGGTTTATTACAAATTACGCTCATTAATTTTAGATATTACGTGTATTTATCATTAGGAACGAGGTAACTACTTGTTTATTTATCTCTTCACATTTCTATGTTGAATAAAAATTTCCTATACAATATAAAGTACTCTGTGTACGCAATACGTCAAATCACGCCATATTGGCACTATTTGCCAAAGAGAAAGAGAGGGAAATAAGGAGTCTGCATTGCATGATAGCGTTCTAACCAAGAAGTTTCTTTAAGATGTAAACCTATTTATGTATACGATGACCGGAACATTATATAAAGGAGTTATGCCGCGAAAATTTAAAAGTTATATTATAAAACATCAAACGCGAGTGCGCATGCGTTTGATGTTTTTTTTTGACAGCAGCACACAAAGTTCAAAGACTTGTATCGTGGGTGCCGGAAACATTCACATCACACACACGCACACACACCCAGAACCAGAAGCACAAATATCCCTTTATTAGTCTAGTCGATTTAGAATTATGTTCTAAAACTTGAGATTCTTCTAGTGTTTTTTTTATGTCTGATAGTCAAGCTTTTGACCACGATCTCACCTGATAGAAAGTGATGATGCGGCCGAAGATGCATGCTACAGCATGCTTGCCAAGAAGGTACCTATTCACTCTTGACTTGAAGACTCCCAGATTATACCGTTCGGGTAACAAAGGTGAGGGCAATGAGTTCCACTCCTTCGCAGTACCATCCGTAATCCGAAATGATATAAACGTAGAAGCGAAACGCTTCGAGCAAACTAGAGGTATGTCAACCATATATGGATGATGTTTGACAGTTTGTCTTGTTGTTAGATGGTAAAATGGATAATGTGGAATTAACTCGTATAAGTCCTGCGCACACTCTCCAAAATGTACACGATAGAATACCGATAGGCTCGCAACCTTACGTCAGTGACCGAGACTCAGCAATTTGGACTCGACTAGCTTATCAACGCCAATGAGTCTGTTTGCTCGCCGGTCTATGGACTCTAGAGCTTAAAGCTGGTACTTAGCGGATCCAACCCGCAGGTGGCAGCAGTACTCCATACACAATCGGACTTGAGCTTGATATAAATTAAGAAGCTACCCCGGTGTGAAGTACTGCCTAACCTTTGCTAGGATACCCAGTTTCTTAGCGGCCAGCTGGGCTCTGGCTTCGATGTAGGTACCAAAGTTTATGCTCAACGACAAGAAAACGCCAAAATGCGAAAGTTTGTGTGTGTGTGTGAATGTTTGTTACCACAAATAAACCGATTTTGATGAAATTTTGAATGTAAATAGTTTAGGTTCCAGAATAACACATAGGCTACTTTTTAACTTATTTAACGCAGGCGAAGCCGCGGCGCACGGCTAGTATAAAATATTAACATAACACTTTATGTAACATTATATGACACTTGCGAAATACACAAAGATCGCGAAGCCAAATGCAATAAAAAGAAAAAAAAATGGATTTTGAGTCTTACTCATACTTCACGAATTAAGTGTACCTATTAACATAAACAAACGTAGACGTAAACATTTATTTGATTATAAACAAACTAAAACAATTAAATTTATTTCTAATCTTTATTACTACACAGTTTACTTTTGCATGCTACTATTTATCAGCGTACGAAGATTCGACAGTCGATGCGACGCGACGGTTGCACATTTTCACTCTACGAAGTATTTAGCGAGGCGGGATTGTCGCTTATATTCTGTTTTCAACCGACTTCAAAAATGGTTCTCAATTCGACTGTATGTTTTTTTATGTATGTTACGCGATATCATCGCCAGTTATGAATCAATTTTGATGTTTTTTTTTGGTAGTTTATACTTCAGAGGTCCCATATAAATTTTACCGAAATCGGTCAGGCCAAAGCCAAAACATATATATTTTTTTATACTCGATAGGCAAGCATTTGACCACATCTCACCTGATGGAAAGTGATGATATACCTACCTGTCACGCACAACCCAATTAAATACTTAGATATAAATTAATTCAGATTAATAAAAAAATCGTTTACCTCTTTTCAGTTCATTCATGTTTATTTCATTTTTCAATTAGTATATACTTACATAAGTTCGTATAGTCCACGTTGCGGCTAAGTTGATATTGATTGGGTATTTAGAAACGCGTAATTAGTATTAACTTACACCGTGGACCGTGCGCCGTGGTACTGTCGACAACACGTGTTAATTCAAATATTTACAAAATCGTCAAAAGATAAACCGTTCGGCAAGGCCGTTGTCTGTACTGAATCTGGTAAACTGATAAACTGCAGAACATGTGATAGAGAACTAGGTTAGTATCGATTTTATCATAAAATATGCTTGTAAAATAGGGAATGCAAATAGGTTACTTACACGCTATATTAGAATGAAGATTCCTCACGATCAGTTATTAAGTCACAACACTAAAACGTATCATCACCAATTCACCTACAATTTGACTATTGATTACTCTAAATTGATACTAGTTATTCACTAACTTTTTGTACAGGAAATTGATACTACAGGTGCCCAGTCTTGCCTTACTTAGACTTAACTATTAAAGCTATTAAACTATAAATAATTTTGGTATAATATTAGCACTATTTTTTATGGTCTCCGCATTTCTCCCTCACGGAATGCCCGCTGGGAAAGCTTACGTGCTAGCGTTTTCCGCATGATCTAAGCAGTTAACGCATGCGTCAGTTCTCGCATGTTATCGGTCCTCTCCCTCTATCTTTCCCTTGCAAAGTGGGAAGGAGAATAACAAAAGGGACATGCGCATTGTTATTGATTTTATTTTCGGCGGCAAAATTGTCTGTGTTACGATTGGATAGAGTCGTATCAGGTGACAGGTTTGTTTTTGCGCAAGTGTAAGAAACGTAATCAGCTGTTTTGTTTTCGGTGTAACTTGTGACCATTCATCTGGTAACTTTACCCGAGTACAGTGAATTAATATGATGGTTTATGATTTTAACAGTGGTTGTGGGTTATGGGAATTTTAGGGCTCTTTGACATAAAGAACTTACATATTAAGTACGACAGTCTTTATTTCTTGTAGTCGGGATTTGTCTTTAAATTATTTTTACTACTTAGTAATAGATTGTGTATTATGAATGTATCTTTTACAATAATGTTAACCGGCACGCGCTCACAGATTGCAGAAGAAAATATTACGAACAATGATTTCAAAATAATTTACCAAAAATAACCCGTATAAGAGCAATTAGTCATTATTTTCATGAGTGTGAAAGTTTTTAAATAAACAATTTTAAATTTAAATTTGAACATTCTATTCATGATTATTCGCAAGAATAGAAAAAATGTATTTTTTGTGAAATTTACTGTTTCCGTTTGTTGTTCGTACCACTAAATAGTATATTTTGTATGAAACTGTTTAGTAGGTCCTTTAATGTAGCAGACAATTACATTAATATCCTGATTTCTTAAAGTGACCTTAAATATTTTAAAGAAATTAAATTATCCGAGATAGTTCGCCGTTTCACCACGTCTTTGACTGGCGCTACGTAGAACTACGCGGCTATCGTAGTTGTAAAGGGGAGTAGCTAAAAAATAAAATCAATTTCTTGACTTTATTATACAAGGCCGCGCTTTAGTTCGAGCAGGATTGTCATCACAGTCGATTATAGAGAGTACATAAGTGTGCGTTTAAGGGATTAAAAATATGACGGTTGCATGAGGTGACGTTTCATACTTTTTTTTAAAATTCAGTATAGGCAAACGTTTGACCACTATCTCACCTGATGGTAAGCGATGATGCGGTCGACGATGGAGCACGTAAGACTAAGGTGTTTTGTAAAATTCTCAGAAGCGTATATCAAAACTTTGGCTGAACAAAAACATTAGACTATCTTTTATAACTTAGTATTTGTCAACACGGCAATCAAGCTATATGGTGAAACGCTTCTAAGGACTTTCGAGTTACAGATAATGATGATATTATATGGTGATGATGAGCTAAAATGAAATGATAAAAAACGAATGACTAATCTGAGTATTCTCGGGTCGACGACTACCGCTGCGGCACCATTTGGTCTCTTGGTGGTCTGCAGATGTATCTGGTACTTTTAGTTCTTCAGTAGTCATCGTGGTTAATTGAAGAAGCGCGAGAGGAGCCGTTTGTACAAGTGCAAGCTAAATATGGTGTTCGCGGATCCCAAAGGTGGTTGGGACAGGAACGTAAAGCGGGGTTGTGGTCAGAATAGCGGTTAGCCGTAGCTGAGAGAACTGACAGACTAAGCAACCTCCTCACCTCGCGTAGGGTATATTCTTTTCTATGTCCACAAACGACCCCTGGTTGCTCGCATTATTAACCCTCATCTACTACGAAGTGATAAATCCAGCGATAGCCATCTTTTTCGTAGGAAAATAAGGGTAGGAAAGTTTAAGGAGTCTTCAATAGATGGCGCTAATACTACTTATATATATATGGCATAAGGCTGAAGATAAATAATCTATAAAATAAATAATTTCAATGTATGTTTATAGTTTTAGTTTAGTTTTAGGAAATATAGGCAATTGGCCCAGCACCTTACTATATAAAAAAAAGACTAAACCTAATTGAACTAAAAATCTAATAAATTAAAAAATATAATTTTAGAAACGTACAATTATCGAGTGAAACCCATTCAATCGTGAAACTGGCTAAATGGAGTGTAGAAAAAGGTCTGAGAAATCATACTAACAATATGACTCCTCCTTCGCTCATATCATTTTAAGAAGTCGAATTAATTATAGGTGTTTAAGCTAATTTTGGTACTTGTAATTATTTTATGTGAAATTTGTGTTTCTTGTTCTGGTTGTGATTGTGTGTGTGATGTGAATGTTTCCGGAACCTACGACACTTGTGTCATCGAAATTAGTGTGGGGTTGTGAGTATGAAAGCGTTTACGTTTTTTTATGTTTAATAGGCAAGCATTTGAACACACTTGATTGTATAGCGTTCTGAAACATTTTATCGTTTCAATATAAATAAAATATATACGTACGTATTGAGTTTGATTCTCAGTGGAAACAAGTATTCACCCCAAGATAAATTTGTGTTTCTCTGCTTTGGGTGTGATTTGGATGTTTCCGCCACCCTCTTTGAAATTAGTTTAGGGCTGAGTGTGTAAGAGTTCAATGTTAAGTTAGTTCGGTTGTCGTGAGGAATTTAGTTTCCACGCCTTGCGTCACAAAACCTCCTCCGGCAACCGAGCGACCAAAATAGGTGACAGCTGCTGTCAAATGTCAAGCGGCGGTGCGACGTCGACGGCTAATTTTATCGGTTTCTGTTGTAAACAATGCAAACGGGTTTTTTTTTGCCGCGAAATTGAAAAAATGCCTTTTTTGATTTTGTATAATTTCCTAAAACCTGTGATTCTTCGAGTGTTCATGTGTAATATTAACCGTAAATACTTAGGCAAGTATAACAAGTTAAAAACATGATTTTAGCCTTCGCTCCAAAACTCCAATACAAGTTCTAGTAAATTTTTTACCAGTTTACTAGGGCATGACTATGAGTGGACCTGACTCTTTTAAACTTAACTTAGACTGTGATTTGTGACTAGGTCTTTGAATATGAAATACACTTGAAATATATTATTACTTGACACTGACTAAATGCGCGAGATTGCGAAGCCTAAATTAAGAAGAAAAAAAAAGCCATAAGAAAACCAAATCGCCTAGATCAGTGAAGCAAACAACAAACGCATTTACACTCTCAGCCAACACATTTACACTCACAGCCAACACTAAGTTCAAAGACTAATATCGCGGGTGCCGGAAACATTCACATTACATACTAAAGACATGCCGAGTGATTACAATATCTTTGGACATGCCACTACAACTGGGTAGTCGAGTAAATGCCTAGCTAATAAATATCAATAAAACTACTATTTATTTCAAAACTTGTTTAATCATAAATAAATAACACTTTTTGTTTGAAACAAAAACAACCTCCAAATTATTCACACACCATACAGCGTCATTTTATGAATTACGACTACTATCTAATTATTTCTAATAATACTTACAGCAATCTTAATTATACTTGTACATCATATATTTATTACCACAAATAATTTGAGATTTTTTTTCATCATGCTAACGACTAATGCTTATAGAGAGAATTATTCCAATTAATAAAATATTTCTGTGATAAATTGATAATAATTTTCGACAAGGGAATCATTAAAATTGGTCAAGTTTGAGTAGAAAGATTTCATACGCCACATAGAAATTCATCGCTTTCGTTGACATTAGCATAATAACTTTCGAATATTATGAGCTCTCTGCACTGTACATAAGGTATAATATCCCTTCTTGTCAAGATGATTCTTTACTTTGTTTAAAAGTATGTTGTGAAAATTGCCTCAAATATACGAATTTAAAAAGAGGACATGTAGTCGGAACAATCTGATTTTGACACGGGATCTAGTTCTTTTGCCGCGTTCAACGCATACAATTATATACCTTATAATGAAGGTCATAATAGTTATTTTACAAAATAAAATCTATGACAAACGAGCATAGTTGAGCCAAAGCTATGATGCTAATGTCAAAACGTATTTCAATAAGTAATATTATGTAGTAATATAGCATTTAAATTACATTGCATTTTTTTAGAGTTCTTTACATTGTTCAAATACGTAACTTTGGAATATAAAACACATTTTGAATATTCAAGATTACGAAGCTGTATCTCTACGATTTCTATACATGAAAATGTAATTGACATTTTATTCTAAGAAGGACAACACAAGTATAGACCGAAAATGATAATTATGGAATGGATAGATCCGGGTGCCATAACTGTCTTTAAAGTCAAAACTAAAGCGAGGGTGGCGGCTCCTACACGAGACTGTTGAAAAAGTTATAGTTAAAATTGAACCCGAATGTTATATAAGTACTTACCAAAAAACTACATTATTTAAATATAATGTTAGTACACGATTATTTACATCTCTAGTGCGTATCAACTTACATTCTTCAATTTATTTTATAGGCTAATATAAATCCAAAACAAACATATTAAGAAATAGATTATACGCATATAATTTTTGGTATTTAGTACATACAATAAAGATATATTTCATGACAGTTAGGCCCTGCTATACAGTAGTCAGAGTATTTATAACCAGATTTACGTCATCTCCATTGATAACATATTTCTATTATATAATAGAGCAGTTAGTACTCTCACGTATCGAATACGGTCTATACAAATACGAGCGTATCAGATTTTAATTCTCGTTTCACGTTAGTGTACTACATTACAGCTCAAAAGGAACGTATCTTAAATGATACCAAAACTAGCAACACATGAAAAACTTCATGTTATACGTAGGAATAGACGAATGAGGTAAAATAAAAAAAAATACATACATACTTGTAAAACTCCTCTAAACTATCTAATATTGTAAAGCTAGTGAAGTTTACAAAAATAGTGCTGTGACGATGGTCGGTGATAATTATCGATATTTTACGCCATGCGTTAACTAATAAACGACTACATCGTCTATTATCTAAACGAATATCACACTCTCAGTTATAGCGCACACAAAGACCATATTAATAATTTTACATTTTAAAATGTCTCACATTTCAGACCAATAGGAACATGATATGAATGTGTATTAGAATGGACATGAATATTGACAACGGTAAAGTTATGAATTGATTAGATATTAAAATGCAATATAACTGTACAATACAATACACATGAAAATCAATAGTGTTGTACTGCTAATTTTAACTACCATTTAATTATCGAAAATTGTTGAATCTTCAGTTTTATTTTAATTTCCAAAATAAACTCAAAAATTGCAATTCAGTTGCACGAAACATTCTACAGCTGGTCGTAACGTTCCATCTAAAAATAGTCGACAACAGTCGATAAACTTTATCGACACCAGCACAACACTATCGACTTGAAACCCGTGTGCATACACTAAAACTAACATCCTAACTGGACGATCCCGCTTCTCTATTGGCCTCAGAAAGCTATCACATTAATTCAAATCGTTAATGGGACTGAATTTATTTTCGCGTAAAGCGAGAACGTTGTTGCTGAGGAGACCAACCACAGGGTTCTCGAGGTTTTCGTATTTAGAATTCGTTTCTGAAGAGAGGCTCACAGCCCCACTGCTGTCTCCCTCATAAGTATTTTCAGTGTCGTCAACGTTCTGTGAGCTAATGCTGGATTTGTCGTTTTTCTCTTGCATTTCTTTATCGTAGTTGTCATTGGTCGATAGTTCGATCCAGTGAGCTCGATTGCTTTTGACGCGGTCGAGCATCGGCTGTAAAGAGCTTGAGAGTACGGCGAACGCCTGTAAGAGGAAATTGTTTCATTACGTCAAACTTTAAATAACCCTAGATATATAAAAAATATAACTCGCAAAAAAAAAAACAAGCGACATTGACTGAGTATTTAAATCTCTGCAAACCTTTACGAAAAATGAAATAATCACAATTTTTTTACTTGATATTCACATTCTAGGCTTTGCGTATTTACCACCCTTGATTATACTGTCACTTACCAACAGATGAGATACTGACCAAACACTAGCCTATCAAAGATTTTCCGTTATTACAGCTTACCATAATGGTTTGATCACTATCTCACCTGATGGTAACCTATTTAACTATCTTAAATAAACAAATCTGCTGATAGATGAAATTTTTTTTTTTTTTTTAATTAGAATTATTAATTATCGATATTTCCTTACCTCATAAATAGGCAGGCATATGGTATCGATGAACTTGACTTGCATTGTGGGAAGCTCGTCTTCCTTATCTCTGTTCATGATGTCCTGGAATTATAAAAGCTATGGCTGTATACCTGCTTATAGTATTAAAGATTAGGATGTTTTTTTGCTAAATTTAACCTTAAAACTTTTCAAATAGTCAAAAGATTTTGACTAGATTAGTCATTATCAAGATCGACATGTTTAAAGATTTTTTCAGCTAAGACTGCTATGCCACTTGTCACTCGACGTATCGTCGTTTTCTCTAAAGTAGAATAGCTATTTATTTACAAATTTGGACTTTATACTACTTACTATTAGAAGTCAAATTCAAATTCTGTTTCAATTCTCAATTAACCCTGCCTAAAGGATTGGCCACCAAGGCTGTCCCACGCACTTGACGGACCAGTAATGAATTTGCAACACAACTTTACAAGTTATCATCTCAGAGTAGACTAAATTATTTTCTCAACATAAACCTTGTGTTACTTACAATAGGAACCAAATTCAAACTCTGCATCTCGAGATAATGCTGTCTAAAGAATTCATTTCCAGCAAGGCTTCCACGAGCCACTTGACGGACTTGAATTTGGTGATGATTGCAAGATCGCCACTTCGCAAGTCATTTCAAAAGTAGACTAGATGACTACTATAAACCTTGTGCTACTTACAATAGGAGTCAAATTCTATTTCTCCATCTCGAGATCATCCTGCCTAAAGGATTAATTGCCACAAGGCTTCCAAGCGACACTTGACAATTTGGTGATGGCTGCGAGATCTCTACTTGGCAAGACTTAGAGTAGACTAGATGATTATTTCAACATAAACCTTGTGCTACTTACAATAGGAGTCAAATTCAAGTTCTGCCTCTCAAGATCGCCCTGCCTGAAGAACTCTCCAGCCACCAGGGCTGCCACCCGCCGCTCCACCGGCCAGGGCTTGGTG
Source organism: Lomographa bimaculata (assembly GCA_948107665.1). Classification (NCBI taxonomy): domain Eukaryota; kingdom Metazoa; phylum Arthropoda; class Insecta; order Lepidoptera; family Geometridae; genus Lomographa; species Lomographa bimaculata. The sequence continues at coordinate 7,677,618 of OX403600.1, read as the reverse complement.
ATGGCCGCGAGGTCGCAAGCCGTCATCAGCATGGCTCGGAGCAGGCCTCGCCTCTCTTGGCATTCTCCCCACAGAGGCGTGACAGCCCTATCACTGCTGACTAGGTCGATGAAGCCATTGCGTTTACTAGAAGCGAAAAGTTATTAATTTTATTTACGTTGAATTACGCCCGCTGGCTAGTTAGGTGCGCGTTCGCCTTTCAAGCAGCGGGTAACGGGCTCGATTCCTCGTGGAAACACAAGTTTTCTTATCTTTAAATTTGTGTCTCTGGTTCTGGCTTTGATTGAGTGTGTGATGAGAATGTTTCCAGCACCCACAACACAAGTCATCGAACTTAGTGTGGGTCTGTGAGTGAAAAAGATTTTATGTTTACGTAAATCCAGTAAAGTTGAGCAATGGAATATAGTATGTGATAAATCTGGAGAAAATAGACGTTTAAGAAATTTTTAACAAATTTTTGCATTATTAATTCGTCTAAGTACTGAATACTATAAAATAATGTAAACGCAAATAAAGCTTAAAAAACCGACATCACTGCTTTATCTTCGGAACCTTGATCAGATTAAATGTATTAAACACACATTATTGACTATAACTCAAAAACTACTGATCAGATCTTGATTAAATTTAAATGGGACCAATGGGAAAGCAACAGCTTTCAAACAAAAAAAAATCATTTCAAAATCAGGTCACGTGGAAAGAAGTTATGAGCATAAAAAAATACAGTCGAATTGAGTACCTCCTCCTTTTTTGTGAAGTCGGATGTTCTCATTCTAACCAATAAATATCCAACTGTTTTTTATTGTTGCACCATCTCGGGTAATAACTTCTAAAGATTACACACAATTTTTAAAAACTTCAACTACCTGAAGTAAACAGCCAAATCGGTGGACAGAATAGCGTCTTCTAGCACCTTGACGACCTTCTCATAGTCGTCCGATGAAAGGTTCACCAGTATCTGGTTTCCGGGCGAGTTGAGGATCATCAGGCACTGGTCGAAGTGGTGGTGCTCCATCGTCGAGGTGGAGTACAGCTGGGCCAGCGGTGATGATGCCCTGGAATTATGATAAGTGGCATTAATATAACTTAACATACACGCTGTCACACTCACAGCTCCACACTAAGGAGCCGTCTTCACGAGCGAAAGAATCGCGGCGATATTATCGTCGTGCCATGTATTTTATCGCCGCGTTTCTCTCGCTCGTGGAGACGGCCCCTAAAATATGTAAGTATAGAAATACGTGGCACGACTATAATATCGCCGCGATTCTCTCGCGTGTGGTGACTGCCCCTAAGTTCGAAGACTTGTGTCGTGGATGCCGAAAACATTCACTCACACACACAATCAAAAGAAGAAACAAAAGAAGCACAAGACAGACATATAACATTTGTATGTAAGTTTAAATTAATAAGTATTTTTATGATTTCGACGATTTTTAAGGATCCAATATTTTTTACTCAAAGTAATTAACCGTTAAATATTACATGTACTTTAAGATTTAATATGAATATCTACAGAAACTTCATCGACCCGTCGCGCGTCGGTTGTTCGTTAGGCCTGCATGCCTTTTTAGGCAGGAATTCTTTCGCGGTGAGTCTAAGACTCCCTTACAGATTTATTAGTTTATGCGAGTCTTATTAGTACTCACTTGATCTGAAACGAGTTATTGGTCCCCCGGTGATCGAGGTCGTGGCAGAGACAGCCGATGATGAGCGCGAGGCACTCCAACTCGCCGAATATCTTCCACCACTGCGTCTCCTGGAAACGACACCCCATTGGTTATTAAAATACGAAAAAATGTGGGAACCGATGACATGGTATGACACAACTGAATAAATATATATATATATAATGAATAGGTCAAAATTAAATTCCAATGGTGTTCCAAATGAAATTGGTATGTCATTATAAAAAAAAAGTCGTTGCAGTCTTGTGTAAGAGATCAAAGAAATTGTCAAATTATTTTAGTGCATTTGACAATTTAACTGAACCAGTAGAAGCAGAAATATGCGCTCCTATAAAAAATCCCAAGGTGAAAAAAGCATACAAGTGAGCACCTCATGGTTACAGACATATCGACATCAATCATACATAGGTAGGTATTGTTATAACATATTTGTAAAACGCCGGAAATACTCACAGTCAAAATAGCGAACATCATTTGCGCGACATTGAACGCATGCCTCCAATTGTGGTAAGTTACATTCCTGTAGTTCTTCTTAACACTGAGAAGCCACCTGCAAAGCACTCCGTAATCTATGTGAAACCTCTCCACAAAGTCCAGGTCCAGGAACATGCGGAGACAAGCCGTGAGGGTCTCGTCATCAGACATGTCGATATCGTCAAACGCCAGCTCGTGGAGGCTGAAGTTTACGGAAGCCGGTATCCGCAGGGTCTGGAATAACGAAGACTTTATCAAAGTCTAGAGGCACTTTTCGGGTTTGTTCTCTTAGATACAAGCTTGCGGGTGTTTCGATTGACTTGGTAAGTGGTTGGACTCGTTTGCAGTACCAAAGTACCTCATCATTAACAGTAATTGAAACGCCAAGCAGTAGTATGAAAGAGTTACTGTATTTTGATTTGAAGGGCAATGTTTCCAGTGTAACTACAGGGCATAATATAGACATTTAACAATTAATTAAACGCAAGCAAAGCTTTAAAAACCGACTTCTCCGCTTTATCATCGGAACCTTGATCCACCAGCTTTCAAATAAAAAAAGAATCATCAAAATCGGCTCACAAGGAAAGAAGTTGTGAGGTAACTTTTGAAGTCGGGTAAACCAGAACATCGTCAAAGTACGCATTATTCGTCACAAAAATAGACATTATTGACTATATTTCAAGAACTACTGATCAGATCTTGATCATATTTAAATGGGACCAATTAGAAAGCAACATCTTTCAAACTAAAAGAAAAATTTCGAAATCGGCTCACGTGGAGAGAAGTTTTGAGGTAACACACATAAAAAAAAAGTTGACTTGAGTACCTCCTCCTTTTTTGGGAAGTCGGTAAAAAATATCTCAGGTTGACGAGCGCTGTGCATTGCCGCGCATATTTCTAAGAACTTGAGAACTATTCTTAAATTCTGTTCGGCACCAACTGTAATGGGCAAGCTTGACGGTCTTACCTCAAGCAAAAGACTAGCTCGTCTGAGTATCTTAAGAAACAGATTACATTTGATAATTTATAAAACAAATAAAAAACCAGTTTGAGACGAATTTCATTGAATACTCAATGTTTCAATCGCTTTATTCATTTGAGCTCTGTGAGTAAAACGAATATATACCTAAATATATTACTTTAATCCCTTTCACTTCGTCATAGTTGAGTATAACAAATGAAAGCCTTAACTTTGCAAATCTCTAGCTCATGCGGTGGAAGTTAAAAAAAATGCGTAAAAAAATTGTATAGATAAAATAATAGATGCACGTACGCAGTTCACATGTATTACAATTAATTAGATTATCAGATTGAAGTCCTTCTAAAAGAACATAAAAAAACACTTTCGTACTTACAGGCCCACACTAGACTTGTGTCGTGGGTGCCGGAAACATTCACATCACACACACAATCACAACCAGAACCAGAAATACAAATTTTCCTTGAGGAGAAAACTTGTGTTCCCGCGCCGGGAATCGAACTTGAAGGCAAACGGTCCCCCTACTTAGCCAACGGGCAGTCAAGCAAAAACGATTCTAAACCTTTCTTTTTATTTTGATTTCTAACTTATCTTGTGTGATGTTTGAAGTATTTGCTTGCTTACTCTTACTATGGTATGTACTTAAAATCATCTGTGATATAAATTGTAAAGCGACTTACCCGTAACCGCTGAGCGTCGTCTATCGAAGCCGACGCGTGGTAACTTAATACCTGAAAAACATAAATTATGTTGAACGATACAACGTTGCTAAGCAAAATTTATCGAGAATATATATCTATATTCTTATTGTGTCCCATCTATAGGGGGAAAATCGTCGTTAACATCCTTCATTTATAATATTATGTAGAGCGTAAATAATTAAACGTAAGCAAAGCTTAAAAAACCGACTTTACTTTGATCGATTTCGATAACATTTATATGGGACCACCTCTAAGATATAGTTTACCAAATAAAACAATAATTTTGAGAATCGGTCTACAAATGGGGGAGAAATCTGTGAACATACATAAGAAAACATACGAATATCGAACATAGAACCTCCTCCGTTTTTGAAGTCGGTTAATTAAGAGTCATTCGGGACCGTGGGAAGAATTCTTTGGTCACCCAGAGAGGATACGAGCAAGTCGTTCGACTTATGTTTTGCGATCAATATTATACATTCAGTGCAACTGGGAACTTTGAATGATGATGAAAATGAGATCCTGTGTGGAACTAAAATACGCTCATTACTTAACCCCTAGGAGCGTAATATGTTTCACGATACCACTAGGTAAGTTTGCTTTTTTAACCAGAACTATTTTAACAGAAAAAATACAACTAAAGCGAGCTTCTAGTTATCACGCCATACCCACATCTAAAGTGGCGCTTTAGCTTTCTATATATTATCACACCAATGGTGATGCTCTGACAATTTTCAAATAAGCGAAATTAATTTGTGTAACAGAAAGATGTAGTCATACTTGAGCCACGCATCTAGCTACATTTATTGAGTCTAACAGGAACTTCTAAAATCGCGGCAGCAGCATGAATATTGATTTATGATGAAATAAAGTTTATAAAATAAGTTCAATATACTAGAAAAATATGTCATTTGCTACCCTATTTCTCACTCATCACTCAGATCTAAGATGACGCTCTATAATTGCTCTAAACATGATGAAGCACTCACTGCATAGCTCCAAGCCCTCATCGAATTAACCGCTCCATACTCACAACTAAACTGATGCTCTAGCAATCGCTGCATATTCAATTTTATCTAGCAATAACATCAGCGTTGTATAATTATATCATACGTAACTACTACTCCATACATTTTTAAATGACGCTCTGACAATCACTCCACACTCACAACTAAAGTGACGCTCTGTCAATCACTCCATACTCACATCTAACGTGACGCTCTGTTTCGCCATAGCAGTGATTGCCTTCTCATACATATGCGTGTTGTGGATACCCATCCCGCAGAATATCGCGAAGGCCTCCACGAAGTTTTCATCGTTTTTCGTAAACAGCAGACCGTCGAATTTGTTTATTAACTGAAACAAACATAAAAAAATTTAATGCTATTTTAGGAAACAAATATTTTTATTATATAACTAACGGGATGTGACTTAATAGAGCTATTACAGTAAAATGTCAAACGTAAGCCATTTATGGTTGATATACGTCCAGTTCGCTCGAAGCATTTCGCTTCTACGTTCATTCTATGTACAGCAAAGGAGTGGAACTCATTACCTACGTCTTTGTTCCCCGAAAGGTATATAAATCTGGGAGTCTTCAAATCAAGAGTAAAAAGGTATCTTCTGGGTAAGCAGGTCACATCTTCGGCCGCATTATCACTTTTCATCAGGAGAGCTAGTTGTCAAGTACTTGCCTATATAGCATATAAATAAAAATAAAGATAACATAAGTCAATTTATCACTAGAAAATGCACATTACTAGTACCGATTCTGTTAATAATAATAAAACGCAAGCAAAGTATTAAAAAACCGACTTCACCGCTTTATCTTCGGAACCTTGATCAGATTCAATGTATTAAACACGCATTATTGATGATAACTCGAAAACTAGTAATCAGATATTGATAAAATTCAAATGGGACCAATGGGAAAGCAACAGCTTTCAAACAAAAAAAATCTTTCGAAACAGTTCACATGCAAAGAAGTTATGAGGTAGAAGAAACAAAAAATGTTTTGTAAAGTCGGTAGAAAATAGTTACTACAAATAATATATTACAAAACAATAATATGTTGATCGATTAGACTTTTATATTTCCTAAGACTTAAACTAAAAGTATATAAATCTATAAACCTGAGTTACCTACAAGGCATCGAGCTTATACTTATCTCAAGTGCTCAAGCCCACTTCCTGGGTAGCGTATTGGGCTTTTAGTAAGACAATTCTCAAACTCTCGAGCTCGTGCTTCGGCTAGTTTTGGCAAATCGAAGAAATAAATCAAACGTGAAACTTTAAACTAACTCAAACCAATTAAAATTACCTCGACAAAAAATATTCCACCTTTCTATCTTTTTTGTCGCAATGCGCAGTTATTTATAAAGAGTTCGTTAATTATTCAAAACGTACTTATGTTGTCTGGAGAGATATTTTTTCATTTGTGAAAGTAAAAGTTTCAAGTTTAATTCTAGCAAAGAATTTACTGCAAGCAATGTTTTTGTTTGTCTATTTATTAAAAATATAGTTAGTAGGTACAATGTTCTTAACTCCCTTTGATGACATATGTGGAAGATATTTATTCTCATATAAGATATACATCACTTCCATGAGAACATTAATTAAAAGAAATTATAATACGTTCGTCGTCACTATCTAGCAAAAAAAAAAAAACTTAAACAACAAACCAAAATTCAACCGAATCAATCACTGATCACCCCGTCCAGCGCAGTAGCTTTAGTAGGTAGGTACCTACATTAAAACAGCTGACTTTATACGACATAAACATAAACGCTTTCACGCTCAAAGCCCCAATACTAAGTTGAATAATTTCTGTCGTGGTTGCTGGAAACCAGAAACACAAATTTTCCCTGAAGAGAAAAATTGTATTCCGCCGGGAATCGAACCCGAAACCCGTGCTTAGAAGGCCAACGCGCAGCCAACTAATCCAACGAGCAGTTAGCAAGGGAGTAGACATTTTATAATAATTAACGGTCGATGATGAGATATCAATTACTATTTACCAACAGGTGACATGGTAATCAAACATAAGCCTTTTTTTCCTATATTTTATGATTGATAAGCTAGCATTTGACCGCCTATTGGAGATTAGTCGCAAGATAATATCTAAACGAAAACTATGCACAAAGTATTGTTAATTTATATATCTTTATGCCCGCTTTACCATCTAACAACAAGACAAACTGTCAAACGTCATCCTTATATGTATGTTTGACATACCTCCAGTTCGCTCAAAGCGTTCCGCTTCTACATTTATCACGTACCGCGAAGTAGTGGAACTCATTGCCCTCATCTTTGTTCTCCGTTTGGTATAATCTGGGAGTCTTCAGGTGAAAAGTAAAGAGGTGGTATCTTTTTTAATGTCCGATGGGGAAGGTTTCGACCACAATCTCACCTGATGGAAGGTGATGATGCGGCCGAAGATGTAACATGCTTGCCTAGAAGATACATATTACTCTTGACTTGCAGACTCCAAGATCATACCTTTTAGGCAAGCATGCTACATCTTCGGCCGCATCATCACTTTCCATCAGGTGAGATTGTGGTCAAATGGTCACCTATCGTACCGTACAACAGCCATACACTAAATTCGATTACTTATGTCGTGGGTGCCGGAAACATTTACATCACACACACACACAATTTAATTGACCCTAACCTAGGTATATCTACATTATCTATAGGTATATCTATACATGTGGTCGCCACACAAACGCTTGTGCAGTTTGCCTCCATGCATCCTTGTAATTAATTTAGTAATTCTCAATCATAACCAGACCCAGAAACACAAATTTCCTTTGTGGAGAAAATGTGTGTTTCCACCGATAATCGAACCCGATACCCGCTGCCTAGAAGGCGAACTCGCACCAATTAAGCAACGGGTAGTTCAATATCCGTTATAAAAAAAAACCTATGAAGCATCTTTAGTATATTACAGCACTAAAATCATCTAGCGTACATTTTGTTTTACAAGATTTTCTACACGTTCGAAGTTGTTAATTAGAGAAACAATCAGCGGGTTGGTTACGGCGACCATTAAAATTTGCATCACTGCCTAATGTAGTGCTCTCGACTCCTGTTGCTTTGTTTCTGTCGCATATAACCGCACTGCGCTGTTCGACAACAACAGTTACCTACAAAACAGTAGCTAAAGTCTTGCGCTAAGCGTAACAGTGACGGGCAGTCCGCAGTGGTTAATTAAATTCACTGGCCTTGTTAGTGATTCAAGCTTAGTAAACTTCTGTATGAAGATTTTTAGAAATGTCAGTTTTGAAGTAAAACTATTTATCTGAGGGCTTTTCTTAATCCGCTTCCTTTAGTGTGACGAAAAATGGTGTAGGGTAACACTGTGATGAATTATTAAAATGTTTCCCTGAACTTAATACAAAAGTTTCACTTCTATCGTGTCTTTATGACAAAACCTGTTTTATACGTATTTCGTGAGAACCTAGAAGTTGTAATAGAAATGATTACGAAATACGTTATAACTTTTGTAAGCCTCGATATTTTTAGTAAGTTGCATTGGCGGTGGTCACGAGAAAAGTTAGTAAAACAAATTTTTAGCGCGACTTAGTCACGTTAATGACGATGAGTCCAATCGGACATTGGGAAGTGAGTCTAATTTAGCTTGAAAGATTTGATAACAGACCGACAGACAGACAATAGCACAGATAAAACTAAATCAAAGCTTGTAAAATGGAGCTAACTATTCTAGACACGATTTTTATTGGATATAAACTTATAGATATTTTGCGTGTCGCAGCAAACTCAGTAACTGTATCGCACTGCGACAACGCTGTGGCCTGCGTTGGAATTTGAATTTTTTATCAATCCGCATCTGGGATTAGGAGAGCACTCGTCGTGTTCGGCGTGTAGCTTAATTAATTTCACGAAGCCGTTATTTTGAGAAACCTTCCCCTGCTTTGTTATAGACTTTATTGGATATAAACTTTTAGATATTTTGCGTGTCGCAGCAAACTCAGTAACTGCATCGCACTGCGACAACGCTGTTGCCTGCGTTGGAATTTGAATTTTTTATCAATCCGCAACTGGGATTAGGAGAGTACTCGTCCTGTTCGGCGCATAGCTTAATTAATTTCACGAAGCCGTTATTTTGTGAAACCTCCCCCTGCTTTGTTATAGACTTTATTGGATATAAACTTTTAGATATTTTGCGTGTCGCAGCAAACTCAGTAACTGCATCGCATTGCAACAACGCTGTGGCCTGCGTTGGAATATGATTTTTTTATCAATCCGCATCTGGGATTAGGACAGTACTCGTCATGTTAGGCGCAGAGCTTATAGACCTCGCTTTGATCATTTCCCTGCGTAATTGTTTTGTGGTAACATTTTAGCAAACTTGTTGAGCAAGACAGTGTTAATTGAAATAAGCTTCTTTTAGGCAAATTTTTTTATACAGAGGATAATGTTGTACTTACATGGGGAAGGTTCGGAAGATCTTGTTTTGTGTTGTATACCTACTGGAATCATCTCTTTTTTATTCAAGATATCTGCCAATTTGGTTATAACAATTTTTATACAACACAAAAATTTTTTTTAATGCGAATAGGTTCGAGCAATTTTAAACGCGGCTATTATGTGACAATCATAATCTAATCACGGCTGCCGTAAAGTTGACCAATCATTAAAATCAAAAGATTTCATCACAAATCAGTTTAGCCAATAGCGTGAGTTTCGATATTTCGATATTTCCATGCGTTTTATCACTTTTTTATGTATTAACAACTTGACCTATATTTAAATGACATACATACAAAATACTGGGATTAGAATAGGTTAGATATATACATATAAGACTTCCAAACATCAACCTCACTATAGTTGCTTACACGAATGTGTTAACTTCTTTGCATAAAATATAATTATAAATAATGCTAATATAGATTTGCCGTTTCCACGGCAAGTCAGTTTTTAATATTATTATGTCGACCCCTTTCCCGCTTTTTTATATCTGATAGGCTAGTAGTAGTTTTCCTGTTAGTGATTATGTAGTAATATATAGTAAGCAAACAAGGCCTCCAATGTTCTCACACGCCCCTTTGAAACTAAGATCCCTAGGATGAAAACAAAAATGGTTAATTATGTACCACCTCACCTGAATTACTCCAATAATCCTGCCCACCGAGTTCTTGATAGCCATACAGAGTATCGTGTTGTGCTTGAACCCCGTCTCTTCGTCTACTGAAGGATCGAATCGGTGATCTAAGTACGCATCCGCGATGTTCACCGTCTGAAAGAAAAAAAAGAGTAATTGTTTAATATAATACAAATAGAGAGATTCCTAACAATTTCAGACAATCAATGCCCTGTCATCAGTAAAGTTCACATGCGGACGTGGTGGAAGTGTCCACACGTACTTTATCTCGTCAACATACAATCCGTAATAATTTAATATTATAAGAATCTTTGCCCTGACATACTGATTCATTGACTGACTGTCGGTTTTTCATACTCAAAATATAACAGCATAAGAAAGAGCACCGGGGACTTGCAAGGAGTCTGAGATAAGTAATGATGATGTACCCCGTAAAAAAAGGACGCACTTTATTTTTTATATATGATGTATGACCGCTATGATCTTAGACTTGTTATTTTTATGTATATTACGGTGTATTACGTACGAGATAACGATAAGTCCTGACATGACACCCTGCTTTCCTTGTTTCCCGACAAATATAATTTAGGTCTTTTTAAGTCAATAATTATAGTGGACAGGTATTTTCTAGGCATCGTCGCTTTCCATCAGTTGAAATCGCGGTCAAATGCTTGCCTATTCACCATAAAAAAAATATTTGACTTTAGACAATCACTAAAATATTGACACTATTGCTACAGTAAAACTTTATTTTCGCATTATAATATGATAGGTATAAACATATCCAAACATATGGAACGAGCCACGCTCGTTATTAAACTACAACATCGATTCCTGATATCCAAATTAGTCAACGAACAAAAGTTCGAGACGTTGGAAAATTTGTTAAGGGACTCAAATGTGGGACACATGGCTAGGCAAGGTGACGACATGCTAAGCATGTTGTAAACATAGTGGTGGCCAAGACAAGGCAAACGCAGCGTCAGACGTTCAGCGGCAAGATGGGCTGACAATATTGTTAACATTGCGGGTCGAACCTGGAGAGAACTAGCGAGGCGAATGGCAGAATATGAGAGATCTATACTGCCGTGTTAACAAAAAAGGGCACAACTAACATTTTTATCGAAATTGAGTTATACACATATTCAGAATCAGGAAAAAAAGGCCTATCTGCTAAATTTTTTGTGTATTTCTAGCAATAAAACAAACAAAGATAGCTTAAGCATAAAGGGCACAGCTGCATCATTTTTTAAGATTTTGTATAGAAAAAGGTCACAAAGTGATATATGTCTTCTACTTCACATTTATGTTTTTAAAATATTTAATAGAAAAGGCATAATTGGCGCATGCCAAATATGAAGGGCTTATGTGGCAATTGTGCATTTTTTTTTATACCGACACCTTAGCAAGAAATCTAGAAGCTAAGTCACAACTGGCAGTTGTGTCTTTTCTATTTACCCTACGCTTTACATTTTATACATAAAAATAGGCACACTGGCGGTTATGCCTTTACTACTTAACATTTCTAAAGAGGGATAAAGTGCGGGGAGCGAGATACGCGAGAGATTACGCCAGTTGTGCCTAAATGCATGTCGGTGCGGCCGCGGCGGCGCTCTGGTAAGATTATTTTTGTTACTTATTTCTATTACCTTTACTAAATTATTAGTCTTAGATCCTAGTAATTTAAATAACTTCGCATTTTCTGTTTCATTATTCTTAGAAGGGTTAATATAGCGAAATACAAGTGCGTGCTCGATGGGTAAAAAATGACCGTTATTTTTGCTTACTAATATTATTATTTTTTTGCTTTCTAATATTATTAATGAATGAATCATACGTTCCGTGTGTTTGTCTCTGTGTTGTATATTGGCTTTACTTACTAATATTACAAAGCTGAAGAGTTTGTGTTTGCTTGTTTGATTGTACAAAAGTTGGAAGGCTCAAGATTAACATTGAGTTCAGCTTGTAATAAATAATCATTATTTATTTTCATCAATATGTCATCACGAAGCGCAAAATTAGTAAATGCTGCTTTACGCAAAAGAGAATGTTTAGATAAACAGGTATCTGTTCCATCCACGAGTGGGCTTCAAAACAAGCAGAAACAAGTATCAAGTGAGGAAGATTGGCTTGATTTTGATTCTGATGATTCAGTAATCGATAAAGACTACAAACTACCTGAAAAATCGCATCAAAACATTAGTAACAGTGACTCAGAAACTCAGAAACACTTATTACTATTACTCTCAAGAAGATGGAAGTTCAAGACTTTTATAATTTTGAAGATTGTTCTTAAACATTTAATATAAAAAAATCGAATCCGCGAGCTTATTTGAATGATATTTCTGAGGCAAATTTTCGAGGAGGATCTAATAAACTTTTTTACAAAAACAGCCATGGTACTGACGAATACTTCCAGCTAGATTTTCTTAAGATAAAAAATATTAAACAAGGGATACCACCTCCAAGATAGAAGCTTGTTCCGAGGGGTATCACGAGTGAAAGGAAATCTGCTATACTCACAAGGCTTGGTCCACTTATGCCAACTAATAGAAGGGTTTTTTGGGAAACCTTACCTGAAAATGATCAATCACTCGCTTTGATTCAAAACTATGAAGACTAAAAATAAAGGAAGACTGATTTTTTTTACTCACTCTAGTGAAGTTTTTAAGAATTAATATTTAAGGAAAATAGTGCCTTGATGGTTCTCATTTTAAAATTTAGTATTTTTGTTATACCAGAGATAGTTTATTTAATTTTGTTAAAATATTTTAGAAGATACTTTTTTTTCAAAGAAATTTGATACATAGTGCCATTACTAGTAATAAGAAGTTGATTCTAGTTTATGATTGTGATAAAACTACATAGTAGTTGATAGACTATTTGTTATAATAATTATTAAAGTTTCTGAAAACTAGGTTCGTTTTCTTTATTTTGATAAATATTATTTATATTTCATACTTGATTTGGTTGTGTTACTTGATTTTTTATGGAAAATAATTTTGTGCTAAGACGTATTTCTAGTAATAAAAATTATAGTCGGGGTGGGCAATTTTGTAGCTCAATTTTAATTCGAGATTTTGATTAAAATGTTAATTACTTAGTTAATTATTATAGTTTCTAATTATGATTGAAGGTTCCTACTTTAATAATATGTTTTTTTTGTTTACTTTTTTAAATAAACGTCTGATTTTCTTGTAACTAATTTATTTTATTCATTAAGAAGTTACTTCTACTTCCCTACTTAATATTATAAATGCGAAAGTATCTCTGTCTGTCTGTTACGTTTTCACGCCTAAGCCGCTGACCAGATTCTAATGAATTTTTAATGAACCTCAACCCTGTGTAGTGTAGAGCTTGAGAAAGTTCATAGGCTAGTTTTTATTCCGGAATTTCCACGGGAACGGGAACTAAGCGGGTAAAACCGCGAGGCACAGCAAGTTTCTAATATTTTACTGTATAAATCTATACGAATAATAGTACAGTGAAAAGGCACAATTGAATATATGTGCCTTTTCATTGTAACATTATAAAAAAATCCTCAAAATTTTACATTAAAAAGGCACAATTTGTTGTTTGTGCCTTTTAAACGTAATATTATAATGTATAACTTAATTTTTATGTTAAGATGAAAAAAAATTAGCTAATTATCTATTTTATGCATTAAAATAAAATAAAGAACATACCATGGTCTTGTATGTACTATATAAATGCAAGTATTGCCATTCGCAAAATTTCGGAAAACATAGTTTATGGGTGTTTTTTTCAATAAAAACTAAAAAAAAAATCAAACTCTATTTTCTCAATATTTACTGAATGTTAGGTATGCCCTTTTTAATTATGACGGCAGTATACCCAGCAGTGGGATCCAAAGGGCTGTGGATGATCATGATGAAACATATTCTTATTAATCTAGGACATAATCTGTAATAATTATTTAACTGATTGTAACAAGGACTTTCTTTTAAAAACACTGAGCTTTCTTAAAGATTTACAGTTCAATACTAAACAATAGGAAAACCATTTTCAAACCACATTAAAATATGGATGATAAACTAAAAAGAAAGGAGCAGACACAACAGAAAACTGTATCCAGCAGATGAACCTTCCCAGCCATCGGTGTCCGATAATTAAGTTTCTTTTTGTCCCGAAACAAATTATTTGTTAAGCAAGATACATTATCTAAAACTTTGCAACTTAATCCATCAACTTCAATAAAAACTTTATGCGACCCTAAACTTTTCTGCACAAAAAGAGACCTGACATAACAGAATATTGAAAACATAATTACTAGAGAGAACTAATAAATATCAATATTAAATAAGTGAAGTACTTTAAACCTTTGTCATTTGCTGCAAATCTATAGAAATTGAGTTAGTTTATTAATGATCTTTCTTAGTTAAGTTTACTGTTTATTTAACAGCAGGCTGCGCTTCGGTTCGAGCACGATTATCATCAAAGGCGATTATAGAGAGTATGCCGTATGAAATAGGGGCGCGTTTTGCAGTGTAAAAATATAGCGGAGACGCAAGGACGCGCGCGAATTTAGATTTTTTAAGTTTTTCGTAATTTCGTCGAAAATTAAGAAATATAACTATATTTTTGCCTAACCACGGATGAAATATACATTGTAAATATTAGTATTTATTAACGGCATAGAGCAAAAGCGAATCAAAAATCCAAAATAATTTCTAAAACTGCTCTTTGGCTTAGTTGGGTGGCGTTCGCCTTCTTCGCCAAGGAAAATTTGTGTTTCTGGTTCTGGTTGTGATTATGTGTGTGGTGTGAATGTTTCTGGCACCCACGACACAAGTCATCGAACTTAGTGTGAGGCTGTGAGTGTGAAAGCGTTTAGGATTAAAGATAAAATGCATAATTTACGACAAAGATCATCAAGAAATCGTGAAACTTGCTAAACAGAAGATGAAAAAAAGTTTGTAAATTGAAATATTAAAGTTACACATTGATAGGAAAAGTGATCGATTCAATATATCAATGCAAAATATCATAATTCTAGAGAGCCTGCTCTTTTTTATTTACTAGCCGTGGCCCGCGGCTTCGCCCGCTTTTATCAAGTTAAAAAGTAGCCTATGTGTTAATACTAGGTATACGCTATGTACATTTTATGCACATATTATAATAAATAATATATATTACATAGTCAAGTAAGATGTTCGCTAATGATGAGCGTCACATCTATCTATAAAATCTGCAGTAGCACGAAACTTATATTTAAATAAAAAAGTTCCCCTACCTAAAGTCACGGCCTTTATGAAATCAGGCTACACCGAAGCAAAAAGAACACAGAAGGGGTCTAATCAACGAGGCTACACGAAGGTAAAACTTTCTAGCCAGTCTAAATTGCAAGGCGCATGCTGGTGACAGGTTTTTAAAGGTGGTCTCTGAAGGATTTTAAACGAGTCCGTTGCTAAAAAAATAGGTTTGACTTTTTTTATGCTCGATGGGCAAGCATTTGGGCTAGTCTTTTTACGATAGTTCGCAACTGATGAAAAATGATCATGCGGCCGAAGATGTAGCATGCTTGCTTAGAAGACTTGCGAGACTCCCAGATTCATCGGTCAGAACTATTCGGGGAACTAAAACGAGGGCAATAAGTTCCACTCCTTCGCAGTCTTTCGCAGGACGTTAGACAGTTTGACTTGATAAATGGTAAAACGGGTATGGAATTAGCTCGTGTAATTCCTGCGCACATTCTCCAAATTGTAAACGGTAGTATATCGATAGTCCTGCGGTGACCGTCGGTGAACGAGACTGTAATTCTTACTCAACGAGTTTAACTCTGTCGTTTTTTTAAGAGCAACGACGCGATATTTCCCTGATATTTTCCTAAGGAATAGGGACAAAAACCTAAACAGCAATAACCGAGACGTCCGAGCTTTTTTCTAAAAAAACGTCCGCTATTCAAGGCAAGCGTGGGACGAACAAACACTAAAGACAGTTTGCACCAATAACAATTCCCTGAAATGGCCTCTTCCTAGAAACGACTGAAAAAGGCTCCAAATGGCTCGCAAGGCTAGTTCGAAATGTCCGACGACCTAAAAGCTTTTAAGTCGTCTTAAAACCAAATAATGTTTTTATAGGCGATGTTATTATATGAATGTGTGTGTGTGGTTTAGAGTAGGGAAGTTCAATCATTACGTCAAAGACACGTAAAGGACTAATTACAATCTTCAAATAAAACTTAAAAAAATAATAATGTGAAACTTATAAAATAAATCTCGTTACCAAAGTCGACAAAAACATCGAATACAATATACTAGAAGAAAGCACTGCACATGTTAAAAGGCGTAAATTATCATACATCAGGGTATCGACTAGGTCGTCTGCTTTCTATAGCGCACAATAATTATAATGGGCGATTTTTTTACTAACCTCACCCGTGGTTGCTACATATCCCGTGATGCCAATGTTGATGGGAAACCGGCTCTCATACGGTGACGCTCGCTGCAAGCTGAGATCTGTGTCGTCACCAGCTTCCAAGTCGAAAACTCTTGAGAAGCTGCCTTTGGACGCTTCGTGTACTAGTAGAACCTGAAATTAAGGATACATTTATTAATAAATGAACAATAATAAATGAGTTATGCGCGGTCAGGCGTCGCGTCGCGTCGGTTCGGCACGGTTGACGTCATACCTTCCAGATGACTGTCGTATATGTTCGAAACTGCTGCGTTTTTTAATAGATATATAGCAATTTATCAATAACCTATTTAATTATTACAAGAATACGTTAATTATAATCACTGCACTGTTTTTTCTCATAATAATATTATAAATTAAATAGAATGCTTTTACAATTTAGTTCTGGGAAAATTTCAACTGTCTAACTATCACGGTTCATGAGATTACAGTTTGGTGACAGACGGACAGACAGACGGACGGACGGCGGAGACTTAGTTATAGGGTCTCGTTTTACCCTTTGGGTACGGAACCCTAGACTTTTACGTAAAGGTTTAAAAGAAATTGGCGTTCTTTAAACATGCGTATTCATATATCCACAGACGTATATTAATTATCATAATACCCTTGAAAATAACCATATCATTAAAACCACCACTAAATGCCATGTCATAAAAGAGGCAATCATTTTACGATTTCTTTAAAAATCGCACCGCGTATTATACAGCATTAAGCCTCGGTTATTGCAGTTCACACGAATCTCCCGGAGAATATAATGAGCCAATCGTAGACTAGGTAATAAAACAGGCAATAACACGGGGATAAAGAATAATAACTGCGGGTAACAGGAGACTTTTAAAATGATGAGATCATAATTGTGGAGGAGTTTATGCGAGTTAAGGCTCTGGCACACGTACAGCCATTCCTAAAGAGTTTTTAATCGTACCTAAATGATCAGATTGTAGTGGTAGGTTTCTCTTGCAGAGTCCTCCTGGGGTACTACCCCACATCATTACCAGACAACGGTAAAGCAGTAGTTTTCAAATATAACTGTATTTCTGATTGAAGGACAATGTTTTCAGTGAAATTACAGGACATAAAGAGACATCTAATATCTTAGGGCGAAGAACGCAGTGTTTTGCCGTGTAGATATTTAAAATTCATTTTCATTCACGGGTTCTTCCACTTGTCCTCATTGGCGTGGTGGGTTTAGGCCTCGATTTTTTTGTATCTTTGCCTGGGCTGGGCGCTGGGAGCGATTACTCCCAGGGTGCTTGGCGAGCAATATCATTGCTCTTGTGTGGATGTTCTTATGCCCGTATTTGGTTGGAGTCACCCTCCTGGGCCGCCTCGGGACAGTTGGCCCGGGTCTGCCCATCCGGGGCTCTCACGACCTTTCATGGGTTAGTCGGGGTAGGTGTCTTGTCCTTTAAAATACGACTATTTTGGAACTTAACTTCGTACCTTACCATCAGGCAAGCGACAAGCTCATCACGTTTCTTAATTACATAAAAAACCTCTTATATATTTGATACTGGCATTGCGACGCCTTCGCTACTGATTTTCTTGATCAAGGTGAACCAGGATAGTACGCTACTACATCCTCCGTGACTTGAACTACGTCTATAAATCAGATAAAAAGAAATGAGTCCACCGGCTTAGCCGTTATAAAGTAACGAACAGTGAAATGAGATGTGTGAAGTAGATATAGGTCTAACCAGCTTTAAATTGCATGATTTTGTGTCGAAAATACTTAATTAGTATCACAACGAATTGGAATCGCGATAGTTTTCATAATAAAATAATAGATATTTTAAAATCTATATTTGGTACAAAGATAACGCCCAGATTGCTACAATATTCAATTTAATTTCAAACGTTATTAAAATAACGGGTTTTACCTCGAAATTCCTAGCAACACTAAAAAAATACAAATTGATTGAAGTATAAACTCAAACGTATACTAATATAATTTATATTTCGTGTAATAAAAGAATTTGTACTGAAAACTTAAAAATCCAATTAAGAAAACAAGCCAAAAAAAATAACTAGCTGTTATGCCTCTAAAAGGCAATATTTTTAATGTTTCAACCGACTTCAAAAAAGGAGGTTCACATTTTGTCCCGGGATCTATCTTAAAAAACGGCTACATATTTAAAGCTTAAACTTGCATATAATATCCGTTATGTCCTAAAAATCAAACAAAAATTATTAAACTAAAAGTTATAAGCAAAACCTCAAAAGTATTGTTTTTGACGACCCAGTTGGCGCAGTGGACAGGTGTCCGCTCTCTGCGCCGTGGGTCCTGGGTTCGATTCCCGGCAGGAGAACAAATTCCTTCCCAAGGGATATTTGTGCTTCTGGTTCTGGGTATATTTGTGTGTGTGATGTAAATGTTTCCGGCACCCACGATACAAGTATTTGAACTTAGTGTGGGGCTGTGAGTGTGAATGCGTTTGTTTTGTTCTATTAAGCAAAATGTAGGCGCATGATCTCAGTTCGGGGCGTACGACTAGTTCACATTTGATTTTGACAAATATAAAGCGCAATCGAAACTGCTACCAAAGCAGTTCTACACAGTGTGTGTAGAGCCACAGTGTGTGTAGAGCCTAAGCGATGCGAGAATAAAACCTCAGCATTTCTTTTATTTTTGTTTGATGGCTACGAATGACGCACTATTCCACATCCTTATGGCTTAAGATGGAAATAGAGCAACGGAAAATAAACGGCGGAGTTTTACAACATCTCTAAAAGAATTCTATATGGATCTATATATTGCTTTCGTTATTCTGTTTGTAAAAATACCCTATGTGTTTTTCCTAGGAATAAGCTATGTATATTCCAAATTTCATCCAAATTCGATCAGCCGTAGTGGAAAGAAAACAAGCATACTTACAAAAACTTTTATAATATAGGACTTATAATATTCATGTGAAGTGCCAGGCTTTACGTGTATATTTTTCTATTTCATGATAAAGCGACATCACAAATTGGAATGGAAAAGCGACCTTCAGATACCGACAAAACAAACAAAGATCTGCTACAGATTACGAAAAATTTTAATTTACTCCTGTCAACAGAGAAGCTTAAAGTAACCAAAGTGAAATTAAAGTTCAACATTGCCTTACAAACATTGGTGTAATTGGTAGAGAGCGAAACAGTTCGGATTTGGTCTGTTTACTGAATTTTAACGGATTTCGGAAGTCTATTTGAATGCTAATTTAACTGTGAGTTTTATCGTTGGGAGGTAATTGTGCTGATATTAGGTTTACTGGGACACACCTGACCGGGATCGTTTCGGTTTTATGAAACGATCGCGTCTAATGGGCGGTCAGCCGAAATTGGATTGCTGCAGGCAAGTTTTAGTTTAGGAACGTAATTATTTAGTAGATCCAACAGCGATCCCGTGGAACTCAACACCAATGATTTTCTTCCTTGTTTAGTATAATCTGAGGGTCATGGATAAATAAGCGTATATGTGTAATAAGCGCATATTACTATGCCATTATCTCTGCTTAACACCCTTGAAAAGTTTTTGAATGCCGCGATGGCGGAATATGGGGCACTTCTTTCATATACATCTACCAACTGATTATACCATATTCAAACAAATAAAGAAATTTGAATAATAATTTGTTTCATTAAAAACATGCGGAGCTTTGATGCATGAAAGTTTGTTATCGCAGGCAATCATAGGGCGCTTATGCCGTAACACACAGGAGAAACATTCAGCCGAGTAATGATAATTATGGCGGTTAGCCAATGTCGCGCGTATTGTTCTTCGATTTTTAAGGTTTTTCGCAAAGGGAGTGAGTTCAGTAGTGGAGCGAATATCTAATTGCCTATAAATACATTACCTTCCCGATGATTGCAAGTTTAATTACCAACGATGCCAGTTAATTACCCATTTAAATAATTATAACTAAATTAAAATGTCACATGAAAAATTGTTGACTAAATATTAAACAATCACGGATCCTTCAAACTCTTCTTAAAGTAAACTAGCGATCCATTCGAGCTTCTCACGGCTGCACGCAAATAAAAAAAGAGGTTTTTTTTTAATTGGTTGCGATATCATATTTTTTTCTAATAAAATAAAAACTTTAATAACCCTTTCGTTAACCGGTGGTTATAACCACTGCCGTCAAAATCCGTTGCGTGGTTAAATGAAAATTAGAGAATAAACAGACAGACAGATGCGAAAAGCGACTATGTTTTATACTATGGAAAGATGTACTAAGTATTCGCACGATCATTCGAATTGCTAATTGGTCGTTCATTTTCATTCGTATGCAAGTATTCGTAAATACGTGCAAATATTCCATAAATAACTATAACTAGATATGAATATGTACAAAACTTAAATGCACATATCGAATATCTCTTAAATACAATATTATTTTCACAGGCAACGTAGTGACGTGGGAGTGGCAATGGTAATACAAATATCGAGTTCAAATACCTTTGAAGTATTATTCCATACGAGTTATTCTAGACGTTCCTAGAAATTCATTGAAGTTATAAGGTACGTCAAAGTTACTCGTAGTCAAAAGTTTCTAAGACTATAGAGGGACTAGAATAAAAATGTTTAACTTTACAAGTCCTGACTTAGGCGGCATTGACTTTTAAATTGAGTTAAGCGTAGATTTTATCCACAAAACTATACTAATATTACATAGAGGTAAAGTTTTTTTGTTTGTTTGTGTGTGTGTAAAAGGTAATCTCTGAAACTACTGATCCGATTCTGAAAATCCTTTCACTAATAGATAGCCACACTATTGCTGAGTGCCATAGGCTATGTTTTCTTGGGATGAAAGTTAGTTTTTAGTTCGAAATAATAATATTCGTAAGACAAGTCGAAGAAACATTCACTAACTGGCCGCTTTATCGGCGTACGCTGACTAAACAGTTAGACATAAGGGAATACAATGAATGGCAAAAATGTTGGCCTTCATAAGTTTTACAAAAAAGTCCGCGACAGCATATATGTAACATCTATATTATATAGCAAAGAAAAATAAATTTCTTTGTTAAAAATCTAAAATATTAGGACTTCTGTTTTGTTTGCATTTTGAGGCGTTCAATATAAATCCTTATGAAATAAATCTGTTTCATCGTCTTACGTAGTTCAAGTAGATACAATTTGCTCTTTACTGCATGTAATTTGGACAAATAGTCTAGGAGAAATCGTTAAATTTATTTGAAGATAAAGTGGTGGGTCACGTAAATCCCACTGTATTTTTTTTAGTTTGCCGTATATATCTTTGAATTTTGAACTGCCCGCTGGCGTAGTTAGGTGCGCGTTTGCCTTTAAAGCACCGGGTTCGATTCCCGGTGGAATCACAAGTTTTCTCCCCACGGAAAATTTGTGTTTCTGGTTCTAGGTATGATGTTAATGTCGTGTGTGGTGTTAATGTTTACGGCCCCACGACACAAGTCATAGTACTTTTAGTGTGGGGCTGGGAGTGTTAAAGCATATATATGTGTATGTTTCTTTTTTCTCGGGCGACGCGGTGCGGGTCAGTTAGTAATTTATAAGTGCGACGGCGAGCGCTTCGCATTCATCCTGAAGAATACTTCCGAATGACGCCGAAACAATTGTAGATCCAGTCAACAACAACGCGTTAAGTCACGCTAATTCCCGTTTTAATTTCAATGTAATACTAAAGTAAAACAAAATGTGCATGAGTTTTTATCAAATTATTCATCAATCTTCTTCGTTTCTGCCACCTAGTGTGGTCAGCACTGCATAAACTGACTTGTGACTATGTAGCAAGGAGAAAAAAACAATTTTTAGTATAACAATTATCTTGAGAGTTATTCATTATTATTATCTCAACCGGCATTCACTCACATATTATTGTCGAAGGAAAATGCTCCGACCAACCTTCTAATTCTGTAAGTCAGCGACGTGGATGGACGTCACGCCGATAGGCAAATCTCAACTGTTTAGCCCACAGACTAAATAGTAATAAATACCACAGAAGAAAGGCCAGCTGCTTTAGTCCACAAACTAAATAGCAATAAAAACCACTGAAGAACGCTCGCCCCCATTACGTTTCATTTCACCCTATTTGTGGAATCGAGTTCCTAAAAGTAGTGGAACTCGTTGGAAATAAATAGCTTTAAATAATTAAATAAATTCATTTGACATAAGCAAATTGACAGATATCTTAAACTGTCCACGTAGTACTGAATATACGCACTATATTTCTGTTGTCACAGAGCATGGGATTGGGAACTCGCTCACGTTTCCACTAGACTTAGTGCCTTCACCCAATCAATTGGTAAATTTCCCAATATGGGGGCACTACCACGAAAATATCTCCCTATATACGTGACACATAATTCATAGACAATTTCGTCATTAGTAGCAGCGTGAGCGAATATCATGCCCTGTAGTTTATGCTAATATTCTCTTTGTTTCATTATTTCGTTTCGGTCGTTGAATCGGCTTGGTTTTTGACGCTATTATGTAACTTTTGACAGTAGTTATGTAATTTTTGATATTTTTTTACGCCCATCCCTCATACAGAGTACGCCTGCAGGTTACGGTCATATCCGAAGTCCTTTTTCTAGGAGCTACGTTTATAGGCCGCGCACGCTCTTCTAGGTTCAAAACGCAATCGCAACCTGGTCGGAGCATTTTTCTTCGCCAAATATACGTGAGTGAATGCCAGTTTAGATAATAAATAATGTAAATTTAGCTACATTATCTGGTCTATCTACACAATGAAATATGCGCAAGCATAAGTTACGTGCTACTCTCGCTGAACCTTCTTCGACACGTGTCTTGTTCGCCTCTACACGAGGTCCCCAGGCGTGAGGGGTCGTTCCGTACTCATCCTATGACGTCTCATCTGATTAGATATATTTAGCTTACCTATCATGGAACGTCCTCTAAACTCAAAAGTAACATAATTTTTAAGTGATTCGAGTTCAACCGAAATGTATAATTATTCCTGACTCAACAAATGCTCGTTGAAAGCAAAAGCGTTAAGGAAAAGTGTGCATAGCTTAAAAAAAATACTATGACAGTAAATTCCGTTTAGTTACGAAAAAAAATAAAAACAAGGAAGTGATAAGAACCCCTTTTTAGTAATCATCATTCGATCCCTTTGATTTTCGATTACCAAGTCTCGCTTCAGTATCCGGCGGCTTCAGCGTCAAATGCGCTGAACGCGCATAAACGTAACTTAACATAAACGCTTTTACACACACAGCCCCCACTAATTTCGATGACTTGTGTCGTGGGTGCCGAAAACATTCACATCACACACACAATCACAACCAGAACCAGATATACAAATTTTCTTTATGAGAAAACTTGAGTTCACGCCGGGAATCGAACCCGACATAGTTAGGCGAACACGCACCCGACTCAGCTAACAAGCAGTTCATACGTAGTTATGAATGACGCGAAGAAAAAGTAGGTACGTTAACTTTTTTAAGAAATTATACGCCCTTGACAGCCCTCCATTAAATTCAACGAAAGCCTCCAAATACATACGATTGAACGACGCGAGAACAAACGAGTATTCCATTAAGAGTGGGTATAGTTATTTTAACCATAATTGAGTTTTCCTTGGAAACGATCCAATAAAGCAATGCCAGGGGATTCGGCGACATTCTGAATCGTGAAAGGACGTCATTGCGCGCACCCTTCACAATGTTCAAACAGCCACCTACACAGAACAAGACATATATATTATGTTTTCATCAATATTATATCTCCAATATAGCTTCAATATTTCATCATTCATATATGTACAAGTATAAACATACTCCACTAAACAAGGATACATAGAGGAAAACTGCACAAGCGCTTTCTCGCTACTATATAATATAGATATCCTATATACCTAGGTTAGTACAATTTCTGTATTAGTGATTAAGACTGTTTAAAAAAAATGACATCTTTTCACAATTTTTTTTTTACTAATACAGAAAAAGTCAGTTCAGTGCATACAGAAATTATATTAACCTAAGTATATCTGGCAAGAATGCCAGGTTCTTCTCGAGATGGTTAGAATTATGCGAATCATTAACATGAATGCCTGTTTGGGACCCATGTAAATAAACCATTTTCATGTCTTTATTTTTTTTGTGTAATTGACCAATATGACCAAATAATGAAAAAAATCAGGCTCAATAATGAAAAAATTCTAAACGGTTACCAAAATGGATAAATGGTCACCAAATTCATTTCCTAAATAAAATTTCCTGTAACAGAACCGAATTCGATAACAGTAGGTTAAGGTTATTTTTTTAAAATAATTAATACAACAATATTTAATTTTATAAAACGAAAAAATGGATTTAT
This sequence comes from Lomographa bimaculata, assembly GCA_948107665.1. Lineage (NCBI taxonomy): Eukaryota > Metazoa > Arthropoda > Insecta > Lepidoptera > Geometridae > Lomographa > Lomographa bimaculata. The sequence continues at coordinate 7,652,907 of OX403600.1, read as the reverse complement.
TTCATAAAACGGAAACATAATTTGGTGACCATTTATCCAACGTAATTTGGTGACCATTTATCCATTTTGGTAACCGTTTATAATTTTTTTGGTAGTAAAATAGGTACTTTTTTGGGCGGTGTTTAAACACAAGCCCTCAATAATTATAGCCAAAACAATAATATTTTATCGTAAAATTATTACATTATCTACTGCTAGAGGCACTAACAGGAGCCGCTTTGTTTATGTGACGTATCATGGTTAAATAAAGGGAAGTAGGGTGACCACGTAAGGGACGTTCATAGAATATTTACTAGCTTCTATATACTAGACGCTACGAATATATAATATTATTATGATGACTCATCGCTAACTCGAACTGTATATTATTGAATGGTGGAGACAATTATACTAATTTTTTTTAACCAATTGTCCTATACTCTTTCTTTTGTCAAATAAACAAATTTTAAATTAATTTATTTTAATTTATTCTTTGATATTTTTTTTACTATTATAGCGTGTTCCCTATTTTTGTTACAATCTAGCGAAGATTAGGCTACTAAGCAACTCAAATTTAATTTATTCTGCTAGATTCAAAATATCCAAGAATGTGTCCATTAACAACAATTCCTTTTCTTACTGTCTCTATTAAGACGAAGACGCTTGGTTCATGTGCTCTTTTTGAGCAGCACTTATAAAACACTACATTACACTAATTCACTAACACTAAACAAGTTCAAACGGTTTTGTTCTTTTGAGTCTTCTCACTATATACGTGTGATTGAGGAGCTGGACGGCCTTGACTTTCACATGACAGTGAAGTCTATATTAAGTTCTGATCAATTGAAATATAGACAAATGCAATTTAAATATAACTAAACTTTGATAGGCTATATATATATATATATATATATATATATTGAAATGTACAAACATTGATGATTAAACAATATGGCCAACAGTTGGCAATATCATGAAATGCCATTATTCAGCGGCTTCAAGATGTAGTCAATTTTACGATCACATTAGCTCCGAGCACTAGAAACAGCTGTTCACCAATTATTTTACCGCATGCCTTTCCCGATTATTTAATAAAGACCAAATATTTTTGCTCGAGTGACAAATAAGAGAATATTACTTCTGGAGAGACCTTCCGATATTGAAATAACAAAAACGAAATTGGCCGAACTATTTGCCGTTAATATTGGCCCGAATGTGGTCGCCTGACGCCTCTCAACGTAGAACCTTTCCAAGTATTTCCCAAGGGTGTGAATTTGGGACCAAGGTTGTCGTATTCCATTCTCATTAGTTGGCCGTATGCGGATATTTCTAGACCGTCTTTTAAACCCATTTTACTACGTTGATACACTCGCAATCATGATAAAGCAAATATATTTAAATTTGTCAGCAAGGTCAAATGATTATAATATTAGTAGTACACGTGGCAAAATCAAAATTTTGAAAATAGTAATTTGCTGCACCAATTTTTAGATAAAATAAATAAGAAATCGAAACTAGATCCGCTGTTCGCGAGTTACGATACCATAGATGGACATACGGACGGACAATTAACTTTATAATACCCTACTTTATGCATCGAGGTTTAAAAATTAAGTATTATAGCACTCCTAATATTGAGTGGAAAACCGAGAAAAGAGGGCAGAAAAAAAATTGCACTGGACTTACGTCGTACCCCTTTAATATTTTTATTTATCTCATTTTAATTGCCATTTTTGGCTTTAGGCTATGTAAAGCTTTACAATTAGTTACTTGTATAGTTTAAACGCTAAATGCCTCTGAGAGACGGACTGACGGACAGACAAAGTGCTGAACCACCCAAGTCAATTTAGCGATCTTGCTTAACAACTATTAATCATAGATTGTATAGAATACATCATCATAATTGAACTAAATGAGCTAAGGGTTGGAACAAGAATCAGGGTCTGACAGCTTTCTGGTGTTTTACAACTAATCCTGTACCTCTAGAAATCGACATCGCGCAAATCACGCAATTTCCGTTTTTATTTCATTTCAATACTTACAACCATTTCAGATAAACAACAAAGACAATTGACATGACATGTTAATTGTAAGGAAGGTTGGCGCGGTGGACAAGTCCTCTGCACTGTGGGTTCTGGGTTCGATTCCCGGCAGGAGCACAACTTTCCTTCCCAAGGGAGATTTGTGCTTCTGGATCTGGGTGTCATTGTGTGTGTGCTAAGTAAATGTTTCCAGCACCCACTATACAAGTCTTTGAACTTAGTGTGGGGCTGTGAGTGTGAATACTTTTTTTTTTTTTATTCAAATCTTGATTGCATTCTCTAAATGTAGATAGGTGGTAGAAATAAATGACAGTACATTAGAGACCCTGTTGGGCACAACAATTTATTTTTTATTGTTTTATATGCATCATTATTGTTGTTATTGATTTTAATTTCATTATTTTATAAATGATTTAATAATTCTTCAAAAAATCTTAGATATCACACTTATTCTATTTAAATTTTAATTTTATATGTACTCAAATTAAAATGCCATTTTTGTATAGTTTTTTTTTTTTTTTTTATACTCGATAGGCAAGCGTTTGACCACTATCTCACCTGATGGAAAGTGATGATGCGGCCGAAGATGTAGCACGCTTGCTTGTTTAATTGAATTTATTTTATATGTTAATGAAATGAAAAAAAAATGAAAGACCATGCTAAAATATTATTGTTACCACACAATTGTTACATCAAATAAGAATTTCCCACTTTTCCGACAAAGACTTCGTAGAGCAAAAAAATATTCCTTTCTAATAAAATTTCTTTTGTTCCAAGCCTGGCACCTGACTGATGAGGCCAATCCATCAAGTGTTCTTATAATATATGGTTAGGGATGAAAGTTCCTTATATCTCGATATTTGACAAATGGTTTATGTGAATTATGGAACATATTAGATCGTATTCTCGATAATATGAAAATGACACGAATCCCTTTTCCAAACCGAGGTTTTGTGTATCAGAGGATCTTTGGAGATTGAGTTGAGATATCAAGTAAAATATTAGAAAATACCCGATATTGACATCCTATAAGTATAGCATATATAAACACAGTTGAACCACCATCATACCTACATATATATGTTATATGATTGATTTGATTTAACTCTTTATTGCCCAAAAAAGGTACAAAGGGTGGACTTCACCGCTAAAAGCATTTTCTACCAGTCAACCACTCATGGTTGAAAAGCGAAGGCTGTAGGCAAGCATCAAAAATATGGCAATATTAAAAGATATATATATATATATATATAGGTACCATTGTACCTATATGTACGGAGCAGTATATCTAGGTACATACATATACTGTAAGCCTTCTGATGGTATCGCATGGACTTATATCAGGATCAATCAAGGATTAAACCAAACAATTCAAGTGGTTTATTTTTGTACTTATCCTACGAGTATATGTGACGAACATGAGTAAAGACACCTAGACTTCCAATTTAACCATAAGCAAAGCTTAAAAACAACCGACTTTACGGCTTATATTTTGGTTTTGGTTTGATCGATTTCGATAAAATTTTAAGTATACTTAAGAGGTGGTTTTTTTTATACATTTTTTTCATACATATTTTTTATACACCCATATACATTTTATGATTTTTTTGTTTGGTAGAAAATACTCTACGAAATAAAAAAAAATCATCAAAATCATAATGGCGTAATTATCGCGTAACATACATACAAAAAAAAACCATTCAACTGTCGAATTGAGAACTTCCTTTTTTGAAATCTGTTGAAAACGAATATATACTCAGAAATAATAGATCGTGCTATACATAGAACATAATACTGTTTAAATTACCAATTCAACAGACATAGTTTCGTACGAGTCCCTGATAACATCCACAATCTGTACCCACAAATCTTTGTTCGTGAATGTTAGCTCCCCATATTTCACATATCAGTCCTCCATATCTCTAATGGCTCTTAAATCATCGGCTTGCAAATCGACGTAAGGAATACGGCCTAAAAAAACCAACGCACAAAGAGATACTCACTCACCAAGACATGTAGGTTTGTAAGAACTTTACTCAACCGCAAACAGAAGAATGTAATATTTGAAAGGCGAAACCATTTACTAAAAGAAATATTATTCATATATGCTAGATATTTCAGCTTTGAATACGCTGCCCACATTTTTTTACGATAACGTCGTCCCCTAACGTCGCCTAATTCGGACATGTTGGCATGGGTCCAGTAAGCCGATACATGGTTGAATGCTGTACGGAACACTGAAACAAATGTCAAGTGAAACTGTTGCGAGTGCCAAAGGCTTTTTTGTTGATAGCCGTTGTTTTGATAATTGATGATGCGATGTGGGGAGATGCGAAGGGTGGGAGTGATTGTTGGGAAGGATGTTTTTTGTACACAATGGCGTGTTGCTCGAACTATATAGTAAATTTCAAGATTTTCTAGAAAAACCTAGTATTTAGCAACACTTTATGGTAAGCTACGAATAAATCATTTATACGTAGGATGAAAATCCGAAATCTTTTGTATAAATCTTAGATATTGTTTCCTCAATTAGTAAAGCAAATTGAATAAATTCAATAAACATAATTAGTCTCAATTCTCTAAAATTAAAGACAACAAACGCTTTAACACTCACAGCCCCGCAATAAGTTTACAGACATGTATCGCTGGTGCCGCAAACACAATTGCAATCAAAACCAGAAACATACATTTTCAGAGAACATTTGTGTTTCACCGGAAATCGAGCCCGGCATCCGCAACGTGGAAGGCAGATATGTAACCAACTACGCTATCGGAGGTTCAATTAGTGGTTTTTTTTTGCTACAATTACATCTGATCGTACACTCCATATTAATAGTATAAATCCAGTAAATTAAACCAGAGCAGGGCTTGGCTTTCCTATTAGGATAAGCAACCACCATAGCAAAACAAAAAGATTTATGCAACATAATTGGTAGATCGAGCGAAGCGAGATCTCTTAGTTGAATTGGGCGATTCAGCACTTTGTCCGGCCGTCCGTCTGTCAGAGGCATCTTCCATAGAATCACATATTCTATAGGAATTTGAGCTATGGCCCAAAGCCAGAAATGGCAATTAACGTAAACGTATTAAAGTAAGCAATCGAATAAGATAAAACTACGCATCAGAAGAGATCCGCTCCGTTCCAGCGTGCACCAGACCTTTAGAAGTCCGATTAGTATTCTAGTGCTATAACGATGCTGGACCAAGATAAGTACGCGTGGCGCCGCCGCCTACAGCCCTCAATCATCATTAGATGCCTCCGATTAAATACGAACTGGCGTCGTACAGACGATAGACTAACAGCTAATAATAATCTAGCTAATAGACGTTAGCCAGATGTTCTCAAACTGGGAGATTCCCGCCAAACAATTTTTCTTCTCAGAGGACGTTTGTACTCCTGGCTCCGGATGAGATTTATGTAAATTTTAATGTTTCCGGCACCCACGATACTTTAAACTTAATGTGGACTGTAAGTGAGATTTCGTGTGTGTGGGAGATACGATCCGGAAAGATGGACGAAATTTAATTTGGGAAACTCGTTTTTAAGATGGTTCGATTGTATCCTTAAGACATTTACGTTGATTTCTTAAAACGTTGGATTCCCGTTATAATTTTTCGTCGTTTATTCTTGACTTAAGTAATGACGATGTTGTCACAGTGTAGATTTATCAATATTATTATATTATGGTAGATGTATCACTGATACTCATCTCCTAAAACTAATCATATATCGTCTTAAACAACGCGGACAAGCTTAGTATATAAAGTTATGAGTAAGCATGTTATGTATAAACATAACCTGGTTAACCATTCGAACATTTTTTACAAAAAATTAAGGAAATATAAAGTCGTCCTAAATTATAAATTATATCTGTTAGACAACACCAAATCTTGCCCAAGTTCGTGACTTGACAAAGTTTAAGACAAATTGCGTTTTTCCGAATCTCGACCTCCATTAAAGGGTCTTTTAGTACAAAGTTTGAGAAGCGCTGTTATTCAAGATGACGTCGAGTCATCTACGCTAATGTATAACTAATTGAGAAAACCGTTGGAAAACTTACTATTGAAACTCTACATAAAATAATAAAACTACGTAGGTTTACAATTAGCTAGAAGATATTTTTTGCTAATTATGTGATTTATTACCTATTACAAGGGGACGTTTGGGAACGTTTAAACACATTCTTTCCTTTTTCTCGCACAGTAAAACAGATCTAAATTATACACATGATAGCTTGCTCTAGCGCGGCCCAATAAATTATATAATACTAGCTGCGCCCCGCGGTTTCACCCGCGTTGATAATGATGAAAAGTGATGATGATGATGATGATGAAAAATAGATGTTGGCCGATTCTCATAGATACCGGATAAGCACAAAAAATTTCATCAAAATCGGTCAAGCCGTTTCGGAGGAGTATGGCAACGAAAACTGTGACACGAGAATTTTATATTATATAATATAAACAGTATAATACTATACAGCACATCACAGATCACATCACACTCCGGAAATAATGTCTCTATTTTTGATTCCTCATTGCTAAATCGCTGGACCCAATTTAATCATATTTGATAAATAGATGATGTAAGTTGTCATTGAGAAGTACTAATTACTTTAATCCTAATTAATTGTCATCAGTAAACATGCAAAAAAATTATAAAACGACAAATCACTCTAAGAATTGTTACTGTTAGAAACTATTATATAATACTAGTCGTGCCCCGCGGCTTCACCCGCTATTATCAAGTTAAAAAGTAGCCTATGTATTAATCCTAGGTATAATCTATGTACATTCCATATTCCATCCAAGTCCGTTTAGGTGTTACACACTTACACACAAACTTTCGGATTTATAATATTAGTAGGATTACTATCTGCGCCCTGCAGTGCAACCCGCTGTTTTGGGATAAATAGTAGCCTGTGTTAATCCAAGGTGTCAGCTACCTCCCAAATTTCATCAAACTTAAAGAGAGGACCCGATAATGACGACGCCTGACATTGCATCTCACTCTAACAAGCGATTAACGGCATATGCGAGTGAAACACCATGTCGTCTGTCACCAATCGTAGTCCCTTCTTTCATTGACACGGGTTCTATTAACCACATTTCCCTTGCTGGTTTTGCCGCGAATAGAAAAAATGGCGTTATTGATTTTGTATAATTTTCCAAAAACTGTGATTCTTCTGGTGTTAATGTGTATGGTGGATTATTAACCGTTAATACTTAGTAAACGTGCATAAGTATAGGCAAATCATACAAAGTTGAATAAAGTGATTTTCGCCTTCGCTCCAAAACGACAATAGAAGTTCTAGTAAAGTTTCTACCCCTTTACTAGGACATGACTTGACTGTGACTTGTAACTAGGACTTTTAATATGAAATACGCTTGTAATAAATTATTATATGACCCTGGCTAAATACACAAGGTTACGAAGCCAAAATTAAATGATAATACAAAACTTAATTTACCATTATATGTTATTTCGACACAGTTGCAAGCGTCATGGCCACGAATGAGAATGATTGAAATCGAGTCCTTTACACACGATTAATGTTGTATACTGCGTGTAACGTACGCACCATTTCTGATAATGTAAACAGTGCGGATAAGCCGATTTCATACTAATTAATAAAATAAGCTGGTGGATATTATTAATCAATAAACTGATAATAAGATACCATGTAAATCAAAATCAGGTTTTTATCTAATACTAGCCGTGCTCCGCGGCTTCGCCCGCTATTATCAAGTTATAAAGTAGCCTATGTGTTAATCCTAGGTATAATCTATGTACATTCCAAATTTCATCCAAATCCGTTCAGCCGTTAAAGCGTGAAGAGGGAACAAACATACTTACACACAAACTTTCGGATTATAAATCCGAAAGTTTGTAGTCCGAAAGTATATTAAGTAGGATAGCTATGGCCAGCGCAGCGGTTTAACCCGCGTAAATACAGGTTATAATTGCCACTATGTAAGATAGTGGTCAAATGCTTTCCTATCTAGCTTAAAAAATCCGACTGATATCGATTATACTTCGTTTTTTTAATATTTGATGACCTAATACTAACAACTACTACTACTCTCGGGTCCAAATGTAAAAGCTTGATTAAGAATATTATTTTAATCTGATGACGTTATTAGGGCCTCATTAGTAAAGCCTAAATTTGATTACGAAATTAGTGGAACTAGTGTCATTATGTATTGCAAAATTTGATGCTGATAGGATTTATAATCTCTACGATAGTGTTGATTTTACGGCACCAGAAACAACTCTCATGCGTGTTCAAAATTAGCTACATTAAACTAATTTCAACATCCATCAAATAAGTTTTATAACTAAATTTACCTTAATAAAATGTTATATCCTCACTTATTACATTATCTCCTTTCTAAATTCCATCTATCTTGAACCAGCTGCCTAAAGGGACAAATAGTCGCACCGACACACACCGAATTACTTTTCGATTTATTATATTAGTACGATTGTGATAAGTATGTGATGTCTTAATTAGTGTGATTAAACCTTAATTAGATTAAGATAGAAAAAACCCGCATCCGCTAGAACTACAAAAACCTATAGAAAAATAAGCTTCTTATACGTACTCAATTAAAATACCTACATGAATCATTATATCAGAGGGTTTTCCAATTGGATAATCAAAAGGCATAGATAGGATTAACTAGTCAAGAAGTACATGGTTACCTATGAGTGATGACGCACGCTCAATTCTAAGAATTAATGAATAAATCAATTAAAGTGCTCGATCATTTACCTACAGTCACTGAATTAATATTGTACTGACGTACAGAACTGACACTTCCTATATTAAAAATGAGTAGTCAAAAGTAGATTGACGAAACGGATTTATAAGGCGACTGTGAATAGGAAAGCTGGAAACGGTTTTAAAAAAAATGCCAGGTCAAAAGTACCCGCAACTAACGAACATGTATGTAAAGACTCATGAATGTAGGAGAAGCGAAAGATGTGTGTCAGGATCGTAGCAGGTGGAGAGATTTGGCTCTACCTACCCCAATGGGAAAGAGGCCTGAATATTTATGCATATATGTATGAAAAATCAGTGAGTAAGTGCTTTTTACGCTGGAAGCGTACACAATTAATAATTATATATATAATTAATTACAATATTTTGTGTTTTTGTATACTTTTACATATTTTTTAAATTTTAATAAAACTACCAACTGAATTGCAAATGAACTAACGCGTAAGCTAAAGGAAATACACGTATCTATTATCAAACATCAAAGAGCAATGCGATGAAACGTTCAAGGCGAACACATTCCAGTTGTTTTGGTTTAATCAATTGTGTTCCAGTAGTTACACAATACCGAAACTACGTGAGAATTGAGTCACTGAGCAAAGACAATAGCCCTAACACAAACAGCGGCTAGAGTGGCTTTGCGCTGCTTCGGAGGCTGGGTGGGTAACTAAGTAACTGGATGGGTAACAAAGTGACAGAACTAAATTGAACTACTCGTTAGCTAAGTTGGGTGCGCGTTCGCCTTCTAAACAGGGATATCGGGTTCGATTCTTGGCGGTAACACAAGTTTTCTCCCCAAAGAAAATTTGTTTTTCTGGTTCTGGTTGTGTGAATGTTAAAATATAAAAATAGCAGTTAAACAAAAAAAATATCAATATTAATATTGCGATATAAACTTAAAAGCTTTTAGATTCACCTGCTGTTGACCTATCCACATTAACAAAGAATGAATTATATTTTAGTTAACTAATATGCTACATTAATATTCTTAACTAGCCGTGCCCCGAGGCTTCACCCGCTCCTATCAAGTTAAACAGTAGCCTATGCCTATATATAATGTATGTACATTCCAAATTTCATCCAAATCCGTTCAGCCGTTAAAGCGTGAAGAGGGAACAAACATACTTACACACTTACACACAAACTTTCGGATTTATAATATTAGTAGGATTAATTTAGACGTGACAATTTATACAATATTTATCATAGTTATATTATAGTATAAACAACATGTGTTTCGTTTTAGGGATAAAATTGGCCATACAATAAAATTATAAAATAACATCAGCATTCTCTAAAATAAACAACGCGACGCAGAAAAAACAGCATTCTCAATAATAACCACCGCTATAAAAAAAAAATCCATTGCTTTACATAAGTGCCAAAATTATAATTTAATATATCGTTAACTTATACTTTGATCAAACTCAGGCACATAATGAACTATTAAACTAAAATTAAAACGGGATTTTTTGTCGATCTAGACATCGAAAACGCGTAAGTCACGCTAATTCCCGTTTTAATATTAGTGTAATAATCGTAAAGTTAAAAAAAAATCTATTAATTTTTTTACAATATTTAAAAACACATTTAAGGAATACTTACTGTATTAATCCTTGTAAATTATTTTTATGGTAATGTTATTGGCAGTTCGAGATAACTTATTTCTATTATGTTTCTGTTATGATTCAGTAATAGTTATGGATCGCTGTCCACCAGCTTATATAAAATGTGTTATTGATATTATTTATTAACAATAACGTCAACTATACAAAAAGGCGTAATATCATTAATGTATTTGATAAACATTATAATTTTTGAATTTTTAAACTTTATCGAGCACGTTCATATTTTATGAGCAACCCCAGTTTTTTTAATAAAATCATTATTGTTAAGTTCATTATATTCATTATGAACTTAACAATAATGTTCATTATATATATTTTTATTGACGCCTTAGTAGAGCTCACAGAAATAAAATAAGAACATGGAAATTTTTGATATTAGAAATGACATATACTTGAAAAATATGTACGACTTGCCCGTTGGTTAGTTGAGCGAGCGTTCGCCTTCTAAGCAGCGGCTATCGGATTCGATTCCCGGTGAGATCTCAAAGATCCCCAAGGAAAAAATGTGTTTCTGGTTCTGGGTGTCAGTGTGTCTAATGTGAATATTATCGACACCTACGATACAACTTGTCGAACTTAGTGTGAGCTGTGAGTAAAGCCTATAATTATATCCTGGTTATCTCCTCTTCCCGGCTAGAACAGAACTGCCCGTTGGCTGAGTTGGGTGAGCGTTGCCCTTCTAAGCAGCGACTATCGGGTTCGATTCCAGGTGGGATCTCAAGTTTTCTCCTCGAGGAAGAATTGTGTTTCTAGGTCTAGTTGTGATTGTGTTTGTGATGTGAATGTTTCCGGCACTCACGACACAAGTCATTAAACTTAATGTGGGGCTGTGAGTGTAAAAAAAAAACTTTGCATGTGAAGGTAAAAGAAGCTCTTACTTATTACATTACAAATATTCAGTTTCGAATTGTGATAATGTATTATTTCTAAATGATGATATTCCAGAAGCAACTACGAAGCATTATTCAAGATTCACTATGCGTTCCGGAGTGGAACTCCTTGCCTGAATTGGTGTTTTCCGATAAGTACAGGGGAGTTTTCAAACGTGCTATTGTTGACGCCGGAAGTCGATAGCATCTCACTTGCCATCAGATGAGAAACTGGTCGAAAATTTGTCGAAAATAAAAAAAAAGAGATAAACAAGAGAGTAGGCTGAGATGGTAAGGGCATGTTAAGAGATAAGAGAAGGTCGCCTGATTATACTGGGAACTCTGCTCTACAGCTTTTTATTCCCGGTCGAAGATCCAGAGGCAGACCAAAGACAAGATGGAAAGAAGTAGTGCAGAATGACATGAGGGAATGTGAGCTATCCTAAACAGACGTCCAAGATAGAGCGAAGTGGAATGAAAATAGTAGGAAGGCTAACCCCACCAATTAATAATTATTATTCCATCAATTAATATGTCGTGGGGCCGTAAACACCAACACCATACACAACATTCACATTCACAGCGAAAACATTTTTACAATCGGATCAGTGGTTTCAGAGATTACCATTTTACAAACAAACAAACTTTACCTGTATATAATATTAGTATAGATGACGGCGCTAGTCGAGCAACAAATCCTTGGATTTGTTTTTGTCTGACAGCCGTCTCAGCACGCACACATGCGTAGTGAGTTTTGGTGGGGCTTTGTAAATACTTTTACAAATACATTCAAACGTTTTCCATTTGACGGACGCGCCATGCTATCGTATTTTATCTCTACAACCAAATGTAATAAATGTGAAAGTAATGAAACTAGGTCGCACATAGATATTAAACATATATGTTGATCCTATTTCCATTACTTACATCCAGCGCCGACGTCGTTAAACCTTAAAGATAATATGTTTCCGTCTCCATGCCATCTCTCAGAATAACCAGAATAACATTCAAATAACGCATAACTTCAAACGCTCCATTAACTACGAATAATAAATGAATGAACTCGACTCGAAATATTCCATCAAAGCCTATCTCGAATAGGAATCGTTGTATCTCTGAAACTATTCATGGCTATCTTCCATTACAAATTCGAAATTATTATCTCATTTGTTTCTTATCTTTAGATGTTTGATTAAAGATTATAAAACCAGATGATAGAGCACGAGGCAAATTTTCCTTCATTATAAAATTCACCAACGGGGGAAGAGGAGGAGAAAAATATGTGCTTGTGATTGCGACAGTTGACAGCGATGGAACGACCAATCATAACTACTGAATTGATGTTTAAATAATTTAAACGTAAGCAAAGCTTAAAAAACCAACTTCACCGCATATTTCGGTTTTGGCTTGATCGATTTCGATAAAATACATACAGTCGAACATAAAACCTCATCTTTTTAGAAGTCGGTAAAAAACAAATGTTTTTACACTCACAGCCACACACTAAGTGCAATAACTTGTGTCGTAGGTGCCGGATACATTAACATCAGACACACAATCGCACCCAAAACCAGGAGCACATATTGCCCATGGGTAGAAAACTTGTGTTTCCATTGGGAATCGAGTCCGATACCGGCTGATAATAGCGCACCCAACCAAGCCAGCGAGCAGTTCAAAAGTCGTGTTGTTTTCGTAAGAGGGGGGGGGAGAGGGAGTCAACTGGTTACTTTGTCCATGGATTAGGACATTCAACCAGTATTCTATAAAATAAAATATAACAGATGATTTGTAAGCCCTTTTAGATGTGTGATGGAGCGTGGGCGTAGAACAAAGGACGTGAGTAAATATAAGTTTTAAAGCTAAAAGTAAAAACGCTTCAAGCGAAGGGTAAAAATTTTCGGTTGAAATAACACGTGAACTTAACGAAAATAATATTTTTATTTGACGTAAATTTGATATTCAATCGTACACGTCATTAGCAGGATAACATTTAAAATATAGAAAATAATTTTGTAGCTAAAATATATAAACGAGTTTAAAAAACTAATAACCGACTTAAATATCTCCAAATTTCTTCGAACAAATTAAAATGGAACCACGTGAAAAGTATACTTACACTTTTAAACAAAAAATAAGTAATGGGGGAACATACATAAAAAAAAGATTATGACGAATTGAGAACCTCCTCCTTTTTTTGAAGTTGGATAAAAATATAGTTAAGATCGATAAAAAACTTTTTTAAATGATTTGTATTCGTGCTTTGGATGACAAGGAGTTAATACTAATAAGCAAGCGTGTATAATAATTTGATTATTATCTAGTATTTATTTAAGTATTTGTTCAAGTCTTACTCAAGGGTGGACCTTTATGAGGCATAAGCGGAGCCGTAGCCAACGCTAAGAGGTCCTTTGGTAAAATTAAATTTTATAATAAATAAACTTTCACACTCATAGCCCCACATCAAGTTCGATGACTTGTGTCTCGTATCGCTGTAAATCTGTGTGTGTATTCATATTTATATTGTTATTACAATAGGTTTAAGAGTTCGGAGTTCCATATACAATTTCTAAGGCGAAGACCAATAAACAACACACAGAAAAGAGGAAATTACTTATATACTACGTATAACAGTAATAATTAAACTCAATATCTTACAAAGAGATAATTGACACACGATAACATTGAATTGCTTTGAATTTTATCTACAAAGCTATCGCTGGAAATAAAGCTATCGCTGGAAATTAAGCTACGACATTTTAGAGAAATATTCTGTATAGATATACCTTGGGATAATTAAATATTTAGAGTTGTCAGATATCTGATAAAATAATATTTTTCAATAATATTATTTTAATAGAAAGTTTGAACTGCCTGTCCTTGCTTTCTACTCATTCACGAGCACAGCCCCACACTACGTTCAAAGACATGTATCATGGGTGCCGGAAACATTTACATCCCACCCAGAACATGCACAAATCTCTCTTTAGAAGTAAAATTTTGCTCCTGCCGGGAATCGAACCCAAGACCCGTGGCGCAGAGGACAGACTACCACCGCGCCTTACACAACGCGCCAACTGGGTCGTCAAATAAAGAGAAAAAGAAATGAAAAGAAGGCATTAGTTACTTCTACCCTTCATGAATGCGAAGCCGCGGGGCACAGCTCGTAAATAATATATTATGGACCACAATATTTATTATTAATTATTTAAGACCTGTCAAGCACAGCCCACCTTTACACATGAATAGTTCTAAAAAAAAACCAACAACAGTGAAACTGACCGCACTAACTATTAATGCTATTTAATTTTAATATAATTTTGAGGGTTCTGTACCTTAAAAAGAAAAAGGAATCCTTACTGTTACGTTCAGTCTGTCTGAATGTCAAGACGCTTTTTATTATTTTTAAAAACGAGTGGAGATATCAAGTTGAAATTATTATAAAATAGGTCTAATGTCCCTTGGCGCTGTAAAAGCGATTAAAAAATACGACCATATATGTTGCTTTTTAGTATTTTTGACAACCGTAAATTTATCAAAACCTATATAATAATAATATAATAAGGTATTTACCGTAGACTTAATAATTTGAAATGAATTAACAATATCAAAATATGACAGAAAATATTTAAAAAAAATATTTTTTTTGGTATAAAGAGTAAAAAAAACGAAAAACACTTAAATAATCTTTTAAACGGGACAAATGTGATTGATACGAATTTGACGCCCTGTTGGAGTTGTAGGCTAGTCTTTGCTCTCCACGACGTGGGTCCTAGGTTCGATTCTTGGCAGGAGTGCCATTTTCTTTCCCAAAGGGCATTTGTGATTCCAGTTCTGTGTGTAATTGTCTGTAATCTGTATAAATATTTCCGGCACTACAATACAAGTCTTAACATTTAGCGTGGGCAGTGAGTGTGAATGTATTTGCTGTTGTATATATTTTCAAGATTCCGTTCTAGTACTATTATAAGTATTCATTATAAGTTTGTACGAAACCCTCGGTGCGCAATCCAGAGTCACACTTGTCCGTTGTAAAGGTATATGCGTCAAACGCGTCTCAACGAATGTTATCGACGCCGCGAGGCATTTCTTTATTCAAGACAGGTGACAATACACCACGCCCCGTGAATGTAATAGCGTGCACAACTTGACATTATATGGAAACTAATGACTGGCTATGTGTGTAAAAGGCAGGATAGTACTTATTACTTTACAGGCAAGTAAAGAAATATTTTGAATACACTACATACTTTTTTCAATATAAATCCCTACTATTACAACGATGTGTGTTTGTTTGTATCTGCACATTATAAATGTATCTGCACAGAGACATCTACAATCACTGTTCAAGAGAGAGGCACGCCATGCTTTAAAAAAAATCACACTCAAAGCCCTACACTAAGTTCAAAGACTTGTATCGTAGATGCCTAAAACATTTCCGGCACCCACAACATAAATCATCGAACTTAGAGTGGGTTTGTGAAAAAAAAAACTTGGCCGATATGTCGAGGTCAATAATAATTAAACGCAAGCAAAGCTTAAAAAAACCGACTTCATCGCTGTATCTTTGGAACCTTGATCAATTTCAATGTATTAAACACGCATTATTATTGACGATAGCTCAAAAATACTGATCAGATCTTGACCAAATTTAAATGGGACCAATAGGAAAGCACCGAACGGCTTTCAAACAATAAAGATTTGAATCAGATTAGGGGGAAAGAAGATATGAGGTAACACATAAAAAAAAAGAAAATAAAATACAGTCGAATGGAGTACCTCCTCCTTTTTTGTGAAGACTGTAGAAAATATTTTTAGCGCGATTAAGTCCCGTATTACCTAAACTATGAGTTGTTATGGATCTCAATAGAACTTAATACGCAACACTTTTGTTGGAACGACATTCTACCCTCTACTACAGCTATACAAAATGCGACTCACCTGCACTCGCTGACACCTGATCAAGCTCTGCGTATGCGTCAATATCCGCAACACCATGTGTTCTATCGTGCTCTGTTCCTCGAAGACCATCCTCGCCAGGTCTAACAACACCTGGTTTCTCTTGACTTCCAGCTGGGATCTCTCGTACAACTGGGCGTTTCTGAGACCAATGCCGCAGAATTGGAGGTAGGAGGCGAAGACTTTCTCATCGTTTGAGGTGAAGGGGCCATCGCTCTGTTTGTTTATCACCTGCAGAAGAATGTAATGTTTTGAAACTTGGGGTCTTATTGATTAATTCTAAATGAATGCCCAATAGATTTATAACAAAACTTTCGAAGAGGTTTGAGAAGAACCTGGTGAAAATAATTAATAAACGATAGATACTATTGTTGATCATCTATTATTTAAATGTCTAGTACATTAGATTCTGAATAGAGTAAAACTTAACCAATAATAAAAAATACACGCTTTTATAAAACCCAAATTTTCTGGATGTTCGATATGTTTGAAATGGGCTCTGTCTGTAACGACTGGACGGATTTCTGGGAAATTCGGCGTATAAGTAGATAAACAATTATTTCATTAAAAAAAAATTTAATGCGATATTACTATTATGAAGAACAAAAATCTTGAAATAATGTATGTACGAATAATACAATAAGTTTGTCGGTTACTTTTCACACCAAAATTACTAAACATTTTTTCTCTTGATAAATTTTATTTATGGAGATTAAATTTGTCTTCGTGTACTGTTTTGTATACGACAAAAATGTAACAACCTTTAACAAAATTTCACCGCAATCGGGTTTGCGCCATTGAATTTAAGAACAAGAGGTAAACAACAACAGGTGAGATAGTTGTTAAATGCTAGAAAGTCAGATATAAAACAAACAAACAAAATAAAACATAGCCAATAAATTTCATTCCTTTCCCAGAATATATTTGTTATTTAATACGTAGCGAGAGGTTTTAAAAAGTTTCGTTGATTTTATTATTTGCCCTCGTTCCCCGGCCACAGATGTTTTAGTTTCCTTATATTTGAGGGATCGTTCGCGGCCGTAAACAATATTTAATTTACTTTGTGACGACGAGGGCCGTCGGTAAACATGAAATATTTGTATTATTGTTTTACGAGTGCGGACGGAAATTAAATTTTTGCTATATTTCGCGTGACCTCATTGGTCAGCGGTGAGCGAAGGAATTTAATATATTCTGTACAGCAGATGTTTTTGATATGATTGAAATACTTTCGCGGGTTAAGGAATTTAACAAATTATTCGTAGTCGATTTTCAAAGTAGAAAGGTCGACGAGATCGAAAACAGTCGACGGTAAATTGATGATGTCACTCACACATGATCACTAGGGTAGTAGAAATAAAATGCTTTTCACGTTTAGTAACAGGTTCATAAAAATAAATTGAGTCAGAAAACTATCGCGAATGTTAACCATATTTGTTTATGTTGTGAGGTAATTAATGTAGAGTGATATACCCACACATACACACAAATAAAGTGTATCGCGGATATATGTATAGGGAATAGTCTTCATCCCGATGATAGGCTCGTACTTACTTATACGCCTGAAATTACATACAAATCCTCTGAGATCGCCGCTAGCCCCAGCCGATCAGTAACAAACACGATACGAACAAATGGAGAGTAGACAGAAAATATATTTTTACTCTAAAAAGTTCCTATTCTACCAACAGGTGAAATTGTGCTCAATCGCTAACCTATCTGGAAAGAAATATGACAAAACAAGTGGCTTGGCTGCAGTCCAAGCGTAGGTTATAATTTTCGGATTCCAATCAAACTACATATTAACCAGTTTTTAGTAATACTAGCTGTGCCCTACGGCTTCTCCAGCGTTAGCAAAATATGCTCTCTAACGCCAGTTGACATTTGACATATGCATAACAGAATATTGGCATAATAGAGAAGACAAATACCACGTAGTCGTACCATGACAGGACTTTGATATCCATTGATGAAATTTGAATGATGTCCCAAGAGGTTTCTAGTATTTTGTTTATGTACATATCTAAAAAGATCTTAAGGAGATAAATACCTGAGCAACTCCGATGACTTCACCGTTGATGTCTTTGATCGGCATACAGAGGAGAGACCTCGTCTTGTAGCCCGTCTGCTGGTCGATGTCGTGGTTGAATCTCTCGTCCTGGAACAAAAGAACATAGTGTTAGAACAGTAAAATTGAGGTAGTTTTTATGGGTGATAGATAGATAGATAAATTCTTTATTTGCTCACCAACAGAAGGTACTTACAAAGAAACCTTAAATATAACATGGGCGGTCTTATCGCCCGATAATCGGTACCTTCCAGACAACTAAAAGCGAGATGATAAAAATATTACACACAAGATCGGGGGTGTACCTCGAAAACTTATTTAAATAAATGTACTTACACATAATTATAAATTAACTAAAAAAACTTACATAAATAATAATAATAAAGTATGTGAATGGATGATGATAACTCAATATTAAGTTGTTCTACACGTAGTTTCGAGTCTTAGAGATTCGAGAGCATCTGCTTTCGCAATAAGGGATATCGTAGAAAAATATATAAATATTCGAAATTCGAAATCAACCTTCAAATAAAAAAAACTGAGCAAGAACACAGTTAGTGGGCACAGTAGAAATACAGTTAAAGTTCCATATTGACAGTAAGTATTAATAACATTGGATTTTTTTTAATCGCTTCACACTCATTGCCTTAACCACACCAAGAACAAGAGACACAAATTTCCCTTGGGAAGAAAACTTGTGTTCCCACCCCTTTCGCGCAGGTGGTTCTTTTAAAGTTTTTTTTTCGATTACCGAATCGAGCCCGATACCCAATTCATAGAAGGCGAAGCGCACCTCAGCTGGCAATTCAAATTGTAATATATATAATAAATAAATAATTTATTCCCAAACAATAAATTTCACATAAACAAAATACAAATACGAGAAACATTCGGCAATTGGAATTATATTATGTACAGCATATACACCATTATTTGATTTATGGGACAGAGGAAGTGTTTGATGTTGACACTAATTGGATCTATATTTAATAATATATATATTTTCTCTGATTTCCAAGCGATTGCCTACTATCTCAACCTATATTATTCACAAGTCCGTTCGTATATGGAGTATTGTTCTCATCTTTGGGATGGTTCCGCTAGATATCAAATTGAGGCACTAGAGACCATTGAGCGAAGAGCCAAAAGACTTCAGAGCCTAGGACATCGTCGCAGGATTGCGAGCCTCTCGGTATTTTATCGGATGAATTTCGGAGAGTGTGCTATGGAATTACACGATCTAGTTCCTCCATCCCCATTCCATCATAGAACCACCAGACAGACTGCATTGCGACACCGATACATGGTAGATATTCCTCAAATGCGCACGAAGCGTTTTGCTTCCACTTTCATGATGCGCACTGCAAAGGAGTGGAACTTTTTGCCAGAGTCTGTGTTCCCAGATAAGTATAATCTTGGAGTCTTCAAGTCGAGATTGAATGGGTATTTTCTAGGGAAGCGTGCTCCATCGTCGACCGCATCGTCACTTAACATCAGGTGAGATAGTGGTCAAATGTTTGCCTATCACAGTTAAAAAAAAAAATATCTCACCTGATGGCAAATTATGACGTAGTCAAGGATCATTTTTAGTGATCATGGCGAAAGATTTTTCTGCTTGTGGGTAGTGAATTACGACTGTATTTTAGTACAAGATAGCTAGCCACGCCAACACGAGACATTTTCTACCATTATGGAATCTTTCACATTTAATTAAATTTTAGTAGAATCCGCTCAAAGCCATATACGTCGATGTCATTAGTAACTTCAAGAACAGTTACACTGGCTCAACGCGTCCAACTTTCCATCCTAAAAACATCCACGTCTGTCATCACTTATTTGAAATGATAATCCTTCAAATTAGTTCTAATACCCAAACTTCGCCTTGATCCATTGCAGTTGGGACGATCCGCACAAAGGGATGAGAGCTCATTAGTTCCAGTCTCTAATAGTGCTATTATCAACAAGCCTGAAGTCTTTAGAGAGGACTGGTGTTAGATATAGGTACAGGCTGAGAGTAATTTGTGACTTGAACTGTATCAGTGACCATAAACCACGATACTCCTGTGCGTTCTTGAGCTAAGTATGTTATTGTTTCAAGAACAAACTAACCGTTTCAGAGAGATGCACTTATAAAGTCATGTATCTAAGATATACTTGTAAACAACAGGCGTCGTCGTGGAGATTAGAGGAATTATTTTAAAGAGATGTCCTAATATATTACGTTGAATTTGATTGTGTATAAACTAATTTTCGAAATTCGAGACATTTGTAGTTTTAGAGCTTGATGTCAGCGGTTTTTTAGTTGTTTTATTTTTTATAAGATTGAACTGAGTAAGCAAGTCGCTCGCCTGATGGTAAGTATAGCGGTTTCCCATTACAGTGCCCAATGTAGTTATTCCAGCGCGGTAATGCACTGCGCTGCTCACCCTGGTGTATTAGATATAAGCCTCTTTATTAACATAGTAGGTTATTAAAAAAGATTTGACAGTAAGAGATTTGTTTACAATTTAGTTTAGCTGGAGTTATATAAGTATTATTAAGATTCAAATAAAACTAAAAATATAGTGTATAGCAGTATAGTGAAGAAACAACACTTACCCATAAAACAAGTTGCATACGGTGCTATATGGTATACGTCAGTTCCACAAAAGTTTCATTTACAATACAAACGACGTAAATCTTTCAAGAAATACAATTTTGAGAAACCCGTTGCATTGGATTATTTACGATTCAATATAGTGGACTTGCGGTGTGTGATTGTGCGGTATGTCTCGCATATAAGTCAGGGGAGAACCGCAATACGGGCTTATGGCCAAAAGCCAAGACTGTGGCCAAGAGGCATAATCGAAACCAATTTGTCATAGCGTTCTACGATTGCCTGTCATATGACTGGATTGGATTCCACTGTTGGTGCATAATTTATCTAAACTAAAAAACCGACTTGAATCGCTACTACGATATGGATGATCTTTCATGGTCTGCTGAGATTATTAGGTCATCCAAACAAAATTTTTATTGACGTTCCACACACCACCGTAAACACCACTGAAATACCACATAAATGCAAAATAAGAAAATCTGATTTAAATAAAGTAACCTGTAGGTCTATTCTGGTCTTCCAACTACGATTGTTCGAATTGATGCGACAGTCGATCGGTTGAAAGTTCAGTCGATTCGATGGTTCTTATGAAAAGAAAATCAGATACTCCTAATTTTCATATTCTTTTTATGGGACCAATCATTTGCATGTTGGTTGGTCCTATCAATTAAAAGCATATTTTGAAGCAGAGCCTGCGTATTCCAGGTCTAGTGTGTTTACCAGCTTCGATCACATCGTCACTTACCATCAGGTGAGATAGTGGTCAAACACTAGTCTGTCATAAATAAAAAAAAAAAAAATTTTTTTAAATCGCTTTATAAATTTCGGAGTTAACAAACATAGACTAAATATAAATTACAAAATATTTACGGGTACGCTATGAAACTGCTTCATGAAGCTGATCTAAACAACGCACAATCAAACTTTTATTTTTTACTTTTACCGTCGAAACAATCGGCCTAAGCAACAAAAAACACACAAAACGAAACAGATCTCGAGCGCTTAGCTAAGCTCGAATTGATTCAGTTTTTGGTTTAACTGTCGCAAGTGAAGTTTCAGCAAACTCGTAGATGTATTTACAAAGTCAACGTCCTATGCAATACCGAAACGTTTAGCAAACCTCATCAAATTGAATAAAAATATTTTCAAAAATAGTTATACCCATATCCAATGCTAAGATTGCCGAGTCTGCAATACTGTAATCAATTTTATTCAGTAGTCGGCATTCATCTTGTATAAAGCTCGGCGTCTCGAGCATTTCAGACATTTTTGTAATCTTTTGAGATTTTAGGACCGGGTTTTTGCTTTTTTCTTTTTTCACTGACTTCTCGCCAATGTTTACCACGTCGCGTCGTACGGCAACAAATAGGTATTTTTAATTTGCGTATATCGGTGGGCGTGATTGTGAAAGTTTTTAATTTATTTATATTGGACATTTTCAGCAGCAGCCTCTTTTGTGCCATTTCTGTCTACTGGTTTCAAACCCATTCAAACCCACCTGACGGTTCAAAATTTCGCGGTCTCTAGATTCCCAAACTTTATTACAAATCTCTGTTGCGAGCAATTTCTATTTCATTACAGCAAAATGCGTCGTATTGCTTAGGTGTTATACAATTTTGAATTAAAACCGATAGAAATAGAGTTAAACAAGCTGATCTACGTCAGATTTTCATATAATTAAAAACAAAATAAGAAAAATATCCAACCGAATATCTAGTTCCCAGCATTCCCTCGTCACAAGAGCAGTCAACAACTGTAAAACGTTTTACGATCGTCACGCCTAAATAGCAAAACGTCCAATTACGCAAATAATCAAACTAGCATGGTCTAGTTAGCAAAACGTCAAATAAGCAAATTGTCTAACTAGAAATACCTACATTTAGTTAGAAAAAGTTTCAATAAGAAAATAATTTAAGAATTGAGTACAGTCGTGAATTGTATTATGATTATTATTGTATATTTAAGAAAGGCATTCTATCACGTGGATGAGTACTTGAAGTATGCTAATCTTAAAAATTAAGTACTAACGTAGAAAAGCTACCGATATACCAATAACATTATTAATATATATATTTTTTTTGAACGTTACAGTGATAATACTGCGTTAGTCTTGTGTATTTGTAATTTAATTTGTTTGACATTGTTATATTTATTTTTCTGATATTTAATTCATATTATTTTTATTATGTCTTTTTTATGATTATAAATTATTTATAACTAGCTGACCCGCCCGGCGTTGCCCGGGTAAACAAAAGCTTACATATAAACGCTTTCTCACTCACAGCCTCACTGTAAAAGTACTATAAGTTGTGTCGTGGGGCCGTAAACAATTAACACCACACACACAACATTCATGTCATACCCAGAACCAGAAATATAAACTGCCCGTGGGGAATAAACTTTTGTTATTGTGTTCCCACCGAGATTCGAACCCGCTGCTTTAAAGACGAACGCGCACTCATCTACGCCAGTGGGTAGTTCAAAGTTCAAAGATTCCCCACTCTGCGTCGCCCGGTTAAAAAATCTACACATAAACACTTCCACATTCACAGCCCCACACTAAGTTCAGTGACTTGTAACGTGGGGCCGTAAACATCCAAGATTCACAACATATTAAAAACCAGGAACACAAATTTCCCGTAGGGAGAAAACTTCTGTTACCACCGCGAATCGATCCCGCTGCTTTGAAGGCAAACGCGTACCCATTTACGCGAGTAGATAGTTCAAAAGATGACCCGCCCGGCGTCGCCCGGTTAAAACATATGCAAAGAAACACACTTCCACATTCACAGCCCCACCCTAAGTTCAATGACTTGTATCGGGGGCCGTAAACATCCAAGATTAACAAAGTATTCACAACATACTCAAAACCAGGAACACAAATTTCTCGTGGAGATAAATTTTCTAGGTAAATTACCACCGGTAATCGAACCCGCTGTTTTGAAGGCGAACGCGCACCCATCTACGCCAGCGAGCAATTCAAAGTTCAGGAACGACCCGCCCGGCGTCGGCCGGGTAGTAAATATTAAAAAACATACCCATAAACGCTTTCACATTCACAACCCCACACTAAGTTCAATGACTTGTATCAAGGGGCAGTAAACATCCAAGATTCACACAACATTCACAACATACTCAAAACCAGAAACACAAATTCCCCCCACCTGTGTTCCCACCGGGCATCAAACCCGGTGCTTTAAAGGCAAACGCCCACCTAACTACGCTAGCGGGCAGTTCAAAGTTTAATGATAAGACTAAACAAAAAAAAACAGTCGAATTTATATCCTCCTTCTTATGTTAGTCGGTTCAAAACATAGACGTATGCCGGATTACGCAGTAACTGTTCCATTCTGTGATCCACCGTTTTCACCCTCAAATAAACTTAACGATTTCTCATAGACTATAGGTCCAAATTATGTGCAGTAAAGAGCAAATTACATCTACCTGAACTACGTAAGCCGATGAAATAGGTTTTTTTGATAAGGATTAATATTAAATACTTAAAAAAAGCCAACGAAATAGAAGCCGCTATTTTTTAATGTGCAGGAATTCGTAGTACGTGGCGGTACATTTCTGACCAGTCCCGTTCACGGGCGGGCTCCCGTGAAACTAATTTCACGATTTCTCATAGACTATTTATCCAAATCATATGCAGTAAAAAGCAAAATGTATCTACATGAACTACGTAAGACGATGAATTAGTTTATTTTGATAAGGATTAATACTGAATGTCTCAAAAAGCCAACTAAACATAGGCCGCTTTTTTTTCAGATTTTTAACAAAGAAAAGTATTTTTTCTGAGCTATACATACATGTTAGATATATGCTGTCGCGGACTTTTTTGTAAAACTCATGAAGGCCAACATTTTTGCCATACATTGTATTCAACTATGTCTTACCGTTTAGTCAGCGTACGCCGATAAAGCGGAAAGTTAGCAAATTTTTCTCCGACTTGTCTTACGAATATTATTATTTCGAACTGATAACTAACTTCTATCCCGACAAAACATAGCCTATGACACTCAGTGATAGTGTAGCTATCTATTGGTGAAAGAATTTTTAGAATCGGATCAGTAGTTTCAGAGATTACCTTTTACATACAAACAAACAAACAAACAAACAAACAAACAAACTTTACCTCTTTATAATATTAGTATAGATTATTTATTATTTATAATTAAGAATTAATTAATATCATTTTCGACATGTAACTATTTTTACTGCGTATTTACTAACTACGGGCCAATTGCCTATATTTCCTAAAACTAAACTAAAACTATGTACAGCAAAGAACTAAAGTTACCTACAAGACATCGAGCTTATAGGTAACTCAAGTGCTCAAGCCCACTACCAGTGGGTAGCGTTCCCATCATGCTGGCGGCATTGCCTCTCTGAATTGCAATGCTAATACGTTGAGCCAAATAAGTGCCAGCATCTTGATCACGCGTCGCTTCAACCAGGCGCTCTGATAGAATTTTGAAAATAGAATGAGCTCCCGGTCCCCACGGACCCAGTGTCTCAACACTGGGTCCGTGGGGACTATTTTTGCTATCAATAAATGAGTATGAGTATGAGTATGAAAGGTATTTTTGCGACCGATCGTAGCAGATGGAGATACATCGCCAGAGCCTCCGTGACCAAGGTATAGTGACCAAGATACTTCTGTATCATGAAACTCTGCAGTGTACGACTGAAGAGAAATGTTAAGGAGGTATAGAACATTATAATTTAGTAAATTTAATTCGAAACAAGAACCATTATCTTGATAAATAATATTACCTGTTTTTTTGCTCTGTTTTGTGTTTATGCGTGACGTGTATATCAAGATGGAATTCCTCATTCTATTCCCTTCATCTATTACGCGTATTTCAGATTAGTATAGTCCAGAGATTGTTTGAGGTGTGCTTGGTAAGTGACAACTCACGATCGCCCTCGTTTCAATAAAACTATGTTGTTTGTGAATTATATACAAGGCAATATATAATATAAAACAACTGAAATACATACATGTCATAGCCCGACCGTGGAATCGGGCACGTCGTGATGTGCCTGGGCATTTCATAAACGAATCATTCCCAAACGACTGAACCGATTTTGATACATTTGTTTTTGTTTGAAAGTTGACCTGATCGAGTGTGTTTTTAGTTATTTTTATTGAGAATTGGGTAACATTTTTCCAGATGTTCATCGGGGTTATTTTCAAAATTTTGTGGCAAATAAGCATGATGCTGGCCAGATAGTAAGTAGTTATTGCCGTCTGCAATTGGATATTACTGAAGAGTGCTCCATCAATTCATAGACAGCAATAGGCAGTGGTCTACCCTTGGATTCACACTCACAGCCGCACACTAAGTTCAAAGACTTGTATCGTCGGTGCTGGAAACATTCACATATCACACACACAATCACAACCAGAACCAGAAGCACAAATCTACCTTGGGAAGAAAAATTATGTTCTTGCCGGGAATCGAACCCAGGTCCCACGACGCAGAGGGCAGAGACTTGTCCACCGCGCCAACTGGGTCGTCATAAAATCTGAGCTACCTGTACCTGTGATCGACACGAAGAAGAAGTAAAAGCACGTTTTACGTTCTTCTTAAACCTCACCAATTTGTTTTGTTACCAAAATAACTCAGTCGAAATTCCACATCTTGCAGGTGCGTGGATGAAACGACCACAAAAGCGTGTTATAAGTATAACACACTGGCAAGTGCCAGTACCAGATCTAGGTTGGGGCAAGCCGGGCGCCAAATTCAGAGGGCGGCGAATTCAAACTACATATACAGACGCATACACAACTCATCATTAACGCAACTTTGACAACTTCGACCACAGAACAACACAACTCTACTTCATCGGGTCGTTGTTTCCGGGAAGTCCATCATGGGAGTGTTGATGGCCGAAATGATGTTGAAGATAAAGATAAAAATGTAGGCGGGAAGGGCCAAAATTTTTTAGTTTTTGCTCCGCCTCGAAAAAATTCAAGGTTTTTTTTATACCTGATAGGCAAGCATTTGACAGCAATCTCATCTGATGGAAAGTGATGATGCGGCCGAAGATGTAGCATGCTTGCCTAGAATGTACCTATTCACTCTTGACTTGAAGACTCCCAGATTATACCGTTAAGGTACTTGAACGTTTTTGCGTATAGATTGCATGAATTCCCAATGCAAAGATATTATTATATAAATAAAAAGAGTTACAGAGAGTAAGTCAGTAGCTCTCTGCAAACCGCGGCACGAAATTCGATTCGTACAAGTTTCCCGATGGAGTAATATTATTTCTTCTTGCGAACAAGAATATCTCCAACTTTGAAATTTCAAAACTCCGTAGAAATCACAAATGCGGAACGGATCGACCCAATTCAATACTACTACGATATCTAACTTGTCTTATCTTTTTACGCGATTGTGGCTTTTAAATGTTCAAGAAACTGTTGAAAACAGTTTTATTTACGTGAAAAACTTTAGCGTTTTTTAATACTCTGTGTTTCAGTTTTGACCATATTTAAGTATAATTTTCTTTGTTCAGATATTTAAATTAGGTACCATAGATACCACGAAGACACTTGTTCGATACTAAAAAAACAATACCTACTGACTTTATAGTAAGAAACACTCACAGTTTCAAAGTAAGTTCGATGACTAGTGATGTGGTTGCAGGATACATTCACATCACACACAATCTGAAAGTGATAACTATCAGAACCAGAAACACAAATTTCTCTTGAGGAGAAAACTTGGGCTTCCGGAAATCGACCCTGAAACCAGCTGCTTAGAAGGTGGGCCCACCAATCAACGGCAGTGGGTCAGCGGGTACTATATTTTTTTTTAATGTTTGAACCTATCTCTTGGTTTAGCTCTACCAAATAAAAAAAATGTGTAACTGGTATAGATTTTTTTAATACATACGTAAGAAAAACATACGCTAGGAATATAAAGCCTTATCCTTGTTTAAAATTGGCTAACCGCAGTTAATAAAAACAAGTATCAATTATATTTATGCTCCATACTTACTTAATTACAAACTTCTTACTATAGTGCTCATATTGATATGGCTATGCAAAAACTATTTACTTTTATCGCATCTGCATTTCTAGCTGTGGTAGATTGAAATGCAGATACGATGAATAAATTATTTTTTTTAATTATTCACTAAAGGCAAACATTTGATCACTATCTCACCTGATGGTAAGCAATGATGTGGTCGACGATGGAGAACATTTGCCTAGAAGATACCTATCCACTCGAGACTTTAAAACTCATATTTTACTTAGCAGGAAGTACAGACTCAGGCAAGGAGTTCCATTCTTTTGCGGTTCGCGCAATAAATGTAGAGGCAAAACGTTTTATCCGCATTTATTGAATATCTACCATATTCTGATGCCGATTTTTTAATGGCCAATAGACTAGCATTTGATTGCTATCTCACGTGATGGAAAGCGACGATGCGGTCGACGGTGGGACATGCTTGCCTAGTAAGTTACTTGTTCACTCTTGAACTTATCGAGAAACAAGAACGAAGGCATGGTATTCCAATACTTTGCAGTTTGCATTATAAAAGTTGTGGCAAAACGCTTGGTTCTAATCTGAGGAATATCCACCATGAAAGGATGTCTTGTTTTAGTACGCCTTGTACTACGATGATGGAAGGGAGCTGGAGGAATCAAATCATGCAGTTCTGTCGCACACTCTCCAAAATGTATCTTGTAAAACACGCATAAGCTAGCCAATTAGCAGTTTATCTGCTAGTTCGATGATAGAATGGTTTTTAAAATAATACACATTTCCATCCACAAAACGCGACCCTGGCCGAGCAAAAACACTTCAGCTGCTGAACGTGTGGAATCCTCATAACTTACCAGCTTCTGCCAGAGAAATGGCGCTAGGCAAACATTCCTAGCGAATAAGGCTTAAAATGGATGAGCGTTTATTCACTAAACCGCAACTAATAGACATTCCTGACTGTAATTTTCCTTGGATATTTTAGCGCTGTATATTGAAATACGTGACGCCTGCGTAAGCAAACGCTCTGTGTCGGTATGTGAGAACTCACAGCAAATGTTTTTCAAAAACAACTTTAAAAGCTTGAAGGTAATGTTCAAACTGACGCGAATGGCCGCACAACCCAATATTCAGGAAAATTAAAAGAAAACGAGTCCTTTAGCGATTTTATTTTCAAATTATCATTATTTTGACTAACCTCGACGTTTCGGCAGAGTTGCATCGGCCGTGGTCACGAGAAACTGAGGTGGCGAGTGTCATCGTCTTCATTTATTTTTCTGAGTCACTGGTCCGACACAACACTAACAAAATCCTTCGGATACGTTCAGCGAAAAGTATTACTGTCAATAAAGTTAAAAATAAAATCAATGAATTTATAATATACTATATAAGAGTAACTCTTTCATCAATAGCAATAATAATGAATGCCAAACATACCTGGAAGATAGACGAAGTAAAGGTGTTTGTAACGTATGTATGCCGCATAAATAGCTCTAAAGCAAATAGAAATGATCTCGTAACCCTCGTTTCAGTATTGTATATTACCTACCTCAATAGCACCAAGAATACCAGATTAACATCTAATATTTACGAGCCGCATGAATTTCAAATGACGTAGAAACATCATGAACAATTCGGAACACATTCTTAGAATACGAAGTATAACTGGTTCCAATTCAAATTATGCAAATGTAAACAAATGAGACGTTAAATTGATGTTATGCGAATAGAATAACATTCAAGTTCATTAGAGCCGTTTATAAAGTCAATCGAGCGATCAAATAAAGCGTGAAATAGAAAAGGGCTGCGCGTTTAGCGGGCCGATGTTAATTTTCCAGTCAACTTGGTAAATAACACGTTTTTCTATGTGTACAGAGCGAGACAATGTCGCGGATCAGAATGAATTAAGTGTCACATAATAAACGAAGCATTGTAACACTTGAATTAGGATTAGAACTCTAGAATGTGTAGTAAATCTTTAATTGAATTCCTTAAGAGAGCGACGAAAATATACACGATTATCTCAAAGCCCTCACCTTAGTTTGACATAAGTCACAACTTTTAGGCCTTAAGGAAAATCATCCATAAAACCAGTTAAGAAATAAAAAACTGACAATCAGTTTGAAAGCTACATCACCAGACAGACAGATAGACAAAGACTCCGGCAAATTGTAATTTGGTGCTTAATGGTAAAGCACTTTTTTCCGTCTACAAGCTTATTCAAAATCGTGTGAATAAACTAGCATCGAATACACCGTCAATTTTAATAACGCGATCTCTGAACTTAAAATTAACCCAGACAAGCTCAACAACCAAACAAACCAATAAGTGTAGCAAAATAAAAGATAAAACCTGGTAGCCAATAGACAAATGTCAGTCGTGTTGGTACAATTGCAGTCGCTTCGCAAACTTGCAGTAGCATTATTCACCGCAGACAAGCGTTTAATTCAAACAACGACAGTTCTCCGTTCACAAATGGAAGATCTATCACTTGCGGGACATGTTATCTACATGACTGAGCTCCAATATGCTGCCATTTGTCAGATACACTATACATTGCCAGCCGATTGTTGATTAAAGCGGCTTTAGAAATTGAGCGCCTTTGAGAACTTCGCAATCATAAAAATCTCAATAAGAAGACAGCGTAATAATGACAAATCGTATGCCGGGAAATAGTCGGAAATACCACACGAATTATTAAATCTTGATACATTTTCCATTGAACAAACCTCCCTACAAATTTCCCTATCAGGATTCAACCCAGAATGCAGGTTAAAACCGGATATCATAATTGCAAACGTGCAGAAACAAATCGGTTGAGTTAAGAAAAAAATAGCCGTAGGATGAGACGTCATAGGATGAGTACGGAACAACCCAAAAAATCGCGTATGTAGGTACTGTTGACCGTTGAAGAGTTCCGTCTGGAGCTAATCCTGGATGTCAATTTAGGTCATATTTACCATAAAAATGCATAGTCATCGAAACAGAACACGTAAAGATTAAACTGCGTCAGATAAGAGGCAGTGGTTCAAATTTAGCTTGAAAGATTTGATGTAAGTTAGAGCAAATCTTTCAAGATTTGAAACCAACATTGAACATTGCAAGTTCAATAAACGCTTGTAAAAAAGTTAGTTTCAATTCAAATTGAGAACCAATTTTTTTAACAGTTTTCTTTTTTTTTCGTTTATAAAATCAAAGAGCCTGCAATTTCTACATAGATAGCCTTGTGGATACCTATGTAGATATTTTGTAACATCTCTTCACATTCAGACTAATAACTTCATAAGGAAAGTGAACTTAGATAATAGACATAGCATCTGTATGTACTCAAATACCCACTAATCAAACCGTGACAGTGCTTTTATCATAAAAAAGCCGCTACAAAGTTTTGATGTTTCTCTTTCATTTCGTTCAAGTGCGGGGTCACAGTTCCATTATCCAATGGTATCATCCTGGCGTCAGGCCAACACCCTGACCTTGAGGGGAAGTGGATGATGCGTGCTCACGTACACACTGTTTATGAAAACAATTTGAATGCAAATGTGTATGAGATCGAAACATAGATAGAGGTCTTATACTGGGATCAGTTCGGTGGTTGGATTAAAGGTTATAATTATAACTGAATCATGAGAGCAGAAAGGTTGAATTGCAATAATAACGTCTATTAATTCAATTCTAAAATATCAGACGTGTAAAATAGGCGATATTATCATTTTATCTATCATCATCATATTGCAATCTAATTTTTCTAATTTACGCTACCAACTTTAATTTTTTTTACTTCTCGTTAGCTTAGTTTGGTGCGCCTTCTGAGCTGCAGGTACCGTGTTCCGTTTCTCAGTTTCATGTGTAAATTATCTTTACTTGTCAATTATATTTATAATTCTTCTGTAAGTGTGTATGTGACTAAACTCCTCCTAAACGGCTGTACCGATTTTGATGTTTTTTGTGTTTCATCAGGTGGATTAAATATTAAATCACATAAAAAAATATGCAAAATAATTGAAACGCAAGCAAAGCTAAAAATATCCGACTTCACCGCTTTGTCTTCGGAACTTTGATCAGGTATCTGTGATATATGTACTAAATACGCATTATTGATCTTGATCATATTTAAATGGGACCAATTAGAAAGCAACACCATTCAAACAAAAAAATAATTTTGTTCTTTTTTTTGTTTGATAGGTTTGGTTTGGTTCACGTGGAACCAAGATATGAGGTAACACACATAAAAAAAAATACAGTCGACTTGAGTACCTCCTCCTTTTTTGTAAAGTCGGTAGAATATCACATTTGCTCATGGACATGAATACGTTACTCAGATTAAAGTACTAGGCAAACATAAACATGAAGGAGTAGGTAATAATTTAGTCAACAAGATTTTAGTATGATATCAAAGTACTAAGCAACCATAACCTTTAAAGAGGTCATATGATTTTGTCTTTACATAGCATTGCAACGCATGCCGGGTATAGCTAGTGTGAAATAAATAAATAAATCAAACTGAATTAGATGCACTAAAATAAGTCATCAATATATATCGCAGTTCCGGAATATCATTGCGCCAACATACCATAAAGTTACACATTTTATTAGCCTGTAAAATTCATTGAAATATTCATGTACAACGGGTCTGTCTGTACAGTTCACTTGTATATTCATAACGTAATATGTATGTCTGAAAATGAAATTTGAATGATTTCAACATCCACTACGCAAGATAAAAATCAAATATGTAGAGTTATTTTACTGAGTAACGAAGTCTGGCACATGAGCTCACATAACAAAATCTTTTACTAAGCTGACTAGACCAAATCCGAGTGACGTATTTCTGTCCATTTTTAGGGTTTCGTACTCAAAGGGTAAAACGGGACCCTATGACTTAGACTCCGCTGTCTATCCGTCACCAGGCTGTATCTCATGAACCGTGATAGTTAGACAGTTGAAATTTTCACAGATGATGTATTTCTGTTGCCGCTATAACAACAAATACTAAAAAACAGAATAAAATAAATATTTAACGGGGTTCCCATACAACAAACGTGATTTTTATGCTCTATTTTACTCGATATTGATAACGGCAACAAGTAGACGCTAAAATATTAATATTACAATAAAACAAATATTTAAGAAGGGCTCCCATACAACATATCTATAAAATCCCATATACATATACTATAAAAAAATCACAAACTTGATTTTTTTATAGATAATGGTACGGAACCCTTCGTGCGCGAGTCCGACTCGCTGTTGGCCGGTTTTTTTTTAAAGACGTACCTATTTCTTCAGGTAGGTACACCATGGCATTACGATAAAATAATTCAATTTTGACCTAAACTGCTAAGTAGAGTAGTACTAAGAATGTGTCCAATAATACTTTTATTACTGTTTCTATTAAAGGGAAGACACTGTGTTCTTTGTTAATAGCATTTACTGTAATACACTGTCACAACACTACACTAACTCAAAAGGTTTAGTTCTCTTGAGTCTTCTCACTAAGTCTGTGTTGTCGAGGAGCTGGATTGCCTCAACGTTTACATGGTGATGAAGTCTTTGTTCATGAGCTTCGGCGAGTCTTTTTTATCGACATAGTTTCAAATATCACAAGATATTATTTTGAAATATAATTATACATCTATACTTATATTATAATGAGGTAAGTTTGTTTTTAAAGGTAATCTGGAACTACTTATCGAATCTG
Source organism: Lomographa bimaculata (assembly GCA_948107665.1). NCBI lineage: Eukaryota > Metazoa > Arthropoda > Insecta > Lepidoptera > Geometridae > Lomographa > Lomographa bimaculata. Next base: position 7,619,279 of record OX403600.1, on the reverse strand, counting down.
AGAACACTGATGTAAATGTTTCCGGGACCCACGACTCAAATCACCGAACTCAGTGTAAGGCTGTGAGTGTGAAAGCTGTTATTTATTTTTTAATTGGATGTAGAAAAAAGGATTTTTTCTCTCTGATAGACTAATATAATGATAGCATTTGTATGTAGTACTGTAATGAATTAGACTTGAATGCGTTTATACCTTTAACCTTAACAAAAAAAGACATTTTTATAATCTACAGCTTAAAAAAAACCGACTTCACCGCTTTAACTTCGGAACCTTGATCACTTTAAATAAATTAAACACGCATTATTGACGTTAACTCAAAAGCTACTGATCAGATCTTGATAAAATTTAAATGGGACCAATGGTAAAGCAACAGAATTCAAACAAAAAAAAAAATCAAAATCGATTCACGTGGAAAGAAGTTATGAAGTAACAAATATAAAAAAACAGTCGAATTGAGTACCTTCTCCTTTTTTGTGAAGTCGGTAGAAAAACGAAACGTTCACATATTAATATGTAGCAATGTATTAGAATATATTACAATGTCTACAGCAATAAAAACGAGTAGTCAACGGATCTAGTACTTACTTGAGTATTCCTTACAGTTACTTTATAGAGGCAATAATACACTGGAGTTGGCAATGTCTGCTATTTATAAATATCCAACGTCAATATAATCCTAGACTGTCATGATATATATCTGTACAAGAGAATTTAAGTAGTTCAGATTCATAACTTTTTCTTGCTAATAAATAAACAAACTTTGGACAACCGACAAATCGGAAAACAAAAGTATAATCCGATTCAACAGAGAAAACTTTTCTTTATGACAGATAGAGCATTTGGCCGCTATCTCAGAAAGTGACGATGCGGCCGAAGATGAAGCATGCTTACCTAGAAGATACCTATTCACTCTAGACTTGAAGAGTCCCAAATTATACTGTGATATTGACGAGAGCTGACATGACATCTCACTCCTATTAACGGTTAACGTCATTAGTGGGAATGAAATGACATAACAGCTGTCGTCAATACCAGATGTTTTAGGTATTTATTACTAGCGACTCGCGCCGGTTTCGCCCGGGTGCAAGTTACAGCGGAGTTCCCAAACATTTCTAACATACAAATCTTGTCCTGAAAATCACGAATACAAGAAAAAAAGCGACCAAATCAGCCGAGACTGTTTCGAGATTTTGCAAGACACGGCAACTAATTTATTTACATTTAGGTATCGAGTTATATCGGCCGATAGAGGAGGTCACTTTGACTATTTACATTAAAGCTTTTATGAGAATCAGACATTATAATATTATTGAAAAATACGGATAAGAGTACTACTACTTTAAAATATAAATCCTTAGATGAGAACATACTGTTTTACCAGGTAATTACATCACGCCCGGTCTAATGTAGATAATTAATTGTGACTCTGGATGAAATATATCAGAAAGAATCGGTAGATAGATATGAGCTTTATTTGAAAACTCATATAACGCACTTACAAAGAAACCTTGAATATAACAAAGGAACACGAAAAGGTTGTAGATCAAAATTGCAGCGCGATTTATAAACAGTAGCAACTTTGTAATTTTATTGTAGAAAATAATGGCCGGTCTTATACAAAGTTCGTTGAAGAGGATGCATCAATGTAGTAGCAACTTTCACTTTCTGATCTGGCGTAAGGCGAGGTCAGGTAGCCACTTTCAGTATCTTCTTATCTCACAAAGCAAAATGAAATTCGAAGCTCACGAAAAACAATATTACACTTAACTGAAGATCTTATAGGTAGCTTTTTCCCACCTGTTCGTAAATTATGATGTTAGGCATAGTGTGATAGGCACGCTGGGCCTAGAATAAGACCTGAATTTCAATTATTCATGTCAAAATACCGTTAGGTCGTGGCGACAGATTTTCTATTTGAATAACGTAAAGTTGCGTGTATTAGACAATGACTTGCCACCAAAAAATTACAAGTGGAGTTAGGTGGCGAAGGACGCGACGGATACAGGTACATGCTTGTCCTTTTGCTGTTGCCACGCTGAGTTTTCCTTGTCTGTTCTGTTGACACCCACAGAATAAGAAGGGGTGCAACTTTTATAAAGCTTAATTCATGCAAAGTAAGAGGCAAAAAGGGAACTTCTTTCTGTTGTGGGCTATGCGCCAGCAATAACATCAGACTCTATACAGTGATATTTTCTTGTCTACGCTTAAAAGTATCTACTCTCGTTCACAAAAAGGTCAGAAACATCCTAACTATCTATTATTACCCGCAAAAACACAGATGGTATCTGCGAAGAAAAATTCCGACGTTCCCTTATACCATTCGTCGTTTATACCCTACATTTCCTATATCAAATTTCTTTGTCTTAGAATTTGTATTTGGGCCAGACAGCCGAAGATTTATTGCAAGGAACATTCGAAGAACGGTGTTGAATTGGTAATCTGGGCTACGTCTGCCACAGGATCGTAGTTAGGATTAATATCTGGGGGTGGGGCGAAGATTTGTTTCAAATAAATGTATTCTTAATTAATGTTATATCGTTAGTTCATTGTCATTGTTCTATCAATGTCTATTCGTTAGATCAACATCTCAAGAATACAATAAAATGTACCTATATGCTAACATTTTGCTACACAAATGAATTTTGTGTATTTATTATCCGTTTCGTTTCGGAATAAGAGCTTGATGCTATTTTCTGCGTAATTTTTATTAGGTCTCGGTGTTATGACCAGACCGCGTTCTTTCAGTCTATTTTACACTTCCTAAACATAAAAAAAAATCCCATACTCTTGAGCCAGTTTGTATCTCTATACATATAAATTTATTATTATTAACATTCAGTTTTGAACTGCCCGTTGGCTTACATGGCAAAGATTCTAAGAATCGGCAATCGGGTTCGATTCCCGGCGGGAGCACGAGTTTTCTTGGGGTCGGGCTTAGTTTCCATAGGACTTTGACGCGCAGCTAGTTATAAAATAAAGAATGTTTATAAAGTGTTATAATCATGTTAATTTTAGAAGGCCACGTTTTTTGTTTTCTTATCTCATTTTAGTTCGTAAACTACTTATTACCTTTTTACCCCTATGCCTAATTACGACACTGTTCAGGTACAACACCGCTCCAAACGATACTGAGCGCTAGAAGTTTTATTCATCGCCTCGGTATCAATTTTTCATTCAATCTTGTAGGTATATACAAAATATTTCATTCAACTGACGTAGACTTCATTTTCCGTTTCGTTCCGTTTTCCGTTTAAAAGTCTTAAACCCCAAGCTTAAAGTATTTAATTTCTCAAGTAAAACGTAAGAAAATTAATTTTCATTCGTTTGTGACATCCAACATAAATGAGTTTAGAATCCAACATCAAATAAGTTTTAGTCGAACATTTCGAGTATAAAAAATATAATATAAATATCCGAATTTTGGATTTGTGTTTGTTCTTTCGTCACGATGCAACGGCTGAACGGGTTTGGTTCAAATTTCGAATGTACATAGTATATAGGTACATATTCCCCAATATTAACACAAAAATAGTTAAGAAAACTTGAATAGAGATGTTTTCCTCTCTTTGGGAAACCAATGCCACATGGTAGTTAAGTACCAACTGTATTTGAGGCGTATTATATCTGTACGTATTGCAAATATTTCTTAAATTAAGGATAAAAGCCTATAAATAAAGTACGGTGTTATTGCGAAGTGTATATATAATTAAAATTACGAGAATTTAGACGAACTGATATATCAGTCCGTATAACGATATCAACGATAAAATAACCAACTGAAATTGTCATCTAAAATTCAACCATTAAAGCAGAAGTGCTTGTGACGGACGCTGTTGCGTTCAAACAAAGAAAAGCTTTCACACTCAGAACCCCAACCTAAATTCAAAGACTTGTATCGTGGGTCTCGGAAACATACATATTACACACGCAATCACACCCAGAGCCAGAAGTAAAAAAATCCCCTGGTGAGGAAAAATGTGGTCCTGCCGGCAATCATACCCAGGACCAGCTATTTCGTGAACATAGATTTGTCTATTACGTCAACTCGAATCAACGAACTCAAGGAAAACGGCTGTAATAAAAATCTCCAACAACACGAGAAAATCCCTGCAACACCGCAAAGTTATCTATAACACGTAATAGCTCTCCAGTTCACCCAATATCTTTCTCACGGATTTCTCAGCACATTTTCTAAGGGAACACAGTTCACTTACGTCGGTTTTACGCAGTGACAACAGCGAAAACATGAAGAATACCGAGAATACGATGACGTGACAAATCTTTTACTAGCTCTACAAGAACCAGAGATTCGGGCGAGAACATAAATAATTCTCGCAAAGCGGCTGCCGGATAAATGGTGTGCTTTAAAATCCTATCCCATCTTAGTCACTTCATGAATTTTCTATTTGCCTAGATTTATCTAGCTGCTGTGACTTAATTTAGTAACTTGATAGTCGGTCTTGAATAAATGTTTGTATTAATGACGAGATGTTTATCGTGCATTTTGTTTTAATAGCGTGATCATGGCGTTTACAACAGAGCCGGGGAAACTCAAAACAAAAAAATACGTGGTAAATATCTCATTATTAATATAAACATTTATAGTGAGTGACTATGGTAGTGAACTCAAATCGATTTTGCATTATCTTTTAAATAGCTTTCGATAAAGTTCCACACTGATTAAGGCTAACCATTATCTATTAAATTAAAATTAAAACGAAACATTAAAATAGCGTGACGCGTTGTCGATGTCTAAATCGACAATTGTTTCGGCTTCATTGGGAAGCCTTCTTCATGATGAGTGCGGAGCGCTCGCCGTGGCGTCCTAACCATTACCTATAACTAACTATCGAAAACTAATTATCTATATATTTTTCTTTTTAATATGGTCCTGTGTCTCCACAGATCAGCGTCTCTACAAAAGAAATAATTACGTCGAACGTGAACTAAATAAAGCATATGTAATCAAGATTTATAGATGTGCAGACAAACAAGATAAAATTATGTTAAAATAATTCTGTAGCTAAATATCGCAAATGGGAGGTATATCTCTGACTTGTTTATCGAGATAATTTCTGCTGTCAGAGAGAATAGCAATCGAATATAAATTGCTCTAAATGAGCCTTTTCGTTACCCTAATTTGGTACGAACCAATAAAAAAACTTAACAACTATTATTATTTTATTCCAGCTTTTACGGAACAAAGTAAATTAAAACAAAAACTTTCTTCGAATTACCTTTTCTGATTTCTATTTATATCACAGGATACAATTAATTCAAGTTTTCCTTGAACTCGTTATTTTACCTTTGTATCACACAAAATTTCGTTTAAAATTCACAGACGCCTACGCTCGAAATTTTACTAAAAAAATTGGTTAAAGGTAAAAAAGAAAAGAAATCAGATTAAGAATATTTGAGTATAAAAAAAAGTCAACCTTGTTATAGTTGCCCTTCTCACGTTCTAATAGCTTTAATCATTTAAGTGGATGGAAACTTTGGGATATCTGTGGCATAAAGGTGAACAATCACAATTGAGCTGTGACACGATAAGCTATACCGAGCTTTGCTAAGTTTGTCTTGTTATATTTTTTTCAAGAAGTCACTTATGTTTATTTTCAACCGACTTCAAAAAAGGAGGTTCTCAATTCGTTTTTTTTGTATGTACGTTACGCGATATCTCCGTCAATTATAAATTGATTTAGACGATTTTTTTTGTTCTGTAGACTATACTTCAGAGGTAGTCCCATATAAATTTTATCGAAATCGATCAAAACCAACATTTAAGCGGTAAAGTTGGTTTTTTAAAGCTTTGCTTGGGTTTAATTATTTATCTATATTTGCTGTAAGAGGTATTGGAATAGTCAAGAGGAAGCGCACGTAACAGTGATCCTATGAATGTGCTAAGGCGACACCTGACAGTTGGCATCTTTTTACTGGATCTTATAACGAAGATAAATCAGTTGTTTATAAAAAAAGCTAATAGAGATCTACGAAATGTCCCGTCCCTCCACAAATCTTTTAAAATGTGTAATTATTATCTCCATGTACTCGTTATTGTGTGATTTATTATAAGTAGTGTGGTAAAGAAAGAGCACTAAAACACTTAAAGAAGTATTCAGCAAATAAGTTTAACAAAAATACAAAAGTTTCATATTTACAGTCCCGCACTTAATTCAAATAATTGTACCTTGGGTGACTGAAACATTCCCGTCACTCACACAATCACACCCAAAACAACCAAGTACAAATGTCCCTAGACAACGAAAATTGCTTCTGACCAATAAGTATCAAAAATAATTGTTAAATAAAAACATTACATCGCATTAATTCTGGACACCTATTTTCTAGAAGGAGCTTATCTTGAGAGTCAGCCATTTAGCGTATTTGCCACACAATCACACACACTCGACCACACAATTACTATCAACAGGTACAATGGTCAAAAGCTAGCCTATCAGATAGTAAAAATAATTCTGGAAGAAGTTTGATTCCTTGTAAACTTTTAATACTTTAACAAATTAGAACTAAACGTAGCGCGGCCTAGCTTGGTTGATCACCTTTACGTGAAAATGTGGGCATATGTGGGTGCGATCGTAAGAAAGATCTAAAAACACTTTTCACGAGTGAGTGACAGCTGATTGAGGAATGAACGTCAAGGAATTCTGACTTTTAAATAAACCTATTTACGTCTGCGTTTCAAATCTAGATCAATGGCGCAATATATCTTCGCCCCAGCTTTGAGATTTGTAGAAATTCTTGCGTAAACTGTTCCATTATGATTGGTCGGTGTACTTAAAAAACTAGCTAAGCTTTATAAACTGAGACGTTATAAAATTTTTCTAAAAATATTTTTTATGCCAGTCAAACAAATTACAATGATGAACAAAATGATGCGTTAATATTAGAATCTGTGTTTACGATAAGTACTATCTGGAAATCTTCGCGAGTAAAACTTTCACTAACTACTGTTGTTAGATAACGGGACTTATTCGTGCATCACACATTTATTAATATATTTGTAACCTAACTAACCTAACCTCGACGTTTCCGCAGTTGTTACGAGACTCTCGTGACCACGGCAGGTGCATCTCTAGCAAGGCAAGCGTGCCCCATTGTCGACCGCAATGTTACTTAGATACATTAGCTTATTGCAGAGCGACATCAAAAACAGAAAATTACACAAACAATGCGGCTTAATTTTACACACTAGACAAATAAAGAGTAGCAGTAATTTTAGATTTTCGAGATAGTTGTTGTTATAAATAAAAAGCAGAGCAACTAGGAACTATAAACATGTTTTTATGTAATTTTTATGTCGTAACAAAATGGTTCGGAACTGATGACAACGCCAACTAAACGAAGCGGAACATCATGTCCAAGGGGATATGCCCGACAATTTTACGACATGACGAACCGTAACTTGAAATGAAAAACGTGTACCTACATATTGCTCCATTCTTCACTCAATAACCATAAAAAATAAAAAAATAATATTAATTGAAATACATATGAACAGTAATTATTATTTAAAATCGATCGAGCCAATACCAAAATATGAGCGGTCAAGTCTGTTTTATTCATCTAATTGCCTTTATTATAATTACAATTGCCCATTGGCTTAGTTAGGTGAGCGATAGCCTTCTAAGCACGGGTAACGGGTTCTATTCCCGGCGCGTCGGGAACACAAGTTTTCTCTCCAAGGAAAATTTGTGTTTATGTTTCTGGTTGTGATTGTGTGCGTGATGTGAATGTTTTCGGCAACCACGACACAAGTGATCGAACTTAGTGTGGGGCTGTGAGTGTGCTGGACATCCGCCACACATCCACCGGACATACGAAAACATTTTTGCTTCGCTCGCGCTGTTCGTTCTTTCACATGATAAACCCAGGTTAATAAAGTTCTACTGCTTTACTAAAACATTTCCTCGAAATGTACATGACTATACGGAAAGGATCTGACGACACTGCACTACTTCTACTAAAATATGGCGCCAAGAAGAAAAAACATCAAGCAAATCCGGAATGGTGGAAAAGTTTCCACAAACGAACGCTTTCCGGCTTCTGCGTTGAGCGGAAACTGCTTTTCTAGACGTTGTGAAACAGTAACTTATCTCGAAATCGAACAATTTTTCTTATGAACCATCGAATCGACTAAACTTTCAACCGATCGACTGTCGTATCGACGTCGCATCAATTCGAACAATCATAGTTTGACGACCAGAATAGACCCTAATGGGCTATGGTTAACCATCCTTTTAAGTGAGAGTCAAGGTCATCTCGCCATCTCCTTCTAGGTCTTAAAAGTGTCTTATTTTGTGGGACCCATTCTGTTGATATTTTGATCCAAAGCACATATGAAAAAATACTGAAGCGAAATATCTAAAAACATTTCTCCAGATCTCTTCACCGAGATGTTGATCTGATGCATTTGTTTTAGTGGGCGGAAAAATGCCTACCACTTCCTTTCCTTCCGAGGGATGAAGGAAAGGGGTGTGTGGGCCTCGAACCCACTAAAAAGCCCCCCGTGAGAAGTCGTTTAACGTACATTATAACGATTTAAAGTAAATTATGACGAGTAACAGTACTGTATAGTTGTTTACATAAACACAACAAACAGCAAACTGTGTAAGTCTGGCAGTGTCATTGTTTAATGACCAGTCATAAAGGGGTATTATCGTTACATTTTTGCCCTCCCCGCTCATACATTTCGCGAGGCGAGACGGAACATTATAATGTATGTGTGCTCGGAAATGGAAATATCAGGATTTGAGTAAATGACGTTTGAATAAATGTTGTACAAATAAAGCGTGAGAATATTTATATAGCGACTACAAAAAAACGGAGGAGGTTCTCAATTCGTGATGTATTTTTTTATGTTTGTTGCCTCAGAAATCCATCAGGAATTTATTATTTTGTTTTATAAGGAAATTTTTTCCTTTAAATTTTTTATAAAAATTGGTTAAGTACTTAGTTCAGTTTTTAAATCAAAATATAATATATATATAATTTTCGTGTTTGTTGAAGTGGGTTGAATTTATTTTTATGAAGTTTGTTATGTTAAATCTATTTTTTGTCTTTCACACTCACAGCCCCACTCTAAGTTCTATGATTTATATCGTAGGTTCCGGAAACATTCCCAACCAGAAACAGAAACACAAATTTTCCTTGGGAAGGCTAATAATAAAAATGCTATGAAATTTCGTAGAAATACCGTTTCTATATCTTATTTAACATTGTTTTTTTTTCCTTTCGAGGCAATTGTAACCGATTATCTTTTTGTATTTTCGAATCATGAGACTCTTCTACTTGAAAATACGTAGGTATGTTACATGGCTCATATAATTATATAAATACCGCGCCCCAAAATTATACATAAATGCTGAGGAACCCAAAACTACTGCCATAGTCAAATGTATCTTAAGTCATAACATAACAAAACAAACAAACACACGCATTCACACTCACAGCCCCACACTAAGTTCAAAGACTTGTATCGTGGGTGCCGTAAACATTCACATCACACACACATTACACCCAGAACCAGAAGCAGAAATATCCCTTGGGAAGGAATTTGTGCTCCTGCCTCCTGCCTCATCCTATAATCATACTTAGGTTGATGATTTGTGTTGTGGATGCCGGAAACATTCACATCACAGACACATCACACCCAGAACGAGAAACACAAATTGAAATTCAATTGAAAAGAAAACTTGTGTTTCCACCTGGAATCGAACCCGATACCCGTTGCTTAAAAGGCGAACGCGCACCCTACTTAGCCGGGCAAATTCAAATAAACCATCATTCTCAAACTTGTATGAGGTCCATTAAAATGTGACTATATTATTATTATTTCTTATTGACTATATTTATCAAGATATAATCTCGGGTAGATTTTCGCTGTCGAAACTTACATTGAGGTTAATTGTCAATTTTCGAATTCCCAAACAAATTTCCCGTTAGATCTATTAAAATTCTAGCCTAAGATAAAATATAGATAAGCCTATCGCGTTACATTTTTTTTAGCGTAACAGCACTCATTTGAATTTTAGAAAGTCAAAATTCTAATAAGGTCAGATTTGAAATTTGAATCTGATAACGGGAGTATGTTTTATTTAAATCAATAATGACACTTGATTTAGCAAATATCATTATATTAATGATATCCCTACTACAAAGTAGGCGACTGTCACATTCCTTCACTTTTAATTAGCCTACCAACATTTAGTTTTTTTGTATATCTGTCACAGATATACGCACTTTTTGCCGCTTTCTTTTTAATAAACGTCGTTGTAAAAAAATAAAAAAGACACTTATTTTTTTACATAACATCGGATATGAAGGCATGTGCCCGTGGCCACGTCTAAGAGAACCGGCTTGCAGGTGCTGTATGCACAGAGCTGAAGACATTCCAAAACTTTGAACTAAAGTATTACGCACTTAGTAGCTTATTCTGGGTTATATATTCAGCTTGTGTATTGGAATGCGGAACATTAGCCAGCCAATTTCAGTGGCTACAACAACCAGCCAAATCGTCGTATACCTAATGCTTTAGGTGTTCCTGATGATGACTCAAAAAACGGACTTCAACCCGTTTCAGATCTTCTTTGAATATAATAATCAAAAATAGACGACGATGTATGAGAACAACATCAGAGAATCGATTTCGAATGTGATAGCATTCGATATGTGTTGGTAAGTGTGTTATTCACTGGGCCTAGAATATAAAAATAATAAAATATCCTTATTTTTCTCTCGATTGGTGTTCTTATCTGCAAGTTAACAAATAAAATCAGTCTAACTTAAGCGAAAACGCAAATTAAATGTTACCTTATACGCATCAGGGATGTTGACTGGCTCCCCACTCTCCGCCACGTAGCCGACGATGCCGCTCCCCCAGGGTATTCTGATCTCGTCGAGTTGTTCCATCTGCTCCGGTGTCGACTTCGAGCATACATCGAAAAGTTTCGACACCAAACACCTGAGAACAATGACAAAGCTGGTTAAATTGTAGTGTACGAAATATAAATCCAATAAAGAATTCCCTTTGGACTTATCAATTAAGAAGACCAAGTTTAATAGTTTAGTAAGACAAGTAGCTATAAAACAAAATTTGGATTATGGTAACCAACCAGGTTTTTGCATAACAGGAATTCAAATCAAATCACATCAAAATTGATTATTCAAAATGCCCCAAAGAGGCACTCATGAAAGTTAATGACTCTACTGTCAGATTCGCAAATTTACAGCCATCACGAGAAGAACCTGGCAAGAAACTCGGCGGTGCATTTTTTTCATTCATTTTATTTATTTACAAGGAAGACCAACAGCCGAAGCTACTTTGTTTAAATCATTCTTAATCTGTAATACATAATTATATTAACCTAGGTGTATCTATATTATGTAGTCGCTCGAAAGCGCTTGTGCAGTTTGCCTCCATGTATCAAAAATAAGTAATTGTACGAAAAATATTTCTTCGTTAAACATAGTTTTGTATTTTAAAAATGTCTATGTTAGCACTGCTACATATATACAGTACTAGCGATCGACCGATTTTGTGCAAACTTCACATAAACCATCTACTAAATAGTCCGAACAAAGACTAAACATTTGGTTAAGATAGGTTAGCCCGTTCTTGAGTTATAAAATAACAACGAAAAGTGGCATTGATTTTTATATATATATAGATTTTATTTAAAAGGTGTTTTTAAAGATGATTAAGGTAATCGGATTATTGTGTACAATTTATTGTTAATATACACGAGTTCTGTAATATTCTTACAACTGCAATAGCAAATGATCCCATCTTACGACCTTGAACTTAAGATTATTTCAGATTGGGAAAGTAATAAATCTTCGTGAAATGGAAAGCTATTGTATCTATATAATGTTCAGATGTTGCACGAAACAATCAGTTAACGAACACAATGGACTGATTTAGAAATATCTTGAGTTTCTCTTTATCTTCAAGAGTAATTTATGGATGCGTATTATAAACTATTGTGGACAAGAAATTAGATACAGCTGTATTATGAAGGTGTATTATTATCAGTTAAAATTTGAACCAATTTTTAACCGACTTCAAAAAAAGGAGGAGGCTCTCAATTCAACTGTATTTTTTTTAACGTGTGCCTCATAACTTCTTTCGTTTAGATGTTTTTTTTTTTTTTGAAAGTTGGTGCTTTCCATGTGGTCCCATTTAAATTTGATCAAGATCTGATCACATTTTTTTGAGTTATCCTCAATAATGCGTATTCTGGTGAATCTGATCTGAACATTGGTGATGTTCTCGTTTTTAACCGACTTGAAAAGTTACCTCATAACTTCTTTTGTTGTGAGCCCATCAGCATGTGGTCCCATTTAAATGTGATCAAGATCTAATCACTAGTTTTTGAGTTATCGTCAATAATGCGTGTTTAATAAATTAAATCTGATCAAGGTTCCGAAAATAAAGCGGTGAAGTAGGTTTTTTAAGCTTTGCTTGCGTTTAATTATTTATCATACTGTTCAAAAGCACTTTGGATCATTGTTTTATGATCAATTTTTATCTCTAATTAGAATAAAATACTTGTAAATAATGACTTACTGATCTACCTACATAATTAGTCAAGTAAGGTCTTAAACTTCTTATAGCCCAGAGTAATTATGTAATAGTTTAGGTAGAAACCTTTATAGAAAGCAACATCAGCACTATCACATCCGTCGGTGGTAGTCAATGAAGGCCTGAAAATGATTCCAAAGTCTTTTAAATATATATAATATAATATAATAATATGTTTATTAACAACAACAAAGTAGCTTAAATTAAATTAACTTCCATCTTAAATAACAGAAACAATAAAACGAATTAAATACTAAATATTAACTAAATTCAACTCATAGAGACCTAGAGCACATTCTGTGACAACACTATCTTTTAAGGCAGTCGTTTCCAAACTAAGTAATACTTGTATTTCGGACAATGATTTTTTGATAAGTTATACGGGATTTAGATAAGCTACTTTTTTGTGCTAGACTCGCTCGTCATCTCAGATACATAATTAAAAAAAATGCCATATGTATATTACTTTAGCAACGGACACCTAGAATAATTTTGTAAGCAGAGGTGCCTACTTGTAACAAATATTGTACATAAATTTTGAGCCTTTGATCAGATGTTAGCGAAGTCTGTTTGTCTGGTCCAGTCACTAAGCCTACACCTGCGACCAAAATCTACACCATATATCAGCTGATATAGTAACGAATACTTTCAAAATGTGTTTTCATTCAATCTTAACAAAGACTTGTGACTATAGCCCATCGCTACGGGCTCAATCAGACCAATACCAGTCAGTAAAGGCATAAACCTCATGGGATGTAAGAGCGTTGCCATTACTATCCAAGTATCCACGAGAGACAAGCAAACGAGACAGACGCACGACAGCCGTAATCGAATTCCCGGCGGCCGGAGGAATTTTCCAATCCTGCCGCGAGTAGGAACAAGAATCCTTTTAATAAAACCTCTACACTCGAGAGTCTAGTCATTGACGCGTGATAGTGTCTAGAGATATAGCTGGAAACGCGTACGGGGGCTTCAAGCTTTTTTTTTTGTTTGTTTGTTTGTTTGATAATGTTGTTTGAGACTAATTAGCATTCCAGTTTCAGGCATAAATCAGGGTGAACTTATTATATGAACAACTGAACTATCTACGATAATTGTTTCGAATAGAAAATGTAACGTGAAAAGTGTTTGAGGCTACTCAAAACTTAAAAGTTCAGTAAGAAAAACTAGTTATTGTTGTTCTTGTCTACAATAATTGTAGACAAGAACAACAATAATTAGTTTTTTTTTTTTTCACTCTAGAATTATTCTACAGTGCAATAGAAATAATAAATACATTTCTTCAATTTCTATTTATAAATAAACCCAAACAAGATCTACCCAATTTAAACTGAAAATAGATAGATAGATATATTCTTTATTGAACACCTTAAAATAACAAAGAACACAAAATAGGAATGGCATTAAAAAAATATATAAGTGTAACAATAGGCGGTCTTATCGCTAAAAGTGATCTCTTCCAGACAACTTTGGATGGAGAGGAATAACGCAATGTCGTTCTACGTTCAAAATAGTTTCAGAATAAACGAATCTCTAGTCTAAATATATAATTTAAATACTGCAAATGTCATCAATTAGAATAAGAATAATAAGCAGACTTGTTTCTATAACATTTTTTATTTTATCCTTACACAAATTAACAAAAACCTGTAAGTAAAAAATTCTTGAAATGAGACATAAAAGAACTGATACAAGAAACAAGGTTAAAAGTGGGCCTAAATCGGTCAGCATCGAAGGAACCTTTTTTGATCCCGACTATTTGCTATTATTCAAGGGAGGGTTATGTAGAGTGCCACATTTAGGTCACCTGGCTTTGCGTTATTTTGTCAGGACATAAATGGAACAGACATTGATCTTTACCACAGTCCAAGAAAGTCTCGTATTTTTTTATTAGAAATTATAAGAAAATTAGTCGTAGAGCCAGTTGTCATTAATAGTAAAACTGGTGATAGTAAGCTCCACTTTTCTTATTAACGTAAACACTTTAGCCTATTCGTCTATTTTTTAATAGGCCTATATCACGCTACCTACAAGGATTGATAAGTAAAACGGGAAAATCAAATGAAAATCGAAAATAAAAAACAAATGAAATATGTTTTTTTCACGTTCTCAACCCCCATGACTCCCAGCAATTCAAAAAAAATCAAATGAATATAAAACAAAACGAACAAAACAAACGCATTCACACTCACAGCCCTACACTAAGTTCAAAGAATTGTATCGTGGGTGCCGGAAACATTCACATCACACACACACACACATTACACCCAGAACCAGAAGCACAAATATCCCTTGGGAAGGAATTAGTGCTCCTGCCGGGAATCGAACCCAGGACCCACGGCGCAGAGGGCGGACACCTGGGTCGTCATAAAGAATATAATAAAAAATCAAATTAATAATTTAATAACCAAAAAATCTATCTCTAACTAGCGATCCGCCCCGGCTTCGCCCGGGTGTGATGAATGAAGAACCGCTCGACTGATTTTGTGCAAACTTCACATAAACCATCTACTAAATAGTCCGAACAAAACCTAAACATTTGGTTTGGTTGGTGAGCCCGTTCTTGAGTTATAAAATAACAACGAAAAGTGGCATTGATTTTTATATATATATATTATCGAACCTGCTCTTAATCTGTTTGTTTGTTTGCTCACAAAATTTCACTAGAATCGGTTCAGAAATGCGTCCTGTAGAGGAGGACAACCGGAAATCTGCCGGACGTATACAAAAGCAATTTTGCCCAAGTTGAAACGGAGAAACTTCACTGGCTCTGCTCGCTTGGTCAATAAACATCAATAGTTACGAACTAGCACGATCACAGGTTCTGTTAAAAAAAGTACACGGTCGATTGATTTAGATACGCGAGTACTTTTATCATACATTTGTCTTGTCTAGACGGTTGATTGCGGTAAACGCGATATCGTACTCATCAAAGATAAAGATAAATGTTTAAATCGAATGAGCAAATTCCGATACACTTTCCTCTTTTAATATTTCCATAAATGATTTACAACTTGCATAATAGATTGCCTTTTCATTATGCTTCGTGTTAAATCGTATGAATTAATCGGTAACGCATCGATGTACGCTGAAACCGGACTTAATAAATATGCGGCTACAGTAACTCGGTTAACCATTTATGGCGTTATTCGGGGTTATTTTATGTAGTACTTTGGCGACATTTATTTATTGTTCACATCCCACTGCTGGCCGTGAACTTGACGACCTTAACCTTGGAGCTGTGTGGGAGGGTATGGAATGGAAGACTCGATCTTCGCTAGGAAAGTTTTCGAGTGTCATTCTTCATTTACGATTCGTCCGTTCTTGGGATTAGCGACAAAATTCTGTGCGAACAGCTGCCGATATTTTTTATTACATCCGGATTTTTCTCGTTTTTACAACTTTAGAAAAGTCTTCTTATTATGAGGTACTGTTTGAATGCGACTAATTAATACTGTGTCCCAAATATTAATTCGAGAAAACCTGGAAGTTAATCATGATCATAATTTTGTAGTATTTTTTACACCGACAGGGTTCCGTACAAAATGAACTCAGTAATGCAATATGATCACTCATTTTTAAATACAATGGATACCCATTGCATTGTAAAAAGAATAACCATAACGTCACCACGCTTATACAATACAATACAATACAAAACACTTTATTACAGCAAATAGCATAACATAAAAAACAATCATATAACTTATATCTAAGTACAATGGTCGGATTTATCGCTAAAAGCGATCTCTTCCAGTCAAGCTTTGGATGGAAAAAGAGAAAAAAATATATAAGAACGGTACCTCGTTTGTTGATCCACATGGAAAACACATACAAACAATGTCGGCTTGTGTCGTGTTGGCGGTAAGGTGTCATACCGCCCTCTCACCACTCAAAGTTATTTTAAAGATATTGTAGAAAAATACTCTGCGTAAACATATGAATAGTATAAAATGATTGAATGCCAACGCTATTTATATTTTACTATACTCACTCGTTATTTTTTATTTCAATCTCAAAGTTTAGTAGCGAGTATCAAAGTCAGTAGTCAAAGTCTGACTTTGATTCAGTTATAATCAAAATATTTCAAAGTAATTCAAACGCAAGTAAAGGTTTAAAAAAACCGACTGCGCTGCTTTATCTTTGGAACCCATGATCGGATTAAATGAATCAAATACGCTTTATTGAGGATAACTCAAAAACTATTACTAATTTAAATTAGACTACATGCGAAGCACCAGCTTTCAAATAAAAAAGAAATTATCAAAATCGGTTCACCTAAAAAGAAGTTATAGGGTAACACAAAAAAAATACCTCCTCCTTTTTTCTGAAGTCGATTAAAAATGGAAAGGAATCAAAGTGATATCCCGTCCTAAGAGTGATTGACTACATCGGAGTCGGAATACAGTCGAAAACTACTTGGCAAGAAACTCAAAACTAACATTAATCCTTTAATAGAGGGTCCATGAATTCCCGCATTGGTGGCACCCTAAGCCCTTGACCTTGGCTCGGCCTGAACAGTCATTTGTACCGTGTCAGAACATTTCGCAAACTGTTACAATTTAGCACTTTCTGTGGGTCAGCGCCGTCGTAAATAATGTGTATTCGTCATGTGCGAGTGATGTATTAATAACTTTGGTTCTAGCAACATTATGGATCACTAAGGGTTATATTAGCTTAAGTATTGATGGCGAAAGATATTTCTCTTATCCATAAATTTATAGATACTAAAGGTAACCCACGTTACTTATTTTGTAAAGCAAATTTCAAGAATACACAGTGTATTCTTAAAATTTGTTTTCGCAATCGATAATTATATGAAAAGTATGTGTTAAAAGCAGCTCAATTTAATTAAGCAAACAGCGTACAAGTAGATATATAAAAGTTGTTACAAAAATTAATGTTATACATAAATTTATACATATTTTAGAAGATCCTTGAATAATATTCTGATAAGTAACAGGATAATTATAAACACATGCACTGGTATTATTACTGTACATAATACAGGAAAAGATACGTGGTTGAATAGTTTGTTGAATAGTTACGTGAAAATTTAACATCAACAGCCATATTATCTTCGGCCTAAAGAATTAATTGAAATACGCCTTAATATAATATATTTACTGATACGTTATTTCAAATTCGAGTTATTTCAAATTCTACGAAATATAAATTTAGCCGACTGCCAAGAAAATGTTATGTTTTTCACGCGTATCTTGTATGTATATATTTGTAAATTTAATTATTACCTCGTATCTTCCAAACGGCTGGATGGATTTTGAAAGGTATCGTAATATTCGTCTTAGAAAACCTATGAAAAAAAATTTCGTCTTAATAACTCAATAAAAAAAACAAAATTGCGGATTTTTGGCGCGAAATAGTAATACTTTAATAAAAAAAAATAACAAAAGCTATCGAGTAGGGTATAGAAATAAAGAAAATTAAGGGGATTACATAAAAGTAGGTTCACATTTTTCATGGTCGGGTTTTTTAAATTTTTAGTACATTGACTTTTAAGCTCACGTCATAAAAGTCATTAAGAACATAACCAATAAGACATAGCCCGGCGGATTAGCAAGACAATGGGCAGGGCACATAGTACGCAGAACTGATGGCCAATGCGGCTGAAAGGTTCTCGAATGGAGCCCACGGACTGGCAAGCGCAGTGTCGGCAGACAGCCCACAAGTTGGACGGACGACATAATGACGGTCGCAGGAAGACGCAGGATGCAGGCCGCTAACAACCGTTCTTTTTGGAGATCTTTGGGGTAGGCTTACATTCAGCAGTGGACTTCTTATGGCTGATATGATGATGATGATGATAAAAGTAATTTAACGAAACAAAATAATATCTTTCGCAAAAAAATAAATATTTCCATTTATTGTATATTTTTGAAGTCCATGTTTGACCCTTATATCGTTATAATAGGCTGACCAACCATGAAATCGAAGACACATTGTTCAGAACATCCTCTCACCCTTCTAAAGGCCCAAATATATTATACAAGACACGGTATATGACTTGGCCTACAGCCAAAACCGAATAAATGCCATATGTAGAAAAATGTGATGTGCTTGTGATTGATATCCTCAATATACTGAAACTATAGACGGTTATAGGGGCATTAGTAAGATAGTAAAACGATATTATTCGAGGGTGTATCTGGAAGGATTAATATAGTAAATGGGTATAGAAACTTATTGGATGTGAACAAGGCATGTTTTCGCCGAATTTGCCTTTATATTAGAATGTTCCCTCATGTTAGCTACAAGGCAGCGTACGGTAATAAAAGAATAACATTGTAATGTAAATATAGCGTACTAGTGTTGTGCTCGTATGGTTGTGTAATATGTGCTTATGAAAACTACATAGTAATATTAATTTAAATATTTTTTTTATATTAAGAAATATTTACTTTTATACTGAGTCGGCCCAATGTTCTTCATTGCATTCAATTCATTCATTCATTATTCATTAGGTGCAACTTAAATAACAATAATATTATTGAAAACATACCATAATAATAGATTTATGGATAATGCAGGTCTAGTTAGTAAAATATTTTTTATAAGTCGAATCAGTTCGTGATCTTAATACATACAAACGAATGATTCGACTAACCTTGGTCTCTTTATATATAAATTATATATAAACAATTGTGTAGTTATACAATTTCGTAATGAATAGGATGACATTTGGATATCGTTACAATCCATGTAAACAAACTAAACACTGCCCGTACAATGAAAAGCATCGTGAGTATACAAAAACAAACATGTTTTTTTTATTTGTATATAAGTGGCACTGTCACTTTCACTTACTTATAAAAAGATGAGTACCTAAGCAAATATAAAAAAAACACTTATTTGAAAAAGAAAGAAAGCTACATACATGCACTTAAACAATTTCCTATATTTATAAAAAGTTCTAGGTTTTTCAGAAGTGAGGTCTGGAGTGAGTTTCCGATGACTCTACCTTTGTACTTATGGACAGAACACTAGGATTAGGATTAGGATCAATCAATACGTTATCTGGAACAAAATAAAAAATGTACAATAAAAAAATATTGAAACATTCGAAAGAGCACTTTTGTAGAAAGATATCGCCTAAAACGGTTCCATGACTCCGTTGTACTATTTGTACTGAGATGGAGAAATGAACGATACTCATTTCTCCATCTCTAGGGATGATATCAAAGGAACTTGTTCAAGCATCTTACATTAGATTCCTTGAAACATATTGGTAAATCGGCTTCCACATCCGTTTAGTGAACCTTAAACGGCTTTCGACCGAAGCTTAAAAGTGTTTTGTTGTTTCTTCAGTTAGTTTTTCCAGTCTGAAGATAAAAGTCAAGGATCGTAAAGACCCAAAAGGGATGTAAAGTTTATCCTCGTAAATCGTCTTTTATGACTTGTTAAGATTTCTTTTACTGTACAGGGGTTCGAAGTCGAACGAAGGATAAAATGAGACGAAATTCTTAAGATACTAAAGGATAAAAATAATTTGATTATCCAAATGAATGTAAACTTGTGTTATCGATGAAATATACTTGTGCCAAACGGCTTTGTCTTACTTATTTATTTAATTTATATTGAAGAAGACCTTACAAATCTAATAATTTTCAGATTAAGCATAATAATAACAATGAGCCAATCAAAGGTTCTCACGATTAGAAAAATTATAAACAACTAGCCAAGCTCCGCGGCTTCGCCCGCTATTATCAGGTTTAAAAGTAGCCTATGTGTTAATCCTAGGTTAAAGCTATGTATATTCCAAATTTCACCCAAATCCGTTCAGCCGTTAAAGCGTGAAGATGAGAGAAGAGAACCAATATACTTACACACAATCTTTCGGATTTATAATATAAGTAGGACAAGTCAAGCTTATAAACAGCAAGTAAGAGTAAGAAGTCTTTATTTAAACTAAAATATAATAATAGATTTGTTACTCAATTTTTTAAAATTTATTTTTTAAGCCTCTGAGTGACGAGACAAGTTACTCGCCTGCTAGTTAGCGTCACGTTTGTCCACTGTCACCAAGAATCATTAACTATTTTGTGTAAAAAAGGGCCAAGTTAAAGTTCTTTTAAAATATAATATTATGGTACGAATAGCTTTGATGCCCAAGTTCGTATTGAGACTATTCGATATTTAATAGTGAAGACTGTCAGCCAATACGAGCTCGTATGATATCAAGACCTTCGCTATTGCCGCAAATTTCACCGAAGGATCTTGCAGCTATCTAAGCTGTTGTTGGATCTAGCCTCAAGGGACGGCTACACGGAAGCGAACTGTGTATCCACTTTGTTTACGAGTGGCAGAATACCTAATAGTTACAAGTACAAGTGGAGAGCCTGACGAAATGCTTCGGGACACATTTAATCGGCGCCGCTGCGCGTAGTTTTCAGAATATGTGATTTTTTTGGTAAAATAATAGTGAAATAAACAAGTCTTTAAATAAGCTAAAATGTTTGAATGTTTAAAATATTCTAAATAAAGCATCTACATAGAATACTAGCCGTGCCCCGCGGTTTCGCCCGCTATTATCAAGTTAAAAAGTATTTTAAATATCATCCAAATCCGTTGAGAAATTAAAGCGTGAAGAGGGAACAAACAAACGTACACACTTACACAGAAACTTTCGGATTTATAACATCAGTAGGATGTCAAAATCAAATGATTCGATACGAATGTTTAACTTGTTCGACAACCCTGTTTGGTGGCAGTAGGCAAGGGTTTGCTTTGTTGGGTTCAATTTCCGGCAGAAGCATGATTTTCCATATCAAGTGACATGCGGGTTAGTTATGTGTGTGATATTAAAGCTTCCGTACCCATAACATACAAGTCTTTGAACTTAGTATAAGGCTGTGAACGTGAACGATTGTTTTTTGTTATTGTGTGGTTGCGACTCACTACAAAATCTAATGTGATTTTAATAAAATAAATTTGTTTTGTTTATTATATCCATTTTCCACAAAAAGTTGCTAACGCGCTAGTAAATAACTAACCTTTTAGATTCAAGAAACCTATCCATCTATCAGGAGATAGATCTTCTTAGTTTTGTCAGTTCACTAACCGTCTGTCCTAGGTAATCATAAATCTTTTAATATTAAAAATAATAAATAATCGCTTTTACACTCAAAGCGCCACACTAAGTTCAATGACTTGTGTCGTCGGGTGCCAGAAACATTCACATCACACACACAATTACAGGAGTTAATTCCCGCATGCCTGTTTTACTATCTAGCAACAAGGCAAACTGTTAAATCCATATATGTGTGACATACCTTCAGTTCGCTCGAAGCGTTTCGCTTCTACGTTTATCATCTGTACAGCGAAGAAGTGGAACTCATTGCTCTTGGTTCCCCGAACGTTATAATCGGGGAATCTTCAAGTCAAGAGTGAATCTTTTAGGCAAGCATGCCACATCTTTGGCTATAGGTATCATTCATCGCTTTCCATTAGGTGAGATTGTAGTCAAATGCTTGACTATCGAGCATAAAAAAAACTATCACACCCAGAAGATAAATATGCCAAAGTTTGTAAACGTGTAAGTGTGTAAGTAATGTTTGTTTTTTCTTCACACTATAACGACTGAACAGTTTGTCTGTTCAGTCCTTAACCTCCGGACTAAAACAAAGACTACTTTTTAACTGCATATAGCAGCAGGGCACAGTCAGTAAAGTAATAAACCTATAAATCTATATTACAACCTTTACGTAACAGGGTCTGAGCACATCAAGTATTACCGAAATCAAATCCATCCCACCTATCCACAAAACCTACCAATTACCTACTGACGTGGGCGCACAAAGCCCTGATTTAGGTAAAGCTAATCAAACGCTCCGGTATACCCGTACACCACATACGAAACCGCCATTTTACTGTACGAATTTGCGTATTTGCAAATGCCTATTAATAAATCCAACAAGCCCACGCTGTGACGGCTTACGCCCGATGATCAGTTTTGTCCTGATTTATCGGCTAATGGGAGGCATATTGGGATTTAGTATCGAAATTTGTAGGATGTAGTATCGAAATTAGTCACAATTACGTTTTGAATAGCGTAGTGGATTTGTCATTACATTAATGGGGAAATGGTCGAAGCTTATCAAAGGGATGTGTGTTTATACTTCTTAAAAGTAATTGTCAGTTTGCGCCTTCACGGAAATAATCACACTAATATTATAAATCCGAAAGTGTGTTACATGATATAATTCCTCCATGCCCTTTTTACCCTCTAACAACAGAACAAACTTTCACCCATTACTGATTAACAAACCTCCAGTTCACTCGAAGCATTTCGCTTCTACGTTTATTATCCGTACAGCGAAGGAGTGGAACTCATTTATTATCAAAATCAAAATCGTTTATTCACATGGGCCCCAAAGAGGCACTCATGAAAGTCGTCTTTGTTCCCTGAATGGTACAATCTGGGTGTCTTCAAGTCTAAAGTGAATAGGTACCTTGTAGGCAACCATGTTCATCTTCGGCCGCATCGTCACTATCCATCATGTGAGGTAGCCGTCAAATGCTTGCCTATCTAGCATAAATAAATAAAAAGTTTTTTTTCCTCCTCACGGTATACCTAACGGCTGAACGGATTTGTATCGAATTTGGAATGTACATAGCTTATACCTAGATATAGCTTATACCTAGATTAGCACATATGCTACTATTAAATTTTATAAACGCGGACAAAGCCGCGGGGCCAGGCTAGTCACAGATATAGGATCCGGGCATGCTTTTATTTTTAAATTATTTATTTAAAGCTTCATGCATAAATTTATATGGAATTACTAAATGCTACAACATAATTATACCAGTCATCCTGCTATTGATATATGTATGAACCGGCGCACAATAATCAAAAATGTACAATATAAAGGATAGGAATAAAAAAGCTATGTAATTTATTCAGTGGCTACCTCAATAGGTACACCCGGCTTACATTTCATGAACCATATTTCTCTATAACGCAATTTTATTCAATTCAAGCCAATTTATTTATTTCAGATTATTAATCCATATTTTAAAAATTTCAAATATTGTTACGCATAGTTTCTACTCGTTTTCTGTTAATATTAACCACTGCACTTGATTTTTTTTACATTTTTACAACTGCAGAAGCATCCTTCTGCATTGTTGGAAATCTCACGAAAAGTTCACTAAGAGTAAATCGAGTTTCACGGATTATGCTCTCTTTAGTTACTTTAACTGTTTGGAAAGATTACCCTAAGCTTTTCAGCCGTGAGAGCTCTGTTCGTTCAAGCTCTTGAGTCCATCGACCGGCGAGCAAAAAGACTCATTGGCGATGATAAGCTTGTCGAGTCCAAATTGCAGAGTCTCGCCGACCGACGTAAGGTCGCGAGCCTATCGGTATTCTATCGTATACATTTTGGAGAGTGTGCGCAGGAATTATACGAGTTAATTCCACTTTGTCCATTAACCACCTTACCATCTAACAACAAGACAAACTGTCAAACGTCATCCATATATGGTTAACATTCCTCCAGTCCGCTCAAAACGTTTCGCTTCTACGTATATCATCCGTACTGCGAAGGAGTGGAACTCATTGCCCTCGTCTTTGTTCCCCGAAAGGTATAATCTGGGAGATCTTCAAGTCAAGAGTGAAAGTACCTACTTGGCAAACATGTTACATCTTTGGCCGCATTATCTTATCAGGCATTAAAAAAAAAGAATATAATTACTGTTCTGACGATAAAAATGTGTCTCAGAGGTCTATAAATCATACTCAGCATCTAGTAGTACTCTTATTTCTCGTGGATAAAGAAATAAAGACAACATAAATTACGGAAACAAATTATAACTTCATTGTTTAAAATGAACAAACCGACTTTTACATGACAAAGAAGTAAATTAAGTTATTTTTTTCTTTGTCTTCCTTATTTTTATTCTTTTGAAAAGCTAACTAATAATAAAAATGCAATAAATTGTTAGTCTGTATGTTCAACGTGAACAAAAACATGGGCACAATATTCTTAAAAATATTTACTAAATAATATAATAACTAGGTTATTTTAAAACGTGATTAAACCAAATAATAGAGTCAATTAATTTCCTCCGAGAGTTAATTCAATTATTTCAAAAAGAGCTTTTATATTAATAGCTTAAATGGTTTTAATTATCTGCCGCAAATAATCACATAGCTTTCTGTGAATAGGTTTAAACATAAAACATAAACGCTTTCACACTCACAGCCCCACACATCACACACACAATCACAACCAGAACAAGAAACACAAATTTTCCTTGGGGAGAAAACTTGTGTTCCCGCTTGTGTTCGGTTTAAATTAGAACTTTTTGTATAGTGTAAATGTATTAAGCTTGTTTATCAAATAGCTTAATAACATAAATCAAGCTATTAGACATTGCATCGCAAGATAATTATTAATCAATTTGTCTTTTTTTATTATTTTGACATCTAAATCTAATTGTTGAATATATATCCAATTACAATAATATTTATAAAAAAAAATGTTAACAATTCAATTAATAATTTCATAGTAAATTTACTGTTATTGTGTTTGTGTTGAATAACCGTACGGGGTTAACTTTGTCACATCAGTTTTCCAATAAATTATTATTATTCTATCAAGATTATTTTTTAACGCAAGGCGGATTAGCAAGTGGAAGTGGCAATGGGCGGGGCACATAGTAAGCAGAACTGATGGCCGATGGGGCCGAAAAGTTCTCAAATGGAGACCACGGGCTGGCAAGCGCAGTATCGGAAGATATCGTCCGAGCACAACGTGGACGGACGATATAATGAAGGTCGCAGGAAGACGCTGGATGCAGGCCGCTAACAACCGTTCTTTTTGGAGATCTTTGGGGAGGCCTATGTCCAGCAATGGACTTCTTGTGGCTGAGATGATGATGATGATGAATTATTCTATCCTATTTTATTCATAGTTTTATACAAACATTTGGACACAGCGGCTACAAAATAGTATATACAATATAACTATTGATAGTTACAAATAGTTATAGTCTATGTCCTATTCCAGGAACTAAACTATCTTCATACTAAACATTGATAATGCGCTTACTTCAGTGACGTAATACCAAAAGGGGTAGTAAATATGTCACTTACATATATACACTCTCTAGCTACTTTAATATGAAAGTAAACATTATAATATCAAATGTCTCTGTAAACAGCTACCTCATAGGCACTAAGTTTAATTTGCCCAACCACAAACCGTCGTAAGCCTGATTAAAACCGCGGTCTTTAATTAAAACTTTACACAATAAGGCACTTTCTCTGTTTACTATTCCGAGGATAGTTTTACACAGCCCGTTGTATTGTATCCGTGCAAACTTCTCACTAGATTTTGGGTAAACATTTCTAGAAAAGAAACAGAAAAAACCTAAGCTAGATCGCTATAGGGAACAGGGTCTACTAAAAAGGTCCTTTGTTTTATAGACGTGTCTAACATTTGTAGAAGTGTTCAATTCGATTTTATCAGTTGAACGGATAAGGGTAAAATTTGGTAGTGGTTGATTCTAAAATATTCACTACTATAGCTCTGATATCAGAAAGAATTTGCGGGTTTACATCTGGGTTCTCAGTCTGCAAATTTTCATCCCTGTGATCATTATATTTATCACAACAATTTTAGGAAAATGTAGGTTTTTAATGATAATATTTTATGCTTTTTTTTAACAAAAAACTGACTGTTAACACTTACCCAGAATGGATATTCCTTCTCGTTAAAAAAAGAATTAGCACTTTTGTAACATAGCGTCGATTACAAAGAAAAAGTTTAGGGTTCAACCAAAATAGAAACCGCAACCAAAGTTTTGTACCAGTTTCAGCAGCGGTCCCTTTTTGTTCTTTTATTTTGAAATGCACTGTGATGTAATAATATTTAAATAAGCTATATATAAAACTGTTTAAGCAATACTTTTAACTGAAAATTATAATAAGAATATTTCCTAAGAGCACCTGTGATAATCGTGCCAACATTTTGATAGCAATCGTTTTGCAGAAACAAATAAACGTAAGTCGGCTTGTACCCTTGATAAAATTAAACAGGAAACAAGAAGCTGGCAAGCTATTGCATACTTTTATTGCTTGCATAATTTATTCATACTTATTCTGCTTTTTAACTCCCAGACAACATTCAATGTTAAAAGAGAAAACATTTTAAACATTTCAATTCTACTGCAATGCGTTTGCCACTCGTATATTTAATTCTAGTTTTAGAATAATACAAACAAAGCCCGCGAAATTCAACAACAATGTTGCCAATTCGAAAAACAATTGCTATATTTCAGTGTTTCCGATAAAAATCAACAAACGCGAATCGGAAATTGTTTACTTAAAGGCTATATATACATACTGTGAAATTAATTCTGAAGTGTTTGTGTTAACATACATTTTTAATATAATTTGCTAATCCAGCTGAGCTTGCAGGTTTGCCGACTGCGCGACGCAAAGGAAATGTATTTATCAGCATATGTGTGTTCGTTGTTTCTTTGTGGCATTCTAAAGACCAAACGTACGGACCGATTTTGATTATTGAATCGTTGTAAAATCATGACAGTAATCAAAATTCAATACCTCGAAAACTGGACTGGTTAAGTAGGGTATAGTTAATTAGGTATTTAAATTAACTTTAGGTTTCTCTTATCAATATTTCATATTGATTGGCCATTTAGGATCTATAAACAATTTTAGTTCGTCAGCAAACTTTCTCATTAAAATGATAAATACTTACTTATACTTTTTGTTTTTGCATAATAGGTCTAATAAACAAAAAAGTGTACAATAGGCAAAAGTTCACTGTTTACACAGTCGGGTTTTTGATTTCTTGTAAATTGACTTAGTTAATCCAATCTCTATGGAATAAAACTGGGTGCCTGAAAACAAAAAAAAAGCATTTTCTACTTTTTTTTTTATAAATGAAACACGTTTGTGAAGCGGTAAGCTCGCGGATCATAGAAGCGTTTCACTTCTAGGAGTGGAACTCATTGCCTGCGTCTTCGTTCCCTGAACAATCTGGGTGTCTTCAAGTTTCGAGTGAATAGGTAACTTCTAGGTAAGCATGTTGCATCTTCGGCCGCATCGTCACTTTCCAGCAGGTGAGATAGCGGTCAAATGCTAGCCTATCCAGCATAAAAAAAATCTCTGCCAGGTGATACAGTGATTAAGTAATAAGGGCAAACCTTCCATAATCATCAGAATGCAGTGAACGGGTACCATGGCTTTATTCAAAGCGACGCTGTCGATGAATTGAGTGTTGGCAATTAACAATACCGTTTTTGCGTCCAACCGGCTTTGACAGAGTCTTTAATCTTGTAAACCAAGTCGATCTGTGCGACGATTAGCAATTCCAAATCGATAGCTCAGAGATTTTGGTTCCTAGATTTGCAGCGAAGTTGTCTTTGAACCGAATACAGTTCTATAGTCAATGACTTATATGGGTAATGTTTGAATGCTACTAATTTTATAAATCCGAAAGTTTGTGTGTAAGTGTTTAAATATGTTTGTTCCCTCTTCACGGTTTAACGGCTGAACGAATTTGGATGATATTTGGAATGTACATAGATTATGCCTAGGATTAACACATAGGCTACATTTTATCTTGATAATAGCGGGCGAAGCCGCGGGGCACGGCTATTAAGATATAAGTTGCGTAAGTAACTCCCATTAAAAATATAAACACCGCAAGATAAAGTCAAAAAAATATATTAATATTATAAAGGGACTTAGCGTGACTTGTGACTAGTGACTTGTGACTAGTGACTGCGTTGTCGATGTCCCACCCCAATCATCCTGCAGAAGGCTTCCGAATGAAGTTAACGAAACAACAGTCGATCTAGACATCGACAACGCGTAAGTCAAGCACGTTTTAGTTTTAATTAAATAGTATAAAATGTGCGTGAGTTTTAATCAAATCGTAAAGCCGACTTCTTCATATTCTGTATGCTTAATCAAAGCATAATTTTAATTTGATTAATCTTTCTTCTTCTTCTTCTTCTTAGTCGTGGTGCTCATAACAGAACGGTCGTGGTCGTCATGTACTATCATTGTTTGCTAATGCTCGCCTCATGGTCTCTCGCTATTTCTCTCTAAGTATCTGACCACAATCTCACAAAGAGGACAACGACGCGACGAAACGCTCGAAGGTGAAAAATACTTGCTTAGTAAATACAGTGATAGGCACTCCACTCCTGTACAATACTATACTTATACTTGGGCGTTCCATTCTTTTGCAGTTCTTATATTTAAAGAGGAAGAGAAAAGCTTCGTGCGAATGAAAGGTTTATTCGGATGTCGCATTGCTGTCTGTCTAAAAAGTCTAGATCTAGACTGGAATAAGTAGTTAGAATACCTTTTAGACAAATTATTTGCAGCATATCTTTGTGTTCGCCTAGCTATATATCCTGTGTAGAAATAATGTGGTAGTTTACAAACAAAATCTGTTACCAAGCCCTAAAGATAAAGATGTATTTATTGTCAAACATGAGTAAGATAGTTATTGTACAATCTAACATTATGAATCTACCTGATTATAGGGATACAATATAACGGCAGAAACACTGGAAAATTACGTTTAAAGACACCATTAAAATGTCAAAATACAAGTAACTACATCAATTTATTAAATTTAAAATAGGTAAATACAAATTACATAATCGGTCTAATAAGTGTTCCTTCAGCTTAAAAGCTATGCCCTAGTCATTTACCAGTAGGTTAAATAGAGGTTAGAGGTGAAATGCCTGTCGGAGAAAAAAAATTACGAGCAGTTTTTCGCCTTTTAAACATACGTAACCTAATTAATTAGAAAATTGCACGTAGATAAACACTCATAACATGTATGAGAGGACTGTTTCGCAGTAATAGTAACTGATTCTCATGTTTTAAGAACAATTAAGAGACATAGAGGTTAGTGTGATAAATAAAACTTTGCAGCACCCCATTTATTGCCTCATCATATTAGAAAATGTCGATGGGCACCGAGCGGAACACTATAAAATACGAGTGAAAAACTGCAGGAACTCGACAGCATAGCAGTAAATAAAAGTGGCACCAAAAAATACAGAAAATACACTGAAATTTTGTACATAAATTTGCCATAGCGAAGGCTTTAGGGTGTCAACTGCCAACAGATTCGACAAAGCTCGAATTAAAACCTTAGTAGGTAAAGTTTTTATAAAATACGTTTCATTTATCACACAGACATAAAACGCTAATATAAACATAAACGCTTTCACACAAACAGCCCCACACTGCGTTCGATGACTTGTGTCGTGGGTGCCGGAAACATTCACAACACATACAATCACAATCGGAACCAGAAACACAGATTTTCCTTGGGGAGAAAACTTTCGTTCCCGTATAGATAGATACCCCTGCGAAAGCTCACAACTAAGCTAACAGGCAGTTCAAAAGAACACTGAAAGACATTTGATGAAACTAGACTAATAGAAAATAACGTTTACTTACATAGCTTTTAAATCAAAATTTTATAAACTACAGATTTAAAATTTAGGTAGCTCTATCCTACCTGATGACGAAAGTTAAAATCTATAGATTATAAAATGTTGACTTAAAAGCTATCTAAGTAAACGTTATTTTCTATTAGTCTGGTTTTTAATAGATACTATTTATAGGATCAATGCTTCGCATTTGAAGTGTTTTTTTTTATGAAATTAGAGAAACAAGTTTGCGGCCTGATGGTAAGTGATTACCGCGTATGAACGCTTGCAACTCTAGAGGCATTGCTAGCATGTTATTTGTAAGAGCTTGACTATTAATTAAAGGAAGATACTTCTGTTGATACCGTAATACATTGAAATTTTGGCTTGTATTAAATGTCGATAGTTTATCGACCAATTTCCCTCAATACATCCCATCACTAATTTAAAATCGAATATCGATGCCAAACGACCACCGAGAGAGCTGTATTTCACATGAAACCTCGAGGGTCTAACGGCAGTGTGAATATGCCCTATCTTGCAAGCTAGCCTGCATCCGTTTTGTGTGAACACCGAACATACATTAATGGCTTGTGGTGGCCGCAGCTTTCGGTAATTTGTAGGGGTTTGTATTGTTTAGCTTGGTTTACTTACGTGTATATTTGGTACGTGTGGATGCAGGATAACATCAAGCCCGGGAGTTTATGTAAATTAGTCTCAACAGTTTATCGCTGTGTGATTAGCAAAAACTAACAATCGTGTATTTAGTTCTATAAAGAATAACGTTAAATCTATATAGGCATCGTTGTATTTAGAGAAAAAAGGGACCAATAGAACGAAATATCTCATGCTCATGTTTCGAAAAACTGTCAAGTACGAGTTTTGATCGTTAACAAAAACTTGTTTTTTTTTTCCAGGGGTCAAGTATGGAAAAATTATGATCGCTTGCAAAAACTTGACATGTTCTTTTTTTGTTTCCGGCAAAGTGTGGAAATAAACGAAATCTATTATTTTCCCTATCATGTCCTCAGTCTCAGTCATGCCCTAGGACGTTTTAAAAACGGGACGTATTAAGAACTCAGAAACGCATTTTTTTTAAAGGGACATAATCCAATTTCGGTTTAACGATTTTATTTACTCATAAAGAACATAGACTTAGAACATAGCTAGTTACTTTGTATAATTTCATCAAGTTATCTAACGGTCAATATCGAAAATCAAAAACGTTTATTCACATGGGCCCCAAAGAGGCACACATGAAAGTGTATGACTCTACTTACGTTTATGACGGTACTGACTTATTTTAGAAAACTGTGTGAATAATATATTTTTTCAGTCTATTTTTTTATCGGATCATAGTTTCACAATTTTTAATTAATCAATATATTGTATAATTGTGCACCTTCAAACACAATGCTCCTCTAACCGTAGTTTGTTTTCGCGGCTTTAACATTAATTTTCATTGTATTTCTTAGGTTATATTTAAAAGTTCTTATTGTAAATTTAATTTCCGCATGAATTTTTTCACACATAATTTTCTTAATTAGTATGCATGTATTTATTATATGTATATAGCTGATTTATATTAAATATTTTAGTTTCGTTGTATACGGTACGTGTGTTTTATTAAATAATCGTAATTAAAATAGTTTTTATCAATTTGTTTTGTGCGATCTGCTGGTCTTTAAGAATGGTCTTTGCTGCGCAGCCTCATATTTCAATTAGGTAGTCTAAATGTGATTTTACTACTGAGTTGGTTATGGTCATGCGGACTTTGCTTTTTACGCTTGCGAATGCAAACAAAACAAATCTAATGTAACAAAACAAAAGATTGGTCGTTTATTATAATATCAAATAAAATAAACACAACATTACAAAACAACAATACATGGTACAAAAGTACAGATGGAAATAGTTCCTATTATTGTATGACTGTGGTCTGAGAACGCTTCTGAGGTGGGTGCACAACAGAAAGTTTAATTAGATTCAGTACACAAGCTCTGAGACATTACAACCTGTAACAAAAATGTGTCGTGATACTTAGTGGTGTGTATGTGTATGGTGTGCCAGAGAATTCCATGCAAAAATTTATTTTACAAATATTTTTGACAACCCTACGGTTACATCTGTGGCGCGTGATCTTGACCTTTGTTATGGCCACCAATGTCAGACGTAGGTCTGAGTCCAAATACTTCACACATCACAGGTGTAGAACTGTAGCTGATGAAATAGGGTTGCAAATGTAATTTTTTTTAGAAACTTTAATTCATCATAACTCAATATTCATGCTGCTGCGTATTTAGGAATTCCTGTTAGATTCCATATATGTAACTAAATGCGTGGCTTGAGTATTAATACACCTTTCTGTTACTCATTGTAAATAATGGTGGATTATTAACCATTAATACTTAGTAAACGTGCATAAGTGTAAGCACTTTACTAGGAAATTACTTGACTATGACTCTTTTACTTGACTTTGACTGTGACTTTTAACTAGGACTTTTAATATGAAATACACTTGAAATATTTTATTGCTTGACACTGGATAAATGCACAAGAATGCGAAGCCAAAATTAAAAAAAAAGTAATAAGAAATATCTGGTGTATATAAAATTTCAGAGCTCAATCACTGGTCTGTACTGCACTTCCGAGTCTTTCTCTCCGACACGGTCTGGTGGTTAGAGAGGAAAGCCTTCGGTCGTCGGCCTAAATCGACCCTGTCTACAGCCACGTGCAAATCTCAGCTGGGGTTTGAGGTACTTCTTTTGTTGGTTTCAAACATAAAAGGCGTAAAATCATACACACATATAAACATAACCAGCGATACCCGGCATGCGTTGCAATTCCACGTAAAGAAAAAAGCACTTTATCTCTTTCACGTTTATTGCCTAAAATACTTTACCAAATTCGAGAAACATATTTCTGTCCATAAGATAATGATTTTTATTTGGTGAATTTTTCGGTGTTTTAATATTTACTGTGGTAATATTTTCTTATTTTTCTAAGCTTTTCGTTTATAAACTGCTGTCTGGTATATTCACATTCATCAAAGGCGCGAACTGTCAAACGAAAAAAAAGCGGGTAAGCGAAAAAAAGAGTGAGATAGCTGCTAAACGCTAGCAAAACAATAAGGTAGCTACGTTGAAATATTTCCCACATGTTTAATGAATTCTTAATAAGTATATTGTCCTACCTTAGGTCACAATCAGCAACTAGTTTAACTAGTTTCAGGTCACAATATTGTAAACTAGAAGATACAAAGAACCATTAAGTAACCTATGTCTAAAGGCTGTTTCGGAATTACCGCATCGAATCTAATCGAAACAGCCCTCTTAGCCAAAAACCCAAACGCTCTATTGATAAGTCGATTCTATTGATAGAATTGACTTGGAAAGCGAGTTCTGTCAAGAGTACCAAGTTTTTTTTTTATCTTTGACAAACAAACATTTGACCACTATCTCACATGATATTAAATGACGATGCGGTCGACGATCGAGCACGCTTGCCTAGACATTACCTATTATTATATACCTATTCACACTCGACAAGACGCAAGATTGCGCGTATCTGGGAACACAGATTTCACAAGGAGTTTCACTTCTTTTCAGTGCGTTAATATTATTTATAGAGAAACCTTTTAGAAGAACCAAATTCTTAATTTGAAAATATACTATTACAATTCACCAAACAAATCAATTTTCGAAATATGAACGAGACTAAAATGAGTAAACTCTCAATTCGATTCTGGAATTAACTTCTGACCTTCAATATTGAAATAAGTTGTTCAACCGTTCAGATTCTATTGAATTGATTGACGGAGCAATTGCTCCGAAATCGAATCTCACTTCATTACAATTTCGTGAGGACAAAAGCGGACGAGTGCTTACAGAACTCTCGCCTTTACAGTTCCGTAGGATTTAAATTCAAAATTTCAGTGAGGGTGTAAAGTTAAGAGGGTTTTATGAGTGAAACAGCGCGAGAGATCTATAAAGGTTTAAATTAAAATAAGAACAGAACATTAATCTTCACTATCCAAACTCATTCTTTTGCGTTTTATTTACTAGATCTTGTGAAAACTACATTAGTAATTTTCTTAAAATAACGCTTGAAAATGCTTCAATATTATTTTGAATTCATGCATCTACTCCAATGAAATTTGCGGCTTTGACAAATTTTGACACCCTAAAAGATGCTTTTATTTTCGCCAGTAAATATGCTGATAGTTTAGAACCCATTCTTAGTGTCACCATGACATCACTACTGCCCTCAAGTTTGGCTCTCAACGAGGGAACTCCTCAACTCTAACAGAAATATTATGTTTTTTTCTGTAATCCTTATCCTTACTCCTTACTAATATTATAAATCCGAAAGTAATGTCTGTCTGTCTGTTACGCTTTCACGCTAAAACTACTGAACCGATTTAAACAAAATTTGGTACACAGATAGTCAAGAGCCTGAGAAAGGACATAGGCTACTTTTTAACCCCGAATTCTGGCTGGTCCGGTACTTACGCGGGCAAAGCCGCGGGGCGCAGCTAGTTTAAAATAAACCTTATTCAAATTATGTAATAAAATCAATAAACAAAAATTAATTTCATGATCGATTTCACGTGTATATTTTAATTTCATATTGCCCATATTAATTTCATTCATATTTTTTTAATCATTCTATCGTCATGTCAGTTATATCATAACTATAGAAAGATAAACTATTTCACTTGAGCTGTTCTATCTTTTTTTTATGCTTTATAGGCATGTATTTGACCACTATCTAACCAGATGGAAAGTGATGATGCGGCCAATGATGCGACATACCTATTTACTCGAGACTTGAAGACTCCCTGATTATACAGTTCGAGGAAAAAAAACGCAGGCAATGAGTTCCACTCCTTCGCTGTACGGATGATGAACGTAGAAGCGAAATGCTTCGAGCGAACTGGAGGTATGTCGACCCTAAATGGATGATGTTTGATTCTTGTCTTGTTGTTAGATGGTAAAAAGGGCATGGGGGAATTGACTCATGTAATTCCTGGGCACAATCTCCAAAACGTTAGCGATAGAATAGCGAATTAATAAATTTACTATTATACTATATTCACTACCTATCTTTTATATATATATATTGGCGCGGAGTCCTTGTATTTTCTACCTCGACAAGACAATGTTACCAACGTTAAAAATGAATATTAGTTACATTGAGTTTGTTTTTCCTCGAAAATAATGCGGTAACTGAACGTTATTTCCTCGTCATTTATTTTTCTTTTTTATTCGTTTAATGGAGTCCTATCCCGGGATAAGCGGTCCTATATTCAGTTATACGGCTGAGTGGTCAACATTTATCAAGTGGAACGGATTTTAGTGACAATATTTACATAGGAAGGTAAGGTTTGCTACTTAGGTATAAAAATTTTTAATATTGCTCGAATTACCCATTCCTATTTATTTTCATATGAGTAAATGGATGTACAAGTAGACATTTTCCGTTTCCGGCTATAGACACCATTTTTTCTCATATTTTTTTAGAAATACGTTGGTGTACATTTTTGTACAGTAATTAAATTGAGATACTGCGCAAGCATGGTTCCAAACGTATAAGACAGGAAAGGAACACATTTAATAAGTAGAAATACATATATGTAACTAGAAAATAGAAAAAAAAATCGCCAAATTCTACTTTTTTTTAGGGTTCCGTACCCAAAGGGTAAAAACGGGACCCTAATACTGAGATTTCGGAGTCCGTCCATCCGTCCGTCTGTCCGTCCGTCTGTCACCAGGCTGTATCTCAAGAACGGTGATAGCTAGACAGTTGAAATTTTCACAGATGATGTATTTCTATTGCCGCTATAACAACAAATACTATAAATAAAATAAATATTTAAGGGGGGCTCCCATACAATAAACTTGATTTTTTATAGATAGTGATACGAAACCCTTCGTGCGCGAGTCTAACTCGCACTTGGCCGGTTTTATTTTCTTATGATGATGTACCAATTACTTTTGGAAATACGATCTAGCCTTAAGACTAATAAGTAATTTAATATTGGCCTAAACTGCAATGTAGTGAAGTAATACACTACACTAAGAATGTGTCCAATGTCCAATAACACTTTTCTTACTCTCTCTACTATCGGCAAGACACTTTGTTTTTGTGTTCTTTGTTTTTTTCTAAATTGTACTAACATATTTTTCTCTCTTATAAATAGCAAAGCTTGGGGTCTATTATTATATTATCTTTAAATCGACGTCGAAATTTTCCTTTTCTTATGAACCATGGAATCGACTGAACTTTCGACCGATAGACTGTCGTATCAACGTCGCATCATTTCGAACAATCGTAGTTTGACGACCAGAATAGACCTACTGATCTGTGTTTGTATATTTGTTTATTAGATCTTTACGCAAAACTATCGAACCGAATCAATTACACTTGTTGATAGCTTATGTGTCTAACTGTCCTACAAAACAAAATTCATCAGTGGGGTTAGAGGACGAGGTTATTGTATGTTTCTGATTAGCCGATGCTCGCTTGTGATTGGCCGATGCAACAGTAGCCAGCGTGACTTGAGGTGTCTGTCAGCGGAACAACCAATCATAACTACTGAACTGATGCTTCAAAAGGCATGATGTTTTCGTGAGAAGGGATAAGAGGAACTGATAATTTTCTATAGGCGAAATTATTAACTAAATATGTGAAATTAAAGACTTAGTTAAAGTCGCTCTAGAAAGTGGAAACGTCGAGATAAACTTTAATAACATGGCGCGCCCCTCCAAACTAATAATAATAGATTATTAATAACGTCGCTTGTCAAGCAACAAATTGGATTTGTTTTTGTTTGACAGCCGTCTCAGCACGCACACATGCGTAGTGAGTCTTGGTGACGCTTAATAAATACTTTCACAAATACAATCAAACGTTTCGTATTTTGGAAGGGTGTTATCGTAATTACTCTCTACAAGAGGTTTAGATGTAAGGAGCCAAAAACGGAAAAGTCCACATACTTTGCCAGGTAATTCACTGTCTATACAAGAAAAGGCTAGTAAATACTATAATATTAGTATCACGTTATATCACCGGTAACGGTTATAGATATTCACGCCATGGGAATTTGGCAGCCGTTGCATTGAGTAGTTTGGCAAGAAACGAACAAACCATCTAGAAAATCACATCGTTTAAAGTTTATGTGTTTCAATGCACTTATCATTAATTTCAGCACACTTTCAATATACTAATACATATCTCAAATACCATTAACAAGAATTTGAACGAAATAAACTCGACCTTAATTCTCACACACACATCCTATTTTGGAGAGTATGTCACGGAATATTATGCGATCTATTTCCCTAATGCTTTCCGGCATAATATAGCCGAAGAAGACTTTGCGATATATTTTATTGATAAATGTATATTTTTTTAAATAAATTGATAAAACGTTCGATAAACCTTTTTTTGGGAAAAATGTGTTTTGTCTTTTCTCTTTTAGTATTACATAATTGTTTAATACTTTTCACACACACACACACACACGGCCTCTCTCACTTATACACATGCACTATTTTTACACATCTGTAACTCAGGCTGCTGATAATTAGATTAATTAGTATACAATGTGCGAACATCTAACTTTACATTATGTAATAACATCAATTGATGTATGCTGTTCTTACCGCGGGAGGGCCTTGTTGTTGGTGACTTGTTTTAGGTACAGGTTTTTGTAATACCTATGTCAGGCGCCATGGCCACCTCTCACAAAGTAGTACTAATTACTAAAATCTATTTACATAAGCCTAGTTTTATCACAATCTATTTTATTAATACCATTGTGATGAGAAAATAAAGGATTTATTTATTTATATTTTTATTTTGACGGGTGACATTTAAGCTCAGTCTAAATAAGACGAAACATTTAGTATAGAAAGTTTATCGAACATTTTATATTTTTATGAACAATAGATTTTGCTACCACAATTTGACATAATGTCATTATATTATTTTTATGCAAAAACAATAAGAATAACATTTTTGTTTAATAATTAGATTCAATACACATCCTAATAGGGTACGTGCATAAAAAATTGATTTATTTTACTATCTTATTTATATAAAGTGATAAAAATGCATGGGAAATTAAAAAAAGCAAAACGCACTGAGTCGTGATGTCAGTTCACACATTTTTGGGGTCATTCCTGGTCGGTAACACTCTGTCGTCAACACTTTTGACAACCGGGAAAAAAAGTTTGCGTTCGTTCACAGTGTTGTCAACCGTTATTTTTTATTTCCCGATAGTACCATAATTTAGTAGAAGAGCCAAATGTGGAAAAATAAGTTTCAATAAAAGATGACACGGATGTTTAATTATGATTTGGTTAACTTTCCTTGACGGCTGCAGTGATTGGATTGTGGATGTCATAGGAGGAACATCAAAGTGGCCGCGTTAAAAATTGCTCGAACCTGCTCCAATTTTCAAATATTTATTTTGAATTTTTTTTTTTTTTATAATCACAAACAAACACAAGCGCTTTCACACACACAGCCCACACTAAGTTCAATGAATTGTATCGTGGGTGCCGAAAACATTCACATCACACACACAATCACAACCAGAACCAGAAGCACACATTTCCTTGGGGAGAAGAATTGTGTTTCCGCCAGGAATCGAACCCGATAACCTTAACCTTGCTTAGAAGGCGAACGCTCACCCAACTAAGCAAACAACGGGCAGTTCAAAGTTTTATGAGTGAAATTATAAATTTACACAAAAACAATGTTCTAAATCTAAAATAATGGAAGCGAAAAATAATTTACGGTACATTACAACAATTCAAAAGTTTTAAATGAATTCAAAATCGAAATACCAGCGTGCTTCAGTGGATGAAAAGTTTAGTAAGCTCCTGAAAAATGCCTACATATGGAACGGTTTGAATGGTAGAAAATGAAAAATATTTTACGAGTACTTTTGTACTAAATACGTGGGTCAACAAAAAGGAAACCTGTTCAGAATCTTTTATTTCAGCCTTCTGCATTATATACCGCATGTTATTTATGTTAAAACACTGACGTCCAACTTTGTTGCGTAATTCCTCTCCATCCAAATGTTGTCTAGAAGAGATCGCTTTTAGCCATAAGACCGCCTATTGTTACACTTATTTTTTAAGTCATTATTTTCTATTCTGTTTTGTCTCTAATATGGTGTTCAATAAAGAGTTTATCTATCTATCCATCTATCTATACCGCAAGGCGGATTGCTTATAAATAATAATTGTATATAAATGTTTGTGTTTGAACATAATATTTGTACAGCTGATTTGATTTTGAGTGATTTTGATACAAAAAAGCATTAGATAGATGGTTACTGTGTCATAAAGGGTGGATGGATAAATAACTTTCTTTTTGTCGAAGTTACAACTGCTGGCAAATATTTTGGACAGAGATTAGGCATTGCCATTCAACGTGAAAATGCTGGCAGGCCTGGATACTTTACCAACTGGCAGCGGTCTATTAGATTAAGTTTTTTACATATTTATATTTAGTTATAATTATTTTTGATTAGTTTTAATTTTGTTTTATTTAATATAAGCATGTATATATATATATATATATACTAGCTGCGCCCCGCGGTTTCACCCGCGTTGATAATGATGAAAAGTGATGATGATGATGATGATGAAAAATAGATGTTGGCCGATTCTCATAGATACCGGATAAGCACAAAAAATTTCATCAAAATCGGTCAAGCCGTTTCGGAGGAGTATGGCAACGAAAACTGTGACACGAGAATTTTATATATTAGATAAACTCAAGAACGGGCTCACCTATCCAAACCAAATGTTTAGGCTTTGTTCGGACTGTTTAGTAAATGGTTTATGTGAAGTTTGCACAAAATTGGTCAAGCGGTTCTTCATTTATCACACCCGGGCGAAGCCGGGGCGGATCGCTAGTAGTATATAAAGATAAGTTAATAATTTTCATAACTATGAGCATTTCATAAAGATGTTTATTTTATTTTACAAGTATGTCTTACCGTTGCTGTCAGGATAATGCGATGTACTTAAATAGTTTTATTCGGGTGTAAATGTTTTTGCTGCTTGTCGTTTAGGGCAGTCATAATAAATCATACGACACGGTTCGCTTACAAATATGAGGTTAAATATATTTCTTTATGACATAAATAGTCTCCGTACCATATTTAATTAGAATTCTTTGAGCCGTTTTGACATGTTCGAGTTGGAAACAAACATCAAAACTTTTCATATTTGTTTCCATATTAGGTACCTATATTCTCATTTCATCGTATAAACATTGCAAGATATCAGGGGACCAAATTCCCAAGCTAAGTATGCATACGAATCGAAACTTTATCCGTGAATATTAGTTCTGTTAGTATTGATATAAGAACCAACATCATTTAAAGCTGCATCACGATATCATATTCCGATCACGACCATATCAAATTCAAAATGCATAAGTTGTGCATAAGTTTAAAGTTGATATTGCACAAACGAAATTGCAAGCACAAGCGTATAGCACAATCACAAGTTTATTCGCTTTAAGTATACAGTATTCATGGTCACGTAGTAAAATTCTGAGGGTTCTCGTGTCACAAAATAAGATGCAAATTAACTTGAAGAGGACAACACGACTTAAAAAACGTCAAAAGGACAACAAGGGTCAAAATTCTACTAATAACACTAAGTGTCAGCTTCTACGATGTATGTCTGTTTGTATTACTCCATACGTCTGCCAAGTCTCATAATATATTAATCAGGAAAGGATGGTCACCGATTATAATTATTTTTTTGAAATAATAGTATCTAATCGGTCCCATAAAAACATACTTATGTTCGGATCAAGGGTTTCTACGACTATGGCCGTAAATTCAGGCTTAAGGATCAAAAAAAAATAGCACGTATAACATTTTGACAAATCAGCAGTTCGGACATTTTGAAGAGAATGCACTCGTTTTCAATATTCCAATATTTTAAAGTAGGTATCAACTAACTAACGAAATTAAGGTAAACATACCAACATTATGCCGCTAGCATGATGGAAACGTTACCCACTCGTAGTGGGCTTGAGCACTTGAGTTACCTATAAGCACGATATCTTGTAGGTAACTTAGGTCTTTTCTGTATATAGTTTAAGTTTAGTTTTAGCAGTTATAAGTAATAGGCCTGTAGATATCAGTCTAAAAAAAAAAATACAATAAACCTTGTATGAAGTAACGCACAAATTAATCTGGCTCCTTCTTATTACTGATATTATTATTCTTATTAATATCTAATCAGAATAAATTTTACGCGAGCTTTAAAGTATCACATTTATTCTAACAGCACAAGCCAGCTACAACTAAAGGTCGCCGCCCCTGAAAATAACTATTAATGACGGAATTAAATTAGCGCTATAACGAAGTAAAAGTCCCTAAAACCACGTATCATCCACTGCCCACAGACTATTAGCATTCAGTCATAATCTTTAACTCGCTGAACATAAAACGGTGATAAAGTGTATTGCTTCTACATGCCGTGACGCCGGTAGTCTCGGGTTCGATATCAAGGGTCGTTGACAAGGACCAGTGTAAATGAATATTTCAAATTAAATTTTGACCCTTGGAATAGTTGCGAGGGTTAGTCTAGACGGCGAAGAAGCAATTACGTCTTGGTAAAGGCCGGCTCATTACTTGACGCCCGAGCGCGCAAGCCTTTGAGGTTTGCACCTGAGAGAACCTCTATAAATGTAAATTTCAAATGCAACTCAAAGTGCAGACGTAACAATATTACAAAGAAATGTGATATTTGAATATATACCTGACAAAACAAATTTGATACGGAGTAGATAAAAATTCAAAGCCATCCAAAGGGCAGTTGATTTTTAACCGACTTCAAGTAGGAGGGAGTTCTCAATTTGTCTGTATTTTTTTATGTATGTTACCTCAGAACTTTTTTTTAGGTGAACCGATTTTGATGAATCTTTTTTTTTTGAAAGCTGGTGCTTCCACGTGGTCCCAATAAATTTGACCAAGATCTGACCAGTAGTTTTTGAGTTATCCTCAATAGTAGTATTTAATTCAATCTGATCAAGGGTTCCGAAGATGCAGCGCGATGAAGTCGGTTTGCTTGCGTTTAAAATATTATATCTCATAGGATAGCGAATGTCCAATATATATCCAATATAACAGACGCAGCTCAGCATGAACTTCTCACAGATTATTTGAACCATCTCAGCAGCAGAAACACGTTCTTAAAGCAATAAATTCTGATTACAAACGGGACGACTGCATTCAAGTGCAAATTCTCATTTAGATTTCCTAGGTTTTATTGGAGAGCCTGATTTTGTTCGATTGCTCGTTGTATTGTTGTGGGTTTCATTTATTATTGTAGAAGGGTTGTATAAAGGCAACGATTGCAGCGTTTTATTCTACCTCATTTTAGTTGACATAATAATAAGGCGCTCTGTCTGTTGGTGCTTTCAACACTGTAATACATACCAAACGTACATAATTTTGTGTGTCTAGGCTATTTTCAACCGACTTCAAAAAAGGAGATTCTCAATCCGACGTCAAATTAAAATTTGATCAAGATCGAACCAGTAGTTTTTGAGGTATCCTCAATAATGCGTATTTAATTCATTTAATCTGATCAAGGGTACCGATGATAGAGCGGTGAAGTCGGTTTTATTTAAGCTTTGCGTTTTAATTGCTTGCGTTTTAATTATTATAGTTTTATCACCTAATCTTGGGACTTAATGTAGGGATAACTGCAAATATTTTTTATTATTGTGTGTCGTGACAATAATTTCTCACAAGACCAAGCACATAGAAACACTAGTATATACAAAATAGTTGCGCCAGCGTACTCAGCACGGTCGGGTAACAAACTAACAAGTCAAAATACAAAAAAATAAAAAAACAGCTAACTTACTTTTAATTAATTTATTTTTGTTATTTTCATCGTTTTGCGATTAACTTTACCAAACTAGATTTTTTTAACGCTTTCACACTCACAGCCCTACTTATTTCAAACACAATCACAACCAGAACCAGAAAAACAAGTTTTCCATGAGGAGAAAACTTATATTCCCGAAAGGAATCGAACCCGATGCTTAGAAGGCGAACGACACCCAACAGAGCCAGGGCCAACGGTCAATAAAAAAAATAAAAAACCTTTACCACACTTAATTAGTATAGAACATTTTAGTGAGAATGGTTGCTAATAAAGGGACTAACATACTCGTACATACATACAGCATATCAATACTTTACCTTCTTTTGCGCAGTCGGGTAAAAAATGTATCACGTGTGTTGATTGGCGCTTGATGGAGAACAAAAGATGTCTTTT
Source organism: Lomographa bimaculata (assembly GCA_948107665.1). Lineage (NCBI taxonomy): Eukaryota > Metazoa > Arthropoda > Insecta > Lepidoptera > Geometridae > Lomographa > Lomographa bimaculata. The sequence goes on along the minus strand of OX403600.1, from coordinate 7,575,896 downwards.
TACTTTCATCTCCTGGCAGGAAATTGACATCCTGTCACACAATCTCGGCTTCAGTGTAGCGATGATCAAACACACCCCCTTTACCTTTGCCTCATCTCTGTTTACTCCACATGTTATTAATGTATGCGCACTCGAGTACCGAGTGTATATTTTGGCAAAGAAAGCGGAATCACATTTGAATAAGTCCCCCAAAGGGCGTGTTGTCGTAATGCAAACGTTTTATTTACCAGTTTTTACAGTACTTGGCATTGTCTGAATTGTATTTAATGTTAAGGGGGATAAGGGTGGTAACACGAAGCCGGCGATGCTCCGGTGACTCACAATAAGCATTCCCAAGGAGGGTTGACGTCAGGCGGTCGGTCATAAAAACTCATGCAAAATCTTAGGTTCACGAGTGAATGAAAAGTCCATTCTTCTTGCACCGACCCAATTTAGTGAAAAAAGCGAAAGGAGATTAGAATGCGATGGAGTTAGTCACTTGTCTTATAAATTAGCGGCAGTGCCGAATCTGATTTTAAATATTTTAAATAACAGTTTAGTAATATTTTAAGATTTTAAATAACAAGTAACAAATTGATTGCCAATATCAGTTTTTAAAAACTGTTCTACTTTATAAAATCGATATGGTTTTTTAAATAACAAATCAAAAGTTATAGTTGGTAGTTCCGCAACTGACTCTGACAACTATCCCATTGGCCAACATAACCACGAAATGGCCAACATAAGCACGCATAGGCCAAAATCGATGCGTGCTATATAGCGATTGTGCTAGCATTTATCTAGTCCTCTTCCCCTAGTGAAATCACATAAATATTATAAACGCGAAAGTATGTGAGTGTGTTTGTATGTTTGTTACTTCTTCACGCTCAAATGGCTGGATCAATTTTAATGAAATTTATGGAGGTAGCTGGCACCCTGGATTAACAAATATGCTTTTTATTCCGGAATTCCCGTCGGTCCGGGACTTACGCGGGTAAAATCGCAAGGCGCACCTAGTTTGTTATAAGGAATAATTAAATTCAAGCAAAGCTTAAAAAAACAACTTCAGCGCTTTATCTTCGGAACTTTGATCAGATTAAACGGGATCAATGGGAAAGCACTAGCTTTAAAAAAAAAAAAACAGTATCGGTTCACGTGGAAAGAAGTTTTGAGGTAACCACACATAAAAAAAAATCAGTCGAATTGAGTACCTCCTCCTTTTTTGTGAAGAAGGTAGAAAATTATCCTCATGAGCTTCTAGTAAATGTTTTTATAAAGCTGGCCTAAATCCCTACTAATATTATAAATGTCAAGGTTTTAATCCGAAACAACTCCCGTTATTTAGTTAATAATCAGTACTCATCCGAGTTGGTAACAATGACCAGATGAGCACACTTTCCTTTTGCCAACTTAGCACTCCGCGAACAAACAAGAGCAGTTAGGGCTGTGCATTTCCAAGTTGAAGCAAACTTTGCGATTCTCGTCTGTCGGGTTCATTGAGAACAAACGCGTGTCAGTTAAGTATATAAAAGGTGAGATTTGGAGGGATGTAATAAATGCAAATTCAGTTTAAAAGTGGGGTTTTAATACTTAAAGACCCCACTTTTTTACATCTAGAATGTACTTCTGTACATTTAGAAAGTAATAACATCTTCGAGCGTCCTCTGAGGTAGAATAGAACCATTTAATGTGAAATTATTAAATGTGAACGCCCTTCCACCAAATTTGTCAAACGATCGATTGTCAAATGTACGAATTCTTTTGTGAGTGAGTGAAGTATTTGTTTCTGACGCTTCTGTGCATTTCCAAGTTGAAGCAAACTTTGCGATTTTCGTCTGTCGGGTTCATTGAGAACAAAGCGTGTCAGTTAAGTATATAAAAGGTGAGATTTGGAGGGATGTAATAAATGCAAATTCAGTTTAAAAGTGGGGTTTTAATACTTAAAGACCCCACTTTTGTACATCTAGAATGTACTTCTGTACATTTAGAAAGTAATAACATCTTCGAGCGTCCTCTGAGGTAGAATAGAACCATTTAATGTGAAATTATTAAATGTGTAAAACCAAATTTGTCAAACGATCGATTGTCAAATGTACGAATTCTTTTGTGAGTGAGTGAAGTATTTGTTTATGACGCTTCTTTCTGAGCGTCAGGAATAGGCATCAATGATGTCCATTCTTTCCTAGGCTGGGCGCCGAGGGCAATTACCCTCGGGGAATCTCGGCGGGAGCTCCTTGCCTATCTTGGCCTGGGCTTACTGAGTCTTCTAATCCTATCTTCGGTCATCAATCACTGCCGTCTCTTGCTCCCTCGTCTTCGTCGTCACCAATTTTTTTGTAGAGCGTGCACATATAGAATGGTTCCATTCTACCTCAAAGGACTTTCACTTTCCATCAGATGAGATTGTGGTCAAATGCTTGCCTATCCGTCATAAAAAAAGACGCTCTAAGATATTATTCTTTTCTAAATGTACTACTTTAAAAATCCACAATATGGTTATTAGCTTGCTAAGCAAGCATAAGTTTTATTTGTGTGGGGTAGTTTATTGAAATCAAAAGCTTTTTCTCTGGTAGGCTAACGTTTGACTACTATATCAAATCAAAACAGTTTATTCATGGGCCCCATAGAGGCACTCAGGAAAGTTAATGACTCAATTGCCAGATCGTTCGTTTTCTTCTTCCACTTGCCCTCCATGGGGTGGTGGGTGTAGGCCTTAGTCCTCTGACTGTTGCTTGGGCTGGGCTCTGGGAGCAGCTACACCCAGGGTGCGTTGTGAGCGCGCTGTGCGCGTTCTGGGTGGAGGTTGCTATTAGTGCCCCTTTCTGGGCCACTGTGACCCTTTCTGGGTGGCTTCTGTCCTGTTCCTGTTGTTGTTTCGGCCTGTACTGGATCGGAGTCACCCCGCGGGTCTCTCGCGACATTTTCTGGGCCTGTGGCTGTCAGTCCGGTGGTTGGCCTCATTTTTTATGCCAGATTCGCAAATTTAAAAGCCTTCAAAGAGAAACCGTACCTTATGGTAAATAAATAATAGTCGAGAATGGTAAATACACTACTTCAATCACTCATTACTCTGACTTCAGTTATAACTTTTGGTTGTAACTCAAGTTGGGTACATTTCCTCTCTCTAACACAAACTAAATGCTAACTACTAGAATTTAGTTCAGTACTTTAGCAATAGTTCTAGTTCTAACGAGCTTTAAGGTTTCCTCAAATTCTTGACTGATTTTAATGTAGTTAGCTTTCTAGTGATCTTACTAGTTTATTTTCGACTAGCAAAAACCGTACTTTGTCTGGGTATAGGTACAATTAATATGGTGACTGTAGCTAAGATTTTTTTACCTGTAGATGAGTTAAACCCATATTGAACTGCCCGTTGGCTTAGTTAGGTGAGCGTTCGCCTTCTATCGCCAGGAATCAAACCAGATACTCCATCGGGTTCGATTCCCGGCGGAAACACAAGTTTTCTGCTTATGGAACATTTGTGTTTCGGGTTCTGCTTGTGATTGTGATTGTGTGTGTGATGTGAATGTTTCCGTCACCCACGACACAAGTCATCGAACTTATTGTGAGGCTGTGAGTGTGAAAGCGTTTATGTTATGTTTATTAACTAGAAGCGTTCAAGGTAATTGCCGTGATCGCTACCAGTCTTGCACTTCCGAGTCTGGCAATACGTCGCCGCTAATCGTGTGTTTTTAACAAAAATATGTGACAAAATGCCTTCCTGAGATTTCAGACACTGCACAAACTACTGGCATTGTGTGAGACGAGAAAAATGTTTATGAGAGTGTAATGCGTTTAAAAAGAAAAAATATTCATAGCATAACAAAAACCATTTCACACTCACGAACCCACACTAAGTTCGTTGTCTTGTATCGTGGGTGCTGCAAACATTCACATCACACACACACACACACACACACACACACACGACAACCAGAAATAAAAAAAAAGCTTTTTGAAAAGAAAACTTGCGTTTCCACCGGAAATCGAACGCGATACCGGCTGCTTAGAAGGCGAACGCGCACCAAACGAAACTAACGGGCAGTTCATAATTAGGTACGTTTTATATGCACATGTATTTATTTATTTCGCTCACGGATCGGGCTTTATGTGCTTTTTGTAGGTCTAGACTCTAGGTCTTTCTTGACTAAAATGACACACACTCACTCACACAAACAAACTCACACCACACACAAACACGCACCAACATGCATGCAAATTACTACCTAACAAATTTTTATCCAATATGGTAATTCACGAATAATTAAATAATTGAAATACTTAGATCCATACACGCTATACTATTAAATACTTATACTAGATACCTTTACAATGTGTAATATATAGGGAAGCGCAGATGCCTATATTACAGGTTTTTAAGCCTAACTTAGGCATCTAAGGCTTATAAGACTGTAGATACGAAATTATTGTTAACAGTAGCACTGTTGACAATAATTTTGTATCTACAGTTTAATATGTCACTAGAATGTAAAAGTTATAAAGTCCAATAAATAATTAGATTTGATTTGATTTGACTAGACCGATTAAAACAAATGTATGTGTGTTCATACATTTGTCTAAATTCGTTGATAAATAACAAACAAACCTCGCCGCAACAAATAGACAGACTCAGCACAAATATTTGCATTTAAATGATTAAATTTATTTCTTACTCAAGGTAATTTGCAAACACAATCCAAACTCTTAAGCCAATTTGTTACACTATAGGCAACAAAAAAAGAAAATCCCAATACTGACAAAGTACTTCGACAAAACGTTCGGGTCCCCTATGAATAGACGAAGACGGTAACATAAAGCCAGATATATGGCTGCCGACGTTAGGACATACATTATACTAACATCACCGAAAAGCCTACATAATTCCATCCTCAACGGAGGCTAAACCACTACACAGATTGGAGCAGAAGGTAAGCTCAGTAAAGACACGCTACATACGCACACATTGATGCACGTGTATAGGCAATCTAACAGCTTCCCAAAGATATTCAGGACTAAACAGCTATCATCAGTTTTTCATACGACGCGACGTAGCTCCATAGACTGACCCGGGCAGGGATGACGGGCAACATAGATATGACATATCTAATCAGGTAAAGTAAAAAATCTGAGCCAAAGTATGAAAAGTCGCAGCAGCTACGTAAGCTATGCTCAGCTAAGTCAGTTTTGCTCGCGGTGTGTGACATTCTACATATGTGCGTGCTGGCGCGAGCTTACCTTCTGGTTCTATCTGTTTTGTGCCTAAACGCTGGGGACCTAAAATAAAATAACTCTTTTTTTTATCATAAATTCGAGGAGTGTATATGCGTAGACAGCTATGCTGGCGCGAGCTCACCTTCTGCTCGTATCTGTTTTGTGCCTAAACGCCGGGGACCTAAAAATAACTCAGTTTTCATTATCCTGATTCCGATGAGACGTTTACTAAATGACAATTTCACGATTTACGATAATTCAATACGCTCTGTCGATCAATAAGGCTCAAAGTTAAAAAGTTTAATATCAGATTGCTCCAGAAATTCGGAGTCAGACGTCACTGATGGATGGGATAAAAGCCTCGCAAATAATTTTATCAATGATTGACACTAAAATGAATCGGTTCGGAAACGGAAGCCATCGAATTGTAAGTGAATTACGATTTATAAATAGGTGAACAAAACATCCAGATTTGCGTATTAGCAAGCATTTTTATATTTTTGATAGGTCTATTTATATAATAAAATATTTTTGAAACACTTTTTCAAGTCAGGTTGATACGTATTAACTTTACATCGGCAAAAAACTCGACGCAAATCAGCGTCGAGTTTTTTGCCGAGGCAAACCCATTTCGTAATACTTAATTTTAAGTTGATTTATTTTAGTTTGAATATATATTACATTTTGTGTGTAGAAATAAATTATTTTTCAATATTCCCTAATTTTATATTGTTTTTATTTTTTCGTAATTCAATTAGTTCAGATTGTTCAATTAGTTCGTTAAATAAACGTTTTGACTTTGACTTTGATGACCAGCGAGGCGAAATAGATATAATTTGAAAAATTTCCAGATTGACTGATAAATCGCAGATTTTTTAACTTTTACTTTATTGGTATTTTTATACTTTAAGGTTATATCATGTATATTATATTTTTTTATTTTCTGAGGAAGAGGAATGGAAGCTCGCTAAAAATAATATTTTAGCATTAATATTCTGTGTTTGAGTACGTGCTAAGAGACAAACTTACCCGTAATTAGTCACTGTTCTCGTGTTACGTTGATTTGCATCATTTGTATTAAGCATTTGTGAATATCGTGGTATACGTTATAAGAAGCTGTGAACTTCACTAATTCACTGACCTGCCATTTTGTGGACGAGGTGATGCTGCTCTTGCTCCCTGGACGAGGAACAGGGACCCCCGATCCGCGTCCAAGAGAATTGAGACGTTCTGCAGGATCTTGTGGCACAGCACTCGAACCTCGAGCTCGTTGCAGATGTCTTTGACCTGAAACAATGATATACATATAAGCTTTCATAATTAAAGATTTTTTATGCAAACGCATTCACACTCACAGCCCCAAACTAAGTACAAAGAATTGTATTGTCTGTGCCAGAAACATTTACATATCACAAACAATGATATATAAGCTTTCATAATAAAAGACATTGTTTTTGCCAACGCATTCACACTTACAGCCCCAAACTAAGTATAAAGACTTGTAGGTGCCAAACATTTACATATCACGCACGCAATCACACCCAGAATCAAAAGCACAAATTTCCCTTGGGTAGGAAATTTGTATTCCTGCCGGAAATCGAACCCAGGATCCACGGCGCAGAGGGCAGAGACTTGCCCACCACGCCAACTGGATCGTCATTTATCAATGCGTTTAATGAGTCCATTTAATTACGAAAGACAAACAATATTACACAAAATATAGACCACTTCAATCTACATTGCCACTCGTCAAGATAATTACATCAAGAATAAAGGTAATGTTATAGTTTTAACTTGATGAAATCAACACATTCGTACATCGCGGCATCGGTTCCAACATGTGGACATATTTACCGATAATTTGAGTGCTATTATTAGTAACTTAAGAATATTTTTAAGTTTTTATACCTAGTTAGATATAGTTTCATATAGTTAGCGCCTTGGCAATTGCTGTAAGCTTACTATTTTCTGAAATAAATCAATAAATGAAATAAATAAACACCAAGACAGACAGACTACTTTAAATCATACTAATAGCATCATACTAATATTATAAATCCGAAAGTTTGAGTATAAGTGTGTAAGTATGTTAGTTCCCTCTTCACGCTTTAATGGCTGAACGGATTTGGATAAAATTTAGAATGTACATAGATTATACCTAGGATTAACACATAGGCTACTTTTTAACTTGATAATAGCGGGCGAAGCCGCGAGGAACTTAATTAACATTTTACACAAACAAAAACTCGTCTGAAATCCATCTTGGAAAAATTCTAGCTCTGTTTACCCCAAAAAAGGCTGAGACGAATCCAATCAATCTAGAAATGTTTCTTGGAATGGCTTTTTCAAGTGACAGTGAAGACAGTGTAGAGTCGTAGCTAAAAATATAAAGCTATTTTCGAGATATTTCTAAAAAAAAAAATACAATGTGACTTTATTGACACCAAAAGATAAATACATCTTACAGGTGAAACTCTAAGATTTATCGCTAAGAGCGCTCTCTTCCAGACACCCTTTGGATGGATATATAAACTAAAAGATAATGTAGGGATGATGGTGCGATAGAATTAATGAAATAAAATATATAATAATATAAATAGTAACATTGTTTATAATACATGAACAATACATACCAATAATAATATCAGAATATGTAATCAAGTAAACTTACCTATAAAACATATTATAATGTTCATATGTAATTAACATATAGTAATGACTAATGTTTACAGATTGTATAAATAAAAGATTTTTTGAGTTTTAAATGACTCTTGAATTTGCGCACGTTTGACATTCCCATGCAGAGCATTCCAGCTTGAAAGATGTATTGGCTTTTTGAGACGCAAGTTTTTCGATGACCTTAGCAACAGGGAATTGGAGGAGTCAAAAAAACCTGAAGTTTTCTTTCAAATAAGAAGGAGTGGAAGGATTAAAAATAATGTTATAAGCAAGAGAGAGTAAATGAATATTATTTTTAATTTTTTTACTCGTTCACACTCACAGATCCACACTAAGTTCGATGACTTGTATCGTGGGCGCTGGAGACATTCACATCACATACACAATCACAACCAGAGCCAGAAACACAAATTTTCCTTGGGGAGAAAACTTGTATTCCAGCCAGGAATCAAACCCGATAGCCCTTAGAAGGCGAACGTTCAACCAACTAAGCCAACAGGCAGTTCTATAATAATCAATATTTTGATTAATATTTAAATCGTTAATACATTTACAATCATATAAAAAAAATTCATTAGATCTTTTGTAGAGTGTGTAATATTGTTAAAAGCTACATATCTATACAAATAAAACCCGATCAAAACATTTCAGACAAAGAATATGACACATTCTGCTCATATTTTGCTGTGTTGAAAGTTTCAAACTCGAATTGTATAGAAACAAAGTACGCTTTATATTATTCTATAATTTTCGAAGCCAAGTGCGAGTATCGTCCACTTTTTGGTGACACTCCGCATTCAGTGTTGCACGACAAACTTTTTAAAATCGCGAATTCTAGCAAATGTAGCGAGACAAACTTGAAATAGTGAGTCTTAGAATGTAAAATAAAATTTACATATCCTTAGCGTATCAAGGGTGCAGTCGCGTCATGTCAACAAACTTGAAATCGCCCTGTCCACCCACGTCACAAACAGTATATACATTTGTCACAGTAGTGAAGCTTTGAAATAACGGTTCGTGTGAAAGTATGTATCAAAAAAATTGTTCAATTCAAAATATTTATCTTCTTATATATAAAAATAAGTCGGGTTTTCCTTCCTGACGCTATAACTCCAGAACGCACGAACCGATTTCCACGGTTTTGCATTCGTTGGAAAGGTCTCGGGCTCCGTGAGGTTTATAGTGGCGAAACGGAGTTCGCCGGGTTTGCTAGTTAGATTATAATTATGGATAATCAAAAGTGAATCAAAGTTGGCAGACTAGAACAAAAGTTATAAGCTAAACGTACTTTGTTTCTAATCTAAATTGTCTAATTTGTGTTATTCAATAATAATTAAAACGCAAGCTAAGCTTAAAAAACTGACTGCATCGCTTATATTTCGGTATCAGCAAGACCGATTTCGATAAAATGTATATGGGACCACCTCTGAAGTATACTCTACCAAACAAAAAAAACATAAGAATCGATTCATAATTGGCGGAGATATCGCAAAACATACAAACAAAAAAAAACATACAGTCGAATTGAGAACCTCCATTTTTTGGAGTCGGTTGAAAAGGAACAAAATCCGTAAAGAAGCACTAGTTCGGCAAGCATTTTGTAGTTATACTGGGTGTACTACTACTAAAATACTGTCAGAGAATACCGCACATATTATTGTATCTAATGTTCATTGGACAATAGCAATTTTTTAACATGTATATGTATAGTATAACATAAATTCTTACACACCACACTTAGTTCGATGACTTGTGCCGGCACCTAGCTGGAATCATTCTCATCACACACACAATCTTCTGTTCCCACCCAAGGGGCGCTTCAGTGCACTTTCTCATGTTATTGTTTTTACTATATATTTATACATGTTGAGTTGTTTACCTGTGATCGAAACACGACAATTGAATATTTTTCTACAAGAATTAGACAAATAACTTCCACGTAAAAAGTTTAAACTCTAAAGCTTGTTCACTGTCTCAAATAGTATCTCCCTATAAAACCTCTATCTACGAAGTCCAAATATCATTTCCGAACTAATTTCCTTTAATATCTTTCAACGTCCAGCATTCGCTGACATAACTGGAAAAGATATATATATGGCATCATGATTTCAGAGTGACAGCAGTATTAATAAACATTCGATTCTCACATGAATCATTCGCGATATGATACGTTGAATCATGCGTAATCAGCATGTTATGTAATAACACCACAAATATATAATGTATAGCAACACCGATGACCCGTTTACATTAACAAGTATATGATATCAGTATGTAAGTATAGTCTTCTTAACATTGGCTTAATCTTTGGCAATATTAACATCGCTTAAGCCTAATATTTAGCAAAACAAACAGCATTTGGCCTGGATTAGTCTATACTAAGCCAAAAATAGAAGAAGAGGAAGATCTATATCTTCCAGCGTGCAAGATCTGGCTGATCGCGATAAGAAATGAGACCATATGTCTCGGTGCTATTTTCCACAACTGCATCGGTTTTACAGCCCCCCTCATAGGTTGTCTTTTGATCTACCTGGGTAGGCACATGCAATTAGCAAGATTAGCTTGTATTTCTAAGGTAATATTTAAATATTTCTACCGATCGAACTAAGGTTGGGATGTCTTCACCCACCCAAGTTTTTCTTGCTTTGGGAGCAGGCAGTCAAGTGCAAATAAAACTATTTGGTTATTAAGCATTTCGGCGATAAAGCTTTAAGCATAAACAAAACACTCACACTCACATCCCCACACTAAGTTTGAAAACTCGTATCTTCAGTTCCGGAAATTTTCACATCAGAAACACAAATTTCCCTTTGGGAGAAAACTTGTATTTCCAACGGGATTCGAACCAGAGACCTTATAAGTCAAACGCGCTACCAACAGCGGCAGCGGGCAGTTGGTTTGGTCATGAAGCGGTTGCCTCACTCGGTCAGTTGCCATCAGGTTAGATGGTGGTCAAAAGTTATCTTGAATAAAAAAAAACTTTTCTGTGTTACCCGATAAGTACAAGGAGTCTTTAAATCTCAAGTGAACATGTACTTTCTATAAACCATGCTCCATCTTTGACCACATCGTCGCTTTCCATCAGGTGAGATGGTGGTCGAATGCTTGCCCTAGTATAAAAAAAAACTATACAGATATAACTGAGTGTCTTAACCCGACTCTGGTTAGTTTACTCTAGACTTGAAGACACCCAGATTGTACCGTTCAGGGAACAAAGACGCGTGCAATGAGTTCCACTCCTTCGCTGTACGTATGATAAACGAACTAAATGTATAAACTGTAACAAGTGTATAACTGTATTTTACATTGATGCCTCTGCATTTTTGTAATATTAAACGTATATACCATTAAGTACAATACACATTGTAATAATATCTCGCATAAAAGTAAAAGCTTTCTCTTTTAATTGAAAGCATAATTAGAATTTATACGGCAGTTAGGAATTTACATTTGCGTTATTTTGCGAAATGTGTTTATTAAAGAGTTTTCACATTAGAGAATTTATTAATTAGAGTCGTTGTTAAAACAATTTTTTATTAGCTACTTAACAGAGACGGTCGTCAAAATTCATTTCTCTACGGTTTTTAACGATGCGATTTATGTTCGGCGGTCCGAAGGGAATTGTTCAGTTAAAAGTTAGATACTCTAGAACCGTTCTAAGCTCTACTCGTGAGCAATATTTATAACAAACCGACTATAATCGTAAAATAATTATTGCCTTTCTTCCTCTTACTCACTAAGTGGGGTTGGAAAAGAATTACTTCGATTAATTACATGAGAATAACAATCGATATGAGTTTTATGACTGGCCATCTGAGATACTGGGCATCGTTTGTTAATCAGCAGGGGTACCACGTGTACCTCTGCTGATTAACTGCTGCTGCTGTTTGCTTCGGGTGGCTAGGTGTTTTTTGAGGCCCTTACCAAGTAAGCGTGAAATAATGTGGACGATGAAGTAAAGATTGGTAATAAAATATTTATCCCTTCACAACTTCTAAAAGTTGGTCAAATGTAGAGGCTATGATAGTTTTTCTTATAAATACATTTTACTCGAATAACTACATTTAAAACAACATAAACAAAATATTGTGTACACAGAAGGACTTGCTTCTGCATTATCTATACCAGCAATCGTGGTATTTCAGTATAACTAAATCAAGCTATTACTAGCCGATCTACTCGGCGACGCTCGTGTAAAAAAAACAGCCTATGACACTCACAAATAACGTGGCCTTCTATTAGTAAAATAATTTTCAAAATTGGTTCAGTAGATCCAGAGATTACCACCTACAACCTCACTAACTCACACACTTTACATTTTTATAATATTAGTATTAGTATATATAAACGAGGTTTGGAACCTTAAAGTGTATAAAATCATAATATAAACACATGTATGCAATAACCTGCAACTTGATACAATATAAACATATACATACTGAAAGTATTCAACTATACATGCAAACCAATACTAACAACATGATCAACCTGTTATCAACATATTATCACATAATTTGGATCATTACTACGTACATTTCATTCAGCATGAGTAAATAATTATAGTAGTAATGAAAACCGATAAGTCTCGTTATCCAATGATTAATGATTGAAGATTAGGATGATATTTGAGTAAACCCAGACGACTCCATGCGGTAAAGATCGATTATATAGAGATTAAACTAAATGCATCATAGTAATTAATCATCTTCACAGCATAACATGTGAAAACTTCTTTAAAGAAGTTCTAAATAGAATTGTAAGAGGTTGCCAATATTTATCCTACTAATATTATAAATCCGAAAGTTTGTGTGTAAGTATGTTTGTTCCCTCTTCACGCTTTAATGGCTGAACGGATTTGGATGAATTTTGGAATGTACATAGATTATACCTAGGATTAACACATAGGCAAATTTTTAACTTGATAATAGAAGCCGCGGTGCAGGGCTAGTATTAAATAAATGTAAAAAATTTAAAATATGTTTATACACTACCAAGCATTCATAAATTGTATTATACGGATAACACCTTATCCTACAATTCTACCTACGTCGACCTCACAAGCACATGATAGTCCAACAGATTGACGAACGAGGCTCCGGTGATCTAAATGTCATGCTGTCAGCGGATCATAATAACTACATAGCAAACGCTTTCACACTCACCAGTAGACTAAATTCAAAGACTGTATCGTGGGAGCCAGCAACATTCAAATCACATATATAGCATCATACCCAGAACCAGAAACACATTTCACATGTATTCGATTACTGAGAACCGAACCTAATAATTTAGCTGTACACAGAGGACTTAATGCTAATATAGAATTTTATGCCAGTTATCCGGGAAGGTAAAGCAGTAAAAGGCCTAATACTATGTCTATTTATACCTTTAATATACATAGCATAACATAGCGTGTCTGCCGACAAAATTATCCACTGTTTTGTCGGCAGATACGCAAAGCTAAATCAGTGGGGAGTTTTGGATAGCGCTAAGCTGAAATAGGCAAGCGCTGACCGTCAGGCCAGCGACCTGCTTGTCTCGTATCTTAAAAGTTGAAAGACTAAATAAAGATTTAAAGTTATTTTGTAACATTATTTATTAAAAAGAACAAACCAAATTTTCAATATTTCATATAGCTATACAAAATGGACTCAATAATTAAACGTAAGCAAAGCTTAAAAAACCCGACTTCACCGCTTTATCGGTATTATTTTCAATGGGACCACATGAAAAGCACCAGCTTTCAAATAAAAAAATAATCATCAAAATCGGCTTACAACGAAAGAAGTTATGAGGTAACTTTTGAAGTCGGGTAACGAGAACATCGTCAAAGTAGTCCACAAAATAGGCAATATTGACGATATTTCAAGAACTACTGATCAGATCTTGATCAAATTTAAATTAGAAAGCTACATCTTTCAAACTAAAAATTTTCAAAATCGGCGCACGTGGAGAGAAGTTATGAGGTAACACACATAAAAAACAAAAAAAAATACAGTCGACTTGAGTACCTCCTCCTTTTTGGGGAAGTCGGTAAAAATAACTTTTCCTTATTACACATTTAGAAAACAAATAAAACCGGAACTAATATCTTGTTTATTATCCGTCCATTATGTTATATTTCAGCTATTTTCCACAAACATGCTTTTTTTGTAAACCTTACAAAGGTAAGGTCGACAAAAGATCATCATTCTATGATTAATGATATTATTATGATATTCAAAAGATCAGAGATGAAGTTGAAACAAAAATAATATAAATAATTCATTAATTTCATTTGAGTGCAGAAATCGCTTACAAAGCCGCGGCAATAAACTAAAAATAATATAAAGGCATGTACTTACATATTAATTTTCGATAAGTACATCGTTCAACAGTATGACTACAAAATGTATTAGCATAATAACTTTATATGTGATATAAATGAAATTATATTACACTTTTAGCTAAATTGGCTCTCAGCAATTTATACTAAGATATTGGTTTAATAGTTGGTATAACCTTTACAGCATTTCTAAAGCGCACAGTTTATTTAATATCTTCGTATCTACCTACCTACTAATGGAGAAAAAAGTGTCTATTATTTTTAATGGTACTACGCAATTTCCCGTGAAAATTAGTCTACTGCAAATATTTTTTTATATATATTCTTTATCCAGTGAGGTTTTTATTAGATACTGCCGTGCCCGGCGGTTTCGCCAGCTATTATCAAGTCAAAAAGTAGTCTATGTGTTAATCCTAGGTAAAAGCTATGTACATTCCAAATTTCATCAAAATCCGTTCAGCCGTTAAAGAGTGAAGAGGGAACAAACATACTTACACACAAACTTTCGGATTTATAATATTAGTAGGATTAGTAGGATTTAATGATAAACAAGTTTGTCAAGATAATAATTAGCTTCAGACAATCACACTTTGAATTAATATTTTAACCGACTTCCAAACAGGTAATAAGCTTATGCATTCACGTGTAATTTTAGTAACTCTAATGGAAAAAAATACTATTTTGGATTTTATTATTTTGAAAATCTAAAACATGCCGATTTCTTCTAGACATTTTCCTTCGTCACCGCTGCTGGTCCGAGCGGGAATCGAATCAGGGTGCGTAATAATTAAAGTCGCCCGCTCAGCCTCGCTCGCTGTTCTTAATGTCTTCGCTAAGTATCGGAGTATTTTTATGAAAATTCTCTACCTGTAATAACAGTTTCGAAGAAGGTAAAACCTACAGAAGCTTTTAGCGCTCCGAATATTTATTTTATTAGCAATAAAAGCTCTGAAAAAAGCTGTAAACGAGGTTCGGAAAAATCACAAAACAATAGCATTTTGTGTGAAACATTTGAAAATCAACTTTTACGACATCTCCAAGATTTATCACCTTATTAACAAACGTGTTGATCGTGTATCGAGATGTGAAGCTAATAAATAAAATACAAATCACACACCAACTAGTACTATGAGTAACATGTTATGTAATATATCCAAATATTAAAAAAATACTGAATTATCTGTAAGAGGGAATTAAGGTTCCTCCCTCGGGCCACTGCCAACATGTCTAGGGATATGAAACTCCGTCAAGTCATTAGGACTTCTTGAAGGGGCTTCACTCCTTCGTCGACCACATCGTCGCTTACCATCAGGTGAGATTGTGGTCAAAAGATTGCCTATCTTGAATAAATAAAAAAGAAACTTGGAACGGTACCATCCTTATTCCAAACAGCCGAATCTAGAACTGCGCTTGCAAGCAGGACTGTTCCGACAGAATTGACGAATCGCCATTTTAATTACTGGGAATAAGATATAAAACTAGAAGTCCCTATGGCACTAACAATTTTAAAGACAGGCATATGGCTTAGCATTGCAGAAGCGTCGTATTAACTTTATAAGCTCATTGTCAAATTAATTAATACTGCTCGTCATCCAACAAATAATATATTCAGAACATTATAAGGTATCATCTCTTACGCGTCATTTTCTTGTTAAACCAAAGAATACATAAGTGACCCTTATTGCTTGAACATCTGGATCAAATAGGCTCTCCGAGTGAATGTGTCATACGTGATCAGGGAACTCGAAAATACAATGTCAGCTGGAATGGATCCTACTTATTAGGCTAGACAATGCTTCTTATAAGAACCTTGACTCGCGTATGAAAGAACTCAGAAATTGTAAGTAAAAAGAACGTAAACGAATCATATCCCTGTATACGATTATAGTCCAGTCGTCGAAGGCGAATAATGTTTCAACTACAGAAAGAAGAATAGTAAGATGCCAGAAGGTGAAGTAGTTGATGGATTTTCGATAATATTTCGTTATTATCTTATCTGTTTAGTTTTAACCATACAAAAATTACCTCCCATAAAACAAAAACTATTATAAGAAACTGTCAAGTCTGCAAAACAATTGACAAAACATTTGACAATTGGCTGTTAGGACATGTTAAAATTAGGACAAGGTAGCTTTTAGAACTTCGTCTTAGCTTTGTCGATGGCAATACTCACACATTTTTTACCCCATACTCGACGACGTAAACACCATTCGGCGTAGCTTCGTACAGGTCTTCTAGTGTACAAGAACAACGGCTTGCTGAGCATGGCAGTAAATGAGCCATAGTTTGCGGTAACGCTCCACATTCGCATCGGTTTGTGGTTGGGTCGATGTAGCTCCACATAGACAGATCGTCTTTTGATCTGCCAACCTAGGCACGCATCCTGTTGAGCGCCTTCCAGGTTAGTCAAGGAAGTTAGTGACGCGGGGGTAGTGCCGGTGGAACAAAGGTGCGAGTAGCGAATTTTTCGACCCACAAACTTTCTCTAGCTTTGCTACTAACAAAAAATATATAAGGTCTTACTAAATCACTCTTTATCTTCGAGAATTTATAAGCATAAAACATACTTTTATACTTGGTTTGATGTTTTTTAATTCAAAATGTATATATCTTAGTAGATTTACAGCAGGTGAAATATTTTGTTTCAAGTACTAAGACTTCAAAGACATAATGACATTTCCAAGTCGTGTTGAGTCTGCATGCAATGGCGACACAAAATCCACGATCGAAATAAAGATAAACGATCCCGGCTCGACTCAAACCGCACAATCCGATACAAGTTACAAACTATTCTCGAATTCATTGAAGTTTAAGCGATTTCGGATGCTGACAAAGTTCCCCAATAGCAGCTCCATTTAAACCAAGACTATTAGTTGGGAATAGTTACGATGCTTCACTAGATAATATTTAACTAATGGTGGGAACTAAGATAAGTTGGAACGCGTGAATTTGTCAGTTTAAAGTTTAATCAGTTATATGGTAGACATTGTTTTGGACGCTTTCAAAACATGATTAAACTATAAGTGTATGTGTTTGAAGCGTAGTAGAGTATGTATGAGTTGATAAAACTCGGCATAGTAAGTACAAATTGTTGGATGTTTGATACTATATAATATAAAGTACCCGGATGACCGAGCTTTGCTCGGCTGAAAACACGGATAAAAAGACGTTTTCTAAAATTGAAACTTAGCTAGATCGATTTATCGCCCCCAAAACCTCCTGCATACAAAATTTCATGAAAATCGTTGCAGCCGTTTCCGAGATCCCGATTACACATATATATATATATATATATATATATACAAGAATTGCGCGTTTATTTTTGGATTTCATTAATGTGTACCTTTATTAACATAAATATATAACTTAAAACTATACTCATATACTTTACTCAAATATTCATTTATTTATAAACATTACTTTACACGTCCTATTGTACAGTCGATAATGTGATATTGCTTAATTACAAACACAATGAAAAAAACTATAAATGTCAAAATAAAGAACATGTCAATATAATTTGTTTCAATATTTTAAACTTCATATTACAGTTGCCAGCAGGCAAAGTTTCCAAAATTCTGGCTGCATTGCCATGCTAGATAGCACACTTATCCTTTGGCCGAAATATAAATCAGCTGACCAACGTGTCGTGCCCCGTCCATAATGTTACAAATTGCAGATGTTTTATTTTTAATAGTTTAATAATAAAATAATTATTTTAAATAAAAATTGTGTATCTTACTATTATTACGAGTAAATGGTCTGCGAATTGGCTTTACGAGTAAATAAACGAGGCTGGTACATTAATTTCAAAGGTACAACGTATTTAGTGAAATTGGCTCGGGGCTTACCTCTACCAATAAAAAAATACGAAAACCGATTATCATATGACTCAGATCAAAACGATAAGCTACAAAAGGCTACTCATTATTATGTAAATAAGAATCATCAACTCGAAAAACCACCCGAATAATTATTCTGATTTCAAATTTTTATTTAATATTCATCGAGTTGATAGTGACTCGATCAGAAACACTTATAAAAAAAAAAAAACTTAAAACAAATATACCTTAAACTTTACCGGTAACAAAACCGCAAATGCTCTTAAATTATCTAGCTCGGAGCTTCGTTTAAAATTAAGGTGTACCCTCATCATGATGAACTACTTGTAGGTATCTCATAATCTGTTGTAGTACTGTTATTTAATCTGTGATATCGCCAGGGGTTGTTAAGCTGGGTACAGACTAAGAAGAAAAGAGTATGTTCACACTTTATGCATCAGAGTGCAAGAATTTATCCGAGGCATGATGTACCCATAATAACATAATCTCTTAAGGAGGTGGGTTATTGGTCAAACTCCTAAGTGTCTGACCTATTTATTTCCTAAAATATCAAAACAAAAGATTGTTACCTATACACATAATACCTATAGTACAAATAGACGGAGTAAATTTAGCAAGTAGTAAAGACAAAAATGAGTGTCTGCCAACCCGGACTTGATGGATTATGGTCTTGACTCTCTCCCAGTCACAGAAAACGATAATAGAGTCCCAGAAATAGGAACGAAATGGGCTAATGATGATGATGAACCGGGGCACTAGAGCACAGCCTAACAATGTTGCTAAAGCATAAAGCGAATTCTGGTCAAGTTAGGAAGTCAAACAGGGCGGATCGCAATCACGGTATATATGCTATTGTCGAATGTGGTCAGCGCAACCCAGGTGGTTACTCATTCTAAGACTTTTAACTGCAAGATCAAGTGTCAACAAATTCAATACACTGCTTACATTTGAATTATAGAACATTAAGAGCGAAAGCAAGCAAGCGAAAATGGTGATGAGAACTTACGCGTCTTGGTCGTCAATCGTCAAAAGAGACGAATAGACAAACCCTCGGTGAACTTTGGCGATCACATTCGTTCATTCACCGCTAGAGTTAAGGTTTTACTGTGTAGTATTGTGTACCCAGCTCTACAAGGACCGCGACCGCCATGTCGCACATTTGTAACAATATAAAGGACAGGGTTTATTTGTTTGTCCTCCGCTGTGACAATAACTACGCGCGTTCGGGGACTGTTCCACCGCGACTTGATACATGAGAGAGTTATAAACGAATTGGAGACCAGAGAATGTGGCCTTAATCGTCTGTACTATTACTTATACTGCATCGTCGGTAAATAGAACACACGTCTCAAATTTAAGTTTCTATTTTTATCCCCGACGTCGAATAACGAGGGTTGTTATTAGGTTTAATAACGCCTATAACTGTCACAGTCGCTACAAAGCCCACAAGAAGATGGATTGATTTTAATTTGTGTTTTTTTAAATTGCACGGCGAATAGAACGGTGCAGGCGTTTCATTTGATTTTGCTTCGTGTTGAAATGATACATTCTTACAACATGAGTTGTATAAGTTAACTGCTAAATGTATGTGGATAATCGAAATCGAAATTTTGCGAATCTGGCAGTAGTGTCATTAACTTTCATGAGTGCCTCTTTGGAGCCCAAGTGAATAAACGATTTTGATCTAGCGAGAGACCGCCACGGGCTTAATAAAGATATGAGCTAACAACAAATTGTACACGTTATACCGTTGTAAGGCAGTGGTGGTTGGGATATTATCTAAAATGGCAGAACTTTTTTTTTTAGAATCCTTTGTTCTCTTATACTTGAGTCAGGTTATATTATTTTTAGCTCAATTTCAAAGATGAGAAGATATGGCAAATTTTCCAGGGTATATTTTTTTCTTGGTTTATGTTCGCCTATATCTTCGAAATTATTTTTCCTTTTAGTTTAAAAAAGAAATTCAGCGTTTGACTTCTATTACACACACAGAATGGTAAAGACATAAGCCAAAAATCTGCCTCTAAAGGTATGCTGCCGAAACATCCCTTTTAAAGATATACAATCTTACTTATAAACTCTTAATTTTTAATCAATTGCTTAGCTACAGTTTAACAAAAAATTCACTCATAAACGCGATTTACCATTAATGCTTAAATAGTTGTCAAAATTAAACACCGCTATTGCCTAGTTTAAAACTTACTAAGAGGCAAGATGGCGGAACTTTTTTTTTAATTTTGGCTTGTGCATTTAGCCAGTGTCAAGTAATAATATATTTCAAGTGTATTTCATATTAAAAGTCCTAGTCACAAGTCATAGTCAAAGTCAAGGTCCAGTCATAGTCAAGTCATACTCTAGTAAAGTGGTAGAAACTACTAGAACTTCTATTGGAAGTCTGAAACGAAGGCGAAAATTACGTTTTTCAACTTTTTATGTTTTGCCTTCACTTATGCGCGTTCACTAAGCATTAACGGTTAATAATCCACCATTATTACACATTAACATCCGAAGACTCACAGGTTTTGGAAAATTATACAAAACCAACAACGCCATTTTTTCATTTTCACGGTAAAACTCCATGACGGCACTTATATCTTTCAATAATAAATGTATCCATTTTTTTTACGTAAGGCGCCAACTTGTTAACTTCGACAACCGTTGAATGTCACCTGCCTCCCATTTACATTTCACCAGATTAATAAAACTACATTTTTGACTGAAGTATTCGTATAATTTCACTTTAAGTCGACTATATTGGTTATAATCTGTGGCGATCGTGTAAATATCGATTATTTTCGATTCTCTGTGCGTTTCCCAACTAAGCAGCGCCTACCTAATGTTTATGAGTGAAAAAAAGTTAATCATTGATTATGGGCTTAAGAGCTGCTTAACTAAGAGGTGGCTAAGCATTGCTTAGCGAAATTTTTATAAGTAAGACTTTGAGCTTAATAAAGAGAGACCTCAAGATAAAATTGGATTTATCTAGAGAATTTTTCACGTTAAAAAAAACGCTAATTACTAATGGTAATAGTTTAATGTATTACGCATTTTTTTCGGTGAAATGAAAGTGTAAAATTAACCATGAAAATATCTATTTAGTTTTCTAGAAGTACTAGGTTTTAAGATGACGAATATTTAAAATTCGCTGTGCCCCGCAGCTTCGCCCGCTATGATTAAGTTGAAAATAACCTATGTGTTAATCCTAGTTATAACCTATGTATAAATTCCAAATTTCATACAAATCCGTTCAGCCGTTAAAGCGTGAAGAGGGAACAAACATACTTACACACTTACACACACACTTTCGGATTTATAATATTAGTAGGATGTACTCGTATCAAATGTAGAAAAACTGACATGTTTCCGATGATATTTAGGTGACAAATTTAATATTGTACCTTGACTAGAAGATTTTAGAATCGAGATCTGACCAAAATTTTACGTTTGACGTATACACTCTCCTAAATCGTCATAATTATTACTCAGATACTAATTACAAATAGATTACAATTACTTAACTAGGAGGTAATTTGATCGTCCGGCCACAGAATAAAGACGAGGTTAGTCGTCTGGCGCCACGGTTGAAACTAGAAACTTAGTCATGATATAAAATGAAATTGTTATAGTAGATAGTTATAATATTGACCCAATAACGTCATTTAATGTACGTTTCTGCCATTCAATCACTGTTATTAGATCTGTAGGTACAAGCAATAGACGTGAATGGGGAATGTCAAATTTTGTAATGACTATAAACTAGTATATATATTTATTTATTTGAGTATTATTAAAATACGTACTCAAATAAAAATAACTTTTTATGTTTTGGAACGAAAGTTACTTTTTATTATGAAAACTATCGCGATTGTTATTCATTGTTATGGTACTAACCGGCTGTTAATCGCGTTATTCTAGTGTCGAAATACTCCGACCAGTTTCGAGCGTAGCACTAGAATAACGCGATTAACAGCCGGTTAGTACCATAACAACGAAAGTTACTTATCGCGCGTTTAACTTTTTTTCTTCTTTTCTTTTGAACACTTCAAACAATTTCGCCCAAGAAACTCAAATATTACTTAATCGTCCGACATCAAGACTCATTTAAAAGAAAAATATCTCAAAGCGAGCTCATTCACAGACTTTTCCCATTTAATGTAACGCAAAAGTCACAGGAAATATATGTCTACTCATTTAAATGAACCACCACACGCGGCAAAGGAAAAGGACGTTTATCAATTTACAACAAACCTCCATTTAAAATATAATTAACACAGCTTATTTCTAGAAATAACTAGACTTAATTAAACGGAAGGGACTAAAGCAAGCTTTAAATTAGTAGAAAGTTATTAAAGTGACGAAAGGTGACGCCGTCGCCGCGCGCCGTCTGGGCTACAAAGCTAATTTTACATTGAATTATAAAGTTTTTACAAAATCTACAGAATTATTTTAATTGTTATTTCGCAGAAAATTTATAATTAAGCTGAGCATTCGGGCGTTTGCTTTATTGCTAATATGCAAGAGAGCTTCAATTAAGCATTGTACTAATTTGTCAAAATAGATTTGAGGTTAATACCCCAACTACTATTTGGTAGGCTGGAGTTTGATAATAATCAAATATCTGTCTCCAATATATTAATAACCATGCTATGGTAGGTATCCTCGAGAACCAGTCATTCTAGGCCTAGCGTGGTTACCACCCTCGACCACATAGTTACCATCAGGTAAGATAATGGTCAAACGCAGGCCTAACAGAGATAAATATTAAACAAAGATATCAGAACCCATATTTCTTTGCCGTTTGCACGTTATAATTTGATCACCCCTTCTCATCCCACGAGTGCAATCAGAACCGACAAAGAGAAAGCCAAACCTGCAGGGGATTTGTGCCATGTAATCCACCTTTTTGGTGATTAAACATAAACAAAACAAACGTTTAAGCAGTGACAGCCCCACTCCCACACTAGGTTCGAAGACTTGTACGCGCCGGAAACATTCACATCTCATACACAACCACACCCAAAACCAGGTTCATAAATTTAAATTGGGGAGAAACTTGTGTTTCCACCGGGAATCGAACCCGATATCCGCTGCTTAGAAGGCAGACGCGTAACCAACAACGTCAACGATCATTTTGAATAAAAGTAAAATATTTATATTTTACTTTCCATTGTCCCTTTAAATCACTCTACCAGTACTTAAAGTTAACAGCATTCAAAGTAAAGATATAAAGGAAAGAAAGAGAAAGAAAAACCTTTATAAACTTTTTGTCGCCAAATCACTGAACAGTTGGTCTGTAAGTGCTAGTAATTGAGTCCTTTTTTACGCCTGATATGCAAGCTTACCACCATCGATCACATCATAACTTACCAACAGGTGAGAATAAGATAATTATCAAATATTATCTAGAATTAAAACGGACATTCCTGGTATTTTTACTAATGAAAGCACAGACTAAAAAAGTCATAAATTTCGAGCAGACCATTTTACTATAGTCGCCAAGTTTTGTGATAAATGGGAGAAGACAATGTGCAGAGGGTAATGGGGTGAAAATCAGAGATTCCAGCATATTTGAAGGAAGAAGTGCTTTACATAATATTAGTAGGTACCTATTCTCTTTTAGATGTGTAAGTAATTATTTATATTTATCGTTTAAGGGCCGATTTTTCAATCTTCAGATAAACAGACGGACAGCATTGTATTTCTCTAATGGTAAAAAAAATAAATTTCCTATACTTAATCAGATAGACTTTTCCCATTGAATTACCCGTTGAAAGAGTTGGGTACGCGTTCGCCTTCTAAACAGCAGGGATTGGGTTAAATTTCCGGTAGAAACGTTCAAGTTATCTCCCCAAGGAAAAGTGTTTCTGGTTCTGGGTGTGATTAAGAGTAAATGTTTCCGGCACTCATGACACAAGTCAAAGCGTGAAAGCATTTATGTTATATTTATATCAAAAAGTATAAAAGCAATAATTATTCGAATTGCGAATTACTTGATAGAATTTGCTGGGACTTGCGGCGGATTTTCCGACTAGTTTCCGGCATATAAGATGCATTTCAGTGGTGGCCACTTGTTCTCAAATCCCGAAAGCCGGTTAACAAATAGTGTTAGGTTTAAATTTATTTGAAAGTTATTTGATTACTTACTTACCTACTTCATTTGATTTTTAAATATTTCTTAGACTTTCAATTAATACTAGATTGTTGGGTGGAAATGGAAAATAAACATGGCGGTCGTAGACTAGGGGTGTAAGCGGACAGATGGAAGACGGCCGTCTTAGAAAGAACACGTATTCTAAGTTGTATCTTGTGCATATTGTACTAATAAATTGTGTGTTGGCAAGTGAAACGGAGTTTATATTACAATAAACTAGCCGTATCCGGCGGCTTCGCCAGCGTTAATTAAGTAAAAAATTAGCCATGTGTTAATCCTGAGTATAAGCTATGTACATTGAAAATTTCAGCCAAATTAGTCTAGCCGTTACAGCGTGAAGATAAAACAAACATACACATTTACACACAAACTTTCGGATTTATAATATTAGTGTGATTATAATAGAGTTAACTACGCATTAGAGTAGTTATTTCTAATGACTTATTAATAAAATTACCTTTCATTTTACTACTCAGATTTACATCACTTTACCTTCATAAATAAAAACTTTCCATATGAACTTTCATTCCCCATTGCACCGCCTTAACACACCCCTTGCAAAAAATATAGATGTCATCATTGTTATACTTTAAATAAACTACTCAAATACCAATATTCATAAATTTAACTTCATAAATAAAGAACTTTCGACATTACCTTTCTTCCCCTATTGCACCACATTAATGTAGCCCTGGCAAAAAATATTGCCATCTGTTTTATTTTTATTAAATGTTACGCTAAAGTTAGCTTAAATTTTATGTATTCTTAAAAAAAAAAAAAAAAAACTTGTTTTTGTATCTTATTATTTTTGTATGTAAATGATGTTTCCGGAGGTGGGCGTTGCCATCTGCGACACAGTTTTATACTTCTGCAGGTGGCATCGTACTCTGTATTTTTCTAGTTTTAATGTGTTTACTGTACATAATAAAGACTTATTAAGTTAAAAAACAAAGAATTTTCATACAAAAGCTATCACCCCATTTAATCCTCTTAGGGGTACAATTTCTAAAAAATCTTTCTTAGTACACCTCTACGAACTAAGACAAATGTACCCTCCAAATTTCAAGTCTCTACGACCCGCGGTTTAGGAATCAGTATGTCAGGACAAAGACTCTTATAGTATTAAATAATACTCGCGATAATTTTCAACCGACTTCAAAAAAGAAGGTTCTCAATTCGACTGTATTTTTTTTGTATGTATGTTACGCAATAATTCCGCCAATTATGAATCGATTTCGATGATTTTTTTTCTTTGGTAGATTATACTTCAGAGATGATCCCATATACATTTTATCGAAATCGATCAAGCCAAAACCAAAATATAAGCGGTGACGTCGGTTTTCTTAAACTTTGCTTGCGTTTCAATTATCAGACAATTTTGGGAAATGGTGTATAGCAGCGTCAAATGCAATACCAATGCCTATAGCGTACCCACATAAATCTTCACGAGAATTCTATAAACATTTAGTTATATCTATACGTATATGAAATGAATGCCTCACTGGCTAAATGAAAAACTTGGTGACTCGAACTAATTAAAATGTTAACAGGTCAGTGCCGACGGTGGCGGGAATTGTCCCCGTGGAATACAAGATTTTTAATAAAGTTGGGTGATAAACAACTTGGCTTTGGTGTTTTAGGAGCTGTTATAGAGTTTCTTTTATAATTACTTTTAACATTTTCGTCGAAATTATGATTTATATCTAGAACCAAATAAAATTGATAAAAGGTTTTTTTTTTACAAAGCGTTTCATATTGTAACTCGTAATAATCAGCTATTACTTAAGTAAAAAATAAATGAAAACAAACGCATTCACACTCACAGCCCCACACTAAGTTCAAATACTTGTATCGTGGGTGCCGGAAACATTCACATCACACACACATTACAACCAGAACCAGAAGCACAAATATCCCTTGGAAAGGAATTTGTGCTCCTGCCGGGAATCGAACCCAGGACCCACGGCACAGAGGGCAAAAAATGCAATGTCAATCACTTAAATGTTTACAATATTGTACCTTAGGGTAGAAAGTGTGTTTTAACTAGTTTTAAATATACATAATCATAATTTTTCTACAATATTTTTATTCTTAGCGTGTCAATGGGAACACTTTTTCCTTACTAGCCGTTCGTCGCGGCTTCGCCCACGTTTAACAATTTTCAAAAATTAGCTTATATATTAATCTTAGGTATAATCTATGTACGTTCAAAATTTAATCCAAATCCATTCAGCCGCCAAGAGAAAACAAACATACTAACACATTTACACACAAACTTTTGGATTTATAATATTTTTTAGCACAATATTCGATGACACAAACATCATTCGCTCTAATTTCGCGTACAGATCTTCTAACGAGTAATATATTGAGCAATATATGTCTTAAATGAATATAGTTACTTTTGATATTGAATTCTTAGGTCCAAATTACAAACATTAGTGTGTATTGGATTTATTCCAGTATCGGATTCGATTCCTGGCTGGAACACATGATTTATCTCCAAGGAAAATTTGTGTTTCTGGTTCTGGTTGTGTTTGTGTGTGTAATTTGAAATTTTCTGGCACCCACGACACAAGTCATAGAACTTAGTGTGGGGCTGTGAGTGTGAAAGCTTTTATGTTTATGTTTAATCTAAACGCGCGTAGCGCTATATTATGCTTAAGTCTAGTAGTAAAACTATATACTTCTTATTTTATAATTAATAATATTTTTCCTAATATGCATTATATTTTCCAAGATGTCGATATCCAAGAAAATTATCTGAGGGGTTCGCATGTACCAAGTACCAAGACGTTCTCTACACATGTATAATCAAAGTTCTCGTTGCCTATATTCAATCAATCACCGCTCAAGAGCCAAGAAACCATACAGAATTTCAATTTAGGTCACAATCAATTCGACCCGAAATTAGGCCAGGAGCCCCATGGGGCTTCTTAGCCTGAGGTTTGATAACAAGCCAACCGTGGTTGCCAATTTGTAAGAAATAGTATGAAAATTGAAATGCGTGTATAGGCGGGGATGGATGCCATAAGCGGTAGCGGAAACGAACATTTAATCATTGGTGAACATTATTTTTTTTATTGCGTGTCTGATTCGATTCCATACAAACTTTAAGTAGATGGTTCATCAAGGGAATCCAAGCTCACAAGCATTTTTAGCCATAATTATTTATCAACACCAATTTTTACTGTTTTTAGATATTTTTCGTTACTTGTGTTGTAAGACTTAGCTTCTTGACAAATTTCTAGGTCTACGGGACCCTGTAATTGAAACACATGATTTTTTGTAATATAGTTCTATTAATGACAAGGATGTATGGAGGCAAACTGCACATGCGCTTTCTGGCAACTACATATT
This sequence comes from Lomographa bimaculata, assembly GCA_948107665.1. NCBI lineage: Eukaryota > Metazoa > Arthropoda > Insecta > Lepidoptera > Geometridae > Lomographa > Lomographa bimaculata. The sequence goes on along the minus strand of OX403600.1, from coordinate 7,548,349 downwards.
AAAGATATACCTAGGTTAATTATCCTGTATTAGTATTTAAATGTGTTTAAAAAAAAATTTAATATGCACCGCCCAGTTTCTAACCAGGTTCTTCTCGAGATGGCTGTAATTTTGCGAATCTGACAGTAGAGTCATTAGCTTTCATGAATGCCTCTTTGGAGCCCATGTGTATAAACGAGTTTCTTGCCAGGTTCTTCTCGAGATGGCTGTAATTTTCCGAATCTGGCAATAGATTCATTAACTTTCATGAGTGCCTCTTTGGGGCCCATGTGAATAAACGATTTTGATTTTGATTTTTGATTTTGATTTTGAATTTGTTTTTTTTTTCTTTTTTAGTGCATATACCTTGCCTTTTCATTCCTATGCCTAATTATTACACTTGTCCGGGTACCGAAACCGCGACTGCCCCATCAATGGCCACTGTCACTACAACTGCGCTGTCATCACATACACCTTTCTTACACAAAAACGTCTTTCGAACACCACGTGAACTACTTCATAGCTTCTGATAATAATAACAAGCCTAAACAAACATCCGAATAGGAACTACCGTAACACAGAGGTACAACACAAGCAAAGATTACTTAAATGTTACGTGCATCGTATAATTACCGCCCACGAATTGGTAAACATACAAAATAGCAGAGTTATTTCCAAGAATAGCAAAACTTAAGAACACGTGGCATATTGATAAATGAAGAAAGGGAAAATTATCGCTTGAAGCGGGGTTTGAACCCGCGGCCATATATGGTGTCATGTCCTATTGCTCTAACCGCTGAGCTACTCAAGCCTTGCCTCAACACGTCCACGACCCCGTTAGACCTTATAAGGAAAGGATAATTTCGTCGCTTGAGGCAGGGCTTGAGTAGCTCAACGGTTAAAGCAATAGGGCATGACACGCTGTGGCCGCGGGTTCAAACCCCGCCTAAAACGATAATTTTTCCTTTCAAAATTTAACAACATAGTTCTGCCTAGCATGGCTAATGCTATATAAACATAATCACGTGGCATATTCTCAATACCAATCAGTCAAGTGGTACTCGAAGTATAATTTATTATGACAAATAGAGCGACGTAGCTATAAGAACATTCAATCAAGTCACTTTAAAAAAAACTATGTAAATCAAAATCAATACAGCCGTTTCTACAATCTCTTTACCACAATGTCACAGACACACACCTACAACGTTGAACTTATAGCAACACAGTGTTGGCGTCGGGGGTATAAAAAACATTTTGACGGCCCCCTTGGCGCTGTGGGCAAGTATCTACCCTCTGCGCCCTCGGTCCTGGGCTCAATTCCCGGCTGAAGCACGATTTTCCTGCCTTATGGACATTTTTGCTTCTAGTTCTGGGTATGATTGTGTGCGTGATGTAAATGTTTCCACGACACAAGTCTTTAAACCTAGGGGTTGTGAGTTTTAATTAAAAATATAAAAGGCAACTTTGAAGCGCACTTACCAGCTCAAATATAAGTTCTTTCTCATCCAGTTGCCGCAGCTCATGGCGCGACCGGCGCTGCGGCCGCGAAGGCGTGGCGTGTGGCTGGTCTCCGAGGAAGGTGGGTGTGCCATCGACTGTCGTTACCAACGGCTTCAGGAGCCCCCCTCGCTCGAACTCGTGCGCTGAGATCTTCCTGAGGAGTACAAGTGGGCGTTAGCTGAGTGCCTTTGTAGCAAATGAAAGGGCTTGCTGAGAATAAGTTGAAAAATAAAATGACGTCACACTAAATCCAATATGGCGGAATTCTAAAACCTTGTTTTTAAAAAGTTTTTAACAAGTAGCTTATTTTATTTATTTGCTCGCTGCGTCCCGCGGTTTTATCCGCGTAAGTCCCGGACCCGCGGGAATTCCAAGATAATATTTGAAACCATCAAAATCTATCCATAATTGGCGGAGATATCGCGTAACAAACATACAAAAAAAAACATACAGTCGAATTGAGAACCTCATTTTCGGTTGAAAAGTAGCCTTATATAAATTAGCCTATGTCCTTTCCTAAGCTCTAGTCTTTTCTCTGTACCAAATTTTATTAAAATCGGTCCTGTGGTTTAGTTGTGAAACCGTTATAGACAGAGTTACTTTCGCATTTATAATATTATTAGGGATTAAACAGGTAAAACCGAAACTTTGTACTGATAATTTTACCTACCAAAATCAAAGCTATTAAGAAAACGCCAAGTAACCATTTGCTAAGTTTCACCCTTATCGGCCCAAAGTAAGCTGACTGTAAAGAAACTCTTACAACAGCCGAAGTTCCCGAGATAATTAAGGTTTTACTCACTCCTACCTATTTTTTAGCACCTAAAATACTTTGAGGGCCGATAGAAGAGTTCACCAAAACTTAAAAATGTACTACAGTCTTGTGAAGTTTAGTTTTTAGGACCTAGTGGAGTAAGCTTACCTACTTAAGTAACTTAGGAAATGTTTAATTAAAGGCCGTTCTAATTTCTTAGAACGAAACATTTAAAGTTAGGATATTGTAGTGCCCTTGTATTGCTGAAAAACATTATAAGTCAAACATCTGTTTTCAATTAAAAGTCCTTCACTTTAAAATAGAACTAAGATAACCCTTTCAAAATACAATAAGCTACAATCGTGTGTCGTACAACTTGAATTTTTATTTTTATTATAGTATAATAACATACAGATTGTTGTCAAACGCTTGCCTATCGTACATAAAAAAAGAAGCCTAATATGTTAGCATAGTTGGCAAGCCTTCCGAACCTTCTGAGCCGTAGGTCCTGGGTTCGAGTCCCGGTTGGAGCACGATTTTCCTCCCCAAGGGACATTTGTGCTTCTGTTTCTGGGTGTGATATGTGTCCGGCTACTACGAAAATCTTTGAACTGTGAATGCATTGAGAAAACGAACTAAATAATAGTTAATTAAAAAATGTTGTTAGAGATACCAATGTGCCTCATGCCTAGACGATTACTACCAGGCAAACAAGATTGATTGCATTTTTAGAAACAAAAAAAATTTGAAAAAAATTATAGCAAATGTTTTCTAGGCATGATCAAACATTTAAAGCCGTAATACATGAACACAATGCATCAAGCGCTTTAAAATTCCACCCAGCTCTACAATATCCCGTTGAATAAAGTGTATAGACGAGAGTCCATCTAATCTATCCAAGAGAGGGCGCTTTAACAGATATATGTTCTCGCAACAAGGCAACTAGATGACAAAAGATTGATGGAGGCTTTAGAACAAACTGCTACCGCGGAGTAAGCTGAATTTATTACTTTAGCTGCAAGCTTTTAAAAAGCTTTGGCGTGGCCTTGTGCAGTTTTAGTGCACTGTACACAGAGCTTCCATGTTCCACTAAGCTTAAATTAGTTTGTATTTAATCTGTCTTAGATTTTTTTTTAACTATAATGATGAAACGACTTGGCTGTTATCTTCTTCTTTATCGATGCATATACTTTTGCATAATATGAAGGTATAAACATAAACGCTTTCACACTCACAGCCTACACTAAGTTCAATGACTTGTGTTGTGGGTGCCGGAATAATCACATCTCACACAGAGTCACACCTAGAACCATATTGAGTTCGATTCCCGATAGATACACAAGTTTATCTCCAAGGGAAATTTGTGTTTCTGGTTCTGGGTGTGATTGTGTATGTGATGTGAATGTTTCCGGCACCCACGACACAAGTTATTTAACTCAGTGTGGGACTGTGAGTGTGAAAGCATTTATGTTTATCATAGTCAACGCCAACCAGAAGCTAAGGGTTGACACACATTGTCCCCTAAAATCTCAAGTTTTAACTCTCCACAGAAGGTTTGCTGAGCGAGCTTGTTCAGGCCTAAACAAATATACTGTACCCGCGCCAGCATCTGCTTTTAATAGTGTTTGGAAAGGGATGCGGACAACCCTACATTAATTAATTGTACGATATCGGTCTGATTTATTTTGGTATGTAGATCAAACGCGATCAGCGCTACATATACGCAGCAATTGTGGAAGGCAGCTTTCAATTTGACACGAGTTTAAGAAAATATGATTCAAATTATGTATCGTTTGGATTGATACGTAAACGCCGTTCTGAAATTGTCCGTGCATATAGAAACTAGATAATTTTCTACCGACTTCACAAAAAAGGTCTAGTGTATTTTTTTTTTCAATTTATGTGTGTTAGTTACCTCTTAACTTCGGTCCACGTGAACCGATTTTGGGTTTTTTTTTGTTTAAATATGTTGCTTTCCAATTGGTCCCATTAAAATTTGATCAAGATCTGATCAGTAGTTCTTGATATATCTTCAATAATGCGTGTTCTGCATCTAATCTGATTCATCAATCAATTTTCCGAAGATAAAGCGGTGAAGTCGGTTTTTTTAAACTTTGCTTGAGATTAATCATTTTATGCTCGATATGTTTTCCCCCTATCTCACGGAAAGCGATAATGGCTGAAGATGATCTAGCATGCTGCATATATTTTCTGCTTCAACAGCTCCACGCTTAGCAACTCTGTGGTAGGCAGGCGATGTACACAACGGGCCCCATGACGTGCGTCAACTTGTCTGATTTGGCGAGGGATCGTGTTACACCAGCCAATTGACCCTTCCTGCGTGTGTTGCATATGTTTGTTGTACACATACAAACAAGTCAACATACTAAATATTAAAAAAATCCAACAGAGTCTTGCCGCGATAGTGAAAAAATGGCTTTGTTAATTTTGTATAATTTTCCAAAACCTGTGATTCTTTGAGTGTTAATGTGTAATAATGGTGGATAATTAACCGTTAATGCTTAGTAAACGTGCATAAGTGTAGGCAAATTATACAAAATTTAAAAACGTAATTTTCGTCTTCGCTCCAAAACTCTAATAGGAGTTCTAGTAAAGTTTCTACCTCTTTACTAGAGCATGACTTGACTATGACTGGACCTTGACTCTTTTACTTGACTTTGACTGTGACTTGTGACTGGGACTTTTAATATTAAATACACTAGAAATATGTTATTACTTGACACACGCTAAATTCACAAAATTGCGCAGCCAAAATAAAAAAAAAACCCAACAGCTTAACCCAACTCCTTACATTTTTACTTAACACTATAATACAATACAATAACTCTTTATTGACACCAATAATAAAACTACACTATTTGGTCACTAAGGCCTATTATGCAATAATTATTAATAAGAGCTTTATTTAAGCTTGAAGATTTAAGTGAGAATGGTTGCTATCCAACTTTAAGTCAATATAGATCCTAAGCGTTAATTCAAAATGAAAAATGGTAAAAAAAACATGATTTCCAACTTCACACTGTTCGACTTAATTTTTTTATTTTTCGCAATATGGCATCTGGTTGTCGCTATCTTGAATTTTGATTAATGACATTTCTTTAGTGACACTCGTAAGATTAAGACAAATCGATTAACGTAAGAATAATCGAAATCGGCCCACTTTCGTCTGTAAAGCCACAAAGGAACAAACAAACATTCATACGTACATACATAGGCTGATAAACACATTACCCTCCTTTCCGTTGCGCAGTCTGGTAAACAGCACATCGAATATAATTAAACGCAAGCAAAGCTTAAAAAAAACAGACTTCACCGCTTTATCTTCGAAACTTAGATCAGATTAGATGTACTAAACACGCATTATTGACGATATTTCAAGAACTACTGATCAGATTTTGATCAAATTTAAATGGGACCAATTAGCAAGCAACATCTTTCTAACAATAAAAAACTTCCTAATCGGTTCACGTGGAACGAAGGTGAGGTAACACACATAAAAGAATAAATATATAGTCGACTTGAGTACTTCTTCCTTTTTTGTGAAGTCGGTAGAAAAGGCACAGTATTATACCACAAATCGACTATTCTAAAACGAAAGCATATCTCTCAGGAACTAAGGGAAGACGAGCGACAATCCACTCATAAACAGCTTGTACAACGCTTTGCCGACATTTATATTTCATGCATGCCTTATTAAAAAGGCGGGACCTTGACAGCTTTGTAATGTCATTCATCACTGTCGAGTAGCACGTGTGAAAACGTATATCGTGTTTATTTGAAAGGGTAGCTAATTTGGCGCCCATGTTATAGATCGCATGCTGATGTATACCTACCGCTCGCGTTGTTTTAATTTCCACGCAGCCGATGTCGCTTAACCATGCGGAAATGAGCTTCTAATCTGGATATGGTCAGTGTAAGGATTTTGGAGCTAAAGTAACTACACCGTAGGTTTGTCTCCTACCTCGATGGGTACTGACCCATACACTGGTACTACACATATACTATGGTCAATTAGTCACAGAGTAATAATCCAGCGAATGACTTTTGAATGTCATATCACTGTCGAAATCAACTTCATCTTCTTCTTAGTTATGGCTTCGCAATCTTGTGCATTTAGCCAGTGTCAAGTGATAATATAATATTTCAAGTGTATTTCATATTATAAGTCCTAGTCACAAGTCACATTCAAAGTCTAGTAAAAGAGTCAAGGTCCAGTCATAGTAAAGTCATGCCCTAGTAAAGTGGTAGAAACTTTACTAGAACTTCTATTGGAGTTTTGGAGCGAAGGCGAAAATCACGTTTTTCAACTTTGTATGATTTGCCTACACTTATGCACGTTTACTAAGTATCAACATAAATCGCTCTATTTGACATTTAATATTTTTTTAACTTAAATGAAATTAAACAATTTTCATTGTTATAATAAATACATTCTATTCTCTCGAACATTTCTCATCTTAAATTATATTCTGCAAGAAATAATTCAACTCGTGAAATCTGTTTCAGTTGGCTTGCCTCATCATGTACTTGCATGCAATCTCCACATTGACTTAATAATAATAAGAAACCATGTAAGTTTACAATATCATAATATATACCTGACAGGTGTAGTAGCCCCCGATCCAGAGCCAGCCCGTGACGGAGACGCAAGCTCAGCACTGGGAGGTGTGGCGTGAGATACTAGCCACGCGTCCACCACTTGCCGCGTCGCCTTCCTGTTAAAAAAAGAAAATTACCTTACTGGGGCATAATATAAGAATTAAGAAGCAATAAAGAGAAGAAGATAATTATCTGCTTGATCGCAGTCGACGGGAATTTTTGAGGGGCAGCGAACGCACACATAATAATTTAAACGCAAGCAAAGCTTAAAAAAAACGACTTCACCGCTATAAGATTAAATTAATTAAATAGGCATTATTGAAAAACTACTGGTCTGATCTTGATCAAATTTAAATGGGACTACATTGGAAGTACCAGCTTTCAAACAAATAAAAATCATTTAAATCGATTCACCCAGAAAGAAGAGAGAGAATACAAAAAAACCATACAGTCTGATTGAGATCCTCCTCCTTTTTTAAGTCGGTTAAAAAGTGTAATGTATCGACGACGCTTAGAATGATTTCTCCGCCCCTAAGTGCCCCGAACCGTGCTGCCTAAGTTTTAAATGGCGGCGATGAGATACACAAGCGCAGTAAAACTAATCCATGAGGTGAGATAGTGGTCAAATCCTTGCCAGTCAATAAAAAAACAACACTCGCAAAAGAGACATCCCACACGCACACATTTGAAAGAGTGTTACACACGTATGTAACGTTGGTTTGCTAGTGTTGGATGCCAAGTTTTACTTTGGGCCACAGCAATTACAGTCGTTGAAGAATTCATATACAGCTTTTATTGTCAAACATAGAATAAATAATATTACTATCAAATGCCAGCTTAAGAGCCAATAAAAAAAACTGCTTATCAAAATGATTCCGTGCCGATAAGCAAGTAACAAATCACATATTCTTTTCTTTTTAAAACCATTTTTTATCAAAACCCTATGAAAGTTATATCATACACGTATATTAACGAGACGAATGATTTTGTTAGCTTCTTTTTTTTTGAAGCGCTTTTTCACGAAAATTTAACACAACCATAAAAAATCAAAGATTGCCACGCGTGACCTTGCTTAACCGCCTTAATATAAGTTATGCAACATGCACTTTTATATGAAAAAAGTGTAAGGGGGAAAAATGGCGACTACGTAAAAAGAAAATTGAATTAGGCGATACTTTTCGGAAATCCATAACGACAAAGTTAATTTATTATATTGAGTGTTAATCCCGATCCGACGCTAGCTCGTTCTAGCGTTCGGCGAGTCAACAGCTCCTGAGGATGCCTCGTGTAGAGGCGAAACACGTGTCGAACAGGGTTCGGCGAGATCAGAGGCTTCCGCCGAGTTCCCACGATACTAATACTAATGTTCGCACCCCAATAACACTAACTTTCGCGGCTTTGCATCCTGCTTGAAGCCTAACAACCTTATCGGGATTAACACTAAATATAATAAATTAACTTTGTGTTTGCGTTACTATAATTTTCATTCAGCAACCAGTTAAATACCATGTTGTAACCAACACCTAGTTAATAAACATGTTGAAGTCAAATTGATTCTACATAGCAACACTCTATATGGTAATTTCGAGACACGCTTCACACAGTTCGGTTGGAAGGGTAAAGATTGAGAAATTTATCTATTTGAAACAAGAGGACCTGTCAACGGGTATATTATTATAAAGATCATGTTATATTACAAGCTAGTTGCATGACATAATCCAGAGGTTGCCTAGAAGAAATCGCCCTTAGCGATAAGACCGCCCATGATGCCTATCTAATAAGTCTCTGTTCAATAATTTGAGTATTATATATATTTATTATTCAACTATAATATCATAAGACGTGACAATTATAAATGCTACCTATAATCTTCCCTTGTAAGATCTAAGTTTATAGTATGGGTACCTGATATTATGCGACTCTGACATTCTGCGTCATTAACAAAAAGTATCTAGCATTAAGCATATTATTTTTTTAAAATTTGCGTCGAAATTTACCGGTGGTTATCTGACATTATGCGTCTCTGGCATTCTGCGTTATTAACGAAAAGTATCTGGCATTATGTATATTTTAAAATTCGTGGTTTCGGACTTGGCCATCACGGCCCCTCTCTAAAAAAATCATTCTGTATATAAAATAAATCATATAAATGGAGTTAAATATATAATATGGCTACACGAACCTAAAGTTCTTATGTTTTCACACACTGTACCTGAGTGATCTAAATGAATAAATTACATTACATTACATTACATTAATAAAATTTGCGTCGAAATTTATCGATGTTTATCGCACATTATGCGTAATTGCCCAAATCTGGCATTATGCGTATTTTAAAATTTGCTACGAAATTCATTTTCTAACATTGTCAAATCAAAAGATCTTAAATACTGCCAAAAATAGAAACTTCATGTTTCAAGTAGCACGAATACCTGTTATCTCTAACCTCCCTAATGTTTTGTACAATGGCGAGGTCAGTGACACCTCTGCAACATGAACTAACTGTACTACGTCTGTCCGTTAATTACTATGACGCATGCTAAGCCTACATTAGCTGTAATGTTTTGTAGGTACTTAGTATTTACTGTTTACACAGGTATTTATCTGGACTGAAAATATTTGGCATGTTCGCAAAAATATTGATAAATATAAATTAAGAAGCGACGCACACAATCTTAATATTAGATATATGCATAAAATTACAGTGCGCGCATTTAGATTAAGCAAAACTAATAAATCTTTTATGTCGAATGGGGTTAGATTTTACAATAACATTTCTAAAACTGTAACTGACTTATCACTGGGAAAGTTCAAATCAGTAATAAAACGGGCATTAATAAAGAAAGCTTATTATAAAAGGATGCACAAGCTGCACAAGCGCTTTCTAGCGACTACAGAATATAGATACACCTAGGTAAATATTATTATGTTTTAGAGATTAAGAATGACTTAAAAAAATGAATGAAATAAAAATGCGCCGCCGAGTTTCTTGCCAGGTTCTTCTCGAAATGGCTGTAATTTTGCGAATCTTGAAGTAGTAATTAACTTTCATGAGTGCCTCTTTGGGGCCCATGTGAATAAACGATTTTGATTTTGACGGATGAGAGTCCTATTCATTAAACTGAGCAATTATTGAGACTAAATGTTACTAGGTTCTCGCATAAGCTGTCATTTGTTGGGAAGTTCGCAGCAAACCTAATGAGTCCGAATTCGAGGAGTTTACTAGCCATTGAAGAGTTCTCTCGATCTGATGATGAGAGTAACAACTCTTGGCGTCATCATCAGATCTTTGGTACCAAATTATTGTTTAGTCATACGAATTGCATACATACATTTGCAATAGGTAAGAGAACTATCGGCATCAGTATCCACAACCCTTTTGATCCTACTGCTGGGTATATGCCACTCTTATATTCTAAGTAACTCTTAATTCTTAAAAGTGGGTTAAAATCGATTTGTTTTCATGTACATCTCCAGTTCCAGTTTGTCATTATTCAATTCTTTGATTGAGCAATAGGTATTTTCTGTGAGGAAGTGAAGTGTATAGTTTACGTTTAAATATAGGTTATTCTTCAGTGTTCAGAATGGATTGTGGCACTTTAGTATAGATAGTCTAGTAGACTTTAGTCAGTAGGTACAGACCACTTCTCATTATCAGCAGTTATGCAAAATATTTCTGTGTGATGTGCTTGCAATCAGGTATTCACGAGATATCGATAGCTATCAGGAAATAACAAACATTAATTAGTGTCGAATGTGATGGTATGCGATAAGCTAGTGATTGCACTATCTTTGTTCGCGATATTAGAAAGTTAATAAAAACATTTTTTGTATCGGATACGATATGAGATCTCATTATTTAGTTGGTGATCTACATATATAAAATTGTCGTGGCTCTGATTGACTAACTGACAATCAATGTGCATCCTCAACTAGAGATAACAGAGACTTCAAATTCAGCATAGCTTTCTTTGTTGTAGGGGAGGACAAAGAAAGGAATTTAACACGGACGAATCGCGGGCAACAGCTAGTGATGGGATATTAATAAATGGGATTCTAGACTTAGAATGAGAATTAGCTGTCCAATAGTACTGACATAGTACATAAATATGGACTGATCTATGATAGAACGGCTCTCTCTGTTTGTTACTTCATCACTCTGTTTGTCACTTCGACTTAACCGCTGATCCTATATTGATTTAGACATCACCATCATCACGAGAGATCCGGATTTATTGTCATTAAAAAAGACAGACCAGACCAGATCATTAAAAAAGAGATACTTTTTACAATGACACACTGAGATAAACGTCTACGTTTCTGTTACTAACATTCTAGTGATATATGTGAAAACAATAATTATTATTTAGTAACAATCGCAAAATTATTTGGTAATATGTTTCTAAGAGCTTCAGTATTCTAGTTGTCTCAAATTTTTTTATACGTGCACCAGCATTTCCATATCCGTTCACCATCAAACTTAAACAATGCCTTCCATTCCTCGACCGTACTTGGTGTGTCTTCAGCAAACCAAATGGTGCAACTTCCTGCCAGTTCTCTGGCAGCTCCGGAAAAACGCACAGTCCATATTTATTACAGAATATAAACATCCAGCACCGCAGCGCGTGTAAGCGTCGTGAACCAAAATAAACTAAAGTTTCGTAATAAAGCCCCAGGCTACACGAGCAAGGCAATTAATAGAGCTAAACGAAAGTCATTTAGACAAAACGATGAGGGATTTTAAAGTTCCAGGGGCAGCGTGAACAACTTTTTATTGTTATACTACATGTATGGAAATAGCATATCTCAGTTTGGCCCCTAATCTGTATATGAGTGTACCTTTAGGTCACTAAGTAGAGATGAAGGAGGCTTAAATGGCTAAGAGTTAAACCATCTCTAATTTATTGTAGCATGATCAAACTATAATAATAAATTCGTAAAAAAATCACATCTATCGACGTTAACGTTGCCGACCCAGTTGGCGCAGTGGACAGGTGTCCGCCCTCTGCGCCGTGGGTCCTGGGTTCGATTCCCGGCAGGAGCACAAATTCCTTCCCAAGGGATATTTGTGCTTCTGGTTCTGGGTGTAATGTGTGGGTGTGATGTGAATGTTTCCGGCACCCACGATACAAGTCTTTGAACTTAGTGTGGGGCTGTGAGTGTGAATGTGTTTGTTTGTTTTTGTTGTTTTGTTAAAACTTTTTTTTGTTTTTTTTATTTGTGACAGGCTTGTGTTTGACCACTATCTCACCTGATGGTAAGTGAGGATGTGATCGAAGCTGGTAACACTAGACCTGGAATACGCATCTCTTTATCTTCTTTGTGCTTTAGGATCAAAAGTTCTGATTCTAATCTAATTCAAATTCATGAGACGTATTTCGCACGCCGCTGCCTTATTTTGAAGTGAAAATGAAATGAAAATGAAAATGAAATGAAATGAAATGAAAATGAAATACATTTATTTGGCACTAAGGATAAGATAAACAAACAACAAAAACATGAAATAGACAATAAAAAACAGCTTATAAAGGTAATTAGGCATAAGTTAAAAAAAAAAAAGTGCCAAAAGGGTCGTGACTCAGCATTATTGCCAATAGGCGCTGATTTTCAGTCACAACCCAGAGGTGGCGGATCTAAAACAGTAAAAATATAAATATATATATATATATATATACACATATATATTCATATATATATATGTATGATATCATATTACATTATTATAAATATATAAAAATACAATAAATATATAATAAATAAATAAATAAATAAAATAAGTCTAAATAATATAAAATATACACATACATATACACAAGTTTATAAATTTACATATGTATAAAATGAACAACAAACAAGCAAAATTATATAAACAGGACAATATTTTGAGCAAACTACAATTAAAAAATAAATAAAAAAAATAAATAAGTGATTCCTTTAAATGCTGCCACATATGCTGAGTATATTAAAAAAAAAAAAAGTACGCTAATTAAAAGAGACAAGACAATGTAGTTCCGACAGATTTAGTTATCAATGCTTTATAATAATTAATGATTTAATTATTAATTTATTATATAAAGGAAATGTCAGCATTGATACCTTCGTGCTGCCTCTGCGCATCTATCAGGAACTTTCTTAGCTTAATTCTGAAAGTGTTTAAGATTTTGATGCTTCTTATTGGTGGTGGCAAGTTATTCCAGCACTTTGTAGCAGCATAGCAGAAACCACCTTTAAAAGCCGTGGTGCGGTGTCGCGGGATAGAAAGCTGCTGGGAAGCATGCCTTCTAGAACACTGCCTATCTTCAGAGATCCATCTTAATTTGCTGTGCAAGTATGAAGGATTTTTAAAATTAATGACACCGAACAAGAGACACGCAAGATGCATTTTACGACGTGACTTCATTTTTAAAGCGTAGTGCTGGTTCAAAAACGGGGTCACATGAGACCTAGGTGGAATTGAAAAACAAAATCTAGCGCACGCGTTTTGAACTCTTTGTACGAGTCTTTGTGTACAAGCCAACAACCGGGGTCCATAGACGGTGTCAGCATAATTTAATTTAGAAAGCACAAGAGTTTCTACTAACTGAATGCGAAGTTCTTCAGACAGGAAAGGTCTAAGCTTATATATAGTTTTGAGTCTATAGAAACAATTTCTAACGGCATTTGCTATGTGGTTTTCAAACCTCAGTGCAACATCAACATTTAATCCGAGGTTGCGTGCTTCGAAAACCCTTTCGATAGATTCTCCCGACAGACATATTTGTATGGTATCAGGAATGGTGGATAATTGATGTTTGCTACCCAGAATCATATACTTGGTCTTGCTTGGATTTAACAAGAGACAATTATTTTTCGACCATGCGACTATCCTACTTAAATCTTCATTTAAGTCTCGGATTGCTTCGGCGACGTTTTTCGGTTCAAAAGATATATAAACCTGAATGTCATCGGCATAAATATGGAATTTACAGTTTTTTAAACATTTTGTAATATCTGCACTATAAAGAATAAATAATATAGGACCAAGAATAGATCCTTGTGGTACACCTCTATGTACCGGAGTTAGTGATGAAGAAAGAGTAATACCAGAAGCCTGTCGTAGTTCCACGTACTGGTTACGATTGCTGAGATAACTATCAAACCACTTAAGCGTGGCTTGGTCGAAACCGTAAAAACTTAGCTTGGAAAGAAGCAGTGACGTGTTTATCGAGTCGAAAGCACGAGAAAAATCCAACAAAATCAAGGCAGTACATTTCCCTTCATCCTGAGATGCTAAAATATTATCTGTCACGTCGAGAAGGGCGGTGGCTGTACTTCGGCACTTTCTAAATCCTGACTGAACCTCAGGAAGAATATTATTAGTTTCTAGGAATTCGGTTAATTGATGACATACCACACGCTCCACAATTTTTGACATACACGGTAATATACTAATGGGCCTGAGATCTTTGACTAGAATAGGGTTGGTAATTTTGGGCAGTGGACGAACAATTGCAGTTTTCCATAAGTCAGGGAAGGTAGAAGTGCTAATTGAAGAATTTACTATTGCAGTTATAGTCTCAAGTGTATAAGGTAAACTCATTAAAAGCATTTTTAGTGTGATGCCATCACAACCCTCGGCGTTTGACTTCAAATCTCGAATTATTTTATAAATTGCGTTTGAGTTGATATTGTGTAAAGAAAAAACTAAATTATCTTTAAACTTGTGAAATTCATAAAATGTCAATTGATTAAGTGAAATCTCTGTACTACCAGGAATATCTAGGAAATGGTTATTTATAATGTTAGCATCAGAAAAATGTAGTGGAAGATCTGTTTCTTTATTTGTAGGTAAAAGCATGTTCTTAAGATTTTTCCATAGCGTTTTAGGTTGATTAATTTTATTATTTATGTTATTTTTATAATATGCAGATTTTTCAAAAAAACAATGATCGATTTACTAGTGATTTGAGAGACTTGTAGTATGTTTTTTTCCCTTCCGACTTCGTCTGTCTGTAATTTGTAAGAGCGTCATTTCGCAATTGTATCATTAGTTTAATATTATCCGTTATCCATGGATAACTTTGATCTTTAATGTGAATTGTTTTTAATGGTGCATAAATGTTGAATAATGTCAGTAAAATGCCGTTAAACTGTACAACCACATCGTTTACGTTCTTAAGTCCTGAAATCGTGTTCCAGGCAATCGAATCTAAGTGTTTATTGAATATGTCAAGGGAAATATTATTTAATGGCCTGTAAACGATGGTGCGTGGGATGAATTTATCGTGTTTTATATTTAATTCACAAATGACAAAAGAGTGTCCGAGCATCGATCCAACAGGCTCGACTACTACATGTCTTACATTCAAATTCGTCCAGATTAAATCTATAAGGGTTTCGCTAGTGTTTGTAAAATGTGTAGGAGTTTTAACTACTTGCGTTAGGCTTAAACAATTCAATGCGTCGGAAAGATATTTTGTCTTGCTGTCAGTTGAAAGTAACATATTTACGTTAAAATCTCCTAGAACTACCACACCATCGGTATGATTCGACATCCAACTGATACTATCAATCAGTGCGTCCAAAAATAAACTTAAGTCCTGCCACGGTGCGCGATAAGCAGTACCAATTGCTATCTTCTTACCGTTGACAGACATTGTAAGCCACATTTGCTCAATAGATCTATAACTAGGGTCAGATGGATGCTGCCGTACACGTGCATTGACTCCATGTTTGACAAAAAAACCCACACCACCACCGCGGCCACCACGAACCTCGTTTGACCGAGGGATGTGACGTAAGCGGTAATTAGGTACACGAGGCGCACGTCCCTCTTCTCCTCTACGTAACCAAGTCTCATTTATTGCCATTATTTCCACATCGTGTTTAACCATACCTGCTATAAAATCATCGTGGTTTGTGCCCAAAGAGCCTGCATTAAGGAGACCAATTCTTATATACTTTTTGCTTACCATAATATAAGTTGCTCATAAAAATACACAAAATATAGTAATATATATTATATATATAATAACTTATAATAAAATTCAATATTTAAATATAATTTGATATATAAAAGTTCAGTATATAATTATCCTGGATTGGACAATACTACTTTACTAAATACAATAAATAATCACTTGTCACCTACCAAGTGTATTAGTGAAATTTGGAAACCATAGTCCATCAGAATATCTTATCATAGTTGAGTTCTTACGCTATAATATAAACTATACCAAAGTCACATAATATAAAGCTTGAGAGTAATTATAGAGTAAGGCATAAAAACTATTTTAAAAATTATAAAAATTACAATTAAACACAAAAACATGTACTCTCGATTGGTAGGTTGATTAATTAACTAATATTAAAATAATTTATAAATAAAAATAAAATCACCGATCGTCCACAGACAGCAATGTGAGCCCGGCCATTCATCATGATAGTCTGTGTGGTCGATTAATTATTAAAGCGATTAAACAGAGAAACTAAAACAACTAAGCACGCTCTAAGCATGTGACAACATAACGTTTGTTAATACGTCCTGTCAGTCTGAATAAATCTGAACAAAGATATACATAAAAACTATAGATGAAATAAAAAAAATATTGGGCGCCGTGATCGCTTCAATTACAAACTGGAACGTAGCCACATCTGACATCTAACCTACTACAATGACTGAACATGACATTGACATGACATTTTGACAATCAACATTGGAAAAAAAACAACAAAAAGTGCCTGAAAAAATTAAGAAACAATAAAGTATATGTATTGACTATATTAAATAATAAAAAAGATCATTTATGAGAAGGTAGTCAAAACTCATTAAGAAACTACGTTTCGTGCTCCAGACTACAGATCTGCCTTGCAATAAAAAAATAACCCAATCGAGAAACATTGACTAAAAACAAAATCAACAAGAAACTAGTCAGATTCACAATCCCCTTTTCTTCTTGTGAGCCGCAGCAGAACGCTTCTCTGGTGCGATTGGGGCACTCGCCGAAGCTGTCTTGCTCATTTCTACCGATGGCTGAGATGATACTTCTGCCGATATTTGACTGAGGTCGCTAATACAGTCCAGACGTATTTTAGAGCCATTTTGGACAATTGCGTGTACAGAGCCGCCTGACGTCCAAACCTTTGTAATACCGAGTTTCTTCCGTGCTGCGATAAAGACGTCATGGCGAGTTTTAGTGAGGAACTCAGATAACGTAATACCCGATCCCTTTAAACCCACCTTGGACGACCAGATTTTAGAGCGAGTGGCCTCATCACGCAGTTTGAATAGAATAGGACGAGGCTTGCCTGTGCTTTTGACTTTGCCCATCCTATGACACCGGCTAATGTCACTAGCATCAAACGTAGTAAGCTTCAACCGGTGAACCAGTGCTGCTACCACCACTGCACAGGTGTTTTCTGCTTCCTCTTCTCGTAGACCATGCAGCAGAAGAATCTTGCGCCTTCCTCGCATCTCATAGTTGTCTAATTGTTTGGCTACAACCTCAATTTGATTTTGAAGAGCACGGAATGAGGTCAACACAATTTTTTTAAAAACTGCAAACTCTAGAGAAAGTTTATCACTATCAGAGCTAGATGTTCCTGGTTGAGAACTCTGACGCTTCTCAAAATTATCCATCCGCTGTCCAAACATGATTATCAATTGATCTAGGTTATCTTGAATGGCATCCATATTGTGAAAGTGAAGTGAAGAAATTATTTTATTGCAAACCTTGGAATATAGTGGCTGACTAGTGGAGATAACACTTTATGGCAGGTGACATAAGTTAACTAAACTTTTAAAACATATATTTTAGCAGAACATAACTTATTTATATTTTATATATTAATTTAAGTAAACGATCACAAAAAGCAGATGTTGTTTTATCTGCGCCTACCCTCTCTTCTAAGTCTTCGAAGTCATTTGGAAACATTGTAGGCTAAACATTTAATACGTTGTGTTTTTGTTTAGTTTTAGATTCTTTAAATAGCGTTATAGTTCTACAAGGATTCAATAAACAAGGCATGCAAAGATAATGGAATTCATTGGTGTTTGGAATGCAGTTTCAATGTACAATGGAATGCACAGTGGAATGCAAATTCTCACTACTAAATATGTAGAAAACTACTCTCTACTGTAAGCTATTATTGTAGAAGCTGTATAAGAGTTTTCATAGTTTACTCAACAGTTTTTTTTTTATACTAGATAGGTAAGCATTTGACCGCTATCTCACCTGATGGAAAGTGACGATGCGGCCAAAGATGGAACATGCTTGCCTAGACGGTACCTATTCACTCTAGACTTGAAGTCTCCCAGATTATACCGTTCAGGGAACAAAGACGCAGGCAATGAGTTCCACTCCTTCGCTGTACGGATGATGAACGTATTTAGTACGGATGATGAACGTTATTACTAAGCTGCGTCACAGTTTACTTACCAGTTTTCTTATTTAGTCTATGTTACTAGTAAAAAACATTTTTTTTTTCTGCTCAATTGCCGATTCTAAACCACCCGCTGCAGGATTATACACTATTAACCAATGACGGTATATATCACTCAAACATATAGGTCACGGGAGCGTAATGTCCAAAAGTAAAGTTTACACTAACAACTACTGCCAGTATTAGGGAGTTAGCCGAACTAAGCAAATCAAGTTGGCTAAGTTAGTGCCTAACGTGAGACGAGTTGGTAACTTGATAGGTAGGACGGCAAGCTAAAGTTGTGCCTATCTCTAACATACGTGGAACAACACAATGACTAGCATACAACTTAGGAGTTTCAGTTGGCTAGCTACGAGGTGAGACAGTCTAAATGTGTATAAACTATGATAAATTTACTCTGTTGATCTAGTTTATAAGTAACCTATTTCTATTAGTCTAGACTATTCTGCTTACGCATAGGTTAACAGCATAGGTTTTTTAATACATACACTTTTGATTGTTATTTTAAATTAAAAATCATTCATTCACATGGGTCTCAAAGAGTCACATGAAAGTTAATGACTCTACTGCCAGATTCGCAAAATTACAATCATAACATAATTCTTCTGTACATATTTCTGAACTCCTCCTAAAATCTAGACCGATTTTGATGAAATGTTTTGTGTGTGCTTAGGTGAATTCAAGAATGGTTTAGATTCACAATTCGATTCGATAAATTGTGTATTTTCTAATTTACGCGGGCGAAGTCGCGGGAACCAACTAGTGTCTTATATATTTGTACTTTAAAACAATTCATAAGTTATTAAGTCGTGCGTAACTGTTCCATTCATTGTCTTATCGAAAACATATCTGTTTAAAATCTCCATCCTTCTCCGTCTTTGGTAATTCCTCTTCGTTCCTTAGAAATACTGAAATTTTCAAGAATAGATGGCAACATTTGAATTATTTTCCATACAAATTGCCGAACTGAACTACAAATACAGACAAGCGTGGGAAAACATTATGGAATGGCAACATAATAAGATGCTGAAGGCGAAAATAGTTTTCTAAATCGGTTTAATAATTCTGTTGTGAGGTAACAAACATAAAAATAAAAGAAAATACAACATGAATTGAGAACTTCCTTTTGTTTATTACCCGTTGTTTAGCCAAATTTTAAATACATTTCTTACTTTTCGAGAATTTTACGACCCTTCAAAGTTTAAGTATGCACAAGCGACCAAGCGTTACCACCATATTTTTACTCCTCTAAACGCGCCCCTATGTCCTACTTCATACGCTCTATATTCGGAAGAGATTCTTCTTTTACCATAGAAGCCGTGCGCTTTTGGAATGCTCTGCCTGTAAATGTCAAACGTACGCAAACTCAAGAGTCATTTAAAACTCAAAAACTTTTATTTGTCCTATCTGTGAACATTATTAGTATATGTGAGTTAAATAGATAAAATAATATTTATTTTATGTAAGTTTACTTGATTATATATTCTGATATAATTATTGGTATAATAATATATTGTTTATGTAGTTTTAACAATGTTAGTATTTCTATTATTTTATTTCATTCATTTTATTGCACCACCATCTCTACATTATCTTTTCGTTTATATTTCCATCCAAAGGTTGTTAAGAAGAGATCGCTCTTATCGATAAGACCGCCCATATCTTTCATAAGTTTCTCTATAAGCTGTATTTATCTTTTTGGTATCAATAAAGATGAAAACTTGTGATGAAAATCGTAATCAAACCGAAGTACAGCCTATTCTTAATTTAAAAGTGCCTCGAGGTGTAATAGTTCTGCTCGTATGTCGTATGATTTATAAAATACACAAGCCACTTGGCGACGTATTCTAATTAGTACTATTCATACAGAGCGCAAAAACAAAGTTTCTTGGCGTGTGCAGAACGAGAATTTCTTTAATTAAAACTCATCAAGACCGTTGCGCAACTCATTCATCAAAACATGCTTGTCACCGTAAATATCTTACAAGAATACAAAATAAATGACATAGATAGAACTGTTTCACAGCAAGACATTAGTAAAGAACTTACTTTTATTATGTTATTTCGTTTTTAATTATAGTGACATAGCACTAAGATGGCGTTTATATCGTAGATAATTGTTAATTGCACTAGTCGTGTATATTCGCTATTGTCAGATCATAATAGTTGTTAATTATCCCAATTGCCTTCGGAAAACCCAACTGACGTAGAACTATAAGATGTTTGAGTAATCATAATCTATAATATTATAATTCCGAAAGTAGCGTACGTCTGCATATATTTTAACTTTTCTCGCTGGAACTATATTGAGGTTTCATATATTACTAGCCGTGCCCCGCGGCTTCGCCCGCTATTATCAAGTTAAAAAGTAGCCTATGTGTTAATCCTAGGTATAATCTATGTACATTCCAAATTTCATCCAAATCCGTTCAGCCATTAAAGCGTGAAGAGGGAACAAACATACTTACACGCTTACACACAAACTTTCGGATTTATAATATTAGTAGGATTTATCTCTAATCGTTTGTCTTTCTCATCTATTGGTATATGATGATGTGATCTTGATTTGAGGGTTGTAAACAGACCTGAAAATGTAATAAAAAAAAAACATAACATTTCCTCTAGGTTCTATAAAAATGTGTTTTAAAAAACAAAAAAAAATTTAACTGGCAATAAAGGACAACTGCTGGTACATCATTATAAGCTTGGTGTAAACTACACTGGTTTTAACCGACTATACAAAAAAGGAGGAGGTTCTCAATTCGACTGTATTTTTTTAAGTGTGTTACCTCTTATATTCTTTCAAGGTGAACTGACTTTGATGATTTTTTTGTTTGGTGCTTTCCCATTGGTCTCATTTAAATTTGATCAAGATCTGACCAGTAATTTTTAAGTTATTCTTAATAATGCGTATTTCATTAATTTAATTTGATCAAGGGTTCTGAAGATAAAGCGGTGAAGGCGGTTTTTTTAAGCTTTGCTTGCGTTTAAATTATTCAATACAGGGCAGCTTTGTTAGGAAGCTTGAGAGTCGCGCATAAGAAAATGTGCTATCATAATCGAAAACAGGAGTTTACTTGTAGTATGAAACATGGAGAGGTATTGATAGTCATAATTATTATTAATTGTAGCATTTTTTTATTTGATATGCTGGATAGGCAAGCATTTGATCACCTGATGGAAAGTGAAGATGCGGTCGAAGATGGGACATGTTTGCCTAGAAGGTACCTATTTACTCTGGGCTTGAAGACACCCAGATTGTACCGTCAGGGAACAAAGACGCAGGCAATGATTATGGTAGGATTGTTTTTGCACATTCAAACGCCAACCAAGAGTGTTAACATTACTGTATTTCGGATTGAAGGGCAATGTTTTTAGTGAAATACAACGCACCTTGTGGGTGAGTTACAGGACATAATATAAAGCTGTATAATTTAATATTTATATTTAAATAGCTTTAAAACTAGGAATACTAATTAAATTAACCCACTTATAGCTTGTCTCTGTATGATATAAATTCTAATAATGTATTAATTTCATCTCTTTTTTTTCTTAATAATCCTACTAATATTATAAATCCGAAAGTTTGTTTGTAAGTGTGTAAGTATGTTTGTTCCCTCTTCACGCTTTAACGGCTAAACGGATTTGGATGAAATCCGTTTAGCCGTTGGAATGTACATAGATTATAACTAGGATTAACACATAGGCTACTTTTTAACTTGATAATAGCGGGCGAAGCCGCGGGGCACGGCTAGTTGTTTATATATTTGTTATTAATTAGATAATTCGATATTCACATACAAACAGGCATTTCTTTATAATTGCTAACCATATTGGGCTCCCAAGATACAGGCTTTGCCTAGTTTGGGGCCCACAGCATAATTGTAATTTATTATGTCTCTCTTTGCCAAATAAACAAATTTTCATTTTCACATCATCTTATATCTCAAGATGACGAACGCAGTTTATCAGTTTATTGTGATTATCAGCAGTGCTTTGCCGCGCAAGATTTTTATTTTATTTTATTTTATTAGGCACATTTTTATTTTATTTTATTTTGATCTAAATTCTAAACTCTGGGCAAGCGTGACGCTTACCTACAGACTTGCTCGTTTCGTCACTCAATTAACATCAAAATATATATACCTCAAATATCACAAGCACATACGAATCTTCCCTTAGGTCACTGAACTCGTAAATTACAAACTTCGTCACGATAAATACTACTTAGCTCAGTCTTCAACGTAAATAGAAAACATTTTCTCTAGGTACTATTGCAATGTGTTTTTCTAAATTTGCCTTGTGTGCTTTTGTAATTCACTAGATTATTTAACAGTTGATCGCAGATTACCAAAATAAACAAGATAAACGTGATGTGATCAATTTTATTTATGTAAAATCGCACATCGAACTATACGAGTACGTCAACGGTATGGCTTACACACAATGGACGCACCTATACGTCGAACGGACGGCGCAAATTATTGTACTGTTTAATCCTTCCTCCCTACGTTTCGAAGATCAGTTTGAATTTCTTCACCTTGATGACATCTACATCCACAATTATTCTACATTCTATATTACATTTCTACATTCTATATTACATCTACATCCACAATTATTCTACATTCTAATTATTTTACTGTGCAAACTATCCCTCTGAAACAGTTTACCGGTATCAATATGTCGCGCGTCGCTCTCAATCACTCTAAAGTTTTAAAGAACAAATAAAAAAATTGTGTCACTCTCAAATAAGTTAAAGCTATTTATATTCTTTATTAGTTAGTCATATACGTACATACTGTACACTAGGTACCTATATGTATGTTTATAATATATTATTACATCGGTATAATTTGTAACATTTGTAAGTATGTCTATATTCAAATAAACGGTGAGGTACACCACTATCCCTATTTGTAACATTTTTTATCATCTCCCTTTGGTTGTCTGGAAGAAATCCAAAGACCGCCATTTGTACTTTTTTAAGGTTTCTTTGTAAGTGCTCTCAATGGGTATGCAATAAAGCATTTGTTTATATCCATCTATATATCTACATTGGTCTCATTTTGTTAAACATATCGGCGTGTGGGGTCACTACTGTACGGGAGTCGACCACGCCCGCGTCCCCGCACGCTGATTCGTTCAACCAAATGTGACCATTGTGTAGAGGCCAACATCAAAAGCGTGAGGTATTTCAATTGTTATTCATTAGCACGTAGGCTTAGCATGACACTGTCCATAGTAATATTTCTCGATATAATATAAATAATCGACTCCTTACAATATAACCAAATGTTATTCATAATAAATGCGAAGTCTAGTTTGTGTGTTTACTTAAATCAAGATAAGACTATTGCTTCTGAGAACTAAACTTACCTAAGACTAGAAGTTTCTGATAAGTTAATAATTTGATTTTAAAATCTGTCATCTGATGTTTAGCATTGCCAGTATATAATCCTGTGACGTTTATTATGGTACGAAAATACAGTATTTACATTCACATTTGGAGCGGAAGTTGTTCGTGAGTAAGCAGAATACCACTTCTGATATTTAAGAGCTCGAAACTAGCGAAACCATTTTACAATTAAAGAAATGAATGCCCTTTTGATCATGTATACGATGTATACAACAAAAAATTATACGCTTAATCTTATGCAAGAATTGAAGCTAAAATGTTAATTACACTTAAAATTGTGTGATTACACAACACAGTAAAATGACGATAAGAAAATTGTATTCAACCATAGTAAAGCGGAGTGTCGTCTCTAGTAACATATTATGTAACTCAACCCAAGAAGTATATTATTTTCTGTCATACGTTCATGCGAAATATACGGGGATATAAACCTTTTATGTCACCTTTTCCGCGCACACGTCAATCGGCACCGTGACCACAGAATATAAAGGGCAGAATGGAACACAAATAGGAGCATTCGTATTCAGTTGACGATTTCTCCTTTCAACACCAAAAAGTCACGCATTAACTCCAACGTGATCGGAGGATTCAGTGGTTTTCTGTGAGTGGTGAATTATACAACGACCCAACATACATCCCAAACAAGGAGGTGCAAAGAATTTAAAATTCAGGAATAGCCGTACATACACAGTATCGATAATTCAGTTATAAGGGTTACAAATAATTAAAAAAACAAAGGAAAAACTACGACAAATATATCACGCCCGGACACTCCGTACAAATGTATTAAAAAGCTATATCACATAAATCAGTTTATGTGTGGCTACGTACAATACTCCAATCGTCGATCTTGCATGTGCGTGGGTGCTAGGTTTATTAGGCGGGTTCCCAGACTTCCATGGTTTCATTGCCACGACTTCAACGGCTTTTATTTAAGATGCAATAACATCCAAGAAATATAAAGTACAATCAACATTTATCTACATGTTCTGATTATCTGTACATTTACTAGATGAATGATATTCTCAACTTGCTTTTTTGAAGACGAATTTTCAAATCAATCAAAGATAGTCAAACGTGACCTTGCGTAACACCCATCATTTTAGATATGCTACAGTGTAAGCGGAATTATTGAATGTAGCTAAAAAATATCCATTGAAATATCTGGCCCTTAATTCCATTACACTTTGCCTTTATTAATCCATTTTAAGGATTTAAACGGTTTCACTTACGGTGCTTTCTCGCTTTGTTACGAGACTAGTTTCGGAACAGTCGGTTCATCAGTCGAGTATGCCCGTAGACCGTCCGGCGACTCTAGCGTGTACTGAATATTATTATTAATCTAACCTGTATTAGGCTAATGAGTAATTTTAATAACGATTTAGCCATTATAAATATGAATGAGTACATTGTTACTTTTCTTATTTCTTTTATCAGTAATAAATTAATGTGATTCATCACCCCTACTATCCCTACATAATCCTTACGAGGTACTTAATGGTAACGATGACGTCATAAGATAAACACAAAAGTTAATTTACTGGTTTTAGTTCTTCTATGGCGACGGCTGCGATGCTCGTAATGTCGTCGACCTGGTTGGGAAAATAATGTCTCGGCAGTCGGCACACTGTATTTTACCTCTTCTCATCTATCATTATACATCTTCAAACCGTTAGAAAAATATTAGACATCCTGATATACTCGTGTGTTCTTTACAATAATTTCTTTGAAATTTGGATAGCTATAGTAGTATAACAGTTTGGATAGAATAATATATATGGATCCTAGTATATAATTAGAAAGCCTAGATGGTGTTTAAAACCGACTCTATAAAAGTTAGAAGAATTATTATTAAATAAATAACGCCTTTTTCCTTTTTGGATATGTTACCTCACATGATTTATTTACAAAAGATATTTATGTGCTTATCACTGTTTTAGATTTATTATATTATTGTTTGAAAATGTGTAGTTAAGTCGGTCCTATAAATAATAAATTAGGACCGAATGAAGTATGTGTAGTGTATATAATAACTCATACGAATATCCGGTTACTAAATACCAATTTTCGGTTTTGGTTATAGATTACACGAAACGCAACCCAAAATCGTATGACGGTGAATTGTGGTACTCACAATATAGGTTATGTTTGTCTGTACTTATATGAGACACACAAACTTTTGTTTATTAAAGAGTATCATTAAGTAATTATGTGTCAAAACATCCTTTTCCCATTAAACAAAGATACATATAACTTCGTTATCAAGAAATTCACTTAATTATAATTAAGTTAACATACTTCGGAAACGCGGCATCAATTTATTTAGGCAATTATTATCAAAGGGATTTCTGAAGGGCCTGTTATTGTTTCTGAAAATTCTAAACCGAATTGAAAGCGTTATTTCAAAGCTTATAAATTCCTACTGAAAATTGGAGGATTAAAGTGAGATTATTTGAAAGAGCCAAACAGCACGTTATATATAAATTTAACATAACTAATACAAATTTTAACATTAAAAAGCTAGCAGAGCCTGGTTGAGGCGACGCGTGATCGAAATGCTGGCACTTATTTGGCTCAACGCATTGCAATTCAGAGAGGCAATGTCGCCAGCATGATGGGAACGCCATGGTAGTGTGCTTGAGCACTTGAGTTACCTATAAGCTCGATGTCTTGTAGGTAACTTAGGTCTTTGCTGAATATAGCTTTAGGAAATATAGCAATTGGTCCGTAATTTATAAAATAATCGATATTAAAAGGATAAACTTAATTTACTTGAATAAACAATAAAATAATTATGAAAATCAATATTATAAAATATATTAGTATAACTATTAAAATAATAAGATAAACATTATATTCCTCAAGTTACTACCACTTTTCTAGAGCATGACATGACTATGACTGGACCATGACTCTTATACTTGTCTGTGACTAGGACTGATTTTATGAAATACTAACTGTACCCAGCATGCGAAGTTTAAAAAAAGTATTTTATCTCGTTTAGAAAAAGTATGTTTATGGTCCCTAACACTTTAATATCCTAGTAAAAACTTATTATACATTGTTCATACAAAAATACTAAAATCGCGATTAACAAATGATGTGTGGGGTATGAGGATGATAAATACTTTACGACCTATTCCCATACCTACCAAATATACAAAAAAAAATCGGTCAAACCGTTTTGGAGTAGTTCGTTAATTGATATTAGATTTTGAAAATTATTGATTTCTTGACACTAGCTAATAGCAGATAGTTTGCCGGGCCAAAGCTAAAAAAACATGATATCCTTGTATGATTTTTAATTAGGTGAATATAGTGAAATGGCGGTCAAACGCTAGCATATCAAAAGGTAAAAACCTACCAAATTTAATTTAAACAGAAAAATAACAGAAACTCTTCATAAAGTTTAAATGAATAATTCAACTCGTTCCTTCAAAATTAAACAAAAACCTAATACATTGAAATTATGCCAAGACTGAATCCCTGTAGGGTTCCGGAAGCACAATGCGGTTAATCTATATAAAATTTATTCAATTTTCGGACCCATCGAATGAGATTTTTTCATTTCAAAGCTTCTACGAAGTTTTCATTTCAAAGGTTTTCATTTTAATTTCAACGGAACGGATCTCGTATAAATTATTAGGAACATTCTAATTAATTTATCTTATCCTAATTGAATTTATACAAATCTTCTCATTGGTAAAAGTTAGGATTATAGAGAGCCGGTCCCGCTGATTGGATGGATTTTTAATGCAAGGCTTTTAAGTCGTTTTCTAGGTTACTCGAGTCATTTCCCAACTTTCTTTTAACCTTCGTTAAAAAATATTGACATATTTATTACTTTTTTCTATTTATTCCTGCCATATTTTCTGACTGAATCAAATTCACCTTATTCTGATGAATCTATTAAACAATTATTAAAACATATTTTTTTTAAAGCTAGACCAAAACATTTGCCCTTTGTACCGTATGCAAAATTTGACATTCTCATCTGATGTAAAGTGATGATACGGTTTAAGATGAAGCTTGCCTAGAAGATACTTAGTGACACTGTAGCGTTCAGAGAACAACGAGTAAAAGTAGTTTTTTTTATCGTCGTACGAATGATGAAAGTAGAAGCGACATTCGCGCGACCAGGATTTATGTCTCTTACTTTTTTTTCATAAAAAAGTTTTTTAATTAAGCTTGATAGACAAGCATTTGGCCACCTGGTGGAAAGTGAAGATGCGGCATTGCTTGCCTACAATATACCTATTTACTCTATACTTAAAGACTCCTCAATGAGTGCCACTCCTTCGCCGTACGGATAGTAAACATAGAAGCGAATCGCTTCGAGATAACTCGAGGAAAGTCAACCATAAATAGATAACGTTAGAGGGTTGGTGCCGACCCTGCTTAGTGGGAGCGATAGAACATGTTAAAGACTTACCTTAGAAAGTAATCGTGCACAAACTCCTGGTTCTCATCCAACCAGGCTTCGGTTCTGGCGCATTCAGCGTCATAGCAGGTTGGCGCGGGCAGGGTGCCGCCCGCGCCAGCCGGCGGCTCCTCTATACTCCGCAACTGTAGACCTGGAACAATGGAGAAGGACTTTTAGTATTGAACAATAGGAAATGTGTTTTTTTATGACATATAGGTAAGCATTTGGGGTTAGATTTTACATTAAGATTCCTAATATTGTAATTGTATAATTTCCACTGTGAGAGTTTATATCAGTAATAAAACGGGCACTTATTAAGAAAGCTACATATATATAGTAGTAATATACATAGAATGACTACAAGGATGCATGGAGGCAAACTGCACAAGCCCTTTCTGGCGACTACATAATATAGATACACCTAGGTTAACATAATTACTATAATAATATTCGTTTTTTTTTTATTTCCGTTATGCAATCATTTGACCACTAAAAATTAATTCTTAGAGGTCTACTAATTTAAGGATTTAAAAAAATACGAAAAAATGCGCCGCCTAGTTTCTTGACAGGTACTTCTCGAGATCCTTGCAATTTTGCGAATCTGGCAGTAGAGTCATAAAACTGTGCCTCTTTGGGAGGAAAGTTCAATGTATTCTGTTGATGATTTGATGACTAAGCGATTTTCACAAGCTTTTATTTAACTTGCAATGGTTGTATATTTTCTTTATTATAATAACAATGTCAGATAAAATTACAAAAGGGGATTAAAACAAATGGTACTAAAAAATTTTGTAAACCGCTTGCCGAAGGAAAAGTGCCCAGAATACTGGCTACGTTTCCACGTTGAATAGCGATGCTAATTTTTAGTTGTATATTAGTTTGTTTAGGTCAAATCTTGCAAGCTGAATTAGAATCACTTATCCGGCGTAAAATCTTTACGTGTCAGTCCAGTTTCGATGACAATGCATGTATATAATAAGCATGACCTGAATTAACATTATTAGCTCCAGATAAAGGAACTATTCGACGGTAAACAGCACAGTCACTAACTTTTGT
This sequence comes from Lomographa bimaculata, assembly GCA_948107665.1. Lineage (NCBI taxonomy): Eukaryota > Metazoa > Arthropoda > Insecta > Lepidoptera > Geometridae > Lomographa > Lomographa bimaculata. The sequence continues at coordinate 7,519,174 of OX403600.1, read as the reverse complement.
GTACGCATTTAATTATGATAGCCAGTTTTATGATTTACCATGACATATTTGCTGCACTTAGGGTCATGTCCTGTCTAGATAACTCCTCAATTATAAACAGCACAGACATTATGTTGCATACGCCTGTATTGTGAAAGCTTAAAGCTTGTTATTTAAATGTTTTGTTTATTATAGAGCTCCTCAAGACGAAGACAATTGGAGAGACGGGATTGACAGCGACGTGACATTGCAAAGAAAAACAAACAATCGGATTGCTGATATAAATGATACCTGGTGTTGGCGTTTTCCACCATTTGCAACATAATTTAAAATTCATTGATAGTCTTTACATAATCTAAGAAACTACTCAATTAAATTTATATTTTGGGGTTTATGTCAAAGATAATGTAATCACTCCGTTTTTAAGTGGTAATGCTAAGAAATCTGTATAGTAGATAGACTCCTTGACTACGAACCATCGAGATAGGAAACAAACCTGTACAAACTTTGTACTGGAGGTTTTGCCGCGAAAGTGAAAAAATGGCGTTGTTGATTTGTATACCTCATATTCCAAAACCTGTGAATCTTCGAGTGTTAACGTGTAATAATGGTGGATTATTAACTGTGAATACTTAGTAAACGTGCATAAGTGTATGCAAATGATACAAAGTTGAAAAACATGATTTTCGCCTTTACTCCAAAGCTCCAATAGAATTTTTAGTAAAGTTTCTACCACTTTACTAGGCCATGACTTGACGATTGACTGGACCTTGACTCTTTTACTTGACTTTGACTGCGAATTGTGACTAGGACTTTTAATATGAAATACACTTGAAATTACTTGACACTGGCTAAATGCACTAGATTGCGAAGCCAAAATTAAAAGAAAAAAAACTTTATACTGTTAAAAATTGACACATAATCATCGAGATAGGAAACAAACCTGCGGTTTGTATTATTCTAGTGAGACTAAAACCTTTTTTATCGTTTGAAAAAAGTTTTATCACTATAACTATTGAGAGCAACGAAATCCCTACTTATATTCTATTTCTTAATGTAAAAATAAAAAGTTTCTGTTTTTACGTGGAAAAGGACTAATAAGTACTTATTTCTATAATAGCATGAAAACAATTACATAGACTACATAAAAAGTAGGGTTCACATTTTGCGGGTTTTAGAATATTTAGGACATTAACTTGTCTAATGTTTGATCGTTTTTATCGAAAACGTAAAGCTGAAAAAGCTATTCTGTGCAAAAATAACATCTATAACCCCCTCAGTAGCAAGTCGCAGGAACCCATGGTAGTTATTCTGTGGGAAATAACCAAATAAGTTTTGCTATAAATAACGTTAACCATATTTCGGGCCTACGTGATTAGTCTCACGACTTAGCCATCACCTGTTGAATGTTTACTCAAGGCCTACTGTAACTTTTCAATTAGACAATAGGTGAAGGCTTTCTTGAAATAACACACGCACACACACCTTGGAATAAAAATTATATTAATTTGTTAGTAAACATTAAAACCGTTATTAGCCTTAGGTATAAGTGAAATTTATCAAGCTCTCTTAATTAAGGGTTTTTGATAATAAATAAAATTAAATAGTATTATCTTCGATATAAGTAACATTTATTTTATTTAAATCAAGATTCCTTTTCGTACATTTAAGTATCTTTTTTTATAAAAGTGACAACTTTATAAGTCTCTCAGACGAAAGTTTAATAATATTATTCCTCCTTGAAATACCGTTAGTAGTCTAGGTTTTAAGTACTTGTTTTATAAAAAAAAATTGAAGAAAAGTAGAAGATTGAATATGAAATTCAATCAGCAACTTGCTTTGCCTAGCGGAGATGAATGTCGAATATTTGACTATGATAAACGGCGTTCTATCTCCGGTAGAGCAAAACCAGTAATAGACTAAACATAGCTTCTTTTAGGACGTAAGGAGTAGAAAAATGGAATCTACGTTATGAAATTTTATTAGTTTTTGATCATTTGTTGTTATATCATCATTTCATAACCACCAGGATCATTTATTATTGGTCGTTATGAAAAAACAAACGAAGTTCGACCATAGATGTACTATGGTCGAACTTCGTTTGTTTTTTCAACATTTGTTTTTTTAACTGCTCGTTGGCTTAGTTGGGTGGCATTCGCCTTCTGAGGGATATCGGGTATGATTCCCGGCTGAAACACAAAATGTGTTTCTGGTTCTGGTTGTGATTGTGTGTGATGTGAATGTTTCCGGCACCCACAATACAAGTCATCAAACTTGAGTGTAGTGTCATAGAACTGTGAGTGTAAAAGCGTTTATCTTATGATTATGTTTTTGTCACTTATGTTTTGTTTTTTTTTTGTGTTTCATTTGTTTTCCTCTCTTATTAAGACAACAGTGGACCACGGGAAAGTATTTTGGTCCACATCTTATATCCCGGTATCTTTTATAAGTGTTTTTTTCCAAAGTACACTATAATCTGAGGTATAAACCGGGATGGCTTAATAATACGAGCTATTTACGAATATTAAGCTATTTTAATAAGAACAATGACGTACGTACGAGTATAACATTCATAGGATATTGCCAGATACAAAATCTATTATGCATAGAACACAATAGCAAAGTTTTCCCAAATAAAATAAAACCTCGATTCCCTAGACGAAACTCAAGTTTATAGACAAGACGCTCCAAACCAAACTACCCTACGTTCCTTTGGGATAACTCAAATCTATGTTATAGTTTAAGATCAAGGTTTTGCTCAATGCTGTCCTTTGTTTGCAGAAGTTTATATATTCCGTTTACGATGAATATAAGAAAATGAACGATATTGTTACCTTTGTTAGACCAATGCTTCGGTTACGTAAATGAAGGTAGTTTTTTACCTAATAACTCATTTATTAATAAATGTTATCGTTGTGAACTTTCAGTCTAAACAAAGGTTCAAGAGGGTTACATTGTATACGACATTTTTGTATTAATGATTTTCTAATTATTGGGGATACTTTAAATAGATCATTCATTGGTTGCGCATCTGCGTTCTAAGGAGTAGGTATCGGGTTTGATGTCGGATGAAAACAAAAGTTTTCTTGTTTTGGGTGTGATTGTGAGTATACGTGAATGTTTCCGGTACAAGAGGTCTGCGATGCAAGCCTTACGAAGTTTGTGTGGGGTTGTTAGAGTGGGTTAATTAAATTTTATGTTCTAAATCACTGGAGCAACCAGCTGTGATATTTATGATTGTATAATCAATTTAAATAAGTTTTCTTTTAATTTAATACAGACAAGCGTTTGACCACTATCTCACCTGATGGTAAGCGATGATGTGGTCGACGCTGGAGCACGCTTGCCTAGAAGATACCTATTCACTCGCGACTTGAAGACTCCCATATTGTACATATTAGGAAACACCAAGACAGGTAAGCTGTTTCATTCCTTAGCGGTTCGCATAATAAATGTAGAAGCAAAACACTTTGTGGAAAATAAATTAAAATATTCAATCATGTGTATTTTGATTTTTGGATGCATAGTAGTAATTATTAGATTCTCTGAATGCCGGCAGAAATTAATAATAGGTCGTTGTATAATTATTCTTATTACATTTTATCTGGGGCATTTAATTACAATCTCACTTATTGTCCATATAGACAGCATGAAAACAATTTTGTTTATTACAAACATTTAAGATCCTATCTACACTTCCATACATTCACCCCCACTTTAGTAAACTGCAATTAGGATTCCGCAAACGCCAACATTTAATAACCGAAGATCTTACGATAAGATCATGCATCTTCCAATTAGTTTTAAGGAGCTTTTGTATATATACTCTACATGCCATATCATATAGGACTGCTACGAAGTCGTAGTATATTCTTGTTTGTGATGCGGCGATATGTTCTGGACTGCTACGAAGTCGTAGCACATTCTTGTTTGTGATGGGGCGATATGTTCTGGACTGCTACGAAGTCGTAGCACATTCTTGTTTGTGATGGGGTGATATGTTCTGGGTTGCGTTCAGTGCCTAGGCTCTGGTTGTAACTTTCCACTCTAGCCCGTTCGGAGGCTCGGTTAGAGCACTTAGTTATTGCGAGTTGAAACGCTCTAGCGGGTTCAGTGCCTCGGTTTATCACAACCAAACAACCGCATTGAGAGATGGTTAACTTCACTGGAAACATTGCCCTTCAATCTGAAATACAGCATTGTTTGCATACTATTGCTACTACCATTTTCCTGTACCACACCATTTTTGATAGATTGCCAGACATTCAATGTCTGGCAATGGTGTGGTACTGCCCCAGGCGGAATCTTTAGGAGTCCTACAACTACATCCTACTAATATTATAAATTCGAAAGTTTGTGTGTAAGTATGTTTATTCCCTCTTCACGCTTTAATGGCTGAACGGATTTGGATTGAATTTGGAATGTACATAGCTTATACCTAGGATTAACACATAAGCTACTTTTTAACTTGATAAAAGCGGGCGAAGATGCGGGGCACGGCTAAAAAATAATAAAAATATTAACTGACTAATAAAATGGCTAATTAATGAGTTCAATAAAATCTATAGATAAAATGATAATTAAGATAATAAATAAAATATGGTATCTTAAATATTAAGCCATAAAATTGTGTTGTAATAGATTAGAATCAGAGAGTAATTAATTAATATTATGTTGAAATTTGATATTCTGAACCGAATTAAACATCGTATTATAAATAATAGTGTAATAATGTTTAAAGATCTCGGATATGCTGAGTCCACGGTGGATGAAAAAAGCGCTGCGGACTCGTGGTCACACCGTTTTGCAACACCAGTATGACTACGAGTAATTTCTTTTACTCGTGGTCACACTATTCTAAAAGAGATCGTACTTGACTAACTTGACTGAATACTCTTAGTAGGTATGTAGTGAAGTGCCCGATACATAAAATAATCATAAGGTTAAGGTGGAATATCTACTTCCAACTCTATTGCGTAATTCCGCTCCATCCAAAGGTTGTCTGGAAGAGATCGCTTTTAGCGATAAGACCGCCCATTGTTACACTTTTTTTTTTGTAAATAATTATTTTGCTTTGTTTCTTGTCTTAATTAAGGTGTTAAATAAAGAGTTTTTCTATCTATCTATCTAGTAATTACAAATTCCTTATATTATTGACACGTAATTTGTTTTCCTGATTAGTCAGATTATTGTTTACAATACATTTTTGTAGCTAATCGTGTTTTAATAGCAATAACTTTACTGGGATATGTAAAATAGGTACAAGAATTAAAAGAAAACGTTTTGAAGTGCTTTTAAGCGATTGATACCAATATCATAAACATACAATTTATTCTAACCAAAGTGCTATAAAGGTGGGCGAAAGAAGCTAAGCGTAAATCGACTTCGATCGATCGATCGAGTGGTGAGTGGTGCTGCTTAGTGTTTAAACATGACAATTATACCAAAGAATATGTAAAATCTCTATTTGAGCTGAAGACCTCATTAATATTTCGAAATGGATGAAATATGGGTATTTTACGTTTTCGACTTCCATATCTTCATATCGCCATTTTGAAAAATTTCCAAATGCTAAATCGACGAAGTTGCTGTCAGTTGTACGACGGATTTCCGGTTGGAAATCCGTCGTACAACTGACAGCAACTTTGCCCAAGCTGAAAAGGAGACGCTGCGACGCTCGGTCAAAAAATCACTCTCGCCTAGTCAACGCCAGTAGTGCACATGAGCTTAGTTAAAGTATAGCAAGGAAGTTCACCCCGCGTTTTAACACATTTGACGACTTATCGCACATTTCACAGTTTCAAATCTAGTAAAAAAGCGACTAATTAATCTTTTAACATGTCTAAATTTGTAACCTAAAATAATTAGGAGGCTTTAGATATGTTAGAGATGAATTGGTCGCTTTTGACCGAGATTTATGTTGTTAGCAAAACAATCTTTTTGCCAACGTTTTCTAATGCAGATATAAAGCGTCAACTAGGAAGGCTCGATTTTTTTTGGAATTAATAAAACAGGGTTACACCCGACATTCGATCACGATTCCATTTTCAATAATAAACCAAACAAAACAGTAGACCATTTTACAATAGTTTAATTAATAGCAGGCAGTCGCAACTCGGAAATCAAAACACTGATTTCTTATGTTATTAATATGGCAATGTTTTGATAAATTTTAATGACAATCAATATGAATATTTTAGTATATATTATACAAATTTTAATTATTAAAAATAGTGATACATGCATTTTTATCATATTCTATAATCTAATTAAAGATCTAGGCTAGACAGTCTAGATCAGATATAAACTACTTTTAATTTATTTATAAAGCAATAGAAACTGCTAATCACACCACAAATCATAACGATAAATGTTTATAGATTCGAGAATATTAAAACTGTTAACAGATTTAAACACAAGTTACTAGTATCACTTTCATAAGCTAAAAGTAATATATTGATAAGATCGGCACTAATTCCAAACTCGATATATATTATTTAAATCGTTTGAAAGACTATTGCAGCGGATGTCATTAAATATAACTAATTAACGTTTGTAGGAACAACTGCATTTAAATTTAAAAAAAACCTTTTTTGACTACTGATTTTGAATTTTGCTTTGAGCCATAAACTCTTATACGTGAAAGATAAGGATCAGTGCGTAATTAATTAATTATATGTTTAGCTCAGCGGTTAGAGCAATAGGGCATGAGAACCTATGGCCGCAGGTTCAAATCCCGCCTCAAGCGATAATTTTTCCTTTCTAAATTTATCACTATGTTGGAATTAGATACACCATTTTCATAATTACATTAAACATAGTATTATAGAGAATATTGTAATAATATTCTACGTTCTTGGATATGCTGAATGCGCGGTATAAGAAAGAAAGTTGGCCGAAAGAAGCTAAGCGTAAGAGGCGAAGATATGGATCGCATTATAGAAATATCTAGATAACTTATCGCACATTTGGCCGTTTAAAAACTCGTTAAAAAGCGACCAATTTGTCTTTTGGCGTATCTAATTATGTCATCTTATTTATTATATATATGTTTATTAGATGCGCCGAAAGATGAATTGGTCGCTGTTTGAGTATTATAACATCTAGGTAGGTACCATATAAGGGACTTCATATTCTATTATCTACTATCTGGAATCTGGGCTAGAGATTCTACATCTGATATGAGCTACTTTTAATCTAGTTTAAAAAGCGAACGAAATCGCTAATCTCAAGACAATAACATTATTAATATTAGCATTTCAATACAGAGAGGCAATGCCGCCAGCATGATGGGAACGCTACCCACTGGTACGGGCTTGAGCACTTGAGTTACCTATAAGCTCGATGTCTTGTAGGTAACTTAGGTCTTTGCTGTTAGTTTAGTATTAGGAAATATAGGCAATGGGCACGTAGATATTAGTATCATGGGATACTGTAAAAAAAATATAACAATAAACTGTTCATAATGAGAATGAAAACTGTGAACAGTTGAAAGCATAAAAAAAGTTCGAAAAAATTTGTCGCTTATATTATGCTCTACGACTATTATAATAAAAGTAAACGTCATTGGAGATAAAAGAAACCAAGATAATTGCGAAAATCTTATCTCTCATTCCGAGGTTGATCGCGAATTTGACTGGACTAATAGGCAAACATTCGTACTTGCTAAGTTCTTTTCAATGATGCCCCAAACGGGCAGAAAGCATAGTAAAAAATATTTCGCTCCCCACTTATATGTATGAGTGCTCCCTTGATATTTTCATGTATGTATATCATTTTAAGCTTTAAGTTCTATAACCCACTCTTTACACATTCTCTGAATATTTTAAGTTATTCGCTTGCATTGCTTAGACGCTAGATGCCTCTGACAGACGGACGGACAAGGTACTGAACCACTCAAGTCAACTTAGCGATCTCGCTTTGTTCGATCAATAAATAACCAATACAAAAAATCCTCCCCATTATATGAAGATTATAAACATTGAAGGATCATTAGTATGTATATGTCGTCATAAACTCCCAATGGCAGGACGGGTGATATCATCAAAATTTACATATTCCACTATTTCCACGTTTTATCAACGACACAAAATTTGCATGGAAATTATTTATTTAAATATTTAAATCAGTGGCGGTGTTGATTAAGCTTTATCGAGTTTATAATGAGATTATATAAATAATAAATTAGCCGAAATACAGCATTCATTGTGTATGAATGAACGTCAATTAATAATGCAGCTGTACAACGCACCACTGCATAAATAGTACTTTTGGTTAATTGCATGACATTTTGTCACATTTTGGCTTCGCAGTCTTGTGCATTTAACCAGTTTCAAGTAATATCAATGAATTATTTCTATTACCTTTAATTTTACTACTAAGGTACAATTTACATCATTTAACCTTCATAAATAAAAACTTTCCATATGAACTTTCATTCCCCATTGCAATACAAAAAATATCGATTACATATTTTTTTTATTTTAAATGATCTACTCAAATATCCATTTCCGTGAGTGTAACTTCATAAATAAAGAACTTTCAACATGAACTTTCATCCCTCATTACACCACCTTAATGCACCCCTGGCAAAAAATATTGATGACAAAACTTTTTATATCATTAAATATATTACTCAAATGCCAATTATCATCGCTATAAGTTCTAAAACAAAGAAATTTCATACAAACGTTTTCATCTCATTTAACCCTCTTAGGGGTAAAATTTCCAGCACACTTCTACCTACTAAGACAAATGTACCCTCCAAATTTCAAGTCTCTACGACCATCGGTTTAGGCTGTGTGTAGTCACTTAATCAGTCAGTCAGTCAGTATGTCAGATTCTTACAGTATCAGATTACACCATTTGCTAATTAGAAAAGATGAGATCAAAATATTTTAAGGTAACCGAACCGGTTGATTTAAATGTCACAAAATATGCGACGAGTATTTTAAGTATAATAATGCTACATTTTGTTAAAAATTTTGTTTACAAAAAAGACAGGGTAATGGGTTTTTTACGTCAAGCTTCAGATATCAAAGGGAAATGCTGTATTTACAAAGCAAGCCAAGATGAAAGCGTTCAGTCTAAATAACTACAGGACAAGGGGTTGCGTCAACCTTTTGGACAGGGCTGGATTACCAAAAGTTAAGGGTGGCTCTTAGCGACCCGCTTAAGTGCCAGATATACGTCAATGCGGGCAGCTTTTTTAACCATAGCCAAATATCCCCCTTACACTTTTGCACGTAAAGGTGCATATTGCGTAAATTATTTCGTGCCGGTTACGCAAGGTCACGTGTGGCAATCTTTCATTTTTTTATGGTTTTATTCAAATTTCGTCAAAACACGCCTCAAAAATAAAAAACAAGCTGAAGAAGTCATTCGTCTAATAAAAATACGTTAAGTATACGATATATTTTCACATTATTTCGACATAAAATGGCGGAACAAAATGGTTACATAAATAGAAATTGATGTTATTTGCATGAGAAGAAGGCATCCTTTTATCATATCACACAGATTCCGATGAATATTTTTATTTATCTGGTTTATTTATGAATGCCGAGTAAAACGGTTACAAAGTCAAGGAGACATTTTGGTATACCCCCTTAAATACAATGTAAGATTTGTATGGAAAGTATGACAGGTTGGGCGACCTTAACTAATCGCGATTTGCATTTTTGTAAGGTTAGGGTAAACTCTTCCTTAGCCTATAAATTAATTTAAATATTTGATTCTAAGGGCGTCTTTTGGCGTAGAGGTTTAACTGGAACTGGAAGCTGGAAATCATATCGGTTAAATTGTGTAGGTAGGTACTTCGAATTCTTCCTAGAAAACATTTTCATTCTAATGAATACAATTGTAGGTAGAGTGTGTGTGATGTGTATGTTTCCAACATCACATAAAGTCTGCATAAATAGTTCGGAGCTTAGTGATTGTTAAAACATTTATAAAGTGCGAATGTTCAAAGTGCCAAACTCATCCTTAGTACGCCACTGTGCGTCCCATTAAAGTGTTTTATAACAAAGGCAGGATAGAAAGAAAAGGGGAAATAATGTGATTTGTTTTCTATTAACGCGAAAGATTTGATAAAGAATGGAACCGATATCTCTGCTCGGATATAAACAGAGAGAAATATTGCTGGCAATTAAACTAAGCAAAGATGAACCATTATTAGTTTTTTTATATTTGATAGGCAAGCATTTGACCACTATCTCACCTAGCATAGAAGATACCTATTCACTCTTGACTTAAAGACTCCCAGATTATACCGTTCAGGAAACAAAGACGCCGGCATGGAGTTCCGCTCGTTCGTAGTACAGCTGATAAACGTAGAAGCGAAATTCTTCGAGCGAGCTGGAGGTATATCAACCATAAATGGATGAGGCTTGATTCTATGTCTAAAGATTATACAAGGTAATTCAGTTGATGACGAGCGAGGCAATTTTTTCTTCAATTAAACTCACTCACTCCTCAAGGCCGGGAGGCGTGTTAGCATATTAATGGTAAAGGTACCACGAGGTATTAACTATGAGTCTTTGGTACGCAGAGTGCGGGCCAAAACTGTCCTAGCTATGATTGCAGATTGTCTACCCTGTCTGCAATCATAGCTAGGACATAGGGACGGTCTAGATAAGACACTGCCGCGACAGGCATATTCTTAGTAGGTCGGTAAAATTTCCCTAGTATATAGGATTCTAGGACCTGCGCCTGGCATTATATGCCAGAATCTTATAAAAGGTATAGGCATTTTTTAATTTTGTGTCATTGTTGTGATTTTGAATTATTATTTTGCATTTATTATTTTAATTTAAATTGATATTATTTTACCTAATTTTTGCAACTTTTTTATTATGATTAATTATTTTTGTTTCATGTTTTATGTACGAATACGATTTTATGTCATAAAAATTAAAGTTACATAAAATGTTTTTAAACATTTTGAATTATAAAATTTTCTTTACAGTCTTGTCATAAGATAATCAATAAGTCAAAGGCGTGAAGACATCGTCAGTGGAAATTGGATATCCTACTTTGTCGGAACTACTTTAGCCTGTGTAAGCTAATTAATTAGCTAATTATTTTAATTTCGACGTCGATGTGACGCCCGGAATAGACCCCATGCTGATAACAATCGAAATCGATATCGAATCGGTGGTTTGCCTTTTAAGCAGCAGGTAACACTCGAAATCGATACCCACTGCTTAGAAGGCAAACGCACAATCGACTAAACCAGCGGGCAGTTTAACATTGTCATTCAAATTACCAAATTAATCAGTCAGGCTTCAAAATGGAAACACGAGAACGCTCCGGAGAATAATGATGACTTCCCGGCCAAATGGAAACGACTACGTGCAAACGTTATGCGAAATGAGGAGAGAAAATGGAATCTTTAATTTAGCCATGTGTCTGACTAACACGTAGCTTTAGGAATAAGTCGTGTTGGTAATTTTTAGCTTATTTTAATATATACTCGTAATGTTATTGTATTTCGGAAAGGTAATTTAGTTCTTGTTTTGTACATCGGCAACTGCTGAACTACGGCTGAAAATCAGCGCACTGCTTTGGTGATGCATTATGCTGAGCATTGACATATTTGTTACCCAATAATATTGAAATTGAATGTATTTATCTCTCGTACTACATTTCGCGTTGATTATAAATAACAGTATTTTCTTTCTTTCCTTATCAGAACAACGACCAGCTCGACTTGTCACTAAAATGAAAAAGATGCAAAAATAAAATGTTTGGTTCCACATACAACGTAAAATATAAAGGTCAATGTCGTCTATCAGTCAATGTTATTTTTATTACTTGTATTTTGCTTAATTTCGGGTAAGTTGTAATAAGTAGTCATAGATTACAAGTACGATTAAAAACAGTAACTTGGTTTTAATCTTTAACGCATTAACAAGCACAAAAAGGGCCATAGGCTCTTATAACAAGACATGGTATGTTATAACATATACGACATAAAATAAACATACAATTTTATGTACGCGGAAAAGGAACTGGTAGAGCTGTTCTCCCACGATATTTATTGGATATCGGAACCCATGTTATTTAGTATTTACATACACAACGTACCAGTTTCGTTTTGGCAAGACCGACAACAATCAACATTTAGTACAAAGAGTTCGTAAATTTAACATAAAAACAACAAAAAGCTTCTGTTCCACCGATAACAAAACAAAACAAATATCGTTCTGTTCAAGTGCGCCATTATAACTTTCGTAATCATGTTATGGCACGCGAACGTACAGCGATAATATTGATTCCCAACAGAACAAGATAACCCCGTCCAAAATACAGCATCGTAAAAATACAACATCGTAATAAAGCTTGTTTTTATTCATCATATAAACCCGTTCAATGGAGGAAATTAACTTGACCATAAAATACGTATCGCGCATCGATGCATGGACGCTCAAGGGCACTCCGACCGATGCTGTAGAAATTATCAAACCGACTCGTAAATAATTAAACGCAAGCAAAGCTAAAAAATACCGACTTCACCGCTTTTTTTCGGAACTTTGATCAGATTAGATGTACTAAACACGCATTATTGAAGATATTTCAAGAATTACTGATCAGATCTTGATCAAATTTAAATGGGACCAATTGGAAAGCTACATCTTTCAAACAAAAAACTAAAGTTATGAGGTAGCATACATTAAAAAAAAACATACAGTCGCCTTGAGTACCTCCTCCTTTTTTGTGAAATCGGTAGAATATTAAATACAGACATTCGACAGTGGTTTTAAGCGGGTTCATTGTCGATTTTATTAGTTTAGATGGGGAAATATTCTCAGTTAGTGTTTTTTGAACGAAAATTTTGAATATCCGGATTTCACTCACTATCGCGCATAATATCCGGATTTCACTCGCAAGGGCACTCCGACCGCTGCATGCTAGAAATTGTGAGACTAACAGCTAACTGACTCGTTGAAAAAATTAATACAGACATTCGACAGTTGTTATAAAAATAAACGAATTCATTGTCGATTTTATTAGTTTCGATGTATATTAGTCTATATTAAATAAAATTAAAAACTTAATTATAACGTGATATATCAGGATTTTACCTAGAATGTTGAATACTTATACGGCTTTCCCTATTGCCAAATGGCTAAATTCACAGAGGAAAATGGTGCTCCTGTAAGGAATCTTTCCATTTTTATATTCTAAATATTTTTCTTATCAAGTTACTCGTATTTAAGACAAGTGAAAGATATAGCGTTGGCTTAGTTTTCACGTTTTTTAATTAGAGTTTTTTTTTATTGCAACGTTAAAAACCCTTTAAAAATAAAGTAAGTATTTTGAAAGGAGAAAATCATAATGACCAATTTTTTTTATGGGAAGCGTTATTAGGCATTACAGCTTACGAGAAAAATGCTATTATTTAAACGTGCTTGCATTTATGAGAGGTAAGAACAAAAACGGTCATAAAATAAATGTTCATATCACTTGCTAGACTATTTCCAATCACATATGACGCAACCTCAACGTAAAGCGGGCATTATATCCCAAGGTCTGTAATGTTATACGAGAATCCCAAGAGATATAATGTGATTTGAATTCGGAACATTGAAATTCGCATTAACAGCTCTTAGCGTGGATACGGGCATTGTAAAGAAAGTTTATTCGAAAATCAAACTGACCACCATATGGCGGAACACAAAAAAAGGAAAAAGGTGAGATTTCAAAGAATGTGAAACAAAAGAAAGTATTAGATGTATAGCCCTGAGTCTTTATTGTCTTGCAGAAGGTATAAAAAGTAGAGTATTCACCTCGAGAATACGGCCTATGTTCGTTTTGGCTGGCTTGAATCCCTCGCTTTACTCAAGACTCTACATAACTGAGTCCCTCGTTTCGCTCAGAGTCCAATATGCCGCCCGTGACGTAAGACTCTGCTTTATCCTCTTGGTGCATAATCTACTGTCATGATGTAAGTTGGTAAATATATATTCACATATGTTTTTCCAATGCCTCTTTATGAGCACTCGACACAGTTTCAAAGTCCTAAGTTTTATCATAGCTATCACACGCCGTAATCCCATACTAAAGAAGCTATCAGCCCCACATTAGGCAAATGAAGATAGTTTCACAAGAGGCTGAATTGCAGAGAGGATAATTGCCCAGACCGTTCATTAACATTTTGTAGATATGGGGATAGTAATAGGCTTTACCGCACACAATGCTTCCCCTGTTATTTTTTAGGATGAATGTAAAACACGTAGAAGAGCGGACTAAGGGCTAATTTTTCAATGCTTGTTGCTGAATGTTCAGTAAGTTATCAAACCAATAAAATCCTTTCAATTTAGTGCCGGCTCAACTGTTATTATTTTTCAATGCCCTGTTATTAATCCGAGATCTGTTATTTATAGTTTTTTTGTAGCCATCTACTCACTTATCTCTAGGGAATGAGCTGCATAAATACAGAGTAGCTAATCAGAGAGAGCGATGGATTTTTTACATTGACATTTGACGTTAGTTTGAACGACGCGTTCAAATCAATGTCAATGTCAAAGTGTAGCATGACATGTCGCATCGAAATCTATTGAATATGTTTGGCTTCATATTGGTGTGTCCGTCTAAAGAACACTTTCGACTGGTAGTCTGCTTATTAGTCAAACAAAGTCTATCTGGCTATTGAAAAAAAAATTTTTTGCTTTATTTAATGCTGAAGAATAAATGTTGTGTCTATTATGTCGGTTTATCTCGGTATTGAAAAATCGACCCTAACTAACAAAGTAGAAAATTCGGAAAGTATGACCTCGTGTACAAAACCCGCTCGATATTTGCCTTTCTCAATTGACCACTTTAGTGCTGCCTAGCGTGGCTAATGCTATAAAAATAAATAAGTAAACTAGAGTTGTAAATGTATGCTACAGATGTTCGACGAATGAACATTACCTCGAGAATAAAAAAAATCCTCTATTGGCGATGCTATTTCAGTTGTACTTGAACTACAGAGTATGCTGTGTTTGTGTGTAATTCGTTAAGTCTGGTCGGATAAACGTACTGTGAATTTTCTTATACATCTTTTTAATTAATTCTGTCTGTAGAAAGTAACATAATGTATAATATACGAGATGTGGTGCGTCCATAACGTCGTGTTTACTAAAACGTTTTTATTTAATACACCGAGAGAAGTCCATAAACACTTGACGCGGGCTCGAGCGCCATCATACCGTTGCTGCTTCGCTGGCGATCGGTATATTTCCATTTCCACGGCAAGCTTCATTTTCAAAATTGATTAAATTTCTGCAGTGTACTTAACTTTATATTACGATGACTGAGATAGCCTGTAGGAACTCTTAGTTGTGCGCAAATGTTGCTTGGTATACCTCTGAAGGATCGTGCTTTTTGTAAGGATAGAAGAGGTCTAAATACACCAAGGATAACTGCTGTAACAATTTAGTAGTAGCAGCAGATTTTTCAACTTAAAAGTATCATCACTTACCATACGATGAGATAGTGGTCAAATGCTAGGCTGTTAGGCTTGCCTAACAGAGATAAAAAAGGTGTAGTAAATTATGACTAAGATAGTGGTGTAGATATATATATATATATATCAGGCAAGCATCAGGAATTATACTGTCATCAAGGAATAGGCGCAGCTAAGCAATCCTTAAGAGCCAGTTTGTGTTCTAGCGTGGTCACCACCATTAACCTCATCATCAAGTCATTTGGTACCGTTGCAGTTCGCTTATGGAATGCTCTACCGATGGAAGTTAAACAAGCCGAAAATAAAAATATATTCAAACGACTTGTCCATAGACACTACCTAAGAGAGATCTATCCAGTTCTCAATTCTTAATTTCGTAGTAGATCCAATAGTATTATTATTAATATTTTTCTTTTACATATTCTTCATAATATTAAAAAAAATATCTATGTACTATGGCATTAGGCCATTCCCTGTACTCTGATTTGTGCAAATGATTAAATAAATAAATCAATTACTATTAAGTGAGATAGTGGTAAAATCGTAGCAATGATCCTAATCCTCCCTTGACTATATCGCAGAGGTTAAACGCCTCGTTTGACGCAGTAAAAGCAGTACCAATGATGAAGGAGACAAATATAATTTTGATGTCCAAATTAGTCAAATTTTTAAATTAATTTATTAGTTTTTTGAAGTCCAAAAGCTGACCATAAAAAAGACGTGATCTCTTTTGGAGAAGTTATTCCGATTCCATTTTCATTTAATTTGTTTCACTTTTGAGTCCAATCTTGTATGAAACGTGAATCTCCGTTGTATTAATAATTCTATCACAAAAACACAATCAGAATTTCTGGACCTGCCGACCTGTTGAATAAACAAGGGTCTAGTTACATGAACAGTTCCAAGAACCGAAAGGTCTGCGTAATGTTTGTGTGGCCATAGCCTATGGAGTTTGAGAGCTAAGTATTACTCGCATGATCATTTCGCGCAGTGGACATTAAACTCCAAGGAGTACAGTTACAAGTTTCTACTACCTATTAGGATAATAACACCTCGAACATAAAGGGAATGTAAGTGGATATTGTTGGCTTTATTGGTTAACTTGTGTGGTCTCATTATGCTAATGTTTGGACGTGGAGATATTTATTCATTTTTATTAGCACTGCTTATGATCGTAGTTGAACTACTTGTACGGTCCGTATACAAGTTTTGACAATATCAGTACCAGTACAGTTCAGTACAATTTCAATTATCAGATTAACTTAATGTCTCTTGCCAAGTTTGGAAAAATACTGATGAGAGTCCAACATTTTATGAAGTTAGCTATTAAATCTGAAGGTTAATTTAATTCAAAATTGAAACGCAAGCAAAGCTTAAATAAGAACCGACTTCATCGCTTATATTTCGGTTTTGTCTGAACCGATTTCGATAAATTTTATAAGGGACCACCTCTGAAGTATACCAAACAAAAAAAGAATCATCAAAATAGAATCACAATTGGGGGAGTTATCGCGTAGCATACATACAAAAAAAAACTGTCGAATTAAGAACCTCCTTTTTTGAAGTCCGTTTAAAAGTCACTGAAGTTTTTATTATCAGTTTATTTAGTTAAACTTTCTTTGAAAGTTAAGTAACACTTACTTGAATACGACCAAGCTAGTCAACTTCGTCCCTTGATAAAGATGTTTCAGGAGATCCAACCTCCAAACGACAAGACCGACAAAAAGCTTTTGTGATAGAAATCGTCAAGTTCTCGGATCTGAGAAAAATAGGGCAAGATTTATAATACTGGTCCTACAAATAGCGAGATAAGTAAAATGACCTAAGTAATGTTGTCCTTATGTACGACATAGCTCAAAAATTTTTTGTACGTCTTATTTAATTTAAATTCGAACCATTTTAGAAAATGCTCTTATTTTGCAGCAGTTTTCCATGAATCATGCATGTAAAATTCCCTTGAATATTTGTTTTATTCTGTTTTTTAGTATTTGTTGTTATAACGGTTAGCACCATCTGTGAAAATTTCAACTTTTTAACTATAACGGTTCATGAGATACAGCCTGGTGACAGACGGACGGGCGGCGGAGTCTTAGTAATAGGGGTCCGTTTTACCCTTTGGGTACGGAACCCTATAACAACCAAATCGAGAACCTCCTTCTTTTTGTAAGTTTGTTAAAATTGCTGAATAGTTACTGCTTAAATGGAAAAACTAATCAACAAACACAGTCCGTACGAACTCGATATCAGATTGATTCTCAAGCCAGCAATTTGTAACTTAAGTTTAAATTGGTTTGTGGTTCAACTCAGAAACAGGTGGCAACTATCGCCCCTCGTCTCAGGGCCTATGGATTCGAGGACGTTTATCTGGTTAAAACGGTAACAGATAAAATATGTTTTCAAAGGCCCAATACTAGTTTAAATTGCCTTGAAGTTTCGAGTAAGCTGCATTAGCTATGGTCCGAAGCGACCGATTTAATTTCCTAACAAAATTATCGAATCGAGAGAAGTCAAAAGCGAAGATACGTTCAGAATATTTGTAACATTCCTTAAATAAAAATTTCATCAAGTCAGTCTTTATTCTTCCAGATTATTTCAAAGACAGCATCTCCTGCTCATCCTATAATATAACTTTGGTGAACTGTAAAACACTTTAATGACCTTAACTTATTGAAATTGCAACCTAGAATGCGTTGCGTTTTCTCAAAAGAGAATAACTGCGCATCATATTGTTAAGATTATCTTCTCTTATATATAAAAATGAATTGCTGTTCGTTAGTCTCGCTAAAACTCGAGAATGGCTGGACCGATTTGGCTAATTTTGATCTTGAAATATTTGTGGAAGTTCAGGGAAGAGATTTAAAGAGATTCAAGAAATTGCAATAAAATTAGTAAAAAGTAGTATTTTATTTTCCCATACAAACTGTTCGTACCTGTCAAACAGGAGATGTTTCTGAATATTTGACCACAGACAATTGGCGGTATGAAGTTCGCCGGGTCAAATAGTTTTTAAATAAACATTAACACATCTATTGGGTAGAATAACTTGCACATTCTGCAGCTGATAGATATACATTCTATATTCTTGACACTTAATTAAATTCATTAAACTTTATACTATTCTTTAAAAAACGTATCTAAAATACCTTACTATTATATAAAGATATTGATTTATATGTATCGTTAATAAGAGTTAGAATTATTACGGCTTTAAGAGTAAAAACGATAATTAGATAATTATCTGAGCTGGATTTGATATAAGTAAATATCGGTATACACGAAAATTAAAGATTTCAAATATTGAAATTAAATTAACACTTTATTGACAACGGTACGGACGACACTAGATTATGAATATAGTATAAACTAGACACAAAACATAGATAATGTAATATTCACGTCATATTTATCATACCGGATTGTAAAGGTAATTCGGTCCTGGTCTCGTCCCTACAATCCCTATTATTGCTTTCCAATTCCATTACTGCTAATGAGAGCCTTAGATAGCGTTCAAACAATCCTAATTGTGCTCTTCGAGTAGTCACTAATTCTGCCGATGTCCCGAACTTCAACTTTAGTCGATCATTAAAACAAAAGTTGTTTTATGTAAGGAACTGTCGGACACTTCGTATTCGGAAAAGTGTCAAAGTCGTGTCTAATGTCACACCAAAAGCTGTTTCATAACTGGATGTCTTATGTTATGTAACACATTGTATTATAGGACGATTTTTTCGTTCTTTTTGAACTAGACTCGCCCGTCCGAAAATGAAATCGTTAAAACCCAAACAAGTGGACATAGTCAACATTATGAGGTAAAAATGGTAAGATAACATTTTCATTTAAATATTATATTTAAAATAACTTCCTACATTATAAGCTCGCCTTACGTTTAAAACGAAGCTAAACGAAATCAACAAGTGTAAGTCAAATTAAGAAAATAAACAGAGGTATAAAGGTAAATTGGGAAAAAACTCAAATGTCAGAGAATTTCAGAAGAGATTTAACGAAGTACTTATTATTACATCGTTTAAGAAAATAGCGAGCCTCTTGACGACATTACGTACCCATTAAAACGAAAAGGCGGAAAATTCCGCGGTGTCAGTTTCGCTTCAATGAAAAAACGCGAATACTCCGAATACAAATGACGCATAACAAAGAGAAACGACGAAAAGCGTTACAAAAAGCGGTACAAAGCGGTAAAGGCGTGAAATTAACAGATAAAAACACAATGGCCACAATGGTTTCAGCTCAGATAATGCTCAACAACCGAAACATGAAGAGTAGAAATGTAAACAAATACGTGATCTCTACATTTTCTAATAAAAATGCAAAACAGTCTGAATATCATTAGATTACATAAATGACAGTGGGAATAAATTAAGAGGGAGCGACGAACGAAATAATTATTCAATGAGAACATAACATAGCTCTGTAATAAATTAATTTGTCCGTCATCTCATTTACAAGAACACAAATGTATAAAAAGAAGAAGAGACCTCATGTTTTCATCAAGCATAAGTGATAGAAAAACTGCGTAGTTAAAGAATAACTAGTATTTTTTTTTAAATGCCATGAAAGTTAAATTATTATTACTTTATTGGATTCTTCTGTTAGTACATTTGTATTGGTATATATATAGCTGTGCGGATATATCAATAGACGCTATGTCATTTTTCTGTATCTAAATTAACCCACAAGCATTTACAACTCACCCATAACCAGTCATTCGTCGCGAACTGAGACATCGCGTCTACATTTTGCCTAATAGATAAAAACCACTGAAATTAATTACTTATAACTTTTTTAAATAATTACTGTTTCATTTTTGTATTTGTTGTTCAAGTAGGTACATGATATAACGGATATTATACGTAAGTTTCATCTTTAAATGTAAAGGGCGTTTTTTAATATAGACCCTGGGACAAAATAGGTCTTAAAACAGTGACTTGGACATAAGAATTTGGTAGACCACCAAGGTCTATCAAATTCTTATTTTACAGCATAGATTTTTTCAAAACGGTTCGTTTCTTTACTTGCAAACTTTCGCATTTACGATGGTACGACCGCCTAGGGTCAGTCGCGCCAATTTAAACCGCAGTCAACCACTACTGCACATAAATTGCCGAATATGGGAGGCGATATCGCACCTATAATAATAGTCAATAAATTACTTTTATCGCCTTCGTTTACTATCTGGTAAACTAGATCTAAGCAGGTGTTAAAGCGTCTGTGAAAATACCTGTGTAAATCCTAGATAGATAGAAAAAAATTTATGGCACAAACAACATTGTAGGTATATAGGCGAACTAAATGCTACATAGCGTTTTCTTCCATTTAACCTTGGTGTTTCGTGGAAATTTCGATATGATATGATCGGTAAAACGTGTTATTTTTTCTAAATAAAAAAGTATTATTATACATTACAATACACATACTACACTACATATACTCGTACTACTCATACATATATAATTATCTTTTCTGTTTTTACACAGGTGTGTACAGATAATTTGTATAGACGGCTTTTTTCAGTTACCTTATGATATAATTGAAACGCAAGCAAAGCTTAAAAAAACGTCGGAAGTAGCGTGTAGTGACACCACGGTTAAAAAAACGTGGAAAAGTGTTTCCAAACATAAAATGGCATCCTAAGGCAAGAAATAACTAAAGTAAGAGATGTCCGTTGTATGTTTAAATACAGCTAATGTCATTATAAAATTCAATTATACCAAAATCTCGTAACGTTAACTACGGCTCCGCTAACACCTAGCAATTACTAAACTATTATCGCTTACGACCATTATTAAACTTTCTGCGCTAATAGATCATTTGTATTAAATTATTTCAAAAGCTAATCACCTATTATCGACAAACGATGTATGGAAGCAGAAAGCCGGCATTATTATAAAGATTTGACAAAAGAATAGCCAACAATAGGATATGTAATAAATCCGAACATCTGTCTCAGACATCAACGATGAGCTTTGTTGTGAAGGAGATGAATGAAATACTAGCCTTCAGATATATTTATTACACAATAATCCTTTGTTGGAACAAAATGAAGTAAAAATGTATTTATTTATAACTAGACAATTCTCAATAGTAGAAATCTTATACGGGCGGGAACCAACAATAAACAAAGTGTTTTCAATACACAAAATAAAACTAGGCAAGAATATATTATATAGCCAAGTATATATCTTCCAGTCTAAATATGAACGCCCTATACTATATTATTTGTTTTTATAATAAAAAAAATTGGTGATAACATTTGTAATGGGACTCAAATGGCCAGGCGAGGTGAAGACATGAGAAGACAAGGCAAACGCACTGTCAGATGGAAGCAGCAAAATAGTTGATTACGAGTCGGTTCAGTCTTGTCGGAATGAATTATTTTAATAAGTTTAAATAATGTTATTTTAAAAATAACGCGCGAAAAGAGTCGGGTTTCTTATAAAAGCATGATATTCGCGTAAGTTAATAGCCGGAATAAATCCTTTTTAGATTTAAAAAAAAGATTTATTTCGGCAAATTCTTATTGAAAAACGAACATGATTATATTTTAACACTAATGAACTTATTATGAAGCATGACGAAATAGATTTGCCTCAGCACAAAACACGACGCGGATTTTTAGGCAAATACCAGTGGAAGTTTAAATAATACCTTAATGACAAGAATGCATGGATGCAAACTGCACAAGCGCTTTCTAGCGACTACACAATATAGATATACCTAGGTGATATAATTATGTATTAGTGTTAAGGAACGATTGAAAAAAAAAAATGAATGAAAAAATGCGCCGCCTAGTTTCTTGCCAGGTTCTTCTCGAGATGGCTGTAATTTTGCGAATCTGACAGTACAGTCATTAACTTTCATGAGTGCCTCTTTGGGGCCCATGTTAATATATGATTTTGATTTTGACAATTATAAATATAAAAAATGTTTATATTTTTCAACAACAATACATAACAACAATTTAAAAAAAATTATAGGCGCAAATAAGAGGTATAAAGGTAAGTGAAGTAGTAACAGCTGTAGTTAAACTGAGATTTGCTTAAATAAAAACTAGAATCCGGTTGTTATATTTGTCAGACATTCTAGGTCTAGCGTTTTTACCACCCTCGACCACATCATCATTTATGAAATGAGATAGTGATCAAACCCTAATTAAAATAATTTAAACGCAAGAATTACCGCTTTATCCTCGGAACCCTAGATCAGATTAAATGAATTAAATACGCATTATTGAGGATAACTCGAAAAATACTGGTTAGATCTTTATTAAATTTAAATGGGACTACATAGGAAGACGCACCAGCTATCAAATAAAAATCATCAAAATCGGTTACCCTAGAAAGAAGTTATTAGGTAACACACCCAAAAAAAAAATACAGTCGAAGTGAGAACCTCCTCTTTTATTGTGAAGTCGGTCAAAGTAGTTATCTTCCTCTATAGTTATCTACTTATTTAGTACTCTTACGCACGACTTATATTATGGTACCTATGTACATTTCAAAAGTCTTGCATATACTGGTACTGACCAGAAGCTATATAATAAACGGACATGATCATTGTCCTCTTGACCTTTCTGATTAAAATGATTGTTACCAATTGCTTGTTTGAGTTCAAAAGATGCGGCTTAGATTTCGATTGATAGCTTAAAAGTAAAACTAGCAATAACTATTGGTTTTGAGTGTCACACTAAATTTCGAGAGTTCCTTACTTCGAAAAGTCGTTTGTTGAACAAGTTGATTTGTACTTCGCGCTGGTCGTGACGCCATATACATACACCTCTTTTCCATCAGCACCTTAAACCCGAATTACACATTTTAAATATTTTCAAAAATATTTCCTTACTTGACGACCCAGTTGGCGCAGTGGACAGGTGTCCGCCCTCTGCGCCGTGGGTCCTGGGTTCGATTCCCGGCAGGAGCACTAATTCCTTCACAAGGGATATTTGTGCTTCTGGTTCTGGGTGTAATGTGTGTATGATGTGAATATTTCCGACACCCACGATACAAGTCTTTGAACTTAGTGTGGGGCTATGAGTGTGACTGCGTTTGTTTGTAGTTTGTTACTTTCTCTTGAAACATACTACACAGATCAATGCTCTTATTGATTTGAGAAGCAGTCTTCTGAAAGAACACGGATAGAGCACTTTATGGCTGAAGATACGATTTTACTGTCAAAACTATTCGACAATGCAGTAGACGGGTGTAGTTTTAATATAGGGTTGTTATCTGAGTTAAGTTTTCTTAGATAAAGGAAGTTTGGAAGCTTTTATAGGATTTGAACAACGTGTATTTTACATCTTTTTTATAGTGTGTGACTACTACAGTCTAAGGGAAATGATATACAAAGCGGCCAGGGCGCGCGGCCGAGTGGCGGGCGCCTGCGACGCCGACATTTTGAATAGCTCTAGTCACTAGTGCAACAAAATATACTAATCCGACTGGCCGCGCGTACAGGGTGCGCCACGGGCGCGCGTACAGGGAGCTAGGCGGGCGCGCGCCTTGGGCGCTTTGTATATCAAGTCCCTTAAACCGGTACAACCTTATACAGCGCTGTGGGTATTTATACCTGCAGCATATGCTGAACTTGCTCCTTTTGTACTCAACAAGCACTGATCCATTCATGTTTTATTAGTTAGCGTGAGATTTTTATCAAACCTCTTAAGTTCTCTCGTCAAATTCAGCATATGTATTTATACATTAACTAAAAAAAGTTAGTTCTCTACCAAAAATGTAATCATATACAATATCGTATTTTTGATGTTAGTAAGAGAGTGCACAATAAACATATTTCCAGGTTATTTTTTTATATTAAAATGTAGGTTCCTCCATGATAAACAATGAACTCACATATAATCACTGCTAATGTGTCTACTGAAAGTTCAAAGCTAAAAACCTTAATTATTAGTAATACAAATCTGTTTTTCTCTCAATATTCCAAAATGTATTTCCTAATTGTATTTATTACCGATTCATCATGGAACAATGCCTATGTTTACTTTCCTTTCTCACTTCGTTAGATAAGCATTTCTTTCATCAATCATTTCTTTCTTATTATATTACTCTTTCCATATTGTACCCACATGTTATTAATATTGTGGCATATAAATATTAGTACGTAATGAGACTTTCCCTTTGACGTGTGAAAGTGTGGAAGAAACTTTGACTAAACTATTCGTCCATACAAATTTTCGTAATCATTTAAAAATATTAATTTTGATCCATGTTGGGCTACCTTTAGGTCGAAGGTAGAGAAAACTTTAAAGAACATTTATATATTTAATACATTTATATATAAAAAAAACGGTAAAAAGTATAAATAGATCACAACAAAACATTAAAGATTTCACCAAAAAATACTGTAAGTGGATTTAGTGATGTACCAAAACCGTTGTAAATTTTATCGATTTTTCAAAACACATAGAGAGCTTCCAAAACAACGTTATTATTATTCTTTATAATTATTTGCAACAAACTTGTTATATCGTCATAATAATATAATTTATATCGAAACATTCATTTTTATTTATTAATTTAATATAGCACTGTCACATCATATTGAAATTAAACTTAAAATTAAAAGTACAACAAGGGAATTTTCCGAAACGCATGACTTTTCTGGCATGCCTTTCATTTCCCAAATGTACTCAAAAATCAAGAAATAATAAAATAATGAAAATAAAAATTGAGAGAATACTTAAAATTAATAACAATACAATAACTTTGCAAAGTTACTTAGGGTCAAATGTACTTTGTGATTGCGACATATATCTCAAAATTCTAAGCTTTAACAAGAGAATTGCTGAAAAATTCAAGATCACTGATTTGATTGTTGAAACTATTATATTAATTCGCGATACGTAAAGAGGGATTTTGTTAACCCATATTAGTGCGGTAAGATGTGGTATGGAAAATATTCTTTATAATAGATATACATTTAGAAAATAACATTACTTTGCTTATTACAAGTTTTTGTAGTAAAATTTTTATAATTTTACTAAAGCTAGTACTAATCACCTATACAAATAAAGATTAAAACTATATATTTATTCATTAATGTATTACACTCAATTTATTTTATATAGTTACGGCTCAAAACACATAACTTAATTTTACTTCTAATTATTCAGATTTTTATTGTTTAGTGCATCTATTTTATTATTAAAATACACATATAAATACGTACTTTTCTTGTGATGAAGACATGATCCGTTGATGCGGCACATGCTCGCCGTTTGCCCCATACGGGCGCTACCTCGCTCTAGCCTCCATTGGCTCCGTCTGCCGGCCACTTACATATCGATACTCCAACTTTCGATAAATTATCGGCACCCCATTGTCACTTCACTAATGTCACAGGTTACGTCTTGGTTACACTAAAAGCACCCTGATTGATTTACTACACTGGCCCTTTGGACGAACTGTTCAGTGGATCGTGACTCATTAAAAGCAACTAAAATCTCGGGTCTCTAGAAGGTATATCAAATAAATAAAATCTACCTCTCTTTTATTTATTTAATATACCTACATTCGTTTTACACATACGCTAAAATATAGCCGCCAGTCCATACCTAACAAAATAACTGAAAAGTGTTTAATTTCATTATTATATCCTTCCAAAATTAAAGCCTATTTCTGTCCTTATAACAAGCCTTTAACTGACTGTGGGGATGCGAGTGTGTAAGCGTTTTAAAAAGGTAATAAGATAAATTTGAATCGATCTTAATAAAACTGAACGTCATCATATGAAGACGTGGCGAGAATAACTGGTACTAATCAAGTCAGATATTATGTACTATATGTATAAATAATTTCAGCTGCCAATTCATTGCATTTGTTTTTATAGCATAAGCCATGAGTAAATTTTAAACAAAATTTTAAGTTTTGAAGAATAGATAAATATCGCCAGTGTGTTTGTGTCTGGGATCAAACCTTTAACCACTGAGCTACTCAAGCACTGCCTCAAGCGAGGAAATGATCATTTTCTTATACATCTAATACCTTTAAACGAGCAATTCTTGTATATATATATATATATATATATATATGTGTGTAATCTGGATCTCGGAAACGGCTCCAACGATTTTCATGAAAGCTACAGATTAGGGATTTTTTCGGCCCAAGGAATCGGTTTAACAACGTTCCAGGTCCGAGAAATGCTGGGTTCCCAAACTGCATTTGAAAAAACCGGGAAGAAACTATCAGCGCCATCTATTACGCCATGACCGACGTAAAAAACTGTTTCTACTCGACACTAGATGGAGCTTGCTGAGGCTACAAATTCAAACACATTCTACCAAAAACAAAAAACCGAGCAAAGCTCGGTCATCCGGATATTTATGTTTAAAATATATAATGTTATGGGTTAGTACCATTACTACGACTCTTTTTGATATCGTTTAAAAATCTAAAAAAAGTTGCGTTCATTTCAAACGATAGCTTTCGAAGCACCTCATAACGAATACGAAAATAGTACTCCATCTATTCTAACACAACAGTAACATAAGTTATGCAAATTTTAATCTTCTCTAAAGCTGAAGCGTAACGTTACGTGTAATATAAAACAAGAGATTCTGAAACATGAGTCTTCAGCTAAAGTCGGCGAACGAGCATTCAAACACTTTGCATCCGGATTCCTAAGTGTATGAGCTAGATTTATTAGAAGAATATGCAAAGATACGTCGACGAGATGCGTGTTACTAGATGAATAATTGTATTGAAAATTAAGTTGAATAGTTATTTTGCTATATTTAGTGAAAATCAATGCAGCCGTTTTAGTTATTTCCGAGGGTTACTTCAAAGTTTTGATGTTGCCTCTGATGATGTTGCTGTACATTATTTGTGACACTTTTATAAAATAAAATACCAATTTAACAGTTACTTACATTTATTTATTAGGTCCGGTCTCCTTTGTGTTATCTGATGTGTGACCTTATTACCTTTTCCGCTTTTGTTTTAACTTTTATGACAGAAACTTTATTGGCTCCAGTGTGGCTTCAGTTGACAAGTAATTTTTATTTCAACAAAATATACTGGACATAAGTGAGACACAACCTCAGGGTGAGGAGCGTATTGAAGTCCCACGCAGAAGTTACTGTAGTAATATTTAAACTACACATTTCTTCTGCAGCAGCGAGTATTGGGTTTGATTCCCGGTGGGAACACAAGTTTTCTCCCCAAAGGAAATTTGGGTTTGTGTTGACACTGTTTATCGAACACCAAACAAGAACTACCCATTTTTGTACTCCAAAAACATTAAATAAAACGAGCGCCCGTATTTTATGATGGTAGCGCCGACAACAAAAACAAAACACGTGTACTTAGCACAAAAACGGCTACAAAAAATAAAATGTCATTGATAAATCGACGCTGCACGCCCCGAGCTGAACGATGGTGAATGACTGAATGAGAGTTGTAGTAAATCATTGTCGAACTACCCCCGCTGCCTCATCCCTCTCCCCTTCTACTCCTTATCAAATAAGAGATAGAACTTGGAAGACATGTATAGATAAAAAATGCGAGGTCGCGTCGATACAACTCAACAGAGCTCTAAACAGATACGATATATATCTACTCGAATGTAATTTAAATATAAAACGCTACTATACGTTTCTTTGTACATATGTGTAGGTACTTGACAATTCTAATGACGAATCGATGATATTCTTAGGATATGTTAATTGAAATTCGAAATTGAAAATTGAGCAAAGAATATATTGACTGTCTATCTCATCATAAAGATGTCCAAACTACTCTATACCATAGTATTTGTATGTAACCGGAATGTGTGTTTAAATAGTTAAATTCAAAAATAAAGACCAGACCACAGTTATAACATACGCAAGACACATATGTCGGTTTCCTATCGTTTGCATTTCGGAGAGTGTGCGCAGGAATTATACGAGTTAATTCCCCCAAGCCCGTTTTACCATCTACGTCAAACGTCATCCATTCATAGTTGACATACCACCAGCTCGCTCGAAGCGTTTCGCTTCTACGTTTATCATCCGTACTGCGAGGGAGTGGAACTCATTGCCCGCGTCTTTGTTTTCTGAGCGGTATAATCTGGCAGTCTTCAAGTCAAGAGTGAATAGGTATCTTCTAGGCAGGCATGCTACAACTTTGGCCACATCATCGCTTTCCATCAGGTGAGATAGTGGTCAAATGCTTGCCTATCAAACATAAAAAAATGTATTCTGCCAGATTTAAAAATGCTGACTATGAAGTTCCTAGTATAATCTCCTTGTCGAAAATAGTGATATTTGTAGCTTGTACCAATTACATGTACCAATAACTCAATTCCCTTCAAACAAAGTTTTATCATACAATACAGAGTTAACCCGAATAGTTTTTCCATAGAACCTGATATGAATTGCTTTAATTGGAATTGTTAGATTGAATCGATATGCAATGCAGTTCCTATGTTAGAGTATTGGAATATCCCACGTGCCCCAGAACCAATTTCACAAGAGTCCTCAACTTCCTAGCGTAGGTGTATAATAGAATTTGCAAAAGCATTTGTCAAATACAACTTACTAGATAGAGCACGTCACACAGATACAACAACAGTTACTATAGAGTTAGGGTTGCTAAGCATCAGGCGTTGTCCTTACTTTTCGGGATATAGTCTGGTCTTTATTAAGCCTAAGTTTCAATTAACGTTTTGAGATTATAATTCAAACCAACGTCAACTACTTTTCATATCAAAAAGAAACAGGTTTTATATTGGCAATGTTTTATTGCTATGTTCACGTTGCTTTCATGTATGTGCCTCTTTTGAAGGGAATAATCTGTATTATTAAATTAAGTCCACCTAACAGTTTGTGTCACAATTCTGAACTTGTGACACGAACTGTTCTAGGTAGACTTCGGATACTAACGCTGAACCAGCCACTTGAGTGAACTATGGGTTACAACAATAGACGTTGTATCAAATATGCGTTTACAACAAAATTATTACAGGGTTAAACCCCAAAAAAATCAACTGACTAAAGTCAGGACTTTATAATAAAACATTATGGCAACCCTGCGTAAAATGTCGATCGAATGGCCGCTACCGCCTTCAGAAAATTAAACTACTACAGATACTTATTACGGTTTGTGTGTAGGAGTCTAGTCTCAAGCACACTTTCAGATGAAGTTATTGCAAAGTTTGTTCAACAATTTTTTAAACTCGCTTTTCATCGTGTGGGAGTAGCGTCAAAAGCAAATTGCAGTAGAAGACGTTTTAGAAGGTCACTACAGTTTGCTACAAAGAGGAATAAATTAACAAACCTTTCAAAATCTGCATTAACAAAACACAAGACTATCATTGACCGAGCAAGCGCGTAGCGTCTCCGTTTCAGCTTGAGCAAGATTGCGTATACATTCCGGCGGATTTCCAGTTGTTCTCCTCTATAGGTCGCATGTCTTAACCGATCCTCGTAAAATTTTGTGAGCAGGTTCGATAATTATACAGAATATATTTGTCGATTCAGTTTTTTTTTTAATTTTCAAAATGGCGGAGGTATGAGTGTTGAAAACGTAAAAAATATATATTTCAGCCATTTCAAAAAATACACAAGGCATTCAGCTTACAGAGTGAGTAGTGGTATATAAGATGAGTATCTTCTTACTTGACACTAAGTTCAACGACATCTATAGAGGAGCCAAGAACATTTACATCATACACATAATCACATCCAGAACCATTACTAAAGTACGGACGGTACTGGCTGAAGTACAAACATTCTGATAGGCGTTTGTGTAAATAACGGGATATCCTATCCTACTAATATTATAAATCCGAAAGTTTGTGTTTGTTCTTCACGCTTTAACGACTGAACGGATCTGGATGAAATTTGCAATGTACATAGTTTATACCTAGGATTAACACAAAGGTAAATTTTTAGTTTGATAATAGCAGGCGAAGCCGCGGAGCACGGCTATTTTACCATATATTCAATCGCTGTGGATAAATCTATCTACTTTCACTTGCAAGAGAATTTAGGTCGCCCAGGACATTCGGCGTCGAGTGGGCCGAAGTGCCATTATGTCTTTCTGCGTGACTGTAAGGCAAATTGTAATGAATGACTTCATAAGACGTTCAACGTCGACTCGGCCTACGCGATTGTCTGTCGCTGATAACAACCGACGAGATTCGTTTGAGAGCTAAGAAGGTAATGTAGTCCGAAAAATATTAGTTATTACATCACGTAGGTTTATTCTTTTAAAAAAAAAAAGACCAGGTACACACACGGACAAACACATTTTTTTTTTCTTTATTGTTTGGTACATATGTATTAATTTTAATTTTTAATAATTTATTTATTTTAGTTTAGTTTTAGGAAATAAAGGCAATTGGCCCGTAGATAGCTAGATTGAATTAAAGGAACATCAAATGTCATTTAAATGTAATACAGTAAGAAAGTCATATACAGGTTTTGGAGTAATTAATGGATAACCCTATACCTACAGATAGGGTACATCATTATGGCCCAGAAAATAAAAAATGTGCCGTATTTTTTTTAAATTGTGTATAACTATATAAAGTACTAAAATATATTTTTTTTCTGGACCATCGTTATTTTCCCTATATGTAGGTATAATTACTGTAACTAACTAATACCTCTATGCTAATACATTGGGGGCAAACTGTCGCCTAGGCCAGCTCAAGCTTTTAAAGAATCAGGGCTTTAGTAAAATTAAGCTAAATTATATTTGTATATGTTCAAAAAAAAATTTATTGATTGTACATGATGGCGGCAATAGCTCTCATGAGTGCAAAGCTGTAGAATAACTGCATGATGGGAACGTTACCCACTGGTGTGTATAGTTCTCATCATGTGTGTGTGGGCTGGAGCACTTGAATTACCTATAAGCTTGGTGGCATGTTGGTAACTTAGGTCCTCGCTGTATTTTTTTATTTTTTTTATTTGTGACAGGCTAGTTTTTGACTATCTCACCTGATAGTAAGTGACGATGTGATCGAAGCTGGTAAACACACTAGACCTGGAATACGCATTGATGCATATAGTTTTAGAAAATAAAGATAATTGGCCTGTAGATTATTTAGGCGTTTCATGAATATTTTAGTACATAAATAACTTGAACGAGAAACACAGATTAAATAATATAATTAGTTAGACAGAAATTCCTTTCTTCGTGCGTTCACTAAGAAAGGAATTCACAAAATAAATTATATGCAGAAAGCATTATATTTTTTTGTTAAAGAAATATATGCGTAGACAGTTAAGTACGACATTTTTATTTTTTCGAAATTCTCTCCTTTCTCCCGTTAGAAATAGCCTAGATTTTTTAAAGATATATGGAGATAGTGGTTATTTAAGCCGGTTTTCAAATTAGAAGATAAAAATAAAAGAAATTCAAATCTATGCCTATTAGCCTAGCTAAATTGATATAAAATCAACTTAGTATTTTTTAAATATAAGCAGCACCGTGTCTTATCACGTTATTATTTTTGTTTTCTTAGGGTTTCGTGCCTATAATGTTTTATAATAATTATATTTAACATAATTTTACAAATATTCATGACATTTAAATAGGTAAAGCTAGTTTTTTTTTTCGAGATATTTTAATAATAATAACTTTATTCTCAGAATTAACACTGCATAAAATAAGGATGAATATACTAAAAATCAAATACGTAACATAATATACAAGCATATACTTATACCTATAACATAATTTTCTTAATCAATTGCTTTTTAATGAGAAATTTTAATGTATCGTAAACATAATCTTAGAGAATCGTAAATCTCGTGTGCAATTATTTCCAAATAAGTAGCTGTTGTTGCTCGCGGCTTCGCTTGCATGTATCCAATAATTAGGAATCATAAATCTATTTTTTGTTTTAAATTCAAAGACACATTTTGTACGTAACTAGTAGTCGAGTTTGGTATTTAAACTTCAGTCTAGATTGTGGTTAATATTTTCAAGTAAATCGAGCGCACAAAATAAAAGACCATGTAAATTGTAGGGAACCCTCTCATGGCATCTCCATTCAAGCTTGAAAGAATTTAGTAAATAAATATTTTATTCAGACATTGATAAAATTGTTACAGATAAAAAAATATGCAGAAAAAGCTATAAATTTAGCATAATTTGACTCGTATAGGCAAAGTTTCGATTAAACCGGGTTCCATCACGATAACATCTTATCGTTTTTAAATTAAATGCTAGTCGAATCGCCGAGATAAATGAGTAGTTTGAATATGTGAGTGTTAAATATCGAGTTTTAAAGAGGTTTTAAAAACAATAAAGCTACGACTACGCACTTAAGATAAGGCCTATACGGGGTTTTTACGTAAATTTTTATATTGTTTTATTTTACCGTAGAATGTATGTTTTTGCATATTTTTGTAACATAATTAATAATTCAATACATGGTTCATAATTTATTTGGCTAGTAAAAATTAAGTTTTTTTTAATGTTTACATGCGAAGTAAATTATTTCGAAAATAATTACTACTATCAAACTAGTGGTTAATTTAGAAATATACCCGAGGTTCAGTGCATAGAGATGCACTGAACCTCGAATATATTTCGAAATAACTGAAATATTATGGTTTTTTACATTTTCAATCCCGCATTTTTTTTTAATTTCCTAAAACTGAATCGCCATAAAATTTTATATTATTATCGAACAATTTTTTTCCCAGTGGAAACACAAGTTTTCTTCCCAAGGGAAATTTGTGTTTCTTGTTCTGGGTGTGAATCAAAATCGTTTATTCACTTGAGCCTAAAAGAGGCACATGAAAGTTAATAACTGCCAGATTCGCAAAATTACAGCCACCTCGAGCAAAACCAGGCAAGAAACTCGATTGTCTGTGAGATGTGAATATGTACAAATATAATAAACAACCAAGTTAGAGCAATGAGGAGGTCTCTGCTCTCTGCGCCGTGGGTCCTGGTTCGATTTCGTGCATGAGCATAATTTTCCTTCCTAAGGACATTGGGGCTTCTGGTTCTGGGTGTGCTTGTGTGCGTGATGTAAATGTTTCAGGCACCCACGATACAAGTATTTGAACTTAGTGCTGGACTGTGAGTGTGATTGCGTTTCTTTGTTTGTAATTTGTTGTTTCCGGCATCCACTACACAACTTTTCGAATTATAATTCTTACCAATTTTTGTTAGTATAAACGGTAACACTAAACGTACAAATTGATGCAGAAGCAATGAACCAGTAGTTTATATAACCGGTCCTCAGACTTGGCTATATAAATATGCCATTTTTTAATGTAATTAAAAGACAAGTCAAGCTAGTTGTTCGCCTGATAGTAAGCGTCACGCTTGCTCATTACAGTTTAGTGCCACTCAGAGTTTTGAAGTTAAATAGTTCAAAATCCTGTGCGGCAATGCACTGCGTTCGTCAAATTGTGATATTACTTGCTACCTCTTTATGACTTGTAATTTCACTGGAAACAACTATGCTACCATTATGTTATTATAATTATTGACTATAATACAAGAACGTCAATTTAAACACATTAGTATAACAAGGCAAACATTACTTGTTACAAGACGATCAATAGGTACAAGCAATGTACCAAGCATCTCATTGATTGAGTGAATGATTGCTGCAGCAATCAATTTAAAGAGAGGTCTCCTACATTGTTGCGTGTCGGAACAATTTTGTTGCTGTCTCGAACGGTTACATGTATAGCAACGTGTGTGTCTCAGAGATTTTTTTAAACAAAACAGGCATACTTACCATGCCTTCGCTTTACATCTTTGAAAATATATGTAGGTTCGCAATAATATTGATTGATATGAATAAAGAAGCGACGCACACAATATTAATACTAGATATAAGCATAAAATTACAGTGCGCGTATTAAGATAAAGCAAAATATAAATCCTTTATGACAAATGGAGTTAAAGTTTACAATTAAATTCCTAAAATTTAAATAAAATTTCGTACTCTACTTGTCAATCCCTTTTCAACGATACCCCACAAGGGTAAATAAAAAATAAAAAATGTTTTGCTTCCCACTTGCATGTATGGGATATTACGATGGGATATTAAGGAGCCCCCTTAATATTTTCATTTATATAATTTTAAATGTCATTTCTGGCTTTGGGCCGTAGTTTTACATATCTATGAGAATTTGAAGTCATTCGCTTATATGGTTTAGACGCTAGATGACTCTGACAGACGGACGGACAAAATACTGAACGACCCATGTCAACTAAGAGATCTCGCTTCGCTCTATCAATTACAAAAGACTCGGAAGCTATTCGTGTTTCTAAGAACATTCATATTGCAATTTCCAACAATCGTAACAGCAGTAGACGCTTTTGCTGCACCTCATATTTCAAATTAACCTACAGCAGCTTAAGGCAATATAAGCGTAGTACCTAACCCTTTGCGAAGTATATAGTTATATGATCAGAAGTGCTTCAAGCGTAGCTTGACGTCCGTAAACAAAGCTTCCACCCGACAACAAAGGAAGACATTACAGCATCAGAATTCAATGGACTTTATTATAATAACTCCGTTGCAATATGCAATGTGCCCCTCAGGGCGACAAGGTAACGCAATCTTGTGTACAGTGACGGAATAATAAAGAAGTTTAATATATTCCTGAGGAAAAATCGTGGTACTGATGCGTAGCTTTGTAGCTAATTTGATATTGGAAAAATGACACGAGATACTATTGTTCGGGTTTTGGGTCGAGGTGTTAGAAGCCCTGAGCCCAATTTCGGAGTCAATGGCAAATTTTATTGTTCAACCCGTATCGTCAAAAATTGGGACTTATTCACGTACATTTGATTCAACAAAAAGTAGGTTGATAATTGTTACATACCTTGTTATGGTACTAACTGGCTTTTAATCGCGTTATATGTATAGTGTGTCAAATACTCCGACCAGTTTTGAGCGTATACGACGCTCTTCATCTGGGAGTCAACAAGGCCTATTTATAATTTTGCGTTATTTCTAACTAAAACGTTTATTTTACGCTATTGGTAAGTGATGATGTGGTTGAGGGTGGTAAACATACCAAAATGTGACTGGCTCTCAAGAGCTGTCCGACAGAACACACTGTCTTTTTGTTACGACGACGACCCTAGTTGTGTAGTGGGCAAGTCCTTGCTTTCTACGCAGCCAATTCCTCTGTTCGATTCCCGGCAGGAGCACAATTTTCCCTCGCCAATGAAAGATTAAGCTTCTTGTTCTGTGCTATTTTACCTGTAATGTTAATGATTCTAGCTTCTTTCCGCAACACAAATCTTTGTACTTAATGCGGGCCGTGAATGTGAAAGCGTTTAGCTCTTCATATTACCTGTTACTGAATACAACATTTAAGAATAAAACCGGTAGGTAAATATATTTATGGCAGTCTTATCTATTCCTAAATCGAATAAAATTATTATTATTTGAACAGACACTAAAATCAATTTATGTTCCACGTGTATATGATAAACCTACAAAACGTTGACGTCGAACATAAATATTATTGACGTTGAGATAACATGAGATCACGGACTTGAAGGATATACAGACGTAACCTCATCCAATCATGGGTGAAGCATGCAAATGTTAGTATGTGCGTGCATTTCGCTGCAAACTATGACAGACAATTAAATAGTTACACCCAGTATTGGCACCGATTGTCGGACCTTTGGTGTATCTGTGTGCGTGTAGCTCGCGTTATGACAAGCGAAATTTGTAGGGATTAGGGTGCTTCACTGGTTTGTATGCGGCATTAGGTCCGTATTTTTATACGTCCGTGCGTGAGATTAAGTCACGATGCAATACCAATTTTCTTTATATGTCGTGGATAAAAGAAACCTTATTTTATGTGCAAACAGCACGTGGCTATATGACAAATGATAACTAATAACTTATTAATTCGGCCCTCGGTAAACTCCTCTTATTAGATGCGGCCACGGACATGACATGTTTATTTAGGTCTGTGAATAGGTATTGACTTTTTATGACATTTTACCTGAATATATGAGCTTGTTATATAAATATTATATAGTATTTATAAATACATTTATACTAACAAGGTGTAATGGAATAAAGTTTTTCAATAAGACAATCAGAAAGCAGGAGTTATTTTCTTATGAAATTACTAGACGTGCCCCGGGGCTTCGCTCGCGTTTATCAAGTTAAAAGGTAGCCTATGTGTTAATCCTAGATATAAGCTATGTATATACATTCCAAATTTCATCCAAATCCGTTCAGCCATTACAACGTGAAGAGAAAACAAACAAACTTACACACAAACATTCGGATTTACAATATTAGTGTGACATGTTTTTTCATATAACATTATAAGTACATTCATTCATTCAAATTCAAATTCATTTATTAATTCAAAACAGATATACACATTATTAACCTAATATTTATACCACAATTTAAATAATTTCAATTCTTCCATAAATTAATCTATAATACAATAATATGGTATATTAGGTGTTCGTTAGCAGCCGTACTAGGATACCCTGTGTTACAGCTGCTACATGCTACACATTGAATAGTAAGTTTATGGTTACCCATATTAATTGAAGCAACCTTGAAAACTTCGCAAAAGATATAAACCAGTAGGCCGTCAGAAATTATTTCCACTAACAAACTGACGTAAAATTACAAGTTATTAAATTTAGAGCTACGCCCCTGGCGCCATAGGTAATAAATCCCCAAGACAACATTAAAAAATCGTTAATATCGCAATTTTACTGCAAATTCTAGCTCTCTATTAAATCCGGATGTCCGAGTAAATGTAATAGACGGAGTTTACCGAATGATACTTAACGTTTAAATTGACTAATGTGGTTAAATTGTCGGCACTTGCTTAAAACGACGAACGTTAAAGTGCCCAGCAGACAAGATAACATTAATGTTACCAGCAAACTCTAATAAATTGCAGACAAATGTAGGACTGGGAAAAATTTGGTCATTTGCAACCTTTGGAAGGATTTTCACTAGAACGTCTGTAATGAAGGGCAAGCCAGATAAAGTAGAAAAACCATTTGTTAGTTCCAAATAGTTGGGTCTTTAACGCAGCTATAATTCAGAGCTTGAATTACTTTATAATGACGATATTGACACTGAAGCTATTTTTGCGTGGAAATCAAATATATTTCTGAGAGGAAAATCTGTGAGGAAAATGGAAAACAATAATGGAAAATTAATCTTAAAGTCAACGGCATATGAATATTGCAGTTGTCCTGTTATTCTTAATCAGTGAAGGGAATTTAGGTTTGATTAATAAGAATTTGTCCTATTTCGGTGCGCGATGTATATGCGTGCAGGTATGTGATTCCGAAAGAAGATCTCAAGTGCGTTCTGATGTAGGTATAGGTTTTATTTTCGAATGACTTCTAATATACATGTAAGTATCGAAATAGTTTAAGCGTATGCAACTATAGACAGTCGGACACAAGTCACAACATGACTATAAAGCAACAAGTGATTCCACTCAATTGATCGCTCAACCTGTTGTTTTGATAATCTTGCAAACCACGACGAAGAAAACTTCCGATTAGAAGTATTGGAAATGACATTACAAATAATAAGTAAGATGAAAGTGATTGCAGTAGGCATTACCACGAAGGTGAATGAATCCAGGTTCAGTAAGTAAACTTCACCTATCAGTTGAAACATTATATGCTTTTCAATCCTGATGTAGAGCCAATTGACTACGCAATTGACATTGAAGTTCTACGCGTAGCCTCGAAATTATGTTAACAAAAGTATCACAAAATTATTTGACTTAAGTCCTAGATTCATGTTTTTAGTTATTTGCAATAGGTATAATTATGTTTCGCTATAGTTGGACCATTAGAACCAAAATCCATTGAGTGACGAGCAAAAAGACTCATTGGGGATAGTAAGTTAGTAGAGTCCATATTGCAAAGTCTCGCCGACGTAAGGTCATGAGTCTATCGGTATTCTATCGTTTACATTTTGGAGAATGTGCGTATGAATTACATGAGTTAATGCCCCCATGCCCGTATTACTATCATAATCTGGGAGTCTTCAAGTCTCCTGAATAGGTATCTTCTAGGCAAGCATGATCAGTTTCAGGTGAGATGCTGGTTCAATGTCTACCTAGCATAAAAAAAAACTATTAAAATATTTTAATTAGTATACATTTACATTGATAACGAATTCGAAGACGCATCAAACAGAAAAATCGCATCTGAAAAGACACAAACAAAAGTAAAACAATTTTACCAAAGGAAAACAAAAGTAATGAAAAATTCAACGCTGTATCTTTAGTCAGGGTCTTGTGAGACAATAGTTTTATACAACGACCATAACCAATTTAAAATTGTTTATTTTCCTTGACACTGAACTAAGGTCCTTGAAGGAACAATCAATCATAACAATAGATGTAGCGACCATTGAAATTGTTAGTGTTGCAATCGAACATTCGGGAACGATGGCGCTATTTGAAGAGCTGGAGTACAAATAAGGCAGAAGTA
Source organism: Lomographa bimaculata (assembly GCA_948107665.1). Classification (NCBI taxonomy): domain Eukaryota; kingdom Metazoa; phylum Arthropoda; class Insecta; order Lepidoptera; family Geometridae; genus Lomographa; species Lomographa bimaculata. Next base: position 7,480,291 of record OX403600.1, on the reverse strand, counting down.
ATTGTATAGTTAATGTGAATAATGGTTTAATGGAGTTATTGATGAATAGCAGTGACCTCATATTTTGGCAGAGTATAGAGCTAGATCAATTCATGCTTTATATATAGGAACGGTTATGCTAATTAATGATACATGGAGCTATGCCTGTTGTACAGAAATAATTTACACGCAAGCATAGCTTCAAAAATATATCTTCCCCGCTTTGTCTCTGGCAAGTTTGATCAAATCTTGAGCGGTTGTTTTAGGAAACCAACTTGACACTATATTTTCAAACAAAAAATATTTTCCAAATCAGTCCAGCTTTCTTCAATTAATCGGTTAACATGGTCATTTTTCATTCATCACGTTTTTACACTTTGTAAGAATTGCCTACACTCAAGCACGTTCGCTAAATAATACAAAATCAACAACAATAGTTTTTCACATTCGCGGCATAACTCTAGAGTGTAGTTAGATTTATTATAAAATATTGCTACAATTAAATTACATACACTCAGTATGTGATTTAATTGTATTTAAACAGAATTATCTAAATCAGTTTACGTACATCGCTGTTGCATCATCCCGATTCCTAATTTCCAAGTAGAGTATAATTTTCATGAAATAAACTGCCTAATCAAATAATCTACGTTTTTCCTTCATATAAACTTATTAGTAGAATAATCCATTCATAGAACATAACTTAATTCTTTTGCTTTGTTTCTGTGAATATTTACGAGCACCACTTATTTTAAAAGTACATTCAAATGTATCATTTGCTTGTTTCGTACCACTTCTTACTTCTATTACAAGGTATTTTTATGTAATAAATCTGCATTGGACTAGCCTGAAAAGTGTGCACTCGTGAATACTACCTAGAGTACTTGTTCGCCGCGAACTGAGATCTCGCGCCTACATTTTGCTTCATAGATAAACTTTTCGAGGTTACTTTTTTCGAAATAATAATTGATTGTTTTTTTTATTCGTTGTTTAATTACAGGATATAACTGATATTATTAATGTAAGTTTCAGCTTTAAATATGTGGTCGTTTTATAAAATGTCACCCGTGACACAATTCGTCTAAAATCAGTGACTTTGATGTCCTACTAAATTATTATTATCCAACAAAGATTAAAAACAAACGGATTCGTACTATACTTGAAAAGTTCTTTTCATCAATACCATACACTGAAAGAAAAATAAAATATATTGCACCAAACTTACGAGTACGGGTGGTATTTGTTGATAACATTTAAATTGCCATTTCTGAGTTTGGACCAAAGCTTTACATATTCTCTGAGAATTTGAAGTTATTCACTTGTATTGTTTAGACGCTAAATGCCTCTGACAGAGGGACGGACGTAGGGAAAGGCGGACAAAGTGCTGAAGCACCCAAGTCAACTGGGAGATTTCGCTTCCCTCGATCAATCTAATATCTTTAAACGAGCAATTCTTGTATATATATATGTATAATCAGGATCTCGGAAACGGCTCCAACGATTTTCATGAAAGTTACAGATTAGGGGTTTTTCGGCCCAAGGAATCGATTTATCAACGTTCCAGGTCCGAGAAATGCTCGATTCCCAAACTGCATTTGAAAAACTGAGATTAAGAAACTATCAGCGCCATGACCGATGTAAAAAAATGTTTCTACTCGACACTAGATGGAGCTTTCTGAGGCTACAAACTCAAACACATTCTACCAAAAACAAAAAACCGAGCAAAGCTCGGTCATCCGGATATTAATATTATATATGATGATGGACGTAGACATGTAAACTGTATTTTTTATCGACTGTAAAACAAGTGCCAAGGCCAGGTGACAAATTTGAATTGCTAATTTTATTCATACACTCATACATGCCTGTAATAAAGCAGTTGAAAAAAAATACGCATACATGAATGTGTAAACATCAGAATACAGAATTTGGCTCCTATGATTTAAATGTCCCATGCTCGCTTGTAAAAAGTAGCATTGTTGTTTAACAGGTTACAACATAATTTATAGCAGCTCTACGCTGTAAAAGAATTCAAGTTAGTTTGGCTTCAATGATATTGTTTTTACCTAATATTATATGTACTGTTATTATACTGACTAATATCTATAATTCTATTAATTTATTTATTCTTTCTAGTTAATTAATTATCTATCAGAGTGCCGCGCCTGGTTGAAGCAACGCGTGATCAAATGCTAGTACTTATTTGGCTGAACGAATTAATTAGCATTGCAATTCGGAGACGCAATGCCCCCAGCATGATGGGAACGCTACCTGCTGCTAGTGGACTTGAGCACTTAAGTTACCTATAAGCTCAATGCCTTGTAACTAACTTAGGTCTTTGCACATAGTTTTAGTTAATAAATTCCTATGTTTGACCTCGCTATGCATATTTTATTTCGGTATAGAGCTTAGGCTGAGTATAGGGGTTTCCAAATTGAAATCAATCACTAATGTGCAGATGTAAATGTACACACAGTACAAGCAAAATTTACCACAATTGCTTTATAAAATGTAATAATACAGTTGAAAGTAGTTTCTAATATTTTTTTTGTAGTAGCAATAAATATATTTTCTTTCATAGAATTTGATATAAAGAATAAGGCACAAGTTCGAGGACTTCTATTGAGGGTTCCGATAAATAGGATGTTTTGGATTTGCCTCTATTACACTAAAGCGGTTCAAGGGATTTTTGTTAAAATAATATAATATGTTTGTTAACAATTTAAGTTTTAAACTCAAATAAGCTGATATGTTCAATTTTACCTTAATTAAAACGCGGGCGAGCCAAAGAGCACGCTTGTATAAATACATAGAAATAAACTAATTTAATAAGCTTTTTATGATATCACATTTTATATAACATAACATAAACATAAACGCTTTCACACTTACAGCCCCACACTAAGTTCGATGACTTGTGTCGTTGGTGTCAGAAACATTCACATTACACACACAATCACGACCAGAACCAGAAACACAAATTTTCCTTGGGGAGAAAAATTGTGTTCCCGTCGGGAATCTAACACAATATCCCTGCTTAGGCGAATGCTCACCCAACTAAGCCAACGGGCAGTTCAAAATATATATCTGCTGAAACTTTAAGCAAAGAACACTCCAAACTTTTCAAATACCGTTCCATAAAACCCAGTCCAATCCAGGTATGTGTTCAAATCTTTCACGCCATTTGGCTAAGCCACTTCGAGATTCATATCAATCGAATTTCCAAACTCCTCATGGGCCGATCCATCTGCCTCAGGAGTTTGGAAACTTTGACCTGAATCCGGCCCAACTTTTCAGGTTGATCTACATTTGATAAGACGATTATGCTAAACAATATCTTTCAGCATTTTTTATTTGTATGCGAAATGCTAGAAAAACTGTTGCTATTTACTGTTGGATATTACCTAAAAAGTATTTTCTATGTCAATCCTATAGTATTAAAAACTATATCAATAAATATCATCTCAAGTATCGTAGTACCTACCTCAAGTAATATTCAATATAATTGCACTATATGGGGCCATGCGTAGGTAGTATCTACCCCAAGTAATATTCACCATACTCGTACCTAATATATGGGTCCATGCGTAGTATCTACCCCAAGTAATAATGACCATACTTGTACTATATGGGTCCATGCGTAGTATCTACTCCAAATAATAATCACTATATTTGTACTATGTAGGTCCATGCATAGTGCGTTCCACAACTACCACAAGTTGCAATCATTATACTTTACTATGTGGGTCCATGCGTATTACCTATCCCAAGTAATAATCACTATACTTGCACTATATGGGTCCATGCTTAATACGTGCCATAAGTAGTAATCATCATTCTTTTACTATGTCGGTCTATGCGTATTACCTATCCTAAGTAATAATCACTACACTTGCACGATATGGCTCCATACGTAGTACCTACAACATGTAGTAATCACTATACCTATAAATACTATTATTATTAGACTATAACCACATTTTGTTGTTTAAAGTAATACATTTTAAAGATAAGGATATCTTTAAGGAAGATTGAAGCATATTTTAAAATCCTACCAAATCAGTTTTGTAAGTATAATAAATGTCAACCATTATTTACATAACATATATTTATCATGTAACAAGTCCTTTTTGTTCGACCCGATGTTAGTAGGTTATTCAATAAAAATGTTAACCTACAGATTAGGTATATAAATATTTATCGAGCGATAAGAAATCACATTAATATACTAATGAGCTTAATAACGATATCAAATCTAGTAAGTTATATTACAAACATAAGTTCTAACGGAACTAAAATATAATAGAAAATATTTTCTGTTTTATTTCAGATTTAAACGAAAACCCTAAAAAAAATACAACATTAAGGGGCTGGTATACGTCACGAGCACCTTTTTTAACCACAGGCAATTATCCCCCTTACACTTTGGCACGTAAAGGTGTATATTGCGTGAATTACATCGTGGCTGTTACGCTAAGTTGCGCGTGGCGATCTTTGATTTTTAATGGTTTTATTCAAATTTCGTGAAAATGCGCCTCAAATAAAAAAAAATAAGCTGAAGACATTATTCGTCTAGTAAATATACGTATATAAAAATAACTTTCACAGTGTTTTGATACAAAATGGCGGAACAAAATGGTTACAAAAACAGAAATTGGTGTTATTTGCATCAGATTTGATATTTATTTCCTTTATATTTACGAACGTTATGAATATTCTAAGAAGAAGGCATAATTTATCGTATCACACAGATTACGACAAATATTTTTATTTATCTGGTTTTATTATGAATGCCGAGTAAAACGGTTACAAAAACACGCATTTTAGTTGAAATTCTGGTATCGCCACCTTAAATGATTTTTTATATAAGTCCAATCAATTCTTATTCTCAAAGTTAGATCTATAGATCTTCGTTGTACAGACTAAATCGTTTATATTAACGTAGTCAAATCTGTCAAAAACCATAAAAGCCAAATAAAAAATACTGTACCAAAACATTTCCTAACGAGTGGGCAATTCATCAAGTACTTCCAGGGCGTGTGGGGGGCTTGTTTTTTCTTCTTACACCCTCTATGCGAGGGATGGTTGCACCGCTCCGCGGCCTTCCCGTGCTTTGTGAACATGCCGAGAATCGGACACTTCCATGGGCTGTCACATCACTCCCACTCGGTTGACATTAGCACAAGACACAAGAGACACTAGATGCACTTATCACAAATCACTAATGAGCCAAACTGCTCATCTGTAGCCATCACAGTCCAAGCGAAACACTACATGGGCCCATGGAAATGCAACTGAAAAGAAACAAAAAGAAAAGCTGTAAAATTGACCCCAGGGCAAGAACAGTGAGAAAAATTGAAGACCCCCAAACATAAAAAAAAACTTGTCGTTTGTAATGTTTTAAAGTATAAAACAATTAAAACGCAAGCAAAGCTTTCAAAACCCGACTTTACCATCTTCGGAACCCTTCATCAGATTAAATTAATTAAATACAAATACAAATAAAAAAAATCATAAAAATCAATCATCAGGTTCACCTAGAAAAAAAATCTGAGGTAACAGATACAATAAATACAGTCGAATTGAGAAGCTCCTCCTTTTTTTGAAGTCGGTTATATTAATATTTTATGATATTATTTACAATAGATATCCAACTAGCCACAACTTAGAACCGGGTTTTATACCGAGACTAGAGAAAAGTCATGGTCAAGCAATGACCTAATGGTAATATTAGGTTAAGCAAATGTTTAGTGGTTAACCTCAAATCTTGCCACAGTGACAATATGTATCAAATAATTTAGACGAAAGCCTAAAAAAACCGACTTCACCACTTTATCTTCGGATCTCTTGATCAGATTAAATATAAGGCGTATTTACGCATTACTGAGAATTACAGAAAAACTACTGTTCAGATCTTGGTCAAAATTAAATGAAACCACATGGGAATCACCAGATTTTAAATAAAAAAAAATCGTCAAAATCGGTTCACCTAGAAGAAAGACCAATGTAGCACATATAAAAAAATACCATCGAATTCAGAACCTCCTCCTATTTTTGAAATCGGTTAAAGCAGATATTTTACCAACCAAATAAATACATGCAAGAAATAAGAAATTGATCTTTAATAGCGTTCAAGCACACCTTTTAAATTTCAAGACAGTAAAATAAAGTCGAATTGAGAACCTCCTAATTTTTTTGAAGTCGGTTAAAAAACAGATATTGTTCCAATCTAAATAGATCAAGATAAGAAATGGATCTGTAATTGCGTTGAAGCAACCACTTTAAAATTTTCTAAAAACTATCTCTAGGCTAGGAGAAAGCTAAACGATCAAAAAACTTTATGATTATGAGCCTAGAAAATTGCATTCTCCTAACATTTGTTAATTTTATAGCGCCAATAAAATCGATGTCCATTGATTAGCCAATATATCATCGCCAAAACAAGTTCGTCCTTTATCTTCAAAATCTAAACAGGCCTTTCGTAGAATCGAAATCGAGGACATATACGCAACCGGTATAACTTGTTACATGACATTAATTGTTTTTTATAACGGACAATGGTCAGCCGTACGTCAACGTACGTATATAACCAACATCAGCAGGGGAGATGGTTAAAGGAACCAGTTTCAGACTTGATTTTTTTTTTTGCGTGCGTCCTTTCTCGAGGTCAAATTCTTTAAGGAATTGGCGAGATGAACTTATCTCACGGAGCACGTCGTCATTTGGCCTTGAAAATTATATATAAAAAATAGCGCATCATTTCTGAGGGCCGTTCGTGGCCGTCCATGTCGGTTCTGTACGTCATAGGGAATTGATATACAAAAAGCGCCCAAGGCGCGCGCCCTTTGCGCAATCCCCGTATGCGCGCCTCGGCCGCTACTGCTTCCACTATATAAATGCAAGCGCCCTGTCCGTTTAGTATATTTTGGTACCTAGAGTCTAATACAAAAACTACGGCAGCGCGGAGGGAAGCGGCGCAGGCGAGCCCCTGGGGCGCTTTGTATATCGAGTCCCTTATATATTGCTGGTGAACAATTCAATAGTACGTCAATATTTTGATCATACACGCAAGCATGTTACATACAAGCTGTTGTTTAAGCAGAAAATTGTGCTCCTGCCGGGAAATGAACCTGGAATCTGCGGCGTAAAAAGCATAGACTTGACAACTGCACAAATATACGTTTATCAAATTCATAAATATTTTTTATGAATTTGATAAACGTTTGACAAATTTGATGATGGATGATCGACGATATGATCTCTACATCAGCTCTACCAGCAATTTAAGCATGCCCCAAACAGTTTATGAACTACCTGTAAGTAACGATGTGGTTGAAGGTGGTAAACTCACTAAATCTAAAATGACTGGCTCTCAAGGACAGCTGTTGGAACATATTTTTTAGTGATTATGGCAACAGTTTTATAAACTCGAGTGTGTGGAATTACGACTGCATTTCAGTACAGGGTAGCAAGCCAGGCGAGCACGAGAAAATGCCCATCATATCTTCGGCCGCATCATCACTTTCCATCAGGATAGATAGTGATCAAATGGTTAGTTATTTAGTTTAATTGCTTCGTAAGAATTGAAACCGGGACCCAAGATTAGTTGGCTGAAATGTACTATGACGACGCTTGAAAATGTAGCTGGTGGACGCTGTAACCATAAAAATGGCTCCAACTCTCAAACATTCCCGAGCACTGCGTCGTTTCAAACGTGTCACCTCAATCTTGTCAAGGTGCGCGTAAATTGAGTGTTTAATTCGATCCAAGGTTGGGATAAAACGGTGTTCTGAACAAGTTAAGAATCATTAGACTGTTTAGCGCGGTCGAAGACCGGGTGGGGAAGGTCAAGGCGCGCTCACATTCGCACACTGGTATGTACACTGTACATACATAAATCCACACATACACGGGCATATCTAAACAAGGACAGGCTTATCGCTCTTCCGTTTATTTTATGAAAGCGACGCGTTGCTGCCATGTGACTGCTATTTAAATGTTAGAGGTGTGAACTGTGACTTTTATCTTTTTTAAATTATTTATTTGGCTATTGTACACTAAAGACTTGTTTTTGTAGTGCATTTTGTAATGTTTATCGCTTTTATTATTATTACATGATTATAAAAGAAGTGTCTCAGATCTAGCTTGATAGAGACCATAGATTAGGAGACCTTTACTCATAATTGTTAGTGTGTTTTGTTGTGTGGAAACTGAACTAATACTATACATTAGTATTAACCTACCAAAGTATAGAAATGTTAATATATCAGAATGATATAATTGTAGAAGCAGAAGCCACGTATGCTACCAGAACAACGTATGGTGCTTGGCGACGAATTTTCGACTTGAAGATATAGGTGCACTCTAAAGTGAAGTTAAGTCTGACGGTGATCAACATTTTAAAATCTATCCCAATATCAATGTTTTCAACAGCATAATACTATCTTTTTGATAAGGTTGTTCAGCTTCCGTACATACTAACGCACAGATCAGTTTTTGTTTTGCTTGTAAGCCCTAAACCAGAAATCCGAATGCTTTGCCTATAGTAATTATCTTTTTAAAAGCTCTTCGAATAATCTTAATAGAAACAACATTCTATCTAGTATTCGCTCCACAATCACCAGTGCAAAGAACCGAGCCATCATGTTTTCTACGAGGCTTCATCCATTTTAGAGAATCGCTACGTCATAACTCCCTGTAGGGCTCGTCCCCCTTTTTGTTACATGTTTAGTTAAGACGAAGTTACTTCGTAGGGAAGAGGAAAAAGGGACGATGTGATGGTTAAGAAATTGCAAGTCATACTTATGTTTAGCTAATCCAAAGGGAATTATTGTTTTTGAGAATAGTAATGGTTTTATAAGTCACAAGAACAAAATTAACATTTATATGACCACGCTTATTTGGAGGTCAGTGTTTACTGGATACATATATTGAGGCAACACAAAATTATGATTTTTAAGAATTGTGTCACATAAACAATTGAATATGAATTTGAATAGAGTAGGTGACCACAGAGCATCAGTTTTTTTAATTATACCTCAATATTTTACTTGTCCAATCAGAACGTAGAATCGTTAAAATTAACGAATAACTAGACTCCAATGAGAATATCATGTACAAAGATATTTCTTTGAATAATGTTATAATTTACAAAATGAAGACATTGTCGATTTTTTATTGATAAATGTCATGCGTTACTACACGACAGCGAGCAAACAAGTATTATTTTGTTTTGTCGTAATTAAAAGTAAATATACATATATACCTACCCAAAAATTTCTTATAGGTATGTTTATAATACCAGTCAAAACAGATGTTTTACCACAATGCCTCGATAATGCATCACTTTCATATAATTATTTTCACTGCACGCGATTTCGAGTAAGTCGTGTCTGGAGTATTCTAAGATACTATAAAAAAAGTTCGTTCGTAATGGTTTTCTGGGTATAACAAGTATGATGAAAATATGCCTTTTTTATGGACCATTATAACTTTTATAAAGACGGCAAGAATCCTTCTTATTTTGTAGCCTAAAAGTGTTATTTCTAATAAATAAATATTGCGAAATTAATTATTACAAAAAACAAAACTCACTCGTGAGAACCTTCCTTTCTAAGTTACATATTCGTCCGCATCATCGCTTACTATCAAGCGAGATAGCGGGATGCTTATCATCTGCAAAAATGTAGAATTTTTCATAACTCAGTGACAATGACAGATTGGTAAAGGCTACTCCGGTTCATTTATCTATCTCCTCTTCACAGCGAGAGTATCGATTTGTATTCTCCTTAAAGCGACCTCGATGGCAACAGTTAGAGCGGGCCTTGTGTGTATTAGTCGGTCTCGTTACACAGGTAGTCGGGTGACTCACGGCAGGCCAAATATGGTACTTGACCAAGACCACAGAATAATAGTACAAGTACTGATACCAAGACCTCCTGTGCTGTTGCATCGTGGAATCGAAATACTTACTATCCATACTACGTCTACAAGTTTTTTTTACGCAATAAGAGACGAGACGCGTAAGTCGCTCTACTGATGGTAAAGGTTACACTTGTCCATTCCAAATTTTAAAATCCTGCGCGGCTATTTACTGCGCTCTACATCGTGTTATATAAGATGATAAAACATCTCTTTATGCCTTGTTATTTCACCGGAAATTCGAAATTCAATCCAATATACAGTAATGTTTACACACTACGGATTCGCATGTTTAGTAAAACTGGGTGTTTCTTTACAAATGACGAATAAACGGAGATGTCAAATGTATAAAACAAAATCGTATAAAAACTTATATGAGGAAATGCCAAAGAAATCGCGAATCGAACCTAGAAAAAGATGGTTAATAGTGGACGGACCCGGCGAAATGTAAAGAGAAGATAATAGAGATTGATTAATGTTGGAGCGATCGAAGGACAAGGACAGAGTAAAGTTTACACAAAAGGGAGGAAGTGGGTGGCGACATGTGTGCATTTCGAATTCAAATCGATAATGGACGTCGATGACGCTCCGATAGGCCATTGGACGCAATTATGCAACGATTCCCAAACGGTTGTCCAGTTCAAGAGTTCGTTATTAATGGCAAATTGAGTCTCATGTCAAACAAAGCGCCTATTTATGCAAGAAATAACGTCATTAATTCACAATTCATTTTCTCACTTACACACCATTTCACCATCTTTCTTTATATATAGATCTTTGTGCCGTTTAGAGTTGGGCCCAGCATGGGGACAAGGTGCATTAGAATTTTTTTTTTAATTGTCTAAGATACTGATTGAATCGGCACATTACCAAAATGCTGGGTTGTATTTAGGGTAGAGGATAAGCCTTGCTATACACCGTGGTAATACAGCAAGCATTTTGGACGTTTTGCCGAACATTAAAGATCATCTAACTCTAAACTATCAATAACCTCTTTTTCTTTTTATAACTTAAATATTTATATTGTAAAACTTGATTTATATTAAATCTATGTATCAAACTGGTATGCTACACTTTTTTGGTTTTCTTAGCGTATAGCTTAGCAATAATAACATCAAAAGGATACAGATAAGATTTGATACCATCGGTCGTGTTTGACCGATCTAGGATGATAAAAGTGTCGAGGGGTTGCAGGGGGGTGTTAATTCATCTGAGGCGTGACGTCATGACCGAGGTCGTGCCCTCGCGTTGTCGAGAGAATAATCGACGACAAAAACGTATAGACTAACATTAATTTTCACATGTTATTTTTCTATAATACCAACTTTGGACTGGGTTTATATAAATTGCTTGTTTATCGAAGAGACAAATCAAACGCGAATAATCTTAGCATCTAATAATAACAAGACCACCAGCGGCTTCATTGGTTCATTACATCTCATTGTCAGTGAGTAATTACGTTCTGAATAGCTTATACTAAAGCAATATTTTCGTAACACGCAAGATACCAAAATATACTAATCAATTACCATTGAAGCGAATGCTCACACAAAATGTTGAACGGCGAAGTGCGTGCGGCACATTACTGATTAGGGTTTCGTAGTGTTTGCCGAAAATATCAAAACCAATATTAAACCTTACTTTTATTTAACCTTATCTAAGTTTAGGTTTTAAGCATTGTCATGGTTACCTAATATAGTTTAAAAACACAGATCTCTGTATACAAACGCAACGCAGTAAATGAGCTTTCTAACAAACTTGACTATTATCATAACCAACTTTCCTTCGGATATTTAGTTATTCTTTCTCCTCTGAAGATTTAACAACTAGGCTGGTACACAGGTGCACCATGATCTTTTAGAAGATATCAACCAAATGAAATACTTAAACAGGGAGTTTTGCCGCAAAAGTGAAAAGATGGCGCTGTTGATTGTGTATTATTTTTTAAAACTTGTGATTATCGAGTATTTATATGAATTTTTTTTATTCAATTTAGTCAAAGTTTTGACCACCATCTCACCTGATGGTAAGCGACGATGTGGTCGACAATTCACTCGCGACTTGAAGACTCCTATATTGTACTCATTGGTGCATTATTAACCGTAAATATATAGTGAACTAGCGTTCCGCCCCGGCTTCGCCCGGGTGTGTTAAATGAATAACCGCTCGACCGATTTTATGCAAACTTCACATAAACCATCTACTAAATAGTCCGAACAAAGCCTAAACATTTGGTTTGGATAGGTGAGCCCGTTATTGAGTTATAAAATAACAACAAAAAGTGGCATTGATTTTTATATATATATAGATTTTTTATATGCATGTGTGTAGGCAAATCATTCAAAGTTTTAAAAAGTGATTTTTCTACCAGGTGGTAGAAACTTTACTTTTTACCTAATAAAGTTATTAGGGCATGACTGGACTATGACTGGATCTTTACAATTTTACTTGACTTTGACTGTGACTTATGTCTAGGACTTTTATTATGAAATACACTTGAACATTTTATAACTTGACACTGGCTAAATGCACAAGATTGCGTACCCAAAATAAAAAAAACTTAAACAGTATTCTATCATTTTTAAAAACAAATGAGCTGTGGGACGAGTCTTGAAACTTGACCGATAAAATTCTAAATTGCATGGACATCAACTAAAGAGGTACCTATGGAAGTTAATACTGCCAAATTACCAGCTTCGCTAAATTACAGCCATCTCTAGAAGTAGCTCCCTGGCGCATTTTTTTATTTAAACTTTTTATGGGAGTGCTTTGAAATTCTGATCTGCAACCATTTGTGTGACGAAAAGTGGTAGAAGTAAACACAATTGAATTAATAAAACGTTACACAAATGTTTCAATTCTGTAGTGTGTCTTTACGACACACCCAGTTATTTTTCTAGTTTTATTTTTTCGATACTACCAATTAAACTAAACTACATCTTATAAGGATTCTTTGTCACGCCATCGAACTCCAATAACGCACAGAATAAATAATAGTCTACATTTTGCCCAGCATCGCCACGTCACTCATCACACATTTCTATTTTGTGCCAGAGGGGTTCACCCCGTATTATAATAATTTTCCCGATACCGCACACAAACCATGGATTAGTATTCTCGTTACGTACACTAACGACAAAATATAAATGGAAGACTTGGCATAAAAATCAAATGGTCAAATAAGAAAGGTGTGAGAAAAAAGCGTTCGCATTCCAGAAGGAATAACCCAGCTAATGCATTTATAATGTGCTTTAAATGCAGGTGCTGTCGGTAGGAGTACGAGCTCTGAGCTGAAGCTACGGGTTGCTTTTATGATGGATGATATACATTTGTCGATGAAGATTATAGCCGAATAAGGTAGTACATTTTATTGCAATTTTGAAACATTGACCTTGTGGTCAGTGTCAGTGACCCAGTGACCATCCGGTATATACCAAATTTATCGCCTCCCAAGGCTTTGCATGCATTTAAAACTCAGCAATAAATTCGGTATAAATCATTTATTAAAATTTTAATTAAGTAGTTTTTTTAATTTGGTATTATTTCCTTCACTCGAAACTAGAAAGTTAAGTGATGTGAGTAGGTGTTGAAATACTTCTTAGTCAATTCTGAATAAGGCCACGATAACACTTGAAACTGATACTACGACTGCCTACAAGTCTATAGATATGGCAAGCCAGCAAGCAGCAGTGATCTATTGTTAACCCTTCTTTTTTGCCACTAGTTTTACGACTTAGTTTATGCGTATCATTTAATAAATCAATGGCAAAACCAATTAAGAAATTGTTCCTATTTAACAACGGGAACGTTTTCTTAATTTGTTTTTTTATTGATACAGTAATTGATGTGCAGAAACAAAGTTCTGTTTTTTTTTACAAGCTTTTATTTAACTTGCAATGTATGTACGAGTATGTATGTTGGTTCGGGTGCAATCTTGCAACTGAATTTTGAGTTTTAAAAAAGTTGAGAGAGTCTTTAAAAAGTTTTTAACAAGTAACTTATTAAAGTTTCATTAATGTTTCGAGAGACGCCGACTATGATGATTCTTAATTTCACCTTTGGCACTCTCAATTTATCTACTGTGCATGCCCAACAGTCTACGATAACAAAACATTTATAGAGTCGGTTACCAATGTGTCCAATAGAGATACACATCAAACCTAACCAGTCCAAGCGGCAATAAAGTAGTTGTATGGCGCTGTATGGTGCTGGTAATGTTAGTGAGGGCGTATCGATTGCATTAATGAGATGTGGGCATACGTGTGGTCCGTGCCGGGAATAGCGTATGTTACAAACGTTCAACTTATCGCTATAAGGACGTTTTATGGCCCATTTATGATTTAGAAACAATGGGGGTCCGATCTTTTGTAACTCTTTATGGGCGATGAATGCGGCCGCTTCGAATTGCGCGGCTTTTTCGTATAATAAAACGCGTGGGTATAATTTGAGAGTCGAAGTTTCGATTGCGTGAAGGATTTAGAGCCGGGCTTTGGTAGGACCGCTGTCCTTCTAATCCCCGGGAGATTTAATGCTGCAGGTATATGGAGCTGTCACGGAAACAAATTCCTTCTTCGTGTAATAGGGAGGAGTAATGTTGGTTTCCACGATTTATCGGGGATTTTCCGTCCATCCGGCTCACGAAAAATGTGGAGAATTTGCAGGCAGCTCTACAAATTCTCGAAGAGTATTCAAATAAGTGTACCGTATAAACTCTTTGTCAAAAACATGATCATCATTACCGGTATTACAGATTTTTTTTTTTTATAAACAATGTAAAAAAGTGGTTTCGCATATCATAATCAAGGTTAATATGGAAATGTTAATTTATTTAATCGTGGCAAAAAGCTATTTTATGTTAGCAAAAAAATATTTAGGTATATCGTTTTTACCGTATTAGCATACGTAATAATAATAAATATTCTTTCAGGTGTATTGGTATAGTTTATTTTTTATATATCTGATAGGCTTCCGTTTTTTACTACTTCCTGATGTAGTCAAAAATGATGTGGTCGACGTTTGCCAAAAAAACTATTTTTTTTTTAATCTGACCCTTGTTTCTTTTGGTAGATATTTTTTATGCAGGATAGGCAAGCTTTTGACCGCTATCTCACCCGATGGAAAGTGACTATGCGGCGGAAGATGTAACATGCATTTATTATTTATTTATTTAAATTACTGGTACTGTTGTGTATTCGTTAGATTTGAGAATAGCATTAATACTAAGTATACTTTTTTATATTTATTACTTACGTACATTCCCTTCACATTTTAGGTAGGAATAGGACGTTTGCAATATAACTTTGATGATGATGATGAATAAATATAACTTTATATATACGTTGGCATTATTATATAAAAACAGTGGAGAAATCGTCCATCATTTACATAATCATTCTTTTGTTTCAGCGTAACCCGTGGAAATGAACAGTAACGGTCGATATCGCGTCATTACAGCGATAAGACGACTTACTTATACCTACTTAATTTTAATGCTATACCTAACGATGACGACGGAGGCTTGCCGCGATAATATAAGGTCAAACATACAATACAGCATCAGTTAAATACTGTGTCGACGGCTAACTGGCTCATCTGTGAAGAGACGGAATCTGAAGTAATGAAGAGTGACGCTGACTATTACAAATCATACTCAAATACATTGTATACTACTGCTCTTTAAGAATGTGATACTCAAGGATCTATCCGACAATATAATTGAGTTCAAAATATCATTAGAATATCTTAGAATAGTAACTATCGTGGAAGTTATTATTCACTAGCCATGCTCCGCGGCTTCGCCCGCTATTATCAAGTTGAAAAGTAGCCTATGTGTCAATCCTAGGTATATTCTACGAACATTATTCAATTCAACAAATTTCATCCAAATCCGTTCAGCCGTTAAAGCGTGAAGATGGAAAAAACATACTTACACACTTACACACACACTTACGCAGAAACTTTCGGATTTATAATATTAGTAGGATTATAAATCTAAAAGCAAAATGTTGCGTTTTGAAGCAAAACGGGCGCGCCGCGACCTGTAAACGTAGCTCCCAGAAAAAGGACATCGGATATGTCCGAAACCTGGCTGGAGCATTTTTTTTTTTGACATGAAATGAATTTCATTAGACTAATAAATACAGCATTAGACTACATGATAAAAAAAATACCAAAGACTATAGCTTCTCTAATTCCTATCAACAATTACGGACATATTTAGCACTTATTTATTTATTATTACGTATTATTAACATCTTATGGAGACGAATGATGTCATGTACTGGAGAAACATAAATTAATTGATTTGAATGGACGTTATCAACACAACGTATATGTGACTGCAATCTTAGACTCGGCTACTAAGTACTAAAATTTTGAAACGAATTACTATGTAAGTAGTTAGTTTCAAGCTATTACGGTCGGCAGATTTTGATTTTGAAATATGCAAAAATATCAGTTTAAACATAAATAGGCATATTCATGTAATTTGAATAAAATAAAGATAAAACAGGTTAATTACCATGTACATAATTAACAGCCAGTTTTTTGATTTTTTTATAACATTTTGTAATATGTTTCGACCACGACAGATTAAAATCTAATATATGCACATTTCATTATTTTTCAAAGTAACTCTAAAATATATTTAAGGTCTATGGTTCATACTCTTTCGCTTTTATACTAAGTGGGGTCGGAAGAAGGTTTAAAAGTCTAGAAAGTGTAGGTACTCTTCCTAGAGATAGAATAATGAAAAATGGATTCTTCATTTACTCAAGATTATGTTAAGAAGAATTTCATTTCAATGATTCCATAACATTTCTTCTATTATGCCTCTAACTTAGTTTCAACTATTTACGAGAACATTGCTTCCTCGTATTTTAATAGTAAATGTATCTTTTTGTTTGTTTGCTTTACAGATTAAGTCTCAGGGTAAGAAACGCATTGCAATACCACGCGGGAAAGTCTTGATGTCAGGTGTCACTACAGATGCTTCAAAAGCTAGACGCACGTCCAACTTTAACACGAAAATTATTTTTTTTAAATTGCTTATGCTACATTGCACACACCCTCCCGTCTAAAGTCTAGACTTATTACCTAGACGATAATTAATCAAAGAAAGTCTATTATTTCTGTTATACTTGCTATATAATTAACTAAACCTCTTTATTACTTAACAATAACTGAGAAATAGAAGCTTATAACTTGGTATTTAACAAGCTTACACATTAATTTGTAAGCATATGAGCTATTATTACTTAAAGACAAAAAGCTCGTTAAGCATCTTGTTACGCAATCATTCACAGCACACATAATCACACATAACCATAAACACAATTTTTCATAAGGAGATTCTTATGGACATTAATTCAAACTTCTTTTCACTATCATATCCTTCAATAAAATGAGAAAAAACAGAGTGTCCAAATTTTAATGTGATTTTCACGCATTCTTCGTTTAACTTAAAGATATGAGAAACGAAAGGTAGACTAAAACATTCATTGTATTAATGTCCATATAGTTGGTTGAAAAAATTTTCAAAAATACACGTTGTATTTATTCAAAATATCAAAATGTGTGAGCTAGAGAGAAGACAAAGGAATAACCCCTCTTAAAGGGCAAGACTCGTGATCCCATCGCATCAAAAGGTTTGTTTTAAGCAACGGGATTTGTTGTATGTAATTATATGATAATTATTTATATCGAAGATGTATTTTCTCAGGTATAAATAAAGTTATTTATCTACAATGTAAGAATAATAACATGCTGCATTCAATCGTAAATAAATATTCAACATGTTTCGTAATATTTTAGTATGCAAAGCTTACATCACAGTCCCTTATTCAAATTACCATACCTTAATTAACAACTCCTAATTACAAAACAAACACAAACTAATAAAGCTGTTTGACTTCCGTTTAACTTGTTATTTCCTGTAATCGTTATATAACTAAAACCTACATCCTACATATATTGCTTGTGCAAAGTTTAAATACAAATGGAATGGAGGCGGAGGATATTGGTATACTCGAACATTACCCCAGTTGAAAGTGCATGAGAGTAATTTGCCATCATAATAAAATTCACCAGAAGCAGAGAGGTCGTGGAAAATTGATGCTTGATTGGACTATGCGTGTTTATGATTCGCCGATCCGTTCTCGTCATTGGCCGATGCGACTGTTATCAGCCACACTTATGGCGTCATCTGTGAAACGACCAATCATAACTACTGAATTGATGCTTCAATAAGCATGTTGTTTTCGTGAGTAAGAAAGATCAAGTGGGTATGCCATATTTCAGGTCTCCTAGTTTGAGTATATGTTCCTAAAATGTTACAACCGACAGGTTTTCAATCTGAATAATTACCATGTTTTTAACTGATTGTTGTAATTGGTTTTATTGTAAGCATAATTCAATCAAAAAATTAGGTTTCAACGTTAGTTATGTTGCGTTAGGAAGAAAGTTTCTGGCTGAAAGATTAAGTAGTTCGTATATTTGTGATTTTTATTATAACTTTATTCGATAAAGTTGACGTCCATATCATGGGTTCCTTACTGGTAGCAAACAATACTTCAAAATTCAATGACTTGTGTGGGTGCCGGAAACATTCATATCACATACACACAATCACAACCAGAACCAGAAAGACAAATTTTCCTCGGGGACAAAACTTGTGTTCCCGCCGGGAATCGAACCCGATACTCCCCTACTTAGAAAGCGAACTTTCAACCAATTAAGCCGACTGTTAGATTAGCGAACATTGTATCTTTCCTTAAAAGCTTAAAAAACAAGCCATGGCAAAGTAACAATAACGATTACTATGCCAGACGAGACTTCTTCAAGAACGAAGGTTATTCACCCGTTGAAGAATTAATGTCTCAACCAAAGCTTTACTAGCTCTTAACCTCGGCATTCATTGTTCCCTAGGGGAACTTTCGCGTAAACACTATTAGAATGCTTTTGTATTAATTAGTAGTTTCCGCTACTCAGCTGTGAACTTTAAGCCTGTTTAAACAGAAATAATAATTGCTTAATTAATTAAATTTTGTACCTCTACATAAGCTCTACTTCAACAGTCTTGTTGTAATATTTCAATGATATATTTCTACCAAGTATATACGAGTATAAGGGTGTCATTGTTTGTGTGATGTGAATATTTCTAGAAAAAACGAAACATGTCGTCGAGCTGGTGGGACTGTAAGTTTGAAAGCGTGTTGTTCACATTTAAGTGAACGCCCTGGCATAGTTTCGCATTCTAAGCAGCAAAAATCAGGTTCGATTACTGTGATTAGGAACACAAGTTATCTCCCCAAAGGAAAATGGTGTTTCTGGGTATGATTGTGTATGTGATGTGAATATTTTCTTTATCTTTAGTCATCAAACTTAGTGCGGGCTGTGAGTCTAAAAGCGTTTTAAATTAAAATATAATATAACAATAAAATTAACATAATCTCTTTTAGATTTCTATATTATTTTTTTTTGAAGATGTTGATATCCAATTGGTCCCATTTAAATTAGATCAAGATCTGATCAGTAGTTCTTGAAATATCTTCAATAATGAGTGCTTAGTGCATCTAATCTGATCAAAGTTCCGAAGATAAAGGATTTTAAGCTTTGCTTTTAATTATGTAAATTAAAATTTGCCCTAAAACTAGATTAAAAAGCTATTATAACAGGACCATGCTATAAAAAAAACGTTTTACTGCCTTCGTTACAAAATTATAATTTAAATAACATTCTATTCAATTATTTACAAAATTTACAAACACATTTAAGAAATACTGTATTAATCCTTGTTAATGAATTTTATGATAATGTTATTGGCAGTTCGAGATAACATACTACTATTATGCTTCTGTTATGATTCACTAGTATTTATGATCGTTTTTCTACCAGCTTCGACAAAATGTGTAAATGATATCATTTATTAAAAAGGTTAAAAGTGGCTTTGCTTCGAATGGAATAAGTGATATTTTGTAATATAAAAAGGAAACGAATGCTACAAGTTACTACCAAGATGGTTATGTTACTTGTAAAGTAAATTTAATATATAAAATTCTCGTGTCGCGGTGTTTATTACCAAACTCCTCAAAGGGCTCGACAGATTTTATGAAATTTTGTGTGCATATCGGGTAGCATAGCTGAGAATCGGTCAATGTTTTTTATTTTATTTTATTTATTTCGTCAATCCAACAGCGTTACATGACATGATATAAATATTAAAGTTATTATACATAAAGAAAGGCCAGAAAAGGATTACACTAATAGATTTACATTTATATTTAACGAACTAGAGGAGTAAAGAGGTATCTCGTATTGCATTGCGAGTATTTATAAATTTTACAGGATATAATTATGTTGCAATAATTTCATAAACACCTCACATGTTAAGGGTGGTCCAACACAATTATTAATTTTTTGGACTAAAGTTTTGTTTTTTTTTTTTTTTATGATTCAGCATGATATGTATATATGGCAAAACAACCTTTGCCGGGTCAGCTATTATAATATAGAATTAAATTTGTGGGTTGGATATCACTAATTGTTTTTGCATAAAGATGCATGTAAAGAAAACTGCAAAGATTTGATATAAAATGATTTGCGATTGAGATATAAAATGCTCCAGGCTAGGATTAGGCAACCCTAATTTTTTTAGCTTTACTTTTTACAAACAACACCCCATATCGATCTCATTGGTACTCGATGAGGTAGGGCTGCCGACAATCTGTCCACAATCTATAACCTTTATCACTAAAGTAGGTTATGTTTATGGTTACTTATGGTTTGCTGTATGCGATTCGGTATTTCGATATCCTTAAGCTCCGTGTGAACCTCAAATTCGACTTTAAAAAAAACGACAAAAATCATTACATTTTTTATGTAAACTGTTATATATTTATTCACTCACATATTTATAAAAAAAAACATTATTGTGATTTAATAAAATACGTGTGTCGTGTGCCACTTGTGATTATATATAAAATAAAATGTACTAGAAAAAACACGAGTTAAATCTAACGCGTGTAGTGTTACGAGAGAGGATGACAGAACCCAAGCGTTTGAAAAGGCGTGGTCTACGAAGCGGCTTCACGTGACGAGACGTAACAAGGAAGACTTTATCTCACATTCAGACAAACATGTTACGTGCTATCACGTGTAAAGGAGAGTGGAAGATTCTGACCTGTATGTGAAAAGGGTATGTGACGCTTTAACACTAATGTAATTTTCACGTGATTAAGTATGTACATACAGAATAATAGTCACTTCGCAAAAAGACTATATAACTAAGGCATATCACAAACAGTGACATTGAGTGGTCTGTCATGTAGAATTAAGCTGAATTGAAGGTGTGTACTTTAGTGGTCTGAATGAGCATATACTAAACTAAGACCGTTTCTTAATATCTGAATGACATGCGCAACAAAAACGGGAAAAAAAAATCAGACCGCCTGGTTGAAGCAACGCGTGATCAAAATGCTGGCACTTATTTGGCTCAACGTATTAGCATTGCAATTCAGAGAGGCAATGCCGCCAGCATGATGGGAACGCTACCCACTGGTAGTGGGCTTGAGCACTTGAGTTACCTATAAGCTCGATGTCTTGTAGGTTACTTAGTTCTTTGCTGCACATAGTTTAAGTTTAGTTTCAGGAAATATAGGCAATTGGCCCGTAGATTTTTAATATAATGATTATATGATATAGATTTCGTATAATGTAACATTTGCTACTTTTCATAGAAATGGCATAATAATCATTTTAAACTAGTCTCGCAACAATGCGAGATACCAACCGAGTGTAAAATCATTAAATTCTAAATATAATATAATAATCTTTGGCATCTATTTGGTCTACAACTTGATTTCAATATTTTAGAAAAAAACTTTTAATATTTATCAGTTCATTTTTGTATGGGGTTGAACTCTGTAGAACCTAAATGTAATTGATTCAATTTAATTTAGAATGACGGTAGTTCTCTTTCATAATTGCTGTAATACGTAATTTCAACGAACAATTAACAATAATCATGGTAACATTTCTAAAATTTAGACAAACACTATGACGGAATCAACCACGGAATATAAAATTACGGAATCACGGAATTTAAAGAGAATTAATGTTTTATTTTTATGTCATTGAGAGCTTAGACGAGCAAGTCTCTTCCCCGATGTTTCTTGAGATATATAACATGTATGTAATTCGAATGCATTCTGTGTTCCAAACTAATTTGATACTGTATTTCGTTAGTCATCTTGACACTCTTAACAATAATGATGTAAAATCTGATACCACACTTTACTATTAGTGGGGCATATACATAAAGAGATGAAAAGACCAAGCAGCCTACGTATTACGTCGTCTTTCTCTGCTATCTGTACCAATACGAGGGTTCATTAAAAGAAACAATGTCGTCTTAGCGAGTAACAATGTTGTCAATGAATGGAATATACAAGTTTTGCGCGGTACCAAAGTTAGTAAATAGGAATGTCCAAGTATGAACACGTATCTTAGTAGTAGAGGCGGGGCTTTGCACGCGGTCTGATAATAATTATTGGTCTGTGTTCAGTAGCAATTATGAGGCGCCATAGATGAGATAGCCGGGCCTGGCTGACGCAGATTAGTAGCAAGTTGTAACTGGTCGACAGAGAGATTGTAGATAGTGTTCGACTGTAGCACAAATTAGAAAGATAGGCTCACCTCGTTATTTAATTATTGTTTCTTGGCACGTTTATGTATAGATACAACTATCACGTCGGTATACGCGCAGCATGTTATTACGAATAACACGTACGGGACTAAACCGTACTCTAAAATGCACGTAGTTCAAATATACAAGCAGAAACGCTTTCACACCCACAGCTGGATACTAAGTTTAATGATTTGTGTCGTAGGTGCCAGAAACATTCACGATCAGAACCCGACACACAAGTTTCCCTTAGAGAAAGACCGACCGTGTTTTAACCGGCAATCAAAGGCGAACGCTGCTTAGTAAGCAGATGAGCATACTACTGCGCCAGCTGGAAGTCCGTAAATACTATCAATCTACGGTTCTAATATATAGGTTTATTTAAACAAGTTATATTTGAAAATAACACCAACCAAATGGCACAAACATTTTCTCAGATTTGGTAAACTTTACTCAGGATATTTTCAAGATGTTTTGAAGCAGATGGGGACGCTCTGATTTTACTGAAAATATCAACATATCCACG
This sequence comes from Lomographa bimaculata, assembly GCA_948107665.1. Classification (NCBI taxonomy): domain Eukaryota; kingdom Metazoa; phylum Arthropoda; class Insecta; order Lepidoptera; family Geometridae; genus Lomographa; species Lomographa bimaculata. Next base: position 7,457,183 of record OX403600.1, on the reverse strand, counting down.
TGGCACGTGAGAATCTGCAGTCCAGTCAAACCAAACATTGGACCGGAAGATACGAGGTTCTACTTCAAGTGAGATATATACTACACAATGCATGTCATGTTTAGTTTAGTCCGCTCAAAAATAATGCCATCACTTCAGAACAAACAGTAAAATCGAGATAAGAATCCGCATTTGCTTGACTATTCTCTATTTCATTAGACTAAATGGAGCTGTTACAAGAATAAGCAATTTTCCTCAATGGAAAACCACAAGGTTGTTAATAGCTACATGGGTCTGCGTGACTTACCTTCATTTGATGTTGAGTGAGCGTCGCACTATAGTATTAGATAGAAAACGTGTTGACAACACATGCTCACGCACACAGAGGAAAGGCTAATGTGTAACATTAAAATCCTTAACCATTCTATGAATCCATTATTTAGAGAAATGGAATTCTGCGTAACAAAAAAAATCTTGAAATACTTTTTCTTTGAATGTTTGATCGAGCGAAGCGAGATCTCCAATTTGGTTTCACTTCGTCCGTCCGTCCTTTTGTCTGTCTGTCAGAGGCATTTAATGTCTAAACCATTCAAGCGTATAGCTTAAATTTTCTGACAATATGTAAAGCCAAAAATGGCAATTATAATGGTATCAATGAAAATATTAAGCGGATACCTATTCACGTAATTGGGGAGTACCGGGGTACCTATCTCAAAAAAACATACGTATTATAAAGAACTAAAAAATTTTAAGCTGATACTTGAATACAATATCCGTTATAATGTCCTCTAGTTAATCAAATAATACCAGTCAAAATCTAACAATCAACTGAAAAAAGTTATAAGCAACTAACCCCAAAAGTTTATCCCTAATTGGCAAAATTTAGGCGCGAGATCTCAGTTCGGGGCAAACGATTAGTTATAAAAATCAAGAAATAAAATTTGATGAAAATTTAAAAGGTCAAAGATTCGTGAGAAAATGTTAAAAACAGTTGAAGGAAATTGACACATCCAATTAAATACTCGTTTGCAATCGAATCCATATTAGCACCTCGAGTGAGTTTTTGAAGTGAACGAAACGCAAGCGTCATCAAGAATCGCTTAGGGCTAATAGCTATAGTCAGATCATCAACGCAACAATTGTCCCGAAACGTACAATATCTGTATTATCAGTATCAATATTTACAGTGATGTTCTTGGCAATTAAACTAATAGTTCCAACAATTATGCCGGTCCTGGCCAAATTGACAATTATCGTTCTGGTACATAGTCCTGCATAGTTTGAGAGTCTAGGTCACGTTCAGGAGTAATTGTTATTGCTGTTTCAGTTAGATGCTGATTATGAGGAGCTTGTTCAATCAAGTGTCTTTGTGCAGGTTTCTGTTATTCTGGTTTGTGTTAGAACTGTCTCTTGGGCCACAGCTCACGGTTTTTCAAGAGACAGGGCTTCATTAAAATTGTAAATACGGAATTGTGCTCTTCAAATAAACGATTGATTGATTGTTATTCTGTCATTACATGTCACTTTCACTTTATTACAGGGTTCTGTTAGGTTCCCTATTTATTAGTATAATATCGTTAGCCCTAATCTTACTAATATTATAAAACCGAAAGTTTGTATGTAAGTGTGTAAGTATGTTTGTTCCCTCTTCTCGCTTTAACGGCTGAAAGGATTTGGATGAAATTTGGAATGTACATATATTATACCTAGGATTAACACATAGGCTGATTTTTAAATTGATAATAGCGGGCGAAGCAGCATGGCTAGTTTATTATAGTTCCAATTTTTGCGCGCTATAACCATGATTATTTATTCTTGAGTCGCACACAGAGTTATACGATCAAAAAAACATAACCTTATCTAGCCCAACTTTATGACATGTAAAATTATGCGAATGAACAGTGAATCAATTTTCTTAACTATCAGTTGTTATTTATATAGTTTTAGCTTGTTATTTTTATTTTTAACTCGTAAGGGGCAGAATGCCGTGAGTGACACCAACTGTTACAAATTCTGCTTACTTGCATTCATTTATTCATTTCCTTTCACACTCACAACCAGTAAGTGTCATGGATGCAGGAAATATCACATCACATAACAATCTTAGCCAGAACTATTTAGTTACTAACTATTTAAACACAAAAAAACCTTAGGGAGAAACTTCTTTTTCCACCGGGAATCGAACCAGATACCAACTGCAAAAAAAACGAACGCGCTCCAAAAAAAACCAGCGACATATCGAAATACAAAAAAAAATGTTTTAGACCAACTATCTCTTAAGTCAACACATTAACAACGAAAATACGTTAAACGTTTCGTTTTCATCAGCCTTTGTTACTGTTATCCGACCATCTAATAGCAAAACGTCGACAAACACTGTTTCTTCATCAAAAGTAAATTTCCATCATCATTTACTGTACCCTGTTATACCTTATGCAAATTGTATGGGTCTTATCGTTAATTGAATTCTGTAGATGGACTATACCGAACTCAGTTTAGGATTATACATGAAAGGGCTCATTGTAATCCAAGATCAATAATTTGAGCTTACTGGTGGACATGTGACGAATGGTCTGAATGAAAAAATTCATTCGAATTGGCATTGATATTGCCATTCCAATTTGGTAGGCAAAGCTATTAAAGCAAACGTTTTCAAGACTAAGCTCTGAGGACAATAATCAAAATAATTCTAAATGGGTATTAATTATTTACCTAATTAGTGCCCGCGTTTAAGCTAGACACCCGCTTAGACCCGGAGATTTCAGAGCTTCAGTCCAGATTTGTTACAATATTTTTAGGATATTTGATTTCAGAGTGAAACTATGCCCTTGGGAAATTAAGAACTTTGATAAGCGTACTTTAGACCTAGAAATATTGTAATATAATGCTATTTAAGAATAATATGGTCTAAATCACACTGTTATTAAAAATGCGAAAGTTTCAGTGTAAATGTGTAAGTGTGTTTTGACTTCACGTTGTTCTGAAAGGATTTTAATGAAATTAGAAATGTAAATAGCTTATATCAATGATTAACACAAGGGCTACTTTTTTACTTCATTATAATGAGGGTATCCTCGGGGCAAGGCTACTTGGTTATATTATGGCCTTTTATAATTATTATTTTATTATAAGGCGCACAATGAGATAGATATGAAACATTGTATATAATCCCTCTACCTACGTTTTCTACTAATACTGAGTAATATTTAGTTAAACATCTGTTTGTCTCTATCTTTTTGAAGTCGACATGTCTGAACCTATTTCGTATTTTTGTATCAACGTAGATTATTTAGACTATTCCAGTAAAGACTACTAAGCGGCGCGCGGTGGTGACGGTAACGCTTCCATATATATTTTTAATTTATAATGTTGCCATTAAATTAATGACATATTTCATGAAAACGTATATACACAATAAACATCGGTCTTTACAAGGTCATAAATAACGTATAGGCATGCACGGTGGATATAATTTGTCATCACAAGTACCAGATTCAAGATAAGCGCACTCAACATGACTATGCGAAGTAGATCTGCCATAAATTATTATGATTAAGTCGTTAATACATACCAAGGAATAAAGTGTGATGTCACTCCGTATCTTTAGTATCTACGTGTCAAGTACGGATGAACTTTACAACTCTTGTAAGTAATTCAAGACCCTTGCTCCAGTTAATGCATGACACCATTCCGCACAGAGCATATTTTACATACCACAAGAAGCATGAATATATTCATTTATGACAGTAAAATCACACAAAACAAGAGTATTGGAATAACATTGCCCCCTCAAGGTATGCCAAATCTTTACCAATCAACAATGTAAGGTCAACGAACTACTTTATCGCGTATTACATTAACCAATAACATACCTGAAAAAACATCTGTTAAATATTGTTTAATCAAGACGTTCATTCATACCAATGCTAAACAGTATCTGTGACACATTTGACCTCCAAGGGAGGCAGGGTCCATCCAATCATTACTTACACACACACATACATGTCATTGTGTGTGTGCGTTGTTGTGTAATGCCAGCAGGATTGATAAAACGCGAAACGTTAGAATGGAATTGTTTGGGTTTAGAAGCGATATACTGTTTATACAAAGCATGTATATACAGCGTCATTAACTTATCATTTGTTATCTACCTACTCGTGTTAATGATAAATGTATTTGTTGTGAGCTTGTTTAATGTATTAAATTTTGATTGTGGAGTAATGTTGCGAGGTTCAATAAGGTTATTTAGTGGTTAGATATCTTGTCTGTGTTTTTTTTTTGCTTTCATTCTTTTACTCGAGTTGTTCCTCTTTTTTATATTGATTCATCAACAAATGATGATAGTTAACTTTCTAAATAAATATATTTTTTATACCTTAATTATAAAACATGCATTATATATTAAATATTTGGATTAAATCAACTATATAGAATTGTAGATAGATCTATCAATTTTGAGTAATTTTACTAGTGTTTAGAAACTGGTTAACCTTGATAAACCGATTTTTTTTTCATTTATTTACATATCTCATTATAAGAATCAGAAATCTCTTAATTAAACAAACGCTTTCATGCGCACAGCCCCACACTAAGTCCGATGACTTGTTTCAAAAGTTTCTGTCAAATATTCGTATAATTTAAACTATGTAAAGGTGAGAAAAGGTGTAAGACCTCATAAGACCGCGTAATTAATCGCAAGTCTATCAGTTTTTAATAACTATTGTGTGCAATCTGCGACGTGCAAACTAAAGTATAAATAATTAAACGCAAGCAAAGCTTAAAAAAACCGACTTCACCGCTTTATCTTCGGAACTTTGATCAGATAGGACCAATTGGAAAGGAACATATTAAAAAAAAAAAATTCAAAATCGGTTCACGTGAAACAAAATTATGCGGAAACAAATATAAAAAAAATAATTATAATACTAATAATACAGTCGATTTGAGTACCTCCTCCTTTTTTGTGAAATCGGTAGAAAAATCTTTATTTCTTGAATAGTTGAGGTTTTAGATTATAATATTAAAAATATTAGAATGGTATAATTCTCATTTTAAACTCCCGAAGCAAAAGAGGGGTGTTATAAGTTTCACGTGTATAAATAAGTATCTGTGGCATCGTAGATCCTAAATGGCTGAACAGATTTTGATCAAGTTATTTAAACTACAAAGGTGACTTAATTGATGTTTGGTGAAACATATACATATATTTATATATATATTTATTTTGTCACTTGTTTATAAAATAAAAATAAATAATAGGCCCATATCAAAATCTATAGTTTTGTGTATACGTATCCAAATTCTTCTAGATATACTACAATAACTGACGTCTAAATACTAAAAACGTTGCAGAATATACAGTAATTTTTATTGCGATTGATGTCTTTTCTGATAAGTTATCTAAGCACAGTATATTTTTTGACACCCGCAGAATAAGAAAAAGTAAACTAAACTAAAATTATATACATCTATACAGCAAAGACCCAAGTTACTTACAATTCATCGAGCTTATATGTATCTCAAGTGCTCAAGCCCACTACCAGTGTCAGAATGATTTTATGTTGAATAGTTTATTGTGCCAAGAAGTATCGTACTTCTTACGTACAACTCTTCATCTCATTATGGTATTATTTTATAAAGAAAAAACAAGTTCTATAATTGTGGAATGTTTTAAACATAAGTAGTCATATTATTATAATATTATAATAGGTACTATAGGCTCGTAACCCCAATCAACTAATATCTTTTTATCTCGATACGAAACATCCTTAACTAGCTATTTCATTATTTCTATAAAACAAAGTGTTAGTAAAATAAACATAACGTAAAAGCCATTTGTTTTTACTTTCAAACTACCTCGGTACTTCTTAAATTATTATCTATGCATCGATCAAAAACATACATAAATTTACTTCTGTGACGCAAACATACCTACACAATATTGACATGTAGATATACTTAGGTACTTATTTATATAACGTTTATCATATGTACTAAACTAGATACCGAGGAACTCTACATCTACCGCGATATGACATTGAAAACTCTTACTACAGAATAGTCCTATATGGTACAAAGAAAGAAGATTTCAACTATACGTATTTACCTAATTAATATGTATAAAAGCAAATAATCAATGTTATTATGCAAAGAATTCACACATAATGCTTCATTATATTTAAACGGACGCACAACAGAACACATCAACATAATATACACACAAACGTATTATAATATGTAATATACGTTTGTAGTATATCTATGCGTATGATAATATACGTTTGTGTGCAATATTCGTTGTCTCACTCAACACACGTTCATTCTACGACTCTACACGATCAACGTTGAGTTTTGTTTTCGCAAATATCATTCCTGAACGATTAAACTTTATAGATCACCTATATCACCTATATATATGAGATTTAGCTTTCTGAAATACATTTTCGATTGACTAAACAATATAGTGGCTACGGTCTGCTACAGATTATCGGATATTCAACGTTAAATCCTCATATTTTAATGCACACAATGATATACCGAGACGTAGTCACACAAGCCAGTATCGTAAATCAACCGGGGTCATACTTACAGATAACGTTTCTCGGGTGCAAACGTGTAGGTTAACAACAAAAATCCGTCAACAAAAACACAAGAGGCGTGATGCAGGCGTGCTGCATACACTGCGGCCGTTAACCCGGCACTAGCGGACTGCGTTTCGAAAACTTCACGTAGTCGAAGCGTTTAGAGAATATTCAAAAATAGACCGACCGATCGGTTCAAACGCGCAACAGTGGTCGTTCGCACGAGTTAGTCTACGGTTCGATTCGAAATACGAAACGAAAGCGCTGCGGGGCCATCGAATCCGTCGTGAATCGCTTTGAAAAGTTTCCAGTGCACAAAGTTAGTAGGATCGCGAACTCGGGCTCTACACGGCGAGAGCGCGGCAGCCCCGTGGCGCTCAGAAGTGAACTGGCGCCGATCGCTCCACCGGCCGTCCGCGCCTCGCCGACACAGGAACACCCACACACGCACGCCGCTACGCTCACACGCACACCAGCGCTGCTATACCATACAAGCACTCCCACACACTCAATTCAAAACTGATAAACACTATAAAACACAACATCGCTCTGCAACTGCACAATAAACTGTTTTCCTGCTTCGACAACTCGGAACGCGCTGGCACTCGCTAATCTCGCTAATCCTGTGGAAAACTAGAAAGATGTTCTGCGTGCACGAGACGGTAGATACAAAACGGCAAAAACAGGTTTCATACGACGATCGTAATGGGCACTCGGAGACAGAAATGTCGTAGGTCGGACACGGCGTGGAATGGCATATTGGACACAGACGAAGCAGGAAAACACGAGTTATAGACGTAGAGGTCGCCGGCTAGACGTGGATAGTGATACGCACTCGCTCCTACATAAATGCAGAGCTGTGAGTTATCTTCAGTAGACACACGATACAACGAATTGACAACATCGAATAAAACGAATGCACAGAAGGAAAAAAGTACACCTGCAAAATCACGAGGAGTATTGGTACTTGGTAATAGCACTTATATAATTATGTTTATATCCGAATAATGATGACTTATTGATACTGATAAAGATAACAATGATACTTTAACTAATTAGCGTAATTTTTTTAATTAAGTTATCATCATTAATCTTTAAAATATCCGGATTATGAGTGCTTGCATAATAATAATTATGTATAAATCCAAAACACATTACATTATTAAATAAGCAAAAATAATAATAGTATATTTTTAATTATTATTTTGTTTCACTTATGTTCTAACTAGACGGCCCTGAGGTAATCCTATTTAAAAAAATATATCGGAGCATCTGGTGATCAAAATTCTGGTAAAATGTTGGATCGTCACTTAACATCAGATGACATAGTGGTCAAAGGTTTACCTATCAAAGTTAAAAAAAAAACAACGTATTAGCATTGCTATCAGAGAGGCAATGCCGCCGAAGGCCGTGGAAGTCGAGGCAATAAAACTATGGATGTCTAAGAACAAGCCATGGGAACGCTGCGAAGTGGTGAGCTTGAGCACTTGAGTTACAAGGTCGATGGCTTGTAGGTAACTTTGGTCTTTTGCTGTATAAATTTAATTTAGTATTAGAAATTATTAAGTGACACAAAATAATAAAATATACTGTTTTTATTGTATAAATCGTAACAGTACTAGCCAAGCAGCATCGCTCTAATTTAAGTAATCTTGGAGTCTTCAAGTGAAAAGTGAATAGGAATCTTCTAGGCAAGCATGTTACAACTTCGGCCGCATCTTCACTTTCTATCAGGTGAGATAATGGTCAAATGCTTGACTATCGAGCATAAAATAAGTTGAGTTGAACTTTTTTAAAACCATTTTTTTTCTGAATTAGTGTATATAACATGGTGTTTATCCTTCTATCTACCTATCAAGCAGTAAGCAGGTAGCATGAAATGGACTTTAAACTATATTCGTTAGAAAAATACTCACGCATGTAATATCCGCCTGGCTGACCATTGGTAAAGATATTACCTGAAATCAAAGATAAGAAATCTGTCGGTAAAAACTTAATATTAATTACAACTCATTATGATACACTAAGAAGTTCACAAATGGGCCTTAAAAGTTACAAACATATTTAACTTAAGTTTAAAATACTCTTTGAACTCTTTGAATTGCCCGTTGGTTTATTTGAGTGCGCGTTCGCCTTCTAAGCAGTGGTATCTGGTTCGATTCCTGGCAGGAGCACAAGTCTTCCCAATGAGTAGATAGATAGATAGATAGATATACTCTTTATTGAACACCTAAAATAATAAATAACACAAATAGTAAAATTTTAACAGTACATTTTTAGAAAAGTGTGACAATAGGCGGTCTTATCGCTGAAAGCGATCTCTTCCAGACAACCTTTGGATGGATAGGAATAACGCAAATAATAATAGTAGTATTTGTGTTTCTGGTTCTGTTTGTGATTGCGCATGTTTCCGGCACCCACGACACAAGTCATCGACCTAAGAGTGGGGCTGTGAGTGTGAAAGCGTTTATGTCTTTTATCTTTATGTTAATTATAATACCATTTCTAAGGATACTACTTAATTTTTTATATATTTTATCGCAGGAGTTTGAACTATACAATGTGTAATAGAAAGATGTAGTAATACTCAAGTCACACATCTAGCTAAATGTATGGAGACTAACAGGAACTTCAGCATTCGCGGCAGCACCATGTATATTGAGTTATGATGAATTAGTTTCTAAAAAAATATGTCATTTGCAACCCTATGTCATCAGCTACCGTTCTACACCACATAACCTTTGGACCTATATATGTGGTGGCCATAACAAAGGTCAAGGTCACGCACCACAGATTTAATCGTAGGGTTAGCAAAAGATATTTATTAATTTTTGTACGGAACAAATATCTCCGATTGCCGCACATGTAACTGTAGGGTTGTCAAAAGTATTTAAAAAATATAATTTTTAATTTTTGTACGGAAAAAATTAGGTCCTATTTCGACTTTCGTTCTCTGGCAGACGATTCCTCGCACGATACACATACAAACCACCAAGTATTACTACACCTTTTTGTTACAGGTTGTATAAGTATAAAAATCTCTGAGTGGCACAGAACTGTAATGGGCAAGCGTGTCGCTTACCATCAGGCGAGCGACTAGCTCGTCTCGTCTTAAGAGACGAACATTTAATTAATTATGTACATGTGAAATAAACTTTGTAATTTCTTTAGTTCCACAATAGTCCAGTAAGATTTCTGGAATTACAATAACGAAATAATTTCAAGAGACTATTATATTATGTTTTGAAATCCTCAATAAGCTCGTCAAACTCTGCAAATCTAGACAAAAGAAAACACATAAACTTAACATTGACAAAACAGTTCTTTTTTCTATTAATTTTGGCTTCATAATCTTGTGCATTTAGCTAGTGTCAAGTAATAATATATTTCAAGTGTATCATTATTATATTTCATATTAAAAGTCCTATTCACAAGTCACAGTCAAAGTCAAGTACAAGAGGCAAGGTCCAGTCATAGTCAAGTCATGCCCTACTAAAATGGTAGAAACTTTAGTAGAACTTTTATTGGAGTTTTGGAGCGAAGGCGTAAAATCACGTTTTTCAACTTTGTATGATTTGCCTATACTTATCCACATTTACTAAGTATTAACGGTTAATAATCCACCATTATTACACACTCGAAAAAGTTTTTGAAAGTTATAGAAAAAATAACGCCCTTTTTTCACTTTCGCGGCAAAAAAGCCCGACCAATCTATTATACAGTGCGACAAGGATCTTGTGGCACTTCAATGACATTTGCAAGGGGGCGTTATTGTTGCCTCAGATAAAGAGGTTTTATCCTCAGACAAAGAGGTTGTTACTTAAGGGTCGCCGGCTAATAAAATCTCCCTTTATGAGCATACAAGAAGTTTACAATATTGCAATCAAGCGAGTTTTGTCTAATTTGCCGGAATGGAAAATCGGAAATGGCATTCAACATCCTAACATAGAAACAAAGAAAAAAACTACAACGCATCCAAAACTTTGGCAAAGATTCTTTTTGAGAAATGTGTGTTTAAACAAAAAAATATATAAAGATAATCAACGATAATATATTTTTTCTTCTATAGAATATTTTAAAGAGCGATGGTAACATTTTCATAATATATAAAACATTAATTTTACAAGCAATAGGTCTGTTATCAAATATGTGCAATTTCGACTTTAATTAAAAATCCGTAAATGGTCTAAACCTTTATTGGTAAGGAATTTAGTCGGAAATCCTCGGTTTCCTACCTGGTAACCCTATATACAGCCATACAACAGGCGGACTGACAGATTTGTCAAAGAAACACTTTACAAGATGACGGCGTTAGTTCCAACAAACGGAATGATTACATTATCTTTGGTTCCAACTGTCACCGACTGCCAAGAGATCGTTGTCGCACCCAGACTCTAATTACTTTTCAAATATTTGGGCACATTCAGTCTTACTTATAAAAATGTCGCTTAGCAATGCTTAGCCACCTCTTAGTTAAGCAGCTCTTAAGTCCATAATCAATGATTAACTTTTCTTCACTCATAAACATTAGTTAGGTGCCGCTTAGCTGAGAAACGCACAGAGAATCGAAAATAATCGAAATTTACACGATCGCCACAGATTATAACCAAAATAGTCGACTAAAAGTGAAATTATACGAATACAGCTGTCAAAAATATGGTTTTATTAATCTATTGAAATGAAAATCAAAGACAGGTGACATTCAACGGTTGTCGAAGTAAACAATTTTGCGCCTTACGTAAAAAGTTTTGACACATTTATTATTTAAAGATATAAGACCCGCCATCTTGCCTCTTTCAGTAAGTTTTAAACAAGGCAATGGCGGTGTTTAATTTTGACAACTATTTAAGCATTACTCAACGTAGGTTTGTTTCCTATCTCGATGGCATTACTTAACGCTAAATCGCGTTTATGAGTGAAATTTTTGTTAAACTGTAGCTAAGCAATTGATTAAAAATTAAGAGGGGTTTATAAGTAAGATTGATTATCTTTAAAAATATTGGATGTCCCTCGAATAAAGTAAAGATTTTTATATTATATAACTAACAATTATTAAACTATACTATGTTTAGAGAAATCGGCTGGTTTTGAATTAATGCGATTTCGCCTTAGAACGGTCACTTGACTGTGCTACAAATGTTCAGGTCAATTACATTTTATTTATATACTTTATAGGTTTTATCAGCTGTAAAAGAATATAATACATACATAGTAGAAAATAACAAAATTGAGTTAGAATATATCGAGTACGCCATTTACATCCAAATAAACAGTAATAAATCAAGTTCAAAGATTCCCGTCTACGTGTATATGTATATTTTCTACCTATATGTATTACAATAGGAAAAGGTCCCACCGTGAACGTTTCAATTTACTTTGTCGCTCTCAGAAATTCGATTTGAGCTTTCGCAAAATCTATTTGTGTTTCGACACGAGTCCGGAGATAAAATTCTTGTCGCAAATTGATTTAGAAGCCTACGCCGCCGTCACCTGCATGATATAGGTAATATAGCAATGCTTTCACAGAACACGTTCAACATAAGTGAAATTATTTAAACTAGGACACAAATCCGTAATACGAAGGAGTGGAACTCATTGCCCTCGTCTTTTTACCCCGAATGGTCAATCTGCTTCTTACGGTATAAAACCTTCTTGGCAAGCATGCTGCATCTTCGGCCGCATCATCACTCTCCAATAGGTGAGATTGTGGTCATATAGCTTGCCAATCGGGCATGAAAAAAAAGTCGTTGAACTTGAGATTAATCTCTCGAGATCGAGAGAATCTCAAAAGGCGCAAGTATAGTAACGCATTAAAGCATTCACACTCACAGCCCCACATCAAGTTCAAAGACTTGTATCGTGGGTGCCAGAAAGATTAACATTCGATCAAGTACTCAAGCCCACTACCACCCACTGGTAGTGAGCTTGAGCACTTGAGTTACCTAGCCAGCGTTCCATGTAATTATGTATGTAATACCAACACTACAATAGGACAATAGATACTTTTTGTTTGTGTGAAAAATGTTTTCAACAATCGGGATATCCCAATAACTGAACACATTCATTAACAGCGTATTTATAAAGCAGTTCAAAATCAAGCCATTATTTCGCAGGCTCCACTTCCGAAGCCCGAGGGCTGGGGTGACTGGTTTCACAAATTCGGCTCATTTGTTATTCAATAGATGTAGTATCGGTGGCGTTGATCGCAGACTTATCGGGACCGAAAACGTGACCAACAAAAAGGGAAAGTTCGTTCAATATATTGGTGAAAAAAAAACCTAGTGAATTGGTACTTCAGTGGATTGCAGCGCATCAATCATTGTTTACAGAAGACCGTAAGGGAATTAATGATTAATGAACGGATCAATATCGCGGGTATTTTAATAAAACATGATACTGGAGTGTGTTGATTTAAATATGTGATCTCTCTGATATCTGAGTTAAGAATTTTATTATAATGCGTGCTTTGTATTTATTTATATTATCTATCAGATCAGCCATTGATGTAGGTACTAAATGTAAAGGATTATATTGAAATGCTTGCTTGTTCATAAATTTAAGTAAGTATAGTTAATGGATTCTATTATAATTATTGCTTATTAATTCATTTAAGTATCTGATCATCCAGTGATGCATTAAGTGTTAAGGATTCTATTTTAATGCTTGTTTATTAATTAATTTAAAGTATCTGGTCAGCCAGTGATGTACTTAATGTTAGGTTCTAATGCGTTCATGTTCATTCATTTTAAGTATCAGATCAACCATTGATGAACTAAATGTAGAGGATTCTATTATAATGCTTGCTCGTTCCTTAATTTTAAATATTAAATAAGCCATTTATGTACTAAATGTTAAGGTTTATATTTTAATGCTTGCTTATTAATTAATTTTAAGTATCAGATCAGCCATTAATATAATAAATGTAAAGTATTCTATTTAAATGCTTGTTTATTCGTTTATTTTAAGTATCTGATCAGCCAGTGATCCACTAAACGTAAATTATTTTATTATAATGCTTGCTTGTTTATTAATTTTAAGTATCATATGAGCCATTGGTGTATTAAATGTTGAGGATTCTAATATGATGCTTGCTTGTTCATTCATTTTAGGTATCAGATCAGCCATTGATGTACGTAATGTTAGGAGCTTTATTAAAATGCGTGCTTATTAATTTACCAGATGGAAAGCGACGAGGTGGTCGACGATAGAGCAAGTTTGCCTAGAAGATACCTATTCACTCGTGACTAGACTCCCATATTGTTCTTATCAGGAACCATCGACTCAGGTAAGAAGTTTCATTCTTTTGCGATTAGCACAAAGAACGTAGAAGCAAAATTCTTTGTCCGTATTGTGTAATGTCTACCATATAGAGGTATCGCTTAGCAGTTTGTCTGATGGTAGAACGGGGATACAACAAGACCTCCTCCAGCCAGTGATTCTATTATAAGGCGAACTTATAAATTTATACAAAGTATTTGATCGGCCAGTGATGAACAAAATGTTTAGGATTGTATAACAATGCGTGTCCATTCATTAATATTAAGTACCCATTTATGTAACAAATGGCCGTGATGCTCTTTCATGCAGTGACTATTTAATACGAAATTAATGTCTTAAACTGCTATAGCATTCAAATGAAGTTTTATAGGACTAAATTTAAACAGAATTTTTAAAGGTACTCTAAAATTATCAAACAATATATATTTTTAAGCTATTGCATAGCTTCTATCGCGGGTCTTGAGCTTGGAGACCGAATCCAGAAATTCCGTAACGAAAATAACCTAACACCCCCCACTCCGACCGGCACAGCGGTGATACTTTTTAGTTTTGCCACCTATCGATGAATAGCAGAACTTTTAATGACTTTTTTGAAATATCACGCTTGTCTCTTTAGTTCAGCAACTCGCCTCTAGGTGGCAGGAAAAAAAATACTGCATAAATAAAATAAATAAATAATTATAATTGCATAAGTTGATAAAAAATGCTATGCAATAGCTTTACCGCGGCAGTCCCCGAGTGCCACACGTCTTTGTTTTTTACTAAGATATTTTGGTACCAAGGATCTTTATGCTATTTTGCATGCACCTACTGATAATGTATGTGAATTCTTCACGATAATCTTTAATATTTTAGAACATGATTTAATTGAATTTCGCAATCGCCAGTATAGCTTAGTAGTAGCGAAATAATAATTAGAATACAGAATAAACTGTATTCTAAGAACTCCCCAAAGCAGAAAGGAAATAAAATACTCAATTTTTTTTTATTGACATTGGAACATTTTTCCATTTTTTTTTCATATTTTTCTTACATTGCCTAGAAACTGCTCGAACACTGCCTCCGTGTATCTTTTCATTAACATGATTCTAAGATGATAATAAGCTACTATACTAATGCTAATACAAGAGAGATACATTTTCACCAAAAGAGGTGGTAGAACTTCTTGTGAGTCCGCCTGGGGAGAATCCACCACTTTGCGAAACAGCCAGATAGAAGACTAGTTCCGACAAAAAATATAATATATACATGAGTTAAAAAAACGTATAGTCTAATTCAACCGCAAATTTCTCTGTAACTTTTCATTAGATCTTGATAAAATTATAATAGGACCAAATATAACCCTTTCGAACAAAACAAATATGTTAAAAGACGACGCAGTTTTGAGGTAACATTCATAAATAAAACCGGCCAAGTGCGAGTCGGACTCGCGCACGAAGGGTTATCCGTACCATTATCTATAAAAAATCAAGTTTGTTGTATGGGAGCCCCCCTTAAATAATAATTTTTTTTCATTTTTACTATTTGTTGTTATAGCGGCAATAGAAATACATTATCTGTGAAAATTTCAACTGTCTAGCTATCACCGTTCTTGAGATACAGCCTGGTGACAGACAGACGGACGGACGGACAGCGAAGTCTCAGTAATAGGATCCCGTTTTTACCCTTTGGGTACGGAATCCAAAAAAAAGATTCCGACGAATTGAGAACCTCCTCCTTCTTTTGAAGTCGGTTAAAAATAGCTTGTTGCTAAAGTTCCGGGTGACACCGAAGATGTATAGTATAGTCTGACGTGTCACTTCCTATCAGCCAAGCGGCTTGCTCGTCTCTTTACACACTAACACAAAAACCATAAGGTCGTTCCTAAAAACATTTCTAGATGATTTATCAGAGCTAATTTTTGGCACAGAATCCTAAAGAATTATTCTTATTCAGTTACAAATGTGGGTCAGCCAACTTAGAGTTTGTATGAGAACATTTTCACAAATTTTTTATCAACGTTGTGCCAAGAAACGTAGACAAGAAACAAAGATTCTACAATGTTGGCTTGCACTAAGGGTGGAGTTCATCAAGACAAGTTAGCTGTTGATAAATCCTCCGGTTAACTTATTATATTCTGTTATGTTTATGTTTTGTTACTCATCGTTGTATATGTCGTTTGATTTAGAGTGCTATTCAGTGCTATGCAACAACTTGCGTTAGATTTAATTATAGATTTTGGACCCATATTCAAATCTAACGCAAATCTTTTTATAAATTTATTATAATATTTTTTTAAATATAAAATAGTTATAGAACATAATTATAGTTACACCTATAAAAATAGTATAAAGTTATACCTATAAAAATGTTCTTTAATAAGGCATTTTAATGAATGAAAGTGTACGGGCAATTTAAAATTTTAAAACGCACGCCATTGGCTAGATTCGTCACGTCGGCGTCTAAGTTTTTTTTTTACTATTAAAGTTTTCGTGAGAATTAAACATTATTATATTATTAAATGACGGCTATCACTCACGTCATTTGATCCATATTATAATGTCTAAGTTTTTGATCAACTGTCAACTTTCCTTCACGACATTGGGTCTTGGACTATGACGTCACAGAAAATGCGTCAAAATTAATTATCCGAATTTGTTTTTAGTTTACAATATTAATATTAATGTTATTTATATTTTTTTTTAATGCGTGATTATTTATTTATAAGCCATGTATTGCAGTAAATATGTTTTTTTAATGTTTATTTCATATTAACCGCAATGTCTCGGTTAGGCAACGTTATGTGCCGAAGTTTGGTGAATGTCAGCCTTAGTTGTCATTGAAGCCCCTAGAGCCAAGCTCGTTGATTCTTATCGGCTGTTTGTTACGAAACGACGCGAATATATGTTTATGTATGTTGTGAGAGTAACACTAACATAATTCTGGTTATGTGAGCGACAAACCAACATAACCATAACAATAACATGAACAGATTCGAGCAATAGAAACATTGTGATGTGAGCGTGCGTTTACGATATAAGTAATGTGTATAGTAAAAAGATTTTCTGCTGTCTTTACATATTATTATACAGCATTTATATCTTGAAATTGTTTTGCTAACAATTTATAATAATAATAATGATATGTTTACTACTGAAATGTAATTATACCAAAGAGCCTGTTGCCAAGTGAAAAAAAATGCAAACATTGCAATTAAAAATACAAAAATCTCAATATTGACACTGCAAATAAACCAAAACCCTAGTTTCCAAAGACGTAAAATTTGGTAAGAAGCAAGATCTCAAAGCAAAAGTAACGGAAAAATCCGAAAGAAAGTGATTCAAAATGAAAGAAAAATTACAAAAAAAAATGGGCAAAAAGATTTCTTCAAAAGAAATATCTACATACAAGTTTGTACGTAACTCAAGAAACGCGAGTTAGACACAATTATGAATTAATTTACCTACATATCAAATCTTGTTAATATAAAATTAACTGAGTCAGCACTGCAAATGGCAAAAATATGGTGGTTACATGTTTGGGGGACGGAAAACGGCTCATTCTATTTTCAAAAACCAATCAAAGCTCCTGCTTGAGGCGACGCGTGATCAAAATGCTGGTATTTATTTGGCTCAACGTATTATCATTGCAATTCAGAGAGGCAATGGGGAGACAATAATGTACGACCCGATATTTCATGGCACGATTTTGTACAGACAATAATGCACACCCTGATAATCCATGTGTATGGATTCGAAATATCTGCCCGTGCATTCCCGGGTCGCCAATTATTGCCTGTACAAAATCGGACCGTATTGATAATGTACGGCCAATAATGTACAGCCAATAATTCATGTACATGTCTTCCAAATATCAGGGTGTGCAATACTGGCTGTGTAAAATCACTCCGAGTTGATATTGTACGGCCAGTATTGCACAGCCAATAATTGGAAGCTAACCATAGACAAACATATACTCCCTATGCGATGCCTCGTTTGTTTAGGGAGTTGCTAGGAAGAGTTGGCACACCTTAGAACATTTGCTTCTCTGTGGTCTATATAAAAGTGGTTGCAAGTCTAGGTTAGGTTAGGTTTGAACTGCGACAAAACAAAGCGCGAGCTGAGCGATTGAAGCGAGCGTGCCGTGGCTGCGGCAAAAAAATATGAAATAAAAATGAACAAAAACTTCTTACGATTTTCTTTCGAATATAAACAGTTTGTATAAAAACTTTTAACAGTCATATTTTGCCCTCTTGAAATTACTAGATCATCCAAACGAGGCTTTGACTTTGACATTTGTAGGTACACGAATTATCGCCCGTTCATTATTGGCTGTACATTATCAGCTCGTGCTATTTTCCGACCTGTATTGTACGGCCAGTATAACACGACCTGTTATTTCGTGTACATTAAATTCAAATATTGGTTGCGTTTTCCTGCCTGCGTATTATTTGCTGTACAAAATCGGTCCATGTTGTTATTTCACATCCAATAATGTGCGGCCCGTATTACACAACATGATAATTGAATGACATGTAACGGAATACTAGTTGTGAATTATTGGCCGTACATTAACAGGCCGTCCATTATTGGTCGTACAATATAGGGACTCAGGCAATGCCGCCAGCATGACGGGAACGCTACACACTGGTAGTGGGCTTGAGCACTTAAGTTACCTATAAGCGCGATGTCTTGTAAGTTACTTAGGTCTTTGCTGTATATAGTTTTAGTTTATTTTTAGGAAATATAGGCAATTGGGCCGTAGTTAGGCAACAAGGAAAAAAAAAACGAATATAACTCATAAACAATGCACGAAGAGAATACATCTCACTTCTAGACTGCGCAAAAAAAGCAGTGACAATTAATTGTGGTACAATACAACATATATGCTACAACAATTTACCAGAGATTTATTTCTTAACAACGGCACTACACGAAAAATCCCGAAAATCTCGAAGCACATGCTTTGATTAACCGGATTTCTCCGTCGCCGATAGGATTTTCCTACGAATTCTTCGGATTCCATCGGGGATATTTAATAAGGGTTCGGGATAAATAACGACTGCGGACTACTCATTTTACAAGGATCTTGAGGACGTCTTTGGAAATAATATCGTTTTAAATAAATTAGAGTCATTTGTCCGGGGCCGGTCACCCGTCTTCCTCGGAAGTTCATAAATTATTTACAATGCTAGTTGTGTCCTGCGACTTCGCTCTTATGTATGAAAACGTTTCTACGGATTATTCCAAGACACAAATTTTTGTTTTCCGTATTCATTTGTTTACCCCGATTTGCTTCGACTGAAATATTCTTATACATTTAATCTCTCTTTTTGTGTAAATTAAAAATATAAATAAGTTATATAGGTATTATGTAACTGACTTCAAAAAAAGAAGGAGGTACTTAGTTTAACAGATTATTTTAATGTGTGTCGGTGTGTTAAATTAATTCTAGTTAAACCGATTTTGATGTTTATTTTCCCGTGTAGTCCCATTTAAATTTAATCAAGATCTGACCATTAGTTTTTGAGTTATCCTCAATAATGCGCATTTAATTCATTCAATCTGGTAGATAATGCTTCATAGCATTAAGTTATTCCTTGTACAGACTTTTGTGCTTAACTATTAAAAAAAACTAATGAAAGCGGTTTTTAAGCTTTGCTTGCGTTTAAAATATTTTCGTTTTTTTTACATTACTAACCGAACTTTACCGAACTATTGCTACTAAAGAGTATAGATATCTCGATGCTTCATACCATAGAAAAGAATATATTCTACCCTCTTCATACCATCCTACTTGTCACTGAAAGGTTGCTCTAGTCAAAATTGCAATGTAGATAAATTTGTGTTTCTGGTTTTGGGTGTGATTTTGTGGGTGATGATTGTTTTCGCACCCAACGGTACAAATCACCGAACTTAGTGTGGGGCTTGAGTGTGAAATCCTTTGATATGTTTATGTCAAGTGTGCATTATAAATTTAACGTACACACATACACACGTATTTCTATCTAAGGAAGTAACTTATCTCAAGGATATTTTCTCAAGTTACATTATTTAGGAGCCGGTTCTGTTGGACCCGAAATTCTGCGGCATTTTTTTCTAATAGATGGAGTCTCTTTGCAATTTGTTAGCAACTTGAAGCGGGTTGTCTTAAATAAATTATAATTCTTTGGGACATGCTTTGAATATGCAATGATCGTACTGCAAACATGATTTAGATATAAATTGTCATTTGTTGCCTTAATGTTTATAGCTTAGTAGTGGAGATCGGCTACAGAACTTTAAACGGGCATAAGATTCCGGCGATAGTAACATTTAAAAAGCATTTATTCCCTTTGTCTTCCAACTCGCTCGCACAATTCGATATTTACTATTATTATTATTATTTATTTACGTGTGTTTTTAATTTTTATAACTTATGGACATTAATAAATGGATGTTTCAAAATTATTTTCGCTACCATATCCTTCAATAAGTTGAGCGTCAGAAGTGATATTCTTCAAACTACTTAATATTTTTAACCGACTTCAAAAAAGGAGGAGGCATGTATTTTTTTGTTAACCGATTTCTCCCCCATTTGTGGACCGATTCTCAAAATTATTATTTGTTAGTCTACTTCAGTGGTGGTTCCATACAAATTAAATCAAAATCGATCAAGCCAAAACCAAAATATAAGCGGTGAAGTCGGTTTTTTTAAGCTTTGCTTACGTTTAAATTATCATAGACAGAATATCGTGAAACAAACAGGTAATATAGTGCTTAAACAGGGTTCCCTATAAATAATCGAAACTCGTAAAACCGAATAACAAAATCCAGAACACGCATGATCGATGGTTTATAAAACGAATACTGGTTCAAATATCGATGCATCAAATTTTCGAAAGGACACAAAATCAAGGGCTTTAGTCAACGAACATAGAGCTCACGCTATCCCGAGACAAAATGTTTATTATTAAAGTTTTCGTGAGTTTGACACATTATACTTTATATAAATGAACGGCTTGACTGTGAGCGCCGTGACCTTCCGTCGTGAACTCGCTTGATGATGGGGATCGGACATACCCGAAACCTAGGTCGAGTCGTCAAGAGTCGACCTTAAATCGTGAGTCAAGCCGTTTCATTTATATAAAGTATAAAATGTTTACAAAGTATAAAATGTTTAAAATTTTCGTAATACTTTGACGCTATCGATCTCGTATCATTAATTTATCAACGTGATTAACATAAAATTATTTTAACCCATTATTTAAAAAAAGTACGCAAACTAAGTCGACCTCACCGGTCGCACCTTGGATTTGCTAAACAAAAAAATCGTAAATCAGCTCTGAAATCCGGCACCCTATACAAATTTGTAGTATGTAAAATATGGGTCACATCTCACTTCTCATTGCCCACTGGCCCAGAGCTCATGATGCAACGATGATGCATACATGATTATTGAAATCTTGCCAAGTTTTTTTTACGTATTGTATACAGATGCAACGGAGAAGTCACGACTACAAAACATATTCACACATACAAAAATATATGTTACAGATTGTCATTCAGTCAGAAATTACGTTTTGATTTCAAAAGTAATAATTTCAAAGTATATATAAGAAAAAAACAAGTTCTGTAAAATAATCACTACATTTCTTAGCAAAATTTATATGATTTTGTAGTAATTTTTTTTATGGATGGGTTTTGAAATTCTGATCCACAACCTTTTTGTATGACGAAAAGTGGTGGATGTCAACACTGTAGTGATCAATTAAAATGTTTCCATGTAATATAAAAGTTTCACTTCTATGTGTCTTTACGACACACCCTGTTTTTTTATTGTGTTTTATTTTATTCAATAGCATCATCCAAATCGTCAAGAGTTTGCCGGTAACGAAAAAATCATTTCCACAGCTATCCCATATCAAATACATAACAATAAATACTTTTCGGCCTGCTAACTACAGCACAGCGTCCACACGTCACTTGAGATTAGACTGTTATAGTTTAATCATAAAGTTTATTATAGATTGAAGGTCGTGAGGTCTCTCCTATCATCAAATATGAAATTTTCCACGTTCGGTTTCAGGATTGTTGTGAATTGGCGGGATTCGTTCATTCACGGTGTATTTTTGGCGCGGTGTTCGTATGGAATGGTGTCACACACAAGCATACGGTAGCGTGTGGGAGTCGGGTAGTTTGGTTCTGTACTGGGTTGGCGACCCCGACTGTGCAAACAAATGTAATCGATTCGGGACGACTAGATGGGTGCGTGTAGATAGCTTGATGTCCACGAGTTCAATATGCATTTGGTGTTGAAACACTGGGCCCGTAGGGACCGGAGCTTATTCTATTTTCAAAAATTTATCAGAGCGTTTGTTCAGTGTCGAGGCGTCGCGTGATCGAATTCTGGAAGCTTATCCACAGAGGTGTAAAAAAGGCAACGTATATTAGCTAATTGTGTATTCATAAGCATTGATATTCTGAGAGAGTAGGGGTAATGCCGAAAGGAGTAGGAATAATGCCGAGAGGAGTAGGAATGCCGAGGGAGTAGGGGCAATGATGACGCCTTGGACTGTGACCTTGGTGGCTTGTAGTAAGCTCTTTTTAACCCCTAATTCAAACGAAGTGATTTTATTTAATTTATCGTTAGTATACTAAACAACTAAATCCGATTTTGATAAAAAAAATTGTTTGAAAGAAAACTTGGTCGAATGTGTTCCTAGTTATGTATAGTGAAAATCGGTGCAGTCTTTTTTCAAATACAAAATATGTCACCATGTGCTGTATGTTAGTTTAGTTTAAGAAAAAGATAAGGCTATTTGTCCGTTGTTTCACAGTATTGAATTTGCTTTTAATACTGTGAAACAACGGACAAATAGCCTTATCATATAAATATGCCTTATAATATAAATAGCAAATTCAATACTGTAAAACATATGACAGAAACTGAGTGTTTGTGTATAGGGCGTATGTAGGGCAAATATGTTACCTCTCACACTTCTCATGTCCAATTATTTTTCGATTGGAAAAATTGGAACAGCGAATTTAATCACACCCAGGAGTTAAAAAAAATATTACATCCTTCCTATCGAAATTATCAACACAAAGATAACAGAGTTTTTTTTTTAGTTGGTATTAGGTTACTTTGAAATGGTGCTAAAAGTGTTGTAACTTGCGTCTGATTTAAAATTAAAAACATACAGAAAGATAATATATTATGCATTTTTAAATTCTAATAACCGACTTAAACCGCAAATACCTCCGAGACACTTCATCAGATCTTGGACTATTATAAAGGGATCAACTAGAACGTATACCCTTTAGAAGAAAAGAAAAAAAAAAAACAAATCGGTTAATAAATGACTGAATTCTAATGAAACATACATAAAAGAAAGATTCCGACAAATTGAGAACATCCCCCTTATATTTTTAAATCGATTAAAAATAATTACGTTACAAAAGTGCATAAAGGCTTTGTTTCAAAATCTGTCTCCAACAGAAAGCGAAATCACAAAGCGCGCAGTATGCGCAGTGTGCAGTATGACCACTATCTCACGGTTCGTCTTTACGTAACTTGAAAATTTCGCCAAATATTTTACGAAACTCTATAATATATAATATTGACAAAAACCGTAATAGTAAAACAGAATAGGTACAATGCGATATCGAATACTAAACAATGGCCGGCCAGCGTCAAATTTTGAAAATAATAATACACATAATTTAAACGCAAGCGAAGCTTAAGAAAACCGACTTCACCGCATATATCTTGGTTTTTGTTTGACAGATTTCTATAAAATTAATATGGGAGCGCCTCTGAAGTATACTCTACCAAACAAAAAAAATCTTCCAAATTGATTCATAATTGTCGGAGATATCGCGTAACATACATACAAAAAACATTAAGTCGAATTGAGAACCTCCTTTTTTGAAGTCGGTTGAAAATAAATACATTTTACGGAAGGTCGTCTAACTTACCGAAGTCCAAACTACACTGACCTGATTAGGTAACAAGGAATCTCAGTTTTCCACAACAAAGAAATACATCCGACGAAGTACCCTCATATTTTGTTCTCAAGCAAGTGCGCAGATTAAACTCCGAATAGCTGTGAACCCCCGCAGCTAAATCTTGGATTTTGTAACATTGACTTTACAGTTTTTAATCTATGGCAACATTTTATGTTCTCTCAGTTTACAGCTACGTTGGATTTTGTAACAGGTTTTAGGGTTCCGTAACACTGAAATCTTTGTAAATTAAGAAAACTTCAATTTCTTTTACTAGAGCTTTAAATGGCGTAGCAACAGTGAAGGGCAAAGTAACAAAGTACTATACCATTACTTCCTCTCCTTCGCCTTACGATTTTTCCGTCTCACGAATCTTCGATCGGGTCACGTGACCTGACGCGAGTTTAAAATTTTTCACCCATCCCAAAAAATTAAAAAAGTGCACAACGCAAAAGAAGTTTTCACTTCAAAAATGTTCAAAATCGTTCACGTGGAACAAAGTTATGAGATAGCACAAATATTATTTTTTTAGTGAAGAACCTTTTTGTGAAGTCATTAGAAAATCAAAATCGGTTCTGCCGTTTGGGAGCTACAATGTCACAGACAAACACACAGATATACACCCCGCTTTACGTTAAGCGTAAAAAAAAAATTCGTCTAGACAGAAACTGTTTACAATTTCACACTATCTCAAATAATTGTTATAAAACTACTTTTTGCATAGAGCAGCTGTAGATTCAGCAAAACATTTACAAGAGTATAGTCCAAAGACGTCACTGGCTCCCAGTAACAGCAGTGTTGCCATAAATTAATTCAGTTAACCCCAACACTTGCACTCAGCACAGGGGGACTTAATTAAAACGTATTGTGTCGTAAATCGTACGCCCACAAAGAGGGGTTTAGATCTTTCTAGAAATTGTAGAAACTGCGGAAAAGATGCAACGGGCGTCAGACTTCATAATGCTAATATTGTGAGATAGAGATTGTGTATTCTTAAAACGACATGAAAATAATTTAACTAACTATAAAACGCAAAAAGCCAGGAAAAAAAAGGAGAAACATTTCGTTTATTAATACTGATATTAAGGGACTGGATATACAAAGTTCGACTATATATTATGTTTTATTGTTTATGGTTCTACCACATTTTTTTAAAGCTAAACCTTTATGGCAATATATTTTTTTAATTATAAATTGCACTTGGGTATGTGACTGAACTCTTCCTAAATGGCTGGACAGATTTTGATGAAATTTTTTGCGTTTTTTTTTTTTTAACACAGCTTTTTAACTATAGAATTTAAAACGTTTGAACAGGACAACGTCTGTCGGGTGCGCTAGCGTTACATTTTTTTGTGTTAGCTGTTATTATAACGATATTACCAAGGTTAAAATACTACTTTCAATGTTAATGAAATCTTCAACACATATTTACATGAATAATTATGCAACGACACGTGTTTACAAACTTGTTTGAAGAATGAACCCAAAAACCAGTTCAGTAACTTGTTTATAAATTACAAATCACGTTTCAAATAAAAACAAAACATAATCAAATAATGATTTCGTCTAACCCTGTTAAACTAGATTTGAAGACTAGTTGTTGCTACAATTTACAACACATTAGTAAAGCAAGGTTTTTTTAAATCAATCAGATGTTGCATCCTGCTTGAAGCCTTACAACCTTATCGGGATTAACACTGACCGAGCTTTGCTCGGTTTTTTGTTTTTGGTAGAATGTGTTTGAATTTGTAGCCTCAGAAAGCTCCATCTAGTGTCGAGTAGAAACAGTTTTTTACATCGGTCATGCGTTTCCGAGCCGTTTCCGAGATCCTGATGACAGATATATATATATACAAGAATTGCTCGTTTAAAGATATTAGATAGATAGATTAATATAGTAAATTAACTTTGTCGTTATGGATTTCCGAAAAGTAACGACAATATTTTTTTTTATTATAGTCATACTAGGTTTTGAAGTGAAAACTTCTTTAGCAGCGTTGTGCACTTTTTGGGATGGGTACCTAAATAGGACACGTGACCTGATCGAAATTTAGAATACCGCGCGGCGAAAATGTATGCCTGCTCCTGCTGTTTACAACGTTAATGTTCAAGTTTTCACTTCTGCCGGCACTCCCGGAGTGCAACCCGTTGTTTTATTTTTTATTTTTTTATGCTGGATGGGCAAGCATTTGACCGCTATCTCACCTGATGGAAAGTGACGATGCGGTCGAAGGTGGACGAAATAGTGGCTCTGTAATCTGAATACCTAACGTATTTCTCTAAATTATTGAAATATGATTGTCTTAACTTCAAAAAAAGGAGGAGGTTCTCAATTCGATTGTATTTTTTTATGTGTGTTACCTCATAACTGTTTTCTAGGTGAACCGATTTTGATGATTCTTTTTTTATTGAAATCTTAAGCAGATCTCAGATTTCAAGTTCTCATGTATTCACATTTAATTGTATCTAGATCTGACCAGTAGTTTTTGAGTTAACCTTAATAATGCGTATTTAATTGATTTCGACTATAAAGCGATGATGTCGGTTTTTTTAAGCTTTGCTTGCGTTTAAATTATTGTACTATGTTTCATCCAAAATTAACACTATTATTTTCTAATACGCGCGTAGCTAACTTGAACACAGTAGAATTTCTACCATAGTAGAAATATATTCTAATATGGTAGAACGGTCTTTGTTTTGTCTTATATTTTCTTCTTGAAGGCAGTATTCCGTTCTACTGTGTTCAAGCTAGCTACGCGCGTATTAAAAAATAATAGTGTTAATTTTGGATGAATCTGAAATAAAATCTATCGCTTAGCACCAAACGGTGTATCTGCAGTTGTCCTCGGGGGTCTTTGCAAGAATGTGGGCGTGGGTAGTGAGCATACCACCTTCAAACACATCATCGCTTTCCAATAAGTGATATAGTAGTCAAAGTCTGCAAAAAATATCAAAAACCAATGTTTACTACTTTCGATCGCATCATTACGTATTTGGCAAGTGAAATAATGGATAGCTACCATATTAAAGATTTTAAAATAATTGATATGTATAGACATTTCTGTGCTAATATGTTAATGTTTCATATAAATATTTATTTACTTACTTATATAAGCTATGTAATTTTAAACAAGCAGCAATGGCTCAGAATGTACGAGAGAACTGGCCTATAAACATAAACGCTTTCACACCCATAGCCCCACACTAAGTTCGATGACTTGTGTCGTGGGTGCCGGTAACATTCACATTACACACAATCACAACCAGAACCAGAAACATAAAATTTCCTTGAGAAGAAAACTTGTGTTCCCGCCGGGAATCGAACCCGATACCCCTGCTGCGAACTATGTATCACACTATTACACTAATATTGTAAATCTGAAAGTTTGTGTGTAAGTATATTTGTTTGAAGTCGGTTTTTTTAAGCTTTGCTAGCGTTTAATTATCATACTGGTAAATACAGACAAATCATAAAGCACATAAACTAAAGAAGGCTGTGCCCTCCAAGCCAGACATATGTTGGCAGTGAAGAGTAAAGTCGAGCTACGTTATAAAAGATTTCTAGATTTTTACAGCCTCCGTCATGTCGTAAAGGCAGACAAAAGCTAAACCCTCAGCAAAAGAACAAAAACAAGCACCAAGAAAAATGTTTACATGTCATTCTACGAAACGTTTGTTGCATACGTCTCAAGGGTTTTTAAGAGGGCCATAAATTATAGAACGTTTCTAGATCTCATAAGTACGCACTTATAAATTATCCTTCACAGCAGCTTCGCCCGTCACTTATAACGGTGACATACGAGCGAGCAAGTATGGGAACTTCTAGGTCATTCTTAATTACTAATTTGGTACTCATCAACTCATTACTTTCTACATATTATAATGGCTGAAGTTTGTAAGTGTGTAACTTGTATGTTTGTTACTTTTTGATGCTCAAACAACTGGACCGATTATGATGAAATTTGGTAAGGAGGTAGCAGACGCCTTGGATTACCACATAGGCTAGATTTATCCCGGAATTTCCGCGGGTCCGGGATTAACGCGGGTAAAACCGCGAGGCGCAGCTAGTATATAACAAATACAACATTTAATATACAATATGGTGATGCCAATTGCTAACATAATTTTTAACTGTGTGCTAGTGCAGTTGGGTGCGCGTTTCACTTTTATGCAGCGGGTATCGAGCTCGTTTACGGGGGCACATAAGTTTTGTCGCCAAGGAAAATTTGTGTTTCTGGTTCTGGGTAATTTTTTTTGAGTAAGCATGAAATGTTATGAAGTTGATATTACTTTTACGAATATGTACTAAAATAATATTGAGATCACTATTCGGCGATCACAATTCAAAAACAGAAAAAGTTTTATCAACAAGTAGTGACCACATAAAAGTAGTATTTTTTTCTTGTCCGAGTATACTATATTGATTCTAGAAATTAAATCAACTGATAATATATTTTTTGTATTACAACATTTGCCAAGTTTTCGGGGTCAAATAATGAATTAATGAGTTTGAATATCACGCTACTAAAAATATAAACCATTGCGCCAGAATTCCACTGTGAAAACGGGCATCAACTTCGACGCTTAAGATCGACAACTCAGGCATAATATGACTAGGATCAGATCGTGTAGGTCCAATATAGGTTTAACGCTGACTGCTGGCCGAGACGCGCAAGTACGCGAACTTTTGAAAGGACTAAAATGTATGCTATCTTGCGCGTCCGTAGATCATGGCTGTTAGGAAAAACATCTCGTATTTTATATTCAAAGGGTGCCCAACAATGCTACGGCTTAAATGGATTTTCTTTCATGTATTTCTAACGCATGAATCGCTGTGTGAATTTATAGAGTCCGAGTTCGATATACACTGCTGGAAATATTAATATAGAAAATTAGATGATGTACCTACGCATATAATATAAAAGAGATCGATGGCGGAGCTGCTCGTAAGCTATAACAGCCACAGGTGAAATGAAACGTAGAAACCTTCCATGATCAGCCAATTTTCTACCGACTTCACAAAAAAGGAGGAGATTGAGTACCTCTGTCGACTGTTTTTTTTTTTATTTGCTTTACATCATAATTTCGTTCCACGTGAACCTATGTTGATTTTTTTTTTGTTTGAAAGATGTTGCTTTCTAATTGCTCTCATTTAAATTTAATCAAGATCTGATCAGTAGTTTTTGAGATATCGTCAATAATGCGTTTTTAGTACATCTAATCTAATCAAAGTTCCGAGGATAGCGGTGAAGTCGGTTTTTTATTAAGCTTTGCTTGCGTTTAATTATTTTTTAAACAGCAGTCAAAATGGGGATGATGTCGTGGTAAAAAATATATCTAATCAGTCCGCCCATTACATTATGAAAAAGTATTAGACATGTATTTTTTAATTAACAAATGAATAAATAAGTTACTTGTTAAAAACTTTTTTAAAGACAAGATTTTAGCAGTCCACAATATTGGATTTAGTGACGTCACTTTGTTTTCGAGTTATTCTTAGCAAGCCCTTTCATTTGATACTCATATTGTAGGAGTGCATTAAAAATTACTTGTCCGCCACTGTAGGTGTTCCGCCATGTTGGATTAACAATGACGTCAGACTAGAAAAACCATACATTGTCATCCAAACTAAACGTGAATACAAAATTTCAGCTCAATTGGTTGAAGATATCAGCTTCAAAATTTAGTTGCAAGATTCCACCCAGACAAACATATAATACATACATAGCAAGATAAATAAAAGCTTGTAATAAAATTTACGAGTTAGCGTACCGTTGGTCAGTTTCCTCAAAGATAAAGAGCTCAAAGTTCGGGAGTGGGGACTCGTGACGTCACGTGTCAGTATAAAGTGTACCGAGGCGTGATTCCACGCGGAGTTTCAACGGAACATAAAACCTTCATAAATTTTTGTTAAATTGAAAAAAGATAAAAGGAAGATATTTTTTGATAATTGAAATGACGAAATAAATAGATTTTCAGCTATCCTATTGCCATTATGCATGCTACATCTTCGGATGCATCATCACTTTCCATCAGGTGAGATGGTGCTTGCCTATCGGGCATAACAAAAAATCTAGCCTATTATACCATTCAGTCTTGTTAGAAGATCTGTGTGTGTGTGTGTGGTGTGTGGTGTGTGGTGTGTGTGTGTGTGTGTGTGCTATGGTAAAATGAGAGTAATTAACTTGTGTGGGCTACGTAATTTGTACAGGTCGTAGGACGATACCACACCCGTTTAATAAATGACGTCCGAATAATACCGAATGATAATGAGTAATAATATTAGACTAATAGGTACAATACAAGATTAACAAAATCAGTTTCTTGGATTTATTTTTCGGACTTTATTCATGAACATATTTATATGAATCTTTAATAAATGCATATATATACATATTTTATTATCCTTTAATACATCAAATTATAAAGCATTTAAATAAGATAGTAATGTTTTAGGTGTAAATCTAAAGCTATAAATCCTTACTAATATTATAAATGCGAATGTAACTCTGTCTGTCTGTCGCGCTTTCACGCCAAAACTACCGATCTAACCAAGGCTAGATTTAAATGAAATTTGGTACACAGATAGTCTAGAGCTTGGAAAAGAACATAGGCTTTTTTTTATCCCAAAATTCTTGCGGGTCCGGGACTTACGCGGGTAAAACCACGAGGCGCAGCTAGTAACATATACAAATGCGATAATAATACAAGATAATAATTAATATTATGTTAAAAACACACAATATAATTACATTTATATTTTGTATTTGTATTTATATTTAATTTATTTATGTATGTAACTATATGTATATGATTTGTTTAATGACATTAATCTAATATATAAAATTCTCGTTTTACAGTTTTCGTTGCCATACTCCTCCGAAACGGCTTGACCGATTTTGATGAAATTTTTTGTGCTTATCCGGTATCTATGAGAATCGGCCAACATCTATTTTTCATCATCATCATCATCATCATCACTTTTCATCATTATCAACGCGGGTGAAACCGCGGGGCGCAGCTAGTAATTATATGTATGTTTAAAATATTGCATGTATGTATAATGATCATTACCGCACCACCGATCACTTTTCGTTAAACTTTTTTATCCTCTCCATCCTGAGGTTGCCTGGAAGAGATCGCTGCTTAGCGATAAGGCCGCCGATTGTACTGCTATATTGTTATATTTTCTATTGTTAATTAATATTTTTCTTGGTGTGCAATAAAGAGTATTTGTATTGTATTGTATATACAATAATGGTTTAACTGTTTTACTTGAGACAAACAATACCTACAGTAAAACCTGCTTAGCCTATAAATTAGCCATTTAACATACGCAGCGTGTTTATAATATGAATAATAATGTACAATCCTCAAAATTAAGTCTTTGTTGTGAAATCTTATTATTTGTACAGAGTTCGCAATTTGCTACTGTGGAAATAAGTGGCGTCCATTTTCAGACTCAAACAAAACGGTATTGTGTATTACAGTCATTTATTATGAGCATTTCGGAAACTTTTATCTCTCAGTTTGCGAACAGATGAACAATACGTTGAAAATTATGAAATTATTTAGGGAAAAAGCTTTTTTATTTAAACGGATGCTCTGTGTTTTGCGAATAACTTTTAAAACGTTGGTTTAAATAGCGATAAAGTATTAAAACCACATTAAAACAGAGGCGGTTGCAAGGATTGCGCTATTAAAACCCTTCCGGGATTACGGCCGCTTTTAGAGGTATGAGCATCATTTTACTGAAAATAAATAAATAAACGCTTTCACACTCACAGCCCCACACTAAGTTCGATGACTTGTGTTGTGGGAGCTGGAAACATTCACATCACACACACAATCACAACCAGAACCAGAAACACAAACTTTCCTTGGGGGGTACAATTTTGTTCGAATCCCGCGGGGATACCCCTGCTTAGAAGGAAACCGCTCATTGGATGAAGACAAAGGGCAATTCATAAAAAAAATTGGCTAAGAGCGTATCGTTAGGACACGCCCTCTATAGGATTTTGTAAGCCATTCAATAGAAGCACTTCTGTAATAACTTTGTATTAATTGTTTGCATATCAGCATTAACTGCTCGCTGGCATAGTTGGTTACACGTTTGTCTTCTAAGAAGCGGGTATCGGGTTCGATTCCCGGTGGAAACACAAGTTTTCTTTGAAAGTCACTAGTGTTTTGTGTAGTTTTTACCGACTTCCCAAAAAAGGAGGAGGTACTCAAATCAAGTGTATTTTTTTATGTGTGTTACCTCATAACTTCTTTCCACGTGAACCGATTTCAAAATATTTTTTTTGTTTGAAAGATGTTGCTTTCCGATTGGGTAAGGGATATCGTCAATAATGCGTATTCTGTGGACTACTTTTACGATGTTCTCGTTTTTGACCGACTTCAAAAGTTACCTCATAACTTCTTTCGTTGTGAACCGATTTTGATGATTATTTTTTATTTGAAAGCTGGTGCTTTTCATGTGGTCCCGTTGAAATGTGATAAAGATCTGATGTCTTGTTTTTGAGATATCGTCAAAAACGCGTGTGCAATACATTAAATCTGATCAAGGTTCGGAAGATAAAGCGGTGAAGTCGGTTTTTCTAAGCTTTGCTTCCGTTTAATTATTATTTGAAACCTGGTACTTTCCAAGATCTGGCCAGTAGTTTTTTTTATTATCTTCAACGAGCCGTGCCCCGCGGCTTCGCCCGCTATTATCAAGTTAAAAACTAGCCCATGTGTTAATCCTAGGTATAAACTATGTACATTCCAAGTTTCATACAAATCTGTTCAGCCGTTAAAGCGTGAAGAGGGAACAAATATACTTACACACAAACTTTCGGATTTATAGGTAAAATTAGTAGGATAGGATAATGGGTGTACCTTAAAATTCATTGAATCTGATCAAGAACCGAAAATAAAGCGGTGAAGTCGGATTTTTAAGCTTTGCTTGCGATTTTAATTATTTATTTACAACTGGTAAACGCTTGATTTCCATTTTTTTTTTAAATATCACTTGTCTTGTAATCAGTAGCTAGAATAACCAATTCAACGTGGCATGGAAACCACGCTAAACATGTCTCAGCAGCTCTAAATAAAGCTTTCGTATGGGTATAGAGTAGTATAGATGATAATATTTTGGTTGGATGCGTCGTCCCTGACGTCATCAACCTGGAATACTACTGAAACAAACAGTCCAGCGGCCATGTGGTGAGAGCGTGACAGTCATTCATGGAAAACTGTGGGAAAACTTCTTATAAAATTCTCTTCAATAATATTTAAACTGCCCTTTGGCTTAGTTGGGCGAGCGTTCGCCTTCTAAGCAGGGGTATCGGGTTCGAATCCCGACGGGAACAGTTTTCTCCCCAAGGAAAATTTGTGGTTCTGGTTTTAATTGTGTGTGACGTGAATGTTTCCGGCACCCACGACAAAAGTCATCGTATAGTGTAGGGTTGTGAGTGTGAAAGCGTTTGAAGACAATAAAATCTTGAGCATTTAGCCAGTGTCAAATGATAAAATATTTCAAGTTGTAAATATTTCATAACTAGTCGTGCCCAGCGGCTTCGCCCGCTATTATCAAGTTGAAAAGACTCCTATGTGTTAATCCAAGGTATAAGCTAAGTACATTCCAAATTTCATGCAAATCCGTTCAGCCGATAAAATGTAAAGAGAGAAAAAACATACTTACACACATGCACACTATCAATTCAATTGTATTTTTTTTTATGTGCGTTACCTTTTAACTTCTTTCGTTGTTAGCCGATTTTGATGGTTATTTTTTATTTATTATTTACCTTGACGTTTCGGCCAAGTTTTATTGGGCATAGTCTAGAGAAGAGAGTCTACTGAGAAATGAGAATGTTAAATCCCGAGATACTACCTAAATGTTCATTAGAGCATGATATTATATAAAATATAATATATAAAATATAGCACTAAAAAGACGTAGTCCTGAATGAGCTGAGGGTTACAATAAGAATCAGGGTCTGAGCTTTCTGGTATTTTACCAATCACCCTGTATATCTGAAGTTGAGTTTTCCCACTAATGGGAAAGCATAATGGTAAAATTGCTTTGGTAAAAAGCATAATGGTAAAACTTGCTAACCATAATAAAATATATTATTATTTATATTACTCAATTGTTAAGTTCTTCCACCGTCAGAGGAACAATTAAATGTAAAACCTCATAGACTCAGGATTCCTCGATACAGGCTTTGCCTACTGAGGCAAAACCCTAAAACCTCCTGCATACAAACTCCATGATGAACAATCGTTGAAGCCGTTTCCGAGATCCTGATGATCCTGATATATATATATATACAAGGATTGTTAGTTTAAAGGTACACATATTCGATTTCATTTCATTTTCAAATAACAAAACAAAATACAAAAAACACCTCAAAAACGTAACACTAGATTGTGTAAGACGAAATAATCAGGCCTAAACAAACAGATACGTAGGTAAGCTTATTTATCCAGACTAAATCGAACAAAATACGAGACAGGTGTTTGATCTCACGAAATACAGCCTAATCCATTTGAGACAGGTCTAGATCTGCTGGCTCTACAAAACAACACAAACAAAAACAAACTCTTCTATACTCACAGCTCCGCACTATGTTCACGTATCGCGGATACTGGAAACATTCACATTTTATTTTTTATGTTCGATAGGCAAGCATTTAACTACTATCTCACCTGATGATGAGCGTGATGCGGACGAGATGTAGCATGCCTGTCTAGAAGATACCTATTCGCTCTTGACTTGAAGACTCCCAGATTACATCGTTCAGGGAACAAAGATGCGGGCAAAGAGTTCCACTCCCTCGCAATACGGATAATAAACGTAAAGCGAAACGCTTCGAGCAAGCTGGAGGTATGTCAACCATAAATGGATGACGATTGACTGTTCTTCTTGTTGTTAGATGGTAATTACATAAAGATCCAGAAACACAAATATCCTTTGGGGAGAAAATTTGTGCACCGGAATTTGCGCCCGCGACCACTGCAATCCCGCTGACCAATCCGTTCGAACTATAATCCATACCAAGGTTTCCTCTTCAAGGTGAGGTAGATAGTTCTTTGTTATGAACACAACAAAGCTCGGTATCTGGGCTAACTAAGGATTTTATACTCGTATAATATTCGCAGAAGTTTATTAAATATAGAAATTTTAGGTACGTGTAAAAAGAGAGAAGATCACTTTTATTTAAAAACTGCACGCTGGCGTAGTTGGTTGCGCTTCTCCCTACAAAGCAAATTAGGTTCGATACCCGGTGGGAACACAAGTTTTCTCCCCAGTGGAAATTCGTATTTCTGGTTGTGATTGTGTGTGTACTGTGAACGTTTCCGGCATCCACGCTACAGGTCTTTTAGCTTAGTGTGGGGCTATGAGTTCGAAATAAGCTTTTTTTTTATTCAAGATAACTTTTGACCAAAATCTCACCTGATGGTAAGCGACGATGTGGTCGACGATGGAGCAAGCTTGCCTAGAAGATACCTAGTCACTCGCGACTTGAAAACTCCCATATTTTACTCAGGAAACACCGACTCAGGTAAGCTTTACTTATATTTAACTTACTATGTAAACAACTCTTGCAACTCTTGCAAGTCGGATTGTAACCTACTTCTTACTGTCGTAGTTATTCTGAGTGTATGTTATTCTGATGCAATACAATATATATAATAATAATTTGTTACTATCAAGCGGATCTGATAATGGAGATATAAATAAAACATGGATTGTAAAACTGTAGTCTTCAATGATGTGTTTCTAAATCCGAAAGAAACAATATCCTTCTGTTTTCTATCTTTTTATGCCTGAAAGACTGTTCGTATTTTGATGTTTTTTTCACGCAGATAGCATGAACCTTGACAAAAGACGAAGACTACTAAAATAGTGCTAATCAGCGAGATTCTTTAGTTAAAATGAATTTTATCCAGGCGTTTCCAGGTCGAAAAACGCACCTATTACTAAAAGCAGAGGTCGGCCATTTCAATGTCACACTTTAATAAAAACCGTCTACTCTACATGTATGAATAATTCCTCCACGTAAAGGTAAAAGCTCTTAGAGCAAAAAACCCGACGCTCTCGAACAAAACCTTGAAAGGAAATGAGTAGGCGCTGAAAAGGCTTAAAATAAACCTTCATGAATCGCGTTCTAAAAATAACCAACGTCTCTTAGCATTTACGCCCGTGTTCCCGAGACACGAAGACGGCCCCGTTTATGCATTATGCTACCAAATAACTTGTTCATATACTTAAATGAGGAGGTCCTAGTTTGCTGAACTCCGGTTATGGACTTAACGGTCGCTTAGTCGGGAGATGGCGATGTTAATAGTTGTTGTCATCACACGTAGACTATAATACTACTTATATATATAAATACTTATTTTGGCTTCGCAAACTACGTTCATTGAGCCAGTGTCAAGTAATAAGTACTGTTTAAGGTAAGTATAAAAAAAAACAACGGGTTGCACTCCGGGAGTGCCGGCAGAAGTGAAAACTTGAACATTAACGTTGTAAACAGCAGGAGCAGGCATACATTTTCGTCGCGCGGTAAAAAGAAAGGGGGATAACTACTCTCCCTCCGCCTTTCGGATTTTCGATCAGGTCACGTGTCCTGACGCGAGTTTAACATTTTTTACCCATGCCAAAAAGTGCACAACGCCGCTTCAGAAGTTTTCCCTTCAAAAAACAGTCCTAGTCCACCAGTCTAAGAGTCATGGTCCCGTCAATAATTAAAGCTATGCAGCTAGGGCTTTGTACATCTAAAACATTTTGTAGTTATGCAGCAAAGGTGACTTGGTTGAGAGTTTTCTTAGCTGTGTTTGATGAAAATCGGTGCAGCTGGTTCCAGCTAGAGCGCCTGGGGTATTTGCAAAGTTTTAATTTTGCCACTAAAGGTTGGTTTTAAGTGTCAGATAAAAGTATGTTATACACGTAAAACATTACTAGTACGTTTGGTAAAATCGAAGACATTTTCTACATATAAGTATGGGGGTTTTTCCTTAATAGTTATACCTTGCTTGTTAGTTCCAGGAATCCTTAATAGGGATAAAGTCTACAGCAGAACTTTGTGCAAACAGTTAGATAAGACCCTTCAGTTACAGAATAGTGTTTATCGAAGGTCTAAATTGTTTGTTGGAAATACAAATGGAAATTGTTTATTTTACCATGTTATTTCTAAAGTTAAAGGGTTTTATTTCTTAAGTTAAATTACGCGTAAAATATTCTTCTTATGAAGCTATTGTAGCTTAGTCGATGTGAATGTGCTTCCAATCGTGTGGTTACAAATATGAGACATAAAAAACAGTATATTTATATAATACTAGTTGTTCCCCATGGCTTCGCCCGCGTAAATTTTCGAAATAACATTAAAATCTCAAAAATTTAAAAAAAAATCTTTACAAAATATAAGAGAAAATAATTTTATTTTCGTAATTTTTCCGATATTTTATAGGTATTCTGCTATTCGGGGCGTAGATAAATCCAACAAATTAAAGATCATTAAAATCGGATCAGCCGTTCTTGAGTTCTAAATTCAAGTTGCATTGGCCATGGTCTCGAGAAGACAAAGAAAAGTCTTATAATTAAATATAGTATTTTAGCGCGATTAAGTCCCGAGCGTAAACAAAAAAACGAGCGCGAATCCACCTGCACTACTCAAAACAAACAAAATACAAAGTAAATATCCCGTAATTAACACAAACATTTATAAGTGTTTGTTACCCGTTGGCTTAGTTCGGTGAGCGTTCGCCTTCTAAGCAGGGGTATCGGGTTCGATTCCCGGCGGGAACACAACTTTTATCCCCAAGGAATATTTGTGTCGCTGGTTCTGGTTGTGATCGAGTTTGTCATGTGAATGTTTCCGGCACCCACGACACAAGTCATTGAACTTAGTATGGGGCTGTGAGTGTGAAAGCGTTTATGTTTGTTTTTATATATTTTTTTATATCTTGTACTATGTACGGGCCAATTGCCTATATTTCCTAAAACTAAACTAAAACTATATACAGCAAAGAACTAAGTTACCTACAAGACATCGAGCTGGTATGTAACTCAAGTGCTCAAGCCCACTACCACTGTTTATTTATGTTCTATACCTCGTACTCGTGAAAATGCATTGAAATCAAGAGTGAATTGGTATCTTCTAGATAAACATGTCACATCATCGGCCGCATCATCACTTTCGATCAGGCGAGATAGTGGTCAAATGTTTGTCAATAATGCATTAAAAAAAAATAAGACGTAGGTACTGCTAGCTTCTCTATGGTCTCTCCCCCAAGTTGTACAAAAATGTAAAACTGCGTAAATGAGCTGTCCTACGCTGAATTACACTGTCTATATATTTCCGCAACGACAATTACAGGGGTTGCCTCTGCTAAATGAAATTCCCTCGAACCTGGTACATTTTGCTGAGACTCAATTTAAATGTTGCGGGAGTTATGTTCCCCTTTTTCTATTTTTTACGCTAGATAGGCAAGCATTGACCACTATCTCACCTGATGGAAAGTGCGATGCGGCCGAAGATAGAACACATCTTACTTACTCGTATCACAGTTAATACCTTATCCTAGACTATCAATCGAGAAGCGAAAAGATTCCAGCTATTTTTGACTGACTTTGGCAAGTAGACTCAACAATTCTCTATTTGTTTGAATATAATAAGTTACTTGTTAAAAACTTTTTCAAAGACAAACTTAAAGAAGTCCGCCATATTGGATTTGAAGTGACGTCACTTTGTTTTTCGAGTTATTCTCAGCAAGCCCTTTCATTTGATATCCATATTGTAGAAGTGCATTAAAAATTACTTGTCCGCCATTTTAGGTATTCCGCCATGTTGAATTTAGAATTACGTCACACAAGTCATCATTTGTCATCCAAACTAAACGTGATTACAAAATTTCAGCTCAATCGGTTGAAGTTATCTGCTTCAAAATTGAGTTGCAAGATTTCACCCGGACAAACATACATAAATTGCAAGTTAAATAAAAGCTTGTAAAAAGGAAAAGGTTTTTGCTGGATGACTGGTAGAAAATGCTCCTAACATTAATTCCACAATTTTTTTGGGCAATAACGTATAAATAATACGGTATTAAATTCGACTGAATATTGCATTTTTTCCTTTTCATTTAAAGTATGTTACCCCATGATATAAACGACGTTAACCAATACGTATGATATTTTTGTTTTGAGTGGGCATAGTCTAAGTCTTTAGTTGGTCCTAGGGATTACGGAAGGATTCCTAGGGATTCCTAAGTATTTCGAAGATAGTGACAGTACAATAGGTTATTGTTCTAAAAATAAATTATGTAAGTTCTATTGCTATAAAATCCGTTATGTCGTTTTTAACAACCATTCGTATAAATATATCTATTTTTACACTGAGGCGATTTCATGTTCTGTGAGATTTTATTTCGCGACACGCATAAATTCCGATTTATCAAGTTTTAATCATGATTAAATTCATAGCCTTTTTCACAAAAATCACAGCATATAAAATCAAGCTGCTAGACAGCACAAAACGTAAAAACGGCGCAGTTTAAATTAACAACAATATACTGATGCCGACGTCAGCAATATCAGCGTGAATTTATGTGCTGAATACTTCAAGGCAGCAGAGCGACTGGCAGCTTAAGTCGTGCTCAGCGAGGGTCATATAATTCCCAAGATAATCCACCGAGCTTCGACACTGCGACCCTCAACGGCGCTTTAGTGGAGCTGACAGGAAAGAATATGACAAACATTAAACTATTTTCAACCGACTTCAAAAAAGCAGGTTTTTAATTCGACTGTATGTTTTTTTTGTATGTATGTTACGCGATATCTCCACCAATTATGAATCGATTTTAACGATTTTTTTGTTTGGTAGAGATGGTCCCATATAAATTTTATTAAAATCGGTCAAGCCAAAACCGAATTATAAGCGAGGAAGTCGGTTATTTTAAGCTTTGCTTGCGTTTCAATTATATAAGAGGAAATTGAAGATGCATTATCCTTATTGTTGGGAGCTAAGGTTCGGGATAAATAAATTTATGCAAAGTAATTAACTTCACTTTACAGTTCACTCCGTAGAATCGCAATGGATTACTTACGAAGTTATAAACCGCACTGACTTTTTTTTGACAGGCTACTTGTTGCTGGTTGTGTGTAGCCTTTGCAACGTCGCCGGGAAGAAGAGAGGAGTAGGCAATTAGCTACTAGATTTAATGAAATTCGCTCAATAGTTTTTTTTGTAGAAAATTATGCCTTTTTTATTTATTTTGGATTTTTCGTTGAGTTGGTATAAGACTTATGTCGTAATTAATTAAAAACGGTTAGAAAACAGTTAATTATCAGTTGTTTAGTCAAAAATTTTATATATTTCTAAATTTTTTTATATATTTTTACAATTTGGGTGTGTTCAAAAGTAAAGTGTATAAGTATTTACTGAGCAAGCGTGCTCCACCTTAGACTAACTACATCGTCACTTTCCATCAGGTGTGATTGTGGTCAAACGTTTGCTTAGTCAGTATTAAAAAAAAAACAAATTTTGAGGTTTTTATGAAAAACCTTTAAAAAAACGCACTTGCGTAACCGCTATATTTTTATCTCCACTAAACGCGGTACGTCTCTATGTACGAGTATAGGTTGAAATTACCTATATAGGTATTTTCAACGATCATTGGGACGGATCAGCGTTCGTTTTGCGCCTAATACTTCCTATTCAAATTCTGATTCCAATTCCAACGAAATCCAATTCAATTAAACGATGAGTTTCGCGATGACAAGCAAATGAAATCACTTTCAGGAAACCCCAAAATCCCAATCTTTTGTAAACGATTCCCGGGAATTCTGTTCTCAACCAGTCACTGTTACTGATTCGAACGTCCGGACGATGGTATACCAAGGATACTAACCATTTGTACCTACTGTTATTGAGTTTACTTTTCTATTCACCTGTCTCTAAAACTAGCAGGGCCCCGCTGCTCCACCTGCGTTTATATAGTTGTCGGAAACAGTCATACGTTGCCGGTACGTTAGTCATTGTGCGGCGCTAGACAGAAGTCACCATACAATGAACAGTCGTGAAACGAGTGTTTTCCGGAACGCCAGCGCCATCATGCGGTGCTAGACAGAGTCTTCGATACGGCGATCGGCTCGAACGGAGCTCAGTTCTCGTTGGACAGCCGTAGGGTGCAGCCGTAGAAACTGTCCGCGTTCCGTGTCGTCACGTACCTACTTGTACTTGTACATCCGTACCTAGTTAATGTTCGCGTGTGATTAAGTGTAGTGTAAATTAAATAATTGTAGATTTTGAATTTGATTTAGACGATAATTTTATAAATTGGCTACGTATCATTTGAACTGCCACTACCCACTTCCCGCCCACAAGAAAATAGGCTATCACGGCTGACAATAACGGTGCAGGCTATCTGGAACCGACATAGTTAAAACGTAGCACATGTGTTAATCGTAGCGGTCGTCCATTAATCACGTGAAGCTCAAAAAGAGAAGTGGGGGGGGGGGGGGGGTTCGAAAAAACCACGAAATATCACTAGGGTGCGGTGGGACTGAAGTAAGATATCACGTGTATTTATTTTTTCTATCGACATGCGATTTCTAAACCGATATTTATGTACCAGTAGAAATAAATGCTATTCTAATGTTCATCACCTTTTCTTAATAATTTAAATGCCACTCTTTAAGAGACTTTGTATCAAAATATTACACGTGATTTTGGGTACGGGGGGAGAGGTAGTCTACAACCTCACCTCGTTTCACTATAGGGGAAGGGGGGGTTAAAAAGTTGCTAAAACATGACATGATAAATGGACGACCCCCTAGGTATATGAACATTTCTAATTTCATCTAAATCCGTTCAGCGTGCAGAGAAAACAAACATACTTAAACATTTACTAACTAACACACACTTTCGGATTTATAATATTAGTATGACTGGTAGTGACGGGAACTCCTAGGCTACATGCTATATTAGCGTGTAATTAGAGGCTAATGAGCTAAAAGGCTATGTATTATCAGTTTACTCACACCCGAGTCTTAAGATACAGGCCTCGAGCTTAGTTTGAGACTCAATGTTAAAACTGTTCTACATACTTACGGCAAATTTGAACTTTTTAATTTATTTTAAGTTAATTTGTATACCATTTTGGCAATAAATTTATATTTATAACGATAATTTTTCCTTTCTAAATTTATCACTATTAAGGTATTGCATAGCTTCTATCGCGGGCCTTGAGCGTGGAGACCGAATCCAGAAATTCCGTAACGAAAATAACCTAACACCCCCCACTCCGACCGGCACAGCGGTGATACTTTTTAGTTTTGCCATCTATCGATGAATAGCAGAACTTTTAATGACTTTTTTGAAATATCACGCTTGTCTCTTTAGTTCAGCAACTCGCTTCTAGGTGGCAGGAAAAAAATACTGCATCAATAAAATAAATAAATAATTATAATTGCATAAGTTGATAAAAAATGCTATGCAATAGCTTTACCGCGACAGCCCCCGAGTGGCACACGTCTTTTTTATCTTTATCTTTATTATTTTACTAATAGGAAGCCACGTTATCGCGAACTTTAGGCTATTTTTTACACATAAAAATATGTAATAAGAAGTTGGAGATCTGTGATTTAAGTCAGATAAGCAGACATTAATCTGCTTTAACGTCGTGCTTATTAGGCTAAGATGGATATGTATTTGATTTTAAAAGTCTAATCATCGAGATAGGAAACAAACCTTATTACTTTAGTTACTAAATCCTTGAGTCTAATATTATATCTGCTTTATCGACGCGCCTATAAGCCTACGCCTCAGAGCCTATGCCATATTCCTGATCTTATTAATCCAAACAAAGCCGGCGCGGATCCGCTAGTCCTTGAAATTACGAGTATAACCAAATATATGGGAACACAATTTTTCTTCCCAAAGGAAATATGTGTACAAAATTTTGTAAAACATAAGTTTCTGGGTGAGATTATGTGTATGATGTTAATG
Organism: Lomographa bimaculata; assembly: GCA_948107665.1. Classification (NCBI taxonomy): domain Eukaryota; kingdom Metazoa; phylum Arthropoda; class Insecta; order Lepidoptera; family Geometridae; genus Lomographa; species Lomographa bimaculata. The sequence goes on along the minus strand of OX403600.1, from coordinate 7,414,382 downwards.
TTTCCAGCACACACGACACAAGAATTTTCAAGTCAGGTTGTGAGTGTGAAAACGTTTCTAATTAATATCACATACATTGGCAGAGAGGTAGGTATGTCCAGGTTCGGTATAGATACATTATTGAAGATATTTTGATCCACTAGTTATTAAAATTAGTTGTTTTATGATTACTAGCTCTTTAAAGTTAAACTAGCTGGATGACCGAGCTTTGCTCAGTGGTTTTTTTTCTTGGTGAACGACGTTTTCTAAAAATGATACCTAGCTAGATCGATTTACCGCCGGCGCCCTCGCAACCTCCTGAAAATTCCATTTCATGAAAATCTTTGGAGCCGTTTCCGAAATTCAAATTATATTTATACAAGAATTGCTCATTTAAAGGTATTAAATTGTTATTATAACCCGGATTATCATAATTTAAAAGGAAGCAAAGCTTAAAAAAACTTATTTTACGCTTCTAGATTTTATCTGAATCCGGCGAGCCGTTAGAGATACCTCCTTTTACAGTATTTCAAACTCATAATCAATCGGGTTTCTAATGTGTGATTATAGAGCTCGCTCAAAAATAAAACCAGTATGTTTTCTACGTATACGTAAACATCGCACCTTCTGCGAAAAACGATTACCTTCCACGAAAACAATTATTCGACGAATAACAAGCTCAAACACAAAATACTCATAAATCGTCGTGTACGTGGTTACGCCCACGTAAATCAGAATAAAAACTAGCCAATGTCATAGTAAAACAAAAAAGATATATGCATGAGATTAAAATATAGCTTAACTGCACAAGTCGACTTCACCTGCCCATGGTACCCCTAGGCAGGAAGACTGTATATATATATATACTAATATTATAAAGAAGTAAAGTTAGTTTGTATTTTGTTTGTAAAAGGTAATCTCTGAAACTACTGATCGGATTCTGAAAATTCTTTCCCTAATAGATAGCTACACTATCGCTAAGTGTAGGCTATGTTTTATTGTGATAAAAGTAAGTTTTCAGTTCGAAATAATAATATTCGTAAGACAAGTCGGAGAAAAATTTAAAACTAGCCGCTTTATCGGCGTACGCTGACTAAACAGTCAGCGAACGCCGATAAAGCGGTAAAAGCGATGGGCCACAGAATAAGTAACACTTACTGCGTAATTCGGCATACTTCTACTACATTTTGAACCGACTTAAATAAGAAGGAGGACATAAATTCGACTGTTTTTTTTTTTGTTTAGCCGTTGATAACTAATCTTTGAACTCTGAACTGCCCGCTGGCGTAGTTAGGTGCACGTTTGCCTTTAAAGAATCGGGTTTGATTCCCGGTGGGAACACTAGTTTTCTCCTCACGGGAAGTTTTTGTTTCTGGTTATGAGAATGATGTGAATGTTATGTTTGTGATATTAATGTTTACGGCTCTACGACACAAGTCATAGTACTTTTAGTGTGAGGCTGGCAGTGTGAAAGTATTTTTATGTTTATGTTTTTTTACCCGGGCGACGACGCCGGGCGGGGCATCTAGTATACAATTAGAACGCTTGAAAAATTTGACACATATATATAATCAACGTTATATACATAGTAGATTTTACTGACATGTACTATTAGCACTCCTCCTCCAGGAGTTGGCTCATCTCATTGGTCAGCATCATGATCACCCCGGCCAAGCTTCTTACGGACTTCTTTTGTCCTATGGACGCCATTTGTCGCGGTCAGCAGTGGTGGTACGCGTCCGAGACCCTGGTGTGTAATTCTTGGTGGTTTCTTGAGATTTGGTCAGTCTATCATAAAGGACTAGGACCCATTGACCCCTTTCCTTCAACCTTTCTAATCACCATCAATTTCTTAAGATTGTCGGAGAGCTTTCTGACGATAAACACGAAGTATTGTAGTTAAACTAACCATAAGAAAATAGTTCAAAGAATGTTTTGACAGCTAAAACGCAATCGTTTCACGTGAAATGAATCATTTGTACAACCATAGTTAAAAATAATTCTGAGATCACAAGAAAATGCGTCTATTAATAACGGATTGTAACAAATGAGGCGCAATATCATCAACCGTGCCCCGCGACTTTGTCCGCAACAATTAAGTTAAAAAGTAGCATGTTGTGTTTATTCTGAGTATAAGCTATGTACATACCAAATGTCATTAAAATCCGTTAGAGATTTACAAGCCTATCGGTATTACTTTTGGAGTGTGCTCAGGAGTTACATGATTTAATTCCTCCATGCCCTTTTTACCATCAAACAACAAGACAAACTGTTAAACGTCATCTACTTATCGTTGACATAGCTCCAGTTCGCTCAAAGCGTTTCGCTTCTCCATTTATCATCCGTACAACGAAGGAGTGGAACTCATTGCCTGCGTCTTTGTTCCCCGAACGGTACAATCTAGTTGTCATCAAGTCTAGAGAGATTAGGTACCTACCGTCTAGGCAAGCATGTCCCGTCTTAGGCCGCATCATCACTTTCCATCAGGTGATATAGTGGTCAATTAAATCTTTATATCATTCTAATTGCCATTTTAGGCCTTAGATTACAGCTTTACATAGAGATTACATTCTGAGAATTTGAAGTTATCCGCTTGTATGGTTTAGACGCTAGATAGCTCTGATAGATGGACGGACGGACGGAGATATTGCTGAACCACCTAAGTCAACTTAGAGATCTCGCTTTGCCCTTTTACGATGACGCCTACAATAATCTGTAGATGGTTTGCACAACCACGTCCTCACAATATGCAACACTACTATACTATTGTTTAACTTGCTTATAGTATTCAGTCACATAATTACAGTGATTTACATACGCGTGATTCAAATAATAGGTTCCAGCACGATTCCGGATTTTAACATAAACAATTGAATTGCCAATGTACACTACCGACTGGTACAAACCAGTGTTCAGATATGGTGATCACAAACAAGTGAGCATTGAAAAGCATGGCAAATAATCGAGTATTTCCGGTGTACGTTCAAATTGTCTTAGATTTTGGTGATATAGAGCGAAATATATGGTTGCTAGCACTGATCACAGAAACTAAAGGGTTGCTAGCACAGATCACAGAAACTAACACTGTGCTTGCTAGCCTATCGTTATTATATCGTTGACGTTTTGGTGAGTGTGCACAGGTCTTAGGTACACGAATTAATTCCACCAACCAACAGAGATCAGACCAACTGAATATCGCCGCGAAAATGTAAAAATGGTGTTGTTGATCTTATATTATTTTCTAAAAACTTGTGGTTCTTTGAGTGATAGCAATCACTCAAAGATTCACAAGTTTAGCATTAATATATAAGTTCTATGAAAGTCCAATATAAGTTCTAGTAAAGTTTCTACCACTTTACAAAAGCATGACTTGACTATGACTGGACCATGACTCTTTTTCTTTATTTTAATTTTAACTCTGACTTAAGGCAAAGACTAGTTTACTTATATGAACAACTTGAAAATTATTTTGTTGCTGGACTTTACACTGACTAAATGCACAAATATTGTTGAGCCAAAATTATAAAAGCAGCTATTTAAATTTAACATTTGATGTACTTATAAAAAAAAATAGATTCATATATACTTCTGCTATTTTCGGTTTTGGGCAAGAGCTCTACATATTGTGTGATTATTTGAAGTTTCAGAATTACTTACGGAAGATAGGTTATGTATAGCTCTTTTTATACCGTACTAAACGTACTTCATATATATAAAATATATGTATTGCACAAATAAAAAATAATTTTCTTTAGTGATACCTGGTTTTCGCCGCATTCGCCACTGCACCGGCGGCGGCGCCGGGCTTCCCGAGCCCGATGCCAGCTTGATGCCAGTTACCTGGGGACAGAAAAAAATCGATATACATTATCAGCAAACTGGTAATTAACGGAAAGCGTTGACAGAAAAGTTTTATTCAATCCGTATAGCGACATCTCTGGAACTTCTAACGTACTACTACGGCACGGCGTAAACTTGAATTTGCAAAAGTACTGAGGATCGTACGCTACGGTGTAGTTACATTGAAAACCGCTAGGTGGCAGCAAATTAAGTTTAAACTTTTTGCAAAATGTTTATTTGGGGTTCAATGCTCAAGTCTGTAAGTAAATCTAATTAAAAAAGGATATGCAGTTTAGTGAGTAGCTGTTTGTTAATAAAAAAATATCTAAAGATAAGACTGAGTACCACAAAAATTACTGAAAGCCATCTACGGAATATTGTAATGTTCGAGTCTCGGTAAATAAAACGGAAGTTTGTGTTTCTGAAGAAAATTTTGTTTCTTGTTTTGTATTGAATTGAGTGTATGATGTGAATGTACAACATGTCATCGAACGTAGCGTGGAGCTGTGAGTGTGAACGCGTTTATGTTTATGTGTATGTACTATGTATTACACAAACAATCCCAACCTTAATATAAAGAAGATATATACATATATATATGGAGTTTAGCCGCGAAAGTGAAAAATTGGCGTTGTTGATTTTATATAATTTTCTAAAACCTGTGATTATTCGAGTGTTTATGTGTAATAATGGTGGATTATTTTCCGTTAATATGTAGTAAGCGTGCATAAGTGTAGGCAAATCGTACAGAGTGATAAACCTTAATTTTCGCCTTCGCTCCAAAACTCCAATAGAAGTTCTAGTGAAGTTTCTACCACTTTAATAGGGCATGACTTGACTATGACTGGACCTTGACTCTTTTACGCTTTGACTCTGGATTTGACTGTGACTTGTGACTAATACTTTAAATGTGGAATACACTTGAAATATATTGTAACTGGACACTGGCTAAATGCACAAGATAGCGAAGCCAAAATTAAAAAAATATAAACATATATAAATGTACAATAATACATATATTGTGTATAGATGTGCATAATTATGTAACAGACTATGTCTATAGTCTAGTTTATAACATATGCATTATAATTCAAGACACACGATCCCTTGATAAGCTTCCTGTACGCTCGCCGAATAAAAGATACCTGCAAATTGGCAGGAAAACCTTTTTGCACCCACACCTCTTCTAAAGGCTGCCAGAGCCTTCCGGCATCGTTAGAAGTACGTGACAGCGACTTTGTAGGTACTTTTATTATATGTATAATGTATATTATACCACATCGCTATAAGATGATAACTTCTATTTTATAGCAATGTGGTGTTCTAGAGTACATACCCCACACACGTTTAGAGTAGTATATGGCACGAAATAGGACCACTTGTAACGCTCTGTGGTCTAGAGTTTAGAAATTGGCGGGAAATTTAAAAATACAAAAAAGGAAATCGAGTTTTCGCCGCGAAAATGAAATAATGGCGTTGTTGATTTTGTATAATTTTCCAAAACCCGTGATTCTTCGAGTGTTGATGTGTAATAATGGTGGATTATTAACCGTTAATACTTAGTAAACGTGCATAAGTGTAGGCAAATCATACAAGGTTGGAAAACGTGACTTTTGTCTATGCTCTAAAACTCCAATAGAAGTTCTAGTAAAATATCTATCACTGTACTAGGGCATGACTGGACATTGACTCTCTTACTTGACTTTGACTGTGACTTGTGACTAGGACTTTTAATACGAAACACTTATGATTGACTTGAAATATATTATTACTTGACAATGGCTAAATGCTCGACATTGCGAAGGCAAAATTAAAAAAAAAAGGAAATAAAAAAGTTGCACGAGTGGGACCTGGATTTGATTCCTCACATGAAGACAAATGTCTTTCCCAATAGATATTTGTGCGTCGGGTACTGTGTGTTCTCTGGTGTATGATGTAAATGTTTCCGACACCCACGTAAAGGTATTTTAATTTATATGGATGTGTTGCGATTGATTTTTGTTTATTTATTTTTAATCTAGCAAAGAGCCTCAATAATTATACTAAGTCGGATTGAATGAACAATGGTTTACAAGTTTAGTTCGGAAATAACCTTCCTGCGCAGTCGAGTAACAGCTGGAATGATTCCATGTAGAAGCATTTCGGAATTAGTATTCTGGAGAATCATAGCGGTTTAATTTAGCAAATGGACGTGTTTGAAAAAAATGAAACTGAAAATAATTTTATTTACAGCTGAAAAACACTCCAAATATTACAGTCATCAGTTTACCATTACTTATTGATTTACGATACGCATTCTTAGTACAAAATAAATACGTATACCTACTACTATACATCACATACGTACCTACATATCTTTGGTACATACCCTTTCACGGGGCGCGGGCACCACTGTACGGGTGGCAACCACGCCCGCGCCCCTACACCATCCGTTTGAACCAGGTGCGTCAAATTCAAAATTGTTTCTTCACATGGGCGTCAAAGAGGCACTCATGAAAGTTAATGATTCTACTCCAGATTCGTAAAATTACAGCCATCTCGAGGAGAACCTGGTAAGAAACTCGGCGCGGAAAAATTAAAAAAATATCCTATTTTACTAATATTAAAAATACAAAAATTTGTGTGTAAATGTGTAAGTATGTTAGTTTCCTCTTCACGCTTTAACGGCTGAACGGATTTGGATGAAATTTGAAACGTGTATAGCTTATACCTATGATTAACTTGATAATAGCGGGCGAAGCCACGGGGCATAGAAAAATCAAATAATAGAAATCTTAAGTCCTCCCATAAGAAGTTTCACTAAAAAAGTCTATAAATTCTATGAAATTCAGGCAAATGTCAAGTAAAATTACTCAAGAAGCAAACATATACAATTCGAAAGATATAGGATTACGCTTCGGAATTTTCCCTATCATGTACATGGGAATACTTTAAGGCTAAAGTTACCAGCTATGGAAAAAGTTAGGTAAAATGATACCAGTACAAATAATACGCGGTGAAAGTTTAGTAAAGTAGCAAGTTACCTATCGGGTAAACACAATTCCCTAAAAATAGGGACTTCTAAGATCCACCATCTTCAACAACAAATAATATACTACCCGTTGGTTAGTTGGTGCGCGTTTGCTTTCAAAGCAGGGGTATCAGATTCGATTTCCGGTGGGAACACAAGATTTCTCCCCAAGGAAATTTGTGGTTCTGGTTCTGTTGGGAATTGTATGTCTGATGTGATTTTTTCCGGCACCCACGAAACAAGTCATTGAGCTTAGTACGTACGGGACTAACAGTGTGAAAGCCATAAAAAAACTTATCTTAACTTCAAACCTAATAAATACCAATAAATATCACTTATTTCGGACTGAGCTTAGAAATGTGTATGTCATATAAGGTTTTTTTTAGAAATATGTATGTGAAAAATGGAAGGTAGCGCGAAAAAAAGATTAAAATATGTTAACATAGGCACAAAAAATTTTAAAAAATCGTCTGCGAAAAAATGTGAACCTATATTTTATGTAATTTTAAGTTATCCCCTTTTAATTTCCTTCATTTTGATACCCTACTCGATAGGTTGGTGTTTTTTTTATTAACGTATTTCTATTTCGCGCCATAATCCGCCATTTTTATTTCATACACCTATATAATACGTATAAACTTCAAACTCATTTCGGACTGAGCTTAGAAATATGTTGATTAAGTTTTGTTTATTACACTGTACTGTAAGGTACTAGAGAAACAAAGGGACGGCAGATGGCTTGACTAAACAAAGGATGGTATAAGGCCGAGGAAAAGTAAACAACGGCTTGCATTCCGGGAGTGCCGGCATAAGTGAAAACTTGAACATTAACGTTGTAAACAGCAGGAGCAGGCATACATTTTCGCCTCGCGGTTGAAAGAGAGGGGGATATTACTTCCTCTCCTCTTTCAGTCTCTCCGTCTTACAAATTTTCGATCAGGTCACGTGGCCTGACGCGAGTTTAAAAAATTTTACCCATCCCAAAAAGTGCACAACGCCGCTAAAGAGTTTTCACTTCAAAAACATGACGCCACTTTTAGGTATTGTCTTTAAACTTATGCGATGTTCAGTTTTGGAAAGAAATTAAGGATTGTCCCAAAAATATTGATCATTTGTACACCCTACACCAAACTACGGTAAATGAGCCTACGGATTGTTAGAAAGTTATACATTGACTTACCGAGTTATGTGGTTAATATAGAAGTTGCGTAAGTACCTATTTATATACTTTTCAGTTTAACTTACGAGTAGATACTTGAGTTAGAGCTTTCAGAATAAAACCTAGGGAGGGAATGTAAGCTTCTTATTTTAGAAAAGTTTTGATTTATGCTTCAAAATATTGGGTTTGTATTTTAGTAGCTGGAAGGAAGCCTAGAACTATCTATAAACAACAAATAAAATCTTGATTTAGATAGGTAATTGTGTCTAAGTACTATGTATGTGATTGAGTGTGTGATTCGTAATCAAATTCTCAAACACATCCGGAACAAAAAGCACAAATTTCCCTCGGGGAGAAACTTGTGTTGCCGCTGGGAATCGAACCTGATACTTTTTCCGGCCTTTCTGGTGGACGCGGGCTCTAAGGAATTAATTTACCCTGAAGCAAAAGCCTAAGACAAACATGAATTTTAGTAGTAAAGTTTATTCTGGTTTATCTGTTAACATTCCTAATTTGATTTATCGATAATAATGGGAACTCCAGTCAAACAATAAGGCATTACCCAAAATAACGCCACAAAATACACAAATAAACATTAGAAGCAGTCCCGTGTTTGTACGCTACAGTCCCGGGAATAACGATCCGGTCCCGGATTCCGGATCCCGGGCCCGTTGATTACCCGGACGGGAAATTAAACGGACCGAAACGTGTCGCCTAGGTCGAAGGGAAATAGAATTTATTTGCCTATAACCTGTTTTGGTATTGATTGTACTTAGGGTCCTATATTTGAAGTTTGTTTACCTAAAATTACTTCGATTTGCAAGGAGAGAGTTCTTCGAATACAAGTTAAAAATTATAATCTTCCCATAAATATGAACCACTACATTTTTTTTTTTAATCAACATTTTGTTTGATTTTTTTGCATTTGCTTGGATACCTCTTGATTTCACCCACATAACCCAGCAAGATGTACAACCATTATCAAATTCGCAATGTATTGTGCAATGACGTCATCAATTGCGACCAAAGCTGACGTTTGAAGGCTCATCTCTACAAGATGATATCGGGTCGGGCGGGAGCAGGAAGTTCTAAATTAAGATTCACTAAGCACTGGAGTTGATATCGGGTGAGGCCTCGGCTTACAAAGGCATAGGGTTACCGTGTGATCTTTGTTTTTCGGATATATGGATGTGTGTTTCCATGCTTTAGTCCGAACGGCAGAAAATGAAGTCCTAGATTTTTTTACCCATTTACACTCATAGCTCTACTATAAGGCACAAGCAAGTGGACAAATTACACTTTTAGTAAATTTTAAGACCAGTCCATCATCAAAGCATGAACGAACAAGTAGACAAGTTAAAGTCTTAGACAAATTTACATCACCTGCCTATGACTCAAATGATGTGTCTATTTTTTATTGAGTAGGTACTAATGTAACTTGAGCAAGTCGTAAATGTCAAATTACGGTAGGTACCTATATCCCGGGTATATGAGAATAGGGTTAGATGATCCAGTTTTCGTTGGAAACGGTACTTATCAGTCAAGTAAAAATAGTAATCTTTTCATTGGCTTCATTGAAGTTTATAAACATGTCAATATACTCGTACTAAAAATTGAAGAAAACCCGACTGTGAGAAACTTATTTTTTTATTTTACAATTTTTCGTTAATAAGCCTAATATACGATGATATAAAAACTTTATCACGGTTTTATCACTTGATACAGTTCGTCAATTTTAATTTTTGAAATATTTTAAAAAATTCTAGAGTACCTCTTACGAAATTCCCTATATATTCCCCATAATTTAACTTAACTTAAACAGTTACATTGTTATTACTTAGAATGTTATTGAACAAGTTTGTGTTTTTTTCTAATATGGCGTCGGGTTATCGACATATTGATTTTTAATTACTGTCAAGTCTAACTGACACTCGCTAAATTAAGACAAATCGATTGACGTTAGATTTACCAAAATCAGCCAACACGTTTGGGCCCTAGAGCGCCAAAAAGAAACAAACATACATAAGCTGATTAAAAAATTTTGCCTCGATTCCGTCGTCGTAAAAATAAGTGACATTGTAATTTAGCTCGTACGATGGTCACCCTAGTTATAAACCCCTTTGGCTAGCTGAGCTATACCGCTTTATCATTTGCCAAATATGATTAAAAGCTTTGTGTAAAGCTAGAAAAGCAACCAATGCTGCATAATATGATGTTTTACCTGAAAATAAAACAATTATTATATGCGAAACCTTATTCTAGACCTTAAACAGTGAGATAACATCACTTCCGGAACGACGTCACGACCTCTTTTGTCTCCCTCACACCCGGCTCCGCCCCACTTGAGCCGGGGGAGGGGGGTGAGCTTGCCCGAACTGTCAGGCGCGCTCCTCACATTGCATCTCACTTTCGGTGGACAAGATAAAGAAGTCCACCAGGCAGGATTCTAAATATAGGTCTAGAATAAGGTTTCGCATATAATAATTGTTTTATTTTCAGGTAAAACATCATATTATATGCTACGAACCGTTATTCTAGACCTTAAACAGTGAGATGTGTTTATTATCGCCTGGTGGCAAGCTAAAAAGTATGCCAATGTGTGAATAAATATAATTGATAGTATCAGGTACTTTATAATGTGTACCTAGGTTATGCAAATCTATGATATATATCCCATGAATAGGTGTACCTACAGAACAGAGGGATGAAAGTAACCTTGAAATTAGAATAATTATACATGTTACTCACGACAAATACATTTTATTATTATGGTACCTTAACTAAAATAATGTTATGACAAGGAATTAACAACCGTAAATGTTAAAGTGACTATTAGTTACAATGCTATCACATGCATAGACAGGTAGGTAAAGAATTTGATCATTTATTGATCTAATAACAGTTTAGCAATGACACTTGTATATACATTGTTGTATATTTTTATGCTACAGTGTTTCAATTCGAGTAGGCTCAGACGTAGGGATACGTCATACATTTACCATGAGAGGCCATTGTAAAAATAAAAGCACTTAATTCAAACAACCAAGTTATTGCAAGTACTGAAGTAGTCCAAGTACAAAGTATGAAGAGGCTTCAATACTTGCCTCTTAAAATCATCTTTACCCAAACCGAATCATTATTACTATTGAGATTTAGGTGCGGGGGTTCACATTGAAGACACGAGGAACGTCATATTGAAGCACTTTTATTAAATACAACCGGTACATTAGCTCACACACTAAAGAAACAGCACACGGTTAGCGTGTGGCACGACGCGGGGAGTGCGGAGGAATGTTCTATACGTCTGCTTTGGTCCGGCTCTCGATGACACTGACTCGAGCGATGCCGCCGGCCGCTACTAGCAGCCGACCGCCGCGCCGCTCGCGCACGCTCTCCTCGCGTACACCTCTCCCCCGACTAGATTATTGCATACCCTACGAGATGAAAACACATTTCTTACGTCTACATCATTAAACAAGACATATCTACAACAAGACATTTATTCTATTAGATCTGTAATCTCCATAATAACTGCAACGGCAGGTTTATACTTGTGGAGTAGGTAGACCCAAAGAAAGGATGTCAATAAACATGTTTAAATTCGTCTTTGATTTTGGGTCGATAATTAAATGTGCAAAATTGCGGGCTTGACTTCTACATTCGAGAAGCAATAAAAGAACCGTACCTTATGTAAGTACCCGTGTCATCTGAAATATTGTTTTAAAGGAATGGTTGATCACTTATCCATTCAAGTATAATAAAATTATTCATGTCAAGACTGTGATCTATAGCTAGTCCTTTCGTAATATATCAAGTCTACGTGACCGTTACCCACAGGCTAAGGTAAAACTCTTATTGGCACTCCATTGGAAAACGTCGTTGTGGTAATTCCTTTTGGTAATTAAAAATAAAATATTTCAATAAATTTAAATGCATTTAAGCAAGAAATGAACGAGTGCTTAACTAAGCAAAGGGAGCATGTGAATGTGATTGATATATGATCAACATTATCATTATTGCCAAATACCAGATAAAACTTTGTACTAAAATGACGGAGAATTAAGAATGTGATCAACCATTAAAAAACATCAGAAGTGTTCCGCTATCAGCTCTTTCGAGTTCCCGACGCCAAACCACCGAGTGAGTTGGAGCTTTTAATAAGTATCAGAACCGTATGAGACGAACATAACGAAAAAGAAAGTGTGTGCTCGTTGAAGCGAGAAAATCTATCTGCGTTTTAAAATTCACAATGTCTCTTCATAAGCCGTTTCAGAAGAGTACACTTACTGGACAGTTTGTGTAATGATAACAGGATGGTGTTCATGTTGTTAACCAGTGTAATGTAACACACTAAATAAATACAGCTATAACACAAGCTATAACACACTAAATAATACATATATGAATATACAATTACTATGGAATGTATAAATAGTAACTACGTATGCGAGTATCGGTAAACTCCCACTAGTACATCAGATTGCTGTAACGTCTTTGGTGCTTAGAAGACATATAGTGCCATCTAATAGGTTCTACTGTAACGCATGAGACAACGGTCATTACAAGGTATGAAACAAGAACTGATTGTATTCTTTGTATCTATTAAGACCAAGTACTTACAAGAAAAGACTTCGTTATTTCAGTTAGGTAGACTGCAAATTAACTGCAAGGAATGGCAAGTGAAACAGATACCTTCAGTTACTAACTAGGCCGAAACCGTAAAGTTTAATATGCTTACCAGGTATTATCAGACTCCACCAATTTGCTTTTAGATTAGAGCGAATATTTTTGAGCCATATTTACTTTTTATACCCGGGCAAATACGTGGAGTTTAGGCTTGGATTCCATTTGATAATAAATGACTTTGGTTGGGATCAGAATAGACTTCTCATAGTTCACAATCCACCCGATCGAGGTTGGGACATGAATATCTTCCGCAGCTTAGTCCTTCAAGGAAAATCAATCCCTGGTTGGCATCAGATAAATAAATGAAATGCATTTATTGGCCATTACAACCGACTGTTACACAAGGCAAGTCAATGTTACAGAATTATCTGCAATTGTATATTAAAAATTGTGACACTCGAACGAGGTTAGGACTTGTATAGCTTCCGTAGCTTAGTCCGTCAAGGATAAACGTTCTTTAATTGGAGTCAGACTAGACTTCTGATACTTCATCACTCACTCGAATGAGGTTAGGACATAATAGCTTCCGCCGCAACTTAATCCGTCTAGGAAAAACGATCCTTAGTTGGCGTCAGACTGGACTTCTGCATCACTCACACGAACGAGGACTATAATAGCTTGTCGAGCTTAGTTCGTCCAGGCAAGGCGAAACTTGTTTAGTGTAGTCGCTCTGGGTTCGCTGACGGTAGATGGGCGCCGGCGATAAATACGTAAACAAAATATCCGGGTCTATGTATATTTTGATTACAATTCGATCGCTTACAATAAGTCCGATCCGAGAAACAAAAAAAATAAAATGTTTGGTTTCAATACCAAGTAAAGTTTGATATTGTTTAGATTATTGCTAAGTACACGCTCGGCTACCGGGGTACTGTTAAAATATTTTAAAAAGCGAGGGTATTATAGCCAAAGAAAAAATTCAGTAATATTATTAAAATGTAGGTACATTTAAATAAATTCTCATAAAAATATTATAATACAATCTAAGATATAACAGATCGCTCTTAGCGATAAGACCTACATATATTTATAAGTTTCTCTGTAAGCTTGATGTCAATAAATAGTAACTGTATTGCATTGATATCATAAATATTAAGCTAATATGTATCGAGTTATCGGGAATTTTTTGCTACTGTAATTTTGTCTCGGATCGGATTTATTTCTGGCAGCTTTTGGTTCTTACCTTTGGAGAAAATACGTTGACGACCAGCTTTTAAAGTATGTAATTGTGACGGCTCAGTTTCATTGTTGTTGCAATAATAGGACTTCCGCGGTCGCTTTGCAAACATCGTGCCTATTCCGCATAGACACGAATAAAGCTCTTTCCCACAGCGTTCGAGTTGTTAATGACATGCTCGACAGCGAGAGATCGTGGCAGGCGGAGGCGGTGGTCTCCTTCTGCATCTCCGACTGAGAGGCCGCGGAGCGGGCTTTTCAGTCTGACCCACGGGACGTAAGTACGGACGTGACGTACGTTATCCCGAGGATGAGGCAGTTCGCCCGCCTCCTCTCTCCTCTTCTGTAGTGGTGCCACTGGTGGAAAGCCCGGGGGCTCACCCTCACTTTCGAGTTGTAAACAGCTTTTTTGAACCTCTGGCTCTTAGTAAGAAAGAAAATAAATGCTGTGGATTGAAAAGGTTAATGCGTGGATATTTTGCAAGTCCAGCCTTTAAAATTCAAAACAAAATATAGAATTAATGCGATATCTTTGTCGTGCCTATGAACTATAATTTGTAAGAGAGAAAAGAAATCCTGTGGATTGAAAAGTTTAAATTGCGTGGATCATTCGCGAGTCCAACTTTAGAAATTCGACTCTTATTATACAAGTGCGACTGCTTCGGATGATTTGGTTCGCATCGTACAATTCAGTTAGGAAAGACAATACACATATTTTTGAAACAAGATTGTTGGTTTATAAATTGAGCGGGGTAAGTAGGCTCATTCCAGAAACCTAATCCTAGTGGAATCTTAAAGCTGCAGTTAATTACGAATGTGCAACTTACCCTCATGGGTTCTTTTATCATTTTGGTTATGTGAATTCGCATCGAACCTGTCCGCATCCCCTGTGCCTGCTGCTCGATGACCGCGGTGACTCGACGGTGTGGGGCTGGGTTACACGACGACAACGGTGAAGATGACGAAGATATCAGTGGTGAAATTAGCGGAGGCGGGCGACCCCGTTCACCTACTTCAATCTTGAAAAAATATTATGAGTGCTAAAATAACAAAATAAAAGCACAAATTAGTCACGTTTAAATATTATAAAAGTTAAATTGTTAACATTTAAATTTTTTTTTTTTTTTTTTTTTTTAAATAAAAATTATAAAAAAGTTTATTATTTTCTAATAAAATTGTTAAAATTACAACATTAATAAAAATTATAACCAACAGCAACGCTGTTACCCGCTTTTAAAGAGGTGTGTTCACGCCGAAAGCAAATGCCAATGTGAGGAGCGCGCCTGACAGTTCGGGCAAGCTCACCCCCCTCCCCCGGCTCAAGTGGGGCGGAGCCGGGTGTGAGGGAGACAAAAGAGGTCGTGACGTCGTTCCGGAAGTGATGTTATCTCACTGTTTAAGGTCTAGAATAACGGTTCGTAGCATATAATAATAAATAATAGAACAAGTGCCAACGATTGCAAGCATTACGAATAACTGTGAACTGCGAAATTCGATAGATGTTTTCAGAAATATTCGGTTTAAGTCATTCTAGTAGCAGAATGCAGCAGAATGACTAAGCTAAACCACTATGCGCCTAACTATTAAACGAATATTATACATACCCGACTGCGCAACGCGAAGCGGGCTAATGAGTTTATAGTAGAGTTAATAGTTTATGTTCGTTCCTAGGTTAATATAATTCCTGTATTAAATATTAGTAATATAAGAGTGCTTAAAAAATATATTGAAACAAGTCACAATTTAAAAAGTTTTTAAAAATCAAGCTTTTACAAGTTGTAAATAAAGAGGACTAAAAGTTATATAACCAGATAACTAGTCAAGCAAGACGAATCAAACGAGCCGAAACTCGATGAGGTTGCATCGTTTCATTACAGAGTTCTTATAACCACCTTCCAGCTCCATCATCAGACCCTGGTAACCATTGAAAGACAAACTACTCATCAAGACGATTCAAATGAGCCCATACTCGATGAGGTTGTGTCGTTTCATTGCGAAGTTCCTTTGGCCATCTTCCAGCTCCATCATCAGATCAGCATGTAATCATAATATTGCATTATCACGCAATTTACACATGTATGCAAAATTTCAGCTCAATCGGTAAACGGGGAGTGGATCAAATTTAATTTTCAAGATTAGAGACAACATCGGGACAGGTGAAACTTAATAAAAGCTTATAAAAATGCGCCGCAGAGTTTCTTGCCAGGCTCTTCACGAGATGGCTGTAATTTTGGAAATCTGGCAGTTGTCATTAACTTTCTCTTTGGGGCCCATGTTGAACATTATGAATTTTTGTGGAGATATCTAGAGCCCAAACGCGCGGGCCAATTTTGAAGACATCAAACGCCATATTGTGAAAAAAAAACAACGAACTGTGCCAAGTTTCTTATATAATCGCATAATAAATAGGTTTTATTACCAAAAAAAGTGTAAAATAAAAAAAGTTAATTCACTTTTTACGGAATCAGGCTTTTAACTTCGACTTGTTTATTTATGAAAATGTGACATCTCAAAGTAAACATTTAGGGACTTGATAAACAAAGCGCCCGAGGCGTGCGACCCGGGCGCCTTTGAAGATAAAATGTAAGTGTCTAAGGGACCTTGATTTACAAAGCGGCCAGGGCGCGCGGCCAAGGGTGGGCGCGCGCCTTTGGCGCTTTGATATCAAGTCCCTAAGGAATTGACATGCTACACAGAATAAATAAATGTACCTCGCATGCTTGCGGTAAGGCCTGGGTCTTCCAACCATTCCCTCATCGTCGGGCAATATGCTAAGTTTTTTATCGCCTGCATTTTTGGCGCAGAATTTCTGGTTGGACCCGAATAAAAGGTCTTTTTGATGACAAAATGATAAGAATTTTCTAGAATTCGTGTATAAATCTTAATGCCTATATCATGAGGGCGCAGGGCAATGCTAGTAACTAAATAATATTATACCTATATTAATATAATCTGGTTCTGGGTATGATTATAGATAGATAGAAAATTCATTATTGCACACGATAAAACTGGTGCGTAGGCAAACCAGGCGCTATTTAAACTTAAATAGCGCGAGTGAAGCCGCGGGGCACGGCTAGTAATTAATAATGCAACGGAATCAAATATAATATCAAATATATTCAAAAAGTCTTGACTAAAAGTTTTCATATTATCCTTGTCATATGGACTTTTCAAAGTACAGATTAGTTTTTCAGCTATGGTGTAAGCAAAATTTCATCTAAATCGGTTGAAGGTAGGCTTTAAAGTAACAAGATTTGAATATACATATATGCTTACATACAAACTTTACAAGATAGATAGATAAATAAAAAAAGGTTGTAAAAAGAAGTAGAATATTAGTACAGTCACATTATAAACGCAGGCAATCATCTGCAAAGTGTTTGTTGAATTTTAATTCATATATTACGCAACGACGAATTACGACTCAAGAGTTCCACGTTCTAATTAATTAATATGAGGAGCACTTATGTGCTACCAACTAGAAGCTATTAAGCTTAGCTCGGTCCTTGATTAATTCATTGATGAGATGACTTAGTTAAACAAAAGTTAGAACGAATTGGCTAAGAAATAATGTTTGCCTGAATTGTTTTACGTTTAATAATGATTCAATGTGTTAACTAAATGTTATTTTATTCTTCTACTCTTATCAAATCATATCATATGGAAGCTTACATATACTCATATGGAATACATTTTTCTAAGCTTTAATTTCCATTCCAAAAGAACTCTTAATTCTGAGCAAATATTTTATTAACATGTTGTGTTGTGACAAGGTACAATTTTCAGTCAGGCCAGTGCTTGGATGGGTAACCAATGACCATTTAGTAGGATTTTCAACTGAGTAACCGTGCTTCGAAGGGCACTTTAAGTCGTTGGTCCTGGTTGTTAGTCGTAAAACATTATTAGTTGTTAAGCCATTTCTGATGCCTTTAGACTGTAAGAAAATCTTGACACCAGGACTGTCCGCTTGTATATTTGACAAGCAAGAAACTGATTACTGTTTAAAATCTATTACAGTGCAAGTGGTAGGAATTGCAGAGTCCACTTAGGGCAGTACCAAACCATTGCCAAACCTTTAACCGTTAAACAGCAGTGTGCAAACAGCACTGTATTTCGCATTGAAGGGTATTGTTTCCAGTGAAATTACAGGGCTGAAAGAGATCTAACATGTAATGTCTAAGGGTGACAAGCACTGTGCTTTGCCGCGCAAGAGATCGAATGGTATAAGTTCAAAACTCTGGGTGGCACTGAACTGCATTACAGTGTGCCCGTTGCAAGCGTGACGCTTGCCATCAGGCGAGCGACTAGCGCGTCTCCTCTCTCAATGACATAAAAAAATAGCTGACCTCTCCGAACTTTGTCAACGTCGAAAATAGATAAAAATCACTAGGGGCAAGGTCTGGTGAGTTCCTTACTGTTCCCGGTACAAAAGTGCCTATGACACTGGCAGCGTTCCCACGCTGAATATCAATTATAATATAACCAGGATTTATACTCCTTGCTGGATAGCAACGGAAAACCTTTGCACCAGAAATAAGCCGGAGCGAGAGTCGCTTTACCTTTCCCTTAATTTTATAAATGCGATTTCGATAACAGGTACTTTATCACATCGACCGTCGCGAATCGGACACCATTTTTACAACGCACCGCAATATTCAGTAATGAATGGAGCTTTTAAAAATGCATATTTACTTAGCAAATGAACATATCAGCTTTTAAAATTAGTTTGCCATTAGATAATAATAGGTTTGGCAAATAATTTGTAAATCACATGTTCTTTTACGTCATGAATCGTGAGTCAAGAGACATGTGTGACGACAAATCGCATAGTAAGTTACTGTAATGAACAATTTCCTAAGTGTATATAGAACGGTTTATACTAGTGGCATTGTGACCTAAAGACGTCGCGTATTTTTCTATATGGATGAAATATTTTTTGACGTTTTCTTCCCCATATCTCCGTCATTTTGAGAATATTCCAAAACCTGAATCAACAAATAAATCTACATAACTATCGCACCTGCTCACAAAATTTCACAATTATCGGTTTAGTAATGCACCCTGTAGAGGAGAACAACAGGAAATACGGACATCCGGACAAACGAAGACAATTTCGCCCTAGCTTTTTTTTATGCTGGATAGGCAATAATTTGACCACTGTCTCACCAAGAAGGTACCTATTTACTCTACACTTGAAGACACCCAGATTGTAACAAATAGGGAACAAAGACGCAGGTAATGAGTTCCACTCCTTCGCTTTACGGATGATAAACATAGAGGTGAAACGCTTTGAACGAACTGGAGATATGTCAACCATAAATGAAACGGAGACGCTTCGCTTGCGCTTTGCGCTCGCTCGGTCAATTATAGAAGCTCTCTGTGAACGCTGTTTGCTGCTAATAACAGTGTCGGTTCGAATTAATTTCGCAGTCACATGCACCATTGGTGCGCATTCAATGTAGACCGACCGTAAGCGCGCTATCTGTCATTTTTGGCGCAATGTCAACTACAAGAAGTCCTATTTGGAACTTCGCTGGTTTGTAATAGGGTAAAATATTAATCGGATTTCTATAAAAACTCACTGTAATATAAATAACTTACTAACATCGAGGTAGTACGACGGGTTATGCCACTGCGCTCCACGGCTATTGTTCTCAATAGATTGAATGTCCATACTTTGTATCCACTGGGCTCCACCGAACAAAAATTGAAATTATATTTTTAGTCGACATCGCTTCATGGAAATTTGAGTACTGTTAGCAAAAGAATTGTCGGATTGGGAACATGAAATACCTAGTTCATTATACTTGTCACCGGCATATTGAAATGTTGCCAGCCGATCCAGCTGTCAAACTGAAATCTTTTGATGTACACACGCTGCACTATAATTCGTAGTGTTGTGAATCAAGGATTTTGCAGCTTACGTAAGTTTATTTCCTATCTCGATGACGTGGATATATGACGTCACGCATGACGTCATACATTACTAACGAACGCAAACGAGTACTATTTAATCCGAGTGTTTGTGTATTTGATACCGATGTACGATGGTGATTATTTTTAGGTACAATTTGTACTGCACTATAGATAGAGATTAGCGATTTATTCTATTCTATGGGAAAGGCAGATTTAATATTTCACATGATCCGACGTAAGGTCGCAAGCCTATCGATATTCTATCGTCTACATTTTTAAGAGTGTGCACAGGAATCACATTAGTTAATTCCACCATGCCCCTTTTATCATCTAAAGGCAAGACAAACTGTCAAACGTCATCCATTTTTGGTCGATATACCTCCAGTTCGCTCGAAACGTTTCGCTTCTACGTTCATTATCAGTACAGGGAAGGAGTGGAACTCAATTTCACGAGGGTGATTATTTGGAAATCTTCAAGTCAAGAGTGAACAAGTATCTTCTAGAGAAACGTGTAACATTTTTGGCCGCATTATCACTTTCCATCAGTTGGTCAAATGTTTGTCTATGCAGCATAAAAAAAAGATTATGATTATTAGTCGCATACCTGCGTCTATTCCAGTGAACGCAAATATTCTTGTTAATTATACATTATACACACACGCAAAGAGAGAGACAAACACACCAACTTTAAAACATTAGATACTTGGCCGACCTTTCCTATGGCTTAGGTTTAAGCAATCACCAGATATAATGACAAACAAACAAACAAACAAACAAACGCATTCACACTCACAGCCCCACACTAAGTTCAAAGACTTGTATCGTGGGTGCCGGAAACATTCACATCACACACACACTACACCCAGAATGAAATATAACGTAGCCAGGTAAGCCCAAAAAATCGTAAGTACTTACCAGAATTTAATCCCCATTTTAATATAGCAGACTTTACGTTTATTGGTGATAATTTCCACCAATAAACGTGAAGTTCTGAGGGTCATTGTTTTGCTCGCGTCCGTGGGATTTAGCCCTAGTTGTCCCACACGTGACCCTCGGGTGGTGCTAAAGAGCAACCGAGTATTTTTTGGTGGTAGGCTTCGGCCGCCGGCTACCATACCACCCCCTGGACAAAGTCATGGTGCCAAACGTTTATTGTTTGTTTTTACACCATGAATGTTAAGGGAAGCCGTTCTTGACTGGAAGGATTTAAGCAGTAGTGCAGAGCAAGCGACCGGTTTCGGTGTCCTCTTTGTTTCTGCGTCGGAGTCTTTGTTTCGGAGGGTAGCGGGATCCGAAGCACGGTGATCTCTGCTGGCCGACCGCAAGTTGTAGGGGGCCCAAGTAGTGAAATAGCCATTCACGAAAGGCTGCCCCACCGCTTGTGAAAAATCCTTGGGTTGTCCATCGGGCCGGTTGGCGACCGGATGTGAGGAACTGATGGATGACCTTGGGGGGGTTCGGGCGTCCCCGCAGTCTCCGCGCAAGTCCTCTGTTGGCGCCGATTCAGACAGTGTACCGTTGGTATGCTGCTCTTCACCTCGTTAAAATCCTTCCAGTCCACCTACTTCACCCATTATGAAAAAGAACAAAAAGAAGAATAAGTTTGTACGGCAGATGCACGTCCTCACACTCAAAGTGCATCTCACAAATATACGTGGATTGCACTCAAATCTCCAACCAGTCCACCACCATCTGGAGACTGCTAAACCGCACTTGTTCTTCTTATCGGAGACGCAGATTGGTTGTCCAGCGGACACATCTTACTTACACTATCCAGGATATATCCTGGAGCATCGTTTTGTCCCACGAGCTGGCATCTGTGTATATGCCCGTGACGACATCTGCTGTCTGCGTCTCCGCAATATTGAACACCCCAACTTTTCAGTGATGTGGATCCTAGTTGACACGGGCTCTGTAAAAATTATTTACGCTGGTGTTTATCGATCACATAGCGGGGATCGGGATACGACTCAACTGGCAGAGTATCTCGAGGAGGCTGCAGAAATTGCTCAGCAACGATACCCTACGGCTCAACTAGTTCTTCTGGGGGACTTTAATGCACACCACAAGGAGTGGCTTGTCCCACACCAGATTACCGACCACGCTGGTAGAGAAACGCGTAAGCTAGCTCTTGCGTTGAATCTCTCGCAAATGGTCCAAGAGCCGACTCGGGTACCCGATGTTGAGGGCCACACTGCTAACTGCCTTGACTTGCTGCTGACGACTGAACCAGACCGCTACTCCGTGTCGGTATCCTCACCTCTTGGTAGCTCCGATCACTGTCTGGTCCAGGCCGTATCAGTGTACTCTCCACCTGACTCATGCCCTAAGGGCAGTAGGCGTGTGTGGAAGTACAAAACAGCAGACTGGGACGAGATGCGGCACTTCTTTGCATCCTACCCTTGGCGACAAGTTTGTTTCTCTTCTTGTGATCCGACCGAATGCGCGAATGCCATTACAGAGGTAATATACCAGGGAATGGAATACTTCATTCCATTTGCCGACAAACCTCTGTCTTACAGAGCTCGCCCGTGGTTTGATGCAAACTGCACCGTCGCTGAAGCGCGGAAACAGGAAGCATACCTCGCCTGGGCTGATGCTCGTAAACGCAAAGATTCGGGCACTCGGGCTAAGAAGAAAGCATTCAATGCTGCCGCCAAGATCTGCAAAAGGGTGCTGAAGAAAGCTCACTTCGATCATATAAGCCGCATAGGATCAAAACTTGCTAGTTACCCTTCTGGTAGTAAAGCTTTTTGGTCCTTAGCGAAGTCTGTCGAAGTGAACTTCTGCCGTAACTCTCTGCCACCGTTGGTCAAACCGGACGGATCACTCGCTCACACTGCTACGGAGAAAGCGAATTTGTTTGCCTCTCTTTTCGCAGAAAATTCACGCCTTGATACCAATGGCGAAGTACCTCCATGCCTACCTCATTGCGGGGTGACCATGCCTGAAATTCGCATTCGGCAGAAGGAGGTACTAAAAACTTTGCGCAGCCTTGACGTGAATAAAGCGAGTGGTCCCGACGGGATTCCAGCAATCGTGCTTAAAACCTGTGCACCAGAGCTATCTCCGATTTTGACACGCTTGTTTCGCCTCTCGCTTGAGTCAGGTAAAGTCCCAAAAAACTGGAAGCTTGCTAATGTACAACCAGTACCAAAAAAGGGCAGTCGTGCTGAACCATCGAATTATAGGCCCATCTCTATAACTTCTTTATTATGCAAGAGCTTAGAGCGTGTTATTAACTGCAGGCTTTTGGCACACCTCGAAAACAACGATCTCCTAAGTGACCGACAGTACGGGTTTCGCAGAAATCGTTCTACAGGAGATCTATTAGCGTATGCCACCCATATCTTGAGTGAAGCAATTGAGATGCACGGTGAGGCGCTTGCTGTCTCATTAGATATCTCAAAAGCTTTTGATCGGGTCTGGCACGAAGGTCTTCTTAGCAAGCTCCCATCTTACGGATTGCCTCCTGGCTTATGTATCTGGATCTCTGACTTCCTGAGGGAACGGTCGATCCGAGTTGTCCTTGATGGCTGCTCCTCCGACCAATTGGCTATAAATGCCGGTGTACCTCAGGGGTCCGTTCTGTCGGCTACATTATTCCTGCTTCATATTGACGATCTGCTTAAGCCCGGCATTTTCGGATATGCAGACGACAGTACCATAATCGCAAGTTACCAATGTGATGCCCGTGCCAGTAGTGTCACCATCCAACACCAGAGAGAAGCCATGGTGGACAGACTAAGCTTGACCTTGAAAGCTGTTTCCGAGTGGGGTAATGCTAACTTGGTCAAGTTTAATGCAGCAAAAACACAGGCGTGTCTATTTTCCTCAAAAAAGAGCCCGTTTCAACTGTCTCCAACATTCGCGGATGTATCGATTCCAATCAGCACTAAGCTCGAGCTTTTGGGCGTTACGCTCACTTCTACTCTTAACTTCGGGTCGTGCATTGAATCCAAAGCCAAGACTGCTGCAAAGAAGCTAGGCATTCTATCGAAAGTTAGGCGGTATTTCACATCAGGTCAACTGCTTAACTTATACCAAGCTCAAGTTCGGTCTTGTATGGAGTACTGTGGCCACCTTTGGGATGGATCGGCTAGGTACCAGCTGGAGGCTTTGGAATCTATTGAACGACGAGCTAAGAGACTCATCAATAGCTATGAATTAGTTGAGTCTCGACTACAGAGTCTCGATCATCGGCGAAAAGTAGCAAGCCTCTCAATTTTCTACAAATTGCACTACGGAGAGTGTTCAAAGGAATTGCACAATCTTATTCCCGCATCACCGTTCTACTACCGAACATCTAGACAGACGGCAATGCGGCATCCGCTAATGGTAAAAATACCGACCATTCGCACGAAGCGTTTCGCTTCCACTTTTATTATGAGAACTGCCAAGGAGTGGAACGCCCTGCCGTCTACTGTGTTTCCCGAAAAGTATAATATGGGGTTGTTCAAGAAGAGAGTGAATAGGTTTTTACTGAGCAAGCGTGCTCCATCTTCGACCGCATCGTCGCTTTCCATCAGGTGAGATTGTGGTCAAACGCTAGCTTAGTCTCAAATAAAAAAAAAAAAAAAAAAAAAAAAAAAAGAAGTCTGCTAACCTAAAAAAGGCAAGTATCTTCAGCATAATCGCTGAGCTACCCAAAAAGGCCACGCATGCACCAAATATGTACTCGCATTTTATTTGAAAATTTCATCCAAATATGTTACCATAAATCATTTTTTTCGTATTATAAATATTTTTGTATTAATTATAAAAAAAAATTACCTTAACCTACTGTTATCCGATTCGGTTCTGACACAGGAAATTTTATTTTATTTTTGGTGGCCATCTAAATTATTGCAAGATAAAATTTGGTGCACGCGTGGCCTTTTTGGGTTATGAAAAGTTTTTGTAGTGCAGGCATGACTTAAATAGCCTTTGGTGAAGCGTCTTTGCCTTTTATAATATAAATAATAAATGTAAATTATACATCTGTGAATAAATGCTTCACTTTATATACCTAATATTCATATTGGCAAGAATCTTTGGATATCTGAATGCATTTACAGTGGGCTCTCGGCTGACCACTGTTAGAGATCGTTCAAGGACGACCCTAGAGATGGCGCTAGTTGTATCGAGTGACGTTTTTTGCACTCGCGACTAACTTCACAGACTTAAAAAGGAAGAACTTCAGTCGTGTGCGTGTCACCTGATCGTGTGTGGTCGACAAACCCTCCGCTATTGAATTTTGTGACGTAGAAAACTAATTAAATAATTATCATCTAATTAACCAGGACTTAAAATAAAAACTTCATCGTGTTTATTGTGATCGACCGCGTGAACTGTTAGGTGAATGAGTGTTCCGTGCCTCGTACCCTCTCGGATTACCAGGGATTCAAACTCGCCGGCCGGCGCGACGTGGAGTTGTGTGTGTGCGCTTAGGCATACATACAGTTTGCTGTAGTTCCTTTCTTGGGGAGCTCCGGAGGCGGTTTCGAAGCAGTCTAAGGTACGTGAGCTTAAATAAACACTGTAAATTGATTCGTGTATCCCTACTGATTTTTGCCAATGTTTTAATCCAAAATAATTTACCGCTATCATTAAAAATATTAATACGTAAATGGTGGGCTATTTACACGCCAGCGATTTTACTCGCGCCACCAGCCTTAAATACATATTTCATTTATTTGTACATATATATTTTTTTTTTTGGATGAGGCTGTTTACGGCAACGATTGTTATTTTGGTGGTCATTAAATTTAATCCCCTTTCCTATACAAACTGAGTTAGCCGATGCGGCCCTGGATCTACTTTGGGGTAAGCCGGGGCCCATGCCCCGAGCGCCAAATTCACTAGGCTAACGAAAACTCAACTAATCATTAACGCAACTGATTAATACTTCACCAGGTCATTGTGTCTAGGCCTATGTCCATCAGTGGGCGTCTGATGGCTGAAATGATCCTGAAATGATGATGATGATGATAAAGATAAAATAAATGGGGACGGCTTTTTTAAGTTTTGGCCCCGCCTCGACAAAATTCAAGGTCCGGGGCTGAGCCAATGCACTGTTTTACCATTATATTCTCCCGCCATTGGAGCCGCCAACCGTTTCGTGTATTCAAGGCGTAAATGGGAGTAACGGCATTTGTACCATTTTGGCATTACTAAGTGAGGTTTATTTATGCAGTGCTGTAACTTGTTTGCAGCCATCTGTTGGAAAAACATATTCCGATCCTAAATGGAAATAAGGTTTTATGTTTCTGCCTTTTTTTTATTATATAATATATTTTTTTCTTATTTACACTACTATTAATTTATATTTATTAAATAAATTACACTATTCTTAATTCAAATTTATTTTCTATTTTAAGTTTGGTTTTCTATATAAAGCGTGTTTTTTATTTTTTTTTAACTATTATTTATTTTCTACTTTTTTGCAAATTGCATAATGGAATAATCTTATCAAATTAGTGTATTGTCATCGGTCCAGTGGCGGATTTACCAGCAGGCTGAGTAGGCTGGAGCCTAGGGCGGCAGATTTTAAGGGCGGCAATTCATGTTAATTACGGGCAAAAGGGGGTGTAATATAGTGCCCACACTATCGTCCTAGTTGCACCAACTTTTTAATGAAATTGTAACTTTATGATATAGGAGTACATAATATTTCATTGACAAATTTTTTTTAATTAATGTGATTTTGCACCAAAGATTCGAATTGTAGAGGTCGATAAGGGCGTTAATAAGGCAAAACTTGAATAGCCTACTGGCGGCAAATGTGTAAATCCGCCACTGCATCGGTCCTCGATAAATCTACAAAGTTTGAATGAAATCTAACCGTTTAAAGTGAGTCAAAATCGCGCCCAAAGGAGTCGGTTACAAACATACAAGTGAGGCTAATATAAAGCATGTAAAAAAGTGTTTTAGCTCTTTCACGTTCATGGCCGCCTGGTACTTTAATACCATACTAAAAAGCCAGAAACACTGTGACACGAGATTTTAAATATATTATTTGTTCATAACTATATACATATAATTTGTCCGATATAAGGGGTAGATTGTAAATCAGCGCTGTGAGCACATGAAAATGTACGCACAGCATATGCTGAATCTACCCCTATTGCCCTATTTTTGAATATGACCCCATATATGCACATGAATTTTGAAAATGTTTTCTTCTTTGTGTTTCTTCTTTTTTTTTTACTTATGGGCAATAAATATACCGCACCACCGATCACTTTTTGTTAAACTTTTTTATCCTCTCCATCCTAAGGTTGCCTGGAAGAGATCGCTGCTTAGCGATAAGGCCGCCGATTGTACTGCTATATTGATATTTTTTTCTATTGTTAATTAATATTTTTCTTGGTGTGCAATAAAGAGTATTTGTATTGTATTGTATTGTATATTTTAAGCTATTGCATAGCTTCTATCGCGGGCCTTGAGCGTGGAGACCTAATCCAGAAATTCCGTAACGAAAAAACCTAACGCCCCCCACTCTAGCGACTTCATAAAAAGTTTTCGGTCACGTTGAGATGCGAACTCCGTACCGATGCATGCGATTCAGTGTCCAATACCAATCGGCTACTGAGTCTTCTAACTATGACTTCGAAATAAGCGTATAGGTCTTGGCGTTTACGTTTTTAAAGTAAACGTCAAGACCTATATGCTTATTTCGAAGTCATAGTTAGAAGACTCGGTAGCCGATTGGTATTGGATGCTGAATCGTATGCATCGGTACGGAGTTCGCATCTCAACGTGACCGCAAACTTTTTGTGAAGAAAAATGAAACTGAAAAATAAAAAATGCTATGCAATAGCTTTACCGCGGCAGTCCCCGAGTGCCACACGTCTTTTTTTTGATTTTGATTTGATTGAATTTGTTCAATAGAATACACAATTAAGACATTCATGTTTTAACTGTTCAATTCCTTATGATATTAAATAACGAATACTAATATTGTATTCTGAACATAAATAAAGGTATAATTATAAATAATTTGAAAATTATTAAACATCTAGTGAGGCCAAAAATACTAGACTCCTTTTATTTTACTATTTCCGTGGTTGAAAAATGGATAGCATAAACTGAAAACCTAAGCAAACTTGAAAAAAAAAATTTATTTGATATTTTTGATAATAGTCTATTATAATATACAAGTAAATGTTCAACACTATCTGCCCGGTGGAATAATCTCGAAAACCAGCTCCGAACCATTCAGCAAAGTTCAGGTTCAATGCTTTGCGGATATTGTTAAGCATATTTACCTACTTACATACAAATAATACATTGCTCATTTTTCAATACGAACAACGACACTTAAACAAATAATACCAGAACATTGTAAGGTTATTCACCGTTCTTTGTCTATACTTCTTTACAACAGGAACTATAAAACAAAGGTGGAGAATCTAGGTAACTATATAATAGGTATATACGTATTTATACAGGGATATTCGTAAATTACCAGAAAGCGCCCAGATTCTTCTTCCAACCCTTAGCACATTTAGTTTTAGACTTTCTTCTTAATCCTATATTTTCCGTAATAGTTAAAATGATGTATTCTATACAATTTATAATTAATAGTCGTTGGAACGGTTTATTCCCGGTCGTCCCCACCCTGTCGTCCCCACTGGGTACGAACTACACAATCCCGGAAAGAACGCGCCGCCGCCGCCGCCGCGCCGCCCGCCGCGTCTAGTTTTATGCAGGTGTCCGGTAATTAATGGATAACACTGTAAAAATAATTCTTCTGGAATATTAATAGCCATAACTCAGTAATTTGATAATGAACAAAGTAAGTGTAACACCATTTAAGAAACTAAATGAAGTAGGCATGTTTTTAAAATTGTGTGCTACCTAAATCTCTATACATTATTTTATACCACAGGTGCTCAAACTTAGTCATAAAAAAATCGAAAACTCACAATTAATTTTTGAAGTATTGAAAAGAAAAAAACAGTTATGATCTGAAATATTTTATAATGCGCGATAGCTAGGCCAAATATTCACGGCTATTTCCAGAGAAAATCAATTCGTTATTATTAACCGTATTACCCAATAATGTAAGCAAAGGGTATCAGATTTCAAACATTAAAAAAAAACTTTTATCTGTATTGCCGAGGTGTCCCCCACAAGTACCTGCAGAGTTATCCATTAATTACCGGACACTCTGTATATGCACGCCAACGCTAGTTAACACTTGACAAGTTGTAGTACTTCACTGAGAAGATAAATAAAATATTTTGTTTAATGTTTGAAAAATCATAAAACAGACTTAGCAATAGCCGTATAACGAAAGACGTTGGACTCAATTGTCCGAATGATGTCCCAAGAGGTTTCGGTATTTTACAATTTACCCTGTAACTTAGGCTTCATCCAAATTTTTCTCCAAAAAGCCAACTCGGATAGGCAGGATGAGTCAGAGTCACATGGCAACAATCTGTGTCAAACAACGTAATAAATGGGTGTAAATAGTCTTGTATTGTGCTCTGTACACGGTAATGGTACATTCTTAGAGAAGCCGTTTCCCAGCTACGTGCTAAAAGAAACGTTTAGTCATGGTATTCAGATCTTAGAATCGTGTAATACAATAAATAAATATTCGTTACAATGATAATGAGATAATGTTACATACATACTTCCAAACGAAAACTTGACGACTTTCAACATTATCATATATTTGACACTAATACCGTGGGGATTCAGAATTAAATATGATGATCTCTGATTGTGATTGTGTAATGTGAATGTTTCCGGTAAATCTAACACATATATAATTGCTAAATGTAAGATATTATATACATCTATTTGTAGCCGGAGCATTGCCAACGCGATTAGTTCCGGTTGAGTTATCGATGCCACGTGTAAGTTAATCGTTTTTCATTTCAAAACACGTATACGTCAATGCGATACCATAAAACGGGTGCTCAAATCCTGCACTTCTAATATGGTGTTCCATCCAATAGTACCTGACCTATTGTATGATGATGGATGTGTTGGATGACTAATAATTGATATCTAGATCACGCATTACCCAAGGGGCCATACCAGAATGTCTCAATGTCCATATAGTTAGTTGAAAACATAATTTTTATTCACTAACTATTATATATTCAGAAACTGGTCGGAGTATTTCGACACTAGATAACGCGATTAACAGCCGGTTAGTACCATAACAATAATTATTATTATTCAAAAACACACGTAGATATTTTTTAAATATTTAATGGTGCGATGAGAGAGAAGTCAAAAGGAATAAACGCTCTTAAACATTTTACCCAAAAATATTTTTCAATGGTAGATCGTGATCGTGATGTAATCCATGGTAAGGCATTTTCTCGTGTACGCCTGACTTGCTACCCTGTACCTAAATACAGTCGTAATTCATCACCCTAACGGAAAAAAAAATTACAAATATAATTAAAAATAATTATGTTCCGGCAGTTATCCTTGAGAGTCAGTCATTCGACGACGAGTCATCTCTTACCATCAGGTGAGATAGTGGTCAAACGCTAGCAAATTAGAGATAATAAAAAAACAATTTTCTTATTACATTACTTGCTAGCAAAATAAATGGAAAACAACACACCAAATTTGAGTCCAATCGGACATCGATGAGTGGGTCTAATTTAGCTTGCAAGATTTGATTACAGACCGACTAAATAATAGCTTGCAATGAAACAATATTGGCTCGTCCAAAGCCCACGGAAAATTAAACAATAACAATAATCAGCTTGTTCAAGGCTTCTTTACTGCTCTTAAACATCTTGGAGATTATAAAAACACTCGTCAATTTGTTCGATAAGTCGTTTATTTATTCAGCTTGGTCACAGAAGAAATAGTAGTTACTTACTTAACGGTCCCTCTTTGAACTGAGAAAAAAGGCACAAAATTATAAAGTGAATAAGTAAACGAAGATCAAAGTGAATAAAGCGACTATGTAGGAAGCTACTTTACTTATTTCGCAGTGAATAAAAATAAGCTTGAAAAACACCGAGTAGTTTTCGGAGGACTAAACAGGAACTGATATTAAGGGACTGGATATACAAAGCGCCCCAGGCACGCGTCCGTGCCCTGTTCGCGGGGTGCCTATTGACTCGCATAATTTTCCAGTTCCTAGTTTTATTTGGCCGAAAATGTTTCGCATAACAAGTTTTGGCATATTCACGATTTGGCATAATAGTTTTAGGGCATACCGTTTATTTTTGCGTAACTATTTGTTGGCCTAATGTTTTTAGGCATAATATTTGAATTAATGGCTAAGTCATATATTGGTGCGACGACGGGCGAAGCGAGGAGGAGCGTTAGGTTTCTGGTGACCAAAAACGCCAGGATATAGTTATGGACATTCGTTTTAGGCCACTTTATCATTATGCTCAATATTGTAACGCGGAAATTTTTTATGCCTAAAACGTTATGCTTATCATCATTTTGCGTATTGAGGCGTGGGCCAAAAGTTGTTATGCCACTTTTAATTATGCCGTCAGATTTTATGCGAGCCAATATGGACCCCTGTTCGCGCGCCTCGGCCGCTGCTGCTGTCAAATAAATACGCGCGGCCGGTCCGCTCAGTACTCAGATTACAGAACAAAATGTAATCTGAGGCTCAGTATATTTTGTTACACAGAACCTATACAAAAAGTCAGCAAAAAGCAGCGCAGGGGAAAGCGTCGAAGGGGCGCGCCAGCCGCGCGCCATACATTTAATCTTCACAGCAGCGCCCGGGCCGCGCGCCTTGATCGCTTTGTATAGCAAGTCCCTTAGGCTAGGAAGCTATTTTACTTATTTCGCAGTAAATAAAAATAAGTATGAAAAACACCGAGTAGTTTTCGGAGGACTTTGACCTATGTTAACGACGTCATCAATTTGTCGCGGTGTTTTTTCGAATTCGTTTTGTTGTAGGTTATAGAACCTACTTATCTAGTTTGTCGCAAATATAAACCAGCATGGAAACTTGTTATTCTTTACCTTTTTAGCGCAAGCTAGCCTGCTAGATGAATGACCTTTGATTCAGAGGTACGCATCGATTTGCCAATATATGAATTTCGGGTCAGCACTTAAATGTGTTTAAGGAACAAAGGCGACAATCCCGCCTCGCTAAAAACTTCGTAAGGTGAAAATAGTGCCGTCGTCAATCGAACCTGCGTACAATGATAAAATGATGCAAGCAATAGTAAGTTGTGTAGTAATATAGATTAGACATATTATTGTTTGACCTGCCCATCGGCATAGTTAAGTGAATGTTCGCCTTCTAAGCAGGGGTATCGGGTTCGATTCCCGGCAGGAACACAAGTTTTCTCCACAAGGAAAAATTGTGTTTCTGGTTCTGGTTGTTATTATGTGTGTGATGTAAATGTTTCCGGCACCCACGACACAAGTCATCGATATTAGTGTGGGGTCGTGAGTATGAAAGCGTTTATGTTATATTTTAGTTGGTTTATAATCATATAGGTACATATATCTAGGGTTGCATAGGTAAAGGGACTGGTGTCAATGATTAATTAATTTAAGTTGAAAAGGAAACTAAAAACCAAGCGTGATTTCTTAAACGCGATCATTGATTGCTACTTGTGACCACAGAATCCTTATTAATATTATAAACGCGAAAGTTTGTATGTATGGATGTATGGATGTTTGTTACTCCTTCACGCAAAAACTTCTGAATTGATTTTAATGAAACTTTACAATAATATAGCTTATACATTAGAAAAATACATGGGCTGTAATTTATAAAGATATTGTGTGAATTGTTCAAAATATAATGATAAGTGCCAAGTAAGTAGGTAAAAATTCTGCCATCTGCGAGCTATTCTGGCGTGCGCTGCAAAAACCGTTAGAGTTACACGTGTATAATGTGTAATGGAAATGTTTATCTTAAATAGTCCTACAAAAAAACCCGCGACAGCATATATCTATCTCTTAAAAATAGATAGGTATATGGATAAAGATAGATAAGATAGATACCTTGGAGAAGAAAATAAGCTACTCAAAGTACTAATTCTGCGCAGACAAAGTCGCGGACACCAGCTAGTAAATAAAAACAAACAAACAAAACAAACGCATTCACACTCATAGTCGCCGTATCGTGGGTGCCGGAAACATTTACATCAAACACACATATATTTTTTTTTAATCTTTCTAAATCTACGGGCCAATTGCCTATATTTCCTAAAACTAAACTAAAACTATGTACAGCTAAGTACTAAGTTACCTACAAGACATCGAGCTTATAGGTAACTCAAGTGCTCAAGCCCACTACCAGTGGGTAGCGTTCCCATCATGCTGGCGGCATTGCCTCTCTGAATTGCAATGCTAACATGTTGAGCCAAATAAGTGCCAGCATTTTGATCACGCGTCGCTTCAACCAGGCGCTCTGATAGAATTTTGAAAATAGAATGAGCTCCCGGTCCCCACGGACCGAGTGTCTCAACACCAAACGGCTCAAATATGTAACCACTGCCAAGGTTTCCATATTTTCACCGTTTGTGCTGCTCTGCCGAAGACAGACACATTACACCCAGACCAGAAGCATAAGTGTCCCTTTGGAAGGAATTTGTGCTCCTGCCGGGAATCGAACCCAGGACCCGCGGCGCAGAGGGCGGACACCTGTCCGCTGCGCCAACTGGCTCGCCAAATAATAGTAAAAAATATCTTTATTAAATTGTTCCTGGACTATGACGACTGTCTTGAATGAGGACTCTCGCTGATTCGCTTTCTTTAGCGAATGCAAGTTATTGCTATAGAGGTAATTAGTAGTGTGTCAAAATAATGATATATTATCCATTTGACGCGGATCATAAATTCACTTTCTATTTTCAACTTTCTCTAGACAGGCAATACTGGCGCTGTACTTTTGCAAAATAAAAAACCAGCTAAGTGCTAGTCGGACTCGCGCACGAAGGGTTCCGTACCATCTATATATAGTTATAACAAAATCGCACCCAAAGGAAAAAAATTGTATTAGTAAAGCGTGTAAAACTTAAGCTCGATTTACCTTGGTCTTGCATCACGCGAGAACGGATGGAACAATTTTGCTAATTCTTTTTTTGTTGTGTTAATTACTGACAGGATAAGGTTCTTATGAAAGAAAATGTTATCCGGGAATTCCGGGACCTATGCGAGTAAAACCGCTGGGTGCAGCTAGTTATCTATAAAAACGGCAAAAAAGTCATGTCTGTTGTATGGGAGCCCACTTAAATAATTATTTTATTCTGTTTTTTAGTATTTGTTGAATTTTTGTTGTTATAGCGGCAACAGAAATACGTCATCTGTGATAATTTCAACTATCTTTCTATCACGGTCCATGATATACAGCCTGGTGACAGTCGGACAGACAGACGGATGGACAGCGGAGTCTTAGTAATAGGGTCCGGTTTTACACTTTGGGTATGGAACCCTAAAAACGGTAATGAAATACTGAAGAACACTATTAGAAGTACATACGAACTTAAGGTTTTTTTATTCAGCATTCATTTTTATAAGCATAATATTCTGAAGGTAACAATTTTAAAATCTTTTTACTAGATATTAGGGGTCGTTTGTTCACAGTAATAAGTAATCTAAACGCAAGCAAAGCTTAAAAAAAACAATCTATTTCACCGCTTTATCTTCGGAACCTTTGATCAGATTAAATGAATTAAATAAATAAAGAAAGAAAATTTATTTGGCACTATAAAAAATAAAACATATCAATAAACTTAAGATCTAACATTAAAAATAAAGTTTTTTTTATCATTAATGTGAGTTTTGTATGCCAAAAAGGTTTAACTCAGGTTTTTTTGCCGAGCAGAGAACTCGACACTGATTTTCAGTTAAACCTAAACGGGAAGCATAAAGCTTAAAAATTAAAGTAAAATTCATAGAAAAAAGAATCTTAACTTAAAAATAAATAAATACAATACATCATACGCACATGATAACACATATACATACATATTTATAATACAATATAAATAAAAATAAATAAATAAATACAAACATATTATTATAAGACAATAAGATAGGTAAAGTATAGTAATAGTAAATACACATTATTGAGAATAACTCAAAAACTACTGGTCACGTACACAAAAACACACAGCCGAATTGAGAACCTCCTTCTTTTTTTAAGTCAATAAAAAATTTGTGTCGTGGTGCTTTGTATCTTAGCCTTTCGAAATAAAACTTAAAAGACGAAGACATAACCTTTTTTTTGATTAAACGAACTTACCTCAAGTGAAGTTACATACCAAAATTTTTTTTTATGCCCCCCCTGGGAAGGAAGAGAAGTGCTAGGTATCCCCCCCATCGCTCCCACAAAAAAGGCAGCATGCGGAGCTCCTAAACGGGAACTGATATAATATATCAGCTGGAACACCATTTGGCTAATATTTTAATACTCATGATATTGCAAAAATACATAGGTAATACTAGTTTATTATTTCTAGTTTTCCTAAGCGGAATCAACTGCAGATATTATAATAAATTTACATTTTGTTTATACCATTTGGCGCTTGGTGGCAGATTTTCTTTAATTTATTACCTATACCTTTTATTCCAACCTGTAGATTCGATTTTTAATTTCCAACAAAACAAAACAAACGCATTCACACTCTCAGCCCCACACTAAGTTCAAAGACTTGTATCGTGAGCGCCGGAAACATTCACATCACATTACACCCAGAACCAGAAGCACAAATATCCCTTGGGAAGGAATTTGTGCTACTGCCGGGAATCGAATCCTCTGCATTATTCTGCATGCGGCTTTTTGTTACAACTACATATATTTCTACTAATCAACTACCCTCTTCTAGTATTTATTATTAACGCTTTCACACTCCCAGCTGCACACTACGATGGATGAATTATGTTGTGGGTGCACAGAAACACAAACCCTTGTAAAGAAAACCTAGGTATATTTGCGAATCGAACCCGATACCCGTTTCCAACTTAGTCAACAGTTTTATTTTTATTTTTCATTCGAATGCCCGAATTGTAATGACCACAGAAATCTAAATAAAAAGGCACTATTATTTAGATATCTGTTGTAAAGACAAAGTCGACGAACATTACTTTGGCATACATTTTAAGTATAGCTACGGGCCAATTGCCTATATTTCTTAAAACAAAAAATATGTACAGCAAAGAACTAAGTTACATACAAGACATCGAGCTTATAGGTAACTCAAGTGCTCAAGCCCATCATGCTGGCGGCATTACCTCTCTGAATTTCAATGCTAATACGTTGAGCCAAATAAGTGCCAGCATTTTGATCACGCGTCGCTTCAACTTACATTTTAAGTTCATAGTAATTTCTACTACATTTATACCTATGTATAAATGTAGTAGAAATGTATGTTACCCTATGGTAACATACCATAAAATGGTAGGTACAGCTAGACGAGCATTATAGAAATCGTTCTTCCATGAACTGCCCGTTGGCTCAGTTCGGTGAGCGTTCGCCTTCTAAGCAGGGGTATCGGGTTCGATTCCCAGTGGGAACACAAGTTTTCTCCCCAAGGAAAATTTGTGTTTCTTGTTCTGGTCGTGATTGTGTGTGTGATGTGAATGTTTCCGGCACCCACGACACAAGTCATCGAACTTAGTGTGGGGCTTTTAGTGTGAAAGCGTTTATGTTTATGTTTTATGGAATCTAGCAAAGTAACTTCCCCATGAAGTCATATTGAACAGTTATTGAGCATCTGAAGAGTGATAAAAGTACGGTCACGAACGCGAACTAACCTACAGTAAACATGATATAAACAGGTCTCGGCGACCTTGCCGCCAGTATTATCATGTATTATTCCAAAATGTTAAGCTAATTTATTCAATAACTTATTGTTTCCATTTCAACTACTTAAAGTAATATAATTACCGACTTACTGGTTCCATTAACTAGTTTTGATGAATAAACACATTTCGGACGGTCATTTCGTAACCTCATAAACGAATTCGAGAGCAATGGAGTTAAAACGGTTTATGGGTAGTTTTAATTAAGCCACAAATGGCCCCAAGGGTGGAATTTAAACCCTCGACCCGATTACAGCATCCAGGGATTACTAACGTTGGTAATTAATTTATTGGGAAACTTAGTTCAAAATTGGGGTTATAACCTACATCACACTGATCATATCCTACTAATATTATAAATGCGAAAGTTTGTGTGTGTGTGAATGTGTCCACGTATCTTCGTAACGAATAAACCGATTTTGATGACATTTTGAATGTATATAGTTTAGTTTCCGGAATAACACATAGGCTATTTTTTTACTTTATTAACGCAGACGAAGCCGCGGGGCACTGCTAGTTCAGAATATTAACATTAATCACTTTACAATATAAGTAATTCTTCGTCTGGTCGGCTAAACGCTTTTTTAGGGTTCTGTACCTTAAAAGGTATAAGCAAACCGTTGTTCGTCTGCTAGCATGTCTGTCAAGAACCTTTATCTTAAGAACGCTTTAAGATATTTAGTTGTAGTTAATACCAAATACTTAGTTCATCTATCCCTTATACTTATAAAAAAATCAAGCTTTTAAGTCCATGCGATAAAAAAATACCAGCGAAAGAAATCGGTTATCTCAGTTCGTTATCGAATGAAATAAACATATAGCATAGTGGGAGATATAGGTAAATGAAAAGTATACTAATTGTTAGCTTGGTTCATTTCACGGGACTAAATCTATTTTCAACCAACTTCAAAAAAAACTTCATTTCCACTGTATCTATTTTTTTTTGTGTATGTTACGCGAATTCTCCGACAATAATAATTACGAATCGATTTTGATGTTTTTTTTTGTTTGGTAGAGTATAGTTCAGAGGTGGTCCCATAATTTTTTTATCAAAATCGGTCAAGCCAAAACCGAAATATAAGCGATGAAGTCGGTTTTTTTATGCTTTGCTTGCGTTTCTATTATTATTGACCTCGACTTTGGGTCTTCTCGAGACCATGGCCAATGCAACTTGGCCAAAACGTCGAGGTAAATAAAAATAGTTTTTTAACGCGATGAAGTCCCGAGATATTAGCTAAACTATATGTTCGAAATGCGAAAGTTTAAACGTTACAATCCACTATGTTATTCTTACTAGTAAGTTAAGTGTATTGTCAAAGTTCAAGTCGGTTCGTATCTTATGTATCCAGATAGTAGCACCCTACCACGCTAGAATAAGAACCTATTATAGTTATAGGTATGTGTGTTAACGGTTAATAAAAGCCGGGAATATCGCCGATACAGGGAACGCTGCGCTGTTCCAATTTGCCAAGCTCCGGGCTTCGAGGTAAAATGCGGAAATGTACACTGATTGCACTTCTCAGTGAAATATTGCAATACTGTAAAGTTGAATACACTGTTTATGGTGCAAGTACCTTTGTTCTGACTTATGAAGAAAGATGAAAATACGTAGTGGTTTTTGTGGAGCTCCGTACGATACACCGAAACACCCTTTACCGTATGCTTCGACGAGTGCACTCTTTGTCGAAAGTTGCTTTTTCAAAAACATCGTTCACCGATAGAACTACTTTTCGGTATTACGTTTCGTCAAAATTTGATTTCCTAATATAATCCTTAGATTTTGTATAGAACGGTTATAGGATCGCGGACGCGGGATATTATTTTTTTGCGTAAAGCTACAGTCAGCAACAAAAACTATTTAGCATTACTAGACTAGTAAATTACTAGTCTAGTAATAGTCTATTTTTCGTAGAGCAAAAAATGCTCTTACAAAAATAGTATTGTTATTGTTTTATCAAAGTAGTATATATATCATATATGATATTTTAATCAAAGCTCTAGGGTGAAATTTAAATGTAAGTATATCCAGACGCACATTACACATCGATATAAAATAGCTATACTCTACATAATGAATTCATATAATTATGTTCAGCAAGATTAAAAATTTGGTAATATTTAGATATACTTTTGTTGCTGACTGTACTATTTAAATTATATTTGTTGAGATATGTACATTCTTACTATCCCTGGCGACATTATTATAGCTACAGGTTATATCACGGAACAATCGAGCGTTTTAAATATATTTATTTACTTCTAGCCCCATATTTTTACCTAAATTGTTCAAATCGCGAAAGTATTATAAACACAAGTATGACATATTTATTATAACGTATTCGATACATAGAATGACGATAATATGTTGGTTTTGAGCCAAACAGCGATATGAAAACATAAACGTAGTTGCCAAATACAACTTTTAACATTTGAAATGCTTATAGTGAGTTGTCTGATTTGAGCTCCAAAAATACAGCATCGTAAATCAAATCTTGGATAATTGGAGAGAAATCGGTTTTCTATGAGCATAATTTATATTAATATATCTCATATATAAAATTCTCGTGTCGCGGTGCTTGTTACCAAACTCCTCCGAAACGGCTTGACCGATTTTTATGAAAATTTGTGTGCATATCGGGTAGGTCTGAGAATCGGTCAACATCTATTTTTCATACCCCTAAATGTTAAGGGTGGTCTAAACCAATTTTTTTTTGGGCATAAAAATATTTTTATTTTTTTATGATTCAACGTGAAATAATGTATATATATATAGCAAAACAACGTTTGCTCGGTCAACCAGTAAATATATATATATATGTATGTACAATGGGTGCACTTATCGCTAAAGCAATCTCTTCCAGTCAACCGTTCATATTTAACATGCCATCCGAAGCATGGTGTAGTGTGGATGAGTAAGTATGGGATGTAGCAATTTTATTCTTATGATGAACAAAATAGTCTTTTTAACCGACTTTAAAAAAGGAGGAGGTTTTATGTTCGTATGTATGTATTGTTTTTTATGTATGTTCACCGATTTCTCCCTCATTTGTGAACTTATTCTCAAAATTATTTTTGTTTGGTGGATTAATAGTGGTCCCATATAAATTTTATCGAAATCTATCAAGCCAAAACCAAATTATAGGCGGTGAAGTTGGTTTTTTTAAGCTTTGCTTACGTTTTAATTTTTATATAGTTAAGACCTTTGATGTCATAAAAGGTAATAAATAAGATGACAAGGTTGATTGCTTTCCAGTTTGTGTATTTAATTAAATCAAATAAAAAAAACGTCCTTGGTTACATATTTACCTATTACATAAATCACATAATGATAATGATAGGTCGCTTCATTCCATGCGGACCAAGGTGTTTCCTTGTTATTTCTTTTGTGAAGTATGAATTCGCGACCTTCATAAATATGTCCAATGTCCATTGACGATTTTGGTAACAAAAACAAAATATTGGTCAGCGAAGAATCGCTGAACCACAGATAGATAATAGTTATTACGTGCTGTCAGTTGGATCAGTAAAAGATTAAGGTTTTAGTAAATTTTACTACGAATTTTACAATAACGTACACATACAGTTAGAATTATAACGATCTCTCGTGCGATATGAAAAATATTGTTCTTCTCAATTCGGACTGAGTAAACCACAGTTTTATTTATTTATATCATATTTATATTTTTTGTGGAGACCGGGAGCACATTCTATTTTCAAAAATCTAAAAGAGCTTCTGGTTGAGGCGTAGCGTGATCAAAATGCTGGCACTTATTTGGCTCAACGTATTAGCATTGCAATAAAGAGAGGCAATTCCCCAAGATGATGGGAACGCTACCCACAGGCAGTATGCTTGAGCACTTGAGTTACCATAAGCTCGATGTCTTGTAGGTAACTTAGGTCTTTGCTGTACATAGTTTTAGTTTAGTTATAGGAAATATAGGCAATTGACTCGTTGTTTATTTTTAATTATTAAAGACATACAGTTCGTCAACTTCTATTTTAATAATTTGATAAAATCTAACGCACATTTTGAACAATTAAATAAAAAAAAATATTCCCGTTTTAATTTTAATTTCATATACCTTATTAATATATGTATTTCAGAATATGGGTTACGTTTTCAGTGACACTTGCTAAATTAAGACAAATCGCTT
The DNA here is from genome assembly GCA_948107665.1 of Lomographa bimaculata. Classification (NCBI taxonomy): domain Eukaryota; kingdom Metazoa; phylum Arthropoda; class Insecta; order Lepidoptera; family Geometridae; genus Lomographa; species Lomographa bimaculata. The sequence continues at coordinate 7,373,710 of OX403600.1, read as the reverse complement.
TACGTAAAAATCATCAAAATCGGTCCACACGTTTGGTCTCTAGAACTCCTCAATAACAAACATACATACATACCTCATACATAGACTGATAAACACATTGGTAAATGGTTTACCGTTTTTAATATTCATGTCCTAATTTTTATGAGTACATATAACTATACTAATATAATAATTCTAACATCTAATAACGCATGATAAATAGCAGTATCATGATATCTTCATATCAGTCATAAAGCGAGCTATCCATTGTCTTGATCTCTTCCCACATTCAATAGCATTCCCTTCAGTGTCACCATATTAAACTCGGGCCTAGATTCTATGGCACAATCATATGTACATAGGGTTATCTCTCCTTATTACTATAGCATGGACACTCGTAGCGTGGTCCGCCTGGTCGATCGTAACTGACTGACAAGGTTAAGCCTACGAATTAATTATTCGTAGGGTTAAGCAATGTTTGCTAGGATAGTTGACCGTTTAGTGAAATTTTCTACTGAGTGTCACTGTGCTTCGGAGTACACGTTAAGCTGTCGGTCCAGATTGTTAGACGTAAGACAACAGTCGGTAAGCCAAGCCTTCGGGCGGCTTGAAAAATTCTGAAACTAGGACTGCTCACTAGTCTATACGACAAGCAGGCAATAAAACATGGACGAAAACGAACAACATATCACAATTATACTTGCTGACTATACTAAATAATTTTCTCGTGGAGCGAAATGGAATAAATGTACTGGCTTATATTGTTTTAATTAATAGTCAGAAAAAGTGCTCGTGGACCGATGATTTCGTGGAGCGCAGTGACATAATAACCCATAATATTGAAATAAGGCTTGCTTTCACGTCATTTCGAAATTGACGACCTAGGTTTCGAGCATGTACATGTACATGTACTTTACGTGCACATGTACTTTACGCTGTGTAATATGTGCCTATGATCTCGAGGCGTAAACTCTCAAATTATGTTCGATTCTCGCATAGATAAAAGCTATTACCACGAAAATATTTAAACCTCAAAACATCCTATTTTTTTATTAATGCTGTGACGTAGTATAGGTTCTTCAAGTCTAGAGTGAATAGGTATCTTCTAGGCAAGCATGTCACATCTTCGGCCGCATCTTTACTTTCCATCAGGTGAGATAGTGGTCAAATGCTTGCTTATCTACCATAAAAAAAAAAGGTTGCCTTCAACGGACAATCCTTGGCATGCTGTGTTTGCATACAACAATTATACACGGTTACAACTGCACAGGGGTAACACAGTTCAGATTTTAGTTCTACCAGCTTAAATTCTAGAACACGAATAGTAGTAGTAAGTACTTAAGATGTCCGCAAGCCCGCAACCCTAACTAGAGTAGTCGTTTGCGTGGGAGCAAACCTGTAAACTAATTGGAGTAAAGCGTTTAACTGTAACAGACGATTATGCAGCTTGAATTAAAATTAATTGGATTGCTGGAACGTATAGCGAAAGAGTCTTCCCTATAGTATGTGGGTAACAGCGACGTTATAACGTCGCTTGCAGGCTAATATCATTATGATGCAAAACTGAGACAAGCAGTGTTTATTTGTCGATATGAATAAACACCTTAACAGCAGGTATGAGTGTCATCATGTGGTGTAGTGGTCAAAAGTTTGCCTATCTTGGATTTCAATAATAACGCAAACAAAGCTTTAAAAAATCCGACATCAACTGTTTTATTTTTAGAACCATCATATTAAATCCATCAGATTGAATGAATTAAATACGCATTATTGAGAATAACTCAAAAGCTACTGGTCCGATTTTGGTCAAATTTAAATGGGCCATGGGAAGAATCATAGAAATCGATTCACCCTTAAATAAGTTAGGAAGTAAACATACATACAAAAAAAACCATACATTCGAATTAAGAACCTGCTCCTTTTCTTCCGACTTCACCAAAAAGAAGGAGGTACTCAATTCGACTGTATTTTTTTATGTGTGTTACCTCATAATTTTTATCCACGTGAACAGATTTAGAATTTTTTTTTTAAACGTTGTTTCTTTCCCATTGGTCCTATTTAAATTTGATCAAGATTTGATCAGTAGGATTAGTTTTTGAATTATCGTTAATGAAATGCGTGTTTAATACATTAAATCTGATCAAGGTTCCGAAGATAAATAGGTGAAGTCGGTTTTTTAAGCTTTGCTTGCGTTTAATTATTTGGAGTCAGTTTGAAAAAACATGATATTTTATTAACTTCGGTAGAACATCGCAAGCAGCTGCAATTATATGAAAACCTTGGCAGGTAACATTTCTGAGCCGTTGGTGTTGAAACACTGGGCCTCGGGGAACCGGGCACGACTTCAAAAAAGGGAGAAGGTTCTCATTTCGTAGGAATCTTTTGTTTTGTATGTATATTACCTCAGAACTCCGTCATTTATTAACCTTTTTTTTTACGTTTGAGCAATAATATATTTGTGCACAAATGTTCATTCTTGTACTACTCTCCGGATTTAACCGATTTAAATTATTGTTTTGTTTGAAAAGGTAAATGTTCTAGTTGGTCCCATTATAATTTGATCAAGATCTGATTAAGGTTTACGGAGATATACGCGTTTAAAGTCGGTTATTAGATTTTTAAGCTTGTGTATATTTTAATATTTTAAAGGAAATATATTGTCTATCTATCTAGAACCTGACCAAATGCTGGGTGGAACCTTTTTGGCATTGAAGCCAGCATGACATGACGGCATGGTGGGTTTGAGCTCTTACCTATAAAGTTTGGTGGTGCAGTGCGCTTATTTGCTCCATAGAAGTTCGATTTTTAGTTAAGCACGAGCCGTAGAGTAGTAGTTATTATTTACTTATTAATTGTATTGTAAATAACAAATTTTAACGCATACATACACACGCTTTCACACTCACAGCTCCATACTAAATTCGATTTCTTGAATCGTGGGTGCCGGAAACAATCATACCCAGAACCAGAAACCAAAATTTACCTTGTAGAAAAACTTGTGTTCCACCGGGTTTCGAACCCGATACCCGCTGCTTAATTGGCCCATTCATTTATTTTTATTTATATCATATAAAATAAAGTAATTCTGCTTATATGTACGTGATAAATCCAATCCAAAAATTTTAAAGAATGAATTACAATTACGAAAATCTAAGAAATATTAGTAATTGCTTGAAATCCTTATAGAACCACTTTTTATATTGTAAGATGCCATTACAATATAGTAGCGTAATATATTAAAGTAATTAAATTTTGTTTAGTATCTTAGTACACTATTTTAAAGCTTGCGTAGCTATGTGGTACACCTGAGTCCCAAATTATTTTGCTATCTGCTCTTCATTCAAAGGTTGTCTTGAAGAGATCGCTTTAAGCGATAAGACCGTTCATTATTCTAGCCTAAGTTTTCGTTTAAGGTCTTTAATATATTTTCCTTTATTTGTGGTCTACAATGAAAAGTTATCTATATATCTATCTACAATTATAATAAAAAGAAATTAAGATATTGCAACTATTGTTTACTGAATAAACTGCGAAGTAATGCATCATTTCACGCGATTTTATATGTCTTTGATAATATAGGTTCTTACGTACAAGAACATGTCTATCGTATTAACGGATCACATGTCCACATGTAGCAAGCTATTTACTTTAAGCATTAAGTTTTAAGGCGTATCCAGTGTCCACGTTTGTTTATATAGTTATACTGCCTGTTGGCTCGTTGGGTGAGCGTTTGCCTTAGAAGCAGGGGTATCGGGTTCGATTCCCGTCGGGAACACAAGTTTTAAGTAAAATTGAGTTTCTGGTTCTGTTTGTGATTGCGTGTGTGTTCTGAATGTTATCAGCACCCACGAAACAAGTCATCGAACTTAGTGTGGGGCTGTGAGTGTGAAAGCGTTTATGTTATGTTATAAGAAAGCTCCTAAGAAATAACACTTTTGGTAAATTAAAATAGAAACCAATCGCAACAAAGTTAGGTCAAAATAAAGTTCAGGTCAGCTCATACATTTCAGTAACTACGGTAAAAATACTAGATCACCCAACCCAGATGTAAAAAAAAATTAAAATGTAATCGATATCGGCTGTTTTTAAACGACTTCAAAAAAAGGAGCAGGTTTTCAATTCGATTGTATTTTTTTTATGTGTGGTACAGTTTCTTTTTCTTGGTGAATCTATATTGATGATTTCTTTTATTTGAAAGCTGGTATTACCCATGTAGTCCCATTTAAATTTGATCAAGTTCTGAGCAGTTATTTTTGAGTTATCCTCAATAATGCGGATTTAATTCATTTGATCTGATCAAGGGTTCCGAAGATGAAGCGGTGAAGTCGGTTTTTTAAACTTTGCGTGCGTTTAAATAATAATTTAAATGATAAAAATACAGTAATATTTTTTATGTATCATGCAAACAGGCGATAAGGAAATAAAATTCTAAAATTCCTGCGCGTTTTTATCTTTAATATTTCGCAGATCTCGATATGTAACCTTTATGAATACAGTTAAATTCTTGCCTTCTTCAAACGCGCCGAGTGTTATTTGGTTAAAAGCAAAAAGAAAAAGCGAAGTTTTATTGCTGTAGATAAACTTTATGTAAGGTGAGGAATAAATAGTATATCTTTGAGTTTAACTTAAGTAAGAGGCGGTCGTAAATTGCATGCACGGAGTTGTTTTTCATTAAACAATCCGAATTGCTTATTTGGGTCTAATTGTTGGTTGTCCATATTTTATAGGTTTTAAATTATTTTAGCAAGGCTTAGTTTTTTTTTAAAAGAGAAATCGTCTTTTTTTTTAATTATGTTCAGTCACCTTTGTTGCAGCTGTACACTCAAAACAGCTATGTAGATTCCAAATTACATCCAAATCCGTTCAACCGTTAAAGCGTGAAGCGGGAACTAGCATACTTACACACAAGCTTTCGGATTTATAATATTAGTAGGAAATCCTAGTTATAAGCTATGTACATTCCAAATTTCATCCAAATCCGTTCAGCCGTTAAAGCGTGAAGGGGGAACAAACATACTTACACACAAACTTTCGGATTTATAATATATGTAGGCTAGGATTAATAATAACAGGTTGATAAAATTGTCGTAGTTTCAATTTTATTTTGTGAACACGCGAACACTCGTCTATAAGTATATATACGAGTAAGTATATATATGTATACTTGTCTATACGAGATACAAGTACGAATTCTACGAACCATCGATTCGTCATTAATTGCAGCCTCCATTAAGCCGCTTGTTAGCTATGACAGGACAATCTGTGTTTAATGACGAACATTTGTGTAATGGTTCGTTTTCTTGTCCACGATTCGTTTTTTAGGGTTCCGTACCCAAAGGGTAAAAACGGGACCCTATTACTGAGACTTCGCTGTCCGTCCATCCGTCCGTCTGTCACCAGGCTGTATCTCAAGAACGGTGATAGCTAGACGGTTGAAATTTTCACAGATGATGTATTTCTATTGCCACTATAACAACAAATACTAAAAATAAAATAAAATAAATATTTAAGGGGGCCTCCCATACAACAAACTTGATTTTTTATAGATAATGGTACGGAACCCTTCGTGCGCGAGTCCGACTCGCACTTGGCCGGTTTTATTATTATTTACTTAATCGTGACTGTGGCTTTGTCTAAAATTACAAACATATAGTCTTTTTAACGTCTCTTTACCGTTGGGGTAGGCAGAGACCACGTATCTCAACCTGCTATGATCCTGACACATATCCTTCGCTTCTCCTACATTCAAGATTGATGATGTCTGGAAGAGATCGCTTTAAGCGGTAAGACCGCCCATTGTATTATCCTAAGTTAGTTTTAATGTATTTTCCTTTAATTGTGGTCTACAATAAAGAGTTATCTATCTATCTCTATCAATCTATCATGAGTCTTTTCAAACATGCTCGTTCGTGGCGGGTCATTTTGACCTGGCCTTTTTTAGGGTTCCGTACCTCAAAAGGAAAAAGCGGAACCATTATAGGATCACTTTGTTGTCCGTCTGTCTGTCTGTAAAGACCCTTGAAATGAATGAAATTCATATCAAATACTCAGGTCTACTGTCCTTGGAGCTGTGAAAAAATCAAACTTCTAAGCCAACGCAATCAATAGATACAGCCGTATATGCTGCAAATTTAAATTTTAAAACGTTTTCAACCTGATCGAGATACGTTCGAGCCTTACCAACTTACCCATTCACACTCGCCTTATAAACTTTGCTTAGTCAATCTATTTTCGTCCATCCTTCTAATTCAACGAATATAATAAGAAACCCATTAAGTTACAATGAGAAAACTGCACCTATTAACTGACTTACACCTCTTCATAAAAACAACATAGCTGTTGTATATATAAACATAGCCTTTAACGATGCAAAAACACGAACCTATATTTATCTATATATTTAATTATAATATAAAACATCTAAACCACGTTTACAAATATAAGCCCGAGATAGAGTAGGCAGTCATCGCGCCGAGACTTTGTTCTAAAGAACAATTAGTTTAGTTATTCTAAAGACCTTCAAAGTTTCTCTGATATTGAATTGATTAAAACTCTGAAGACGATTTGAAATTACCGTCTTTAAAATACAAGTTAAAAACCTGTTTCAATTACTAATTGAAACGGAATATTAACTATATATTTTTGGTTTTTTATTGAGGACTCGATATACAGCACCCACCCGTAAATACTTCAGTTCTCACTATGACCTAAATTTCAAAAAAGTTTATTCACATGGGCCCCAAAGAGGCACTCTTAAAAGTTACTGACTCTTCCGCCAGATTCGCAAGGTATTACACCTATCTCGAGAGGAATCTGGCAAGAAACTCAGCAGCGCATTTTTTCCATCTTTTTTTCCAAACGTAAATATAAGACATAAACACTTTCACAGCCCCACACTAAGTTCGATGACTTGTGTCTTGGGTGCCGGAAACATTTACATCACACACACAATAACAACCAGAACCATAAACACAAATTTTCCATGGGGAGAAAACTTGTGTTCCTGCCGGGAATCGAACCCGATACCCCTTAAATACTCTTAAATTACTTAATAACAGTGCCAAAATATCGAGTCCTCAATACAATACCAAAAAACATTTTATACATCCCGTTTCTAACAATGATTCTAATGTGAATGACCACGTGAGTTTAAAATCTTATACTTCAATTAAATGGGTAATTATGGTAATATTCAATTAAATGGGTAATCATGGTAATATTCAATTAAATGGGTAATTATGGTAATATTCAATTAAATGGGTAATTTATTATTTTGCATACTAAATTATACATAACATTGCTTTATTGTCACGTCATCGTCATATATGTGTAGACATTTAATGAAAATAGCAAGAGTAACAAACTTATTTAAGTAGATTAAAACTAAAAATGTTTATACATTGATCATAACTAGTGAAAGAAAGTACATTCTTTCACATAATTTTATTATTTCGATCTCTTCGTTATAAATAAGGTACACCGCACAAAGCTAATAATAAGAATTATAATATTATTAATAAAAGACTACTTACGTAATGCAAGTTTCTATAAATTGAATGAAACCGCATAGTGGAAAAATACCTGGACTATTAAATAGCATGTCAACCGCAATTAACATAATAAGCCTGCTTGCTTGTCGTGTACTTGTAGTGGGCAGTCCTAGTGACAGGATTTTTCAGGACGCATATTATTCAGCCTAGCCTTTTTTTTTAGGGTTCCGTACCCAAAGGGTAAGAACGGAACCCTATTACTGAGACTTCACTGTCCGTCCGTCCGTCTGTCACCAGGCTGTATCTCAAGAACGGTGATAGCTAGACAGTTGAAATTTTCACAGATGATGTATTTCTATTGCCGCTATAACAACAAATACTAAAAATAAATAAAATAAATATTTAAGGGGGGCTCCCATACAACAAACTTGATTTTTTTACCGTTTCTTGCTCGATACTAATAACGGTGACAGGTAGACGCTTTAACTATTCACAGAATATTTCGTTTTATGTTCTCTTTAAATATAATTAATTAAAATAAAATAATAATGATAATGATCATGGTACGGACCCTTCGTGCGCAAGCCCACTCGCATTTGGCCGGTTTTATTTAACGCTTTCACACTCACACCCCACAGTAAGTTCGATGCTATATCGTGGTAGCCGGAAACGTCCACATCTCACTCACAATCACACCCAGAACCACACAAACATCCCTCGGGTAGAAAACTTGTTTTTCCACCGGGAATGGAACCTGACACCCATTGCTTAAACAAACAAACTCTTTCACACTCACAGCCTCACACTAAGTTTAAAGACTTATATCACGGGTGCCGGAAACATTCACATCACACACACACATAACCAGAAGCACAGATGTCCCTTGGAAAGGAATTTGTGCTCCTACCGGGAATCGAATCCAGGACCCACGGCGCAGAGCTTAGAAGGTTAACGTGCACCCAACTAAGCCAACGGGCAGTTCTCTTCAGTTATTACGTCTAATATTTACTTAAGTCAAACCATCTGACCTAATGATCGATCCTTCAGGAAACGTGACCCACTGACACTAACACATAAACTTTTGTTTTATAGGTCGGGTACTTCAATAACCAGACAAGCAAGAAACCATTATCTTCGAAACAGTCGACCTACTTCGGCTTTTGTTTAGAGATAAGACCTTGGAAGATTAGCTAAAAACCAAAACAAATATATAGGGCAAACACAATTCCAGCGACGATCGAACTTGAGACATGAGAGGAATACAATAGAGCTGGCTTGTAGCTCATTAGTTCGAGGATACTTCTGAGTCCTTGAATCCTGGAGGGTTAAACGGTTTAGTGCGACCTTTAAAGGTACCGAGTCCCAAGAGCGTAGTCGTTTAAACACTTTACGATAGAGATTGTCTAATCTTAAACTGAACGCTCTGTAATGTGTTTACGCTCTCATGGAAATATATGTGTAGGTGTTAAGTACACACAAATGGGTCGTCGTCATTGGTTGCATGATAAATTGATAACGGTCAATTTGTATTTTACCACCAATCACCACCTACTTTACATGTGAGCCTATACTCATTAGAGCCAATGAAATTCTACCTTGGTCTCATAGGATCTCAATGATTGGAGCGGCATTTAGTTTTTAGATGAGACGATCGACCGTGTCGTTTGAGATGTCTTTGCCGGTATTAATTATTTGTTTTACTTTACAGTTTACACTTCGTCAGTCTATAGTGTAATAATACACTGTAAACTAGCGAGTACGTTGAAGCGTTTATTCAAACCCACAGAGTCAACGTTTTTTCTATAGATTAGAAACAAAAAATTTCAATCATTTGTTTTATAGCGAATATTTTTTAAGATTTCTTATGCTCGAGTTCCCTCGGTTTACTGAGCTCCCCGCTCCGAAACCCTCAGGGGATGGCTCAGCTATATGTTCAATTATTTTATTATAACTTTTATAATGTGTTAGGATATGCACCATATTTACAGATCAAACAAATTTTACCAATATACTTCGGTTACAATGCGAACTGCTTCATACTTAGCGATTTGCGATGTCGTGAATCGCGCCAAACGAAGCTGCGAACCATAATTATTAAAGATCCAACGAACTTACTGAGTTATTTACACAATTATGCAAACGACACCATTACACGCTAAATATAGGAGTCTTCGAGTCTAGAGTGAATAAGTATCTTCTAGGTAAGCATGCTTCATCTTCGGCCGCATCGTCACTTTCTATCAGGTGAGATAGCGGCCAAATGCATAACTGTCATAAAAAATTATATATAAAAAATCGCTAATATACACGTTTACCATATTTTGTGACAAGTCGGTGTGTCAATGTCAATGTCAGTCAGCTACTAATTCCAGTTCAAAGGATAGGATAATTTAACGGCAGGACTAACGTTTAGGCACAAAATCAGATAAACGTAGTCCAAGAGGCAAATTTTCCTTCAATAAAGAGCTCACCGCAAAGGGCCAGGGGGACGAGTCAATAATCCACACATCACAGAAACTAAAGGACACTATATCTCTGTGCAATAATCATTATGCTTGAGTGGCCGATGCGAAATCTAACTATATTATTGTCATCAGAATGTAACATATTATTTAACTCAATTAAACTACGTGAACTAGGTCAGGAAGCTACAGTATTGGACAACTAGTTCCTCGCACATAGCACATAAAAAGCATATTATTATTAAAATTATCGTGAGTCGTATTCATGTTGATTTAGTTCCGGTTGTACTCACGTTATTTTTTATTTAATTGAGAAACTCGACCGGTGTTCGAGCGATATAGACGCTCATCCTCGGGAGCATGCGCTGTACTTGCGCTGTAGCGGCATCGAGAGCCGTTCTCGATTAAATAAAAAATAACGTGAGTACAACCGGAACTAAATCAACATGAAAAGTAGTTAAACAGCAGTCTCGTTTATGCAGCTTGTTAGTGTAGGCGGGGCTTGAGTAGCTCAGCGGTTAGAGCAATAGGGCATGAGACCCTATGGCCGCGGGTTCAAATCCCACCTCAAGCGATAATTTTTCCTTTCTAAATTTATCACTATAGTTCTGCCTAGCATGGCTAATGCTATATAAATAATATCAAGTGTAGTTTCCTCGAAAATCTGTTCGACGAAGCAATAACATTAGGTCGTAAATATTGTCAACGACCCATAAATAACTGGAACGTAGCGTTCTATTCTGGCGTGTTCCTTTTAAACTGACCTTTTTTTCAAAGACTAGCATTTGACCACTATCTCACATGTTGTTTGAAGCATATTTGTATTTCTACTTCACTCAGTAAATGTCGGGAGATCTACTGTTTATACATAGATATTTAACACTTTACTGAAAACCAAATTACAATAGAGAAACAAGAGAGAAAACTTAAACTATGTGTACAAAGGGCGGTCCTATCGCTCAGAGCGATCTCATCTAGACAACCCAAATATTTTTAAGTAAGAATTACTTTTAAACCTAACTGCGCAGGAGTTTTTCGAGCGAAGGTATGTTTGTGTGTATGTCTATTTCTTGACACGCTCTATGATTTTGGCCTTAGTGACTTATGAGGTGTCGTTATATTCGTCTTCATTTCGAAGTGACATAGGGCCTAAAATTATTTTAATATGGTATCTGGAAACGAAAAATGGAGCCGGGTATAATACTCTTGGTCCCACCGTTGGGACAAAGTTGTGGGACCATGAGGAAGGAACAAATTTTCATAAATATTTAGTTTGAGTACACCAAACATACGATGACGACTTTTATATCATACTCAACATGAGAAAAGAATCTCTTGTCCACTCTTACTCTTCTTCGAGGCTGACTACTTCACTACAAATACAAACATGTAGATTTATTGAAATAATGGGATACAACATTATTATAATTCATCCATAGGCTCCCGAACTAGTCTTAAACTGTATCTCAGTGATGTGTGAGAATGTGAGCCAGTGGCTTCTCTCATCAGAGTTGACTAATTAAATTATGTCCAAACAGTTCGTTATCTAAACAGTAAGTGTAAACTGCTCATATTTTATTATTACTAAAGTGTGTTTTTGTGTGTATGTGTTTAAGTGTATGTATGCGTGGGAGGTTAAATGTATGTTTGTGTGTGTGTGTGTAAAGCGCAGGCAAAGAGATCCACTCCTATGCTGTTCGCATAATAAATTTGGAAGCAAAACGCATTTGTGGAATTTCTACTATGTATAATTAATTAATTATATAGAGGTGTCGCTTAATATAATGAGTTAAACCAACATCATCAAGTGGTAATGAAGTCAAGTTGGTATTGTTCGTTTTGTTATATTTTTTATTACTACACTCATAGGTTTACTATTTTTCAACCGACTTCAAAAAAGGAGATTCTCAATTCGACTGTATGTTTTTTTTTGTATGTATGTTACGCGATATCTCTGCCAATTATGAATCGATTTTGATGTTTTTTTTCCCTTATAAATTTTATCGAAATCGGTCAAGCCAAAACCGAAATATAAGCAATGAAGTCGGTTTTTTAAGCCTTGCTTGCGTTTAAATTTTTCCTCTTATAGTACAAACTTCTTTGGCAGACGGGTAATTTATATGTTTATGTATAAACCTACTTCAAAGCAAACTACTAATACAACTTTCAGATTTGTAATATTAATGTGATGTACAAAATTTAACGTACCTGTTAATATGTTATAATACTAGGTTTATAATATAATATAATAAATGCTTTCACACTCACAGTCTCAAACTTAGTTCAACGACTTGTGTCGTGGGTGCCGGAAACATTCACATCACACACACATTATTAACAACTAAAACGGTTAATATTGTATATGTACCTATATATTGATCGTAATGTTTCTGATTCGCGTGGGACGGTTATAAAAATATGTAGGAAACAGTTTCAGCTGAAAAAATAAATACGTTTGCTGATACATTTGTATATTTGTGTAAGAATTCGGTTTACAGGTTAGGCCTGCAAGGGTGCAGCGTTGATAGAAAACTGTCGATCTTCGATAATCAAATTTTAACATCGAAGGTTGATTCTATATAACTACTAACCGTGCACCGCGGCTTCGCCTACCTTTTCAAGATAGAATATGTTAATTATTTTTGTTTATGTAGCATTAGCCATGTTAGGCAGAACTATACAATACAATACAATACAATAATTCTTTATTGCACACCAAATAAAAGTAAAATTGTAGAACTTAAAATAATACAGTTATAAGAGGTAGTACAATGGGCGGTCTTATCGCTTTAAGCGATTTCTGCCAGACAACCTTTGGATGGACAGAAAATGTGCAGGATGATTTGGGTTGGTGTGGCGTTCTATACTAATATAATATATCTAAATAAATAAAAATAAATAAAATAAAAACATACATAATACACATATACACAATATATATATGATACATATAATATATACCTATATAAACAGCTAACAAAATAATATTACCTACTTATAGATAAATTTAGAACTATATTGATAAATTTAGAAAGGAAAAATTATTGCTTGAGGCGTGGTTTGAACCCGCGGCTATAGGGTGTCATGCCCTATTGCTCTAACCGCTGAGCTACTCAAGCTCTGCCTGAAGCTACGAAATTTACCTTTCCTCATTATTAACGTCTTAAGGGGACGTGTGACGTCATCTAACGAAACAATTTTTAGAAACTACTATTACTTTTTCCTTTCTAAATGTATAAAAATATGTTAATCTTAGGTATTTCATTTTTTATTTTATGTTTTTTGGGAGGCTTACAGCTGATGAAACAGTATAAATCTTAATATGTATAGCAAGTAACCATTTACAAGCTTCCGCAGATAAAAACAAATATTATTTTTAAACAAAGAAGCTTACTTTAAGAAAAAAAAAAACTTAAACATAATTAAAATATGCAATATACACGCTATGTCGTTTAAGGCGCCTCAGGAGAAATATAGATTTGCCTATTAGATATACAGATTCCAAATTTCATCCAAATCTGTTCAGCCGTTACAGCGTGAAGAAATATACTTACATTTACGCATTTATACGCTGTGTTTTCTGTCTGCGGTATCATAGCTACCAAACGGATGGACCGGTTTTGATTTTTTTGTCAAAGGTGTCTAGATCGAGTGTTCTAACTAATTCTAAGTTTGGTTCAGCCGTTTTCTAGATAGAGCGCCGAGAGTGTTTTCAAGATGTTGATCAAGATGCCATTTATTTTATCTTTTTTTCAATTTCAATTTTAGCTTTAGAATATCATAAAAAAATTGGGAATTTTCACGTCATATGTAATGTTAATCTTTTTATTGATTTATACTATAAGTATGTATTGTTTACAATGAACGAAACAAAAACGAATAACTTAACTTATAAAAAATAAAAGTAGTAGACGAGGATGTTAATACGATATACTTAAATTGATTTGCTAATGTTTGTTTGTCTCCTTATAATTAATACAATGTAAAAAGCCTTGAAAATAACGCGTATGATTCATTGCGTATTATACAATACGTATATGTATCAAGAAAATTACCTAACTCACTACATTAGTTTTGACTTACGAACTAATGAATATGTTAACAGAAAGTCGATAACTGTTAACATTCTACTATATAAAGAGGACTTATGTAGATAAGATACGCGATAAGCAACTATTGCTAGTACAAAGTACGCAATAAAAACAATGGAACATCGTCGTTCGTCATTAGCGCTGTCAGTTTAATTGGTGTTCCACTACTGAATGAATATACTCTGCTCCAAGTTAGGTATACAAATAATTGCTACTTTTAAATCATTTTGAGCTGATTAAAGTATTTTTTTCACAGTGATTTCACCTGTGATTTTTCATAGTCAAATTATTTTAATTATCGGTGACCTATGACAATACTTTCTACATTTTGCTGCTTAAATGAAGTAGGAAATACTAGCCGTGCCCCGCGCCTTCGCTCGCATTGAATAAGTTATAAAGTAGCATATGTGTTAATTCTAGGTATAAGCTATGTACATTCCAAATTTCATTCAAATCCGTTCAGTCGTTAAGAGGGAACAAACATATTTACACACTAACTTCGGATTTATAATATTAATATGATTAGTATGATGATAAATGGCGCTACTATATCAAATAAAACACCGGCATGGGTTGCCGATCGTATAAGTTTATATAAAAAAATATGTTTTGCTATTTCTAACCCGATCAACCCTTTCTTCTACGATTCATGCCACAACCATATAATATATGATTACGAAGAAATCCGAATATACCCGAACTTATTCGATGATTTCATCGCCTGTATTTATGATTTGTCGATGAGATGAAAAGTAGCAGGCGCGACGATATAAGTAGCATATGAGACGTATGATAATGCATTTCATATGATTTTTCACATGCTACTTCTAAAACGTTCCATGCTAGTCCAAGTTGGTACTTAGCTGAGAAACCATTGCGTTGCGCCAGATCCAGATAAACAATTATTTAAAACGTCTGCGCCACAACATTTGCATGTAATTTAGGATAGCACTTCCGCAGTCGATGTTTTATTTCTGCATGATGTTTTTATACTGTATATCGCGTGATAGAAGAATCTATACACCGTATCCTTAGATTTTTGAGCTATAGATAAGTTGTGCCTCTACCTTATTGACTAGAAGCGTTTAAGGTAATTACCCTGATCGTTGCCAGTCTTTCGGAAAACGGCAATACGTCGCCGATCATTGTGTATTTTTTAGCAAATAAATTGTGAAAAAATTTCTTGCTGTATACTCAAGCACAAACTACACAGGCACTGTAAGAGACAAGATAAAAGTTTTATTTTAATGGTAAGAACTGTATTTTACTATATTAGAAAAAATGGCAATTTGTTTAATCTTAAATTAAGTTATCACTATGAAGTAAATGAGTGAGATGGATAGATTGTCTAGAGTGAGAGAATGAGAGAGATCGCAGCGTAATCCATAAAATATGCGTAGATATGTAAATGAGCGGCTACTAGTGGTTTTTAAAGCAGTGTTGTTCGGTTACAACTACTCTATTGATTCCAACACACTGACCGAGCCCACGTAAAATAACCACAAAATGTTTATGAAGACGTCATGTAAATTCAATTCAAGTCGCATATCAGTGACGACCAACTGCCCAGGCTCAGTTAAAACAATTCCGAATTCAATTTATCTTATAAATCTCTGCTAATATCTCAGTTCAAACGAGTTTAATTAATTTGAAATCACAGCTGGAACTTGCCGATTTGTGCGATTTATTTTTTCAATTACCTCACGTAGGTTATTCTGATTTTAAAAATATTTTCTACGACAAGGATTCGTGGAATAAATGTTATTGTAGCTAGTTATTTACTGTAGCGAGTTCAGTTATCACAGACTTATTTGCGCCTTTTATCAGCTACTTAAAATGTTTGCATAAAAAATATAAAATAAATAAATTAAACATTTAAACGGTACGATGTATTTCTTTAATGGACAATTATTTCTTTTAAACACGTACTTATATTATAGTTTGACAAACAGTAAATTTACTTGGCTAGATAGGATTTGACTACAGATCACAGAAACTAAAGATTTGACGTATTGACACAATGCTCTATAGAATTATTTACCGTATAGTTGCCATAGATAAACTCCAAGTATAATTTTGGAATTCAACATGGTGTAGATGTGTGAGATTTAACAGATGGGACAAAACAGAATTACAGAAGAAAACTCTAACAGTGATAGTGTGTAATGACTGCTACACACTGGACGCATTTGGTGCGAATGGACGGCAAGCAACGCGAGCGCGGTCGTCTCCCTTGTAGCGGTGCCCGCGCCCATGTCCGTGCACGCCCATCCATTTGAACCAAATGTGTCCAGTGTGTAGCAGCTATAAATTATATTTTGGTGGATTATCAAGATATATACGAAGTGTTAGGTAAATAGCGGTTATGCATTATTTACCTAACAACCTTTAAGTATCTCTATACAGCACACACAAAAAATAAGTTTATATATACCTCTACTAATATCTAAACTTTTATTTTTATTTTAATTCCGCAATTTATATGCATTTCCATCATCCAGCGTAAGGTTATATTTCATATTTTATAGTTCTGAAACTAGTCCAAGTCCCAGTCAAAGCCAATTAAATGAATAATTGACCAATCATTCCCTTGTAAAACTTTGCTAGAACTTCTATTGGAGTTTTGGAGCAAAAAGTCACTTTATTATCTTTCTTCGTCTATTTTTTTTTAGACTATACTATATTACTATATTTATAAGTTTACACTTATACACAATATTAAAATATTAACCGTAAATTATCCACCATTATTACACATTAAAACTCAAAGAATTACAAGTTTCATTCAAATAAACAATATCATCTTTCATTTTCGCGACAAAACTACATATCTGATATTTTAAGCCCAAAACTTTGTATCTCACTTAATTATTCTTTAGTGCTTTTAATTTGTAATATTGCTGATCTTATCTAGATACAAATTAGTGAAGCCAAGGCCAAAACGAATTAATTGCTTCTTGTTACGTGACAATTTGCTATTGCTTGTCGGAAAAATAATTGCATGTCGTCGGCCAACTTGATACGTTTTTTTGTAACACAAGCTATGCAATGCTATTAACCCAATAAATAATAGTAGTTAATTGGAAGAATAATTGTGTACCTTGTGATAGTGTAAGTGCTCTTTACACAAAGCACTTATTTCACTATTATAATAGTACTTATTCGTTTTATGCCTCTGACAGACGGCGTAAAAAGTGTCTAAAGATGCAGCAATCAAAACCATTGCCGCAGGAGCTTAGATCTTATCTATCAAAGTGTAGAGTATATGTGTAGAGCCCTTGACAATATAACCGTTGTGTCAAAAAAATATAAGTATAAATGAGCATTTGGTGGTGAAGCCGTTGACTTTGTGCGGTTTAATTTCGGGAAATCTCTACCATAAGTTTTTTGCTTTAGAACTGCAATACGGTTTGATGTTCTGGGGTAACTCTACGGATTCTATGACTTTTAGAATTTAAGAGCAGAAGCATGTGCACCTGCTATATTCGTGTATCAATATACTTAATCATAGAGCCTTTAGTATTTAAATATTAACTTTATTTGTATACATCACTTTGACGATATCTTAAATACCTTATCTTAATTAATTAAATTTGTACATTGATATTTAATGTACTTAATTATATTTTTATGTAAACCTTGACATTCATACTTTATTTAATTTAAATATTTCAATTACTTGTGGTAGACATTATTTAAATTATACGTATATATAATTCGTGATTTCGTGTTTATATAACATCATCAAACTAGAATTAAAAGTATTGTATTATATCATTATAGTATTCAATGTTTTATGCGATTAAATGAATCAGACTGGTATTTAAATTTAATTCATGAAGTGTGAATAATTCGAATAATAAATAAAGTTATTTTAAAAGTCGTCGTGGATTTTATCAAAATTTTTATTTTGCGTTATATACGGCGTAAAACAGAAACAGCTTAAAAAGTTAGTCGTCATTTTTGACGTGTTTTAGTCGTATTTATATAAAAAAATATAAGAGTTATTTCCTTGAAAAAAATCCATCGTGCCATGTAATGATGTCACTATCACTATGACATGACACCTCTCAATAAACTCCATTTAGATAAGATTCTCACGTGAACAGATTGACAACATTATTAAGATAAATAAACAGCGATGGTGCTATCACTGTTTAGGTTAATGTTATCTAAAAAGCAAAAGATAATTTATTCGCCCATTATCCTATTAATATTATGAATGCGAAAGTTTGTGTGTTTTTATGTTTGTTTGTTTCCACTTCACGCTTTAACGGCTGAACGGATTTGGATGAAATTTATAAAGTACGTACTTTATACCTAGGATTAACAAATAGGCTACTTTTTATCTTGACAATAGCGAGCGAAGCCGCGGGGCACGGCTAGTGGTGAATAAATGAGTACCTATTTAGTTTCTATACAGATGCATATAATATGGTATAGATCGTAAATCGTCATTCAAAATCAAAATGATAAGAAAAGCCTGAAGATGATGTACAAATCGACGTTCATTTTTTATTTTTTAACCGACTTCAAAAAAGGAGGAGGTTCTACGTTCGACTGTATATAATTTTTTTTATGTATGTTCACCGATTTCTCCTCCATTTGTGGACCGATTCTCAAATTTTTTTTTATTTGTTAGATTATACTTCAGTGGTGGTCCTATATAAATTGTATCTAAATCGATCAAGCCAAAACTAAAATATAAGCGGTGAAGTCGGTTGTTTTTAAGCTTTGCTTACGTTTAAATTATCTCAAATTGGCGTCTTGATATCGCCATATTGAATTTTGATAATTTTCATAAAATTTGTGTCACTAAAGACATATCTTTGACGCAATATACGACGACAAATCGATGGTCGTAAGAATCATCAAAATCGACCCATGATTTTGGTCTCCAGAGCGCCACAAGGGTATAAACGTCAGAGTCTGATAACAAATTCAAGTGAACTACACATCCAAAGAGGTTATTATTATACCTTATGCAATTCATTATGTATTAATGGAAATAAGTAATTAATTGTTCCATTAAACTAAAAATTAAATTAAAACTAACAAAAAATAACTATAACTAAATATAAATATTGTACAAAACTTAATCTTGACGACCCGGTTGGCGCAGTGAACAGGTGTTCGCCCTCTGCACCGTGGGTCCTCGATTCCCGGCAGGAGCACAAATCCCAAAGGATATATTTTGTTATCTGGTTCTAGGTGTAATGTGTGTGTGTGATGTGAATATTTCCGGCACCCACGATACAAGTCTTTGAACTTAGTGTGGGGCTGTGAGTGTGAATGCGTTTGCGTTTGTTTGTAATCTAATAGACCGCTACCAGTTGGCAAAGTACCCAAAATGCTGGCAGCATTGCCACGTTGAATGGCAAAGAGGTCAAGGACTCTTTGCATAATCCATTTTAATACTAGTAGAACTGTAGTTCTACAAGAACAACATCTTTGTGGGTTAGAGGTTAAAAACAACAGCTGTAATACAGTGAACCAATTTCAGAGAGCAAACATACGATCTAAACGACGCCCACGACGGTTGCACGATGAAAAACAAAAACATTACCTACACATTACTCTGCGGTGAAACCATGTTTGTGAAAGGTGTTCACAAATATAATATGCAAACGCTGTTATAAGCTAGCTTCTAGGAATTGCTGAGGGATTTGTGAAAAACAAGGGAGAATTGTAACCTTTATGAGGCCTGAGGATAAGAAATTGTTAATATACGATCTTTTATTTTATATACAATGTAATCTTCTTTATACATATAATTCTGTATTTATAAACTCTTTGTAAACATCTGGACCGATTTTGATGAGTTTTTTGGTTATTTATTTGTTTCAGAAAATAGTAAGCTTACAGCGATTGCCAAGGCGCTAACTATATGAAACTATATCTAACTAGGTATAAAAACTTTAAAATATTCTGGTGGTGTGGCTATTGGTGTGTGTTCTTCCACGAATAGTTTAGATTGACAATTTGATCGGATTTGTTTATAGTTTATACTTTATTAGGCACACAGGCAATACAGATAACAGAAATGAACAACAATAACAACAGTGGTAATACAATAGAAATCAATTCTGCAATCCTACAATTTCTGTACACAGCATGCTAAACAGATGATATTTGATAAGATATTTCAATAACATTATTTTGGCACCTTTTATTTTCTAGATTTTTTAATTGTCTCTATTTTAGTAATACAAGATTACATATGACCTGTGTGTCAACTCTTGGAAGTAAAATTTGACCTCCCTACTATACGAACCTGTAGCCGTCCTGGGTTCTATTTTTGACAGGTGCACAATTTTCCTTTCCTCATGTAATTGTGCTATTGGTAAAATTATTAAATTTCCCAAAAAAAACTTATCTGAATAATGTCCAGTTATGGATCTACAATTTATTTCCTTTATTTATTTATATTTAAAGAGGATCTAGTCTACGGCTCAATGGCCTATATATTTTTTTAGCCTATCGTAAAACGTTATTTGTCGACATATTTTTTACATTGTACTATATTTTGATCCATCGGCTTCTGAACTATTAGACACACTGTATTTCAGATACCAGTTTATTCTCCCAATAGTGACACTGGATTATGTCTTCTATATCTATATTTGTACATAAGTACATCGAACTAATACAGCAAACGCGCTACAAGCCACAGATCTTAAATGCAACTCAAGTGGTACATGGTGGTACTATAATTGGACAGTAGGTAGAGCAGATGTATTATTAAATTACGAACACCAAATAATACAATAAGTAGCCAAAAGGGCAGTTTCTACAACCTTTAATTAAAACGATTTCGTTTTTGTGCTAACTGTACAAAGTACATCACAAGGATCGCGGTTCCATCTGACCGATTTAAAATCGCTATTAGGTAAAAGGAACCGCGGTTTCTTTTCTTGTGGTCCCTTTTGCTCGTATTCGCCTGAGATCAACTAGAACAATTTCAATCTATTACTCGTGATATTTCAAGAAAGTTTCTGCAAAATTGTGAGTCCAATTTCCGGCCACTCGAGGCTTCTTCTTTACCTTGATTTCGCATCGCGGTCAACATCTTTTTTTATTCAATCTTTTATTTAGTTTATCCTGACCCGTTGTTAATCTATTTGTTGGTCTGTAATGATAAAGTTAGTCTATATGTATACATCTTGCAAGCTAATTTAGACTCAAATTTGGTGTACTTATGGTAACTTCGGTGACAATTCAATGATATGGTACCATGGAGCTGGTCTGATGATGGAGACTGCAGATGGCTATAGGAACTTCTGAACTAATCGAGAGTGAATAGGTATTTTCTAGGCAAGCGTGCTCCATCGTCGACCGCATCGTCACATAACATCAGGTGAGATAGTGGTCAAATGTTTGCCTATCACAGTTAAAAAAAAAACTAATCAAGATATACCTATCCATCGAGTTTCATTTGCAGAGTCTGCTCTTTTGTGTCACTACAAACGTTTACCGTCTTTGATCTTATCGAGAGAATAGCGTTTATGAAATGGGTAAGTCAGTGGTACACAATTCGATTGGTAAGTGGTAAATATACGATACGAGCAGTAGATGGAAGTTATGGAAAAATCGATCACGCTTTTATGGCAGATAATTTCCGCCCATTCGCAATTCAATCTTCTTCCATCTCGCTTAGCTTTCGATTATCAACGACGAGACGGAGGTTTTATTGTTACGTATATATATATATATATATATATATATATATATAAGATCTTTTAGTAGTAACAAAAATTTCACACTTACAGCCCCACACTAAGTTCCATGACTTGTGTCGTGGGTACCAGAAACATTCACATCACAACTAGAACCAGAAATACATATTTTCCTTGGAAAGAAAACTTGTGTTCCCGCCGGGAATCGAACTCGATTCCTGCTTAGAAGGCGAACGCTCGCTCATCTAAGCCAACGGGCAGTTCATTAATCAGTAGTAATTTAGTTGTTCAAATTATAATTTAGTACATGCCGATAAATAATAATTTGGTTGTGATTGTGTGTGTGATGTGAATGTTTCCGGCACCCACGACACAAATCATAGAACTTAGTGTGGGGCTGTGAGTGTGAAAGCGTTTATGTTTATGTTACTGAAATCTTAGAAACTGCATGTTTTCATACTGAATTTGAAGGATAAGCATTTGAACACTAATTCCCCTGATAGAAAGTGATGAGGCGGTCAAAGATGTAACATACCTTTCACTCTAGACTTGATAACATCGTTAAGGGAACAAAGACGCTGGCAATGTGTACCTCCGCTGTAAATGTATAGTACTGTGCAGAGAATGACGTGAACATCAACAAAATATACAATTACAACTAAGTTTATCTATTCTACGGGCCAATTGTCTATATTTTCAAAAACTAAAATAAATTACTTTACTGCAAGCCAACAAGATTTGAGAAGAAGAATAATCAAAATCGATTCATAATTGGCGGAATTATCGCAAAAACGTACAGTCGAATTGAGAACCTCCTTTTTTGAAGTCGGTACAAAAGAACTGTATAAATAGCGATCGGTACTCTATATTTAGTAAGAGTATAATAATTGTAGACCCATCAAAGAGAATATAAGAGTGAAATAACCGTTGTAAAATGTTTGTGTTGATATAATTGTTTTTATTTTATCTTTCATTTATTAAGTCCTTTGTATCCCTTTGTTTTATTTGTCCCCATATTGATATTAATCATTTATTTCTAAAACCGGCACTCGCTCACGTATTAAAGTCGAAAAAATTGGTTGTCTGTAAAGTCTGTTTACGGACGATAGTTTTACGTGATAACGTATTAAAAAAACATTGATGAAAAATTGCATACTTTTATGAACTGAATTATCATTATTTTGTATAATACAAAGGAGTTAATTGAAAATAGTATTTTTTCGATAAATTAACATTTATTTACACTCGTAACGACTCGCCGACACTTGGGCCGATCATGCCTCTCTATCGCTTGTTCCGCGCTCTCGCTTGCACGCTCAGGATCAGGCGGAACGTGACACTTTTTCGTGCGTGCAGCCGGTGTTCATTGATTTGTAAGACGTTATCACGTCAAAAATAATTTAGCATTTAGCAAAGCTTAAAAAAACCGACTTCACCGCTTTATCTTCGGAACTTTGATCAGATTATATGTACTAAACACGCATTATTGACGATATTTCCAGATATTTTTTTCACGATATTTTTTTACTACTGATCAGATCTTGATCAAATTTCAATGGGACCACAAGAAAAGCACCAGCTTTCAAATAAAAAAAGAATCATCAAAATCGGCTCACAACGAAAGAAGTTATGAAGTAACTTTTGAAATCGATTAAATACGAGAACATCGTCAATGTAGTCCACAGAATACGCATTATTGACGATATTTCAAGAACTACTGATCAAATCTTGATCAAATTTAAATGGGACCATTCGGAAAGAAACATCTTTCGAAAAAAAAATTGAAATCGGTTCACGTGGAAAGAAGTTATGAGGTAGCACACATAAAAAAATCCGTCTTCTTGAGTACCTCCTCCTTTTTTGGGTCGGTAAAAAATGCTCCGACAGCATGGTCGGAGCATTTTTTACCGACTTTCTTCACTGTAAATTCTTTATATTTTTTGCCACCTCACGTTAAATTTCAGCACCAACAAAAATAGTATCGTATACAAAATGAGCTCTTCATAGTACATACCAATATTCCCTGTGAAATATTTATGGGCAGAAACTACAGTTTTTTTTTTAATTTATAAATAAAAACGTCTACGACTATTGCTATGGCTTTAGTCTAAGCAAAACGGGAAAATTATTTACCGGTGCTACTACCAATTATTACTACCGGTAGAGGAACGGTCATTTTACCCGTGCTACTTCCAAGTCTTACTACCAGTAGGTAGCAAAACGGGAAAATTATTTACCGGTGCTAATACCTTGTCTTACTACCGGTAGAAAAACGGGCATTTTCTTTACCTGTGCTACTACCAAATCTTACTACCGGTAGTAGAACTGGAAAGTTCTTTACCCGTGCTACTACCATCTCGGCTGGTAATAGCACGGGATTCATTGGTTTATCTAAACTAAAAGAGTTTACAACGTTTCCGTGACCTAACATAATTTAAAACACCTGTATAAAGTTAAAGTAAAACAAGAATATATTACCGTGTATTCACTCGTTTAAAAATTATATGGTCACGTTCGGGCTGCATAGAAAACATATTTTATATGTGCCATGACTAATGGTTGTTTCTCGTCGTTTCGAATTCTTTGTTTTACCAAACTAAAATAACATGTATATGTACCTACTTTTAAAGCAGAAGTGCTCACTACAAGCCATAGAGCCTGTGTCACTCAAGTGCTCAAGTGCATAACGGGCTAAAAAAGAATCAATAAAATTTACAAAAATCGTTACTGATTCTTTGTTGGGGTTGTTGTATTCTAAAGCAGTGTTCATTTCGAAATTCGCTCCCAGCTATTTTCAACCGACTTCAAAAAAGGCGGATTTCAATTCGACTGTATGTTTTTTTTGTATGTTACGCGATATCTCCGCCAATTATGAATCGTTTATTTTCTGTGTGGTATATTCTTCAGAGGTGGTCCCATATAAATTTTATCGGAATCGATCTAGCCAAAACCAAAATATAAGCGGAGAAGTCGGTTTTTTTAAGCTTTGCTTGAGTTTAATTTTATCTGAGCTTAGTTTCAACCGGCTACGCACAACCAAACCGTTTCAACCGGCAAACGATTCGACTGATAGATTGATTGACTTGCTAATTTTTAATTCTAAAAATCTAATCAGTGTAATTTTTTTAATTGCACAGTCGGGCCTAAGTCTTCAAAGATTTCTCAGCAAACGAATGTTATTCTTTTAAAACATACACTTATTCGAAATAAATTATATCACTCAGAAGATACAACTACAAATCTTCTGTGTTATATAATTTATTTATTTATACGCTTATTATCTCTTATGTATTTTTTAAGAAACGTACCTTTTACTGTGGGCCTTAAAAAAGTCACACAACGAGTTATGGAAAGGGCTATGCTAGGGGTTTCTCTACGAGATCGAATCAGGAATGAGGAGATCCGTAAACGAACGAAAGTCACCGACATAGTACGTAGAACGGATGGCCGATAGAGCCCAAAGTTTTTGGAATGGACGCCACGGTCTGGCAAGCTAAGTGTCAGACCGCCGCAGGAAGACGCTGGATGCAGGCCGCTAACAACCTTCTTTATGGAGATCTTTGGGGAGGCCTATATCCAGCAGTGGACTTCTTGTAGGTTTTCGATGAAAATGTATCGAGATAGGAAACAAACCCACGCACGGTTTGTAAAAGGAGATTACCGTTTTTTATTTTTATTTTGGATTCGCAATATGCCACATTCTGCTAGTGTATAAGCGTATTACATATTTAATAATAGTTACTAGTTTTGTCCTTATAAAATATAATTTTAAAATGATTTCCCAAAATTTGTGGTTTTAATTGACTGAACATTGCTTCTTTTATCTCTCTTATTTTGGTTATGTTACCTTCGAATATGTTAACCATTTTTTTTTAATTTATTTAATAAAACTTTTACATACAGTTTATACTAGGGAACCATACCATTAAACCAAAAGAGGTTTGTGTTGGTACAGTCATTCGCCGATTTACACTGTTTAGCAGTTACTAGATTTTAATCTACTTTTTAACTTAAAATTAACATACACTTATCTTTTACATATCTGAACGTTAATCGATTTGGATAGGTACCTACTTTTTCGTTTGTGTTTAGTTGGTTCCATTTTAATCAAGATCGATTGAAGGATCTAGAATTATTGACAGCGAAGTCAGTATTTGCTTTATGTATGATTTAATAATTTAACTTAATTTTGTGCTTTGGTTACTTTGGGCTTTTAATGTTCTGATGTTACGTCATTAATATTATTTGAATTCGACTGTGATTTATGTAAAGTAATAAAAAAACAAATCCGTGTTCTGAATTTAAAATTGTTTTGGAAGCGGGCAAAGAGCGTTTGTGAATAATATCACGTAGCGGTCGCGATGGGATTCCATAAATGATAATGAATTGCTTGGTTTAAACTTTAAAAGGAACAAAGCATTGGTTCTACTCAAATATCGTTCCTTTAATGTTAGGTTGATTTTGAGAAAGCGATTGTAATAACAGACCTACCAGTGTATAATACGGGGGTAGAAGTTCGATGTATAAAATTGTCTTGGAGTGGACCCTATTTTTAACCGACTTTAAAAAAAGGAGGAGGTACTATGTTCGACTCTATATATTTTTTATGTATGTTCACCGATTTCTCCCCCATTTGTGGACCGATTCATAAAATTATTTTTTGTTTTGTAGATTATACTTCAGAGGTGGTCCCATATCATTTTTATCGAAATCGATCAAGCCAAAACTAAAATATAAAGGTAAAGTCGGTTTTTTAAGCTTTGCTTACGTTTAAATTATATTTATGAGTGTTACCTCTGATTTTTTTTCTAGGTAAACCGATTTTGATAATACTTTTATTTTTTTTAAAAGCTGGTGCTTTCCTTGTGGTCCCATTTGATAAAGATTTGTCGAATAGTTTTGAGTTATCTTCAATAATGCGTATTTTATTCATTTAATCTGATCAAGGGTTCAGAAGATAAAGTGGTGAAGCCGGTTTTTTAAGCATTGCTTACTTTACATTATTTGACACAAGAAACCACAAGTTGGAAGACATCTCGCCCAAAAGAATCTCAATTAGATATAATTTTCAACAAAAAATCTATCGAGTCACAAACTCAATCAATTGTGAAATTGTCTAGAAACAAACAAACGCTGTCACAATTACAACCTTACAATAACTTTACGACTCCGCAATAAGTTCAAAGGTATGTATCGTGGTTGCCGGAAACATTTACAGAACACACAGAACCAAAAGCACAAATGTTCCTTAGGAAGCAAAATTTATTGCTGCCGAAAATCGAACCCAGGACCTGCAGCGCAAAGAGCAAAGCCGCTGCGCCAACTAGCTCATCTCAGTAAAAGATAATTGACTCAAGAGATCAATCAATTAATCAAAACATTTATAAACATAAATTTAGAGAATATAATTTAGATTCTGAAGCCTCTGGTTGCCGATGTAGTTTATACTGTGTTTCGAGAATCACCATCTTCTCCTTCCAAAAAGTAACGTTTGTGTTAAACCTAGGTATAACCTATGTATATTTCAAATTTCATCCACATCCGTTCAGCCGTTACAGCGTATAGAGATAATTAAACGCAAGCAAAGTTAAAAAGACCGACTTCACAGCTTATATTTTGGTTTTGGCTTGATCGTATTCGATAAAATTTATTCAGATTTTCATACAAAATGTGTCAAGTAATGTCAATACGAATGTGGTAGGAGAGTTGTCAAAAGGGTAAATTTACGCACTATAGAGGAACTGATCAAATTTTAATGTGATATGTACGACATTTAATGTTATACATACTATTTACGTTTACTATACGAATCGGAACACTTTCTCGCAAGTTATTCGTCCTTAGGCCTTTGCATAGAGAATATACTCTACCCGAGCACAGCAGTATACAAATACACGATAAAAACAAATGAAGATAATTTAAGCGATTTGAATAATTTTAGAATATTGATTACTTGACACGCTTTAGGCATAACAAACATCAAATATATATCAAACGTATCCACTGAATCGAAAGATATAGTCAAATATAACTAGGTATGTCAGTTACCAATTAGCTTTGTGAAATACCGCAATCATGTCACACTCACACGTGCCCGCGTTCGAATCAAAACAAGCATTGAATGGTATGAGATCATCTCATCGATGAATATCCAATACATCTATATATATATGTAGTATAGTATATAACACTGTATTGGTAGATAGAATGCATGAATAGGTACGAAGCCATTGAGCTATATTCGTTCATGCAACAATATCTAATGCACAAGAAGTAACACCTGAAAATCTAAGTATTCTTGAAACCAATGTCATATTTGCCGTTGGCTCAGTTGGGTGAGCGTTCCCCTTCTGAGCAGTGGTATCGGGTTCGATTCCCGGCGGGAACACAAGTTTTCTCCCCAAAGAAAATTTTATTTTTTACATTGTATTTAATTAAGAAATATCTCATTTTAGACTACAATATGACGTGTAAAATTTTAGTATTACGATATAATAGTGATTAACTTTTGACGCTCGAGTCGTGACCAATCTTTTAAAAGAACAACTAAGTAGCGCTTTGTAAGACTAAACTATATTTACTATAAAAACAAGTACTTACCATAAAGAATGGAAAAGTTGTAAATATGTCTGTACATAATAATATATTTAATTATGTTACATCTTTTTCATATTGTGATGCCACTACTCGACGAATGTAATCTTTAAATATATGTATTTATACAAATTTTTTGATTAAAATGTTTGTCAAAGATTAAAATACTTCCGTTGTCAGTAATTAATTAGCTAAAAAAATACTTAAAATTACCTAGTTGTTAAGTACTTATACTATGAAATAAACTTCTTCGTAAGAAATAATTACGCAAAATGAAATGGTGTTAAGGTGAGTGACATGTTTTCGTAAATAATATCTACTTAGAATTTATACCTTAGCCATTGCCTAACTACAAAATATTTATATGAGTATCCCTGATTTCAATTTATTTCATTGCAATCTTTTATTTAGTTACATTTGCCCGTTATCTATCTATCGGTCTATAATAAAATCTTGCAAGCTAAATTAGTCTCACTTCCCGATGTCCGGTTGGACTTAAATTTGGTTTACTTCCATATTATGGTACCATGAAGCTGGTCTGATTATGAAGACGGAAGATGGCCATAGGAACTTCTGAACTAAACAAGATATACCCATCTAGTTTGGGCGCGTTTGATTCGTCTTGACATGTTCTCTGATTATATAATTTTTAGTCGTTTTTTATTTACAACTCGTAAACGCTTGTTTAAAAAAAAACTTAAGTATTACTTGCTTATTAATTAAACTATATATATATATATATATATATATATATATATATATATATATATTTATAAGTAAGATTTATTTCACTAATTCTGTATAAAAAGTCATCAGTATCTCATCTAGCAGCGCATACATAGCTCAATGAAGCTGGTATGCTCTGATTCGCTCCGTCCAATCCAAACAAACGATCTGACGGCAACCTTGATTCCAGTCAATGCTATGTCACGCCTATACATAATTATATTTATATAAATACATTTCTTATAATACAATGATGTATATGAATTAATTTATAACAGCCGGCTATTGTGTAATTTGCTACTGACCTAAAATACTGATATTTATTTTTATTTTAAACAAAATCGTACCAACTCCAAAATACATATATATCTATTTCCTTATCTTTCATAGAGCAAGTACATTGTTGGTAATTGTTTATTTGTCCCGCTTGTAACTTGTAAGACAGCAGTCTTTAAGCAATGTCGAAATCCTGAAAAGCCCTGTCACCACAGCTGCACTGTCTATATTCGACAAGCAAGCAAGGTTTTCTAAATGTTTATTTTCTTGTCTTTATTAAAATATATACATTGATTTTATATCAAAAATATAAGCTGAGTAAGCTCGTTAAATAACAATATTAAAACTGAGTAGAAAATTAGAATAAATATATATGGTAGAAGACTGTCAGTTTGTAAGAAAACAAAGCATGAACAAGCCAATGTACCTGCTAAAAATTAAAAAAAACATGACTACAAAAATGTGAACCAACTATTTATGTAATTTAAATTCCTTCTTTTGATACTCTACTCGATAAATTTGCTTAATTTTTTTTTATTAACCTGTTATTATTTTGCGCTAAAAATGAATGAAGGATGTTTATGAATGATGCTCGAGCTATTTCAATAAGTGTACTAAAAAAACACAATACTGTAAATATTACTTTATATAATAATACTAAAAATATAAACTGAGTAAGCTATGATAAAATTGAGTAGAACATCAAAATAGTAATATGGTAGAAGACAGTAACTTATGAAAACCAAGCACAAAATAAATATTGAACATTATGGAGGTGACACATCTAAAACGTCAACCAGAAATCCTTATAATATTATAAATCCGAAAGTTTGTGTGTAAGTATGTTTGTTCCCCCTTCACGATTTAACGTCTGAACGGATTTGGATGAAAGAACAATGGTGAACTCCCATACATAATTTTAGTTGAAGTAAAATAGCATCGTATATACATAGATAAAAAAATATCTTACGTAAGGCCGGTTGCCTTCTGAGCTTAATTTTAAAAGAATTGTCGTTTTAGAAGGCCTAGTTATAGAGATATTAAACAAAACATATTTTTAGGTTATGGCTCAGCACAGTTTGCCGATCTCTTTTTGAATATGCCAACAGTTCTGACAGTCGTGAATTTGTGATAAAAGCCCATTCCAAAGAGCCACCACTACGTTTTAGCCCAGGTTTAAGCTTTTTACAAGAGTTGGACGATAAAACAAACGTCGCAGTTTTGCCGCGAAAGTGAAAAAATGGCGTTGTTGATTTTGTATAATTTCCAAAACCTGTGATTCTTCGAGTGTTAATGTGTAATAATGGTAGATTATTAACCGTTAATAGCAAACGTGTATATGTGTAGGCAAATCGTACAATATTGAAAAACGTGATTTTCGCCTTCGCTCCAAAGCTCCAATAGAAGTTCTAATAAAGTTTCTATCACTTTACCAGGGCTACATGACTATGATTGGACCTTGACTGTTTTACTTGACTTTGACTGTGACTTGTGACTAGGACTTTTAATATGAAATAAACTTGAAATATATTATTACTTGACACTGGCTAAATGCACAAGATTGCGAAGCTAATATTAAGAAAAAAGAAAAAAAACAAACGTCAAAAGTAAAAACGTCATTCTTACGACAGTTTGGTATTGCCATGACATTTTCTTTTTCCCCTTAAATGTCGATGACTGCAATCGCAACCGCAACTGTTTTTAGAAAACCTGTGAATGACAGACGGATTCTAGGCAGCTGATGGTTCATACATAATAAGCCTGAAAAGTGCTACTTTCAGTTACCATAGTATTTTTTGTTTTATACATACATCATAAGCATTAGCATTACGGCTTAGGAATATAGAGATGAGAATGCACTAGGGTAAAGCAATGGACATGGTAACATCTTATTATATAGCCACAGCATAGACAAAAACAGAAAAATGAAAAATGGTTGAAAGTAATCGTTTTGTTTCTTTTAATGTGTATTTTTTTACCTGGCTTCGTCTGCTTTTTCTGTTGTTTTAGTAAATCTTCGTAATTTATTTGAGTGAATTTCGTTAATTTCATATTTAAATACGGTAAAACATAGGCCAACTAAAATTTCGCCATTGTTCTTTGGAACGTACATAGATTATACCTAGGATTAACACATAGTTTACTTTTAAACTTGATAATAGCGGGCGAAGCCGCGGGGCTCGACTAGTTGGTTATAAGCGCTCCACCCCAGTATAGCACGCTAAAACTAAGCTAATTGACTTTACTGAACTCAGTCTCGCGCCGCACGCAATGACGACATCATTGAGGATTTCACGCGTGTAGGTATACAACACGTATATAACTACTTTCAGAATTGTAGCCATGAATCCTACTAATATTATGAATCCGAAAGTTTGTGTATAAGTGTGTAAGTATGTTTGTTCCCTCTTCACGCTTTAACGTCTGAACGGATTTGGATGAAATTTGGAATGTACATAGATTATACTTTTTAAATACATAATATATTTATTCTTTAAAACTTAAATACATTATATATTACATTAAACTAAAAACTAAATTGAAATAAACAAAAAAAAACTATAATATATAAATATGTACAAAACTGAGTCTAATAGACCGCTACCACTAGGCAAAGTACCCAAAATGCTAGCAGCACTGCCACGTTGAATGGAAGTGCTAAATCTGTGTCCAAAATATATACCAGCATTTTGGTCACGGGTTGCTTCCACCAAATGCCCTGATAATTCTTTGAAGAATGTATAGGTCCCCACGGTCCCAACGTCTCAACCCCAAAAGGCAAACATATAAAACCACTATCAAGATTACTTACTATATTTGCGCCTTCTGAGGTTATCTGCTGATTCAGCCGCAAAACAAGCCTTATTTTTAGTTCCAGAAAGATGAGACGGTGCCAGGGTGTCTACGCAAGTTGCATCCCAAACCAAAGGCCGTCTCATCTTCCATGGAATCAATACTTTAACATAGAGTCTGGTTGTCACCATATTGAATTTTGATTACTATGATGATTATATGAATCATCAAAATCGGCTCACGCGTTTGTTCTCTATAAAGCAACAAGGAACAAACATCATACATATATAGGCTGATCAATAAAAATCAAAATCGTTTATTCACATGGGCCCCAAAGAGGCACTCGCGAAAGTTGATGACTCTACTGCCAGATTCGCAAAATTAGTCAGTGATAAACACAGTAACCTCCTTTACGTTGCGTAGTTGGGTATTTACCCAACTACGCAACGTAAAGTAGCAATACCGCTTATTTAAGCGGTATTGCTATTTAAATGCCTTTTTGTAGATAATACATAATTAAAGGTTAGAGCAACGCGACATTTTCTCAGTTTAACGATAAAATAATTAAACGCAAGCAAAGTTTAAAAAAACCGACTTCACCGCTTCAATTTTCGGAACTTTGATCAGATTAAATCAATTAAACACCCATTATTGACTATAACAAAAACTACTGATCAGATCTTGATCAAATTTAAATGGGACCAATGGAAAAGCACTTACCCTTCAAACAAAAAAAAATCATCAAAATCGGTTCACGTGGAAAGAAGTAATAAGGTAACACAAAAAAATACAGTCGAATTGAGAACCTCCTCCTTTTTTGTAAAGTCAGTTAAAAAGGAAGTTGGGAATCCTTCTATCTAATACTTTGTAATTTGTATGTATAATTATTTGTCCATCACAGCCAATAGGAATCGATTTTTCGCTTTTGTCCGTTCTTTTTTTTTTCAGATTTTATTTATATCTTACCTGATGTTGGAATTTATGTGAGTAACGAAAAGGTTTGATTTATTTGCGAATGCAAACATTCTGCATAAATAGCTAGCAAGGTTATTTGTGGTATTTTTGTTCGAGGACGGCAACATTGCTTTTGTTTGCCTGCAGTCTCCCATACATGTATGTATGAAATGACACGCGTCTAAATAAGACAGAACATATTTTAACAAATGGTAGTTTAGAAGGTTTTTCAAGAGTATCTTTTACAAGCTTTTATTTAACTTGCAATGTAAATGTCCGGGTGGAATCTTGCAACTCAATTTTGAAGCAGATATCTTTAACTTATTGAGCTGAAATTTTGTATTTACGTTTAGATTGGATGACAATGCATTGTTAGCTGTGTGACGTCATTCTAAATCAAACATGGCGGAACACCCAAAATGGCGGTCAAGTTATTTTTGATGCACTCAAACAACATGAGTATTAAATGAAAGGGCTTGCTAAAAATAACTCGAGCAACAAGGTGGCGTCACTCAAATCAAATATGGCGGACTTCTAAAAGCTTGTTTTCAAAAAAGTATCTTGTTTATGAATAAGTGAGTTAGCAATTGCCTATAGGGGACAGGTACTAAGTTATCTATGTTTATTAAGGTAGAAACAAGTTGTCGCAAGGTAAGGCGCTCGTCTTGGCACAGTTAGCTAACTTTACATAAGTGATAAGCTGATAACTGAATGTCGTTCGTCGATAATGAAAATATTGAAACAGGATATTCATGGAAAACCAAGTTAGGCAAGAAAAAATAACTGTTTATTGAACACTTTAAAGGGTTATGCGCTAAGACTATCTGGTTATTATATCTTTGGATATTTGTGAGATTTATATATAGGTACATAAATAAAACAATCTTTAAATACTTATAAAATTACGATCATACTAATATTACAAATCCGAAAGTTTGTGTGTAAGTGTGTAAATGTGCAAGTATGTTTGTTCCCTCTTCACTCTATAACGGCTAAACGGATTTGAATAAAATTAGTAATGTACATAGCTTATACCTAGGATTAAAATATAGACTACATTTTAAACTTGATAAACGGGGCACGGCTAGTATAACATAAATTTTAACGGTTCCTTACATACACATTTCCATACATTTTGTCAAACATTTTAATATTTTTTTTACAAACTCTTTCATTCTCACACAAGAAACATTCCTATCACACACACACCCATAACCGGAAACACAAATTTTCCTTGGGAAGAAAACTCGTGTTTCCACTGGGAATCGAACCCGATATCGACTGCGTAGGCGTACAGGCACCTATCTAGCCAACGTGCAACGGGCAGATCGATATTTTAACCAAGTATTAAAAACAGTAGGTCCTACTGTTTTGTCGCTATTTGTTACGGATGGATGGAAGGACCAGGCTGACCTTATTGGTCGGTTCGATCAAAGGCTTGAAGGTCGGCGTAGGTATTTTAGGATACCGTTTACCAACCATGAAATTAATAACATGCTTAGAACAGTTGTTAATAAAAAAAAACTATGAACAATTGGCAAAATCAAAATGGTGAAATTACCCCAACCGACAGTCTATCTGGAAAACGGCTTCACCAAAACATACCTAAGAACACTCTCGATCAAGACAACTTACAAATAAAAAAAAACTAAATCAAAATCGGTCCAGATCTTTGGGAGCTACGACGGGCTAATTGCCTATATTTTTATATGTACACACATCTTATACAGACAAGGCAAGCTTATAGGTAACTTAAGTGCTCGTGCCCACTACTAGTGGGTTACGTTCCCACCCTGCTGGCGGCATTGCTTCCCTGAATTGCAATGTTAAACGTTGAAATAAAAAAGCACAAAGATTAAAAAAAAATACTTTTCCAATATGTACATTTAGCAAAAAAAGATTCACTTAATATATATATAATATACTAGCTGACCCGCCCGGCGTTGCCCGGGTAAACAAAAGCTTACATATAAACGCTTTATCACTCACAGCCCCACTGTAAAAGTACTATAAGTTGTGTCGTGGGGCCGTAAACAATTAACACCACACACACAACATTCACGTCATACCCAGAACCAGAAACATAAACTGCCCGTGGGGAAAAAACTTTTGTTATTGTGTTCCCACCGAGATTCGAACCCGCTGCTTTAAAGACGAACGCGCACTCATCTACGCCAGTGGGTAGTTCAAAGTTCAAAGATTCCCCACCCTGCGTCGCCCGGTTAAAAAATCTACACATAAACACTTCCACATTCACAGCCCCACACTAAGTTCAGTGACTTGTAGCGTGGGGCCGTAAACATCCAAGATTCACAACATATTAAAAACCAGGAACACAAATTTCCCGTAGGGAGAAAACTTCTGTTACCACCGCGAATCGATCCCGCTGCTTTGAAGGCAAACGCGTACCCATTTACGCGAGTAGATAGTTCAAAAGATGACCCGCCCGGCGTCGCCCGGTTAAAAAATATACAAATAAACACACTTCCACATTCACAGCCCCACACTAAGTTCAATGACTTGTATCGGGGGGCCGTAAACATCCAAGATTCACAAAGTATTCACAACATACTCAAAACCAGGAACACAAATTCCCGTGGGAAAACACCTGTGTTCCCACCGGGCATCAAACCCGGTGCTTTAAAGGCAAACGCCCACCTAACTACGCTAGCGGGCAGTTCAAAGTTCAATGATAAGACTAAACAAAAAAAAACAGTCGAATTTATATCCCCCTTCTTATGTTAGTCGGTTCAAAACATAGACGTATGCCGGATTACGCAGTAACTGTTCCATTCTGTGATCCACCGTTTTCACCCTCAAATAAACTTAACGATTTCTCCTAGACTATAGGTCCAAATTATATGCAGTAAAGAGCAAATTAAATCCACGTGAACTACGTAAGCCGATGAAATAGGTTTTTTTGATAAGGATTAATATTAAATACTTAAAAAAAGCCAACGAAATAGAAGCCGCTATTTTTTAATGAGCAGGAATTCGTAGTACGTTTCTGTACATTTCTGACCCGTCCCGTTCACGGGCGGGCTCCCGTGAAACTAATTTCACGATTTCTCATAGACTATTTATCCAAATCATATGCAGCAAAAAGCAAAATGTATCTACATGAACTACGTAAGACGATGAAATAGTTTATTTTGATAAGGATTAATACTGAATGTCTCAAAAAGCCAACTAAACATAGGCCTCTTTTTTTTCAGATTTTTTACAAAGAAAAGTATTTTTTCTGAGCTATACATACATGTTAGATATATGCTGTCGCGGACTTTTTTGTAAAACTCATGAAGTCCAACATTTTTGCCATACATTATATTCAACTACGTCTTACCGTTTAGTCAGCGTACGCCGATAAAGCGGAAAGTTAGCAAATTTTTCTCCGACTTGTCTTACGAATATTATTATTTCGAACTGATAACTAACTTCTATCCCGACAAAACATAGCCTATGGCACTCAGTGATAGTGTAGCTATCTATTGGTGAAAGAATTTTCAGAATCGGATCAGTAGTTTCAGAGATTACCTTTTACATACAAACAAACAAACAAACTTTACCTCTTTATAATATTAGTATAGAAGTATAGATTGAATATTAGCGATCCGCCCGGCTTCGCGCGGGTGCAATTTCCGGTGGATTAAAAAAAATCTTACATGCAAACCTTGCTCTGTCAAAAAAAAGAATAAGCCAAATCGGCCTTACCCTCGGGTAAGGCTCGACCGATATGGTTGATCCTTTTTTTGTGAGACTATACCTACTAAAAGAGTTATTGTTAGTCCAGTTAAATGGGTACATAAAGCAATAAATTATTATAATTCACATAAATACGAGGAAAAGTCTTCATCAACATCAACATCATCCCTTTCTAATTAAAAGCAGTTACATAATTATACGTTACGTTATGAGCCGACTACCCGAGTCAAAGCAAATTCTCTTTTGAATTCAAAACATTCACAATTTGAATTCGAATGAATTAAGCGTTGAAAGAATTTGAAAATGTAAACTACTTTCTCATTCCCAAAATAGAATTAAATATATTTATACGTTGACCTTTTACAAGTTATTTTTGGAGTGCCGGTGTCCATGTATGACATAACAAAATATTTTAACACGCTCGAGTTGTAAAAGCTGCTCTACAGAGGACGCATTTGGTCCAAACAGATTGCCTTGCACGTCGATCGGTGATTGTAGTTCTCCACAATCAGGTACATATTTTTTTTTTTTTTATTCAGGCACAAGATTTTATTACATTGATCGAGTAAAGCGACGTCTCTGAATTGAGTGGTTCAGAAATTGACTTGGTGGTTTAGCATTATTCCGTCCGTCCGTCCGTCTATCAGAAATATTCAAGCGTCTAAACCATAACCGTTAAAACTTATTAAATGTGCATAAGTATAGGCAAATCATACAAAGTTGAAAACGTGATTTTCGCTTTCGCTCCAAAACTACAATAAAAGCATAGTAGAAATATGTATAGAAGTTCTAGTAAATTTTCTACTACTTTTCTAGAGCATGACTTGACTATGACCTTGACTCTTTTATTTGATTTTGACTGTGACTTGTGACTAGGACTTTTAATATGAAATACACTTGAAATGTATTGTTACTTG
Organism: Lomographa bimaculata; assembly: GCA_948107665.1. Classification (NCBI taxonomy): domain Eukaryota; kingdom Metazoa; phylum Arthropoda; class Insecta; order Lepidoptera; family Geometridae; genus Lomographa; species Lomographa bimaculata. The sequence continues at coordinate 7,336,050 of OX403600.1, read as the reverse complement.
ACACTGGCTAAATGCACAAGATTGCAAAGCCAAAATTAAAAGAATCAAAACGATTTTTTGTCAATTCAATTCAATTTTTAATTTGTGGCTTACTGTGGTAATGACACTACAATTTCGCTAATGTCACGTGAGACCATATGACGCAAAAACAAAATGTTTACATAAGTAAAAAAAGGAAGTAGTTACTAAATAAAAGATATCGAGACCAACTAGGAGCTTAAAACTAGGTATTTAAAATCAAATAATAATGTAATGCAGTGAAACAATGAGAATCTGGGTATTTACATGTTAATCACAACTTAATTTTATTAGCTACAATATATTTACATAAAGAAACGGGTCCAATATATCTATACATTATATGCATAATATATTATATGCAATGTAGACATTTCCGCGGCGTCCATTATGCTCATAATGCCAACTTCAGAAAATGCCAACTGCTCCCAAAACGTCACCTTCTCGATATAGATAAGACAGCGGGGTACGAGTGTTGAACATTTTTATTACCTAATAGATAAATAAAAGATATATAATTGTTTATTTAGTAAGAAAATGTTTACAATTTTGTATCTTATATATAGTAACTGAATAAATTAAGCAAATTTGACGACCCGGTTGGCGCAGTGGATAGGGGTCCGCCCTCTGCGCCGTGGGTCCTGGGTTCGATTCCCGGCTGGAGCACAAATTCCTTCCCAAGGGATATTTGTGCTTCTGGTTCTGGGTGTGTAATGTGTGTGTGATGTGAATGTTTCCGGCACCCACGATACAAGTCTTTGAACTTGGTGGTAATGTGAGTGTAAATGCGTAAAAAAATATTAAAATTAAAAACTACATCAATTTTAGACAGCTGGCATCTGAACTAGCCCTAAACGCTTTCACACTCACAGCCACACAGTAAGTTCGACGCCTCGTGTCGTGGGTAACATTCACATCACACAGACGATCACTCCCAAAACCAGCAACATAAATTTCCCTTGGGGAGAAAACTTGTGAACTCGATACACACTGCTTAGAAGGCGAACGCGCACCCAACTAAGTCAAAGGGCAATATAACTACGAGTATGCTCACCATTTTCTTTCTTTGCAACCGATTATCTAAATATATATAACTCAACGGTGACTGACTGACTGACATAGTGATCTATCAACGCACAGCCCAAACCACTGGACGGATCGGGCTGAAATTTGGCATGCAGGTAGATGTAACGACGTAGGCATCCGCTAAGAAAGGATTTTGATTAATTCTACCCCCAAGGGGATAAAATAGGGGATCTATACCTAATTAATAATAATACTTCTTAACGCGAGCGAAGCCGTGGGCAAAAGCTAGTTATGTATATATTTCTTGTCCCGAAGTAATTACATATTATGTATAACGAGTATGTAGATAAACTACTCACTGCTGATTTTGTTTTGATACGAAATATCAACGATTTATTACTTCTAACTCAAAGGTCACATTGACTCTATCATTAGTAATTATAAATGGCAATAATTACTGCACTGAACAGATATGTATTAATACTAGTACTAGTTCGCGCTGAACTGAGATCTCGCGCTTAAATTATGCCTCGTATAGAAAAACTTTTGAGGTTATTTGCTTAGTAACTTTTTTTCTATAAAATAATTGTTTGATTTCTGTATTTGTTGTTCAAGTACAGGATGTAACGGATATTATACGTAAGTTTAAGCATTCAGTGTGAAGCCATTTTTGAGATAGACACCGGGACAAAATAGCTCTAAAAACAGTGACTTTGGTGGCCTACCAAATCGTTATTTTCAAACATAGTTTTTTTTAAACCGGTTTCTTACTCTACTTGTCAAGCCCATTTCAACGATACCCCACAAGGGTGGATAAAAAAATATAAAAAATATTTTGCTCCCCACTTACATATATGGGAACCCGCTTGATATTTTCATTGATATAATTTTAAATCTCATTTTACATATTCTATGGGAATTTAAAGCCATTCGCTTATATGGTTTAAACGCTATATGCATCTGACAGGGGTACTTCCCAACGGATCATAGTAGAAAATGCACAACATATCCTGTCAGAATGCCCAGTCTACGGACGGGAGAGGTACGAGGTAGAACATAAAATAGGATGTAAAGTAACTGTCAATAATTTTTATATGATTGTTAGCGATAAGGATATTCGAGACCTATTTCTCGAATGAAACATGTTATAGTGACTAGAAGTTCTATTGACCACATCACTCATATTATATTTTAATTAATTAAGGTCTGGATTTTTGTAAAAAAAGTAATAATATAACCATAAGACTGAATAAATTATTTAACCCATGTACCACATCTCTGATTATGTCAGAGACGCGACAAGAAAAAAAAAACGGATCATAATATCGGATTTTCACATTAACCGATCATAACAGTTGTTCCCATCTGATAGACGGACGTACAAAGTGCTGAACGACCCAAGTCAGGTCTCGCTTCACTCGGTCAACAAATTACTATAATATAGCATTACTAGATAAACAATAACAGGTCTGTGTAGGCATACTACGATTGGAATTACACGTGTTCATTTATCTCTTACGTTTACTGATAACTGTGAAACGACACGATAGCTGTGAAAGAAAGATAAGATAAACTATAGGCCTTGACAGGTGTTTCCTCTGGGTACTTGATACGTTCGATGCGATCGAAGATGGAGCACGCTTGTCTAGAAGATACCTAATTACTCTAGACTTAAGGACTCCCATATTGTATTTATCAGGAATTGCCAAATCAAGCATTTCAACAAGTTCCATGCATTAGCGGTTCGCACATTGAATTTGGAAGCAAAACGCGTTGTTTGTCAATGCGTTTCATTTGTTCGATAAAGCGAACCGATAAAGCAGCCAATTAGCTTCTTCTCCGACTAGTCATATGTAATATACTAGTCGTTCGCGTACTGAGATCTCGCGCCTACATTTTCCCTAACCCAAAAAACTTTTGAGGATAATTGCTTATAACTTTTTTAATTTTAGGTAATTGTTTGATTTCTGTATTTGTTTTTCAAGAACATGATATAACGGATATTATACGTAAGTTTTAGCTTTAACTGTGAAGCCATTTTTGAGATAGACCCGTTACAAAATAGGTCTACAAACCGTGACTTTGGTAAAAAATTTTATTTTCCATCATAGATTTTTTTAAACCGGTTTTTTACTCTATTTGTAGAGCTCTTTTTAACCGACTTCAAAAAAAAGGAGGAGGTTCTCAATTCGACGGTATTTTTTTTGTGAAATAACGATCCACAAGGGTAGATATAAAAAATAAAAACAATTTGCCCACCGCTCGTGTGCCCCCTTAACATTTTCATTTATATCATTTTTATTACCTATTCTGGCTTTGGGCCATAGCTTTACATATTCTCTGAGAATTTTATGTAAGTCGCTTTTATGGTTTAGATGCTAGATTCCTCTAACAGACGGACGGACAAAGTGCTGAACGATCCAAGTCAACTTAGAGATTTCGCTTCGCTCGATCAAATATGATTTCAGAATGAAAACTACCTATTATCGCAATAAAACAGCCTATGACACTCAGGAGTAGGAGATCTGTCTATTAGTGAAAAGCAAAAATATTCAGGCTTGCAACAGTAGTTTCAGAGTTTTCTTTTTCAGACTACCTCTTTATCTTTTCCATACATTACACGCGCTTGGAAACACGTCATGCTACTCGTAAAAACTCAGACACGCTTACGTCACCCAGTATGTGACCAAAAACTACTTACTATGAAATAATTAAACGCAAGCAAAGCTTAAAAAAACGACTTCACCGCATTATCTTTGGAACTTTGATCAGATTAGATGTACTAAACACGCATTGACGATATTTCAAGAACTACTGATCAGATCTTGATCAAATTTAAATGGGACCAAAAGGAAAGCAACATCTTTCAAACTAAAAAAAAATTCGAATTCAGTTCACGTGGAAAGAAGTTATGAACTAACAAACATAAAAAAAAAATACAGTCGACTTGAGTACCTCCTCCTTTTTTGGGAAGTCGGTAAATAAGATGGCCGCCTCACAGAATTTGATATCAGGATTTTTTTTTACTTATAACAGACTTCGCCGCTAGAACCCTTAAATCGTTTTTCTTTTGTTAGTTTTAGCTCAGCAATCCAACAATATAATCCTCCAAAAATATATTTACATGGCATGTATACATATAATGCCATATATGTATATGTGGTAACGATAAAGAAAGGAAAAGGATAAAAGCAACATTTAGTCGAATTGATAACCTTTCTTGTAAGGCGGTTAAAAATATACTACTCATCAAAGTCGATATTAAAAAAACCGACTGCGTAAAAAGCGAACTTACTTTTTTGTTTTATGCGTTAATAATACTTACTATTTGAGGATATGAGGACTTTGTGGCAAGCTTAATATAAGTATTGAAAATGTAATTGAGCTATTTGCTAACCAAATTTAAATAGTTATAGATCGTTACTAGTCATTCGGAATAAAAAAATATTAGAGAGACGTAAAGATGAACGCTTTACATAAAACGCTTTCACAGTCACAGTCCCACACTAAGTTCAAAGACTTGTATCGTGGGTGCCGGAAACATTCACATCACACACACAAACACAACCAGAACCAGAACCAGAAACACAAATTTTCCTTGGGTAGAAAACTTGTGTTCCCGCCGGGAATCGGACCCGATACCCCTGCTTAGAAGGCGAACGCTCGCCCAACTAGGCCAACGGGCAGTTCAAATTCAGATTATTTTCAAAAACTTTTTTTTTTCATTTTTCTCAATATGGCATCTGTTTGTTGCCACATTGACTTTTGATTACGGTCACGTCTTTAGTGACATTCGCAAAATTAAGACAAATAGATTGACGTAAGAATCATCAAAATCTGCCCACGCGTTTGGTTTCTGGAACGCCACAAAGGAACAAACATGCTTACATAGGCTGATAAACACATTACCCTCATTTGCGTCGGATAAAAAGACCCTTTTAAGTTAAGAGATTCAATGACACTATAACATAATTACTAAGTATAGTGCATTTCCCAAAGGTAAACTGTTTCGGTTATCTTTATTAAAAGCACACCATGATAACGAGATAAGGGAACTAACCCGAGATAAGGGCTGGCTTACGAGAAACCGTCGACTACAGAACATTAGATAGTTTCCGGGTCTTTATCTTCAAGGATCTTGGTATCAGATAGTGTAAGCTAGTCGGAAAATCCGATAAAATAGTCTCGAATTCCAGACGGTAAATAAACAAATATAGCGTAAGCATAGATTAAAATCTATAGATCTTTTAGGGGTCTATTTAATTTTAAGGAACAGGTCAATGTACTAAAATTTTTAAAAAACGCGACTGCGAAAAATGTGAACCTACTTTTTAGATAATCTCCTTATATTCATTCATTTTGATACCCTCTAGGTTTGGTTATATTTTAACTATTTCGCGCGGAAAATCCACCATTTTGGTTTTTTTTCAAACACCTCTCTCTGATCTGAGGACAGTTAAATTTTTAAGACGAATATAACGATAGTTTAGGTAATATCTCGGGACTTAATCGCGCTAAAAAACTATTTTTATTTACCTCGACGTTTCGGCCAAGTTGCATTGGCCATGGTCTCGAGAAGACTGACTTTTTTAGCGCGATTAAGTCCCGAGATATTACCTAAACTATGTGTTTGAATCGCGAAAGTTTAAAAAAAAGAATATAACGATACCTTTACTGTCGAAGTCCATCCAGCCGTTTGGAAGATGTACAAAAAAACATGCATACATTTTAAATATAAGGTACGCGCGAAAACATAACCTTTCGTTGGCAGTCGGGTAAAAAAGGTACTCAAGACATTTATGTTAAGAACTCATGGTAACATAATTATTCTATCTCAGTCTCCTATCTCGATATGGAAACTGTCCTAGTGACTGCTCCTATCTCGAGGCATTTTAGAGACTCTTTTAGTCGCTGTTCGATGTTATTTAGGACTTAGCCTGGATCCTGGATCCCATAGTATAAGAACTATAGTATACTATTTAATCTCGCTACTAGACATCTCGGTCACACCCACACCTACTATTAAACCAACAACAGGCAGATCAAACAAGAAAATTGAAAGATCATATCAAACTGATTACTCAGACGATATAGCTAAAGAAGATTCCTTTATACGCCCACAGCATGCAATATCAATCCCACACACAATCATCTACTAAAAGACAGACTTTCGTCAATAGGTCTATATAGAAACATAGAAAATGGCAATCCATCACTAAGACAAAGGGATGTTTATGAACTTTACGTGAGGTAGAGAATTAGGGCAAAGTTTGTATTGTGTAGTTATACACACCTATCTACAACAAATACCTTCTAAGCTCCACACAAAGAACTACTCAAGGATTTTACAGCCGTAATAATGACTATGGTAGAGATAAGATCTTATTGGAAGAGTCAGATTTTGATACCGTGATGACGCCGTTGTAGTAAGCTCGCCTCCCGTCGTCGGGGTGGTCAGTTCCGAGCAGTAGGACGGGCTTGAGCTTTGGATCGAACTAACAGCGTACTGAAATCTATCTATGGTGGGGCATTTTCTCGTAATCACCTTGATAGTTACCCCAGCATCGAAATACAGTCGTAGTTCGAGTAGAAACAAAATTATCAAAAATATGTTCCGTAGGCTATGTTTGAGAGCTAAACACGGCTAACATCGGCATTTTCAAACACGGCACGATTATAAAGACGTGTCGTGTGCTACAAAGTGACTATAAAGTGCTTCTTCATTAATGTTGAATGTTACGTCCAAGTGCCATTTCACAAAGGTAATTTAAACATTTTCTTTTGACTCTGATTGGCTAGCTAGTAAGTTTGACAACTAACCAGCCAAAGATAATTTTTAAAGTAGGTAACTTAGTGAAATGGCATACTTAAACGTAACCTTCATCATTATTGAAGAATTCAAAACAGTCCATGATTAATCCAAACGCAGTATTTTTTTTATGCTCGATAGGCAAGCATTTAAGTATATATAAGCATTATAAATTCAAATAATGATAATTTATTAATATAATTTTAATTTATTATTTTTTATTAAACATTTTGGAGTGCTATTTGTTTTACCCCCTTTTTGTAATCTTACCTGACATTATTATTAAAAGAACATGTTTTAATAAGCATATAAGTAGGTATATACAGGGTGGTCCAAAAGTCGTGGATCAAACGCAACTAGGGGTTAGATGGGGTCACCAGCTGCAAAAAGTTGTTCTACGGGAGGTTCTTAAGGTCAACCCCTGCAGAGTTATAATTTATTTTGTTTTTATGAGAAAATTGACTTTTTTTTTACTAATTCTTATTAAAATTAGAAAAAATCTACATCCTGTATCTTTTTTATAATTTTCACTAGATTGGTACTGATCAGTCCTTGCGTTAGACATGCTATTTATGTTTGTTTATTGGTTGTGTTGAAGATAACATTAAGTTTTACGATTTTTGTTTTTCTCAAATCATAACTTTTTATTTACTTCGGGCCCCTCTGTGAAAAAAAAATACTCTACCGAAAAGTGACCCTGTATTACAAGTTTTGGCGCATTTAATAGGGATTCTGAAAAGGTATTACACATGGCTACAAGTGGCTCTAATATCTTTCTAGTACGATTATTCGTAGCAAGGCCAAAGTTAACCCAACCATAAAACTCGATTAGGCTTATTTAAAAATAAACTGGAACTAATACAATTAATGACAAAGACTCTCTGCCTCTCTTTTACACTAACCATTTAATCCTTTGTCAATAAAAGGCCGGTTCACCCGTCAGATCAGGTAGCGATATCTTTTCTAGGAAACAAAGGCCGGGCCGGCGCGGCCGGGGCGGGGGCCGGGGGAATGCGCGTGAGCATGTTTTTTTAGAATGTTTAGTGTTCTTTAGTGACTCGCTTCCTGCCTGTGAGTACGCACGTGTTCTTTTTCTCGGTTTTACGACGACTTGTGATCAGTTTCTTTCCTTTGACCTACGCTTTGTTTTTCGGACTTGTGATAGATTGCCTACCTGTGACCAGTGCTGTGTGAATCGGACGGATTGGCTAAAAAAGTGGACAGATGGCTGCTGCGAGGAGAGAATACACCCAACGGGAGTATGCAGAAATGCATTACCTGTATGGCTTTTGTGACGGTAATGCCCGGGCTGCTGCCAGGGAATATCGTCAACGCTACCCTAACCGTGATCGTTTTCCGGACTACAGGGTCTTTATGCGCGTACATAATTCGTACATGGAGGGAGTCTTACCCGGTCAGCATGCTCCGAGAGCAGGCAGACCTGTGGTGCAATTTGAAAATGAAGATGAAGTGCTGAGAGAATTAAGATTGGATCCTAGTATAAGTCAACGCCAAATATCCCGTAATCTCGGGATTCCAAGATCGACGGTGCAACGTGTCATTAACAGAAACAAATATCACGCCTACCACGTGCAAAGGGTGCAAGCTTTGCTGCCCGGTGACTATGAACCTAGAGTGCGGTTTTGCAGAGAGATGCTAAGATACCACAGAGAGGATCCGCAGTTCTTCAACAAGGTTTTATGGACGGATGAGTCAACTTTTAGAAGAATGGGAGTATTCAATATCCACAATCTACATTTTTACTCCAGAGTGAACCCCCATATCATAAGAAATGATCGATTCCAGCATCTGTTTGGTATTAACATGTGGGCTGGTATAATTGGCCAGCAGTTGGTGCTGCATGAAATGCCAGCAAGGCTGAATGGTGCTCAGTATTTAAATTTTTTGCAAAATAATTTAAACCATATTCTTAACGAAGCTGAAGTTCCAGAAGAAAGAATAGCAGAAATGTGGCTGCAACATGATGGCGCCCCGCCTCACTACGCTCGAGCAGTTAGAGATCATTTGAACGAGCGCTTCCCCAACCGGTGGATAGGTCGAGGCGGTCATATTGCGTGGCCACCCCGGTCGCCCGACTTAAATCCATTAGATTTTTTTCTTTGGGGCTATTTTAAAGAAATAGTTTACCAAGGAGAGAACAATAGCGAACAAGAACTACGACAAAAGCTCGAATTTGCTAGGGTACAAGTTACTAACAACAGAGGTGCATTCCGTAGGTTACGTAGGAATTTTATTAGACGGTGCAGATTATGTATTATGGTCAGAGGCAGGAATTTTGAGCATTTATTGTAAAATGTTTTGCTTAATAAAACAATTATTTCACAATCGTTGTTTTGTTTTTTCGTCCTAGAAAGATATTAGAGCCACTTATGGCCATGTGTAATACCTTTTCAGAATCCCTTTTAAATGCGCCAAAACTTGTAATACAGGGTCACTTTTCGGTAGAGTATTTTTTTTTCACAGTGGGGTCCGAAGTAAATAAAAAGTTATGATTTGAGAAAAACAAAAATCGTAAAACTTAATGTTATCTTCGACACAACCAATAAACAACCATAAATAGCATGTCTAACGCAAGGACTGATCAGTACCAATCTAGTGAAAATTATAAAAAAGATACAGGATGTAGATTTTTTCTAATTTTAATAAGAATTAGTAAAAAAAAAGTCAATTTTCTCATAAAAACAAAATAAATTATAACTCTGCAGGGGTTGACCTTAAGAACCTCCCGTAGAACAACTTTTTGCAGCTGGTGACCCCATCTAACCCCTAGTTGCGTTTGATCCACGACTTTTGGGCCACCCTGTATATGTATACATATAATTTTGTTGTCACAACAAGTTCATAAGGTACTTATTGACATACTTTCACAGCCGTATAATTTCCCAAAATTGTATATTGTGCGACTAACCCACAGCATATTGACGGAATAATCGATATTACAAAAAATCATCTCGATTTTTTTGTAAGATATTCGTATATTGTATATTACAGATAGTTAGTGGCAATAATTAACTTATGCTCCGAACATATTCAATATAAATAATTAAACGCAAGCAAAGCATAAAAAAACCGACTTCACCACTTTATCTTCGGAACCTTGATCAGATTTAATATATTAAACACGCATTATTGACTTTAACTCAATAACTAGAGATCTTGATCAAATTTCAATGCGACCACAAATAAAGCACCAGCTTTCAAATAAAAAAATAATCATCAAAATCGGCTCACAAAAAAAGAAGTTATGGGGTAACTTTTGAAGTCGGGTAAACGAGAACATCGTCAAAGTAGTCCACAAAATAGGCATTATTGACGATATTTCAAGAACTACTGATCAGATCTTGATCAAATTTAAATGGGACCAATTAGAAAGCAACATCTTTCAAACTAAACAAAAATTTTCGAAATCGGCTCACATGGAGAGAAGTTATGAGGTAACACACATAAAAAAAAAACCTATTAGTACATCATTCCAACCATAGACACCGCTTTTTCTTGGTACGGCTATTGCAAATTCTGTTTTATGGTTTTTCAAATACATTTTAAAATATTATTAATAATAAATTAATAATATATTATTAATCTCTTCTGCGAAGCCTATGGTTTCAAGTTTCAACTGGATTCTGCGTGTATATCCTACTAATATTATCCTACTAATATTATAAATCCGAAAGTTTGTGTGTAAGTGTGCAAGTGTGTAAGTATGTTTGTTCCCTCTTCACGCTTTAACGGCTGAACGGATTTAGATGAAATTTAGAATGTACATAGATTATACCTAGGATTAACACATAGGCTACTTTTTTACTTGATAATAGCGGGCGAAGCCGCGGGGCACGGCTAGTTACGAATAATTACGATACATACAAAATTAATATAATACCTATGCATACAGATTGTAAGCAATTCTCAGTTGAAACTTGAGATCCAACTCAAACCCAACCCTTACAAGTAGGTAAGTGTATAACGAATAGAAACTTCATTGCGAGATACGGTACTCGTAACTAAGTAAATACGTTCTTTGAATGTTTGAATTTTGCTTATGCTTTTAAAAGTTTGCCCTTTCTTAAATAATTATAATATTTGAACTCATGGGTTTATGACCGGATCTCTGTTAGGCATTAGCGGTGCCGTAGCCAACGCTAAGAGGCCCTTTGGTATTATTACACTTTATTATGTCATCATCTGGCGTGTTCATCATACGACATACATTTTGTTATCATTACGAATACGAAATTATTTTATTAATTTTATTTTCGATTTCCAAATCATTAAAAATATAATTCTTCTGTACGTGTGTATGTGACTGAACTCCTCCTAAATGGCTGGATCGATGTTGATAAAAAAAATGTGTATTTAGGTGGATTTAAGGATCGTTTAGATTCACAATTCGATCCCATGAATAATGTTGTTAGGGTTCCGTACCCAAAGGGTAAAACGGGATCCTATCACTAAGACTCCGCTGTCCGTCCGTCTGCTGTCCGTCTGTCACCAGGCTGTATCATAAACCGTGGTAGTTAGACAGTTGAAATTTTAACAGACGACCACTCCTTCGCTTTAAGGATGAAGAACTTAGAACTAATAACGCTTTTCTCGATGAACGGTTTTCTCCTAAGTTGACTTAAAGAACTGTCTACATGTTTATATTAAAATCCAAAGGTTACCCTACATTACAACTGCAAAGAAATTATGTCACGGAAATATATTTACGGAGTGGAACCTTAGATAAACATTTAACAACAAGACATCCAATTTGCAAATTGGCAATTTTCCGAGAACTGCAAATACAAACCTAATTCATTCCGCGAAGAACCAGGCAGTTATATCTATTTGACTGCTTTCCATTAAGGAGGTTGTTAACCGACTTCATGCCGTTCCCACCCAAGAAACAATCAACTTCCCCCGGTGGGTTATGAAGCGCTATAAACTGGCAACACTTCCGAGCTCCTCCGTTGTTGACGTTCTAAAAATAATACACATTTGTGGAAAAACACTGTTAATTAAGCCTAGGATAATAGTATTGCTTGGTATGATTAATTGTAACAAACGACGGCAGTGTCTTGTTCTAGTTATTGCTCTTTTTTATGTGCCTTTATCAACATTAGGTAGGTTGTTAGATGCACTTCTGATAAGCTGTTTGTATTAAAAATGGCAATAGGAAGGCAATTTAATGTTTGAGTTTGGCCATTTCTTGGAACAATGTCAAGCTGTGAAAGCTTGTCTATTTATAAAATGGTATGGACATTTAAATAGGTCAAAAATCAACAGAACATATAGTAATAAAAGTAAATACAAAACTAAAAGCAAATATAAGGAATACCCTATTACTGTTGGCTTTATTGTGAGCCCCACGCATTTAGGTCACGGCAGTCTTTGTCTCATTTTTAACCTACGACGAAAAAAAGGAATAAGTGTCAATCTTTAATTGGCAGTGGCCAGTTTGCGCAGTGGACAGGTGTCCGCCCTCTGCGCCGTGGGTCCTAGGTTCGATTCCCGGCAGGAGCACAAATTTCTTCCCAAGGGATATTTGTGCTTCTGGTTCTGGGTGTAATGTGTATGTGATGTTAATGTTTCCGTCACCCACGACTCAAGCCTTTGAACTTAGTGTGGGGCTGTGAGTGTGAATGCGTTTGTTTGTTTAATTTGTAGTAAAAATTAAAAAAAGAACTAGTAAAATTCTGAAACACTTCAAAACCGATTCCCGTGGAGGACGAAGAATCTAGATTAGTCTAGAATAGTCTGGATCTACAAGTTTTCATGGAACTCTTAGTGCACGGTTAAGCGCTTTCCATCAGGTGAGATATTGGTCAAATGATTGCCTATCGAAAATAAACGAAACAAGATTCGCACTAACTTAAAGCTAGAGCTCTTAGGCTACATTGTGTATCTGTGACAATCTGTCTCTCTGTCTGTGGCGTCGTAGATCCCAAACGGCTGCACCGATTTTGATATAGTATTTTTGTTGGAAAAAGGTAACTTAATCGAGAGTGTTTTCTTAGCTAAGTTTGGCGAAAATTGTACAGCCGATTTCCAAATAGAGAGTACGGGGTATATTCAACATTTAGATTTTGCCCTTTATTCAATAGTACATCTACATTATTTACGGGTAACGTTAATTACAATATGTCTTACTATATTTATTCATAAAGCTTCTAGTTCCTTTTTGTTAGTTTTAGTTTTAGTGTTGCCCAAGTTCATTCCTTTTTATTTTGCTTTTCATATAAAATAGACATATTTTTTTTATATATAATATGTATATGTATGTATTGTAAATGAAAAAATATGTAGAATTTTATAATTATATAGTATCTGTTTACGTGTATGAAAATGTATTATTTATATATCCTCTGTTTTTAATCACTGTTCTGATCGTTTATGAACGTTGAACGACGTCCTATTATATTGCGTTATTACTCTCCATCTAAAGGTTGTCTGGAAGAGATCGCCCTCAGCGATAAGACCGCCTATTGTTACACTTATATAATTATTTACTGTCTTTCCTAATTGTGTTCTTTGTTATTATAAGGTGTTCAATAAAGAATATATCTATGTATATCTATTAGGTTGTTATATCATACTAACGTTAATTAATTGTAATTAACGCATATTATCTGTGGCGACGCTCGCGACGCGTGGTCAATGTGCTGGTACTTATTTGGCTCAACGTATTAGCATTGCAATTCAGGAGGCAATGCAAACAGCATGGTGTGAAAGGTACCCACTAGTAGTAGGCTTGAGCACTATAATTACATATAAGCTCGATGCCTTGTAGGTAATTTAGGTCTTTGCTGTATAGATGTATATGTATAGTTTTAGGAAATATATAAGATAAGCTGTAACGAGATTTTTTTATGCCCGATAATCAAGCCTCTGACCACAATCTCAACTGATGGAAAGTGATGATACGGCCGAAAATGTAACATGCTTGCCTAAAAGGTACCTATTCACTCTTGACTTGAAGACTCCCAGATTATACCGTGGCGGGGAACAAAGACGAGGGCAATGACTTCCACTCCTTCACAGTACATGGCAGTACGGATGATACCATATATTGATGACTTTTGACTGTTTGTCTTGTTGTTAGATGGTAAAACTACGGGGAATTAAGTCGTAAAATAATCCTACTAATATTATAAATCAGAAAGTTTGTGTTTAAGTGTGCAAGTATGTTAGTTCCCTCTTCACGCTATAACGGCTGAATGGATTTGGATGAAATTTGGAATGTACGTAGCTTATTCCTAGGATTAACACATAAGCTACTTTTAAACTTGATAATAGCGGGCGAAGCAGCGGGGCACGGCTAGGGAAACATAATTTTATGTTATTTTATTCACTTATGTGATATCCATCATACATAAATGATGCTTTTGACAATCTAAATGCGGGTTAATCCCTTTTTCAGCGGTCGGTAGTTGGGGACAGCGTTTAATCATTTTAGCATACATAGAATTCCTTTTATAACTCGGTTTAGAAAGGGCTGTGGGGTGGGTTATAATGCCGTGTCTGTGTGCCATTTCAGGCCTTTTCATAATCCTAGTGAGAGGAATTAAACGTGGTTTGTTTTCGATGGGAAAATAATTGCTCTAGCGAAGCGTGATGTCTTTGTTGACTTGAATGGTTCACCACTTTGTCCATTCGTCCGTCTGCACGAAAGCGAATACCTTCAAATTTTTGGAGAATATGTAAAGTTGTTGTTACAAAGTTGTCTATCTATGGGCCAATATTTCCTAAAACTAAACCAAAACTATGTACTGCGCCGTGGGTCCTGGGTTCGATTCCCGGCAGGAGCACACATTCCTTCCCAAGGGATATTTGTGCTTCTGGTTCTGGGTGTAATGTGTGTGTGATGTGAATGTTTCCGGCACCCACGATACAAGTCTTTGAACTTAGTGTGGGCCTGTGGGGCTGTGAGTGTGAATGCGTTTGTTTTGTTTGTTTGTACAGCAAAGAACTAAGTTACCTACAAGACATAGCTTATAGTTAACTAAGTGCTCAAGCCCACTACCAGTGGGGAGCGTTTCCATCGTGCTGACGGCATTGCCTCTCTGAATTGCAATGCTAATACGTTGAGCCAAAAAAGTGCCAGCATTTTGATCATTTTGTAAAATTAAAGCACAAAGCCAGAAATGGCAAATGCTCTGTTTGCCATAGAGGCGAGACTTAAGGGGCAGGTATACGTCGATGCTAGCACCTTTTTTAACCACAGCCAATTATCCGCCTTACACTTTTGCACATAAAGGTGTATATTGCGTGAAGTACATCGTAGCGGTTACGCAAGGTCACGCGTGGAAATCTTCGATTTTTATGGTTTTATTCAAATTTCGTGAAAACGCGCCTCAAAAATAAAATAAGCTGAATCTAGTAAATATACGTAAGTATATGAAATAACATTCACATTGTTTTGGTATAAAATGGCAGAACTAAATGGTTACAAAAATACAAATTGATGTTATTTGCATGAGATTAAATATTTTTTTATGAATATATTTATGAACTTTATGAATATTCTAAGAAGGAGACACCATTTATCGTTTATTTTTATTGATCTAGTTTTATTATGAATGCCGAATAAAACGTTTACAAAAACACGCGTTTAAGATAAAATTCTGGTATCGCCACCTTAATAGTAAAAAATATTTTACAATCTGTGTCTACATTCAGATTTCAGATGTTTTAAACACATATTGCTGCTGAGTTTATTGTATATATAGTTTTATTTAGCTCTAACCTCAACCTAATTTACTGTAGGTACAATTAGCAAAGAATAAACACAAGCTTTTCCCCGAGATTGTGTTCGTACGTATGGAATTACGTTTGAAAATATATTATGATGTCATTATGTAGAAACTATTAAATATACATTTTAAACGGTTAACTAACACGTAACACAAAAAGCGAACAAGCGAAGCTAAGGTCCTTAAGCGGTTGAGCACTTTGCCTGTCCGTCCATCCGTCCGTCCTCTCTGTCAAAAAGCTTATATATAGTACATACTGAATGCACATCGAGCTAAGGAGAGACTATATTGTACCCGGGCGTAAATAATGATCATGGAGCTAAAGTAAAAAATAATAATTAAACGCAAGCAAAGCTTAAAAAAACCGACATCATAATTGGCGGAGATATCGCGTAACATACATACAAAAAACATATAATCGAATTGAGAACCTCCTTTTTTGAAGTTGGTTGAAAAGTAAGATTTAGTAGACTGAAATTTAGTAGTTGAAAAATTGCTTTTGAATATTTAAAATTACTAATAGATGCGTCTATTTTTCCTGATTTCGATTATATGTATTACTCAATTTTGACAAAAGTCTTATTTCTTCATGACGGCAGTATACAAAACGTCAGCGCGGGGGGAGGAGTCACAAGCGCGCGTCCGAGGCGCGAGCCCGGCGCAAGGCAGCGCGCCTTAGGCGCTTTGTATATCAAGGCCCCTTACGCGACATACATTTTACCTTTTCCGCTTTGTATTACATTATCATATATTATTTTATGCTATGTATATCATGACCCTTAATAACCTACCTTTTGGTTTTTCTGGTTTGCGTCATCAGTTCTCTTCACGACAAGATTGAGTTGCGAACATCGATATTTTTAGTTGATCGATGGTTGCGAAATATATAATTATATTGAACTGCCCGATGCCCGTTGGCTTAGTTGGGAGCGCACTCGTCTTCTTAGCAGCGTGTATCGGGTTCGAGTCCCGGTGGAAACACAAGTTTCTTCTCCAAGGGAAATTTGTGATTCTGGTTCTGGGTGTGATTGTGTGTATGATGGGGATGTGTCCAGCACCCACGACACAAGTCATCGAACTTAGTGTGGGGCTGTGAGTGTGAAAGCGTTAATATAAAAAAAATATACATTGTACCAACAGCTACACACGCACATAATTATTATTAGCAAGACCCATTCCATACATATTCCATACATTGGAACAATAATGATTTAGTGATAATTATGAACATCTATTGCCAAGGTTTCTAGGAAGAATTCACACTGTAGATAAATCTACACAATGTTATTTAGAGAACATATTGGGAGACTCCCAGTGTAAATATAGGTATATTATAGGCAAGCATCGTCTTCGGTCGCATCGTCACTTTCCATTAGGCAAGGTCAAATGCTTGTCAATCTGGCAAAAAAACCTGGTGCAAGGACATAATTTTTTTTTTGTTAATTTAACGAAATTCCGATTAGAAATTTCGAAATAGTTGACGTAACATTAAGTTGGGTGTCAGAATAAGTATTTGGTACTGTATTTGGTACTGTTTTTGAACTGTCTTGGCTTAGCACGTCCGCCTACTAAGCAGGGGTATTGGGTTCGAATCCCGAAGGTCACATAAGTTACTCTCCAAGGGAAATGTGTTTCTGGTTCTGGGTGAAATGTGAATGTTTCGGGCACTCACGATACAAATCATTAAACGTAGTGTGGGGCTGTGAGTGTGAAAGCGTTTTGTACTGTTACAGTAGTATTAAATAAGCTGTGTTATTAATAAGAATGACCAATATTACATTTAGTACATTAGGTTACCACCTAGACTTGATATCAACGCAAACTTGTTTTGTTTATGCCAGTTTAAGCTAGTAACAAGATATCATATACCGATTGTAATAAATGTGTGCATCTACATTTACTAGGTATTATAATGTACTTAATTCAGTTCAACTTGATACATCCTTCCTACTAATATTATAAATCCGAAAGTTTGTGTGTAAGTGTGCAAGTGTGTGTGTAGTATGTTCCCTCTTCACGCTTTAACGGCTGCACGGATTTGGATGAAATTTGGAATGTTCATAGCTTATACCTAGAACTAACACATAGGCTACTTTTTAAGTTGATAATAGCGGGCAAGCCGCTGGACACGGCTAGTCCTACTTATATCATAAATCCGAAAGTTTGTTTGTAAGAGTGTGTGTAAATATGTTTGTTCCCTCTTCACGCTTTAATGGCTGAACGGATTTGGATGAAATTTCGAATGTACATAGCTTATACCTAGGACTAACACATAGGCTACTTTTTAACTTGATAATAGCGGGCAAGCCGCGGGACACGGCTAGTAATGTATAAATCCTATATCTTAAGCATTAGCTATAAACTAAAAAAAAATAACATACCCAGTTAACAAACAAGTAGATATTGTCAATTTGGTGCTGATCTTTTCAACCGACTTCAAAAAAGGAGGTTCTCAATTCGACTGTACGTTGCTTTTTTTGTTGTATGTTACGCGATATCTCACAATATATAATTATGGATCGATTTTGATGGTTTTTTTTTGTTTGGTACAGTATACTTCAAAGGTGGTCCCATATAAATTTTATCGTAATCGGTCAAGCCAAAACCAAAATATAAGCGATGAAGTCGGTTTTTTTAAGCTTGTCTTGCGCTTCAATTATTACATGATATGTGAACGATTTAGGATGTCAATGCAAAGTAAACGGAATAGAAAAATAAGAACATACACATATACTATACATATTATATATGTAAAAGTATACAGAAGTTTCTATTCCGTAGAATAAGTCATATGTTTTAGGAAGCTAGCTCTTTATAGTTGTGGTTTTATGGAAATATGCCCAGTTTTATAATTTACGCATACATATAAAATATACATAAATATACATAAAGTACATGACATTATTATTAAATATGACACTTCGACTTCATACATAATTCATACACGATCGAAGTGACGATACACGATCTGAAATTATTTTCCTTAATCCACAACTAAATAACAAACTGCAGTCTGTTATCCTACTAATATTATAAATCCGAAAGTTTGTGAGTAAGTATGTAAGTATGTTTGTTCCCTCTTCACTCTTTAACGGCTGAACGGATTTGGATGAAATTTGGAATGTTTTTTTATTTTTTTTATTTGTGACAGGCTAGTGTTTGACCACTTTTTCACCTGATGGTAAGTGACGATGTGATCGAAGCTGGTAAACACACTAGACCTGGAATGTACTTAGATTAAAATGATAAATGTAGAAAGGAAAAATTATAACTATAGTTCTGCCTAGCATGGCTAATGCTATATAAATAAAATCAATTGTACTTAGATTATACGTAGGATTAACACATAGGCTACTTTTTAACTTGATAAGATAATAGCGGGCGAAGCCGCGGGGCACGGCTAGATGATGATATGTTACAGATGTATTGCTGAAAACTTAAAATGTCTAACAATGAAAAAATGATGTGACGCCAAGGACGTTGCATAGATTAGGTGCAACGTACACGATTTGCCTCAGTCACAATCAGACCAGCGTTCGTGACGCACGTAAATGGCTTAAGATTTATTTCGTAAATAAGCAGCAATAATGCCGTCCTGTGCTTTTACAAGATCTACAAATAGCTCAAAACCCAAACAAATTGTATGGCATGGATGCTTTGTAGATGCATCATATTTTTTTTCTTTATTCGATATTGTTCCGTACCTTTCCAATTTTACAGTGTTCCCAGATAAGTATAATCTTTGTGTCTTCAAGTCAAGAATTTTCTAGGCAAACGTGCTCCATCGCCGACCGCATCGTCACTTATCAGGCGAGATAGTGTTAAATGCAATCATGGATAAAAATAAAATTCTAACAAGAATGTTTTTGCACTTGACGAACAAAGATAATGTATAGATTATCTTTGCAAGCCACCACGTGTAAAATCATCCTTGTAGGAGACTACTTATATATTACAAGCCGTGCCCCGCGGCTTCGCCCGCTATTATCAAGTTAAAAAGAAGCCTATGAGTTAATCCTAGGTACAATCTATGTACATTTCAAATTTCATCCAAATCCGTTCAGTCGTTAAAGCGTGAAGAGGGAACAAACATACTTACACACAAACTTTCGGATTTATAATATTAGTAGGATACTACTCTGGAAAAAACGACATCTTGTCACGTGGGTGCCGGAAACATTGATATCACAAACACAATGGCACCCAGAACCAGAAACACAAATTTCCATGGGGAGAAAACGGTGGGAATCGAACACGATAACCGCTGATTAAAAGGCAAGTTCTACTAAGAACTACCGTTAGATCCACTACGATTTACTAATTATTTAGTAGTGAAGACATAGTAGTACACTAATTAGTACATATCGAGGTTAAAAAAAATAAAAAAGGCAGTCTTTGGAGACTGCCGATAGAAGTGAAAACTATATAATATATATATATATATATACACACACAGTATACATATATAGCTCAGGGGAAGCGTGCGGTGACGTTGACGCGAGTTTCATGATTTTTGTTCACAAAAGATTGCTCAACGCGCCTAAAGAAGTTCTCACTTCAAAAAGTGTATCTTTCTACAGGAAAAGGGAAAGATGAGGATGATGAAATTAGTTACATGTTTATCTGAGTAAAACCAATCTTTAGAACCTAAAACGAATCAAGACAAATACCTATAAACCTGCTCAATATGTTATGATGGTAGGTACTGTCGACGACAAATAACACTGTTTAGGGCATACAAGTTTAGAGTGTCATTGCAAGGTTCACGATCAAGGACTGTGCGATGTTGAAACGAGTTTAACAGGTACCTGGCAGGTACTTAGGTAGTTTATAGCCTTATTAGAGATATACATTCGATATCTTGTGCTAATTGAAACAATAAATGGTAAATAATTCTAAGTAAAACATGAGAGGTCTTCGAAGCATGAAATAGACCTAGAAATTCCGATATTGGTACCTAACTAAATATCTATGTCAGATAAAGAACAGACACTCGCCGCCTCCCGCTAGTTCACAAGGTTTTATCATAGTAGAAATATATTTAAATATATATATATATTTCTACTATGTTTTTATCAAGGATGTTGTTAACGTAGGTTTGTTTCCTATCTCGATGGGTTTTATTTAGTTTCACCTGTCCTGTCATCTGCCTGACCTGTCACCTGTCATCTAAATTAGACTCACTTCTCGATGTCCGATTGGACTCAAATTTGGTGTACTTATGTATCTTCGGTGTCAATACAATGACATGGTACCATGGAACTGGTCTGATTATGGAGACAGAAGATGGCCATAGGAACTAAACGAACTTCTGAACTAAACGAGATAAACCCATCGAATTAGGGGTCGTTTGATTCGTCTTGACAAGTTCTCTTGTTATATAACTTTTTAGTATTTTTTTATTTATAACTGGTAAAAGCTTGATATAAAAAAACCTTTTAATGTATTACTTGTATATTCATTAATACCATATTGGATATGAATTGTTTTCAATCGATTAAAAAGGAGGTTCTCAATGCGACAGTGTTATTTTTTTTGTATGTATTTTACGCGCTAATTCCGCCAATTATAAATCGATTTTGATCATATATTTTCGTTTGGCAGATTATAACTTAGAGGTGGTCCCATATAAATTTTATCGATCGATAAAGCCAAAACTAAAATATAAGAGGTAAAGTCGGTTTTTTTAAGCTTTTATATCCTTGGATAAAGCAAAACAGTGCGTAGCCAAAAATAAATTTTTTTTTTATAGATTTAGGCAAAATTTCATTCCTTTTCGAATCGCATTGAAGTGAAATTGTCTGTGGTAGCGACAAATTGAGTGATGTTGCGACGGTAATCATCCGGCTTGAAGGACCATTACGTGGGGATTTGAGGATCCGCCGAGCGGTCCGATTAGCGTCGAAATGAAAAGGTTCTTGGTGATTGTATGAAGAAAGAGTACAAACTTCATAAAACGCATTCACACACTCACAAACGCATTCACACTCACAGCCCCACACTAAGTTCAAAGACTTGTATCGTGGGTGCCGGAAACATTCACACCACACACACACACATTAAACCCAGAACCAGAAGCACAAATATCCCTTGGGAAGGAATTTGTGCTCCTGCCGGGAATCGAACCCAGGACCCACGGTGCAGAGGGCAGACACCTGTCCACTGCGCCAACTGGGTCGTCAAGAAACACATTAGTAACAAATAGGTATAGTAAGGTGTTTTTGTATTTCGTATCACTACGCACACGTATGTTCGAAACGAATATGTCCTGTGTGGCGAAGCCTTTACAGTCAATAGTTAGGTATTTTTATGATTGATACCACGGTATTCAGTTAAATTCAACGAAAATCAGATATCACTTTCCATCAGTGATATAGTGGTCAAATGCTTGCCTATTCAGCATTAAAAAAAATATATGTATGTAATATAGTTTTAAGTTTTTTTTTTTTTTGGACTTTTA
This sequence comes from Lomographa bimaculata, assembly GCA_948107665.1. Taxonomy (NCBI): domain Eukaryota; kingdom Metazoa; phylum Arthropoda; class Insecta; order Lepidoptera; family Geometridae; genus Lomographa; species Lomographa bimaculata. The sequence goes on along the minus strand of OX403600.1, from coordinate 7,313,984 downwards.
ATGGTCTAACGACTATGTCAGTCCCATAGTTGATACATTTCAATAGACTTAACTATTAAGTATAGGAGTTTGCTTGACCAGCCCATAAGCAGACTGATAGAGCAATCTGGCTAAAACCAATATATAAGTATACTATCTATTTTTAATGTTTCGATAATCACGACAGGGGTTAAACACGGGGCACGGGTGAACCTAATTAGTACCAACCTAATGATTACTACATAAAAGTATCTAAAATAAGCGTGGTATTGTAAAGTAGTATCTAGAATTCTAGACAAACTTCAAGGTTAATATTTGCCAATTTGGATAGAAAAGAATAAAAAAACTGAGTCTTGTCACCCACGATCGTACGTTGCGGTGCTATGGTAAACAACGAGCTATTATGTACCCAAGGTTAAAATATGTAGGTAAGTAAGGAAGTATATTATGTAGGTAAGGTACGCTATCTACCAGAACAACGCGTATTAAAAAAAAATGCAAATTCACCGGTGTGAAGTTGCGGCACAAAATCCCAGGTTCCCAGACTCCATGTACAACTTTATGTTTTTTGTACTATGCTACCTACCGTGATTTTTTTTCATACATGCAAAAAATATTTTTTTCAAGATTTTTTTTTGACTGTCGCGTCGGCGTGAAATTAAAGCACTCATTCAAATTAAATCGTATCCATAGGTTACTTATTGGTTTGTTTGTTATAATATACTTTTAAATAGGTATAAATCAAGTATAAATAGAGACAGTAAAAACCCCGCATATTCGGCTTGAGTAGGCATTTGAATCTCCTCGAGTTGACATACTTCTTATGTTTTTACTATGGTACTACTTCGAGAATAGATAAGTACCTGTACCTATATACACATTACATAACATAAACGCTTTCACACTCACAGCCCCACTCAGGCTTGTATAGTGGCTGCCGGAAATATTCACATCACATACACAATCAGACACAGATATTCCAAACAAAAATTTTCCGTGTCGAGAAAACTTGTGTTCTCGCCGGGAATCGAGCCCGATGCCCGCTAGAAGGCGAACGCGCACCCAACTAAGTCAACGCGCAGTCAGGTATAGTGGGAATAGAATACTTAATAGTACTGGGTAGGGATTGCAGGTATATTTGCAATACCAGATTAGCTACAACTCGATATTTTTTATATTCCAAAAATATCAATAGCATTTTGCACTTTAGGTAGGTACCTACCTAACTTTATTTATCTTTATGCCTGGTATTCTGGTAACTACTCTACGAAAACAATCAGGAAATATCTGCCGCATCTCATATACCTAATTAAGTATCATACCTAGTAAAACAACTAACACGATAACAACTTTTATCATCAGATATCCGAATTCCGATAACAGTTCACATGAGGTTAGATAAGCATTCAAGTAAACGCAATAATATAAAACTCTACCTAGTTAATACATAAACCATCGATGACAAAACTACTCAATCGCTTACCTCGCTAGCCCCACAGGCAACTCAAAGCAACAAGTTCGCACACACGAAACTGAACTGATCACTTTGTATCAAACAATACAACTTTGTAAACACAGAACACACGCGGTCACGATGTCACTAAAAACTTGGCACGACCACTGTTTACTGTTGACTCGGCTTGGAACGATGGCCAAGGTTCGTAAACTTGGAAACGTAGGATCGTGGCAGGGAAGAGTGCGAGTGAAAGTTTCGCGATAACACGAGGAGGTTATGTTATTGTTGTGATAGCGCGAGCGCGGACACGATGCGAACTCGACGCGGTAACTGCACAGACTGACTGATTTTGTTGAGTTGCGCGCCCGAGAGGAGGCGCGCGTGAGCTGGGGCGAATGGTAGCCTGGTAGGAGAGCGAAGTGAATCGCGATTCGCGACTGTGTTTTGTTTGTTTGCTGTCAAATTATTGGCAAGACGTCCGGCATGCGGCATGGTTAGTAGTGTAGCTGCAGACAAGTGCACCGTGCATTGTTCACTGAACAATTAGTGTACACGGCTCATGGTGACGGTTTGCGGTTGTTATGCTGGCAGGCAAGCGGTTGAGGCATGAGAGACAGAAAATAGGACTCCGAACGATTGACTGAAAACACATCTGCTTTAACCACTTTTACCTACTTCCAAAAAGAAAGCGGTTTTCAATTCGACTAATTTTTTTCATTGGTAGCTACTATCTACTCGATACTTACTACCTAGGTTTAAAAGTTATTTGACGCTATAATATCGTATTATATCCTATATACATTGTGATTCATTCAAAGTCAAAAAAAAATGTAGCGGTTAAGTAATTAATAAGTATAAACCTCTTTAGCTATACTTGAATACTATAAAAATACTAACGTACCTAGTGCCTAACTATAGGTAGGTCACCTACGCTCTATATTACTAGTTTTAAAATTCATCTAAATCTGTCCAGTCGCTTCGAATAAATCATTTAAATACTTCCAGCACCTTCTATTTAAACACAAACTAATTTTTCAGATTTAATAAATTCAAATCCGACAAGCTGCTTCAATTTACCTAAACACAAATTATACACTAAAGACGAGATGTTTGCTGAATCCTAATAATTTCCTACATCATTAACTACAGCTGTACAGCAGTGTGATAGTAATAACACTAATATTATGAATGCATAAGTATGTTTGTTTTATATACTACTATTTTTTTAAATTATTTCATGACCATGGATGCATAGTCCTTCAGCCAAATTAAACAAAAATTAACAAATTCTATATTTCATAGCAGAAGTCCTAGTCACAAGCTGTGACTTGTTAATCATATTTTAATAATTATATTATTTAAATTAATATAATAACTGTCAAAGTCAAGTAGTCAGTCATAGTCACGTCATGCCTTAGTAAAGTGGTAGAAACTTTACTAGAACTCCTATTGGAGTTTCGGAGCGAAGGCGAAAATCGCGTTTTTCAACTTTGTATTATTTGCCTACACTTATGCACGTTTATAAAGTATTAACGGTCAATAAATCTCCATTATTACACTTTAACACTTGAAAAATCACAGGTTTTGGAAAATTATACAAAATCAACAACGCCATTTTTTCACTTTCGCGGCAAAAATCTTTTGACCATTAACTAAGTGGGGGCTGCCAGTAGTAAATAATAAAAGTAGTAAATTCAGTGCATCATTGCATTTTGTTCGGCAACCACAAGCCGCAGCGCAGCAGTAAACCAAGATTGATGTGGCTTTTTTCCAGCGAGCTCCTAGCTGGTACCAACGTACCTTTTCTCATTTAATTGGACGCGCCGGGCGTGATTAACGGTTGCGATCCCTAAAAGTAGGTCGTTTGTAAGTATATTATACAAATAACCGCTATACTATGTGTTATATCGCTCGCTAGCCTATCGACGTCGCGTCGGCTATAAAGAAACTTGAAACAGAAAGAAGGAAGAAAGAGACTGTTTACGAACTTCTCGTTGGCTTATTTGGGTGGCGTTCGCCTTGTAAGAAGGGTATCGGATTCGATTCCCGGCTGAATCACCAGTTTTCGAAAATTTTTGTTTCCGGTTCTGGTTGTGATTGTGTGTGTGATATGTATGTTTCCGGCAACCACGGTGAGAAAGTGTTTTATGTTTTTGTTTTGTGCACAAGGTACCTTCTTCATTACATTAGTACTCAATTACCTAGTGCCTATCGGCGTCGGTCATAAAGACTTCATTCTCTTTCTCTTCGTTCTTCAAACAATCCCCAATTAAAACTTTTCAAAACACAGCATCTTTTTATGGAAGTTCCTTCTCAGTACAAGCTATTCGATTGTGGAATGTTCTGCCCGTGAATATGAAACACGCCAAAACTATTCATATCATCAAAAATTTGGTCCAGAGACACTACTTCTCAAATAACTTTTGAAACTATTATTTCAAAAAAAATGTAAGTATCTATTTATGTATTTGTATGAATACATTTTTCGGCTTTTCTGTACTATGATATGTATGTATTATACATATAAACCTTCCTCTTGAATCACGCTATTTATTGCTGAAAACTGCATTAAAATCCATTGAATAATTTAAAAGATCTAAGTGAACTGACAGCGGAAGCGACTTCATTTTACACTATGTAAAGATGCGTTTTGTATAAACAGATATAATTATATTGTTTGGATATTGCTATCCACTATTTATATAATATTATGTTTATTTGTATTTATATTACAAATTATCGCGAGCGCAACGAGCCAAAATATGTAGGCACGCGGTCGCTTAGTTGGATTTTTCCGCGGAGGCCGTACTTTAACACCATTTATTATCTATATTAACTTCAAGTCATTTTTGAAGATAGGGAAAAAATAAAAACAGATACTTTTTTTTCGAGTTACCTATATTAAGTTATGCTGATAACAAAAACATTCGTGTGACTCATGCTTCCAATTGATTTTTTCCAGTCAATTCAATATCACGGATATGAAATTCAACTAATATTTTTTTTTTTTAATATATAATAATTTGTGATCGAGTAGCATGTAGCACATACAGTACATTTTTTTATATAAAATTGTCATAAAAAATCGCCTAAGGATCTTACGATAGTTTTCCATCTCATTGGTTTGAATTTCGTCACATTATCCCAATTATAAAAAAAACATACTGTAGGCAATCATGTTAATATCGCCGCAATCCGGGACAGGATTTTTTTAGTAGCGGGCGCGATTGACCGCTTGCTATGGCAAGCATACAAACTGGAACATTGCAAAAAAATCCCGTCCCGGATTGCTACCGCTTTCCAGTGGCTCCCGCCTGTGTTAAGCTTAAGCTTTAGTTTATATAAAGTTCATCATTTCCTCAGTCATTTAAATAGCGTCATCTGTGAAAAACCATGCGAACTGCGTCACAGGTAGCCCAGAATATTGCGCGGCCAAACTTTGTGGAGTGTATGTTCATGGTCTACTCTTTATTTTAGCAGGTATCGTAGGTTTGTCTCCTATCTTGATGATATGCAATGCAGTGTTCACACGATCCCACACGAACCACGCCTTGCGATCGTGACGCTGCCTGTAAGATGTTGGCTGAGGCTGCACGACGCTGTGTCTGTTAGTGGTGTAAGACATAGTACACCACATAGTATGTTTGTAGATACTGCGAAAAATATAAAAACTTTGAAATCATAATGATAAATACATTAAAAGAGAGAATAAATGACGAGTAGATAAAGCTCATTTTTTTATATTTCTTATAGTTATTCGCGTAAGCAAGTGCGCAGAGTTTTACTCGCAGTTCGTCCCATTGGTTTACTCGCAGAACGTCCCATTCGTTTCGATCACGCAGTCGCAAAACGTCCCAATCGCAGAATGTGCCATTCTCAAATCGTCCCATTCGCAGAACGTCCCATTCGCAGTACGTCCCATTCTCAAACCGTCCCATTCGCAGTCTGTCCCATTCTCAAACCGTCCCATTCGCATAATGTCCCACGCATACATCACATTAATAACAATAACTGCTCATGCAGTTGCAAAACTTCCCATTCTCAAACGGTCCCATTCGCAGACTGTCCCATTCTCAAACGGTGCCATTCTCAAATCTTCCCATTCGCAAAGTGTCCTATGCATACTTGAGAATGGGACCTTCTGCGAATGGGACAATTTGCGAATGCGTGACCGATTGCGAATGGGACGTTCTGCGAGTAAGCCCTGTAAACTAGGGCAACATGCTCAATCCACAAAATAATACTTGGAACTTAAATGACTGAATACATGTATAACATAACAGAAGCTTACGGCTGTACTAACGTGTGTCGTCCCAACAGACTTTAAAGATGTGGCCCGATATACTATGACTGAAACGCTTGCACGAACTAACTTTGCCTATGATACAGAGGCGGATTTACCAGCAGGCTGAGTAGGCTGGAGCCTAGGGCGGCAGATTTTAGGGGCGGCAAATTCGGAACCTATTTTTTTTGACATAGTTTACATTCATACTAATTAAGGCAAAAAGTTGTGTAATATAGTGTATTATGTAGGTAGTATACTGCCCATACTCTATCATCCTATTACACCAAATGTTTTATTGAGTACTTTGTTATTATTAGTCAGATATAAACTTAGATAAATCGCGCGCTCTCTGCCCTCTATCTCGAAAATGGTTCAAGATATAATACAATGTTTAAACAAAAGTTGTAGAGAATTTAATCTTCTACAATATTTATAATACATACAAACAGCACAAAATCCATGGGAAACGAAATATTTGCAATAAATGTGTAAAAAATCGATATTTTGACCTCTGACCTTGGAATATCTGTAGTCGCGGACAACCTACTATAAGTAGGTTTGTTGAGACAAGTTTTAGGGTGACAAAATAAAGGTTTATACAACTTTATGGCTGACTATCTCACATTCCGATATTCTTGCCCTAATTTGACTAATATAACTGGACTATAAGGAATCGAATTGTAGAGGTCGATAAGAGCGGCAAAATTTTACTAGCCTATTGGCGGCAAATGTGTAAATCCGCAACTGCTATGATCTAGTGACAGCTTAAGGAACTAATGCTATGTAACTTTTTTAAACATATTTATGCTTTGTAAAACCTGTGGTTATTTATTTAAAACTTTTTTCTAATGCATAATTGTTCGTTTTTTTAAGTACAGGATGTAAGTGATTAAGTACTTGATTACACGTAAGTACTAGCTGTATAATTCTACTTAAAAACCTCAATTCACGCGCAGAAAAAAAATGTTTATCCCCAAATACGAGTATAATGTGTTAATTTATAGATGAACGAACGGACGGACGGACAAAGTGCTGAGCCACTCAAGCCGCCAACTAAGAGACAACTAACTAGATACATATTTCTTTATTTTTTTTCAATTCAATTCAAATCATTTATTTCAGATTAAATCCATAATACAATTTATACACACAATGAAATATTTTAAGTCTAAGTACATAATTATTATAAATGTCACATTGCAAAAGTCAATTAAAAAATAAAATAAAAACTAAAATTAATCATCAAAAATTTAATTATTAAGGACTATAATTATGTACGTATTTTTTTAAGTATTATATTTTAACTGTATATATTGACAAATAATTATTTATCATCTAGAACTGTTTGTGGTTATGAAGGATATTCTTTTTTATTATAATAAAGAAATATTTACTTAATAATTATGATTGACGACACCAGCAGGCGCGAATACTTTGAACTTAGTGTGGGGTACTGGGGCTGTAAGCTTCTGTTATGTTATACATTTATTAATTCATTTAAGTTCCAACTTCCAAGTACTATTTTGTAAGCATACCACACTATGTTCGTATGTTCGTATACGTGGCACATATTGAGGATTAAGAACGTTGCCCTAGTCTACAGTATGCATGGGACACATTGAGAATGGGACGATTTCAGAATGGGACAGTCTGCGAATGGCGGGTTACTTAGAGTGCTTCATTTACGAACAGAATACCGTCGGGTTCGTTTGTTCTAAAAAATATGTCAATGAGTTATGCAGACTATTTAGAAAGTTGTTTTCAGAGAAATTACAGAGCTTCGTAAAATTATGTTACACTAGCGGAATGTAGCTGAAATTGACATTGACATCAGAAAGTCAACCAAAGCGTCAGTATCATTGTCAATGTCAGTAAGTTTTAAATGCAACGGTTGTCATAACCGATTCGTTTGTTAAATTACTAATTATTAATTGAATTATATATTTAACGAGAGTTGTTTGTTGCTTTCGAAACGAAATTAAATATTGTCTAACTAGAAGCAAATGTTATTACTGTTTTGCTTGCGTTCTTATTAATTTTTATAACTTACGAACTCTGCTCTAAACTAAACATTTGTGTGATAGATGTACATAGTCGTTTCGTAAATAAAAACAATAGTGCAATAACCAAGAACAATGATTAGAACAGAGCCATGGACTGGAGGCACCGACGAAGAATACGAAACCCAGCATTTTGGTTTCGGATCACAGCGTCTCAAAATAGCTGTGCGACAAATGGTGGAACAGAAAATAACCAACGGACTAAAGGACATGGAATCGTTCTTGCAACAGTCGTTGAATTTAAATGATACTGACAAGATTACGTTGACACGCTCCAGTGATAAGCTCATTCGGTTGTACTGTGAGAGGGCTGGACCTTCCCTAAAGATCATAGATGGTGAAATTGAACGAATGTTAAAAGTGCCTTCGAATGTCTTGCTTCCCGACAACGAGTGTCAGTTGGACCAGATTTCAAATTCCGAATACGAGAAGTTACAAGAAGAAGTGGCTTCACTCAGGAAGCGTGTAGAACGAGGTGCGTTGATGGAAGCTTTACTCACTGCAGAAGAAGAGGAACTCTCGACAGTGGATAGTGTGTGTGAAAAAGCCAAGAAGGATATGGAAGTTTTTGATATAATCATCAAAAACAGTGACAATGATTTAAAGGACACAATTTTACTGTGTGATAATTCAAATTTTGTGAAGACTAGCGCATTTGATTTGTAAGATATTGTTTTCACAGATATAGAGCTGAAATTTAATATAATCAAATTTAAGTTTGAAAACTATCGCGAGTGTTATTTATATTTACATTATTAATATTTACCACCGGCCACCTCCCAGATGATGGGCATCGTACATGCCCGAAACTAGTCGGAAAATCCGACAAAAACCGCTGCGAGTACCAGCTGGTTAGTAAATATTAATAATCATATTTAATTGAAAGGTGTATGTTATAGCCATTAACAGTAATTTAACAGTCCCTAAGTTTCTACTAACACTATTATTATGCATAGGTACATAGTAAAACCAAGTTTTGTAGGTGATGAAAACTGGGTTGTGACATCTGGAAGGATGCGTGCTTTGGATGGTCACCAGGGGTGTAGCTACGCACGCACTGCACCTTCAGTACACTCAGTAAAGAACTCATGGACAAAGATTAATTACTATTCACCTGTACCCCAATGAAGAAATCATAGATTCACGCATCTTAATAGCACATCTTACCCGCTTCGCTACATACCTTAGCCTCAGTGGTCATCTAGTTTGTAGCTTAGCTTTCACATCCTCACAGCAAAGCTGCAAAGTACATCTCTAGTGGAAAAGCACCCTAATTCAACTGCAATGTATTTTTTATTCAATCTAATTCGATCATTCCCATTAGTACACCCGAAAAACAAATGAATGTCAGGAAAATTAAATTAAATTCAATAAAAACACATGTTTTACTGAAGATATTGCTACTTAGTGATGAAGCCACCAATTGTACCACTATGTTACTATGTCCTGTTACACAAATATTTTTCTTAGTAGACAATAAAGAGTATTGGCTTTTAGATGAAAAACATACAGAATAATGATAACATAATATTTATTGTGTAAGGTTAAATAAAACTAAAGATCAACAGTCATTTTATTTTTAGTTTACTGTAAAAACTGAAATTTTACAGACATTTCACCTATAACAATTATCAGAGAATAACAATACTTATTACACCAATTCTATATTTAAAACACCAATCTTACATTTAATTCGCTATAAAAATGTCATTATTAATCATGGAAAATATTACATATACAAAACGTCAATAGCTTGTCAGAAACATTTAATTCGAAAATACATTTTCAAAATTGTATTGGCACATACTTGAAATGTTAAATTTTAAATGATTCAAAAAGTAAAACATTACAGTAAACCAAAGTAACAATCTTAATCATTTAAATACCAAGTAACAACATCTATTTGGTATCACATTTATAACTTACGAATCTATCAAAACGTCTAATGACTTAAATTATGTTCTTTAGTATATTGTAATTTAATTCTTATATCTTCCACTCTTAGATTGGATATTGTATCATACAGAGATTGTAGGTACTCTCTCTAACTCAATTCAAGCTAGTTATTATTATTTTGCATTTGGTGGCGAATTTTTATAAGACTTTTGTAACTAGTGAATGGTGTTCACTGATGGGGAAATAGTTAATAATCGGAAGGCGCAAAATAATTATATAATATTCGATTTATAAAACTTGATCTCTAGAGCATTAAATCGAACTGTTTTGTACTTATTAACCATACTAGCTGAAATTATTTAGTTTAGACAGAAAAACCTGTGACCATGAATTTATCCCCACCCCATTTAAAACTGTGCTCTTTAAGTATCTTTTTCATCCAGGATAGGCAAATGTTAGACCATTATCTCAACTGTTACTGATATTTAAGTGAATATGTGGTTGACGATGGAGCATGCTTGCCCAGAATATACCTATTCAACTTAAAGATTCAACAATTGTACATATCAGGAAGCAGATTAGCAAGGTATTCCACACCTTTGCGGTGTGTATTACGAATGTGGCAATAAATGAATTGTATATTGTACTTATGTTGAAATATTTAGGTATCATATATATTAACATAGTTTGCCTAGTAACTCTAGTAAGTACCTATTATAATATATATTTATGGTAATACTAAAGTTTATGAGTAATGGAAAATGTAGAATTTACAGAATATTCTTTTGAATAGATAGATAAATGCCAAGAGGCAACAAGGATACCAGATATTGATGGCCATACAGCCAATTGCTTGGACCTTCTGTTGACAACAGATCCGGACCGATATTCCGTGTCGGTATCATCACCTCTTGGTAGTTCCGACCATTGTCTGGTGAAGTCTGTATCTGTCCATTCACCGCCCGATCGCAGCCTCACAGGCACCCGGCGGGTATGGCGATACAAGTCGGCAGATTGGGATGAGTTGCGTTCCTTTTACGCTTCTTATCCTTGGCGGCATGTATGCTTTTCTTCCAGCGATTCCTCTGCATGTGCGGATGCTGTGGTGGATGTGCTGCGTCAAGGCATGGAATACTTTATTCCATTCTCAGACGTACCTCTGTCCAGCAAAGCTCGCCCTTGGTTCGGGGCCGAATGTGGTAGCGCTATAGCGCTAAAACAAGAGGCCTACACCGCTTGGGCTGATGCTCGAATCTGCAAGGCTAAGGATATTCGCGAAAAGAAGAAAGCCTTTAACAAAGCCGCTAAGTCATGCAAAAAGGTTCTTAAGAAGGCACGCTTTGACCATATTAGCCGAATAGGGGCCAAACTTGCTTCCTATCCTACAGGGAGTAAAGCATTTTGGTCCCTGGCTAAGTCGGTTGAAGCGAACTTCTGCCGTCCCTCACTGCCTCCACTGCTGAAGCCTGATGGGTCATTGGCTCACACCGCTACGGAGAAGGCAAACTTGTTTGCTTCACTCTTTGCGGAATCTTCACGTCTAGATGCTGGTAGTGCTGTTCCTCCGAGCTTATCTGTCTGCGAGTCGTCCATGATGGAAATCCGCATTCGACAGATCGATGTTCGTAAAGCCCTACGCAATCTGGACGTGAACAAGGCCAGTGGCCCTGATGGGATACCAGCCATAGTGCTGAGGACATGTGCGCCTGAATTGACTCCGATTCTGACACGCCTCTTCCGCCTCTCTTTGTCGTCTGGTCAAGTGCCAAAAGCATGGAAGTTTGCCAACGTGCAACCAGTGCCCAAAAAAGGAAGTCGTGCCGACCCTGCCAACTATAGGCCCATCTCAGTCACGTCCATTCTCTGCAAGACAATGGAACGTGTATTGAACAAGAAGCTCCTAGTCTACCTTGAAGCGAATGACCTCCTGAGTGACCGGCAATATGGGTTTCGCCAGAACCGGTCTACAGGAGACCTTCTTGTGTATGCCACTCATATATGGAGTGAGGCCTTGGAAAAACACGGCGAAGCGCTTGCGGTATCGCTTGACATTTCCAAGGCCTTTGACAGGGTATGGCATGACAGCCTTATAGGCAAGCTTCCTGCGTATGGTATACCTCCCGGTTTATGCGCTTGGATTTCGGATTTCTTGAGGGAACGATCGATTCGAGTTGTCGTCGACGGCTGCTCGTCCGATCTTATGGCTATTAATGCCGGGGTACCTCAAGGGTCTGTTCTTTCGGCAACGCTCTTTTTGCTCCATATAAACGATCTGCTAAAGCCCGGTATCTTTGGGTACGCAGACGACAGCACTGTTGTCGAAAGATACCTATCCAATGCACGAGCTGATGAGATACAAGTCCAGTTACAAAGAGAGGCAATGATCAGACGATTGAACTCGAGCCTGATGGCCGTGTCCGATTGGGGCGATGCCAACTTAGTTCGATTCAATGCGTCAAAAACACAGGCGTGTCTCTTCTCTGCAAAACGGAGACCATTCCATCTATCTCCGACCTTCCAAGATGTAGCAATACCGATGGCGAACAAGCTTGAGATTCTTGGCGTTACCTTATCGTCGAACCTTAATTTTGGCACATACATAGAAGCAAGAGCACAACTGGCGGCTAAGAAACTGGGTATCCTCGCTAAGGTCAGGCAGTACTTCACTCCGGGACAGCTTCTTAACCTTTATCAAGCTCAAGTCCGATCGTGTATGGAGTACTGCGGTCACCTCTGGGATGGATCCGCCAAGTACCAGTTAGAGACTCTTGAATCTATTGACCGGCGAGCCAAAAGACTCATTGGCGACAGTAAGCTAATCGAGTCTAGGTTGCAAAGTCTCGGTCACCGACGTAAGGTGGCAAGCTTATCGGTATTCTATCGCTTACATTTTGGAGAGTGTGCACAGGAATTACATGACTTAATTCCCCCATGCCCTTTTTACCATCTAACAACAAGACAAACTATTAAACGTCATCCATTTATGGTCGACATACCTCCAGTTCGCTCAAAGCGTTTTGCTTCTACATTCATCATCCGTACAGCGAAGGAGTGGAACTCATTGCCTGCGTCTTTGTTCCCCGAACGGTATAATCTGGGAGTCTTCAAGTCTCGAGTGAATAGGTATCTTCTAGGCAAGCATGTCACACCTTCGGCCGCATCATCACTTTCCATCAGGTGAGATAGTGGTCAAATGCTTGCCTATTCAACATAAAAAAAAAAAAAAAAAAATCAAAACAAGAATGATTCAAAATCCTTCCTATGAAAAAAAATCAAAGAAGTTTATCCTCAATATGCCACTGTTTGAGTATTTATTAAAAAATCTAAGAGTACCTTCCACCAGTAAATATTTCTGGAATCATAATATCTTACTAATAAAATAAGCTAAAAGTATGTCTCTGTCAGTATCATTGAGAAGAGTTATCCCTGTACTTGTAGTATTCTTTGTTCCGTGGTAAATGCTGGATCTGTCCAGCATTAAATTTGGTATTTACATAGCCCCAGAATAGAACGTAGGCTACTTATATACTATGCGGGCAAAGACACGGGAGACACCTACAAAATCCTATGAAGTACTATAAACCAATAAAATTCTTACATGAAATTATCTAAATCAACTAGCGTGAAAATCAAATAACATCTATTAGCGAAAAATATTACCCAAAAAAAACATCTAGAAAAGAGAACATCTTAAAATTTATAAATATACGAGTTAGGTGATAGTTTATATCTAAAGACTTCGCCACAATGGACGCATCTGTCTCAAACGAATGGCTTAAATGGACGCGGGCGCGGACGCTTCCAATACAGCGGTGCCCCCGCGTCCGCCGTTCTGTTCGAACCAATTGTCCTCAGTGGCGAAACCTTATCATTGGTAACTCCTCTATTTTGTCTTCTATATACGACTTGAATTTTTATGGTGCTATCTTAACAATAAACAACATTGGCTCATTTCAAAACAAATCAACAGTTGATAACAATGAAAAATATGTTTTGGAATGAACCTAAGACTATTTCTATAGAGATTCTGGAAATGCTCTTTTTATTGCACAACATTCATAATTGATAATTAATACTGTATTATATCACAGACAAATAAAAAAAAGTAATCTATAAGGTTTATGTACAACACTTTAGAATTTATGCTTTATTTCGATTCATATTTACATTCCGTTACTTCTAATACACTTAATATGGTTATGGTGAATAATGACTCTAATATACAAACAGCTGTAAAGTTACCTAACCATTGCATATTAAGGAAAAAATATGCAAATATATTGATACTTCCCACCTCATATAAAATATTGCATACGTACGCATAATTAAAATTCGTATGATTACTTATTTGGCTCTTCATAATTAGCATTTAAATTCAGAGAGGCAACGCCGCCGGCATGATGAGAAAGCTACCCGCTTGTAATGGGCTTGAGCACTTGAATTACCTATAAGCTCGGTGCCTTGTAGGTAACTTAGGTCTTTGCTGTATAGATGTATATAGTTTAGTTATTGGAAATATAGGCAATTGAACTGTAGATTATTATGTAAAGTATCTTAAAAGTAATATAAAACATTAAAAAATATTGTAATGAGGGAACAAGAGAAATATCAACAACTGTCTGCCGTAACTGATAACAACGCTTAAGTAACTTTCCAGCAGCCTGTTCTAAATACACACTCACCCCGTAAATCCTCTATAAAACATTCAGAAACTGTTTGTTATCTTGCATCCTGGCAACTTGCGCTATAGCTCGCTTCCCTTTTTATTCTATTATACATATGACACCAAATTTCTTAGTAAAATGTGGTAGAGGGGCATTCTCGATTAGACGATTTCTACCCTCCCGAGCAACATGTACTATATTTCATTAAGCAAAGCAAATTCTTCGACAAATGATTATTTTTTAATTGGCGAGGACCCTTGACTCTCCAATTTAGCCGACTGATTATCTTGCAATGGTTAACATGTATTTCACTTCTCATGGTTTCTGAATGCGTTACACAGAATCCACTTTAAGAGTGTAGATAAAGTTATGTACAAAATTGCACATAATTATATACTAAAACACTTGTTTATAACTATCTAATGCACAGCGATAATAATAAAAATTCAGACAAATACAACATCCTATATACAAATGTTTCACAATTTGCATCCATTTATTGTCTGCCCTATTATGAACACATTGTGTTCTTTAATTTAGATATCAATGTAAATAAAAAATAACAATTTACTTACGATATCCGATTTACATCTATCTATGATACACGAGACTAGTATGATCAATGGAATAACTACATAAATAAACACATACTTACGTTTACGCTTTCATAGAACTTCAGTTATCGTCAAAAGGGCGGGTTGCCATCCCTAGCCAAACTGCAAGCGAATAAATCCACACGCAAGTCACACTTATACCCCACTATGCGTTTATCAGCCTATGTATATGTTTCTTCCTTTGTAGCGTTCTAGAGATAGTTCTCGAGAACGCCACATTTTGATGATTTTTACGTCAATCGATTTGTCTTCATCTTGCGAGTTTTACTAAAGACAGTAATAAAAATTGTATATGGCAACAACCAGACGCCATATTGTAAAAAATAAAAAAATCACACTTTTTATAATACTTACATAATACAGCTGTGATAATGATGTTATATAATCGCATAAAAGGTCTTGTTAACGTAAAAGAATTAGTAATAAAAAAACTCAGTTTCTATGCTGTCGTTATTTTTGAGATTTTAGTATTTTTTCTTCTTCTAAACCTTATTGAAGAAGTCTTAAGGTCTATTTACTAGCTTATAATTAAAGCGTGTGGTTAGTATTATTCACTTGCAACTTGATTGGGGGTTGCTTAGATATATTTTGCCTTTTATATACAATGCAGTCTGTGCTTCCTATATGGACACGCCGTTTACAACGTTGTCAATACAATTTAAGGCTTATATCTAATAGCATAGTACATAAATTTGGAATGTAGCATTCTCTTATACTAATACGAACACAGATATGACACTGGACATTAATGCTTAGTCCCCGACTTAAGCATTACACAAGCTTTGTCTAGTTATTTTATATCTTTAAGTCTTATAGTCATATGTTTAAGCTACAAATGTTTTTTAATAACTTAAATTAACAAGCTTTTAGTTCACAACTAACAAAGTATTATAAAGTATTCTTTGGTACGAGTAAGCTAGAATGCACTTATCGTAGAGATTTGACATTTATTTCTTTACATAAGACAAATAGGTACACATTTTTAATTAAGTAACTATCTACATCCCTTTGTTTTTTGTATTCGACTAAATCCAAACATCCATTAATTCTATAACACAATATCTCATATCTATAACACAATGGGACCATCTATTAGTAATACACATTCGACTAATTAGCAATACAACGTCACACAGCATATTGGTAACACAATGTAACACAGCGTTTATCAGTAACACAAGTCTTTAGAAACACAACATCATAAAAGTAATACATTACTTATCAATAACACAATGGAATTCAACGTCAATCAATAACACACTGGAAACCAGTGCATGACTGAATTAACTGAATGGAACTTAGTGTTAATCAGTATGGGAGCACAATGTTACACAGCTATTTTACTTCATTGACATACACACGTACAGTAGAATTATATATATAAAGATGATACAGAGTAAACATAGTGATTACAATATCTTTGATACAGAGTTCACTAACATCACTTATCGATAACACAATGGAACTCAACGTGAATCAGTAACAAGTGTTTAGTAACACAATGGAACCCAGCGCAGCGAATTTAACAGAATCGAACTCAGCGTCAACCTGTAACACAAGTCTATTGGCAACACAAGTGTACGTAACGCAATGTAACGCGTGACAGGTGATCAGACGTATTCGGGCGGGCGCGGGTCTGTGGTGGTGACGACACGAGTCCCGGCAGGGCCCGGCCACGACCATCCGCTGTCGCTGAGGGCCACCAGTCACACAGGCCCCGCCCACTCGGTACTGTCCTGGAATGTATAATATTACATGTTTAGTCATGCTATAGATAGAACCCCTAAATCTGATTAATAATCTTTTTTTTTTAATATGAATCTTATTAATAATAAGGTATGATATTGAGCAATAGATCCCCACTAGGATTCCCTGTCTCGGGGTGACTATTTCTCTTCCAAACATTCTTAAACTTATTTAAAAATATATTAACGTAAAACATTATAAATTCTGTTTTGAATAATGTGTGTGTTACGAGTGTGTGTGTGTGTGTGTGTGTGAGCGCGCGCGTTTAAGTATAATTTATATGTTTATTTCTAATAATGCTTGAGACATCGCCATAGTATATTTTTACATTTAAGTTTTGTTAGTTTTTAAGTTTTGTTAGTTTTTAAGTTTTGTTATTTGTGTGTGATGTGAATGTTTCCAGCACCCACGACACTAGTCATTCAACTTAGTGTAGGGCTGTGAGTGTGAAAGCGTTTATGTTTTATGTTTATGCACTGACTTGCGAGATGTTATGCGTTTTGATGTGCATAGGGCTCTGCGCGCCGGCCGAGGGAGCGGAGAAGTAGCCGCCGGGCCGCGGTCGTAGGTGTCGATTGTGCATCTCCATTTGTACTATCTTCATGAACTCGATTTGGGCGGCTAGCTTTTGAACCTCCTCCTGAAAACCGAAAAAAATAGTCAATATAACAATGGCTTCCTATTGATCATAAAAAACTGCCATTTCGAATGATCTACCGTTAAGAAATAACTAAAGTTTACAAGGACGTGGTCACGGGAGCTTGTAACGCCTAAACTAGTCAACTACAAAGTAAATCGTCATTTTTTACGTGTTTTAAGCCTATATGACATAAATTAGACTGTCATTGTCCGCGACACATGGTAAATATCCTGCTTGTAACAATAATCACTACAGATTATACACATCTGTACCTTCAGCTCGTCGTTCTCTCGGTAGAGGTCGGGCGGGTCGTCGGGCACTAGTCCTATGCCGTTGAGTGAGGAGGAGGCGGGCACGCCGCGGGCCCTCGCGCGGCTGTCCCACGTGTCACCGGTCCCTCGGACTACTCGGACTACCTGTAATATTTTCTTTTTAGTATTAAGTTTGCGTTTGACGTCTATTTTACTTGTTAATTGACGATATGGATGAAGACAAAACATAAGTCTAAAAACAGTAATTTTGGTGTCTTGCCAAATTGTTATTATTCAACATTGATATTTATAAAAACTGCGACATACTCAAGTTATTTTCAAATATTCCCCACTTTGGCAGATTTTTTTTTTAATATTACGTGTGCCCTTATATTTACATTTTAATAGCCATTTTGGGCTTTGGACGGACAAAGTGCTCCAGGTCAACTAAGAGTCTTTGCTTCGCTCTGTCAATAAGTAAATATTTTCCTTATTTCTGAAATAAACATGTATGCCTATGCCAATGGGAAAGAGACGTGACTATACATATGTATGTATATACATATTACGGACTTAGATGAAAGGAATGAACTTACATAATATGTATGTTTCATCCAAAACCGTTCCGGCGTGACGAGAATTCAATTACTAGTGTGATTATTAGAAAAAATACCTTTATTATATCATTTACCTTAGGAGCAAATACCAAAAGAACTGTAGTTGTAGTAGACAACTGCGTACGAATAAACCCGAGCAAGTATTTCATGTCCGGCCCCGCTCGCGGCAGAATTAGTAAACTGGAAAAATACAATAAGATATAGTCATAACATAGTCAATATCAATGTCTACTAATCTTTGGTCTCTTGGTCACAAAAGCAATCCTTTCTTTGATATCTAAGATGCTATGTCTTATATAATATGTTACTGCCCGTTGAAGTCATTGACCTAAGTGTGGGGCTGTTAGTGTGAAACGTTTTTATATAGAGCATTTAAGACAAAGCACCTCAAATATCAAAGTAAGATCCAAGAAGTTACACTGGAAACATTTTCTTTCATCCGAAACCAGTCCAGCTTTCAGTCATGCTATCCAATTGTTTAGCAAAGGGGCGGAACCGCTCCAAACGACTTTCAAGAAGTTTTATCACCACGCTTATTGACGGACTTTCAACTCTCCGATCTTGTGGTCCTTAGGAGGTATTCTATTTCCCTCTTTTTTCCCTTTCCACTTCCCTTCCTTTCCAGAGGTGAAGGAAATGGGTTTGTGGAGCTCGACCTCAATAAAAAAGCCCCCCCGTGAGCAGTCCCTCGCCGAGGTGAGGCAAGATAGGGCCGCGGTAGCAGTCACTACCTTGCCCTGGCGGTAAGCCTGGGTGCAAACCGGGCCACTGCGCTTATGGAAAGGTGGCATCTTATATCCCGTCATAACTCAATCTGCCTTTTAGGGATGTGACGTCTAGGAAGTCAAATAATTAACAAGTCTGTCAATTAAGGGTACTTACTGAAAAGCGATCATGACAGAGTTGACAGTGAATATATTGTAGATGGCGTAAGATATAAGCCGCGCCTCGTTATAGAGGCTTTCTGCGTGACGCACTCGGTAGCATACTCGCACGCCCCATAGAAGAAACAGGATTTCACCTACAAATGTTTTAATGGAGTTATCTTACATTGCTAAATAATTGTTTAATTTAAAGATTCGTAAGTATAACACATAATTAGGACCCATTTCATTTGCGGTTGGTTTTCGTATTTTTGCAAGACTAGTTCATCAGTCGAGTACGCGCGTATATATAAGATGAAGGAGCACCGACTGTTCCGAAACTAGTCTCGACACAATGCAAGAAACCAACCGTGAGTGAAATCATAAATCCTAAATATTAAAAACAATAGAACGATGTTTTGCCTTTACTTTTTATAGTTCTAATTTTGCACCCAGTTATTTTCTTTCCCCATTGAAATTAAAATCATTAGTCATTAAAACAATGTATTCATGCATAAAATACTTATTTAGGTATAGTAATATACTTATGGTTATACAGTTATATACTTATAATATAGTTATGGGTATACTATTTGGTTATTGTTGTAAATAGTTGTTTTGCATTGTTTTGCATTGTAGAAAAAGTATTTTACTTGCAGCAATAAGAATGTCGGCGCAAGAACTGACCCTTGAGGAACTCCGGCATCGATTGGACGAAGAGCAATCAACTGCCAATCCAATTGATTTTTACCTCAAAAAGCTTGACATGTAGGTTTTCAGGTAAGCAAACTGCAGGTAAGAAACTTGAATTATGACTATGATCCGATTTAATTCAAGTTGGTGGTGCTTTCTATTCTAAGCAATCAATATAATAAGTCCTTACCTATAGCTAAACTATGGTCCCACCAATTGTAAGTACACTGCTTGAATTTCAGCCCTAGATTATCAGTGATCTGAAACAAAGGTAACATTATCAACATAGTCTTTAGTGGGTTATATGTTAGATGTTTCTATTGAA
The DNA here is from genome assembly GCA_948107665.1 of Lomographa bimaculata. Taxonomy (NCBI): domain Eukaryota; kingdom Metazoa; phylum Arthropoda; class Insecta; order Lepidoptera; family Geometridae; genus Lomographa; species Lomographa bimaculata. The sequence continues at coordinate 7,293,895 of OX403600.1, read as the reverse complement.
CTAGTGTAAATAAAAGCAACAGTATGTATAACATAACATAAACACTTACGCTATCACTCAAGTTACAACCCTACACCATTTTCGAAAACTTGTATTGTTAGTGCTGGAAATATTCACATTACTTAAATCATCACCCAGAACCAGGAATAAAAAAATCCTTTGGGGTGAACGTGTTTCCTATGAGGATCAAACCTATTACCCGCTGCTTAGTAGAGCTGGGTCGTTAGGCCTACAATGTGACTGACTTTGAGGAACAGACGACAAAACATCATGCTGCATGGCGACATATTTTTCTACCTTTGTTTGGTAAATACTACTCCATTAATTAAACAACTCATTGAAAATTTGACAGCCAGGTACAATTTGTATGAACATACCAAAAATGTGACACTATATTTGTAAAAGTAGGCAAATTAACCATCTAAAATGCCTATGCAAAACATGAAATCAATAAATTCTGTATTATTTTATGAGATTAACTTACAATTTCCGCATCAGGTGGAGCGGAGAGAGTCCATGTTCCCAAGTAGACCAGCATGATAAGCAATATGGGTGCCATCCACTGCAACAACTGCTTGTCTGTCAGCTTGAGTTTGTGCGCTGACTTCACTCGGTATGTGAGTGATACTCTGGAATAATTGTATTAGATTAAGAAATTTTATGAGAGGGTATGGTTCAGCAGAAGCATGTGCCACTTTAAATCCATTATACCCTGGTTCGAATCTCAATCATGAATCACTGTATATCCAATATGTTACAAAAAAACAACTGGGACCTAATCAGTAAACATGTTATATGAAGTAAGGATGGTAACTCTCATAGGGGTTACACCATCAAAATACTAAATAAGAATGCAAATTGCGCTTAAATTAGCTTTAATTTAGTTTCACCTGTCCCGTTATCTGTCGGTCTGTCACCAATTCTTGTAAGCTAAATTAGACTTACTTCTTGATGTCCAATTGGACTCACATGTGGTGTACTTATGTATCTTTGGTGATATTACAATGATATGGTATCATGTAGCTGTTATGATAGGAAATTCTGAACTAAACAAGATAAACCCATTAGGCCCCAATTTAGGCTCGTTTTTATTCATCATGAAAGATCTCGGGTTATATACCTCTTTAGTATTTCTTTTATTTACAACTGGTAAATGTTTCGTTTTTAATACAATAGAACATTTTTTTGTCTATAATATATTATTCAATATTAATTATTATTATCAACATTTGTCTTGATTCATGAGTATTGATTAAGAAATTCATTCAGAGTTAAAATTTGTTTGTCCTTAGCCAACATGATTTTGATATCATTATCTTACCTCCAAGTTTTCATTAGTAAAGCTGTGTATGTTACACAAAAACCCATGTGACGTGTCCATTTAGTGGCAATGCAGAAATATCTATCCAGGACAGGGAATATGGCTGCCATCTGAAATAATAACATTTAATTAGCTTGTTGTTAATAGTTAATGAATATTATACAATAAATAAAAACACAGGTCCTATACAACAGCACGTTTCCATTTTGACTAAATGCTTTCTGTAAGCTCTTTAAGCATAGCAATACTTGAAGCACTTAATACGACTATATTTTTGTTGTATGGGACCTAGTTTATCTATCATATATAAATTGAATCAATAATACATGAATGTTCAAGAGTCTGGGCCCGCCTCGCACTTGGACAATGGTCCCGTTTTCCTCAACCTATAATTTTACTTCAGGAGTATTATAGAAAAGATAGGAATATGTGTTATTGTAGAGAATAATCTGTCCTTTCTAAATTCTAAAATTCATCCAAATCTATATAACAAACACACATGCATTTTTATTAATTATTCATTTTTAAAATTATTTGATCTAGTTTATTTATTCTAAAATCTCATTTTTTTATTTATTTTATGTACGCGTATCTTTTAGCTGCAAGCCCAAACACTTTTCTTACACGCCCAGGAAAGCTGGTAGATAATGCTTCATAGCATTAAGCTATTCCTTGTACACTGTTTTGTGCTAAACTATTAAATAAATAAATAAATGCATATACACACACAAACTTTCCATAATATTAGTGTGATTGAAGTCAGCGATTTTAGAAATAATGATTATAAAAAGTACCTACTACAAATACTCACTTCCATGTACATGATAACGCAGCCGCTGAGGGTTATTGACAGGAAGACGGGACTGGCGACTCTGAAAACCTTCACCCGACGGTGGTGTCGAGTGTAACAGCACAGACATATGCTCATCACGGCACACGTCACCGATATCACTAGGAGTGTTATCCTGAAACATTTTATTTAGGCTACTTTACTAGGCCTAGAATGACAGGTTCTCAGGGATAGCTGTCAGAACACCACTTAGAACTTGATGGGAGATTTTTCTACTTGAAATATGTAAACTACTATTGAACAGAGTAGCTTGGGTTCGATTCCCAGCAGGAACACAAGTTTTCTCACCAAGGACACCTCTTGTTACCTCATATCTTCATTCCACATATACCGATTTATAAAAGTTTTTTGTTTGAAAGATGTTGCTTTCGACTCGGTCCCATTTAAATTTGATCACGATCTGATCCGTAGTTCTTGAAATATCTTCAATAATGCGTGTTTGGTACATCTAATCTGATCAAAGTTCTGAAGATAAAGCGGTGAAGTCGGTTTTTTTAAGCTTTGCTTGTGTTTAATTATTTATTTTAATAAAAATACAATATTTTCACGTGAAATGAAAAATGTTTCCGTCTTTCACAACGCCTGTGTAGTTTGTGCAGTGTAATAAGACACATGCAAGCATTTTATAATATTTTTTTGCTAAAAACACACAATTATCTTCAATTCTTCCACCATTATGGGTGGCACAACTCTAACTACAGGTAATAAAAATTTATAATCTTAACTCTAAAGAGGTATAAGACTAGTAGTAGGCAATAACGGCCTGAAATAGATCAAGATCATACCGGAAAGGCCAGTTGTATGTAGCGAGGCAGGGCTCCGGTCCGCGGCAGGTATCGCAGCCGGGCTGACACTGGAGGCACTCGTATGGCTCGTTCCAGCTCTCCAAGCCACGCTCCTCGTATTCTTGGTACGCAACTACAAGAAAATACACGTTTATAATGAAGTTATCCAGGTTCTGAAAGCCGATATTGCTTTTACACTTTAGATTAAAGTAGGAAAGGATAATTAAACTCTGTTTACCTAATCATTAACATTTTGCTTATATACTTAAAAAAGTCTGAAACAGAAGAAGAAAAGTTAATCCAAACACGAACACCAAAAACCAAAACAAAAACAAAATCACTTCGTAATTCGAATTTGACAACTAACTGACGTTGACAGTGACAGACAAAGAAGTACTTTTTTTAGTGGTTACCTACTACGAACAAATGTAGGTTTTTTTTTTTTTATACACGATAGGCAAGCGTTTGACCACTATCTCACCTGATGGAAAGTGATGATGCAGCCGAAGATGTAGCACGCTTGCCTAGAAGATACCTATTCACTCTTGACTTGAAGACTCCCAGATTATACCGTTCAGGGAACAAAGACGCGGGCAATGAATTCCACTCCTTCGCAGTACGGATGACAAACGTAGAAGCAAAACGCTTTGAGCGAACCGGAGGAATGTCTACCATAAATGGATGACGTTTGCCAGTTTGTCTTGTTGTTAGATGGTAAAACGGGCATGGGGGTATTAATTCGTGTAATTCCTGCGCACATTCGCCGAAATGTAACCGATAGAATACCGATAGGCTTGCGACCTTACGTCGGTGACTGAGACTTTGCAATTTGGACTCAATAAAGGTAACTAAAACCTACATCGGGCGGGCGAAATCTTTTTATTTCAATGGGTTTCCAACAGCAAAGTAGGTACCTATACAACACTTGTACATTCTATTGTCTAAAACGACTTACTTCCAGTACAGTGATTGGAGTGATAACTATTCATTCGTTTCTATACTTTCTTATCGAACTAGGCATGTGTTTATTGAGAATTAGGGTGAATTACGCGTTGTCGTTGTTTAGATCGATCATTGTTGCCGCTTCATTTGGAAGCCTTCTTCAGGATGAGTGCGGAGCGCTCGCCGTTGCTTCCTACCTCGTTGTCTAGATCGACAACGCGTAAGTCACACCAAATCCCTTTATAATTTTAATTTAATGGTTCAAAATATGCGTGAGTTATTATTAAAATATCTCTAAATATTCCTTATTGTTTCATATATCACATATTCATATAAGATCCAGGCAATAATTCTTACTTTCAACGAGAGATCCGTTATATCCTTCTGGATAGTGAGTTGAGTAGAATCCAGGTCGACATCTGCAGGTGTAGGAACCTCTGCCCCAGCCAGAGTACCTTGAGCCCATCTCACGATTCGGTTTGTACTCACACTGTGAAGGTATATAATTGTTAAAAATAGAAAAAGGCAAATAATTAGCAGCAGTAAGTATACAGGGTGTCTCTTATAGGGGGTGTTATATATGCAACGATTGGATTCCTAACCCCTATCTTTTTCTACCATTTTGGCTCCTTATAGGGATATATATATTCAATGATTCTGTAATGCGGAAAATGTAGCGCAAATTTCGATGCACAATGAAGTACCGGGTTAGATTCCCGGTGGTAACACGAGTTATTTAAGTTAAGGGAAGAATATGTTACTGTTTCTGGGTGTGACTGTATCTGTATGATATGTGTGGTACTGTGAGTATTTATCACTACTCAATGCTCCATCTCAACTCACACTCAGAACACAAGTTTTCTCTTTGACGGAAATTTGTGTTTCTGGTTCTGGGTGTGTGCGTGTAATGATTCCGGCACCCACGACATAAGTCGAACGAACATAGTGTAGGGCTGTGACTGCTGTAAGAATGAAAGCAATTTATTATCATTTTACTTACGTAAGTAGTCTCATTTGGGCATTTATGGGTACCATGGAAGGAGTAGATTTGGTTTTCGCTGTATTCATCGAGATCTGCCTCACACTGGTTGATTTCTAAGTTCGATATGTCTATATCCAGCGATACAACGCCTTTCAATCTGGAAATAAGGCCGATAAATAAGACATGACACCTATCATGATACCTATATATATATATCAAATAAGTTTTATGTAGTACCTAACTACATAAAACTTATTTGATACATATGTCGAAAAAAATATTAAAGTACTTTATGCTGGTTTCCTTTTCTTTTAATTTGATTTAGTTTTTTTGATCGAGCGAAGCAAGATTTCTAAGTTGACTTGGGTGGTACAGCACTTTATCCGTCCGTCCGTCTGTCAGAGGCATTAAGCGTCTGAACCATCCTTCCGTACAGTGAAAAACGGACGAACGGACAAGTGCTGAACAACCCTTGTTTTGTGGGGAAGAAAATGTCTTTGCTTCCTTCCCATGGGATGAAGGAAAGTGTCGGGCTCGAACCCACTAAAACCCCCCCGTGAGCAGTCCCTTGCCGAGTGCTGAACCACCCAAATCAACTTGGATACAATCGTAAAATGAGTTAGATAAGTGCTGCGGTAACTGCCTCTGCAAGTCTGGTCTCGCGTTTAGATCTACTAAATTCAAGAATGAAACTGAACATGTATGATGCTATCTGTCAAATAAGCTACAACAGATAAGTGGAGTCTGTGGGGGAACTGATAGTGTATCAGTTCACCCAATAACAATCTCTCTGTAAAATCTTACCCATGCACTGTAGAAACAGGGACCGTGTAGGACAGGAGCCATCTCTTCGCTTTGCAGCTGTAGTAAGGATACGTCCACCATCCCTCCATGGTGGTCTCCGATGGAGAAGGCATGAACTTTGGAGATCGGAGGGTGTCACTCTCTTGTGCTGATTCGTACCTGGAACCATGGTCAAAATGATTATGAAAGAAATCTAATAATACATCTTCAAATTAGAAACGTTTGTAACCGTATATTTAAAACAAGTGCGTACACACTCACATACAAACCCATACATATAACAGAAATTGGGCAAAATAGTAACTTTGACAAGAAAACCACTAATAACATTTGTAAATAAATATAAAAAAAATTATAAAACAATTAGAATTAAATATTATTTTTCATACTCGAATAAGTAATGTTTTTTAATTATATTTTTACTTAGTTTTCTTCAAATTTTAGATAGGATTGCATTCATAAAAGTCATGATAAGAATCATTGTTTTTCTACCGACTTCACTAAAACAAACAAACAAACAAACAAACGCTTTCACACTCACAGCCCCACAGTAAGTTCAAAGACTTGTATCGTCGGTGCCGGAAACATTCACATCACACACACATTACACCCAGAACCTGAAGCACAAATATCCCTTGGGAATGAATTGGTGCTCCTGCCGGGAATCGAACCCAGGACCCACGGCGCAGAAGGCGGGCACCTGTCCACTGCGCCAACTGGGTCGTAAAAGGAGGAGGTACTCAAGTCGACTGTATTTTTTTCTATGTTACCTCATGACTTCGTTCCACGTGAATTGATTTCGAAATTATTTTTAGTTTGTATGATGTTGCTTTCTAATTGGTCCCATTTAAAATTGATCAAGATCTGATCAGTAGTTTTTGAAATATCGTCAATAATGCGTGCTTAGTACATCTAATCTGATCAAAGTTCCGAAGATAAAGCGGTGAAGTCGTTTTTTTTAAGCTTTGCTTTTAGCTTAGCGTTTAATTGTTTAGTCTTAGATACGGGTGTAACAATGCGGTTAGCATTTTTGCTTTGGCGTATATAACAAAATTAAAATGTTGATCTTTATAATAAAAAAACTATAATCCATTGATTACTTTTGGTGGATTCGTGAATATTTTTCATACACTTTTAACGATATCATGCGGTTAGTATTTTGCTCTAGATTCGAACAGATGGTTCCCAACCAATCACACTGCGACTCGTTAGGATTTTTTCCCATCGAGTTACAATGTTACTGGTTGCATTTTTTTTTCAGGAAGGATTCCCAACAAGTCACTGTGTCAGTGAGATTAGTTGGGAAAAAATTCCCTAGCAATAAGTGTCAGTTTTTTTTTCTACCTTCCTCTGGAACGTGTTGGTGGATTCCAAAACATAGTTTAACCATATTGTAATTCTAGAAAATTGGCCTGTTATAATTTTTTCCTTGAAATTTTGTAGTTTTACTGGGCTATATAATTTGCACAACCAATGTGCAATGTAATATACAATATTTTGTGTATATTACTCATGTTTGACAAATTATATATAGCTATTAAAATCAAATATCTTTATTGCATAAAGGTGATGGTGTTACAAATCTATTTGTTACTCTGCATCTTGTTTTAGTTAACAAAACTGAGTTTCAACAAGACAAGACAAGAGGCGGCTCCTTCCCAAATGTGGTCTGATATATAAATATCTCGTGGCGCGGTATGTTTGTGGTCGAACTCTTCTGAAACGGCTCGACCGATTTTAATATTTTTTTTCGTATATTTGGTAGGTATGAAAATAGTTCTTAAAGTATTTTTCACCCTCCTAACATCACCCCCATATATTAATCGCGGTTTTAGTATTTGGGTCTGAACAATTTCCAAGTTTTTAGTATGGTAAGTATTAAAGTACTAGGCGATCATAAACGTGAAAGAGGTAAAACACTTTTTCTAAACGTGGCATTGCAACGCATGTCGGGTACAGCTACTAGGTATAATATAGGTACTAAATGAATGTTAAACTACACGTTGAACACAATTTGCATATCATGGACATGCATTTAATCAATACATGATGGTAGTAAGCTGTAATCCCATACCTATTTGACAGTACTGACAGGCAGACAGGTATATGTTTAGTCGTCAAATTGTCAAGATTAATGGATGTAACGCATGTTCTTAGGTAATGACGTCTAGGGCATGATGATAAATATGTGCAGTTTATCAATCAGTAGACCATCGCTGTTTACTTTAAAGCAGTCGATGAAAAGACGTTTTTTTTTCAAAGTAATTTTTTTGACACCGTGTTTCAGATGAATAACGATTTACAACGGACAGGCCAGAAGGTAATACCTATGCATGTATTTTTTACGCTTTTAATTTATAGTTTACGATAATATATTGTCATTTCATTCATACATAACATTTTATATCAATTATAAATAATTAAAAATGCAGCATGATCGAGCAATTTTAAAACGGCTTTTTGGACGTTTTTCTGTGACATTCACAATCCAATCACCGCAAGGATTTTGCAGCTAAAGTAATACAAACTGTAGGTTTATTTTATTTATTTATTTAATAGTTTAGCAAAAAACAGTGTACAAGGATGAAGTATTATTTACTAGCTTTCCTGGGCGTGTAAGAAAAGTGTTTGGGCGTGCAGCTAAAAGATACGCCTACATAAAAAAAGAGATTTTGGAATAAATAAACTACATCAAATAATTTGAAAAATAAATAAAAAATATTATATATTTAAACAAATACAATATACTACTTACATATGTATAATTAACACATAATCAGAATACCTATATAAGATATAAATAAATAGAGTTTAATATTGCTATTCTTGAACTTGTTAAGGATAAATATTCTTAATGTAATGTCGATGAATAAGTCTTTTAAAGATCAATAGGTAGGTATGTCTCCTCTTTCGATGAATCACCAATCACCATCAAGGAAAGTTGGCTGCCAGCTGCCGTCGAGGAAAAATCTAATATCTCGGGTTGATGGGCAGTGCTTTGCCGCGCAGGATTTTGACCTATACATGTTTAAAACTTTGAGTGGCACTGAACGGTAATGGTCAAGCGTGACGCTTACCATCAGGCAAGCGGCTTGCTCGTATCATCTCGCAACTACTTAAAAAAATTGTCTTGTCATTGACATTTAACATATTATTATATGAACTGACGTCACGAATCAGTAGGTCTATTCTGGTCGTCACACTACGATTGTTCAAATTGATGCGACGTCGATACGATATTCGATCGGTTGAAAGTTCAGTCAATTCGATGGTTCATAAAAAAAGAAAATCGTTCGATTTCGACGTCGATTTAAAGATCGAATAATTTAGCGTGCTTTTTGCTATTTTGAATTTCCGAACATTTTTATCACATTTTATTCATGAAATTCCTAATTAAATAACATTTTAATATGATAGTCATGTAAGAGGTGTAATTTGATAACTATAAGATATGAAAAACTCGATCCGTATTTAAATCTCGTCCATAATTTTAGAGCCTGCGTATTCCAGGTCTAGTGTGTTTACCAGCTTCGATCACATCGTCACTTACCATCAGGTGAGATAGTGGTCAAACACTAGCCTGTCACAAATAAAAAAAAAAATAAAAAAAATCTATGGCAGATTGAACCATTTACTTGAAAAGATTGATCGTAAGCATCAAGCAAGAGAAATGGAATAAGAGTTAAGAGAATTAAATAATAATAATAAAGAGATATTGTTTGCGTTTTTGTGTACTACTGGATTATAAATATAAAAATCTCCTTACCAAGGGTACTCAGGATCAGGCGGCATTTCCAACACTGGTCCTGCAACAGGCACTGGTTCTCCGTTCCCATACCTCTCCCAAGACATTGCGCTGTTCACCAACCCATCGGTTCTCAAGGCAAGAGCGCGGGCGCCAACCGCTCGCTCTGAAGGTGTCGCCCCCATGACCAGCCCTTGAGATACTGCCATGAGGACTTCTGTGGAAAGCAATTAGCATTAGCACCCACGATACATGTCTTTGGACTAAGTGGGGGGCAGTGAGTGTGAAATAGTTTCAGATTTAATTGGTGCATCATGCCGCTAGCTCGATGGGAACGCTACACACTGGTAGTGGGCTTGAGCACTTATGTTACCTATGCGCTCGATGCCTTGTAGGTAATTTAGGCGTCTTTGCTGCATATGTACTTAGATGTATATAGTTTTAGGAAATATAGGTAATTGGCCCGTAGATAGCAGCGTCAATCTAATATTTCGTTGATAAAAAAAATATATATCATGCTAGTATATACTCCTTCATGATTGTATTTTTAATCCTCGACAAAAAATGGGGCGTTATTAGTTTGTATGTGTGTGGCATCGTAGCACCCAAACGGCTGGACCGATTTCGATTAAGTTTTATGATGTTTTAATAGTGTTAAAGCAGTATGAATGCTGCTCTAAAGGCATGTTTCATAAACAAACTACAAGCACTTAGAAACACAGTCAACTTCGAGAAACAATCTCGAATAAACATGTTAAATCTTCCATAGTGGTCTTGATAAATGTTGTCGTGGTAGCTGACATTGGTTTCAAACATTTATTAAAGCATCTTGAGCCAACGAAGTTTTATAATATCGTACCGACGACGCGACGCGACGCGACGTAGATCGCAGAGCGTGCGATGCAGTGCCAATAATTTGAACATTTTAAGAAGGTAACACATGCATTATTGTAGTTCATGTATGTAGTATGGTGGACGTGGAGTAGAGTTATTTCTATATGAAAGTGTACGTGTAAATTAAACAAGGCAATGTACTGAAAATTGAAAATTCGACTGCAAATTTTTTTAACCTACTTCGATGTATTATGTAATGTTATGTACACCTAATCCCCTTTTAATTTCCTTCGTTTTGATACACTACTAGATAAGTTTAGGATATTTTTTTTATTAACATTAAGGCGTTAAAAAAAAAATGGAAATAGTAAGCTACTTCGCGCCAAAAATCTGCCAGTCTATTTAAAACACCTTTCTAAGGATACCTACTTGAGTTTTTAAGACGAATATTACGATACCATAACTGTCGAAATTCATCCAGCCGGGCGTTTGGAAGATACGATCGGTAATAAAGAAATTTACAAATACTCGTATGTATACATATACATTACAATTACAAGGTACACACGAAAAACATAACCCTTCTTTGGCAGTCGGCTAAAAACAAAAACGCTTTCACGCTCATAGCCCATACTACGTTCGAATACTTGTTTCTGTGTGTGTATAAGTTGTATCCCAAGGTATGTTTCTGGATCTGGGTGTAATTGTGCTATATTAATGTTTCTCATGACACAAGTTGTCGAAATTAGTGTGGCGCTGTTAGTGTGAAAGCGTTTATAACCTCCAAATTCTGTATTTATGCCGGTAACTTATGTGCGTCTACCAATTTCGAGTAAAGTCAAACTAACGAAGCCAAATTTTACCCGAGTTCTGCAATCCCAGTTGATGTAGAAGGTTGGCTGCCAGATCAGCCTGTGCCCTTGCGTTGTCCCATCGCGTTGTGTACAGCGGAGCCCTAAGCCTGCCGTATCTGAGAGTCACGCATAACGCTCCTGTCGCTCCGGTTGCCACGGCGTGCACAAGGAGAAGTGACGATTCGATTTCTTCCTGCAAAGAATCAAAAACAATCAAATAAAATAAAAAATCAAACTTAACGTGAGTGTGAGTGGAGGGGAAAAGTATGATCAGTATGTAAAAGATGTGATGGGCTTGCCCACGAAATAAGTAGATTACCTACCTATTTATTAATTAACTAAATGCGTTGTTTAAGACGCTATAAACATTTTGAAACTGCTAAAAAATGGCGGTAGTCAGTAAAACAGTAGATAAAGTTTCCACATTTTAGAAATTAAGCTAATTCAGAATATTGCTGGTAATGTAGAATAGCTAGGTTTCATAGAAACTAGCACGCCGAATTGAAACCGTTCGCAATAGAGATAGGTAATAGGGGACCTGGTTTCTATTACCGGAAAATGTTAGAAGAAGACGCCCTCTGTCTGTGTTTTGACAATGGCTCGATATACTTGAGGATCTAACTTAAATGAATGGAATACAGAAACATGGTTGGCGAAAGGTTTTCGATACAATTATAACTCAAAGTTGGGTCATTTAAAACACTCACAACGGTAGTGTTCTGACACTATAAATTATAAAAAACATATGTTTACTACATTCTTTCCATAACTGAAATACTTGAATAAATAGAAACCATTTTCATTTTAAATGGTATACTTTTCACGCCAAACGAGTTCTTATGATTTGTCGCTTAAAACTGAGATAGTGAGAAGTGGCTCCGATCTATGTTTATCTCTTTTTAATGTAAGGCAAGTAAACAGCGCATCCGATTTTTTACAGCTCCGGCGAAACTAAATTTGTCGTCTAAGGTCAGGGGGTCTATTCCGGGCATAGATTATCTTTACATCGACGTCGAATACGATTGATTTTCTTTTGTTATGAACATCGAATCAACTAAAATTTCAACCAATCGACTGTCGTATCGACGTCGCATCAATTCGAACGATCGTATTTTGACGACCAGAATAGACCTACTGGATAGAAAAGATACCCGGGATTTACTACCCCAAATCGTGAAGTAAAGAAACTTATTAGGTGGCTGACGGGGGATGAAATATTGCTAGTCCACATAATATTCCGTAATCCCCAAGGATCAATGTGTCAGCGAAGTTTATAACAGTAACTGACTTACATACATGTAATAAATCTGAACACGTCACGTTTTGCCGTGAGTTTTAGCGCGAAAGTGAAAAAATCCTATATCGATTTTGTATTATTATCCATAACTTGTGATTCTTCGAGTGTTAATGAGTAATAATGGTGGATTATTAACGGGTAATAGTTTGTGATCGTGCATGAGTGAAGGTAAATCATACAAAGTTTAAAAACATGAATTTCTTTTGGATCCTAAACTCCACCAGAAGTTTAAGTAAAGTTTCTATCACTTTGCTAGGGCATGACTCTACTATGACTGGACTTTGACTCTTATATTTGACTTTGACTGTAACTAGGACTTTTTAACGAAATACTTGAAACATATTATAGGTATTACTTAACACTGGATAATGAACAAAGACTGCGAAGTCAAAATTAAAAAAAAAATAAGAAAAAATATAATATTTTGCCGTGTGCCTACGTTATAAATGTTCATGTATTTATTAAATACCTAATATAATGCTATTGGTAAGATAGTGTATACAAACTAGGTACTTAATACTTATTGTTTATTGTCTTTATTCACAAGTTTTTCCTGTAAGGACAAATTGACCTATTTCTCTCATCGGAATGCTGTGTTATGATGCATATACCTACAGTGCTCTAACAAGATCTAATTTTAAATTTTATTGATGTTGGTAAACAACAACAACAACAAACGCATTCACACGCACAGCTCTACACTAAGTTCAAAGACTTGTATCGTGGGTGCGGGAAACATTTACATATTACACACACCACACAATCAAACCCAGAACCAGAAACACAAATGTTACTTGGAATGGAAAATTGTGCTCTTGCCGGTAATCGAACCCAAGATCTTAGGCGCAGAGGACCTGTCCACCACGCCAACTGGGTCTTAAAACATTAATTAAAATGGTCTATTTAAAAGTAAGGTGAAAGCCGATAATTGGTTACAGATAACTACTAATTGGGATACCTTAACAATAAATAAAACCGGCCAAGTGCGAGTGGGACTCGCGCACGAAGGGTTCCGTACCATTATCATTATCATTATTATTTTATTTAAATTAATTATATTTAAAGAGAACATCAAACTAAATATTCTGTGAATAGTTAAAGCGTCTACCTGTCACCGTTATTAGTATCGAGCAAGAAACGGTAAAAAATCAAGTTTGTTGTATGGGAGCCCCCCTTAAATATTTATTTTATTTTTAGTATTTTTTGTTATAGCGGCAATAGAAATACATCATCTGTGAAAATTTCAACTGTCTAGCTATCACCGTTCTTGAGATACAGCCTGGTGACAGACGGACGGACGGACAGCGAAGTCTCAGTAATAGGGTCCCGTTTTTACCCTTTGGGTACGGAACCCTAAAAACATCGAGGATATATTGTATAGTGAAGGTTGTAGTTAAGTTATAATCCAGAAAAGATAACACTGAGAAGATTGAAGGAAACTCTTCACTACACTATAATATAAGAATATTATTTTATTCTATCACTACCAGTTTGAAAGAACAAATAAAAAAAAAACACTCAAATAAATTTAAATTATGAATATCCTTTATCAGTCATATATATATAATGTACCTAATTATTGAATAAAGTACTTATGTATGTTTATAATATATTGTTATTTATGTAGGTTTATGTAGGCATATTATTTTATATTTATAATTATGTGTAAGTACATATATTTAAATAAGTGTTGAGGTACTTAAGGTACACCAACGTCCCTGTTTATAATATTTTATAATCTCTTTGGTAGTCTGGAAGAAATAACTTTGAGCGATAAGGCCGCAATTTGTGCTCCTATGTTATAAGTATTTAAGATTTATTTGCTAATTAAGTGCTCTCTTTTGGTGTGCAAATAAATAATTTATCTATCTATCACTACTTTAAAGAAAACACAAAATTTTATTTAAACAAATAATAAGTAAATAAATGATAAATAATTTAATCGCAAGCAAAGCTTAAAAATCTTTGCTTGACTTCATGGCTTATATTTTGTTTTTTGTTGTTTTTCTCAAAAAGCGCTATATTAATTTCCATATAATTTATATGGGACCTCTGAAGTATGATCTACCAAACTATAATAACTAAAATATTATAAATGCGAAAGTTTGTGTGTACTTTTTAACTTCACTAACGCGGGCGAAGCCGCGGAGCACAGCTAGTTTATATATATATATATATATAGATTAATAAGCGAAATGATCGCGTAACATAAGAACTTATAAAAAACAGTCGATTTGAGAACCTCCTCCTTTTTGGCAGTCGGTTGAAAACAATCTTTTGAATTATTTAATCCGGCTTAAAGATTCAGTCCATAATTAAGCTATTGCATAGCTTCTATCGCGGGCCTTGAGCGTGGAGACCGAATCCAGAAATTCCGTAACGAAAATAACCTAACACGGGGGGTTAGGTTATTTTCGTCCTCCGTCCGGCACAGCGGCGATACTTTTTAGTTTTGCCATCTATCGATGAATAGCAGAACTTTTAATGACCTTTTTGAAATATCACACTTGTCTCTTTAGTTCAGCAACTCGCCTCTAGGAGGCAGGAAAAAAATACTGCATAAATAAAATAAATAAATAATTATAATTGCATAAGTTGATAAAAAATGCTATGCAATAGCTTTACTGCGGCAGTCCCTGAGTGCCACACGTCTTTTTATATTTAAATTATTAGTTTTTTTAATAGTTTAACAAGTTTTCCTTCAAGCGCCAAATTGACCTATTTCTCACAAAGGTACACGAGTCCTATTCATTGAATACCGGCATACATATCTCGACGCTGATAAAGGAAGATATTGGAAAATAATTATCCCGGTTTTCTTTGTGCCTTTGACAGTACTGCATGCACAAAGAGACAATACCTTTTTTCTATTCGCATACCTGAAACTCCACCTGACTTTTTTCTTTTATTTCGCTTTCACACTCACAGCTCCACACTAAGTTCGATGACGTGTGTCGTGGGTGTCAGAAACATTCACATCACACACACAATCACAACCAGAACTAGAAACACAAGCTTTCCTTGGGAGAAAACTCGTGTTTCCACCGGCAATCGAACCCGATACCCTTGCTTAGAAGGCGAACGCTAACCCAACTAAGCCAACAGGCAGTTCAACTTTTAATGAGAGTACCTAACAAATCAATGTAGGTACTAAACATTCAAAAAGCCAGTAGCGAAAAATTTGAACCTACTTTTTATACAATATCCTTTTAATTTCCTTCATTTTAATACCCAACTCGAAAGGTTTGGTTATTTTTTTTATTAACGTTCTACTATTTCGCGCTAAAAGTCCGCCATTTTGTTTTTTTTCAAACACCTATCTAAGGACACTACGATACCTTAACTGTCGAAATCCATCAAGCCGTTTGGAAGATACGAGGTACCTCAGAAATTTAGAAATACACAAACACTAGCCGTGCCCCGCAGCTTCGCCCGCGTTAATTTATTTAGAAAGTAGCCTATGTGTTATTCCGGAACCTAAACTATTGATAATCTAAATTTCATCAAAATTGGTCTATTTGTTACAAAGATACGTGATAACAAATATTCACTCCACACAAACTGTCGCATTTATATTATTAAGAAGGATTAGTAGTACATACATTCAAGATACGCGCGAAAAATGATAACCCTTCCTTGGCAGTCGGGTAATAACGTTAAAGAAAATTACGTAGACGGCAACGAACGCATACTTTTGTCAAAGTTAACAATAGATGAACCCTATATCAAAGGGAATATTTGAATGCTTTGAATGTTAAAGGCGAATTCGGTGGGGATTTCGGGGATTTGACGTCCCGGGGATAACCCATAGAAAGATATTAAACGTAAGATGCTTCTTTGTCCAGCTGTGACATTATTGAAATGTTCAAATAGAAGGGTAGATGGAATAACAGGAATAATTCGTATAAATGATAACGGAAGTTTCATTGAACTGCTCGTTGGCTTAGTCGGGTGGCTTTCGCCTTCTAAGCATAGGGGTATCGGGTTCGATTCTAAGTATTGGGGTATCGGCTTCAATTCCCTGCAGGAACACCAGTTTTCTCCCCAAGGAAAATTTGTGTTTCTGGTTCTGGTTGTGATTGTGTGTGTGATGTTAATGTTTCACACAAGTCATCGAACTTAGTGTGGCACTGTGAAAGCGTTTATGTTTATGTTATCACTTATCAACTATTGTGAGATAGTGGACAAACTCTAACAACTTTCAATGTTACGGCCGTTGTCCGGATACCCTTTTTCTGAAATTAATTAACTCGGTAAATATTTGTAGCAGAAGGTTCTCAATTCAAAAGTAGCTAGGTATTTCAAAGTTTCGAGCATCATTGTTAAAGGTAAACACGTTACACGCTAAACACATATTTGCATACATTCGGAACATTGTCCTACACAACGTGGTATCATGCTCTGATGAGTTTTGCGGCGAACACGGAGTTTCCCCGAATAGCGCAAAATGGCGTCTGAATTTCTGAATTATATCTCATTTATGAATATTTGAAATATCAGGCGGTTGTTCTAATAGGTCGGACGGAGTCACCGAGCGTGGCTATTAGCAGCGGCTTTTAATTAAGAGTGAAGGCAGGTTCGTATTTAGGAAAGCTTTGGGGGTACTTTTATCACGATTGAACTGCCCGTTGGCTTAGTTGGGTGGCGTTCGCCTTCTAAGCAGGGGTATCGAGTTCGATTCCCGGCGGGAACACAAGTTTTCTCCCCATGGAAAATTTGTGTTTCTGGTTCTGGTTGTGATTGTGTGTGTGCTGTGAATGTTTCCGGCACCCACGACACTTATCGAACTTAGTGTGGGGCTGTGAGTGTGAAAGCGTTTATGTTTATGTTTATGATTTATTGTTACCAACTGGGATATAGGCATGGAAAATTTCATGAGTACCATGTTAAAAATCATATGAAGAGCTACTTTTCGTCGTCGCACCTGTTACTTCTCATCACAGTGACCGTTACAAATCATAAAATCACTGTGTATCGATTGAGTTCGGAATTATTCGGATTCCAGCGTCCCGTTTCATTTCATAATAGTAGCGTCACTCATCAGCATACTTCATTTAAGTAGCAAAATGTAGTAAGTATAATAAATATGACAATAGGTTAACGAAAATTAAAAATAATTTGACTGTGAAAAATCGAACATGAAATCACTGTGAAAAAAAAATCATCAAATGAATTAAAAGTAGTAGCTATGATTTCCATGTCTACTGGGATATGCAACACTAAGATTGACAAGTACCTACAAACAACGCAAGCTCCCATAGGGTTTATGAATGTTTTTAGGGTTCCGTACCCAAAGGGTAAAAACGGGACCCTATTACTGAGACCGCGTAAGTCCCGGACCCCACAGCAATTCCGGAATAAAATAGTTCTTATATCCATTAATGATAAGTTATCTTATAAAAATTAAGTATTTGTATAATTAACATCTAAGTGAAAACGTTCTATAATAAGAAAAAATGCTGTATATGTATTTTGCTACACCCTTTTATACAGGGTACATGTCATTGTCACAGCTTACGTCCAAGTATGTAAATAACTATTGTTCATGTGTGCATTATTAAATAAATAAATAAATAAAAATTCTATGTGTTAATCCAGGGTGTCAGCTACCTCCATACTAAATTTCATCAAATTGGTCCAGCCGTTTGAGCTTGAAGAAGTAACAAACATACAAAAACACTCACAAACTTTCGCTTTTATAATATTAGTGCGACAATCAATTACTAATATTAATGCGTAAGGTTTATATTGCCTTCGAATCACCGAATTGACCTATAAAACTGAAATTTTCATCAGAAACCATATTCGCATATCGCAATATTGGGGGATCATCCGAGGAGTTTCATCCTGTCAATAATTTTCACGGAATTGGAAATAACTTGATATACGGATGAATGAGTTAATTGGTTAATTGAAATTCGCTGCACCTGTACTCGTATTATAAGGAGTAAAAGCTAGACTTTGATTTCACTAGCTGTTTTTTGTGATTTCCTTACCGTTATCAACATTTCAAACGTTAAATAGAGTGTGCGACAGAACTGCATGATTTAATTCCTCCAGCTCCCTTCCATCATTGGACAACAAGGCATACTATATAATTAAACGCAAGCAAAGCTTAAAAACCCGACTTCAACATTTATATTTTGGTTTTGGCTGGATCGATTTCGATAAAATTTATATGGGATCAACTCTGATCCTCTGAAGTATAATGTACAATATAAAAAAATCATCAAAATCTATTCAAAATTGGCGGAATTATCGCGAAATACATATAAAAAAAACACACAGTCGAGTTCATAACCTCCTTTTTTGTAGTCGGTTGAAAACAAGACATTTTTTCATCGTTGTCACTCCTACGATTCGAACCAAGCGATTGGCTACAACTTTTATTATGCGAACTGCAAAGAAATGGAACACCCTGCTTTCGTTCTTGTTTTCTGGTAAGTATAATAGTACCTGGATGACCGAGCTTAGCTCGGTTTTTTTTTTGGTAAATGAGTTTTTCTAAAAATGAAACCTAGCTAAATCGATTTATTGCCCCCCGAAACACCCTGCATACTAAATTTCACGAAAATCGTTGGAGCCGTTTCCGAGATCCAGATTATATAATATATACAAGAATTGCTCGTTTAAAAGTATTAGATTAGATAGGACTCTTCAAGTGAAGAGTGAACAGGTATCTTCTAGGCAAGCAATTTGAAAATAAATTGTTTTGTGCTTTTAATCGAATTAAGCCATGTCGGATGCCTTTAGGCGACTTAAAAATCCTAACACTAGTAAGCAAGCATTAATACTTAACGTAAGCAAAGCTTAAAAAAAACTTGATCGATTTCGATAAAATTTACATGGGACCACCTCTAAAGTATAATCTACAAAGAAACAGTCGAATTGAGAACCTCATTTTTTGAAGTCGGTTGATAAAATAACATTCATAAAAACATAACTTTTTATATCTATATAAATATTTAAAAATGTGATCGTTTGAGCTAATCAATTTAGCCAATAATAATTATAAATAACAATCGCTTTCACACACACAGCCCCTTAACCCTCAATAGCGCATTTTGAATATCCCATACCATATTATCACTATATATGCATCAACATTCATAATAAAAAGCATTTAAAAAATTCTAGGTATAACTCAATGAATATAAAGATTTAAAAAAAAAACATAACCTATATTTAAATTTCATCTATGTTCCCTTTAACTTGAACCAACTGAATTTCGATCTTTGTTAATTAAGAGCGTATTTGTTAATTAAGCCAAGCGTTAGAGCGGGTGAAGTGCCTGCTCCGACCACATTTGTGACTAACGAGCTTGGAACGATCTTTCAGCTCCATTAAGTCTAATTTCAAATGTGAAGTCTTTAAATGTCTTGTAATGAGGTTTTTATGTAACTGCTGCATTGATTTGGATCAAATTTGGCACATAATTTGTCTAGATCCTATAGATCCTAGGATCTAGACAAATTATCCTAGGATAAAGGCTACTTATTATGATACTAGGATAAAGGCTACTTATTATTCTGTCCAATGAGGGCCATGGGGCGCATTTCTACTAGATAAACAATAAATAACAAACAAACGCAGACACGTTCACCCTAAGTTCCCCGGAATCAAATCTATGAGCGCGGCGCAGAAATGGCCTACCGTGGCAACTAACCAGTTCTGTTACTGTTCCGACGACCTCGTCGAACAGTTCGAACAGGTCAAATCTATCAAATTAGTGCGGGGCTGTGAGTGTTAATACAATTCAGCACATCTTGTATAATAAAGCTATCGTTGGCAATAAATTCTCATTTTTTCCTGCCTTCCCTTCAGGTAAAGGCTTCTCATTAAAGTCTGAAATCGCCAAGACGAAATCTTGGAAACAATTTTTGTGAAATTAAAACTTGGGCTTCCATGTCATTTGCGAAGTTTATATAACAAAAATATCGTTTTACTTTTAAGTGAATTGTGTAATTTTGCGTATTTGTACGGAATCTTTAATTGGACCGGCCTTCAAATTCTAGAATTAAAATTTGTAGGGCTTCTATCCAATTGAAATGGAAATACCTTTTAGCTGGGATATAATGAAGGGGATATTTAATTTTAACTAGTACTAGTGCCCTTCGCTTTGCCCGCTTCGGGAATTTTGGGATTCGGGACAGAGTTTTTTTTAATTTTTATGTCCGATAGGCAAGCATTTTACCGCAATCTCACCTGATGGAAAGTGATGATGCAGACGAAGATGTAGCATGCTTGCCTAGAAGGTACCTATTCACTCTTGACTTGAAGACTCCCAGATTATAGATAGATAGATAGATAAATTCTTTATTTGCACACCAAAATAAATAACACTTACAAAGAAATCTTAAATATAACATAGGAGCACAAAGGGCGGTCTTATCGCTCAAAGCCATTTCTTCCACCAAAGGGAAATGATAAAAATATTACAAACAGGGACGGTGGTGTACCTCGACACGTATTTAAATTAATAAATGTACTTATACATAGTTATTAATATTACATACATAATATACATACAAAAACCTACATAAATAATAATAATATATTATAAACATACACAAACTAATATATATTTTTATATATACATTATATGACTAATAAGGGACATTCATAGCTTTAACTTAATTGAGAGTGATACCATTTTTTAATTTGTTCTTTAAAAGTGTGTAGTGATTGAGAGCGACGTATAGAGACCGGTAAACTGTTCCAAAGGCGAATAACTTGTACAAAAGATTTATCATAAAATGTAGAACTGTGGCTTGGCATTCTCAATTCTAATGATTCAGATGACCTCAATGAGAGTGAGTGCCCAAGGTGAAGAAATTCAAACTGATCTTTGAGATAGCGTGGGGAGGAGGGATAAAACAGTACGGTATATAATAAGGAGAGGATGTGAGTATTCCGGCGAAAACGTATGGGAAGCCACTTGAGTCTAGTGCGAAATTGAGACATGATCATACTTACGCAAGCCAAATATGAACCTGATGCAAACATTCTGGAGACGTTCAAGCTTATTCAGCTGGTCCTCTGTGATATCTAAGTAACAGGCGTCGGCATAATCAAGAATTGAAAGTAAAAGAGATTGTGCAAGCGCAACTTTGGTAGCAGTCGGAAGAAAATTACGCAGCCTTCGTAGTGAACAAAGAAAAGGGCAATGAGTTCACTCCTTCGCAGTATGGATGATAGACGTAGAAGCGAAACGCTTCGAGCGAACTGGAGGTATGTCAAACATATATGGATGACGTTTGACTTTTTGTCTTGCTAGATGGTAAAACGGGCATGGGGGAATTAACTCGTGTAATTCCAGCGCACCCTCTCCAAAATGTAAACGGTAGAATACTGATAGGCTTGCGACCTTACGTCGGTGATCGAGGCTCTACAATTTGGAGTTGCTTATATCCTACTATAACCCGCGTTAATAAAGAAAAGGACAGCTGACATTACGTCTATCTCCGATAAGCGATTAACGGTGGAAGTAAAACACCATGTAATCAATCATCAATTCTAGTTCGTTCTTTCTTTACTGACTCGGGTAATAAGATCCAGGATTTAGAGACTAGATCTGGAAGAGATCGAGAGCGATAAGACCGTCTACTGTTACACTTATTTTGTAAGACATTATTTTTTGTTCAGTTTTGTAACAATTAAGGTGTTCAATAAATAGTTTATCTATCTATCTATATATTCCACATCACATCTAAAGCCAAGGTCCTGTTTTATTACGTGATTTTGACCACGTCCAGTTTAAACAAGCAAAAAAATCCCATCTGCAGGCCTACCATGAACTTTTTAAGCCTGCCAAATTCCGGGCAGTTCTTTTATTGGATCAATATTAGTCCTGCAAAAATTTGTATAAGATTAGATAAATTACTCTGTGATGCCCGAAGCAGGTCAAAATAGTTCAGTAATTGTATGTTCGTAGTACAAATTTTAGTAGGACAAATATCGATCCAATAAATGAACTGCCCGAAACTTGGAAGGCTGGTAGGCCTGCTGATCATATACACGCAGCGAATGATTTCACGTTATCAGACAGATGCCATACTTTGAATTGACGGTTTTAGGCATAATTAATGGATAGCATTAAACAATCTGAATGATTATTACTAGTAGTTTTGGTATAGGTGGTCTTGTCTCATTACGTGGTAAAACGGGATTTATTGCATGTTCAGACGGTCCGTAAACAATATCGCGTGATGAAGCACCAGGATATGCCCCAAATCCACCTAATTGTTATAGAGATACCTACTTCGTTTCTACTTTCAAATATAATACACAAACACGCGCAAACTTTCGGATATAATATTGTATATATGTACGAGTATAGGTATGTGTAATTGTGTATAGTGTTACCTATATGAAATTATAATATTACAATTACTAGTTAAATAGCTAGACGCGCAACGAGCGAAAAGACTCATTGGCGATATTAAGCTGTGTCCAAATTACGTCCATGAGAAAATGTTTATTTTTCGTGAGTTAATATGTATTCTTCTTGAATCTAAACCATTCTTGAATCCACCTGAACACACTCAAAAAGTTTCATCAAAATCGGTCCAGTTTAGTCACATACACACGTACAGAAGAATTTTATTTATAGAGATGAAAAAAATATATTTACAATGCGTTCACGTAATCGTATTAATAAACGAATACAGTATTATTATGTTTATATGGACTTAACGTGTTTACAAATGCAAAAAAAATCGTGTTAAAATTTATTTTTTTAAACATAAACGCTAAAGTGTTAAAGTACGTTGAAGTGTCCTGGGTGCCGGAAATATTCACATCACACACACAATCACAACCATAACCAGAAACACAAGTTTTTCTTAAGGAGAAAACTTGTGTTTTCGCTCGGAATCGAACCCAATACCCCTGATTAGAATGCGTTCACCCAACTTAGCCAACGGGCAGTTCAACAAAAATTATATCCTTGTTTCAGCAAACACGATTAAAAGACCCTCATACTTTCAAATTTATTGGAGTAGAACAAGGCCTATTTCAGTATACTTTATATATAGCTACCTACATACCCTAGAGGATTAGATTAGACACAGCTCCGTGCTATAAAGGTAGTTATTGACGTAAGTTCGATGGAGCATCGAAGGCAGAGCTAAATGTGTACAGGCCTCTCCAACGGGGTGAGAGCGGGCTATTTGAAGGGGTGTACCGTGCGTCAGCATAGTTATGATTAATTGAACTCTTAAGTAAACATAATTAGTTTGAGAGCTGGGGATGAGAGTAGGTTTAATACCCAGTTAATTAAATTTGCTATGCAAATTATTGTAATTTGTGGGATCATTTGTTACCTACAAGTTTTGTGAATGTACTAGGTAGGTATACATGCCTACTATGAGTTTTGTAAAATATTAGAATTATAATAATAATAATAATTATTATTATTCTGGGCACGTTTCCTTTGGCAAGCAGTTTACACAATTTTTGAGTACTATTTGTTTTAATGCTCCATTTCTAATCTTATCTTGTTTTAATTTAGTTTTTAGTTTAATTTAGTGTTCAATAAATAATTAGAATTATATAAAGATTTTGAATTAGAAATTCGTCGAGTGAAAAGGTATCTAGATCTTCGACCGCATCTAATCCAATGCTATCCCAAATTTATAGTCTCTGAGGGGTTTAATGCTTGCCTATCCAATGTTAAACAACACTCTAGTCACCGAGTGACGTCTATACGAGCAGTTCGAGTGGGACTGATGACCAAAGACAAGAATGGGAGACTCAGTAGGGGAGCCCAAGCCAAAATAGGCAAGGAGCCCCCGGTAAGATTCCCCGAGGGTAATAGCCCTCGGCGCCCAGCCTAGGCAAAAGTGAGCATCACTGAGGCCTACACCTGACGCCAAGACATGCTCAGATGCACATACTACTACAGTTCGTTCCATTCAACCGCCTAGCTGTAGTGTATAAACATCATGAATGTATTTCAAATTGATGGGCAATGTCTCCAGAATAAAATCAGAGCATAGATAAAAAGATATAATATATCAGAGTGACAAGCGGTGAATTCGTCAGATGGTAGCAAGTGTAACCCTATCAACTAGGAGATTTTTTGTATAAACACCCTAACAATGTTTGTCGTTGAAACTTTGGGGTAAAAAGGGTACTACAGGGTGATAAAGAGGATAAATAACGCGGTTGATATAGTATTATTGGTATAAAGAGCGATGGTGATGCTTCCAGCAGTTCACTGGACATGCGCCGTTATATAATCTATATATATAAATCAATGCCACTTTTCGTTCTAATTTTATAACTCAAGAACGGGCTCACCTATCCAAACCAAATGTTTAGGCTTTGTTCGGACTATTTAGCAGATGGTTTATGTGAAGTTTGCACAAAATCGGTCGAGCGGTTCTTCATTTATCGCACCCGGGCGAAGCCGGGGCGGATCGCTAGTAGTATATATAAACAAATAACGTATTGTCTACATTACTTACCCGATAAGTGGTCGTGTTTCCTGCGTCCGATGGTGGCAATGAGAGCAATGCGATGGGTAGCAGCAGCGCACTGGACATGCGCCGCGGCCCCCCCATCACTGCCCACCATTCGCGTGAAGACGCCCCAACCTGTGAACAAACAGAAAATACTCTCAATATATACCGCCTATTGGCTTAGGTGTGCGTTAGCCTTCTAGCAGGGGTATCGGTCTCGATTCCCGGCGGATCACAAGTTTTCTCTCTAGGAAATTTTGTGTTTCTGGTTGTGGTTGTGATTGTGTGCTTACACATTTACACACAATACAACCTTTCATAGTGTGATTTATTACGTTACGTTTATTATTTATCATATTTTAGTAATAATAAAGCAAAAAAAATAGTTTAGTTCAAAAAAGTGTTTCTATTATTATTAAGTAAATTAACGTAAAAACATACGTTTTATCTACAAATATTATAGCTGAACATATCACCATAAAAACTACGGGCCAATGCCTATATTTCCTAGAACTAAACTAAAACTATATATGTACAGCAAAGACCTAAGTTACCTACAAGACATCGAGCTTATGTGAGCGCTACCTACTGGTAGTGGGGCTTGCGCACTAAAATAAATTGATCTACATCATATTCAGACACCGAAATCGGTAAAATTCCCAGCATTTATTCCCAACACTTTCCTCCCGAGATCTCATTTCGTATAATAGGTATTGTGTAGCGACAATCCTAAAAATGTACAGACATCTCCATTACGCAAATTAGGTGGGTATGCGATGATATTTCATGACAGGGTCGCGAATCATATCTGCGTAAAATGTTCTATCCGAGATCCAACGTTCAGAATTTCGGATCCAATGTAGGTAATACGAAACACAATTTTCCGTATGTATCGTATCCCAATTTGCTCTACAAAGAGCTTTGATTCTTTCTGTTACTTGCTATATAATACTATATTTTATATAGATACCTACTCTCCCAGTTTAGTTGTGATTTAGGTATTTTATATGTAGGTATACTGAAGTAGGTACGTAGGTACGTTTGCCCTAGTTATTACTTGACCAAGTAATTTAATGGTTGTACCTTTCTGATAAACATACATTGCATTTCGAGATATATATGTATTTATTACCATGTTCTAGCTAGATAATTAAACGCAAGCAAAGCTTATAAAAAACCGACTTCACCGCTTTATGTTTGGAACTTTGATCAGATTTGATAAACACGCATTATTGACGATATTTCAAGAACTACTGTTTAGATCTTGATCAAATTTAACAAAAGAAAAAAAAAAACAAAATCGCTTCTCGTGGAACGAAGTTATGAGGTAACATAGTTTTTTTAACCTTTGCTTGCGTTTAATTATGTTTCTATATTTTCGACTGGTGGGCTAATACGACTCTAGAATTAAAAGAATAGATTAAAAAAAAAATTATATGATTGCTTTTGACCACTGTCACACCTCATGAAAAGCGATGACGCGACTAAAGGCAAAAAGATACCGGTTCATTTTGGCCTCCAATGGCGATATTTATATGAAATATACACACAAGGATTCCTAGTAATATCCAACTGATAGTTTAGCAAATAAATGTCTAGATCAATAGAACTATATTTTTCCGTGAAAAAGTACATAATAAAAGAACTTTCTTCCAAATTCCTCGAAATCAAATAATGTATTCTGTATATGGACTTCAAGACAACACATATTGAATGTGAATGTAATATTCAGTCTTCAAAGTAAGATCAAAGGATATTTCCAAACCCATGGTCGCTACAGACGCTCTAGTTTAATAAGTGGACCATGGAAATAAACTAAATAACTCAGTTATCTTAAGTTGAACCACGGGAAAAAATAAAGCTCCTGGTACAGCCAGGTGGACTATGTAGGTGGACCACGGGCAATGCCTATCCATAATACCTACATGTGATCCACGGGAAGACAAAAATGCCCCTGGTAAAGCCAGGTGAGTTAAGGTGGACCATGGAAAAAATAAAACCTCCTTGTACAACCAATTATAATGATAATGTGTAATACTCACGATAGTTTTAACATTAAAATTATAATGATGTGGACCACGGGAAAATAAAATTGCCCCTGGTACAGCCAGGTGGACTATGCACGTGGACCACGGGAAATGTATTCTATCTTTTACATTGTGCTGAATGTGCCGGGAATTACACGATTTAATTCCGCCATGCCCGTTTCACCATCTAACAACAAGACAAACTAACAAACGTCATTCATTTATGGTTGACATATCTCTAGTTCGTTCGAAGCGTTTCGCTTCTACGTTTATCATCTGTACGGGAACAAAGACGCGGGGAATGAGTTCCGAGTGGAACTCATTGCCCGCGTCTTTGTTCCTCGAACGGTATAAACTGGGAATCTTCAAGTCAATAGTAAATAGGTATCTTCTAGGCAAGCGTGCTACATCTTCGGCCGCATCATCGCTTACCATCAGGTGAGATAGTGGTCAAATGCTTGCTTATCGAATATAAAAAAATACTGAAATTCTCATAAAGAAGCCTTTACTTAATTACATACTCAGAAAACAGTAAAAGACCCTGATAATTATTAGGGTTGCCGCACGCGTTTCCTAACACCCCTAAACAAGCTATTATCCGATGTAACGCCCTGTCCTGTCGGTGTTAAAAGGGTAAAACACTGGCAACTGGTAATAAGTTATACGAAAACGGCTATAAATTAAAAAGGGCGGTTGTGGAGCTTGCAGGTGATAAGCGTGGCTGGGTTTCCAGGTCAGTGTATCGCCGGTAGCTAGTAGTGCTGTGCGTATCTATTTTTGCAATGCAGTGTAAAATTGTACAATGCGCAACTGGAAATACGAAAATTGTGTGCTTCATTTTCTGTTTTGCGAGGTGGTTTGATTATGAGTACAATGGATTAGATTTGAGTACTCGTTAAGAACAGAAGAATCACTATGATACTTGTGAAGAATATTCTTTACAATAAAAATAATCAATCCAATCAAAATATAGCTAATGGAATAATTAATCGGTGAGAAATTTGTACTAATCACATCAAAAAATATAACAAGGTGTCTCTTACATATTGGATGTTTTCATAGGAATACCAACCAGGAACTTAGCATATAGCATAACTTAGTACCATAACAAAGAACTTAGGTATAGTATTAAAATAAATTAAGAATATATATATATATATATATATATATATATATATATATAGTTACCATAGTTACCATAGTTACCATAGTTACCATAGTTCTAAATTTTATGACAAATCTTTTACTGTACAAGCTATTCGCCTCTGAAACAGTTTACCGGTCTCTATACGTCGCTCTCAATCACTGAACACTTTTAAATAACAAATAAAAAATGGTATAACTCTCAATTAAGTTAAAGCTATCAATGTCCTTTATTAGCAAAGATAATATAACCAATAATATAAAATAAAGATAATAATAATATAACCAATAATATAACCATTTAGTCTTTGTTTATTAGTCATGTATATGTATAATAATATTAGGTTTTGTATGTTTATAATATATTATTTATGTAGGTTTCTGTAGGTACATTGTGTATCTAATATTAATAAGAATGTGGGGTACATTTATTTATTTAAATAAGTGTTGAGGTACACCACCGTCCTTGTTTGTAATATTTTTATCATCTCCCTTTGGTTGTCTGAAAGAAATCGCTTTGAGCGATAAGACCGCCTCTTGTGCTCCTATGTTAAATTTAGGATTTCTATGTAGGTGTTCTGTTTTGGTGTGCAAATAAAGACTATCTATCTATCAACAATAATGTGGCAGCAGTATTTTGTAAACCTCCTTAATTGCCCTTCACCGGATGAAAGCGTTGACATACCACATGAGGCACAAGATTACGTGGACGAATAACTGGCCGTCGCCCGGTTGGAGGTCCCAGATACCGCCGGGCAGATCAAGAAAGCGTTGAAATACCACATGAGGCACAAGATTACGTGGACGAATAACTGGCCGTCGCGTCGCCCGGTTGGAGGTCCCAGATGCCACCGGGTAGATCAAGAAAGCGTTGACATACCACATGAGGCACAAGATTACTAGGACGAATAACTGGCCGTTCGCCAGGTTGGAGGTCCCAGATACCGCCGGGCACATTAATTCGAAAAAGATCTGCGCGAGCTAAAGGTGCCTGACTGGCACTCGGCGACGCAGTGCAGGGAATAGTGGCGGCATTTGTTGTCTCAAATCAAGATCTACCTGGGTCAACGAGTCATCGTAGTACCGTAGTAGTAGTAGTCTTACATACAAAGTTGTATAGGTTGCGACACTTTTTTTTCCAGCTAGAAGAGTTTTTGAACAGTCTCAATGGGGGTACTCGTAAGTGTAGTCGAGGGCGTTTAACACGCTAAGCAAAGAATTCTAATTTCAAAGCAGTTGGTGCTGTTGACTTTTATAACTTATGATTAATAATCATAACTCCTTTATAGTATGTAAATCTTTTTTAAAGTTCATATTAGACGTAAGTCCATACTTTGAACTGTTCGTTAGCCTAGTTGGGTGTGTGTTCGCCTTCTAAGCAGGGGTATCGGGTTCGATTACCGGTGGTACACGAGTTTTCTCCCAAGGAAAGCTTGTTTTTCTGGTTCTGTTTGTGATTGTGTGTGTGATGTGAAGGTTTCCGGCACCCACGACACAAGTCATCGAACTTGGTGTGGGGCTGTGAGTGTGAAAGCGTTTAAAAGGATAAAAAAAGATACTGCACGCCGATTCCATGCTTCAATATGAATATATTGTCTGATTTTACTTCTATGTATTACTTACGAAATTTTATAGCAAATATTTTTTTGGGTTCCTATTCTTACCTATTTTCTTTTATAGTCTATCTTAATCTTATCTGTATAATTCGAGTGAGTGCGCAGGAATTACACGACTTAATTCCCCCATGCCCGATTTACCATCTAACTACAAGACAAACCGTCAAACGTCATCCATATAATATGGTTGATATTCCCCCAGTTCAAAGCGTTTCGCTTCTATGTTTATCATCCGTACTGTAAACATTACTACCTGTAAATATTACTGCAATATTACTTTCCATCAAGTGAGTTTGTGGTCAAATGCTTGCCTATAAGGCATAAAAGAAATTAATACATACATACATACATGCGCCGTATGTATGTATATATATTTTTTGCGTATGACATACGCTTACTAGCTGACCCACACTGTGATAGACTCTATTGTTAGTTCTCAAATATCGAACAATAAGTTTTTTCTTAATATAATCTTAAATAAGTCCTAATTAACCACTTATATACATATTATATTGTGGTCAACACTTATTAATTAGGACACAACACTTATCCAAGATTATATAGGTACACCATAAGAAAATTACAATGTTTGATTTTTTTTAAATAATTCTATTTGAATTTAAACATACAAGTACAGTGGAAGTCCCACTTCCAACACAGTACATAGGTAATACCGAAATTTAACCATTCATTTATTACAATCATATATTTTATTATTTTGCCCCAACTGTTATTTTAATGGCTGCTATGAAAATACAACCGCAAGTAAAATAGCAGCGTGTGTTATTTCAGTGCTCGTATTTTCAACAATTTCGCTTTCTCGTTTATGTTCATTGAACATAGTAGAATAAAAGTTTAGTTTTATTGCCGTATTATGATTTAAGTTAGTTATAGTATTTAGTCTGTTTATTTGTTTGTTTGTAAATGCATACGCACACAAATGTGTATATATAGTAATAAAATCGAACACGCATGAATCGAATGGTTTACGATCTGACGAAATCCTGATAGCTCCGAATTAATCATTCTATTGACTGGTCTACTTAGTATAAAATAAAGTCGCTGTCGGCGTCTGTCTGTCCGTATATCCGCAACAGATCCTCCTTAACCACGCAACGGATTTTGTTGCGGTCTTCAACATAAGTAAGGTATTTTATTAAGGACATTTTATATGTAGAAAAAAAATGTTCGAGTCGAAGTCTCCTGAAAAATCACCATTTAAGTAAAGTTTTAATGTATATATATTGTATGTATTACATGTAAAATTATATATGTTTACATATAGGTATAGGTATATATACATATAAGTGATATTCATTGATGTTGGTATTTATTCTTAAATTATTATATTTATCTATTATTTATTAATTTGAATGTATTATTTTATCATATTACTAGTATCTTGAATTATCATATTTCTATGTACACATCAACTACTTAAAAGGTTTCCTGGAATAAAACTTTGTGAAGGGTTAAGCTCGCCTTTGTACATCTTTTGTTATGGCCTTATTGTAAAAAAGTTGATCAATGTGTGTTTAATAAAGAACATAAGTTATTATGTATACTTGAATGAAATATCTACTGAGCGTTTTTGTATAGCAGATTGAGGCAAACATCATCTTTTGTTCAACATAAACTGGACACATCCCAGCACTATTTGAGGCGCGCTGCCTAGGGGCTCTCTTGCCGTCTCCGAGCGCCCTAATGACAGCTTCAGAGTATCAATTTACATCGTTGTTTACTCCAAGCGTCTCTACACACCACTTTAGCTTTAATGAGTCCAAGATTGCTTTTCATATTTACTTAAAACGTTGTAAGCGTTGCTCTTGCAAGATAGATAGATAGATAAATTCTTTATTTGCACACCAAAATAAATAACACTTACAAAGGAATCTTAAATATAACATAGTAGCACAAAGGGCGGTCTTATCGCTCAAAGCGATTTCTTCCAGACAACCAAAGGGAGATGATAAAAATATTACAAACAGGGACGGTGGTGTACCTCGACACGTATTTAAATTACTTATACATACTTATGAATAATAGATACATAATATACATACAAAAACATGCATAAATAATAATATAAGGTTTAAATTTTAGTGTGCTTAAATAGAATTGTCTAAGTTTAGAGTTGATTGTTTAGTGAGCTGATACTTGCGAGTCTGTTTTTACATAATTAACGCCCGTATCTATAGATATGTACATGTATATACTAAAATAAAATACCACAAAAAAAAACATGTAATTATCGATCCATTTCACAACATTTCACGAGAACCGGTTGGGAAATGAATTTCTCAACCGGTTCTCGGAACAGCCGGTCATCGGCAAACATACGAAAGCATTTTTGCCCAATCTGAAACGGAGGCGATTCGCTCACGGTAGAACTAGAAGTCTCGTTTTATTGAAGAATATTTTTATCTTAGTTTAAGTAAGGCTTAAATTATATCGACAAAGATTTGCGTAGAGAAAAATAAAGCCTCTTGTATTTGAAGGTATGAATAGTTAAAATTACGGAAATTACCTTCGTATGCTCGTTGCCTTAGTTGAGTGGCGTTCGCTTTCTAAGCAGGGGTTATCGGGTTCGATTCCCGGAACACAAGTTTTCTCCTCAAGGAACATTTGGGTTTCTGGTTTTGGTTGTGATTGTGTATGTGATGTGAATGTTTCCGGCACCCACGACACAAGTCATCGAACTTAGTGTGGGGCTGTGAGTGTGAAAGCGTTTATGTATATTTTAGACACCTAATATGCACTCCTATATTATACAGCATTAGCGGACCGTTAATTAAATAAATTAATAAAAAACATTATTTATCGAATTGTGAATGTAAACCATTATCGAATCCACCTGAAGCCACAAAAAAAATCATAGAAATCGGTCCAGCCGTTTAGGAGCAGTCCAGTCACACACACATGTACAGAAGACTTATATAGCGGGAGAATCGGGTATGGTAACAAAAGTTACTAATCTCGAGGCTGGAGTACCCTGAGAACTAAGCAACGAAGCCTTAAGTTGTCATTCTACACCCTTAGGTAAAGTTAGGTTGACATATAATAAGTAGGCACCCTTCTACCTTCTCCTGAATAACAATGGGTTTCTCTGAACCTTTTAAAAATTTGGCATCACATCTAAGTTAATTTAAGTTTGTTCATTAACTTGGTAACGAGAACCATTTCCCGGTATTTTCTCTGAAAACAAAGTGAAATTTCAGGAAATTGTGATGGAGGAAAACTGCTAAAGTTTCAGGGAAAACATCTAAAATCTAATACATGTTTTAATTATCATGCTTGAAATTGGCAAATAATTTATCGGCGTAGAAATTTTTTGGCGAAATCTATATGAATAAAACAAAGTTGGATTAGTTACAACCTATATACCTCAAGAACGGCTGGATTTATTTTTTTACCGACTTTCCAAAAAAAGAGGAGGTACTAAATTTTTTTTAATGTGTGTTACCTCATAACATCGTTCTACGTAAACCGATTACATTTTTTTTTTATTTGATTGATAGATGTTGCTTTCCAATTGGTCCCATTTAAATTTGGTCAAGATCTGATCACTAGTTTTTGAGTTATTGTCAATAATGCGTATACTGTCGCCTATGTTCCGTGGACACTTTTGAGCGCGGACCCTAAATCCATGTACAGATCGACGGCTAAAGTGGTATTGATGGTAAATAGGTATATAACTAGTAACTTTTTACCCGACTGCCAAGATGTGTTATGTTTCTCGCACGTATCTTGTATGTTACATCTTCGGCCGCATCATCACTTTCCATCAGGTGAGATGGTGGTCAAATGATTGCTATCGAAAAAAAAGTGTATATTTAAAAATTTGTTTATCACCTCTTATTTCCAAACGGCTCGATGGATTTCGACAGTTAAGGTATTGTTATATTCGTCTTAAAAATCCAAGTGTCCTTAAATAGACGTTTGATATAAAAAAACAAAATGGCGGATTTTTGGCGCGAAATAGTCATAAGTTAATAAAAAAAATACCCAAACATATCGAGTAGGGTATCAAAGTGAAGAAAATTAAAAGAAATTACATAAAATTACATTAAAAGTAGGTTCACATTTTTCGCAGTCGGGCTTTTTGAATTTAACGTACACTGACTTGTTGGAATAGCACGACTTCTATTATTTTTTTTATTTGGGACAGCAAAAAATTGTAGACTTAAAACTATATACTATAATACGCGTTAAAATATAACCACAAAAACTCGAGACAAAAACAAATGAAACGTCGTGGAAAACAGATGACTATAGCATTTGAAGATAGCTAACACTCCTTTCGACGTTGGTATCTAATAATACCTCAGAACAACTGTAAACTTCCATAAACTTCGAATTAATATGTGGGTCCACCAGGTGGAAACTTGCAAAGGCGGGCCTGTCAGAAGCACGACCCTACTCAGGCAGTTCCTAACCTTGACGGAGCGTATTGTCTGTTTACTGAACAGTTGTATGAGTTTTCAGAAGCTATTTATACGCACCTTTTTTGTATGACAATATAAATGAAATCGCTTTCACACTGACAGCCACTATTTTGATTTTTTTAAACTTTTTCGACGACCCAATTAATGCATGTCGTGAGTCCTAGATTCGATTCCCAACCAAGATAAATTTTCTGGTTTTGGGTAAGATTGTGTGTGTGTGTGTGTGATATGAATATTTTCGACACTTCTTGTAAATAGCAGTTATACTAATATTTATAATACATTACTATATTATGAACCTATTAAACAAATGTTATAGGTTTTGATCGTTGTCTTTTGAATTATGCAAATAATTTAATCTGTGTTTAGTTATTTTTTATTTTTAGTGTATTGATTGATACTTACTGTGTTTTTAAGACGGGTTGAAATGTTTATTATCTTTGTTTTTAATTATTTTATGTAATTTTTTTACTCAATAAGTCGAAATTCCACATGTTGATTGGTAGCGTTGATTTATAGGAAATTGGTGGAGATGATGCAAAGATATTGCGTTTTGAGGAAGTATGTATTTGTTGTTAGTTATTAAAAGACTACCGAAAATAGGGTTAGCAATAAAACTATTAATAATTTAAAAAAATATACGTATTTATTAATATTTTTATGTCTATGATGTCGTATATGACTGGTATTCGTTAACGGATTTCTATTATTATTCTGTGAAGGATTGGATCTCAAAATTATAATATACTAATTAAAATTAACATTTATTGCCAGACATCACACTAACATTTTAGGGGTAGGCACATAAACACGCTCATGCTCAATACATATAGTTTCCATAGTAATATTTTCCCCTGAAAGACTGGATTACCTACGGTTA
The DNA here is from genome assembly GCA_948107665.1 of Lomographa bimaculata. Lineage (NCBI taxonomy): Eukaryota > Metazoa > Arthropoda > Insecta > Lepidoptera > Geometridae > Lomographa > Lomographa bimaculata. The sequence continues at coordinate 7,258,906 of OX403600.1, read as the reverse complement.
GAGATTCATTTATTGCTCATAAAGAAATACATTTACACTTATATGAGAACATTTTTAAACTTAAAGTAAGTAATTTAGTGCTGCGACAACAATTCAATTTCTTTTTTTTTTATATAAATAAACTTGTAAAAAAGTGTGGATAAGTAGGTAATACCTACTGAAAGAATCACACTTATTCATAAAATAGTAGTCATTAGAAGTATTAGAACAATATCCACATTACACCACAAAAGTTGTGCTGTGATTATGCCGCCTTTTTAGCAGATAAATAAGTATTGATAGTAAAATGTACTACATAGTTAGTAGACGGGTGGACGAGGAACCTGTGCATAGATAAATAAGATACATACTTACCTAAGGAACCTGTGTTTGAGTCTACGATGTAGAGGGTCTACGCCGTAGCGAAACAGACGTAACAGTGTACCTTAGGTACGATTGCAACAGATTGTTCTGTAACTGTGACTAATAGTACGATTGTTTCATACTTATTACTACCAGCACCAACACTACAAAGTACAGTTCTGTAAAGCACTGCTACGGTGTTAAAGATGTAGAGTCTACATCTTTAGCACCGTAGCAGTGCTTAACAGAACTGCACTTTATTATAAAAAGGAAATCGTTAAAAAAAAACTGCGCCATTCATGTATGTCATTTTTATCGGGATCTAAAATTGTAACTCGTAGGTATATAGTATTGTAAAATGACTCGCCGAAGCTTATGAACAAAGACTTCGTCACTAAGTGAATGTTGAGGCTTTCCAGCTCTTCGATAACACAGAATTAGTGAGACTCAAGAGAATTATACCTTTTGAGTTAATGTAGTGATGAGACAGTGTAATATGCTTTTAACAAAGAACACAAGAACATAGTGCCTTCCCTTTAATAGAGAAAATCAAAGAAAAGGGTTATTAGACACATTTTCTTACTATACTACTCTACTTAGCAATTTAGGTCAATATTGAGTCTTAAGGCTAGATCTTAATTTTAATGGTACCAATCGTAATTTGTACTTCGTTAAAAATAATAAATCAAATATTTGAAAATAATGAACAACGGGTCAAAAAAACAAATTTTTACATTTTCCTATTATTTAGAAGAAATTGCGGCGGCAAATGTCAAAGAGCTAGAATTCCTGGAGGTTACAGCTTATGGTACAGAACTGACACTTTAGGTACTGCCTCGTAGATCCTTTGAAAAGGCTCGAGTTTTGACATTTCTATCTCGAGATGTGACATGTGTTCCCGTGTCCCCGGCGCAATCAGCGAGAAGGGGAAACCGACTGTTCGCCCGGGGCCTTGGCCCGGCCATTGTGGGCGACTTTACAGGATTCTATTTATAAATTTCCTATTATATCAATAGTGGACAGATGTAGGCAGTCACTAAATAAGGTGAATTTGTCAAGTCTAAAATTTGCTGCTCGGTGGCGCAATCGAGTATACGTCTATAAACGCTTTTAATCATTTCTTATACTACATTCAAACGAAATTATGGAGCAGAAAATATTCCCATTACACATCTATCATACAGGCTGTGTATCTGGCCGATTAATTTTGAGTAGCCGTGACCCGCGGCTTCGTCCGCGTTTATCAAGTTAAAAAGTCAAGTTATAAGAAAAACAAACATAATTACACACGAACTTTCGGATTTATAAAGTGTGATGATATTTTCCATTGAAAGAATACTTAAATTAATTATATTTCGATTCTGTTTGTGGTTTTCCTAAATTGCACAGTCCTTGGGAAAGTCCTAGTGAAACCGAAAATTTTCGAGGTTTGTGTGGTAGGTGTTCGTAGAATCGTCATCTATTATCGAAATAATGTACAAAATATTCTATCTATATAATTACTTAATGTAAAAATTTAATTATCTACAAAAAATTTTTAACTTATCTACAGATATATCACGATTGTTATAAACGATAAAGATAATATTTTACCATAAATTAATTATTACCGTTAGTCAATAACCAAAGTTAAGGACCACTTGAAGATAGGGTTGCCATCACCATTACAATCAACACACCAACCTGGAACTAGTCAGCCACAACAGTTCCAGCCTACAACTCATATTCTATGAGTAACATCCAGCACTGGCTGACCCTACGCAGCTGTTACGTCAGCGACCCAAAGCCATCCTCTGATATTTCAAAGAGTTGAGATTGCTTGGATAGTTGCTGACAGGAGCAATTGCGTAGGACGCCCCGAGCCCGAGTAGACCCGTCATGTTTCAATGCAATATACGGCTTAAAACACGTAAAATATGACGACTTGTTTCGGACAAATTTTGTCCTTCATCAGGATGAGTCAGACGCGCGCAGGCGAGCGGCTCGGGCCTCGGCGGTGACAAACATTAAACAAAAATGCTTTCACACTTACAGATCCTCACGTAGTTCGATGACTTGTGTCGTATTTTCCGGAAACATTCACATCACATACACAATCACAACCAAAACCGGAAACACAAATTTTCCTTGGGGAGAAATCTAGTATTCCGGCCGGAAATAGAACCCGATACCCTTAGAAGGCGAACGCTCACCCAACTAAGCCAACGGGCAGTTCTTTATGTATAAAACTCACGTCACGATAGTTTTAATTTTCAAGAAGTAGACCCGCTAACGTATTGGCACAGTACATTGGCTAGTTTCCACTCTCCTTTAGCTCAGTGTATGTTTCAACAATGGAAAGAAAACATACGAAGTGAAATTGCAACTTGTCTTGACTATTGTGTTGATACTCGTAGCTAAGTGTTGCACACTCACTAGATAAGTTTCATATGTAAGTATATGCATATCTAGCTTTGTCCTCTTTTTACAAGTTTTTATTTAGTTTCACCTGGGTCCGAGAGCTTTATGGTATTTTACAAATAACTCTATAATTTATGATGTCAATATATGTCTCCATAATCTCCATTCTCCATGTTTGTTTCTGGTTGTTGCTTTGGTGTGATTGTGTGATATCAATGTAAACATGTATCCGACACCCACGATACAAGTCTTTGAAATTAGGGTATGGCAGTGCGTGTGAAGGCACAAGAATGAGAAGAAAGTGAATGCGCGTTATTGACGCGTATTAATTCGATTGAACTGTGTCTTGGTAATAGTTCGGTTATTTGTGATTAATACTTTAAATACGTATTTTTTGGTACTAACATGTAATACGTCATGCAAGGATTCTTGTAGGTTTTAATTTGACATCTATTTTTACTTGTAGTACAGGCCTTTTAATCAATAGTCAAGTCATGCCTCAATAAAGTGGTAGAACTTTTACCAGAACTTTCATTGGAGTTTTGGAGCGAAGGCAAATAACACGTTATTCATCTTTGTATGATTTGCCTATACTTTAACTAAGTATTAACGGTTAATAATCCACCATTATTACACATTAACACTCAAGGATCACAGGTTTTGGAAAATTATACAAAATCAAAAACGCAATTTTTTCACTTTCGCGGAAAAAAACACGCAGGTGGTTAAGCGCAATAAATATCCATAGCATCTGATCTAGCTACTTATAATGCTCTGTGGTTTACACCATGCTATCTTCAAAGTAAACAAACAAGATGCCGCTAATCAGTGGATAACGAAGATAGGAAACTTCGTGATTGCTTCTTTGTCACGAAGGAGCCATTTTGATGAACTTTATTAGATTTATAGACCTAATCACGTCAAGGTTTCGTTTCTTTGCAAGAAATTTCATTATTAAATTACCTCCGTAGGTTCGGGTCTGTGTCCGCATATTGAATTACAAATGACAAATTATCCTGGACGCTTTCACGAGCGTTAATTTTTTTAAGTAAGTTGTTTGAAAAATTGCAAACAAACGCTTTCGCACTCCGGCTCTGCACTTAGAAGATGTGTATCGCGATGAATGCACAAGCACACACACACACACACAATTAGCGAAAGAAAGCTTTGGGAAGAAAATGGTACTTCCACCGGTAACTGAACCCGGTACCCGTATTGTAGAAAGCAGGCATGAAACCCATAAGCTGTAGAGTGCAAACATTACTGTGTTTAGGATTGAAGGGCAATGTTTCAAGTGGAATTACAGGGCTTACAGAGAACATCTAATATCTCAGGGGACAAGCGCAGTGCTTCGCATGTTGGATTTTGACCTATATAACTTCAAAAATCTCTTTGTGACACTCAACTGTAATGGGCAAGGGTGACGCTTACCATCAAGCGAGCGACTTGTTCGTTACGCCTCTCAATTATACAAAAAAATCTGGCAATTAGAGTAATTGCCTTTCATGAGTGCCTCTTTGCACACGTGAATAAACGATTCTGCAATTTGAACATTTGAATACTAACAAAAAATCTAGGTAGGTACTTGTAGATAACCAAAATAAGTCATCCAAGGGATCCCAAATATGACAGTTTCAACTGTAAGTCGCCCGGATATAATTTGCCTATCTCCCACGCTCGATAGGGCGGCAGTAATGAAGACGAGTATTTGCTGCCAAACCCAGACTGTAACAGGGTCACTGCAATGTTTTGGACCTTGTACCCTGGCCTCAATATAACTGGTTTATTGCAACATTATCTACGATTGTTTGTAATACAAAATAGTATGGTGTTTTTTATCTGGCCATATAGAAGAAATCTTTTTATGGTAATCTTTATTGTCAATTTTTATAAAGATAACTTCACCCAGCTTTGGTTGTCTTTAATACCGTATCTGAACATTCTATAGCATTTGACCATCTTACATGTTAGCAATGATGTAATCGAGGGTGGTAAGCGCGCTAAGCATCAAATGGGAATTAGTATTCAACTATACCTGCCGTTTGATACCTACGTAAAAAGTGCTATCTGATCTTTTTCTAGCATTCCAATCTAGTCAATCTATACAAAGACTCATCAAGTCCAACAAATTCTTACTCACACACATTTACACATCATTCAGCATAATTGCTATGTAATATTAGTAGTAGGTATACCTATAACACGTTAAGTATCGTGAAAATAGCGAGAAAATGCAGCGACCCAGTAGCGCATCCGCGTGCCTTGACATTGCCAAAAGACAAAGAGTATTATCATATTATTATATATCTAATATATATGAATAAATCTGGTTCTGGGTGTATTTGTAGGTGTGATATGTTTCCGGCACTCACGATACAAGTCTTTGAACTTAGTGTGGGGCTGTGAGGGAGAAAGTGTTTGCTTAAAAAAAATATATATATAAAATTGCACATATCCATGCTATTTTTTGTACATCTGTCTACTTACTTGATGAAGACAGCAATGACACCCCTAGCCTCCATTCTAGCATACTCCTTCAACCTCTGCATTCGCGAGGGCATATATCCAGAAGCACTAAAAAAAAAGACAAAAATGCTTCATGTCGTTCAACTTGCACGGTAAAAGGCCAGATCCTCACAAAATAGTATTGGGTGATACCCCAGCTCCGTATTGGGATCGTGTTATTTTGCAATTGTTCACAGCAATCTCATTTATGGCGTGGAGCTGTGACAGTCACCCAGACAGACACCCAGCGTGCTTTCGTGATGCAGAAGCGTGTCATACGTGCCCTAGTCGGAGTTTCAAACGATGTCTCCTGCAGAGACTCATTCAAGGAGCTTAAAATATTGACGCTCCCTAATGAGCTCATATATCAAGTAGCTCTGTTTTTGCATACCCACATACACATTACCAACGTCGTGGCGTCAACCGTTCCCGATTTCTGCGAAGTGACATATATAGAGATCGTCTAGTTACCCCTACTCATAAGCTGAGTAAATCCGAGAGGTCAGTCTATATAATGGGACCTTAGGTCTATGACAGACTTCCTGACGCTATCCGTAATGCGCCTGCCATCGAAAGCTTCAGACTCCGATTTAAAAAGTGGTTACTGAAACACTTTATGACATAAATGCTTTCACAGAATTGTAATAATATACAATAGTTATAAAAATGTACTATTTTTGAATGAAGCATTTATTTTTATTTATTAATATTTTTCACCATGTTTGACTAGTAAATATTGAGTTATAAATGAATTATCTGTATCTGTATATAAAACTTTGAAATATACTACTTTGGTAACTTTACATAATGTAGAAACGTTAGTGACCCTCGAATTTGTGATACGTTTAATAATAGCTGCCTGGTGCTTAAAGCTGTCCAAAGCTGCACAAATGCTCACATTTCAGCAAATTGCCGCCATTTTACAGCTAACGGGCCTGCCTAATTACTAAATATAGCTATAGTATATATAGCATAAGCTGTAACATTTGCGACTTTCGCAAAGTCCAACTTTCTGTTCCTAGGCGCGCTTCCAACAAAGTTCCCGGTACAGCTGACATTCTGTGGCGCTAAGTAAGTGCAGCACTGCACAAGCACTACAGTTTTGGACTCCAGTGATTTGTGTAATGAATTTGGGAAGAGATTACGAGGCTTTGTGAAGTGGTTTCGCACTTCAGTTCCGTTGGAATTTGGCGCTCTGTCCATACGGAGTATGGACAGAGTCGTATTATGAACGCTATCTACGAGCTACGCCAAAACGTAGACTATCTTACTTTACTATTTACGCAAAACTTGTTTAGTTGACATAGACTTATATATTAAGCAGAAGTACATAAAAGTTAAGAGGCGGTTTTCAATTATACAACATTTTCGCATTTTCTAATGATTTTAATTATCTTAGCGTGTAGTTTAGTAAAAAACGTATGTAGTTTAATAAAAACCTTTTATAAAAAAGTTTTTTAAAACGATTAAAACAAAAATTATAAAACAGATTTTTAATGAATGCAGTTTATTATGATACAATTTTATAAACCTTTACTCTGCAATTTTTTTTTTAATTATTTATGAGTGTAAATTCTAGTTCAATTTCATAAATGTATATGATTAATTAGATACGTCTACATTTTCAGACACTTTTTTATAATTATTCGAATTGGCTGGTGAAAAATCACTAGCCAATTTAATAAATCATGATTAATGTGCGAATTTATTAAGAGTCTAAATTGGACTCTTCATATATTTTTTGTAAAACTAAGCGCGTGAGATTGATCATTTTAAAAAGGCTAGAATAGTTTGCAATGCTTTGCGTGTAATATCAAGGATTGATATTCTTTTTACAAACTTTTATTTAGTTTCAACGGTCCCGGTGTCTATCTGTCGGTCTGTAATTTAGCTTGCAAATTTGGTTTAGGTACTCAAATTGGACTCTAATTTGGTGTACCTTATATATTTTTGGTAACAATACAATAATACGGTATTATGAAGCTGGCCTGTTATTGGAGACGGAAGACGGCCATAGGAACTTCTGAACAATACAAGATAAACCCATCGAGTTTGCGCTCGATTGAATGTCTTAAAAAGTTCTTTGGTTATATATCGTTTTATTCCTTTCTTTATTTACATCTGGCAAGCTTCATTTTAAAAAACGTTTTAAAGTATTACTTGTTTTATATGTTTCTAGCTGCGCCCCGTGGTTTTACCCGTATATCTCGGACCTGCGGGAATCCCGGGATAACATTTTCTTTCATAAGAACCTTCTCCTGATAATAACTAACACAACAAAAAAAGAAATAGCGAAATTGTTACATCAGTTCACGCGTGATGCGATGACCAAGGCAAATAGATAATCTTTTTTATATATTATATATATATATATATATATATAGATAGATAGATAACTGTGTTAATGGTTTCATGTTGTATTAGGCGCTTTAAATAAGTCGTTCTCTGTTCAGTTTACGTTTTCAACGAAAGAATATTCTTATATATTTGAGGCTACATATTCAGTACTATGGCAATCTATATTTATGAGTTTATCTGAAGAGTTTCTTGTCTTTGACATGGCTAAACGAGTGACAATTAATATCAGATTAATCAGAACTGATGAGTATAATTAATTCAAACCAAATGGTACGTTATTAGTGGATCAAATGTAATTTGGTAACCAAGAGAACTTACTGAGCCGTGTTAATAGGTATTGTAATTGTGTTGATTTTGCTACTTACTCGTTGATATAGTTTCAGAATTACTTAAACTCTGATATTTGGCAAAATAAGCTAGTCCATTAATTTATACGCGCATTTTTAGAGGCACAAAAAGAAATTCTTCTGGTAACTGGTTGCAAAACTCAGTTTGCTTTGGCAACCGAAAATGAAAAAAATTTTACACACATATTTTTAAAGGCCCACATATAAAAAAAACAAAAAAAACATTCGACTGGAGTACCTCCTCCTTTTTATGTGAAGTCGGTTAATTTGATCAAGATCTGTTCAGGAGTTCTTGAGATATCGTCAATAATGCGTGTTTAGTATCAGTATTATCAGAAGTTGTTGATAATATGTGATCTAAGAATCACACTAATATTATAAAGGCTTAAGTTTGTGAGTGTATGTTTGTTTCTTCTGCACGCTCAAACGACTGGACCAAATTTGATGAAATTTTGATATTGTAGCGACACCCGGGATTAAAACAAGGGCTTTAGTTTCATCCCGGAATTCCCGCGGATCCGGGACTTACGCGGCTAAAACCGCGGGGCGCACCTAGTAATGTATAATGGGCTAACTTTGGACCTTATCTACATGATGTAAATATTTGTATGTATATATGAGTACTATGAGTAGTTAAATGTATGTAAATATATATATATATATATATATATATATTTTTGGTATTTTTTGGTATCTTAAATTAGATTTTTTTTTTTTTTATAATACTATATACAAATTAAAGTTTTAATTGTAAAATAATACAACTTTTTACCGAAGATGTGCACTACCATATCAAAATATCCTCGATACACCCAGGTTAACTGGAAGAAAATGCTTTGTAGCATTAAGTTCGCCTATGTACCTACAATACTGTTTGTGCAATAAAGAATTATCTATCTATCTATCTATGTAAAGTGATGATGAGGTCGTGAATGGTAAACATTATACGGCAAACAGATATCAAGTTTTACCTACGATCCTATATAAACAAGTCATTACCACGGAGGCGAATAAATTGTAAAAGCTATGAAACGAATCTCAATTAATGAGGTGGAATAATAAATCTTTGTGAAAGTAATAATTAATTATTTTACCTTCTGTCCGCAACTTCGAGATTTTAATGAATTGCTACATAATTAATTGCTTTAATAAGAAACACAATCATTTACCTTTGTCAAGATTTTCACCGTTTTTCTGGGAACGTGTTTATTTTACAAAGGAATGGGGCTCATACCCGGCGATGAACTAGATTTTAGTTAGATTTAAGCCAAGTATTTAAGCGAAGCTCTTAAATCCATTGTCTGACAAGGAAAAAGATTCTTTACCGATGGTAAGTTAGTGAAGTCTAAAATCTAAATAATCTATGTAATAATAATAATCTAAATTTTAAATTTTCGGTCACAAACACAAGGTCGCAAATCTATCGGTATTCTATCGTTTACATTTTGGAGAGTGTTCGCTGTCTCGTTGCTGTTACCAACATTCTAGTGCTATACATATGTTACAACTATAATTATTTAGTAACAATCACAAAATTATTTGGTAATAACTAGCTTATTTTATAAAAATAACGTAATAACTGTAAATTTTAACAAAAGAATATGTTTTTGAGAACTTATTGAAATGAAATGCATTTGCATTTATTTATTTGCTTCAATAAGGTATAAACAGATGTAGGGTTAAGTGTATCAATATAGTTCACACACTTGGTCATAATAGTGACATGCAAATATTTATTTGAGGGCTAGGTAGTTAGATATCTTTATAGCGTCATAATAATATTTTTGGATATTTTTAATATATTCTATATGTGGCTTAATTACAATAAGTGAAAATGGAAAAATCATCATTTAAGTTGTAATGTCAAGAGATGTCAACATTTCAGAATATTTATGTCAAAGATAAAAATGTAATATAATTATGTCATAAGTTATTACAGTCCCACGATTTAATATAAGTATAATTCTAATGATGTTTACAATTGTCAAGAAAGTCAATTACAGTGTAGTAGGTTTTTTCTAGTAGCCATTCTCCATTCCATTAAGTGAGCTAGTTTTCCTAATATTTGTTTTCCGTTTGCGTATGAATTACACGAGCTAATTCCCCCATGCCTGTTTCATCTATTTATGGTTGACATACTTCCAGTTCGCTCGAAGCGATTCGTTTCTACGTTTATCATTCGTACAGTGAAGGAATAGAACTCAATGCCCACGTCCTTGTTTACTAGACGGTATATTCTGGGAGTCTTCAAGTCTAGAGTGAATAAGTATCTTCACCGCAAGATGATATCTTCGTCCGCGTCTTCAATTTCCATCAGGTGAGGTGGTGTTCAAAAGCTTGAATATCTAGCGTAAAAACGAACAAAAGAAAACAAACCAAATACAGAGCACCGTGTAGCTTTCGGGTACAGCTAGAATCCTCTGAAATTCGCCGAAAAATAAGACACATTTCACGATAGTCAATTTGGTCTATTTCGGTCCGATTCCTTAAAATGGTCCACTACTGTTACATTAGATATACGCTAGCGTTGGTGTGGTCGAGAATCATTTTAAGCACGCCAGCTGCCGGTTCACCGTTCGGTACTTGGCGACTATAATTTTATGTAATGGTGCATGTACTATAAGAGTACTGTCGTACTGTGTAGAGTGTGAGCTAGAGTCACATAATAAATAAAAGGTATTGGTTTGAACAAATTAAATTATTGTCTCGGTACTAATGGTTATGCTTGAATGTCAATAAAACTATTCAATCCGTCCAGATTTGATTAAACATTTAATAAATAAGCGGCATGTCCTCGAAGATGTTTTTGAGAAAGCCTTCATGAGTATTTTAGCAATCTTTAACTCTCATCAATATCTGTGTCAGTATATACAGGGTATTTATAAAATAACAGAAATATTCCGACGTCCAACTTTGTTGCGTAATTCCTCTCCATCCAAAGGTTGTCTGGAAGAGATTGCTTTTAGCGATAAGACCGCCTATTGTTACACTTATTTTGTATGTAATTATTTTCTATTATGTTTTGTCACAAATATGGTGTTCAATAAAGAGTTTATCTATCTATCTATCTATTCTTGTTCTAATCCCCAGCTCCATTTAGTTCTGGTACTATGTACTAAATGCTATATTTTCCGTAATAATTAAGATGAAATACTCTATAAAATCTATAACTACTATGTTTCGCAAATAATGGCATCGCCGCTCCGCGCCTCGTATTACAATACCCGCCAAATGTCAGTTGAAACTTGACACATTAGTTTTAACATAGAAAATAAATAGTAAAATTTTAAATTTATTTGAAAAAAATAATAAAACAGAATTTGATTTAGTTGGTCTCATTATAATGTATTTTACAAATTGCCATGTACCTACAGGTATAAGTACTTATTTTAATCGTCATACTAATAGAACTTGTTATTAAATTGTAGAAGAACTTTAATAACTCACGTTTTAAAAAAATATTACAATGTCTCATTCTCATAATATCTATAAAATCCGTACATTTTTGACAGTCCTGACCACCACGTTATAGTGCGCTGATATGCACCTTATTTCAACTATAGCCGAATATAGTCTATAATACATCCCTAATATCTAAGTTTCATAAACATATCTACTCCTGTTGTAAACCTCACGACGACGCCGGCTCACAGCGCCGCTCGTTAAATCGATCCAGCTAATGAAACTCACTGTGTTTACAAAACAAACAACGCCAAATCTAATATAGTTTGAGTCACATAATGGGCCTTCATTGCGGTACAAAAACTACCCGAGCTTTTATCGTGTTTACTAGAAACCAACACATGGGTTGTTTACATTACTTACACCTAGCGTTTATGGAGTCAGTTTACCAAAAAGACTGATGTTTATTTTTTATTTGATGCGTATAGATCATATACTTTAACCACACTATATTCGAAAATAGGTGCCGGAACATTCACATCACACACACACAATCACACTACAAACAAATTTCCTTTGGGGAACACTTTCATTACAGACGAAATTTAACACACGAAAATCTTTTATTCTCGCCGGGAAACGAACCCGTCTTCCGGTATTAAGTAGGCAGACGCGAAACCAACTATGTCAGCTGTTTAAGCAGTTAAGGCGAGCATCATATGTATTAATTTGGCAGTTTTCACTATACTAAGACGTTTAACGTTTGAAGCCTCCGATCGAGCAGTCGTTGTTTCGGATTTTACAATGCGAGCTTTCAGTTAAGGTTAGATGTTTACTCATGCTTATCTTATTATATTATTTTAATTTAAATTTTATTTTATTTTATTGATGATTTGTGTTTATTGTAATGTATGGATACTGTCTGAAATAAATAGATTAATAATAATAATTATTATCGGGCTAACTACCCTGTATATGCTCATATGCCTTTCCTCTTAGTAGAAACTTCTGTCGCTATATCATTAAATGATGTTCCAACAACTATCCTTAAAAGCCACTCATTCTAGGCCTATCATGCTTACCACTCTCGATCACATCACTTACAATAAAGTGAGATAGTGGTAAGCGCTAGCCTTAGTTAAATAAGAAGACCGCGTATGAAAAAATGGACTACTTACTGAGCCTATTTGTATCGAATAGTTCAAACCCTTAGTTTCCTAATATGTACAATTTATTCTAAGTTGCGAGAGACCGGGCATAAGAATTGCCCATTCTCTCACTTTGAACTATTCGAAACAGTTCACAGGCCTCGTTGACCGCATCGTCTCTTAAAACATGGTATAACGTAAAATAATAACAAACATGTCTTGTAGGGTTGCCACAAGTTTCATATCGAAATATGACGACGATCTCTAAGCCTAAATAATTCAAACCTTTCCAGTTTGAGATATAATATAATATTCATATCAAAATCTTCGACGTATATAAATGTAAATATCCAATGTTGAATATTGCCACGTGGATGAAAGGCAAATAAGAGTGAATCGCAATCACGGGTTGTGTGCCTCCATATTTGATTTGCCTTATATCCTTGTAAAAGAAGAGCAGGGACGATTAAATTAGGCAGCCTTTTTTTGCTACAAGCGGTTTTGCTTATCTATTTTCGATTGGAACCAGATTTATATGTTTTTTATACCATTAAAAAATAAGACAAGCAAGACGTCCGCCTTATGGAAAGCAGCACAGCCTGTCTGTTTAAACCTAATCTAACACTAAGATATAGGGTATTTACTCCAGTAAAGACTGGAGTAAAGACCGATAAAATTTAATGTGATGATCGATGTCGTTCGCGTCGTGTCCGACGATGGCGACCCTGGGGGCTATTCCGGACATCGATTATCTTTACATGGACGTGGAAATCGAACGATTTTCTTTTTTTATGATCCATCGAATCGACTGAACTTTCCAACCGATCGACTGTCATATCGACGTCGCTTTAATTCAAACAATAGTAATTTGACGACCAGATACGGACTAATATTTCTCGGCAGTCTTCGAATGGGGGCGGACAAATCTAAACTTCGTCTTAAATTTCGGTCAAAAGTAGCGCAGTAATAGTGTAATCGTTGTTATAACAGGGTTTGGGTCGGTACTTTAGAATTTAACGTTTCAAGTCTAACTCAGAAAGTCATGCATTTTCTAACTTTGCAACCGCCTTTTGACCTTAGATCGCCTAACCAATCTGGTGAGAGAATCATCCTCCCATTTTTCTGTTGACACGCCGGTGAATACTGCTTGCCAGAACTGCGCTTAAAAGCTCTGAGTATTTTCGAAGAAAAATATTCCAACCAGGTTCCGACTAGGATGGTATGTATATGTCCAAAATCTGATACATACGTGAGTTAGTGCCGGTTTAAGTAATAGAATACACTATTTGGTAGTCTGCAGGCATACTCTGAACGTGGCTACACTATCGCAGTTGTTATGTTAATAGAGTATCCATACCATCCCCTAGCCAGAAACCAAAACGCTTCGTCTCGATTCTATCAAAAGAAACGCTTTCTAAATGTAGCAGGCCTTAAAACTTGTACACATAAGGTTTAAAATATCTTGTTATTTAGCGCTCAGATTGCAAAGTTACAGACAAGTAATTTGAAACCTTTGTACACAAGTTTTGAAGCCTGTTACATTTGGAAAGCGTTTCTTTTGATTAAATTGAGATGAAGCGTTTTGGTTTTTGGCTAGTGGCATGAGTTTGTGAAAGTCACAGGACATCAGCATTTGAGACACAATCCTGCCATTCGATTCGTAAGATGGAGCGCAGGCACTTTATATGAAAGGAATCCAACTTCTTTATATCAGCATATGATAATATATGCTTATCGCCTATAAAAAACGCTATCTCACCGTTATAGCACAAGTCACACGTCATAGTAACTCCGAGATTAGACGCATAGTTTTACATAGACAGCATTTCATCGATTCCATCAGTAGGAGAGGTCGTAAGCTTTGATTTTATCACACGGCCGACATCGTAGAAGGCTGGCTTACAAATAAAATAATATATTTATTCTGTTTACACAGCGCAAAGTAAATGATTATTTTGGGTGTGGTACTACTGAAGTATTCATCAGGGGGATTACTTCGGATTACATTTTACCCTTCGGTCAACGAACTTGTGAATTAAATTAAGTCAAATTGTACTTTTTGTGCCCTCGATAACTTCATGCTGGGCAACCCCTTTTTTAATCAAAAGTTTCGTACCAGCAGTTTCAAGATGAACAGACCTTCTATAACCGATGTCTATTATAATAATGCAAAAATGTAACTTGTTTCTAGTTTTGTCAGTTTTGAATTGAATCCAATCGCAACTGGTTTAAGAAATAACTTTAATATGTTATCTCCTCGGTCTCATATTATTTTGTAGCTTGTCTCAGTATCGCTTGATGCCCTAGAGCCCCTGGGAGGCAAAACGTCCGTTTGGAGGTAAAGCTCTTATAGGGGGAAAAATACCAACTGTAATATCAAGACTATATCAATCAATCAAGTCCAAACTATATCAATAATTTAATAACATACCTTCCCCCTAACAAAGAACATAAGAACAAAGTGTCTTCCTTTTAATAGAGACAGTAAGATAAGTTTTATTGGACACATTTTTAGTATACTACTCTACTTTAGCTACCTTCCCCCGGAACACAAAAACGTAGAGATGAAAACTTCGTCATCTAACGTGGTAGGACTTCTTCCGAGGCCGTTTAAGGCAGTAACCCTTTGCCGAACAGCCAATTAGCAGCACTGTGAAAGCAAGACTGAATGCTGATCAGTATCTACGAATGATTTGGTTATTTGCAAAAAAAAAGTAATCGAGTTGGATAAAAATTAAACGTAATAACCTAGCTCCAACAGTACATTTCAATATAACCAAGACATTTCAAACTGTGTCAATTCAGTAGACAGTGTCGGAACTACATCGGATACCTAACACAAACACTGTTAGTTGAACAACATCGTTCCTTACAATTCCCAACTCTGATATCTGAGAGATAAACATCTTTCAGCTGTTGTTTGCAGTTATCTTGCTTTAAATTAGTTGACAGTGTACCTACTATCACTACTATCTGATAGGAAAGTGGACTTTCGTTATTTTTAAACCTTTTACTTAGTTTCACCTGTCCCAGTGTCTGTCTGTTATCAAAGCTTGCTAGTTGAATTTGACCTATTTTCTGCTTTCAGTTTGAGCTGAAATTTTAAATGCATATATAAATGGGATGACAATGCAATATTATTATGACACGTAGCTAAACTGGAGCCGAAATTGGACATGGGAACTCTATAATAAAACGACTCAAATCCTTCGAGTTTGGGCTCATTTGATGCGTCTTGACAAGTTCTCTGGTTAAAGAGTCTGAAGAGATAGCACTTTTCAACCGCCTTCAAAAAAAGAGGTTCTTAATTCGACTGTATGTTTTTTTCTTTTCTTTTTTTTGTTTATATTTTACGTGATATCTCCGCCAATAATCAATCGATTTTGTTTTTTTTTTGTTTGGTAGATTAGACTGCCAACCTTGAAAACCAAAATGTAAGCGTTGAAGTCGGTTTTTTAAACTTTTCTTACGTTTAATTATTTTATAGAGAGTTTCTAAGATTATTGTCGACTACTAATTAGACTTCCAACACGGCTTAACGACTGTTGCCTTATAACTATCAATCGGGACGTGTCCTTCAAATCAGGGTGAACATCACATATTATTTATCCAGATAAATTCAATTCCTTGTCAATTAATAACGATTAACCAGCAGACAGCGCTACGAGTGCTACGAATTTATACATACAGAGAAAAATAAAGGTATCTAATAAATATCTCTTGAGAGGGTATATTAATATTATTCATAAGGGCGCAACGACGGCTCATTCAATAAACATTATGCGATACCTGTGTGGGAAGCAGCAGGTGACTGTCCCATGCTATTCAAAATAGGTCAAGTGCAGAAGGTATCGTAGCTTGTGGTACCCCTTGTGTTGAACTCCAAAAAGGTGAACAGAAAATATTGGTTTCGATGAAACTGTTACCGCTATCAGATAAAACAAATGTTATATTATATTTGCTCATAACAACTCCGAGAAAATCCCTTGAATAAGCAACTCATAAATACAATAATAAACATAAAACCTCTAGAGACATCGGCTATATCCAACACAATATCTGTCATCTCCATAATTTTATTTGCGCGTTCCTGCGTGTCTATTACACATTATACCTATGGCCTTCCTTTCAAGGCTTTGTTCAAGGCCTTCTAGTATATGTAGAAGTCTTTATTATGCAGAGCGGGATCATGGGAAGTATAATAACGTAGTCAGATATTACTAGAATGCTGTGAGATCTTTACTTTGCTTTGTAGTTTTGCATTTCACTTATAAACGGATTCACAACGAGTATGATTTATGATTTTTAACCGACTTCAAAAAAGGAGGAGGTTCTCAATTCGACTGTATGTTTTTTTATGTAAGTAATGATCATTTCGACAATTATTAATCGATTTTGATGATTATTTGTTTGGTAGATCATCATCTTCAGAGGTGGTCCTAATTTTTTTTTTATTGAAATTGATTTAATAGCATTTTTTGATAAGGTCAACAAGAAACAAAATATAAGCGGTGTAAATTCGGTTATTTTTATATTTGCTTGCGTTTAAATTATGGTTAAGACTTACAAGAGGCTTGTTCAGTTTTCCTGACAAAATCACAGTCACATTAATATTATATAGGCGAAAGTTTGTTAGTGTGTTTGTATGTTTGTTACTTCTCACACTCAATTTTGATGAAATTTGGTGTTGACACCAAATTTCAAATGGGTCTGACCGTTAGACTAGCCTTTGTAAATCTGGGGTGTCCGCAACCTTAAAGTAGCTGACACCCCGGATTTACAAAGGCTACTTTTTTATCCCGGAATTCTCCGTCTTTGCAGCTGGTAATATATAAAAGCGAAAGTTTGTAAGTGTGTTACTTCTTCACGCTCAAACGGCAGGTCCAATTTGGATTAAATTAGGTGTGGAGGTAGGTGACACCCTCGATCAACACATATGTTCGCGCGGGTCCGGGACTTACGCGGGTTAAAACACAGTAACTGCCTACTGTGGAATAAATTTTCCCTTTTAACCCCCGACCTGTTATAAGTTTTATAGTGTATCTGGGAATTTATAATCCGTATGTGTGTTTGCCTTCTTGCCTCTTAAACGACTGGACCGATTTTGATTTAGTTTTTTTTTGTTTGAAAGGGGACTTGGTTTAGAGTGTTAAACATTATATTTTTTTATTTTGCCTCCTCGCTCCTCGTCTCTAGTGGGACCACTGGTGGTGAGTCAGGAGACCACTCCACTGGCTTGCACGGCCCCACACGTCTGGGGGGTGGCCTTGGTGAGCAAGGTCACCCCTCCATGGGCGCAGTGGCCCAGAGGAGTTTGCATCTGAGCCTTCCGCCGCGCCGGGGCAAGATAGTGAATGCTAGCGCGACCCTATCTTGCCCCACCTAGGCTAGGGTCTGCTCACGGGGAGGTCGAGCCCCACACATCCCTTTCCTTCACCCCTGGGGAGGAAAGGAAGTGCTAGGCATTTTCCCCTCACAAGAAAAGAGTGTTAAACATAGCTAAATGTTTCTATGTTCGGTGCAGTCGTTTCCCAAGTAGAGCGTCAAGGGTATTTAAAAAAAAAATATTTTGCAACTAGCTTCACTATTTCATTTAATATTCACACAATCTATTTCCGTATTGCGCTAATCTCTATTCCTCATGCATTATATCCGCGGAATATAATGGTATCACTTGTAATTCTGACTAAATACCAATTTGCATATTTCCGGTGGCATTGATACTAAATAGTGCGAATTTTAATCAGTTATAGCCATTAAAATACAGTCAGGAATTTCCATTTAACATTTGTTAGCGAAGCTCTTTGACCAATAGATACTGGTAATTAGCGAATTTCGTTTGTTTATCCGTTTACCCGTAACGACTAGCCATTAGTGGTTATTACTGGGAGAAACGCTTTGCAGTGCCACTGCAGATGTAGGCAGGCATGATGCTTACCATCAGGCAAACGAGTTGCATGTTACCTCTTTTATGAACTGCCCTTTAGCTAAATTGGGTGAGATTTCGCCTTCTAAGCAGGGGTATCAGGTTCGATTCCCGGCGGGAACATAAGTTTTTCTCCCCATGGATAATTTGTGTTCCTTGTTCTGGTTGAGATGGTGATGTCAATGTTTCCGGCACCCACGGCACAAGTCATCAAACTTAGTGTGAGGCTGTGAGTGTGAAAGCGTTTACCTTTTTTTATGCTTATCTTTGTATACTCCAGGAAAATTTTCACTAAAATATTTTTTTCGTACCTTTTATTACCACGCCATGGTTCCAATCTTTTCTTTTGGAGCTACCACCCTTTGTGGTATTTGGCTTCATCTACGATTCTTCTTCTTAGTGTAAGTACTTCACAACCAGTATTATTTTGACCATGACTATTATATATATATATTTTTTAATTTTAGCATTATGAGTGAGCCCATGGATTAAACTTGGCTATTAGAGCCAAAAAAAGCATTAACCTTTTGATAAAAACGGGCATAGAGCTTTCTACGCGATCTAAAAATCGATATGCAGGTTTTATGTTCGCAAAGCTATACAAATAATTAAACGCAAGCAAAGCTTAAAAAAAACCGACTTCACCACTTTATCATCGGAACATTTTTTTTTTTTTGTCACAGTCTAGTGTTTGACCACTATCTCACCTGATGGTAAGTGACGATGTGATCGAAGCTGGTAAACACACTAGACCTGGAATACGCAAACTCTCAAGGATAACTGCCGGAACACCGTATTTGGCTTGGCGGCAGACTTTCAACTTGATGGCGGTAAGCTACTTTGGTAGCAAGCCAGGCGAGCAACTCACAAAATGCTCTACCACCTCTCAAATGTCACCTGATTAGCACCACCCGGGGACCACGTGTAGGGAGTCAGACTTAAGGGGTATCCTCCTACGGACGTGGGTGACTCAGCCCCCAAAAACCTGATCAGATTTAATGTATAAACACGCATTATTGACTATAACTCAAAAACTAAAGATCAGATCTTGATCAAATTTCAATAGGACCACATGAAAAGCACCAGCTTTCAAATAAAAAAAGAATCATCAAAATCGGCTCACAACGAAAGAAGTTATGAGGTAACTTTTGAAGTCAGGTAAACAAGAACATCGTCAAAGTAAGCATTATTCTCAGATCTTGGTCAAATTTAAATGGGACCAATTAAAAAGCAACATCTTTCAAACTAAAAAAAAAATTCGAAATCGGCTCACGGGGAGCGAAGTTATGAGGTAAGACATAAAAAAAATACAATCGACTTGAGTACCTTCTCCTTTTTTGGGAAGTCGGTAAAAAGATTACGGTCGATGACAATATGAAAGTAGACATTCAGCTATACTAGGCTCAAAAACTATTTTCCACGGAGCAGGACGCGAACCCGCGTCTTTAGAACACAGGGCAGGCCATCTACGCTCCCAGCATACTAAAATTAGTATGCTGGGAGCTTAAAACACATTAAACATATTTGCATTGTAAAGATGTTATAAAACTATAGTCGATAAATAATTGCAGGCGAATGATTTTAGGAACAAATTTATCTTTATTTTTTTATTATATTTGCCGTCATATTTTCGTGCTACGTCGTTGTAGTTTTGCCTTATAAAAATACGTGAGAGACAGATTCCGTATTTTTCGTAACCAAATTACAGGAAAATGTTAGCTATGATTGCGGTCTTACGCCGAAGTGCCCGGACTTGAGGAAAACGAGAATAAAATCCTCGGTTTTATTGTACATTTCAGAATAGCTGACGACACGACAAGTATTCGAGTATAAAAATTGATAGTTTATTTTAATAACTTTTTGTTTACAAGCGGCTAAAATAATGCTACTAAAATCTATCTGGAAAACAGCTACACTGATTTTCACCAAACCCTATCTTCCATTACTGGTAAAAACGTCATCCATTTATGGTTGACATACCCCAGGTCGCTCGAAGCGTTTCGCTTTTACATTAATCATGCGTACCTATAGCGACGAAGTGGATCTCACCCGCATCCTTGATACCCGAACGGTATAATCTGGGAGTCTTCAGATCAAGCGTGACTAGGTACATTTTAGGCAAGCATGCGAATTCTTCGGCCGCATCATCACTTTTCATCAGGTGAGATATTGGTCAAATGCTTGCCTATCTAGAGCATAAAAAACATAGCTAAGTACAATCTTGATCATGTATCTAACATTTTAAATAAAAAGTACTGTATCTAAATCGGTGAAACTGTTATTCTAACTGGACTATTTTCCGAATGATACAACGACTTTTGCTAACTTAAATAAATGTTAAAACTTTTACATTATCCCCGTTCCTCGTATTAAATTCCATATAAAATGTAGGGATACAAGATTCCAAACAAACATCATAAAGTTCCGTAATCACCATTATCAGTAATGGAACGACTTCCACCCAATAAGCGGAACCGCGAGGCTCGTGTCATATAATCAAATAATATATTGAATGCGAACCCTAGCTTTATTTACAACTAGCCTCGCCCCGCAGTTTTACTCGCGGGACTCTCGGACCCGCGGGTATTCTGGAGCAAAAAGTAGCCTATGTGTTAATCCAGGGTGCCAGCTGCCTCCATACCAAATTTCAACAAAATTTGTTTAGCCGTTTGAGCGTGAAGAAGTAACATATATACAAACACACAAACTTTCGTCTTTTTAATATTAGTGTGATATATATAGTGGGATGTGATAGTGTGATTTGTACTTGTATGTTTCAGTGAGAAGCGTTAGATAGCGCGGTCGTATTTATTATACGTTTTAGTACAGTTTTGCCTCGAGGTTATCAGATTCCTTGAGTCCATCTCTGCGACGAAGGTGTCCATAAGGCTACTGTCTACAGTTGATACTTTTCAAGGGGAAAGTCACATATGAGTAAGATGAAAATAACGTAACCTCCACGGACTGAAATGCCAGAGAGATGGGCACTCCGATAGCAGGGTGGTAAATCACCATGTGAATCGTCTCAGAGAGACCAGTGCACTGGTCCAAACAAGATGTCATTATTCAAAGTTTCACTTAGCACTGCACATTTCATTACAAATTAGCTGTGCTACGCGACTTCGCTCGCGTTAAGTTAAAAAGCCCATGTGTTTAATTAATTTAATAAATTATTATATTTGTTTGTTAGATTATGTTATAAATGTTAGTATATATTTGGCGGAGATATCGCGTAACGAACATACAGTGGAATTGAGAACCTCCTTTTTTGAAGTCGGTTGAAAATAGCTTACGTTTAAATTTAGCTATTGATATTTCCTTAGAGTTAAAATCCTTAAACAATGTTAGCTTCCTTTGACCGGCTTAAAAATGCCGCCTATTCCTCGCAATAAACAAACATCATTTACAACATGCACCAGGGTTTCATTAGGTAAAAGAAGGTCCTCTCAGTTTTATTTTGTCGTTTTCAAAGCTCTGCCGGAGGTTGGGATAACCTCATTTCCTGAGGCTGTCTTCGGCTTCACCCCTCATCTCGACTTGTGACATAAATAATGTATTTTAGCGAGTAGATTTACTACCATTCTCATTAAATCTGATCCTGTGATAGCTTTGAAGTTACTTCCTTTTTCTGTGGGACTCAGGTAATTAAAATAATCCAGGTGAATGTAAGTAGACGCTTTTAGGAAGCTTAGCTTGCTTATAATGTTGTGGATTATACTTAGTCGTACTAATATATTTAGACGTACTATAATCAACAAATACCGTCTTACTTATAAAAATGTCGCTAAGCAATGCTTAGCAACCATTTACAGTCTTACTTATAAAGAAGTCGCTAAGCTATGCTTAGTCACTTCTTAGTTAAGTAGCTCTTAAGCCCATAATCAATGATTAACTTTTTTTCACTCATAAATATTAGTTAGGCGCTGCTTATTTGAGATACGAACAGAGAATCGATAATAATCGAAATTTACATGATCGATCACAGATTATAATCAAAAGAGTCGACTAAAAGTGAAATTATTCGAATTGCCCGTTGGCTTAGTTGGGTGGCGTTCGCCTTTTAAGCAGGGGTATCGGGTTCGATTCCCGGCGGCAACACAATTTTTCTCCCCATGGAAAATTTGTGCTAGTGTGTGATGTAAATGTTTCCGGTACCCACGACACAAGTCACCGAACTTAGAGTGGGGCTGTGACTGTGTAAGCGTTTATGCGTTTACGTTTATGTTATTATACGAATACAGCTGTCAAAAATTTGGTTTTATTAATCTGTTGAAATGAAAATGGAGTTTTGCTGCGAAAGTGAAAAAATGGCGTTTTTGATTTTGTATAATTTTCCAAAACCTGTGATTCTTCGAGTGTTTATGTGTAATAATGGTGGATTATAAACCGTTAATACTTAGTAAACGTGCATAAATGTAGGCAAATGATACCAAGTTGAAAAACGTGATTTTCGCCTTCGCTCCAAAACTCCAATAGAAGTTCTAGTAAAGTTAGAAACTTTACAAAAAACCTTCTGAGAATCGGTCCACAAATGGGAAAGAAATTGGTTAACATACATAAAAAAATATATACATACAATCGAACTTAGGACTTCCTCCTTTTTTGAAGTTGATAAAAATGAATTGACGTTGTCAGTCTCACATAAACTCGAGAACGGCTCGACCGATTTGGCTGTTTTGAAGTTGATAAAAATGAATTGACGTTGTCAGTCTCACATAAACTCGAGAACGGCTCGACCGATTTGGCTGATTCTTTTTTTATTGTGTTTGTAATTGTCAGGGCAAGGTTTTAATGTTTTTTTTAATCCACCGGAAATCGCACCCGTGCGAAGCCGGGGCTAATGACTAGTCATTAATAAAACCCAGGCACATATACTTTTAACGCTTTCACACTCACAGCCCCACACTAAGCTTGTTAACTTTATTTGTGGGTGCCGGGAACTTAATAACCCAGTATAATAGGCAGTTTCTATATCTACCCATTACAGAACAGATATAAATTTAACTACCTTATTCTTGGAAGTTAAAATTAGATCAGACGGGGACAGATTAATCAAACTTTACCGTTCAGAAAACTTTATGCTGTCAAGATCAGATTCACAGTGATCCTTTCTTGCAAGTCTTTTAAATACTGAGCTGAGTCACCCACGTCCGTAGGAGGATACCCCTTAAGTCTGACTCCCTACACGTGGTCCCCGGGTGGTGCTAATCAGGTGACATTTGAGAGGTGGTAGAGCATTTTGTGAGTAGCTCGCTTGGCTTGCTACCAATGTAGCTTACGACCATCAAGTTGAAAGTCTGCCGCCAAGCCAAATACGGTGTTCCGGCAGTTATCCTTGAGAGCCTGCGTATTCCAGGTTTAGTGTGTTTACCAGCTTCGATCACATCGTCACTTACCATCAGGTGAGATAGTGGTCAAACACTAGCCAGTCACAAATAAAAAAAAAATACTTTAGAAATAAAACTGTTTACGAGTATTTGTTAAAAGCTCTTCGTGGATAGTCGTAGTATGACTATGAGTATGGTTATATATATATATATTTTTTCTTTCTCCCTTTCAGATTCTATGGCAGAATCGCCTACGTATAAACAAACAAATAAACTCATTCACACTCACAGCCACTCTAAGTTCAAATACTTGTATCGTGGGTGCCGGAAACATTTACATATCACAAACACAATCACACACAGAACCAGGAGCACAAAAGTCCCTTGGGAAGGAAAATTGTGTTCCTGCTGGAAATAGAACCCAGGACCTAAAAGGAATAAATTACTTGCCGACTGCGCCAACCGGGTTCTCAACAATACTGTGGGGGCTTCCAGGTGGGCTCCTTTTTCGCGAACACAGAGCATTACAAGTAGTTCAATAGCACAATATAGAGCAAAGCCCAGTTTCAAAGGTGTATCTTTGTAGTCGATTTAAAACACTTAGTAAAATCATTCACGAGAAACAATTCGTTCAAACAGACCGACAAGGATTCCCCAAACTGCATGAGTGCCAATACGTGTCAAGTTCCCCCACACAGAAAGTAAAATTGAAGAATAAATCTAAGTTTCGAGTTTGGGAACGAAATTGTCGCTCGGAGAAATGGGCGTAGAGCGATACTCTTACAGAGAGTGACTTTTGAAAGATATAAGCCTTGCCTTGGTAATAAGGTAAATGAGTAATAAGGTTATACCTTGGTAATATTAATTTTACATGCAATTTCACATGCCACCACATGTCAAAATAGAAGGATGATTCAACCATAAAGACCAATATGTATACCTACTCTATTTTGTGTGAAATATACTCATTTAGGTTTCATTTCAAGGAAAATGCATATTTTTTTAATGCTAATATTGCCGACAATAGAATTTCATTAATAAAAATATTCATGTTTTTTTTATATTTTCTCCATATTTTTTTGATTGAACTGCCCATTGTGTTAGTTCAGTGGCGTTCGCCTTCTAAGCAGGGCTATCGGTTTCGATTCCCGGCTGAAACACAAGGTTTCTCCCCAAATAAAATTTGTGTTTCTGGTTCTGGTTGTGATTGTGAATGTTTCCGGCACCCACGACACAAGTCATCGAAATTAGTGTGTCGCTGTAAGTGTCAAAGCGTTTTTATTTTGTTTGTGTTATTTTAAATTGCGAGCAAGTTCGAGAAATTTTAAACGCGGCCATTTTGACGTCCTTTCTTTCACATTCACAATCTAATCATCGTTTGGTCTCTTGAACGCTACAGAGAAACATATACACAGGCTGATAAACACATTAATCTCTATTGCGTCGCGAAGTCGGGTAAAATGTACTGTCAGTATAAAAATATACTGTCTGTATACTTAATATTTTTTATATCTCTAAATCTCTTCCTTCCAGGATTACAGAGAAAATTGTTTAAATTATTTGAGTCTGAAGTATTGGTTTACGAATAGCCGCCCAGCAATTTGTGAAACTCTTTGGGGCGTGCTTTCAGCGCAGTAAATTGAAGAGGGTTTATCTCTCTCACTTTCATAGGCCATTACGAGAAGAGATATTTGTTTTATTTTATCCCCGGAATAGGCTACACATAGATCAGAATAGAGTAATATTTTATGCATTTAAAATCAATATTATAAAATTAAATAATTTAAAAGCGAGCAAAACTTAAATAATTTAAATTTAAGCAAACCTTAAAAAAACCGACTTCACCGCTGATATTTTGGTTTTGGCTTGATCGATTTAGATAAAATTTGTATGGAACCACCTCTGAAGTATAACCTACAAAACAAAAAAAAAATATTTTGAGAATCAGTACACAAATGGGGGAGAAATCGGTAAACATACATAAAAAAATACATGCAGTCAAACATAGGTACCTTCGGTACCCTTGAATTAAATACGCATCATTGAGGATAACTCTAAAACTACTGGTTAGATCTTGATTGGATTTAAATGGGAAGCATCAGCTTTCAAATAAAAAAAGAATCATCAAATTTGGTTATCCTAAAAAAGTACTAAGCTAACACCCATTAAAACGGTCGAAGATGGAGCACGCTTGAATAAAAACCTATTCACTCTCTTCTTGAACAACCCCATGTTATACTTTTCGGGAAACACAGTAGACGGCAGGGCGTTCCATTCTTTTGCAGTTCTTATGATAAAAGTTGAAGCGAAACGCTTCGTGCGAATGCAAAAGATTACGTTATACATGTATATCATAATAAACAAACTAAAACTATTTAATTTATGTCTAATTTTTATTACTACTTAATTATGCTTGCAACAATTTAACAGCGTACGCATCTTTTACTCACGCATTCGATCACACACACAATCAGAACCAGAAACACAAATTTTCCTTGAGGATAAAACGTATGTTCCCGCCGGGAATCAAACTCGATACCTCTGCTTAGAAGGCGCGCGCACACCCAACTCTTCACCTTATGAAGTTTTTAGGATTGCCGCTTATAGGTATTTCGTTTTGTCCCTATGTTTCTTTGACATTTTCAATAAATATGCCGAATGTGACTAAAGTTAAATCATTTGTCATTCTTCCGTCTCAAATAATAGTTTAATTTATGTCTTATCTTCTTAACTATGCAGCTCACTTTTGCTTGCAATTTCATCAGCGTACTCAGCTTATATAGACTGACGACGGTCGCACTATTTTCACATTACTAAGTTTGTAGCCCAGTTGGTGCAGTGGACAGGTGACCGCCCTCTGCGCCGTGGGTGCTGGGTTCGATTCCCGGCAGGAGCACAAATTCCTTCTCAATTCCTTCCTATTTGTGCTTCTGGTTCTGGGTGTAATGTGTGTGTGATGTGAATGTTTCCGGCACCCACGATACAAGTCTTTGAACTTAGTGTGGGGCTGTGAGTGTGAATGCGTTTGTTTGTTGTTTTGTTGTAGCGAGGCGGAATTCCATACAATGATGGTGCTGCTTTTTTTTTTCGTGTTAGGTAAAATTTCTCCGGAAAGCGATTATGTTTGAATGTAGCACATGTAAATCGTACCTGCAGGCGTTCGCCTTCTAAGCACGGTATCGGGTTCGATTCCCGGCGGGAACACAAGTTTCCTCCCCAAGGAAAATTTGCGTTTCTGGTTCTGGTTGTGATTGTGTGTGTGATGTGAATGTTTCCGGTGCCCACGACACAAGTAATCGAACTTAGTGTAGGGCTTTGAGTGTGAAAGCGTTTATGTTTATGTAAATCATGTCATCATACATAGTAATTGGTTGAAATGTTACAGATCATTTTAAACATTGGATCATCTTTTTTGAGTTGGATGATTGTTTTTTTTATGACGACCCAATTGGCGCAGTGCGATTCCCTGCAGGATCACAAATTCCTTCCCAAGGGATATTTGTGCTTCTGGTTCTGGGTGTATATTGTGTGTGTGGTATGAATGTTTCCTGCACCCACGATACAAGTCTTTGAACTGTTTGTTTTCTAACACAGGAAAATATCCAATAACATGATTTTATAATTTCCCTAGTGATTTTATACGAATAATTTACCGGTACGGAATACCGGTACGGATGTGTGGAGAATAATTATTTTTCTAATGCTTGTCCCCCGTGCGTCACTCGCGGCACGCTCGCTTCGCTTTTTTCGACCGGACATTTATAACTATGCCTTTGAAAATATGATTGAACATGTATAAGTGTAGCGTAAATGACTTTGGCAATAATAATGAAAATAATCCAACGATCAATCAATCCAAAAACCTAAGGTTTATTGATCACATAGGTACGAATTATTTACTATTATATTAACAGAAGCTATATCAGTAGGTACTTAATTAAAAATAATAAAATGCTATAGTGTACGAAAACCTTGTAACTCAAACTTTTTTTTTATACTAAATAGTTAGGCAAGCACTTGACCGCTATATCACCTGATGGAAAGTGACGATACGGCCAAAGATGGAACATGCTTGCCTAGAAGGTACCTATTCACTCCAGACTTGAAGACACCCAGATTATACTATTCAGGAATACTGTTCAAAGACGCAGGAAATGAGTTCCACTCCTTCGCTGTACGGATGATGAACGTAGAAGCAAAACGCTTCGAGCGAACTGGTTCTGTCAAACGTCAACCATAAATGAATGACGTTTGACAGTTTGTCTTGTTGTTTGATGGTAAAAAGGGCATGGAGGAATTATATCATGTAATTCCTGAGCACACTCTCCAAAATGTAAGCGATAGAATACCGATAGGCTTGCTACCTTACGTCGGTGACCAAGACTTTGCAGTTTTGACTCAACTAGCTAAACTATAAGTAATTATTTTCCATATTTGAGGTAAAGTTAATCTGATCACGTGGTCAAAGTTGATCAAAGATAATATAACCATTTAGTCTTTGACCTGCATGTTTTAAAAAAATATAACCGACAAACATAATTTACTATAAAGAAAACCATCGAGATAGGAACCAAACCTACGTTTATTACTTTAGCTACAAAATCCTTGACGGAAAACATTGTATTTACAAGCTTTTAAAAAGTTTCGTCACTCTAAATCCAATACGGGGAAATTATAAGATCTTGTTTAAAAAAATAATTCAAAGATACTATTTATCCAAATCTAATCTACTTACATAGAAATGTATTGTTTGACTTACCGAAAATATTCAAATCATGTTTGTGCGTAATCTGTAAAAAAGGAATTTATCGATTATTATTAGACTAAGCATGACACAACTGTCGTACCAATTATATTTCTGCTATGTCATTTGTATACATCATCATCAGCATAATGTTATAAGTAGGATTTAATTAACGGTTTCGCTATTAATTGTGTATCGATCGAAACAAAAGGGTTTTTTTTAATAGTTTATTTAATTAACGCTTCCGGTAGTAATTACGTATCGGTCGAAACCAAAGGGTCTGTATGTACCCTTTGGTTTTGACCGATACGTAATTATACATACACATACATATACGTACATACACATAAGTACTAACTTCTGTTAATAAGTTAATTAACATATCATGACTAAGGCAGTTGATGACTGACAACATATTATTATAGTCATCTAATTATTAGGTAGGTAATCACTATTAATTAATTGGCATCAAGCATCTCGATTGGCTGAATTCCAAATCAAGTACCTACGATAGGCCCAATTATGGCGCATAGCTTCCGTAGAAAAGGATATAATAATATACTGATAGCTTCTACGAAATGAATGGTCATGGAACCTTATCAGTGCAGTTTTCTTCTAACCCATTTTTTTGTCTATACCCGTAGCAACCTTACCTAATTAATGTTAGTCAGAAAGAACAAACTAAATATTGCCTTTGTCAAATATTGGTCTTATTTTTTCTTTAAAATCACATTAATTCTTTAGTATTTGCAATTAAATATAATTACGGATTAAGAATAGCTCGGAGATGGCAGATTTAATTCTTCTTACTTGACATATATCGTTATATTTTAGATATTTATAAATTATATCTTTATCTTTAAATTATAGCCTATGTGTTATTCTGATGTGTAAGCCATATTATTGTAAAGTTTCATCGAAATCCAATCTGTAGTTTTTTCGTGAAAGAATAACATACATACATCCATTACATCCATACATTCTTACACACTTCCTCATTTATAATATTATAGTAAGATTCATTTAGTAATAACCATCTATATACAAACTTAAGTAACCTATGAAAATTAAAACTATCGTGAGTATTACACATAATTATTGTTGTGTACGGCTTGAAACACGTCTAAATTTCGACTTACTTACTCAGTCACGCGCCGAGGCTCGAGCCGCTCGCCTCTGCGTATCGCGCGTCTGACTCATCCTGATGAAGGACAACTAATTTGTCCGAAACTAGTCGACCACAAAGTAAGTCGAAATTTAGACGTGTTTCAAGCCGTACACAACAATAATTAAGTAACCTACTTACCTAACATTATTTTTTTATTTAAACGCTTTCAATTTTTCGATAAAAAAAAAATTATAGGTACCGGAAACCTAATGTAGTATTAAGAACCTATTAAGTCAGCGATTGAATTTAATGGTTGAATTTTTTTTTTCTCTTATTGATTAATAGACTGGAGATTCAGCAGTTTCTCACCCGCTGGAACTGAATATGAAATCACAATGTAACTAAGTAAAATTCTAAAGGGAATTATAAATTTTATGACAACGATATAGTCTCCATCGGTGGGCTACAGGAATATAAAACCCCGGCTCAATTGATTACAAACCACACGAATAAATCCACTAGTTATTTCTTCACAAATCGCGCCTCAGCTTCCGAAATAAACACCTGTTTAATACTGCTGCAACAATTTGTTCTCAGTGATAAATCGTTCGGGGACCTTGCTGCTATTGAATTTTAATAGTTTCAGACTCATTTCAGAGGAAAGATTGGTAGGTATTTTATTCACTCGCCTGCTGGAGTTTATGTTCGATGGCGTATAGGATCGTTTTCTGTATCGTACCGTCCGGAAATTGAGATGTGTATCTCATGTACCCATTTGATGCTATTGAAGTACTTTATGAAGTATAAAACAGACCTACCGATACCTACAGTATGGAACTCGTTGTCTGCGTCATTGTTCCCCGAAGGGTGTATCTCGTAGTCTTCACATCAAGCGTGACTAGGCATATTCTAGGCAACCATGTCACATCTTCGGCCATGCCTCACCATCGGGTGAGATTATGGTCAAATACTTGCCTATTCAGCATAAACCAAAAAAAGTCTGTACGGTGAGCATCGATTGCTGCCATTGATGCATAGACAAAGACAAAGATTATTTATTTGTTCAAAACATGAGTTAAATACATACACAAACATACATGCAAAACGATATTAAAATGATTTCTGCCTGCATGCCGTCATGTTGGCGTACTCCGTCACGAAAATGTATTCAATTTATGTATTCAAAAATCTTTATAAAAACAATGTGTCACAACTATCTCAAAATCAATAACATATATCTAAACATATTAATAACGTGAAATAATAACAATATTAAATAAACTTAGAAATGTCAATGCTATAAATCATTAGTAACTCATTAACATTATAAAAGCATTTTTCAATTAGAAGATTTTATGTCTTGCTTTAAACTGATTTAAATCAGGTTTAAGAATTTAGTTGAAATGCTTTTTTACAAAAATGCTATTAGTTATATAGTTTGGAGTTAACGTAGACAGCTATGTGTTAGTGTCATGGAACAAAATTTTTAAAATACCCTAGATGGAAAAGGGCTGCACCGATTATCACCAAAAATAGATAAGAACGTTCTCGATCAAGTCACTCGATAAAATCAGTTCACCTGTTTAAGGGCTACGGTGCTACAGACACGACATACACATAGCGGTCAAACTTATAAAACCCCTTTTTTGCGTCAGGGTTTGAAAATGAGAAGATATGCTCTACTATCAAGTTTACAATAACTGGAACAGATACCACTAGATACAAGACGAATACATTCCATATCATACAATTCGTGTATGATTCTCGAGCTACTTGCAGATCTTGTTAGATCACGTGACGTCATTGTTCCTGTTTATTTAGAAATACAAAATCGGAAGCGCTTTACGTGTGACACGAACGCTAGTCAGATTTGTGACTGAGGCAAATTGTGTGCGTTGCACCTTATTATGAGGTCAACATCCTATGAGCTACTCACATATCTTCCGAAATTTAATAAATTCTTTGTACATATGTAATAATAAAAGTCCTTCATTCATAGTTCCCTTCTTAGAATATAACGTTGTTTAAATTAAATGTAGGTACCTATGTAGCTACAGAGCTAGAGATGATCCTGATTTTAGGGGAGGTAATAAAGCCACCCTCTATTTACGGTTAGCTGGGGCTTGAAGATAATGATAAAAAAAATTATGACAGATTTTTTGATAGCTGGAGGTTTTCCTTACCTTTTGTCTCGTGGTATATTTGAACATTATTATTAGAATTTTCTTGTCTCATTTACTCGTCGTGTTTCATTTTGTTCCACTCACAGAACAGGAAACTCGCTCGTGATGCTACGAAGCGCGTACTCTGCGCTTCCACCCGTTTATGTACAAACAAGGATTTTGCAGCTAAATTAATCTTAGGTTTGTCTCCTTTCTCGATGTGTACAAGTAGTTTTATTTTATTTTTTTTGAATTCAGAAAAGTATTTGCAGTACAGCACAGTATATTATGTCGTTAATTTTATTACATTTGTTGCACTGAAATAGTTTTCAGTGCAATAACTGTAATAAAATTCATTTATTGCATCTTACTTTAAAAGCAATAAAAAAAGTATCCAAATTCGTTTTACAGCCTTT
This sequence comes from Lomographa bimaculata, assembly GCA_948107665.1. Classification (NCBI taxonomy): domain Eukaryota; kingdom Metazoa; phylum Arthropoda; class Insecta; order Lepidoptera; family Geometridae; genus Lomographa; species Lomographa bimaculata. The sequence goes on along the minus strand of OX403600.1, from coordinate 7,226,721 downwards.
TAGGAAACAGAATAAATACTTTAAACGCAAGCAAAGCTTTATAAAACCTTTATAACCGCTTCATTAAATACGCATTATTGAGGATAACTAAAAAAATTCTGGTCAGATCTTGATCAAATTTAAATGCACACGGGAAGTACACCCTTTCAAAAAAACATCGGAATCGGTTTACTCAGAAAGAAGTTATGAGACACTTCTTTTTTGTAAAACCGGTTAAAATAGTGCATTCAATTACTTTTATCACACTATATTACCTGACAGTTAGCGATGATGTGATCAAGAATAGTAAACATACTGGTTTTCAATCGCTGCCCGAACAAAATAGATTTTCAATAATAATAGTCTCACTTAAACACGTTAAACAGTAAAGCCAACCAGAAAATGAAGTGTCTCACGTGAGCCTATAGAGTTACAGCTTACGTTCACAAATACCTTTCATCAGGTATCCCGGGACGTTAACTAATGGGAGCACTTACAGCCGCCCCAGTTTGAGCCGAGGGCAAACCTGTACTACGGTACTCACCTTATATTTGAGTGGTATACCGCCTAATTGAGGTATTGAGTTACATCCCTATCGGGATGGGACGATATGGTTGAGTGGGTGATTCGATAAAATTTATTCATAATATAATACGAGTATGTCATGTTGTTGTATAGTAACGCAAATTGTTACACTCGTTGCGCGGTCGGCTTGGTCGATTGTTACTGATTGACAAGGTTAAGCAATGCTCAGCCAGGCTAGTAATTGAGCAAGGTCACCCCTCCATGGGCATTGCATCCCTATATATACCACGTGATCCTATCTTGCCCAGCCACGCACAAAAGAGAGGGACTGCCTATCGGAAAGATCAACTACTATGAGTTTGTGAATGATGTCTTCAGTATTTGATGTTCTTTGCAGCTCATCCATCACGTCAACTTGACACACAATATATTGAGTCTTCACGGCCTTCTTCGAAAGGTTTACTAATCATAAAGCAAATAAACAACAAAATAATTTATTACACCTTAGTATCTAAGCAGATGGCTCCTTTCAAAAGTGTTCCATTATCCGTAATTAGAGTTGATCCAGTTATGCTTCGTCCTTTATCGCTCACTATAAAAGCGACTAAATCGGCAATCTCTTCGGCGTCTGCCACTCTATCCAATAATGTGATTTTTTCTAACATCACCCACATTTTATTTAATTCTAAAGTGTCCAATCCGAGGTCATCAAACATACTACTTCTGACAGGGCCTGGGTTAACATTGTTCACTCTTACTCCTTTAGATGCGAGTTCGAATGCAATATTTCTTGTGAAGTGATCCAAAGCTGCTTTAGACGTGGCGTATACAAAACTATCTTTAATTACGATTTTACTAGCGACACTTGAAATGTTAACGATGTTGCCTTTGGTTTCCATGAGATTCTTAGCGAGAAGATGTGTTAATTTTACCGCTGCATAAAGATTGAGAGCCATTGTTTCATCGTAAACGTCCATAGCCGTACTATCCAATATGCTGGAGGATGCAGCAGTTCCTGCATTGTTGACTAGAATGTCGAGCTTTCCAAAGAATGCCATAGTTTCAGCGGCGATGCTAGTCAGCTCGTTTTCTTTAGTGATGTCGGCAACAATCAAAAGGGGTTTCGTGCCGAATTTCTCGCAGGTTTTAGATACATTGTTGAGTTTCTCTCTGTTTCTGCCGACGATTGCCACTCTTGCGCCTTCTTGTGTTAGCTTAATTGCGATAGCAGCACCGATCCCGGCACTACCACCAGTGATTAGTGCCACTTTATTTTTAAGATTTAAATGCATAACGTTCGGACTTTACGAGAGATAATACTAAAATGATTAATTTATCAAAAATATCTTATCAGTCATTATACTTATATGAGTATGCCGATACTACGGTATCTCATCAAGTGTGAACTTTATTTTTACGCACCACAAAACAATATAAGCTTTACTGGTTTGTAATGGACTATTTAATAAATTATTATAAGGTTGATATTTACATTTTAAATAAAACTTGATTTTGCCTACGAAATCAGATCAAAACTTTTACTGAACCTCTCATTAGGACATCTGTCGTATCTATTTTAAACTTTCCAAAATTCGAATGACTACAATAATTTGGTACTATCGCGCTGATCTGTTAATGAATAATAAAAAGTAGACGATGCATGGATAATATGTACATACAAACATTTTATAGGTATATACAATAGTTCATTCGGCTGCGTAGGTGATTATTTTCAAATCAAGCAAGTGGATGATAATCTAAATATCTCAGATAGACACAAATAAAAGTGCGTTTGATAAGCGTTTACTATAAGGTACCTCATTTCAGTTTTAAAATCAATGATTAGGTAAATTATTTTTAGTTTTTCTACTACTACGGGCCACTGCCAACACTTTTTAAAACTAAAGTAAAATTTCATAAATTTTCACAACAAAAGTCTGTCACCTAGTTTGCCAATGTACTCGTAGGTATGTGTATCGAAAGTATTAATATTATCATATTAATTAACGAACACATTTTGAATGTATAGGTATAATCTATATCTTATCACTTAATTTGATTACAATATATTTAGAATAGGTGTGTTACAATTGTTTCATAGCAAGACTGACGTCTGCGAAGTACCTACGCACGAAAATGAGTCTCACAAATAAAGTTGCTCTGATTACTGGTGCCAGTTCAGGCATCGGAGCTGCGATTGCCATCAAATTCGTTGCAGAGGGAGCAAGAGTGGCCATTGTCGGGAGAAATGAAAGCAAACTCAAGGATGTCTCAGATATCTGCGACAAACACGGCGCCAAACCGCTGACTATCGTAGCTGACATTTCCAAAGACGAAGATGCGAAGAAAATCGTCACCGATACCATCAACTTCTTTGGACGGCTTGACATTTTAGTCAACAACGCAGGTATTGCTCACTCCGCCAGCATACTTGATGAAAAAGCTATATCCGTATTCGACCACGTGATTGGTACCAATCTGCGCGCGACAGTTTTTGTGACGCACCTTGCTGCAAAATATTTAGTGGAAAGCAAAGGGAACATAATCAACATATCGAGTGTGGCAGCTCATCATGTGATCTCTAAGAATTCTTTCTCGTACGGAACATCCAAAGCTGGTTTAGATCACTTTACCCGCAGCATCGCTTATGAGCTAGCGGCAAAAGGTGTCAGAGTAAATGCTATCAACCCTGGACCAGTTAAAACTGATATTGTCCAGAATACAGGAGTAGATCCCAAAGTACAAGAGCATATTTGGAATGTCATGAAGAAATCTACAGCGCTGGACAGAGTGGCTGATCCAGAAGAGATTGCGGACTTGGCAGAGTTTTTGGCGAGTGACAAAGCAAGGAGTATTACAGGATCGACCATACTAACCGACAATGGTAGTCAGTTTATGGGTGCATGGGATAATTAAATAGAAAAATGCTGTGTTACATTTTTATTCATTTTTTCTAATAAACTTTGAAATCTTAAAGCTAAATATTTTCAATCAAGCTCACTATGATTAAAAGTAAATTTCACGATTAATTTACGTTCACATATTATTATTATTAAAGTATACCATGGTGAGGGGAAAGTACCAATCACAAAGTTTTTTTTTATGTAGGTAATAAGTAACCACTAGCGATAACCTATACTTATTATAGGGCCTGGATGATATTCTAATCGTGGTTTAACTATTTAGGATTTCACGTGTATAAGTACGTTTGCGAGAATTATTTATTATTTCAGAACTGTTCAACTAGCGCGTACCGAAAAAAGGTTATCATCAAATAAGTATCTTTTCTATTTTACAACAAACAATTCGTTTAATTGTTATCATATCTCAAAAATGTACTTTGAGCAGTACCTATCAATAAATTCACCTTAATCAAGTCAAATAAAAATAGAAGGAATAGTATTTATATTTATGTACTTATATCTAGGAAGTTTATACATAAAGAAAATACAGATTTAACTAAACTACTAACCTAATACAAAAAGTCATTGGTCGGCAGTGTGCCCAAAATGCTGGCTGCGTTACCTCGTTGCACAGCGAGACTTAATTGCTGTGCAAAATACAAACCGGCATTTTGGTCACGTGTCGACTCTTTCAGTCTCCCAGCCAAATCTTTATAAATCTCAAGTGCACCTGGTCCCCATGGACCAAGAGTTTCTACTCCGAAAGGCACAAATATGTAGCCTCTGTCGAGGCTTGAGTATTTTCGCCGTTTCGAAGATTCAGCTGCGGTAGCAGCGCTGCATGAATGCCACATGTATTTAACAAATACATGCGCATTCCATTTTGCTATTAATGGTATATTAATAGCGAAATGGAATGGGAACAGAAAACAGGTAGAAAATATCAATGAATATTTAATCCCATCTTTCGATATGACATTCAAAATCCTAAAATCTATGTTGAGGCAGCTACTTACCATTATTATCAAGTCATAAATATCTAATAACTGTATAATAGATAGAATAGATATATATCTATTTTAGTTTTGAATGTTTTTCTATGTCTTGTTATTACTATATGTATTTGTTAAATACATGCGCATTCCATTTTGCTATTAATGGTATATAAATAGCGAAATGGAATGGGAACAGAAAACAGGTAGAAAATATCAATGAATATTTAATCCCATCTTTCGATATGACATTCAAAATCCTAAAATCTATGTTGAGGCAGCTACTTACCATTAGGTGAGGTAGCGGTCAAAAGCTAAACTATCACAGATGAAAAAAGCTAGATCTTTATTCGCCTAATATAAACCTATTTATGGGGACCGAAGGTACTTTGATCCTGAATCTATATATGAAGTTACGCGAGAACAATTCTCTTTTCAATAGAGGCGTACATACATACATATACTACATGAAACATTCTCTTGAATGCATCGCTACAAAGGCTTGCAGAGCAGGCAAGCTACAAAGAGATCATGTAGGTACCGTCGAACTGTTTCGCATAAACTAATAAAATAGATACTAGCTGAACCCGGCATGCGTTGCAATGCCATGTATAGACAAAGTGTTTTATCTCTTTTTTTCTTTTTTTTATGAGACTAAGCAAGCGTTTGACCACTATCTCACCTGATGGTAAGCGACGATGCGGTCGAAGACGGAGCATGCTTGATCAGGTAATACCTATTCACTATTTTCTTGCACAACTCCATATTATACTTTTCGGGAAACACAGTAGACAGTTGAATATAGACACGCCTGTGTTTTTGCAGCATTAAACTTAACCAGGTTAGGGTTATGATATGGGTCCGCGCGAATCTCTCAGGGAATTCTTTAAAGAAACAGGCATACTAACCATGCCTTGGCTTTACATCTTTGAAAATATTATGCATGTTCGCAATAATATTGATAAATCAAATACCTTTAAACGAGCAGTTCTTGTATAGATGTACATATATATAAAATCTGAATCTCGGAAACGGCTCCAACGATTTTCATTAAATTTGGTATACAGAGGGTTTCGGGGGCGATAAATCGATCTAGCTAGGTTTCATTTTGAGAAAACGTCATTGACCAAAAAAAACCGAGCAAAGCTCTGTCATCCAGGTACTATAATTAAGAAGCGACGCACACAATCTTAATACTAGATATAAGCATAAAATTACAGTGCGCGCATTTAGATTAAGCAAAACAAATAAATCTTTTATGGCAAACTAGCCGTGCCCCGCGGCTTCGCCCGCTATTATCAAGTTAAAAAGTAGCCTATGTGTTATCCTAGTTATAAACTAGGTACATTCCAAATTTCATCCAAATCCGTTCAGCTTGAAGAGGGAACAAACATACTTAAATACTTCACATTTACACACAAACTTAAGGATTTATAAATATAATTCCTAAAATTGTAACTGACTTACCACTGGGAAAGTTCAATCAGTAATAAAACGAGCATTAATAAAGAAAGTTTATTATACATCATTAACCTGTCTTTTGCAGAAGGATCATTCCCAGACAAACTAAAGATCTCTATCGTTAAACCTCTGCACAAAAAAGGAGACCGGAGTGATATGGGCAATTATAGACCAGTAGCATTAATTCCTGTTCTATCCAAGATATTTGAGAAGGCAATGCTTAAAAGGCTTAATGATTTTTTTGTAAAGAACGGAATTTTTTGTTCAGAGCAATACGGATTTACTAAAAATTGTTCCACTACACTAGCTTGTTTTAACCTAATAAAATCTATAACAAATAGTATAAATAATAAGGAAAAAGTGGCGGCCATATTCTTAGATATGACAAGGGCCTTTGATTTAGTAGATCATAATGTAGCTCTTAACAAGTTAGATTATTACGGAATCAGAGGAAATGCTAAAAATTGGATTAAAAACTATTTACAAAATCGACGACAATGTACAGAAACATCGAAAATCATAAACGGACATAAAACGGTATACAGATCAGATCTTCAAGTAGTTACAACAGGTGTTCCTCAAGGCAGCATACTTGGGCCTTTTATATTTTTAACTTACATTAATGATCTTCCCAGTTCATCTAAACACCAATGCATCTTATATGCCGATGACACCACTGTTGTGGTTAAGTCTAAAACTTATGAACAGCTTAATATCGACATAAATCATACTTTAAAAAATATTATAACTTGGTTGAACACAAACAATCTGAAAATTAATTTATATAAAACAAATATCATGCAATTTAACACATATCAATCAAAATTAGAAAAACTAAACATTTATTATCAAAATACGCGAATAGAGGAAGTAGAGACATGCAAGTTCTTGGGCATCACAATTGACAAGAACTGTAATTGGAAGAGCCATGTGGAAAATGTGTGCGACAGGCTGGATCGCTTTGTCTACGCTATACGACAATTACGGAGTTCAGTGTCAAGAGACTCTGCCCTGTGCGCATACCACGGTTATGTATCTTCGATTTTGTCATACGGGCTACTATTATGGGGCAACTCTGTCGAAATTTTACGAGCATTTAAAGTACAAAAAAAGTGTTTACGAGCTATTTGCGGCGCCCGATAGTTGTAGGCCAATATTTAGAAATTTAAACATACTTCCCCTGCCTTGTATGTATATCTTAGAAATATGCGTCTTCGTAAAGAATCATCCGGAACAGTTCGCAAGGCATACAGCAATTACTCAAAGGTCTGGTAGACTCTTTGATAAGCTATATATTCCCACGTGTAGACTCGATATTTTTAAGAAAAACGCGTATGTTATGGCGATAAAGGTTTACAATAAATTGCCCAAAGATATTAAGGAGCGTAATAGAAATCAATTTAAAAATGCATTGAAGTCCTGGCTTTTGAATAATTGTTTTTATAGCTTAAATGAATATTTTCAATTTAAATAAATGACTATGATATGATATTATAATAACTTGGCCTAAAGTGAAAGATAACTTAAATATTGATTTTAATAACTGGATAAAATTGACACATTTTTATTTTAATTAATGATTTATAATAATTGAATTGACATGATAATATTTTTTTTACTCAAATGGCATTGTAAACTTTGTTTATTTAAAAACTAAATAGAAGAAACATGTTATGACGTTGCACACCCATGTACAAAGGGTAGATTGTATGGGATTTATTATTAATTTAACAGCTTGTATTATCAACCTACATTCTATGCAATAAATGAATTATGATTATGATTATGATTATAAAACGATTGACTACATTAATGACAAGGATGCATGGAGGCAAACTGCACAAGCGCTTTCTAGCGACTACATAAAATAGATACACCTAGGTTAATATAATTACGAATTAGTGTTTAAGAACATCCATGCTAAGGTTGTCTGGAAGAGATTGCTTTATGCGATAAGACCACCTATTAAGAAACCTCTTTAAGGTTTATTTATTTAGTGAGTTCTAAAGATTTTTGAATTGCTTTTTCAATAAAGAGTATTTGTATTGTATTGTAATGATAAAAAAAGGTACCTAATGGTGAATGATACCCAGCTTCATTAGACTAGTTATTACTTATCATTGAATTCAGAATGGTTTGCCAAATACGAGCAGAATTGTGAGCAGGTTACTCACAAAATTTCACGAGAATCGGTTGAGGAACTACTGGAAATCCGGACATACGGAAGCAATTTTACCGAAGCTGAAACGAAAACGCTTCGTTCCCGCTTCGCACTCGGTCTATAATGTTTAACTTTATTACCTACGAACTCAAAGGTTAGATTGGTAGGTACTCACCTATATTGAAGATATTTATATTAGAAACCCTTTCAACTTCGTGATATCATAAGTCAAGACTCCTAAATTTAAGCTGTAATATCAAAGCCTATCTAAATATTATTTCCGTTTGTTTCAAACTTCGTTCCTGTTTTATGTTCTGATAATATTTACGTATTTAAGTATTCGTATACGTTAAACCTAAAATAACAACTTAAATTTAGTTGTAGACCAATGTTTGTTTTATTTAAGTATTATGTTATTGGTCAATTAAAGAGATTTAACATTTCTAAAGGTGACGAACGCAGTGCTTTGCCAAACAGGATTTTGACCTAAGTTTAAACTCTGAAGAAAGATAATATCTGGGTGGCATTGAAATGCAAAGGGCAATCGTCATTACCATAAAAAAAATTGACTGAAGATCAGCCGAGTCGCACTTTTGAATAGTCAAATCATACTTTTTTATTACTACCCAGTTGGCGCAGTGGACAGGTCTCCGCCCTCTGCGCGGTGGGTCCTGGGTTCGATTCCCGGCAGGAGCAGAAATTCCTTCCCAAGGGATATTTGAGCTTCTGGTTCTGGGTGTAATGTGAAAGTTTCCGGTACCCACCATACGAGTCTTTGAATTAAGTGTGGGACTGTGAGTGTGAATGCGTTTGTTTTGTTTTGTTTGTTTGTATTACGCCCGTTGTGCGAGCATTTGACCACTATCTCACCTGATGGAAAGTATTGATGCGGCCGAAGATGTAGCACTCTTGCGTAGATACCTATTCACTCTTGACTTGAAGACTCCTAGATTATACCGTTCGGGGAACTCTTTGGCAATAAGTTCCTTCGCAGTACAGATGATAAACTAAGAAGCGAGTATTCATTGAATCATTGACATTCCGATTATTACATCTGGAAAAATATAATCCCATCATAAACATAAAATGTAGGTACAAACATGTTAGAACATTTGAACTGCCTACTGTCTTGGATGCGCGTTCGCCTTCAGGGGTAGAAGTATCGGGTTCGATTCCCGGTGGAAACAAAAGTTAGTATGGAAGCACCTCAACAACTTTGCCATGCCTCACTTGCAGCTCAACAAATATTATTATTAGATATAGATTATTATTATTAAATGTATCCAACGATTTTTGAGGTATATTGCTCATGCTGTATATAGGGTAGACCGAGGAGAATCGGATAATTTTGACTTTAAGGTTAAAAAAAGCAACTTCTGTTTACAGTTAGTTACATTTATTCATTAGACAACAATCAGTCTTTATTGTAGATACCTACACGTAATAATCGTTTATAATAAAATTTAATCTTGCCTTTCACAAACAAAAAATAAAAACTTGAGAAATATCCGATTCGCCCCAAATTCGGGGGCTAATCGGATCAAACAGATATGTACCATAAAATCAAATAAAAACGAAAACAATTACAAAATAATCTACATAAAAACACTGAGTATCTTATTTCTGAGATCAGTTATCATTATTGGTATATAAATCACAAGTGCATGGTCTTTTGGCACCTCCCCTATCAGCACAGTTCTCATGGCACCATTCTTCACATGCACTGCACTGAATCAAGTCTTTTGTTGGCGGGTGTACAAATTTTACTGAGCAAAAAATGCAGTGCTAGTCACTTGACTGACTCCTGCTCTTTACTTTCAGTCCAGGTGTAGTTTTATTCTTCTTCTTAACCGTCGTATTCTCTTTGCCTTTTGGTTTTCCTTCTACTTTAGATTTCTTCTTTTCTGTTTCAGATTTTTTCTTGGAGTCTTTTAGACGAAGAATGTCCATGCTTTGTGGTGAGGTTAAATGTATAATTGGTTTAGTAAACTGGCGAGCTTTTTTGGCTACTACAGGGCTCTTCAGTGGAGAAGGAATTATTTCTTGCATGGTATTCTCGTTCTGGTTTTGCTGTTGTTCTGCCTCTTGTAGAATGGTAGCTTGTTGAGTACTCGTGGAAGGAGCTGATTGAGCACTCGTGGAAGGAACTAGGCTATTAGCTTCAACTGAGTCAAGATGGTCCACAGTATCCCTAATGAACTTATGTTCTGGGATTACATTGTGATTAAGAGGAAATATTCCTGTCTTCTCAAAACCTTTGGCTGCATTTCCAACTTTTGCAGATTGGTTCCAAGATTGTTTTAACAACCCACCAAACGCAACTTTCGTTATTCCCTGGTGTGGGTGTGCATGTTGCCATGCTGTTGCATGTTGGTTGTAGTAAGTTTTGAGTGGTTTGAAGAAAGAAACATACAGTGGTTTTAGGGCATGTGATGTATGCGCAGGAAGCAGGCACGTTATACTTCTCAGCTGTCTTTCGTATAGTCAGTTGACTATTTAGAACTTTTTCTGCAGCTTTTCTCATAACTTCCTGAGACCACTGACCTTGGTCAGTTTTTCTAACATAGGTTCAAACCATCTAAAACAATAAAAAAATAAACTTTAAGCAAATTAGCAAATAAATAGGTACTGATCCGAATCGCCCCGAAAGACATGATCCGATTCTCCCCATATCACTAGCCGTTAAAAATTACGTTTTGTCAAAATATCTGTTACATAATCATTAAAAATCAATTGAATTTAGATAATTACATTCATACCTAATTACGTACCTTAGATTTTGGCGCCAAAACCGATATCGCCTCACGTTCACTTCCTTGGCGAGCGTCGCCGGCACTAAACTACTGAAGCGAATGAAATATTTCCGATAACAATAGATGCGGAGGGGAAGGAGGAAGAGATGTGCAGCTATGGTTGCGTTCGGCAACGCGCGTAATTTGAAATATTTTAAAATTCCTTATTTTGATCCTATTCGCCATGTGATCCGAATCGCCTCGGTCTACCTAACATATTATATTATTATGTTTGTACCTATCGTTAATAGTTTATTGTCTTCAACCATGTTCCAAGTTTTCCTTATAAGTTATTGACATAAGACGCGTCGTAAAATGTTGTATAAACAATTGAAACTTTATTATATTTAATTATATGTACAAAATGTACATATATAAATAGTCGTTCGTGCCGAACTGAGATCTCGCGCCTACATTTTGCCTAAAATAGAAAAAAGTATTGTAGTTAATTGCTTAACTACTTACTATATACTATTTTGTTTTTAATAATAATTGTTTGATTTCTGTATTTGTTGTTAATGTACAGGATATAACAGATATTATACGTAAGTATCAGCTTTAAATGTGTATTTTCCAACGCCCTTATATCCGCCATTTTGAAAAAATTGCAAAAACTTAATCGACTAAAGAATGAGAATCATGGGTAAGTACCAGCTTTCAAATAAAAAAATAATCATCAAAGTCGGTTTACATAGAAAGAAGTTATGAGGTGACAAATAAAAAGCAGTGTAATTGAGAACCTCCTCCTTTTTTTAAGTCGGTTAAAAATAATCTAGAACCTACACCTCACCTAATCTAAACCTCTGTCTACGCTGACTGAGCACCAAATTTGTATGCAATTCAAGTACTTAATCTTCAGTTTGTTGTTGGATTCGCAGAAGCTTACTTAAATATTAAAAGATGTTACCGTACATCTACCACCTCACCTATCAATAAGGTTCGCTTGGCCTCTTCCCAAAGCTGCGGCTCCGTATGCATAATTCAATATCCATTATTATGTAAATACGCTGGTTCAGTGGAAGTAAATAAGATGGGCTATTTCAGTGGAAATAGCCCATCTTATTTACTAACTGATTCGCTCTACCGAGTTCTGAATTTATTCATTACGGGCGAGGAGAATCACGCCTTAGAGTATAGCGCCTGACTTAAGGAACTATTAGAAGGTAGAAAAATAAGACTGTACTACAGGTAGAGTGGTAGTTAGCCAGGCAACTAAGAGAAGATGTGCCACCACATAAAATAAAATACTTAGGTAAAAAAGTTTTTACACTGCCCGTTTGCTTAGGAAGGTGTGTTAGTATCCGCCTTCTAAACGCCTGCTTAGATCGAGTGCGATTTCCGGCGGGAACACAAGTTTTCTCCACAAGGATTTTTTTTTTCTGGTTGAGCTTAATAAAACCGACTTTAGCGCTTATATTTTGATTTTGGCTTGATCGATTTCGATAAAATTGATATGGGACCACCTCTGAAGTATAATCTAGCAAACAAAAAAAATCATCAAAATCGATTCATAACTGAAGGAATTATCGTGTAACATACATACAAAAAAAACGTACAGTCGAATTTAGAAACTCCTTTTTTGAATTTCGTTGAAAACTATAACCAGAGACTGCATTACATTTTACGTAGAAAATGTTTTGTTTAAGTGAGTAGATCTAGTAACCTAAATTACTTAATTAACAGAGTACAAAACCAACGCTGCCTTGGCACAATTGACTGCATTTGGCTTAGGGCGTGATAGATAGAGCCATAAAATTAAGCTTCCCGAGTGTATGTTCCAATTTGCATAAGTTCATTTGCATTCTAGGTATTTGACAATGAAAATCCTAGAACTGAGCTCGTGAATAGCACTCTAGTATTTCTCATTTAGGATATGTCTGAACACACACCTATATCAAAATCAAAATCAAAATCAATATCAAAATAAACTTTATTGTAGTACTGTGTATAAAAGGTGTTACAGATAGGTTGTCACAACAGTTTGCCCGTTTCGGACATACAATAATAATTATTATTTACAGTAAGGTGTTACGAAAAATCACACAAGAATAACAAAATACCTAGAAATATCAAGATGTACACAAAAATAAACAAGACAATATAAGTTAATTAATTGCAAACAACTTGTTCTGTTTCTACATCGGTAGATGGTAGAAAAAACATAATATTCCTTTTTCTTAAATGTTTTTTACAATGAGCTATTTAAATCGTGACGGAGTCCATTAGGTATTCTTTTACACTGTAAAACGTTTTGCATATGAGCCATGTTTTTATTTTTTATTAAAATGATTTCCTCTTAGTAACTTAAGTTCAAGGGGTAGGTTATTATTATCTAATACCTTAAAACGAGCAATTCTTGTATACCTATATATATATATATGTGTGTAATCAGGATCTCGGAAACGGCTCCAACGATTTTCATGAAATTAGTAAGCAGGGGGGTTTCGGGGGCGATAAATCGATCTAGCTAGGTTTCATTCTTTGAAAACGCCATTTACCATTAAAAAAAAACCGAGCGAAGCTCGGTCATTCGCGTACTCTAAATACAATACAGGGTAGATTGTACAATAACAGTAAGCTCTCTGTCCCTAATTCTTGTTGCTCTTATCTCATTTAGTTCTATGACTTATTTTAAATGTTATATTTTCCGTAATAATTAAGATGATGTATTCTATACAATATATTATTAACAGATAATTAAACTACACTGTCCCGCAATGAAATGTGCACGCTAATGCCAGTTGACACTTGACACTAAAATTAAAATTTATTTAAAAACTTATAAAACAGGATTTGCAATAGCCGTACTATTAAAGACGTTGGTGTATATTATGTTCGGAATGATGTCCCAAGAGCTTTCATGGTATTTTACAATTTAACCTGTACGTGTGACGTACGTTTTCATAGAATCCCAAGCTAGGTAGGGGCCTGTGCCTTGGGCTGTCATGTATAATATAATAAATGTATGTAATTATACCAAACCATCATACATTTATTTATTTTATAAAGCCAGTTTACATTGCTATTTAATGCGCTGAAATAGCAAATGAAAAGCATGTATGCAAGTAGTTGCATAGTAGTTTTTAAATATGATTTTTGTTTTATTCCCTATTTCATCGTTTCCTCGATATTTATATGTTTTTCTTTATCTTAATTTACATTGCTATTTAATTCGCTGAAATAGCAAATAAAAAGCATCATGTATGAAAGTAGTTGCATGGTAGTTCGTAAATATGTATTTTGTTTTATTTCCCATCTCATCGTTCCCTCGATATCTATCTGTTTTTCTTTATCTTAATTTACATTGCTATTTAATGCGCTGAAATAGCAAATGAAAAGCATCATGTATGCAAATAGTTGCATGGTAGTTCGTAAATATGTTTTTTTTTCCCTATCTCATCGTTCCCTCGATATCTATCTGTTTTTCTTTATCTTAATTTACATTGCTATTTAATGCGCTGAAATAGCAAATGAAAAGCATTAAATAGTTGCCATGTATGCAAATAGTTGCATAGTAGTTCGTAAATATGTTTTTTTAATCTATTCCCCATCTCATCGTTCCCTCGATATCTATCTATTTTTCTATATTGTCACTTGTTTCCCCAATTCTTATTTACTTTGAGTTTCATTGTTTTTTTCGATTCTCATTCATTTTTTCCGATTTTCAATGGTTTTCTTGAGAGTCTAACTTTCCCCAATTTTAATTTCTCAACTCGTCTTCCTATACACATTATGTAGAGTTCATGTTTTAATAGTAGCTTTAGGTAAATCTGAAATTAATGGGAATAAATAAAAACACAAAAATCCACTATATATTAAACTACACACGAACAGGTTTTTTTTTATTTGATTGCTTGAAAGGCTTTGTCACTGAGCGACCACATCGCCCAATCAGAAATAAAAATATAAACACAACAACAAAACAAAAACTTCTGTTATCAAATTAACAACAATCAGCTCCTATCTAAACACTTACTTGCTAAACTATATAATATTTGCGCCTCTTCTGACAGAGGGGTTGCCAAGATACTGTTGCACTCACCAATATCATACATTTTCCTGACACCAAACAATAATCTTCTATCACTGGCATTCCGGACACAATCCAACAATACATGTTGTATGTCTTCTACTGTCCCGCACATTTCACAATTCGGAGATGTTACTTTCTTCATTAAGAAACCAAACACATGACAGGATACATACAATACACAGTTTCACAGATACACACTACAAACTTCTAACACACCTCTTTCTTGACGGGAATTAAAAACGTAAAGTGGCACTGCATGTAAAAAATCCGATCCAAATTGATGAAAGAAAAATATTTACCTATGAGCAACAAAGGCATTGTTTTGTCATATCAAAAAACGTATTTCGATCGTCTGCCTCTATCTGCCATTCCATTTGAAACGGGACGAAAAAAACACAAATTGCCAACAAATCGTGTTTTCCAATATGCTTTCCAATAACTGGATGGCGGAACGGTTTTAGATAGGCTCGGAGCTAGTTACCTGGCTGAGCTTGCCAGTTTTGATAGAATAATAGAGTTACGGCTTCATAAATGTTAGAGTTTCTATTTCCGCTCGTTTCTACGGTTAGCTAGAGAGATTTTAATCGACTTCGGATGAGGAAGCGGTTCTCAAGTTGACTGAATTTTGCTTTTATTTTCTTTGTATCAGTCTATATCTGTCGTTATTCCATCGCTTACATTTTGGTTATTGTGCTCAGGTGCTTTATTGTGATTGACTGTCTAGGATTTAAAGTTGGTAACAACCATTCTCACTTATTTTTACCGACTTCCCAAAGAAGGAGGAGGTACTCAAGTCGACTGTATTTTTTTTTATATGTGTTACCTCATTACTTCTCTCCACGTGAGCCGATTTCGAAAATTATTTTTTAGTTTGAAAGATGTTGCTTAATTGGTCCCTTTAAATTTGATCAAGATCTGATCAGTAGTTCTTGAAATATCGTCAATAATGTCTAATTTGTGACGAATAATGCGTACTTTGACGATGTTTAGGTTTACCCGACTTCAAAAGTTACCTCACAACTTCTTTCGTTGTGAGCCGATTTTGATGATTATTTTTTTATTTGAAAGCTGGTGGATCAAGGTTCCGATGATAAAGCGGTGAAGTCGGTTTTTTTAAGCTTTGCTTGCGTTTAATTATTTCAATACTTATAGTAAAGCTGTTATAAAGTTCTTATATAATCACATAATAGGTTAACGAAAAAGTGTAAAATATGAAGGCTTACATTTTTCTCTGTCAGGTTTTTTTTAATTATTACCGGCTTCAAAAAAGGAGGACGATTTCTCCCACATTTATGGACCGATTCTCAAAATTATTTTTTTGTTTGATAGATTATACTTTAGAGGTCCAATATAAATTTTATCGAAATCGATCAAGCCGAAACCAAAATAAAAGCGGAGAATTCGGTTTTTTAAGCTTTGCTTACGTTTAAATTATTGGTACTTTGATTTGTTAAGTACGGAATCCTAAAAAGGTAATTGAATCACATTCATTTTTAAATTTACATAAGCCACAATCATTTGAACACAAAAAATCAATTACTTAGAGAACTTTCTAATCAAATACTTGAAACGCAAGGAAAGCTTTAAAAAATCGACTTCACTGCTTATATTTTGGTTTTGGCTAGATCGATTTCGAAAAAAATTATATGGAACCATCTCTTAAGTATCACCAGCCAAAAAAATCATCAAAATCGATTCATAATTGGCAGAATTATCACGTATATTACAAAAAAAAACAGTCGAATTGAGAACCTTCTTTTTTGAAGTTGGTTGAAAAAGGGTAACAGGAAATACCAGAACAAAGTAAAAATAAGATAGTGCTCGTAGAACCAACAAAATAGTTTTCAGATGGGGCCAGTGTCGAACTCAAGATCAAGAAATACGAATAAGTTAAGGATTTTTACCAGAAAATTTGTGAAGGAAAGCAAATATGCACATAATGTATATATATTATTGTGTTATTTTAAGACAAGATAATTTATTATGAAAAATATAAACATTTCTAAACTTAACTAAGCATATTTACATAATTCAAAGTTAAAGTTTACAAAGTGTGTAGGTAAAGTAAGTATATTATGTCTATCATCATAGATTTATAAATCGTCATACATTAAATTAATATTCTATTCTGAATACTAAGCTAATTACTAATCTTGATTTTAGGGACTCGATATACAAAGCGCTACAGGCGCGCGCCAGCAGAAAAAATATTGCTTGAGGCGGGGTTTGTAAGACGTTAATATAATAAGGAAAGGGTAATTTATTGTTAGTTGTTACTAATAACATAAGGATAGCCAATGGTGACAATAATAATTAGATTGGTTTAAAAAATCCAAATGATCCAACTATTATAGTCAAAATTTAAAAATAAAACACCATTATTTGTATGTTCGCTGCTTGCCCCCTTTCTGATTTGTCTATTTTGCGGGCCATTAATTCTACTTGCACAGTTTTTTGCCAGTAGATAGATAGCTTGGTTATAATTCTCTGACTTACATATGGTCAGACAACCGGACAAAACAAACTGTCTGCACGGTCAACTATGTTCACTGAAAAAAAATTCTCGGCTTAAGACGGCCAAATGTAATCTACCCCCAACCCTAGAATACGCCCCGAGACGACATCGACATTCCGAATATTGCATCAAGGAAAGTGCACTTAGCGTAAACCCTTCGAGCGAAAGTTTGAACATAAGAGATTTGCAAAGAATAAATAATGGGAATGGAAGATCGAACTGGGAGCTTCGTATGAAACTTTGCGGAGAGTATATTTTTCGCTGAAACCACAGTTTTAAAAGATGTTCTTGACTATTTGCTACTTTACAATCCATAGGAACATAATAATATATTGCTACTATATGTTAGGGTTTGTTAATTTGCAATCATAATTGGTATTTTATATCGAAAATAAATCTTTGAATATTATTTTATGTGGGTAAGTCCGATTACTCATGGCGCCACTGTCGGCCGATGATGTCAGCCAATCATAGAGCAGATTTTAAAAAGTAGCAGGTAGGATCTGTGTTGGGATTGGTCGATGTCATCGTGCTGATGGTGGAGCTGTAAGAAGCAAGGCAGTGTTGGTCGTTGGTCGAGTTAAGAAAATAAGACAAGAATATAAGTGTTCTACAGCAAGTTTATTGTTTGATTCCTGACGACAAACCCTGATATGATGGTGTTCTATCACATATATAAATATATAGGCTGTAATTTTTCGAATCTGGCAGTAGAGTCGTTAATTTTTCATGAGTGCCTCTTTTGGATCAATGTGAATAAACGAATTTGAATTTGAATTCAAAACTTGATTGTTTAACAAAGAGTGTTAAAGACAAAGATCATTTTTATCAGACTTCAAAAAACGGGGCGGTTCTCAATTCGACTGTTTTCTTTGTGTGTTACCTCAGAACGTATTTCTAGGTGAATCGATATTGAGGATTTTATTTTATTTGAAAGGATATCATGATGTCAAGTTGGTCCAATATAAAAATTGACAAGATCTGATCAAGGGTTTAGGAGATAATTTGATGAAGTTGTTCTTTTGAAGATTTGTTTGCGTTTAAATTATATTTGAAAAAAACATTAGTTAATAAACACATTTAAAAAAATATGCATGCAAGTTGACTGAATAGGCGTAAGAATTAGTTTGCTGAACTGGCCATTGACAATGAAATGTATTATGTATTTATAAGATTAGTAACCTTGATTATTTTAGCATAACATTTTAGACACTACATCCGCATCTTGGTACTCGATTAGGTAGGTTCTAGACAACCAGCATATAGTCTATATGACAACATACTTTAGAGATAAACACGCATTACTGTTACTGTGTAAATATTTTTTAAATGATAATCCATGTAAGTCAGTAATCGGTCATTGATAATCTTCAAATATGACTATTTAATAATAATAATCGATGTTTGCAGTATACATTATAGATAATGTATTGATATGTATTAACGATGGTAAAAGACCCGACGGCATGAATTTTTTTCCATGGAAGATGGGACGGCCTTTAGTGTGGGATGCAACTTTCGACCATTTAGCTCCGTCATATCTTCCTGAATCACAGAATGGGGTTGGCGCCCCAGCAACTTCGGCAGAGCACCGCAAACGGCGAAAATATGGAAACCTCGCCAAAGTTTACATATTTGACCCGTTTGGTGTTGAGACACTGGGTCCATGGGGACCCGGAGCTCATTATATTTCAATAATCTATCAGAGCGCCTGGTTGTGGCGACGCGTGATCAAAATGCTGGTACTTATTTGGCTCAACGTATTAGCATTGCAATCCCGCCAGCGTGACGGGAACGCTACCAACGTTCCCGTCACGCTGGCGGGCACAAGCTCGATGTCTTGTAGGTAACTTTAGTCTTTGCTTTTTAGTTTTAAGAAATACAGGCAATTGGCCCGTAGTTGGAATATACGTAAAAAAAACATTATAGATAAGGGTGTAGTGTAGACTATAGACATTTATATACTGTTCAAAGACATAATCAGATATAATAACAATTCAAACGATCTTGTTTTAAATTAAAAGTATGTTCGTTGTCGCACTCGATATTTACGCGTATGTTAACTACGTAAAGTCGCATTTAGCGGAGCAAAAATTTGGTGGTTGCGTAAAGTCATTGACATCACACAAACAAATCAACAAGAATCAGAGGTACAAATATTCCATAGGAAGGTAAATGGTACTCAAGCTGATAATCAAACTTAGGACTCGTCATTGAAGGATACGACATAGAAAGCAAAGATTTGGCTACTGCACCAAAAGGGTCGTCGCTTAGCTTCCCCTTGATAACAGTATCAATGTTACATAATAGGTTGGGGAAAAAGTTTCTTCGCATTTTTCAAGAAAATTCAAAACATTTTTTATAGTTTATTTACATAACTAAAGTATTATATGTAGGTACCATTTTATTTGATAACTTTTTGCCATCTTGTAGGTAGGGACATGATCCCACTGCTATAGAAATGTTGGGGCTTCTGATTAAAATACCGCGTCAAGTGGTTTTAGCAGTGCTTTCGTGATGTTAACCTGACACTGCCTAAATAATTCTGAAGAGACCGAAACAGGTGGAAATCTGAAGGTGCAAGGTCAGGACTATACGGCGGATGCATTAACACCTCCCAGCCAAACTCTCTTAATTTATGCTGAATGGCTAAAGATGTGTGAGGTCTAGCGTTATCATGATGAAAAACCACACCCCTTCTGTTGATTAATTCCGGCCATTTTCTCTCAACTTCTTGCTTTAATCTCATCAGTTGTTCGCAGTAGAGTTCAGAATCGATGGTTCTGCCTGGTGGTAACAGCTCATAATGAATAATGCCCTTTCAATCCCATCACACGCACAGCATCACCTTGTTGCGAGTTAACCCGTGTTTCGCCACAATCTGTGAAGCCTGACCGGCCTTTGACCACGACCTTTTTCGCACGTTCTTGTCGTACGTGTTCCACTTTTCATCACCAGTTATCAGCTTCTTCAAAAATGGTTCGGTTTCATTACGTCGTAATAAAGAATCACAAATGAGTACACGGTTCATTAGGTTTCTTTCAGTGAGCTCGGGAGGTACCCAAATATCGAGCTTTTTTGTGTACCTAGTTTTTTTCAAATGCGCCAAAACTGTTTTGTGGTCAATACTCAGTTCTTCAGCTACGTCGTAACTACTGATATACCGATCTAACTCCACTTTTTAAAAAATGGCATCCATTTTATCCGTAATAGGGCGACCAGAGCGACGTGCATCTTTGACATCAAAATTTCCGGATTGAAAACGCTTAAGCCAAATTTGTGCTACTCTCACAGACACTAGGTCCATAAACATAACAATTTTTTTCCGGCTTGCGTTGCATTTTTACCTTGTACCTGTAGTAAAATTTTAAAATGTATCAAATTTTTTCATTAGATTCACTCATCTTGACAGTACGAAAAACAAATAAAAATCACACATTTTCCTAATTTGAATTTGGAATTATCTTCTTTAAAATGTAAACTTTTAATGATACAAAAACCAACGAGATACAAATAGTATAGCCAAAGAGATTTTGTTACAAGTTTATATATATACATACTATAATGCGAAAAGACTTTTTCCCCAACCTAATATTTAAAAAAGTTATACTTGGATATTAACTGTAGAGGCATAATCAAGATCTCCCTCCTCGCTTTTAAAAATTCAAAGATTTATCATTTGATTTTAATTACTACCTATTAGATAGAAAATTATTACTTATATATAATAACTAGCAATATCAAAAGGCAGACAATGCCGGAGCACAACGTTGCGCTGTTGCAAAAATTTTAAAATGATGTAGGTATTTTCTGTTTTTTCATTGTTTCCATTCACCGGTAAATTGAGAACCATTATCACTAAGGAAGGTCGATCCAGTGATACTCCTTGCTTTGTCACTCGCCAAATAAGCTGCCAAGTCTGCAATCTCCTTTGGATCAGCCAGTCTATTTAGCGCTGTAGATTTCTTAATTTCATTCCATATTTGATCTACATTGTGATCCACACCTGTGTTTTCAATAATATTTGTTCTAACAGGTCCAGGATTGATTGCATTTACTCTAACACCTTTTGATGCTAGCTCAAAAGCGACGCTACGAGTAAAGTGGTCCAAACCAGCTTTCGATATTGCGTACGAGAAAATAGTCTTGGAGATGACTTTTTGTGCTGTTACACTCGATATGTTGATGATGTTTCCTTTGCTTTCCACTAGATATTTTGCAGCAAGATGCGTCATGAACACCGCTGCACGTAGATTTGTGTTAATCACTTTGTCAAACACGGACATAGCTTTTTCGTCAAGTATGCTGACGCAGTCACCAATACCTGCACTGTTGACTAAAATGTCGAGTCTTCGATAGAATTTGATCGTTTCTGTAATGATTTTCTTCGCGTCGTCATCCTTGGAAACATCAGCTACGATAGCAAGTGATTGGACGCCGTGTTTATCGCAGATGTATGAGGTATTCAAAAGTTTATTTTCAACTCTATCGACAATAGCTACTCTTGCTCCCTCTGCAGCAAACTTGATAGCAATCGCGGCTCCAATACCGGAACCTGCACCAGTAATTAGAGCAACTTTATTTGAGAGACTCATTTTTGTGCGTACTTCACGATTTTTAATCAAGATATGAGAACAAATGGAACATACCTTTTCTAGACATTACAATCAAATAAAGATTAGATAATAGATTGCACCCGCTGGAAACGTGTAACCAATATATATTGTAATAATGCAAGTGTTCGTTGATTAGAACGATATTTGGATATTGTTTATAAACATAGGAATTCTTTTCTGTACGATAAATTTAAGGTAGTAAGTACCTAGATAAAAGAAAATTGACACTCCTAGTTCCAAAAGTATTTCAGATGTTTATCGTGCACGCATTCCTATGAGTGAACAGATAAGACATTATTGATAAATAATTAAAGTGGGCATTTTGATACTGTTTGTAGTAAAGATTGCACATAATGTGTCTAAACCTTAAAAATAAAGTAGCACTCGTCACGGGCGGAAGTTCCGGGATCGGTGCTGCAATCGCCATCAAGCTAACACAAGAAGGCGCAAGAGTGGCAATTGTCGGCAGAAACGAAGAGAAACTCAAGAATGTAACCGAAACCTGCAAGAAACTCGGCACGAGACCCCTTGTAATCGTTGCTGACATTACTAAAGAGACTGAGCTGACCAGAATCGCCTTTGAAACTATCGAAGTCTTTGGAAAAATTGACATTCTAGTCAACAATGCGGGAATCGGTGGTTCCTGCAGCATTTTGGACAGTACGGCTATGGACGTGTACGACAAAACAATGGCTCTCAATCTCTATGCAGCAGTACAATTGACGCATCTTCTCGCTAAGAATCTCGTGGAAACTAAAGGAAACATAGTTAACATTTCAAGTGTCGCTAGTATAAACGTAGTCGCGAATGGTTTTGCATATGCCACATCTAAAGCAGCCTTAGATCACTTCACACGGAGCATTGCTTTTGAACTCGCTTCTGAAGGAGTACGAGTGAACAGTGTTAACCCAGGCCCTGTTAGGAGCGGCATGTTTGACAACCTAGGACTTAATCATGAAGAAGTTAACAATATATGGGCAATGTTTAAGAAACTTACATTGCTGGATAAAGTGGCAGATGCTGAAGAAATTGCCAATTTAGTCGCTTTTGTAGTAAGTGATAAAGGAAGAAGCATAACTGGAGCTACCCTAGTAGCAGATAATGGTGCCATATTGAAAGGAGCCATCGATCTTCTTAGCGAATAAATGCTTTAACAAATAATGATTTTGGGTTCTAGACCAATCTTCCATATTTGATAATCTGTGAATAAACATATTTTACTGTTGTTGAGTAGTTAAGATTATAATTGCTCTCAAAGACACTTTTATTACAAACTAGCCGCGCCCCGCGGCTTCGCCCGCTATTATCAAGTTAAAAAGTAGCCTATGTGTTAATCCTAGGTATAATCTATGTACATTCCAAATTTCATC
This sequence comes from Lomographa bimaculata, assembly GCA_948107665.1. Classification (NCBI taxonomy): domain Eukaryota; kingdom Metazoa; phylum Arthropoda; class Insecta; order Lepidoptera; family Geometridae; genus Lomographa; species Lomographa bimaculata. Next base: position 7,203,374 of record OX403600.1, on the reverse strand, counting down.
CAAATCCGTTCAGCCGTTAAAGCGTGAAGAGGGAACAAACATACTTACACACAAACTTTCGGATGTATAATATTAGTAGCATCTATAGAGCTAGATAATATCATATAATATTATCTAGCTCTATATATAGCTCTGGTCTTCCTTGTACTAAACAAATTGGTTCTATATCCAACCAATTTGTTTAGTAGAAGGAAGACCAGAGCTATCTATTGGCATAATAATATATCACATCTTGGTACTCGATGTTAATTTTGCTAATTTTTTACCAACCAATAATCATGCCGAATTCCGAACGCTCCAGGATAGGAGGAAGCAACCCTATTTTTTCTGTGGTACTCGATGAATGTTATCGAATGTACCATGTCTCTACTAGGTACTCGATGAGATAAATTTCACCAAAGAAAATTTCCATTTTGTGTCGCCTGCACAAAATGATCCAGGCAAGGATCAGGCCCTGATTTTAACATAACTTTATACACACAACACCCCCATATCGGTCTTATCTTGGTACTCGATGAGGTAGGGTTGAAGACCACCGGCCCACGGTCTAATATAAGCTATTATGCAATCAAGGATGCAAAGCATGCTAGAACGTGAAGTGGCTGTCAAGGATCGCCAATTTGATGCAGAACAGTACCATTAAGTGGAACAGACAGCATGTTGAAAATACGTTTACAGGCCTTACAGCATTTTTTGAGAATATTTACATCAATCTAATTGAGTACCTGTACTGTACATGCAGATAAGACCTGCTAATCAGATTCCAACTGAACTTGAATACAAAATCCACTATCCAATTTCACACGCGACGGGGAACGTGACTTTACCTGCTTGATTTAATGCTATGTGCTTAATTGAATCGCATTTATCCAATACTATTTAAAAAACGTTAATGGAAAGAAAGGTTGCTGGAAATGTGAATAAAAATATCAATAAAACTTATAAAACTAAAACCTTTTGGTACTTATTTATTCTTGGAAACTGCTGATTGATATTGTATGTAGTACTATGGACTGCCTGTTAGCTTAGTTGAGTGCACTTTAGCCTTCTAAGCAGGGGTATCGGGATCGATTCCCAGCGGGCACACAAGTTTTCTGCACAAGGAAAATTAGTGTTTCTGGTTCAAGTTGTAATTGTGTGTGTGATGTGAATGTTTCGACACAAGTCATGGAACTTAGTACGGGGTGAGAAAGTGTTTATGTTTATGATTCACATATAATAATGATTAGTCACTACTATGTTATATATACTAGCCGTAGATGTATTTTTGTGCTGTTTCCAAAGTACTCCATTATTTTGTTCTCTAAAAATAATAACTCCATTTATTATTTCTCAAATTACGCTACAAAGCTTTTTGTTTGTATTTAAAAGTACTGTAATTAAATTGATATTAATCATGTAGGCGCAAGATCTCAGTTCGGCGCGAACTACTTGTTTAGGTATATTGTATAGGCAAACATTTGACCACTATGATGGTTAGTGACCATGTTACTGATACTTCTGTGCCTAATATCCATTTCTGCTATACTATTACTGTCCAGTTTTGACACATTTTGTTTGAGACTTGACAGTGTTTGTAACAAATGGAAATACCACACATTTTGGTAATTACATTTTGTTATGGATCCTTACTCTACATCACAAAGTTTTTCATATAATGCTTGGACATTCCACAGAGCGGTAAACTTCAGATTGGAGCAAACCCTTGCCGTCCAAACCAAATAGTCAAAATTAGAATTAATCAAAAAAGTTCCCCATAATATGGCAATAAAAAGATTTAATACATTTCAAGAAAAGAAAATAATCGAACAAAATTAAAAAAATAATTAAAATCACATTTTATAATTAAACGCAAGCAAAGCTTAAAAAACCGACTTCACCGCACCAGCTTTCAAATTAAAAAAATAATCATCAAAATCGGCTCACAACGAAAGAAGTTATGAGGTAACTTATGAAGTCGGGTAAACGAGAACATCGTCAAAGTAGTCCATAAAACAGGCATTATTGACGATATTTCAAGAATTACTGATCAGATCTTGATCAAATTTAAATGGGACCAATTAGAAAGCAACATCTTTCAAACTAAAAAAGATTTCGAAATCGGAAAAAAAAATAGAGTCGACTTGAGTACCTCCTCCTTTTTTGGGAAGTCGGTAAATAAATCAATGTTACTAAACCGTAAGAGTTTGTTGAAGAAAATATTGTTACGGTCTCACGATAACTACACAATTAACACATTTAAATGTAATTTTCCGCCTAATTTCATTCATAATTATGTATAATATATATATATATACTAAATCTTATCTGTACTCGTTGCATACGCCCTTCCAGGGCGCATGTAAATAATTATATTTAAGTGTTATTGTAATTTATACATTTGCGCAATAAATAAGTAAATAAACATAAATATAAATGCTATTCGTTGTCGCGTTTTAATATAATTAAACACAAGCAAAGCTTTAAAAAACCGACTTCACCGCTTTATTTTCGGAACCTTGATCAGATTTAATGTATTAAAAACGCATGATTGATAGTGCGTGTTTAATACATTAAATCGCACAAAGAAGCAAGGCGCAAAAAGAAAGAAGTTATGAGGTAACTTTTGAAGTCGGTTAAAATCGAGAACATCGTCAATATAGTCCATAGAACATCGTCAATATAGTCCATACGCATTATTGAGAATAACTCGAAAAATACTAGAAGATTAAATTTTAATGGGACCAATTGGAAAGCAACATATATCAAACAAAAAAAAATCTAAATCGGTTCACGCGGAACGAAATTAGAAGAATTAGAAGTCTTACCTCAAGACTTAAAAAAATACGGTCGTCTTGAGTACCTCCTCCTTTTTTGTGAAGTCGGTAAAAACTAGACAACAATCAAGCATGAAACCAATGTAGAAATGGGAATTGTGGACAGAGTTGACGCATTTTGTTCGGCAATTGTCAGCATTTGTATAACAAATGGGAATACCACAAATTTCGTTAATTACTCGTTGTTTTGGACGCTCGCACCGCATAACATTTATTACCGTCTCCTCTGAACGCTTGGATGTTCGACAGAGCGGCAAACATTTAATTAGTAGGTCGGCTAGGTCTTATAGGTACCGTACTGAAACAATGTTCAGGGAAGCGTGCCTTGAAAACTGAAACGGCTACCGATTTAGATGTTTGGGTTATTTTTGTCGCGACTAGCGTTACCGATGTCGGAAGTGTACCAGCAAGTTTACCTAAGGAGTTTTTAGTTTTACACCGTAAGTGTGAAAATGGCGTTTTCGATTTTGTATTATTTACCAAAACTTGTAATTGTGGATTATTTTTATTGATATTCACCGTCAATAGTTATAGTGAACGGTCTTGAGAAGCAAATTAATCAAAGTCGAAAAACAAAATTTTTATATTCGCTTCAAAATTCCAATCAAAGGTAACAAAGTTTCCCGCAACTACCGCCTAAGTTGACTATGTCTATAACTTATTACTTGACACTGGCTAAATGAGCCAAATCGCAGAGCCAATATAAAAAAAAGTTTATTTAAAACGCTTCTTTCAATAAGCAACCGTATAGGTTGCTTATGCTGGTAATCTATAAAAATATTTGAACAATAGGAGCCGAATCGCACACATAAGTGGGTCCATACTAAAGAACAGATTATTTTGTCTCCGATATTATAGGTTAGCGTTAGATCATCTTAGATTTCCTATCGGTATTCTATCGCTTAAACTTTTGGAAAGTAGCGCAGGAATTGCACGAGTTTATTTCCCCATGCCCTTTCTACCACCTAACAATAAGACAAACTGTCAAACGTCAACCATTTATGGTTAACATACCTGCAGTTCGATCGAAACGTTTCGCTTCTACGTTTATCATCCGTACAGCAAAGGAGTGAAACTCTTTGCCTGCGTCTTTGTTGCCCGAACAGTACAATCTGGGTGTCTTCAATGAAAGAGTGAAAAAGTATCTTCTAAGCAAGCATGTCACATCTTCGGCCGCATCTTCACTTTCCATAAGATGAGATAGTGGTCAATTGCTTGCTTATCTAGCATAAAAAAAAGATTAAGTTAATTAAAAGTCATAAATAAGTTCTTATTCGTAGACCTCTTTCTATTCGAGTTTTCGATTTAAATCGAATAAATAACATTTACATTTATCGTGAATATCGATACAGACGATTGTGTCTACAATCGAATTGATAGAAACCCTTGACAAAGCTAAGCAAATAATCGTTTGAAAGGGATCAATTTATTTAAGGGTGATGGATCTGATAATACTTTTTCAAATTGTGATATTTATTTAAGTTCTCATTCTAACAGAAAGATAGAACAATAATCCTACTAATGTTATAAATGCCAAAGTTTGTGAGGACGTTTGTTACTCTTTCACGTAACGGAATGGATTTTAATTAAACGTTAAACTAACTTAAAATATATAAATAGCTCATATATCAGAATAACATAAGGGCTATAATTTATAACGGTATTTTGTAAATTGGCAAAAATATAACATAAGTAAATAAGTGCTAAGTAAGTCGGAAAAAACTCGGTCATCTGCCAGCTATTTTGGCGTGCGCTGCAAAAACTGTTGGAGATAAGTACATGAATATAAAGTATGCTGGAAATGTTTCTTTTAAATAGTTCTATAAAAAAATCCACGACAACATATATCTACCTTTTATGGATAAGCCATTATTGCCTAAATAGTGCGATTATTGATGGATCACCTGTGGGTTCAGGTATAATAACTATGCGGACGAAGTCGCGGGCAAAAGCTAGTAAACTTATGGGATTATTATTATTGATTTTAATATAAAACATTAAAATCATGAATTCTTATGAATCTTTCTTAGATTGCTGGAGCGGCAAAGAACCAAGAAAAAATGCCTCTTCGTCTACTTAGCTCCGGTTAATTTCCCGGAAGAAGTACTCAGAGCATAAACATCTATCTATGATCTGAGAATTAAAAACAATAGCTACGTACTTACCAGTCAAAGTTGACTAAATAGTCGTTGCTACTACCAGTTTTTATGGACCCCTTAATTATTACACAAGGCCCTATTATTACTAGCCGCCCAAGACGGACTTAGCAAAGACGAGGTGTCCCTACTGGTTAACGAACGAGGATATCCGTTGCATCACAAAAGCATTCGCAATGAGGCTAGACGTCAGACAGACGGCCGGTCATAAACTCATGACAAAACATTTTACTAAAAATCAATCAAAATCAAAATCGTTTATTCTCATAGGCCCCAAACAGACACTCATTAAAGATAATGACTCTACTCCCAGATTCGCAATTTTGTGATTCCCACTCAGGAAGTCAGAAGTACAAGCTACTTTCCTGCTTCTAGAACTAATACACAGAATATATAACAGTATCTTGTAATGACTAAGTCAAGAACGTCAACAAAGTGTTATCTATTTTAAAGATTACGTACGGCTTGCACAAACTCAATCGGCCTCACATGACCTCCTTACCTCGTTCCCCGCACCGTGTCAATCCACCGCGCCTGTGCAACCATGCTTGTTCAGTCACCTCTGTATAAACATTGAGTGTACACGTACTCCAAACCGATACAAATAACTGCGCAGTAAAATTACGTGACCGTTTTCTTATATCTTTAAGTGTTCATATCGACGCAAACAAATGAAATCTAGTGTATGTTCAATACTTGCTCGATTGTCGTGTTTTTAATCAGTTCGCAACGTCGTCCAATATGAACAGACTAAACGAAGCAGAGATCAGCAAAACAAAACGACAGATTCTCAAGGAATTTATACAACTATACGAAAGTTTCCCGTGTTTATGGCGTATTAAATCAAAGGAATACCACGATAGAGAAATGAGAGCCAAAGCCTATAAAGTGTTGGTGAAAAAACTGCAACAGATTCAGCCCGACGCCGACCGTCCCGCGGTTGTAAGGAAGATTAACTGCTTACGATCTAATCTGAGAAAAGAGGCGAGGAAAACTATGGAGTATTTGAAAGCCGGAAGAGTTTATAGAACTAAGTTGTGGTACTATCCGTATTTCAATTTTTTAAACGATGTTTCTCGGCTGTCGGGATTGAACTCGGAGAAAGAGGTTGGTACAGTTTGGAGTTTAGTTTTTATGGTGCAAGTTGTTAGTGGCAAGCGCTCTGGGACTATAGAGCTGGCACTGTGTTTTAGTGGGCAGATATTTAGTTTAAGTACTTTGCCTAATTGAAAGTTGCTAACTTAGTATAGAGGTAATCAGCATGCTTATATAGTCAGTGCCGGATTAACCATATAGCAAAAGTAGCAATTGCTACGGGCCCCGCGCGAAAGGGGGCCCCACATATTTAAACCCACTCATCTCTGCCTGAGCGTATTTTTTCTAGCGTAACTTATAAAAATGCGGTATATTGAATTTACTTGATGTCACAAAAACGTGAAACGTTACAACTTTACCTACTAAGACAATCCATTTCAGACAATCGGTAACCGACTATTTCCTAGGCGGAAATAAAACACCGAATTTCATACGGTATATGACGTTTTCTAAAATGAGACCTAGCTAGATCGATTTACCGCCGATTGAAACCCCCTGCATACTAGATTTCATGAAAATCGTTGGAGCCTTTTCCGAGATTCAGATTATATATATATATATATATATGCTTAATCCGGCACTGTATATAGTTATTTTCTACGTATTGTGGTCAATAGGGAAATATGCCTGAGATTTGGTGTATTATTTAATATTTATAAGTAGAGTTCTTCTAAATAGTATTTTTTGATGATTTAGATGATTTTGATTAGGAATTTATAATTAATAAAAATTAAAAAGTGAAGGTATGGAAAATTCAAAATAGCAAATCACACTCAATTGGTTGGACTGATTCATGACGTCAGTTCGAACATTTTTGATGTCAACTGATAAACTTACGTCAGCTATGATTGGTCGTGGACATCACAGAAAGAACGTCAAAATTGCCGCGTTTGCAACTATCTGAACCTGATTGCATTTTTAAAATATTTATTTTGATATGGAACATAATGTTTTCATTATGATTATTTTCACCGGCATTGAATAAACTACTATTCAAGCAATACATAAGTATCTACGTACTATCAAAACTAACGTAACTATTCAAATATTCATATATTTTCTTTGTTTTTCCCCATAAAGTACATTTAAATTTATAGGTATATTAGACCCATATATCAGGCTATACATTTATATTTTGTTAACATTTTATTCATATCTATTATGTCAATAGAAGGTACATACAATGCAAACAATACTTGTACTTTACATGGTATCTGCCTAAAATTATAAATAAAAGACATAATGCGTTCGCACGACCAAATTTTTTTTAAATTTCAGCCCAGCATATCTAGCATGAAGACGGAAGAAAATAAAAGCGATCCTTTAGACTGGGAGTACGAGGTCGAAGCTGTAGAATCTAGTCCAGTAGAAGATTACAAGAATACAACAGAAGAAGAGTCAAGTGAACCAACGTACGAAGTGGAAACCTTGCGTCTCTCCAATCCAACGCCGACCAAGCGTTCACACCATGAAAGTAACCGTAGGACTCTAGAAAACGATAGGCATGATGTCTTTGGACATAATGTTGCAATGAAACTTAAGCACATAAGTTCGGTTAACGATACTCAAAGGATAATGGCCGAAAAGATCATAAATGAAGCACTGTATATGGCCGAAATGGGAATACTTACAACGGAGCATTGCAAGATGTTAAATAAATAAATGCTTCCGCACTCACATCCCCACACTTAATTCGATGGTGTCGTGGGTGCCGGAAACATTCACATTACACACATAATCACAACCACAACCAGAAACACATTTTTGTTTTTGTTTTTTTCTTGGGAAGAATACTTTAGCTCCCGCCGGATTTTAAACCCGATACCCTTGCGTAAAAGTCGAACGCGCACCCAACTCAGCCAACGAGCTGTTGAAATTAATGCTTTCATATTTATATTAATAACTAGCGATCCACCCCGGCTTCGCCCGGGAGAAACTTCTGGTGGATTAAAAAATGTTACATACAAACCTAGCACTGACAATTACGAACACAATAAAAAAAAACAGTCAAATCGGCCGAACTGTTCTCGAGTTTTTGTGAGACTACCAAAGATCGAAGCTACCAAACGTCAATAGATTTTTATATAAATAGATAAAAGACCTGCAAGACGTTTTATCTAAATATAACTATAAATATGTAGTTACTAACAACTCTTTGTATAAATGTAGATAGATATTCAAGGTATCATAAGAGACGTAACTATATCTTAAGAGAAAAAAAACACCTTATGATCTTTAGTCACAATGTTCATAGTTACCTTTCTACGTGCCACTGTTTATATAATTACTTCTTTTCGATTTTTCTAAATGAACTTGTATTCAATTTATCTTATTCTTAAATAGTCACGACTAGATTTTTGTTTATACATGTATATTATATCTAAATTTTAATGTATTTCATAGTTTATACAGATTAAGTAGAGCCGAGCCTTTTCGCTAATAACTATTTTCTTTAGCTATATACGCTCTATTCACGCTAAGTTCCATTAAAATTCATTCAGCCAAAACGTCTATTTTGACGGTATGCTTCCGGAAAAAAATGGCGGCTTAAATAGGTACCCATTTAATAATAGGTCAATTAATATATAGTAATTTTTTATCCTAAAGCAAATACCGAATTATTTTATAGAATTTTAATCTATACTTAATATTACAAAGAAGTAAAGTTTGTGAGTTAGTGAGGTTGTAGGGAGTTATCCCTGGATCTAACTAACCGATTTTGAACATTCTTTTACCAATAGAAAGCCACGTTATTTATGAGGTTCATACGCTATGTTATTTTTTTACCCGGGCAGGTCAGCTAGTTCAGAATAAAACAAAACCAATTCAGTCAAAATCGAATCTGATATAGATAAGACCTAAATACCTCATGAATTGTTGATTAGATTCAGAGATAAAGATAGTCAAGGCAAACGCAATGCTCCTTATCAATTGATGTCTTCAATTAATGCATCAAACTCGCAGCCATGCCTCGAGCGGTTATTATGCCAAGTACGAATCAATTTACAAGATTGAATGGAATTGAATGAATCAGTTGGTTAATAGGAACTATTTGTGACGTGACTTGCTATGGCATTACTCACTTGTATGAGTATTTAAGAATCATAAATGTGCAGTGGGCATTGAACTTAGTACCGTGTTTACAACATTACATTAAGTCAAGAGTGGATAGGTATCTTCTAGGCAAGTAGGTATGCTGCATTTTCAGCTGCATCGTCATTTTTCTTCAGGAGAGATAGTAGTCAAACGATTGCCAATCGTGCATAAAAAATGCTTCAGTGTAGTCTGGTTCTTGTAGAGATGATAGATTATTGTAGAATAACATTTAAACGTTTGGTAAATATGTCAAAAATTACTTCCTTAGAAATTGTATGTCATCATCATCAGCCTGTATTCGTCCACTGCTGGACATAGCAATCCCAATGCATGCCACTGAGCTCGATCTTCAGCTCTTCTCTTCCAACCACTACCAAGCAATTTACGTATGTCGTCGCTCCACCTAGCCAGAGGGCGTCCTCGCAAACGTCTGCCGAGACGCGGTTTCTACTCTAGAACACGTCTACCGCCACGTCACTTAGAAATTGTATGTAATTTTAACATAATTTTACATATAAAACTCTATGTGCGGGCAGTAGAGCTGTGGAGTAGAATAAGGTTACGATCTTAGCAGTTATTTTGACTATTGCACTGCCCGCAATCCACGTGCGTGTTCGTCTTCTAAGCAACGGGTATCGGTTTCAATTCTCGGTGAAAACTTAAGTTTTCAAGTTAGAAATTTGAGTTTCTAGTTCTTGTTATGATTGTATGTGTAATGTAAATGTTTCCCATAACACAAGTCGTTTAACACAACTTAGTGAAGGGCCCTATGTGTGAAAGCTTAAAAAAACAAGCAACTGCCAATTAAAATCAATGACTTGTTATGAATGTCAGAAGCAACATATTTGAAGGCTTACAATAAATATTACAAAATTCCTTTATCTCTAAATATGATCAACAATAAAAAGAAAATACAAGCGATCTTTCAATCTAAGTAATACGAGACACTCCACCATTTGTTAATTTATATATTTAATCCTAAACAGTATGTAAGTATTCCGGGGCAGGATAGTGACTACTAACGTGACCCTATCTTGCCCCACCTCAGCGAGGGACTCATGCTCACGGGGGGTTTTTAGTGGGTTCGAGCCCCACATTCCCCTTTCCTTCACCCCTGAGAAGGAATGGAAGTGCAAGGCATTTTCCCCCCACAAAAAATAAATAAATATGGGTGTTGAGTATTAATTTTGAAGATCTCTACCGCTAGACTATCTTCTTAATCGATGTACCATAGGTAATTCTATAGAAGAAAAATTACGAGACTTTGGTGGTTCAACTCTGATAAGGCAAAATCACATAGCAGGGAACTCGCTCGATTCTACCACAAATTGGATTCTACCGATCGAATTCCATGCTCTGTGAACAAAAGTTTGAACCAACATGTTTCTGAATCAAGTACACCATAAGTGTCACGTCTAGTTAGATGTGAAGTCGATATCTCTAAACAGCCAATGCTCCATTTATGACCTGGTAGTATATAAATAGAAACATAATATAATAAACATAATAACAATAATTTTACAAGTCAGACAATAGAACTTTATCTTTATAATTTTCCGGAATTAGTATGAAATGGCGTGCAATCACGATTTCAAAGCGTTCGTGAAAAAGGTCCACAAAACTTATAGACTCTTTTATGTTACGGATTCTATTGAAATTCTTTTAGATGCTGAATAAATGATTGTCATTTCTCAACAGCTTTTCATTTTACCCCTCCACCTCTTTAATCAAGTAAGGGTGAAAATTCTGAATTCTTTTTGGAAGTACTTATCTAATATTTTAAACGACTTTCTTTATCTTAAAACATCCTAAAAGACTTTGTCGCGACTTTAGGTACTCGTGTTTAACAGTTGTTGTGTTTTTATCGAGGCTAGATCACTATTTCGCTTGACGTTTAGTGGCGGTGCGATAGATGAACAACGTTTTTAAAATTATTCTCTCATAACAGAAATTTTCCCAGAACAAGGAGCTCGTTAGGAACTACATAAGCATTCCCAAGGAGAGTTGACGTAGCCGATTATAAAAACAAATCTATTTACGACGCCCACTCAATAGGAGAAGAACAGCAGTTGAAGTGGTAGGACTCTTTTGCAGAGTCCGCCTGGGGTAGTACCACACCAATGCCAGATATTCAACCGCCAGCTGTAGTATCTAAACATCACTGTATTTAAAATTGAAGCTATAACGAAATTACAGAGCCTATAGAGATTTAACATCCAATGTCTCAGGGTGACGAACGCAGTCTTATGCCGCGCAAGATATTAACTATTTAAGTTCATACTCTGATGGCAACGACCTGTAATTATCAAGTGTGACGCTTACCATCAGGCGAGCGAATTGCTCGGCTCTTCTTTCAATTACATAAAAGAAAAGTAATGTACTGTAATATATTTTTAACTTATAATTCTATGTTTAAATAATAAATAAACTTACTTCTTCATAGTATGTGCACTACCACTTAAAATTCACACGATACATCGAGGTTATCTGGAAGATAACGCTTTATAGCATTAAGTTCGCCTGTGTACCTACAATTTGTTTTGTTTGTGCAATAAAGAATTTTCAATCAATTTTCAATACTTAGTGTAATTATTAAGTACACAGTTGATTTTTTGCGGGTGAATACGTCGAAGATAAACCATGTGTACATTGCATAAAGTATTTTTATATAACGCTCTGCAAACGATTTTATTTATGGTAGGTACTAGGTAGACAAGCATTTGACCAGCATCCCACCTAATGGGAAGTGAAGATGCGGCCAAAGATGTAGTATGCTTGCCTAAAAGATATTAACTCTAGACTTGAAGACTCCCAGATAATATTGTTCAGGAAACAAGGACCTACAATGAGTTCCACTCCTTCGTCATACGGATGATAAACGCAAAAACGAATTGCTTTGAGCGAAATGGAGATATATCAACCATAAATGGATGGCGTTTAACAGTTTATCTTGTTGTTAAATGGCAAAATGTGCATGGGTGAATTAATTCATGTAATTCAAACGAACACTGAAAAATGTAAACGATAGAATATCGACAGACTTGTGACCCACTAACTTACTATCGCCAATGAGTCTTTTCGTTCGTCGGTCAACGGATTCAAGAGCTTCAAGCTAGTACCTGAAGGATCCATCCCAGAGGTAGCCGTAGTTCTACTATCACGCTTTAACGCGAGAAATTCTCAGACTCTACCTGTGCAACGCGTCAATTCGTCAATAACTCTACATTATTTTTGTTAAGAACTTGTAACCATGTTTATGCCATTCTAGTAAGAAATTAAACCAAAATTATTATTGCTATAGTGTATTTGAGATAATACTGTTTAGCTTTTCTATTACTGCCTTGCCGTCGTTGAAGCACCGAAAATTACAAACTTAAACTTTCAGGTTTCTTCACTCATCATTAAAGCTTATAATATAACATAAAAAACCGGCCAAATGCGAGACGGACTCGCGCACGAAGGGTTCCGTATCATTATCTATAAAAAAAACAAGTTTGTTGTATGGAAGCCCCCCTTAAATATTTATTTTATTTTATTTTTAGTATTTGTTGTTATAGCGGCAATAAAAATACATCATCTGTGAAAATTTCAACTGTCTAGCTATCACCGTTCTTGAGATACAGCCTGGTGAAAGACGGACGGACGGACAGCGAAGTCTCAGTAATAGGGTCCCGTTTTTACCCTTTGGGTACGGAACCGTATAAAACGGAAGAATGTTCTATAGTAACGTGCCCGGCGATTTTCTTATATTTAGAAATGATTTGTTTCAAATGTTCTTAAAATGAAAGTATTCGGTCAAGTTCTTAATACGGGCAAAGGGTGAACTCATTCTAAAAAAACTCAAATAATGATGGCCCAATGTGTTTGAACTTTAACTTAAGAATGTATGTTGGTGGTGTCTTATCAGTGAAGTTTACTATTTGTTTATTACAGGTACCATCTCTACAATCTTTGTGTAGAGAACAGAAAACTACTAAGTAAACCGCGAAATTTTAATGGAAAAGGTACTAAAATCTCTCATTACTTACACCTAGCTAAAGCTTTTCTTAGGCCTCACACGTAAGGTTCTATAGACATCTATTTATTTTTCCTAGGGGTAGTTAGATAACGTCACAGGTTGCCTCCCCCACACTCCACGGACAGGGGTCGTAACCTTTAACCATTTTGCCGCCGTCCTTCGGCAAAACAAAATCAAACAATAATCAATAAATATTAATCAGATCGTTAATTTAGAACTTAATCACTTACCTCGCCGCCTGAATCCGAGTTGTTTAATCGCACCGTAAAATATCCCAGTGATATCTCTGACGATATAATTCAATTTTTATGACAGAAAACACGTTCTTCTTCGCTCCACTCAGGTGTCACTTTGATCATCACTGTAGAGTCCAGCGTCTAAATGATTACTTAACCATTCCTCATGACAACGATTGACAGCGGGCGAAGAGGGTGTGCAAATCCCTCAGCGGATTTCAGTACACTGAGCCTGAAGCCTACGGGAAAATATGAAGCCTCGACCGGGATTTGGTGTTGAAAATACGGCGCGAGACAACACTCGGCCTGTTTTGTGTTTCACTCGTTCGTTTGACTCATCGATGAGTCAGAGTGAGGCGACCGTATCTGCCTCAGTCCGCGCGAGCACTGGTTCCCGATGTCGACTCTCGTTTCCGAAGTTTTCCGAACGTTTCGGAGACGCAAGTGCCGCCGAAAGCTCAATGAGCAACGATAATTCATTATGAAAATTGAAAGGATATTTTCCACACCCCACCCACATAGCTTTCCCTACCTCTATTAATTATTAGATTAAAATTTAGTTAGTTAAGTCGTTTCGGCTTAGATTTGGTATGTGTGGTAGTCTCGGTAAGTACTTAGTTCTTTCTAATGAATAAAACCTTGAAGCTTTAGTCACAAATTATATTAAGTCGGTACTGTAATAGTTTTACTTTCAAACTTTATGTGCTGCTACGCTCGGTTCTAATGGGTGCTACGATTTTCATACAATGCTATTTCCTTTTCTACGCGGCTGACACTGGATTCGATTACTGGCAGGTACCTAAGTAATTTTTTTCTTGATCACGAGGCGTGCGGCGTGCTGCTCTTAATATGTCAAAGAATATAATAAGATATGATTAAAGATATGTACCTTGTTAATGTTTATTGCCAGAAAAGTTTAATTACAGTTAACTATATACAAGTTTGTGTTATACCTGCCAGAAATTTAGAATAAATTATAAGCTAAACTATTAGCACTAGGCTTGTATCTTGTGGCTTTGAGTGTTGTGTTCATTTTGCGGTTTGCTCATTTTGCGGTTAGCACATTCTCCGTATTGTACATTTTGAGTGGCGTGTTCATTTTACGTATTGTACAACCTACATTATGCTCTGAAGCGTAAATAAGTTATATACCTAAGCGATTAGGTACTCATACAGGGGAATATACAGGTATTATCCAGTTGGCTGCTCGTAATCCCCTCTGGTTATGTTATCATTGGTAAGGGTTCTAAAGTTAGCTGGTTCGCACATTTAGGGCAAAGTTAATATATTATATTTAGTGTTAATCCTGATAAGGTTGTTAGGCTTCAAACAGGATGCAGAACTAGAGACTATAGATAGAGCTAGAACGAGAGACTCGTTCTAGCGTTCAGCGAGTCAGCCTGAGGATGCCTCGTGTAAAGACGAAACACGTGTCGAACAGGGTTCGGCGAGAGCAGAGCCTTCGGGCGGAGTTCCCACGATACTAATACTAACGTTCGCACCCCAATAACACTAACTTTCGTGCATCCTGCTTGAAGCCTAACAACCTTATCGGGATTAACACTAAATATAATAAATTAACTCAGTCGTGAAGGATTTCCGAAAAGTAACGCCTAATTCAATACCTTTTTCGCACATTTAGGGTTTATACTGCCAGTTGGCTTAGTTGGGTGCGCGTCCGCCTTCTAAGCATTGGTATCGGGTTCGATTCCCGACGGGAACACAAGTTTCCTCCCCAAGTGAAGGTTGTGATTCTGGTTCTGGGTATGATTGTGAGTGTACTTAATGTGGGATGTGAGTGTTTGTTGTTTGGTAAAAATCGATGCAACCGTTTTCCAGATATGGCGTTAAGCGTATTTTCAAAATATTAATTTTGCCACTAGTACCTATTGTAGTAAGTAGTACCTGGTTTCAAAAGTCTCTGGAAATCGTCTATTTAAAAATTACTAAATGCTTAATGCTATCCTGACCACTCTACCAGTAGATAGCAGTACTTACCTGCGGTCGAGTTTACCACTTTAAAAAGCTCTCCTACTGTCATTCTTGGCACGGCTAGATATCCATCCTCGACAACTAAACGCCTATACGAACTTTGATTCTGAGCCCAAAAGCTCTTTATGTTGTCATATCATTTTCTATTTTTAAGCACTCGTAGATGGGTAAGCATTTCGACACTATTTCCCCAGATTTCGATATGATTTTCGCCGGGAATCGAACCCGATACCCTTGCATAGAAGGCGAACACGCAAACATCTAAGCCAACAGGCAGTTGTAAAAGCTATATTTCAATATGTAAATAGGTCTATCCGTTTCTGAACATACGACGACGCGACGCCACAAAGTTCCTCTATGGACGCCACATCAGACAAACAAATACACTAGTTCAACTTATAACACGCCTCGTTTTCAATAAAAATCTTTAATGTGTAATTTTGGCAATAATCCTCTAGATCGCTCGAAGCGTTTCGCTTCTACGTTTATCGTCCGTACAGCGAAGGAGTGGAACTCATTACCTGCGTCTTTGTTCCCCGAGGGGTATAATTTGGGAGTCTTCAAGTCAAGAGTGAATAGGTATATTCTAGACAAACATGTCAAATCTTCAGCCGCATCATCACTTTGCATCTGGTGAGATGGTAGTCAAATGTTTGTCTATAATGCATTAAAAAAAATACTTAAATTAATTTACTTCTAAAAATAAACATAACTTAATTTAAAAACAGATTTATTATAAAAAATTACAATATATAACAGTTATCAGCTGTCTTTTAATCACTTAAAGATATCTGCAGAAATAAGATAGAACACATCGTAAATTTACTCTAATAACTTGCCTACTTACATGTATCTTTGTTAAATCATTAAGAAGCTAAACAGAGCAAATATGTGAATGATAAATGCTACTTCCTGATAATAAAAGTACAGGTATACATATAAATATGTATATAAAATAAGCCCTTAATAATAAAAAGATAAAACGTTAGATAAACCTTTCATAGTATATTATGGTCTGTCTTATTTTGACGCCTAACATTTAACAGCTGTCGATACAAAACATATTTATAGCAAGCAACGAAAATATGGATACTTCGGCAGTGGTTAATTTGAGCCGTTAGGTCTACAATTACTGGGCAGGTGGGAAGCTCATTCTTTATTCGAAAAATTATCGAATGTAATGTTTGGACAGGTAGACATAGCCTGCCAGTTATATTTTATTGAAAATAGAACAACTTAGCAAAAATTCACGTGTTACGTTTCTCTCAGATCGGTTCCATATCTGCTCGGTAGGTACCAGTCTTCCATTTATACTGCAAACTAGGAATAACGCGATCGCCAGTCGTTAGTCAATTAGTTGATGGACAGTGGGCAAGTTGCCACTGCCTCTCCTAAGGCTAGTTAGGCACTTATTGTAATTAGGCTTACTATACTAATTGGCTCGGATACGTTAGAGATAATTGTAACAAATTGATTCATATCTATTGTTCTTTGTTAAAGAACAAGTTAATTATAGCAGTCATGAGATTCACATACATATTATTATTGTCATTGTAAACTTATATAATAATTATTACACAATATTCGTCATTATCAGCGATACTTCAATGGGTGTTTTTTTAAATATCGAATATGATATGCATGTATCATAAGTACAACATGAATACACACTATTCTGATGCATATGCAAACAATAAATACTAGGTTTTTATGAATCTATATTCTATAAAGGAATGATTTCGGTATATATATAAATAGTATCTTAAGTCTCACAAGGATAGTTCTACAAAGATTTAAATGAACGCGGCGTGCTTATAAAATATAAACACTCTTTGGGCCATCAATATTCATTTAAGCATTTGTAGTACAACTTTATATAAAAACATCTGACAATATTTTTTAAGACTTGTAGAACAAAATACCACTGCACTGGAGAACAATCACTAGTAGTATTAAGTAAAATTTTTACAATGTGAGTGTTTTCCCATTATACCTATCTTATATTAAATGCAATGTAAATATGTTTCTAATTTTTTAGTACTTAAATATTATTCTAATTTTATGGGCGGAATTACTAAGGCACAATTAAGTAACATGTTTCGGAATGTTATTTGAAGTGCTAATCAATACACATAATTATGCTCAAAGAACATACTTTTTTCATCACACAAGCGAGAAAATGAAACGTAGGTATATAAAAGCCAGCAATCAAAACCTAAGAATATAATAACGCATTCCAGCAGCCCACCATTTTGAGTATTTCCCGCCTTTTTTGTATTTGTTTTATTCCACCATTATTAAACATTAACAAAAGTAAAATTAAGTTGGCTTGGGTCTTTCAGCACTTAGTCTGTCTGTCCGTCTGCCAAAGGCATCTAGCGTCTAAGCCATATAAGCGAATGATTTCAAATTCTCAAAGAATATGTAAAACTATGGCCCAAAGTTATAAATTACATTTAAATTATATAAATGAAAATATTAAGGGGGCTCCCATACATGTAAGTGGAAAGCAAAATATTTTTTTTTTATCTACCCTTGTGGTACCCTGGTATCGTTGAAAAGAGCTATACGAGTATGAAACCGGT
Source organism: Lomographa bimaculata (assembly GCA_948107665.1). Classification (NCBI taxonomy): domain Eukaryota; kingdom Metazoa; phylum Arthropoda; class Insecta; order Lepidoptera; family Geometridae; genus Lomographa; species Lomographa bimaculata. Next base: position 7,185,380 of record OX403600.1, on the reverse strand, counting down.
TTAAAAAAATCTATGTTGGATAATAACGATTTTGCAGGCCACCAAAGTCACTGTTTTTATTCCTATTTTGTCCCGGGGTCTATCTGAAAACGGCTTCACATTGAACATTGAAACTTACGTATATTATCCATTATACCCTGTACTTGAACAACAAATACAGACATCAAACAATTATTATATAAAAAGTTATTAGCAAGTAACCTCAAAAGTTTTTTTCTATGAGGCAAAATGTAGGCGCGAGATTTTAGTTCGGCGCGAACGACTAGATGACCGTTAATAGTTAGTGAATATGCATTTAAAGTGCAGGCAAAGGAATCATACCATATTGAAAAACGCTATTTTCATTACTTACAAGTTTTTACTTGTAATAATGGGCATAACTTTGACTGTGAATAATGCCCTTTTTCATAAAATAAGTAATACACTTCTAATATTTTATAACTTGACAATAAAATAAACAATGAATACAGAGTCAAAATTTTAAAAAAAGCGGGAAATCCTTCTTAACAAAGTACTTTCCAAGTATTAATTGACCTTTTTTCTGAGCATGTGTGATCAAAAACATAAATCTTTTGAAAGTATAACCAAGTATTGTCTATACACTAAGTTAGTATAAGGATAGCTGTAATCCCAATAAGAGATTCTTAAAATGTTTAGTGTACACCTTAAATTTTTTGAGAATTTGTACATATAGCTACATCAAGTCTTAAATATACAATAAAGAGATGCTAATTAAGGTAGCAGTGATTTAACAGCTGTAAAATGCAGGGTAATATAAAAAAATATAAATGATCGTCTTCACAACCAAATATCTTCACTTCTACCTAACCTTCACGTTATCATGATTTAGGAAACTAACTAGATGCTTACAACCCCTCCATCCTCTCTCTCCAATACATATCTTTGTTGTGAGCAGTTTATATTTGAATTAAACAAAAATAAACCTTGTTTCTTAGAAGTTTCGTCAATTTTGAATTGAAACAGGTCTGATTAGCTGATATCTAAGCAATGCATCAACATACTTACAGCTTTGAAAGGTCTAATTATGTACATAGGAGACATTTATAAAGTATGTAGGATATTTTTGATTCTAATTACTGATGAAAAACTTAAATATATAATATTATATTATACTGCATTTAACAAGCAAAATATATAAGTATTTATTTCTAGTTGATATTTTTGTTTGATATTTGATATTGATTTCTGATATTTCCACCATTAACATGACTATTCAGTCAGCAATATATTATCACGGGAGCATTCTTAACAAGTAATACATGCCAGTGCCTATTAAGAGGATCAAGGAAGCGCTGTTGTATGTAGACCCGTTACACTCATCAGATGAGCAGTAACATTCTTCCCAGTACACTCCATTCTCGTAGACGCCCCAGTTACAAACACCTGTCACTCCGGTCTCTGCTACAGATGCACAACGTCGGATCACTTGACGCCAGCGCCCATCCCCTGGAAATCATCGAGGTTTGTTTCAAGATAGCAATGGGAATTGTATTACTGCTAGAAATAATACAAGAGTAATAAATATTCTGATATATTTTGTTTTATTTTTTTATTTCTTACAATTAAACAATAATTTACAATACAATTGTATCGAAAAACCACTGGGTTTGTCTCGATACAATAATTCGTAACGCGCGCTATCTTAACAACGTTGCACAGTAAAAATTTAGCTATAGCAATAAACATTTCAATCATGCTTTCTCACTAATATTATAAATTCGAAAGTGTTTGTGTGTAAGTATGTTTGTTTTCTCTTCACGCTGTGGATTTGGATGAAATTTTGAATGTACATAGCTTATACCAAGGATTACCACAAAGGTTACATTTAACTTTTTAATAAATAAAATAATAAAATAAAAATCATTTATTTCGGACATCAATCCATAGAGTTGTTAGTAACAAAATAACTTAATAACTATGTTAGTAAAATTATTATTATTATTGGTTACATCATTATTACAATTACAATTATTAATCAATTTGAAATACAATTATTAACTTATTATATTCTACCCATGACTACATTCACCCAGTGTTTCTGAATTGGGCAGTCCAGACGTGATGCAATCATAAACAAAACACTGTTGGAGCTACCTCGAAGACGAGAGAACATTGAGGCGACTTTTTGGCGCATTATAGCGTGGAAGCCATCTATACGCGCACTCGCGAACATTCCTGACGCGCTGCAACATCGCGGCAGTCCCAACAGTGTTCTGAATACATTTTTGTACTGCACCCTCAGGGCGTTGTAAGCTCGTTGCGTGTACTTAACCCACAGGCTGTAGAATGACTGACAATATGCTCTAAAAAGAGTTAACATTACTTCCTTTGAGCATCGAGCAAACCTGCGAGCCAGCATATTGCCTCTTACTGCCAACGCCCAGCGCTCACATTCTAGGTCTAAGTCATCTTTCAAATCCTCTGTGATCATATGACCCAGATACTTGAATTTATTAACAATTTTTAATTCAGTACCATCAAGTAGAAGTGGAGGAACAGTGCTTGGTCCATGCTTGCCCGCCTTGAAAATGAGCATCTCACTTTTCCTCGAGTTTTACCTAAGGCCATGTTCAGCTGCGTATCTCTCACATGTACGTATGAGCGTTCTAAGTGCGCTTATCGAGGGAGCCAGCAGCACCATGTCGTCCGCGTAACTAATGTTATTGACACAAGTTCCATCTATATAGCATCCGACATGGATACTGCTAAGTCCCGCGACCAGCTGGTCCATGTACAAATTGAACAAACTGGGGGATGATAGGCCGCCCTGGCGTACACCACATTCCAGCCTATATTCATCGGACAGCGTATCGACCCACCTCACCTGATTTGTTTGATTAATGCATGTGAAGCTTGTTACATGTAATACTCATTTGAATGATTATTAGAGCAGCAAAACAGTGAAGAGCTTTACGTTGTTAATTGCTGACATTCACTAATCCGACAATCTCTAGGCAGTGGTAGCAATGGCAGATGTGTGCTTGTCAGAAGGAGCCCAAGTTGATTCATGAACATCACACATGGCAGATGTGTACTCATTTGGTTTTGAAGGGCAAGAGGCAGATCTGAGGTGAGTGTTACATGATCATAGTCCCTTAAAGTGAAAATCTGGGTTTTTCAAGCTTCATACATTGCACAGTATCTGCAGTTCATAGTCAGCAGTGAACCTAATGCTAAAGCTCCCTGTATTTAGGTACACTCATGTAATATTTTCATGATATAGTAAATTTTCTACCTATTTAAAAAATTGTTTTGTTTTTGAGTTAGCTATAAAGGAATATTCAATCAAAATGAATGCTATAATGTGTATTCCAAATTGTTCATTAATAACACAGAATTGAAAACTAATTAAGTTATAAAACTCTGTATATTTGCTACTGGTTTCAATTATAGAAGTGAAATACATGTGGTATTTTCCTAATAACTGATATGCAAATTTAGACCTTAAGTATTGATGGCATACAAAAGACATAACTTACAAAAAACCTCTAGGTTCTTCATCGGCTTACTAAGAGTGATTAAATTATCTTTGAGCATACATAAAATAAATGCCCATTAGGTCTTTGCTGTCAACTTCAAGCATAACCACTAGTTACAAATAGCCAGTAGTTTAGCCTTAGGTCACCTCCATGCTTACAATATATCTCCTTTCTTATTATATATTCTCCATTCTCCAATAATACTTACAAATAAAGCCCCTAGGTCCTTGCTGAGTCAGCTTCATGCAAAATGATCCAGGCATGTGAGATTCATCACTTCCACATTCCACAGCTATGTGACTTTGTCTATCGAATTTCCTATATGCGCCACAGGTGTCATCGCCTTTGCTATCCTGTGAGGATGCGCATTGATAGCACCTCACACAGAAAACTGTAAAACACAAATTGCAAATTAATAACAACTTTTTTCTAAAGAACTTTATTTGTTTCGTATCAACTTACCGCTTGGTATTGAACACAGCGCTAATAATAGCAGCGATTTAAACAGCATTTTTTTTATTTTAATAATCACTAGACACGACAACTACAGGTATATAAATAGTAAAGTAATCTTATTTTCGAAATAACTGCTCGCTCTACAAAACACACCCAAATCATAGATATTAGATGATACCCAAGGACCCAAACACAACAATCAAGTTTGTAAATGTCAAAAATCGTAGATGTTTTGACATTTGAAATAGATGACATATCAAGTAGTGTGGTAATTGTTAGGATTAAGACCATGATCAAGAGAAGGCTGCGCCATGCGCATGTACCCTGGGACAGGAGTAACGGTAGGACCCAGAACTGAAACAGAGATCCCACTTTACCCTATCTAGTCAATAATATTGATATAAATTTTAAATTCTGACACTAAAGCTAATGCGCATTTGCCGCGCAGACGCCCACCTCGCACCCGCGGTCATAGCTTGATTGTAATTTGTTACGAATGTTACGATATCTTGACTTGACAGAACCTCGAGATGGATCATAACTAATTAACATGTGATTATTTTTAACTGCGTTCCACAAATATAACGTGTCTTACTTGTACCCTGGACGTTTCTTACGACATGTTCCCCTCACCCATCACACTGTTTTAGCAAAGAGTTATAGGGAAACCTCGGGGTTCTTCCACGACTGGATTCCCCGGTTTCCCCAAACATGCATGGCAGTTCCATAGTATGTATCAATATACTAACATTATATTTATATGTATAAATAATTTATAAATTAAAACATTTATTAAGACTGTTATGGACTTAATTAATCTAATACAATTTATAAAACAAAGTATTCCTTATCATTAGTTATGATGAGTTTAAAAATGAGGCATGACTAACTTAGTTTTAGAGACAAAACAAAAAACAAACAAACGCATTCACACTCACAGCCCCACACTAAGTTCAAAGACTTGTATCGTGGGCACCGGAAACATTTACATATCACACACACAAATACACCCAGAACCAAAAGCACAAATATCCCTTGGGAAGGACTTTGTGCTCCTGCCGGGAATCGAACCCAGGACCCACGGCGCAGAGGGCGGAGACCTGTCCACTGCGCCAACTGGGTCGAAAAGAGACGGTACCATTCAACATTTTAAGATCTAGGGGAAAATTATTGTTGACTTTGATAGCCATAACTTAAGTACTTTTGTGGTACATAGTGTTATTCACTTGCAGAATACATGCATTACATTTATTTTTCGTTCTAAAATTATAAGCACGACATGATCATATCAATATATAATTATGTTTGTATTGTATTTGACGAATACACATAATAGTATATTCCATGTAAATATCAGTTAGTGTTAAAATTTTATTGGACTTGAAAATACTTAGTAAAGTATCAGTACAATGTAACATAAAACATCTTTTTTGTAATACTATATAAGTAGAACTAATTTTAACTGAGTTGCCCCAAAAGATAATTCCATAGTTTAATTGAGGACGAATCCCTAATAGACATTATTAGCAATTTTTTGAGGAGATCTCAGATAATATTGATAATAAGTAGCAATATTATATATTAATATATTGCGATATTTAAAATTGACTTTATTTATGTAGGATTTAAAGTTTAGGGTCACCAAATATAATATTTTTGTTTCTCTTATATATTTAGGCATTGAATTTTTCTTTATATTGAGAAATTTATAAAGAATCGAATTCCAAGTACTTATAAATCTTGTCTTCTTAAATTTATGTCATGACATAAGAATAAATTATTATTAAATAAATAATTATAATTACACATATTACAATAAATAATTATAATAACATTCTATTATAATTATTTATAATTAAATAAATAATTATAATAGAATGTTTTCACGGTCAAGAAAAGTCTAACATATCATATTGTATTCCTTCCTATTCATTATGTTGCGAGCCGTTTCGGCTAGCGTGAAATGATGATACCATTTACGAATTTCCATGACTGACAGATGTGACAGTAATGACAGTTGATAAAATCACTCAGGTGATTATTTGCGGCGTCGTTTGTTTGTGTTAAAACTTCCGTTGAAGTTATATTTTTATTTCCCACATTTCCAGTTAATCTTCACTTAAAATGGAGACAAAATTTACGCTGTGTGCGTTTTTTATATTGTCTATAATACCTATAGGTAAGCGTAAATTAAAACAAATAAGTTCTAAAACTTCGGTCACGCCCAAAAAGTTTAACCAACTTTTAAACTTACAGGATTGAGTATAAAATGTTGGAATTGCCGGTCGAATAACGATCCCAAGTGCGCGGATCCGTTCGACAACTCTACAGTCCCCATTACTGATTGTATACAAGAGAAAGGATTGTCACATCTACCGGGAATTAGACCAAGCATGTGCCGCAAAATTAGACAAAAAGGTTCGATGTTGTTTTTTTATTTATGACCAGTTTTGCTACTTATGCCTCTTAGCTACTCCCACATTATATAGTATAAAAAAAAGTCTTATTCCAAAGTTAGGCTACTACTTAATACTAAACTTTAAATTCCGAATCCATTTGGTAATTTTACTATGGGTTTCCACTAAACAACATAAACATTTAGGTACGCTAAATTCGATCGTGTCGTGGGTGCCGGAAACATTCACATCACACCCAACACCAGAAAAACAAATTTTCCTTGATGACAGAAATTGTGTTGCTGTATCCAATACCCACTGCTTAGTAGTCGGATGCGTACCTAACTAAACCATCTTGTCATTCTAGTTCACTTTAAACATTTAAATATCCTCAACTTATTGTATGATCCAGATCCAATTACAGGTGGGCAAAACTTACAGGAAATTGTGGAACTAACTCGCTAAAAAAAAACACAATAATTTTTACAACCAGTGCTAGTTGGGAGAACTGTTTGTTATGTTGTAGTAGTGTATTCACTGCATTAAACTGTGTAGAAAACAGTGCTCTTAACATCTTACTATTTGTACATAGTTCTGCAACAAGAACATAAGGCGGTACTTTTAAGCTCGTCATTATTGTAATTGGGCCTTATGAAGTTGCGGCAAAATGAGAATATAAGTAAAAAACATGTACATCTTGGATTTAAATACGATGACATTAGACACGGATGTATGAAGACAAACCACACAAGCGGTTTCTGGTGACTAGATATATAGATATACCTAGGATAATGTTATTCTCTATTAGTAATTTATGACTGTTTTAAAAAAAAAATGAATAAATTCGCAGCTCAGTTTTTATCCAGGTTCTTCTCGAGATGGCTGTAATTTTGCAAATCTGGCAGCAGTTATTACCTTCATGAGTGTCTCTTTAAGGCCCATGTGAATAAACAATTTCGAATTTGAAGTGAAATCCTATCTAATCTAAATAAACCATCTTGATTTTTCTATGCTGGTTTGCATTCTCATTAGCATTGAAGTATTTACAACTCTTAATGACCCTACTTTGAACATCTTGGTTTCGTTTTCCAGTGAATGGAGAATGGCGATACTTCAGAGACTGTGCATACCTAGGCGAAGTCGGCATCCAAGGAGACGAGAGGTTCTGCCTCATGAGAACTGGAACATACAACATATTCATCGAGTACTGTACTTGCAACAGTAAAGACGGGTGTAATTCTTCGTCAATGTTTGCTCCGTTGCCTTTGCTACTGATTGCATTAGTTACATTGCCTACAGCATTGTTTAAAATATATGTTTAAGTGACGTAATCACCATATAATATGGTGTCAAGTTGAATGAGCCATATAAATCAGTACAGAGTGAATGTGTTACAAGTATAGTTAACTATGAACCTTAACTTGCAACAGCTAAGGCTTAAATCCGTCCATAATGGCCATGCAATTGATATTATTTATAGTTTCTATGCCCACAACATGTACAACTTTTTTGTTGTTAAGTCAATTGATTGTTGATCATAACTTGATTCTGTGGTACTTTTGTTGCCATTAATTTTGACTGAACTCCTTTCTTATATTTCCTATAACACACACATGAGTTAGATCTACCAACACAAATGTGCGCCAATATCATATATAGTTATATAATAATGAATTGCATAAATGTCATCATGGCACAGAAACTGGGACTGCAAAGGTCCAGTTTGCAAGCAAATGTGTCAAACATTCTTGCTAACTTATTTTTCTACTTCGATTGATCCTTTAGAGTTATACTCCAAAATATTGAAGTATCTAAGTAATGCTAATATTTCAATTTATAAAATAGTTGATATTTGCTAAAGCACCACATATTTACTGAAGATAATATTACATTATTGTTATTGTATAAAAAAAATTAACTTCATTTCATTCAACATTACAATCATTGTCTTAGCTATTTAAATAAAAAATGTTATGCTCTCTTCATAAATGGTACTTGAATTTAAATAAGTGATTATAAGAATATTATAATATCTAGTTAAGGTAATATCTCGGGATTTAATCATTCTAAATATTTTTTTTATCTTTATTTGGCCATGGTCTCGAGAAATCTTCTTAAGACCATAGACGTAGATAAAAATAGGTTTAGAGTGTTTAAGTCCCAAAAGATTACCTAAACTATGTGTTCAAATCATGAAAATTTGAAAGTTATAATACGTAATCAATATTTTATTAGAATCTCATGTATATAAGTAGTAATTTATGTAAAGCCATTATCTTACTACCCTGACAGACTCTGTAAAGGGAATGGTTAGTTCTGCTGTTATATAACACAAATAGATCTTTAAAACCATGCCCATAAACACGGAGCTAGGTCCAACCAAACCATTATGTATACATGTCTACATTCAGTTTTTAAAAAATTTTAGTATTTGTAGTGGTTCTTTCTTCATCATTTTTCACATTTCTCAAAATTGTCATATGTGCACACGTTGTCGAAGATAATTATTCACTTCAACTCTTCCTCTAAAAGTGCACATTTGACAATTCTATCTATCTCTTTCAGAATTGTCATATGTGCACTTTTAGAGGAAGAGTTGAAGTGAATAATTATCTTCGTCAGCTATCTTTGAGAATATTTGTTTTGAGTCACAGAAGCCTTGTTAGTTATCATGTGTGATAGCTGTGTGTACAATGTACTGTGGTCGGCTTAGACGGCTATTCAGTTAGAGTGGAGACAAGCAATTAATTCAACTGATAGTATGTTATGTTAGTGTTACTGCTGTCTAGAATATGTTAAGTGCAAGCTGGAACTTTAAATGACTGTAATGTATTCTGGAGTCTATTAAGTCGGTGTTTTAAGCACAATTATTAATGTTTGTTGTAATTTCTATTTGATATTAATATCCAAATTGTAGAGTTAAAAAGCCTTAATAACAGTTCCGTTTTTTAAATTGACTATATTTTAAACCTGTTTTGTAATACGGTAGGTCAACGTTTAGCCTGATTGTAATTGCACTATGTTGTACAAACGAATTTAGTCCTTAATATTAGTCTAGACAAGTTAATTTATGTGCATTGATGAACGGAGGAGAGTTAGATTACTAATAGCAGACGTATTAGGAGTCTGGGTCTTTGTCTATTTAAAGGATTTAACTTAATAGGCAGTCTCGACACGGTACTCGTTCGAGGTGCTCGCGTACTCGGTAATTGTTTACGTCTTGCGCGCATCGGTTCCTATTGTTGTGGCCGGCGAGCCGGTTACCTACCTGGCGGCCGGCGACCGATAACGATGGAACCTAATCCCGTAATGAACGAGAAGGAGGTTTTGAATGTAGATGAGGTGCAAGACAATGAGGAGGAAGCCGAGATGGATTTGGAGATTCTTACTGAAGGACATTCGTTGGAGAGGCCAGAAAAGAGAAAGGAACCTGGTGATGAAGAAAGCGAGTGGTCAGTGTATACGGCTAAATCGAGGGTGAAGAAATATAAACCGACGGTGGAAAAAATTGAGATGTATATATCTTGGAGTGAACAATTGCCGAAGCAATTTGCATTGGCGAAACTATTAAAAGAAAATAAAATTACGGATGTAGCGAGAGTAAAGTACATGGGTCCCTTCAGGGTACGCATCGAGATTACAAACGAGGTTAGCGCAGAAAGACTTGAGAATTGCAAGGAATTCCTGGATAAGGGCTGGCGCATACAACGAGCAATGGAAAAGAATTTATCATACGGTGTAATACGAGAGGTAGACTTAGATATGGCGGACGTCGATATATACAGTAAGATAGAGTGCCCTAAGCCCGCTGAGTTAATATCTATATTTCGTCTCAACCGACGTTCAACAAAGGAAGGATGGACACGTAGTGAATCGGTGCGACTATGCTTTAAGGGAGCTTACTTACCTACGTATGTATCTGTCGAAGGTTTGAGAATCAGAGTCGATCCGTATGTTTTTCCTGTCTCTCAATGCTCGCGTTGTTGGAAGCTAGGACATATGACTAAAAGGTGTCCGTCAAACAAGATTGTTTGTCCGAAATGCGGTGAAAACCACCCAAATTGTGAAACGACGACTTATAAGTGTGTTAATTGTGAAGGGATGCATATGGCAATGTTTAAGGGTTGCCCTGCATTCCTTAAAGAAAAGAGACTGAGAGAAATAATGGCGGAATTTAACTGCACTTACAGAAAAGCTCTTACTGTTTATGTAGCCCCAAGGTCACCTGCTGAGTCGTCACCCAAAGTGTTTACGTTCAACCCCACGCCTACGTCGGTGTTGTTCCCGCCGCTAGAAAAAGTTCTACCCACCCAGGTCGCGGAAACAACACCTGTTGATGTTACCACAACAAAGGCGATAGTCCATCGAGAGGAAGACAAACAAACGCAGCGTTCAAAAAAACAGCGGCGTCGAAAAGAAGCGGAGCCATATGTATTTGAGTCACCTTCCATCACCAAGCCCCAGGAGCCCATTACATTTCAGGATGTCTCTTCGGAGCCAACAGAGTGTAAACCAAAAAAAGAAGTCAACTTTAGCGAGTTATTAAATAGACTGAAGGAGATTATTTTTATGAGAGGCGCATCGTTTCAAAATAAAGTGAAAAATTCTCTCAAGTGCTGTGTCGAATGGTTAATTTTAGTTGTGGTAGACAATATTGCGGATTGGCCAATGTTAAAAAAAGTCTTAGATTTTTTTATTTATGATGGATAACAAACCAAGTAAAAAATTGAACTTAACTATACTTCAGTGGAACGCTCAAAGTGTTAGGCCTAAACTACTTGCTTTTGAAAACATTTTATGTCAGGAGAAAGTCCACATTGCTGCCGTTTGTGAGAGCTGGCTGGAGCCTAATAGTCATATTAAGGTAACAAACTACAATATCTATCGTAGGGATAGGAACGATGGTTACGGCGGTGTAGCTATTTTCGTGCACAAATCTATTCAATCACAACGTCATGAGATTCATATAAATAATTCGGGGATTGAGATGGTATGTATAAGAGTCTTTAACTGTTTTCAAATTGAATATATTATGGTTGTGTATTGTGCGCCCTCAGTACGTACTTGTCAGCAAGATTGGGATAGATTATTTTCGCTAGTCAGAGGGAAAGCGCTGCTGCTAGGAGATGTCAATGGGCACCATACCAATTGGTCTAACAGAACTGATTCGAGAGGCTTACAAATTTTTGATGCTAGTTTAGACAATAGATTTATATCACTTAATGATGGCCAACCCACCAGAATAAAATTAGTTAATAATCAGCTTCAACAATCCGCGCCTGATATATCTTTCGCAACTTCAGATTTAGCTTTGCTATTCGATTGGAAGATTCTAAATGAGACACTTGGTAGTGACCATTTATTGATAAAAATTACTGCTAGTTTTAATACTATACCTAAAAATACAATAAAAAGAAATTTTAAAAAAGCGGATTGGAACAGCTATATGGTTTTATTAAAAACATTGTTTTCAAATTATTTTCGAGTAGGCGATCTCCAAACGGATTACGATAAATTTGTTGAATATTTGAATATAGCAGCTGACCTCCACATTCCTTTCATAAGATTTAATACAGACCCACGAAATGGATTTTCTCCTAAGCCCTATTGGAATTCAAGCATATCGAAGCTAGTAGCCAAACGCAGGTTAGCACTTTCGGCGTTTAGACGTAATCCAACTCCCGACAATTTAACTATTCTAAATAAGCAAATACGCGATGCTCAAAGGTTAATACGCAGTGAAAGAGATAAAGCTTGGCAAGTCTTCTGTGATTCAATAAATGGATCGATCTCACAAAGTGAAATGTGGCAAAAGATGAGATGGTTCAAGGGGCATAGAAGCGAGCGACAGTACGTCGATAGTAAAACGGCAAATGCACTTCTTCATAACATGACTCCCGATTACGTATCACCGAGAGACCCATTGTTTTTTTCTATCAACTTAAAACTAGACGCGACTATTACAAAGCAGGAACTTGAACGGTGTATTCGAGTCAAGGACACGTCACCTGGGTGTGACAACATCTCGTACTCAATGATTTCTCATATTCCTGATAACGGTAAGATGATTTTGCTTTCGCTGTATAATGATTTTTATTCAAACAGCTTTGTACCTATACAGTGGCGAGATATAGCGATAACGCCGATACCTAAAGTTGGACGGGACCCATTGTCTCCCTCCTCGCTTAGACCGATTTCCATGATGTCTTGTTTATGTAAGTGTTTTCATAGTGTGTTAGTAAACAGAATAGAGTGGTTTGTAGAAAAAAATAATATTTTGTCACCATATACTACGGGTTTCAGGAAATGCCGTTCTACACTGGACAACCTTGTCAATTTAGTTTCACATATTCAGGCTGGCTTCTCAGAAAATAAAATCACAATAGGATGCTTTTTGGACATAGACAATGCATACAACAACGTAAATATCAACACGCTAATGCGAACTTTGGACCGGATTGGGGTTGGTTCGAAAATATGCAGTTATCTGTGGAATTTTTTAAAAGAGAGAAGACTAAAAATTTTAACTGATAATAATTCATACATATGTAGAAATACGGGTCTTGGTTTAAGTCAAGGCGATTCACTAAGTCCGATTCTATTTAATTTAGCAACGGTATATATATGCAAAGATATTTTTAGTAATAACGTATGTATTTCTCAATACGCGGATGACTTCGTTTTGTATTCGGTTTGTTCCAACGAAGAGGATGGAGTTACTAATTTACAGTATTCTTTGAATATTTTAGAAGAATTGCTTTCAAATATTGGCCTAGAAATATCAGCTACAAAAAGCAAAATATGTATTTTTAAGAGAGGGTTTAAAAGAGCGAGCGTAAATCTGACAGTCGGCAGTACACCGTTGCCAGTTGTGGAAAACGTTAGGTATCTAGGTATGTGGCTGGATCGCTCATTGAAATGGACAAAACACGTGGGAGAATTAGTAGAAAAATGTTCAAAGTCTGTTAGAGTATTTAAGGTTCTTTCTGGTTCTGGATGGGGAACTCATCCTCGACATTTAAGGCGGCTTTATATTTCTATTATCCGGTCGAGACTTGACTACGGTAGTTTTCTATATGATAATGGACTTAGAGGTCAGTTAATAAAACTTGATAGACTGCAAAATCAATGTTTACGAGTGATTGGTGGCTTTGTGAGGAGTACTGCGATACACGTAATGGAGTGTGAGCTTCACCTTCAACCATTGCATGTGCGTAGATACTATTTGGCAGGCAAATATTGGTTAAAAGCTAAATCTTTCCCAGACACTGTCGTTACCGCTAATATAACTAATCTTTCTGATTTGTGTCAAAATTCGTATTGGAGGCACAAGAAGAAGCCCCTGTTAGTGGCGGCTTATGAAGCGTTAAAGTCTCACCCTTTGCATGAGTCACGACAATTGGAGCGGTTTGCTTTAGACACGTGGGTTAGCAATGTGGACCTATCCTCTGTAATTAAAACTAGCGTAAATATGGTAAACAAAGCAAAACATAAATATAACCGAAACAATTTGAAGATAATTTGTCAACAGTATTTACATGAAAATTATTCCGATTATTATTCAATTTATACTGACGGGTCTCGAGATGGGACTGAATCGGGATTTGCTATATTCGATACTCAAACACATGCAAATTTAAAATTCAAATTAAAATATAAAATGTCTATTATGTACGTAGAACTATTAGCATTAGCAGAAGCAATTTCATATGTCGAGTCGTTTGAATCAGGTAACTTTGTGATACTGACGGATTCTAAGAGTGCGCTGCAGCACTTGGCTCGTTGTGCCTCGACCTTTCGAGGTGCACCGATAGCCTATAAGATATTGGAAGCCGTCAGTAAGATACATAACAAAAAAATTGTTTTGCAATGGGTGCCGTCACATATAGGTTTGTACGGTAATGAAGAGGCCGACAAACTTGCTAAGGAGGCGATAACAGACGGAATGCCTTTTGAATGTTTACCTTATTTTAGTGACGTCGTATACGAGGTTCGTTGTAAGTGCTTGGAGTTGTGGAAAGTACATTTTGATGAGAGATCACTGAGTAGAGGAATTTGGTACAGAACTATACAACCTAGCCTCTCCCAACTCCCCTGGTTTGTAGGAGTTGATATGAACCGAAGTGATTTTGTGACTGCCTTCAGGCTTCGTTCTGGTCACATTCCGTTGAATAGCTTTGCATTTTTAATGGGAAAGTGTAATTCGCCCAATTGCACCGAATGCAACGTGGTTGAAGATGTAACTCACATTTTGGCTGAGTGTGCCCGGAACGAAGCAGAAAGATGCTTGTATATTATAGAAAACAATATCAATTTGTTAGAAGTTGGATTATTTAATAGTATTTTATCGTCTCCCTTGTCCGCGAAAGCTAAATGTTTGTACAAAATTGTTAAAATAGGTACTAAGCGAAGGTGTTAGTAATAAGAGTGCCCCTATGAGGGTGACATGTTTTAATTAATAAAACCCTCTATAAATAAATAAAGATTGAAAAAAAAAAAAAAAACTTAATAGGCCGAAAATCCTTTAAATAGACAAAGAGTCCCAAAGACAATAAGGTGGATGTTCGTTCAGACGTAATACAATCCGGCTAAACGTTCAATTGTTTTTTATTGTAATTATTTTTTAATAAGAATATATGTATAATAAGAAATACAAAGAATCTAAACAGATGTACATAGAAAGACTGAAAATCGAACCGTCCATTTTTAACAGTCTTTATTTTATGTTATAAGTATCAATTTTTTTTAACACTATATATTATACTATTTTAATAACATAAATCTTTTTCTTATTTAATTTTTTCATATCAATATATTTGAAAAAATTTGGCCGCGGCGCAACAACTAAGTGTTCTACTATACCCAATCTTCGAGGGCTATAGGAACTGATTTCAACTAGAGGCCAAAGTTCACGGTTAACCAGTAGTTTTTATTAGTTTATATCGTTATTTAAATAAATTGTGAGCAGTTTTGAGTGTAACTTAAAGTGGAACAGTTGGGTTCTGTCTGATCTATTTTCTATTTCTGTAACTATAATTCTGTGGAGTGTTGTTATATCAATAAATATATCACAATGGAATCGCAGTTAAAATTAGTTCTTAGTGCATTTGTTATTTGGTCTTCAATACATTGTGGTAAGTTTAGTACCTATAAATTATAAATGTGAAATAACAGTTACATTAAATTAAAATTAAAACGGGAATTAGCGTGACTTGAGCTTAGTCTATATAGATAGAGAATAATTGGAAGTCTTCTTCGATGTAGGACGCGACGGCGAGCGCTCCGCACGTATCCTGAAGAAGGCTTCCGAATGTAGCATAAACAATTGTCGATCTAGACATCGACTACGTGTAGGTAAGTCACGCTAATACTCATTTAATTTTAATGTAGTAGTTTAAAATGTGCGTGAGCTTTTGTCATGTTAACAGTTACATTGTTAATACCTTAACTAGATAGTACCTACGTCGCTAGATAACCCTATTTTAAAATTTGCAGGTTTGGCTATAAAGTGCTGGGATTGTCGTTCCGACTTTGCGACTGATTGCGCAGATCCATTCGATAACACGTCAATGCCCTTAATTGATTGCAAAAGGTTGTCAAATTTGCCGTCAGACTTACCAAACATATGCCGCAAAATTGTGCAAAAAGGTAATATATGTTAATCACACTACCCGTTGGTTTAGATAGGTTCGCGTCTGCCATCTAAGCAAGGGGATCGGGTTCGATTGCGGGGAATACAAGTTTTCTCCCCAAGGAAAAATTGTGCTTCTGGTTTGGGTGTGTTTGATGTGAATGTTTCGGGCACCCACGACGCAAGTTATGGAACTAATCGTGGGATTGTGAGTGTGAAAGTGTTTATGTTATGTTTACCTAAGTAGATACGGCAACGAGCCGTCGCAAACAATTTAGGCTTATCTTCGGCAGTGCGTTGTAGTATGTATTTCTATGACTGGTTTTACTAGATAGAGGTACCTATGCAATCATATCGGTTGTGACTTATGTTATAACTTGTACATTAATACATATAGTTTCAAGTACCTTGTTTACGTCTTTGTTGTAATTAAATTTTATTACCTACATTTATTAAGTGGTTGTTCATAGCTTTGATAATAATAGTAACACTTTTATTGCATGGTGCGAAGGAACATTTTTGATTTTATACTATATTTATATATATTATACTTAAAAAAGATTTCCATACAGGTACAGCATATTCTAATTGAGAACGAATCAATGATTTATTTAGATTGAGGTAGGTGAATGTTCGTATAAATTTGTGTGTAGCGGACCTCATATTTCAAAGCCGGGCATTTTTAATGCTTTTCTTATTATTTATGTTATCATATCAAGATGTAATTTAAAATCAGTCGTTCATTACCTGGACTATATGAGAAGTTAAGTATTTTTTATCTTTTTTGTAAAGATTATATGTATTTATTACTTGACACAAGCTAAATGCTCATAGTTTGCCCAGCTCAAACTAAAAAAAAAGATAACTTTAGCGAGCATTTTAAGACTACCACTAAAACACAAGTATAACTCTGTGCATACAGCCCTGTCCTTCTGCTGCTGATGCTCTGTGGCATGTTTATGTGATAGTTTCAGATAGTTGTGGTCTATGACTCTATGTAGATTCCGCTTGGGGAAATACTACATCTTATGCTAGTCATGCAACCTCAAAAGCAATAATGTGCAAACATGATTGGAGGTACTTCTGACTAAGGGCTTATGTTTCCAGTGTAATTACAGGGTACCTTTAATATAGCAATCTAAAATGTCATGTTGACAGCGCAGTTATTAGCCGCGTAGGTTTTTCAATTGTTCGAAATTCTGGTAGGCTTTGTACTGTGAAAGCATGACGCTTACCATCGTCTCGGTTGCCAAGTGAGTGAATTGCTGGTCCTGGCCTCTTATGCTATAAGTATAGGCAAGCATTCGAACACTAACTCAACTGAAGCAAACCGAAGATGTATAGCTTCCTTGTAGATATACCTTTTCATTCTAGACTTGAAGGCTCCCCGATTATAGGTACTGTTCAGGGAACTAAGACACGGGAAATGAGTTCCACTTTTTCAGATGATGAACGTAGAAGCGCAATGCTTTTAGCGAACTTCTTTCTTCAATTATCTCAACCATAAGTGAGTCTGTGGTTGACGTCTGAGAGTTTTGTCTCGATTCTCAGTAAGTAGCATCAACAATGACTTCTATTTTCCAGTGAATGGGGAACTGCAATATATCAGAGATTGCGGGTACCGCGCGGAAGACAGCGCCCAAAGCAAAATTATAATCGAGCTCAGCACTTGCAGCGATAAAGACGGGTGTAATTCTTCCTCAACGTTTTCTCCATTACCTTTACTACTGATTGCTTTAGTTTGTATGCCCATTGCACTGTTTGAAATATTGGTTTAGAATTTTAGATTGTCTTTCTGGATATTTACTCTGTATTTTGTTTCTTTTAGTTTCCATATTTACAGCGGTTAGACCTTTTTGTATGTTCGTAAATAAAAGTCTTCATGCATCCCCACTACCTACTTCGATTGAACAATGGTACATATCCCAAACATTTGAATAGAGATTGACTAATCTAAGAGGAATCCTCTACCAAATGTTTCATATGTTTTATACTTAATCATTCGATACATTTGGTAGAGGATTTGAAACCACTTTTATCTTATTGTTTGCCCTATCGTATGACATTTGTGGGTACCTATCTTTCAGTCCTAAAACGCTTTAAGTACCAAACTTGTCAAACGATCGAGTGTCAATTATGCTGTATTTGTTTTGCAATAGCGTGCATTTTCCCGACTTCAAAAAAGGAGGAGGTACTATGTTCGACTGAATGTATTTTTTTTATGTATGTTCCTTTTTCTCCATCTGTGGACCGATTCTCAAAATTCTTTTTTTGTTTGGTAGATTACACTTCAGGGGTGGTACCATATACATTTTATTGTAATCGATAATATAAGCGGTGAAGTCGTTTTTATTAAGCTTTGCTTACGTTTAAATTAAAGACTAAAGTCCTTCCCATTTACATAGAATCTATACAGCCTGTAGGTCTATTCTGGTCGTCAAACTACGATTGTTAGAATTGATGCGACGTCGATTCGACAGTCGATTGGTTGACTTTTCAGTTGATTCGATAGTTCATAAGAAAAGAAAATCGTTTGTTTTCGACGTCGATGTAAAGATAATCTATGCCCGGAATAGACCCCTGGTGTAAATAGTATGTAAGAATGAAAATCTGTTTTTATTATATTACCAAATGAAACTATTCTTAAAGATATTTTACTTTAATACAATATTTTTACAACAATATGCTTGTTTATATTATTCCGGTCTTAATACAGATATAACCCGCGTCAATAAAGAAATGGACGACAGCTGACATTATATCTCACTCACTCAAGCGATTAAAGGCGCAGTGGGAGAGGAACACCATGATATCAGAATCTGTCGACAATCCTATTTTTTTTCTATTAAGTAATTTAATTTTAACCTGCTGCTAGGTAGAATAGTTACACTAAGAATGTGTCCAATAACACTTTCCTTACTGTATCTTTTATCGAGAAGATGCTTCGTTCATCGACAATCCTTATATTCCGAATACCTTCCTTTATTTACGCGGGCTACACCTACCTACATCAAAGATCTAAAACTATCCAACAAAGGGACATTAAAAGAACAAACTGTTTTGTGAATTATTTATTTTTCAAAAATCAACATGTGTTAGCGCCCATAATTAATTACAACATCTATTTATAACACATTCAAAACTCTTTAAATACGTAAATCGAGATTCTTTAACTTGTGATCGAGAATTGAGATATAAATGCTTATTTATAGTTTATAATAACAGATTTCGACGATACCTATAATATAATGGGGGAAAGGCACTTTATTTTTTTGTGCATGTTAGTATTACAGAATTACTTCTATTGTAACATTAGTTACGTAAATTTTGTGCTTATGTTAACTTAAAATTAAAGAATAATATTTACAATCTGATACAGTTCAAGAAGAATTGCATACTTATGTTAATTCCTATTATTATGGAAATTGTAAATTCACAAACAATATTGCTTATAAGTAAATAAACTATATTTTTTAAGAATAACCATTATGAGTACAAGGGACAAACAAGTGGATGACAGAAACATAGTACGCGTATGTATTTTGTATGAAGTGAAACCAAAGTTGATTTATAATAAGTTAGATATCTTTCAGTCTTAAAATGAAGCACATATACCAATTTTTTTATACATTTTACACATAACCTGCGCATTGGATTTTTAGCACGCTGCACTGTCAGAGCGCTGAGATTGAGCGTTCCAAATTCGCTGTTAGCGTGCTGACAGTGTTGACAGCGCTCCAATACGAAAACGCAATTTCTTTTGACAAATCTGCTTTCATTTTAAGACTGGAAGGTCTTAAATGTTGAAAAAAGATTTCTATACTACAATGTTGGTTGGCATAACTGTTATAAACTTGGTAAACATTGTTTTTCTGCGGTGGGTACACTGGGAAATACATTATGGTCCCACTTAAATTTTTGTACTCTATTATCTTTAAGAAACAAATCGCAATACAAACAACATTATAGATCATTAATGAACAAAGAAAAATATAACACTTTTGCATACTTAAATACTTAGAGTTTAGTCTGTAAATGTAGACCGCTCCAAAATTTTTTCATACGTTTGATTGTCAAGCGATGGTCAAATGTAAGAAAATAATAGTATTCCATCAAACGTTTCATACATTAATTTGACTATTATTTGACACTGAATCGTATTATAGAATTTATGGAAGGGCTTGCATTTTTATCTGGAAGACCTAGGTACATTCGTACATCTTCAGCAATAGGTACTTATTACCTATAAGTAATTAAGTAACGATATTTTTCAATCAATTACTTAACGATATAACCACATTGAACCATAAAATACATGAGCATAGATTTCATAATAGTTACTTTATTTATAATCACAATCTAACTATTGTTACAGAACAGCAAAAATAGATTTAGTTTCCAATGTTTACATTTTCTTGCTAAAATACAGATGTCCCGAAATAATTATGATCTCGTTCTAATTCGGATTCATCGGGCCTGCATCTTGCGATATCGTAAGCATGGGCACGTGAAAGTAGGACACTTTTGTAACTGTCCTAAAACTAGGACAGCGTTGTATATGTAAACGTATACAGAATCCGTTGGTAAATGAGCATTATATTATCTTGGTCAGCATTAGTAGACTTTTATATCTGAATTGTTCAATGATTAATGTTATGTAGAATTTGCACGGCGATTCGTTTCTTTCTTATGACTAAAGTAAACTAAGAATATCCCCTAAAGAATGCGCATACATTGAAACCACGTGTTCAGTATTCTCGTTTAATATCTTTTAAATATTGCCTTGTCTCTACGCTCGCTGATTTTATAGGCACAATAATAAGATATAATGTAAACAAAAGTATGTAATATAATGCTTTTTTAATTATGAGCAAGAAGTCTTATTAGATAGGTAGTTATAGAGGAGAATAGAAAAGAGAGACTTAGGTACATAAATAAGAAAATTCAATAGTGTATATCATAACAGAACCAATAATGAAAATCTGTGAAATCTAATTTACAAATATTGGGCTTCAACAGTCAAGCTATTGGACGATGTTCTTGTAGTACCTGCAAAGTTACCCGTGGTTTCAATAAATACTTTAGGTATCCTACTTAAAAAGGAGCAGGGCCATAGGCGCGATTAGTAAGGCCAGGGTCTTGCCAATAGCTGCAGCACCGTTGCATCCATCGTATTCACAGGTCTCGCAGGAAGAAGAAGAGCCATCGTAGGAGCCGGTGTTGGTGCTTGGGCAGGAGTTGGTGTAGTCATCGGCTCGCTTCCAAGTGCAGCCTCGGATGACCACCATCTCGCCGTTGACTGGAAGAAGAAATTACATGAAAATAATGTCTCCTTTTTAGGCAGACTTTTAGTCGGCTTACTTCAACGATCCGTTGGAAAGTACCCACTTCAACAGGTGAGATAATAATATACTAAAAAAGGGTGCCTATCGATCGAGTCGCATAATTTTCCAGTTCCTTTTTTAATTTGGTCGAAAATGTTTCGCATAACAAGTTTTGGCATATTCATGATATGGCATATTCATGATATGGCATAATAATGTTAGGGCATACCGTTTATTTTTGCATAACTATTTGTTGGCTTAATGTTTTTAGACATAATATTTGAATTGTTAGCTAAGTCATATATAAGTGCGACGACGAGCGAAGCGAGGTGGAGCTTTAGGTTACTGGTGACCACAAAAACGCGCGAGCTGAGCGAGCGTAGGGAGCGTGCCGCGGCAGCGGCCGGCGAGGATATAGTTATGCAGATTCGTTTTAGGCCGCTTTATCATTATGCTCAATATTTTATGCCTAAAACGTTATGCTTATCATCATGTGGCGTATTGATGCGTGGGCCAAAAGTTGTTATGCCACTTTAAATTATGACTTCAGATTTTATGCGAGCCAATATGTACCCCTAAAAAATGCATTATTTGTGCATTTTGAGTCATTTAAGATAGTCTCGTACTCTCATATTCAGTATATTGCCGTTCGGCGGTAAGGAGGGAATTTCATGGTAGGTAATTAAATGTTCGTGTGGTAAGTCGTAATCGTCGAAAATCTTGCAAAGGCTATAAAATAAAAACATAAAGACGCGGTATCCATGTTTCATAGAAAATAACCCAGGGCGTTTCCGACCTTTACAGAAGTTACGCGATGTCCCAAAATAAATGTCTATTATGAGATAGTTGGCACTGCAACTACAGTGCGTAGGACCGAATAATTAACAAACGAGTAGGTACGCCCTACACATTTACTCGCAGAACTAAATAACGACACGATGTTATTTATTTAGTTCTGCGAGCAATTTTCTTTTTCATTCCAAAACTCCAATAGAAATTCTAGTAAAGTTTCTAGCACTTAGACTTGGGATTTTAACTTTAGGCCGAGACAGGACCATGATACCATGATGGCCATGATTGACTTTGACTGTCACTGGTGACTAGAAGTGGTTTTATTAAATACCTATCTTACATAAAAAAAAATTTTACGTCACACTGGCTAAATGCACATAGTTTGCGCAGACAAAATTAAAAAAACCTACCTATTTATACAAATTGATAAATGACTACCATTACATTATTTTCGCTTTACACAACCATATCATTACCAGGTGAGATAGCCGAATGGTTAAATCCCAGCCTATCAGAGATAAAAAAAAGTATGCCTTTAAATTTTTTTTTTGACGACCCAGTTGGCGCAGTGGACGTATGTCCGCCCTCTGCGCCGTGGGTCCTGGGTTCGATTCCCGGCAGGAGCACAAATTCCTTCCCAAGGGATATTTGTGTTTCTGGTTCTGGGTGTAATGTGTGTGTGATGTGAATGTTTCCGGCACCCACGATACAAGTCTTTGAACTTAGTGTGGGGCCGTGAGTGTGAATGCGTTTTAATTAAAAAGAAACCCATCTACCTATATATTCATATCTACTTATATATTACAATTTATGTGTTACACTTATTTTTTAAATCTAATGTCATAAGTAGATCCTAGGTACATACTTCATTAACCCTAAAACATTAGTGTATGAATACCTACCTATACAGACAGATATATACCAAGGCCCTTTTACATCATTAATTAACATGAATGACATAATTAAATAAGCAACCTTCACTCCCACGATATGCCTAAAGGGAATTGAGGCAAGTTGCATCGCATCCGAAGTTATCCGGACATATTTTGTTATCCGGCAAAAATTAAACCATAAGTTACTCATGTGCAGAGGTTAAATACCCTGGTTACTTTGGCTGTGTTCGTGCCTCTAGTGTGAAAGTTAGTCACGTTTCAGTCCTGTAACTTGCTATAGACATTATTATCTTTGTAGAACTTATTAATGTCAAAATGATTAGAATATACTGGTTATTGTTAAATCGCCGCAAAGTAAACTCGCCACATTTTTGTCAGTTCCATACTTTAAAAGTAAACTCGCCACAATTATTAAAAGTACCTACACGTAAATTTGCCACATTTACGAGATAGTCTTCTCAAGACGGCTGTAATTTTGCGGTTCTGGCAGGATAAACATTATGATTCATAAACTTTTATGAGTGCCATTTTGAGGCCCATGTGAATAGACAATTTTAGGTAAGGATTTGAGAGCTATTGTTTAATTAGTGGGTTCACTCTATTTCACCCCATAGTCTATTTGTATACAAATTATACTACGGAATATTTTGTTTTTCTAGATAAACAGATAATAGTGGAAGTGATCTCTAAATGCCAGCAGAGAAAGCATAGTAAATACTATTTATAAGCCAGTCGCAATTTTTAAGCGTTTAAATTCCAACAGTAAAATCGATTGGATCTCTGAGTAGTCTTAAGTGCTGTCTGTTAATTTTTACTATTCCACTAATAGTCGGTAAAGTCACTATTTTTATGATTGTACTTCATATTTTCATTTTTTTTATGCTAGATAGAAAAGCATTATATCACAATGCCGCCATTTCCGCCAGAAGAAAAGTGAAGATGCGACTGAAGATGTAGCTTGCTTGCCTAAAAAATAACGATTGAAGACTAGACATAAAGACTCCCAGAATATACCGTTCAGGAAACAAAGACGCGGGAAATGAATGATGGTAATTTTAGTGATGGCAATGGTTCACCTTGATTATGTTATCTATTATAATTTGTATGATTTCTGATTTAGTATTTACACATTATTCGCAACGTTAAAGCATAACACAGCATGTTTTTTCTCTCAATATTATGGCAACTGATTAATATTTTAGAAATTGATCCAATTTGGACACCTAGACAATCCAATATAGGCCACTAAGCCGGATGGTATAATTTAGCCGGATATTCGGCAAAATCACAACCGCGTTTCTCTAAAGTTGCAATGACAATTGAAACTTGCCGTACAATTAGCGTCGATTTACTAGAACAATAGAATTGGAAGGACACAACTCCTTTTGGCACGTACCTACCTACTTAAGTCGTAATTGCTGAAACGACATTGAAAACTAAAAACGTGTTAAACATTATCAGAAAATAACTTCCTGCTTGAAAATGGTAGCGTTTAAACTTTTTTCTATTTAAGCCTATGTTCATTTAATACCTACTGGTTCTTTTTGATTTATCATGGCTGCTACACACTAGACGCATTCGGTTCAAACGGATCAGCGTGAGGCGACGCGGGCGAGGGTACCGCTGCTATGTGTCTCGATACGCCATCCGTTCGAGCTATGTCCGTCCAGTGTGTATAGTTTGTAAATGGAACTAAAACCAGAAACACAAATTTCCCTTGAGGAGTAATCTTGTGTTTCCACTGGGAATCGAACCCGATACCCGCTGCTTAGAAGGCGAACGCACATACAACTTGGCCAACGGGCAGTTCGTTAGCTTGATACATGAGTCTACAAAGAGGAGACACGGTACTAACTTACTAACCATCTGTTATTACCTAGTATCCACGCTTAATGCGGTAGAATCTAACTACACCCTGTATAATGATATCTCATGCCGTAATTGGCATTTATCCTTCAATAATTGGAGTAAATCAAGTAATTGGTCTATCTATTAGCCGTTCCACTTAGCTAGCGCATAATTTTCCTTTTGATATAGGGTTTATGAAGCAGCAATTTTGTTTTTAGGTAGCATTTGTCACAAATTTAGGAGGTACTTATGCTTATCAAACCTCTTATTACTCGACTGCCAAGGAAGGGTTATGTATATCGCGCGTATCTTGTTGTATATATTTGTAAATTTCTCTATTACCTCGTATCTTCCAAACGGCTGGATGGATTTTTACTGTTTAGGTATCGTTATATTCGTCTTAAAAATTCAAGATAGGTGTTGGAAAAAAATAAACAAAATGGCGAATTTGAGGCGCCAAATAATAATAAAAAAAAAATAACCAAAGCTATCGAGTCGGGTATCAAGATAAAATATAATAATAATAAAAGGTATTACATAAAATTATATAATACGTAGGTTTATTTTTCAGCGACAGCGGTGGCGAAAGCGGTGGATATATAATAATTATTATATATTCTGCGACAATATCGCTGACTCGCTTAGTCGCTACCGCTACCCGCTGTGGCGCGCTACCCGCTGAGTCTGTGGCCTTACAGTTCAGTGCCATCCAGAACTTTAAACTGACATAATATACGGTACTAAAATCACAACACTACATGTTAATCTCCTATCGTGTTGTCGAGTAAGAAAATTTTATTCTTTTGAATATCGTAAAGTAACATTGCGAGGTATGAAGGTAAACAAAATACCAAAGTGTTCGAGTGGAGCCCTACCAACCGGTTTTATTTTAATACCATTAATACCCGTTAGTTGCAATACTTTTAAACGGTAATTTGAAAGTGAGATTGAAATGATTTGAAAGACTCTAAGATTTTTTGACCTAGAAAGCAAGTTTTTATGATAGAGTTGGAATAGGTTCTTTTTGTCGCCCGCCGTTCTTTGAAATTATGAAAAGAGCATACAGATTTATTTCTTGATGGTTTTGTAAAATAAAACAACAACCAAACGCATTTAAAGTCACAGCTCCATAGTAAGTTCAAAGACTTGTATCAAGGGCTCCGGATTCATTTACATCACACAATATTTTAATCACATCTACTTTAAAGCACAAATGTCTCTTGGGAAGGAACGTTGTGCTCTTTCTGGGAATCGAACCTGCTCAAATCATGTGAGGTTTTACGGTACCTATTGATTTGAGTGTAGAAATGAAGCTAGGAGTGACTTTAGGCAGACCCTATGAGGTAATCTTTATAGATTATAGATAAACATATATATATATATATATATATATATATATGTACACATATGTATATGTAAAAATTTATGTTTATATATTTGTCCTCTTTGCATTTCTATTCTATTGATCCGATTGTGATGAAACTGTGGTTGTTTATTCCGCGGAAGTCCGCGAAAGTCTAAAAAAAAGATAAATATGCATATATTATTTGAACTGCCCGTTGGCTAAGTTGTGTGAGCGTTTGCCTTCTAAGCAGGGGTATCGGGTTAGATTCCCGGCGGGAACACAAGTTTTCTCCCCAAGGAAAATTTGTGTTTCTGGTTCTGGTTGTGATTGTGTCTGTGATGTGAATGTTTCCGGCACCCACGACACAAGTCATTGAACTTAGTGTGGGGCCGTGAGTGTGAAAGCGTTTATGTTTATGTTATTATAAAAAAAAAGTTAACGTTGGTTACTTTTATAGTTTTTTTTTAAAGAGGTAGTTAGTTTTGTCATTAAGCTTATTATATGACAAATAATAATAAAGTACTAGGCTACCATAAACGTGAAGAGGTAAACACTTTATTTCTTTACGTTGCATTGATACGTATGCCGGGGACAGCTAGTTTAAAATAAAACCGAGTCTGGTTCTTGTATAAGGTATATCCAACTTTTATTTCCTGATGCGTAGAAAGTTGTTTTGATCACATGTCTCACTCAGATTACGTTATTTAGAAGAAACTTATTTTATTAACGATGCCTTTTACACACACTAATATTATTGACGATTATTACATAAACATAAGATTGTGTGGGTGAAAATGTAACTACTCGGAGATTACTGTTTATGCTATAAAGGTAAGTAAAGTTGATGTAGCAAGAAGATACCTATAAGTATCTATTAATTAGCTAACTATTGATTTGAAGACAACCAAATTATAATATACCAACATAATTGATCCAACGAAGCGAGATCTCTGAGTTGACTCGGGTCTTTCAGCACTTTGTCCGTCCGTCCGTCCGTCTGTCAGAGGCATCTAGCGTCTAAACCATAAAAGCGAATGACTTCAAATTCTCATAGAATATGTAAAACTACGGCCCAAAGCAAGAAATTACATTTAAAATTATATAAATGAAAAATATTAAGGGGGCTCCCATACATGTAGGTGGGGAGATTAACATTTTTTTAAATTATATATAATTATATCTACCCTTGGGTATCGTTGGAAAGGGCGAGACCAGTAGAGTACGAAACCGGTTTGAAAATATATGTTGGAAAATAACGATTTTAAAGGCCACCAAAGTCACTGTTTTTATGCCTATTTTGTCCCGGGGTCTATCTCAAAAACAGCTTTACGCTTACTTATATTATCCGTTATATCCTGTACTTGAACAACAAATACAGAAATCAGACAGTTACTATATAGGAAAAAAGTTATAAGCAAGTAACCTAAAAAGTATTTCTTTATGGGGCAAAATGTAGGCACGAGATATCAGTTCGGCGCGAACGACTAGTAATATATTGTTCAGGGAATAATGACGCGGGTAATATAAGTTCTATTCCTCGATTGAAATATTAGTAACTATTACACATATTAAGGATTTAAAGCACTGGTATTACGAGACTAGTTTCGGAATCTACTTTTCGGACTAGTTTCATCGTCAAGTACGCGAGCAGACCGCGCGGACGGTGAAAACAACCGTGATTGTAATCGGTTATATTCCTTTGCCGTATGGATGATGAACGTAAAAGTGAAAGTCTTCGAGCGAACCGGAAGTAATATCTTGTTGTTAAATAGTATGGGTAATCGGTAATTTATTTAATGTAATTCGTGCGCCCACTCTCACAAAATGTACCTTATACCGTCAGAAGGAGGGTTATGTGTTTCGAGCGTATGTATGTCCATTTCTTTGGTACGTCCTGCAGCTCAAGGCTGGACGGTTTTTGACATATGAGGTACGTCGTTGAATTTGTCAGAATTCTTGTTTTTTTATACATTTTGAAAATGGCGCCCGCTAATGAAAAAAGAGGGAGGGTGGCTCGTTTTTTTCTCATAAATCAAATGAAAGCTAGTGAGAAGACCATTTCAAAAATACATGTATCATATCACGTGAGATAGTGGTCAAACGCTTGCCTATTAAGCAAAAAAAAAATTAAAAAGGAGATTACACAACAAGTAGATTCACATTTTTCGTCGGGTTTTTTTTAATTTTTAATGAGTCCATTGACTTGTTTACTTACTATATTTCTTCTGCTTCTTGCACGCAGACTTGGAAGACGACAAATAAGGGTAGGTAGCTCCGGTGTTAGCATCACAGTTCTCCAACTTTGCAGCGTTATAGATGTTGTCCCGGTAGTAGTCGTCTCCACCACGCCCTAACATGAAGGGGTCGTTGCACGCTAAGTTCAGATTGGAAGCACAGGTCCAACAGCGCACCGATTCACCTGAAATTGAAACAAAAGAATGTTTAGTTAGGATGGCTTTTAAAACGATGATATATCTGAAAGATAAGTGATAAGGGCTTGAGCTTTTGGTTTTTTTATTTAGAAGCAGGCTTTTGACGCTTGATCAGTAAAGACTTATTCACTATCTTCTTGTAAAACCCCATATTATACTTCTCGAGAAAAACACTAGAGGCGGCAGGGCGTACCCTTAGAAAATATAACAATTATATTTTAAAGTTTAATTTATTAATAAATACTAAAAGGGTCATTAAAGCGTATACAGTCAAAAAAGTTAATAAAATAACCCACCCCTGACTGTACCCGGTGCAAAGGTGCCCATGACGCTGGCAGCATTTATTATTTATTTTAAAGTAAAAAAATATTTATTGCAAAAACGTTTTTCACATTTGCAAAGTACAACATTTTATACAAAAAACAAACCAAACAGATCTGAAAGATACAATAATAAACAAAAATGAAAATGTTTGTATTTGATTGAATTTGGTAGTCAATAATAAGTAGGAAGCGCAACACTCTACAAACATAAGTGTTACAGGCAACAATAATTATTACAATATATCCAAAACTAATAAATAAGACAAAAAAAACCAACCGAATGAGATTAAATGATTTAAATATTAAAGTAATAAAAAAAAAAAAAATAATAATATATCAGTTGAATGTGTGTATATGTGTGGTGTGTGTGACATGTTTGCGTCTATGGTGTTAATTATGTGGTTAAGTATGCGTATAAATGTCTTTATGCGGCTATCTAATTTTAAACTTTGGTTAAAATAACTTTTTCTACCAACTTCACAAAAAAGGAGGAGGTACTCGAGTCGACTGTATTTTTTTTTGTGTGTTACCTCATAACTTCTTTCCACGTGAACCGGTTTTGAATTTTTTTTTTTTTGAATGATGTTGATTTGCCAATTGGTCCCATTTAAATTTGGTCAAGATCTGATCAGTAGTTCTTGAAATATCGTCAATAATGCGTGTTTAGTACATCTAATCTGATCAAATTACCGAAGATAAAGCGGTGAAGTCGGTTTTTGTAAGCTTTGTTTGCGTTTAATTATTGTGCGTTTAAATAATTAAGCTCTATATTTGGTTTTAGTTACAATGAAACTCAAATTATTCTTTATATGAGGTGGTAAGTTGTTCAACATTAGAAGCAAGTTTCAAATCTGCTAGTCATGTGCTTGGGTATGGTTAGAGTTAATAGCAACCTATTTCGTGTATACCTAAGAAGTAATGTATTCAAATGTCTCTAAATGTCTCCAATCCATATAAGTTTTTCAAATAAGTATTCTAGTTTTTTGTTATGTATTACTTTATGAGTAATACAGGCTAAATGAAGCTCTCTTCTAAGTTTCATATTGAAAACATTATTTTTGACAAGGTATGGGGTGACGGAATACCCAGGAGAGAGGGTATTCCGAAACAGAATGTTGCACATGCATTTTGCACCCTTTTTCTGTTTTAGCATACAGTATATGCACGTAAAAAGCTATACAATAATTAAGGGTGACAGTAGTAATAAGTCGCATAGTAACAATCTTACTTCTTTTCAAATATTATTCCTAATGCAATAGAGTACCTTTAAGTTTGTAAAAAGCTGTTCTGATTTCTCATTCATATGTTTTTCAAATCCATTTTCTCCGTCAAAAATGAGACCATAGCTTCCAACTCAATTAGTATTAACTTAGTTCTTTGCTGTACATAGTTTTAGTTTAGTTTTAGGAAATATAGGCAATTGGCCCGTAGTTAGGCATGAAAAAAAAAAACCTAGGCGTATCATCAGTATTCTTGTTTCATTGACTAATATTCAGGAGCTATAACCATACATGCAATCAATCAGATTTTTGGTACCTAGTACTAGTTACATCCCCTGAATATTAGTCAAAAACAGAAATACTATTTTCGATTTTGACGGGTTTAGAATCAGTGAGTTTCATTTCATTTAAATCATTACTGATGAGAGACAAGGCTCTTGACGTCTCGTTGGCATTAAAAGATAAGTATATTTATGTATCTTCTGCATATAAATAATACCTACCTTTATTATGTTGTTAGGCAAATCAACAGTAAGTATTGAAAACAATAAAGGACTTAAAATAGATACAATTTTAAGGTACCATTCCTTAGTAGTTCTTATTATGAAAGTGGAAGTAAAACGATTCGTGTGGATTGTAATATTTTTAACCGACTTCCAAAAAAAGAGGTTCTTAGTTCGTCGGAATCTTTTCTGATCTTTTTGTTTGTTGTATGTTACGTCAGAATTCTGTCATTTATTAACCAATTTGGAAAATTATTGTTTTGTTCGAAAGGGTACATTCGTTCTTGTTGGTCCTATTATAATTTGATCATGATTTGATGAAGAGTTTCGGAGATATTGCGAAAAAAGTCGGTTAGGTATTAGTTTTTTAAACTTGTATAAGTATATTATAACTATTTGATTAGAGGATGTCGCATTGTCGTCTGTCTAGACGTACAGTAGTAAAGTGGAGGAATGAGATCATATAATTTCCTTGAAGACTCTGTGAAGCAATTTGTAGAAAACTGACAGGATTGCTACTTTTAGCCGATGATCTAGTATCTGTAGTGGGGAAACAACAAGTGCATTGTAGTTGATAACTCTTAGCTCGTTGTTTGATCCATCAAATGACGAGCTAAAAGTAATCAGCCAGGTAGCTGGAGACCTTGGAATCCATTCCAAAGTCTCCAGCTACCTGGCCGTTCTGTCCGATTGGTAAAAGTAACAGTGTAATGAAATTCTTTTCTATTTGGAACGGACCACATGCTTCTGGCTGTGTGTAGCTTTGTAGCGTCACCGGGCGAGAGGGCGGCCACGGAAGGCGCTTAGCCGCAGAAGAGAGGATTAGGCAACTAGCGCAAGGGCCACCTAGGAGATGTGAGCCTCGGCTTGGACCGTTGGCAGGACAGGACGGGAGGAAAACGCCCCTATCTTCTAGGCAAGCTTGCTCTATCTTCGACTACATCGTCGCTTTCCATCAGGTGAGATGGGGGTCAAAAGTTTGCATTTCTTTAAAAAAATAAAGAATAAATTTAAAGCAACTTAACTACAGAGACTATCTAAATAAGAATCTAATATAGACTTGAATTTTAAAACCTATTATCACCAGTAGAGCGAGCTCATTATCTGCATAAATATTCTTCAAAGAAACCTGAATTTAAATATTTTTATATCGTATCGGTTATCAACCTTATTACTATAGCGATAATACTTAGAATCCATCTTATCATAACCTACTTTATAAATGTAATTACTTATTACTCGCTAAAGGTAAACAATCGCCGTTTCTAACGTTGCATTGCAATTACAGTTTTTCCCATAACTGTTGGTAATTATGTGCATTGGAAAATTAATTAAGTTCTATTTATACAATTAAGAACACTGCGCATCGGGTTATAAGTAGTTACAAAGCAAATGTCATCACAGGATTATAGAGCGTTTGTAATACTAGCCGTGCCCCGCGGCTTGTCCCGTTATTATCAAGTTAAAAAGTAGCATATGTGTTAATCCTAGGTATAAGCTATGTAAATTTCAAATTTCATCCAATTACGTTCAGCCGTTAAAACGTGAAGAGGGAACAAATATACTTACACACTGACACTCTTACACACAAACTTTCGGGTTTAAAATATTAGTAGAATGCACAAGCGTTTAGCGTAATTACTTAGTATAAAAGCTTAAAAAACCGACTTCACCGCGTATATTTTAGTTTTGGCTGAACCGATTTCGATAAAATTTATATGGGATCACCTCTGAAATATCTACCAATAATCTACCAAACAAAAAAAAAACATCAAAATCGATACATAATTGGCGGAGATATCGCGTAACATATATACAAAGAAAGCATACAATCGAATTGAGAATCTCCTTTTTGAAGTCGGTTGGAAATATGGCGGATACGCAAGATCGCGCGTGCATTACGTAGATGTTTCGTTATTTTGTAAAATTCTCGAATTAAAATATTTACCTACTATGTAGCGAATAGTAAATGTTTTCAATCTGTAAGCATTTATTCACGGCAAACGTATAGCTAGCCAATTCTATCGTAAAATACAAAATAAATAAAAAAGGTATTCTTATCATCAACGAAATCAATCGAGTCAAACTCATTCAGTCGTGAAGGCTGAATGGAGGATAGAAAAAAGAAAAAAAAATGTACCTACTGTAATAATGTAGGTACTATGAATGATGTACTAAAGACACATTGATAGAACAAGTGATAGATTCAGGATATCATTACGAATTATCATATTACTAGTTGAGCCCCGCGGCTTCGTCCACTGATGATAATGATGATTAAAGTAGCCTTTGTTCTAATCCAGTGTATAAGCTACTTACATTCCAAATCTCATTAAAATCGGTTAAGTAGTTACGGAGTTTCGTGGTAACAAACATTCACACACACACACAAATATTCGCATTTATAATATTAGTAGGATTTACCACTGATGGTAAGAATGGTCCATAGCCGACAGTTAATCATGGATATGGCTCTGACAATATAAATCCTATGTTTATGTATGATTGAAGTTCGCGAAAGTTTAAAAAATTCTAATATAAATCCTAATTTAAGTAATTGACTTACCTACAACCAAAGAACATAAGCAACGCATATATTGCCTTTTTTGAAGTGAAAACTTCTTTAGGCGCGTTGAGCACTTTTTGGGTGAACAAAAACCATGGAACTCGCGTCATCGTCATCGCACGCTTTCCATGAGCTATATGTATACTGTGTATATTATATATATAGTTTTCACTTCTATCGGAAGTCCCCAAAGATTGTCCCGCATATTTTTTTTATTTTATGCCAGATGGGTAAGCATTTGGCCGTTATCTCATCAGATGGTGTGATAATGCGGCCGAAGGTGTAGCATGTTTACCTTGTAGATACCTATTCACTTTAGACTTGAAGAATCCCAGATTATACTGTTCGGGGAACAAAGACACGGGCAGTGAGTTCCACTCTTTGAGCGGGTATGAGGTATGTCAACCATAAATTGATGATGTTGGTCAGTTCGTCTTGTGGTCCGATTATAAAAAGGGCATGGGGGAATCAACTGATGTAATTCAAGTGCACACTCACCGAAATGTTAGCGATAGAACACTGATAGGATATATTTGTTGACTGTAGGAACGTAACTCGGACTTTTTCAAATCGACACAAACATGATATACATGTGAGTGTTATTTGAAATAAATGTAAAGTACATACACATGACGGACACATTTTAAATGGCAAAAAAAAAGTAATAATAAAAATAAAGATAATAAAAAAAAAAATTACTAAAAAAAAAAAGTAAACAAATAGAAAAAAAAAGAGAGAAAAAAAAATGCCATTATTATTAAAGAAATTACCTTTGTAAATGTATATATATGTACAAGTTAATAAGTTAATTTATACTGTAGATTATTGCACGTCACTCGTATCTATTAACAAACAAAAGCGTGTGTAACTAAAGGCGAAATTATGATAAATCGACCTTCAGAAATAAAAATAGCAAATTGTTTTACAAATTGTTTTGCTAAAAAAAGTCTCCGACCTTTGTCGGAGGAAAAAACGGCGGAACAAAAAAAAAAAAAAAAACACTGATAGGCTAGCTACTTTACGTCGAAGACTGAGGCTCTGCAACTTGGACTCAACTAGCTTGACATCACCAATGAGTCCTCCTTCTATTATGCAGTCAGTTAAAATGCCGTTATGCTTTGCACACTTTGCATAGGCAACTACTGGCGAGGGCGGTACCTACTCACACATTATTATTCTACGACACTAGATTATAGAGACATTGGTATTATAATACATTGTATACAAATATTCTACGTGGTATACATAATTTATTGCCGTAGATGCTATTAAGCCATCGATATGGTATTTTCCTCCTTGTCGGAATTTACCTATGTATATACCGTCATTGGTAAGTAGTATACAATCTTGCAGGGGGTGGTATAGAATCGACTAACGGCTAGATAAAAAAAATAGTTTTTTTAAACTCAGAAATAATGTTTCCCTTAATGGTAAGTAAACTGTGGCTCAAACAGTTTAGTAGTAACTGTCTAGTAAACTATGGCAACTCTTAGACAGCTGCTATTATTTAAACATTATTGGCATTAAAAAACAAAATATGTGTGAATAACTAACTTGGAAATACCGATGTTTTCCAGTCTTGTAAGGGGACTGTGAACGTGTTAACACTTATATCATGGATCGCCCTTTACTAATAAGTGAGGATTTGATACACAAAGCGCCAAAGGCGCGCGCCCGCCGCATGCCCTGTACGCACGCCTCGGCCGCCTGCATATTTTCGGTCAGAAAGGTCGGACGCGTGGGGGGAAGCGTCGCAGGCGCTTCCCGCCATTTGGCCGCGCGCCCTGGCCCCTTTGTATATGCCCCTTAGGCGCACCTCTGTGAAGTTAGCAACCAAGTTGGGAAAAATGCTGGTTTTGTGATATCAAAGGATTGTACCGGAAGTGTACCCGTTTGTACCGTTTTCGAAATTAGGGTACAAACGTTGGGGTGCGAGATATTGGGGTGCAAAAATTTGGGCAAAGAAAAATATTTTTTAGTACTTTCGCTGGACCGTGCTTATTAATTATTATGTCAAATGATTGCAGACAACATGGGCTTGTTGGCACCGAGTCGATCGTTGTTTGAACCTCTAGGGTTGGGAAGATATAGGGGCTCAAAAATAAGGGTAAATTCAATTAAATATTTTAGCACTTTCGTTTAACTGTGCTAAATATGTATCGGCTTAAAGGATTGTACCCAACATGGGACTACTGGCACCGTTTCTATAATCGTTTGAACCTCTGGGGTTCAGGAGGTATGGGGGTTCAAAAATTTTTCATGAAACTTTCCATATTATAGTACTTTCGTTCGACTGAACTCAATATCTGTCTACACAAAAGATTGAAGCCGATATCCGCCTGTTGGCACCGAATCGATCATCGTTTGAACCTCAAGGGTTGTGAAGATATAGGGGTTCAAAAATAAGGCTAAATTCAATGGAATATTTTTGCACTTTCGTTTAACTGTGCTAAATATGTATCGGCTTAAAGGATTGTACCCGACATGAGACTACTGGCACTAAAATATTCAATTGAATTTAGCCTTATTTTTGAACCCCTATATCTTCACAACCCTTGAGGTTCAAACGATGATCGATTCTGTGCCAACAGGCGGATATCGGCTTCAATCTTTTGTGTAGACAGATATTGAGTTCAGTCGAACGAAAGTACTATAATATGGAATGTTTCATGAAAAATTTTTGAACCCCCATACCTCCTGAACCCCAGAGGTTCAAACGATTATAGAAACGGTGCCAGTAGTCCCATGTTGGGTACAATCCTTTAAGCCGATACATATTTAGCACAGTTAAACGAAAGTGCTAAAATATTTAATTGAATTTATCCTTATTTTTGAGCCCCTATATCTTCGCAACCCTTGAGGTTCAAACGATGGTCGATTCGGTGCCAACAGGCGGATGTCAGTCTCAATCTTTTGTGTAGACAGATATTGAGTTCAGTCGAACGAAAGTACTATAATATGGAAAGTTTCATAAAAAATTTTGGAACCCCCATACCTCCTGAACCGCAGAGGTTCAAACGATTATATAAACGGTGCCAGTAGTCTCATGTCGGGTACAATCCTTTAAGCCGATACACATTTAGCACAGTTAAACGAAAGTGCTAAAGTATTCAATTGAATTTAGCCTTATTTTTGAACCCCTATATCTTCCCAACCCTTGAGGTCCAAACAACGATCGACTCGGTGCCAACAAGCCCATGTTGTCTCCAATCATTTGACATAATAATTAATAAGCACGGTCCAGCGAAAGTACGAAAAAATATTTTTCTTTGCCCACATTTTTGCACCCCAATATCTCGCACCCCAACGTTTGTACCCTAATTTCGAAAACGGTACAAACGGGTACACTTCTGGTACAAT
Organism: Lomographa bimaculata; assembly: GCA_948107665.1. Taxonomy (NCBI): domain Eukaryota; kingdom Metazoa; phylum Arthropoda; class Insecta; order Lepidoptera; family Geometridae; genus Lomographa; species Lomographa bimaculata. The sequence goes on along the minus strand of OX403600.1, from coordinate 7,148,791 downwards.
CCTTTGATATCACAAAACCAGCATTTTTCCCAACTTGGTTGCTAACTTCACAGAGGTCTTAGGCGCTATACATTTTATCTTCACAACGCCCGGGCCGCGCGCCTCTTTGTATATTTTGTCAGTTAAGCATAAAACATTTTTGAAGAATTTAGCTTATCATAACAATTTCCTTAGTAAAATATTATAAAATGCCATATTTCTATTACGTGCTGTTACAATGGCTGCACTCATACAATCAACATTATTCAATACTCGGCTTACCTTCAACAGTACCTAGTTTATAAAAACATCTGGTATCTTACAAGGCCCTTCATGACCTCATAACGTGGTTGTTATAATTTTAGTGTTAGCAAGTCGTGGTCTGTGCTCTAAAATATATTATCGATATTGTATATGGAACCCAGTACATAATCAAAGATATACATATAAAATCCTATAATTCGTAAGACTTAGGCATAACTGTTAAATCTGCAAGTAAGTTTTAATTGACGATCTCGTATATTTCTAATCCTATCCTACTAATATTATAAATCCGAAAGTTTGTGTGTAAGTGTGTAAGTGTATGTGTAAGTGTGTAATTCCAAATTTCATCCAAATCCGTTCAGTTGTTAAAGCTTGAAGAGGGAAAAAACATACTTACACACAAACTTTGTGGTTTCTAATATTAGTAGGATTTTGTATGGAACTGTTTTTTTTTTATAATTTTGGACAGTATTACGGCTGTTGGGTAAAGTACTAGGCGACCATAAACATGAAAGAGGTACAACACTTTTTTTTACGTGGCATCGCAACGCATGCCCGTTACCTACATACAACTAGATAGTTATTTGCATAAATTCAAGGCATGGTTGGAAATCTAAAACTGTTTTCGTTTTAGAATTTAGTCAAAGCACAGATAACCTCATACAGATACTGCATTACGGGTTATCTGTGCGCTTCGATGTGAGAACGTTTGGCCATACTTGTAGCACTTACCAACTTAGCTGGGTCACGCGTGTCATACTTCGATTTTTAAAGTTATTTATAATTTTATTTACGAGAGTAAGTTAAGAAACATATCCATATGATGGCTTAACAACGGACAATCCTACTAATGTTATAAATCCGAAAGTTTGTGTGTAAGTGTGTAAGTATGTTTGTTCCCTCTTCACGCTTTGGATGAAATTTGGAATGTACATAGATTATATAGGAGTAACACATAGGCTACTTTTTAACTTGATAATAGCGGGCGAAGCCGCGGGGCATGGCTAGTGGACTATGTTTTTTGATTGTTACTTAACAAACTAAGGCAGAGCAAAATCCAAAATTAATTCAAAAAGCATCATTTGCAATGAAAAAATCTATCGAGTGAAACTCATTTAATCTCGAAACTGGCTAAATGGAAATTTTGTATTATCCTCCAAAACTTCTGATTCTTCGATCATACAAAGTTAAAAAACGTGATTTTCACTTGTGCTACAAAATTCCAACATAATTTCTAGTAAAGTTTTTACCACTTTATTAGGGCATGACTTGATTAAGACTGGGCCGTAACTCTTGTAAGTACTAGACTTTGATTGTGATTTGTAACTAGGACTTATATTATGAAATATGTTTTACTTGAAATATTTTGATACCAGACACTGGCTAAATGCACAAGATTGCGGAACCAAAACTAAAAAAATAAATATCAGATTGACTCAGAATATCAACAGGTTTTTATTCGTAGATACCTATAGGTATTTCGTAGATACGGGGCTGATATTTATTATTACCTTCCATGTATTTCTTTTTGTTTTGTGTACCATAATTGTGATTGTTTTAAATATTTAGCAATAAACGTTTTCTATTCTATTATATTTATTCAGTTAACTCTATGGTTTGAGTCTGTTGGACCATGTGCTACGATTGCGTTTTATTAAGTATTTTACGTCCATTTTACACTGTCGATACGCGTTCTGACCATCGACAAAGAAGACACTTTTAATAGGCAATACTCGAGGACAACAACATTATTTGTGTACCTAGTGGTCACGCGTGGTGACGATCACTGCATATCAAAGCGGTATTACCGTTGTATTTATTTCTAGAATAACAGAACAAGTAGGCTTCGTATTAAGAATATCCTATTTCGTCACAAGAATTCTTTGTCGCGGTGAGTTCTTTAAACTTCGATTAAATATATAACGGTTGTTTAACCGGGAAATGGTGACCATAGTGTTTGTAAGTGTATGTTTTTTTACCTGTAGGTAAATTAGTTGTGCTCTCACCTATATTGGCTAGAAGAGTTAAAGGTAATTGCCGTCGTCGCTACCAGTCTTGCACTTCCGAATCCGGCAATACGTTCTCCCTACGCTAAGCGTGTGTTTTTTAATAATACAATTGTGATAAAATTCCTTTCATTGATTTTAGACACTGCACAAATAAAACATGCACTGCGAGAGACAAAAAAATAAATTATTATCACGCGTAAGTACTGTATTTTTATTGAAACATAAAAGATGGCAACTTAGGCATCTTATCTTATATTATCTTAGGCAACTGTTGTCACTATGAATTAAATGAGCGAGATGTTTAGATCGTGTTGTGTGAGAAAATGAAAGAAATCGCATGTTTAAAAACCGTTTCGGTAAATGACGTCACACGTCCCCGTAAGACGTTATTAATAAGGAAAGGATAATTTAGTCGCTTCAGACAGGGCTTGAGTAGCACAGCGGTTAGAGCAATAGGGCATGACACCCGATGGCCGCGGGCTTAATTCCCGCCTCAAGCGATAATGTTTCCTTTCTAAATTTACTACTATTCTTTTGAATACATCTCTAAGAGACGCTTCAAAAGCTGCTCTTTTTCTTTCCCTCGGTACGCATTTTGTGCCGACCTAGGAAAAGGAAAAGATGATGATCTACACTGCACATAATCTAATATATAAAATTCTCGTGTCGCGGTGTTTGTTACCAAACTCCTCCGAAACGGCTCGACCGATTTTTATGAAATTTTGTGTGCATATCGGGTAGGTCTGAGAATCGGTCAACATCTATTATTCATACCTCTAAATGTTATGGGTGGTCCAACCCAAAAATATTTTTTTATTTTTTGGACAACATTTTTAGTTTTTATTTTTTTATGATTCAGCATGAAATATTGTATATGGCAAAACAACGTTTGCTGGGTCAGCTAGTGTTATATAAGCATTCTTACCTATGTGGCACAGCCACGAGTCGTCAAATATAGGACATGTTTACCTACCTCTGTACGTTTACAGAGCACATTTACTTGCATAAATAACATTCTAAATGACTCAGTTCTACACAATTGTCTGTAACGACGTGTTATTTGAAGGCAAGTATAATCTACCTGTGGTTGATAACAATTGTTCCACTGGGAAATGTTCTCACAAACATATAGGTACATATTATTCTGAAGATCTCAGTTTGATATTTGTAAGGTTAGACGTAGAATCTAATTGGTAGTTAGTTGCAAATAGAAATCCTTTATTATTTCTTATTTTATTCTCTTTTTATTTGAAAGCTGGTGCATGTGGTCCCATTTAAATTTGATCAATATTAGATCAGTAGTTTTTGAGTTCTCTTCAACAAAGCGTATTTCATTCATTTAATCTGATCAAGGGTTCCGAAGACAAAGTGGTGAAGTCGGTTTTTAAAGCTTTGCTTGCATTAATATATTTTAATTTCTCTAGGCTTTGGCGATAAAAAAATAATGGGAGTTTTCGCCTTGGAGCCTCAGAACGAAATATGCTTTGAGTTTATAGCTATAATGGTGACCGCATAGACGAGAAATCGTCTACAAAAATAATAAAAGATTAATTACCTTAGCTTATTTTATGCCATGCAAGCATTTTGGTCGCTATCTCACTGATAGAAAGCGATGTTGCGGTCGAAATATGTAGTGAGACTTTCAAAACAGCTTATTTGAATCTGCCTGTAACTGTAGATATCTCTAAACACCGAGCAAAAGAGGGGTTTTATAATTTTAACATGTGTATTTTTGTCTATCGTGCTCCCAAATAACTTATCCGATTTTGATTTTGATTTTTGTAAAAGTGACTTGTCCTTAGCTATCTTTGGTGAAGTAGTCCTACTGGTTTAACAACGGACAAAAATAATGGCCCTTTGTACTACTAGTAGAACGACGCGGTAGGTCCACGGGCAACAAATGAAAATCGGTGAAGTCGATTTCCAGAAATGGCATCGGGGATTTTTCAAATTCAATTTTGTGTATTATGTTGATTCTAATTAAAATCTTTATTAAGAAGTATCACTATGCCATTCTACCCAATCTAACAGGCCTCCAAAAGCTTTTCTAAGATGCGACGTATAGTAAGTAGCATTCAATCTGTGCCATGCCCTTCTAATGCCTTACGCAACATTCTTGTTGCACAAACCTGCCCACCAAGTTAAACGATGCCCTAAAGGGCAATACACTACGTCCGATGTCCTTGTGTTGCGAAAGGTTTCGATCTGAGGATTTGTACGTTTAGTCCGATATTTGAGAGTAAACACAAGGTGTAAAATATTGTTTAAATTGTGAATACTCTTAGTGAAAAATATATGCAGTATGCACTAGTTCCATTAGGGCTCCAGTCTCTAAACTGCCTTTTAACTACGACCTAATTGGCGCAGTGGCCAACTGGTGACCCAGTTGGCGCAGTGGGCAATTCTCTGCGCAGCGCCGTTCCTGGGTTCGATTCCCGCGGCGCCCCGCGGTTTTACCCGCGTAGGTCCAGGACCTAAGGGAATTTCGGGTTAATCCATACCAAATTTTATTAAAATTGTTCAAGCCGTTAGAGCGTGAAAAGTAACAAACATGAAAACATACTCACAAACTTTCGCGTTTATAATATAAGTGTGATAATATATATATTTTTTTTAATTTGTGACATTCTAGTGTTTGACCACTATCTCACCTGATGGTAAGTGACGATGTGATCGAAGCTGGTAAACACACTAGACCTGGAATACGCAGGCTCTCAAGGATAACTGCCGGAACACCGTATTTGGCTTGGCGGCAGACTTTCAACTTGATGGTGGTAAGCTACTTTGGTAGCAAGCCAGGCGAGCAACTCACAAAATGCTCTACCACCTCTCAAATGTCACCTGATTAGCACCACCCGGGGACCACGTGTAGGGAGTCAGACTTAAGGGGTATCCTCCTACGGACGTGGGTGACTCAGCCCCCAAAATATAAATATAGTAATAGTAGGTATTGGTAGATCCTGATAGAGATTTCAGTTGCTTTTTGAGATAAGATCGCCTGTACAAGCTTGTTTGTAACTCTTTTAAATTTCATCTTCTAAAGTAGAACAATAAGGTATGATCAACAATAAGATCATATAAATTGGTAGATCAATGATGTCACACCTTTGTTCTCTCCAAACCTTAATCGGCAAGCTGTCAGTGTGTGCCAGTTCCGCAGTGACACAGTCATGTTGTTTACAAATATGAGCGGTTCCTGAGTCAACAATCAAGCCCTAGAGGATGTAACTGACTGTAGTCAACACGCACTTACGCCCTTTTCGATAGATCCTATGAGTTGTTTAATTGGGTCAAATGTAAGCTATAAAAGAACGTCATTACTTTGGCACTCCTGAATGGAACATTTCAAGAGCACGAGAAAGCTTGGACATTAGATAGATAGGAAATTATTCATTGAACACGATTAAAACTGGTACTAAGGTGAACTTAATACTAATTAGCATTTTCTTCCAGGTAACCTTTTTGTATTATGGATTTGATGGTAGTGCTACGCACATATGCATATATGAGCATATATACATTATATAAGTTTTACAGTAGAGTACAAATAATAATAATAATAATATATGTCAATAATAATATAATCAAATAAACGAATTATTTTATTTGGTAAATTAAAGTAAAAATAGTTATAATTTAAATAATTGTTTTTTTAATTTAGGCTGTGTGTTTAATTTTCAATCAGTAAAGATCGAAGCCGGGGCGAATCGCTAGTATTAAGACAGATTTGTTACTATTTGTTACATACTATGTCACAGTAAAATAGTCTTCAAACAAGGCCACCAGGTGAGTGGACCAACGATTGCCTGTCGTTAGTAAAATAACTTTAAATTAAAAATATGCAGATAAAGCGGAAACTGTATTTTTGTCAAAGTTATATCTACAAAATTGACATTGTATTGTCATTTTATTTTTGTGTGTGTGTACACATTTTAGCATCCAATTTTGTGTTTGTACTTATTTTACGCTCTGCTTTCTAATCTAGGGCAGTAGGATACTACACCAAAGTGGCTTAAAAAGAACAATTTGTCTTTTTAATAGGAAAACTAATAGATTGTAGTTCCTGTCAGCGAAGGAATAAAACTTATAAGTATACTTTACTTCACCGAAAATCACTTATGATTTTCGGTGAAGTAAAGAAATACGAAGAACTGCCTGCGTTCAATATTATCTCTTTCAGAATTTTCAGTTTCACCATTGCATCAGCTTTGATCACATCGTCTGGTGTATGCTTAATTTTAATCATCTAAAATTAACAGTAACTTTTATCAACGGAACAGCTATGTCTGCGACCTTAAGCTATACTCATATACTTCTAGGAGTTGCGATGATATATTTTATTTCTACCCCCTAGACCACAGATCATAGATAGATAGATAGATAGATAAACTCTTTATTGAACACCATATTTGTGACAAAACAGAATACAAAATAATTACTTACAAAATAAGTGTACAATAGGCGGTCTTATCGCTAAAAGCGATCTCTTCCAGACAACCTTTGGATGGAGAGGAATTACGCAACAAAGTTGGACGTCGGTGTTTTAACATAACAAAATTCAGAAAGTAGCAAGATTAAAAATAAAAATGTAAATTATAATATACCTACTGAATTATAAATAATGATATATAACAATTATAATATAAATACATATTATTACACATTATAATATAATACGTAAACTACATAATATAAGTACATAAATATAAATACCAATGTCATGAATAAAGAATGGATTTAATGGGACAGATTACAACATAATTTAATTATTTTCAGCGAGATAGTGAGCTTTAACTTGCTCCTTAAATATAGGCAGCGACTGAGCTCGTTTTATTTCCATGGGAAGCGCATTCCACAGTCGAACGGCTTCGACAGTAAATGAGTTGCCATAGAACGAGGTGGTGTGTGGTGGCATTTTGAGCTTGAGGTTCTCCGACGACCTCAACCCTAGCGAGTTAGAGAGGTTAAAAAACTTAAAACGTTCCTGAAGGTAACGAGGAGAGGAAGGGTTGAAGAGAATATTGAAAAGGAGAGATAGAATGTGAGTATTCCTTCGAGCGCGAATGGGAAGCCACTTGAGCTTGGAGCGAAATTCAGAAATGTGGTCATATTTGCGCAAGCCAAATATAAACCTGATAGAGAAATTTTGAAGACGCTCAAGTTTGTTTAGCTGGTCCTCCGTAAGATCTATATAACAGGCATCAGCATAGTCAAGAATAGGAAGAAGGAGAGATTGTGCAAGCGTAACTTTAGTTGCCGTAGGAAGAAAGTTGCGGATTCTTCTTAAAGAGCTAGCAGATGCATACACTTTCCGACTGACTGCTTCTAACTGAGGGCCCCAAGTAAAACACCGGTCAAAAATAACCCCTAAATTCTTTACAGTAGCACTGTATGGAATTATTACTCCATTGAAAATTACTTGAGGTAATGAGTTCCAGTTTATTCTACAAATAGTGCGAGAGCTGCCCACAATTATAATAATAATATGTTTATAATAATATGTTTATTCACAACAACAAAGTAGCTTAAATTAAATTCCATCTTAAATAAAAGAAACAATAAAACGAATTAAATACTAAATATTAACTAAATTCAACTTATAGAGACCTAGAGCACATTCTGTGACAACACTATCTTTTAAGGCAGTCGTTTCCAAACTAAGTAATACTTGTATTTCGGACAATGACTGCCTCTCCAGATCGCTAGTCACAGAATACAAATAACGTATGTAGTATAGTTAAAAAAGATAGTATAAATGATTAATCAGGAATTATTAATGCCTTGGTTAGGTTTAAAACCTGCGTTTAAGGCATCAAATGAATTAATTAATAACTAATGGTGATTTTCGTCGACAAACGTGAGCAAAATATCTTAAAATATAATAGTTTTGTACCTATGTTAAATATTTAGTGAATTATTGGTAAGTAAACGATTCTGTAGGTGTGTGTGTGTGTGTGTGTGTGTATATATATGTGTGTTGGGAGTGAGTCGGAATGAATGTGTATGTGCATGTATGTTGGTAAAATGCAAAACAAAATTAAATTAAATAAAATTAAATAATAGGCAGCACTATGTGTTATTGCAATTCTGATTGCAAAAGTTCTTCTGTTTCAGAATAGTTTAATTTTAATAGCCAATTAGTGACTTTTTGCTTGGTCTCAAATTTAGATAGGGGGTATATGTTGAGAATTTTATTGATCCGGTTATATAATAGGTTACTTATTATGGGGAAGAAGTGTCCATAGAAGGCAGTTCTGTGTTTTGGTACAGTACAGACTCGATAGTTCCTTCTTTTTTCGTCAGGTGTTGGATTGTAAGTTAGAGCAGAGTGTTTACGGAGTAAAGTTTGGACTATGAACAAGCGCCGCACTGAGAGCAGTTTACTGTCTTGGTATAGATAAGATGTCGAATATCTGAATGGTTTCTTCAACATTACCTTCAGTACTGCCCTTTGTGCCCTTTCCAGTTGGAGCATTTTTGTTTTTAACGTGCCGCCCCACACTGTGATGCAGTATCTTATGATAGACTCGCATAATGAGTAGTAAGCTAACATTAACGTAGCCGGTGTAGCAGAGCTTCTGAGCGTTTTAAATATATATATAAGTTTTCGTGTGCGCGATGTTAATGCGTCTATCTGAGCATGCCAATTTAGGTGTTCATCAACATACACTCCAAGATATTTCATTTTATCTGTTCTCTTTAGAGTCGCGCAGTCACAAAGACCACTGCTAATACCACATCTATGGACTTTAATTTCAAAACTTTCTCTAGGTGGCTGTGACCGTTCTGTAAGAGAAAATGCTAGAAACTTCGTTTTATCAACGTTCAGTGTAAGCAAGTTCTCTGCCAACCATGCCATCGTAATTTGCATCGCTTTTTCAGCAAAGAATTTAGCATCATGCCAGCATTGTCCGCGAACTAATATAGCTGTGTCGTCTGCATAGCAAAATATGCTGCAGTTGTCAAATTTGAATCGGCATAGGTCGTCTATGTATATTTGAAACAGGGTTGGTCCCAGGATACTACCTTGGGGAACGCCGTAGTCCAGGTACTCTTCGTTGCTTATCACTGATCCGATTTTCACCATCTGCGTACGGTTGGAGAGGTAGCTTTGGAAAATATTCAATGCCACCCCTCGCACACCAATCTTTTCAAGCTTATTGAGCAAAATTGGGACAGAAACAGTGTCAAAGGCCTTTGACAAGTCCAGGAAGATAACCAAACAGTTGTCCTTAGCGTCAAGGGTATTAGCTGCATTATCGATTAAACCTCCTATAGCGTCCTCTGTGGACTTACCCTTCCGAAAGCCGTACTGGTTGTCTGCAATAATTTTATTAGCCTCCAAAAAATTGGTAAGCCGACTCTTTAAAATTTTTTCCAGTATTTTAGACATTGCTGGCAGGACTGAAATTGGCCGGAAGTTATTGACATCGTCTCTGTTCCCAAATTTATGAACAGGATGTACTAGCGCTTTTTTGAATACTCTGGGAAAATCGCCAGTTGAAATGGAGAGATTAACAATATGCACTAAAAGTGGTACGAATATATGTCGATATTGCTTGAGAATTTTAGATGAAATATTATCCCAGCCAACCGCACAGTCGTTGCGAAGGCTCATAATAGTGTGCTCGACCTCAGTCTCGTTAGTCGGGACGATTGCAAATGAGTTTAGCGGGGAGGTAATACCGGGGTTGGAGTAGTTACAATTTTGTGATTTGATTATTTTATTAGCTAAAGTGCGACCTATATTAGCAAAGTAATTGTTTACATGGTTTACGGATAGCAACGGTTCAGCACGCGTTTTAAGTAGTTCTTTTGGTGGATTAGATGTGACTTTAAAATGGGTGACCTTTTTGATGACTTTCCACGTAAGCTTACAATTGTTCTTAGCTTTTAAGAATTCATTTTCTTCATAAGTCTTTTTGAGATTTTTTAAAAGGTTCGTCAGGAAATTTCGATAGCGCGTGTAGATCAATTTAAGCCTCGCATTTTGGGGATCTTTTTTTAATTTAAGATGAAGCTGGTCTCTGTGGCGAATGCAGCGCAGCAGTCCAGGCGTTATCCAAGGTTTTATTATCCTTTTCCGGTTAGAATAGTAGATGGAAAATGTATTTTTATCTATGATAGTTTTCAGCATTGTGACTAGACGTTTGGCTGCAACGCTAGCGTTTACAAGAGACATAATTTCTGAAAAATCAGTAGCGATAATTTCACGTCCTACAGCATTAAAGTCAATGCGCGTGGTATGACTGGACTCAGATATGTGCCCGTTATCACTGTATAGGCATAGAAGTACTGGGCAGTGATCCGTAATATAAGTCAATATTACTATAGCACATGACTTGTGAGTGCTTTTGAGAAGAATGTGGTCTAGGCAGTTTTCCCCTCTCGTTGGAAATATATGAGCGGGAAGCAGTCCATGGGAGGCAGTAAGATTAAGGTATTCATTTTGGTGTCGGTCGCTACTACCGAATTTAATATCAATATTGAAGTCCCCGATAAGGCAAATGTTTTTATAACTAGAAAGCGAAGTGAGTACTGCATTAAGACTTGCAGTAAAATTATCTAGATTGTGAATGGATGGGGGTCGATATATGGCAACTATTGCGGTATGGTTACCTATGCAGCAGACCAGACAATTTCCATCTCTAAAATTGGGTTCTATTATAGAGCATTCAATACTATTCCTTACGTATACGACTATTCCGTCATTTTGATTAATTGTTTTTGTTGTATGATATGATATATACCCATCTATTATTGGTATGTTATTAACACTGCGCAGCCAGCATTCTGAAAGGGCAATTACGTGGCAGCGAAATTGTAAAACTGTGAGCAGAGTTAGTAAACCGTCGAAATTGCAATTTAAACTACGAATGTTAAGGTGAAGAATATCAAGCGCTTTCTTGTTTGCATTTAAGTGATTTATACAGTCTTCAGGTGGGCAGCAGTAAGATAACGATGGTCCAATTGCATCAATGTCCGTACATATACTCTCAACATCAATCATGTTAAGGTATATAAAATGTGGAAATCCCTGTGTGAAACCGTCACACGCAGTGGGATGTATTTAGACATATGCTTTGGGTATGCGGTCACTTTTGCAACTGTTTCATCATCATTATCTGCCGGCTGCAAAACTGCAATTTTTTTAGACTTGTGTGTTGTATATTGTATGTGTGTAATGTTTTGTTTAAATGTCTGAGTGTGTAAGTTCGTAATACTAAGTTGGAATACAAATCTAATATAGTACAAAAAATAATAATAAGCATAAGTTATAATATTCGTTAACGTATAACCAAGCAAAAGAGAGCAATCAGGAGTTTTAATGCTATATAGTCACGCTTGAGCCAGCACATCTTTTAATGACTGTTCATTTTTAATGTTTAAAGCCCGAGAGTGTTCATCCTTTTGAATAAAGATCTTAGTATCCTTTGACCAGCAATACTTGTAGTTATTAGCCCTTGAAAACTCTCTGGTCTGATAGAAAAGCTTACGAGACGATCCTGATAGATATTCCACGACGTAAACTTGCGAGTTTCCATTGCTGTCAAGTCCTAGGTGCCCCGTGTTGAGCTTGTCGTGTCCCGTTCTCTTCCTGTTAAACTGCTTTGTTGCATTTAATATATTGCGTTTAAGGGCAACAGTTGTAAACTCTGCAATTATTGGTCTCACGGAGCCCGGTTTGCCGGAGTGTCTGTACACGTCCCTGATGTCCGATGGCTGTACGAGAACATCGAGCGTCGCGCCGAGTTTTATAACTGCAGTCTTGAGTTCTTCCAGGCTCTCATCTTTTCCTTGCGGAATATTCTTGATTTCAATTGTTGAAGGTCGGGACGACCGCTGTTGGTCTTCAATCTGGTTTTCAAGGTCATGAATTTTTTGGGAACATTCTACCTTTTGTTTTTGTAAATTTTCTATTTTTATTTCCATGTCTTGAAAGTTACGGGTTATGCTTACCATAGATTTTTCTAATTCTGCGTTCGTTTTTTGAATGTTAGTATTTTGAGTCTTTACTTCGTTTATATCCGCCATAATTTTATTCATTAACTCGGATTGCTCTTTTTTTGACGATTTAATCTCATTTATGTCCGCTATCAAAGTTTTCATGACGGCCGATTGCTCTTTCTTGAAGGACAAAATTAATGCTTTAATATCGCTATTTTCATCCGAAGTGCCTTCAATGTCTTCACATGCATATGATGGGGACTTTGGAAGCCCACGCGTACGGGCTCGCTTGCATCTCTTGGAGGCGTTACCGATAGCCTCTTCTTCTCGTATAAGAAGCGGCAAGTTACCTTCAGACTGTGTTTCCATAAGGTTTGCGTCCGAAGAAGGTGGTGGCGTTCTTTTTAAAGGCATAATTAAATGCGACGGCTTTCCGAATCGTAGTCGAAGCAAGTGATGCAACAGGCAGTGTAGCGCACGTCGCGTAGCGGATGCAGTTACCGAGCGTAGTGAACCGTAGCACAGCGTGCCGTGACGTAGCTAAATGTCGTAGACCTCGTAGCACAGATAGATGCGATAATTTGCAAAGGTGCAATATGAAGCGATGGTGTAGCGGCTCTCAGCGTCGACTGCTATGCCGGGATTGTGGGTTCGCTCCCCCACCAAACTCACCAATTTTGCAGTAATATTCGCACAACCACTCCAAATTTTAAGTGTAGCTGATTTAACTAGAGGCTATCTCGCTCTAAGTCCACCCAAAAGGTGGAGCTTGTCTTCTATACCAGCCGAGAGGAAGCAGGAATCGAAAATTTCACTTGTAACCAATCACAAAAATCGATAATTAAAAAACTTGCGACAACCGATACACGTCCGCGCGCGACGAAGATCAATGCGAAAAAATTAACACTTGTGTTTTCAGCGGATTGACTTTTAGGCCATACGCTTCACTCCAAGTGTGAATTTTATGCAGATCACTATTTATAGAATCTACAGCTCTAGCAATGTTGTCAAGGTTAGCTTGGGCATAGATCTGAAGATCGTCTGCATACAGATGGTAGAAAGTAGTGAGATTTTGAGAAATAGAATTGATGAAAATGGCAAAAAGAAGAGGTGATAGTACGCCGCCTTGAGGTACACCGGCAGACGTGTCACACCACGAAGAGTAGGACTCGTCTAAGCGAACCCGTTGACGGCGACCGAAAAGATAGCTATGGAACCAGTCAATCACCGCTTGTGATACATTAATTGAACGGAGCAATGCAAGAAGTATATCTAAATCAACGGTGTTGAAAGCATTGCTAAAATCCAGCAAAGTAAGGACTGTAAGCTCACCATTTTCCATTCCGAAACGGATATCATCAGTAATCTTCACTAGGGCGGTCACTGTACTGTGACCAGGGCGAAACCCAGATTGAAATGGATTAAGGAGATGGTTAGAGACGAGGAAGGAGTTTATTTGTTTATGAACAAGTCGTTCTAAAACTTTGGAAAGGAAGGGCAGGATAGATATGGGACGGTATTCGGAAAAAGATTTAGGATTTAGGTTCTTGGGAAGAGGAATAATTTGCGCTTCTTTCCATGACGAGGGAAATGCGCCATTAGCTATGGAGTAGTTAAAAATATGGCAAAGGACAGGAAGGATGATATCCAGAATCGGAATAAGCATGTTTCGACTGATGCCGTCAATCCCCACTGCATTCGAACCAATGGAAAGTATACTCTTTCTAATATCACAAGCGGTGAAATCACTAAAAATAAACGGCGGATGGTCAGGCGATGTATTAGAAGAGAGAAGTTGTAGTGTCGAAAATTTGTTAGAGTCTTTTATGTTGGATGGTGAAGAAAAATGGATATTAAGAGAATTAATGTCTAAGTCTTTGGGTATAGAATTTTGGCGAGATTTGCCTACTCCAAGTGACCGAAGGAAATTCCAAACCTTAGCTTGATCCTCATTTTCAATAGATTTATGTATATGGCGACGTAAAGCATCTCTACACATCCGATTGCAGCGATTTCGAGCCAGGGCATATTTATCCTTGTTTTCATCAGTCGGACGAAGTTTATATTTCGACTTTGCAACACATTTTTTATGCATAAGCGACTTGATGTCGTCACAAAGCCAAGGTGCAGGAAGGTGTTTGATTTTAATGCGACGTAAAGGAGCATGAATGTCGTACAATTGTGTTAAAATAGTGTTAAAAGTAGCCACTTGATCATCGACAGATTTAGCATCAACAACAGGTGTCCAATCGATGTTTGTAGCGTCTTCAATGAAGCGTTCCATATTCATGCTACTAAAGTTACGCTGCAAAATAATGGTTGGCTTGGGTTTTGGAGGACGAACTTTATATGACAAAAACACCAAGTCATGATAGGAAAAGGCGTCAGCAGATAGCTGGCCGTGTTTGGCAACATGCCCTAATGAAGAGACAGTAATTAAATCTAGAAGAGAGGGTGTTGCGTTTGGAAAGTGGTGAGTGGCGTTGAGAGGGAGGATATGCATGTAGTTTGAACTAATAGTGGATTTGAATTGGGAAGAACGATAGTCGTTTTTTAAAAGACAAGTATTAAAGTCACCCATTATGATGGTGTGACTATAGGAAGGAAGTAAATCTTCTAGAATTTTATCAAAGGAAGAGAAGTAATTGATGCGCAGGGAAGGGCTATAGTAGACACCAAGGAGAATTTTGGTGTGAGAAAGAAGAATTTCGATGAAAAGATGTTCACCAGAGGTGGGGAGTGGAGGTTGCGCAGATACACTGACTACAGAAAAGGAGATGTGGGAACGTAGGTAAATCGCAACTCCGCCTCCTCCACCACCAGTTCGATCATTTCTAATTAACCGGAAACCTGGCAAAGGATATAGGATAGAGGGAAGAGAAGGTTTAAGCCACGATTCCGAAACTAAGATGGCCTGAATTTTATTGTTGTCAAAAGACGCCAGCATGTCAGAAAAATGGGCCGGAATACTTTGTGCATTTATATGAACAACGTTAAAATTTTTTGGTACGTCAGAGAACTGCAAATCCAAACTATCAGCCAGCGAAGGTATGCTAACAAAACTGTCACTACTATTCTCCTCGGACGAGGAAACGGATAAAAAATTTTCACTGTCACTATCATTGGATGACGACATACTAATATGATAATAAATTATATATTATAATAATATAAATATAAATATATATATAATATAGACCTAAACAGTTATAAATAAAATATAAATACGGTTTGTTAACAAATAATTTAGACCAACAGCTACTTGTAGAACGTTGGTCTACTCCACCCGCCAGTTACTGTCTAAAAGAATTCATTTTAACATTACATACACACATTACAAAGGAACTAACTAAACAAGTGTAACAAAATAATAATCAAGAAAATACAAAATAAGTTATCAGAGTGGAACACTACTCACAATTCGCCCGTCTGTTATGTCAAAGTTGACAAGTGTCATTCTTGTCAAAATAAGTTTCGAGCAAAATAAACAAATTAAAAAAGTTGTCGCCGTTTAAAAAAGAAGTTGAAGTTGAAATTGAAGATTGAATTGAACAAAAACGAAATCTTGTAAGAAATGAGAGTAGAATGAAAACAATACAATAATATTACAATTTGAGGGTGATGGGAAATATTAATATTTGCAAGAAAACAGTGCAGGTAGATAACTACTGAGTTAGAATATCAGACGTAGAATACATTACTTTGGGACAAAAAAAAAACTATCCCGTCCTCTTGTATGAGGCTTTGTCACGACGAGATCTGGTAGCTGGTGGCTCTGCCATGGTTTCAGATCCTGCTGGCTTCTGATTTTTCTTCGCCGCAGTCTTAGTGTCCAGCTTACTGAGCTCAGCCATCGAACTCACCCTGTGCCTAATGTCATCTGCTCCAAGCACATAGACCGTGGAATTTCGAGTCCAGGCCCTTGTTACACCAAACTTCTGCCGTGCAGCCATGAATATGTCGTGGCGAGATTTCGTCAGGAACTCTGACAGAGTAATGCCTGAGCCCTTGAGTTGGGTCTTGCTGTTCCAAATCTTGCTACGTACCGCCATGTCCTTCAGCTTAACAAGAATCGGCCTTGGCTTCTCGGCCGAAAAAGACTTGCCCATCCTATGGCACCGGCTTATATCACAAGAGGTAAAGTTGGACAGTTTTAGACGCTCAACCATCACTTTAATTATAACACCTACAGTTTCTTCATTTTTGTCTTCAGGGAGCCCATGCACCAACAATATTTTTCTGCGGCTGTGCATCTCCAGATGGTCGGTCTTGCGGTCAAGAAGCTCCACTTGAGCTTGTAGCGTCTGCAGTGCAGCCAGAACAAATTTTTTGAAGCTGATGAACTCGGTCTCCAGATCTGGATTGCTGGATGGAGCCTTATGCAACTTTTCAGTGAACTCCCCCATCCTTGAGTTAAACATGTGTTGCATTTGTGCTAGGGAATCCTTTATATCTTCCATCTCGGTGAAAAGTGAGGTTAAGCAACAGGTGAAAAATAAGAAGTGTTGTATTAGTGAAGATAGTTGTGTGTTCTTAAGGAAAACGCTCACTGGCAGGTATCGTGACTAAAACTCTAAATACACATTAGTATTTCAGCTTTATAGCTGCTAATTCCAATTATTTATATTAATTAAAAATAGAGCACTTCTAAAAGATGTTACTGTTTCAACTACCCGTCATATAGCCTGGGTAGGGTTTATAGTCTTTGCCCTGGACGCACCTGGCTCGAACGAATGGCGTGCGGGGACGCGGGCGCGGTCGGGTCCCTTAGGCCTTGGATTCGACCACAGAGGGGAGCGGTAGCGACTAAAGATATTGTCGCAGAATAAATAATATACCTTCTGTATAGCCACGGCCCTTACCACCGCTGTCGCCCCGCTATCGCCAGCAACTAAGTATCCGTTCGGATAAAAAAATCAAAATCGTTTATCGTCGACCGCATCGTCACTTAACATCAAGTAAGATAGTGGTCAAATGTTTGCCAATCACAGCTAAAAAAAAAAATCTCATGGGCTCCAAAGTAAAACTCATGTACACTTAATTAATCTTGCCAGATTCGCAAAATTACAGCCATCTTGAGAAGAACCTGACAAAAAACTCGGCAGCGCATTAATCGTTAATTTGTTTCTCAAACATTCTGAAATGACTAAAACAGTAAAAATAATAGGACAGTTTGCCTCTATGCATACTTATCATTAATGTAATTCTTTATTTATGTCTGTTTTATTACTGACTAGCAGTGCCCCGCAGCTTCGCCCGCTATTATCAATCTAAAAAGTAGCCTATGTGTTAATCCTAGGTATAATCTATGTACATTCCAAATTTCATCCAAAGCCGTTAAAGCGTGAAGAGGGAACAAACATACTTACACACTTACGAACACACTTACACACAACCTTTCGGATTTATAATATTAGTAGGATTACCTGTGCCCCGCGGCATCGCCGGCGTTAATTTTGTTATAAAGTAGCCTATGTGTTATTCCGAAACCTAAACACACACACATTTGATCCTGAATTATTACTAGGCAAGTTTAAATCCTACTAATATTATAAATGCGAAAGTTTGTGTGTCCCTCCGTAACGAATAAAACGATGTTGATAAAATTTGGAATATCTACATTCCACATTTTATTAATATATATAGCAAAGATAATATAACCATCTGTATGTAACAGCGATTAAATAATGGTTTAGATCGGGAAATGGACAAACCGCTCCGAACGGGAGGTCAGTCAGTATCAGTCATGCCATCCCAACTAGAAATATAATTAGCTACGTCTTTAATTATGTTTCT
The DNA here is from genome assembly GCA_948107665.1 of Lomographa bimaculata. Taxonomy (NCBI): domain Eukaryota; kingdom Metazoa; phylum Arthropoda; class Insecta; order Lepidoptera; family Geometridae; genus Lomographa; species Lomographa bimaculata. The sequence continues at coordinate 7,130,795 of OX403600.1, read as the reverse complement.
ATTGGTGAATCTGTGTATTCATCCGAAGATCATTATTGACTCTATAAGGAAACTTGGACATGGTTGGTTGACTGACTTTATAGCTGACCTTAGCCTTTTAGCCTACCGTGGTTAAGCATCCACGAAGTTTCCTTCGTAAGCCATATACTTGTACTTAAGGTATTTTGGAGGTTTTCCTCTCAGGAAAAGACCTAAAGGTTCTTAGGTACATGATGACGTTCACAATGACGCAATAACACTGATGAATTCTTATATCTGAATTGTAAAAAAGGTGTAAGTAACTACTTGTATTGAATGGCTAAAATGAATGCATAATTGACCGAGAGAAGCGAAGGTCCGTCTTTCCGTCTGTCAGTCCTTCAGTCAGAGGCTAACAGCTTCAGTTTATTACTTGAAATTCTCAAAAGATATGAAAAATTATGGCGCTAATCCGAAAATTATTATTATAAAATATAAATATAATGAGGTATTTTATTTAAAATTTTCAACAAGTGTTTTATAGAACAGAAAATTTTAAAATATGAAGCCATGTAATGAATTATTTAACAATTTAGTGTGACAGCTTAATTGCCATTTATAGATCTATTATTCCCCAAAGTCAACGTTAAAATTTAAAAAAATAATAAGTTGTACTTATGTTTAATATCAGTTACATCCCGTATTTGTATAAAAATTACAAAAAAAAATTTTATATTTAAGAAAAAAAGCAATTAACTTCAAAAGTTATTTCCAATAAGCTAGATGTAGGCGCGATGTCTCAGTTCTAGGCGAACTACTGGTAATAAGTACTATTTACGTACTTGCTATTAACTTTATGAATAGTTAAAGTAGTATAATATTCAGACGTCACTTACAGAAGTGCCAATAGATGGCCTTCTGGAAATGAACATTACAGATAACTTCTGCAAATAAACAGAGTTAAATAAACAGAAGTTAAATAAGCACTATTTATTTGCTGAGGTCCTATAGGTTTCTTAAACAATTATACCAGCTATAACAATACATGGCATAGCAGATCTTCAAACCAGTTTACCATCGCGTGACCTTATTATGGTAAACATTGCTACCCATGACATACATAGATCCTTCAATCAAGAACTATCCTTAAAACATAAGCATTAAGGTTTTTTCTTTAGAAACGTTTCATGGGCTCGTGTCAAATCAGTTTTTGTTGGCATTGGTGAGGTTACTACACCCATAGTCGATGGTTTAATGTTTCCTTCAGTTAATAGCATCTATTGGAAGGGAGCCAGTATAGGGCTGTCATAATTAGTAGTGACGGTAGACTACAGAGAATTCGTGTATGATAATACTAATTATATCCTATAGTGTAAACATGTAACACAGTAAAAGATGCCACCCCTATAAAAATGGGCTAAATAGCTAGTATCAGGCTTGCAACTACCAATGTAGATATTTCAATTATCATGTACCTATACCAATTGGCGACACAATTAGCGCAAAGGTCAAGTCCTTGTTGCTTCCGATGCCGTGAGTCTTTGGCTCTATTCCCGGTAAAAGCACAAGTTTTCTCACCAAGACAAAATCGTGCTGGTTCTGGTGTGATGGTATGTGTGATCTGAATGTTCCCGGCTCCCGTGATAAAAGTCTTAAAACTTAGACGGGGGTTGTAAGTGTGGAAGCGTTTAGCGTTTCAAAAAGACTTTTCAAGTTCATTAACTCGTTCTAAATTATCAAAGGAATTGTAAAATCACTATCGTAAAAGACGTGGATTCTTAGACAAACTAAATATAAACAGGACAAGAGCGAGTCTGACTTGTGCACCGAGGGTTCCGTACGAACCTTGTTCGTCTAACAAACCTGAGTCTCAAAGATTTACCAGTTTTCCGTAATTTTTTGTCAATTATTAAGTACATAATATAACACTAGTCGTTCGCTCCGAACTGGGAATTCGCGCCTACATTTTGCCTAATAGAGAAAATATTTTGAGGTGAATTGCTTATAATTTTTTTTACTAATAAATGTTTAATTTTTGTGTTTTTTGTTCAAATTTAGGAAATAAAACATATTTTATGAAGCATTCGCTTGAAATGTGAAGCCTTTTTTCAGTTAGACCCCGGGACAACATTGGTTTAAAATTTTTATTTTTCCCAAAATATATTTGTATAAAAGACGGTTTTGTACTTTTCTTACTCTCTCAACTATACCCCAAACAGGCAGAAAAAATAACGTTGCTCCCCATTTACGTGTACCCATACCCATCCCGGGAGTTACAGCTTTATACTTCCACGCGTTACTGATAAAAATAGTTAAAACGAAGTGCTGTTAAAAGAGTTCCTATTTTACTTTTGAGGTACGGAACCCTAAAAACTATAACGATGAAGGCTAACTGATGACATGGTGAATGAATAAGCTGACCATGAGAATGTCAATGGTTCGAGAATTGTTTACGCTGGTTCTACTATGAAGCGAATCATTAATGTAGATTTTTGCTTGAATTTATCACACGCTAGCATATACCAGGGAATACATATGCTTAAATTTTCTGAATGTTTTTATTCGATCGTTCTCTTGTCTATAATACATGGCCGTGTTTATTATTTCGATGTGGGCAGTGAAAAACATCATTCAACAACCATTATATATTAAAAATTTAAAATTGGATTCAGGTTTGGGCAATTTAAATCACGTTTATTTTGACGTTCTTTGTGACATTTACGTCAGCCATGAATTAGTCTAGGCATGTTAGGGCACACACAGCCCCACACTAAGTTTGATGACTTGTGTTGTGGGGGCCGGAAACATTCACATCACGCACTGAATCACAACCAGAACCAGAAACACAAATTTTCCTTGGGGAGAAAACTTGTGTTCGTGCCGGGAATCGAACCCTGATAAATAACCCTGCTTAGAAGGCGAACACTCATCTAACTAAGCCAAAAGGCAGTTCATGTGTTTTGCTATTTTGAATTGCTTATGCATTTTAACACTTTTAATTATAATGGAAAAATCCAGCAAATCAAACATCATATAAAATTGGTTCAACCGTTCTTGAATGGTTACAAAAACTAACATGATTATAATTAAAAAGAAATCTAAATATATATAACTTAAAGGTGACTGACTGACATAGTGATCTATTAACGCACAGCCCAAACCACTGGACGGATCGGGCTGAAATTTGGCATGCAGGTAGGTGTTATGACGTAGGCATCCGCTAAGAAAGGATTTTGATTAAGTCTACCCCCAAGGGGATAAAATAGGGGATTAAAGTTTGTATGAATCTTTGTCAATTTTAAAATAATACTTCTTAACGCGAGCGAAGCCGCGGGCAAAAGCTAGTTAAATATAAAAAACAGTTCAGTTATGTATCTCTATAAAGATTTAAAAAAATATACTTAACCAATATAATACCTATTTGTATGGGTCTCATGCATATTCATTATAATAACTACATCTTCATTACGAGTGGTATGTAAAACACCAGACCAGCGTGTATAATGACGTTTAAGTAAACGCCAATCTACACGCTTCTTATATACTAAACTCATGTTTTTTTTTAATATTTTATGGTAATTAGGTATTGGACCACTCTCTCGCCAAATTTGAAATGCTTGCTTAGAAGATACCTATTCACTCTGAATCACATTTGATAGATAGTCAGTTTGTAAATTGAGCTAAAGGACTTCTTGAATATTTTAGCAAATAAAACTATATTAATTCGATCTCTGTGTTATTAATTTGGTTTGAACAGTAAGTAAATATAAAAATTACTTATTACTTAATATTTAAGTTATGGAAAGGTTAAAGATGGTATAGACGATCTTTAATTTTCGGCAAAGTGCCCAAAATGCTTGCTGCATTACCACGCTGTATAGCAAGGCTTATCCTCTGCCACAAATACAACCGATTCACTCTTGATTTGAAGACTCCCGAATTATACCCTTCAGGGAAAAATACCGCAGGCAATGCGTTCCACTCCTTCGCTGTACCGATGATGAACGTAGAAGTAAAACGCTTTCAGCGAACTGGAGGTATACCAACCATAAATTTATTATATTTGATAGTTTGTCTGGTTGTTAGATAGAAATTAAGTATTACCTAGGAACTTGATACAGAGGACACACTACCCACTAAGAAATGCAATACTGCAATGAAAGACGAATTTGCTATTGTGACCCACGCAAATTGCATCATGTTTCTTTGGAAACCTTGTTCAGCAATAGGGCGTAATGAACTGCTATAACCAGTGCTGGATTCAAGATTGTCATTTGGGAGGGGCTTCAAAATAAGATGGCATGTCGAATAATATCTAATAGTCAGTTTAAACGAACAAATAGAAAGTAAAACATTTGTAAAGGGAAAAAACAAACTTACAGACAACCTTTCCGATTTATAATATTATATACTAGCCCTGCCCCGCGGCTTCACCCGCGCTAATTAAGTTAAAAAGTAGTCTAAGTATCTGTTATTCAGGAACCTAAACTGACGGAACCTAAATCTACTTTCTCATAAAAAATGGTTTATTCGTTACGGAGATACATGGTAACAAACATTCACAAACACACAAACTTTCGTATTCATAATATTAGTGGGATAAGATTAGGTACTACCAATGTTATTATTTAGAATTGGAAGATACTCTAACATCCAGTAAACAAAATCTGGACGAGATGCATCTACAAGGCGAAGATTAATCATACAATTAGTGTTTTGTTCTTGAGCTATTTGTAGAACTTGTTAAAGGACAGAAAGGCATTGTTTCTGCTTATTTACGAGCAAGCACTTTACGTACGTGGAGGTACTACGCAAACTAAAGAATACGTTTGTATTCAAGAACATTTACAACAATGATTAAAAGTATGTAGCTACTTATACAACACCTTATGTAAGAAACAAAAATTGTGATTCATATAGCAAAAGTACTTGCGAAAGTTGAGTCAGTTGAATGACTACATATTCGTACAGTAGTTCGATTTTTTCGTAAGTACATAAACCACTGAATGTAAATAAATCATTAATCACGCTAGTTCAAATAATGCCACAAAAGGAACAATAGGTACCAATTCGGTACACCCGAACTATGCCAACACCCGACCATGTACTTAATAAACGTAGTATGTTGTTATAATCATTGGATACTCGATATTTTTTGGTAGGTGTTGAGTTTGAATCTGAAACACCTTTCCTTCGACCCTGGGAAGGAAAGGAAGAACAAGTCTTTGTCCTCTGCACCTTGGGTCCTAGGTTCGATTCCAGGCAGGAGCACAATAATTTCCCCACAATAACGACTAGAACCAGAAACACAAATTTCGCTTGGGAAGATAATTTACCCCTGATTAGAAGGCAAACGCGCACCCAGCGGCCCGTACCTTCTAACTATATATCACATGCTGAGACTCTACCACCTGGCCATGAGCTGCAGTGGCAAATATGGAAATCCCTTAACCGCTTGAGAACTCAGGTTGGTCGCTGTAAACACAACTTGGCTAAGTGGAGGTACATAGACCATTCCCGAAATAGGTGCATCTGTGGAGCGCAGGACCAGACAATGTCCCATCTATTGTACTGTTTTTCATGTCCAAACACATGCACAGCCAACAAGACTTAAAAAACGCCTACAGCGAAGCTGTATCACCGGCGACGCATTTAGCAAAAATTATATAGTTTATATTATTATTATTTTTGTTTGATTAATTGACTCGATAAGAAGAAGACCCAACGAAGCCAAAGCGCAGTCAATTTGAAAATCTTTTGCAGTTATGCACACGCACAGCTCAGAAAGAAGATATATCAAAGTAAAAAATATAAGTAAAAGGATGGAAACTTTACAAAAACATATTTGTAAATTAAATCAAAAACATTTATTCAGTGGGCCCAAAGAGGCACTCATGGCAGATTCGCAAAATACAGGTATTTTATGTATTTTTATGTACCAACACAAAAGATCTTAAACATAAGCTAATTTAAATATTAATCACATTAAATTGTTATCTAGGGAGTAAATTAAAACTACACGGCATTTGACCGTAATTAATTATTATTAATGTACATACGCATCCGAGGTAGGTAGTTATAAAAATAAATATAATTCTCATTTAAATAATCACATTTTTAATTTTTTTTATTGATCCATTGTTAGTATACTGTAGCATTTGAAATTTTCAGCAAAAATTTACGTTTATTGGTGTTTTTTACGTACGTCGGTAAGTAATTAAACAATAAGACGAGTCAAGGTTACCTATTAAAAGTTTTTGTGCAGTTAATAGTCAGTCTTTTACACAAAAAACCTTTACTTTAATAATAATAAATTAAACTAAAAACTAAATTAAAACCATAGTAGAAACAAAGAAGTATGTTATCTTCATAGAGTGGTACTAAAAGCGGCTTGCATGTGTGCACGGCCGTACGCACGTGCCTCAGCACGCTGCTATGTTATATTATAACTAACCAAAATAACTAGATATAAATATTATGCACAAAACTTAATCCAATAGACCGCTGCCAATTGGCAAAGTACCCAACAAGCTGGCAGCATTGCCACGTTGAATGACAATGCTCAATCTCTGCCCAAAATATTTGCCAGCATTTTGGTCACGAGTTGCTTCGACCAAACGCCCTGATAATTATTTAAAGATTGTATGTGCTCAAACAAAAAAAAATACAAATCGATTTATAAGTGAAGATCTGTAGTGAGAAACATAAAAAATACAACTAAATTGAGAACCTCCTTTTATTGATTATATGCTTTAATATGCTACAAAATGTAATATTGCAAACATTTAACCAAGCTCAAAAGAACTACTTATTCTTTGCTAGCTTCCGGCCTGGGTATGTGCTTATTAAATCAGCTTTGTTTGCCGCTCTCATGCATAATAACTTGTTACGTCGCCACTTTACAATTAGTTATCTTTTTTGGTAAAGACTTTCAATGTTGTCATTTTGTTCCTTTTATCTATCAAATTCCTATTTCATGCTCGATAGGCTATCATTTGACTTGATGGAAAACCATAATGCGGCCGAAAATGTAGCATGCTTACCTAGAAGATATCTATTCACTCTTGGCTTGAAGACTTTACTTCCCAGATTATACCATAAGGGGAACAAAGACGAAATAATAAAGTAGGTACTAATTACTTACATTAAGTTACATTTACGATATCAACGTTTTTAAGCTTATTAGCTAGCGACTACGCTAGCGGGGAGCTGGAACGCAAACGCGCAACCACTAGGTTGCGCGTTTACCTTCAAAGCAGCTGGTATTGGGTTCGATTCCCAGTAAAAACACAAGTTTTCTCCTCAAATGAAATGTGAATGTTACCGACACTTACGATACAGCCTGAAATGACTATAAATACAAAATCCAATTTTTAAAGAAACTATTAACTAATCTGTGTACATAATCCCAAAACACGCCTGCTTGCTGTCAGTTAATCTCATTATGATGTAATAGACACCAGTTGATATTGGTCACATTATGGCCCTTATTATGAGCCCTGACTCCCTGACCTTAAGGTCACCAGAACATCTGAGTCATAAGAGACCAAAGACGCACCATGCACCATGTACCTAGTTAGGTCAACGTGTTGTTGTGTTGTGATGAGTCAGAAGTGGGATAGCTTCACAGTCATTGCCACATTACTTGTGTTTTTATTATTATTTTCGGTATTCATTCTCAATACTCATGTTTACATAAACGTATAATGTAAAGACTATTAAATGAAGTTTTAACATAAAAAATATGTTCTTCTAAAATATGTTATTCTAAATAGAAACTATTAATGAACTGAAGTGGAAGGTTTTTGTTTGAACATTTGGTTGGTTATTTGTTTATTAAGCATTAGATAATTCACCGAATATTTTTGAAAACGATTTTGAAAATAATGAGAGTGAATTTTTACGATGCACGAAACCTTAAAGCGACACCATGATTTTGGATGGTAATTGTCTCTCAAATTATCGTGAGAACTTATAACTATATTCAAGGTAGCCGTTTAACGTCTTTTTTGTCACAAACAAATAGTACTGTAGCACACAGGATATTTTTTTTATAAATGTTTGGTTCGTTACGCTAAAAAAGCATAACTCCTTATGTGCGTACAGTACACACACACGTTTTTTAAATGTAGGACTTATTTATTAAAAAGCAATGCAATTTATTTGAGCAGTTAATATAAGAATTAATTCAGTAACGACAAACGATAATACATATTTGGCCGATACTTTCATATTTGGACAATATATACGCGACAATAATATAATCTTAATAAATGGAACCCAGACTCATGATCGGTGAAAGTTATTTCGATAGAATTATTATTCAAAGTTGGATATTCAAGCTATATAGTTTTTACACCGGCTTCTAAAGAGATAAAACATATTTTTACGACTACGTTTCATACATAATTTAATATCTTAATAAATAGATTCAATTTTTATTTTGATTGGTATTAAAGATCACGTAATTACTCATTTTTTTAGATTTGTCTCTTAACTGAGACAATGAAACGTGGCTCTGATCAATATATCTTGAAGTCTTGTGTCTTGGGTGCCGGAAATATGTTTAGGGTGTGATTGTGTGTGTGTGATATGTCACACACACACAATCACACCCTGAACCAGAAACACAAATTTCCCTCAAAAAAAAAAACCTGGAAAAAAAAACCTGAAAGAAAAACCTGGTTCCACTGGGAATCGAATCCGATGATTAGAAGGTAGACGCGCACCAACCACGCCAACGAACAGTTCAAATATATGTTCCTAATGTTAACAATCATAGCCTAGAGGTCTTGCATTGACCTTCAAAACCTACAAACAAAGACAGTACATACCCTAGGCAGGCCTCTTCTAAGTGTGCCATGTTGGCCGGCTTGTGCCGACGGAAACTACATTCTATACAGTGAAGACACACTTAGAAGAGGCCTGAAGCACACCACCAATGTGGTCTTTACATGATCTAATTCAGGACACTATTTCGTTTACGATTCTGGTGCATAAATATTCTCTATTACTGGATGTTTTATTGTGAAATCTATCATTAAATTGATAATGGGACCAGTTGACTAGGTAGTCTAGGTACGGTTACCTACTCCCAAGGCTCAAAAACAATGTAAATTGGTAAGTTTGGTCCCAGTTTCAAAGGGGCAAGGGGCAAAAACCTAGCCCTCAAAATTTTGATTCTTGAGCGTAGGTATATCACAGAATAAAATATTATGTTTATTTATTTTATGAAACAATAGTAATAATGTCACAGAATGCTTCATATGAAAAGTAATACAGATGTTTCCTCTGCAAAAATATGAAATAAATAACGAATTGTGGCAACTTGTTCATTTTAATGTGTCCAAAACACAGGCGTGTCTTTTCTCTGAGACTAAACGGAGACCTTTCCTCTTATCTCCGACTTTTAATAATGTGCTAATACCTATAGCAAATAAAATCCGAGCTTTTTGGCGTTCCCTTGTCGTCGAATCTGCCGCTAAGAAACTGGGTATCCTCGCAAAGACTCCCATTAAATATTATGATTTATTATGTACCAAATAAAACTATTTCATACATATAAATTAAGATTGTGCCGTGCTCTGTAAATCCATTAATTTTGTTAGTCATTGTTGAAACTCGTTTAAAAGCAATAAGACTATAAAAATAGACCAGAAATTATCAGTAGGTATACATAATTGTGTTCTTAATTAAGACAAATCTAATCAACACTATACGCTTCGTTAGGGTGAGTGGCTATTCGTTTATCAAATTATAGTAATTGAGTATTACTTCCTCAATGAAGGAGTGTTTATTAATGTAGGCTATTGAAATAAATCTATGGAACTAAACACAGTAAGGAGTTCTACGTAAATATTGTCAAAAATGTTTTTTTTTTCTTTTTATGCCTGATAGGCAAGCATTTGACCACAATCTCACCTGATGGAAAGTGATGATGCGGCCGAAGATGTAGCATGCTTGCCTAGAAGGTACCTATTCACATAGTCCTTCGCCAAAAATTTAGATCTACATTTTGCATTTTAAAATTATATATTTTTTAATTTACCTAATTACAAGTTGTAACGGATATTAATTGTAAGTTATGTAATGCCGTTTTAGAGATACAAACTGGGACAAAATAGGTCTAAAAACAGTGACTTTGGTGTCCTAACAAATTGTTATTTTCTAACATAGATAAAAAAAATAACGGTTTTGTACACTACCTGCATATTATCCAATAATTTTAATAGCAACTGCTGTGATACTTGAGACGCACATTCAAGAATAAACACAACCGATTTACAGTTTTTTTTATTGTTGAGAGACTGTTATAGGCTTTCGGCACCCCTGTATCCTGTATCAGGACTTGTTAGGTTTCATTACGATCATGGAGGATTATTTGTATAGGATACAGAAAAGTAAGGTATAAAGTATAAAGTATAAATGGATATAGTTTATTATTATTTAAGATAGAAACTTATAACTACTTGGTTTTGTGCGATATATCACATTATTTATACACAGACGTTTTTAGTTGTAGGTATAGTGTTGCCAGGTCTAGTTTATAAAAATTCGGGGTAAAGGTAAATAAAATCGGGATTTCGGTTTTAAGATCTGTAAATCTAAAAAATCTGGTTTTTGTACATACACCTTTATTGTTTTTGTGTCTATATCTAGATTTAGATAGTTAATTATTATTTTTTATTTTTTTTTTATTTAAGATAGGCAAACGTTTGACCGCCATCTCACCTGATGGCAAGAAAAAAAGTTAAAAGATAATTCAACTAATTGTTAAAGTTATGATGACTGACTGGTTACTTCAGTAATTTTATTTTTATAGATAATATAATAAAATCTGCTTCTGATACTCTATAAGATTTATAAATATACATTCTGATTGGTCGGAACGATACCCGGTTAACTTTGTAATAATTCCGAAACTTTTTAAAATTAATGTAAAGTATGATTTTAAGCTCGGTAGATAAGCATTTGACCACTATCTCAACTGATAGAAAGTGCCGATGCGGCCGAAGAAAGCATGCTTGCCTAAAAGATACCTATTCACTCTTGACTTGAAGACCCGAAGACCCATAGTATAGTATAACAGCAATGTCACTCTCTTTCGAAAAAGCGGTGCTTCTATCACACTAATATTATAAAGGTGAAAGTTTGTGAGTGTTTTTGTAAGTTTGTTACTTCTTCCCGCTCAAACGGCTGGAACAATTTTGTTGAAATTTGGTGTGGAGGTAGCTGACACCCTGGATTAACATCGCTAGGTATCGCATCTAGTAAAATGTATTTCCATAATTATCTTATTTTTATTATATTCGTCCTTCCCAGTTCCTAATATCCCATACTGTTTGGAAATGTATAGTATCAATGGTGTAACATTGTGATTTGCCACCATTCACCATTGGATTGAGGTCACAATGGTTTTGGTCAAAGAGGGGTCGTGACTTTTTTATTGTACACCATTATGATGATGCGGGCATGATAATAGTATCATTTTATTAGGAATAGTTAGGAATATTTACTTTTTGAATTGATAATTGGCATCTAAGGGGCTTCTTGGGGGACATCGTTTCAAATGCAGCTTTGATTGTGTTTCGATTTGCTGCGAATGTACGATGGGAATAATAAAAATAGAGATAAAGCATATATAATTGAACTCAACTTTATGTAGAAATTATGTTTAAATTGAACTGCCCATTGGTTTAGTTGGTTGAACGTTCGCATTCTAAATAGGGGTATCGGGTTCGATACCCAGCGGGAACACAAATTTTCTCCCCAAGGAAAATTTGGTTCTGGTTGTGATTGTGTGTGTGTGATTTAATGTTTCCGGCGACACAAGTCACAGAACTTAGTATGGGGTTGTGAGTAAAATAAAATTGACGTTTTTTTATTCATGATAGGCAAACGGTTGACCACTGCCTCACCATAAAGGAAGCGACGATGTGGTCGACGATGAAGCAAGCTTGCCTAAAAAATGACTATATAAGATACCTTGAAGACTCATATATTTTATTGTATACTAGTTACTAATTAGTTAGATTTTAAAATTAGGAGATATTTACAAATTATTGCCGCTAAATGTACACACCTCATTATTAAATTTAAAAAAAATTGTGTACGTAGTTCAAATAGGAAGACATAGGGTTGCAACAGCTATTGTCTTTTATTATTCCTTGAATTTGGCATAACATCCCCATTAATTATCTGATGTCAGCCAAAGTATAGTAGCCGTAATCATGTATTTCTAGCATCATTTTGTCATTTGCACTTATAACAGTTTATTGATTTAGTATTAATAAATTTAGCTATCGTCTTCGCTATAACGACCAATGACGTCATCTCCCTTCAAAAATAGCGTTTTATGAAATGAAAATGAAATGAAATGAAAATGAAATGAAATGAAATGAAATGAAATGAAATGAAAATATTTATTTGCTTGAAACATGGTACAATTGGGTGTTTATATAACGTTGGAACAACATGTTTCACCATAGACTGGCATGCAAAAATTTAACGATTTATTAATACATTAATTATATACATTTGAATGAATTTAACTTTACCTAATTAATTACCAATACATTATTACATTTTATAATTGTTCTTTACTTATCACTATGAATATAGTTATGTCTTATTTATTAATGATGTCAAGGAAAAAATGTCAAAATGGAAATAATTAAATAATATTAATATAAAAAAAAATAATTGTATTAGTAATTATTAGAATTTTAATGTCGTACCTTAATATTCCAAAATTCTTTCATAGTGTACACACAACGTTCAATTAACCATCGCCGAAGTTTTCTTTTAAATAATTGAAATGGGAGCTCCCTGATGTCTTTTGATGATTCATGATATCATGGGTATGATATTTGGTTACAAAACCCAAAACTAAAAAACATTCCGGTTGGATGGACGAGTTTGTTCATTAGAATTACTCAAGTAACTATTAAATAATCTGTGTAACTCGACAAAACTACGTCAATAGTTTTCTCGCACCAAAGACAAAACCAAGAGGTTTAACTACATTAAAATAAATTAGGTGCGTTGCACATAATTTGCCTGAGTCACAATCGCAGCATTTGACGCATGTTTTCGGGTGCATTCTTAAAATAACAAGCAACAAATACAATTTATATATTTTAGAAGTCTTTAAGTCACGAGTGAATATATTAAAATAATAGCATCTTCTAGGCAAACGTGTTCCACGTGTAAGTATCAGCACGTGAGATAATGGTCTAACATTTGCTTATTACTGTGTTTGTACAAGATTTACAAATAGCTCAGGAAAAAATCATAAATTGTATCATCTATGAGATCTGATCCAGTTTTAGCTTATGTTAGAGCGTACCTTATCTTTTTCTTAATAACATCATTGAAATCGTCACAAAATCCAATTGAAGGTCGTCATTAACAATGACGACCTTCAATTGATAATAATAACGATAAAAAGATAAAAATACATAAAATCAGACTTAGGAACAACTAGCAACACAGTTAATTGAATAATTATTGGAAGATAGTAAACTATTTATACTTAATTTAGGTATAAAAAAAAACATTGCTCAGCAACCGTCACGTTGACATAATTACTGAAGTATTAAGAAGTAGTAAGCGACTTGATATAGATTCTATATCAAGTCGCTTACTAAGTTTGTTAAAATTTGTGCTCGCTATCCATTAATTAAATTTTGTCAACAATTTATATTTATACGGCTATAGTGCTATAGAAATGAAATGAAATTTTATTTATTTGTCAGATTATGTATAAATGTTAAAAAAGAGTATTTTTTTCTCATAATCCGCCGTTTTTGGTGTACAAATATTGTTGTCTGGCAAGTTCAATGAAATAATGGCCTAAATATTAATTAAACAAAACATTAGGCTTATTTTATTTCAATCAAATATTCACTAAATTGAGAAAGAATAATAATAAGTCAATAATAAAATAAGTATAAATTAATTAAAATATAAAATAAATGTAATGTCAAACTAAGAGTATAAAAGGTACAATTTGAATTATTATTAACACTGACACGTCAATATCTCACTAAGTATAGCATACTAGCCGTGCCCCGCGGCTTCGCCCACTATTATTAAGCTAAAAAGTAGCCTATGTGTTAATTCTAGGTATAATCTATGTACATTCCAAATTTCATCCATCCGTTTAGCCGTTAAAGCGTGAAGAGGGAACAAACATACTTAAACACTTACGCACACACTTACACACAAACTATTCTAAAATCCATGTGTAATTGATATTATTGAGTGAACATCAATTGCAGGTAAGTAGGTATTGTTACCTGCCTAAACTAAAGGTAGTGACTGAATAGGTAGGTAGTTATATAAATTCAAACAAGCATGCAATAAAAAATATTTTCACTAGTCATTCACAGATGATTTTATAGAAAAAAATAAATTAAAACTTAAATAACAAACAATAAATTCATTAAAAATACACGTCAACATGACCTTGAAAATGTACTTCAAGTATCAGTACACTATGAAGGACAAATCTCTCTCATGTCCTTTATAGGTTACACCCACAAAAAAAAGAAAGGGCTATGTACCAGTTTCCCCATTCAAATTTATTCAAAATTGTTTATTCACATAGGCTCCAAAAAGGCACTCATGAAAGTTAGTGACTCTACTGCCATATTAACTGCCAACTTAGCGGCGCATTTTTTCATCACATAACATAACCTAACATAAAAGCTTTCACACTTACAGCCCCACACTAAGTTCGATGACTTGTGTCGTGGGTGCAGGAAACATTCACACTCACAATCACAACCAGAATCGGAAACACAAATTTTCCTTGGAGAAAAAACTTGTGTTCCCGCAGGGAATCGAACCCTAACCCCTGCTTAGAAGGCGTACGCCACCCAACTAAGCCGACGTGCAGTTCATTTGTTTTAAAACATTAATAGGGACACTGGCACTATCCAAATCAGACATGTACCATATTTTGTATATTGATACAAGTGTGTATAGAAGTGATGTTTATTTTTTACTATTTGGGCAATATATTTTTGTATCTATATAGTTGGGTTGGTTATCTATACTAATATTATAAAGAGGTAAAGTTTGTTTGTTTGTTTGTTTGTTTGTTTGTTTGTTTGTTTGTTTGTATGTAAACGGTAATCTCTGAAACTACTGATCCGATTCTGAAAATTCTTTCACCAATAGATAGCTACACTATCACTGAGTGTCATAGGCTATGTTTTGTCGGGATAGAAGTTAGTTATCAGTTCGAAATAATAATATTCGTAAGACAAGTCGGAGAAAAATTTGCTAACTTTCCGCTTTATCGGCGTACGCTGACTAAACGGTAAGACATAGTTGAATACAATGTATGGCAAAAATGTTGGCCTTCATGAGTTTTACAAAAAAGTCCGCGACAGCATATATCTAACATGTATGTATAGCTCAGAAAAAATACTTTTCTTTGTTAAAAATCTGAAAAAAAAGCGGCCTATGTTTAGTTGGCTTTTTGAGACATTCAGTATTAATCCTTATCAAAATAAACTATTTCATCGTCTTACGTAGTTCATGTAGATACATTTTGCTTTTTACTGTATATGATTTGGATAAATAGTCTATGAGAAATCGTGAAATTAGTTTCACAGGAGCCCGCCCGTATACGGGACGGGTCAGAAATGTACCGCCACGTACTACGAATTCCTGCACATTAAAAAATAGCGGCTTCTATTTCGTTGGCTTTTTTTAAGTATTTAATATTAATCCTTATCAAAAAAACCTATTTCATCGGCTTACGTAGTTCAGGTAGATGTAATTTGCTCTTTACTGCACATAATTTGGACCTATAGTCTAGGAGAAATCGTTAAGTTTATTTGAGGGTGAAAACGGTGGATCACAGAATGAAACAGTTACTGCGTAATCCGGCATACGTCTATGTTTTGAACCGACTAACATAAGAAGGAGGATATAAATTCGACTGTTTTTTTTTGTTTAGTCTTATCATTAAACTTTGAACTGCCCGCTAGCGTAGTTAGGTGGGCGTTTGCCTTTAAAGCACCGGGTTTGATGCCCGGTGGGAACACAGGTGTTTTCCCACGGGAATTTGTGTTTCTGGTTTTGAGTATGTTGTGAATGTTGTGTGAATCTTGGATGTTTACTGCCCCTTGATACAAGTCATTGAACTTAGTGTGGGGTTGAGAATGTGAAAGCGTTTATGGGTATGTTTTTTAATATTTACTACCCGGCCGACGCCGGGCGGGTCGTTCCTGAACTTTGAATTGCTCGCTGGCGTAGATGGGTGCGCGTTCGCCTTCAAAGCAGCGGGTTCGATTACCGGTGGTAATTTACCTAGAAAATTTCTCTCCACGAGAAATTTGTGTTCCTGGTTTTGAGTATGTTGTGAATACTTTGTTAATCTTGGATGTTTACGGCCCCCGATACAAGTCATTGAACTTAGGGTGGGGCTGTGAATGTGGAAGTGTGTTTCTTTGCATATTTTTTAACCGGGCGACGCCGGGCGGGTCATCTTTTGAACTATCTACTCGCGTAAATGGGTACGCGTTTGCCTTCAAAGCAGCGGGATCGATTCGCGGTGGTAACAGAAGTTTTCTCCCTACGGGAAATTTGTGTTCCTGGTTTTTAATATGTTGTGAATCTTGGATGTTTACGGCCCCACGTTACAAGTCACTGAACTTAGTGTGGGGCTGTGAATGTGGAAGTGTTTATGTGTAGATTTTTTAACCGGGCGACGCAGAGTGGGGAATCTTTGAACTTTGAACTACCCACTGGCGTAGATGAGTGCGCGTTCGTCTTTAAAGCAGCGGGTTCGAATCTCGGTGGGAACACAATAACAAAAGTTTATTCCCCACGGGCAGTTTATATTTCTGGTTCTGGGTATGACATGAATGTTGTGTGTGTGGTGTTAATTGTTTACGGCCCCACGACACAACTTATAGTACTTTTACAGTGAGGCTGTGAGTGAGAAAGCGTTTATATGTAAGCTTTTGTTTACCCGGGCAACGCCGGGCGGGTCAGCTAGTATATTATATATATATATATATATTTATATATCCGTAGATATTTTAAGATAGATGAAAATGAGTTTTGGGGTCTTTTCGAGATTCAACTTGAACCTTTAAGGCTATTTTTGGCCTTAGGAAATGCGTTTTGAATTAATTATGATAAATGTGTACGCCCACCACCCTTCCCCTCTTTGGGACAGAGTGCTTAAAAATATAGGTAATTTTTATATAGTCATACATCAATATACTCTGCTAAAGAAAGCGTTTTCTCGGTAGTGACCAGATATTTAATTTTTTTTGGCTAAAAAAAGCTTTGGGAGTGGACCTTGTTCCAAAAATTCAAACACTACCAGAATCACGCTTTCTTTTTATACTGTTTCGCTTTCTTTTTTTATTAAGTATACACGGATGATTTAAAAGTGTGCCCAAGAAACGCATAGTTTTTGAGTTATTAATTTTTTAGTGTGTATTTTAAAACGAACCACGATTCGAGGGGACTTCCTTTCTCCCCCCTTATAAAGGTATACGATCGGTATGACGTCCTATTACTTTGATCAAGTCCTATTATACCAAATCCTACTAATCCTACTAATATTATAAATCCGAAAGTTTGTGTGTAAGTGTGTAAGTGTGTAAGTATGTTTGTTCCCTCTTCACGCTTTAACGGCTGAACGGATTTATATAAAATTTGGAATGTACATAGATTATACCTAGGATTAACACATAGGCTACTTTTTAACTTGATAATAGCGGGCGAAGCCGCGGGGCACGGCTAGTCATTCATAAATAGTTTTCTCTTAAACAATTCTGTGCCTATTTCGTTCCATGTGAGTAAACATTTTAAAACAAAAGTGTGTCCCTTTGTACTGCCCTACGGTTGTGTGTGTGCAATGTTTGTGTGTGTAATAGAAAAGGGCTTAAAGTGTGTCAAACCGTGATAGCGAAAGTGAAAGCGACTACACCTACGATGTTTTGTACTTTGGTATGCAAGAATGGATTTAGAATACTTTCAATGAATATTTAGTGTTAGACAATGATCAAATTACATAGTTATTACATGTAATTATTTGAGAGTTATGTTTGTCATTTCGTCATTTTGTATTCCTCAAATGTATTTATATCCCATAGCCAATTAATTGTAATAATAATAATAATATTCAATTTAATTTAGTAATAGTTATGATCTAATTCAATTTATCCTGATTGATTGATTGACTGATATTTTGACATATATGTAGTTACAAAACTATAAATCATTGTATAATTGGATAAAGGTAAATATATATTTTTTAAGTCAACGATTATTATAATTAATCATGTCTTCAAGTCTAGAGCGAATAGGTACCTTCTAGGTAAGCATGTTCCATCTTTGGCCGCATCGTCACTTTCCATCAGGTGAGCTGGCGGTCAAATGCTTGCCTATCTAGTATAAAAAAAAAAATACACTTTCAGATTCAAATTGACCGCGTAAAAATGTAATCCAAATCGGTTCAGTAGTTTGGTGATTTTGGGTACCTCATAATGTATCCGGCGTTAGTTCTCTTCTAATTGGTTCCATACAAACTAAGTCAAGAAAGGATAAACGGTTCCGGATATATAGACGACAAAAAATACCACCGAACCCGTATATATAATATCCGCAAATTCACCAAACACAGCTAAGAACATTCTAGACAAAGTCATCATTCAAACAAAAAAAAACAAAACCGGTTTAGCCTTTTGGGAGCTATGATTCCACACTACAAACTTATAGCACCTCTCTTTTTCATCGGGGGTACAAATTATTACTATCATCTTCAACGCGGGTGAAACCGCGGGTCGCAGATATGCAAATATAGAAAGAAAGAAAGAATATACATTTATTTGGCACAAAACGAACTTAGTTATAAAAACAAAAAGCCGATGACGCTGTTTGTTTTATTTTGGTAATTAAAAACTAGTGGTGTACATATACAATTTTTATGCCAAAAAGGTTTTAATCAGCATTAAGTTGAGGTACAAAAACTCGACGCTGGTTTTCAGTCAAACCTTGCGGGGAGTACAAATGTTATTAATAAAAAAAGAGAAATCAGTTAAATTAAAATATGCTAATATATTTAAATATATATACAATAATTCAATACATACGAATATAAAGTACTTATGAAATGTCAACGTTCGCATTATATGTAGCAAATACGTACATTTAGATACCAGACTGCATTAAGTGTTGAGAGGGGTTCTGGATATGGTAATAGACCTCTTTATGTCTGCAGATTGTTAAATTGATCCTTTATTGCTACTTAAATAAAGCTCATTTAGTTGGTTCCCTGCATCTGCTGTGCTTAATGTTCTTTCGATAGATTTAGCAAAGTTTATAAAGTAATGAGTAAACAGCTATCATCTAATGTCAAAAATGTAATGCTGCTACACACTAGACGCATTTGGTTAGAGCGGATGGCGTGCGTGAACGCGAGGGCACCGCTGCAAGAGATGTGACCGCGCCTGCAGAACGTCCGCTCGAACCATATGCGTCTAATAAGTAGCTGATTTTACAGTAACCAGATTATTTTACTGTATAGGCGATATTTTGAATTCTTCAGACGATGTGGTCGAAGGCGGAGCACGCTTGCCTAGAGTATCATTGCAATTTCAAGACTGTGTTCCCTATAAGTACAATCTGGGAGTCTTTAAATCGCGAATTAACAGACCTTCTAGGCGTGTTTCATCCACAACCATATTCAACTTACCATCAGATGAGACAATGGTCAAACCTTTGCCAATTTGGAATAAAAAACAAATGCTTTAACCAGTTTTAAACCGGCCTTGTTCGACACGCCTATACGAGTTTTATATAACACGTAGCATGGGTGTTTGTTTACTTGTCGAATGCTTATATAACCAAAGATAAAGGTACATACCTTATATCACTATTTATGAGTCACGACTCGCGATGATGTAAGAAAACACGGAATATTTTTGAAGAGGTACTTCTTATTGCGGGCCAGAATTTAAATGCCCTTTCGGCTTTGAAATTCTGATCAGCAACCTTTTTGTGTGAAGAAAAGTTGTGAGGGGTAACAATGTGATGAATAATTAAAAAGTTTAACTTCTATCGTGTGTCTTTACGGCACACCCTGTTTTTTTTGTTACCTCATTTAATATTTTCTTTTACCTTTATTTTTTATTTTTTCCCTAAACCATCATTGTGATAAGTTCAGGCTTTTTACAGGCGTAAACAGCCTGTAGGCACTTCAGGCATCAACCTTTGCAGTTCAAGTGCCAATGACTATGATAATATAACTAAGTACCATTGTAATAGTGTACCTACAACTGTTATGTTGACGTATCTTGTAAGGAAGATAAACGCATTTATCATTATTATTTATTGTTATTATTGACCATAACCTCATTCGATGAAAGGGAAGATAAAAACCTCATAGAAAATACATATTCGCTCTCTTCTTAAACAAGCCCATAACATACTTTTCAAGAAATTTAGTAGATGGTAGGGCGTTCCATTCTTTTTTGTACTTATTTATGAAGAATAATACATATCACTGTTTTAATAAGTACACATATTTTCTATAGATTCCTTATTATGGCCCAGAATGCCACATATGGTAATGAAATTTATCCTAGAATTATTATAAGTACCCTCGTATGTGGTTTCATATGTCAAAGAGCTGTATTTAAAAACCGAATAAGTTATGATATTTTTCTTCGTACTGTACCTAAGTTGTAACTCAACTCGGTTATGCGGCGTATAAGTATCTAACTACTTACCTAGCTTGCGTGATCTCGTAGTAGAACGTCGTAATAGCCGTAGGTACCTACTTGAGTACGAGTAACAGGTTACTTTATAACTATAATAATATTATTGCAGTATAAACCTGCGCTTAGATTTAAAGTCAAGATTTAGTGTCTCAAGTAGATTGCTTTTTTTATGTGTGTTACCTCAGAACTTTTTTCTAGGTGAACCTATTTTGATGATTTTTTTTTGGAGGCTGGTGCCCATATAACCCCATTTAAATTTGTTACAAAAATCAAGAACTGACTACTGATCAGAGTTATCCTGGTACCAATACTTTTTGAGTTGTCCTCAATAATGCGTATTTAATTCATTTAATCTGATCAAGGGTACCGAAGAGAAAGCGATGAAGTTAGTTTTTTTAAGCTTTGCTTGCGTTTAATTCAAATACAATTTATTCACACGCACTCAAACACAAACATTGAATTTATAATATTAGAATGATGTCATTAATTTTGGTACATACCTACAATACATAACTAAAACAAAAAGAAATAAGTAACCTACTATATACAAGTTACTTACCTAGATATATATTTTAATGTTTATCAACAGCATACATAAGATTCATTATCAGTTATATTAGATGTTACTCTGATAATATTCTAAAATAACGCGACGTAACGTAAAAAAAATATACCTACCTCAAGAATTCGTAGTAATGTACCACATTAACAAATTACACAAATTTGAACTGTATAAAATTATAATGTATAAAATTAAAGCAGCATAAAAAATTCCCGCCAAAACTAAAAAACTTACCATCATTCACAAACAGCGCCAAGAGCAGCACGGGCACGAGAAGCGACAGGTTGGCCATTGTTTATGTAAATAGAATTTTCACTTTTATCACAAAGATTAAAATACGATTATTATCGTATGTAACTGACGTTCGTCTCGAATGTCAATCGGAGAGCGAATGGCGAGGGCATGCTTGGCAAACTGGTACGGTCGTTTAGCTTTTCACACTGGTGCAGAACGCAGCGGAATAACGCTACTTTTTTTTGCCGTCTTTTAACTTTTCACTCAACGCAACGCAATAATTTTACGTGTTATATTATGTACAATACACGATCAACACTTTGTGTAAAAAGTGCACATTACAATATACTTAACCATCAGAGAAAATCAATGAATTGAAGGGCTTAAAAAGAGGTTTAACATCAAATATCTCAGGGTGACGAGTGCTGGCTCTGGGTGACACTGAACTATATGGGCAAGCGTGACGCGTACCATTAGGCGAGTGACTTGTTTGTTTAGTCTCACAATACAATTAAATAAATAAAAATATGCCGCATCGTATTTGTTACGAGCGTCGTCGTGCACAAACGAGATGTGTATCTAATAGAGAATGGTTTATATTAGTAAATAACGATACCTTATGAAAATTAAAACTATGATATGATGATACCTTAATTCAAAATCATCCGTCAATGTCTAAATAGTATGGCTCACAATGTACCGCCAATAGTTACTTAAGTAAAAAGGCGCTTATAATTTATGGTGAAAAGTGAACAAATACAAATGTTTGTTTGAGTTTGTGATTTCTGAAAACTCTACGGTCCCATTAATTATTGATATTTCTCTGATTCTGAAACGATCGTGAATTTATAGGCAGATAGTGGTAACAAACATAACAATATACCTTACAGGACAAAGCATGACGTTATTTTTACATAATAAAAGGTTAGGGGAGTGGTTTTTATTTGCTAATATCTGCTAGTGTAGTACATACATGGATTGCCTAAACGAATTTACTAAACCTCATGAAGACAAGCGCCACAGTATTGGTACCTGATAGTTAGTTCACACCTATTTTGGTCTAAACTTTGGTTGGTGGTTGGATATAGTATTGTTTATCAATTTCTGAATTAAAGCTAGTCGAGCAGCATGTCCGATGATATTCTTTACTAATATTATGCTACACGCTAATCGCTAATTACTCGTTTGTACAAGTCATACGCTACTAGATCGCAGCTAAAAAAGTTCGACGACGCGGCGATGGTAATAAAATAAAAAAATCGCAGCGTTTTTATGGACGCAGTGATACTGCTGGCCGCGGCTTTTTGGCGGGAACGCAGCATGTTCGCGTTGCGTACAAGCAAAGCAACTGCACAACGTATCCCGACTCTTGAACCAAAGATTAATAAATAACAGAACCTCCATTTCGTAAGTCTCATTCTTGATTTTTGTATAAAACACCTATTCGGGCCCATACCAAATATTATATAATCTATGACCATTTATATGTAGTCGATGATAAGCACATTAATGTGTCAAATAAAACGCGGTTTCTTTAGGTATCTGTATATAATTAATTACACTACATAAAGATAGATATATTCGTAATTTTCTTGTTTTAATTAGACGTAAGTAAATAAATAATGCATTTGTAAGAGCAATAAATACTGTTTATGACAATAAAAATAAATATAGCAATATTTACAGTTATTTAAATCTATAAGACTAAGCTTGCATAGGTAGTCACAAATGTCAATAATTGATATGTGATAACTAGTCGTTTCCCGCGACTTCGCCCGCGTCTATTAATGAATGAATTAATTGATATCTTAATAATTGGATTTTTGATAAAGTCTATTGAATATCCTTTATACATTAACTAGCCGTGCACCGCGGCTTCGCCAGCGTTCATTAAGTTAAAAAATAGTATCTGTTTATTTTAGAACACGTTGCCAATGTATTGTTCCCCATCAAGTCTAGAGTTGAATGTAGTATATAGGTCGTAATTGTAATCTTTAAGTCAATCACGCTTCATCTTTAAATCTATCTAAAATTTTGATCAAAAGTATTCGAGTGATATAATAATATATAATAAATTATACTGTTTTTATGTTAAGGGTCCATCCATTGATTACGTCACACGAATTTCCTGTTTTTTTTTCTGTTTTCTTGCGTTTAATTTTACATAATATAATGAGGTCATCATTATTATGTTATTTAGTAGTTATGTAGTGAGTTTAAATTTAGTGTTGTGATACTTAGATATGAAATATTAAATTAAAAAAAAAATGTGATGTTACATAATTTGAGACCCCTCCCCGCCCCTTGTCACACAATGTCACACTTCGTCGACCCCCTCCCTTCCCCTTAACGTGTGACGTAATTTATGGATGGCCCCTTAGAAAAAGCAAAGCTATCACACTAATACCACTTGTGACTTGAATGATCATGTGTTTTTTTATTTTTCATAAAACATATTTGGATCATGATGTGGAAGCATGTTTCTATGCTCCTTACTTTTGATGTCTAGATTTCTACTCTTTGACACTTTGACCCGAGATTATATGATTACGAAACTTGCATATTATATCCGATTTAAGTTTCTTATCTTTTTAAAAGGGAAAGTTTTTTGTCTGCGTGCGTGAGGCTATTTTCATTTTATCAGGCATTGAAATATATTTATATTTTATCTGCGTCAACAACTAGATTGTGTGTTATCTGTATCTTGGTTATATACATTTAAAATTTAATACAAATCAGTTCCGCCTTTGCAACTTGAAGAGGGAACATACTTAGTAACACGCACTCAAATACACAAACTTTCGGATTTACCATATTAGATCGAGCAAAGCGAGTACTCATGTTGGTTTGGGTGGTTTAGCCATCCGTCCGTCTGTCAGAGGCATTTAGCGTCTAAACCATACAAACGAATAACTTCAAATTCTCAGAGAATATATAAAGCCCAAATCCCGAAATGCCAATTAAAATTATTTAATTTAAGTTAAAGATTAACAGGGACGTATCGTTAAAAAGAGCTGTGCGAGAAGTTTACGAAACCGATTTAAAAAAAATATGTTGGAAAATAACAATACGAATAAAGTATGTTTTTTTAAAAAGATAGGCAAACATTTGATCTCACCTGATGGAAAGTGAAGATGCGGCCGAAGATGTGACATGCTTGCCTAGAAGATACCTATTCACTCTTGACTTGAAGACTCCCAGATTATACCCCTCGGGGAACCATAACGCAGGCAATGAGTTCCTCAGAAACTACACACTTACATACAAACTTTCGGATTTATTATATTAGTAGGATAGGATAGACATGCGATAGCAATTTCCCATCTAAACACGATACAAACCTACGCCTACGATCTGTAAATATTTCCTCTATCGTTAAGTTATTCTTAGGAGTTTGCCGGTAGACTTGCTATATTCAGGCGAATTAGTTATAAAGCGGATTCTTGCCCCAATTATGTTCTGTCGGTGACAGAAATATCCAAATTATGGTACTTTGTCGTAGTCGTAGTAATAGGAACTTCTTTATCTGTTTAGTATTTCTTAAGTCAATGTATTGTGAAAAAGTGTTGAGTTGTATCGACTGTGCTAAGATACATTTGCGATGAGACCTGTTGGCATTCTTATTTTTTTTCTCATAGCATTAGGCAATAACTTTTTATAGATTCTTGAACCAAAATCAAAATTTTATTCACACGGGTTCCAAAGAGGTACTCATGAAAGTTAATGACTCGACTGCCAGATTCGCAAAAATACAGCCATCTCGAGAAGAACACCGTCTCCCTTATATCTACAATCTGTAACAGAAAGGTGTAGTAATACTTGGAAGTGTGTATGTGTGCCAGAGAATTCGGAATCGAAATTAGAGAATTTTTTTTCCATACAAAAATGAAAAAATATATATTGCGTGACCTTGTCCTTTGATATGGTCATCACTGTTAGTGGGTCTGACTGATCTGGGTCAAAATACTATTTCGTGTAGAAAGATAGCTGTAAATATGGTTGCAATTGACATTTTAGAAACTAATTCATCATAGCTCAATATTCATGCTGCTGCCGCAAATTTAGAAGTTCCTGTTAGACTCCATATGTGTAGAGATGCGTGGCTTGAGTATAACTATACCTTTCTGTTACATATTGTATAGCGGAAAAGTGACTCTACCAAGCGAGTAGTATTTAGTGTTCTCTACTATCCTGGTAGAATCATTTCTGAGCGGTTAAATGCTGCTATATAAATATCTTAGCCAGGACTTGAAGCTTTTTTTATCGATGTAGTTGGTTGCGCGTCTGCCCTCTAAGCAGCGGGTATCGGGTTTGATTCCTGGTTGGAACGGAAATTTTCTCCGCAAGAAATGTTTGTTTCTGGTTTAGTACGTGATCCAAATGTTTCCGGTACATGATGACAAGTCTTTGAACTTAGTGTGAAAAATTGTATAATTATACTTTTGTTTCTGATAGGCTACCGTTATTTATGCTGTGTGCTGACAAACTTTAGATAATGCTGTGGGTAAAGGGAATTATCTATTTAAAAAAACTTTCACGGTAATACCTATAAGCCTAGAGTATGCCTGTAGCTTGCTTATGCCCAGTCATACTGAGCCGCATCGTAAATTTTCATCTCTAGTGAGGTGAACGCGAAACTCGTGTTTCGATGGCTCATAAAAAGTTCAGATGAAAAAAGTTGGAGTAATCACTGCATAGCAAATGTAATATCTTTTATCTCATTGTTTATAAGGAAAAAATTCATGATTATTGATTTTAGACAGATTTCAGATTAGATATGTGTTTTAAAGCCACACCATCACCAGACATTAAACAGCAGTAGTGTGCAAACATAACTGTATTCCGGATTAAAGGGCAATGTTACCAGTAACAGGGCTTGAAGAGATTTCACATCTTAAATCTCACGGTGACGAGTGCATTGCCGTACAGGAATTCGAATTATAATATTATATATAAGTTGAACAATCTGGGTAGCACTGAACTGTATTGGGTGAGCGTGACGCTTACGCGAGTTGCTCGTCTCGTCTCTCAATGACATAAAAAAAAACTCTAAGTAGTAAAATATTTCTTACAATCATTTATGACGGCAAAAGGCCCGATGTAATGAGACTCTCTTTTGAAAGTGGGTCGGCCATTGGTTTGACATATTTTTACAAACAACACGAATACGAAAAATTATGTGCTGGTTTCTAAAATTATTTAGGTATGAAAAATCATTACAATAATTTTAGAAGACATTATATTTTTCAGTTGTAACCAATTCCATCAATCAGTTGAACAACGAATTTCAAACAGTATGAAATTAGTTGTGAAATTGTTTACCAGAACATACAACCCTGAACAAAGCGTCGTATTTTAGCATCCAACTATGGTTGTTTGCAGTTGTAATAGTAGTTTTAAACTATTCCGATAGATGGCGTCACATGTTCTCATAAGATGTTAATGATAGTAAAGTATAATTTCGCAGCGTCTGACACGGCTTAAGTAGCTCAGCGGTTAGAGCAATATGACATGACATGCTATGGCCGTGGTTTCGATTCTAACATCAAACTATAATTTTTGCTTTCTAAATTTACTATTTTAATTCTGCCTAGCCTATCTTATGATATAAAAACAAAAATCTGTGGTTTTTTATCGCATGAGGCTATACAAAATCATCAGGCATAAAATATGGCTGCGATTACTAAACGTTTTAATTTATTTAATTTTTTAACTATTTATTACCAATATGAAATTTTAACAAAATAATAATCAAAATCAAGCATCTGTAAACCTCGTAAAGATTTTGTCTAGATGCAAGGTCCTCTGTAATAATATAGGTAAGCTTAGTAAAACGAATCAGTGACAATATACACGTGTAAAGTGAGATAGATATATATATATATATATATATCTATCTCACTTTACACGTGTATATATATATATATATATATATATATATATATATATATATAAGGGCCCTATTTATAGAAGTTCACAACGCAATTGTTGTTGTAAAGTGAGATATAATTAAGGGACCTATTTATAGAAGTTCACAAAGCAAGTGTTGTTGTAAAGTGAGATATAATTAAGGGACCTATTTTAGAAGTTCACAAAGCATGTGTTGTTCATGTGACATTATTTGACCAAATAACACTCACAAACACACTGCAGTAAGCATCTATCAATTTTTATACCAATTACTGTTTTCTATAAGATCAGGTTATTTTTACAAGCTTTTATTTAACTTGCAATGTAGATAGCTATATTAGTCCGGGTAGAATCTTGCAACTAAATTTTGAAGCAGTTACCTTCAACCGATTGAGCTGAAATTTTGTATGCACGTTTAGTTTGGTTGGCAGTGCATGGTTAGCTGTGTGCCGTCATTCTAAATCCAACATGGCGGAACACCCAAAATGGCGGACAAGTTATTTTGATTCAATCCTATGGGTATCAAATTAAAAGGCTTGCTGACAATTACTCAAAAAATATAGTGACGTCACTCTAGATCCAATATGGCGGACTTCTGAAAGCTTGTTTTTAATAGATATTTATTCAACCTAATGTGTGTCACTGCTGGGCAAATACCAATGTTTGTGCTGCCCAATTTAGTTCGAAGGAATTGATGTCGACTCCACCGTTTTCGATGCCGGCCACGAATTCGCCAGCCGTTTGCTACGAGCATGTATATCTAATAAGAATAGGAGATAAAAACACTGCAAAAAATCCGATGATGACATCTGGCAGAGAGCGGGAGACGCTATTGCTGTCGCTTTTACTGTCGCTATTGCTGTCGCTATAGTTGTCGCTATTGTTGTCGCTATTGTTGTCGCTATTGCTGCCGATATTGCTACCGCTATTGCTGTCGATGTTCCTACCGCTATTGCACTTGTTTCCCTCGCATTCGTAGCAGTACTCAAACTGCACTGGGTTAGACTGATCTTCGGAATAATTTTTCCTTATTTCATCACAAGAACCTCTTTCTGTTGCACAGCCTTTGATAACAAAGGAAATGTCTTCACCTGAAAATATAAATAGACAAAAAAATATTTATAACATAAACAATATTTTGATAATATTCATATTTTTTGTAGGTAGGTACATAGGCAAACTTGATGCTACAAAGCATTTTCTTCCAGTTAACGATGGTGTATCATTGTAATTTCCATGTAACAGTGTACGTGATCGGTAAAAAGCTGAAATATTTTTTTTACAATAACTCAATTTTATAATTATATTAATTAACTTTTTGTGTTGTTTATATTAAACAATATAATTTGTACGTAGTATATCAACAGTACCTACGTAGAAGATATTCTTTTTACCGACTTCCCAAAAAATATGTTGCTTTCAAATTAGTCCCATTTAAATTTGATCAAGATCTGATCAGTAGTTCTTGAAATATCACCAATAATGCGCATTCTGTGGACTACAACATTGACGATGTTCTCGTTTACCGACTTCAAAAGTTACCTCATAACTTACTTAGTTGTGAGCCGATTTTTATGATTATTTTTTTTATTTGAAAGCTGGTGCTTTTTATGTGAACCTTTTCGTGGGTTGATCAAGATCTGATCCCTAGTTTTTGAGTTATAGTCAATAATGCGTGTTCAATACAAGAGATTAAATTATCGCCCTGTCCGCATATTGTTACACTAGAGCCTATACAAAACATCGGCTGTGCGGGGAGAAGCGTCGCCGTCGCAGGCGCGCGCTCGCATCTCGGCCTCGCGCCCTAGTCGCTTTATATATCAAGTGCCTAAAAGCCCCTAAAGAAATTACTAATAATTAAACGCAAGCAAAGCTTAAAAAACCGACTTCACCACTTTATCTTTGGAACCTTGATCTTCAATAATGCGTGTTCAATACATTAAATCTCTTGAGATTTATTAAATCTACACAAATTTTAATACATGTATATTTTAACAAACGCATTCGCACTCACAACCCACACTAAATTCAAAGACTTGTATCGTGTGCCGGAAACATTTACATCACA
The DNA here is from genome assembly GCA_948107665.1 of Lomographa bimaculata. Classification (NCBI taxonomy): domain Eukaryota; kingdom Metazoa; phylum Arthropoda; class Insecta; order Lepidoptera; family Geometridae; genus Lomographa; species Lomographa bimaculata. Next base: position 7,101,307 of record OX403600.1, on the reverse strand, counting down.
CACACAATTACATACGGAACCAGAAGCACAAATGTCCCTTGGGAAGGAATTTGTGCTCTTGCTATGCCCAGGATCCACGGCGCTGACGGTGGAGATCTGCCCACTGCGCCAACTGCCTCATGAACATGTATGATGTCATCGTAATGTATGATAATATTATAAATAATAATTATATTATAATCTGGGAGTCTTCAAGTCTCGAGTGAATAGGTATCTTCTAGGCAAGCATGTCACACCTTCGGCCGCATCATCACTTTCCATCAGGTGAGATAGTGGTCAAATGCTTGTCTATTCAACATAAAAAAAATAAAAAAATACAAATTTATGTCTGATCTCCATTACTACTTATTAGGTTATTTTTGCTTGCAATTTATCAGCGTACGTAGTTTCGATTAATGACGGTCGCACTATTTTCACCTTAGGTACGAAGTTTTTAGCGAGCCGGGGTTTTATTTTTCGTTTTGTCGCCTATGCTCTGTAGACACTTTTGAGCACGAACTCGAAATCCTTTTATTAGTTCATTGATGAGTACCTACTGGGCTACTATTTCTGTAATTTTAACTTACCCGGAATGTAACGGTGCTTTTCCGCGAATATGACACATACATTTGATAAATATGAATGGGGTAGAAGTTGTTTACATGACTTCGTTCTAGGAACAGCTGTTTCAAGACATCCGATGCACTCGTAGCATTCCAAGCTAGATGACCGCAGGAAGTAGGATAGTTTGCTTTTGGTCGCTTCTGAAAATAAATAAAAATATGTATTTTATTGAACCCAAGACTTACGGCGCAGAGAGCAGCCCATCGCGCCATCTGGGTCGTCAATAAAAATGAGTAACTTTAATGTTACAATGTTATATACAGCAACACACGTACACAATTTCGACTTACTTTGTTGTCGACTAGTTCCGGACAAATTAATTGTTTTTCGTCGGGATTAGTCAGATGTGCGATACGCGAAGGCGAGCAGATCGAACTTCGGCGCCAAAATAATATAACTTATTTATCTGAGGGTGATGAGGGCGGCGGCGCCGCGCCTCATCGGATGTAATTTGCCGAAATTAGTCGACAACAAAGTAAGTCGAAATTTTTTACGTGGTTTAAGCCGTATAGTATAAACATTAAGTGTTATACTCACGATAGTTTTAACTTACATAGTACCTATAATAATTAATAAGTATAGTAAAACGGAGGTTACCTACCTTTTAAGTTATGTGTTTTGTTGCCCATAATATTTCCGAAAGCAAAATACCCACAGAATATTGCAGAAATCACTAGGAAATTAAATAATATACACCGCGGCATTGTCCTACACCGCAACGTACTTATTACAAGAAAGCATAGACAAATAGCTCGACTGTAATTAGATATATATATATGTGAAGTTAGTTTACGACTATGTTTGAACAATCGCGGTTTTCATGCTTCGATAGTGGATGACGAGGAACTCCATTCTGTATTACAAAATAAGCATTGCAATTGAAGTAGATGGTAAAATAACCAGAATGGAAATAACGTTGATTTTAATTTATACTATTTTCAACCGACTTCTAAAATGTGAATCTAAACCATTATTGAATTCACCTGAACAGACACAAAAAAATTCATCAAAATCGGTCCATTTTAGGAGTTCAGTCACATACACACGTTTTTTTTAATGTTTTGCGATAATTCCGGTAAAATTATTAATCGATTTTGATTTTTATTGTTGTGTAATCGGACCGATTCTAAATCTTAAAGACGCAGCATTCAATTTAATTTATTTATTCATACGAATATGTAGAAAATGGTAGACATTTAGGTAAATTGGGGGTCCATGTTTGCTCACGTCCGTAGGATTTAGCCCTCGATGTCCTACACGTGGCCCCTGGGTGGCGCTAAGGAGCAATCGATAAGAGAGAGAGAGAGTTCAGTTGCGTTGCTATTGTGACTGGTGTTGGCATACACAATAAAGCTGTTTCGGGTAACCAAACTCGGAGAGCAGCGGGATCCGAGGCACGGTTCTCCGCTGGCCGACCGCAGACAGTTGGGGGCCCAAGTAGTGAGCTAGCCACTCATAAAAGGCTGCCCCGCCATCTGACGAAAAATCCCGAGAGTGCGCCATCGTGCCGGTTGGCGACCGGACGAGATAGACACTCTTAGGGGGGCTCGGGCGTCCCCGCGGTCTCCGGTTTGGTTCCCCACTATTGTAGCTTTTTTGATGTGTGCCAATTGGTCTAAAAGTAGCGCCGCGACTCTCTTCCAACCTCTTACCTTTTTCAACATGATGAGAAACAGCAATAGGAAAACGTTTGCACAGCGGAAGCACGTCCCCTCCTTGCAAGTGCACCTCTCCAATATCCGAGGACTGCACTCAAATCTCTCTCCGGTCCATCACCATCTGGAGACCGCAAATCCACACCTTCTGTTTCTCACGGAGACGCAGATCGGATGTCCAGCTGACGCGTCGTACCTAGCGTACCCGGGCTACACCCTTGAGCATAAGTTCAAGTCACGCTCGGGTGTCTGCGTGTACATTCGCGATGACATCTGTTATCGGCGTCTCCGAAACCTTGAAGACCCCAAATTTTCTACCATCTGGGTACTAGTGGATACCGGCATAGAGAAAATACTCTATGCCGGTGTCTACCGTTCGCACACAGGAGACGCGGAGACAACCAAGCTCACAACACACCTCAGTGAGACGGCCGATGTGGCGTGTCAGAGGTATCCTTCTGCCGAACTAGTGTTTCTGGGGGACTTTAATGCCCACCACGAGGAGTGGCTATTCCCATACCGGAGCACTGACCATGCTGGGAGAGAGATGCGCAAATTAGCTCTGACGCACAACCTCACCCAGCTGGTCCTAGAAGCAACTAGGATACCGGATGTTGATAGCCACACAGCCAATTGCTTGGACCTTCTGCTGACAACAGATCCGGACCGCTACTCAGTGTCGGTTTCATCACCACTACGTAGCTCCGACCATTGTCTGGTGAAGTCTGTATCAGTCCATTCCCCGTCTAATCCCAGCCCAAAAATCACACGGCGGGTATGGCGATACAAGTCGGCAGATTGGGATGAGTTGCGTTCTTTTTACGCATCTTATCCTTGGCGGCCAGTATGCTTTTCTTCTAGCGATTCCTCAGCATGCGCGGATGCTGTGGTGGATGTACTACGTCAAGGGATGGAATACTTTATTCCATTCTCAGAAGTACCTCTGTCCAGCAAAGCTCGCCCTTGGTTTGGGGCTGAATGTGATAGCGCGATAGCGCAAAAACATGAGGCCTACACCGCTTGGGCTGTTGCTCGACTCCGCAAAGCTAAGGATATACGTGAAAAGAAGAAAGCCTTCAACAAAGCCGCCAAGTCCTGCAAAAAGGTCATTAAGAAGGCTCGTTTCGACCATATTAGCCGAATAGGAGCCAAACTTGCTTCCTGGCTCATTGGCTCACACCGCTATGGAGAAAGCAAATTTGTTTGCTTCTCTCTTCGCGGAATCTTCACGTCTATATGCTGGTAGCCCTGTGCCCCCGAGTATATCTGTCTGCGAGTCGTCCATGTCGGAAATCCGCATTCGACAGATAGATGTTCGTAAAGCGCTACGCAATCTAGACGTGAACAAAGCCAGTGGCCCTGATGGCATACCAGCCATAGTTCTGAGGACTTGTGCGCCTGAATTAACTCCGACGCTGACACGCCTCTTCCGCCTATCTTTGGAGACTGGTCAAGTGCCGAATGCATGGAAGTCTGCCAACGTCCAACCTGTGCCTAAAAAGGGAAGTCGTGCTGACCCTGCCAACTATAGACCTATTTCGATCACGTCCATTGTCTGTAAGACAATGGAACGTGTACTAAACAAGAAACTCCTGGGCTACCTTGAAGCAAATGAACTTCTGAGTGACCGGCAATATGGCTTTCGCCAGAACCGGTCAACAGGAGACCTTCTTGCGTATGCCATACACTTATGGAGTGAGGCCTTGGAAAAACACGGCGAAGCGCTTGCGGTATCGCTAGACATTTCCAAGGCCTTTGACAGGGTTTGGCACGACAGCCTTATTGGCAAGCTTCCAGCTTATGGTATACCTTCCAGTTTATGTGCTTGGATTATCTTTGGGTACGCAGACGATAGCACCGTTGTCGAAAGATATATATCCAATGCACGAGCTGGAGAGGTACAAGTCCAGTCACAAAGAGAGGACGATTGAACTCGAGCTTGATGGCCGTATCCCAATGGGGTGATGCCAATTTGGTTCGATTCAATGCGTCCAAAACACAGGCGTGTCTCTTCTCCGCCAAATGGAGAGCTTTTCACCTGTCTCCAACTTTTCAAGATGTGCCAATACCGGTAGCTAACAAGCTTGAGCTACTTGGCGTTACCTTAACGTCGAATTTCAACTTTGGCACTTACATCGAAGCCAGAGCTCAACTGGCTGCTAAGAAGCTGGGCTCATTACTACAATAGTTAATACTTCGATTACCACGTCTACCTTTCCAGATAACTGGAAAACGGCTATCGTTAGGCCCTTACCTAAAAATAATAGTCCCACTGATATTAAGGATCTAAGGCCTATAAGTATCTTGCCGTGCATATCGAAGATATTAGAAAAAGTAGTCTCCAAACAACTAACAAGTTTCCTGGAAAAGCACAACATACTCCCAGATGCTCAATCAGGTTTTAGGAAAAGTAGAAGCACAGCTACTGCATTGGTAGATGTCACGGATAATATCCTAGCATCTCAGGATGTGGGCATGTGCACTTTGCTAGTTTTACTAGATTTTTCACGTGCCTTCGATGCAATTAACATACCACTACTGCTTTCTAAACTCAGCTTCTACGGGTTCGACATAGCCACTGTAAACTGGTTTCACAGTTATCTAAGTAACCGCTATCAATATGTGGAAATGCGTCAGCCAGGTGGTGTTCCACTTGTGTCAACCCTTGCGGAAGTCACAAGAGGCGTACCACAGGGCTCGATTCTTGGTCCTATTTTGTTTATTCTGTATAGTGCTGATATAATTAAATGTATACACAATTCAAAATATCATATATATGCTGATGATTTACAGATTTACATTTCATTTAAGCCTAATGATCTACACCAAGCAATTAGAGACATAGAGGAAGATTTGCAAAGAATATCATTCTGGTCTGATAGAAACTGTCTTTTACTAAACCCATCTAAGACCAAATATTGGGCAGTAAACGGCAACTTACTTTAGTACCAAACACTATAAATATTTCACTATTGGGGGAACCGATTGAGCGAGTTTTCGAAGTTCGAAATCTTGGCTTGGTTGTTGACGCTGAATTGAGATATGAAAAGCATGTTGCTGAGTCGGTTAGAAACTGTTTTTACAGACTGAGAACGCTCTATAAGTTAAGGCCATTTTTGAGTGAGGATTTGAGGATACAGCTTGTCGAGACACTTGTTCTATCAAAATTAAACTATGCCGATACCGTCTATGGCCCTCGTCTGCTGTCCAGGACTCAGCGCTTAATCCAACGGGTGCAAAATGCTTGTGCGAGATTTTGTTTTGTAATACCAGCTAAAAGTCATGTTACACCTTTCTTAAACAAACACTTCGCCCTTAAAATGAAATCTCGTCGTAAACTTCACCTGGCGTGTCTACTTTTTGGTGTGGTCAATTATAGAGAACCCTTATATCTGTACAATAAGATTAAATGGGTTTGTGAATACAGAAAATGCTCCAATAGACACGGTTCCCAGCAGATGTCGATACCGCGACATCATACCGCCAGTTTTCGAGGCGGGTTTCGTTACGCGGCATCCAAATGCTGGAACAACATACCACCACCACTAAAACGGTTAAAAAGTTTACACTCTTTTCGCGTAAATTAAAAAAAATTCCTCATTGACGAACAGAGAAAACATGCAAATATCAACATTGATCAATCGTTTATATAAACATACTTAAAATGGACATTAATTTACTTAATTTAAATACATTATTAATGCTAAAATTTTATTATTGCTATACTTTTAAATAATTGATCTATATTGTTTCAAGGACATAAGGTATGTGTGTTTGCCCACTGGTTACAAATCGCAAATGATGACGGACGGACGGGGTTGGCGCTCAATTGATTGATTCCCTATTTTAGTTGGCTGTCTACAACTGGCTGTTTTACTTTTGTTTTTAAAATTAATAAATAGAAGTTGTTAGTTTTTATTCTCATTATTTACTTCTATCTGCATTATATAATCATATATTATTTTGGTTAATTGTTTTTATTTTTAGTTTTTTGTTTGTCATAAATATTTTTATATGTGTATATAACAAGTATTCCTGTATGTATTATAGTTATTTTTTATGTAAGTATATTATATGTTATAGGTATTATCGTTTTTGTTTTATGTATTTAGATTTATTATTGGATAAATATTTGTTTAATAAGTTTACTCACATTTATATATCACCCGCAGGTTTGCCTGAAAATCAGCGTCGAGTTTTGTGCTTGACTTTTGTGCTGAGGCAAACCCATTTCGGCATGCATAATATATGTATAATATATAAATATTATATCATTATTATTAGTTCATAAGTGTTTCACTGATATTGTTATTTGTAATATTATTATTTTTTGCTGCGTGTCGAAATAAATTATTTTTCTTTCTTTCTTTCTTTCTTTCTATCCTTGCTAAGGTCAGGCAGGACTTCACACCGGCGCAGCTTCTAATTTTATATCAAGCTCAAGTCCGATCGTGTATGGAGTACTGCGGCCACCTTTGGGATGGATCCGCTAAGTACCAGCTAGAAGCTCTTGAGTCTATTGACCGGCGAGCCAAAAGACTCATTGGCGATAGTAAGCTAGTAGAGTCAAAACTGCAAAGTCTTGGTCACCGACGTAAGGTAGCCAGCCTATCGGTATTCTATCGCTTACATTTTGGAGAGTGTGCTCAGGAATTACATGATATAATTCCTCCATGCCCTTTTTACCATCAAACAACAAGACAAACTGTCAAACGTCATCCATTTATGGTTGACATACCTCCAGTTCGCTCGAAGCGTTTTGCTTCTACGTTCATCATCCGTACAGCGAAGGAGTGGAACTCATTGCCTGCGTCTTTGTTTCCTGAACGGTATAATCTGGGTGTCTTCAAGTCTAGAGTGAATAGGTACCTTCTAGGCAAGCATGTTCCATCTTTGGCCGCATCGTCACTTTCCATCAGGTGAGATAGCGGACAAATGCTTGCCTATCTTGTATAAAAAAATAAAAAAAAATTGTCAAATCCGCCCAATCGTGTAAAAAGCCCTAATAGTTTGGTTCAGGCGGATGCCCGCGGCGGTGGACGGAAGACCTGGCACTTCTCACGCCTGCTCTCACCTCCTCTGTAGTGGGATCACTGGTGGAGAGCCAAGGGTCTCTCCACTGGTTTGCACGGCCCTATACATATTGGGGGTGGCGTCACCCCTTCATGGACGCAGTGGCACGGTTTTCACCCGGGCCTCCCGCCGGAGCAATATAGGGACTGCTAGCGCGACCCTGGCGAAAGCAGTCGTTTCGCCTTGCCAGGCCCTTGGCGAGTGTCTGCTCCCAGGGGGGATTTTAGGGGGTTCGAGCCCCTTTCGTTTCTTTCCTTCACCACTAGGAAGAGATGTGCTCGGCATTTTCCCCCTAACAAAAACAGGCAGATGCCTTCCGCCCAGCGGTGTCCGCCGATCACGTTCCATCATGATGGTCCGCTCGAACCAAATGTATGTATGTGGCAGCTTTCAACATAAGTACATCTTTCTAGAAGTGTATAATTCTTCTGTACGTGTGTATGTGACTAAACTCCTAAACTGGACCGATTTTGATGAAATTTTTTGTGTTTGTTCAGGTGAATTCAGTAATAGTTTAAATTCACAATTCGATTCGATAAATAATGTATTTTTAATTTACGCGGGCGAAGCCGAGGGATTGTTATAATTTATTTATAATACCTTATAATGTCTCTTAAATTTTAAATCCATATTTGAGAAGCAAACTATGTTCCATTTACATGACGTTTAGTAGGCATAACTAAACGCTAATCTAAATTCAGTGTTTATAAATAGTCACCTTATCGAAATGATATACCACTTCCGACACTCAGTAATACTGTTATAATAAACTTAATCTCATCACATTGATATAATAAATCTAACACAAAGTCACATAATCAACACTAAGTTCGATGACTTTTGTCGTGGGTGCCGGAAACATTTACATCACACACGGAATCACATTCAGAACCAGAAACACAATTTTTCCTTGGGGAGAAAACTTGTGTTCCCGCCAGGAATGGGCAGTTCAGAAATTAATTACAGATTAAGACAAATAGATTGACGTAAGAGTGCCTTCCGTTCTGACAGATGATAGATCACCAATTTTTATTTTTATATGCACTCGATTGTATTATGCTTAAAATAATCTAAAAAATAATCGACGTGGGCATTTATATTTTATCATTGATAAGTTGATTGCATATAAATAGCTTTGATCGACGATAGTAAAACTGTATAAATACTTTTTTAGATAATCTTTGGCCGACCCACGCTAACTGTACACATTTTACACCTAAATAAAAAAGAACACATTCACACTCACCGCCCCACACAACATCCAAAGACTTGTATCGGTGCCGGAAACATTAGCATATCACACACAGAATCAGAAGCAGATACGTCCCTTGGGGAGGAAAATTGTGCTGCTGCAGGGAATCGAATCCAGGGCCCGAACCCTCCCCATGCGGCAAAAGGTTCATAACCACACTTGTATTATAAATCCAAAAATGTGTGCGTGTTAATATGATATAATGAAAATCGTATGTATCGTAAAATCGTAAAATTGTGCGTGTTAATATGATATAAGTAAAAAAAAATTAACCCTCTAACAGCTGGACGTATCTGGATGAAATTTAGTAGTTAGATATCTCAACACGTTCTATGTAGATTATTACATTAGCAACTATTTATTTCGATTCGATCACAGGCAAAACCGCGCTAAATATTTCCCGCGGACACAATAACTTTTTTTTTAATTCTAGATAGGCAAGCGAACTTTTGACCACCGTCTCACCTGATGGTGAGCGACGATGTGTTCGACGGTGGAGCAAGCTTGCCTAGAAGATACCTATTCACTCGCGACTTGAAGACTCCCATATTATATATACTCATCAGGAAACACCGACTCAGGCAATGAGTTGCATTCGACCAAAACTTTTTAAACAACCTTTTTCAATTTTTCGCAATTAATTTCAAACTTTGCAAGTAACTACTCATAGTTTTTTTTATCTTTTACTAGAAGTAAAAATCAAATCAAATGAAAAATGATGTCGTTTTTAAAACTTTGGCATTTAATTAACACCTTTTTGTTTGTACTTATTGTTTATGTAAAAAATAAATAACATAAATACCAACACTGCAAATTTATATACATATAAGTAAGTACTTATGTAGGTACTCAATTGCTGTGGTTACTGTAGTAACTATTTTATTGCCTAAAGGTTTCTGTTATTTCATTTGAAACTCTCGAAAAAATCTCTCGAATTTACTCAAATATTTAGGGTAAACATTTTTAACATTTTCAAATTGCATAAATTATGACAAACATAGGCAAAATATAACTACGAATGTGGTAGAGCTCAAAAGATATTCATTAAAAACAAATATTTACAGATTTTTTAAAAATATACAAGCACCTAAATACACGCGATCACTTAATATAGTAGTTGTTTAAATACATGTAACAGTAGAACAGATGCTAGAGTGAAACCAATTGTGATTCTATGCGAGGCATTGCAGAGGTCCCCTGTGCAAAGGATGCAACTGGTTGTGTTCCCGGTAAAGTCTGCACCAATCGCCTGCAAGCATTTCTCTTCAGGGTTTTCGGATGCAGTGGAACATCCGCGCACTACGTTGGTTTCGCCATTTTCATCTGAAAATATGTTATAAGTATGTTATTATTTATAACTTTGATCCGTTGCCGCGTGACATAACAGACGTAGGTACACACTTTTGATTTTTTTCTTTTAATTTTGGCTCCGCAATCTTGTGCATTTAGCCAGTGTCAAGTTGTAATATATTTCAAGTATAAATTTTATTTTAAAAGTCCTAGTCACAGTCAAAATCAAGTAAAAGAGTCAAGGTCCAGTCATAGTCATGTCATGCTCTAGTAAAATGGTAGAAACTTTACTAGTACTTCTATTGGTGTTTTGTAACTTAGTATCATTTGCCTACACTTATGCATGTTTACTTAGTATTAACGGTTAATAATCCACTATGTTTACTCTTTAACACTCGAAAAATCACAGGTTTTGGAAAATTATACAAAATCAACAACGCCAAGTTTTCACTTTCGTCACTTTTTCTTTGACGGCGCAAATGTTATGCATTTAGTAATGGCAATCAATTAAGTAATGTCAATGTCGTTTCAAGTATATTTTTTCCTTTCGGCTCCTCAATCTTGTGCATTTAGCCAGTAATTAATATTTTTCGAGTATGATTGAGAATTTCATAAATGTAGATCTAGTTAGAAGTCACAGTCAAGTAAATGAGTCATGGTCCAGTCATAGTCAAGTCATGCCCGGGTAAAGTGGTAGAGACTTTACAAGAATTTCTTTTTTCAATATTAGTAGATACTAAAAACTACTTAGACTTACTACGATTAGTAGAAACTATGGTTTTGATAGGAAAACTAAAATCACGTTTTACATCTATTACATAATCACACAGATTCAGGGATATTAAACGATTGGTCCGTTTTAGTAATTGAGCTTCTTATTTAGCTACGACAGCGGAAATATCAGAGAAGAAATTGTAGTACTTTGGTCATGAAATGTGAAACGAGAAATAAACTCCTCCAATTGATCATGCAAGGAATGATCCAAGGTTGCAGAAAACTCGAAAGAAGACGTACTTCGTAGCTGAAAAACCTTCAAACATCCAAGACCCTTTTTCGAGCGGCTGTTTTTAAAAGCCTAATGGTAGCTATAGGCTTAATGGTAGCCGACCTCCGGTACGAGATAGTGCCAGAACAAGATGAAGAGGAATGATCACTTTTACGTAAGTAATTATAAACGCGTGTCTAAGCCAAATTTATTGGCATTCACTGTAGGTGTGGCCAAACCATATAGATACGGCGGTACACAAAAAAGTGAGCCGTTGGTGTTTGCTTTGCATAGTTTGCTCTACATAATTTGAACGCAAGCTTAAAAATACCTACTTTTCTTATCTTTGTAACCCTTGATCTGATTACGTGAATTAAATTCGCATTATTGAATTTACTGCTCAGATCTTGATCAAATTTAAATGGGACCACATGGGAAGGAGTTATGGGGTAATTAACACACATAAAAAAATACAGTCGAAAAAACCTCCTCCTTTTTAACCAAGAGCGAGTCTGACTCGCACAAAAATAACTCTATACACTTTCTTCTATAACGGCTTCAATCTCTAAAGAACATTGAATGTCCCGCCAACGATGACCTACCTACAGGGTAACCTTACAGGATTGTTAAACAAGATATAGTCGAAATGTTATCAAGATTAAACTTCATTACCTTCGTAGTAAGTCACCATACAGCGAGGCTCGTATTCTGGGTCTGCTGCTGCAATGGCTCTCGCAAACCTTCGCCGTCTCGCTATGTTTAGCTGAAACAAAAAAAAATGCGATATTAATGAATGTACCATTAATTAAACAGAAACGCTTTCAAAAATCAAAATCAAAATAGTTTATTCACATGGGCTCCAAAGAGGCACTCATGAAAGTTAATGACTCTACTGCCAGATTCGCAAAATTACAGCCATCTCGAAAAGAGCCTGATGAGAAACTCGGCGGCGCATTTTTTCATTCATTTTTTTTAATCGTTCTTAAACACTAATACCTAATTATATTAATCTAGATGTATGATACCTATATCATGGAGTCGCTAGAAAGCGCTTGTGCAGCTTGACTCCGTGCAACCTTGTCATTAAAGTAGTCAATCGTTTTATAATAAGCTTTCCTTATTAAAGATTAAATATTATTTATTCATCACAATTAATAACATAAGAACAATTTGACAAATATACTAATATCACTTATAATTTACTAACATTTAAAATGTAAATCTTACATGTGACATAATATTATGATTATGAATTTATTAGCGTTTGATGGTTTTATTAAAATTGGTTCTAAACACTAGACTGTGGCCCCACACTAGGCTCAAGGCCCGTGTCGTGGAATCCTACTGTTACGATATATTAAATATATATATTTTTTTATTTTTACATTAAACTTTTGTTTCAATGACTTGTGTCGTGGGTGCCAGAAAGTCTAGAAACATTCACGTTACACATTAAATCGCACCCAGAACCAGCAAAACAAATTAATCTTAGTAAGATAACTTTTGTTTCTTTCGGAAATCGTACCCGATACTACCTGCTTAGAAGGCGGGCGGAATATAAAGATTATGTATCTTTATATTACCTAACTAATCCAATAGACAGTTTTTTCGATTTAGTAAATATTAATATAAATAAAACAAACGAACAAAACAAACACATTCACACTCACAGCCCCACACTAAGTTCAAAGACTTGTATCATGGGTGCCGGAAACATTCACATCACACACACATTACACCCAGAACCAGAAGCACAAATGTCCCTTGGGAAGGAATTTGTGCTCCTGCCGGGAATCGAACCCAGGACCCACGGCGCAGAGGGCGGACACCTGTCCACTGCGCCAACTGGGTCGTCAAATAATGTTGCAAATGCATATAATAATGTTATGTAACTAAATATAATAACATACATAACAAAATTCCTCCATGCCTTTTTTACACAACAACAAGACACACTGTCATACATTTATGGTTAACATACCTCCAGCTCGCTTGAAGCGTTTTGCTTCTCATAACTCTGTACCTACTTTTAAAACAATCGCTTTGTATCGCAGCAGTACAACTAATACTATCAATTAATATTATCTCCTTGGACGATAACATATTTTTCCTTAAGAATAGTGTAAACATCATGCTAGTAAAAACACTCAAGACGCGCTTGTTGCGAGTCTCCGGAGTATCGTCCGCTTATTACATTGTTTGAAACGTAAACATGAACGCTTTCACACTCTCAGCCCTACACTAAGTTAGAAGCACCCAAGCAGTGAAGTCGGTTTTATTAAGTTTTGCTTGCGTTTCAATTCACACACAACAACATTCAACACATTCAACACTCAACTCAACATACGTATATTTACTAGACGAATGATGTCTCCAGCTTATTTTTTTTTTGAGGCGCGTTTTCAAAACCATAAAATATAAAAGATTGCCACGCGTGACCTTGCGTAACCGCTACGATATAATTAACGCAATATACACCTTTATATGCAAAAGTGTAAGGGGGATAGTTGGCTGTGGTTAAATAAGGTGCTCGCATTGACGTATATACGCCCCTTAAGTGTATTTGAGGTAAAAAAACCTTAAAATGATGTATTACTTTTATACATGCCAGCTAGAAAGACCTTCGGTAAATACTTAGTATATCTAAATAGTTGTGATAGATATAAATAATCTCAAATCTACAAGTAATAAGTACTTCAGAATTACTTTTATCGGAGTTATAACAATTTTATTTTACGATTTCTTAAAATCTTTTTATCATTATTGTCTTTATTTACTATTTTTTTCTTAAGCAGAGGTTTAGATGTACTCAAGTCGACTGTACGTTTTTTTTTTTATGTTTGATACCTCATAACTTCTTTCGACGAGAACCGATTTCGATTTTTTTAATCTAGTTTCAAAGATGTTGCTTTCCGATTGGTCCCATTTAAATTTGATCAATTTCTGATCAGTAGTTCTTGAAATATCGTCAATAATGCGTATTCTGTGGACTACATTGACGATGTTCTCGTTTTTAAGCGACTTAAAAAGTTACCTCGTAACTTCTTTCGTTGTTAGTCGAAGTTTTTTGTTTAAAAGCTGGTGCTTTTCATGTGGTCCCATAGAAATTTCTCTCTAGTTTTTGAGTTAACGGCAATAATGCGTGTTTAATACATTGAATCTGATCAAGGTTCCGAAGATAAAGCGATGAAGTCGGTTTTTTTAAGCTTTGCTTGCGTTTAATTATTTACGATATTTTTATAAAGGTAATAAACAAAGCAATATTACTAAATAAATAAAACTGTAAAAAAAACCTAAACCTAGTATATTATTATTATAAATTTATATTTTTTTATTGTATTTTGCATTGCTAAAATGGTTATCTCACATATATATTTATCTTATCTGATTGCTATTATGAAGATTATGTAAATAATCAATTTAGTTACGTTTATTTTTTGTGGTTGGTAATTTTTGGTTTATGATAAGAGATTAGATTTCATTCATAAAACCTTACGTTTTACGATTATATTCCAATACTTACAAATGAAACAAATGCCGACACCGAATAATTTATGCAGAATGTAGATAAAGTTTGGTTCAATCTCAGTAGATCCATTGTCCAGATCCATTATATCTATAGAGATATTTTTTTCTCAGAAGACCCATTTCTTGACAGTGTGGATCTACGGAGAAGTAATTTTCTTTACTGCTATATGGTATGGCCCATTGGGTTAGTTAGTTGCGTTTTCACCTTCTAAGCAGGGGTATCGGGTTCGATTCCCGGCGGGAACACAAGTTTTCTCCCTACGGAAAATTTATGTTTTTGGTTCTGTTTGTGATTGTGTGTGTGATGTTAATGTTTCCAGCACCTACGACACAAGTCATCGAACTTAGTGTGGGGCTGTGATTGTGGAAGCGTTTAATTATTTATTTGATGATTAACTGAGTTGAATCGCTAGTAGTTTTTTTTTACTTTGGTTAAAAACTCAAGTCCAAATAATGACTCGATCTGTCACTTTATCGATACCTCTCTATCTGTTTGTAACCTTTTAGCAGATAGATTGTCATAATTTTAATTCTTAGTGAAATATCACTGAAAAATACACAGAAAGTCATGCATCAAATTACCTGTTCCGGTGTGGTATTTGATGGTGACACAGGCGTAGTAGTTGACGGTTCCGGTGTTGTGGTTGACGGTTCCAGGGTGGTAGTAGTTGACGGTTCCGGTGTTGTGGTTGACGGTTCCAGGGTGGTAGTTGTTGACACTGGCGTAGTAGTTGACGGTTCCGGTGTTGTGGTTGACGGTTCCAGGGTGGTGGTTGTTGATACTGGCGTGGTAGTTGACGGTTCCGGTGTGGTGGTTGATGGTTCTAGTGTGGTTGTTGTTGAAACTGGCGTTGTAGTTGACGGTTCTGGTGTTGTAGTGGACGGTTCTAGGGTGGTGGTTGTTGATACTGGAGTGGTAGTTGACGGTTCCGCTGTGGTAGTTGATGGTTCAAGTGTAGTGGTTGTAGACACTGGCGTAGTGGTTGAAGGTTCAGGTGTTGTGGTTGACGGTTCCTGGGTGGTGGTTGTTGATACTGGAGTGGTAGTTGACGGTTCCGGTGTGGTCGTTGACGGTTCCGGTGTTGTTGTTGATGGTTCCGGTGTGGTGGTTGATGGTTCCAGTGTGGTGGTTGTTGATACTGGCGTGGTGGTTGATGGTTCCAGTGTGGTGGTTGTTGATACTGGCGTGGTAGTTGATGGTTCCGGTGTTGTGGTTGAAGGCTCCGGTGTGGTTGTTGATGGTTCTAGTGTGGTAGTGGTTGACACTGGCGTGGTAGTTGACGGTTCCTGTGTTGTGGTTGACGGTTCCGGTGAGGTAGTTGATGGTTCAAGTGTTGTGGTTGTTGAAGCTGGAGTAGTAGTTGAAGGTTCCGGTGTGGTAGTTGATGGTTCAAGTGTGGTTGTTGTTGACACTGGAGTGGTAGTTGACGGTTCCGGTGTTGTGGTTGACGGTTCCGGTGTGGTCGTTGACGGTTCCGGTGTTGTTGTTGATGGTTCCGGTGTAGTGGTTGATGGTTCCAGTGTGGTGGTTGTTGATACTGGCGTGGTAGTTGATGGTGCCGGTGTTGTGGTTGATGGCTCCGGTGTAGTAGTTGACGGTTCCGGAGTTGTGGTCGATGGTTCCGGCGTTGTAGTTGATGGCGCTTGCGTGGTTGTGGTCGGTGCAGATGTTGTGGTTGTTGGTTCCGGAGTTGTAGTTGTAGGTTCCGGTGTTGTGGTTGTTGGTACTGGTGTTGTGGTTGTTGGTACCGCTGTTGTGGTTGTCGGTTCTGGTGTTGTAGTTGTTGGTTCCGGTGTTGTGGTTGTCGGTTCTGGTGTTATCGTTGTTGGTATAGGCGTGGTTATTGCTGGTTCTGATGTACATGTTTGTATATGTTCACTGGTTACTGTTTTGCAGTTACGGCATACATAGCACTGTAATGCATTTCCTGGGAAAAAAATAGTATTTATTAATCATAAGCATGGTTAAATAAAGTAAATAAAATGGTCTAAGTAGCCCACCGAAGATTCCATACAAACTCTTTGTACAATGAGTCGAGGTGCAAAGTACCAATATTTAAGTTGGTTTTTTTTTTTATTATTTCAACTAATCTACCCCCTTGCTATATGGCCCAACTCACGGTCGTAATAAAATAGTTAATATTTTCATAAGTCTCTAATGTATTAGGTTGATTGTCAGGTTCATACTTGGATTAACATTATTTAAATAAAAAAATAAAATAGCTGTCATTCCAAGAGGATAAGTTTTGTATTTTATATCCACTGATAAGCCAACGTGTTACCACTATCGCCCAAACTAAATGAACTTAACCTTATAACTTTCGTTCAAATGATATATTTTAGCCCATGTTTAAAATGCACTTGTTTAGTCTAAACTAAGGTGACTAGCTCTATAAGTATGGTGTATGAACCTAATTACCGTCGCCCGAAATATATTAAAGAGTTATGATGTTAATATGTTGATATTAATTATTATTTTATTTATTCCTCTAACTTCTTGTTCAAACACTTTACTATTCCGCATATCAGCATATACATACATATGTCTAAGCTCGCTGTGTCAATTGAAAAGATAGGATATAAGTTGTTTAAAGTATACCTATCCTATTCCAGAGTCTAGATTTAAGATATCTCCAAAGTCATTCACCTGTTACCTCCATTCAAACATACTTGGTCACACACACACACACAAGTTGGGTTTTTTAATATTAGCAGGGATTCCAATTACATAGCTTGTAAATGTAATATCAAACTTAGCCTTCATTAGGCACCAAATTTTACGTAATGACTTTCGTTATGTTTGCACTATTTTTTCCTATTGTTCTACATAAAAATACCGTATCTAAATCAGTTAACCGTTTGAGAGATAAGTGGAAACATTCTTATACCTTCTTGTCTACTCGTCTAACTACTAAATGACTTTATTGAGTTAAGTTCTTACTTAGTAAGTTCATTTTATAGTTATCTTCGTATATACTTATAAAAATATTACTAAAATGTTATCGAAATTTTTTGTTACATTTCGTACAACAGTTTATTGCGGGGTGCAGAGCATACAATAACTAGCCATGCCCCGCGGCGTCGTGCGTCGCTCGCGTATATCAAGTCAAAAGTAGCCTATGTGTTAGTCTTAAATAAAAGCTATGTGCATTACATATTTAATTTTAATCCGTTTAGCCGTTACAGCGTGAAGAGAAAACAAACTTGCTTACACAATTACACACAAACTTTCGGACTTTTAATAATAGAGTGATTATAGAAAGTAAGCCAATGTATATTATGTGCAGTTTTCGGTAGAACAGAACAGTTCAGTAAATTATTATAATGAGTATGCGTAGTAATTAATTAGTGCAACTATATTAATGAAAAGCCAAAAGACATTATGATAAAGTCTAAGAGTTAACAAAAATGTACCTTGCTCAAAATTACTGTTTCAATGTTTTTACTAATATTTTACAGTCTTTCGTACTTATAAAAGGTACTAACTTATTGCATTTTTTATTCTCGACTAGCTGACACGCCCGGCGTCACTCGGTCAAAATAACATAGCCTATGCAACTCACAAATAACGTGGCTTTCTATTGGTAAAAGAATTTACATAATCGGTTCAGTTCCAGAGATTACCCCCTACAACCTCACAAACTTTATCTATTTATAATGTTAGTATAGATAGGCAAGCATTATTATTAAGTATTTAATAACTATTTATTACAAACAAGTTATCGAACAAAGTCGTAGATTGGATGATAATAATAATTAGATCGTTCAATGATTATAAAAAGTAATCCAATTTATAAGTATTTTGTGTAAGTTTCAGCAGAAAATAGTAATTTTTGAAACATTTTATTATATAAGCGTATTGAACGCGAAGCATTTTCTTTTTTTAATTCGGGTCCGCTATCTTGTGCATTTAGCCAGTGTCAAATAATAAATCGAATACCTTTAAACGAGCAATTCTTGTATATATATAATCATAAGCTCGGAAACAGCTCCAACGATTTTCATGAAATTTTGTATGCAGAGGGTTTCGGGGGCGATAAATCGAACTAGCTAGGTTTCATTTATAGAAAACGTCGTTTTAACGAGCAATGCTCGGTCATCCAGGTACTTATTATTATATTAAGTATAAAATTTCATAATAGAAGTCCAGGTCCCAAGTCAAAGTCAAGTAAAAACCAATCAATAGTAAATACTCACCTGTAGGTACTACCAGTCAATAGTAGTCTATAATAACTGTAACTGAACAAATGAAAAACAAAAGACAACGGACCAAACAAAGAACAAGAGTTTAAAAAATTACCTTGCCCAAAAAAGCAGACGATCGCGAGAAAAAGTCCCACAAACTTCAAACTATTCACTGTCATCATAGCGCGATCTTCACTTGTTTGTATTAAATAAGAATAAATAAGTTACTTATAACTTGTTTCGTTATAATTAGTGCACTTAGTCCGAGAGTGGCGCGCGCAATGACGCGTCCGACCGAAATGCAGGTATTATTCTGATAGTAGCTTTATACGAATAGATTATCTAGTGAAGAAATGATAATATGGATCGCAAAGCCTCTCCAAAAGTACCTAGTTATTGTTATTGCTGGTGATAAGGGATATCGGATATAGGATACTCGTTAGGTACGACCTGAAACCGTTTTTTTTTATTGTTAATTCCACCTTGGGAAGCTAGATTTCACTTTAATAGTAATGATTTATTAATATTAATCCATTATACCAATATAACTATACACATTCATAGTAATTATTTATTAATATTAACCCATTGTACTATTATATACACTTTAATAGTAATTATTTATTAATATTAACCCATTGTACCATTATATACACTTTAAAAGTAATTATTTATTAATATAAATCCATGGTAAAATCATATATCATTCCTATAATTTATTTTCATTCTAAAATATTTGTGGATATAAGGATTTACGTTGACTACGTGCTACGTTCTTTAACGCAGTTCGATATTAAACTAAATAATATATATATAAGTTGTATATCGTTATTTTTTAAAACATTACAATCAAACAAATTACAGATTACACGCTTACAAATTACAGTTCAGTGATACCCCACAGATATATTTCCTC
Source organism: Lomographa bimaculata (assembly GCA_948107665.1). Lineage (NCBI taxonomy): Eukaryota > Metazoa > Arthropoda > Insecta > Lepidoptera > Geometridae > Lomographa > Lomographa bimaculata. The sequence continues at coordinate 7,081,820 of OX403600.1, read as the reverse complement.
CTTATTATGTTCCCTTTAGTTTCTGTGATCTGTGGTGATAGCTAGCATTTAGAACTTCAACAACATAACGTATAGGGTATGTTATGTTGTTGAAGTTCTAAATGCTAGGCATGCCCTGCAGCAGCGCTCGTTACTATGTCATATAAACGTGACATAAACGCTTTTTTACTCACACCCCACACTAAGTTCGATGACTTGTGTCGTGGGTACCAGAAACATTTACCTAAAAATACAAAAACTGATGCGCCAGAACATCAGTCCGGTGTTCCGGCGGGAGATATCCTTGTGAGCCAGTATTTTTTAAGCCCAACATGATCACCATTTCCATTTACACAATTACCCAATTATTAATTATTTTATCGTTCTAGTCAAAATCCAATCCACCCAAAGGTTATCTAGAAGAGATCGCTGCTACCGATAAGACTACCAATTGTACAATTTAATTTAGTAACATAATACAAATATTAAAAATCTGAAAGTTTGTGTGCAAGTGTGTAAGTATGTTTGTTTTCTCTTCATTCTGTAACGGCTGAACGGATTTCGATGAAATTTGGAATTTACATAGCTTATACCTTGGAATAAGGAGGCGTCCATTAATTACGTGAGGCGTTTAGGGGGGGAGGGGGTCGAGATGAATCTCACCCAATCTCACGTGGGTAAGAGGGGGTGTCTCAGCAAATATCACGTAATTTTGTTTTTGCAAGATACAGTGTAAAATTGCGAGAAAACTGGGTTTAATAGAGTAAAAAAAAAACTACTGAATTATGGTTAAATCATACAGTTAGTTAGTAGGGGTTAGTCTTAATTAAAAATAGTTGAACAAAATGTGTGTTAAATAAATTCAACACAAACAAACACATATTAACTTATTTACATTAAATATACGAATTTTGAAAAATCTCACGTGAGTTTAGGGGAGGAGGAGGCAATCTCACGACATCTCACCAAGGGGAGAGAGAGGGTCAAAAAATCGCTAAAATCACCTCACGTAATGGATGTCTCCTACATATAGGCTACTTTTTATTTGATAAACACGGGTGTTAAGCAGCGGGGCACGGCTTTTCTATATTATTATCACTTACCATCAGGTGATACTGATCAAAGTCATGGTTCAGCCATCGTAAAGCTATCGCATATGTAAATATGACTTACAAACATACTTCCACGTTCTAATTACTATAGATAATCTAGGAAAGCGATAAAGTGGATCGGTAATGTACCTGCGATGACACACGGAAACGCATACAAATTGTATTTGATGAAAAGTTACACATTACTTAATTACCTCCATAAATTATGATAATGACCTTCATATATATACATATCATGCGCACGTGCGTATATGTATAAACTAGTATTGCCCCGCGGCTTTACCTGCGAATATCAAATTAAAAAGTTGCCTATTTGTTAATCCTAGGTATAAGCTATGTACATTCCAAATTGAGAAAGAGAGACAACAAATGTATTTACAGATTTATTCATTAACAAACAAAAAACAAAACAAAACAAACGCATTCACACTCACAGCCCCCCACTAAGTTCAAATACTTGTATCGTGGGTGCCGGAAACATTCACATCACACACACATTACACCCACACAAATTTCAATTATTTTTTATAATATTAATGCGTGTCAAAGCCAAAAAATGGCAATTAAAATCATGTAATTGTAATTATAGTAAATATTAATACACAGTGGGGGGCAAAATATTTTTTATTTTATCCCCCATTAGTTATGTGTATGGATGCAACTTATGCCCATGTGGGGTATAGTTAAAAAGAGCTTTGCAAGTTGAGTACGAAACCGTTTTCAATAAAAACCTATGTTAGAAAATAACATTAAGTAGGACACCCACCATAGCCACTATTTTAAGACCCAGGATTAAAACGTCTACACATTTTTAAAGCTGAAACGTACAATATGTAGACGCGAGGTCTCGTTTTGGGGCGATCTACAAGTGAATATGCGAAGTATACAATTCCAAGCTCGTTAAAACTTCGTAAGGTGATAATAGTGCGACGGTCAGTCGAAGCTGCGTATGCTGATGAATTGTTGCAAGCAAAAGTAAGCTGTATAGTTATAGAGATGAGAAATAAATTAAAATGTTTAGTTTGTTAATAATCATATTATGTATCTGCTTGTATAAGTTTTAATCGGAACACTTATTTCATGAAGTTATTCCCTTGCTTTCACATGAAAAAAAAATGTTTCATGTGAAACTGTGAATGAACTAATTAATTTACTTAGTCTAAGATCTTTGTTAGTTAAAATCAAGTACACGAATTACAGAATTACACTATGTAATTCATCCATCCCCATTGCATCATATATAGTATATAGGGCCACCATCCAGATGGATTAATACGGTTTTAACTTTTAACTGTAATTTGCTGTTGGATATTAACTATTAATAATTCGTGAACGTGCATGAGTATAGGCAAATCATACAAAGTAAAAAAATAAACGTAATTTTCGCTTTTGCTCTAAAACTCCAACAGGAGTTCTATTAAAGTTTATACGATTTTACTTACTAGTGAATGATTTGACCATGACTCTTTTACTTGACTTAGACTGTGACTTGTGACCAGAACAATATGAATTATGAAATACTTAATTATAATTGAAAATTTTCGTCACTTGACATTTATGACAAAAAGATTAAGGAGCAAAAAAAATATGAATAAAACGTTTAAATAATATGGTTCTGGTTGTGATTGTGTGTGTGATGTGAATGTTTCCGGCACCCACGACACAAGTCTTCGAACTTGATGTGGGGCTGTTAGTGTGAAAGCGTTTATTTTAAATAAGTGTCAAAAATATTCGGTTACCGGTATAATAACTCGATATATATGGTGATAAATCCTTCTAATTGTATAGAAAAGAGTCCCCGGGCAAGCGTGGTCCTTCATCGACTAAGATAATATAACCATTTGTTCATCGAGACAGTAGGATCCGCGTTCACGCAACCCACCACGTCTTGGTAACTGAGGGAGCCGGATATCGTTTTTTTTAATTTTTTTATGCTAGATGCCTATTATATCTAGCTTAAACATTTGACCACTATCTCACATGATGGAAAGTGAAGATGCGGCCAAAGATATAACATGCTTGCCTAGACCACTCTAGTGTAGATACCGAGGTTCCAGAAATAGCTGATAGTAGAATATCTATTGGCAATGAAACTGAGACAAAAGTTAAGGTTTTCGCTATGGATGACTGCGGAAGCCTTGCCGCATCACTGAAACTGGCGCTTGACCGAATTTGGTATAGACGAGGTTATGGAACAAACTGATAACTCTTCTGTGACGACCTCGTAGTACTAGGATTTCGCGATTTGAATTGAGTACCTCCTCCTTTTTTGTGAAGTCGGTAGAAAAGAAACAAAGTATTTAATATGTTTTTTTATCCTACTAATATTATAAATCCGAAAGTTTGTGTGTAAGTGTGTAAGTATGTTTTTTCCCTCTTCACGCTTCAACGGCTTAACGGATTTGGATGAAATTTGGAATATACATAGATTATACCTAGGATTAACACATAGGCTACTTTTTAACATGATAATAGCGGGCGAAGGCGCGGGGCACGGCTAGTGATTTATATTTATGTAATATAAGAAACAAGCAGCGCAAACGGCGAAAATTAGGAAACCTTGGCAGTGGTTACATATTTGAGCCGTTTGGTGTTGAGACACTGGGTCCGTGGGGACCGGGAGCTCATTCTGTTATCAAAAATCAATCAGAGCGCCTGGTTGAGGCGACGCGTGATCGAAATGCTGCTACTTATTTGGCTCAACGCATCATTGCAATTCAGAGAGGCAATGCCGCCAGCATGATGGGGACGCTACCCACTGGTAGTGGCACTTGAGTTACCTATAAGCTCGATGTCTTGTAGGTAACTTAGTTCTTTGCTGTATATAATTTTAGTTTATTATTAGGAAATATAGGCAATTGGCCCGTAGATATATTTATATATTTATATTGTTCCTTATATTTTTGAACTGCTGGCTTAGTTGGGTGCACCTACGTCTTCTATACAGCGGGTAACGTGTTCGATTCCCTATATATGGTGTGTTTCTAGTTCTGGGTGTGATTGTGTGTGCGTTGTGAGTGTAAAAGCCTTCATGTTTTATTTATAGCTATGCATTTATGCGGTCGGTTTTCATCAGGTGAGGTGGAAATGTTTGCCTACGTATTCAAATATATACAGGTATAATATAATGAACGAGAAAGCAGCGCGAGCGTCTCCATTTTAGCTTAGGCAAAAATGCTTTCGTATGTCCGGGGTTCTCCTCTACTCTACAGGATGCATTAACCGATTCTTGTGAAATTTTGTGAGCAGTTTCTATAGTTATATTAATTTATTGTCGATTCAGTTTTTAGACATTTTTCAAAATGGTAGAGAAACAAAAGTTAAAAACGTAAAACAACAAAATATCAGCCCTTTCAAAAAATAAGCGTGGTCTTCAGCTCATAGAGCCACTGCTATATCTTACTAATATTATAAATCCGAAAGTTTGTGTGTGAGTGTGTAAGTATGTTTGTCCCCTCTTCACGCTTTAACGGCTGAACGGATTTGGATGAAATTTGTAATGTACATAGATGATACCTAGGATTAGCACATAGGCTACTTTTAAACTTGATAATAGCGAGCAAAGCCGCGAGGCACGGCTAGTCCTACTAATATTATAAATCCGAAAGTTTGTGTGTGAGTGTGTAAGTATGTTTGTCCCCTCTTCACGCTTTAACGGCTGAACGGATTTGGATGAAATTTGGAATGTACATAGATTATACCTAGGATTAGCACATAGGCTACTTTTTAAATTGATAATAGCGAGCGAAGCCGAGGCCAGTAATTAATAAATTAATTTAATTGTAAAGGTAACTATTGTAAGTACTATAACCAAGACAATATAGATGGTAGGTACATAATAGTAACGGTACATGACTGGTATTTAGATTAATATATTTTATTATTGCTGTCACGAAGTTCCGGACTTTAAGTACCTAATCGATACTGTCCAGTGGGCTGTAAAAAGATAGCAGATATCATGATGGGTTGATAACATTTCTGACGGATACAATTTTCTAAGCACTAGTAATAGTTTTTATACACCAACAAGACCGATCCTGAGCGGGATAATCACCGAACCCGCCTTGGTCGGCAACCCCACAGACAAAATAACCTGCAGTTGACAGTAGACAGCTATACCTTTTCCCTCTCACGAAAACAACATGCCTTTTGCAGCATTAATTCAGTAGTTATGATTTGTCGCTCCGTATTTGACGCTGCAACTTGTTATGTGAATGTTTCCAGTATCCACGATACAAGTATTAAAATTTAGTGTGGTGCTGTGAGTGTAAGCGTTAATGTTTATTATAATTCCTTATTCATAGACTACTCTATGCTATACCTACGCGTATACGACGACGTACTTACACGTAAGCGTTACGTCACGTTAGCGGTATGAACCATTCTCAAGCCATATAGCGGATTTGTTTATGTTACTTGAAGTTGACACAATGTTGTGGCTTCCCACAAGTGCAAGGCGATCTGTTCGAACCAAATGCGTCTTCGTAGCGCAGCTTTTAGCTAGCTAGGAACCTGACACTACGATAACCATTACGATGTCTTCACTGGAAGGCTCTAGTAGGATTCGAAACCACGACCGTTCTTTAGCAGTAGATATCTAAGCTTTACATAGGTACAATAAGCTGCTTGCTACTGAAAGCGATTGAGCAACTGAAATACGTGCGCCTCGCGGAGTACGCTTTAAAAGTGGGGTCGAATTTTTGTAAATCATGTTTTATCATATTACATTATGTGCAACCTACGTCAACAAGTGACGAAAATTTTACACCAAATGGAGGGGAAATATCGATGATTGCGGTGGTATTTATTTTTTTAACTTTTTTACTATTTCCTTTAGCTTAGAATCTAGATCATATTAGAACCTCAGATTCGGACTTTGAAGGAACCAATTAACGCCGATGACTCGCTTTACAATAAAGTATTATTTATCTCTTAGAACCAGTTATTTCAAAATGCAATGCAATATGCATCAGACACTTGTCTTGTAATCATGAGTGCAGCTCTTAATGATAAAAGTGTGTATTGAAAGATTTTCTAAGTATATTTTGCGTTATCAACTTATCGGATATATCGCTAATTGCACATATAACATTATCGATCTACACTCAATGACAATTCGCATTGATGGAATTCCCTTTCGTTACTAGGTACCTATGTACCTATACAAGATAACTCCAGCCCGGTTAAAATTATAATAAAAATTGATAATAAAAAAAATAAAAATAAATAAATAAATAAATTGATTATAATTAATTCAGAGAGGCAATGCAGCCAGCATAATGGGAACGCTACCCACTGGTAGTGGGCTTGAGCACTTGAGTTACCTATAGCCTCGATGTCTTGTAGGTAACTTGGTTCTTTGCTGTATATAGTTTTAGTTTAGTTTTAGGAAATATAGGCAATTGGCCCGTAGATAAATACCTACCTAGTTATAAAAGTTGAAAAAAAAAAATGAACTGAATTAATATCTTATACGGTTTGAATCACGTAAAAATATCGACTTTGTTGTCGACTAGTTCCGGACAATTTAGTTGAGTCGGTCACGCGCCCAGGGCCGAGCCGCTCGCTTGTACGTAACTCGCGTCTGGCCCATCCTGAGGAAGTACAACTTCTTCGGCCGTATCATTACTTTGTATCAGGTGAGAAAGCGGCCAAATGCTTACCTATCGGGCACACAAAAAAAATAATTTGTCGGCAACAAATGAGACCAATTGGAAAGGAATGTTTCAAACAAAAAAATTTCAAAATCGGTTCACGTGGAGAGAAAATATATACACATATAAAAAAAAATACAGTCGACTTGAGAACCTCCTCCTTTTTTGTTAAGTCGTTAGAAAGAGGTACTCAAGTCGACTGTTTTGTCTTGACTTGTTTTTTTATGAGTATATAAAACAAACGCTTTCACACTCACAGCCCCACACTAAATTCGATGACTTGTGTCGTGGGTGCCGGAAACATTCACACCACACATTGTGTATGTATAACAACCAGAACCAAAACCACACATTTTCCTTGGGGAGAAAACTTGTGTTCCCGCCGGGAATCGAATCAGATACCCCTGCTCAGAAGGCGAACATGCTCTCAACTAAGCCAATGGGCAGTTCTATATTTTACTGGAAAGCAACATCTTTCAAATAAAAAAATAAATTCAAAATCTGTTCACGTGGAACGAAGTTGACGAAGGAAATGAGGTAACAAAAAATAAACTATTGTACAGTGTGTTACCTCATAACTTCGCTCCACGTGAACAGATTTTGAATTTTTATTTTGTTTGAAAGATGTTGCTTTCCAATTGGTCCCATATAAATTTGATCAAGATCTGATCAGTAGTTCTTGAAATATCTTCAATAATGCGTGTTTAGTACATCTAATCTGATCAAAGTTCCGAAGGTAAAGCGGTTAAGTGACTAAATGTTTTTTTTTGCATGTTACGCTATATCTCTGCCAATTATGAATCGATTTTGATGTTTTTTTGTTGTTTGGTAGATTATACTTCAGAGTTGGTCCCATATAAATTTTATCGAAATCGGTCAAGCCAAAACAGAAATATTGGCGATGAAGTCGGTAAGCTTTGCTTGCGCTTAAATTATTTAATGTACCAATAGTTCCGTCCCGAACTGAGACCTAGCGTATACATTTGCGTTATTAGGCTTGTGAGAAATACTTTTGATGTTAATTAATTAAAACTTTTTTAACCGAATTAAAAAATTAAAGTGGTTCTCAATTCAGTGTGAATTTATTTGTTTGTTACCTCCGTCATTTTAAAACTATTTGGAAACAATATTTTTATTTGTAAGGTTATAACTACTTTCAAATTTCATCAAAATCGGTTCAGTAGTTTGGTTAATCCAAATAACTGGAAAAAATATGTCATCCAAGTGAACGAGTCAGAGTACTTTGCTTTCCTGTGTCTTTGCAGTGGAGTGTTTCAATTTTTTTATGCTACATCTACTGCATTTAGATAGGCAAGCATTTGACCACTATCTCACCTGATGAAAAGTGAAGATGCGGATATTATTAATGTCTATAATAATAGGTTCAAGTTATTATAGTCATTTAACTTAAGAATGAAATAAACTAGATAATTAAATAAATTGTAACGGGTCGGAAATTATCTCAAAATTCTGACTGCGTTGCCCCGCTATATATACCGTATAGCAATACTTAAGCGCTGTGCAAAATACAGACCAGCATTCTGGTCACGAGTCGACTCTCTCAATTGTCCAGCTAAATCTTTGTACATTACAAGAGCACACGGTCCCCATGGGCCCAGTGTTTCCACCCCAAACGGCTCAAATATGAAGCCTCTATCGAGGTTTGAATATTTGAGCTGTTTAAGAGTTTCTGCTATAGAAGTTATATGACTTGTGTTTGGATGACTCAATAATCTCTGTTTCAGAGCTGATCATACAAGACGATTTGAAGTAAATTTTTAGTTTAGAAAAAATATACCTACATTAATAAGTAGATAGATAATGATAATCATTACATTCATTTAGTACCTGAAATAGATAATTCAATTGAATTAGCGGTGACATCACTTGTTAGGAAGTTTCAGCGAAAACAAACTCTTGAAGTAAGTACCTAAATATTATTGTTAATTAATGTCTTAGTCATTATCATAATCCTATTATCTATGTATGGTTAAACAAAGGTATTTAAGTATGTATATGCAATAATGACTCAGATACAAAAATCTGGGATTCCCCTAGACTAAAGAAATGATAGTTTTACGTGGTGGATAATGCAGATAACAGCAAAATATATAGGTATATTTTTTTAGGGTTATGTACCCGAAGGTGAAATCGTGACCATTATAAACTAAGTTTCTGGTTACAATAGTTTAATTGTAATAATATATTCCAACTTACTTGTTGCAATAATAACAAGTGTAAAAAAATAAAAATAATTTACCCTTTATTGCAATGCACACCAAGAAAAAACGGGTTGCACTCCGGGAGTGCCGGCGGAAGTAAAAACTTAAACATTAACGTTGTAAACAACAGGAGCATACATTTTCGCCGCGCGGTAGAAAGAGAAGGGGATATCTACTCCTTACGAATTTTGGATCAGGTCACGAGTCCTGACACGAGTTTAACATTTTTTACCCATCCCAAAAAAAGTGCACAACGCCGCTAAAGCAGTTTTCACTTCAAAAATAATTAAATATTGGCCTCGATTCTGATGTACACTCACTAAATTAAATTTAAACAATCCCTGTCTCTTACAAAATAAAACACAAAACAGAGATAGCATGCATTTTAGTGCTGTCACGCTAGTTTATCAATTTAAATATGAACTGCAGAAGCAGAAAGGCGCTTGTTTTTAATCAACACCAATACAACACATCTCGACTAAGCTTGCATAGACATCTAAGTTCTGACTAACTTGACAGCACAGCAGTATGCTATCTCTGTCTTGTGTTGCTATTTTGTAAAAGACAGGAATAGTTTAAATTTAATTTAGTGTGTGACATCAGAATCGAGGCCAATGTTTCATTAAATAATTTTTCATGACAATATTAACAATGTACAATGTGCGTTACAATTAGAGGATTCGATCCCGGATCTCGGGATCCCGGGATCCCGGTTTTATTTTAGTTCCACTCGAGGTTATAATTTGGAGAAGACTTATAAAAAAAAATTGACAAACAAGAAATTAAGAATGTTTTTAAAAAAAATGAATGAAAAAAAAATGCGCCGTCGAGTTTCTTGCCAGGTTCTTCTCGATATGGCTGTAATTTTGCGAATCTGGCAATAGATTCATTAACTTTCATGAGTGCCTCTTTGGGGCCCATGTGAATATAAACGATTTTGATTTGATTTGATTTTATTTGATTTGACGATTCCTCCAACTTCCATCGAGCCTGAACGCGCTTTTACAGCCTCTTCATATTTGTGCAACAAATTAGGAAGTATGCTAGCAGATGAAACGTTAGATGCGTTGCTATTCCTTAGTTTTTATTTTAGTGGTTTTAATAAGTAATTTATAAAGTTTCTGGTCAATTTAATTTAAAAATACCTATATAAACATCCCTATAAACTTACCTATAAACTACCTATAAATATACCTATAAACATTGATCTCTTTAGCATATAGTCTTTTTTATAGTTTATCTAAATAAGTGTAAAGAAGTAGATTTTTTGAAGTTTATTGTTTGTTTCATAAATTATTTACAGAAGTGCCTAGGGTGTTTTTATAAGAAGAAAGTATAATTTTGTTTAACCGCCTTTTTGAAGATTTAAAACTTAAATATTCTATGTCATATATAAAAGATAAATAAAAAAATGATTGTGATATGTATACAATACAATCCCGGGACTATCCAGGAATCCCGAGATTAACTGTAGATAATCCCGATATCCCGGGATTAGAAAAATCGACCGTGATCGAATCCTCTAGTTACAATGCGTCGTCCTTATCGCTAAGAAGTGATCCATCTTTTACCCGACTGCGCGACGTAAAGAGCAACGCGTTGGCTGACTTTAATGATTTTTACATCAATCGATTTGTCTTATTCTTGCAAGTGTCACTAAAGACGTGACAATTATTAAAATTCAATATGGCAACAACCACACGCCATATTGTAGAAATAAGAAAAATTGAAGAACTGTGTTAAGTATCACTAAGTATCATTGAATAGATATTTGAAAATCATCTTTAGGTTTCTTTTACCATTTATCATTGTTAATGGCCATTTATAATCTATAACGATTTAAAGTCGGTCAGAAACAATTCTCATTTAAATGTTCAATACTTATAATTCAGCTGTGAATATAAAGTTCTTATATTGTCTCAATGTTATATAAGGCTTAAAACACGTAAAAAATGTTGATATACTTTTTGTCGACTAGTTTCGGACAATTCAGTCACGCGCCGAGGCCCGAACGCTCGCCTCCGCGTATCGCGCCTCTGACTCATCCTGATGAAGGACAACTAATTTGTCCGAAACAAGTCGACGTAAAATGTATCGTAATTTTTTACGTGTTTTAAGCGGTAGTTAATAATTAAACAAACAGTCTTATTTATACAAATGTCGCTAAGCAATGGCTAGCCACCTCTTAGTGAAGCAGCTCTTAAGCCCATAATCAATGATTGACTTTTTTTTCACTCATAAGCAATAATTATAGTTAGGCGCTGCTTAGTTGAAAAACGCAGAGAATTGTAAATAATCAAAATTACAAAAAAAAGTCGACTAAAAATGAAATTATACGATTACAGCTGTCAAAATTGTGTTTTTATTAATCTGTTAAAATGAAAATTAAAGGTTACATTAAACGGCTGTCGACGTAAACAATTGGGCGCATTACGTAAAGAGTTTTGACACATTAACAGTCTTACTTATAAAAATGTCGCTAAGCAATGCTTAGCCACCTCTTAATTAAGCTCTTAAGACCATAATCAATGTTTAGTGTTTTTTTTCACTCATTAACATTACCTACTTAGACGCTGCTTAGTTGAGAAACGCACAGAGAATCGAAAATAATCGAAATATACATTATCGCCACAGATTATAACCAAAAATAGTCGATTAAAAATGAAATTATGCAATTACAGCTGTCAAAAATGTGGTTTTATTAATCGGTTGAAATGAAAATTAAAGACAGGTGTCATTCAACGGTTGTTGAAATAATCAATTTGGCGCCTTACGTAAAAAGTTAAAAAGATGTCAGTACGCGCCAGGCCACAGAATACTATTACTCCCTACCGGGAGCGCCAGGCTCTCGTTGCCGCTGCAGCGCATGCTCCCGAGGATGAGCATCTATATCGCTTGAACACCAGTCGAGTTTCTCGATTAAATTAAACATAACGTGAGAACACCGGAGCTAAATCAACATGTGAACCATAAATTAATGACGTTCGACAGTTTGTTTTGTTGTTAGATTGTTAAAGGGGCATGGTGGAATTTACTCATGTAATTCTTGCGGACATTTTCCAAAATGTAAACGATAGAAAGGCTTGCGATCATGCGTCGTCGGAGACCGAGACTGCAATTAGGATACATTGCTTGTATCAAAATTCAAAAGCCAATTTTTAACCTTCTTCTAAATGTCAGATCGAAATGAAACTCAGAATGTACTGTAGTAGTTCGGGTGACAAAACTATTTATAAACTATTCTTTCTGTTCATTCGTAGCGCGGTCCACCTGGTCGATCGGAACTGATTGACAAGGTTAAGCTATCTTCAGTCAGAGCAGTGCTACGATAAGTGACTGTTTAGTAGGACTTCCAACTGAGTGTCACCGTGGTCCGGAGGGCAAGCTAAGCAGTCGGTCTCGGTTGTTAGTCGTAAGAAAACATTCATTAAGCCATTTCGGATGCCTTCAGGTGGCCTGAAAAATCATCATACTAGGACTGACAATACGAAAAGCATGATCAAATCCAGTGATAAGGCATTTTCTCATGCTCGCCTGGCTTGTTACCCTGTACCGATCAATCGCTATCCTCAAGTAGAAAATCTGTCGCCATAATCATGTTATTCCGGCAGCTATTCTTGACTACTTGTTATTTTAAATCTAACGAGTTTACCATCCTCGACAACATCATCATTTATCAACTTAGTAGACAAAGCCAGGCTACCGGAGTTATACAAAAACAGGATGTGTCTTAAAGACGTAACTATTCATCTCAATTTTTACCCCCACCACTTTTCGTCACGCAAAAAGGTTGCGTGTCAGAATTTCAAAGCCTTCCCATGAAAAGTTTCAGTTCAAAAAAGATTTGGACCATGTAAGAAAGAAAGAAAGTTTTACATAATAGAAGTATTGAAAATATCTCCAGTGAATGTTATAACAAAAGAAAGGACAATGTTTAGAAGATTTACGCCTTGGGTTCAAGACTACTTAGTTTAAATTTGTTTTATAAAGGTCTCTCCTCCACCTCGCTATGATGTCTTCAATGCTGAGGGTCGTGACCCTCTCCACGGATCACCTTCTCTTGGACGATGCTACGCTATCTATGTCTGCTTTCGGCTGCAAGCATGGCATTGTGCATTCTTGAGTCGAGTGTGGTGCGGTTTTGGTCCGACCAGCACTATGGACTTCCCTCTTTTATCAAGATTTTTAAAGTTAAAGAAAGAAAAACAATTAAGTATAAATAACAAACAACTTTATTCACAATAAAAACACAAGGTAAAACCAAACTATAATATACATTAACGTCTGCTTTGCGGGCTGCGAATATAAGACGCATGCGGTTCTTTTTTGCAAAGAAATTCAATGAAAAAGGAAAAAATAATTTATTTGTTTAAAAATACTTATTCTTTTAGTAACCAATACAATGCTATTTTTGGCGACCAGGGATTCCTTTTAAGCAATAAATGCCCAAGTTAGGAGTCCATGCTCCTTCTTAACATAGAACAACAATAATTTATAGTGACTGTGTAGGTATTAAAGAATGTGTGTGTATGAGAGAGTGTGTGTTTGAATGAGTGTTTTATACAGTAGCTAAACTCTAAGCACACCTAATCTTAAAATCCGGATAGTACTAATCTTGAATTTGGTAAAGCATTTTTTTATCTATGTCACTTATCACGTTATTTTACAATTACTTAATTTATGACTGACTTAGAGAGCGGTCACTCTCTCCTATCCGAATCCGAGTCCCGCATCCCGACAGCTTCGATCAGTGGTCAGTATAAATTTTCACAACACAAGATATCAGCAAAATATACAGTAAATATACAGTGTATACACGAAGGAAGACATCCTTAGTTACCAATAACATGCACATATATTTTAAGGGACTTGATATACAAAGCGCCTAGTGTTCTTTTATGATGGTTTTCAACATTTGTATAGAGTCTGGGGCAGGTTGGCTGGCGATTACTCAATACAATGGGCGATCGGTCTGACGCGAAAGGGGCGCAGTCTATTTAAGGTTGATATCATGTTAAGCTAGCCGTGGATATGTTCCTCGCTTTGATATGTGAATAGCCCTTCTATTTGATGAAGAAGGATAAAGTTATAAGCAACAAGGGTACCACAATGGAGTGTTGCAGCGATAGTGCGTTGTTGGTGTTGTTGCAACCATCGGTGTTGCAGGTCAAGCATTTTGTTGCGTTAAAGTGTTCGGTCATGTATTCACAAATGGACTTTTCATTTATAGTAGGCACCAAGCACCCCCTGCTGATGATGGAAGTTCCATTCGCTGTAAAATAATTTCAAGTTTATTATCTAAACTATCAAGATTATTCTAGATATTCTAATTTTGCTTCTTGTGGGAACCAACACGTCGATGCTTGAGAACAAAAACCAACAATTAAATCAACGAAGTTTTATGAATAGCGTGGCTTTGTATTAGGCAAATTTGATGATGACGGATAGAGATTAAAGATTTGGTATGTAAAAAGCCCCCAGGCGCGCGCCTTGTACGCGCGCCTCGGCCGCTGCTGCTGCCACTATAAATATGCGCGCCCTGTCCGCTTAGTATATTTTGATACACTAGAGCCTATACAATAATTTCAGAAGCGCGGGGGGAAGCATCGCAGGCGCACGCACGCCGCGCGCCCTGGCGCTTTGTAAGTATATGAAGTCCCGAAAGCTTCGGAGAAGGAGGCCGCGGAGCGGGCCAGAGAGGTCGACCTTCAGTCTGACCCGCTCCGGTGCAGACGTACGGGGGGGGGGAGGAGGCAGTTCCCGCCTCCTCTCTCCTCCTCTCTAGTGGGACCACTGGTGGAGAGCCAGGGGGCTTACCACCGGCTTGCATGGCACCACACGTCTGGGGGGTGGCCTTGGTGAGTAAGGTCACCCCTTCATGGGCGCAGTGGCCCGGTTTTGCACCCGGGCCTACCGCCGGGGCAAGATAGTGACTGCTAATGCGACCCTATCTTGCCCCATCTCGGCTAGGGACTGCTCACGGGGGGTTTCTAGCGGGTTCGAGCCCTACATACCCCTTTCATTCACCCCTGGGAAGGAAGGAAAGTGCTAGGCATTTCCCCCCCAAAAATAAAAATATTGAATGCGTATATATTTCACGTGCTGCTAACCGTCTTAGAGTTCCTTTATATGAAGCTAAACCTGGATGTATATTCAGGACATGCTTACCATAAAAATGCATTGTCATCAGGACTAAACTAATATGTAACAATTAAAGAGGAAGTAGTTCTAATTCAGCTTGCAAGATACTTACAAACATTTCAAGGTTAATCAAGGTACATACCATTGGTAGTTGTCGCTGTACCGCAGACGTACGTGATGGTACTGGCATCAGCGAATTCTGAAATGCGGTCTATTTCGGCTTCCTCGTCACAGATGCATTCTTCTCCCTAGAATTAAACCAATTTTATAACACTAAATACAATAATTTAAACGCAAGCGAAGTTTGAAAAAGCCGACGTCACCGCTTCGCTTTATCTTTAAAACCCTTGATTAGAATAAATGAATTAAATGCGTATTATTGAGGATACTTCAAAAACTACTTATCAGATCTTGATCAAATTTAAATAGGAACACATGGGAAGCACCAGCTTTCAAATTAAAAAAGAACCATCGAAATCGATTCTCCAATAAAAAAGTTCTGTAGTAACACACAAAAAAAATACAGTCGAATTAAGAACTTCTAAACTAGCAAAGGACGGCTCTGCTCTAAATCTTCAAAAGTAAAAAATACAGGGTGTGTCGTAAAGACACAATATGATAAAAGTGAAACTTTTGTATTACAGGGAAACAATTTTATTTTTAGTCAACTTAGAGATTTAGCTTCGCTGGGGGGAATAATCTGGGAGTCTCAAGTCAGAGTTAATAAGTATAGTATATTCTTGGCAAGCATGCAATTTACCTATTATGCATAAAGAAAAAAAAAAGAAAAGAAATACCCCCTTTGTTCAAAAGAACCCTCTTTGTTATATAAGAAGACCTATGTTCTTTACTGTTTTTTTTAGTACTATAGAGTTATGGAATTACATACGTAGCACATGCATCCCTGGTTCAAACCGCTAGCAGTCAGGATATGGCGTCTCACTCGCCGAGCTACTACCGTGGTTGTAGAAGCAGCTTCAGTAGTGGTAGTAGTAGCTGCAGTGGTGGTGGTAGGAGCTTCAGTGGTGGTAGTAGGAGCGGCAGTGGTGGTAGTAGGAGCTGCCGTGGTGGTGGTAGGAGCTGCAGTGGTGGTGGTAGGAGCTGCAGTAGTGGTGGTAGGAGCTGCTGTGGTGGTGGTAGGATCTGCAGTAGTGGTTGTAGGTGCAGCTGTAGTTATTGTTTCTCCACATTCCACCAGTTGGCTATCCTTCAAAGAGGCAGCGGGACAGTCTTGGCATTCGTAACATTTTAAGCTGTAAACTACAAAAAAACATTAATCCGTCACACGATACGCATTTGGTTCGCGGACTGCGAGGACGGAGGCACCGCGGCACAGTAGATGACCGCGCCCGCCACCCCGCACGCCCGTCCGCGCAAAGCAAATGTGTGCAGTGTGTAGCAGCTTACCAGAAACTTTGTTAAACCTTTTTTCAAATTATATAACCTTTGTTCAAATTATATTGTTAGGGAAGGAAACTGTTCTTTAAACTGTTTATAGATACATACCGTTTCCAAATACTCCTAAAAGCACGAACAACATAAGGATTTTAGACTTCCCCATTTTGTCCAGTAGTCCTGATTTCTTGTTATTCACGACTGGGACCGATATCGTTATCACGGCATTTATATAAGCATACGTCATCACACTTTATATACAGAGTGTTTAGCATTACAACTGTGGTTTATATTTTACTTAAACATGAGATCCGCGGCTTTGCAGGTTTAAAGGTTAGCTTATTATATGAGCTCCTGGTCTAATCATTACAAAATTTGTCATAAGATTCAAAAGGATTGCTGTTTTTTAGTCAAGGACGCAAAAATATGGGTGTTTATAAGTTTAACGTGTCTATCTTTCTGTTACATTGTTATTATGTTCGATAATAATCTTCTAATATTTAAAAAATCTTGTGTCACAGTGTTTGTAGTCGAACTCCTCCAAAACAGCTCGACCAATTTCAATGTTTTTTTTTTGGATATTAAATAGGTATGAGAATAGGTCGTTAAGTATTTTTCACCTTCCTTTTTTTTTTTTTTTATTTGTGACAGGCTAGTGTTTGACCATTATCTCACCTGATGGTAAGTGACGATGTGATCGAAGCTGGTAAACACGCTAGACCTGGAATACGCAGGCTCTCCTACCTCCATCCCCCATTTTTTAATTGTGATATTAGTTTTTTTGAATGAACAACATCCAAAAAGTGTTTAGTATAGTATTAAAGTACTAGGCGTCCATAAACGTGAAAGAAGTAAAACACTATTTCTATACGTGGCATTGCAACGCATGCCGGGTACATGTGTCATGTAAACTAATAATAAATTGATTTTATTGACACTTAAATATTTAAAACACAACTAACATTACATTACCCTTAATGTTACTTCTGGTGAACCCTGAATCCCACAGTAAGATGAGTCCCAGAGGACTGAAACTGAGAGAGACTGGATGCTACAACATATTGTAGGATCTAGTCTCTTTCAGTTTTGTACATACAAGTGTAACAGCTAAGGGAGCGATAGGCAAGCATTTGCCCCCTGATGGAAAGTGATGACGCGGCCGAAGATGTAGTATGCTTCACTACTATTCACTCTTTACTTGAAGACTCCCAGATTTTTCCTGTTTAGGGAACAAAGACGCGGGCAATGAGTTCTACTCCTTTGCAATACGGATGATAAACGTAGAAACGAACATGGTAACTCCCAAGCGGCTGAACCGATTGTGATTTAGTTTTTTTTGCTTAAATGGTGACTTGATAGAGAGAGAATGTTCTTAGCTATGTTTGCGTATGAGAATTTGGGACATGATGGGGACGCTAACGTAACGCAATGAATTACACGGTATTTGTTCCGCGTCCGTCCGTCTGTCAAAAAAGAACTTTACTAGAAGAGTACGAAACTGTTTTATAAAGTAAATAGCAATTGGGAATAACCTTTTTATGAACTGTGGACCTATTATATTCAGCCTGAGGGCCCTGAGGATCTAATTATAAGCGTATTACATCTTCGGCCGCATAATCGCTTTCCATCAGGTGAGATTGTGTTCAAACGCTTGCCTATCATAAATAAAAAAAAAATACCTTCGCCATACAAAGTCTCGTAATATAGATTACATATAAAATAAATAAAACAGTCAGAGGAACTCACTGCCCGCGTCTTTGTTCCCCGAACAGTATAATCTGGGAGTCTTCAACTCAAGAGTGAATAGGTACCTTCTCGGCATGCTACATCTTGGGCCGCATCATCACTTTCCATCAGGTGAGATAACGGCCAAATGCTTACCTATCTAGAATTTTAAAAAGTTAATTTATTTATTTATACACCATGTAAGTAATATGAATGTGGATCGCTACTTCACTAAGTATTAGATTACAGGATAAAATTACCTCTCCAAAGATAAACTGAATGTTATTGTAAAGCCCTCTTCAAACGTTATGTACCGATATAGATATTCCCCTTCTAGTACATATATAGAGTATTACATTAAATCTAAATACATAAAATTTAGTACACGATATTCATGCTAATTTTTAACCGACTTAAAAAAAGAAGGTTTTCAATTCGACTATATGTTGTTTTTCGCTTTCGCCAATTATTATATTAATAGTTGATCAGAGGTGGTACCATAGAAATCGGTCAAGCTAAAACCAAAATACAAGCGGTGAAGTCGGTTTTTTTAAGCTTTGCTTGCGTTTAACTATTGTAGATACACGTTTTGCCGATTGACCAAATAAAAAATTTGAATGTGCAGTTACTTATCTTATTGACTCAGTTGGCGCAGTGGACAGATGTCCGCCCTCTGCGCCGTGCGTCCTGTGTTGGATTCCCGACAGGAGCACAAATTCCTTCACAAGGGATATTTGTGCTTCTGGTTCTGGTGTAATGTGTGTGTGTGATGTGAATGTTTCCGGCACCCACGATACAAGTCTTTGTACTTAGTGTGGGGCTGTGAGTGTGAATGCGTTTTTTTTTTTTGTTTTTTATATCTTCGACAAAAACATTTCCTGTCACTTCTACGTCGTTTTTAGGATTTTGCAGCTCAAGTAACCGTAGTTTTGTCTTCTATCTGAGTGATTCTTGGCAGACGTCTGAACTTTAACAAGCACATTATGCCAGAAAAAAGCCCCTCTCGTCTGCAAACGCAGTAAATTGTCTCTTAGAAATAAGCTTACACTTTACAAAGTTTCCGTCCGTCCCATCGTGACTTACTTTTTCCAGGTGTTGGGTCATTCCAAATCTAATACACTGAAAAAACTTCAAGTGATACAAAATCGCTTCCTTCGCAAGTGCTCGCTAGTATCATCGCATCGTCGATCTCCATTGCGATTTCGACCTCCACTGTCTTCTGAATACATTCGAGCGGCATCCGGCCGATTCTTTGATACAGCTCCTCCCACTCCTTAATCCTCTCATAGCTTCCGACTACTTGCACGCCCGACCGTCTGACGTCGTTAAGTCCGGCGACCTGGCGTGCACAGGAGTGACGATGCAGATACACTTAGAGGGAGCAAGAGACGGCAGAAACTGATACCCGAAGTTAGGGAAAGTATCAGAAGCCGGACCCTAGAAAGGTAAGGATGTTGACATTGAGGCCTATACCCAAAGCTAAGAAATGGCAACGGAAGAAAATGCTTGACCTGACTCCAACTACTCTACCGAATCAATAGGGTCACGTTATTTCCGTAGGTCTATTCTAGTCGTCAAACTACGATTGTTCGAAATGAATGGATCGTTCGAATTGATACGATGTCGATATGACTGTCGGTCGGTTGAACGTTCAGTCCAATCGATGGTTCATTAAATAAAATCGTTCGATTTCGACGTCGATAATCGATGCCCGGAATAGACCCCCAAGGACCGGAAATCCGGATGATCCCATCGTGGTCCCCGTTACGTTGACAGCGCAGCGATCGTCCGGTATACAGATTGTCACATTACACAATCAGACTAAATACATATGCTTACGTAAACCTAACGTAAACGTCTGTAAACCTTTTTTTTTTTTTGGGCGGGAAAATGCCTAGCACTTCCTTTTCTTCTCAGAGGTGAAGGGAGTGTGGGGCTCGAACCCACTAAAAACCCCCCCCCCGTGAGCAGTCCCTCGCCAAGGTGGGGCAAGATAGGGTCACGCTAGTAGTCACAATCTTGCCCCGGCGGTAGGCCCGGATACAATTTGGGCCACTGCACCCATGGAGGGGTGACCTTGCTCACCAAGGCCACCCCCAGACCGTTTGGGGCCGTTCAAGCCGGTGGAAAGCCCCCTGGCTCTCTACTAGTGACCCCACTACAGAGGAGGAGAGAGGAGACGGGCAAACTGCCTCCTTCTCCCTCCCGTTCGTCTGTGCCGGAGCGGGTCAGATTGAGGATCGACTTTCAATTGCGTTCCCTAGCCCTAGCATATTTTGAAATGGTACTGTATTTTTAAAGCAATTGATTCTTAGAAATAGGCAACTGTTTTCGGCTTTGCCGCAACTATCTCACTCACCTGTTTCTTTCGCTTCTACGATTATTACGAGTGGAACTCATTGCCCGCGTCTTTGTTCCCCGAACGGTATAATCTGGGAATCTTCAAGTCAAGAGAGAATGGGTATCTTCTAGGCAAGCATGCTACATCTGCGGACGCATCTTCTCTTTCCATCAGGTGAGATAGTGGTCAAATGCTTACCTGTCGAGCATAGAAAAAAATGCTGCTGTTGAGTAGTGGTATATACGCATGCTAAGTCCAAAATATGCGTGCACTCAAAGATATACATAATAGGTATATACCAACTAGATATAATTTAAAGGAATGATACCACAATGGTAATAGACCCAGCCCTCTACTGTCGCGGTTTTAATATAACCACGAGCTTGAGGTTCCGATGAAGGTACCTACATTTCAGAGAGTGTGCCAAGGAACTACACGATCTAGTTCCCGCATCCCCGTTCTATCTTCGGACAAGCAGACAAACTGATAAGCGACACCGCTATATGGTTGAAGTTCCACAAATGCGGACGGAGCATTTTGCTCCCACATTAATTGAGCGAACCCAAAAGAATGAACCCCTTCCCGAGTCGGTTTTTCCTGATGAGTACAATACGGGAGTATTCAAGTCGCGAATGAATAGGTATCTTTAAGGCAAGCTTGCTTCATTGTCGACCACATCGTTGCTTACCATCAGTTGAGATGGTATACAAAAGTTTGCCTATCTTGAATAAAAAAAGGTAGCATCGTGATAAAATTCATGGTAAAATCAAGGGATTTTTATTTGTCTTTAGTCTAAATGCTATTGTTTATATGTAACTCATAAGACTTTGCTTATTTATTTATGTAATTTACCTAGTGTATTTTTATGGTAGGGCGGGGTAATTATGAGATTTCGATATTTCGGGTAAAAAAAGACTAATAAAAAAACATCTATAATTCAGTATTAAATGTAATGTAAAAACAATAAACTAAAATAATATAAACCTGAAAATGTTATGTAATTACATTTTATACTGAATTATGATAATGTAACGGATCCATTACATTTTAAGGTAAATTTATACTGAATGAAGGTTAATGAAAGATGTTCTATTGATGTTTTTTTATAAGTCTTATTTTTACCCGAAATATCGATGTCTCATAATTACCCCGCCTCACCATAAAAATACACTAGGTAAATTACATAAATAAATAAGCAAAGTCTTATGAGTTACATATAGCAGCCAGCAGTGCCCAGTGTACCGCGCACACCGGCATCTCAATCAGCTTGTCTCTGTCAATCCTCAGGTTGATATATTTGCGGATAAATGGCAAATGTTAGAACGTGTATGCCTAGACTACTGTGAAAAGGCTAGACTCTAACTGACTGCACACATTGACTAATGAGATATTCTTTTTGTTGTTAAAATTGTTTATTATTTGTTTTTCTTTTAATTAATATTTTATATTGTAAGTATTTTAAAATTGTTAAACGTTGTATAAAGATCTCACTATGTTAAGTTTTCTGTTATTACTTAATAATATTTTTACACGATGCTTTGGATGTATCTGTAATGTTGTGTAATTTAATTGAATAAATTTGAATTTGAATTTGAATATAAACAATAGCATTTAGACTAAAGACAAATAAAAATCCCTTGATTGTACCATGAATTTTATCACGATGTTACCTTTTTTTATTCAAGATAGGCAAACTTTTGTATACCATCACAACATTTTGTATGCCTCACATAATTTGGATAGTGTAGTCATCCTAATTATTACGCAAAATATAGCATTCAAAAGAAAGTCGTGTAACTACTTAAATGAAGTAAGGGTTAGAAAAACAATCTTGGTCTTCGAGTCATCTGGTATTTTATAAATTACGCAATATATATATATATTTTTAACGTAAAGAAATTAATGAAACAAACTATTTACAAAAACACGTATTTATTAGCTTCGTTATACATATTATATTATTATAGGCACGTAATCGAAGTTCTAAAATACCGATATCATATACATAGAAATGTATCAGTAGAAAAGCATCCATTAAATGTATCCATAAATGTTACAAAATGCTTATTTTACGATATAAAAACTAATTCCCATGTATTTTCAAATCAATGTTAATGTTTTATTTTTAACTTTAGGTTAAACTAAAAGTATTCAAAAATGAATACAATATTTAGTAACAAAATAAAGTTTTAACAGTATAACAAAATTAATATCTACTGCAAATGTATAGGTAAAATAATATTGACGTGGAAATCACTGTTAGAATAGATACCTACATATAAATAAGTAGGTAAATATAAAAAGAAAATAAAAGACAAAACAATTACGATCTAAAAAAATCAAATGTTTACCAATCTTAAAGTAACTAAATATTACATGAGATTTTTAATTAAAAATTGCTGAGATTTTTGTCAATTTTATTCCGAATCAGTGTTTTATAATAATTAACTTTTTTTAACATGTTTCCTTGATAAAAGAAAACCAAAGCCATCGATGATCCACTAAAATGACCTGAGCCTAAGTGAATAGTTTTGTTACTGTCGAGTGATCATAAAATGAACTCATCTAATATTATTGACAGATTTCATTATGGTAAATGACAATATCGAACAGAAAGCGAGCTAAAAAAAAGAGAAATCAAGGTCGCTGTCATAGTTCGACTTTTTTATTTTCTGTGACCTAGAAAATAAATTTATTTTGTTAATCAGGCGTATACCATTTAGTTTTAATGCGACGACAAAGTAAGCGATGTAAGGGTTTTTTTTATTAATCTTATCTAAAATGTAGTATTTAAATATTAAAATCATGTGCTATGTAAATTATTTTTAATACGATATTTCACGTAATCTCTATAAATACCAATATATATTCTGTAAGAGGTGTAAGTTAATAGCAAAGTTTTGTAAAACGGCAACTTCCTAAAAATACGAGAAGTCGAGCTTATCTTGTTATAAAATTAGCCATTGACATTTAAAGGTTATATTTATAATATATACCTTCATTGTTTCATTTATAAATATTAAAATATATACGTTTATTAAAGCAAGATGGACAATCTTTTAAAAAGCCGTTACAAACTAGGCAAATTTTTTTATCGCATTTTTGGTATTCGATACTACAAATGTGTTAAAAGCACTGCACTGTTAGTAATCTAAATTTACTTTGACGTTTAAATTCAACCACAGATTATAAAAAAATCGCCGATTTAGGATATCGAGGGAAACGCACATATCTACACAAATAATACTGCTAAAATTAACAATTATCGACGTAAGCGTTTTATTACTTCTGTATTTTTGTGTATCAGCAACGGATAAGTGATATTGAATATCAAGTATTCTTCATTTAACTGCAGTGCAGTGCATCAGGGATGTTCCCAAAGATGCAGATAAATGATTTATACGTCATCATATGGAAGCGTGTCGCCTCCCTGATGCGGCGGGCTCGGGGCTGCTAAAACAGCCTCCTTGTCACTGTGGAGGAGAGGGTGACCTGATACTCAAACACTGGAACACGACGGACGTAGAGCCATCAAACCGCGCCGCTAAGTAAACATGTTGTTTTTTTTTGTGATAGTAATTATTGAGGTGACATGACGCGTTTAAATGTAGTCAATATCAGCTTATTTGGTCGAAGGAACAGATAAAATTATTCGTCAAGTACTCGACCTATTCAGTCTATCAGGCTATTGCAAAATCGCTAAGAGGAATTAATTCTGTTTGATTAGGAAATGAAAAAATCGTCCTTTTCTTTTAAATGGGTAGATATTTACGAGGATATCTCGATATCCTAAAGCTGCGTTGTAAGCAAACTTGCTTACTGCTTGTACAATAAGTAGGTAGCGGCGAGTGACACAACTGCCAGAGGGAGAGAGAAGCTTAAAGAGCCTGCTCCGTTGCAGTTATCCTTGTCGCACATGTTGCAGGCTTTGATCTTCTTGTCCGGTGTAAGCATCT
This sequence comes from Lomographa bimaculata, assembly GCA_948107665.1. NCBI lineage: Eukaryota > Metazoa > Arthropoda > Insecta > Lepidoptera > Geometridae > Lomographa > Lomographa bimaculata. Next base: position 7,057,295 of record OX403600.1, on the reverse strand, counting down.
TAGTGTTCTTCAAAAGTAACTCGCAGCTATGATTCATTTCGGTACGGGCTACATCCAAGCACGTGCGGACGATAGTGCCAGACTCTGAAAATATCACATCATAAACATAAACATAGCTTTCACAATCACAGCTTCACACTGAGTTAAATGACTTGTGTCGTGGGTGCCGGAAACATTAACATCACACACACAAAATTACTTCCAGAACCAGAAACACAAGTGAGTGTTGGAAATTCTGCGAATTTCGCATGGACATTTTCCGTCTGTCTCTATCTCATTCTGCGAATTGGTAGTTTCGGGACAGCATGACATTTGGCGGTTTTTGTCTGCAACTTTCTAGCCAGGAATCGAGCCCTCTTAGAAGCCGAACGTTTACCCAACCAAGCCCACGGAGAGTTTAACATCGTGATATTATTTGAGCTTTGCTGATCAAGATGCAAGATCTAGAGAAGATAAAGAGCACTCTCTCACCTGATGGAAAGTGAAGATGCGGCTGAAGATGTAACATGCTTGCCTAGAAGATACGTATAAACTCGTCAACTTTTTAAATTATTAATTTGACTTCTTTTTGACATTTTCGTTAATAAGACCTACTTATTATGCAATTATATAAGAACTTTATCACAGTGTTGTATAAACATTGAAATTTTAATTGAGAAATGACCATTCAAAATTAAAAATGGTATATAAGTCTAAACATTAAGTTTTTTTAGAAAATTTAAAGAAGATTTTTATATTCAACGATATACTCCATTTAACACGGTTTTGTCGCAGTGCTTTGTCGCGTAGGATTTTGACCTATATAAGTCCAAAACTTTGGGCAGCACAGAATAGTAATGGGCAAGTGTGACGAGCGGCTTGCTCGTCTTATTTAAATAAAAAAAACACACACATCACAATAACAACCAGAAGCACACATGTTGCTGGGGAAGTTTGCTGGTGCTTCAGACGGGAATCGAAACCAAGACGAGATCAGTCTTCCCAATGCGCCAGCACCCAGTTGGCGCAGTGGGAAGACTGATCTAAAATGTCCTAGCGACTGTTGTCTTATGACTAACAACGATGAAAAATGTTTACTGACCCATAACGATCTTGTGGCAGTATTTCGTTGCTCCAGCAGTGCCGCCGAACGCTTCTGACGGCAAGATTTGATATAAGTAATTCTGATTGTAGGTAACGACTTCAGGATTCGCGCAATTCTGAAAAACGAGTGACAAAATCTAAATGTTTAACCGACTTAACAAAAAGGAGGAGGTTTTTAATTCGACTGTTTTTTTTATACCTCATAATTTCTTTCTATGCGATCCGATTCTGTTTTTTTTTTATTTGTAAGCTTGTGCTTCCTATGTTTTTTATGCTAAATAGGCAATCATTTGATCACTATCTCACCTGATGGAAAGTTATGAGATGCGGCCTAAAATGTGACATGCTTGGCTATAAGATACATATTACCATGTCGTCCCATTTAAATTAGATCAAAATCTGACTAGTAGTTTTTGAGTTATCATCGTAAATGCGTAATTAATTCATTTAATGTGATAAGCGTATTCTGTATGAAGGATGGGCGTCAACAACTGTCAAAAATTACATGACCACTGTCAAAACTGACATAACAACTGTCAAAAGTGACATAATGGCGTCAAAAACCAAGCAAATTCAACGACATAAAGAGACGAAAGAGAATATAATATATAAACCACAGAGCATGAAATTCGCTATGAATTACGAAATTGTCGAAATTGTCTATGAATTACGTGCCACGTATATAGGTAGAGGTTTTCGTGGCAGTGCTCCCAAATTTACCAATTGATTAAGTGAACAATAGTTATAGCATATTTACAGCTAAGACGCTAGGTCTAGTAGAAACGTGAGCGAGTTCACAATCAAAATTCATGCTCTGTGACAAATAGAAATTAAATACAAAGCATATATTCAGTACCACATGGATAGTTCAAGTTATTTTAAGTTTGTTTTTTTCATATCTTTGATGAGAGGTAAGCTAAAATTTTATTTGAATGATTTGATATTTTTAATAAATTCAGTGAGTTCTTAGATCATTTAAAGCTATTTATTTTCAATGATTTCAACAATTACTTTTTGAACTCGATTCCACAAGTCTAAATAGCGTGAAACGAAACGTATTGGGGCCGTTATTTGGTGGTTTTTATTTCTATTTAGTCTGTGGACCGAAACAGCGGGCCATTCATCGGTGGTTTTTATTGCTATTTAATCTGTGGACTACTACAGCTGAGATTTGTCTATGGGTGTAACGCCCATCTATGACGCTGATTTACAAAATTAGAGGGCTGTTCTGAAGATTTAGCGAAAAAGTCGGTTTTTTAAGCTTTGCTTGCGTTTAAATTATTAAAATACATTGTAGAGCGAAAATTTTACTAATTCAAAACTGGCTCAATGGAGAACAAACAAAGTAAAAAAATAATTTTAAGTTACCTTAATTATTCGAAATCTTGCATGATATTCTTAGTCCGTCCCTTCTCCTATTAATGTAAGAGAAGTGATACTGGGACCAAGGATATAATTGCATGATTTCGAATAATTGGAACGCAAGCAAAGCTTAGAAAAGGCGACTTTAACCGCTTATATTTTGGTTTTGGCTTAATTGATTTTTATGGGACTACAAAATTTATATGTATATACTATAAAATTTATATGGGACTACTTCTGAAACATAATCTTCCAAACTCAAAAAAGCACAAACTAACATACACAAGCTGATAATCATATTACCCTCCTTCGCGTCGCGCAGTCGGGTAAAAAGATTAAGTCTTCACTTAACACTTAACCTTTTTACCCGACTGCGAATACCTCACTAAGAAGTTATGTATTCTGTTTCAATATCTACTTTAGTTTATATGTAATGTCAAAATTCTTACTTATACAGAGCGAGCAAGTACTTTAATAGCATGTGTAGACACAATAATTCGCCCGCTATTATCTTTGTCATAGATAATAGCGGGCGAAGTCGCGGGGTACGGCTAGTAAATAAATATAACTTACCACTGAATGCGTTCCAGGTGCGAAGGGTTCGCCGCATGTTTTGTCAGTTTGGGAATTGCATTGGTAGCAGTTAAGACAGGAACCTGAAACATAATATATACAATTTTAACATTTATACTTTCATAATTCGAACACATTGTTAAGGTAGGTAATATCTCGGGACCTTATCGCGCTATACATTATTTTTATTTGCCTTATCGTTTCGGCCAACTTACATTGGCCATCAAGCAACTTGGCCGAAACGTTGGCATTGACATTGACGTTGAAACAAATAAACTATAACATGAACCCATCGAGATAGGAAACAAACCTACGGTTTGCTACAACATCCTTGCATGAACCAGTTGAGTAAAGAAGTTAGTCAGTGCAACTTAGAATGGAGTAGGTACGTGGCCCAATTTCAACATCAATAATTTAATAAACGCAAGCAAATCTAAATAAAAAACAACTCCACCGGTATTTTTTTTGGTTTTGGCTTGAACGATTTAATCGATAAAATTTATATGGGACCACTTCTGAAGTATAATCTACAAGAAAATTGTATTTCTGGTTCTGAATGTTTCCGGCACCCACCACACAAGTCATCGAACTTAGTATAGGGCTGTGAGTGTGAAAGCGTTTGTGTTTATATTATCTTAAATATGGCTTCGACGATCTTTAACATAATCTCTAATCTTTTGGGTCGTATTTGTAGCATAGGATAAGCCTTGTTATGCAGCACGGTAATGCAGCCAGCAGTTAGGGCATTATAGCGAGGATACCCGGTTTCTTAGCGGCCAGCGCCGGTCATCTTCTTTAGGGATAATAACAACAGATTTTGAATGAGGGCGATGATTAGTGAACTGCGACGGTACTTTAATTCAGGATAAATAGCCAGGCAAGCACGATAATTACCCTACCACAAAAAAAAATGGAATTTTCAAGTAAATACGTATGTTATGGTGGACGAGCCTCTTGACCAGACCCGACCTTAGTTGCAGAATACGTAACAGTTCAATCTTAATCTACAATAACAAGCGGCAATTTTTTTTTATACTAGTTAGGCAAGCATTTGACCGCTATCTCACCTGATGGAAAGTGACGATGCTGCCGAAATGGAACATGCTTGCCTAGTTCCAACACTTAAACGCTTCCACAACCCCATAGCTACATATTAATTTAATAAATTATCATTCAGAATATAAATATACCAATCTCATTATGTATTTAAAAAATAATCATCAAAATGTCAATACTGTCACGGTCACATGAGTTCCAGATAGTAGACATGGCGCGAAAGTGAAAAATGGCGTTGTTGATTTTGTATTGTTTTTAAAAACTTGTGATTCTAGTGTTAATGTGTAATGGTGAATTATTAATAGTTAAGTATTTAAACGTGCATGAGGGTAGACAATTCATACAAAGCTCAAAATATGATTTTCGTTTCAACTCAATACAAGTTCTAGTAAAATTTCTACTACTTCCAGTAACTGTACCATGCCTATTTTACTTGACTTTAACTGTCACTGGTGACTAAGACTAGTTTAATGATCACATATTTAACTCGAACAATATTTATATTTGAATTGGCTAAATGCAAACAGATGCGGAGCCAACGTTACATTTTTTTTCCAGATAAGTTGTACTACGATGTTAGTAAACTGAATCATCGTCCATACCTTTTCATTGTAAATTCGAAGCCATTTCCAGATGTTTTATTATCAAACAAAGAATAATTTTATTTATGAAAACTTTTAGATTTTAAATCAAGAACAAAGGTACACCCAGGGAGCACAAATTCCTTCCCAAGGGATATTTGTGCTTCTGGTTCTGGGTGTATTTGTGTGTGAAATGTAAATGTTTCCAGCACCCACGATACAAGTCTTTGAACTTAGTGTGGGGCTGTGAGTGTGAATGCGATGGTTTGTTTAAAAAAAAAAAAACACCTGTACTGTAAAAATAGTTCTTAATGTTGATGCCAATGCGGGTCACACATAGAAATTATGATCTATTCCTTTATAATACCACAAAGTAATACCAATTTGTTTTTTTTACATGACGATAAAATATGGTATCGTTACCGCAGTCAATAATATGGCGTATGATATGGTAGATAGAATCGCATGTAGAGGAGCATAAGTATGGTGGTCAAGCAAGGTCGCGTATTGTCATGTTTACGACCAACATAACAAATGATAACAAAAAATTATAATTAGAGTTTTGGTGCGAACGTGAAACGATTTTGTATTTTTTTCCAGAACTTATGATTCTCCGAGTATTCATGTGTAGTAATGGTGGATTAACCGTCGATAGTTCTTGGACGTGCATAAGTATAGACAAATCAAACGAAGTTAAAAAACGTGATTTTCGTTTTCAATCCAAAATTCCAATAGAAGTCCAGCTAAATTTCGACTACTTCTAGTAAGAGAGTCCATAGTCCAGCTGCGACTGGACCATGAACACAATTCTCTTACTTGACTTTGACTGTGACTGGTGACTAGGAACGGTTTTATGAAATACATATTTAAAAAAAAATATGTATAGATCGCGGAGCTCAAATAAAGTAAAAACTTTTGATAACGGAAATTCAAAGACTATATTTACCTACATATTTCATACCATCAGATCACCTTTTTTTCTTTTTTTATGCCCGATAGCCAAGCATTCGACCACAATCTCACCTCAGTGATTATGCGGCCGAAGATGTAGCATGCTTGCCTAGAAGGTACCAAATCACTCTTAACTTGAAGACTCCCAGATTATACCGTACGGGGAACAAATACCTACAAAAATGTTATGTTTATAGCTGTGAGGTAGCACAACGAAATAACTGTTATGTAATCTGTGGCACAGAATACAAATTCACATAGTTATCGTGAATATATAGTATTTATACCTAACTATAGCTCAATAATAGAGGACTGCTCGCGAATCGTGACATCATCGCAAGTTTTATATATTTAGGCTATGAGCACATTCACCTTGGTGCTAGCGAACGAGCGAGTAAGGCGAGTATCGATCGACTGTGCCATGGTAAACGGGTACTTCCCAACGGATATGTATTGGTAGCATGACAGTTTTTTTAATGAGGTAGCGGCACACCAGCTGTTCTTTCCACTGGTAATAGGGGGCCTTGTCACACCTGTGTTTTTATGCGTCTTAATGTACAATCCACGAAATTTCAATCAAACGATTAGTAATTACTAATGGTTTGATTGAAATTTCGTGCAAGCAAAGCTTAAAAAACCGACTTCGCCGCTTTATCTTCGGAACCTTAACCAAATTCAATGTATTAAACACGCATTATTGACGATAACTCAAAAAGTACTAACCAGATCTTGACCAAATGTAAATGGGACCAATGGCAAAGCCCCAGGTTTCAAACAAAAAAAAATCTTCAAAATCTTACGTAGAACGAAGAAGAGGTAATGGGACCAAATGGAAACATCTTTGAAACAAAAATCAAAATCGGTTCACGTGGAAATAAAATATGAGGTAACACACATAAAAAAAATTCAGTTCATTCTCAAGTCGACTGTTTTTTTTTATGTTTTTTTGTTTGAAAGATATTGGTTTCTAATTGGTCCCATTTAAATTTGATTACGATCTGATCACTAGTTCTTGAAATATCGTCAATAATGCGTGTTTAGTATATCTTATGTGATCAAAGCTCCGAAGATAAAGCGGTGAAGGCGGTTTTTTTTAAGCTTTGCTTGCGTTTAATTATTCATGTAAAACATGCTACTTCTACAAAAATAAATGATGTCATTTTAAGGCAAAAATAATGCGTACATAAATATTCGAAGCTAATAATTATTTGCCATGTTGTCATTTTAAACTGTAACGAATGCCAGCAAGATAATAAGCTTTACGTGAGTGATATTTTGCAAGTAGACATTGGATGACGACAAACTATCTTTGTATGTCGATGTTGCATACTTATTACTAAGTACTGCTCGCTGGCTTAGTTTGGTGGCGTTCGCCTTCTAAGCAGGGGTACCACTTCAAATAAAAAGAGAATCATCAAAATTGGTTCATCCAGAAAGGAGTAATGAGGTAACACACATATAAAAATATACAGCCAAATTGAGAAACTCCTTTTTTGAAGTCGGTTAATAATACATGTCCAATATCTTTTGATAATCTAACTGACGGACTGATTGGATTTTTTTACCCAAACATCATCCCTATGTAACTCTACTTTTTCTTTGCCGTAGTCGAGTAAAAAGTACAGGAAGGTGGGTGGGTACCTTATTATTGTACTTTTTAGAAGTACTGAAGCCAACTTTTAATGTCTTAGTGTACTCTCGTTCCAGTTTTCTTGGCGATAGTCTAAATGTAGAGCAAATTATTGTTTTCCATAGGGGGCCGTTCAAGTATTACGTAAACACTATAGGGGGCGGGGAGTCTTTGTTTTGCTTATTTTTGATAACATGGGGGGTAGGGGGGGTCTAGATGATGATTACGTCATCCGTAGTTATTTACTTTTTAACACATATGGCAACTTACACATTGTCTATGCTTGAAAACGAAATGCATTTTTGGGGATTCCCACGAATAATGTATACGTTTAGGTATTTTCTTAATAAATGTTTACGTAAGCACGGAGGGGGGGGGGGGGGGGGGGGGTTAGAGCTTTGCTTACTTTTGCTGACAAGAGGGGCTGGGGGTAAATAAATGTAATAAATCTGCTTACGTAATACTTGAACGGCCCCTAGGACATCGCTAGGGAAGGTTATACTAATTTATTGTAATTCTAGGTTAACTTTCTTATAAGTTCCGTCTACACTAGAAATAGGTATGTTTCAGCTTAGTATACGGCGTAAATACTGTTTATAAATATTCCGGGAAGTTCACTCATTGGATCGATATTTGTCCTGCTAGAATGTGTACTTACCACGAACATACAATTGCTGAACTGTTTTGACCTGCTTCGGGCATCACAGAGTAATTTATCTAAACTAATACAAATTTTAGCAGGACAAATATCGATCCAACAAATAAACTGCCCGGAACTTGGAAGATTAACTAATAAAACATTGGAAAAAAAAAACAAACATTTAACTCGACGGGTTTTTTGATAATATCTAAATCGTTTTTTTTATTTACGCGGCCCGGTGTCTACGGCCACTAATCTATCATTCTACTTCCATTTTACATCCTACTACTTAGTAGGATTAGTAAATCCTACTATCCTACTAATATTATAAATCTGAAAGTTTGTGTGTAAGTATGTTTGTTCTCTCTTCACGCTTTAACGACTGAACGGATTTGGATGGAATTTGGAATGTACACAGCTTATACCTAGGATTAACACGTAGGCTACTTTTTAACTTGATATACGCGGACGAAGCCGCGGGACACGGCTAGTAAATAATAAGAGGGGGCGTAACCCCGAGTCCCAGAAGCCACCTCGCAATTATGACTATGAACATGAGATCATCGTGCCCCGTAATGCTAATTACTAATAACTATTCTGCGTCATTTAACTCATCACTAAATGCCTCTTGCAAATGCTCTTTCCCACGTCATACTTTTATATAGAAAACACGACAAAACACTAAACTAACTCAACTTTTACTTGATGTGGTGTTAAAGAAGTGAGAAACTATGTATGATATAATACAACAAGCACAATCACACGCGAGTGAAGCCCCACACAGTTTCTAAGAAGTAAAATTAAGTAAAAATCTAACCCAGAAGTCACGACGCGGCTTAGAAAATACAATAATATAAACGCAAGTAAAGCTTAAAAAAACCGACTTCACCGCTTATATTTTGGTTTTTGTTGATTTTCTCAAAAACGCCCAGCCCAATCAATTTCGATAAAATGTATATCGGACCAACTCTGAAGTATGATTTTCTCGATTCATAATTGGCGGAATTATCGCGTTACATACATACAAAAAAAACATACATTCGAATTGAGAACCTCCTTATTTAAAATCGGTTGAAAAACCTACTGCTCCAACAGAATGGTCAATTATTTCTTAAATAAGTTACAACTGTATTTTATTCTATAATCAATGAGTCAAATAAATCGAATGAGTTTTATGACTCACCCTTATACCTGCAACGTTCTGTAATCTATTTATTGGCACGAAAGTGAAACAAATACGATGTGGAAGAACCTAACCGAAACTCGAAAGTTATGGAAAATATTTTTCGAGTTTCGGTTCGGTTTTTTTTTTTTTTTTTTTTTTTTTTTATTTGTGACAGGCTAGTGTTTGACCACTATCTCACCTGATGGTAAGTGACGATGTGATCGAAGCTGGTAAACACACTAGACCTGGAATACGCAGGCTCTCAAGGATAACTGCCGGAACCCCGTATTTGGCTTGGCGGCAGACTTTCAACTTGATGGTGGTAAGCTACTTTGGTAGCAAGCCAGGCGAGCAACTCACAAAATGCTCTACCACCTCTCAAATGTCACCTGATTAGCACCACCCGGGGACCACGTGTAGGGAGTCAGACTTAAGGGGTATCCTCCTACGGACGTGGGTGACTCAGCCCCGTCGGTTCTTCGAGTATTAAAATGTAATAATGGTGGATTACTTATTAACCGTATATAGTTTGTGAACGTGCACGAGTGTAGGAAAATCAATCAAAGTTGAAAAACGTGATTTCGTTTTCGCTCCAAAACTCCAATAAAAATTCTAGGAAAGTATCCATCACTTTACTATAGGGCACTTTTAACTCTTTTACTTGACTTTGACTGTGACTTGTGACTAGGACTTGGTTCACGAAGTACTTGAAACATATTTTACTTGACACTGGCTAAATGCACAAAGATTGATGAGTCAACATTAAAAAAAAAACTGTAAAAAATCTTATGGATCACCCAAGAAAATGGCGGAAAAGTCGTGAAACTATTCACAATGGGTTGGTTGCGTGACTTTGGTAGTAAACATGATGACATAAAGCCTTCGTTCGGCCTAGCTGATGATGTCATCTTTTAATAATTGGATTTTTAACCTCGAGGGACATGATATTGTTTACTTATTGCTACGACTATGGCGGCCTAGCTATGGAGTAGGTAACTTGTATGGAAAAAACAAATAGTAAAAACAAATCGTTTAATGTTGGTTTACATATTAGCAGGACTTTGAGACTGACAGTTCCCTCAACTACCACATTCCTTAATTGGTAATTGTTAAGCTATTTAGACTTTAGTTCACAACAGCGTTACACTAGAACGTTCAACAATAAAAATGCAATGACTTTTCTATTGGTTTACACTAATACTACTGTCAAACAAACAAATTTTAATAATATTATACATCAATCAAACAACAACAAACAAACGCTTTCACACTCACAGCCCCACGCTAAGTTCAAAGACTTGTATCGTGGGTGCCGGAAACATTCACATCACACACACATTACAACCAGAATCAGAAGCACAATCCCTTGGGAAGGAATTTGTGCTCCTGCTGGGAATCGAACCCAGGACCCACGGCGCAGAGGGCAGACACCTGTCCACTGCGCCAACTGGGTCGTCATACATACATATATTGTTTAAATAAAGAGACGAGACGAGCAAGTTGCTCGCCTGGTGGTAAGCGTCACGCTTGCTCATTGCAGTTCAGTGTCACCCAGAGATTTTTAAACTTATACAGGTCAAAATCCTGCGCGGCATAGCACTGCGCTCGTCACCATAAGATATTAAATCTCTTTAAGCCCTGTAATTTCATTGGAAACATTGCCCTTCAATCCCAAAAGGGGCCGTTAAAGTATTACGTAAGCAGATTTATTACATTTATTTACCCCCCCCATCCCCCTTGTCAGCAAAAGTAAGCAAAGCTCTTACCCTCCCTCCCCCATGCTTACGTAAACATTCTTCTATTACCTACTTAATGTATTGTTTTTTTTATTTATTCATGAGCAGAAGTTATAATTAATCTAGAAATAAGAAAATACCTTTATTCGTGGGTATCCCCAAAAATGCGTTTCATTTTCAAGCATAGACAATGTGTGAGTGGCCATATGTGTAAAAAGGAATAACTACGGATGACGTAATCATCATCTAGACCCCCTACCCCCCATGTCATCAAAAATAAGCAATACAAAGACCCCCCGCCCCTCTATAGTGCTTACGTAATACTTGAACGGCCCCAAACACAGTAATATTTGCACATCACTACTTGGCGGCTGAATGTCTCGCAATGGTGTGGTACTTCCCCAGGTGGACTCTGGAAGAGAGACCTACTACTACAATACATATATATATATATATATACTAGCTGACCCGGCAAACGTTGTTTTGCGATATACATTATTTCTAGGAAATATTTTTTTAGTTCCATAAAAAATAAGGGTCGATTGTAGAAGGGTGAAAATTAAGGGTAAAAACTTGGTCCAAAAATTAAAAAAAAAATGTTAAGGGTGAACAACCCTTATCACTTAGGGGTATGAAAAATAGATAGTAGCCGATTCTCAGACCTACTGAATATGCATATAAAATTTGGTAAAAATCAGTAAAGCCGTTTCGCAGGAGTAAGGTAACTAACATTGTGACACGAGAATTTTATATATAAGATATAATACAGATGACGGCAAAGCGCTCCATTCTTTTGCCGTTCTATAAATGAACGAAGACGTGAAACGTTTTGTGCGAATGAACGGTATTTCAACCATAAATGGGTGACGCGCCGCCGCCGCGCCATCCGTCTGGAATCTGGATGTATAATGGAAAAAAAGGTGAAGCAGGAACAAGCAGTGTGCTGTGCAGTTCCTGTGCACATTTAGAATATACTGACAGGCTTGCAACTTTACGTCGATGTTTAAGACTCTGTAATTTGATTTCAACTAACACTTTATTGTTAACTAGCCGTGCCCCGCGGCTTCGCCCGCTATTATCAAGTTAAAAAGTTGCCTATGTGTTAATCCTAGGTATAATCTATGTACATTCCAAATTTCATCCAAATCCGTTCTGCCGTTAAAGCGTGAAGAGGGAACAAACATATTAACACACACACTTTCGGATTTATAATATTAGTAAGATTATGAATTAAATTATGATTTATTTAAGTTATTAATTTTTGGTGAATAATTAGATAAAAAAATACTGTTGAAGTTTTTGTAGAATTTTGTTAAATTGTGTTTCGGAAGTCTTCAAAGATACTGATTTTGTAAGAATAATTAATCAATCAAGTTTATCATCAATACAGATTAAATCCTCATTATTGAATAATCAATTAAATATATCGCCTGCATATGACATCTGCACCGTTTGTCGTTAATTAATTTAATCAAATAGGTACAATTAGCTCTAAGTGCCTTAATTCTTAAGTTACCTACTTTGCTCATATACAGATCATGACGCAATACATCATGACCCCATCAACCGTGTTGTTTTCCTTAAGAGTTACCTCTCGCTAGATACATAAAACATTTTAAAACATGGTACATGAATAACTACTATATAAGTTTTATTATTTAAAGCATAATCATGTTCGTCATGAGTTTGCTTCCTTCTAATGAATGTTGATGTGATGTTTTCACTGTTCTCAGGGAAATATAGTATTTGTATTCATCCCAAATCATAGCTTATTTCAAAATAGGTGTTTATATGAACATAAGATTTTGAAAAACGCCAATCGTAATGTGTGAGTACCGGTTGCCGGAGTTTTTTTTTGAAGTGAAAACTTCTTTAGCGACGTTGTGCCCTTTTTGGGATGGGTAAAATATGTTAAAATTGCGTCAGGAGTAGTCAGGACACGTGACCTGATCGAAAATTCGTAAGACGGAGGGAGAGTAGATATCCCCCTCTCTTTCTACCGCACGGCGAACATGTATGCCTGCTCCTGCTGTTTTTTCACTTCTGCCGGCACTCTCGGAGTGCAACCAGATGTTTTCTTTTTAAGTAAGTATATTAGTGCTGCTGTCTTTGTCACCAAAAAGATAAGGCATTATGATAGGCAGCTATAAAATTAAAGACGCCGAAATACTAAAATTTTTAATTGTTTTTTATTCTAACTCTCCTGAAATACCCTTTTTTAGAAGCTGCTGCACAGAATATGATGTAGATACGGTGACAGACGTGACCCATGACACAAGTGATGCATGACGCATAATGCAGCTGAACATTCTGCGACCGCTTAGTTTTTTAATAACAACCATTGTTTCACAATCTTTGTTAACACTAGCTGGGCGTGGCCGAGCTATTAGGTCAAACATAAACACGCCAACTATTTTCTCCGAGATGGATGACTCACGTCGTATAAGGTCTTACACAGAATCGATTTATAATTCTTCAGTGCTGCTGCTCTGATTAAAAATTGCTGGAACAACAAATTGCCAGGTCTCATTCGTCCGACATTAAAATTTGTAAACGTTACAACTAACAAAATCATTATTCACTTCATGTCGCAGTAGACGGTTTGTTTTGCAAACGTGTTTGACGAACATAACAATGTAGTTTTTACAGTATTCGACGACCCAGTTGGCGCAATGGACCGGTGTCCGCCCTCTGCGCCGTGGGTCCTGGGTTCGATTCCCGGCAGGAGCACAAATTCCTTCCCAAGGGATATTTGTGCTTCTGGTTCTGGGTGTAATGTGTGTGTGATGTGAATGTTTCCGGCACCCACGATACAAGTCTTTGAACTTAGTGTGGGGCTGTGCGTGTGAATGCGTTTGTTTGTTTGTTGTTGTACTTAAGCAATTTGTATTGGAAGTATTATAGCACTATTATTTAATCTATGGTATTTTAGCTCACCTCTGCATTATACAGTAAATAGCCCACATAGCCGTAAACTATGGAACCCATGAACAATAATATTTAATAACGCATGCGACTAAGTATACCTAGGTACTGTATGCAATGTTTTCAATTCATTTAAATGACTAATGAACCGAGAAGGCGTAGCTAAATAGGCTGACTAGGTCATTGAATCAAGTGGGCATGATTCTTATGATCAAGTTAACTAGTAGCTTTGCTATTTGAAGATCTCGCGTATTTTTCGAAATGGCTAGTTTAAACCCCCATTACCACCGCCATATCTCCGCCACTTTGAAATATTTCAAAAAACTGAAAGAATATAAAAAGTCTGCCCTACTAATAAAAATTCACGAGATTCGGTTGAGAACTGCGACCTGTAGAGGAGAACAACCGGAAATCCGCCGGACATACGAAAGCAATTTTGCCCAAGCTGAAACGTCGACGCTTCGCTCGCTCTGCTCACTCGGTCAATAACTCACTGAGTACAAACGATCCTCATGCTCACGCCCATATCGGGCTTTTCAGCACTGTCCCACTTCATGTTCGTCTGTCAAAGGCATAAAAAGTCGATTTCATCAAATTCCCCAAATTAATGAAGAGTGGAATCTATAACGAGGTCTCGAGTAACTCGTACACACTTAATACCGAAAATGCCGTAAATATCGGGTTATCACAGGAGTCTATATCACAGCATGGTATTTTACCAACAAGTATTTATTGATTGGATTAATAATAATACAAATATACATACTTGTAAATTACAAACAAGAAAAAAAAGTATCATTGGATCATGAATTCATGACTAGTACCTATTAATGACATAGTTTCATCAATAGCCTTTAAAAGAACATGGACAGGTAGGTAGATAAATCGTTATTGAAATGGACATAAAGTAGACAAGGTTTTGTTGTGAACATTGCCATTCTTAGGTGACATCATCGTGTTCTATCTACGCAAATTGTAGCGAGTTAGAGACTTAAAAGAAAACGTGATAACAATACAAGGTGAACTAGTAATTGCTTATATTGACAGTTGCTTATGTGTCGTTCATATATATACGAATCTTTAAACGAAAACAATATGACATACTCGTTAAGGATAGTGTATTCCTTCGCCAAACTATACAAACAAACAAACAAACAAACAAACAAACGCATTCACACTCACAGCCCCACACTAAGTTCAAAGACTTGTATCGTGGGTGCCGGAAACATTCACATCACACACACATTACACCCAGAACCAGAAGCACAAATATCCCTTGGGAAGGACTTTGTGCTCCTGCCGTTACATTTCGGTACATTTCGTATACATTTCGGTAAAATTCAGAGTCTAAAGGTTCCAAGGTAAACGAGATATATATTCGGGTTAAAAAAACGAATAACCGACTTCAATCGGTTCAGGCGTCTTCGGGTAATCGAGGATCATACATAAAAAAAAGGGGCCAACGAATGGAAAACCTCAACATCCCATCTCTTCGTTTGGCAATATAATATTTTATAAAATAGAAATTACACAAATCTGACAAGCTAAAACTTGCTAGTCCTATTTTTGACTTTTGTGAGAGAAAAAAAAGATTAATGAACATTTTGAGACCCTATTGCCTTTATTTTCTAAGACTATAAATATTTAAAAAGCACAAGTGTTCGTATGTGTACATAGTGTTTCAACCAAGTTGGCAAGCCGTTTTATGAAAAAAAAAGATTAAAAATTCGCGGTTCGACACGCGTGTCCTTGTGTTTTAAACACGCAATATGTACGCCCTTACTAGGTGTGAGCTGAAGAATCTACTATGACTACGTTGCAAAAAGGGTTGCATTATTCAAACACTGTGTATAGTCCATAACCATCAACAATAATAAACTGCTAGGCACTAAATTGGTAACAGTAGCAGTGTGGCAGAATAACCACACTGGTAAAACCAAATTTTAATTACCTAGTTCACTACGTCGCGCGTCACCAAATTACCTCCCATTGTAGGTAGAGATAAACTACGATAAAATACAAAACGTTTGAACGTATTTGCGAAAGTATTTAGAAAACGCCACCAAGACTCACAACGCATGTGTGCGTGCTGAGACGGCTGACAAACAAAAACAAATCCGAGGATTTGTTGCTCGACTAGCGACGTCATTAATATAATCTTCTATTATCATAAGTTTGGAGGGGCGCGCGATGTTATCGTAAATTATCCTAACCTAATAATTGTGAGAGAGGAAAAAAAGAAAATAAGCTTATTGCAATAACGATAGGCAGGTAATATTGTATTTTACGCAATGTTATTCAAAGGTTGATATCATCGTTGGTATTATGTACTATTATAAAAGTATTAGCACACTACACGGCAGCGCTGCGAGTATTGGATGGAACGCATAAACGCAGATCTGATCAGGTCGGGATCGGCGCGATAATAATCTATCAAAAGAAAAAATAATGGCGACGGACTGGGAATTGTGGCGCTGTTGTGGTCGAGGTGAAAAGGAAACTAAATAGAAGTAATCTTATGTGATGAAGGTGCTTATCGGAGGATATTTGTATAGCAACCAACCGTAGATATTAAACGACAATGTAAGATTAAGGGTTGTGTTGTTATCATAAGTAATTCACTCATTTAGTTCTGCCTAGCAAGGGTTAAGCTATAAAAACAAAAAAATCTTCGGAACTTTGATCAGATAAGATAACACACATAAACACGCATTATTGACAATATTTTAAGAACTACTAATTAGATCTTGATCAAATTTAAATGGGACCAATTGGAAAGCAACATCTGTCAAAAAAAAAATCGAAATCGGTTCATGTGGAAAGAAGAAATGAGGTAGTAACACACATAAAAAACAAAAAAAAAACATTCGACTTGAGTATTCCTCCTTTTTGAGAAGTCGGTAAAAATAATAATAATAAGCACTATAATTGTTATATTCATTATAAATAAGTAAATGTACATTAATAACCATACCTACAATTCCCACAACGTATATTTATTAAAGTAATGCGTAATAATTACAGTGATAATTTTTTGACCTTACGAGATATAATTTATAATTAATAAGAAGGTAGGTACTTACTAAATTAGGCTTACCTTCACTAGGCAGGTAAATAAATGGGGATACAATAAAATAATCTTCAGAACTGATGTTCCTACTTAACTACTTACTAACCTTGAAAAAATAACACCGTGCCCACAAAAGTGCAAATGTACATAATTAACTACCTAGATCAGTTAAGATCAGATACATATTTGAGCTAGTTATTAAAACTGCCTACTCTCATCTCAGTGTTTATTGAGCCACTTAAACGCTTACAATTGCATTATTGCACACAGTTTATCAATAATAACCTCGGTTTGATAGCCTATTTCTACCTACAAACAATATAAAGAAAGAATAAACATCAACGTACCGATTTCGAAGATTGCCAACAAAACGGTCAGGCACGCAGCGACACTTCGAGCCATGGTTTTAGTTGTTTGTAAAAATCACTGGATGAGACGGGCGCACGCGGTCGTCGAACTAGCGTTACTGGCTGACGGCTGAGGGGGACCGGGGAAAGACAAAATGGCGAACGAAGTCGACTGAGTGACGCCAGTGCCGACAACGCCTGGACGCAGAAAATAGACGCTCGAACTTGGTACGGAGGCGGTCCGGCGGCGCGCGGTGGCGCGGATCTGTTCTTTATAAAATGGTATACTGTAGGTAGAATATATGTTTAGAATATAGTTTAGGTTAGGGATTAGGATATTTAGCAATTAGCGAAGCATATTTTATATGACTGAATATTGTAATGATGATGAAAATTACCTAAATTCGATTTATTAGGTGTATCTAGTGTTTCTGACAATCTTGTTTTTTACATTTTCCTATTAAAGTTATGGCAAAAACATAAAAATAATATGTATTTTATAATAATACGAAGAAAATATTTATTCTGTGAAGATTATTAATTCTAGTGCTCCTGATTTCATGTAATTATAAGTTAAATGTAAATATTTGACCGACAGAAGTGAAGTTCTCTATGTTAACTCGGGTGTTCAGTACTTTGTCAAAGTATGTAGCTATCAGTCTATCCGTCTGTCAGTGGGTAATAGATTCTGTACCTGATTGGTACAATATTAGTAGTAAATATTGGTATTTCAATATTTTCCCACCCTCACTAATATGTAAGTTCCCACTAAATTATGTGAAGCTATGGCAAGCAGAAAAGAGTGGAATAAATCAATATAAGTCCTAAGTTGGCGGCCCATATACGCTTTTATGAGAGCAATTTTTTCATTATTATTTTTATATGCAATGCACTAAAAAGAACTTTGCAAGATTTCGTATTATACTAAAATCGATTTAAAACATAATGCTACGAATATTTGAAGTACCGAAGTACCCATTGGATTAGTTGAGTGCGCGATCGGCTTCTAAGCAGTATTCTCCCCAAGCAACATCTATGTTGAAATGTGTGTGTAATATTAATGTTTCCGAGTTTTTCAACACAAGACATCGAACTTAGTGTGGGGCTGTAAGTGTGAAAGAGTTTTTTTTACGTATAGTGATAAAATATGTAGGCAGAAAAATCCACAATAGGATTAGATATGGTTCGGCAGCAAACCAAATCCGTTGCCCTGACCGCATCAAGTAAAGTTTAAAAGTTTATTGTCTATCATCATACCTACCAACAAGAGTTGGTTAAAAGTTCAACTATTTTTGCTTTTGTAAACATCTCTTAAAAACGAGTTATCCTACTAATATGATAAATCTGTTGTGTAAATGTGTGTGTGTAAGTGTGTAAGTATGTTTGTTACCTCTTCACGCTTTAACGGCTGAACAGATTTGGATGAAATTTGGAATGTATGTAGCTTTTACCTAGGATTAACACATAGGCTTCTTTTTAAGTTTATAATAGCGGGCAAGCCGCGGGGCACGGCTAGTATAATATAAAGGCGAAAGTTTTTCAGTTTGTTTGTATGTTTGTTACTTCTTGACGCTCAAACGGCACGGACACGGCTAGCCCTACATAATCCTACTTAACGTTCAACCTCTTCACGCTTTAACGGCTGAACGGATTAGGATGAAATTTGGAATGTACATAGCTTATACCCAGAATTAACACATAGGGTACTTTTGAACTTGATAATAGCGGGCAAAGCAATGAGGCATGACTAGTCCTACATCCTACTAATCCGACTAATATTATAAATCCGAAAGTTTGTGTGTAAGTGTGTAAGTATGTTTGTTCTCTCTTCACGCTTTAACAGCTGAACGGATTTGAATGAAATTTGAAATATACATAGATTATACCTAGAATTAGCACATAGGCTACTTTTTAACTTAATGATAGCGGGCGAAGCCGCGGGGCACGGCTAGTAATGTTATAAATCCTAAAGTTTTGTAAGTATGTTTGTTCCCTCTTCATGCTTTAACGGCTGTACGGATTTGGTTGAAATTTTGAATGTACATAGCTTATATCTAGGATTAACAGATAGGCTACTTTTTAATTTGATAATAGCGAGCAAAGGGCCGCGGGGCACGTCTAATTTAATATATTATAATGGTGAAAGTTTGTTACTTCTTCACGCTTAAACGGTGTGACCAATTTATTGTATGGAAGTAGTTGAGACCCTGGATTAAAACATAGACTTTAACTTTTTATCGCGGTTTTTGCCTATGATCAATGTTACCAAAGATAATCAGGATAGGTATATCTTCTTTGACTGATGTACCTACAAGGAACTTTGGCATAGAAATTGAAGCTAGAACTTAGTTACTATATGTAGGGTCCTTAGGGATTTAGGAGACTACACGCCACTGCGTGACACAAAGGAGGGTAATGTGTTTTTCAGCCTATGTGTGTTTTCCTTTCTTCCTTATTATTTCTTTTGAGGCACTGAACCCTGAAAATTATAGTAGTGTAAGAAAACAATAATTAATTGATACAATAAATAATAAAATTATTAAACAAGTTTTAATAAATAGAAAATTCGAAATTCACGAACTTACAGACAGGCATTTCTCTAATTGTTAATCATATCTGGTTTCAAATATATTTTTCCAATATAAATGGGACTAATTTAAAAAGGACCACGAGCTTTCAAATAAAAAAGAATCATCAAAATTGGTTCGCCTAGAAACAGAGGTTAACATACACAAAACAAACTGTCAAATTGAGAACCTCCTCCTTTTTTGAAGTCGGCTTAAAATACACACAATTAGTGGCGACGTCTTGCCGAACACGGAATTGCAAGACTAGTAGCGATCACGGCAATTACCTTAAACGTAGTTGTGCTACTCATCTACTCAAAAAAAACTTTGATTCCGTACCTATTACTGGAATAGTTAGACATGTTGTTTTGGTACTAACTTGTTCGTAGGTAGGCAACAGAATACCTAATAGTTCTTACCAGGCACCATCAATGGTAGGTATAGAGTAATGTGCATAGTCAAGCTGAATTTCAAAGTTTGTTACACAACAGTGAGACAGACTATAGTCTTGTGACCGATTGTTATTTATGACTCAAATCACAATTATTGACGTCATGGCGTAGCGACGTAGGTAAAGCGGGCTAATTTTTTTTAAAAGGACTGCCTGATGGCTTAATATGACGCGTTCGCCTTCTATGCAGGGTGGTATAGGGACACAAGTTTTCGTCGTTGTGATTTTGTGTGATGTGAATGTTTCCGGCACCACACAGGTCGAAATTAGTGTAGGGCTGTGAGTGTGAAAGCGTTTTATGTTATACCGTTCAGAGAAAGACGAGGGCTTAGAGTTCCACTCCTTGGCAGTACGGGTGATTACGTAAACGTAGAAACGAAACTAAACGTAGACGCCCATTGTACAACAATTTTTATTTTTAGTTTTTATTATATTGTTACTTAACTAGTTTATTAGTGTTCAATAAAGAAGTATTGTATTGTATTGAATTGTAAGTTTAATGCCCGTTTTACCATCTAACAACAAGACAAACTGGCAAACGTCATCCATTTATGGTAGACATTCCTCCGGTTCGCTCAAAGCGTTTTTTTTTTTTTTTTTTTTTTTTTATGACAAATAGGCTAGCATTTGACCGCTATCTCACCTGATGGAAAGCGACGATGCGGTCGACGGTGGGACATGCTTGCCTAGAAGGTACCTATTCACTCTTGACTTGAAGAGGCCTAAGTTATACTTATCGGGAAACAAGAACGAAGGCAGAGTATTCCACTCCTTTGCAGTTCGCATTATAAAAGTAGAGGCAAAACGCTTGGTTCTAATCTGAGGAATATCCACCATAAAAGGATGTCTTGTTTTAGTACGCCTTGTTGTCCCATGATGGAAGGGAGCTGGAGGAATCAAATCATGCAGTTCCATCGCACACTCTCCGAAATGTATCTTATAAAACACGCATAAGCTAGCTACCTTGGCCGATGTTCGAGGCTCTGAAGTCTTTTCTCAACTAGTTCAGTATGGCCAATCAGCTTTTTAGCTCGCTTTTCAATTGAATCCAAAGCCTGAAGCTGGTACTTGGCTGAGCCGTCCCAGAGGTGACTGCAGTATTCCATACAAGATCGGACTTGAGCTTGGTAGAGATTGAGAAGCTGTCCAGGAGTGAAATACCGCTTCACCTTGCTGAGGATTCCCAATTTCTTTGCAGCCAGTTTAGCCTTGGATTCAATATAAGAGCCAAAGTTTAGGTTGGACGTCAAAGTTACACCCAAAAGCTCAAGGTGATTCGTGACCGGCAACGACACATTCCGGAAAGATGGAGCAAGCTCAAAAGGGCTCTTTTTGGTTGAGAACAGACACGCCTGGGTCTTCGATGCATTAAATTTGACCAGATTGGCATCGCCCCAATCGGAAACAGCCTGCAGGTTCAAATTTAGGCGTTCAACCATTGCCTCTCTTTGTGACTGAATCTGTGCGCCACCAGCTCGTGAATCAGATAAGTATCTCTCAAAAACAGTGCTGTCATCTGCGTACCCAAAGATACCGGGTTTCAACAGGTCATTTATGTGCAGCAGGAAGAGTGTTGCGGAAAGAACGGACCCCTGAGGAACACCAGCATTAATTGCCATCCGATCTGATGAGCGGCCGTCAAGAACCACTTGTATCGATCTGTTCCTCAGAAAGTCTGATATCCAATCACATAAGCTGAGGGGTAAACCGTATGCAGGAAGCTTGCCAATAAGGCCATCGTGCCAAACCCTATCAAAGGCCTTCGATACGTCCAAAGAAACAGCAAGTGCTTCTACATTTGTCATCCGTACTGCAAAGGAGTGGAATTCATTGCTCGCGTCTTTGTTCCCTGAACGGTATAATCTGGGAGTCTTCAAGTCAAGAGTGAATAGGTATCTTCTAGGCAAGCGTGCTACATCTTCGGCCGCATCATCACTTTCCATCAGGTGAGATAGTGGTCAAACGCTTGCCTATCGAGTATAAAAAAAAAAAGAAAGTCAACTATAAATAATTATGCTTGTGTTGTTGTACAATCTCACCTGATGGAAAGCGATGATGTAGTCTAAGATGTAGAATGCTTGCCTAGAAGATACCTCACCTTAGACTTGAAGACTCTCAGATATAACCGTTCAGGGAACAAAGTTGAGGGCAAGGAGTTCCACTCCATCGCAGTATGGATAATAAACGTAGAAACGTTTATTGTTTACTTATCTGTGGTGAAACTATGAGTATTGTTGTCCTAACCATTTGGTATTACCCCACTTTCCCCTATTTACTGATGTTCTGTTTGTTACGTACGTACTAACCAAATTAGCAAGATGCTCTGTTTATCAAACGTCACACTATCATCTATATAACACTAGCTGCGCCCCGCGGTTTCACCCGCGTTGATAATGATGAAAAGTGATGATGATGAAAAATAGATGTTGGCCGATTCTCATAGATACCGGATAAGCACAAAAAATTTCATCAAAATCGGTCAAGCCGTTTCGGAGGAGTATGGCAACGAAAACTGTGACACGAGAATTTTATATATTAGATTATTAGGGCTGCCGGATAATAACTTCAAAAACCCAGACATTTGGGTGGAATAGAGTTTTTTTCCCGGACACTTAAAATTCAAACATTGTTTAGATTAAATTTTTTTTTTAAATTGAAACAGTTTGTTTTCTATACCATGTCAATAAAATATTATTACGAATTATTGTTTAACTAAGACTTGTTATAATTTATTGTTTTTATATAAATTATTATCCGGTTTTCACCCGGACACTTTTTACATACATTTAGTTATTTTTTTTAAACTGAATCGACAAATATATGCTTATGCTCGAACCTGCCCCCTGTTTCCGAATCGATACGATTGGATAACTTTATCTTTAAAAACAACATTATATCGTAAGATAACTAACCGAAAATCGTACGATAACTGAGCTACTTATATCGTATGGTTCTCAATGGGGCAGCTCACAAAATGTCACGAGGGTCGGCCGAGTAATGTGACCTCTAGAGGAAAACAACCGTAAATCCACCGGACATACGAAAGCAATTTTGCCCAATCTGAAACGAAGACGCTTAGGTCGCGCTTAGCGCTCGTTCAGTCAATAATAAGATCGTAATATAACCACAGGTGAGATAATGATCAAACTAGCCCATAAATGATTAAAAAAAACTGCAAGTTATACCTATCATGTACCAACTATTTAAATACTGAATCATCATTATCACCGCAGGAATACCTCATAAGCACGAGATTGCTGACCAAAGAATGCCATTGTGCTAATTACTAATTGTACCTACTAAAACAGCACTATACAGTCATTCTATCATAACTCACTAAAGGAAATTGACAATATTACTAATCAATTTTTTTTTATTGTCATCGGTTGTGTATATGGTAAAATAAATTAAACTAAAAACTACATTAAAACTAACCAAAAATAAAATGAGTCTTTTAATTAGCAAAAAAATAAAATATATAAATATGATAAATATAAATATCAATCATATTTATAATATACTATTATGAATATGATTGATCGAGCGAAGTGAGATCTCCAAGTTCACTTGGGTGATTCAGCACTTTATCCGTCCGTCCGTCGGACTGTCAGAGGCATCTAGTATTTAAAGTTAAAAAAAATCTGGTATGAAAAATTTTTTTTTGTCCGTGTGGAGTATCTTTGAAATTCTGCAAGTAAATTATGAAACCGTTTTTGGAAAAAAATCTATATTAGAAAACAAAAATTTGACAGGCCAAAAAAGTCACTGTTTAAAGACCAATTCTTTGACTTTTTTTTTTATTATAAACTTTTTTTTTCATGTAGAAGCTATCTACGGGCCAATTGCCTATATTTCCTAAAACTAAACTAAAACTATTTACAGCAAAGAACCATGTTACCTAAAAGACATCGAGCCTATAGGTAACTGAAGTGCTCAAGCCCACTACCAGTGGGTAGCGTTCCCATCATGCTGGCTGCATTGCCTCTCTGAATTGCAATGCTAATACGTTGAGCCAAATAAGTGCCAGCATTTTGATCACGCGTCGCCTCAACCAGGCGCTCTGATAGACTTTTGAAAATAGAATGAGCTCCCGGTCCCCACGGATATATTTACCATTTATTATTATTTTTACCAATTATTTTTACCCATTTTTTGGCGGGTTCTAATTAAAAAACTGCTATTTATATAACGCTGAAACTTACATATAATATAAATTACATCCTGTAATTAAACAACAAATACAGAAATGAAACAATATATTAATGGCAGTGCCAGCTATAAGAAGGTTAGTGTGGTGGCTTATATATTATTACCTCCTTCATGTTTATGTTTGCCTAGTACTTTACCAAATCCGAGTGACGTTTGAGAAAATGATTTGTATACAACAATTAAAAAAAAAAGTGACGTTCCTAAAAAGTATCCTAACCCAACCAATTTCCAGCCAAATCGTTTCAGCCGTTCTCGAGTTATAAATAGTGTAACTAACACGACTTTCTTTTATATATATAGATATAACGGTTATATATATGCAAGTATCAGCTTTAAATATGTATACACTGCGGGACAAAATAGGTAAAATCAGTGAATTTGATATACGTTATTTTCCAAAAAAATTGTATGTAATTGTTTCGTACTCTACTAGCAAAGTTCTTTTTAACGATATCCCGTGGGTAGAAAAACAAATAGCTTGCCCCCGACTTACGTGAATAGGTCATCTTAGAGATTCGATTCGCTCGAGGGTGATAAATAATAATAATAAACGCTTTCACCCTCTCAAGATTAACTAAGATATGTATATAACACCTAAACTAAATTTACCTGCAAGTTCTAAAACAAACAAGCGCATTCACGCTCACAGCCCCAAACAAAATTTAAAGACTTGCATCGTGGGTGCCGGAAAGATTTACATAACATTTGTAGTCTAGCCGGGAATCGAACCCGGGATCCACGGCGCAGAAGGCAGAAACTTGCCAATTGCGCCAAATGGTTCGTCAAAGGAGATGTTTCAAAATTGAAGGAGCCTGGGCCAGTACCATGTACCATATACATACATATAGCTATACAATATAGTAACGGTTTTTGAATGTTTATTTTCTTTACTTTTATTTTGTTTTAATGTACATTTAAAATATCTTGGTACATCGATAGCAACACAACACAGTTACAAATGGCGGATTGCGACAATATTGAACTGTCATTTTAACGTGTCATTCATTCTCAATGATAATTTATTGTAAACAACTACATACACACATCATACCAATTCTTAAATATTTGGGTTTCGTTATAATTATAATAGGACTATAAAATATGTTACTCGATTGAAACTCAGAACAGAGTGACATTCATTATCTTCTTATCAATAAAAATAGGGCTAACATGTTTAAAAACTCACTAAATAATAATTTGAGGGTACAGCTGTAATCTTCTGCAGATTAATTTATTTTTATTTTTTAGAAAATGCAATATTTTTTCCCTATTTTTCTATATACATATATAGTACATAGAAAAAATGAAACATCTCCTTTATAGTATGCGTGGGTTCATGGTATAACATTGGAAATAAATAAGTAATACTTTAAAAGGTTTTTAAAATTAAGCTTTTACCAGCTGTAAATAAATAAAGTACTCGCCAAGACGAATCAAACGAGCCGAAACTCGATGGGGTTGCGTCGTTTCATTACAGAGTTCCTATGACCACCTTCCAGCTACATCATCAGACTCTAGTTACTATTGAAAGACAAACTACTCGGCAAGACGTTTTAAACGAGCCCAAACTCGATGAGGTTGTGTCGTTTCATTGCGAAGTTCCTTTGGCATCCTTCCAGCTCTATCATCAGATCAGAACCATGTCATCATATTGCATTGTCACGCAATTTACACATGTATGCAAAATTTCAGCTCAATCGGTAACTCGGAAGTGGGTCAAATTTAATTTGCAAGATTTGATGACAATCATCGGGACAGGTGTAAATAAATAAAAGCTTTTAAAATAGTGGTAATCTACGCGTTGACTCGAAAATAACGATCTTACTTGAGTTGATCGAATTGTGTTTTATTCTGCTCAGTTGTCAATTCTCACCACCCCCTGCAGGATTGTGCACTACTTACCTTACCAAGGACGGTATATACACTTGTGGCGATACACGCGCCACCACTCTCACACGCTTACACCCGCGCACCGATGCACGCGGGAGAGCGGGGGAGTGGTCGCCGCGATCGTATGATGTATCCCTAGCCGGCTGGCGACCCCTTACAACAAACCAGTTCGTCAGCCGCCACCGCTTTGGCTTGGGACGCACACGCAACCATGCTTCCCCCGCCTCGCCCGCGCACGTACACCGCACTAGGTACTAACAATACCTATAACTCCTTACACTCATGGCCTAGAAATGTGTACGTTGGTTTTCTCTTCACGCTAAAGCGGCAAAACGGGTTTGGATAAAATTTTGAATGTACACGTACCAGTGATGGATTTACCAGCAGGCTGAGTAGGCTGGAACCTAGGGCGGCAGATTTTAGGGGCGGCAAATTTGGGACCAATTTTTTTTTTACTAGTTTGCATTCATACTAATTACGGGCAAAAGATGGTGTAATATACACTATCATCCTATTACACTAACCTTTTATTGAAATTGCAACATTATGATTTGGGAATCATAATATTTCATTGACGAAAACATTGCAATTAATATGATTGTGAACTAAGTAATTGAATTGTAGAGGTTGGTAAGAGCGGCAAAATGATATACCCTACTGGCGGCAATTGTGTAAATCCGCCACTGACACGTACATAGCCTATACCTAGGAATTAACACATCGGTAGGTCATATTTTGACTTGATAAACGCGGACGAAACCGCGGGGCACGGCTAGTTTTATAATAAGAATTTTAGGACCTTGCTTGACCTTATCGAGTCAAAAACCCAACCCACTCGCGTGATTTAGGAAGAATAGCACAAGCGTAAACTATTTATTCCTTAGTAAGCATCAGATAATAGCATCAATACAAATGGAGTCCAAACCAGGCTCGTAAACAGGAAAAGCGGCGCCACTGGTACTACTACAGTGCCTGCCTGAAAAAAATAGCAATCGCTGTTTAGTTACATGCTTATCTTATAGACTAAGGGCAGTTCTAGTATAAGGATTTTTCGAGCCGCCTGAAGGCATCCAAAATGGCTTAACGACTATTGTCTTAAGGTATTTATTATACCAGGATCGAGCTTAACGTGCTCTGGTAACACACTAAAAACTCAATAAACGGTCAATCAACCAAGCACTGAACTTTTTTTTGGTGTGTAAAATGCCTAGCACTTCCTTCCAAGGAGGAAACAGGCGTGTGTGGCTCAAACCCGTTATTTTGTACCGTTTAGGAAACAAAGACACGGGCAATGAGTTCCACTCCTTCGCCGATATCTTCTAAATATATATAACTCAAAGGTGACTGACTGACTGACATCATAGTGATCTATCAACGCACAGCCCAAACCACTGGACGGATCGGGCTGAAATTTGGCATGCAGGTAGATGTTATGACGTAGGCATCCGCTAAGAAAGTATTTTGATTAATTCTACCCCCAAGGGGATAAAATAGGGGATGAAAGTTTGTATGAAACTTTGTAAATTTTATAATAATACTTCTTAACACGAGCGAAGCCGCGGGCTAAAGCTAGTGGATGATAAACGTAGAAGCAAATAGCTTCGTGTAAACTGGAGTACCTAAACCATAAATGGATGACGTTTGAGGGTTGGTCTTGATATTAAATGGTAAAAGGGGGATGAGGGAATTAAATCATGTGATTCATGCAAACCAAAAACACTCTTAAAAATGTAAACGATAGAATACCGATAGGCCTGCGACCTTACGTCGGTGACGGGATTTACATGTGTGTGCAAATTTAGTGCTTGTAACCCGGAGATCTATGAATGAAGTTCGACGCATAAATCTTGGTATAAACCACAGAGCATTATAAGTAGTCCTATTCTGTGATATAAAAAAAGATTATTGCTCTTCTTTGGTAGAAATACTTGTAACCGAGTTTTGCCGCAAAAGTGAAAAAAATGGCGTTGTTGATTTTATATAATTTTCCAATGTGTGAAACTTGTGATTCTTCGAGTGTTAATTTGTAATAATGGTGGATTATTAACCTTTAATGCTTAGTAAACGTGCATAAGTGTAGGCAAATAATACTAAATTGGAAAACGTGAATTTCGCCTTCGCTTCAAAACCTTGCCGACAAAAATAATTATAGGCCCATATCCTTGGCCACAATTGTGGCCAAAGTGTTTGACGGTTTGCTTAATGCACAGTTAAATAAATACACAACACTGCACGATAATCAGTTTGGTTTTAGACCACAATTGTCCACAGAAAGTGCAATACTGTGCCTTAAGCATACCGTCAGATACTACACAGACCGAAAAACTCCGGTGTTTGCGTGTTTCCTCGATTTATCAAAGGCGTTCGATCTGGTCGCGTATGACATTTTGTGGAAAAAGCTTGAAGACATAAACTTACCACTAGAGCTTGTAAACATCTTCAAGTATTGGTACACGCACCAGATAAACAGCGTCAGGTGGGCGGGGGCTATGTCGGAGCCTTATCGGTTGGAATGCGGCGTAAGGCAGGGAGGCCTGACCTCTCCTACATTGTTCAATCTTTATATGAACGCGTTGATCGTCGCACTCAGCAGTCAGCATATTGGCTGTCATGTTGATGACGTGTGTGTCAACAACCTAAGCTATGCCGACGACATGGTGCTGTTGAGTGCGTCGATCTGTGGGTTGAGGCGGCTTATACGAGTCTGTGAGGAGTACGCAAGTAATCATGGGTTAAGATATAACGTAAAGAAGAGTCAGTATATGATCTTTGAGACCGCTGTTGCTAGATGCCCCCCGAGTGTACCACCGGTTTTTCTGAACAGTGTTCCACTGGAAAGGGTGGATTCATTCAAGTACCTGGGGCATGTAGTGACGTCGGACCTTAGGGATAATTGCGATATAGAGCGGGAACGGAGGGCGCTGTCAAAAAGAGCGAATATGTTGGCTCGTAGGTTTGCACGGTGTTCTGAAGGAGTGAGGATCATGCTCTTTCAGGCGTATTGCACTTCATTGTATACCTGCAGCCTGTGGGCCAATTATACACAAAGATGCTACAGCTCCCACCGAGTCCAATTTAATAATGCGTTTAGGGCAGTGTTGGGGCTGCCTCGCTTCTGCAGCGCTTCTGGCATGTTTGCGGCGGCGCGCACTGACTGCTTTTATACCACCATGCGCAAACGGTGCGCGTCTTTGGTACACAGAGTGCGGGCCAGCTCCAATACAGTCCTGGCGATGATAACTGACCGACTTGACTGTCCATACACCCGACATTGCTGTGGCAGACATGTCACCTACATTGTCGGGTGTTGACTTTATACTAATTAATGTTATTTTATGTACAATGGACATTTAATTAATTTAATTCTATTTCTAAATTTGTAATTTGATTTATTTAAAATTTTAATTTAATAATTTTAATAAGTTTGACATTTGTATTGCTTTTAATAATTATTTGGTATTGTAATTAAATTTATTTGTTAAAAATTATTTAGTATTGTAATTTAATTTATTTGTTATTCTATTGTAATTTGATTTTTTTTTTATTTATTATTTGTATATTCTATTGTAATTTTGTAGTTTTTTATGGGTTAATTTACCTACCTGAAATAAATGGATTTTATTTATTTTTATTTATTTATTTAAAACTCCATTAGGCGTTCTAGTAATGTTTCTAGCACTTTACTAGGGCGTGACATGACTATGACTGTTTTACTTGACTTTGACTGTGACTTGTGACAAGGACTTTTAATTTGAAATATACTTGAAATATATTATTACTTGACACTGGCTAAATACACAAGATTGCGGAGCCAAAATTACGTATAAGAAAAAAAAACTAGTAACCGACTTTCAAAAGCAGCTCTCAGTTTGTCTTCCAAGATTTTGGTTTCGAAGTTTAAGTTATCGCTGATACATTAATATTTTTGTACTTGATATGTTTTATTTTCTACCGGCAACTGTAAGTAGGTCAGATACTAGTAGTAATGGGCTTGTTTATTAGAACGCACCCCTCTGTGACCTTCTATCTAACACGGGCGTAAACGCAGGTCTATCCAAAGCTAAAGATATTCTATAAAAAGGCATTATAGCATTATGTTTATGTTTGTACAAACATAAACATAATGCCTGTTTATAGAATACCAGCGATCCGCCCCGGTTGCGCGTAATTGCACCCGCGGATTTAAAAAAAAATTTCGTACTCTCCTTGCCCTGACACTTACGAACACAACAATAAAAGAATCAGCCAAATCGGTCGAGCCGTTTTCGAGTTTTTGTGAGACTAACAAACATTAATAGATTTTTATATAAACACGGAAACAAACAAACGCATACACTCATAGCCCCATACTAAGATCTTGAGAAGGAAAAGTGTGCTCCTGCCAGGAATCGAACCACCGCACCAACGTCATATATATAGACAGATAGTTACTATACCTACGTTATTCGGCCACTTTTACACGCTAAAAATACGCGAGGTCTTCAAATCACAAAACTACTAATTAGCTTTATCATAAGGATCATACCCACTTGATTCAAAGGCATTTTCTCGGTTTATTAGTCATTAAAATTCATTGAAAACAGCATACAGTACCTAGGAATAGTATGTCGCATGCGTAAATTACATAGAAATTTTGTAGATTCAGGTTTTGGATATTTTAAACAATGGCGGAGATAAGGGAATTGAAAGCGAAAAAGAAACATAATTATTTCATCCATTTCGAAGAATACGCGAGTTTTTCAGCTCACAGAGCCGCAAGTAATATTTGTTGAGTTTATTTAAGTACATATATTTCCTAAAACTAAACTAAAATTATGTACAGCAAAGACCCAAGCTACCTAAGATTATAGGTAATTCAAGTGCTCAAGGCCACTACCAGTGGGTAGCGTTTCCATCATCCTGGCAGCATTACCTCTCTGAATTGCTATTCTAATACGTTAAGCCAAATAATTACCAGCATTTTGATCACGCATCGCTTCAACCAGGCGCTCTGATAAATTTTTGAAAATAGAGCTCCCGATCCCCCGGGCCCAGTAAGTACATTTATTTATTTTTAAGTACATTTTATTATAATTTACAGATTAATTTGTAAAATACCAGAAAGCTCTCAAACCCTAAATCTTGTTCGAACCATTACCTCATTTAGTTTTACGACGTTCTGCTTAATGCCTTAATTTCCGTAACAATATGTACTGCGAAGGAGTGGATCTCATTGCTTTCGTCGTTGTTCTCCGAATGGTATAATTTGGGAGTCTTCAAGTCGAGAGTGAATTGGTACCTTCTAGGCAAGCATGTTACATCTTCGGCCGCATCATCGGATTCCATCAAGTGAGATTGTGGTCCAATGCTTGCCTATCGGGCATTAAAAAAATGCAGTCACATCTCCATCATCATGATCATCATCAGCCTGTATCGACCCCTTGCACGGTATAAGTGTCCTTTCCCTTGTACCACTCACCCCTGTTTAGCGCTGATCGTATCCAGGTCTTTTCTTGGATCACCACTAAATCGTTGACCCATCGAGAAGCTGGTTTGCCAACGGATCGCTTTCTCCTCTCGATATCCATTCAGTCAGGGCTCTACTCCATCTACCATCACCTACCATGCGTCCGTCCCATCGCCATTGAGTCTTGCAATGTGTTGACCTACAGCGCTTGCTTCGATTTATCTCTGATAGTAAGATCTTACAAGGTAAGTAAGGATATATTTCAATTGTGTCGTAGTAAAAAATAAAAAGATCAGATAAAATATTAGACATTTTTATCACACATATTATTATGCTTGACTCTGGGTACATTATTCAAATTACATAAATAATAAATCTGTTCGGTGGTATTCTTTGAATATAGCTGGTTTTGATACCATTAAAAGGTGACATTAAAAAAAGACAGTGTGTAATTATTCATCACAGTGTTTGAATTGGTTGTTATCTCTACCATAGTAGAAATATATTTCTACTATGTCTCTACCGACCGGAACTTCACCGCGCGGTCGAGTTGCCACCTTTAATTTTTATTGTTGTTAACTCGGCCACTTATACAAATTACAGTCGGAGGAAAAAGTGGTGTATACCAAAATATTGCTATTTCTATTATATTTTGAAACGATTATTTACCTCACCACTTTTCGTCACACAAAAAGGTAGCGGTCAGAATTTCAAAGCCCTCCCATAAAAAAAATCACTTCATTAAAAAGGTAAAAAAACTGTGTATCCTCCTTTTTCATCTGCTTTTGTCCATCAAAATGATTGAAATCTAAAGAAGAAATTCGAATAATTCTTAAGGTTTTTTATATAAAACAGAAAAATGCGACTCAAGCAACGAACACCATTGTGACTTTTATGGACCTAATGCATTGTCAATAAAACTAGCACAAAGTTGGTTTAAATATTTTCAGTCCGGGAATTTTAGTTTTAGATATGCAGCTCCTTCTTGTCGCACTAGATGAAATAGAAGCCATTTTTAAATATAAGAGTGAGATGGGCATGTAGTAGTTATGATATATCTGAAGAACTGGGTATTGATTACAATACAGTTTTGATCCATTTGATAAAGTCTGGGTTTACAAAAAAGCTCAATTTGGTTGCCACACGAGTTCATTCCACATTCGTTATTCTCTTTTGAAACATAAGATTATAAACTGTCATGGTCACTCATTAGAATTAATGATGTCTCTTCTTTAATGATACTACATAGTACGTATAGAAACGTAATGAATTTTTCAAAATCTCGATATTCTAGTGAAGAAAATTAAATAACCCACAATGAAATCGTGGTCAAGAGGCGGTCAAGCTATACAGACACTACACCACATGGCCACAGTAATAGGACAGGTTATCAAAGTGGCACATACTATATTTTGTATTAAAATGTATATCGAATAAAAAAATAAATTATTAAAATTATATTATATAAATAAATTAACAACATGAAATCAATTTATCCTCCGACCTCAATAGCGTGCAATTTTTCAAATCTCGATATCCTAGACGTGCTATGAAAGCAAGCAAGTTTTTATCAAATTTATGGCAGTGAGTGTTATTACTGTCAAAGGGAAAGATAAGCTTAAAGTACAGGCTCCGTTAGCGTTTGAAGAATCCAATTCGCCGGCGCTTGTAAAATAATTTTTATTTTCATTTGTAGATTTGTTAACGCTTGAAGAATCAGTCTTGATGGCGCTTGAAGAATCAGTTTCTTTGGCGCCTGACGAATCATTGTTGTTAACGCTTGAAGAATCAGTTTCGTTGGCGCTTGTAAAATCATTACTGCTAACGTTTGAAGAATCAGTTTCGTTGGCGCTTGAAGAATCATTTTCGTTTACGCTTGAAGAATCAGTTTCGTTGGCGCCCGACGAATTATTTTTGTTAACGTTTGAAGAATCATTTTCGTTAACGTTTCTAGCATCTATTTCGTTGATGCTTGAAGAATCAGTTTCATTGGAGCTTCTAGAATTATTTTTGTTTACGTTTGTAGAATAAGATTCGTTAAAGCTTGAAGAATGAGTTTCTTTGGCGCTTGAGGAATCATTTTTGTTAACGTTAGATGAATCATTTTCGTTAATGCTTGAAGAATTCGTTTCGTTGGCACCCGATGAATAATTTTTATTCACGTTTGAAGAATCAGTTTCGTTGGCGCTTGAAGAATCATTTTCGTTTACGCTTGAAGAATCAGTTTCGTTGGCGTCCGACGAATCATTTTTGTTAACGTTTGAAGAATCATTTTCGTTAACGTTTGTTGCATCAATTTCGTTGATGCTTGAAGAATCAGTTTCATTGGAGCTTCTAGAATTATTTTTGTTTACGTTTGTAGAATAAGATTCGTTAAAGCTTGAAGAATCAGTTTTGTTGGCGCGTGAATAATCATTTTTGTTAACGTTAGAAGTATCATTTTCGTTAATGGTTGAAGAATCATATTCGTTGGCGCTCAACAAATCATTTTTGTTAACGTTTGAAGAATCGGTTTCAATTACGCTTGAAGAATCAGTTTCGTTGGCGCTTGAAGTATCATTTTTGTTAACGTTAGAAGAATCATTTTTGGTAACGGTTGAAGAATCATTTTCGTTAACGTTTGTAGCATCAATTTCGTTGATGCTTAAAGAATCAGTTTCATTGGAGCTTCTAGAATTATTTTTGTTTACGTTTGTAGAATAAGATTCGTTAAAGCTTGGAGAATCAGTTTCGTTGGCGCGTGAATAATCATTTTCGTTTACGTTAGAAGAATCGTTTTCGGTAACGTTTGAAAAATCAGTTTTGTTTGCGCTTGAAGAATCATTTTCGTTTACGCTTGAAGAATCAGTTTCGTTGGCGCCCGACGAATCATTTTTGTTAACGTTTGAAAAATCATTATCGTTAACGTTTGTAGCATCAATTTCGTTGATGCTTGAAGAATCAGTTTCGTTGGCGCTTGAAGAATCATTTTCGTTTACGCTTGAAGAATCAGTTTCGTTGGCGTCCGACGAATCATTTTTGTTAACGTTTGAAGAATCATTTTCGTTAACGTTTGTTGCATCAATTTCGTTGATGCTTGAAGAATCAGTTTCATTGGAGCTTCTAGAATTATTTTTGTTTACGTTTGTAGAATAAGATTCGTTAAAGCTTGAAGAATCAGTTTTGTTGGCGCGTGAATAATCATTTTTGTTAACGTTAGAAGTATCATTTTCGTTAATGGTTGAAGAATCATATTCGTTGGCGCTCAACAAATCATTTTTGTTAACGTTTGAAGAATCGGTTTCAATTACGCTTGAAGAATCAGTTTCGTTGGCGCTTGAAGAATCAGTTTCGTTGGCGCCCGACGAATCATTTTTGTTAACGTTTGAAAAATCATTATCGTTAACGTTTGTAGCATCAATTTCGTTGATGCTTGAAGAATCAGTTTCGTTGGCGCTTGAAGAATCATTTTCGTTTACGCTTGAAGAATCAGTTTCGTTGGCGCCCGACGAATCATTTTTGTTAACGTTTGAAGAATCATTTTCGTTAACGTTTGTTGCATCAATTTCGTTGATGCTTGAAGAATCAGTTTCATTGGAGCTTCTAGAATTATTTTTGTTTACGTTTGTAGAATAAGATTCGTTAAAGCTTGAAGAATCAGTTTCGTTGGCGCTCAACAAATCATTTTTGTTAACGTTTGAAAAATCATTTTCGTTAACGTTTGTAGCATCAATTTCGTTGATGCTTGAAGAATCAGTTTCGTTGGCGCTTGAAGAATCATTTTCGTTTACGTTAGAAGAATCATTTTCGGTAACGTTCGAAGAATCAGTTTCGTTTGCGCTTGAAGAATCATTTTCGTTTACGCTTGAAGAATCAGTTTCGTTGGCGCCCGACGAATCATTTTTGTTAACGTTTGAAAAATCATTTTCGTTAACGTTTGTAGCATCAATTTCGTTGATGCTTGAAGAATCAGTTTCATTGGAGCTTCTAGAATTATTTTTGTTTACGTTTGTTGAATAAGATTCGTTAAAGCTCGAAGAATCAGTTTCGTTGGCGCGTGAATAATTATTTTCGTTAACGTTAGAAGAATCATTTTCGTTAATGGTTGAAGAACCAGTTTCGTTGGCGCTCAACAAATCATTTTCGTTAACGTTTGTAGAATCAATTTCGTTGATGCTTGAAGAATCAGTTTCATTGGAGCTTCTAGAATTATTTTTATTTACGTTTGTAGAATAAGATTCGTTAAAGCTTGAAGAATCAGTTTCGTTGGCACTTGAAGAATCATTTTTGTTAACGCTTGAAGAATTAGTTTCGTTGGCGATTGAAGAATCATTTTTGTTAAAGTTAGAAGAATTATTTTCGTTAACGCTTGATGAATCAGTTTCGATGGCGCTCAACAAATCATTTTTGTTAACGTTTGAAGAATCAGTTTCAATTACGCTTGAAGAATCAGTTTCGTTGGCGCTTGAAGTATCATTTTTGTTAACGTTAGAAGAATCATTTTCGGTAACGGTTAAAGAATCAGTTTCGTTGGTGCTCGACGAATCATTTATTTTAACGTTTGAAGAATCAGTTTCTTTTGCGCTTGAAGAATCATTTTCGTTTACGCTTGAAGAATCAGGTTCGTTGGCGCCCGGCGAATCATTTTTGTTAACGTTAGAAGAATCATTTTCGTTAACGTTTGTAGCATCAATTTCGTTGATGCTTGAAGAATCAGTTTCATTGGAGCTTCTAGAATTATTTTTGTTTACGTTTGCAGAATAAGATTCGTTAACGCTTGAAGAATCAGTTTTAATGGCGCTATAAGATTTATTTTTGGTAACGTTTGAAGTATCAGTTTTGTTCGTATTTAAAGAATCAGTTTCCTTGGCGCCTGAAGAATTAGTTCTACTGGCGCTTGAAGAATCATACTCATTATGATTAGAGTCAATTACGATGGCGCTTAAAGATTCATTGTCAGCTCCGTTGCAGTTGTCCGTGTTACACATAAAGCAAGTTTCGATCTTCTTGTGTGAAGGGGACAATTTCGTTGAATTTTGCAGCATGCTGCATCCACAGGAACCATTAATGCAAACCTCACTCAGACATGTGCGGATGATTATGCCATTCTCTGAAAATGAATAGATTTGCAATTCGTTAAAAATATTTATAGCAAGCTCCTGAGCAGTTAAACTAGCAGTTATCAGGCCACAGTCGTTGCCAATCTGGTCAATTTTTTTTTTCAAAATATTCATCAGGCGATTCTATCTATTATATTCTCCCTAGCAATTGACCACTATCACGCGGGGAATGTGGTTGAAGGTGGTAAACGTAGTGGCCTCCATAAAGTGCGCAATATTTGCAACACTTGCACTTTCAACGCTTTACTTGGATTGTTAACGGGATTGCTCACAAAAAAGAATTAAGTGGATGTCGATGGCCATTCGAATGAAGTTCATCTCTTCTTTCTACCCAACTGCGCGGAAGAGTGGATAATGTGTTTATCAGTATTTGTTTCTTTTTGGCGTTCTGGATATCAAACGCGGTGGCCGATTTTGATAATTCTTACTTCATTCTATTGGTCTTAATTTGACAAGATGCATACCATAGATTAATAATAGCATGTTTTATAATTCTGCATTTGTGATGGCAATAAAAATATATAACATTTAAGTAATATGTAATATAATATGTAATATTTGAAGTAATGGGATATTTACAGAGCTTAAATGAGTAAACCATGCTTGTAACGTTAGCTAAATTACTTACTATTAGCCCAAAACGCTGGTAGCATTCACTATCTATGTGTAGATAGGTACATATATAAGACTAGCCATGCCCTGCGGCTTCGCCCGCTATTATCAAGCTAAAAAGTAGCCTATGTGTTAATCCTAGGTATAATCTATGTACATTCCAAATTTCATCCCAATCCGTTCAGCCGTTAAAGCGTGAAGAGGGAACAAACATACTTACACACACACTTACAAACAAACTTTCAGATTTATAATTTTAGTAGGATTTCTATATACACAGTGCATTTTTGAGACGCGGTTGTTAGTGCAGGTTATACCGTTGTAGCTGCATGAAAATATTCTAAAGAGTCTGACCTTAACTTTTTAAAATATTTTATGAATATTTACAGAATTTGGAAAATGTGAACATTGAGTCATCTCTTTATTGCTGATTTTTTGTGAATTTTTCCTTTTTATAGTACTTTTACCTTATTGGGTCTTATACAACTTTTTGATGCCAGTAAGAAATGTGATTGGCATCAAAAAAGTTTTTGTGCAAATTCTCAAACTTATGGCTGGATGTAAATGACGACCCAGTTAGCGCAGTGGACAGGTGTCCGCCCTCTGCGCCGTGGGTCCTGGGTTCGATTCCCGGCAGGAGCACAAATTCCTTCCCAAGAGATATTTGTGTTTCTGGTTCTGGGTGTAATGTGTGTGTGATGTGAATGTTTCCGGCATCCACGATACAAGTCTTTGAACTTAGTGTGGGGCTGTGAGTGTGATTGCGTTTGTTTGTTTTTTTATAAATTCTGTAAATGCTGATTAAAGTATTTAAAACAGTTAAGGACAGTCTCCTTAAAATATTTTCCTGCAGCTGCAATGGTTAAGGTAAAACATAATTAAACGCAAGCAAAGCTTAAAACCGACTTCACCGCTCTATCTTCGGAACTTTGATCAGATTAGATGTGCTAAACACGCATTATTGAAAATATTTAAAGAACTACTGATAAGATCTTGATCAAATTTAAATGGGACCAATTGGAAAGCAACATCGTTCAAACAAAAAAATTCGAAATGGTTCACGTGGAACGAAGATATGAGGCAAGTAACAAAAAAAAACAATTGACTTGAGTACCTCCTCCTTTTTTGTGAAGTCGGTAGAAAAGGTTAAATTGGTTTAGGTTTGGTTGCAATTTTACTGAAATACTGACCCATGACGATCTTGTGGCAGGATTTCTTTGACTCGGTAACCGATTCGAACGCTCCTGCCGGTAACGTTTCGTTCAAGAGGTTCTGATTGGTAGCCATGGTATTATCATTGCAATTCTGAAATGAAAAGAAATCTTTGTACTCGACATATACACACTATATATAGTTACACCATTTATAACTCAGGAACGGCTGGACTGATCTTTATGATATTTGATTTGTTAGATTTACTGTTTTGATCATATCTCGGGAATGTATTGGCGATTATGATTAAACTTCATTTTAACCAACTAAATAAAAGGAGAAAATTCTCAATTCTTAATTCTCAATACCTCAGAACTTTTTTCTAGGTGAACCGATTTTGACGATTCTTTTTTTATTTGAAATCTGGTGCTTTTCATGTGATTCATCAAATTTCAATGGGACCACATGAAAAGCACCAGCTTTCAAATAAAAATATAATCATCATATTCGGCTCACAATGAAAGAAGTTATGAGGTAACTTTTGAAGTCGGTAAAAAACGAGAACATCGTCAATGTAGTCCACAGTTTAATTATGTTTAATATAAAGTGTAAGCGATGCGACTTATTTAATGTTCATTTGCATAATTATTAGATTAGGGAAAGCGCGGGGTGCGAGCTGAGGGGAGGAGGGAACAGGCCGGACGCCATTTTTAAAAGCAGTTTCGTTGCAATGCAACGCCTCAAAGTACGACACGCGCTTCTTTATCTTTTAATAATTAAACGCAAGCAAAGCTTAAAATCCCGACTTTACCGCTTTATCATCGGAACCTTGATCCACCAGCTTTCAAATAAAAAAAGAATCATCAAAATCGGCTCACAACGAAAGAAGTTGTGAGGTAACTTTTGAAGTCGGGTAAACCAGAACATCGTCAAAGTACGCATTATTCGTCACAAAATAGACATTATTGACGATATTTCAAGTCAACTACTGATCAGATCTTGATCAAATTTAAATGGTACCAATTAGAAAGCAACATCTTTCAAACTAAAAAAAATTTTTCGAAATCTGCTCACGTGGAGAGAAGTTATGAGGTAACACACATAAAAAAAATAAAATAAAAAATACAGTCGACTTAAGTACCTCCTCCTTTTTTGGGAAGTCGGTAAAAATATATTGAAATCCCATTATAATTTCGGAAATAAAAGTACTAGCCTTTTAACAAAAAAGTAATCTTATTACTAGTGCTACGTTCCGTCGGTTACATAAAGGATATTAAATGTAAGTTTCAGCGTTATATTATGTAAAATAATATGTAGCCGTTTTAAGAAACAAAATACGTCTAAAACAGTGACTTTGATGTCCCATAAAATTTTACCAGAGTTATTTTAACATAGAATTTTATTTAAATAGTTTCGTATTTTTCTTGCAGAGACCTTTTTACCGATACCTCACACGGGCAGTAAAATTATAAAAAATATTTTGCTCCCCACTTACATTTATGGATACCCCCTTAATATTTTCACTTTTATCATTTTAATTGTCAGTTATGGTTTTGGGCCACCATTTTAAATATTCTCTGAGAATTTGAACGTATTCACCTGAATGGTTTAGAAACTAAACACCTCTGATAGACGGACGGACGGATAATGTGCTGAACCACGCGAGGAAACTTAGAGACCTCGCTTCGGTCGTTTAGTTATCCTACTTCCTACTATATCCTACTAATATTATAAATCCGAAAGCTTGTGTGTAAGTGTGTAAGTGTGTAAGTATGTTTGTTCCCTCTTCACGCTTTAACGGCTAAACGGATTTGGATGAAATTTGAAATGTACATAGATTATACCTAGGATTAACACATAGGCTACTTTTTAACTTGATAATAGCGGGCGAAGCCGCGGGGCACGGCTAGTAATATTATAAATGCGATAGTTTGTGTGTTAGTGTGTAAGTATGTTTGTTCCCTCTTCAAGCTTTAACGGCTGAACGGATTTGGATGAAATTAGGAATGTACATAAATTATACCTAGGATTAACACATAGGCTACTTTTTAACTTGATAATAGCGGGCGAAGCCGCGGGGCACGGCTATTATAAAATATTTTGCGCCTTTTGCGGCTTTCTGCCGATTCTGCTGCCACATCAGCTTTAGGTTTAAATTACAGGCGACTTTAGTTTCTATCAGGATAGATAGGCAGTTATTACTTGTTATCTACCTATATCATTATATTATTACTTACATAATGATTTAGGTACATAAGTAGGTACCTACTACACCAGGTATGTAGATACTACCAATTTAATTTACCACCAAATTGAAATACTAAAATATATATTAAATCAAAGAAAAACACATAATATTAATAGACATAATACATATGATTACAATAAAATCTAATATACCTACTAAAATATAGTGTCAAGGTGTTTGTAGTGGAACTCCTCTGAAACGGCTCGACCAATTTTAATGACCTTTTTTTGTTTAGGATTTGGAAAGTTTTTTGAAAGTAATATTAATGCACACAGGTATTTAAAGTTGACTAAAAGTGTGTGTGACCTAAATCACCTAGGTGAACTAGCTCAGATTTAGTTCACGTTTAATATTTGGTAGGTATGAGAAGAGGACGAAAATATATTTTTCACCCTCCTAACCCGATTTTAAAATTGTGATTTAGTATAAACAGTTTCCAAAAAGTTTTCAGTATCGTATTAAAGTACTAGGCGATCATAAAAGTGAAAGAGGTAAAATACTTTTTCTAAACGTGGCATTGCAACGCATGCTTGATACCTACAGCTAGTGAAATACATAAAACATAATTATTATTTTAAAAGAGCCGATGGTATGACTCATTCCTTGGAAGATGGGTCAGCCTTTAGTGTGGGATGCCACGTGTGTTGACACTTTGGCGCCATCCCATCTTCCTGAAACCACGCTACAAGCTAGTGGCGCGGCTATGGCAGCTGAATCTCTCAAACGGCGCAGTATTCAGAACTTGACAAAGGTTTTATTGTGCCGTTAAGGATTGAGACGCTAGTTCCCATATGGGGATCGGGTGCATTAGAAATTTTCAAAGATGTGTCTATGAGACTGATTCGGCACATGACCAAAATGCTGGTTTGTATTTGAGGCAATGGATACGCCTTGTTATACAGCGGCGTGGTAATGTAGCAAGCATTTTGGGAACTTTGCCGAACATTAAAGATCGTCTAAACCATCTTTAACTTTTTTGTCTTGGAATAAATAAATAGTAATATTATTATAATATTAAAATTGATATTAGTATGTTTGTATTCAACTTACTACTGAGTGTGTTCCAGGTATGAAGGGGTCGCCGCATGTTATGTCACTCTCGGTATTGCATACGTAGCAGTTGAGGCCTGAACCTGAAATGTATGAAATACAAGTATGGGATACAGTTGAATGATATTGTTTTACAAAGTTTATATGAACTTTTCGTTCTGTTTAGGCTGGTTGCGCCCCGCGGTTTTACCCGCGTAAGTCCAGGACCCGCGGGAACTCCGGGATAAAAATATAATAATTATATGCATTTTTATCACACAGTTGGCATGAAAAAATTAAGCATTTTCCCTATTCCATGCTTATCTGATAAGTTTAGGGACATAATAATTATTTCCTTATATTTGTGAGGTTTTCCCAACTACATGTTTTTGTCCACATTATAAAAGGCACAATAACTGAATAACGGTTTTAACATAATTTAAACGCAATCAATCTTAAAAAAACCGACATCACCGCTTTATTTTCGGAACCCTAAATACGCATTATTTAGGAAAACTGGTAAGATCTTGATCAAATTTAAAAGGAACCACATGAGAGGCACCAGCTTTCAAATAAAAAAATCATCAAAATCGGTCACATATAAAAAGTTCTGAGGTAACAATATAGTCGAATTGAAAACTTCTTCCTTTTATTAAAGTCGGTTAAAACCCCAAGGGCTCTCGCCATCTCGAGGATTAGCCTACTTTCTACTAATATTATAAATCCGAAAGTTCGTGTGTAAGTGTGTAAATGTGTAAGTATGTTTATTCCCTCTTCACGCTTTAACGGCAAAACGGATTTGGATGAAATTTGGAATATACCTACATAGCTTATACCTAGGATTAACACATAGGTTGCTTTTTAACTTGGTAATAGCGAACGAAATCGCGTGGCACGGCTAGTCTGAGATAAATATATAAGATAAATATATATCTAGCTTATAAACAATAATCTCAATAGTGAGATAGCCGCCAAAATCAAATTTGTAAGCCGTAAGTCTTTCAGATAGCACCGCGTCCAATTTCTACCAAACAAAGCTAAGAACAATCTAAAACAAGTCACTTTTCAAACAATAAAATAATCAAAATCGTTTCAGCCGATTTTTTTTTATACTCGATAGGCATGTATTTGACCACTATCTCACCAGATGGAAAGTGATGATGCGGCCGAAGATGTAGCATGCTTGCCTGGAAGATACCTATTCACTCTTGACTTGAAGACTCCCAGATTATACATATATATATTATAGTTTGAAAGCTACTTCAAGTCACATTTTGAATAAAAAAAACTTAATCAAAATCGGTTTATCCTTTTAGAAGCTACGATGTCACGAACAAAATAATATATACAATACAAGTCAAACCATATTTCCTAAAACTATATACAGCACAGACCTAAGTTACCTATAAGACATCGAGCTTATATTATATTATAGGTAACTCGAGTGCTTAAGCCATTGGGTTACCATTGGGTACCATTGGGTGCTACCATTGGATAGCGTTCCCATCATGCTGGCGGCATTGCCTCTCTGAATTGCTGTTTTTTTTATGATAGAAAAAAAATGTTGCTAGTAGTTAATACGTTGAGCCAAATATTTGCAAGGATTTTGATTACGCGTCGCCTCAACCAATGACAACTGGCCCGTAGATTATCAGGGTA
Source organism: Lomographa bimaculata (assembly GCA_948107665.1). Lineage (NCBI taxonomy): Eukaryota > Metazoa > Arthropoda > Insecta > Lepidoptera > Geometridae > Lomographa > Lomographa bimaculata. The sequence goes on along the minus strand of OX403600.1, from coordinate 7,013,814 downwards.
GATTTTTACTTAAAAGATTGTATTTTTAAATTTAGTAAACATAAATTTGTCTCAGATCGACCCAACATTTAAATAAAAAATGTTAACATGTTGCTAATGACTATTCAGTAAAGATCTAACAAACTCAAAAGATAAAAAAATCAACCGACTTCAAAAAACACACTCATAAAAGTGACCAATTTAATTTAAGATAGATAGATAGATAAACTCTTTATAGAACACCTTAATTAAGACAAGAAACAAAACAAAAGTGTCACAATAGGCGGTCTTATCGCTAAAAGCGATCTCTTCCAGACAACCTTTGGATGGATGACATCTTTTTTCAGTTATTTTAATTTAAAAACCAAACTATGATACCGATTTTGATGAAATTTCTATAGGACTAATCTGATATTACGTCCTTTCAAATAAATGACGGAATTCTTAGATAAAAAAGCAATAATTACTAAGTGACAATCTCCTCTTTTATGAAGTCGTTAAAAAGATAAAGCTTTTATATTTTTTCTAAACAATAATATGTATTTTTGTTACCATTTTGGTCCGCCATATTATAATAAAACGCTGTGAAAGTTATTTCATGTACATATATTTACTAGACGAATAACTTCTACAGGTTTTCATGCAACTTTTTTTGAGGCACTTTTTCTAAAAAATAAAAAATATCTTGCCACGCGTGACCTTGCATAACCGTCACGCAATATGCACCTTTATGTGCAAAAGTTTAACAGGGATTTTTGGCGGTGGTTAAAAAAATTGCTTGCGTTGACGTATATCGCCTCTGTTATATCATTTTGCCTGACTTTATGTAATACTAGAAAATAAATATATATTATGCTAGAAGATATGATCCGAGTAATTAAAAAAACACACGGCACCGACAGAAAGCACTGACTAGCAAAATACGCAATGTCGTTTGATATAAAAATTCTCATATACAAATAAGAAATGATTATCCGGTCGGTTTACAAATGACTTATTTGAGGTTAAAATCATACAAAAATTAACCGAATTTCAAACCTCTTTTTTAAAGGTTGCTTAATAACAATCGAGATTTTACAATTTATTGCTTACTCAAGATAAAAATAATGACGTCGGTGTTATCTATAATTAATGTTTATCTTTTACCACAAAAATTCCAGTTTATAGTATTACCGAAATTTAGTACTAAGTTATAAAAATATATACCTACGATGACTTAGCTGTACGTCTTTGAAATATAATGAATTTTCGCAAAAATATTAATAAATATAAATTAAGACGCTATGCGCACAATCACAGTAACTAGATACATATAAGTATATAATTTAAACGTAAGGAATGCTTAAAAAACCGACTTCACCGCTTACATTTCGGTTTCGGCTTGATTGATTTCAATAAAATGAACCACCTCTGAAGTATAATCTACCAAACAAAAAAATTTTTTTGAGAAACGGTCCACAAATAGGGGAGAAAACGATAAACATACATAAAAAAAACTTTCAGTCGAACGTAGAACCTCTTCCTTTTTTGAAGTCGGTTAAAATAGCGGTGCGCGCATTTAGATTAAGCAAAACGAATACATATTTTATGGCAAATGGGGATAGATTTTACAGTAAAAAACTTAAAATGATTACTGAATGTTAATTCAGTGAATCTTAAGTACACAAGAAAAGTTGAAATCAGTGATAAACGGGCATCAATTAAGAAAGCTATATTTAAATAATTATTATAAAACGATTGACTACATTAATAACATGAATGCATGAAGGCAAACTGCGCAAGCGTTTTCTGGCGACTATATATTATATCGATATACCTAGTTAAGATTATCAGACATGAATAAACTGAATAAACGAATTAGATTTTGAATTAAAACAAGATTGATACTAAAATTACAACTACATACCGCTTCCAAAGAATGTCAGCAAGACTATTAACTAAATGTATTTATTTATTTCACAAAAAGTATTATATGTATGTGGTACATAATATGTGATACCTAAAAAACATGAAATGCATCCATCCCTCCAGGTGCAGAGCTCCTCTGTTTACTTCTTAACTTTGAATAAAAAAAAAATTATAATAAAAGAATATTAGGTACAAAGTCGTAGGCTCAACTATGCGTAGGTAGTAACTATAAACTAATATAAATAAAATAATAATTATAAATTTAAAATTATTAAAATTACAATTACATACCGCCTTCGAAGATTTCCAGCGAGACTATCAACTAAATAAATTAAAATTTGAAATAAACGACTTTGAAATAAAAAAATATTAATAATTATTTATTATTAAATTAAACTAAAATTAAAAAAAAAAGGTGTTGAAACTACTACTACATACCGCCTTCGAAGATTGCCAGAAAGATTATTAACCACGGAGAAACACTTTGAGTCATTTTTTTTGAGGTTTTATTTTTATTTACTTATTAAATATATATAATACTGGTTGGAAGAAGTTGAGATTACATTGAGGATATCAAAGCGAACTGATTTTTACTGTGTATGTGTTAGGTATATATAATTCAGGAAAAATATGAAAAAAAAACAAATAAAGGTCGCTAGAGTGACCGACGACCTTTCGGGTCGCAACGTGCAAATGTAATGATATCAGAATTGATATCACATCCTATTCTACTAATATTATAAATATGACTCGGTAACGAATAAATCAATGATGAAATTTAGAATGTAGATAGTTTAGATTCCGGAATAACACATAGGCTACTTTTAGCTTAATTAACGCAGGCGAAACCGCGGGGCACGGTCAGTTATATAATAAATCTAAAATGTGTGTTTTTGAGTGTGACCATATATTGTAGAGTGTAAACACCTGTCTCAGCTAAGACCACCAACGTAGCATAAGTACATAGATACCTAAGCCACTCATCGTGTAGTTTTCACGTAATAAACACATATTATTAATATATCTATTTATTTATTTATTTATTCATATGCATTACATGTACATTAGGTCATAAGACTAAACTTGGAAACTAAAGACATTCACCCTATAATGTAGGGTATAAGCAAGTATGTTATCTATCTATCTAATATAATATTGGAGTTGAGATCATTTAGAGTTAGTATCTTCTAATTTCACATTGTATAATAATATACACGTTATTAATTTTAGGTTTTATTTATATCTCTTCATCAATGCCTACCAGCAACACCACCAAACTAGTTGCATAGTTCATCCTTATCGTATAAAACGCTAGCCCTGCGGCTTCACCCGCTATCTATGTGTTAATACTAGGTATAAGCTATATGCATTCCAAATTTCATCCAAATCCGTTCAGCCGTTAAAGTGTGAAGACAGAACAAACATACTTACATTTGACATTTTGTGTATAAGTATACAGAAAAATATAACATAACGGTATATGTGGGACTGCTTTTGATTTGTTAGATTCATATTAATCGGGTAGGCAACAAAAAGTAGGCGTTAATGGTGTGACATCTGACGGGTCTACAGTTGAAATTTGCGTGCCTCAAGGTTCAATATTGGGACCCTTCCTACTTTTAGTGTATATTTACCTTACATGACAACTACGCTAGCATTAGATATTGTCTTGTTTGCTGATGACACGTCACTTATTTTTAATACTTATAAGAAAGACGTAGAATTAAAAAAATAAATTATGAATTAGATCTAGTCTCGAAATGGTTTGCTGCTAATAACTTATTGTTAAAAGCTAGCAAAACCATATGTATCAAGTTTTCCCTTCCTAATGTTTCTTTGGTAGATGCAAATGTTACACTTAAAAACAACAAATTAGATCTTGTAAAGAAAATAGTTTTCTCAAGTCTGACTATGGATTGAAAACTGCAGTGGGGTCCTTATATTGATGTGCTTGCAGGTTGCTTGAGTACCACTGCTTTTGCGATCCGTTATAAGGAAATTAGACAACTGACTGATGTAGCGACGGCAAGGCTGGTTTACTTTGCATATTTTCATAGTTTGATGAGTTCCGGAATCTTGCTATGGGGATCTGCTGCTGATGTTGAAACTATTTTTATTCTACAAAAGAGATCGGTTCGTGCAGATTGCACGATGATATGGGTCTGCGCGGATATCTCGGTGAATTCTTTAAAGAAACAGGCAAACTTACCATGTCTTTGCTTTACATCTTTGAAAATATTATGCATGTTCTCAAAAATATTGGTAAATATAAATTAAGAAGCGACGCACCCAATCTTGATACTAGATATACGCATAAAATTACAGTGCGCTCATTTAGATTAAGCAAAACGAATAAATCTTTTATGGCAAATGAGGTTCGATTTTACAATAGAATTCCTAAAATTGTGATTGAATTACCACTGGGAAAGTTCAAATCTGTAATAAAACGGGCATTAATTAAGAAAGCTTACCATAAAACTATCGACTATATTAACGACAAGGATGCATGGAGGCAAACTGCGCAAGCGCTTTCTAGCGACTACATATTATATAGATATACCTAGGTTCATATTATTATGTTTTAGTGTTAAGGAATTATTTAAAAAAAATACGAAAATGATATGCGCCGCCGAGTTTCTTGCCAGGTTCTTCACGAGATGGCTGTAATTTTGCGAATCTGGCAGTAGAATGATCAACTTTCATAAGTGCCTCTTTGGGGCCCATGTGAATAAACGATTTTGATTTTGACACATACTTTCAGATTTTTAATACTTATTAGTAGGATAAAGTTTAGTTTAGTGGCTCTGTTAGCTGAAAACCTCGGGAATGTTTTGAAATGGCTGATATATGTTTTTTTTTTCTCCGTCATTTTGAAAAATTTCCAAAACCTGAATCGACAGAAATTCTATATACTTTCAAAATTATCGAACCTAAGAAATTTCACGAGACTCGAATGGACATACGAAAGGAATTTTGCCCAAGCTTAAACGAAGACCTTCGCGTTCGCTCGGTCAAATGCTTGCCTATCTAGTATAAACAAAAAATGTACTAACAGCTTCTACAGCTATATAAAGTATTGGCTGACTTACCCGAACGTCCCGTCGCGTCGCCCGGATAGATTCGGTAAGAAACTCCTTGTATAAGTCTAACGTCGCATGTACATTATAATTGCGAAAGTTTAGATTTTTCTAGACCACGCCTAAAAGAAAATAAAATTTGGAATATACTTAAATCATCAAAATAACGTTACTAGGTGTTACGTTACTAACTGGATTAATGCGAGCGAAGCCGCGAGGCATAGCTAGCTATAAAACATTTAATAAAATTAGAACAATACGGCTGTTTTATCTATATTGTACCTAATTTAGTTAAGTGAGTCATTAATTACGTAGAATTTTAATGAAGTTCGCCGAACGCTTCGTTGTTCTACAAAAAATAATACCGATAACCCTATAGCTGTTTTAATTTGATAAGCAACGTAGTATTTCCCATTGTTTTCACTTTAAAATGGAAAATCCTTGGAATATACCTATTTATATTTATATAGGTATATAAATACCTATTTATATTTTTAACTGACTTCACAAAAAGGAGGAGGTTCTCAATTCGACTGTATATATATATATTTTATGGGTTTTTTTTTCATTTGTGATGTTCATTATTTTTTTGTTTAACAGCTGTGGTCCTTGTGGCACCTTTTTAATTTGATAAAGATCTGACTAGTAGTTTTTGAGTTATGCTCAATAATGCGTATAAATTTCATTAATTTCATCTGATCATGGGTTCGGAAGATAGAGTTATTAAATGAAGTCGGTTGTTTTTTAAGCTTTGCTTGCGTTTAAATTATTGATAGTCTAAAAGATTGCTGCATAATAAAAGTAGGTTTAAATAATACTTAAATGCCTTTAACTTTATTTATCTATTTAGACACCGAAAAAGTAACGTGGTGGAGGTTCTTAATTCGACTTTCTAGTTTCTTTTTTTGGGACCTTGTAGGCTTATATTTATCTATTTTAATTCGAATTTTACCTATTTTTTTGTTTTATTTATATAATATATTGTTCAATAAAAGTCTTCATTAACATTGTCTAAAACATGTATTTTTTTAACGATGTGAAAATACCTTTTTTTTTACATTATTTTACCTAACTTTATATTATTAATTTAAAATGTATTATAGTCAAGACAGTCTAGATAAATAGATACCACTTGGTTCTTTAGCTATTTGATAAGTAGGCAATTCGATTATTGTTACGTCATAATTCTACAATAACCTTTATTTTTTAAAAACTAAATTAAATCTTTGTACGGTATTAATTCATTGATTTTTTTATATTTTTTATATAGGATAAGAAAAAATTACAATTAATTAATATTTCTACAAATATAAAAAAAAATATAAAAAAAAGTTTTAATTTAGTTTTATTAAATAAAATTTAAAAATTGGTTGGTAGAAGTTATGGTTTTATCAGAAATTGATTGGATTTTACGAAATCATAGATGGACTGGATTTAATGATGCGATTTACAGAAAATCACCACTACTGTAATTTTCTAAAAATGTTTTTTATGTCTTTAAGAGCAAGTCTCTCGCCTGGTGGTAAGCGTCACCCCTGGCCATTAGAGTTCAGTGCCACGCAGACTTTTGAACTTATAGATATAATTCGAACTCCTGTGCGGTAAAGCACTGACGACAATGCACAAACCTTGCAATAAAAAAACCGGCCAAGTGCGAGTCGGACTCGCGCAGCGAGGGCTCCGTACAAACCTGTAGGTATATAAGAAAAGTTATGGTATTTTTATTGCTAAATGAAATTATTATATAATGTAAACAAAAATGTATGTTTTCGCAATTTTTCCTTTATCTGTGCTATAAGACGTTGCTTCGTACCAAACATTTCAAAATTCTGTGTTCACGGGAAAATTTGCAGCATAAATGGCTGTATCTCTTGATTGCGTTGGCTTAGGAGTTTGATTCATAGCTCCAAGGGACAGTAGACCTGAGTATTTGATATGAATTTCAGCTTGATACCTCCACGCGTTCCTGAGAAAAGGGGTCTTGACAGACAGTCAGACGGACAACGAAGTGATCCTATAAGGGTTCCGTTTTTTCCTTTTGAGGTACGGAACCCTAAAAAGTTTTTTTTTATGTATAAGTGGGTAAGTGTAAATATTTATTTTTACAAAGCATCCAGCTATTCTAGTAAATGTATTGACTAACGGTGAGCCGCGCCTTCGTCCGTTAATCAAGTTAAAAAGTAAACATTGTGTCAATCCTGGATAAAAGCATACGTACATTCTAAATTTCATCCTTATACGTTCAGCCGTTGCAGCGTGAAGATCCCGGCTGAACGGATAAACACACACACAAACTTTATTTCAGGAATTTAAAAATAAAAGTTATTCAATAACCCATATCTTATGAATTTAAGCCTGACATATATCTTTATTTATACCTGTATAATTCTTCTGGACGTGTGTATGTGACTGAACTCCTTAACGGCTGGACCGATTTTGATGAAATTTTTCGTGTGTTCAGGTGGATTCAAGAATGGTTTAGATTAACAATTCGATCCGATATAGAATGTTTTTTTTATTAATTAAAGCCTATTTTTTCATATATTACGTTGAGCATTCCACTTTAGAATATAGTAAGTATTTATTTTATTTATTTATTTATTTCCTTAAACTTAAGATTTAACAAGTTATTACATAAAATGCACCTTAAAACCTTGGATAGATTTGTCCAGGCGCATGGTCCTCTTACATATTACGTGCACATTATTAGCATGTTTATAATTATATTATAATATAGTAGTATAGGTATTCGCAAAATCGGACGGCTGGACTAATGCTACCAACCTGCACGCAAAAGGAGCCGACATTCGGCCTAGTGATGGAAAATAGCCCGCGCACCAAGTAAGTATTAATTAACGAGTATAGGTATCCGCAAAAAGCAATAGATTAGGTAATTATAAAAATGACTTATAACTTAATTAACAGCTAGAAACCAATAAATAATTACTTGATAACTAGCTTAATTACCACTTTACAATTTTACAATAGACACATAATCGGCAAGAATGTCGAATGGTGACAAATGACTCGTCGTAAACAATACATGAATAAAATTGAAAATAAAATACAAATTATGGATGAATAATGATACTGAATAGATAATTTGAAGAGTCGACTATAATCACCTGGGTGATATAACCCAGGTGATCATAGTGGAATAGACCGATAATTAGATAGTATAAATACTAAAGATGTCTTCACGTCGTTATCATTATCAAAATGACCTCAGATCTGCATACAAGTGCATTTTTTGCTTCTCTTAGTCAAGAAAGTGAGTGCAACAATGATTTAGACCAGAATCTTGTCAAAATTTGTGAAGATGTGGAAAACAAGTAAGTGTAAAGTGTCTTTTCTTTTTTTCCAATAAAAGAAGAATGCTATCAACGGGCCAATTGCCTATATTTCCTAAAACTATGTACAGCAAAGAACTAAGTTACCTAAAAGACATCGAGCTTATAGGTAATTCAAGTGCTCAAGCCCACTACCAGTGGGTAGCGTTCCCATCATGTTGGCGGCATTGCCTCTCTGAATTGCAACGCTAATACGTTGAGCCAAATAAGTGCCATTTTGATCACTCGTCGCCTCAACCAGGCGCTCTGAAGTATTTGACCACTATCTCACCCGTTGGAAAGTGAAGATGAAATAAAATATTTTAGCATAATTGAAACCCAAGCTTAATTTAAAAAACCGGCTTCATCGCTTATATTTCGATTTTGGCTTGACCGATTTCGATAAAAAATGTATGGGACCACCTCTGAAGTATACTCTACCAAACAAAAAATAACATCAAAATCGATCCATAATTGGCGGAGATATCGCGTAACATACATACAAAAAATATATACATTTGAATTGAGAACCTTTTTTGAAGTCGGTTGAAAATTAGTATCAAATGAAATCAAATAATATATAGGCAAATAATCTTCTCTTCTATACATATAAAAATCAATGCCACCTTTCGTTGTTATTTTATAACTCAAGAACGGGCTCACCTATCCAAACCAAATGTTTGGGCTTTGTTCGGACTATTTAGTAGATTGGTTTTATGTAAAGTTTTCACAAAATCGGTCAAGCGGTTCTTCATTTATCACACCCGAGCGAAGCCGGGGCGGATCGCTAATTATATATATATAAATGAAATAATATATAGCCGACACCATCTATTTTATGGTAGTTGAGTGACGAAACGAGCATGTTGCTCGCCTGATGGTAAGCGTCACGCTTGCTCGTCCCATTACAGTTCAGTATCACCCAGAGTTTTGAACTTAGGTCGAAATTCTGCTCGGCAAAGCACTGCCGAGCAGAAGCACAGTTCGTCACCCTGTGATATTAGATGTTAATCCTCTTTCAGCTCTGTTATTTTACTGGAAACATTGCCCTTCAATACAAAACACAGTAATGTTTGCACCTACTGCTTGGGGGCTGAATGTCTGGCAATGGAGTAGTACTACACGTAGTCTGCAAAAGAGTGCTACCACTGCAACTATATTAAACCTAAAAGGCTTTGTTTCTATGTTTATTAATCGAAGGCATTTATAGTTTGTCAGGTCACATCTACGATGTTCGAAATCCATGTTTTGACAAAGAGATAAACAACGAATGCGAAAATTTGGAAATATTGGAGAAAAATCTTAGAGATGATCCTTACTGGAGTACGTTGAGTGAAGACGAGGCTTTGGTCGACATTTGTATTAAAGTGGAAGAGGCAAACAGCTTACCCAGGTAAGAATACTGCTGCGCGACGCAAAGGAGGATATATATTTATTAGTCTATGTATCAGTACATACATCTATAACTAGAATCAGAAAATCTCAATTTTCTCTTTGGGAGAAAAAATGCGTCACCGGTTTTGCACGTATATTTATATATTGTATTATTATAAGAACTGCTCATTGGCTTAGTTGGCTAGCGTTCGCCTTTTTAACAGGGGTATCGGGTTCGATTCCCAGCGGCCTACTTACGAACAAATGTGCTTGTAATTAAAAATGTCATAAAATGTTGAAGACCCAGTTGGCGCAGTATGTAAATAATTATTATATTCTATTCTATTATTCTATTCTATGTACTTCGCCGTAGGCCCAGCCTCTGCGCCCGGAGTTCGCTTCCGGTAGGAGCACAATTTTCCTTCCCAAGGAACAACTGTACTTTTCGTAGTAGGCGTGATTGTGTGTGTGATGTAAATATTTCCGGTACCCCCTGGGGCTGTGAGTGTGAAAGCGGTTTCATTTAAATGTAATTGTACTTACTTAATCTTTCAGAATATGCCCAACAAAAATAGGAATGAAAAGACGTTTAACGAATGGTTCAGAAAGTCCAGCAAAGTACAGTGCTGGTCAATTACCAACGCCACCTAGGAACACCTCATCTCCACTGCCAAAAACTACAACAGAAAATAAATCAGATGAACTGACAATGGTAATTTAAAAACATGTTTTCTACACATAGGCAGAATGAAATGAACTGCCTGTTGGCTTAGTAAGATACGCCTTCTAAGCAGGGGGAACAGGTTGGATTCATGGCAGGAATACAAGCTTTCTCGCCAAGGCAAATTTCTGTTTCTGGATCTGGATGTGATTGTGTGTGAGATGTAAATGTTTCCCTAGACACAAGTCATTGAACGAGTGTGACAACGTTTATGTTATGTTTAATGTACGACCGAGGTTTTACCTTTCGTTGTTTTCGCCTGATAAAGAACAGCCACGAACATTGCGTCTTTAATTTTTTAGGCTCCATTATGCATATTATTTTCTATGATACGAGTATATACGTTTGTATGTAGGTAGGATGGTATAAGATACTTTCTGAATTACTGACCCAATCCTGAAATATAAAATTCTTTTACTTAGAGGTAGCTTTATTATCCCAGAAAGCTATAATTTGAGTAACTAAAATTATTTCTGTACAGAGTTGCTTTGCGTTCTCTACTCTAAAATGTGTAAAAAACCTAAAGGTTATATAATAATATGAATCTATTGATTCATTATTATGATTTTCATTTACAATACACTATCCTTGACATTGACATACAAGCTAATATAAATACCAATACACTTATAATTATTATTATTATGTGTCATAGGCATGTTTTGTTGCGATAAATATTCGTAAGAAAAGTGGTAGAAAATTAAGCTAATTGTCCGATGAATTATTGGCGTACGCTGGCTGAACAGTAGCCCAGAATAAATACGTTTCATAGTAAAATAATTTTAAAACAGGAAATAATGTTTACTTGACGTTTGAGACAATCCTTATCAAAATAAACTGTTTATATGTATATATACTGTTTGCCCCACATTTAACCTTTACTTATCATAATTTGGAGAGTCCAAGAGTCAATTAGAAATCAAGATAATATGAGTCTCGCGCTAAGATTTTATTAATAAAATCTTTACTCGTTAAACTCAAAATAACAGAGAAATCAAGAAGAAAAACAAAAAAAAAAGAAAATAAAGAAGGTAGAATAGAATAATATTCTATTCTACCTTCTTTGATATCTCTTATAATAAAAAAATATTTCTTCTACCGTAGTTCCCATTTCTAAATATGAATAGTTTCATTTTTGCCAACATTTTCATGATATTACCTATTGTTCTATTTTCAGCATTTGAGATCATACAAATCATATCCCGGCGTGAAAAGACTACTCAAATCAGCATGGTTGAAGAAAGCTATTTATAAGACAACAGCAGCAATAGACGAAACCCTCTCAAAATTTTCAGAAGACTGCCTTACTGAATACGATGTTTATCTAAAGAAATGGTACCGATATTGTGCCCGTTCTAATATAGATTGCCACGAAGCACCCGTAGATGATGTTACATGTTTTCTAAAGAAGTTGTTTTATGATGGAACTTCATTTGACGCTCTTTGCACCTGTAGATCCGCTCTGGCTCTCCTCGAGCGCAAGAACCTCTGCAAAGAAGACAAAGTCCACAAAATATTTAAAGACATCTATCATCTACAGACTTCAAGAAACGACGTCAAATTGAATACGTCCATAGTTCTGAACTTCGTTGCAATCTTTTATCCATACGACAAAATAACCTTGGAAATTTTATCTAAGAAACTTATAACCTTACTTGCATTGGGAACTGCGCACTCGATAAAAACTATCGAAAAACTAAATGTCGCAGACGTCACAATTCTTCAAAATAAAGTAATGATCAACGTTCAAAATCAAATGACGTCAAAAGGTTCTGCAATACAATTTGTTGTGCCATTTTTTGAAATGCCGGAGATATGTCTTGGAAGGGCTGTGGTGGCATACTTGGAAAGAACAAAAGGTATCCGAGGGGAGGAAAAGCGACTATTTCTAAGTCTGAACGGATCTAACAAAGCTGTGTCAGCGCGAACGTTAAGTAAATGGGTAAAGGAAGTCATTACTCGGAGCGGGGTCGATGCTTCTCTATTGCTTAAATAGGTTTATCTGAAGTTAGAACAAGCCGATGTACTAAAAATAAAAATAAAAGCCCGACTGCGAACAATGTGAACCTACTTTTTATGCAATCCTCTTTTAATTATCTTATTTCAATTTGATACCCTACTCGATAAGTATGGTTATTTTTATTTTTATTAACGTAAGTTTTACTACTATCTCGCCAAAAATCAGCAATTTAGTTTTTTTTTAATACCTGTATAAGTTTGAGTTTGATAGCTTGACTGTCGAAATCTATCCGGCCACTTAGAATATACGAGGTATCTAATAAATAAATGTACAAATATGCATGCCTACATACAAGATACGCGCAAAAAACATAATATGCGAAATGCTATACGTTACTATTCATTTAAAATATCTTCTCTATTTTATTTTAATATTGAATTTAAATGTTTATATTGTGCCATATTAACTTAGTGACGTTTACAATATGCCTATGCATCCAATCTCATAAATGTATCGACCTATTATCATTTCCTTAATTATATAGGGCTATAAAATATATGAATTATAATTTTTTGTTGCTCTTATAATTTAGTATGTTCTTGTTATCCCTATTCAAATTGTTAGTAAAGTATTTGTTGTTTTTAAATTAATAAAATTAACAAAATCGTCTTTGCTTTATGTAACCCCAAAATACAATTGTATTTTATCCCTGATAAGCTGATTAGACTTATATTTCACCTTATGGTAAACTATAATGTGGTCGAGGATGGTAAATATATTAGGCCTAGAATGACTGGGTCTCAAGGGTAGCTCCTGGAACATGTTATTTAGTAAATATGGTGACATTTTTTCATTTGAGGGTGGCTTTGCAAAAAACAAAACAGCGGTAATACAATAGAAAATATAAACAGGATCATAACATTGTACTGCCCGCTGGCGTAGTTGGGAGCGCGTTCGCCTTCTATGCAGCAGGTCTCGGGTTCGATTCCCGGTGGGAACACAAGTTTTCTCCCTGATGGAAAGTGTTTTTGTTCACCGCTGCTAGCTACTACGTATGTTATTGCCCCACCTGGATATTTTTTTTAGCATTTGATCGCCATCTCACCTGATGGAAAGCGACGATGCGGTCGACGGTGGGACATGCTTGCCTAGAAGGTACCCGTTCACTCTTGACTTGAAGATGCCTAAGTTATACTTATCGGGAAACAAGAACGAAGGCAGGGTGGAATACCCTCCATTGCAGTTCGCATTATAAAGGTAGAGGCAAAACGCTTGGTTCTTATCTGAGGAATATCCACCATGTCCAGGATGTCTTGTTGTAGTACGCCTTGTTGTCCTATGATGGAAGGAAGCTGGAGGAATTAAATCATGCAGTTCTGTCGCACACTCTCCGAAATGTATCTTGTAAAACACGTATAAGTTAGCTACCTTATGCCGATCCTCGAGGCTCTTGATAAGAGGTGTTTATTGCAGCCTGCGACGCCACTTTCCTATTATCAAAACGTTGTAAGTGTATATTCAAGTTGTTTATCTTAGAATAACACTTGTCGCTAATTTCTGGCACTATAAATAGTTTCTATAGAAATGTTAAGAGTTTATTTGTAGGCAAATTCAATAGCTGAGCTGAAGTATTTGTTCTAGAATATTATACAATGACGTCTGGATCAGTATTATTTTGTACGTTGATATGTATTGCGTACAGCGGCGCAGTCTGTGTTCCTGGCTTGTAAGTATTGTAATTCGTGATTTATTTTTAATGATCACCTGCTCGACATTGTCCAATTACACACAACCTCAACGCTTTATCTACAGGGCATTATTTTCCATCACTATGAAAATCCCAAGGTACATCCCTTGGAATTTTCATGATTGGGATAAGAATAAGAATAAGAAAATTTTATTGTTATAACTGTGTACAAAAACAGATGTTAAATATACAATTTGGGTCAACAGTTTGTCCTCTTCGGACGTACAATAGTTGTAACTTAAGTTACTAATTAGAAAGATTATCGTAAAAATAATAAAAAACTTATCATCATTACAAAATATGAGATATATACAAAATTCAGTTTCAGTTCTTCAGCATCATAGTATTCTTTAAGGCTATAGTGAGCTTTACTTATAAGCCATTGTTTGAGCGTTGATTTAAATGGTTTACCATTAAGGGCTTTTATGTGTGTAGGTAAGTGGTTATACACCTTAATTGCATTAACGAAAGTACTTTTATAGAAAATTGTGTTATTTATCTGAGGGATACAAATATTGAATTTATGCTTATTTCGTAAGGTATTGATGCGACTAGATTGTATTGTAAAAAAATATTCAGAATTGTTTTTTACAAAGTTACAAATTTCGAGTACATATATTCCCGTTAGTGTCAGAAATTTCTTACTTCTAAATGTATCGCGGAGAGAATCTGTGTCTTTTAAATGATAAATACATCTGAGGCAGCGTTTTTGCAGAATGAATGTTGTCTGGACGTCAACAGAGTTGCCCCAAAAGATAATGCCATGATATAATTGAAACGCAAGCAAAGCTTAAAAAAACCGACTTCATCGCTTATATTTCGGTATTGGCCAGATCGATTTCGATAAAATGTATATGGGACCACATCTAAAGTATACTCTACCAGACAAAAAAAAACATCAAAATCGATTCAAAATTGGCAGAGATATCGCGTAATATACTTACAAAAAAAAACATACAGTCGGATTAAGAACATCCTTTTTAAGTCAGTTGAAAATGTTTTAAAAACTCATAGCATAGATGCGGGAACTGGCCACCATAAACAAAAATAAGTTCGATTGTAAAGAACGTGAAACAAAAGGCGGTTTTTTTTTATTTGGGTTCAGTTTTTTTTTGCGTTTAGCCAGTGTTAAATTATAAAATATTTCAATTTGAATTCTATAGTAGTAAGTAGTCACAAGTTATAGTCAAAGTCAAGTAAAAGACTCAAGGTCCAGTCATAATCAAATCATGGTCTAATAAAGAGGTAGAAGCTTTACAAGAACTTCTATTTTAGTTTTTGAGCGAAAGCGAAAATAACGTTTTTCAACTTTGTATGATTTGTCTACACTCATGCACGTTCACTAAGTTTTAAAGGTAAATAATACACCATTATTATGCGCTAACATTGTAAAATTCACAAGTTTTCAAAAATAGAATATGTTGACATTTTCTTTTTGTAACTTTCGCAGCAAAACTCTTTTGTTTAAATTTCCAATTGCTTGTCTCTGTGACATAAGAAGAAGATAAAATGATAAATTTAATAGATACCTTGAATGTAACTTGATTATGAGCAGAAAGTTTACCCTATACAACCTGTAACAAAGAGGTGCAGTAATACTCGATGGTGTGTATATGTATCGTGCCAGGAATCATCTGCCATAGAACGAAAGTCGAAATCGGAGATAATTATTTACATACAGACAACAGCAGTAACATCTGTGGTGCGTCGCCTTGACCTTTGTTATGGCCACCACTGTCAGACATCTAGGTCCAAAGACTGTGTGGTGTAGAACGGTAGCTGATCAAATAGGGTTGCAAATGACATATTTTTTTTGAAACATTAGTTCATCAGAACTCAATATCTGTAATAAAACGGGTATTAATTAAGAAAGCTTATTATAAGACCACAGACTATATTAATGACAAGGATGCATGGAGGCAAACTGCACAGGCTCTTTCTAGCGACTACCATAATAACACCTAGGTTAAGAAAATGATGTATTAGAAATTAAGAATGTTTAAAAAAAAAAATGAATGAAAAAAAATGCGCCGCCGAGTTTCTTGCCAGGTTCTTCTCGAGATGGCTGTAATTTTGCAAATCTGGCAATAGATTCATTAACTTTCATGAGTGCCTCTTTGGGGCCCATGTGAATAAACGATTTTGATATGATTTGATTTGATTGAATAGTCATGCTGCTGCCGCGAATTCAGAAGTTCCTGATAGACTCCATACATGTAGCTAGATGCGTGGCTTGCGTATTACTACACCTTTCTGTTACACATTGTTATAGTTATATAGTTCCGTTCAATTATAATCTGGAACTGCTCACTGACGAGGGTTTTAGGTCCACGGGACAATAATGTGGTTTTTCATGACAAGGAACACATCGGGTCGTGACATCCCGCTTCGCTGCATCGAGCACCCTGCGTCTATATCCTGCGCAGGAGTAGGTGATGACTCCCTGGTGCCTCACCCGTACGATTGTCAGCTGTTTTATTATTGCTTGGATGGAACCTCCGTGTGCCGCCAGTGCCCTGCTGGCCTACACTTCAGCCCTACTAAGCACGTGTGCTCTGATCCTGGAGAATCCGGCTGCGTAGAGTCTTCCACTACAGCCGAAGCAGCCTAAACAAAATCTGACGATGACAAGTGGAATATAGAAGAAAATGTAATTTCTGCAAATAAAGATTTTATTAATATTATCATCCAGCGTTTTTATGTCAACTAAAAAAAAGGCCTCCGGATTTTCGCCAGGGCTCTACGCCAATCTACTCCAAGTATTACCACAGACCTTGGCTGTAAATTTGATAGCTGGTAATCAGAGTCATTCACTTTCATGAGTGACTCTATAAAGCCCATGTAAATAAATGATTTTGATTTTCATCTTTGTCATGTGGCTTAAGGACGTTTAACTGAATCGTTTGATCTTCTTAAAAAAAACATATTACATACCTACTAAGTATATACGAGTAGTTCCAAAACCTTGGTGGTACTGAACTATGATGGACTAGCGTGACGCTTCGGTACCATCAGGCGAGTGACTTGCTCTTCTCGTCTCTCAATTAAATAAACAAACAATAATATCGATTTCAATACTCACAGCCACACACGAAATTCAAATTCTTGTATCGTGGGACTGGAAGCATATACAATCACATCACACACACAATTACACTCAAAATCAGAAGCACACATTTCTTTTGGAAAAAACATTACAAAAAAGCTTTCACACTCACAGTTCCACATTAAATTCGATGACTTGAGTCGCGGGTGCCGGAAGCATTCACATCACACACACAATCACAACCAGAACCAGAGACACTAATTTCCCATGGGGAGAAAACTTGTGGGAATCGAACCCAATGCCTTAGAAGGCGAACGCCACCTAACTAAGGCAACGCGCAGTTTTTTTTCTTGATAGGCAAGCATTTGACCACTATCTCACCTGATGGAAAGTGACGGTGTGGTCGAAGGTGGTGCATGCTTGCCTAGAAGATACTAGTTCATTTAAAGACTCCTAGATTGTACTTATCGGGTAACACAGACTCGGGCAAAGAATTCCTTAGTAGTACGTATAATAAATGTGGAAGCAAAACGCTTCGTACGCACCCTTTGAATATATACAAATTTCAAATGGAGAGGAAAATGTTGTGGCAAGCATTAGATTAGAGATCTCTACAACTCGTCTCTTCGTAGTAAAATAACTACTTGATCACGTCGATTGTAAATACAGCTGTGAAGCCACGACTCCTAATCGCATCTAATTAATTTTAGGCTTTCCACGACAATGGGCGATGACCTCCGCAAGCAGGAAGTGGTGAAATGATCGATCAGCCGTCCAGCTGGCCTCCGTACCACAGAATAGACAGCACTATGTGGGTACTGGGTACTTCCGCTGTTTGTATGTGAAATGTCACAGACCTATAATGTTATTTTTTTCTTTTAATTTTGGCTTCACAATCTTGTGTATTTAGCCAGTGTCAAGTAATATCTCAAGTGTATTTCACATTAAAAATCCTAGTCACAAGTCCCAGTCAAAGTCAAGTAAAAGAGTCAAGGTCTAGTCATAGTCAAGTCATGCCCTAGTAAAGAGGTAGAAACGTTACTTAACCTTCTATTGGAGTTTTCGAGTGAAGGCAAAAATCACGTTTTGCTTCTTTGTATGATTTACCTACACTTATGCAGGTTTTGAAAAATTATACAAAATCAACAATGCCATTTTTTCACTTTCGCGGCAAAAATCCCCTCCAAAAACGTTACATAAATGTTGCCATCATTTAAACAATCTTAATATACAAACCGTTGAAACACTGCCACAGATAACTTTATAATTACAAGATGTATAAAGAATAATGATATCAATTTGATGAACTAATTTTATAATGCTTTATATTTATGACTGACTAGTTGACCCGGCGAACTTCATACCGCCAATTGTCTGTGGTCAAATATTCAGAAACATCTCCTGTTTGACAGGTACGAACAGTTTGTATGGGAAAATAAAATACTACTTTTTACTAATTTTATTGCAATTTCTTTATATTTTCTCACCTTTTAAACCTTCCCTGAACTTCCACAAATATTTCAAGATCATAATTAGCCAAATCGGTCCAGCCATTCTCGAGTTTTAGCGAGACTAACGAACAGCAATTCATTTTTATATATAAGAAGATAAAAGTGTGGGAGGCTGGTGTTGTTTGCTAACATATACTTTGCATGCAACAATGTTGCATACCTACAACATAACATAGCTTGTCGGTAAACAAATCTCTTCTGTGATAAGACAACTTGAAATTATATTATCTCTAGTGGCGTTACGATATCGCTTATTAATTGCATAGCAAGAACAATAATTCTGAAACAGAAATAGTAAAAACATAGCAGTGCAATCGGCGGCCTTATAACTAAGCAGCAATCTCTTCCAGACAACCTTAGGATGGAGAGGATAGTAAAGTTTAATAAAAAGTGATCGGTGGTGGGGCAATGATCATTATACATGCACTCTTTATAAACAGACATATAATTATTACTGTAATTAAATTATTCCCAAGTAACATATACTATTACAAACATAAATAAAATATAATATATATACAAAATTTACAAATAATGTACAATACATTGTGGTTGTGATTGTGTGTGTGATGTGAATGTTTCCAGCACCCACGACACAAGTTATAGAACTTAGTGTGGGGATGTGAAAAAATAAAATAAAAAAATACATATATAAATATTATACACGTACTTTATATATATGCATAAATGAAAATTAGTGAAAAACATGCTAATATATTATTGTTGGTACCAGTGGCGAGGCTGACGTTCGCGTCAAGTATATTCTTAACTTCTCCTTCATTAAAAAATACTTAGATGTTCTAACATTCATCGGCATCAGACAGTGATCGGTCGAACGGTGCTGGATTTAATTAACTGTCTTCTAGACAACCTTAGCATGGACATACATTTTATAAAGAACTGCATCTGGCGGAGTTGTACACTAAAAAGTAAGTAATAAATAGAGGATATAACTATTAAATTAATAGTTATATCCTCTATTTATTACTATTAATGGTATTAATATACACATAACGTTACATATAATATATGAACTGCCCGTTGGCTAAGTTGGGTGAGCGTTCGCCTTCTAAACAGGGGTATCGGGTTCGATTCCCGGCGGGAACACAAGTTTTCTCCCCAAGGAAAATTTGTGTTTCTTGTTCTGGTTGTGATTGTGTGTGTGATGTGAATGTTTCCGGCACCCACGACACAAGTCATCGAACTTAGTGTGGGGCTGTGAGAGTGAAAGCGTTTATGTTATGTAATGTTATACCAACATGAATATTTATGTATATAGATAACAGTGCAACACGAAAAATGGGTCTGTACTGTGAATTTCGTGCTTGTGTCTCATATGCCCGTAATTTCACCAGTATATAGTTACAAATGTCCTTGCAAATGGAATGCGGCTGTTTTGGCAAGCTGGTGGTACTATATTTATTCTGTGGTAATACTATCCTACGCGGATTCGCCAAAACGACTGTCCGAACCGCTTGCAGTGAATCTGCATTTCCATAGTTATAAGTTATGTCCGTATAGGTCATCGTTTGGTCGAGGCGACGAATGGTCTTTTTAACACGCTTTTATTAGCTTCACTTTTATGTGTGTATGTTTGTTTGTAACCAACTCCTATGAGCTTGATTTTGATCTACTTCAAACTGTCAGATTTCATTTAAACTTCGTAGACTTTTCCAGGACCGATGTTATAAAAACATGTACTAATTTACTACTATATTTATTATTTCTTATTTCAGATAGGCAACCATTTGCACAATCTCACCTGATGGAAAGTGATGATGCGGCCGAAGATATAGCATGCTTACCTAGAAGGTACCTATTCACTCTTGACTTGAAGACTCCCAGATTATATATACCTTTCGGGGAACAAAGACGAGAGTAATGAGTTCCACTCCTTCGCAGTACGGACGATAGACGTAGAAGCGAAACGCTTCGAGTGAACTGGAGGTATGTCAATGGATGACCATAAATGGATGACGTTTGACAGTTTGTCTTGTTGTTAGATGGTAAAACGGTCATGGGGGAATTAACTTGTGTAATTCCTGCGCACACTCTCCAAAATGTAAACGGTAGAATACTGCAGATAGACTTGCGACCTTACGTCATTGACCGAGATTCTGCAATTTGGACTATCAGAATCCCATTAAGCACTACAAATAGTATCGTTATTGTATGAGGAAATGCAGCCAATATTCTAGACAATTTCGAACTTCGGTAGAGCGCAAATGACGTTATATGGAAAACTAGCAATTCAGGGATGCAATGCTGTCAACATGATGGGAACGCTCACCACTGGTAGTGAGTCACTTGAGTCACCTATAAGCTCGGTGCCTTGTTACCTACAAGTACTTACTACTTAGGTCTTTGCTGTATAGATGTACATATAGTTTTAGTTTAGTTTTAGGAAATATAGGCAATTGGTAGATACAGGTTCATCAATCGGGTGGGTTCCAGAGATATTATCAGCAAAGTCTAATTTTGATTAAAGATAAACTTGTAACAAAATATAACTGATAATATCGAATCCACGATTTCTGGAAGCGTCACGAAAGTTCAGGGCTCTCGCGAGAATGTGTCTCAGCATTCCGTGACCTTTCTGCACATCGACATTTCGAAATCGAAACTTGAACGACTGGGTTACAATGAACTTAGTCAATTACAGCTCGTATTACAAAGTTCAAAAGTTTAATGACTCGTTTATATCGACTAAATTCCTCATACTTATGAGCCTAAAGGTTTCGCCATACTGGACCTGTCTGGCTTGAATGCGGAATAGAACTACTTATAATTACTTTGCTCGAAGCGATGTGGTGCTGTGCGCTTTTGCTGCCCTTACAGCGGTGCCCGAGCCTGCGTCTCCGCTTGCTGATCTGTTCGGACCAAATGCGTCCTGTATGGCAAACCCTTAAAACGTCCTAATACTTGGGCCTCAGAGGCACACTCACACTGCGAATTAAGACAAGCTACGAGTTGTGGGACATCGGTTGCGCATCTCAATTGAATGAAAATTAACATTACAATACATTATATATACCTACTCTTTATTGACACCAATAGACAAATACAACTATCAGAGAAATTTATAAAAATAAGAACAATTGCATGTATTAAATACGCATTTTTGAGGTTGACTAAAACTACTGGTCAGATCTTGATCCAATTTAAATGGGACACCAACTTACAAATAAGTAAAAGATAATCATCAAAATCGTTTCACCTAGAAAGAAGTAACACTAATTAAAAAAACAGTCGAATTCAGAACCTCATTTTTGAAGTCGGTTCAAAATAGCAGCTTTTTGTTGGCGACCACGAAAATCAAACGTATTGCTATAGATATGGGCCATATTAGACCGCGCTTGGTACGTGACTATCGCTCTGTCAGAGTTGCGTGATATTTATATGTATGTATGTAGATGGATGTATTGATAACGCTTTATAGATAAAACACTTAAAATAATTAGTATTTATATCCTACTAACCTTCTTCCTACTAATATTATAAATGCGAAAGTTTGTGTGTGTGTGAATGTTTGTTACCACATATCTCGGCGAATCCGCCGAGCATGGCTTGTAATTAATATTAACCATAAATTTTAATGTACATTCGACGGCCTTATCGCTTACAGCTATTTCTTATCTCTGTAATATCTCTTTCAGACACTATGATTTATGTATGAACTACCCGTTGGTAGTTGGGTGCGCGTTCCTTCTAAGCAGCGGGTATCGGGTTCAATTCCCGATGGAAACACAAGTTTACTCAATATTATGAATTTTGTGAAATTTGTGTTTTTTTTAATGAAATTTGTGTTTCTGGTTCTGGGTTTGTGTGAGATGTGAATGTTTCCCGCACAACATAAGCCTTAAAACTTTATGTGAGGCTGTGGTTTCTAGGTTTGCGTGGTGCTTTTGGTAGCCATTAACGAAGATATTGTATTGCAAAAACGTTATTATGCGGAGGCTACATGATGGGGAGATTAGTTTACAATTAGGTGTATAGGTAACACTTATTCTTATACATCCTGTTTCCGGGATGAACGTTGAAATATCATTATCCTAAATTAAGTTTATAGGAAACTCTTTGTGCTAGTCACAGACCACAGAGTACTACGTGCTAGTGCCGGAAACATTCACAATCACTACCAGAACCAGAAACACAAATTTTCAGAAAACTTGTGTTCCCGACGGGAATCAAACCCGATATCCCTGCTTAAAAGGCAAATGCCCATCCAACTAAGCCAACGGGTAGTAACGGGCTTATTCACACTAATATTATAAAAGCGAAAGTGGTCGAGTGTGTTTCTATGTTTGTTACTTCTTCACGCTCTAACGGGTGGGTAAATTTGGTATGAAAGTAGCTACTCTGGATTAACACATAGGCTCTTTTTTAACCCGGAAGTTCCGCGGGTCCGGGACTTACTCGGGTAAAACCGCGGGGCGCAACTAGTTGGATATATATTGAACTGGCCATTCCAAATGTGCTGAAATGATTGTAATTGTTACGAGATGTCGCGTGCGTAGTAGAAATGCTTCTTCAATTAATTGTACCATCAAGTGCTACTTCCGAGAAACAGAAGCAGGGTTTTTCATTTAAATGATAAAACCTATTCTATGAAAAACATAATTGGCGGATTGAAAAACTAAGAAGAAAAAATAACTTACACTACAGTAAACTAATGATAATAATGCGGGTATCAATTAAAGACTGTTCCATATTTATTTATCTCCCTTACTCACGACGTTGTATATAGAATTACATGCATACTCTACAAAAAAATTACGATTAAAAATTTAATTCCACATTTGAAATGTACCCTTTCATAGCTGTAAAAAGAGTTAAATAGTTAGCTGTTAAATAAGATTTTGTAGTCATTTCGAGTCGTCACCTAAAGAAACTCGACCGTGTGGTCGAGTCACCACCTTTAACTTTTATATAATTTTTTTGGGGTTCCCTATTGATTCGACTAATATCTTTAGCTCTAAAATTGAATCGCATAAAAATTTGCCTCCTAATATTAGTTACTACTAATCATCATTACTTACAATATCACTGCCCCTAATATCACTTGTCATAATGTTAGTATTACTAATATTTAAAAGCAATAACCTTAAACGCCCTAACTATTTTTGATATATGTAAATTTTGTCTGCCTAGAGCCCTAGACTAGTAAACAGGGGCCAATTCGTTTCTAGCACTTTGCCGGCCGCTGCCGCGGCACGCTAGCTTCGCTCGCTCGGATCGTGCGTTATGGTTACAAGCAACCTAACTAACCTAATTTATTACAAGCAAATTATATGACAACATACAAGTATGGCTTTAAAAAAATATGCGCATCTAATATTATGACTACAAAATATTATGACAAGATGTTAATGCAGTACAACTTAAGGACTAAAAATATTATGCGAATGAATAGGACACCTTTTTTTGGTAGTTAACTCGACCACTAGCTAAAATTAGAACGGTTAGGGAATCGAACAGAAATGCCCACTGCGTCAGCTGGATTGTAAACTTGAGAAAAATATTAATATCTAGGTATACATCTATATGACACACAACATAGACACACAACACAATCTAATCACTCCTCAAGCCTATTCCATATATATTTTATTATATATACATATATATATATGAACTGCCCATTGGCTTAGTTTAGTTGGATGAGCATTCGCCTTCTATTCTATCGGGTTCGATTCCCGACTGAAACACCAGTTTTCTCCCCAAGGAAAATTTGTGTTTCAGGTTCTGGTTGTGATTGTGTGTAATGTGAATGTTTGCGGCACTCACGACACAAGTCCAGTGACTTGTGTCGTGAGTGCCGCAGCTTAGTGTGGGGCTGTGAGCGTGAAAGCGTTTATGTTAATTCAACTTTTTGTATGTTTCCGGAGAAAGATTGTTTATTGGTTTAATGATCATTGACCATGATAATGACGTTTTGTATAGCTAGTTAGTTGTTCTTGGTTGACACCAATGGTAACAAAGCCGACGGCAACTAGCGTTCTTACTATTTGTGTCATTGTCACTCACTGGCGACTATATAATTTTCTCGTTACCGGTCTTGTTAGTCTGGTCTTGGGTGACCAGAATGTCTCCTAAAACGCGTGTTTTTGTAACCGTTTTACTCGGCAATCATAACCAATTCTGATAAAAATATTCGTCGGAATATGTATGATAAAATCTTCTAAAAATATTCATAACAGTAATTTATTTCATACTTTTGCACTAAAACAGTACAACAGAGGACTTAATGCTAGAATAGCATTTTCTGCCAGTGATCCTGGAGGTGAAGAAGAAAATGGTGGCGGGGCAGTAAATATATTTGAAAATTCAAAGGCTAAAAAAATGAAAAAATATTGGTATACATGTAAATGATATACATAATTACAATAAATAATTATAAATACGGACTAATTGCCTATATTTCCTAAAACTAAACTTAAACTATTATATATACAACAAAGACATTAGGTCTTTGGAGGAGGCAGGCGAACCGCCTCGAACTTGTAAAGAAAATTTGTAAGGAAAATTGTCTGATGGTTTAAAAAGGTGTCCGCAGATATACGTCAATACGTATATCTGCCCCTTAAGTATGATGTCATCTGCTTCACCATTCAAAATTCAACAATCAAAATCTTTTATTCACATGAGTCCCAAAGAGGCACTCATGAAAGTTAGAGACTACTGCCAGATTCGTAAACTTACAGCCATCTCGAGTAGAACGTAGCAAGAAACTCGGTTTAACATTCAGTATATTACCTACAATAGGAAATAGTCTGACTATACGTATTGCTATTATTAGAATAGGACCCGTTCTTTAGATATATTGCTTTAATTTCGCGCCCATAGTGATTAGCATAGACACAATGGTATACAAGTATGTGCACGCTTGACCACCGGTCGGCAACCGAGACTTATGAATTACAAATGTTATCAGATTTATATCAACACGCCAACGAAACTATTTTGATCCGGCAGTTTAATTGTTTTAGACACCTAGATTTTGATCTGGGTATAGCTTTATTCACGGTAGATACCTATACAATATTTTATTTATTTTGTAACGCGGCACGTCAATCGTGACAAGTCTCAGTTATTGATAGACTTGCTCGGATATAACGACGTTTTCTAAAATGAAACCTAGCTAGATTGATTCATGAAAATCTTAGGAGCTGTTTCCGAGATTCACATTATATATATAAAAGAATTGCTCTTTAAAAAGGTATTAGATTCATCGAGATAGGAAACAAACCTAGGTTTGCTGCTCCTTGCATATATTATTGCACTTTTTACCATCTAACAATAAGACAAACTATCAAACGTCATCCATTTATCGTCGACATACCTCCAGTTCGCTCGGTACGTTTCGCTTCTACGTTCATCATCCGCACAGCGAAGGAGTCATTATTTTTCGTTCGTTTGCCTCTTATTTAATCTCCAATTTTTTCCGAATAGTGTAATCTGGGAGTCTTCAAGTCTAGAGTGAATAGGTATCTTCTAGATTAGCATGTTACATCTTCGGCCGCATTATCATTTTCACTTTCATCAGGTGAGATGGTGGTCAAATGCTTGCCTGTTCATGAATTTAAAAAAAGTTGGCCGAAAGAAGAGATGTATAAAGTGGAACAATAAAGTCTATCTATGAAGTTCATGTTGGTTTTTTTGATGTTGAGTGTGACGTCGTATCAATGATAAAGGAAATCATAGAGGGCTAATGCCGGATACATAAACGACATTTTATGTCATTGATACAGGCCGCCTCGTTGGATAGAAACGGTTCTATTGGTACCAATAAAATTGTAATGCGGTACATGTTATTACTGAACTGCCATGACTCTTAGTCATAATAATATTATCGTCATCACCAATCGAAGACGTCGACTACCGGACTTAAACAACAACAATACATAAATGCAATATAGCCCTTTGCATTACCTGCCTTAAGTCCCTTACCATTATTTAATTCTAATTATTTTTGTAAAGCATTTCGTATATTAAGCATTGTAACCCAGCAGGTGTTGGCACTTAAACAGCTCTTAATTGATACCTTATCTGGCCTGGACATAATTTATTTATCGAGTTTTGAATGTGGCGAAATCGTGTCCGGCGACAATAGTCATGTCAGTTATGATAGATTTGTATTGTTATAAATTGGTTTTTAAGTTAAACGGCAACTTCAGTCAGTCGGTATCGTTAAAATAGCTAAACTTCACGCGCGGTTCCTTATTTATTTGCATAATTAATAGGTACATTGACGAATTTATGAGCATGAAATTGACTAACTCTTCTTTAATAACCGACTTCAAAAGAGGTTCTCAATTCGAATGTATTTATTTTAATGTGTGTTTAATTACTTCAGAACTTTTTTCTAGGTTAACCGATTATAATGTTTTTTTTTTTAATTTAAAATTTGATTCTTTCCATGTATGTTTTTATGCTTTCCTTTTAAATTAGATCATGATGTGACCCCTTGGGTATATATCTTATTTATCGATGATCTCACCAGTAGCTTTTGAGTAATCCTCAATAATGCGCACCTATTTAATTCATTCAATCTGATCAAGGGTTCGAAAGATAAAACGGTGAAGTTGGTATTTTTAACCGACTTCAAAAAAGGAGGAGGTTCTATGTTCGATTGTATGTATATATTTTTTTATGAATGTTCACCGATTTCTGCCCCATATGTCGGCCGATTCTCAAAATTATCTTTTTGAATGGTAGATTATACTTCAGAGGTGGTCCCATATAAATTTTATCGAAATCGATCAAGCCAAAACCAAAATAAAGCGGTGCGATAATTTTTTTAATTTTACTTAGATTTAAATTATTAAGCTTCGCTTGCTTTAATTATTTGTAACAACGGAAAGCTTATTCAATCAATTTTCTAGAGACTTCACAAAAATGGAGGAGGTACTCAAACGACTGTATTTTTTTTATTGTGTTACCTCACATCTTCTTTCCACGTGAACCGATTTTTATTTTATTTTTTGTTTGAAAGATATTGCTTTCCAATAGGTCCCATTTTAATTTAATCAAGATCTGATCAGTAGTTCTTGAAGAATTGTCAATAATTCGTGTTTAGTACATCTAATCTGATCAAAGTTCGAAGATAAAGCGGTGAAGTCGTTTTTTTTTAACTTTGCTTGCGTTTAATTATATAAAACAAAAATAAAAAGTATTGTTTGTAAAAAGCTGCTCTATAATAAAAGAAGAAGGATCTTGTTTCGATAGAGACATCCTGATCGGGTATGAATAATCGTCTGCACCTCAGGCGTTGTACATAGGAATGTGAAATGTCCCAACACAAGCAACCAACAATAAATTTGTCATTCAGTTTTATGAACAGAGAACTATTTAAATACAGTCAATTAAGAACTGAATAATGCTCTTAGGGTGTGGCTTTATGACGATACGTACTATAAAATATGTACTACCTGCTGCGCCCCGCGGTTTTACCCGCGTAAGTCCCGGACCCGCGGTAATTCCGGGATAAAAAGTGCTTATGTGTGTTATTACTCATATATTTGTAAATATATTAGTTTGTGTATGTTTATAATATATTATTATTATTATTTATGTAGGTTTTTGTATGTATATTATGTATATAATATTAATAATAATGTATAAGTATATTTATTAATTTAAATACGTGTTGAGGTACACCTCCGTCCCTGTTTGTAATATTTTTATCATCTCCTTTGGTTGTCTGGAAGAAATCGCTTTGAGCGATAAGACCGCCCTTTGTGCTCCTATGTTATATTTAAGATTTCTGTATAAGTGCTATTTTTTGGTGTGCTAATAAAACATTTATCTATCTATCTATGTATATGTTAACCCAGGTTGGCTGTAGTGACTGCTAGTGCCACCCTATCTTGCTCCACCTCGGCGCGGCGAGCGACTGCTCACGGGGGGTTCTTAGTGGGTTCGACCCCCACTCACCCGTTGCTCATAAACTTTCGCCTTTATGATATTAGTGTGAAGTGTGATAGCTTAAATACTTACGAAACTATGTGCAACTCGTGCAAGCTTACTAAATCGGAATTAGAATCATTAACTTTCATGCGTGCGTCTATCTTACTTCACTTCTTTATCTTCGGAACCTTGATCAGATTTAATGTATT
Source organism: Lomographa bimaculata (assembly GCA_948107665.1). Classification (NCBI taxonomy): domain Eukaryota; kingdom Metazoa; phylum Arthropoda; class Insecta; order Lepidoptera; family Geometridae; genus Lomographa; species Lomographa bimaculata. The sequence goes on along the minus strand of OX403600.1, from coordinate 6,985,044 downwards.
AAACACGCTTTATTAACGATAACTCAAGAATTGATAGTCAGATCTTGATCAAATTTAAATGGTTTAATTTTTTTTTTATGTGTGTTACCTCATAACTTCTCTCCACGTGAACCGATTTCGAAATATTTTTTTTATTTGAAAGATGTTGCTTTCTAATTGGTCCCATTTAAATTTGATCAAGATCTTATCAGTAGTTCTTGAAATATCAAGTTATACTTAAGCAATATTATTGTAGTTTTGAGTCTCCAATCTTGTGCATTTAGCCAGTATCGAGTTATAAAATATTTCAAGTACAACATTTCATAATAGTCTTAGTTACAGTCAAAGTTAAGTAAAAGATTCAAAGTACGATCATAGTCAAGTCATGCCCTAAGTGGTACAAACTTTACTAGAACTTCTATTGGAGTTTTGGAGTGAAAGCGAAAATCACGTTAATCAACTCTGTATGATTTGCCTACACACATGCACGTTTACTAAGTATTGAAGGTAAAAAATGCACCATTATTACACGTTAACACTCAAAGAATCAGAAGTTTTACAAAAAAATTATACAAATTCAACAACGCCATTTTTTCAATTTTGTGGCAAAACCCCTCGGAGCATATTTTCTTCCAAGGGAAATTTCTGTTACCGCCAAGTCTCAACCACAAACAAGCAGGAAACAGTGCACCCAGTATCTGTAAAAGGATGGAATTACGTCACTAGAATGTGAACCGATCGATCGGCTTAGTTTTTTAATCAATAACCAATTTACATTAAGGTTGACTAATTGCGAACATAAAACGCGTAGAATTGCTATCATAATTGAGTGACATAAATATGTTCTGATAATTAATTGTTTGAATTATAATAGTTCTCCATTTCCTTATATCCAAAGGTCACATAATTCCACTCGTTGGGTCATAAATTGTGCTAATACAAAATGTATCTATAAAGCACATTTAGATTGACTAGCTGACCCGCCCTTGGCTTCGCTCAGGTTTAAATTTTTTTTTATTTTTACATTTAATGTAAACTCAGGATAAGCCATAGTCATTAGACACGTCGATAAAGCAGCCAGATTGACAGTTTTTCTTACTTGTTTTACAAATTTGGTTTCGAGTTTTTTTTAATTTGTTGATTTTGTATTATTTACAAAATTTGTTATGCTTCGAGTGTTAATGTGTAACAATGGATATGTTTTTAAAAGTAAAACTAAAAATATATTTGATTGAGGCGTAGTGTCCCGGTTTGCATCCGGGCCTACCGCCGCCGCACCGCCGCGACGCCGCGCCGCCGCGCCGCGCCGGGGGCAAGATAATGACTGCTCACGTGGGGGGGGTTTAGTGGATGCGATCCCCACACACCACCATTCCTTCACCCCTGGGAAGAAAGGACAGTGGTAGGCATTTTCCCCTTCACAAAAAAGGGCGGTACGACCGGTGTCACTAGTCTGTAAGGCGACTATAGTTTTTAGCCTACGACGCAAAACGAGGAGTGTTATAAGTTACCGAGTGTATCTGTCTGTGGCATCGTAATCGTAGCTCCCAAACGGCTGGAACGATTTTTTTGTTTGAAAGGTTGAATTGATTGAGATTGTTTTTAGCTACGTTTGGTATAAATCGGTGGCATTTTCACGGTTTGCTTGCGTGTTTCTGGACCAGAGTGCAGTTTTTTAAAGATAATCGAGTGACTAATCGAGCAAGTCCCTCGCCTAATGGTAAGCCCACGCTTGCCAATTACAGTGCAGTGCCACCCAGAGTTTTGAACTTAGGTCAAAATCCTACTCAGTAAAGCACTACGCTCGTCACCCATATTAGATGTTAATACTCTTTAAGCTCTGTAATTTCACTGGAAACATTGCCCTTCAATCCAAAACACAGTAATTTTTGCACTCTACAGCTTAAAGGTTGAATGTCTGGCTATAGTGTAGTACTGCTCCAGGCGGAGTCAGCAAAAGAGTCTTACCGCAGTTCTCGTGTTGGGATTCTTCAAGTAGCCTGAAGACATCGAATGTTGTCCTACACCTAAAAACTGGTATCGAATGGTTGTATATGTTGGTTTAGAATTGAATTGATTATGATTGAAGTATCGTATCTCGACATCTAGTAAACAATGAATGAATTCCTCAACGGACTGGCAGCCGATAGTGAACGTGCCGCCCCGCCCTGTCGGTAAAGGCGCTACCGGCCTGAGTTAAGGCGTAATACAACATTATTATTTTTTGTGTGATATTATAATTTATCTCTTTTAATCCTTTATTGTAAGAAGATATTAATGCTTCCTTTCTTATTCCGTGGGTGAAGTTTGAACAGGTAAAGATAGGGTATGCTTATGCCCTATCTTGCGTGGCAAAGTATCCTTATTATTCCTTATGCTGCTTAGCGTAAGTAGCACCACGGAAACCATTTTGTTTTTTAATAAAAAAAATCTTCTGTGTTGGAAATTTTTATAGATAACACTTGTAGAATTATACCCTATACGTTGCAATTGGTTTATTAATTTGGACACTGTAAAGGAGCAAACAAATATACGGCGACATACTTACATACTTGCATATATACGTATACGCATACTATGCTTAATTCATAACCCTCCTTTTTGCTTCACCGTAGTCGGATATTTCTTTATGTACTTTCTTAACTACATTACAATTTGCATCTGTTGGTGTAAACAAACGTAAAAATTTACGCTTTCACACTCACAGCCTCACACTAATGGCTTGTGTCGTGGGTGCCACAAATATTCACATTACACACACAACACCACCCACAATAAAAAAAAAAGTCCCCAGTGGAAAAAACTTGTGCTTCCATTATATATCGTCACTTTCCATCCGTTAGATGGGGTTAAAATGCTTGCCTATTATGCATAAAAAAGGTACAGAAACGAAATAAACATCTATTGAACTAAAAGCCAATTAAAAGATTTTACTTTTCTTAGATTTTTTATTTCTATCTTTTTTATGCTGAATTGGCTAGCATTTGACCACTATCTCAACTGATGGAAAGTGAAGATGCGGCTGAAAATGTAATATGCTTGCATAGAAGATACCTATTCACTCAAAATCAAAATCAAAACCGTTTATTCACATGGGCCCCAAAGAGGCACTCACGAGAGTCAATGATTCTACTGCCAGATTCACAAAATTACAGCCATCTCGAGAAGAACCTGGCAAGAAACTCAACACTCTAGACTTGTCTGTCAACAATAATTTATGTTGTTTAACTGGCTAACCTGTTACCATCGCCTTAACACCGGCGTATATAAGCGACAACCATGACATATTGCTGTCGCGTAGTTTTATTGAGTTCTTATTATAAACCTATAATAATTATCATAATCAAAGCCGGATATCAAACGATCGTGGCACAGAGATTATTAGGCATAAAACAATTGGTATTCAGTCTTGTCAACGACAATTAAAATACCGGAAATTATTAGTAACTAATATACTTTAATATGTTTTTGTTCTATTTTAATTACCGGTTAAGGCGGGCAAACTGGATTATTGAACTGCCCATTGGCTTAGTTCAGTGAGAGTTCGCCTTCTAAGCATCGAGCTATCGGGTTCGATTTCCGGCGGGAACATAAGTTTTCTCCCCTAAGAAAATTTGTGTTTGAGGCTCTGGTTGTGATTGTGTGTAAGATGTGAATGTTTCCTGCACTCACGACACAAGTCTTCGAGCTTAGTGTTGGGGTGCGTGTGAGTGTGAAAGCGTTAAATAATTTTATAAGTTTCAACTTCACTAAAGGCACAGTAAGTGTACAGTGACGATGAAGCATTTGTTTCTTTAAATACCACCATATACTGAACTGACAGCTGGCTTTTATCCGTCTGCCTTTTAAGCAGCGGGTATCGGGTTCGATTCCCGGAGTAAACATAGGTTTTTTTAAGATATGTGTGTTTTGGTGTGAGTGCGTGTAAGTTGTGAATGTTTGCGGCACCCACGATACAAATCTTTAAACTTATTGATGACTTGTGAGTGTGAAAGCGTTATGTTATACTGTACCAATGAAGAATTTGACGATTTAGTGAACTGCTTCGCCATAGTCAGGTAAAATTTCAGCTACTTTCATTACCTATGATTTATTCTTGTCTGAGTTCAACAAATCATAACTAACAGACGAACTCCAACTTCAAGGTATGTAATAAAAGTTTTAAAAATCATAATAAATAGAATACTTAATAAAATTATACCTCATTGCCCGCATCTTTGTTTCCTTAAGGAAACTAGAAGACTAGAAGACTCCCAGACTTCCTTTAAAGGAAGTCTGGGAGTCTTCTAGTCTTGACTGAATAAGTATCTTCTAGGCAAGCATGCTATATCTTCGGCTGTATCATCACTTTTCATCAGGTGAGCATATCAATGCTTGCATATCTGGCAAAAATAAAAAAAAACAATCACACCCAGAACCAGAAACACAAATTTCCCTTGGGGAGAAAAATTGTGTTCCCGCCGGGATTTGAACCCGATACACCTGCTTAAAAGGCGGACCTAATTAAGCCAACGGGCAGTTCATCAATGCAGACTAATTTAACGCAAGCAAAGCTTAAAAAAAACCGACTTCACCGCTTACATTTGGAACATTGATCAGATTTAATGTATTAAACACGCATTATTGACTATAACTCAAAAACTAGATCAGATTTTTGTCGGTCGGTCAGATTGGATGTCGGTAAAAATAGTTTTAAACAACAAAAATTCACTTAATCCTACTAATATTATAAATCCGAAAGTTTGTGTGTAAGTGTACTAGTATGTTTGTTTCCTCTTCACGCTTTAACGGCTGAACGGATTTGGATGAAATTTGGAATGTACATAGATTATACCTAGGATTAACACATAGGCTACATTTTAACTTGATAATAGCGGGCGAAGCCGCGGGGCACGGCTAGTTAAAAATAAATTGAAAAGTACCTTGTCCAGTATCGGAACGGATCTAAAACCGTCATGCAGTGAAAATCCCATATAGACGGAAGTGAGGGATTTCCGACATGGTCGTGACAATTACATTACTTTACATGCTGATTGGATTTGGTATATTGTTAAATTTTAATTAATCCTTGATTTATCAGAGAACAGTTGTAATGAGTCTAGTTTAGTAGATCAACCTCGGTAGACCTCTTAGTAGATCGGTTATCTAAGTTGACTGGGTGGCACTTTGTCTGTCCGTCCTTCTGTCTAGAGGCGTTTAGCGTCTGAATCATACAAGCGAATAACTTTAAATTCTCAGAGAATATACTAAACTATGGGCCAAAGCTAAAATAGGCAATATAAATCATATACACTATATATTAATGGGACACTCATACAAGAATTGGGGAACAAAAAAATGTTTCGGCCCTTGTTGTGTATTTTTAAAAAGAGCTTTGCATGTACAGTACTTAAATTTTATTTAAATCTATGTTAGAGAATAACAATTCGGAAGAGCATACATTTTTAGACATATGTTGTCCCTCTATCTATCTAAAAACGGCTTCTTAAATAAAGCTGAAAATTGCATCATATAATATCCGTTGTATAGTTTTATTGAATAACAAATATAAAAATCAGAAAAGAGCTTTCAGCATTAGCCTCAAAAGTTTTCTCAATTAGGCAAAATGTAAGCGCGAGATCTTTAATAAGACTTTTTTGCAGAGTCCGCCTGGACCAGCCCCACACCATTGCCAGACATGAAACTGCTACCAGTGGTGTGCAAACATTACTGAATTTCGGTTTAAAGAGCAATGTTTCCATTCAAATCATAGGACATAAGGAGATTTAAGATATTTCTCAGGGTGACGAGCGCATCAGTGCAGTGCCGCGCAGGATTTTGAACTATTTAAATTCAGAACTCTCAATAGCATTGAACTGAGGGACACTTCATGCGAGAGATTTATTTGTACCAAGCACAGGTCCGATCCTGTGTGGAGTACTGCTCTTATCTTTGGGATGGCTCTGCAAAGTACCAGCTTGAGACACTTGAGACTATTGAACGCAGAGCTAACAGACTAATAAACTGCAAAGAACTGACGGATGCGAAGCTTCAAAGCCTAGAACATCGTCGTAAGGTCGCAAGTCTATCGGTCTTTTATAGGATACATTTCGGAGAGTGTGCCACGGAATTGCATGATTTGATTCCCTCATCCCCCTTTTACCATCGGATATCCTAACAATCAACCCCGCGACATCAGTTTATGGTCGATATTTCAAGGGTGCGTACAAAGTGTTTTGCTTCCACATTTATTATACGTACTGCTATGGAATGGAATTCTTTGCCAGAGTCTGTGTTTCCCGTTAAGTACAATCTAGGAGTCTTTAAATCTCGAGTGAACAGGTATCTACTAGGCAAGCATCCTCCATCTTCGACAACATCGTCGCTTACCATCAATCATGAGATAGTGGTCAAATGCTTACCTATCGAGAATAAAAAAAAAAATTCGTCTCGTGTCTCGTTTACTTAAAAAATGTGTTATCGGCTTAACTGATCTTATGATCTGTTGAGAACTATAACATATAATTTATTTTAGTTCAACTGATCTTATGATCAGATGGGAACAACAGTTATGATCGGTCAATGTGAAAATCTATGATCCGTTGGGAAGTACCCAGAAATAAACATGGATTGCTTTATTTGCACACCAATAGAGAACACTTAAAAAGAAACCTTATTTAACATAGGAGCACAAAGGGCGGTCTTATCGCTCAAATCTATTTCTTCCAAACAAGGAAGTTGGTTTTTAGACACGATTTTTATGTACTTTGAGATGACAGTTGGCTTGTCATGGTATAGGAAATTCTCTTTTAAAAATAGTAAAACATGAAGGGTTAATATTTACTAACTTACTGTTATTATTACTAACTACTTAAATATTTATTTGTACGTGACATGTAAATGACTGTATTCTATGTAGGTTTCGGGTTTGATTCCCCGTGGACACATTTTCTCACAAAGGGAAATTGTGCTTCTGGTTCTGCTTGTGATGGTGTATGTACGATGCAAATCTAAGAATTTAATGCGGAACTGTAAGTGTGAAAGTGTTAAAACAAGTTAAAACGGCCGGTTTTAAAGATTAACTATCTTAATAGTTTTAAACCAGCTCTAAGTAAGGCAACTTGTCACACTTGTATAATACGAGTGTGAGTCAGCTCTCGATTCATTGTCAATAGCTAATTCATTGACTGCTTCGGAAAGAAATCAAAGCACCTTGAGACTTGAAAGGTCAGATTTTTCTTAAGTGATGAATTAGTTATTTTTAAACATGACAATTTTATTTCATTTTAGATGTTACTGAAAAACGTTAATGTAATAACCATACTTGCAAAAAAAATCTTGTATGACACAACGGCGATGAACACCAAATGATAACTATATTTACATATGAAAAACCAAATTCATATATAAGAAATGTTGCCCGCGACATCATCCGTTAGGTTCCTTCTTTTTTTTTGCTCGATAGGCAAGCATTTGACCACTATCTCAACTGATGGAACGTGAAGATGCTGCCGAAGATGTAACATGCTTGCCTAGAAGATACCTATTCACTCTCGACTTGAAGACTCTCAGATTATACCGTTCGGGAAACAAAGACATGGGTAATGAGTTCCACTCCTTCGCAGTACGGATTGTAAACGTAGAAGCAAAAGGCTTTGAGCGAACTTATTTATATATTTTACTTTCTTATTGTTCCCCTACTTTATATTGAAAGCTACCCTGTATATAATGTCTATAGTCAGTAAGTCAATCAGCGACACGATGTTTTTATATAACTAGGGCAGGGCTTATTTATCAAATCTCAGACAAACTTTCAGTTTTTTATCAAACCAATAAAGTTGTGAAAAAAAGAAAACGTCAGGTCAAAAGTACCCGCAACCAACGAGTATGTATGAAAAGACTCTATGAGAAGAGCGAGATATTTCTCGCTCTAAGGTAAAACAATCTTAGATCTCAGATGTATGTGTTGTTCGGTTATTTTTTATCCACGCTCAAAGGCTCCGAACGACATAGCACCCTCAGACCAAATAAGAATTCTATTTGGTCTGAGATAGCACCATAGAGTTATAAATAGTAATCTACATATTATTAAGACACTCAATTTCATCCATAAATTATTATTATCATCTTCAACTTTCATTTTGATTTCACGACATTGACAAGCTCTGACGCCTGTGTTTTACAACCTTCTCTCAAGGCGGTTGTTTTGTTGTGACTAACCGAGGTACTGAGTGCAAATTTTTGAGTGCGTTTTGTTTTATTCCCCTTTTGTAATCTTATCTAATATTGTTATGACTATTTATTAGTTAAGTAATGTAAAATTAATAATACAAGACACACTGTCCGAGACAACTCTCGCGTTTGAGTTTGACATTCACACCCGACTTAACTATACACACAAACGAAATAATAATTAAATAAACTCTGGAATCATGACATATATAAGTTAAATAACAACTGCGTATCGATTTGATTCTGCAGTAAAAAAATACAATAAATATGTATCAAGATCCAAGTCAACGTACCCAAAGACGGAACATGTCAATATAATAGTTGTTTTTATGTAAATACTTTGATCAAAAGGTCTAGTTATGAACGGGTTTATAACTGCCGCACGCGACTGGACATAACAATGTATATTTTTTTATAAAGAAGTGGGTTTTCCAAGCTCATGACGGCGATGTTAATATGTTACGGATCTAATATATATATATATATAGTCATTTTGTATACAGGGCTGTCTTACAAAACCTACTGCGACTGGAACTTGAATACTTAATTTACTTACTTATAAGCGAGTCATTCAAGGCCCTGAGGTTGTAGGAGGTATATAGTAGACAAACGCTATATGGTTACCTATCAGAAAAGGTTCTTTTCGAGATGGCTGTAATTTTGCGAATCTGGCAGTAGAGTCATTAAATTTCATGAGTGCCTTTTTGGGGCCCATTTGAATAAAAGATTTTGATTTTAAAAAAGCTTGTCGCCTAGTAGAGTTTAAAATATAAGCTATGGGCCTTCTGATTTATACTTTGATAGGGTATGCTTTAAATGCTCAAACGCTTTCATACTCAATGCCCCACACTTAGTTCAATGACTTGTGTCGTGGAAGAAACACAAATTTTCCTTGGGGAGATAACTAGTATTCCCGCCGGGAATCGAACCCGATACCCCTGCTTAGAAGGCGAACGCGCACCAACTTTGGCTTAGTTCATTTTTTTTTCTTTGACTACCTTTTTTTTATTTGGCCAAGTAAGCATGTCTTCTTTTGCGCTGCGGGTTTGGGTTCTTTTTGCGGCAGAAGCACAACTTTTCTTCCAAATGGGTATCTGTGTTTCTAATTTTGCAATTTTTTTTTTTTTTTATTTGTGACAGGCTCGTATTTGACCACTATCTCACCTGATGGTAAGTGACGATGTGTTCGAAGCTGGTAAACACACTAGACCTGGAATACGCAGTCTCTCTAGGCTAATAATTGTGAGACAAGTCTTTGAAATTAGTGTGGTAAAAACTTTATTTGTTCTTGATATATTAGCTCTTAATATAACCAATGAACGTACCTACGTGTTAATTAATTTTAAGTGTCAACCCTAACTTTATCAATCTGATACATTTCCTAATACCTACCAGGCAGTGTATTCAAATGAAGTTTATTACCGTATCTAAAGTTGTTATACGCTTTTTTGCTGTAAGTTTTTGAAATGTCAAGCTGTTCTTCGAAAGTTAGACGTTATAACGATAAATAAATACCTACTTTATAATATCTCGCGTTAGTATTTTTATAAATAGATTTTAGATTTTAATTTATGATAATATACTACGATCACATCGTTAGTGAGACTAACGATGGAATTAATATTTTTTATATATACAAGTCTTTGAACTAAGTGTGAGGCAGTGAGCGTGAAAGCTCATTTTCTTTTGTTTTTTTACGCACTCATTTGACTCAGAAAGACTTGTGTAGCAGGTATTATACCAACTTTACTGGCCTCGTTACATCGTACATTGATTTTTGTATGGCTTGGCAAACACGTACCTAAGTGTATTTAGAATTGTAACTCTGAACAAATTTTGCCATTTAGAAAAAAATGGCAGAGAACCTTGCAACACACATAGTTTTATCCTGATTACATTGCGAAAGAAACTGGGGGAGCATAGATTTTAGAAATATACTACTTTTTTTTTTGCTATTTGTTGGGTTTGAGAATAGTTCGACCTTCATCAGAATAAACACATATCACCCTTACTTACTAAAATTCTTATATTTATGCAAAACAGTGATTTAATTTCAATTTCATTGCTATACTCCTCTCCCTTCAAAATTAGTCTGGAAGAGATCGCTCTTAGCGATTGTTCGGTTATTTTCTAGATTATTATTCCTTTTTATGTATTTGTTAAGGTGTCCAGTAAAGAATTTATCTATCTATTTATCTATATTTCATAAATACAGGTTGTGGCATAATGAATGGATAACCCTGTACCTACAGATAGGGGACATCAAATTGCTCCAGATAATAGAGTCTAGTTTTATTAGTAATTTAATTTCAAATTACAAATAATGCATAAAATTTACTTCTTTAGTTGAAATTTACCTACAAAATATATTTAACCACACCTTATATAATACGGTAACTGTTTTTTTTTGTTTTGGCTTCGCAATCTTGTGCATTTAGCCAGTGTCGAGTAATAGGTAATATATTTCAAGTGTATTTTATATTAAAAGTCCTAGTCACAAGACTCACAAGTCACAGTCAAAGTCAAGTAAAAGAGTCAAGTTATGCCCAACCAACCGACCATAGTCAAGTTATGCCCCAGTAAAGTGGTAGAAGCTTTACTAGAACTTCTATTGGAGTTTTGGAGCGAAGGCGAATTCACGTTTATATAACTTTGTATGACTTGCCTACACTTATGCATATTTACTAAGTATTAACGGTTAATAATCCACCATTTCTACACATTAACACTCGAAGAATCACAGATTTTGGAAAAATATACAAAATCAACAACGCCATTTTTTCACTTTCGCGGCAAAACTCCGTGACTGATATTACCTATTCGAGATTTGATTAAAACCACAGATATAATAAACAATGGGCTAACAAAACCAGTTATGTGATAAGTGTTTTATGCATTAATGACTCATCGCCAGATGGACATTGATGACATTTGGGACTTAAATATATTTAATTAATTATAAAAATGTCTCGTTTTATAGTTGGAAAATCTAAAAGAACGTTGGATGATTAATTATAATTGAATGTAATATATTATGAATAGTTTTAGTACGGTCACGGCCACTGTCTACAGTTTTTTGTAAAATCATTTATTTATACTTTGATATGTACTGTTATGTACCTAATAATCTGTATATTTATTGTGATGCCGTTTTAATTAAGTAAATTTAATGATTTTTATCTATTGAACTGCCTGTTGGCTTAGTTAGCTGCGAGTTGACCTTCAAGCACTGGATGTCGGGTTCGATTCCCGGTGGAAATACGATTCCTTCCCATGTGAAATTTGTGTTTCTGGTTCTGGGTGCAATTGTGTGTGATGTGAATGTTTCCGGTACACACGACACAAGTCATCGAAGTTAGTGTGAGGCTGTGAGTGTAAAAGAGTTTATTTTTTATGTTTTGTTATATATGATTCTGTAGAAAAGATGGGTAACTAAATAGTTACTATTAAATAATAGTGCTTGATCATGCGATTCGCGAAAATCGAAAGAAACATTCTTTACTATCTAGTAAAGGATTTAAAAAAACCTATAGTACTAGAATTAACAAAACTTGTAATATTTTAGATGGTTTCAGACTTAGCACATGAAATTGGTTGTAATTTTTTATTCGACAATAGTATATATATATACTGGAACTTACAAAAAACTTTTCGGCACGGGCTCTATGTTTATGTGTAACACAAACAGAGATACAAAACGAAAAGTCAAACAATTTTGAAATTAGAATAAGACTGTCTCTTGATGACGTCTTTTGATTAAGATTGCATTAGAAGAAAATGTGTTAATTTGAAAATTATATATAGAAAAAAGATATTTATTAAATCTTCGAGTAAATTACTCTGCAATTGTTATTTGTACCCGACTTTTGTATGAATGTATTTTGTTGTGTGTTTGTGTATGTAAATTTCCTTGTTACCTCGTATATTCCATTATATTTGTTTTATCCAGCAAAATGGTGGATGTTTGGCGCGAAATAGTTATAAGTTAGTAAAAAAAATTCACTTAACCTATCTAGTAGGGTATCTTCATTTTGATCTAAATGAAGGGAATTGAAAAAACCTTAAATATGACAATTCATAAAAAGTAGGTTCACACTTTTCGCAGATTTTTGGAATTTTAGTACATTGACTTGTTTTAACAAGCCTTCAATGTACTTGCTTCGTTCTTATGTATTTTCTGTCCAGAAGTAAATCAATTTTAAAAATTGGATTTACCCGCTTGCCCTCGGCATATATATTATTATGTAGAGATACAATACAATAATTCTTTATTGCACACCAAATAAAAGTAAAATTAATACAGTTATATGAGATAGTACAGTGAGCGGTCTTATCGCTTTAAGCGATTTCTGCCAGACACTTTCGATGGACAGAAAATCTGCAGGATGATTTGGTTTGGTGTAGCGTGCCATACTAATATACCTAAATAAATAAAAAACATACATACTACACATACACACTATATACAATATATACATTATATACAACCTGTAACAAAAAGGGGTAGTAATACTTGGTGGTGTGTATGTGTATCGTGCCAGGAATCGTCTGCCAGAAAACGAAAGTCTATATACCTACAATATATATACCTACATAAACAGCTAACAAATTAATATTAACAATGTATAGATCTTATAGTCTAAAATAAACTACCTCCCAGGCCCAGCTCACTCCACTCAATGAGTGTAGTTGTAAGTACAGTGGCGCACCCACCTTAACGGCTTCTAACAATGTATTTGTTTTTATTACAACATAATAGAAAGCTAACAGTATTCACCAAAACACTAACTATGTTAAACAAGAGCTTAAAAATATTTTTAGGTGAATTACAATTGTGTGCTCATTAAAAATGTCAACTTCAAAATCCGCAAATATATACAACCTTGAAAGAGGTCATAATATGTTAGTACCGCTTTGGGTACAAGCACTGGGTTCGTGGCTCCAAGTGACCATAATGCTGGCTCTTATTCAGTACAAAAATATCGTGTTGCTATCCAACGTTGCAAAGCAGCCAGTATTTTGGGGACATTTGCTTCGGCCAGCAGTCTGGAGAATTTTTGAGTGCTATTTCATTTGTACAAGGAAAATTTGTGTTTCTGGTTCTGGTTGTGATTGTGTCTGTGATGTGAATGTTTCCGGCACCCACGGCACAAGTCATTGAACTTAGTGTGGGGCTGTGAGTGTGAAAGCGTTTATGTTTTATTCCCCCTTCTTTATATATATGATTTTCTTTTATTTTTTCGTAAACACCACAACAATAATAAAAGAAAAAAAAAATAAGTACAATATTTTGTAGGCATATATTTGATGGCGAACGCGTTGAAATCTTTTTTACGAGTAAGACCTTCACAGAACCCTTTCACTTTCTTCGTATGTATTGATTTTGAGAATCACGGACAATCGAAACACTTTTGCTATTAGTAAATAAATATTTTTTTACTTTAAATGCATTTGAAACAATATAAATAAATGTTAACAAAAAAATATAGTCATTGTACGTTAACCTATCTACGTCAGATTTCTATGCGATAATTTCCCAAAACGATTTGATCCGCCTGAACTTCCGCCTCCTCTTTCCAAAGCGTTACAAATAATTCCCATCCGGAACTATGTATCATCGGATTGTATAGTGTATACACTGTTTTAACCCAATGGACAGGCTGAGGTCTCAGTACAGTCTAGTAAAAGGGACTGGTCGCACTACCACCAGTCTTGAGTTTACTGATTACTCTCATACTTCAGTGCCCGCGAGAACGCGTGCGCCAACGCACGTGCATTATCGTTAACCTCCCGACAAAGCCCGCCAAAACAATTTAGAAGTGTTCGATTCTCAAAAGGTGACAGTTGTAATTGTGGACTTTGACAGCTAACTTTTTAAACCGGCTAATGAGGTAAGCTATATTAGTCATTGAGTGTTTATTCATGTGTCAGTATTTGCTCCAGTATATTTCATTCTGATGTCAGAGGAAATTGTCATGGAGGTTATATCAAGGAGTTTGTTACTGATTTTAATGTTTGTCTTTAATGTTGTGAAAATAGTAGTGTTGTTACATAAATCAAATGCTTATAAATGGCCTTCTATTAGGCCAGTAACAAGCTGTTTATTACGCTACAAACTATTTTATTCAAATTGCTGTAAATTAAACTAGATTAATAAAATATGTGGGCTTTGTGACCAGTATATCTTAACATATCTGCGTAAAGTGATTATAGCTAAGTAAAACAATAGCTTTGTTGTTATATACCGCGATAAAAACGTTATTCTAACAAGTATATTTAAAACTATAGCTTAATTTGGACAACCTTGAGATTTGTGTCGCCAATATTTGCGTACGTTACGTCGTACCTATTCACTAATCTGTGTCATTACGTTTCGATCAAACGTAATCCTATGACATAATTACTAAATCTAGATAAAACTTTATTCATTTATCGATTAAATGTTTATTATTAAATTGGAATGATAATTATGCATTTGGCAATCGCGTCTGTGTTTTGGTGCTAAGCTCTTTTCAATGCAAACTACGTAATTTTTATGTAATTTACTTAAGTTTCTTAATATATTATTTGCTGACGTGCTACCGTAAAAAATATATATAAGTAGGTACCTAATTATATCAATTAAAGTATTAAGACTCTTTAAAATGTTTGTATGTGTTTAATTAGGTCTTTCAGCCTTTAAATATTCATGTTTTTCGCTCTACAATTAATTCAAGTAGAGTAATGGAAAAAAATGGATTACTCAGAAAAAAAACATGAACCATTTTCAACCGACTCCAAAAATTGAGGTTCTTGATTTGACTGTATGTTTTACTGGATTTCGACTGTATCGATTTCGATGATTTTGGTATGGTAGATCAAACTTCACAGGTGATCAATATACATTTTATCGAAATTAATTAAGCGCTTTTTGAGAAAATCAACACAAACCAAAATATAAGCTGTGAAGACGGTTTTTGTAAGCTTTGCTTGCATGTCAATTAATACCATTAATGGTAAAAGTGGAACATGACTAGTACCAATTTTACCAAAAATTGAAGTACTAATGTTAAATCTGGTCCACCGCCAAAATAAACGCTGCTCCACTCAAAGTTTCATTCAGTTAGTGGAGTTTTAATTTTCCTACATGTGACACTCAATCTTTTGGTAGAGTCTGAGAATTCGAGTACTGTGAAGCAAAATGAAACGGTATGACTTTATCACCCCATGTATATATGAAAGTAGGTATGTTCTCTCACAGCATGCAATCTAATAAACCGATTGAAGGTTAAGTTTATAAAATAACTAGCCGTGGCCCGCGGCTTTGCCCGCTATTATCAAGTTTAAAAGTAGCCATGTGCTAATCCTAGGTATAAGCTATGTACATTTCGTATTTCACCCAAATCCGTTCAGCCGTTAAAGCGTGAAGAGGGAACAAACATAGTAGGAAGTAGGAAAGGAAAAGGATAGGATAGGATAATTTACACGCCCAAAATAACCGATTTCACATTTGTTCTTGACAATTTTTATATGGGACTAACATGACACGTTACCCTTTTAAATAACAACGTAGTCGAAGTCACATGCTGAAAAAGAAAAATGCAGTCGAATGGACAACCTCCTCCTTTTTTTTTAAGTCGGTTAAAAACAAAATTGTGTCTGTACTATAGTGATAAATTTAGAAAGGAAAAATTATCACTATAGTTCTGCCTAGCATGGCTAATGCTACATAAATAAAATCAATTGTGTCAGTACTACTCTAAAAAGTAGCGACAGAAAGAAAATAGATAAATACCATCGTAATAAGTAGCTAATATAAGTGGGAAAAAAAACCATTTCGAAATAAGAACACATGCGGTAATAAAGTTAAATTTGGAATTAACCGCTTTAAAATTATGGAAGGCATTTAGTACCAGTACTTCGGTTTCATTATTTATAAACATTTGTCTTTTTTTTTATTTTGGCTTCGCAATCTTGTGCATTTAGCCAGTGTCAAGTAATAATTTATTTCAAGTGTATTTCGTGTTAATAATCCTAAAACACATTAATAAGTTCTAGCGGTAGCAGAATAAATAGGAAAGATACAATTGTATGTGATTTATCAAAAGTAATACATATTTAGTATCCTTCGCTATATTCTCAGTAAAAGCTCATATAAAGTATAATTAAATTGATTATTTTATCTAAAAAAAGATCGTAGAAATCTGCCGACGTTCTAAATGTCAACTGATGAAGAAATCCAGTGGAGATGTGATGTCAGTAGATATTGTGCAATACTTAATGAATACGAATGTAAATCAATTCGGCTTCAGGGACGACCTGGCGTTATTTTGGTGCAATCTCTATGGAAAAATACATATTTGTATGTTTTTTTTTGCGGTGATATGAAGAGGATTGAAGAGTCTTATAAAAAACAGAACTAAGTACAAAATCTGTGGGTAATTAAATTTTTATAAGCTGTTATTTAGTTTCATCTGTCCTTTGAGTTTGAAAAATTCATCATCTGTCCTGTTGTCTGACGGTCTGTAATCAAATTTTGCAAGGTCAATTAGACCCACTTCCCGATGTCTAACGGGAATTAAATTTAGTGTTCCTAATGAAATGAAATGAAATGAAATGAAATGCATTTATTTGCTTCAAGTGTAGGTATAAACAGATGTAAGGTTAAGTGTATCAATATAGTTCACACACTTGGTCATAATAGTGACATGCAAATATTGAGTTGAGGGCTAGGTAGTTAGATATCTTTATAGTATAATAATAATTTTGGTTATTGTTAATATATTCTACATGTGGCCCAATTACAATAAGCAGAAATGGAAAAATCATCATTAAAGTTATAATGTCAAGAGATGTCAAAATTTCAGAATATTAATATCAAAGATAAAATGTTACCAAAATATAATTATGTCATAAGTTATTACAGTCCAACGATTGAATATAAGTATAATTTTAATGTATGTATCTTAGGTACAACGATATGTTATCAGAAAGCTTGTCTGATGATAGAGACGGAAGATGACCATAGGAACGTCTGAACTAAACTAGATAAACCCATCGAGTTTGGGCTCGTTTGATTTGTCTTGACAAGATTTCTGGTACAAAACTTTTTAGTCCTTTTTTATTTACAACAGGTAAAAGCTTTTTTAAGGCCTTTGAAAGTATTACTTTTTTAAATAAAATAATATACAATCGAATTGAAAACCTCCTCCTTTTTCGTGAATTCGGTTAAAATTAGAAGATTCGCGACCGATTTTTTCAAGGCTTTGCGTGTTTGATACTCAACCACATCATCACTTACCATCAGGTTAGATAGAAGACAAACGCTAGCTTATCAGAGGTAAAAATAGTCAACTTCAACTTCTTCTTTAAATGGCGACTATAGGACTGTCGCACCATAATTCTGCCAATGTCGCGTATAGGTAGGAGCGCAGTTAAAACAAATTAAAAATTATTTATAAAGTATGCCCGGTAACTTCAAGTTACTATTTCTACTTCTAGTACAAAGTCAGCTAATGGGTGAGTAATGGAGAGAAGGTACAGATGACTATGAATATAAGTAATAAAAAAGTGTTTATAATTTTATCTTGTGGTTAACTATATATTTAATGAGAATATTTACAAGAGGAGTATTTGCTACAGTAAGAAGAGACTTAAAAGAAATAGGACGGGGGATTTTAGGAGGAAGTTCATCATACAGAGATGGTTGAACTTTAGAACAGTTAATAAATATATGATCAGTATTGCCCTCATCTAATCCACATTCGCACAGTGAGTGATCCCTTACCCTAATTTTGGCTAGATGGACAGGAGTGCAAGAGTGTCCCAATCGAAGTCTACAAAGAGTAGAAGTAGTAGATTTGTTTGCCCCTTTGAATTTGAAAAACCAGGGTTTGGAAGGAATATCTGGTTGAATGTCACCATAGAACCTACCTAGTCAAAACTACTTATGATTTGACAGATGATAGTTTAATTTAAAGCACTACAAACATTTAATAACAGTCGTTGGTTCAAATTAGCAAATTAATGTCTTCGGGCAAGTCTCCTGACATTAGCTGTCATTATGTTGACAGGTATGAGATAACGCTCGTCGTCCACTAAAACCACCATGTTTTTTAAAATCGAATCGAATGCATCGATAAAACGGAGTGATTACGTTATCTTTGGATGAAAAAAAGATTCTTTGTTATAATTAATTTTTTTTTAGATTACCGTGACGTGTTCGTTTTTGACGGTGGATTCTTAATACAAGAGCACCTGATTACTTATTAATTGATAAAACGAAACGTTTTAGGCGGCTTAATATATATGAGATTGCCTTCATGAAATATACTTAATTATCTTTTTATTTTACACAATAGTTACAATCTGGGTGTCTTCAAGTCTAGAATGAATAGTACCTTCTAGGCAAGCAGGTTCCATCTTCGGCTGCATCGTCACTTTCCATCAGAGATAGCGGTCAAATGCTTGCCTAAGATAGGCATAAATAAAAAGTTACAAAATCTAGCTAAAACTCGAAAAATACTAATTGAAATTTACCAACTTCAAATGGAGGAGGTTCTCAATCGGTTTCATATTTTTATGTTTGTCGCCTCTGAGTTCGTTGTATATCAATTGATTGGGGTAGTTACTTTTGACTTTATGGAATTCGGTTGAGTAATTTGGTTTTTACATTAAAATAACTGGAAAAATATATCGTCCATGTAAAAGAAAATATTAGCGTTTTAGTGCATTCACTTTTTTTTTTAAAGTCAGCTGAATTTTTTTTGTCCTTGAATCACAAAATTCGATGACTTATCATCCACCTGTCCAAATTAGGCCAGCAGCGTGGCAGATTATTGTCTAGACTCTAGCAGTGACAGAATGCTGGGACACAGCAGCTGTGCAATGTGACGAACATTTTCGAGAAGGTTTTCTTTCGATTCGGCACTAATGGACATGGGGAATGACCTCGCATTCTTATCATACTACCCACTGTTCAAACACCAGATTGAATAACCCTAAGGGCTTTGACCTCTGAATCACAGCCCATTATACCTTTTACACTGTCAAAGTAAGCTTTAGATATTGGTAGAGGAAATTTTTATCTTTAATACTTGAATTATAACTAGTAAATTAAAAGCTTTCACACTCACACTAACATTAAATGACTTGTGTCGTGGGTGGCGAAAACATTCACATCACACACACAAACAACCAGAACCAGAAACAAGAATTTTCCTTGGGGAGAAAACTTGTGTTCCAGCCAGATAATCGAACCCGATACTCCTGCTTAGAAGGCGAACGCCACCCAACTAAGCCAACGAGCAGCTAAAATTAATGGACAAACAATGAAAATCCCACTTAACGGTCACCCACCTAAGCATTGTTTCTATAGTAAGATATATACTTTCGCTTCAAGCTACATACCACTGGACTGAAAGCTTTACCCGCACACGTAACCATGCCCCATATGCCATATCAATCGTTTTTGCCGCGACCAGGAAACAAATTATTTTATGCGTATTTTTTCTTATCTCCGGCCTTAAATCGAAAGTCCGCAAGCAATTAAATCGAGTTTTAATAGGGAGAAATATGTCTCGGTGATATAGTATACATCAAGCTTTCCGGGTAGCCTTGTCAAGTCGTTGACACGATCTCTGTCATTAAGCAAAAATTATCACAAAAGTTGAGTGTATAATTTGGTTACAGTATGGAATGTCTGTTCATGACACGATATAAAGGGGACTGAACTTTAGGGTTATGCAGAAAGTAATAAAAAAATAAATAAACTGACAGCCTCATCCTAAGTTAACGTTGACTTTAACATTCACATCAGACACACAATCACAGCTAAAACCAGAAACACAAAAACAATTTCTTGCCGGTGTTACCTATGTTATTTTGCGTCCAGAGAGATGTTGCTTATCCAATTATTATTTTTGGTAAACCATCCCTTTTTTAGACAGGCGTCGTTGATCAAAGATCGCACGTCGCTTCGTAGGCAAAAATCGGCTAAATCTCTAAGACTTTGCACTGTTTGCGTTGCCAATATAGCATGCAGGTCTAATAAGGTCATTCTCTCTCGCCCTGCGTATGAGAACGAGAAGCCAGTTTCTTGTTCTCGTTATTTTAATAATGCCCTAAATCTGCGTTTCAATAGTTATTACACGATGAGGCCCAATAAGTTATTCATACTTGATAATAGTATTATAGGCCCTTACTGCAATTATTAAAGAGATTTAAAATGTTAGGGTGACGAACGCAGTGATTTTGATTTAAGTTCAAAACTCTGGGTAGCACTAAACTGCAAATCAGGCAAGCAAATCGCTAATTTCGTCACTGAATAACCATATAAAAAAAACTAAACGACTATTTAAACGACTTATTAAAACGGACCAAAATGTAAAAAAAATATTACTCCAAAAAATACTCCTGTATCTCGTATATTTATTTAGCAATCAGAATCAAAAATTAAGATTTTAAAGCGTTTAATATTTCGTAGATTTAGAGTCACACTCGGTCAGCAAACGAAACTGCCCTTTAACCATGAAAAATCTCTTCATCGAAAACAAAATATGGTTAAACATTGTTTACGTACTTGTGATCACTTTTATAAGGTTACATGGTTATATCAAGATCTACTTTACTTACGAAACTATTGATTTTGTAACTGCTGCCTATAAAAAATAAATGATCTAGTTTTTTTATGGCCCGATTATTTAATCGGAATGTCAATAATAATTTAAATTAAATAATTTCTGATCGAGTGGACGTCTGATTAATTAATCATATATGAATATATCTGATTGACAAATCATAATTATATCAAAATAAAACAAGTTTTCCTACGATTTGTACATAATGTTGTAATATTGTTTTTGGGTGTTTATTTATTACATTACATAAAAATTACATAGTAGAATTCAAGATTTTGAAAAGTTAAGGTGATGGCCAACAAATAGCTTTGAATAGGTACTTCACTTATTGCTATCCTTAATAGTCGGTTAATTCTTGATAGCCAGTTTATTTGTTATAAATGTTTGTATATCAATAACGGGATATTTACCATGTGTTTCGTTTGTTTTAGTTTGTTGAATATTCCGATATTGATACAAACATTTATAGTAAAATTGTCCATGGTAGCTTAAACAGTAGCATTTTTGATAGCCAGTCACATTCTTGGTCAACCACCCTCAACCATAGTAATTATCACTTACAGTATGTAGTTGAGTACCTTTAAAATATTAATAACTTGTCATTATTCTTAATTTTTTTACATATTTATGAGAGTGACACAGTAAAAAATGTACCTCCTTATTCATAAAAAAAGTTTGATAAAACTTAAATACTTAGTTAAAATATGATTAGTCTTTTTTTATTTTCTTTAATTTTGGTTCTGCTTTCAATTTACATTGAAAAATTTGTCAAGTAGTAAAATTAATAATGTTTTTTGGTCTAAAATCTAAGTTCCAGTCACAGTCAAAGTCAATTAAAAGAGTTATAGTCAAGTCATGCCCAAGTAAAGTTGTAGAAACTTTACTAGAACTTCTTTTTTACTTTTGGAGAGAAATATACGATTGTCTTATTTAGACTGTTGATAAATTACATACGTCAAAATAAGATACAGACATATTTTAAATATAGAACCAACAATGGTTTGACAATCTTTTTTTTAAATGGGAGTAAGTCAACAAAAAGATGTTGAGTATATAATGAACAACCTATATAATATATAGGCAATTGGCCCGTAGTTAGTAAAGGAAAAAAAAAAAAAAAAAACCTATATAATTAACTAGTATCTATATAGTGATGTGCCTGACCCAAAAACGCCAATCACATGATGGTAGTGATGGTTGCACCACGATAGCGATATTGATACACTTTTTGTACCAATTATAAGAACATAAGTGCAGTAACGTGAATATCACGATTGTGTGCATCTGTACTTACAATATTTTAAGAAAAAAAATGTGTATTATTACTACTTATAACTTTTCATCGAGGCAGCCATGGTATCATTGACGTCAGAACGTTAAAATGGCCGTGTTTAAAATTGCCTGATTTCATTTTCAAATATTTTTTTGATGTAAAATATTATTTCATTATGAATGTTTTATTTATTAAACTTATTTTATTGGACAAGAACGTAATTTTTATAATTTTCTAATTTGAAACTGACTCAATTCTAAATATATAATATAGAGCTTATTTTTTCTTGTTAAGTTACAGTAATGCACAAAGTATGTGCTCCAAGTAAAATCTTTTCCACGGACCAATTGCTTATGTTATTATAACGAACTTCCTAATTATCCATAATAAAATTGCAGATTTGTTTTATTGTAATAATTTTACAATCTAATAAAATTATGTTCTCGTACTTATGCGTGCTTTAATATGCCTGAAATAACAATTTTAATTTAATTTTGAAGAACTGCCTGATTAGTAGTGAACTAAGATCATAATATTTTTTATCAGTAAAATGTAAAAAAGTCCGGCTTGTAAAAAGGGGTGATTATTTTTACATTGCTTTTTAACTGACTTCAAAAAAAGAGGAGGATCTCAAATCGACTGTACATCTTTTTTTATAAGTGTTACCTCAGAACCTTTTTTCGATTAATGATTCGATTTTTCGAACCATCGAATTGACTGTAGGTCTATTCTGGTCGTCAAACTACGATTGTTCGAATTGAGGCGACGACGTCGATACGACAGTCGATCGGTTGAAAGTTTAGTCCATTCGATGGTTCATAAGAAAAGAAAATCGTTTGATTTCGACGTCTATGTAAAGATAATTGATGCCCGGAATAGACCCCCTGAACTGTCAACCGATCGACTCTTGTATCGACGTCGCATTAATTCGAACAATCGTGATTTGACAACCAGAATAGATCTACTGATGCTTTCCATGTGGTCTCATTTTAATTTTTCAAGATCTGACTAGTAGTTTTAGAGTTATACAAAATAATTCGTATTTGCGTGCTTACCTTAACAGTAGCTTATAGACCAAAATAGCTTAATTCGAGGGCTCAACAAAGGAATAATATCACTTTTTACACAATAAAACGTATTTGTTTAAGTCAGGTCGTAAAATGTTCACACTTGACGGGTTACGACCTCGCCGGTCACTATAAAAACTATAAAAACGATAAACCGATGACCAAATTATATAGTCTGTATTATTGTTTGTCATAAAATTATTTCCTATAACTTATTTATGACTGTGCACGGGAAGAGTCATTTGTATCGATGTAGCGATCGCTATATCGATACAAATGCATATGACTCTTTCCATGAATCAACTGCTTTTATTTACCCCGAATTATAGACAAATGGTGATCAACTGTCAAATACATGTATAAAAATCCATTCCATTCTCGATTTATCGTGTGCATTGAACTATTTTCTTGGCATACAATTTTATTTTATTTAAAAATTTAATTATCATATGTGTTACTGTACTCACTAGATAAGCCTAGAAGTTTTTCCTATGGTTTTCCCTTATTTTCTTCTCCCTCTTCTCTAAATTTTCCTAAACTTCCCGCTCCATCATCAGACTAGCTTATTGTCTTTTAATTACTGCACTGACACTAAATTAAGTTTGATTTAAAGAGTCTCGCCTCACCGACGTGAGGTCGCAAGCCTATCGGTATTCTACAGTTTGTATTTTGGAGAGTGTGCACTGGAACTACACGAGTTGGGAGTTAACTCGTGTTATTTATGTTAATTAACCATGCCCGTTCGACCTTCTATCAAAAAGACACTGTCAAACGACGTTATCCATATATGGTTGACATATCTCCTGATCGCTCGAAGCTTTTCGTTTCCATATTTATCATCCGTATTGCGAAGGAGTGGAACTCATTGCCCTCGTCTTTTTTCCCCGATCGGTATAATCTGTGAGTCTTTAAGTCATGAGTGTATTCACTCTTGTAGTTTTGGTAATATCTCGGGCCTTAATCGCGCTAAAAATAGAGATATTACCTAAACTATGTGTTCGAATTGCGAAAGTTTAAAAATTACTATTCACTCTTGGCTCTTGGTATCTTCTAGGCCAGCATGCTACATCTTCGCCTTCATAATCACTTTCCGTCAGGTGAGATTATGGTTAAATGCTTGCCTATCTTAATTTGTCAACTAAATATACTTAATTAAGTATTTTTTGACCGCAGTTACATTATTTGTACCTATGCTACATTTCAACTCAAATAGCAAAATCAGCAAATGTAGAAAATTGCATTACGCATTTTCTATCTTAAACGGAAAAACGAAGAACTAAACAAGGTAAATAAAAGAATGTAAATGACCTTGAGATAGAAAATATAGTTGTGTTGTATTGAGCTGTTGTGGGCACCGGGTTTGACGCCCGATTCTCTTTATGGGGAATTTCGGTTTTGGGTATGATTGTATTAATTGTTTCCAACGCCCACGAATCGTATTCGAACTGGTTAGGGGTGAGCTCAGATCAGACCAGTTATACACCTAATATTTTTAAAATATTGAATTAGTCAACCAGCGCCCATAATATCAAAGCAAGATTGATTTTGTTTTTATAGCATTTGCCATGCTAGGCAGAACTAAAGTAGTAAATATAGAAAGGAAGGCGGGGAACCCACGGCCATAGAGTGTCATGCCCTATCGCTCTAACCATGACTCAAGCACTGCGTGAAACGACGAAATTACCCTTTTCCTCATTCACGTCTCATGAAAACGTATTATGCCATCAACAGGAAAATATTTTGATAAAATATCATATAATATTTTTAGGTAAGAGTTGTACAAAATATGGAAATAAATAAACGCCATCAAAGCTTTAAAAAACCGAAACTTTGATCAGATTAGATGTACTAAACACGCATTATTGACGATATCTCAAGAGCTACTGATCTGATCTTGATCAAATTTAAATGGGACCAATTGGAAAGCAAACACTTTCAAACAAAAAATAAATCGAAGTCGGTTCTCGTGGAACGAAGATATGAGGTAACACACAAAAAAAAATACAGTCGACTTTATTACCTCCTTCTTTTTTGTAAAGTCGGTAGAAAATACAAAAGTCATCAATAACTAGACGTGAAGTACACAGGCTGATTGAAGACATACATTTACGTAAATTAGCATTGCAAATTAGGTAATAACATTTAATCAGATTTTATCAAGTATGTTTTACATTATTCTTATTTCGTTTCGAACACTTTGCAAAATAATGTAAAATATGCGAGATGAATCCGTTAAAAGCTGTTTAATTCAATAATAATATAACAATATTCAATAATAATAACAATCGCGAGAAATCATTGCGTTTATAATCCACGTAAACAAAGCCGCGTACAAAATATACCTTTTGTAGAACAACAATTCGATCGTATAGAATTAATCGCGTGACCTATTTAACAACATTTACCCAGCACTAGATAAATGAACTTGAATTCATTATGAGCCTGACTCAGTTGCACCTGGTTGGTATTTAACCTCAGATACCAGATTTTGATTAAAGATTTCGAATTGAATATTCGTTCCCCCAGTCTGTAAAGCACAATGTAGATTGGAAATATAATAAATGAACAGTGTATTTTAACCAGAAACTATCAACGCTACTATTTTGTTTTAAGACACAGTTGTCGCAGTGGTCAAGTCTCTGCCCTCGGGTTCTTACTTAGATTCCCAGCATGAGCACAATTTCCCTTCCCAAGGAATATTTGTGCTTTTGGTTCCGATTGTGTGTGTGATGTAAGTGTTTATGGCACCGATACCGAAGTATTTGAACTTATTGTGGGGCTATGAGTGTGATTCATTGACTTACAGCCCAGTGTTAAGTATTTTTCAAAACTTTCTACAAAATTTAGATGTAATTTTAGAGGTTCAACAGAGTAGAATCCTTACAAAAAATCAGCACGGTCGAAGAAAAAACAGAATACAAATAATTCTATATAAAATTTAACAGCTCACAACTTTTTACAAAGGAATATTTAAATGATAACATGATATAGGTGTATCATTAAAACAAAGAGTACTTTATTGCAAGTGCATAAGTTTGATATTAAATTTTACGTTAACATAAATCTTTGATGTAAAGTGACACGAACATGGTCGTAAAATACAATAAGTGTGGGAGTAATGAATGAAGCCAAAAGCTATAGACCACTACCAAATCATATTTGGCCTTCAGTAACGCAACTCATCTTTTTATCACCCATCTCAATTTTTTTATTGAATTGTCTTTCGGCTGTCGCTGTGTTTATAATTTATGCCGGAACAGTAAGCAGTGTCCGGGAACTATCTTTTTAAGTTAATTTCCATTTCAATCCCACCGGCCTATGCGCTTACCACCCTCGACCAACGGGTGAGATATTGCGATGATTATTACGTACGCCAATGATAGTATAATTTATAATTAGAAAAAGGGCCCTGTTTGGAGCTTTTGGCTAAGGATAACCCCACCCAAAAAAGAAAAACAAATAGATAATTAGAATTTTGGTCTTGACAAATATTCCGAGGAACAATCTGTAAATAACAATAATTCGGAAGAAAGTGTCAAGTATAAGCATAAAAATAAGTTATAATTTATTTACACATTAAATTCAGGTATAATTGTTAGTATAGAATAAATATTTATTGGAAAACTGATGCGACAAGCAATAGTTTACTCCTTATCCTAGGTATCCAACACAAATGTTAATCAAATTATTAATGAAATTGTTAACATTTTTTTTTTAAATAAACACCATTGCAATTACAAACTGATTATGTATAATAGTATCTGCTTACACAAACCTAGTTAACTTGTAAATAAGGCAAGAATTTCTTCGCTGGAAGCCTGAACTTGGGTAGCTCAGCAGAACGCCCAAGGCCCAGCGATAGGGTATGAAACATATCCACGAGTTTAAGCGGTATTTTCTTTTCTAAAGCTACTTCAGTATTAACTGCACCTGTGTGCAACGGTTATTAAGCAAATTCTTCATAAGCATATTTAGAAGAACATTTCAATAATCCTTGATACCCGGAAATCTTCTTCCCTTCAGTGACTAACCCGACTGAACAATTCTAAGAATATTATGTCACTTTAAAACATTTGCCAATAGTTTTTTTCAATTCATCTGAATCTCATGGTCATTGCTGCATTCCAGTGGCTGCTCGAAATGTAAGAGAGCAAGGCCGGATATTTGCAGCCTTACTGAGAATACTGAGTATTAAATGTGTATAGGCCGTTGAGTTATACCAGTTAAATGGATTAAACAAGTTGTGTAATAATCAATAAATAAATAATATATTCTAATTTTTTGACTGTTACCAAATTGTATTATTATTTGTTTCTAATTATAATTATTTATAATTAAGTGTAATAATAAACTGGGAGTCTTCAAGTAAATAGTGAATAGGTACCTTCTAGGCAAGCATGCTACATCTTGGGCCGCATCATATCTTTCTATCAGGTGAGATTTTTTCTCAAATGCCTGCCAATCGAGCATAAAAAAAATTTATTGGAAAAATTATCGTTTAAAGCGCGGATTGAATAGTAATAAACTAAGAACAGAAATAACAGTGACAGAAGATACATTTATCGCGATAGTCTTTAACACCTACGCAAACAGTTACTTAAGTTTAACGTTGCATCGTAGTTCCCAAACGGCTGAACCGATTTAAATTTAGTTTGTTTTGTTTGATAGGTTATTTGATTGCGGGTGTTTTTATCGTATGTTAGTTAGTTTTACGGATAGAACGTCAGGTGTATTTTCACAAATTACGTTTTGTCAATTGCTGAATTATTTAATTCTATTAAAAATGTTCAATTCATTGTCTAGCCAAAAACGGGTACTATTGGAATATACTTTTTAATACATATAAAAGCGTTTGTCGACTTATATAATCATAACAATTCGTGTTTTTGTATATCAAGTCATAATAATATTTTTTGGAGTCGATTAAAGTTGAATGAAATTAAAAAAAAATTTGAAGGTTTTCTAATGATTGTTTAGATGTGTGTTCGATGAAATACAAAGTAAAGTGCAGGTGCCAAATTTGACGTACAAGAGCCAAACTTTAATTATAAAATGTTAAGATTAGATGACTTCAACAAATATTTTTAAGATCAATTTTCATTTCAATTTTGTGTTTTCATTCAAAATTACAATAGCACATCAACAATTCAATTAACATAACGTCGCAGCCTCAACCCTAACTGTCTACTCCTACATGACAGCTGTCATATTACAACCACCAAATGACAGCACAGCTTTCCTAGAAACCTAAGCGTGTAGTGATTTATTATCTATTTGTATCTATTATTCATGTACAAGATTTAACGACTAGATTGTTATACCACAAACTGTCACCTCTACAATATATACATACTAGCTATAGAGCAATTGATAGTACAATAAACATAATAATGACGGACTCTACTATAATTATGGGCTTGTTGCGGACTTGGCTCGTGCGGAAGTAAAGTAGATCAGGTCTGTAAAAGTACTAAAGTACTCACAACAGCCACGCCTTATGTTTTTATTGTTTACCAGGGCTGCGTTCAATGCCTACAACTTCGATTGTTTAGTATTTTTTTATCCACGCTCGAAGGCTCCGAATGGGCTAGGATGAAAAGTTGCAATCAGCAGCACCATGGAATAATTAATAGTCATCATCATCATCATCATCATCATCTCAGCCACAAGAAGTTTACTGCTGAAAATAGGCCTCCCCCAAAGATCTCCAAAAAGAACGGTTATTAGCAGCCTGCATCCGGTGTCTTCCTGCGACCTTTATTATGTCGTCCGTCCACCCTGTGGGCGATCTTCCGAAACTGCACTTGCCAGTCCGTGGCCTCCATTCGAGAACATTTCGGCCCTATCCGCCGTCAGTTCTGCGTACTATGTGCCCTGCCCATTGCCACTTCAACTTGCTAATCCGCCGGGCTAGGTCGATGACTTTCGTTCGTCTACGGATCTCCTTATTTCTGATTCGATCTCGTAAAGAAAGTCCGAGCATAGCCCTTTCCATAGCTCTTTTCAAAGTATAGTAATCTAAATGCGACAGTCAATTTCATCCATCAAACAAAACAAAACAAACAAACGCATTCACACTCACAGCCCCACACAAAGTTCAAAGACTTGTATCGTGGGTGCCGGAAACATTCACGTCACACACACATTACGCCCAGAACCAGAAGCACAAACATCCCTTGGGAAGGAATTTGTGCTCCTGCCGGGAATCGAACCCAGGACCCACGGCGCAGAGGGGGACACCTGTCCACTGCGCCAACTGGGTCGTCAATCAATATTCATCTTTAACCGTTTGACTTCACGTACAGCTTTTCGCGGGATAGAAATTTGACATTGACAGGCGTCAGTGTTTTATAACCTTCTTTCAAGGAGGTAGTTTGGTTGTGATTAACCGAGGTACTAAACGCGCTAGAGTTTCAACTCGCACTAACTGAACGCTCTGACGGAGCTTCCGAACGGGCTAGAGTGAAGAGTTGCATCCAAAGCGCAGGCACTGAACGCAGCCCTGCAGTCGTAACTTACGAGTACATTATTTGCCGCGGTCATAACCGCCACGCTAACGAACAAATAAGTCACGTCAATGAAACATGAAATGCCACCACTAATACTTAATTGTGTATTCAAATGTTTTACCTACTTGCTTGTTTATGAGAAAAAAGTATTATGAAATTTAAATTGTTTTTTTTTTGCTTGAACATGATTTAGAACTAAGCTGACAACAGGTGTTCAAGCATCTAGTATTGTGGTTAAAGCCATACATATGTAAATATTTTTTTTTGGCCTGAGGCGAGATTAACTTGGCGCGAAAAAAGTGAGCGCATATTTTACATGTATTTTCATTAAGGAAAACAAAAGTATTTTGCAGACGTCTAAGTTCAGTTTAAGTTTATCGTAACAAAAGTCAGATTTAAAAAAAATTGAATTTAGCTTTATTTTTTAAATTGGATATAGGGCGTAGGATACGGTGCATAGGATATAGGAAATAGTCATAAAATAAATCTTAAATCCAAACTATGTACAATAATGTACGATAATGTACTTAAAGGCTAAGTTACCAATATCGTTCTAGATTATCTGCTGCCGAATTAGGCTCATGGTCGGTGTTTCAGCATACAGAGCTTTTCCCCTTATAATTGGATGGACATAAACAATAGGGCTTATATCCTTATTACCGAAAGCAAAGCGTTAGATCTGCACTATATAGGTACTTAGATCCATTGTACTAAGAGCTAAAGAGGTAAAGAATCGTAATAATTATATAACAGTGACAATAACTACTAACCTCTTTTCCTATGTATCCATTCCCATATTGCATAGAAGCTAATAGGTTCCCACGATCGATCTGAGTATATTTGGTCATTAATCTCACGAAGAATATTAAGCCTTACAGCTATATAAATAAGGATCCACAGTTATGGAGAAGATCGTGAGATGGTCTTTTGAGATAATGTCATGTCAAACGTGCTGGGACTATTGTGCCAAAATATGCAGAATTACCCTTCGCATTTAGGTCACTCTCGACAATGATTTATTTTGTTTAGACGAAAATGGCGCATATTCGAGGCCATGTTGCGAAAGGAGCTAGTGCACACTTCTTAGGAGCTATATTATTTATAAACCTACCTACAAACAAATGAAGCTCGGGTTAAACACATAGGTACATCACGAAATAAGTGTACCAATTAATCCATACAAACATGATATATATATAAATAGATTACAAGCAAATTAAAACAGTTTAATTTGTATCTACTCTTCATTACTACACAGCTTAGTTTTGCTTGCAACAATTTACCAGCTTCGACTGACGATGGTCGCACTCAAAATCAAAATCGAAATCGTTTATTCACATGGGCTCCAAATAGGCACTCATGAGAGTTAATGAGTCTACTGCCAGATTCGCAAAATTATAGCCATCTCGAGAAGAACCTGGCAAGAAACTCGGAAGCGCATTTTTTCATTAATTTTTTTAAAAATAATATCTTAACACATTATACATCATTATATTAACCTAGGTATATCTATATTATGTAATCGCTAGAAAGCGCTTGTGCAGTTTGCCTCCATGCATTCTTGTCATTAATATAATCGATCGTTTAAGTAAGCTTTCTTAATTAATGCCAGTTTTATTACAGATTTGAACTTTCACCTTACGAAGTTTTTACCGAGACGGGCTTGTCGCTTATATTTTGTTTTGTCACCTGTGTTCCGTGGACACTTTACAGCACGTACCCGAAATCATTATATCAGTAAATCGATTGTATAGATAGTATCGATAAAGTAATAATATACTCGACTCGTCACTCGGTCTACGCTTGCTGTTACTGGTCTATATATTTAGGATCGTGGCATCTCCGATCGTAAATGGATTTTCTTACACGATATCTATACATAAATAAACGCCACAGCCCCACACTAAATTCAAAGACTTGCATCGTGGGTTGTGGAAATATTCACACGCACATAATCAGAACTTGTTTAATGAACTTATTAAAAACTAGCTTTTGCTTGTGGCTTCGCTCGCGTTAAGAAGTATTATTTTAAAAATGACAAAGTTTCATACAAACTTTCATCCCCTATTTTATCCCCTTGGGGGTAGAATTAATCAAAATCCTTTCTTAGCGGATGCCTACGTCATAACATCTACCTGCATGCCAAATTTCAGCCCGATCCGTCCAGTGGTTTGGGCTGTGCGTTGATAGATCACTATGTCAGTCAGTCAGTCAGTCACCTTTGAGTTATATGTATTTATAAGAAGATTACGCCACTGAGTCTTTTGACGGGTTCTTTTCGAGATGACTGTAATTTTGCGAATCTGGCAAATAGAGAATTTAAGTTTAATGACTGCATCCTTAGGACCCATGGAATAAGCAATTTTGAATTTGAATTAAGAAATAAAAAACACAAATTTCCATGATAGGCGAGTGACTTACTCGTCTAACCTAAGTTGCATAAAAGTAGGCCGTGGGTCATCTCTAGCAAAATATTGTAATGAGTCATGTGATAATGATAAGTCTTAGTTTGCTTTGATCCACCAACTCCTCTCTAATCAGAAGCACATATATCCATTTACAGAAAAACTGGTTCTTTGGGCACATATTACAAGAGAAGTCCATAATTGTCATTTAAGAAGGCAACAGATTAACCAATTAATGCTAATATAGCTAATAAATTATAATCTACTAGCCGACCCGCCCGGCGTCGCCCGGGTAAAAAAAAGCTTACACATAAACGCTTTCGCACTCACAGCCCCACTCTAAAAGTACTATAAGTTGTGTCGTGGGGTCGTAAACAATTAACACGACACACACAACATTCACGTCATACCCAGAACCAGAAAAATAAACTTCCCGTGGGGAAAAAACTTTTGTTATTGTGTTCCCACCGAGATTCCAACCAGCTCCTTTGAAGACTAACGCGCACTCATCTACGCCAGTGGGTAGTTCAAAGTTTAAAGATTCCCCACCCTGCGTCGCCCGGTTAAAAAATCTACACATAAACACTTCCACATTCACAGCCCCACACTAAGTTCAGTGACTTGTAGCGTGGGGCCGTAAACATCCAAGATTCACAACATATTAAAAACCAGGAACACAAATTTCCCGTAGGGAGAAAACTTCTGTTACCACTACGAATCGATCCCGCTGCTTTAAAGGCAAATGCGCACTCATTTACGCGAGTAGATAGTTCAAAGTTCAAAAGATGACCCGCCCGGCATAGTGCAGTTAAAAAATATACAAATATACACATAAACACTTCCACATTCACAGCCCCACACTAAGTTCAATGACTTGTATCGGGGGGCCGTAAACATCCAAGATTCACAAAGCATTCACAACATATTCAAAACCAGGAACACAAATTTCCCGTGGAGAGAAATCTTCTAGGTAAATTACCACTGGGAATCGAACCCGCTGCTTTGAAGGCGAACGCGCACCCATCTACGCCAGCGAGCAGTTCAAAGTTCAGGAACGACCCGCCCGGCGTCGGCCGGTAGTAAATATTAAAATACATACCCATAAACGCTTTCACATTCACATCCCTACACTAAATTCAATTACTTGTATCGTGTGGCTGTGAACATCCAAGATTTGTGTGAACACAACATTCACAACGTACTCAAAACCAGAAACACGAATTCCCGTGGGAAAACACCTGTGTTCCCACCGGGAATAAAACCCGGTGCTTTAAAGGCAAATGCCCACCTAACTACGCCAGCGGGCAGTTCAAAGTTCAATGATAAGTTATAACCGAATAAACAAAAAAAAACAATCGAATTTATATCCTCCTTCTTATGTAAGTCGGTTCAAAACATAGAAGTATGCCGGATTACGCAGTAACTGTTACATTCTGTGATCCACCATTTTCACCCTCTAATAAACTTAACGATTTCTCCTAGACTATAGGTCCAAATTATATGCAGTAGAGAGCAAATTGCATCTACGTGAACTACGTAAGCCGATGAATAGGTTTTTTTGATAAGGATTAATATTAAATACTTAAACAAAGCCAACGAAATAGAAGCCGCTATTTTTTAATGTGCAGGAATTTCTAGTACGTGTCGATAAATTTCTGACCCGTCCCGTTCACGGGAGGGCTCCCGTTAAACTAATTTCACGATTTCTCATAGACTATTTATCCAAATCATATGCAGTAAAAAGCAAATTGTATCTACGTGAACTACGTAAGACGTTGAAATAGTTTATTTTGATAAGGATTAATACTGAATGTCTCAAAAAGCCAACTAAACATAGGCCGCTTTTTTTTCAGATTTTTAACAAAGAAAAGTATTTTTTCTGAGCTATACATACATGTTAGATATATGCTGTCGCGGACTTTTTTGTAAAACTCATGAAGGCCAACATTTTTGCCATACATTGTATTCACCTATGTCTAACTGTTTAGTCAGCGTATGCCGATAAAGCGGAAAGTTTCAACATTTTTTCTCCGACTTGTCTTACGAATATTATTATTTCGAACTGATAACTAACTTCTATCTCAACAAAACATAGCCTATGACACTCAGTGATAGTGTAGCTATCTATTAGTGAGAGAATTTTTAGAATCGGATCAGTAGTTTCAGAGATTACCTTTTACATACAAACAAACAAACAAACAAACAAACAAACAAACAAACAAACAAACAAACTTTACCTCTTTATAATATTATATAGTAATATAGTATATATAGTATATATAGTATATATAGTAATATAGTAATATAGTAATATAGTAATATAGTATAGATTCCAAACTTATGGGCTACTAATAGATGCTCCGATTATCTACCTACGTAAATTAATGACAAGGATACATGTAGGCAAACTGCACAAGCTCTTTCGGGCGACTACATAATATAGGTAAGGATATTTTCTGTATTAGTCATTGAGTTAATAAAAATAATTAAAAAATACGCCGCCGTGTTTAGAAAAAATGGCTTTGGCTCCACCGGTAGAGCTTGGTGGTGTGGATAGTGGATTCATTATGAAAAATACTTTAGATGCACAGGTGAATTTAGGAGGCAAAAAAATACTTATGGATTCATTGGTAATTTCAAGAGTAGAAAAAAATTGTTTTGGTCCCACCGGTTGAGTTTAACGGTGGATCTAAGTGGCCGGAGGGTTTCTTGCCAGGTAAGAGCAATTCCAGATGGCTGTAATTTTGCGATTCAGCCAGTAGAGTCATTAACTTTCATGAGTGCTTCTTTGAGCCCATATTATTATGAATAAAAGTTTTGAGTCTGAATTTTGTACAAGCGTATACTTATATAATTAAAACGCAAGCAAAGCTAAAAAAAACCGACTTCATTCTATTTTGGTTTTGGCTTGACCGATTTCGATAAAATTTATGTGGGACCACCTCTGAAGTGTACTCTACAAAAAAAACAACAAAAAATCATCAAAATCTATTCATAATTGGCGGAGATATCGGGTAACATACATACAAAAAAATAACTTGCAGTCGAATTGAGAACCTCCTTTTAGCTGCTTCGGTCCGTACACGACTGTTATCACAGGCGATTATAGAGCGTATGCCGTAGCACATACGGGATAATTTAACGGAATATATATATGGCGCATCTGGCCCTTGGTCAAGGGCCTTTCTCTCTTAGAGTGGGGCTGTGAATGTGAAAGCGTTTATATGTATATTTTTAACCATGCGACGCCGGGCGGTCATCTCTGAGCTTTGAACTGCCCGCTTTCGTAGATAGGTGCGCGTTCTCCTTCAAAGCAAAGGGATCGAATCCCTGTAGGAACACAATTTTCTCCCCACGGGAAGTATGTGATTCTGGTTCTGAGTATGATGTGAATGTTGTATGTGTGTATGTTTTCATTTCTGTGTATGTTTTTTTTACTCGGATGACGCCGGGTGCGTCAGTTAGTAAATAAATAAAACTAAGTTGCAATTAGCATTTATTTATGCTTAATGCTACTAGAATCAATGAGACCATATAATAATTATTTAAGAAATGAGTCATCCAATCTAGCTTATCAATTAATAATGTTGTTAAAGCAAGATTCTTCGCACTGATGATACCGTTTAGAATGTTTATTGCGGTCATTAATGGTTCAATCAGTTTTTATAGACGTCTAGTTGTTATAAATGTGTATAAAGTTCGCCATAACGGATTTGGAGGTCGCCGTGGATTTATTATATTCTTGCGATAAACATTTCCTACAAGTTTGTGCCATATCTACAACGAAATTTATGTTTTAGAAATGCTCAGCAGAACCTTTCTCATATAATATCTAAAAGTACACAGATGTGCTTATACTGTTAGTGTATACTATACTATTTCTTCCAAATTGTATTTATTCTAGGCATATAATTTATTGACATGGTACATGATAATATGACACTTATGATATCATCATGAGCTAACAGGTTAGTTAAGGTCAAATGCTAGCCAATAAAAAATTTACTAAATCTGTTTGAAAGTATGTGTAGACAAAATATACTAACGACAAAATTATGCTACCCTAAGTGATGATTCGATCGAAGGTGGTAAGCATTTAAAAAAAATGCATCCTCACTTACAGCCCAACGCACTAATTTCAAAGACTTAGTATCGTGAGTGCCGGAAACATTTTCATATCAAACACAATTACACCCAGAACCAGAAAGACAAAGGTCTCTTGGGATGAAAAATAATGCTCCTTCCGAGAATCGCACCAACATGGACTAACGGCGCAGAGGGCAGAGACCTCCTCCACGTCAACTGGATCGTCAAAATGGAAACTGATTCAGAAATATAGTTTTTGGAACGATGATTCGTGAGTATCTTCTTTGACAAATGTCATACTTAGATACTGCTGACAAGGCCACAATTCTTAGGTGGAGGAGCGTGGTATCTGCGGGGACTTTGTCATTTATTATTCAGTACCTATATTTTAGTTCTATTTTTTACTTTTTTTACTTAAAAATTGGTTGATATCTATTTAAACATATTCAGTAATCCAATAGTAGAAAAGCAAATAAACGCGGTCGAAACCGCGGGGCTCTTGTTATAATCCAATAGATCTATTTATATGCAGAATTCGTGGAAACATGTAAAGTGAAGGGACAAATAGTTAAATTGCTGACACTGTCGCAGGCGAGTTATAAATCTAAACAGACTACAAAACCTACATTTTAAGTACCGCGTGGTACTCGTATATAAATCAGTATACAGGTATTGAGGTATCTGACGTTATATTCTACACTGTATATAGAACAAATATGTAACTGTAGAATCTACTTACTTAACACCTTAATAATAGGCACGATTTTAGCCCCAGAAAACAAACACAGCTACTTGAACTTTGTTCGGTGAGCGTTCGCCTTCTAAGCAGGGGGTATCGGGTTGGATTCCCGGCGGGAACGCAAGATTTCTCCGCATGGAAAATTATTGTTTCTGGTTCTGGTTGTGATTGTGTGTGTAATATGAATGTTTCCAGCACCCACGACAAAAGTCATCTAACTTAGTGTGGGGTTGTGAGTGTAAAAGCGTTTATGTTATAGCTCACTTATAGTAACCGCCTTCTTTTCGGGGGGTCACGGTTTCGTATATGAATGGGTTTAAGCATCTATTGAATTTAAAAGGTTGATGGCATCGCGATAAAAGCAATGATGTTTTGGTATTTTCTCGTGCTTGCTATATTAGCTATTCTGTACCAAAATACAGTCGTAGTTTACAACACCCAAAAAGCCTGAAGACTTCCGGTAAGTCTTAACAACTGTTGTCTTACGACTAACAACCGGTAACGACAGCTTGGCAAGCTCTCCGAAGCACAGTGACACTCAGTTGAAAATCCTAGTGGTCACCCATCCAAGAACTGATCTGACTGAACATTGCTGTAGAATTGTTCTTAATACCATGGTTACTAATATAACCATTTTGAGCTATAACTAGGTAATTATAAATACCTACTTGTAAGTTCATATATATACATTCGACATTCGTTTGACATTTCTATAGACAAAGACGTCGGTTTTCCCGCGAACAGCGACGAGCGCCGAAACTGAAACTCACGATTCGCCTTTCAATCGATGCCATTTGTGCGCAAGGATATCACGAAACGCGGGAAAACCAACCATAAGATGTGAATATCGACGAAGTTTCAATGATCTCGTTTGCTATCTATAGTTTGGATCTTATTTGGTCCCGCTCTCTGAAAAAAAGAGAAAATACATTTATTTGGCACTAAAACTTAAAATCTAACATTATATTGGGGCTAAATTAGGTTATGTATAAATATCTATATATATATATATATATATATATATATATATATATAAATAAATATATATAGCTCAAAGGAGACTGACTGACTGACTGACATAGTGATCTATCAACGCACAGCCCAAACCACTGGACGGATCAGGCTGAAATTTGGCATGCAGGTAGATGTTATGAAGTAGGCATCCGTTAAGAAAGGATTTTGATTAATTCTACCCCCAAGGGGATAAAATAGGGGATGCAAGTTTGTATGAAACTTTATCAATTTTAAATTAATACTTCTTAACGCGAGCGAAGCCGCGGGCAAAAGCTAGTAAATATATAAAATGCCAAAAAGGTTTATCTCAGTTTTTTGCCGAGCACAGAACTTGACACTGATTTTCAGTTAAACGTAAACCAAACAAAACTAAAAAAAGAAATCGAAATTAGTGCATAGAGTTAACAAATATAAATAACTTAAATTTCTCACTTAACTTAATGTTTTACATTATTAATAAGTTCAATAAATATGTGATTATATAAAAAAAAACCATTTTCAAACTTCGAGCCAATTGCCTATATTTCCTGTATATCCATATTTATAATATAATATATAATAGCATATCAGGAGACACGTCTGCATCGTTGCCCACAACCTGTAGTGGTAAAACTCTGCCTCCTCTGACTTTGCTTGCAGAACATCATTTCGGGTCAGGGGGTCTATTCCGGCCATAGATTATTTTTACATCGACGTCAAAAACGAACGATTTCCTTTTCTTATGAACCATCGAATCAACTGAAATTTCAACTAATCGTCATTCGTATCGACGTCGCATCGAACAATCGTAGTTTGACGACCAAATTAGACCTACTGGTTACGAAGAGAACGTTCGTAATGAAAATTAATATTTTTTTGCTGTTCCTAACCTAACCCGGGAGCGGGTCAGGTTCGGAATAAAACATTCTGTCTGGGACACCACTCCATTGCTAGACCTTCATCCGCCTAGCAGTAGTGTGCAAACATTACTGTATTCCGGATTGAAGAAATTTGTATTTTGAAGGAAGAGGGCTAAAAGAGATTTATCATCTAATATCTTAGCGCTCGTCACGAGCGCAGAGCTTTGCTGCGCAGGAGTTTGCATTATATATGTTAAAAGCTCTGGGTGGTACTGACCTGTAATGGGTAAGCGTGAAGATTACAATCAAACGAGCGTCTTACTACTCCTCCTCTCTTAATGACACTAAAAATAACAAACCTAGGTCATTCAGTTTCTTCTTAAATGTAAGTATATAAACAACTTGCGTATATAAATATAAAACTTGTGTTTCCACCGGGAACCCGTTAAAGTGGTTTAAAATTATAAACGAACGGATGCATAGAGAAATCACAAGTTTTCTCCCCAAGGGAAATTTGTGTATTGGCGCTGGGCGTGATTGCGTGTATTATGTGTATGTTTCCGGCACCCACGACACAAGTGATTGAACTTAGTATGGGGCTGTGAGTGTGGAAGCGATTGAATTTATTATAGTAGACTGTCGTAACGTAGTTACGGTAATAGCTCAATAGTACCTATAGCTGTAGAATCAAACCATCCTTATGTTAATATAATTGAACATAAACGCTTTCACACTCACAACCCACACTAAGTTCGATGACTTGTGTCGTGGGTGCCGGAAACATTCACATAACAACAATCACATCCAGAAACAGAAACACAAATTTTCCTTGGGGCGAAAACTGTGCTTCCTCCGGGAACCCAACACGATACCCGTTGCTTAGAGGATGCGCTACTAAGCTATCGGGCTGTTCAAAGTAGAAGTAATTAATGGTTAGTATCAATACTACAATTTTCAATGATGTCTAATGTGGGTTTTAAAGCTGAATCATAATTGTTAATTACATTCGATTGCAATTTGTGTATATCGAAATTCGCAGTAGTAAAACTCAAGGCTCACCCCAATTAACATTTTGTATTTCGAATGCAAGAGGAAAACATACTTATTATTAGAAGATATTATTACATTTAAATAAAGTCCATTTACCATCGTAAATTCAAATTCATTTTATTACTTAAAAATACATACACCTTAATAGCTTTAGATACAAATATTGTAGAAATGGTAATTTTACAAGCTTGTATTTTGTTTTACCTGCCCCGTCGTCTATTTACGATATTTGTCGGTCTGTAATTAAATCTTGCAAGCTAAATTAGACCCACTTCCCGATATCCGATTGGACTCAAATTTGGTTTACTTGAGTTGAGCTAGTCTGATAATAGAAACGTAAGATGGCCACAAGAACTTCTAAACTAAACAAGATAAACCCATCGAGTTTGGGCTCGTTTGATTCGTGTTGACAAGTTCTGGTTATATAACTTTTTAGTCCTTTTTTAACTGGTAAAAGCTTGATTTTAAAAACTTTTAAAGTATAACTTGTTTACAAATATATTGTCGTTAGCAGCCGTGCTAGGATACCCTGTAAATAGATAGAAGATAGAAATAATTTATTTGTGACAAAAACATAAAAGACACACAAAAGGCAGAAACAAAAACCGTTTGTCACAAATCGGCTCCAACTCAGCATAATACTGGCTGTACACCAGCGCTGGTCTTCCGCTGGAGCCGTTTGGTGAAATCACGGCACAGACATACAATATACATACAATTATTATACTCTATGTTACGGTAACTATGAACCCTGTCAAAGTTTGGCATGACGGTGGTATACGTTTCATAAATTTAGGTAATACGATAATATGTAATGGTATATGCATTTCTACGGGCCTATATTTTCTAAAACAAATACTAAATTATAGACTTACTATATACAGAAAAATACCTAAGTTCACTACAAGCTACTGAACTTATAGTTAACTCAAGTACTCAAGCTGACGTGGGTAGCGTGCCCGTCATCCTGGAGGTATTGCCTCTCTGAATTGCAATTATACATAAACGCTTTCACACTCATACCCACATTAAGTTTGACAACTGAAATATTCACATCACACGCACAATCACACCCAGAACCAGATACACAAATTTCCCTTGGGGAGAAAACTTGTCCTTTCTCCGAGAATCGAACCCAATACAAACTGCTTATAACCGAACGCGCATCCAACTAAACCAGCAGGCATCGCATGTAAATCATAATCACACATGTCCTAGATAAATGAAATCAATGAATTAGCAATCAATTCTAAACATCACCTACATTTGTTTCAGGTAGCGCTCCAGTGTGACAGTGACAAAACCATAAATGAGTGTAGTGTAGTGCTGTGAGAATGAGAAGACGTCGGCTATAGTTACTCCCACGCCTTCATTATGCAACCGCGTCTGTAACATCGTCTATTGACTTAGCCAGTTGACATTTCGCTCCAATGCCGCACGTATAGGCAATGGCGTTGGCTAACTTTACGATCGCGGCTGAGCCAGCGACGCCGGCGCTTGCGGCGACTTCCCCCGCGCCTCTACACATCGACCTCGGAGAACTGTTATACTCCCCCGATGACCACCAACCCGATACCCAGCAAAGACCCAACGAACCCTTCACGCCTCCAGTGAACCAGAGGAGGTCCAAACTACGGAAGCGAGCCGGCACATCCTACCTACCGCCTCCGAACCAATATGCCCGCTACCCACAGGCCGACATCCCACACAACCCCTACAACCTCCACACGCAAGTCTACCCACAGAATGGACGACTAGATATACAAATAGAGAACCAGCGCGTTCACGAAGTGAACACACAGTATGACAATACTGGACAGTACGTTCACGATCCCACCGGGGATTACGATTATGAGCAGAGGAGGATAAACACGAATACCTATAACCCCGGATATGCGGATAATCCCTACTCCCCGGTGACATCGCCGAGTCCTTCTAGTCGACCGTTCCAGAATCCGAACCAAAATATAAATAGTTTTAACTTTAATAGAGGTACTACGCCAGCACCACCGAGGAGAGAGGAACCGAGAAAGGGTGAAGAGGGGTTGAAGAGTATAGGTGGTCAGACGCCGCCCGATCGGCCGCGTGGGTTTACTAAAGTAGAGACGGGTGCTTCCGGGGGCAAAACTCAGTTGCACGCTGTTCTAGACTACGACGATCCAGATGACTATTATGACGATGTTCCTGGTACAGGTGAGTCTAAATTTGATTTTATATGTAACATAATCATGAAATAGTGAACAAACGTCTAGCGTAACAGAGATAAAGAAAATCGGTGCTACTACAAGTTACTTTGAATTAACGCTCCATACTCCGCAGGTGGTCAGGTATCGACAATGCAACCCAAAATAAATCAATATAAATTCTTTGTTTATTTTTTATGAATTTTGTGTTTATAACTAGGTACAGTGCTGAGCTATGAATAAAACCATTATTCAACACGTAAAATCAGAAAATACTTCGCCTCTTCCTCTGCTGGTGAATTTTGATATGAAGGAAAATTAGCCTTGTGCGTTATCAACTCGTTTTATAAATTATAAACTACAGTTAGCCGTAAACTTGTTCACACTCCAACATGTTCGAAATCCATCTCCAAATGAACAAGACAACCGATTACGGAAATATCACTATTCAACCTTTGAAATTTGCAACCCCATGAAATCCTTATCACGACCGGGTAGTTCTGATTTCCTCGTGAAAAAACTTGACAAAGCCTCCGATTAGCCCAAGGTAGTCGGCAGGTCGGCACAATTAAATCCTGTTAGTGGTCGTGTTACTTGCAATGAGTGCTAGCTGGACGATACGAACGCAGTTTGGCTTACACAAGGCAACTTTTTGTAGCCCGATAGTTTTAATTTGATTAAGGCTTTGCCACTCAGGTTTGAACCGATTGCGTCATCGGTGGCGTGCGGGGAAGCGGGCGCTGCCCGCGCTGTACGGAGAGCGACCTCCTGCATGACACGGATATGCCTGTGGAGATGCTATCAGTTCGAGCCTAGTGCGTCCTGTGTGGTAAAGCCTCAGAATCAAAATCAGAATCAGAATAGTCTAATAGATATTGGTAGCAACAGTCTGCCCATTTCGGGCGTACAATAGCAAGTACTATATCTATCAAAAGAGTAATTATTTGTATAATATTGCAATGCGTGGTGCATTTTCATTTTACTTTATTTTCTCTTCCTTCAATAAAATGTTTAATGGTAACGTACATATAGAGGTGCCTGGAATGTACAGGTAGCCTTTATCGAAATTTTCAAGGGCCGTTTTTATCGCCAAGTACAATTAATAGGCAATGCTCAGATTGGTGCACATTATTGAGTTTGATGTCAATAAAATGATTTCTTCGTTCAAGTATTTTTACACGGGCTATCTACATGACATCGAAATCAAAATCGCCGATGTCATTGACGTTTTTCATTAACTCAACAAACAAACAATAAACGCATTCACACTCACAGCCCCACACTAAGTTCAAAGACTTGTATCGTGGGTGCCGGAAACATTCACATCACACACACATTACACCCAGAACCAGAAGCACAAATATTTGTCCCAAGGGATATCCCTTGGGAAGGAATTTGTGCTCCTGCCGGGAATTGAACCCAGGACCCACGGCGCAGAGGATTGTTTAGATATTTGATATTTTTCATTATCAGAACTCAATTAACTATTGTTTAATTTCGTAAAACACGTTTTAGATAGTTTATTAATTGCAGCAAAATTTCATAGCAATTTTTATCTTCTGTCGTCCACACAATAACTCTAGAATGACCACCGATTCAAATAGTTAGATAAGATGTGTAAAAGAATTGAG
Organism: Lomographa bimaculata; assembly: GCA_948107665.1. Taxonomy (NCBI): domain Eukaryota; kingdom Metazoa; phylum Arthropoda; class Insecta; order Lepidoptera; family Geometridae; genus Lomographa; species Lomographa bimaculata. The sequence goes on along the minus strand of OX403600.1, from coordinate 6,941,441 downwards.
ATAGCACGAGAGCTGGCAGGGGAAAATGAACAATACACTCCAAAGCGGGACGTCATCGTCATCACGCGTCAGTGCACAGCAGTCCTGCGACTTATCGTCCTACTCAGAATTAGTAACGATGTGTAAAGAAACGAACCATAGATCTTATCCGCACTATTCTGTACCAGTGCAATGGTCCAAGCACGAGACGGGCCCGGCACGATCGGTCCAATTACTTCCACTATCAGTCGATGGCAGACAGTCGTAGCCTTGGCGGTCGGTGGAATGCATGAAAGCCAAGCGGAAATACATGTGCAGAATACGACCATTGTTCGGCAGGTCGGGTATAAGACATACGTATGTATAATAATAGTCCATATAACGAACATTTGGCACGCTTGGTATTTGATGTTGTTAACGTAGTGTTTTATACATATAGTATTGAGCCCGCCCAACAAAATAAGTTAAAAAATTATACTCATCAAATGCATTTAAATTAGAACTTGTAGAACATGAAGTTGGAAATAATACCTAATTAATTAATAAATGGGTTAGGTAAGCATTAAAAGCTAATCAAGATTATTATTTTACCCCTACGCAAAAAAAAGAAGTCTAATAAGTTTATCTGTGCCCGTCGGTGGCATTGTAACTCCGAAACGGCTGAACCGATTATGAATTAGTTTGTTTCGTTTGAAAGGCACTACACACTACATTGTTTAGCTTTGTTAACTTCAAAGCAAACTAGAGTATTCAATAAAAAGAAAGAAGTAAATATTTTTTCCACGGAAGAACCAAAGCTCTCTAGAGCACCTATTAATTACCTAGAATCGGTCTTTCAGATTAAATACTTAATATGAAAGACTTAAAGTAGTCACACATTAGTACCACCACTTTCTTAGTTTACTAGGAGTAACACCTCTACGTCTAATACTTTTGACATGATTTTTCTAGACATTTCCAGCCCTACCCGCAAAAGTTCCTAACTTTGAGTCAGAGGCCTTCGATTGCTTTATTGGCGGGCGAGCGGTCGCCAATGCCACACAAACAATGCTCAGTCTACCACAGGCGTTGATACATGAACGTAACATGACCTAGAAACTTCTACACTGTTCAAAAGTCTACAAAGAACAGATAAAAGGACGATAGCACCCTATTTGTATATACATGATCTAATAAAGATAGCCATCTGTATCAAGCACTATAATTTGTACAATGTCATTTTTTTTTCATTGTCAAGGCACGTGAAGCGATTGCAAAAGAAGTTGACGTAACCAGACAGGTTATTGACGACGTTATTGATGAAATATTCTCTAATCAGGTTGAGTTGCATGGTTGACGGTAATTAGTAGAAAGTAGGTAGCTTACGGATTAGAATAGTTTTAGGTTGCATCGTAGATAATGGCTGAAGCTGTCATTAAAGTGCAAAGGTAATCGCTCTTCATTAACTCATAATCTATACTAATATACTAATATACTAATAATATACTAATAATACTAATAATATTATAAAGAGGTAAAGTTTGTTTGTTTGTTTGTTTGTATGTAAAAGGTAATCTCTGAAACTACTAATCCGATTCTGAAAATTCTTTCACCAATAGATAGCTACACTATCACTGAGTGTCATAGGCTATGTTTTGTCGGGATAGAAGTTAGTTATCAGTTCGAAATAATAATATTCGTAAGACAAGTCGGAGAAAAATTTGCTAACTTTCCGCTTTATCGGCGTACGCTGACTAAACGGTAAGACATAGTTGAATATAATGTATGGCAAAAATGTTGGCCTTCATGAGTTTTACAAAAAAGTCCGCGACAGCATATATCTAACATGTATGTATAGCTCAGAAAAAATACTTTTCTTTGTAAAAAATCTGGAAAAAAAGCGGCCTATGTTTAGTTGGCTTTTTGAGACATTCAGTATTTATCCTTATCAAAATAAACTATTTCATCATCTTACGTAGTTCATGTAGATACATTTTGCTTTTTACTGCATATGATTTGGATAAATAGTCTATGAGAAATCGTGAAATTGATTTCACGGGAGCCCGCCCGTGAACGGGACGGGTCAGAAATGTACAGAAACGTACTACGAATTCCTGCTCATTAAAAAATAGCGGCTTCTATTTCGTTGGCTTTTTTTAAGTATTTAATATTAATCCTTATCAAAAAAACCTATTTCATCGGCTTACGTAGTTCACGTAGATTTAATTTGCTCTTTACTGCATATAATTTGGACCTATAGTCTAGGAGAAATCGTTAAGTTTATTTGAGGGTGAAAACGGTGGATCACAGAATGGAACAGTTACTGCGTAATCCGGCATACGTCTATGTTTTGAACCGACTAACATAAGAAGGGGGATATAAATTCGACTGTTTTTTTTTGTTTAGTCTTATCATTGAACTTTGAACTGCCCGCTAGCGTAGTTAGGTGGGCGTTTGCCTTTAAAGCACCGGGTTTGATGCCCGGTGGGAACACAGGTGTTTTCCCACGGGAATTTGTGTTCCTGGTTTTGAGTATGTTGTGAATACTTTGTGAATCTTGGATGTTTACGGCCCCCCGATACAAGTCATTGAACTTAGTGTGGGGCTGTGAATGTGGAAGTGTGTTTATTTGTATATTTTTTAACCGGGCGACGCCGGGCGGGTCATCTTTTGAACTATCTACTCGCGTAAATGGGTACGCGTTTGCCTTCAAAGCAGCGGGATCGATTCGCGGTGGTAACAGAAGTTTTCTCCCTACGGGAAATTTGTGTTCCTGGTTTTTAATATGTTGTGAATCTTGGATGTTTACGGCCCCACGCTACAAGTCACTGAACTTAGTGTGGGGCTGTGAATGTGGAAGTGTTTATGTGTAGATTTTTTAACCGGGCGACGCAGGGTGGGGAATCTTTGAACTTTGAACTACCCACTGGCGTAGATGAGTGCGCGTTCGTCTTTAAAGCAGCGGGTTCGAATCTCGGTGGGAACACAATAACAAAAGTTTTTTCCCCACGGGCAGTTTATGTTTCTGGTTCTGGGTATGACGTGAATGTTGTGTGTGTGGTGTTAATTGTTTACGGCCCCACGACACAACTTATAGTACTTTTGCAGTGGGGCTGTGAGTGAGAAAGCGTTTATATGTAAGCTTTTGTTTACCCGGGCAATGCCGGGCGGGTCAGCTAGTATCTTATATTTTGTGTGTATAAAAGCTTAATGGATTTAGATGAAATTTGGAATAGTCGTAGTTTATACCGGGATAAAAGACGACTCAATCAAGATACTTCTTATCTATCTTGATCACGGCACAGCTAGTATACCAGATATTTGCCTGGAAGGTTCACTTGGTATTGATGACTTGATAGAATTTCTGGAAACGGGCACATTTTTTGATCATATAGCCCATTTTGTATAACTCTCCTGCCGAACTGCCTCTCTCTCAATAGTGCAGTTGTTTTTTAAATTAACTTATAGAAAATCTGTCGCGAAGCACCAAGCGATTCTTTTTCGAATGATCAAATCAATGGTTCTTATAATCGAACAAAACGGAATTGACGATCTGACCAGTCTAAAGACCAAACAAGTCTCCGACAAAACTTCTTTCACTCAATAGCATCCAAATCTCGACGCCTTCGATTGTTTCGGTTATCAATTCTACGCTCATGTTTTTTACACCTCCAAATATGATAGTAATAGTATGTTACAACATAGTTTCCGTGATGTTCACGTCTTCAGACGCCCGCGGCCTTGGTTTCACTTTCGAACATCTCATGAGGTCGGAGCACTCAATTCTTGCGTCTGATGATTGGCCCGGTTTTTGTAGCTTTGAGTCTGGCGATGATAGACGCGTGAGTAAATACGCTTGCTTATATTATGATGTTCTGGATATAGTCAGTTACTGACTACTAGTTCCAGATGTGACCAATGGCACAAGTGGGATTGATTGACTACAACAAATATTTAGAATTTGAGATAATCTTGAATTTGGACGTCTTACGAGCCAGGCGATCTTATGCTAATATCTGAACTGTAAATAATGATAAGAATAAGAAAACAATTCAATTGTGTTACTGTGTAGGTGTAAAGAGATCTTAAAATCTTGACAGGCGAGGAAGAAAGACTCATTGGCGATGATGGTCGAGTGCAAATTGCGGTCTCGGTCACCGACGTAAGTTCGCAAGCCTATCGGTGTTCTACCGTTTACATTTTGGAGAGTGTGCGCAGGAATTACACGAGTTAATTCCCCCATGCCCGTTTTATTATCTAACAACAAGACACTCTATCAAACGTCATCCATATTGGTTTCGCTCGAAACGTTTCGCTTCTACGTTTATCATCCGTACTGCGAAGGAGTGGAACCCATTGCTCTCGGCTTTGTTCCCCGAACAGTACAATCTGGGAGTCTTTAAGTCAAGAGTGAAAAGGTACCTTCTAGGCAAGCATGCTACATCTTCGGTCGCATCATCGCTTTCCATCAGGTGAGATTGTGGTCAAATGCTTGCCTATTTAATAAAAAAAATAAAAATTTACTTTTTCCAAGATTAGGAGCTTTAACTTTTACGTTTTCCCCTCGTTAAAATAGCCAGTCGATGTTTCATACACAAAAAATCAATTTTCGTCATCGTCATTAAAATCTATGAAAGTAATTTGCTTTCAACAACACTATGAAATAAGTAAATACTTTGTTACGGGAGCTGAAACAACTGCGCTCTCGCGAGGATATAAATATAAAATATGAACGCTTTCACACTCACAGCGTTCGATGACTTGTGTCGTGGGTGCCGAAAACATTCACATCATACACACATCACAACCATAACCAGAAACACAACTTTTCCTTGGGGAGAAAACTTGTGTTCCCACCGGAAATCGAATCCGATACCCCTACTTTGAAGGCTGAGACTAAGTCAACGGATAGTATATGCTAAAATGCTCAATCATCCTTTTCCTGTTTACAATTTTTTATAACAAACATATAAGCTTAAATATGTTATTATCTGACGTTCACAACAGACATTTAAATAGTAATGATTCAGAGTGTTCAGTATATTGATTGATAGTTTAAAAAAAAACCGAAATGTTTTGTTTCATTTCTATAAACACAGCCTTGCATTGAATTGTTTTAGCGACAAATCAGTATTTATACTGTATTTTATATTATATTTTATAAATTATTAATACTTCTAGGAAACTTTTTAGTATTCATATTAATTGTTTGTTCCAACATGTTTAAATATTTTAAACTACGAGAATATCCTCTGCGTGAGAATCTTTCTCACGGTCTAAATGTAAGGGTCTCAATGTCAAAACCACTACCTACACAAAGTTCATATAACAATCGGTATCATCTTGTTTATTTAAACAGTATTTTGTTAACTGAATACGCAGTTTGTTCACAAATTAATCACATGAACTATTTAATAAAAAATAAACGCAAGCAAAGCTTAATAAAAACCGACTTCATCGCTTTAACTTCGGAACTTTGATCAGAATAGACATACTAAACACGCATTGTGACGATATTTCAAGAACTACTGATCAGATATTGATCAAATTTAAATGGGACCAATTAGTAAGCATCATATTTTAAACAATAAAAAAACAAAATCTGTTCACGTGGAACGAAGTTATGAAGTAACAAACATAAAAAGAAGACGTGTGGCACTCGGGGACTGCCGCGGTAAAGCTATTGCATAGCATTTTTTATCAACTTATGCAATTATAATTATTTATTTATTTTATTTATGCAGTATTTTTTTCCTGCCACCTAGAGGCGAGTTGCTGAACTAAAGAGACAAGCGTGATATTTCAAAAAAGTCATTAGAAGTTCAGCTATTCATCGATAGATGGCAAAACTAAAAAGTATCACCGCTGTGCCGGTCAGAGTAGGGGGTGTTAGGTTATTTTCGTTACGGAATTTCTGGATTCGGTCTCCACGCTCTAGGCCCGCGATAGAAAAAATCCAGTCGACTTGAGTACCTCCTCCTTTTTTGTGAAGTCGGTTCAAAAAGCCTAAAAGAACAATAAATAAACAATACTTTCTAGGAATAAAACTTTTATAACATTTTTTAATTTTTATTAAGTATGGCCAAAGTCCGATAATTTTTTTATTTTTCCAAAAACTTGATTCGTATACATTTATACGATTTATATTTTTATGTGTCTATGATGTAAATGCTCCCGGCAGCCACGATACAAGTCATGAAACTTAGTGTCGAGCTGTGAGTGTGAAAGCATTCATAATTTGTAAGTCGATTCCAGAATAATTAAATTGTACGAAAAATCATCATATAGAGTATATAATATCATCAGTGTGAGTCGGTTTGCCTCCCGTACAGCGATGCCCGCGCCTGTGTTGCACCGCATGTATTGCCAGCCATGCATGCAGTTCTGTTCAAACCAAATGCGTCCTCTGTAACATTAGGTCCGAGTTTACTAAGTTCGCTCGTTTACCTGGACCGGCATTTATTTGACTACTTTCAGACAAAACCGCCTCGAGTAGATTTGCTACATTATATTACACACTTGTTAAGTCCTTAGTTCATATTTCTTTGTAAATTTCTATTGAGCGTGCGTTACTGAATAGGTAAATAAATTATTTTATTTATTCCAATTTGGTTCGGATAAATTATTTGAAATGTCACAATTTGTTTAGTCGAATTAGCATCAATGCACCTGGTATGTTAAAGAATAATAAATAAAACAATATTTATAGCAAGAACATTTCAATACATCATCATCTTCATCATACTCAGCCTATTTCAGTCCACTGTTGGAAATTGGCCTTTCCCAAAGCGCGCCACTGAGCCCGATCTTCAGCTCTTCTTTTCCAGTCGTTACCAGCAGCGCTACGTATATCGTCACAAGGCGTCCTCTGCTACGCGTACCGATTCGTGGTCTCCACTCCAGAACTCTTCTACTCCAACGGTTGTCAGTTCTGCGGCATATGTGACCATCCCACTGCCATTTCAGCATGCTAATCCTTTGAGCTATGTCGATGACTTTCCTTCTCTGGCGAAATACTTCGTTCCAGATTCGATCCCTTAGAGATACACCTATCATAGCTCTTTCCTTGGCTCGCTGAGCGACTTTAAATTGGTGGACTAGTCCTGCCGTTAGTGTCCACGTTTCGGCTCCTAATGTCATAACTGGTAGGACGCACTGATTAAAGACTTTTGTTTCAATACAGATATGTTAACATTAGCTTAGTCGTTTGACAATAATTTAAACGCAAGGAAAGCTTTTAAAAGCTGTCTTCACCAGAATATTCTTAATTTTTATTTTTTTTTATCTTCGGAAACCTTGAACTGATTAAATTAATTAAATACGAATTATTAATAATTACTCAAAAAGTATTGGTCGGATATTGATCAAATTTAAATGAGACCACATGGTAAGTACCAGCTTTCAAATAAAAAAAACATCTGAATCTGTTCATCTAGAAAAAAGTTCTGAAGTAGCACACATACAAATCCAGACGAATTGAGAACCACCTCCTTTTTTTGAAATTGGTTAAAAACGGAGGAGCCGAAGGGCGTTTTAAAAGTGCGGCGCGGTGCGGTGCCTACGCACGGACCCTTGCACGCCAATTTGTTCGAACCAAGAACATACAATGTAGCGCAGTCCTTAGATACTTTTATATTTCTAAAGACGTACTTTACCTATCTCTAAGCCCATATTCTTATTACAGGGATACTCGTACCACGATACAGACACTAGAGATTAGAATAAGTCCCAGCAATTGTAATCTACATTCAACAAGCCGCATTGCTTCGTGTAGCTCGTGCTTTTCCGTTGTAATAAATCAAACCTGACATGACTGGTATGCACTTCCGAGCGAAGGTCTCGCTAAGCTAATGGTACTTAGGCCTGAGTGTGTCAATAATAAAGTTCACGCTGTTTGAACCGCAAAGTTGACGGCGACTTCTACGAGGTTTTGTTTGTCTTTGAAAACCACACAGTTAACCACATGAGTTAATTTTGGATTGTGAAACGTTATGACGAAAAATGGGATGGTCGACCGGAAAACAAACTACCATTACTTTTTAAGTGAAATAGGTACAAATTTGTCTAACCAGTTATTGCAGTAAGATTTTTTTGTAGTGGAATTACTCTTTTTGCAGTCCACCTGAGGCAGTATCACACCATTTCCAGACATTCAACCGCCAAGCAGTAGTGTGCACACATTACTTTATTTCAAATTGAAGGGCAGTGTTTGAAACATTGCGTGGAAATACAGGGTTTAAATAGATATAGCATCTAATATCTCAGGGTGATGAACGCAGTGCTTTGCCAAGCAGGATTTTTACCTAGGTTCAAAACTGTAGGTGGTACTAAACTGTAATGGGCAAGCGTGACGCTTACTATCAGGCGAATGACTAACACGTTTCATCACTCAAAAGCAATAAAAAGAACCCTTTTTTAATAAAAAATTTTTAAAATTGTAAATCTTATCTTTTTCTGAAGCCATGCTAATTTTAACGGTGACGAAATTGCCATAAAATTAAAAACGACGTGTGTGTAATGATAATGATCATTGAGATAAGAGAAAAACCTAATATTTTAGTTTAATTGCAAAGCCCTAAGTAATAGACTATCAAGAAGTTTATAGACAGGCTAAAAAACCTATGAATGTATTCACTTAAAGTAACAAATTCAAACTAAAACCCAAAACTTACACTCGACTCTTGCGTAGCAACGCACAAGACTTGCAAAGCCAATCCTTTTTTGACATAAGAAAGTATACTTGCTTACTTCACTCATCGGACAAGCCTGTTGTCCTACTAGAGAGAATACTATTTTAAGAAATAATTTTAATATTACCTTTTACGATACATACCTACTACTAATACACTCTTGACCGCATAAATGTATGACGATGACACTAGTTTATATTTATTTGCTACCTAATCATGCGCCGCTATTGACAGCCGATGACAATGTTTATGTAACCGCGGTCGTACAGGTTGTGTTGTAATAAATAGTAGATCTCGCAACACCGAGAGGGGCGGCCATCTTTTTTTCGCACGTTCGAAATACGAACCGCCCGAACTTCAACTTTTTCTAAGTTGACAGTTATTGCTGCCGCGTTTGAATGGTCGTTTGAAAATGGATTATTGTGTAACGGAACAGTTGGCGTGTGATTTTTGTGATTTTAGTGCGTTGATGGTGTTCTAAGAATTCAAAAAATGTGTGATTGCTGTGAGTACTTCCTTAAAATTTAAGTGTATTTTAGCTATGCTCTAATGATGAGTTAATCGTATGTCAGCAAAATGTTATTATGGAAGTGCTTTAAAGTTACCGTGAATCTTTGTGGAGGAAGTTGTAGAACATATACCGTGAAACTTTGTGGAGGAAGTTAAAATATAGCGTAGTTTATTAAGAGTCTCCTTGTTAAGATAATTTGGATTTCTGTGTTTATAAAAATCATAGAGGAGAGTTTAGCCGTGATAGTGAAAAAATAGCATTGTAAATGAAAAAAAAATACTATTTAATAAAATTGTTATTTTTTTTCGAAATAAATTTATCCTATCTATAGATTACTAGCTGTACCAGGCATGCGTTGCAATGCCAATTTTAGAAAAAGTGCTTTACCTCCTTCACGTTTATTGTCGCCTAGTATAATTTAGTACCATACTAAAAACTTTTTCAATATTGTTTATAAAAAATACTAACATCACGATTAAAAAATGAAGGGGGAAAAATACTTTACGACTTCGAGAATAGTCTCGTACCTACCAAATATAAAAAAAAAAACATTACAATCGAGCCGTTTCGGAGGAGTTCGACCACAAACACCGCGACTCAAGATTTTTATATATTAAGAAGATTAAACGTTAATTGTTCATTAATGTGTATTATAAACAAATCCATGAAATACTTATTTAGATCACATAATATGTGTAAAGCTGTTGTAAAGTACGTCATTGTTGTTTTTGCTTATAAAAAGTCCGTAGAAACTTTGAGCAATATTTCCACTATTTTACTAGGGCTTATGACTTACGACTTGACTCTTTACTCAAAATTGAATAGGACTTACTAACGAAATTTGAATCAAATGACTTGAAAATAAATACATATATTATGACACTTGCTACATGCACTTTGTTTGTGAAGCCAAAATAGAAAAAAAAAAGACGTGTGGCACTCGGGGACTGCCGCGGTAAAGCTATTGCATAGCATTTTTTATCAACTTATGCAATTATAATTATTTATTTATTTTATTTATGCAGTATTTTTTTCCTGCCACCTAGAGGCGAGTTGCTGAACTAAAGAGACAAGCGTGATATTTCAAAAAAGTCATTAAAAGTTCTGCTATTCATCGATAGATGGCAAAACTAAAAAGTATCACCGCTGTGCCAGTCGGAGTGGGGGGGGGGGGTGTTAGGTTATTTTCGTTACGGAATTTCTGGATTCGGTCTCCACGCTCAAGGCCCGCTGTGCAATAGTTTAAAAAATATAAATTTAATGTCAAAATTCAATGCTTCAAATAGTTAAATTTATATTAATAGGTAAATACGTTTTTTTATTTTTACCACAGTGTTTTAGTTAATTATAATCTATTCACATACTCACGATTAACATAACAAAACGTACTTCAAAGAAGCGTGAGTTGTTTATTTAGGCATATATAATTTATATATCCATTAAATTTAGACCATAAATAAAATTGGTAGACAGCCCTTTCAAATACCAAGCTTTACTACGACAAGGTTTATTGAGATCGTGAGCCGAGTTTACTTAATGGAATTTGTGTGACAATACAAAGGTATTAGTTATACGTAGTGTCATACATTATTAATCGAGTGAAGCGAGATCTCTAAGTTGACTTGGGTCGTTCAGCAATTTGTCCGTCCGTCCGTCTGTCAGAGGCATCTAGCGTCTAAACTATATAAGCGAAAGACTTCAAATTCTCATAGAATATGTAAAACTACGACCCAAAGCCGGAAATGACATTTCAAATCATGTAAATGAAAGTATTAAGGGTGCTCCCATACATGTAAGTAGAGAGCAAAATATTTTATATCTACCCTTGTGGGGGGTATCGTTTAAAATTGCTTAACAAGTATAGTACGAAACCGGTTAAAAATCTCTCATCTGTCCTCTATCTACGGGTCAATTGCTTATATTTTCAAAACTAAACGAAAACTATATAAACAAAAAAAAATCTAAGTTACCTACAAAGCATCGAGCTTATAGTTAACTCAATTGCTCAAGCCCACTACCAGTGCGTTCCCATCATGCTGGCAGCATTGCTCTCTAAATTATGATCACGCACCGCCTCAACCAGGCAATCTGGATATTTTGGAAATATAATGAGAGTCCGGTCTTATAGTGTAGAAAGGTCTTTTAAAGTTTTAAAACACATTGCAAATTGAAATGCATTGAGGTAAGTAGTTTTTGTAATTTACGGACCTTGATTTTAATTCAGACATCTTGAAACACCCTAAAGGGTCATGGTAACGTCAGAATTAACAACGTATCTAATAGCTTCAACAAAATCGTAATGTGGTAACGTAAACACATAAAGCAATAGGTAGTTCTAAAACTAATAGCAGCATAGATTTTGTTTATTTAAATACAAACCATTAGGAAATGTTTTTGACAAAGAAAATCCTACTAATATTATAAATCCGAAAGTTTTTGTGTAAGAGTGTGTGTGAATGTGGAAGTGTGTAAGTGTGTTTGTTCGCTCTTCACTCTTTAATGGCTGAACGGATTTGGATGAAATTTGGAATGCACATAGATTATACCTAGGATTAACACATAGACTACTTTTCACTTTAATAATAGCGGGCGATGCCGCGGGGCACGGCTAGTAAATAATATATTTTATTAGTTGTCTCTACTACTATAAAAATCTATAGAAACAGCAGAAAATTACTGGATTAACAAAAGGATGGTAGTAAGTTTTTTTGAAAAACTGGTATAGTGATATCATAGGTTTGAAAAATGAATTTAACTTCTGTTTAAGATTTTTCTGCCACATTATATAAACCATTGGTTAGGTTAATTAAGTTAAAAAGTACCACAGGATAAATCACACTATTATCACATTATAAATCCGAAAGTTTGTGTGTGGATATGTTTGTTTTCTCTTCACGCTGTAACGACTGAACAGATTAGGATGACATTTAGAGATGTACCTAGGTTTAAAATAATCTACTTTTTAACTTGATAAACGCGGACGAAGTCGTGGGTCACGACTAGTTATAAATAATACAATGTGACTCAACCACCTACTTATGGTACCTATGAAGGATATCTTCAACCATGAGCTACGAAATCGCTACGATCGTAGCAACCCGCTACAACCCTCGCCCCTAAAATCCCACTATTCCTTTTAAAAAACTAATAATAATAATAAATCTTTATTCCCAAAAATAAAATAGCATTTTACATTACATAAAGAAAAACTAAAAATTAAGTAAAATTATAAATTATGGCATAATTTGAGGGCAGTAGTTAAGCCTTTAATTATGCACTACTGGGGATTTCTAGTTCCCACACTAGGATATCCTGTGTTGTGGGTAACTAGTCTCTTCCTGGTTGTGTACATTTCCAACGTCAATATTGGTCATAAAATATGAATCTACATAAAAACATAAGAAAAAAGGTAATTGAATGGATAGATACTTTAGAGAAAAAAATAAAAAAAAACTCATAGAATATACACTCTTGTCGACGTCTGAAAATTTACGAATCTAATAATCGTTAAAATGTTGTCTATAAGGACTAGAATATGCTACTTTTTTGCTTCGCCTTGTAAGCTTAAATTCTATTCTATTCTATCGGGTTCAATTCCCGGCGAGAACACAAGTTTTCTTCCCAACGGAATATTGCGTTTCTAGGTTTAGTTTTGATTGTGCGATTCGAAAGTTTCCGGCACCCATGACATAAGTTCGAACTTAGTGTAGGGCTGTGAGTGAAATTGCGTTTAGTTTTACGTTAGGTGATATTTGATCACTTTCTCTATTTCATCAGATTCCTCTTTCGCCTTTTTCATAGAATCTTCGACCCGTCAGTATGCCAAATACACCAATTACTCGACCTCGTGAGTTTACCCATCTAGTGAATTTATACTATTTCAGGGGTCGGCAACCTGCGGCTCGCGAGCTACATGTGTCTCTTTGGATGTAAAGCTGCAGCTCTTTAGTTCCATACGCAAATATTATTTATTTTATTAAAAAATATAAAACATTTAAAAATCGTTTAGAATCGATAAACGTGGATTAGGCACCATTTATATCTCTCAGCCACTTGTGTTGTACTCGCTTTTCACCGCAACCCTCCCCGTGACAACATTTTTTGTGCCTCTCTAAAAACTTTGAAATTTTGTAAATTGTAATATTTGACTCTTCCGACTCAAAAGGTTGCCGATCCCTGTATTATACACCAGTTTTCGTTAATTGGCACAGCTATACTCACCATTTGGGTACAGAGCCCTAAAATTACGGTCAGATATTCGAAAAACCTTACAGCTCCAGACTCTTACATAATTTAGATGTAAATGAATTATTAATGTATGTTTCTAGATCAACGTCAGATTTTATGTTAATTGATTCAGCAGATGAGATATTATGACCAAATTAAAACACCAGATGTCCCAAAACTGTATCAGTCTGCAAACTTGATATAGATTACGTAAGCACTGGTACATAATCTGTGAACAAAGTCAACCGAAAATGTCCTTCCGCTCCCATATTTGGAACTGTTGACATAGCTTTAGTAGTAGTTTATATGTCTGTTACCAAGCTCTTCTAAAGTGACGTCATTCGCGATTAGAAACATTTATAACACAAAATTTGCGGTTGGGTTGTGATTTCTTAACAATATATATGATAACTTAATAATATAAATCATTAGACATTTTCAAAAATATAGTTCAGGGGCATTATCTATCTCTCAACTACTGATATTTTTTAATGCTTTACTCACAGTAGGTATTGTATGTAAATATTTATGTATGTTTATATACTCTTATATATATAATACTAGCCGTGCCCCGCGGCTTCGCCCGCTATTATCAAGTTAAAAAGTAGCCTATGTGTTAATCCTAGGTATAATCTATGTACATTCCAAATTTCATCCAAATCCGTACAGCCGTTAAAGCGTGAAGAGGGAACAAACATACTTACACACAAACTTTCGGATTTATAATATTAGTAGGATTATATATATAAGAGTATTTGTGTGATATGTCGTTATTTGTATTTAATTATATTATGTTATCTGTAATCTGTTATAACGTTATGGTTATTAGTCAATAGTACACCGGACACTACGCCTTCTATCTGCATCTTATCCATCCTAATGTTGTCTGGTAGATATCGCTTTAAGCCAAAAGACCACCCATTGTAACCATTATGTAAAATTATATTTTTTATGTACCAATTCTTTTAAGGTGTCAATAAAGATTATTGTATTGTATATATGCATTTATTCATTTTAGATAACTCTTAAAACTAGGTGAAAACATAAGCACTTATAGGTCCATGTAACCATTTTATTGAGGGCTCCAAACTTAGCTAGGCTTGTACCTTGGAAGCCCGAAACAGAAATCTTTCAATGTTAGCGACACTACGTTTTGAGTAGGTAACTAAGTAGGTAGTATAGGTAGGCTGCAATTCAACTATTTCATTGATTTCTTTAACAAACAGTCGCAAGAAAGACTTGCACTTTCGCAAAGTACGTGCGGGGGGTTCTGTAGTAGCAGTTTATATTTATTTAACTCCTACTAGGAAAACGCTAGATCGTTTGAACACTATGACGCCTGTAGATGATGATGATGTAGTTACTTAAGCCTTTTTGTTTTTTTTTAGTTCTTAGCATTAATTTGTAGAACCAATACAATGGTAGACCTAAGAAGCTGATTGCCAAAGCCGTTGTGCCATAGGAGGACTGGTAGTGGATTAGTAAAGATATTTTGTTTCTTTTACTAGCGTACTTATTAAATACACACAACTTCATAAATTGTAACGAAAATAGGGAATATTTTCATTACAATCTATGAAGTAATTTTAATGTTACTTATATATAGTTATGATTATATGAAAAAAATTAAATCATATATTAAATTAGGTAAATAAAAATGTATACAAATAATAATGTATTAAATTGAAATAAATATGATTCAAATAAATAAAATGCAATTTTATTTTTCAAATTTAACTAGTCTATGCCTTAAAATAATGGCATGTACGAAAAAGTTAGTATAAAAAAAAGTTAGTAGAGTTGGTAGTCATCTTGACCGCAAAAACTAGACCACGTGGTCGAGTCGCCACTTTTAATTATTATATAATTTATTGTACTTAACTCGACCACTCATACAAAGTGGTGTAAATCAAAATAATATAATTTCTATATGATAATAAAGATAGGTATTATGTAAACGCTAAAATTTACCGGTTTTTATTATTACGAATAGGATAGCGGCTGCACGTGCATAGTTGTCTATGTATAATTAAAGCAAAGGTTAAAAAAACCGACGACACCGCTTTATCTTAGGAACTTTGACCAGATTATATGTACTAAACACGCATTATTGACGATATTTTAAGAACTGCTGATCAGATCTTGATCAAAATTAAATGGAGCCAATTGGAATGCAACATCTTTCAAACAACAAAAAAATCGGTTCACGTACCGTGGAAGGAAGTTAGAAATAAAACACATAAAAAAAAATACCTTCGGTAGAAAATATGATTTATGAGTTAACCTGCAGTTAGATTATGATGTCATCTCTTTCTGTTATATATGTTATGTAGGTACATGTACAAAATAACAGATCATGTGGATATTGAAGATACAGTACGTAAGAACGGAAGCAAGAGTAACATCTACATACATTTATGGCAGAAGTACGTGTTATTGATACATAAACATTAACGCTTTCACACTCACAACCCCACACTAAGTTTGATGACTTGTGTCGTTGGTGCCGGAAACTTTCACATCACACATAAAATTACAACCAGAACCAGCAACACACATTTTCCTAGGGGAGAAAACTAGTGTTCCCGCCGGAAATAAATGAAATATGTATGTATAAATTACTCATAATTTATTTGTTTTATTGAAAAAATAAAGGTTTTCTTTATCTCTTAATATTTATACAACATTTAGGTAAAATACCATACCAGAATATATTAAATGTGGGAGATGTTTTCATTCATGAAAAGGAAGTAAGAATGAGATAATATGAATTTAGATGTTATTGCAACTGACTGTACTTAGGAGCACTAAGGCGCGGCAGACTTGAGCCTTTGCTTCAACCAATTATACTTATTAATTTTCAAGAGTACCTCTTTGGAGCCCATGTGAACAAATATATTTGAACCTGACTGTAATGTTATAAGTAGAGATTAAGATTTACGAGTAGAAACTGTTAATGTAACGTCCTTGTACTTATTACACATTTAAAAGATAGATGTCTTTAACTAGGTACCTAAAATTTAAAACAAAAGAAACAGCCGTAGTATACACTGACACGTATTTTAGCTAGCGTATTAAAGTACATAGAACATAGAACACGTGTAGCATCGTTATTTTGGAGTAGGCTGCGTCGCTCAGCCAACAAAATTTTTATTGCTGTCTATGATAATGTCAGATGTCCACTATATATATATAAGCGTTTAATTTGTGTTCATATGAACGAGAACAAAAAATTACGACTCGACATTCTTTGCGATGTTTAATTGATTTTTTTTTAAATCAAAATCAGAATTGTTTATTCACATGGGCCCCAAAGAGGCACTCGTGAAAGTTAATGATTCTATTGCCAGATTCGAAAAATTACAGCCATCTCGAGAAGAACCTATGTACCTACTATTGTATTTTAACATTTAGCTGTGTTTCTTTTTTTAAAAGTTATATTGTCTTTCAGCGTTTTTAGCTGTGTATTTTTAGTTAATTGTGTACTGGATATGGGTTTTTTGCCTGAATTAAATGACTTATTATAATTATTATTATAAAGTGATAAATTTAGAAGGGAAAATGATCGCTTGAATCGGAGATTTAACCTGCGGCCATAGGGTTAAATTTATCACTTAAGATTTAGTTCTGCCTAGCATAGCTAATGCTATAAAAGTAAAATCAAGAATTATAGATGCATGTCGGTGGAGTCGCGACAGTGAAAAAATGGCGTGTGAAAAAACTTGTGATCTTTCGAGTGTTGTAATGTGTAATAATGGTGGAATAACGAGTACCTATAGGCAAATGTTACAAAGTTGAAAAACGTGATTTTCGCTTTCGCTCCAAAACTCCAAAAGTTATAGTAAAATCTCTATCACTTTACCAAGACATGATTATGACTGGAGCATGACTCTTTTACTTGACTTTGACTATGACCTGTGTCTAGGACTATATTTAACCATTTTCAAATATTTATTTTAATATGGAATGTAATGGTTTGGTAAATTATTTTTTATATCGGAATTGTATTATCGTAAATAATTGAATACATAAATAAAAAATAATTAATTTTCCTTATTATGGCTGGAAAGTAGCATGTCTGTAAGTATTTAAAAATTTAGTTGAGATCATTTTAATGTAGTTCATAGAATAGAAGTACAGAAACTATACGCAATATAATTATTATTTCAACAAAAACGAAGAACATAAGAATATTTATTGTAATAAATGAGAGTGAGTATGACGACGATGTTATATGTAAATAAATACATGAGGACTAGTTTGTATATAAGAAGACTCTCTAGTATCCTTACCTATAGCATAGTATTCTATGTATCTCTATACCAAGTACTTATATTGAACTGCCCGTGACTTAGTTGGGTTCGCCTTCTAAGCAGATGTATCGGGTTCGATTCCCGGCGGGAACAAAAGTTTTCTCCACTAGCAAAATTAGTATTTCTGGTTCCGGTTGTAATTTTGTATGTCATGTGAATGTTTCTAAATCATCGAACTTAGTGTGGGGCTGTGAGTGTGAAAGCGTTTAAATTTTTTCGCCGTTCAAACTTTAAGCTAAGGTAACTGTTTGATAACTGTTGTAGGTACAGCCGTCAGTCGTCACCTCTAAATAGCACGTGTAAAACATTAACAATGTCACAATCTCTAACCAGAATTTCTGACGCACCTTGCACTGACGAAATGCTGTTGTTTTACGAGTTCTCTTACACTAATCAATATTTTGTAGTGGTTCGTTACTAATTAAGAATTAATTTCGACGGAGATAGTCTAACATTCTCCTGTACTTGTATGCTTTCTAATGTGTGACTCTATATTCGTAAGTGTAACATAGATAATTATAATTGACCTCCGCAGTAGATGCTATTGTAAGTACGCTTGGCTCGCTCGACTCGCGTTTTGTAATCAGCAGTAACGTAACTCACCCCGCAATTTGCTCGACTCGCGATTTGTAGTCAGCAGTAACTCACCCCGTGCTTTTCTCAACTTGCGCTTTGTGGGCAGCAGTAATTTAACTCACCTCAAGCTTCCCTTAACTCGCGCTTTCCAGTAAGTAGTTACCTACCTCACCCGCGATTTGCTCGACTCGCGCTTTGCACTCAGGCGTAACCTAACTCACCGCGCTTCATTCGTCGTCGCACTTATTATTATGACTTAGTCCTAGACTATTATTATAACTTTCTTAATTTTCTCACCTCGCGATTTGTAGTCAGCAGTAACTCACCCCGTGGTTCTCTCAACTCGCGCTTTGTGGGCAGCAGTAATTTAACTCACCTCACGCTTCCCTTGACGCGCGCTTTCCAGTAAGTAGTAACCTACCTCACCCCGCGATTTGCTTGACTCGCGCTTTGTAGTAGAAGTAACCTAACTCACCGCGCTTCATTCGTCGTCGCACTTATTATTATGACTTAGTCCTAGACTATTATTATAACTTTCTTAATTTTCTTCACAATGAGATCATAACTTATCTGAAATTGGTCCGAGGTATTGTAAGAAATTAAATTTTTCGGTTAATTACACATAAATGGCATAAACGCTTTCACACTCACAGCTCCACATTAAGTTCGATGACTTGTGTCGTGGGTGCAGGAAACATTTACATCACACACACAATACAACCAGAACCAGAAACAAAAATTTTCCTTGGGGAGAAAACTTGTGTTCCCGCTAAGAATCGAACCCGATACCCCTGCTTAGAAGGAGAACGCCAGCCAACTAAGCCAACAAGCAGTTAATTATTACACTAATCACACTAATATAATATGTACACCCGAAAGTTTGTGTGTAAGTAAGTTTTGTTTTCTCTTCACGCTGCAACGGCTGTAAGGATATGGATGCAATTTGAAATGTACATAGCTTAAGTATAAGCTATGTACATTTCAAATTGCATCCATGGTTTAACACATAAGCTACTTTTTAAATTTATAAACGCGGGCGAAGCCGCGGGGCACGGCTAATTTGGCATAAAAATAAAACAATCTAAGTGAAGAATATATTTTTGAATTATTTTTGTTTACTCATCTCTTTGGCATTTTTTTCGTAACTTCTTATTTTGTATCCCAAAGAAATTATTTCATAAATATGCGACATTCGCGCAACAAAAAGTCGGCGTATCTAAGGCCCCTTAGCAGATGAGGCATCACACGAGACGTGGTAGAAAGTTTGCCTATTGTTTGTTACCAGACCGGCCTCGCTTCTGTCACGGCTATTCTGTCATACAAATTATTTGTTTACGTCTTTGCCGAGGTCATTTAGGATGTCTTCGTTTTATGTATTGTAGTACAATTCGTTAAGAGTAGGGATGGAATTGTATATTATAATCCTACTAATATTATAAATCCGAAAGTTTGTGTGTAAGTGTATAAGTATGTTTGTTCCCTCTTCACGCTTTAACGGCTGAACGGATTTGGATGAAATTTGGAATGTACATAGATATACCTAGGATTAACACATAGGCTACTTTTTAACTTGATAATAGCGGGCGAAGCCGCGAGGCACCGCTAGTTAAAAATATGTGAGAAAATGTCACATGCTTTTATATCAAATAGATTATTCCAGTAAGCACTTACTATAAATTTAAAATAATACATATTATGTTATGAAAATAATGTACGGTATGTCCAGTTAATATTTAAAGTTAAGTTTTAATGTTTCTGATATAAGTGATTTAATTCTTTTGAGAAATAGATATATCTTAAACTTCAAGTACAGGTATGAGTAAAGTCACTATTGAATAATAATCTTGTGGAAAAATGGCTTCCATTGTCTTCGATTAATACTACTTACTAATATTATAAATCCGAAAGTTTGTGTGTAAGTATGTATGTTACCTCTTCACGCTTAAACGGCTGAACGGATTTGGATGAAATTTGGAATGTACATAGATTATACCTAGGATTAACACAAAGGCTACTTTCTAACCTGATAATAGCCGGCGAAGCCGCGTGGCACGGCTAGTAAATAAATAAAGCTGTATTATGAGTGGTTTTGAAAGAGGTATAATACAATTGCTGTGTCACAGTCAAACGTAGTCTATTTATGGTCGACATACCTCCATTTCGCTCGAAACGTTTCGCTTCTACATCGCCATACAGCGACTGGAACTCATTGCGTCTTTGTTCCCCGAACGGAATCTGGAAGTCTCAAGTGAATACGTATCTTCTGGGCAAGCATGTCACTCGGTCGCATCATCACTTTCCATCAGATGAGATAGTGGTTAAATCGGGACAGAATCGCGCGATAAACTATTTATATAACGATTTTCGAAATAAGTTTTTTTTATAATAATAATTCATCTATTCCAAGTAACTTAAACTTTATGTTTTCGAATCGCGAATGTTTATAAGTTACAAATAGTTATGGTATTTGTAGGAATTTTAGATGTATCGTGTAGTACTCACTAAACAGAGTAAATAAAGAATCAATGGACTCCCATTGATTCGTTATTTCTTTCTTGAGGAACGAATAAAAGCTGTACCAGAAAGAAGTTCCCGGTGGCTGCTATTTAGTCTACTTGTCAAGGCCGCTACTGCAACTCCTGATCTATTACACGACCCTTAAACTAATTTGGTTAAAACCTTAAAAAAAACATTTATACACGGGTACATTTAAAAAAAAAAAATTGGTATTTAAACATGTGCCTATACTGTATTACATATTAATAGTTATAATGAAGAATATTAAACAATATCAACATTTATTTAAAAAAAAAGATTTTTAAGACATGATTATTTTACGGAATTATAATTCAGTACAACATATTATATTTATGTATTGTATGTATCTATATATAAGCCGTATAATTATGTAGTATAGTTTATAATTATGTATAATTATAAGTTATAATTAGAGTATAAATTATGGATAATACACTGTTTTGATGGACTCTATACATTTGTTCCTACCACTGCTGGTGACTGGTAGAAAATGCTCCTAGCATTAAGTCCTTCAATTGTACATTGCTTTTGTTGTGCGACAAAGTATAAATAAATACGAGAATCAAGTCAAAAACCATATGTGCTCCAAAACATTTTGTGATTCTTTAAGTAAATTGTTAATTTCCATTTGCAGACTCTGGTCAGCCGGCGGTGACGCCACTGCAAGGGCCCATACTCCTGAGGAATGGCTCCGTGCCAGTAGTACCACTCACGTCATACAGGACAGTCAACAATGGATCATTCTACCAAATACCAGTAAGTAAATGAGGGCGCAAAATGAGGGTGTTTAGATTATGGAGGTAGTTGGGTTTTAGTTTTTGACACGCTTTTATTTCTATAACTTGGTATCATGGAGCTGATCTGATGATGAAGGAGGTGGAAGATGAACAGTGCAACTCTGATACTATATGATCTGATGTAAAAATAAACTTCACTTTTTATGAGTTTACTATAGTAAACTCCTAAAGAGTGAAGTTTATTTTTACATTTCATGTTAGTTTTCACATGTGATATTTTTTCAGTGTCAATTTATAATATACTAGTTGTGCCCCGCGGCTTCGCGTTAATTGTGTTAAAAAGTTGCCTAAGTTTTATTCCGGAACCTAAACTATCTACATTCTAAATCTCATCCAAATCGGAATATTCGTTACGGAGATACGTGGTAACAAACATTCACGCACACACACACACACACACACACACACACAAACTTTTATATACATATATATATTAAGATATTATATATATATTAAGATTTCAAGTGCATTTCAAAAAGTCCTAGCCGCAAGTCACAGTCAAAGTCAAGTAAAAGAGTCAAGGTACAGTCATAGTCAAGTCATGCCTTAGTAAAGTGGTAGAAACTTTACTAGAACTTCTATTGGAGTTTTGGAGCGAAGGCGAATATCACGTTTTACACATTTGTATGATTTGTGTACACTTAGTAAAGTCCTTACCACTTTACTAGGGCATGACTTGACTATGATTGATCATGACTCTTTTACTTGACTTACGTGACTTAAGTAACTAGGACTGCATTATACACTTGACACTGGCTAAATGCACAAATATTGCGGAGTCAAAATTAAAAAGACAGTTACAAATGTCAAAATTTTACTTAGTGCATAATGAATACGTTTTTTTTAATTATATGCTTATTAGTAGAGTTATTTCTCGTTATTTTCCCTAACTTTTATCAAAAAGTTAGGGAAAATAACGAGAAATAATGCATGTCAAGGCTCCACGATTCGCAGAAGTATCGTGGGCACGATTCATACAAACAAATGGAAACTGGCAAAGCTGGGCCATGCAAACTTGCTCTAGAATTGTTTGCCGTAGGACGAGACAAATCTGTCACGTTGTTGTAGCAAAAACATTGCTTAACTTGTTCTTGAGTTCCTAAGTTAATATGGACCTCGATAATATCTGTTTTCTAAGTAGCAGTTTTAAATATTTTGTATTAACGAGAAAACGTTTCTACTTATCCCACCTTTTCTACCGATTTCACAAAAATGGAGGAGGTACTCAAGTCGACTGTATTTTGTTTTTATATGTGTTACCTCATAGTTTCGTTCCACGTGAAACGATTTATTTTTTTTTTTTTGTTTGAAAGATGTTGCTTTCCAATTGGTCCCTTTTAAATTTGATCAAGATCTGATCAGTAGTTCTTGAAATATCTTCAATAATGCGCGTTAAGTACATCTAATTTGATCAAAGTTTCGAAGATAAAACGATGAAGCCGACTTCACGGCTATAATAACGATATTGTTTTTTAAGTATTAGACACAGTTAAGGAGAGCTAAGATACAGTTAAGGATTAGTCTTTTATAGTTTCAAAAAAATCGGAAACCACAAAAAGTAACACCATATTGTAGGAAAAAAATATAACATAGCATAAACACTGTCACGCTCACAGCTCTTCACTAAGTTGAATGAATTGTCTCATGGGTCTCAGAAACATGGCTTAGTCTCTGGTAGTTATCCAAGGCACTGTCATGCTTTGGGAGGCTAGCAGTTCTTCGTACAGTTTCTGTAATGTATGTGTAATTACACACATAACCGGAAACAAATTTTTAGCAGGTTCGATGACCGGTGAGTGAGAACTCAAGTCTTCTACTCTAGTTGTAATTGCTTCTGTTACGTGATCTATCTATTGTTTCCGCCACCAACGGCACGAATCTTCGAATTTATAGTGGAGCTGTGAATGAGAAAGCGTGGAGCGTTTTATTACTATTAAATAATATTATGTAAACTGATATAAAATAAATTGTGAAATGTAATTTATAGTTCCAATACAGTACCTACTAGCAAAGCAAGTAACAAAAAAAAATACAATCGAATTGAGAATCTCCTCCTTTTTTTTGAAGTCGGTTCAAAACTGCAATTTATACCGAAGCAACTAGGCGCCATGTTAACCCAAATTATATTAATTCATTAAGACATTCTTGGACCCTATAACCAAAATATGTAGGCAAGTGGTTATGACCAGTTACAGTATAATCATGTTATTGCTAATTCGATCATTAAAATTCCATTTTATATGAACGATTTAGCTTTAAAACAGATTTTCTGTTGTATATTATATTGTTATTTGATTTAAAGTGCATGTTATTTGAATTACAAAAAGTATAATCATGGGATTTCTGTAGTAATAATATCATAAACAAATAAATTAACGCAAGCAAAGCTTAAATAAACAACTTCACCGCTTTATCTTCGGAACCTTGATCAGATGAAATGTATTAAACACGCATTATTGACGATAACTCAAAAACTACTGATCAGACCTTGGTCAAATTTAAATGGAACCAATGGGACCAATGGCAGCTTACAAACGATTTTTATTTTTTCAAAATCGGGTTACTAGTAAAGAAGTTATGAGGTAACTAACATATATTAAAAAAAATACAGTCGAATTAAGTTTCTCCTCCTTTTTTGTGAAGTCGGTAGAAAAAGTACTAAGTACCTAGTTACGTATTTACCTAAGCCCTCATAAATGAAAAATACTTATTATGTATAATCAAAAATGTACTTTGATAGAGCAGGTAGAGTTTGCAAACCGTTTCCCTTCTACGTTTATTAACCGTATTGAGAATGAGTGGAACTCATTGCATGCGTCTTTGTTCCCCGAACGGTACAATCTGAGTGTCATAAAGTCTGAAGTGAATGGACCTTCTAGGCAAGTTTGTTTTATCTTCGGCCGCATCGTCACTTCAGCCATCAGGTGAGGTAGTGGTCAAATAATTACCTATCCAGCATAAAAAACATGTACCTATAGTTTATTATTACATATATTCATTTATATGTTATAAACTTAAAAAGGGGGTGTGAAAGCGTCACACCCCCAAACTTAGTTCGATGACTTGTGTCGTGGGTGCCGGAAACACTTCACACACAATCACAACCAGATCAAGAAACACAAAATTTTCCTTGGGGAGGAAACTTGTGTTCCCGCCGGGAATCGAACCCGATACCCCTGCTTAGAAGGCGAACACACACACAACTAAGCTAATGAGCAGTTCAGTTGTTTTATTTATATATACTTATTTATTTTATGTTAGAATATTACCTTCATCACGAGTTAGATGTGGTAGACAAGCAAACTGTAACACATTCAACCTGTCTTGAGCACTTGAATTACCTAAAATCTCGATTCCTAGTATATACATGTATACAGGTTTCTAGTGGATAGCCTGTATACATGTATATAGTTTTAATTTAGTTTTAGAAAATATATGCAATTGGCCCGTAGATAGCTACGTAATGTACCTACTTCAAGATAAAAGACACTACTGTCCATGGACACTTGCAACTCTATATTGCCTTTTTTGTTGATACTTTCTAAAATAAGTTTATTTCTGTGCTCTAATGCCGTATTAGCATTTAGTCCTCCGTGTACAGCTATATTGTACAAAATAATAAATAAATAATCTTAATTCAAAGGTCCGATGAACAACATTTAATCGACTTATAAGTAAATGCCATAAAATAATTAAGTAACAAATAGCACACATTTAATATGTTTAGGTACTGCCAGTACGCTACGCTGTACATTCATCTCTAATCGTTTGACATTCAACATAGTTGTGGAACAAGCAATTAGCATTACCTACTTATAAAGTTGAGGTATTTTTATGTCATTATTTAGCTTTAATAAGGATCACGCCTAATCGCGCAAGGCAAAGTAATTTGTCCACAATTGAATCAGTGTTTTTTTTATTGCTAGATAGGCAAGCATTTGACCACTATCTCACCTGATGGAGAGTAAAGATGCGGCCGTATATGTAACATGCTTGCCTAAAAGATACTTATTCACTCTAGAGTAGAAGACTCACAGATTGTAACGTTCTGGGAACAAAAACGCAGGCAAAGAGTTCCACTCCCTCGCTGTATGGATGATAAACGTAGCAGCGAATCGCTTTGAGCGAACTAGAGATATGTCAATTGTAAATGGGAGACGTTTGACAGTTTGTCTTATGTATGTATAATTCAGGTTTACAGGTTCGACCTGGCACGGCTAACAAAGAGTTATGCTTCTTAAATTACTTATTTGTTTTGTAAAGTACTTATTGTTCTATATTGAGAGGTGGTAGAGCATTTTGTGAGTTGCTCGCCTGGCTTCCTACCCAAAGTAGCTTACCACCATCAAGTTGAAAGTCTGCCGCCAAGCCAAATACGGTGTTCCGGCAGTTATCCTTGAGAGCCTGCGTATTCCAGGTCTAGTGTGTTTGCCAGCTTCGATCACATCGTCACTTACCATCAGGTGAGATAGTGGTCAAACACTAGCCTGTCACAAATAAAAAAAATAAAAAAAATATTGAGTACGCTTAATGTTAAAATTTTAAAGAATATACATAAACTTATTTTGGAAGTACGAGAAGGTTACTATAGTAGTTAATAGTATCTTTACCACCCTGGACTATATCATCACGTTCTAATAGTTGAGAAAGTGGTCAGCTAAACGCAAGACTACTTATAAATCGTAGAATAAAAATACTGTTTTAATTATACAATGGTTAAATTACTCGATATATGCCTTATTTCATGTAACCTTTTCACTATATTCATAACTTTAGATCCTTTACGAGATGCTCCATATTCAACATAGTCAAACGGTGATACGTGTGAGTCGTAAGTAGATGAACTGAAAGGATAAAATTATTCCCGCAGCTGAAATTGACCAACATACAGAATCTTTCCTAACTCAGCTCGTAAAACTATGCAACATTGTAACTTCAGTATATTCAACGAAAGAATAGTGTTGTAAGATAACGATCAAGGTCTTTTGGCATGCCGCCAGGGCCCATAACCTAAAAACATCCTTCATGGCTAAATCTATTGAAGTTTCCCGACAAACACCCTACTTTATCGCATTGACCTCCTTTACGAATCCTATTTCGTATGTGTAATAAGTTTTTAACAAAAGTTATGCACGTAATAATATAAGTATACCTAAATTCAGTCATCTATGGCTTGGTTTAATTTAAAAACGCTTTGGTTTGCATTTATGTTTATATACCACTAGCTTTTGCCCGCGGCTTCGCTCGCGTTAAGAAGTACAACAAACTTTCATCCCCTATTTTATCCCCTTGGGGGTAGAATTAATCAAAACCCTTTCTTAGCGGATGCCTACGTCATAACATCTACCTGCATGCCAAATTTCAGCCCGATCCGTCCAGTGGTTTGGGGTGTGCGTTGATAGATCACTATGTCAGTCAGTCAGTCAGTCAGTCACCTTTGAGTTATATATATTTAGAAGATTAGCCATGCTAGTGGTACCTAGCATGGCTAATGGTTAAGTAGTAGGTAGAAGGAGAAAATATCGCTAGAAGCGGGACTTAAATTCCGAATTTCAAAGGAAACACATTACCTTCGTTCTCGTTTCCCGATAAAAGCAACCTAGAGCCTTCAAGTCCAGTGAGATTTAACCCCTATTACGTATCTCTGTTGCGAACTGACATTACTTCTTCTTTTGTTTAAAGAGTTCTCGTGAAGGGTGATCCCACTCAACGCCGCACATTTTGAGAACCCTGAACATTCTATCTCGGGCAGCCGCCATACCCCAAATATATATAGGTACCACAGGATAAGATAGAGTGGAAGAATCCAAAATAGGCTTTCTTTACGTTATCGTCGCTGAGACTTATTACTATGACAGGTACTTATATATACATGTTGACTAGGCGAGTGTGTTTGTACTACAAGTATGCAATAGGTGATAATTGCAAGTGAAAACATTACGCATCGTGTACTGTCAATAGTAAATATTATTGCTTATGACAGGGCTTGAGTTTTCTTTACATTTTACCACACTTTATTACTTCGAGCGTGTGTTGCTCAGCGGTATTTTGTACGACTTTAAGAGGACATGTAATTTTTTTGAGCCGCTATAAGTTTTAAAAAAACCGAAAGATAAAGTTTTCATATTATTAGACAATATATACTTGAGGATGTTATCTAGATAAACAAAACCAAGAAACATGATTTATGAAAGTTTACTCGATACAACTATTTTTCAAACACTGATATTGTTATATACGAGTATGAACTTAGGATTTACCACAAATTCGAATAATCAGTACAAGATAGAAAAAACATTCACTGAGCTGACGGCCGACCTCCAGTAGTGGAGAAGCACCTAAAGAAGAAGAAGAAATAACATATAGATTACTTTGCACGCCTAGTGCAAAAATAACCTTGTATAACGACTAAAATGAACGACGAGTTCGTTTAGACGAACATCTGATCCTTTATTGTTCCTCAATATCGTTAAAACTCTCTTATTCCCCAAGACGTTACTATAATATGTTCTTGTACACATACATAATTACCTATATATATATATATATATATATATATTATTTTATGAGTAGGTATATTATTTTTAAGAATCGAACACACGTTTCATTCATAACACCTCCAAGCGTTTTTCATTACAATGCAAAAAATCGCTCCACATTTCCTTTTATAATCCACACGCTATTAGAATTGCGACAGCGTAGGTTCACAGGAAACGTCCGCTCTGGTGTGAATCACGCGCGTAGGCGTTATTGCGTCGTGAGCGATTTACAAGCTGCTTGAATTACGGCCTTATTTAAATTATGAACCTATTCGAAATTCAAAATGTAGCCTTATTCGCCCGGCCGTTCAAATGCTCCCGAAATGTGGAGCGAATGTTTTCGGGCACAAGACGTGAGTTTCTTGCTTGCTAATGGGATGTCCTGGTATTAATATTTTTGTCGTATACTTAAGACGATACAAACATTAATTTTAGCTGGAGGAGTAAAAACTAGATGTGCTATTTGAGTAAATTGGCGAGTGCCTAACATTAATTGTTTTATCAATAAATACTATGTTACAAATACTCTTTCAGAACCCACATGTTTTCATGTAACCAACAAGTCTAGAATACTTATATCTTACAGTTTTTGTGTTAATTATTTACGGTCTAGTTAAAATTGACGTCTAACAATATTATGAAGCTTACTATTTATATAAAATGCTATGAAGACACAAATAACCTTAAGTTTTCAATTATCTACCATATAAGTATCTAATATACCTATATCAATGATATTATCTATTACCACACAGAGTATTAAACCTACTTATAGCCTGTCTGAGCAGCCAGCCTGTCCAAAACATCAATCATCGTCTAATACCAGATTGAATGACATTTACCACCTAGTGCTTACTAAGCTAAGTACTAGAACTAGGTAGATAAATGTTATATAAGTTGTACTATATGAAACAGCTGCCTCCCAGAAAGAGCTGCATATAAGTATCATATATTCTAAAGTTTAGTCTTTTTTTATGCCGGATAGGCAAGTATTTGACCACTATCTCAACTGATGGAAAGTTTGTTGCGTCTTAGTTTTTTTTAATTAACGTTATTTAGCGTTTGTCACTGCATTATAAATAGCTCAACGTGAACGGCTTTTTTTCGTGACAGACAAACAGTAATGTACTACTAGCAGTGATACGCGACGGCGTAAATGGTTTAAAAAATAGCTTATATGTTAATCTTTTTTTTCTTTTAATTTTTACTTCGCAATCTTGTGAATCTAGCCAGTCAAGGTATAATATATTTCAAGTGTACATATTTCATATTAAAAGTCCAAATTACAAGTCACGGTTCTACTCGTTGGTTGGCGTACACGCTACCCAACTGGGTGGCGTTTGCTTTCTAATATCGGGTTCGATTCCCGGCGGGAACACAATTTGTGTTTCTGGTTCTGGTTGTGATTGTGTATGTGATGTGGATGTTTATGGCACCCACGACACAATTCATCGAACTTAGTGTGGGGCTGTGAGTGTGAAAGCGCTTATGTTTATATTATATTTATATATTTATATAGTCAAAGTCCAGTCATAGTAAAGTTATGCCCTATTAAAGTGGTAGAAACTTTACTAGAACTTCTATTGGAGTTTTGCAGCGAAGGAGACAATCACGTTTTTCGACTTTGTATGATTTGCCTACACTTATGTACGTTTACTAAGTATTAACGGTTAATAATCCCATTATTACACATTAGCACTCGAAGAATTACAGGTTTTGGAAAATTAAACAAAATCAACAAAGCCATTTTTTCACTTTTGCGGCAAAACTTTTATGTTAATCTTAATTATAAGCAAAATTCACATCCCAAATTTCATCCAAATCCAGTCAACCATTACGGCGTAAAGAGAAAACAATCATATAAACACACAAACTATAGAATCGATAATATAAGAGTGATTATTATATTTTTTTATTTTGTAATCGTTTTGGTTTTTGCAAAGCAACTAGCCAGTAATTGATTACTATATTATCTACTATCATTCAAGACTAGCGTGTTTACCACCTTCGAGCACATCGTCACTTATACCTTTGGGTGAAATAGTGGTCAGAGATATAAAAAGTCAATTTACTTAAAATTCAAAAATCTCGTCTGCGAATAATATGATGCTAGATAATTAAACGCAAAAAACCGACTTCATCGTTTATATTTTGGTTTTGGGTGGATCGATTTCGATAAAATTTATATGGGACTCTGAATTATAATCTTCCTCTCTGAATTATAGTAAAACAGTAAAATATACGTGATATTATAACACATATATTTGTCTTTACACGTGCTTTCATTTGATACTAAATTGCTATGGTAAGAACCCCCCTTTTTTCCATTTGCGGACGCCATTTTCAAAATGTATATAGCCTTTGTCACTACCACAATTCTGGCGAATTCAACGACACATCCATAATATTTCAAGAATCGTCCAGCCGTCTCTACTGTCAGATTCGCAAAATTACAGCCATCTCGAGAAGATCCTGGCAAGAAACTCGTAATTTTTACCGACTTCCCAAAAAAGGAGGAGGTACTCAAGTCGACTGTATTTTTTTTAATGTGTGTTATACCTCATAACTACTTTCCACGTGAACTGATTTCAATTTTTTTTTATCAAGATCTGATCAGTAGTTCTTGAAATATCGTCAATAATGCGTGTTTAGTACATCTACCTAATCTGATCAAAGTTCCGAAGATAAAGCGGTGAAGTCGATTTTTTTTAACTTTGCTTGCGTTTAATTATTTTCATATATTTTTTAAAAACTCTTAAATGACTAAGACATGAATTATATTAGCCTAGGTTTATCTTTATTATGTAGTCGACACAAAGCGCTTGTGCAGTGTGCCTCCATGCATCCTTACGAGCTTTGTTGAGCCTGAGCATGAGTTTGAGCGGCTATTCAACTCATCTCATCGATGTCAACACCCTTACCTAAGTTCAACGATTTGATACATTTTCCGCTAGTCTGCAGTCCATCCTGCTATTGTCCACATTCCTGGAACCTAGAATATTACCTACGTGGTTTGAATCGAATCATCACAATTCACAATAATATTGATGTTCACAACGCGTTCTGACTTGAAACACACCAATTTGCTTTGACATGACCGAACAGTAACCAACTGACATGTCTTCTTCTTTAGTTTCTTTTATTTATTCTGTGGTTATGATTCATAACCAAAAAATGCCTACATACTTACCTACTACGATAGTAGTAACTACTATCTTGATTATTCTTGAGCATGTTAATAGGTTACTGATCTCACTCCAATAGAAGTTCTAGTAAAGTTTCTACCACTTTAATAGGGCAGAACTTGACTATGACTGGACTTTGACTGTAAGCATACCTATATAAATATAATATAAACATAAACGCTTTCTTACTCTCAGCCCCACACTAATTTCGATGACTTGTGCCATGGCGGCCGGAAACATTCACATCATACACAACCACAACCAGAGCCAGAAACACCAATCCCCTTGCCGAGAGAACTTATGTTCCCGCCGGAATCGAACCCGATTACGTAGTACTCTCTGTGGTCTGTGAACCCGATTACCGATACGCATTAGAAGGTGAACAACCAACTGAGTCAACGGGCAGTTCAGTTAATTGATTTCGTTTAAATGAATTACGCTTTGGTTGTCGTTACATGGAATTCCCACAAACCAGAGTTAAATATGATGCCCACCTGTCATCTTCATACATAATGGCAAGTCTGAATTGGTAGCCATAAACGCCTACACATGCCTTTACAAGGTAAATCAGTCGTTCAAACTAAATACCTATACGAAGCCATGGCATAGCCTTAGTTCCTCCTCAATTAGAATTACAGTTATAGAATCTAATTCGCATGACAAGCCTAAAGACACAATTTAAAACTTTATGCAATGAATTAATTCTAAAATTATCTTAAGATCTTGCAACCTCTGTACGTAATTGACATCCTAAAACATATCTTGGCATTGCGCGACATTAAAATTTAACTACGTATTTATTTGGCCTTAACGCACTTGTTAACAAGCCCATCCAATACCTATTAACTTTGCCAATAAAAATAAAGTTTTTATACCCGTTACCTTCGCTCAGCAATTTGGCAACACAGCAAATGCTACAGTTGCACCAATGATTAATTTAAATGTTTAAAGAGCTCTAGATAAATAATCTGCGAAACCATGGCGCCATAAGACGCCAGAGCGCGCGATTTTTTGCTTACATATAAATATGTTAATTTATTTCGTACCATGCAAGGTTATTGACACAGTTGCGTCTAAAATATACTGGAGAACTTTTGAATTGCTAAATAACTCCGCTTGCTAAATAAATGACCGATCCAGTTTCCAATTTTACATTATTGCGCAATTCGTCATATATCTCTAATTAAGCCCCCTTAGCTTTGTCAGCTGATCGAGCCGATAGTTCTAAGTTGACTTGGGTAATTCAGCACTTTGTCCGTGCGTCCGTCGTCGGTCCGTCTGTCAGAGGCATCTAGCGTCTAAACCATACAAACGAATAACTTCAATATTTCACTTCTTCATGATTCTCTCAGATAATATGTGCTATGGCCCGAGACAGAAATGGCAATTAAAATTATATAAAAGAACATGTTAATGGAGCACCCACACATACACTATAGTGGGGGATTTTTATCTGCTCTTGTGGGGTATCTTTGAAAAGAACTTAGCAAGTAGAGTACGAAACCTTTTAATAAAACCTATGGGGGAAAATAACAATTTAGTAGGCCACCAACGTCACTGTTTTAAGACCTATTTTGTCCCGGGTCTATCTCAAAAACGGTTTTAGATTTAAAGATGAAACTTACGTATAATACCCGTTATGTCCTGTACTTGAACAACGAATACAGAAATCAAACAATTATTATAATGAAAATAGTATTTAACCAAAATAGTTTTTCTCCATTAGGCAAAATGTAGGCGCGAGATCTAAGTTCGGGGCGAATTACTAGTTTTATGATTAAGGTGAACTACTTATAAGTTGCAAAGAAACTCAATATTCCCAACGAATACGTTTCGTAGCATTCGCTATTTTGAATCCCAATGACTATATTATGTCAGTCACATTTTATGTCTACTGTAAATAGAATGCCACTGGAGTTGGAAGCGTATTTAAATGTTCTAAGGTTCACAATGCCTTGCTTATTATTAAATACAATTTTTGCACAAAGGATGTTGTATGTTATATCGTACGACTTGTCTTAGAAACTCGATCCCAGTGTGTACTAGGTTGTGGTACCGTGGTTTTACCTCTTTTTTTTCGGTAGTCAATTGTTTTTATTTAAGTTTGGGCCCGTTCAGTTAATTACAGCAGTTTATAGCAGCAGGACGTGTTAATGAGGCAATACGGTAGCGGATATGGATTTGTTCTGCTTAAATGTGAGTGTTTCAAACTCTAACTACAAGCCATTGTGAGGTTAACGTTAACTGTTTGGCGCTTCCGTATTGGACAAGCATATCTAATTGGTGGTTAAGAAGTACCTACATTCTCATTACTTGGTACCTACTTAATTAACAATTTTGATAGTTTGCTGCAAATGTCGAATTTTGTATAAAACGTATATGCAGAAGTAATATTTTTAATATTGCCTACTAAGTAATATTTTTTTTGAAAAAATGTACCTTGTTCTTTATAAGACCATGACATGCATAATTTTTTTTTTAGGTATTTATATTTTGATTTAGATAATGGGCTTTATAATATGTTCTAGAAATAAGTTATTGTTCATTCAAACATTTTTTTTATCTTACGCTCTTCATTTAACGAGTTAGGGATGACTAAGCTCACCACTATTGACTTTTTTACAAGTACATACTTTATCGTCAATAAAAACGGTAATTATCCAGTAATTGCTCAGTGTCTCCTAAGACGCCTTAAATGACTTAACAAGATTTTTTTTTGTCTGTTGAATATTCATTTGATTTATTTCCAATCAATAGCTATTAGCCCTTTAATAAAATATCCTCGACGGTAGGTAGGTACCCATGACCGTAACATCGGACATCAAATTTCAAAATCGGTACGCGGCATCTAATTTCTGGAATAATATACCACCTCTTATAAGAAAAGTAAAGACACAGACAATTCCAAACTAAACTATATAAAAACCCTAATTGACGAGCCGGAACTCTATATAGTAATTACAATTAATATAATTTAATGAAATTTAGTAATTATAACCAATATAACACTTGACCATTATTTCATTTTATGGAAAGTGATGATGCGGCCGAAGATGCTTGCCTAGATACATATTAACTCTTGACAAGGCTCCCAGATAATACCGTTCGGGGAACAAAGGCGAAGGCAATAAGTTCCACCCCATCCATGACTCGAACAAATTGCCTTGCGGGAACGCGGCCGCGGGCACCGCAGTACGAGAGGCGAATGCGTATAGTGTCGCAAAGATCGCTGGTCCATGACGGACTGTTCAGCTATACTTTTGTGATAAGCATTAGTCTCATAACTAAATCAGAACGCCTATATTATGCGCCATCTGCCGAGTAGGTATTATCACTTACATAATTGCTACAATTCTATTGTAGTGGTAATGGGAACTCGAGAGCGACTTTTGTTAATCACTTTAATAACAATTTAATTAATACCTTGAAACTCATCCAGTTCGCGCTAACGACGTGACGTCTGTAGGTACCTATAAGTGAACATAATAAGTAGCTATTTACGTAAACAAATAAGTATGTAGGTATGTCAATACTAAGGCTGATTCAGAACATTCACGAGCTGTTTTTTTACCGTCGCAGTTAAACGACAAAAATGATAACACCACCTGTTGGATGGGTCCGCTAAGTACCAGCTAGAAGCTCTTGAATAGTAGTCGATAGTAGCTCAATTTACAGATCGCTTCCCGGCGTAAGGCAACAAGCTAGTCGCTATTCTATCGCTTACATTTTGGAATGTGCGCAGGAATTGCATGAGTTAATCTCCCATAGCCTTTAACCATGTTACAACAGGACAGTCAAACGTCATACATTTATGGTTGACAAACCTCCAGTTCACTCGAACAGTTGCGTTTCTACTTTCATCATCCATAGGTACATGAGTGAAGCTCATTGCTCGCGGTTATCATTCCGGGAACAAAGACGCGTCTTTGCATGTTTAGTCATACTCCGTGGTTTGGCTTTCAGATTCTTTGGACAGCGCTATCGGTAGCGCTAGGGTACGAGCTCCAAGGCCAGATCATCAGAGGAGTACCTTGTGTCAAGAGGAATTTCCAGCTTTATTGTCCAACGGCGGGGAACACTTATCCCTTGTGAGTATCCCTATTTTCTTCTATCGGAGGTCATAATGATTTGTACTTTCCATCAGGTGTGATGGTGGTCAAATGCTTGTCTAACTAGCATAAAAAAAAAATCGGCTATCATTAGCGGCTATTATAACGAAATAATGTTTCTGCCCGAGTAAAGCCAGGTAGCCTAATCCTGTTGTAGGATTCGAAACTGCGACCTCCCGATCGAGAATCGCTTCAACACGTCGCTTGGTGGTAAGCAGCACATAAAATTAGTGGTCTTCTTCCTGAGAGACATAATGAGTTCTAATGTCCTCGTGGGCTCATTACAGCCGGTCTATATGATGTTGTATATGTGATCTATGATATATGATCTAGACTCTCTAGACTCTATGATGTCCTAGATGTCTATGTCTAGATGTCCTATTCCACAGTGATGTAGACTCTATAGAGTCTAGAGTCTATATCACTGTGGAATAGGACATAAGCTACTTTTATCCTGATTAAA
Source organism: Lomographa bimaculata (assembly GCA_948107665.1). Taxonomy (NCBI): domain Eukaryota; kingdom Metazoa; phylum Arthropoda; class Insecta; order Lepidoptera; family Geometridae; genus Lomographa; species Lomographa bimaculata. The sequence continues at coordinate 6,905,535 of OX403600.1, read as the reverse complement.
GCTGTGAAACTTCATGAAGCTGTGATAAGCCAGAACGAGCTATAAATCCCTTAATCCTTCCACCCGCAACATGACGGTCACATTGCGTTTAACGGTAATGACATGGGAAAACCATGCAGCACAAATTTATCAATAGATCCCCGCGTGGGTACAATTGCGTCGCCCTGTTGGACCATAGAAGAAAATTGTTTTGCCAAAGTAACTGTTGACTGTATGTACTAACGTTCATTTCCTTACAATTTCAGAGATAAGATCGAGACATTCATAGACGAGAACAAGGCGCTGATAAAGCGGATGTACGGGTCGTTCAATACGCCGGCCGGAGGCAGAGTTCGTCGAGCGCCCGGGGTTCCCGACATGCATGATGCCACCGGAGACTCCTACTTTAGACACGTACGGCAAGCGGCTAATACGAACCTTCCGGATCCGCAGGCGATAAATAGCACTGGCAGGTAAGTCATAGTTAGGTGAAACAAAGGTTTTAACCAGTGCACTGTCTGACTTATTAACGTGTGCACGGATGACTTAATTATATGCCTGTACTAGTCGTTCCCCGCAGCTTTGCCCGCTACTATCAAGTAAAAAAATAGCCTATGTGTTAATCCTAGGTATAAGCATGTACATTCCAAATGTCAACCGAATCCGTTCAGCTGTTAAAGCGTGAAGATGGAACATACATTCTTACACACTTGTACACTTACACACGAACTTTCAGATTTATAATATAAGTAGGAAAATATTATGACCGATGAGGGTAGAGATTACAATTTCATTAGTAGGTACTATAAACTATATCGATAAAGATTTTTTTTTAAGATTTTGGCTCCGCAATATATGCGTATTTAGCCAATGTCAAATTAAATGTTGTATTATCATTAGCTAGTCCTAGACACCAGTTACAACAAAAGTCAAGTAAATGAGTCTTAGTATTTCAGGGCGCGTTTCATGAGGCGGGTATTGGGTTCGATTACCGGTGGGAATACAAATTCTCTCCCCAAGAGAAATCTGTGTTTCTGGTTCTGAGTATGATTATGTGTAGAAACTATACTTGAACTACTTTTAGAGATTTGAGTGATAATAAAAATCACGTTTTTCAACAAAGTTGAAAATGATTTGCACGTCCACTAACTTTTAACCGTTAATATCCATTATTACACATTAAAATTAGTAGAATACCACATTTTGGAAAATAATGCAAAATCAATATAATTTTTCACTATGCGGCAAAACTCTGGAACATAAAGATTAAAGCCTCAGCCTTGTGGGGTTCCTACAGCTGTCGATGTTTTCTTATACAGTTTTAGAAATTGCAGTAATTGAAGCGTCTACTCGCGGGTAAGATCGAACTCACTGTCTTTGATTCGATGACGCAGCAGGTTCAGCTATAAGTCCGCTTAATTTAATATTCAATAAATGCTGGCTTTTATAAACAATCAAGTTTAAAGTTACTGGTCTACTGGTAACAAAAATTGTTGTATATAGCGTATAGATACACTGTTGCAGAAACCATACCTATATCTGATTATAATGAAAAACGTATGCACAGAAACCTGAATGGTAACAATTATGACGACATGACAGACAGGAGCCCTAGATCAGAGGTCAAATACCAACACTTTGGTACTAATTGGCAGCCAGACCATGTATCTACAGTTAAGGAAGGGTCCACAGTGCCATTCTCCTTACGTCACCTTGATATGATTACGCAAACCTCAAAATGCACTCAATCTGCTCTTTACACATTTGGATGCACCGATTACGTATCCTCGTTTCTCACTCAATTCATTAAATCAGTTAAGCAATCACGGCGAGAGAGATAGAGATATCCGATTGCACTTGTTATATCACATTCCCTTTAAAATTGCAGGGTTGACGCGTGCGAGAGCAAGACGGAGATAATGACTCCTTACTGGGCCCTCAATTCGGCGAGAAAGCTCCGTGCAATAGTGAATACGATGCATTTTGAACAGGCGATTCATCAGGAAGTATGCAGGTAACCATGTGTGGGGTCGGTGAACTTTGACCGGTTTCCGCGGGTCGACAGTCGAGACTTCACTTTCGATTTCGATAATGAAATTGAGAGTTAATTGGATTGTAAATGTCTGAGCTGTCTGCACGATGTTTGTTGGGATATTTATCACATTAAGAAACAGGCTGCGCTTCGATGCGAGCACGATTGTCACCACAGGCAACTAAAGAGCGTATACCGTTCACATAAGGGCGTGTTTAGTAAATATAAGGCGGTTATGTAAGGTCCCGACTGCCATACTCAGATTTTTAAAGGTTTATCATAAAATGCTCAAAAAGTAAGAAACACAAAATTGTTGGCTAAGTAGCGGATAATAAACCATGTTTTCTAACTGTTATTATTTATTTAAAGCATAAGCCTCAAGCCAATTTAACTTAAAATCCAAAATAAATAAATAGACATCGACATAACAATATATCGAGTAAAACTCATTAAATCGTGAAACTGACTAACAAGAGAAGAGAAAAATCTGGAAAAAAAAATATTTCAAAGTCACACATTGGTAAGATCGACTCAGAATATATTAGCAAAATAATACATACCCTAAGATTTTATAATTATTATTTTTATTTTTCATAATTTTTAGGGCCTCTTAATATGCTTTAAACTGAAAAAAAAACGCGTTTTTGTTCATTCCTGCGCAATGGTTTAACAGATTTTTATGAAATTTTGAATAGAAAGCATTAAAACGTATACGTGTAAAGAGGATTTCTTAAAATAAGACGTAATAACTTGAATAAAAGAAATTTGCGTTGAACCAAGCGAATGGCGGTCTCATATTTATTGAAACACGTTATTTCTTAATTTGAGAAAAAAACACTCTTAAACTGATCATGCTCATGTTTATAGGCTACATTTTATATCTTGGTGAAATCGGGTGGGGGCCGCGCGGAGTTATGAGACCACTTAGAGCTTGACATCAGATTTTTGGTTGATTTGTTTTTGAGACGAGACGAGCAAAACACCACGAATGTTTTGCTCGTCTGGTCTGGATTAACCGTCACGCTTGCTCATTCCTGAGATAAAGATGTTAAATCTCTTTATGCCCTGCAATAGAAACATTGTCCTTTAATCTGAAATAAAGAAATGTTTGCACCTGCTTTATTTGATTTTTTTATTTGTGACAGGCTAATGTTTGACCACTATCTCACCTGATGGTAAGTGACGATGTGATCGAAGCTGGTAAACACACTAGACCTGGAATACGCAGGCTCTCAACTGCTGCTAGCAGTTCAATGTCTGGCAATGATGTGGTAATGCAGACGGACTCTGCAACAGAGTCCTACTAAATTACAAAGTAAAGTTGAAGTAAATTTGCTTGCTTGCTTGTCGTTGACTAGTGGGTAGTTTTAGTATCAGGATTTTTCAGGCCGCCTGAAGGAATCCGACATGGCTTAAGATAGACTAAGACTGTATTCGTTACAGGGTAGCTATTTAGACAAAAAAAAGAAAATGCCTCACCACCATGGATACTAACTAGTAATTATAACCCCCTAAATACATTTTTCTTCTTCTAGCAAGAAGACCACAAATCGTTGTACCAAAGACTGCGGATGCGAGCAGAAGTACAAATGGCACAGATTACTCGCCTACGACCCAAATGACGACTGCGCTGGAATATTCATGGACTGGTTCCTTTTCCCTTCATGTTGCGTGTGTAGATGTAACCCATAAGAGCAGCTGAGTATTCCATTTTGTTATGCCTTTGCTCTTATCTTACTTACCTTATGTTCCAAAAGTAGTACGTGAGCTATCGCGGCATTTGCGCTCACAACACCTATTTTGCGTTCCACAACGCATAATGATGGCGCGATCTAAGTAGAATGACAACGCGGTCGTCTTGAGATTTCATTCGAATTTCAAATTTTGACAATTGAATGTCAGACGCCCGCGATCCACAACGCACCAGCATTCGCCGCGGTCGTGGCGTGACCGTCATTTGTGATGCTATCTAGAGTGGACAGGACCTCGAGATGGACGACCGCAACGATCACGCATAATAGTGGAACACCTTCGTGAGCGTTGCGATCGTTGCGGACGAATTCTGGAATGGGGCCTGATTAGTCAACTTTAACTTCCTCTTTATAGCGACTGTAAGGAGTCCTTGTTAGGACAGCCTTACAATCGCAATATGATTCCGCCAGTGCAGTTAGAACAATTTTGCGCAATTTAAACATCTAAATATTAATAAAAATTCCTTACACTGACTGACGTCTGTCAGTTGCTTAACTATCAACGGTGGGTCTATAATCATAATCATGAAATTTTGCATAGTAGTTCCTTTATACCTAAATTATTGTACAATAAGTTACAAAAACAGTTAGCATCCTGGTCAAAAATGTTCTATGTAGGTGCAGCGCAGACGACACACTTTTCGTGCGATCGAGTCTGCAGCGCACGAAAAGTCGTAAGCGTTACTGCATATAATTGCATAAGTTCTATTTGACAGTAAAAAAAAGTGCGTCACGGATAGTCTGTCGTCTGCGCTGCACCTAAGGCACTGTTAACATTCTAAGGTTCTGCGTAAAACGAAACGTTATTTTAATATCATAACTGGCTATTTTGCTTATAAGTTATGTTAGAAATAATATTTACATTTGAGCAACAAATCATCAGAAAGTATGTTAATTATCATGCATGATACTTAACATACTTTTTGATGATTTGTTGTTTTCATACACCATTTTGTATTGTAATTATATATTATCATTAAAGGCGACCTGCAGATCAAGATTTTAAATAACTATTGCGTTCATATATATCTAAAATCATTGTAAATTATTTATAGGATTTAATTTCATTCCCAATCTAAAATGTAAACTAAGCACTGCCATTCGTATAGAGAAATATGTAATTTAATTAATAAATTGGCTTTGAAGATAAACACTTATGTAAATGTAATAATTCGTAATCATGTTATTTTATTGTATGATAGTTTAAAATAAATTGTATAAGATGAAATACTACTAATATAATTTTTGGCGATAGCAACCTAGCATTTGGTTAGCAGAATGACCGTATATTTAGCTCATCTTCATTTAAAAAAAAAGGTGTCGTAAATGTCAAACGATGGAAGTTAAACTTATGTATTACTTATACATCAGTGTTTACCCCCACCACTTTTCGTCACACAAAAAGGTTGCGGATCAGAATTTCAAAGCCTATGAAGAAGTTTAATTTCAATATGGCCTTATTTGTCATACTGTCAATAAGATTGACACGCTAAGAGTGTGGCGCCGCGCTGTCTTTAGAAAACACAAGGTACGTGTCTTCAGCAGTGAACGTGTTAATGCATGTATATAAGGATGATGCATAAACGTTTTTAAATATTATGCTAACCAAAAGCTAGTGAGCTATCATCTTTAGTTGGTAAAATAATATTAAAGTTTGTATTATTTTAGAGGCATATTTTACTTTAAATACAATTATTTCTATGATAAGTTTCGAGTATTTGGCATGCCTGCAGCATGCTATTATTTCCTTTCTAGTTGGAAACCGGCCTATGATACTCAGTTCGTGTAAAACTTTTATCTGTACATTAATTAAAGATTTATACATTACGAAGTTTTCTTTTATTTAAACTTACTTTTATTTTTATTTTTTTGTTTATATTGATAATCCAACAGCATGACATAATATCAATGTTAAAGGATTTATATAATTAAATAGTAACACCAAAAAAGGATAACACAAATAAACTTTAAATTTATGGGTAAAAAACTAGAGGAGTAAAAATTTGCGAGTAAATTAATTTTACTTGATTTATTTATGTATCCTACTTAATATTATAAACGCGAAAGTTTGTGAGAATGTTAGGATGTATGTTTGTTACTCTTTCACGCAAAAACTACTGAATGGATTTTGATGAAACTTTACAATAATATATCTTACACATCAGAATAACACATAGGCTATAATTTATAAAGATATAGACTATTGTATCCAAAATAAAAAGATAAGTGTCAAGTAAGAATAAAATCTGCCATCTGCGAGCTATTCTGGCGTGCGCCGCAAAAACCGTCGGAGTTACATTTATATAATACTAGCCGTGCCCCGCGGCTTCGCCCGCTATTATCAAGTTTAAAAGTAGCCTATGTGTTAATCCTAGGTATAATCTATGTACATACCAAATTTCATCCAAATCCGTTCAGCCGTTAAAGCGTGAAGAGGGAACAAACATACTTACACACTTACACACAAACTTTCGGATTTATAATATTAGTAGGATACGTATCCAGCCCGCAACAGCATCTATCTTTTATGTGTAAGCCATTATAGCCAAAATAGTGAACCATAAATACAGTAAAAATTTATTTCTAACGCACATTTGGTAGCAAATTGATCCTTTGTCAGAATAAATACTTTTATCGCATCTGGTATTTAAAGTAGATAGTAACTTAAAGTACTGTAAGTAGATAGTAACTATGATAGTAACTTTCAGTCTTACTTATAAAAATGTCGCTAATCAATGCTTAGCCACCTCTTAGTTAAGCAGCTCTTAAGCCCATATCAATGATTTTGTTAAACTGTAGCTAAGCAATTGATTAAAAATTAAGAGGGGTTTATAAGTAAGACTGTTTGTCTTTTACACTACATCATTTGGACAAATATTTGTATAGTTATGACGATAAGACGAGAAAAGCAGAATAATATAAAAACATAACAATAAAATACTTTCTATCATCATTATCACAATTTTCCATCACCACGCGGGTGAAACCGCGGGGCGCAGCTAGTATGTTTATATGTTGTGGATATCATCTGAGTAATAATATTAGTTGCGAGATTTTTCTTTTTGATACAGTATTGAAATAAATTTATGGTTCATCCATTTATGGTTGACATACCTCCAGTTCGATGTTTGCGTCTTTGTTCCCTGAACGGTATAAGATGGGAGTCTTCAAGTCGACAGTGAATAGGTATCTTCTAGGCAAGCATGCTATATCTTCCGCCGCATCGTTGCTTTCCTTCAGGTGAGATAGTGGCCAAATGCTTGCCTATCGAATATATAACAATAAAATTTGGTTATATGTCTAGGTGCAAATATATCCTTATAACCTCCATTATGTACAATATATGATGTTATTGTTATAAGTTAGATTTAATTTGAGTTTTGATGACCGGCCGCATGCCTGACATCCTTGGGAACGCTAGTTATAAATCACCCACATCTCGTTCGTTGATCAGCAAGGAGACTACGTGCAGGCGAGGACTTTAGGCACACTACCAATAAAAAACTCCATCTAAACACATCACATATATGTTTGTAATAATCAAATAATTGATTCTACAATTTCGATAATTTAAAGTAAGAAAAACATGTTTTAAAATTGACAAAACAAATGTTATTTTACTATAACAACTATATACAGCTACTTACAACAAGATTGTCAAATTAATCATTTTTCTCCTTAGTTTTGAGTTGTTCGAATTCTTTGAATACTTTTTCGCTCAGTTTTTCGCCGTCGTCGTCGATCTGTTCAACGGCTATAACTTCGGGTATGTAGAACTGCATCATGTTTTGGACCTGAAATGGTCAAGCAAAAGTGCCTCAGACTTAGCAAAACAAAAGTGCCTCAGACTTAGCAAGGCAAAAGTGCCTCAGACTTAGAAAACAACAACTTCACAGTGTGACTCGATTGGTGCGACTGGTTGGGAACAAACCACTCAACAAAAACAAACAAACGCTTTCACACTCGCAGCCTCACACTAAGTTCAAAGACTTGTGTCGTGGGTGCCGAAAACATTCACACCACACACACATTACACCCAGAACCAGAAGCACAAATATCCCTTGGGAAGGAATTTGTGCTCCTACCGGGAACCGAACCTAGGGCCCACGTCGCTGAGGGCGGAGACCTATCAACTGGCAAAAAAAACTATATAAAAATGACTCTATAACAAGAATAAGTACAAAAACTAAAACCCCACTACTAAATAAAAAAATAGTTTTCATGACTGAGGGGACATATCTCCCAAATGGTACGCTTGACAAAAATATGAAGTACCAAACTCTACCTTCATTTTAAAATCCCTATTCAACGATACCATACATGATGGTTAGTGCCGAAAAGTTTTTTTTTTTTGTTTGCGACTTCGTGCCTCCTCGATGTGGCCATTTAATGTGAGCCTATAACGGCAGACAAACAAAGCTCTTCCAAATGCCACATCATTTGTCAAATGACAAGTAGTTTATAAGTTACTAGCTGCGCCCCGCGGTTTCACCCGCGTTGATAATGATGAAAAGTGATGATGATGATGATGATGAAAAATAGATGTTGGCCGATTCTCATAGATACCGGATAAGCACAAAAAATTTCATCAAAATCGGTCAAGCCGTTTCGGAGGAGTATGGCAACGAAAACTGTGACACGAGAATTTTATATATTAGATTAGGGAACAGATGAACAAACATACATTAACACATACCAATAAAAATAAAAACATAACCCTGCATTTTGCTTTGCTGTAGTCAGGTAATTAAGCATTTTTGGCAACAGAGACAGATACATCATATTCAGAGTAGCAAAGGTGCCTGTGTGGTGGTGTTTTTGATTTTTAAAACAAGTTAACCGCCGGTAAAGACTCGCCACATTTCCTCATACCAACTGGTGTAACTCGTCTGATTCTTGCCTTTCCAATAGCTTTCTTGTTATCCTACTAATATTATAAATCCGAAAGTTTATGTGTAAGTGTGTAAGTATGTTTGTTCCCTCTTCACGCTTTAACGGCTGAACGGATTTGGGTGAAATTTGGAATGTATATACATTATACCTAGGATTAACACATAGGCTACTTTTTAACTTGATAATAGCGGGCGAAGCTGCGGAGCACGGCTAGTATTTGTATATATATAATAAGTTTATCATTTTCGGGTTGTAACTAGTCTATATATACCACCACTGGAACAATTGTGCCAGTGACCCAAAGCTGCACTCCGATATATTAAGGAGTTGGGGTGGCTGGGCTAACTACTGGCAGGGGGAAACGCACAATACACCCCCAGCGGGATGTCAGTGCAGGCCTTATCGCCCCCAGTTAGAATTAGAATAAGGTATCTATGCCTTTTACTACCATATTTATTACACACCAACACATCATTGCTTTTCACCTAGAAGCTATTAAAATTTTGTCAATACACAACTTACCCCATTTTTCAAGGTGACTATAGAACTAGGGCACGATGAGCATGATCCTTGCATTTTGAGCCTTAACAATCCATCTTTAAAGTCTACGAATAACACGTCACCACCATCCTCTTGCACTGTTGGCCTGATACGTGTGTCAAGTAGTTCTTTGATCATTTGAACTATTTCATCATCATCTTCGTTAATTTCTGTAATAATACATTATTTCTTTGCATCAACTATGTACAATATGCTCTATTGCTCTCACTCCGAGTTAGTTGTTAGTTAGTTTTTTTTTATTATTATTATTATAATGTAATAAAAAATTATCATAAAATTACACTTTCACTCTCTCAGCCCCACCCTATGTTTAAAGACAATACAATACAGTAACTCTTTAGTGACATAAAAAGATAAATACTGCTTACAGAGAAACTCATAAAGATAGGTACAATGAAACGTCTATCGCTAAGAGTGATCTCTTCCAGACAACCTTTGGATGGAAACATGAATATATATAATAGGGAATTAGGGATGGTGGTGCAATAAAATTAAAGAAATAAAATGAAGACTTGTGTCATGAGTGCCAGAAGCAATTACATAGCACACAATCACACCCAGAACCAGAAACACAATCCCCTTTAGGATAAAACTGCAGTTTCCCTCGGGAATTGAACCTGATACCTGCAACTTACAAGGCAAATACGCACCCAACTAAGCCAATGGGCAGTTCAGTTGTCACTCTTAAAACAATTGGTCCACCTTAATAGGTGATACAGTCATGTATTAAGGCTTAGCCATACAGGATGCACCTGGCTTAAATGCATGGTAAGGTGTGCTTGCCTCCTACACAGTAATGTCCACACCTACATACCTACATGCTGATCTGTTTGAACCAAATACATCCAGTGCGGCACAATAATTTTTATCATAGATATTAGACAGTGACGAATGTCATTAGCACAATTTTTCACCAGTACCATTTTTTTATATCAAAATCAAATCTATCATTCTCCATGAGTCCCAAAGAGGCACTCATGAAAGTTAATGACTCTACTGCCAGATTCACAAAATTACAGCCATCTCGAGAAGAACTAGAAAATCAGCTAAATTTAAATCTACCTACACAGCTAATAAACTGTATGGAAATATTCTTACGAGTATCTCCAGAAGGTTTTGCATCAGTGATAACAGGCAGTCCACTAGCGTAAAAGTCCATGATTGTTGCAAATATTTCTGGCTTTATCAGTTTCCAGTCAACATCATCATCCTGTTTGGTGACGGTTATAAATTCAGGTCCGAAGAACACGGCTCTTACGCCTTCTATGCGGAAAATCATTTTGGCTGAAACATAGGTATGGTATACAGTTAGTAGTGGTACTAATAATTCTTAAGTCTTGTAGAGTCTACTAGGGTAATTACCACACATTTGTCAGTCATTCAGTCACCAAGCAGTAATTTGCAAACATTACTGTATTTCAGATTGGATGGATATATTTTCAGAGTGCATAATGAGCTTATTTTATACTTTGCTGATTCCCTTTGGTGAACATTTTTGTTATGATAGTAAATAGATGAAGGAGATTGGACATACCCAAAACATAGGTCGCAGGAGTCGACCATAATTGTGAGTCTAAAGAGTGAAGCCATATCATTCATAAATTATAATAATAATAAATGTCAATTAATACTACTACAGGAATCAAGTAATAGGTGGCGACAGGTATCTACTAGGCAAGCGTGCCTTAAAGTTATGATAATATTTTGATAATGCGTTGACCTAACATAGAATGAAAAAAATAAACGACGCTTTCACACTCACTGGCCCACCCTAAGTTCGAAGGATTGTGTTGTGGGTGCTGGAAATATTCGCATCACACACACTATCACACCCAGATCCAGAAGTTTAGCTGAGACAGCTTAGACAACAGCTTAGAAGGCGAATGTGTGGGTGCACAATAGCCAATGGGCAGTACAAGTTTTGCTTGATGATAAAAAGTGATTTTATTATCAGGCAAAGATTAGTTTCATTCTTTCTGTTCGATGTGATAGTGGTCAAACATTATCTCATTAGGGTTGAGGCAAAACTTTAAGACTGTTAAAATAAGTCAATATCTTATACTTACCTAAGGGGCTGCACTGAGCTGCACCAATATTGGGAAAGTCCATAGTCTGTCCCACCTCCAAAACCTTACTCCCCGGGAAGAATTTTAAGCTGTTAGGATTAGGAGTATCCTGAGTTTGTATGAACATTGTCCGGCAGGCACAAACATTGACAAGGGGTTTCAAACTGGCATTTTTGTTGGCTCCTGATCGAGATAGGGCGCTGAACTGTCTTGCCTCTTGCCTGTAAATATTAGATACATAGCTTTGATTCATTTATGTATTTAAATATCCAAGGATTTGATATCAGCAACGCATGCTAAATTAAAAATAAAATAAACAGTAAATAACTTGCCTACAAGTCATCGAAGCTGCAACGCAAAAGCGTCCGCATAGGCCCCCATTTTTGATAATTCGTAACGAACTACGCAACATCTTGATTTAATAGACCACCGCACAAACTAGATATGAATTTGATCTACGGTTCTAATTGGAAATTAATTAAAGATGTTTTGCAGGTGTTTTGCAAAACATTTTACAGACAATAATTCTTGTATTGTATATGTATTATGTAGTACTCTGTGGACAATAACCGCAGAGGAAATCTGAGGAAATAACCAAAGACAATGTAATCACTCCGTTTCAGAAATAAATAACCATCGCGATGGTTTGTTACCGATGCATCGGTAACAAACCTACAATTACTTGAGCTACAACCATCGAGATAGGAAACAAACCTACGGTTTGTAAACGTAGGTTTGTTTCCTATATTACTTTAGCTACAACATCCTTGGCTACAACATCCTTGTAAATAACGGATAACCCAAAGAGTACACTATATATACCGTCGAGAGAATACATATAATTGTATACTCTTTGGTGTTTAAGTAATTCAGCGTGGGGGCAAAAAGGGCCACGGGGCTGGCGCGGGCGGTGCAATGTAAGCGCACAAGCATTATGCTTATTCTACAAAACTCTAAACAACCTCCTTTTTAATTAGTACAATTTATACTTATAATATGTGTAGTGTAGAGTATAAAAATAATATAATGGTATATTGTATGTCCGCAAGGGGCAAACTGTTGCCACTATTATACGCGAAGACTCTGTGATAATTTTGTAACATCGATTCTCACACAGTTTTTACAATAAAATATTGTTACCACTTACACCAGACAAAAAGCGAGAAATTATAAACTAATACTATAAGAATCTTTGTCCTGACATACTGATTCACTTGCTGTCTGACTAACAGACTGTCTTAAAGACAACGCACAACCGAAACCGCTGGTCGTAGAGACTTGGAGGATACATTTGTCTTAGTACGTTTTTATGGAAATTCTACCCCAAAGAGGGTAAAATGGAGTGCAAACGTTTGTATGAAAGTTCTTTGTTTTTGAACTTATAGCGATGAAAATTGGTGTTTGAGTAGATCATTTAAAATAATAAAACTAGGATTTGGAATAAATAAATTGTTCTTTAAAATAGAAAATTTTTGACATCGATATTTTCTTGCTAGAAGTGTAATTATTAAGGTGGTGCGATTGGGAATGAAAATTACCCATCTGACGAGAAGAGAGTGGGACTGAGACGATAGAACCATAATAATTATTATGGTTGTCATGATCTTCGCACTGAAATATATCCCATAGAAAAACCAAACAAAAGCATGTTTCTTTGATTCCTTGGTTTGGTTCACAGAATACTATGTTTGGTTGGTCTAAAACGGAGTGATTAGTTGATTACATTCTTTGGTTCGGTATCTCTCTTCCATAGATAAATTAGTTACGTAGGTACCTAAGGGCCCTAAGTCCCTAAGGCTCTCTCTCTTCTTCAGACGTAGTACTCTCTGTGGTCTGTGCTTGTGCTTCAGACTATTCATTATCTTTGGATATGTATACGGAGTGATGGTTGTTTGTTTGTATTATAAAACATTCAACTAATTTTAATTTATTTGGCTAAAGTAGATGTACAGGATAGAGCCTAAATAGAAAACAATCAGGTATGTAAAGAGAAATCGGTATTTGTTTCAAAGCGTCAGTGTACCACTTGACACACAATTTGAAAATCCTTGATATACCTACTTACCATGTGCAACTCAAGTTTTTTTTCTTGAAGGTAGGTTTTATAGATTTTAAAGTGTGTAAATTGTACTGAACTGAAGGAGAAGCCACTGTATAATTTGTGTAGATATGCTAAAGAGTTTGTAATACCTACATAACCATTTTTGATGTCTGCTTGTATAATACAAGCATTTGCTGACTACGCTGAATTCCCCCATATTTCGTGTACAGCTTTCTATTTGTGTGTGTTCTTGTTTTACACAAAACCTTCAAATATGTCTACATTTCCTACTCCGAGAATCGTTTCGTAGTTCCGCCTGAACGTTTTACATTAAAACCTTTGCCGTAATTGCGTTAGAGCCAGAAGTGTTTTCCTGATATACGAAGGAGCGTGAGAGGAAATCCTCAATTTATCACCCGGCTTTCCTCTTCTGGATTTCACCGGGCAAGGAGATGCGGCGGTGAATCTGTTTTGATAATTTGTAAGTTGCGTGTCGGGACGCGACCGCTACCTCTGATCATCGAACGAAATACCGCCAGTATCCTCACGATTACCTCGAACCATGTCAGTTCCAAGAGCTATCAAACCACCTTAACCACCATTTAGTAATGACCATGTTACGAGCAGCATCGATATCAGCGTATAAATACCTAGAGAAGGTTGTCAAACTATTCTTTGGTTACTCAGGTTTTGCGTTATACTCGCATAGTAACTTAATGCTTCCCTTTACTTAGCTCATTTATATTTTCGTACCTTGAACTATGAATTGTGGTTAAAAAATAACATAGCCTATATTTCCTTGCTAAGACAAAGATACGAAAGAATAATTGGGATGATGGATTTAACTGGTAAAAGATAAAAATCCTTAAAGTAAATTGTAATATCACAGTTTTGAAAATTTGTTTAATACATAATAATATAATAAAATAAAAATAGTACAATAAAATAAATAACTAATTATATTCCTTTAATAACCAGTGGCTTTTATTAAAGAAAAAGATGGATCCAAGCAAGGGTCGGGGTCGGGGCTTGGCCCTTCTGGAGGCTCTAAAGAAGTCCCAGAATATGGACTCACCACCGACATCGGCTGAGCAGTCGCCAAACCCTACACCTGGAACCAGTGTCTCTCCGAGTGTTGTAAGTTGGATAATTAACTTAGCTTTCTCCTGAGAATATATCTCACAATCTGTCCTGTATGATGATTGTCAGGTGAAAGCCTATGTTCTTCAGAATATTATTTTCATAATAAATTTCAACTATATTGATCAAGCAGTATTGGCTTAATGACATAATAAAACTGAGAGACCGTTACATGTATATATGTGTGTGTGTGTGTGTGAGTTAATTTTGGTATGTTATGATGTTAATGTATATATTTTATTTAAATGATGATGCTTGTAGTGATGTTGCACTTACAGTATTGTGCTTCTTTGGCCAGATGAAATATTGTATCAGTGTAGCTTTCGGCACATAATGCTGTACTGGTGACCGACTGATGTTTATGGTTTTGTAAACATTTGTCAAAGTTTTTAAAGGAAGGTGCCTGCCTAATTGGATGATCTTGGTACAGTAGAGTTTCTGTTCAACATCCAAACTGCGCCCTTTCTTATAAAATATTTGATTAAGTCTAATATCATCGAGACCACAAAATATACATTTTTATAAAATATACAAAAACAATAATTAGATAGAGAGATTATAATCTCTCTACATAATTTTTCTTTTTAATTGTCACTCTCAATATCCCGAAAAACAATATATTACTAGCTGTACCTGGCAAGCGTTTTGTTGTGACATGAGATTTTATATATTAGATGGTAAATAATAGATACATGTAATGAAAAGAGTGTGTGAATGGTCTGCAATTGTCCAATCAATTTACGTATTGTCACCTTTGCTCTATTTTATCACGGTTTGATAAGACTTCCATGCTTGCTATCATTATATTCCCACACTCTTATATCAGCTTAAAACATTATTTTAAAAAACAATATAATAAATTAAAAAAACTTACAGTTTTAAACTTAAAAGTTCAAAATCTTCTCGTCAAAGCACTGCACCCGTCACCCTGTGATGTTAAATCTCTTTATGCCTTGTAAACAGTAATCTTTGTACACTGCTGCTAAATTCAAAATCGTTTATTCAACATGGGCCTCAATGAGGCAATCATGACAGTTAATGACTCTATTGACAGATTTCAAAATTACAGTCATCTCAAGAAGAACCTGGCAAGATAATCGAAAGCACATTTTTTTTTTTTTTTTTAAATACTCAAATTACTAATACAGGAATTATATTAACTTAGGTATATATATATTATGTAGACGCCAGAAAGAGAAAATAAATATTTCTTTCTCGGTTAATGTTTCAGGTGAGTACAGCAACCATGGCTCCATCTTCTATCGGTGGAAGAGGTAGGGCTGCTGGACTTTTGGCAAAGCTGCAAACAAAACCTGGTAAGTAAATTGTATATGCTTGGCGTAACTACTTCATTGGTTATTGATATGTCAGGAGCTTTCTATATTAGGTTGTCTACAACTCTTGTTAAAACAGAGTTTTAACTTTTACATTTTACTTTTATTTTGTGTTTAATTATTGTATTGATATTTTACTAATATCCCTGTATTACAGTTAAAATAACTTATCTTTTTTAGGTTCACCCTTATTCCCGCCTGCCTCGGATGTAAGCCCAAGTCCAAGTGCTCCTTCTTTGAAAGGACTTGGCCGTGGCAGTAAACTATTACAGAATCTGTAAGTTAATAAATCAAAAATACCAATAATACTTTTTTTTAGACTTATTAAATATATTTCTAATCATGCATTAAATTAAACTAAAAACTAAATTAAAATTAACCAAAAAAAAAAAAACTATAACTAGATATAAATATGTACAAAACTTAATCTAATAGACAAGGCAAGTATATAGCACAACCTATTTTAGCAATTCCGTCTAATAAAATTTGTTTTCATCTAAATTAATAAATTTTTTACTTTTAAGTATATTTTATATTTTGATACATGTTGAATAAATGATAACAAACGCCTTTCACACTCACAGCCCCCCACTAAGTTCAATGTCGTGGGTGCCAGAAACAATCAGATCACACACACAAATACAACCAGAACCAGAACCAGAAGCACAAATTTTCCTTGGAGAGAAATCTTGCATTTCTGGAATCGAACTCCATTAGCCTAGAAAGTGAACGCTCAACCAACTAAGCCAATGGTCAGTTCAAATGTTTTATAAATTTGCTGGCATATGATCTAAATTGCAGAATAAATGTGTTGTTGTATAAATAGAATTTAAGGAATACCTACATTTTGCCGTATTTTGAATAATGTACTGATCATTCTAAAATAAGAGCACGAAGTTAAAGAGTTGTGAAAGAAGAAAAATTTAACAGAACTGTTATTAATCTGTAATATTTGCAGACGCTTATCTCAAGCATCTTCTAAAGCTCCGTCTACAGTCGGAGCTGGAGATACCGAGGAAATAACACAGAAGATGGCAGCCAGTACTGTATCTGCTTCTACAATGCCCGCATCCTCTATTGGAAAGAACAAATTCTTTGTAAGTACTATATTAACTATTTAATTCTATGTATGATTTCAACATCAACTGTATTATATAGTTATACTAGCTGTGCCCCGCGGGTTCGCCCGCTATTAATCAAGTTAAAAAGTAGCCTATGTGTTAATCCTAGGTATAATCTATGTACATTCCAAATTTCAACCAAATCCGTTCAGCGTGAAGAGGAAACAAACATACTTACACACTTACACATAAACTTTCGGATTTATAATATTAGTAGGATAATTACACCCATAGCTTCATTTTATTATTTAAATGCTTTTAGATTAGTAAATTTACAGTCTTACTTATAAAAATGTCGCTAAGCAATGCTTAGCCACCTCTTAGTTAAGCAGCTCTTAAGTCCATAATCAATGATTAACTTTTTTTCACTCATAAACATTAGTTAGGCTCTGCTTAGTTGAGAAACACACAGAGAATCGAAAATAATCGAAATGTACACGATCGCCATAGACTATAACCAAAATAGTCGACTAAAAGTGAAATTATACGAATAAAGCTGTCAAAAATGTGGTTTTATTAATCTATTGAAATGAAAATCAAAGACAGGTGACATTCAACGGTTGTCGAAGTAAACAATTTTGCACCTTACGTAAAAAGTTTGGACACAATTATTATTGAAATATATCAGTCCCGCCATCTTGCCTCTTAGCAAGTTTAAACTAGGCAATGGCGGTGTTTAATTTTGACAACTATTTAAGCATTACTTAACGCTAAATCGCGTTTATGAGTGAAATTTTTGTTAAACTGTAGCTAAGCAATTGATTAAAAATTAAGAGGGGTTTATAAGTAAGACTGTAGATGAATAACTAGTTACAAACATGCGTTAAATATTCAAAATAGCAAAATGCTTGTCAGTGGCTATACTGGTATGTGATGTCAGTGTACATATTTTTGATATCTGTGATTGGTCAACTTTCCTTTGCGGCAGTCAGAATCGTAAACCTCACAAAAATAACGTCAAAATGGCCGCGTTTAATATTGCTCGCATTTTCAAATATTTATTCTGATATGAAATTTAATGTTTTTATAGTATTTTTTTTCGGCTATATATTAACTTATACATTTAATTAGAGTCTTAAAATTATGCATGTTCCCTATTGTCTAATTTTCGGAAAGCATCGTTGTTATTCTCGCGTAAAAGGGTCGAGCAATAGCTGTATAATAGTTGTATAATTGTATGCAACTTTCACAGAGAGAAGTAAAGGATACTCCCCCGGTTGTAATGAAAGGCGAGAGTGGTACAGAGGTGGCGGTGACAGCGAACTTTGTGTATCTGAACTTTGAGGAGAACAGCGTATTTGAATATGAGGTCCGATATGATCCCGCTCAGGATTACAGGAATCTAAGGTTCAAACTACTTAATGGTAAGCATTTTTACTAGCACACTTTAAGTTTTTAACCAACATACGAAGAGGTTTACAATTCGTTTGAATATTGCTTTTTTTTTCATCGTATTTTTTATATTTTAAAAAGAATTGAACCCTTATAGTAGAATCATACCTTTATCCTTCTGTCTGTCTTTTTCTCAAGAACGCGTAAAGCGTGAAATTTTTGTCAACTTCTTAGGTTACGGCTATTTAATCTGGGAGTCTTCAAGTCAAGAGTGAATAGGTATCTTCTAGGCTAGCATCCTACATCTTCGGCCGCATCATCACTTACCATCGGGCGCATTTGACCACTATCAAATGAAAGAATTTACAAATAAATACATTCAATTTTAAAAGAAACAGTCAAGACCAACAAAATTAACTGAAAAATCAATCTCTGCTTGCAACCTCCAAGGACAGCTTCCCAAAACAGGCAAAGATCAGTCTATACAAACTAAAAAATATATCTGTGTATGAAAAATATTGTTGATAGTCCCCTGAGAAAACTGAATTATTGTTATATAAGTGAGACATCATATTTCTTGTGATTATGAATAAAAATCTCTAAATGGTAAAAATAAAAGATATAACAGTACAGTCACAACTTTACAGAACACAACCATTTCTTCAAAGACAAGACGTTCGATGGAACAACCCTATATGTGCCACACATGTTGCCCGAAGAAGCCCTGAACTTGGTTTCCACAAATCCATTCGACAACAGTCAAGTGCAGATAACGGTGAGTAAGCATTACTAATTTAATTGATCGAGCGAAGCGAGATCTCTAAGTTGACTTGGGTGATTCGGAACTTTGTCCGTCCGTCCGTCTGTCAGAGGCATCTAGTTTCTAAACTGTACAAGTTAATAACTTCAAATTCTGAGAGAATATGGAAAACCAGGGCCCAAAGCTAGAAATGACAAATAAATGATAAAAATGAAAATATTAAGGGGGCACTCATACATGTAAGTGGGGAACAAAATATATACTTTTTTCTATACCCTTGTGGGGTATCGTTGAAAAGAGCTTTTCAAGTAGAGTACGAAATCGGTTTTAGCAAAAATCAATGTTGGAAAATAACAATTTCGTAGGCCACCAAAGTCACTGTTTTTAGACTTATTTTGTCCCGGGGTCTATCTCAAAAATAGCTTGTCATTTAAGCTGAAACTTACGTATATTATCCGTTGTATCCTGTACTTGAACAACAAATACAGAAATCAAACAATTATTATTAAAAAAAGTTATAAGCAATTAACCTCAAAAGTTTTTCTCTATTAGGCAAAACCTTGGTCCGAGATTTCAGTTCGGCGCGAACGACTAGTTCTAATTGTAACTGGGGGCGGTAAGGCCTGTATTGACCTCCTGCTAGGGGTGTATTGTGTATTTCCCCCTGCCAGCAGTTAGCCCAGCCAACCCAACTTCTTTATATATCGGAGTGTGGCTTTGAGTCGCTGCGTCGGGCGTGGGGTAAAAAGAAACGCTTTCACACTTACAGCGCCACACTAAGTTCAACATCTTGTTTCGTGGTTGCTGGAAACATTCACATAACACACATGGTACACCAAGAAACACATATTTTGGGGTGGTGACTCCCGTTCTCTGTCACTTTCTGAAAGAGTTCTTGTTCTATTTTTTATTTTTTTATTGGAGTAGTACTAGATCAATGAATAATATCCAGCGCAGCAGATGCTGTTCTTTGTGCAGCCTGTGATTAGTGACCAAGAGTCTTTGCACTTGTGATTTAGTAATTATTGTCACCAGACTTCTAATCTTAAGTCAGTTTTACTCAAATTCAATAACATTACAGATAACATTCCGTCGAGCGCGTCGTTTGAGCGAGATGATTCACATTTACAACGTGATATTCAAGACTATCATGAAGGATTTGCAGCTGGTGCGTTTCGGACGGCAGCATTTCAACGAGCACGCTGCTATACAAATTCCACAACACAAGCTGGAAGTTTGGCCGGGGTAAGGATACAGCTAAACACACTTTTTGGAATGTTTCAGACAACAAAGAGCAATATTTTAAAACTCATCACATCACTTGCTGCAACGATATTTACAAGAGAAATGTATGTAAAGACCGATAGGCCAAACGCGTTGATTCTTACCTCAATCGATTTGTCATAATCTCGCTAGGGTTACTAAAGACATGACAGTAATTGAAATTCAATATGGAGACGCCATATTATCAGAAATAAAAAATGAATGTCGACGAACTTTTTTTTTTTTTTTTATTTGTGACAGGCTAGTGTTTGACCACTATCTCACCTGATGGTAAGTGAAGATGTGATCGAAGCTGGTAAACACACTAGACCTGGAATATCTTCAACTGGGGTATCATCGAATAGGTATTTGAAATTCATCTTTAGATTATTACTTTTTACTATTTTTAATTTCGAATGACCTTTTAAGATCTATAACGATTTAAAGTTGGCCAAGAACTAGGTATATTGATTAAAATTTCCAATATCCTATCCTACTTATATTATAAAAGCCAAAGTTTGTGAGTGTGTTATTTCTTCACGCTCAAACCAATTTTGATGAAATTTGGCAAGGAGGTAGCTGACTCCCTGGATTAACACATAGGCTACTTTTTATCCCGACACAGCGCGTAATACCGCGGGGCGCAGTTAGTATCATAAAGCTGTGATAAAGTTCCTATATAATCGCATATTCTGTCTTCGATCAACAAAAAAGTGTAAACAACGATTTTTTTACCGACTTAACCGACATGAACCGATTTTGATGTTTTTTTTTTATATGAATTCTGGTGCTTCCCATGTGGTTCCATTTAATTTGATCAAGATCGGAACAGTCATTTTTGAGTTATCCACAAAAATGCGTATTAAATTTATTCAATCTGATCAATGGTTCCGGAGATAAATTGATGAAGTCGGTTTTTTACCGACTTCTCAAAAAAGGAGGAGGTACTCAAGTCGACTGTATTTTGTTTCGTAGATGTTGCTTTCCAATTGGTCCTATTTAAATTTGATTAAGATCTGATCTGTAGTTCTTGAAATACCTTCAATAATGCGTGTTTAGTACATCTAATTTGATCAAAGTTCCGAAGATAAGGCGGTGAAGGCGGTTTTTTTTGAGCTTTGCTTGCGTTTAATTATACCTTACCTTCCCAGGTACGTGACTGCAGTAGACGAATACGAAGGCGGTCTCATGCTGACCCTAGACTCGACGCATCGCGTGCTGCGGACACAAACGGTCCTGTCACTCATCAACGAAATGGTGCAATCGGCCGGGACTCGCTGGAAGCAAGCACTCACTGAGACTTTGATTGGGAGCTCCGTGATGACGACTTACAACAAGAAACTGTTCAGGTTTGTCCATCTTACGGTAAAAGAAAGAAATAATTTATTCGAGACAACATGCGACGTTACATTATTTACATAAAACAATACGACAAAGCACATAACAAAATACTAAATAAACAATATATTTCGTGATGTCACGAATGGGTTTCCGACTCGGCATATAACTAGGTAGGTAGGTGGGCAGGACCCTCCTACCTACCCAGTAACTGGCTTTCAGGCGGAACCCATGCATGATATCACGCGTGTTAGGACAGCGATAGACACGAAGTTAAAAAGAAAATGCACTTTATACATATACACTATATATTATAAATAAAAAAATGGCACTAACATAATAATATAACTACATAATTATATATAAAACTCTAGTGTCACAATGTTAGTTACCTTACTCCTCCGAAACGGCTTTACTGATTTTTATCAAATTTTATATGCATATTCAGTAGGTCTGAGAATCGGCTACTATCTGTTTTTCATACCCCTAAGTGATAAGGGTTGTTCACCCTTAACATTTTTTTTTTTAATTTTGGACAAAATTTTTTGTTTTTTTTATGATTCAGCGCTAAAAAATACATACGACCCTATTTTTTCACCCTTCTACAATCAACCCCTATTTTTTACTGGCCATTTTAATTTTCTAATGTATGGCAAAACAACGTTTGCCGGGTCAGCTAGTAATTATATATAAACAAAGATACACGTAACTTGAAAAACACTAATACTAATACAGTACATACATGGTGGCGGAAGGCGACCAAGTGTCAAAGACAACAAACTTTGTTAGTAGTATATAATCTGAGAGTCTTCAAGTCAATAGAAAATAGGTGTCTTCTAGGCAGGCATGCTACATCTTCGGCCGCATCGTCGTTATCCAACAGGTGTGATAGAGTGATCAAATGCTTGCCTATCAAACATCTTTATAAAAGATTGTGTAACGCAAAGGAAATATGTTATACAGCCTATGTACGTATGTTGTTTCTTTGTGGCTCTCTAAAGACCAAACGCGTGGGCCCATTTGGATGATTCTTCCGTCAATCGATTTGTCTTAAACCTGTGAATGTCACAAAAGACATGACAGTTATCAAGATTAAATATGGCGAAACCAGACGTCTTATTGTAAAAAAAAAAATGTAAGTCGATGAACTGTGTTAATTGGGGTATCGTTGAATAGGTATTTGAAAATCATCTCAATGATTCTTTTGTCATTTTAATTTCGAATGACTGTTTAGGATCTATAACTTTTTAAGTTGGTTAGCAACCATTCTCACTTATTTTCAATCCTTATAATAAAACTATATGTAATACTTATAATAACTTATAATACTTATAATAAACGCGGGCACTGCTAGTATACAATATTCCTAAGTCACACAATTTCTAAGCCTTCGATGTCATCAAATTTCCGAAACTGTTTATCGGACAAGAAATCGTTTATAGAATAGTAAGGCTTTTTAATTAATATATTTTTAGAGTAAGTTTAAATTGCTTCTCTTTCAAGTTAATTAGACAGTCCGGCAAATAATTATAGAATCGAACACTATTCCTTACAAACGATAATTAAGTTCTTATCTTCTTCTTTCTTATATATAAAAATGAATTGCTGTTCGTTAGTCTCGCTAAAACTCGAGAATGGCTGGACCGATTTGGCTAATTCTGATCTTGAAATATTTGTGGAAGTTCAGGGAAGGTTTAAAAGGTGAGAAAATATAAAGAAATTTCAATAAAATTAGTAAAAAGTAGTATTTTATTTTCCCATACAAACTGTTCGTACCTGTCAAACAGGAGATGTTTCTGAATATTTGACCACAGACAATTGGCGGTATGAAGTTCGCCGGGTCAACTAGTATATTTATAATGTCATAATAGGTCTTAACGAAAAAGTGTAAAATAAAATAAAGGAACTTCACTTTTTAAGCAGTCGGGCTTTTAGATTTTTTTGGTATATTTACTAGAGTACTTATTACATTCTTCTATACTTAATATTGCCTATGTATTTGACACCTCGCGGATTTAAGCCTAAGTTCCTTAGACCTTATAATTTACTTGAAACACTATGCTTCTATCATTAAGAGGCCGGGGAGTCTGTTAAACGATATATAGGCTGTCTCTGTGTAACTGGCAAACTGTGCCCATGCTTGATGCGATAGCACTACCGACCGAACAAATTATGATAGGTGCCGTAATACCAAAAATTATGAATAAAAATGTAATGTTTAGCCATTGTTTTTTGCATTAATAGTACCTAGAAACGATAATCTATGTTCCTGTTGTAATGACAAAAGAAATGTGTTAGTTTTTAATACAAAACGAATAAGTTAAAGATGCGACATTTACGTCGTAATAATGTGTGAAAATCAATTGGTTTATATTTCGTTTTAGGTAATTATTTTGGAATAAAAACTATCCAGGAACCTAGATTAATTATGTTTTTAATCAGAATAACAGCACATTATGGTGGTAATATGCTTGAATTATAAATAATTTCGGTATTACGATTGTATGGACAAATCAACCTGCGCAGGTCCCTTAATACAGAAATGAACTACACTCTACCTGCTGGGCGGTTGACTGACGGGTGACTTTTTATATGCCATCTAGGAAAGCGTTTAGGCGCTATCTCACCTGATGGAAAGTGTTGAAGCATGCTTACCTAGAAGATATCTATACACTCTAGACTTGAAGACTCCCAGATTATACTGACAGTGGTGTCGTATTTTTGCAGGCGAACTCTGCAAAAGAATTTGGTTTGGTTGTGATTGTGTGTGTGATGTGAATGTTTCCGGCACCCACGACACAAGTCATCGAACTTAGTGTGCGGCTGTGAGTGTGGGATAAAAAAAATACTGTAGAAAGTTTGTATGATATAAGAGATTTTTCTTTACAGAGTCGACTCAATTGACGAAACGATGACTCCGAAATCGACGTTCGAGAAACTCGAGAAAGGGACGCCCGTCCAGATCAGCTATATCGACTACTACAAGAATAATTACGGCATAGAAATTAAAGATTGGGACCAGCCCTTGCTGATTTCTAGGTAAGTAGAAATAAAAATAGATCCAATCGGACATCGGGATGTGGGATCGAATTTAGCTGATAGGACTCTTTGATCGATCCTTCATGACTGAATATCGCGATTACCATTTCCAGTCCAGTCTTAAGTGAGTCGCCGCCATCGGTTCCTGTCTGAAGCCATTCGGACTACAGTCTCAAATTTGGACGTCTTGTTTTCCTTCAACTGATCTGACCATCGCGTTGGGGATCTACCTCGGGATCGTTTCCTCTACGAATTCGCGCAAATTATCAGTTTCTCTAGGTTTTCGCCTTGATGTCTGACAGTATGCCCGAAATAACTTAATATGCTGATAGCTGATAGAACAAGTGAAATTAAATAAAATATTGTAAAAAGAACATTTCAATCTTAAGCATATTCTATATTCACAGGGAAACAAAACGCCAATCTGGTTCAGAAGCGCCGGTGGAGTACATGATTTGTCTCGTGCCAGAGCTCTGCCAGTTGACAGGGCTAACGGACGACCAGCGGAACAACTTCCGGCTAATGAAGGATGTGGCTACGTACACGAAGATCACGCCCAATCAGAGACACGCGGCCTTCAAAAAGGTAACGTTTGATAAATATTGGAAATAACTGAACTGCCCGTTGACTTAGTTGGGTGCACGTTCACTTTCTAAGCGGGTTTCGGGTTCGATGCCCACTGGAAACAGTTTCTGATTCTGGGTGTGATTATGTGTAATGTGGATTTTTCCGGCCCCCATGACAAAAGTCATCGAACTTGGAGTTGCGTGTGTGAGAGCGTTTATAATAATATATATTAATATATTATATTAACATGTTATATTAATATATTATATTAACCTTTTGTAAGTTTTTACTCTATAAATAGTTCCGTGAACACTAAATACCGCTACCAGCGACAAAATGGTGAAAATGCCGCCTCAGTCGTTATTTTTTCCTTTCTAAATTTACGACTATAATTTGGTGAATTTGGAGCTCATTTTTACATCCATCTATAGCATATCCAACGTACTGGTATACATATAATATACATGTAAATGGATACTCGAAAAGGAGGTATATCTATATGAGGTAAACTTATTTCATAATTATCGTCTTTTGATCCACAGTACATTGAAAACGTGCTAGCGAACGACAAAGCAAGGAGCCGCCTCGCCGGCTGGGGCTTGTCCATAGCTCAGAAGACGGTCGATCTCGCCGCTAGGACTTTACCACCAGAAGTCCTGATATTCGGCAATAAGATCAAAGTGCCGGGAAAGCCCAATGCCGAATGGAATAACGAAGTGACGAGGAACCCGGTCATGTCCGCGGTCGATATAATGAAGTGGGTGATACTATATACGGATCGCGATAGGCAGTGCACGATGGTAAGGAAGTTCTGGAAATATATATTCAAAGCAAATAATTATAAAACTTTATTTGCTTACAAAATACTTTTGACCTCCATCTTACCACCAGGTGAGATGGTGGTCAAAAGTTTGCCTATCTTGAATATTGTGTCGTGGATGCCGGAAACATTCATATGTCACACACAATCACAACCAGAACCAGAAACAAAAATTTTTCTTGGGCAGAAAACTTTTGTTCCCGCCGGGAATCGAACACGATATGCTTTGAAGGCGAACGCTCACTCAACTACGGTAACGGGCAGTTTGAAAAATTAGAAACATGTATGTGTGAATGTGTTAATTAAAGATCCCTGAACCCCACACGACCTGTGTCGTGGGAGTCAGTTACTCTTCCATAAAATTAGCCTAATTACTGTTCCAAAATCCCAAGTATATTTATACTCACAAATCAAAGCAAAATCGTTTATTCACATGGGCTCCAATGAGGCACTCATTAAAGTTAATGACTATTATTACAGCCATCTCGAGAACTTGGCAAGAAACTCAGCGGCGCATTTTTTCCATTCATTTCTTTTTCGAACAATCTTAAATGAATAATATAGGAATTATATCAATATAGATACATCTATCATAATATGGGTACTAAAAAGCGCTTGTGCAGTTTTTCACGATGCATTCTTATCATTAATGTTAATTCGTTTTATAATATGCTTTCTTATTTTTATTTTTTTTATTTGTGACAGGCTAGTGTTTGACCACTATCTCACCTGATGGTAAGTGACGATGTGATCGAAGCTGGTAAACACACTAGACCTGGAATACGCTGGCTCTCAAGGATAACTGCCGGAACACCGTATTTGGCTTGGCGGCAGACTTTCAACTTGATGGTGGTACGCTACTTTGGTAGCAAGCCAGGCGAGCAACTCACAAAATGCTCTACCACCTCTCAAATGTCACCTGATTAGCACCACCCGGGGACCACGTGTAGGGAGTCAGACTTAAGGGGTATCCTCCTACGGACGTGGGTGACTCAGTCCCCAATTCAATTATTATTCTATACAAAATGATTTTAGAACGAGTGTGGTTCAAAGCGAGCATGGCTCAGTGTTTTCTCACGCGACTTGAAATCCCACGCACCATGGTTCGAATCCTGCTCTGCGTCGCACCGCTTATCATTTTTATCTCTAACTGGCTGTCACACGCGTAAACTAACTTAACAAGTCAATATAATAAAAAAAATAAAAAACCGTAAAAAGTTAAGTTTTTCAGTTCTGGGTGTGATTGTGACTGTTTCCGGCATGCACGACACAAGTCATCGAACTTAGTGTGAGGCTGTGAGTGTAAAAGCGTTTATGTTATGTTTGCAGGACTTCCTTGAAACCCTCAAGCGCTCCTGCCGCCCAATGGGAATCAACGTGACGAATCCGGAGCTGATCAAACTGCCTAATGACAGAACTGACTCTTACATAATGGGCCTGAAGAGGTGTCTCGCCAACTCTCTACAGTTGGTTGTTTGCATCTGTCCCACATCGAGGGACGACCGGTACGCCGCGATCAAGAAAATATGCTGTTCCGATATGCCTACACCGTCTCAGGTAGTTCTTGTGTTTTAGCTACTTTTAAACTTTTCAGATTTGCTAGATAGACTGTCTAATAGCGGCTAATGACGTATATATATTATGATGCAGCCGAATATGTGGCATTCTCGCCTAGAAGATACCTATTCACTATCGATTTCAAGACTCCCAGATTATATCGTTCCCGGAACAAAGACGTGGGCAATGAGTTCCACTCCCTCGCAATACGGATGATAAACGTAGAAACGAACCCCTTAGAGCGAACTGGAGATTTGAGTAACAATAGCTTTAATCGTACTAATATTGTATAGGCGAAAGTTTGTGAGTGTGTTTGTATATTTGTAAATGAAATGAAATATAATAATTTGGCACTTTGAAAAAGATAAACATAACTTAAAAATATATATTATATGTATGATATCATATATTATTGTAAATATACATAGTGGTAGATATCGCTATTAGTGATAAGGCCGCCTGTTGTGATACTTTACGTATAAGCTTGTTAGTTACCTTTGTTTTATCTCATCTTATAAAGTGGATCAATAAAGTATTATCTATCTATCTATCTATACATATATATTACATCTGTTATTTCTTGACGCTCAAACGGCTGCACAAAATTTGTTGAAATTTGGTATGGAGGTATGACACCCTGAATTAATTCATAGACTTCTTTATTCCGGAATTGCTGCGGGTCCGGGACTTACGCAGGTAAAACCGCGTGGTGTAGCTAGTGTAAACATAAAATATAATAGATTTTTTGTGTTCATTGCCTCACAACAATGAGATCTTTTCTATCGACTTCACAAAAAAGGAGGAGGTACTCAAGTCGACTGTATTTTTTTTTTATGTGTGTTACCTCATTACCTTGTTCCACGTGAACGTATTTAAAAATTTTTTGTTCGAAAGATGTTGTTTTACAATTGGTTCCATTTAAATTTGTTTAAGATCTGATCAGAAGTTCTTGAAATATCGTCAATAATGATATTATAATTTGACGACCCAGTTGGCGCAGTGGACAGGTGTCCGCCCTCTGCGCCATTCCTTCCCAAGGGATATTTGTGCTTCTGGTTCTGGGTGTAATATGTGTGTGATGTGAATGTTTCCGGCACCCACGATACAAATCTTTGAACTTAGTGTGGGGCTGTGTGAGTGTGAATGCGTTTTTTTTTAATAATGCGTGTTTAGTACATCTAATCTGATCAAAGTTCCAAAGATAAAGCGGTGACGCCGGTGTTTTTAACCTTTGCTTGCGTTTAATTTAAACTTATGTGGATTGTACATGTATAATATATTTACTGTGAATAAAATATGATGATCATAAATGGATGATCCATTGAAATCCGTCTTATTTATATCAACAGGTAATAAACGCCCGCACCATCATGAATCAGAACAAGATCCGCGCAATCACGCAGAAGATCCTACTGCAGCTGAACTGCAAACTTGGCGGCACTTTGTGGCATATCGTGATGCCACTGAAATCGGCCATGATCGTCGGGATAGACTCCTACCACGAGACTGTCAAGAAGAAGAACAGTGTCTGCGGTGAGATTTTTCTATATTTACTAGTAAATCCCCGTTACCTGTTGATCAAGTTTTAAATTACTTATGGATATTTTTGTCGCTAAGTATATTTTAACTGGCCATTGGCTTAGTTGAGTGCGCGTCCGACTTGTATCGGGTTCGATTCCAACAACAAACAAGTTTTCTCCCCAAGGGAAAATTATGCTTCTGGTTCTGGTTGTGATTGTATGTGTGTTATGTGAATGTTTCCGGCACTCCCGACACAAGTCATCGAACTTACAATGCAATATTCTTTATTGAAAACCAATACAAATCTTAGGAACAAACTAAATAAACAAATCTTAAAATGGTTGCACAATAGGTGGTCAATCCTCCTCAGAACAACCTTTGTATGGACTAGAATTTAAAAATGAACATCTGACGGAGGTGTACACTAAAAATAAATAACGAAATGGAAGTACTATTAAAAACCTAATCACAAAAAGTGCAGAAGGTGATAGAATAACTACAATATTAATTAATAACGAATATTATAGTACAATATATAACTTAGTGTGGGGCTGTGAGTGGAAAAGTGTGAAAAATAAATGGAGCACCAGTTTTTTATTATATCACTGTCTTAAAGGTTTCATCAAATTCCGCAGGATTCGTCGCGTCATACAACGACTCAATGACGCACTGGTTCTCGCGGGTGATCATCCAAGGAAAAGGCCAGGAAATTGTCGACGGTCTCAGGTCCAGCTTGGTCTTAGCACTAGATAAATACTTGAGAGAGAACGGAAAGCTTCCGGATAGAGTGATCATCTACAGGTTTGCATAAAAACTACCTACCCTTTTTAGGATGTAGCAGTGGAATTGTGGTGAGGGTTTTAAACCTCGACAGTCCTTGCTGGGGGAATAGAGGGAGATGCTGGATCAATTCCTAGTTGGCAGCTGGACTGTTGAGTCAGTTCGCTCGGTACTTGAAGACCGGGTGGACACGGTTTGCACATGTGAATAAACGCATGCTTCCCTAGAAGATACCTATTCACTCTAGATTTAAAGACACGTCTAAACTATACAAGCGAATAACTTCAAATTCTCAGAGAATGTGTAAAGCTATAGCCCAAATCCAGAAATGACAATTATAATTATATACATGAAACTATAAGGGCCACCTGGATATATGCTTTATAATTGGTTTTTCTTTTTATGTGGAATAGGCAAGTATTAGACCACTATCTAATCCCCCATCCCCATTCTATCATCGGACATCGAGACAGACTCTTAAGCGAAACCGCTATATGGTTGATATTCCACAAATGCGAACGAAGCGTTTTGCCTCCACATTCATTATGCTAACTGCAAAAGAATGGAATTCCTTACCTGAGTCTGTGTTCCCTGATAAATACAATATGGGAGTCTTTAAGTCGCGAGTGAATAGGCATCTTCTAGGCAAACGTCTCACCTGCTGGAAAGTGACGATGCGGCCGAAGATGTGACATGCTTGCCTAGAAAATACCTATTAATTCGAGACTTGAAGAACCCCAGATTATACCGTTCGGAGTTAAACTAAACTACAAATTTTTGATTTGGTGTGCAATAAATATTATTTGTTTATTTATCACCAGGGACGGCGTAGGCGACGGACAACTGCATCTAATCTCGAAGTTCGAAGTGCCGCAGTTGAAGATTTCCTTTTCGCTCGTCGAAAAAGAGTACAAGCCCACCCTCACCTATATAGTGGTGCAGAAGCGGATCAACACGAGGATATTCCTGAAGGCAGGCGGCGGTTACGAAAACCCAGCGCCTGGGACCGTCCTGGATCATACCATCACGAGACGAGACTGGTATGTTGGGCCTAATTTTCATTACTTTCTGTAGAAATGTATATATTTTCGAGAGTGCCTCTTTGGGGCCCATGTGAATAAACAATTTCGATTTTGAATCGAACCCAGAGCCCCCGGCGCAGAGGGCCTACCCACTTCGCCAACAAAGTTACTGGATATTTTGAATAGAAAATATCCTTATATTTTTCTGTATTATATATATTATGTTCGATTGCTTCAGTTATAACTTTGCTGGTAAAAATATCATGAATTAAAACATTACATTTAAAATACATACAAATAGTTGGAAATGCAATCAGGTTTAGAGAATTTTAAATTTCGCCATTTTGACGTTCTTTCTGTAACGTTCACGACCAATCATGGCTACAGTAAAGGAAAATTTACCAATCATTGACATCAAAAATGTGTGGAATGACGTCATTAATCAGTCTACACAATAGCATACTATCATCGCTCACCATCAGGTGAGATAGTGGTCAAACGCTTGTCCATAACAAATGATAAAAAAAGCGTGCGTTTTGCTATTTAGAATTTTATATGCATTTAAATTAATTAAAATTCCAAATTAAAAATAAAAAGAACTATGTTATTGGTGTAATTATATATCTATAAATATTAATAAACAGGGTGTGTCGTAAAGACTTGATAAAAGTGAAAATTTTATATTACAGAGAAACATTTAAATCATTCATCAGTGTTTTCTCAACACTTTTCGTCACCCATAAAGGCTTCGGATCAGACTTTCAAAACCCGCCGATAAAAACTTTCACTTCAATAATAATCCTTCACGTATATTTAAATGCCATGCATGTTCCATATTTTCTCATCTATTGTTATCAATATTGCAGGTACGACTTCCTAATAGTCTCGCAAAAGGTGAACCAGGGTACCGTCACTCCAACCCACTACGTGGTAACACACGACGACAGCGGGATGACGCCCGACCAGTGCCAGCGGATCACGTACAAAATGTGCCACCTCTACTACAACTGGCCCGGGACTGTCCGAGTGCCCGCGCCCTGTCAGTACGCACACAAACTTGCGTACTTGATCGGTCAGAGCGTGAGACAGACGCCATCGGATGAGCTGGGCGATAAGTTGTATTTCTTGTAAACTTTGATAAAAGATGTTAGATCTTCATTTGGTGATTTTTGAAGTTATGCTTCTTTAGGCGCGTTTGGGAAAAATGATTAGTGTTTTCTTATGATGCGCGCGCATACCGACACGTAAAAGCGACACCAATACGTTGGTAGGTAAATGCCTCTTATGTTTTCGTCTGATCTTATAACAAACAAATGGTACTGGAACACGGGATAACATTTTTAGTTATTTTTGTTTTGTTACGCTAAAGAACTTCTTACACACTCACGTTTTTTTATAGGGACGCTCCCGTCACTCCTGACTAAATGCAAATGTAGAAAATATATAAATCGCAATTTGAATTCACAGACAAAATAACTCTATTCTAAGCGCAGAGCGAGAAACAGTTTATGATCCAAAGTATTTCTTTAAAATTTTGGCTTTGCAATCTTGTGCATTTAGCCAGTGTCAAGTAATAATATATTTCAAGTCTATTTCATATTAAAAGTCCTAGTAATAAGTCACAGTCAAAGTCAAGTAAAAGAGTCAAGGTCCAGTCATAGTCAAGTCATGCCCCTGTCAAGTGGTAGAAAAAATGTAAAATATTAGATTAAATTAATTACATTATGTTAAATTCTGGTATAAACGATCTATCTCACCCTCGAATTATAAGCGCCTCGACGTCGCTTAATTCGTTTAAACATCTCCGTTATACATAATCTTAATTGGCTAGATGACATATCTATATATATATATATATATACATATATTAAAGAAAGTCGTGTTAGTTACACTATTTATAACATAAGAACGGCTGAACCAATTTGGCTGAAAACTGGTGGGGCTGAATTTTATTTTTAAATAGGTGTATAAAAATAATTTTCTCATACGTCACTCGGATTTGGTAAAGTACTAGGCAAACATAAACATGAAGGAGGTAATAAAATAGTCACGTGGCATGGTAACGCATGCCGGGTATTGTCTGTTAGGCGGAACGAAGGTCGCCGGGACAGCTAGTGTATTAATATATGTGTAGGGTATTTGTTACGGAAATAGGCTCATCGCTTGTGCTTACCAGCTTATAATATTTTATTACTTGTACAGTGCCCTCGCCCCAGAAAACATTAACAAATTAAAAAGTAGCCTAGCATAGCATAATATGCAGTCCATAGATAGCAATATAACATGTTTAAAAATGTTGAAATGTGTGAGCAAGACATTATAGCCAAGACCATTCCATATGTAGCTGATTCTGTTTTATAAATTTTGGAAGAAAGTCACCAAGTGAAGACCAGGCATTTTATATAGTAAAGGTTTGTGATCATCAACCTATACTTTTGAAATTATAATAATTGATGCCATAATTGTTACTTTAGGGTTGGGTCCTAATTTACAATTCATGTAAAAAATTATAATAAATTGACATACACGTAGCGTATCATATATGACCGCCTATTATTCTAAGATATCATTTATAGGATAATAAATCTTATATTCATAAGAAGAAGGCTCAAAATGTTACACTACGATGATTGATTTTTTGATTAGCGTTAAGACTGCCATGCCATGACGAGTCGCAGATCAAAGCTATCTCTTTCGTTCTTATCATGAATGAAAAAGACGGGTATAGATAGAGATAGATTTTTGTGCAGCTACCGATATATTACTTGTCTTAAGAACGAGAGATTTGTGGAAATTATAATTTACGTAATTTTAGTGTGTTATCTTGGTTTTAGAAATACTAAGATGTAATTAAACTTATTATAAATGTTAATAAAAGTACATTCCATATGTACGCCTACGTTTCTATAAGGCGAGTTTATAAATAATAAAAATGTATGTTTAATGTAATTAAATCAATGTAAAACATAGCGCCAATTTGCCAAAGTTACTTAAGGCGGTTCCATGATTAAAACAGACGAACGATTTTTTTTTTCACAAAAGTATAATAGTCAGTCACGCTTGGTAGAAACTAAGTTCGGAAATAAGTGAGGATAATTCTTGCATCAGGCGGGTAATGAACCAGTATCTTGTGGATACACAATTGCAACGGTTGAAACAATTTATGTGATCGAATTTTCATGAGCGAAGTTATACTTCACCCTTTTCACTGCCCAATTTAAATACGAAATAATTGTTTGTTTTTTCTGTAAGCTTTATTTATCGATTATTGAATATTAAAAACAAAAGTAACAACAAATCAATTATTTTAATTATTAGACAAAAAATAACTTAAATAGTTTCATATAATTTAGTAAAACCTTACGCGTCCAACCTTAAGTCCTTTAGGTTACCCTTCCCATGAAAAAAAAAACGAGATCTACGAATTGTATAAATGCCTAAATACGTGATATATAAGTAGTTTCGGGGTTTCGGGGAACAAAACATCCAACATGTATGATTTTCATATTAGCAATACATAAAAATAATCAACATATTTTCTCACACAAAAGTGTTACTGCTTTTTTAATGTTTATCAATTGACGATCACTCGTGTTGTATATTTTGTGCACATAAATACTGCAAAACCTCTTTTATGACACGTAATTAGTAATTTTTACATCATACATATATCATGTTTGTCCAGTGATTTTGGTACCAAAACCGTATCCTAACCTACCACCTTGTTGATTATTGTTTATTTACTTTGAATAAATCTTCTTAAGATAAATGCTAATAAGTCGGTATATATTATATCTAATATTATGTTAGGGCAACATCGAATAACCGGAAAAAATCGGTTATTCGAAACCGTAATGATTCGGTAAAACTCGTCTTTAGGCATTTATACACTTCGTAGATCTCGTATTTATCTTTTTTGTAAGGGAAGGGTAATCTAGCGTACCACCTTAATAAGCGACGTTAAGATTTTGCAAGAAAGTAAGGTTAGTGCAGTTTCTTTATTTAGGTTTTGTGTTTTCGTAATATTTAGAAGATATGCTGAAATAATATAATTCCTGCGTCGTTTTACTCATGTAACAGCCTTAACCCCCACCGTTTCGACGTTTAAGTTAAATATTACGAATTTCAAGGTTCCTAACTGACTGGTCTACAATCCCGTGCATTTTCGACAGTTTTTTAAGCGTTTTAAAATGTATAAGAAACAGTGATCATGTCTTGTTGATTATTGTTTATTTACTTTGAATATATCTTCTTTAAATAAGTGCTAATAAGTCGGTATATATTGTATCTAATATTCTGACAGGGCTACATCGAAGAACCGGAAAAATCGGTTATTCGAAACCGTAACGATTCTCTAACGCGAACTCGTAAAAAGTCGTTAATATTGTATAACCCTTATATGTCTTAGGTACCTTCTTAGGGTAATGTTATATCTCAGAAAAACGAGAAGAAATCTCAGAAAATTCTTAACCAGTTGAAGAAGTTGATTCTTACTATTCCAATTTTTTTTCTTAACTACAAAGTTTTTATACAAAATGCGGTATTAAATAGTGCGCAATGGAATACACCTATTTAATTTTTCCCATTAAATTTTTTATGCAAAGTAGGCAAGCATTTGACCACTATCTCACTTGATGGAAAGTGATGATACGCCGAAGATGTGACATGCTTGCCTAGAAGATACCTATTCACTCTTGATTTGAAGACTCCCAGATTATACCCCTCGGGGAACAATGACGCAGGCAACGAGTTCCACTCCTTCGCTGTACGGATGATGAACGTAGAAGCAAACCGCTTCGAGCGAACTGGAGGTATGTCAACCATAAATGGATGACGTTTGACAGATTGTCTGGTTGTTAACTTATAATAATATGTTAGTTTATAGATAATAGTGTCTAATGAGTCCAAAAAATTGCTCTTTATATGTTTCTCAATTTTTTTTTATTATTAAATTGACTAGTGTGAAACAACTGGAATCAAATCTAGTTAGTAGTTTAGTTGTTTTAGTAATAACTAGATATAGACTAATGTCTAGATATAAAATGTGGCCTTATATTTTGTACTTATTAGTGTCGTCTGATTACTTTAAGAGATTGCTATAACTGTTGTAATCGGTTAATGATATATTTTCGATTAAATACTAATTGAAAACGCTATATTTAGAAACATAAAAATTTTAATGCTCGCTTACGAGTTCTCAATGGCCATACTTTGTCTCTTATTCGCTTTGACGTGATTTGAAACTTGGCTTACAAAAGATATTGTCTAATCTAAAACTGATCGGTCCTTCACTAAATATGTCAAACCGATGATATTAAATACATAGAAACATTTGCTGAAGTGTTTAGTTCTGGTTCAGATTGGTTAGAAATACGATACCACTTAGCAACAAACTGCCTCAGTCAATAGGATTAACATTATTATTAATTAAGTTGAAAATAGTACAAGAAGTATATTTCTAAGTGAGACTTACAGTGTCTACGTAAAAAGATTACTTTATAATCAGATTATACAGTAATATAAATCGTTTTTATTCATCAAAAAGCTTAAACTTAATTAAACTGATACATTACAAAACATGTTATGGATGCATTTGCAAGGCTTTGCTGTTTATAAAAGATGACCACTGTCTGCCACACAATAGTAATACAATTACTCCATAATGAGATCAAAATATAAATACAGCAAACAGAGAAACTTGTAAAAAATAGGTACAATAAGAGCGATTCAGCGATTCATCCGGACTTACTCTTTATTAATTCGGAATTTTAAAACATGATTTAAGATTTATTCCTTTTGTTTTCTCTCTCGCTCGCACATTTCAATATTTATTAATAAATACAATTAGCTACGTGTGTTTTTGAAAATGTTTTCAACCAAATATATGGACAATACAATGCAAGTTTTAATCTACCTTTCGTTTTTCATATCTTTAAGTTACAAACGAAGAAAGCGTGAAAGACACATTGAAAATAGACTGTCTTTTCTCATCTTATTGAAGGATATGATAGAGAAAAGAAGTTTGAAACATTCTTGTATTAATGTCCATATATTTAGTTAAAAACACACGTACAAATTGTATTTATTAACAATATTGAATGTTAAGTACATTACAAAACTCTTTTTTTTTTTGGAGCGGCACGGATAGCATAAATCTTGATAATGGTAAATCTATGGTAGCTTATAATAATATATATAAGGCATTCATATTGAATTTGGTTGATGTAAGAAAAAAAATAATTAACGATATCCTACTCGAATGTGTATGACTTAAAACGAGATATAAGAGTTTGTTTTATAAAGGTACGGAAACATTCAAGAAATAGGATGTAATCGTATTGTATGCCATATACAAATATCCTTTTTTATGTCGACGAAGCCGCGGGGCATAGTTGGTATTAATATAAGCGATAAAGACCGTAAAAAAAATAGAGTGTAAAACAATCGAACTGTTTTTTTAAGACACAATATCTGTGGTATAATAGAAACTAATTCCAAATAGGTGTTGATACTTAATTCTCAATCATCCTATCTTTTTCTCTTTTGATAAATGTAGGCAATGAGTGTAGCACTCTACAAATAATTTGGACAATCTTTAATGTAAGAGACCAATAACTACCTCATCCGTAGGTACTGTTCTGTTGTCTGTTACCTAAGTCTCTATTATTTGTTATCTAAGCTGTTACTAGAATATTGTTTAATACTTCGCACATCCTTGAGTGTCGTCGTAAGAACAATACTTATCTGTTTGATAAAACTACTAGACACTGTTGCTATGTTCAGTGTTGCCTTAATTTCTTAAAATCCTAAAATTGGTAAATGGAAAACCACTGATTACGCTTTAAATTGTAATTATATTGATTGTTAATTTACTAAGTAACATATGATTAGTAAAAGCTAGGATTCTGCCGTGACTTATGTTGTAAGCCAAACAAAATTGATGCTTAGTTGTGTTTAGTATTTTGTTACATAGTAACGTAAGATTATATTTTTTGTATTAATAAACATATTTCTACTATTGAATGCGAGTTGTTTTATTTCATAACATTATTAAGTTGCTCAGGAATATGTTTACTAACAAACATTGTAATTACAATGTTTGTTAGTAAACATATTACTGCGGGTCTCTCTCTCGAAGTTTTTCCTACCTAATTAGGTACCTAATTAGGTAGGAAAATCTTCGAGAGAGAGACCCGCAGGAGAATTCAGCTGGGCTGGGCGGCATTTGGAAAACTTTGTCGAGTCTTCTCGTCTCCATTACCACAAAGCCCAAAGACAAAAGTCTTTAATGAGTGCGTCTTGCCAATAATGACGTACGCGCTGAGACGTGGACACTTACGGTAAGACTAATCCACCAGCGAGCTATGGAGAGGGCTATGCTCGGAGTTTCTTTGAAGGATCAAATTCGAAACGAAGCGATCCGACAAAGAACCAAAGTTATCGACATTGGGAGAGGCCTATGTCCAGCAGACGAATACAGGCTGATGATGATGGTTATTATTATTAAGAAGTTTATATTCAGAATATTAAAACAACAAAAGATCAAGAAACATAAGGAGCACAATAAACTAATATAAGAAGAGTAAAACATTTAAATCGCTGGATGACCAGAAAACTGACCAGACCAAATGTTTTTTTTAATGTTGGCTTCGCAACTTATGTGCATTTAGCTAGTGTCAAGTAATAAAATATTTCAAATAAATTATAGAACTCTTACTCACAAGTTAAAGTAAGAGAGTCAAGGTCCAGTCATAGTCGAGTCATGCAATAAAGTGATTGAAAGTTTATTAGAATTTTATTTGAGTTTTTTTACTTGGTATGATTTGCCTACACTCATGAACGTTCTTGAACTAATCCACCATTATTACACATTAACACTCGAAGAATCACAAGTTTCTCAAATTAATACATAATTTTATTTTTTTACTTTCGCGCCAAAATATTATCATCAAATGTTACAAAATTAAATGGTAGAATACATTTTTTTTATAAACAACCCTAAATATCACTCTCATTGTAAAAACATCTAGGTAATCTATTAAATTGTGACTGAAAGTTGATTAAAGCTTAAATTGTATGCAGTTTTTTTCTCAAATTTAAATTCATGTTGTGTTATTTGTGAATTTAATCAGGGACTAATACGCTGTCTCTACTGAACTCATATAGGTAAATAAAGATAATAAAATAGATTATAGAAAGTGCAGTCATATTTTTCAATAATAATCATCACTTTCCAACAGGTGAGATAGCGGTCAAATGCTTGCCTATCAAGCATCCAAAATAAAAATATGCAAACAAACATATACACTAGGTATATCTCGTAAATCTAATGGAGTAGCTAGTTACAAAACTGCTAAAATGATCTAGCAAATGATATGACAACATACAAGTATGGCTTTAAAAAAATATGCGCATCTAATATTATGACTACAAAATATTATGACAAGATATTAATGCAGAACAACTTAAGGACTAAAAATATTATGCGAATGAATAGGACACCCTAGGATATACCTATAATTG
The DNA here is from genome assembly GCA_948107665.1 of Lomographa bimaculata. Lineage (NCBI taxonomy): Eukaryota > Metazoa > Arthropoda > Insecta > Lepidoptera > Geometridae > Lomographa > Lomographa bimaculata. The sequence goes on along the minus strand of OX403600.1, from coordinate 6,866,095 downwards.
TTTCATAATAATAGTCATAATTATCAATTTAAAAAAATCTGTTAAAATTAATATATTATACTTTATATTAATAATTGAAATCAATTATAGTTACAGATGATTTAGACGATCTTTAATGTTCGGCAAAGTTCCCAAAATGCTTGCTGCATTACCACGCTGTATAGCAAGGCTTATCCTCTGCCCCAAATACATCCCAGCATTTTGGTCATGTGCCGAATCAATCAGAACAAAAAAAGTTTTTAAATAATTATTTTTAAACAAACATATTATTTTACAGCGTAGTAATGCAGCAAGCTTTTTGGGAACTGCCGAACATTAAAAATCGTCTAAATCAACTTTAACCTATTTTTTATTTCTTGAATATTACAGTTACATGAATATCAAATAAGTATGTTTTCTACACATACACAAAACATTAAACTTCGGTACGATACCATACTTATATTATAGTAACTTTTCTAATTGATCATTTCTCATATTAACTTTAGATACAGAAAATAATGTGTACTTATAACCTTATAGAGCTATATTTGCTATCTCTGGCAATATTAAGTTGCTATACAAAAATGCTGTAAATAGAGTGAATAGGTCCTTCTAGACAAATCATGCCCCATTTTCGGCCGCATCGTCACTTTCCATCAAGATTTTCATTTGATCATAATTACTGTTGTTCCCATCTGATCTCAAGATCAATTGCAACTGAAATAATATATATAATTTTTTGCAACCAATATAAATAATCCATTATTGTTCTCAACTGATCTTAAGATCCGTTGGAACTAAAATAGATATATGTTTTACGTTCTCAACAGATCATAGAAATATTATTATAATTGTTTGGTTCGCCATGTTTTTTGTATGTCTTATGAGATCTTGAGATCAGATGGGAACAATAGTTAAGATCGGTTAATCTGATACTATGATCCGTTGGGAAGTACCCGTTACCACGTATCTCCGTAACGATTAAACCGATTTTTAAGAAAATTTGTTTAGGTTCCAGAATAACACAGGTTACTTTTTTACTTAATTAACGCGGGCGAAGCCTTGGGGCACGGCTAGTAGTATAATAATTGTATATATAGAGTTGTAAGTAACTGTTATTATTAAACTTGTCTGTTACAATATTCATTTGTAAATCTAACAACCAAATACCAATTTTGAAAGCAGACAACTGTTGCAACTCAAATATTCTCAACAGTGCAAAATATTGCCTTTCCAATTTAATTCTTAATACTGTACCCTAATTAGTTGAAATACTAAACGTTGCCCGCGGCCACGCTTGACAGTGACGCGATATGCACGCATTCTAGACACATAGAATTAGACGAAATCACGAAACTTATACCACGAACCGATCATCTCTCCCTTCATGCATACATCGAACGTCAAGGTAGCACTCTTCAAATATTTACGAACAAAAAAAGCAATGTATCGTAAAATAAGAGATGAAGTTGTCGAGAGTTGAAGATTCGTGAATTAGACCACAATTTCATGGAATGTTGCAATTTGTGATCGGCGAAATTCTTATGCTAATTTGCAGGTTTCAATTTAATGCCAATTCGGAATGGTTTTAGGAAATCGGATGAAGATTATCTAAGCTGACAGGAAGATTGTAGACTGCTTTGGTATCCATTTGTATGCTTTTGTTCATCTTGATATTATTAACCATTTCATATTTGATATATTAAATTGGCGAGAAAACTCAGAATCAGTGCCTAGGCATAAGTTAATGAAGAATGGATTGGGTAGATACCTACCTAATACTCAGTTGGTAGACTCACCTATGCCGTTTGCTCTTAAATGGTGATTGCAGAAGTACAACTAACCGTAAAACGAATTCCGAAGTATTGAGTTGAGAGAGACTTACATCTAAGCATACCTTCAACATATGCTGTAAATACCTAAATGGTGATTGCAAAATTTTATACGTCCTTCAATTTCCACGTTTCAAGTCAATTACATGCCTGCTTTTCCTATAGAACTGCATCACTGCGACTCAATTCCACCACGCTTGAACATACCGCCCACCAACATCGAGTTAATCTCAAGCTATCCGTGTTAAAACACTTGCATAGCGCAGTACCACGCATAGTGGTGCATCGATAAGCCCTAGCAGCTAACCTGTAGTTGGCCTGACGTAATGCATGTCGGTACCCACCTTGGAACAATCTCAAATACCGACGTGGTGTGTGGGTGTGCTTCGTTTAACGAAAGAGCGGCTCTACATCAGGAGAGAGAGGGATGCAGCTATGCGGAGTAACAAGAGCGGAGATATACGCAGCCCGTGGGAAATGCACAGTAGTGGTCCGAGCAGACTGCGCGCGCGCCGGCCCAATGCACGTATTATTGTATTGGAATATTCAATGCTCGCAACATCTTATGGGATTCCATTTCGCCGAGCAATTTGTACCTTAACGCTCGGATATAGAAATCAAATTGGGGGTTTATTTGGTGGTAGTTGAGCTGGTAATTTTGTTTGGTGAGTTATATAGGCAGTTGAGGTCTCGGGTAAGTATAATGCGATGATTTTTTTAGCGATCGATTGAGGTTTCGCAGACACGGTCGAGATGCAAATGTGGTGTTTACGAAGTCGGCTGGCACACGCCTATAATAAATGTTATGTTGCATGCCTTTAATAAACACGTTTCGGCTGTGTAATGGTAATAAGGCAATTTACTCGGTTGCTCGACGTTTTATTGTATTATGTGATGGAGCTTAGAAGCTGATGTTTTGATGGACTTTTTAATTTGGATTTAGTTCTTTGCGATCAGAAAAGGTTCGCAAAAACATTGAGCTCAACCCAAGATACATAATCCTTTAGTTTATTATGATTTTGAATAGCTTTATTAAGTTCTAACTTGCAAGAATATTTTAATAGAATCACAGATGTATCAGAAATTAAAGTAAAACGTAATTAAACTACTGACGGATAGGTATAGTTAAACAGTAAGTTAAAAAGGAGGTATGTTTAATGTATATTTTACGTACTTTTAGCTTTCAGTAGTTCAATCGGGACGATGACGTCCTGTGATGCGAATGTAATCAAAGGGATATAACAAGTACAAAGAGTTTGATGCAGTTATTGTAATCTACCACCTATTATTATAATTATACTATTGAAAGAACAAGAGACTGACGCTTGCCTGACTTTAATGTCAAAGGAGAGTCCAAATCAATAGGCCTAAAACTATTCCTTGTGCAGTTAATAACAAATTATAACTGGTGTTCAAAGTCTTTAAATCACCCGGGGAGCTTAAGATTTGATTTGCTTGGCGGTTGAATTCTGGCCTTTTTTCCAATGACCTCGCAATATCACGAGATATCGATTTTCTCCAGTAGCAAGTAAACCAAACATGTGTCGTCTGTATTTTCACTCAACAACAGGTGAAATAGTGGTAAAACGTTTAGCGTATCTTGGTAATTGTGACTCAAACTTGGCACCGAACTGTATCATTTGGTCCGGAATGGACTGGGCAGGCCCAGTTAGGGTGGCACCTACGAGACGGCACCTAAGTAGCGTTCGCCACACTTTCTGGAAGTAGTTGCTCCCAGCGTCCAGCTCAGGCAGAAATATCGAATATTATTATTAAGCCATGCACCGACCACACCACAGAAGGTAAGAGTACTAAAACCCAAGAGTCGAAGGTAAAAGATTTAATTTCAACCTCAAGAGTAGATAAGGTGCTATTCTCTCTCAACGCCTTAGCACTCGACTCTACTAAACTATACTACTGAACCTCGATTGTGCTCTATTTTTCCCTATTCGTCACTCAAATCTATTTATCGTCAAAAAACCATCGAGAAGTTCTACGAAGCCTTCTAAGTTCGTTATCAGCTCCTGGACACCAATTAAAATGCTAAGCTCAGATGTATAATATCTAAAATATTTTTTGGGTGATCTCGATCCAATAGGAATTCCATCATCGTAAGTACCCTGCCGATGGTACTGTATTTTTTTGATGTTTGTTTCGTCAGTAGTATTGAATACATTTGCAATATCTTTAATCGAGAAGTTATTTGAATACATTGACAAGAAACAATAGTTAAGTACAAACGAGTATTCCACTACATACTTTTCATCAACTTACTCAGATACTTTTCGTACTTTTCGAACCGCAAAGAAATGGAACTCCTTACCTGAGTCAGTGTTTCCTGATGAGTAAAATATGGGAGTATTTAAGTCGCGAATGAATAGGTATCTTCTAGACAAGCTTGCTCCATCGTTAACCACACCATCGCTTACCATCAGGTGAGATGGTTGTCAAAAGGTTGCCTATCATACATATAAAAAAAACGCTTATTAAGAGCTTAATCTCTAATAGAAAATTGAATTGCATTTCTTGCAATCAATATGATGACTCACATCAGTATGATGTGTCATCTTAAATTAAATAATTTGCTTACTTAACCTACTAATTGGTCGTGGGCGGGAATCATTTAAAGATCATAAAAGTTTCGGATTTCCCCATACTTTCAACATGACCCAGTTATTCATTAACATCTTACATCTTTATTAATGACGGCTAACCTTCTCCTATGCAAATATGAGTTTTATATTTCAATTTTGTATCATAAAGTTAACAATTTGAAAATATATAATGACTGGTGATATCTTTCGTCAATCAGTATTGCTCGTAATTCTTTCATACGCCCACGCTAGTATAAAGTTAAAACTGTTTCTTTGCTTTCATGGTTTATGACAGAATTTTAGTAAGACCACCGGTTGTCTACGTTTTTGTTAATGAAGCATTATCTTTCTCTATTCGTTGACTATTTTTCTTTGCCGTTACGTAATTAGTTTGTGGAAGTGGTAAGTTGTGGTTGAAGAAAATAGAGAGTAAAAATAATGATATAAGAAGTAAAATTGTTAGTCATTATTATTCACCAGTTTTAGCGTAAGCCTGTCTTGGGTAATGCAGTAATGCTGTATCGTAGTGGCGTAGAAGTGAGGTTTAAAAACGTGCCTTTATAATTACGTATACGGAAATTAAACCGCAGCAGCTCATAGACTAAAACCCAAAAAGTATTTCATTGAAATATAAATCAATATCATCTTTCTTTCAATCCTTAAATCACAATTTAAATGCAAAACTACGACCAATACTTTTTCAGCGGTATAAATAATCACATCGTGGTCATTCATTGACAATTCGTAACGAACTCCATTGATTTTTAAAGCTCCATCACCACATAAGACAAAAAAAGACCACACCTAATAAACACGTGTTATATACGATCTCTTAATTCCACCTATGTTACTAAAACAAAAAAGAAACAGGCCGTAATCTCACGTTACCTCCCTCATTCATTCAGGACCGGACAATAGCGAAGCAAGGGTGGGTCGTTGATAGATACATATCTTAATTAGGCCTCACAGGACGCTGGCTTAACATCCGCTCTACTTGACAGAAGAAAGTGATATAGTGAATGAGGACAGATTAAGTCTTTCGATGAATAAAAGAAAAAGTAATGGCTTTATATAGGAGATTCGATGAGACTCGTGAGTAAGTGGAGCCATAGACAACATAAGCTTTATATGAAATGCCTCAAGACTTAGTGTTGATATTCCGGAGACTAGCACAGAATATTAATTTTTATTTCCCGGTATTTATTTGTTTTCCAATATTCATTTGTTTTCCTCGGTGTTAAGTTGTTTTTCCGATATTCATTGGTTTTCCTCTTATTCTATATATAGTAAAAAAAAAAAATCGGTTCGCGTGGAACAAATTAATGAGGTAACACAAATAAAAGACCTTTGACTTGAATACCTCCTCCTTTTTATTAAGGCGCTAGAAAACTGGTCTATCGCTGATATTGGCTGTTAAAATTTTGCTGTCACAGAAGTTTACTTTCAGCGCTAACGTCAAGTCATCTTTGTTTAATTAACTTCTACGTTACTTGCATTTGCTCGTTCGTTTGTCTTAATTTTATTGCTTATTGGATACGATGTTTTCTGCCGGTTTCCAATCACTTTCTGGTGCCAGATTACAGCTTTCCATTTTGTTTTCAAGTTTAAACATTTCTCCGATTGTTAAACTTACAGTTGAAAATTTTGTCCACACAATTTGTTTGCATTTATATAAATTTAAAACTTATTCGTTTATATAACTAATCCAAAGAGTTAAAGTCCGGTCACAGTCAAGTAATTCTCTAGTAGTGATAGAAAGTTTACTAGAACTTCTATTTATACGTTACGTTATTTATTACGTTCACGAATTATTAACTGTTAATGATTCACTTATTACACATTAAGACTGGCAAAATCACGAGTTTTAGAAAATAATACAAAATCAACAACGCCATTTTATCACTTTCTATATTTCATAAAAGAAGTCACAGTCAAAGTCAAGTCGTCAGTCTTAGTCAAGTCATGCCCTAGTAAAGTGGTAGAAGCTTTACTAGAACTTCTATTGGAGTTTTGGAGCGAAGGCGAAAATCACGTTTCACAACTTTGTATGATTTGCCTACACTTATGCACGTTTACTAAGTACTAACGGTAAATAATCCACCATTATTACACATTAAAACTCGAAGAATCACAGGTTTTGGAAAATTATACAAAATCAGCATCGCCATTTTTTCACTTTTGCGGCAAAACGCCGGGTAAACTCCAGTGAAAATGACTTGCCAGTCTAAAAAATACTTTCGAGTTGAAAACCTCCTTTTGATTTTTAAGTCGATTAAAAAGGTACTGCTATGTATTCCTTTTATAAATTTGACACTTAATACAATTTATAAACGTTTGGGAAATTTAATCTTACTTTTTAATATATTGTGAAACATGCATTGGACCGATTTCATCTGATGGAAAGCAAATATGCGGTCTACGTCTGAATACGGTAATGTGTAAGTAGCCGCAATACAATGAACTTTCAAAGTCAATGCTTTCTTCCGTAGTTTTCTGGTTTTAACTGATATGACTATTGTCGTACGACTAACAACCAGGACCAACGGCACTGACAGCTAAAATTAAAATTGAATATCTCACTAAACGGTCATCCATCCAAGTACTGGGGTAGCAGGGGTATCGGGTTCGATTTCGGGCGGGAACACAAGATTTCTCTCCAAGGAAAGTTTGTGGCTCTGGTTCTGGTTATTATTGTGTGTGTGATGTGAATGTTTCCGGCACCCACGACACAAGACATTGAACTTAGTGTGGGGCTGTGAGTGTGAAAGCGTTATTATGTGCAACTTAGTTCTGTCCACCATGGTTCAACATCAGAACATTTAGTTTCTACTGCTGGGATTCCAAACGGGATTCAAACCAAGTTCTGTAGGATAAAAGTCACTTATGCGACCGCTGCGCCATCGTTTTAAAAAGCATGGCATTTAAACTATATTATAAGGTAAATTCCATTTGAAAACTCATTTCAAATTAAATCGAGTTACTACTTTGTTTCTACAGAAAAATCGCGAGTAAAACATTCAGTAGCATTTGCTACAATTTAATTTCGACTCTACAGCCTCGCATTACTTATCTATTTAATTCCCTCCAAGGACCTCCTTAGTTCTACCTGATAAGGTCTATTTTATCTTCAAGTGTTGGGCTTCGAGGTCCCAGCAATAAAGTATTTAAAATCGTGAGATATCCAGCGGAGTTTGTGTTTGCTAAGTGAGTACTACGTCTTGTTTTGCAATATATTTCGATTTTATTGCTACGAAATGTAGTAGCTTGATAGTGGTAGCAATGTTGAGCTGGTCTACTTTCTGCTCTTGTTTAAAGCTGGACCTCTTTGTTTGTTATGTTTGACATACCCGTTGGCTATTATATTGGGGGTATCGGGTACGATTCTCGGCAGGAACACCAGTTTTCTCCCTAAGCAATACGTTTCTGGTTCTGGTTGTAATTGTGTGTGTGATGTGAATGATTCCGGTACCCATGACACAAATCATCGAAGTGTGGGGCTGTGAGTGTAAGAGAGTTTATATTTATGTTTAAAAATGACTATAATTACAATATCCTTTCAGTTAATTTTCATTAACTTAACTACAAAGACTTAAAGAAGCTGCAATTTTGAAGCACAAATAAACAAGTTCCATGTGGGAAATTTGGTTTCTATTTCCCAACTCGACAGAAACACGTACATAAATCCGTCCAATCACGCCTGCGCCAATCTAATCTTCAAATTGTCATCTACGTTGGCTAGCCAGAGCGGGTAATAGCTGGCTATAGCTGGCTCACTGGAGTCGAGTAATCGTCGCACCGTAGCCATAGCCCGGGGCACTTCGCCGTGGGAACATTCAGGCCTGTCTGCCTGCGCCGGATTAAGCTTACATAGCTATGGATTGAGTGATTGAGGCTCGCTTCGATCTTTTGTCTAGTTAGTAACAGTTTTTTTTTCCTTTTCTAGGTGACATACATAAGCATGTTTCCTAATTTCATTACAATCTAGCCTGTTTTTGGCTAATGACTAATTTAATTCACTTTAGATTGCTAGAGTTATCAGTTATTGAGTTTCAGTGAGAAGACTAAAGAGAACGAAACTAGTGTAAGTTCAAGCTAGTATTGTGTTAATGTGATGTGTAATGACTATATTACACTATCAGTATGTACTAACATACTATCTTAAAGAAGACATAAACAAAGTGTCTTCCCTTTAATAGAAAAAATAAGAAAAGTGCCTACGGATACATTTTTAGTTATTGATAACTCTAGTTAGTAACAGTGTTGAGAAAAAAGTATACTACTTTTTCTACATATATTATTATGAACAAGATAACAAAACAAATACACACGCTCAAAAGTAAAAAAATCGTTTACTTCGATGAAATATGTGTTCCAGTTATTTTGATTTAAAAAACCGAACAACTCGACTGATTTCTGTGGAACATTACAGCTATGCGATATTGATTTATGATAGATACCTATTCCAGCACTGCTCATGATGCGTTTTGGTGTGTGATGATGATAAAAAGAGAATAACAACCTCTACGTTTCGCACATGAAATAGTTTTAATGAAATATATGTATAATCATGTACTATCTATAAATTACGAATTATCTATCTATAGGACATCGATTTACGTTAGATATTCCAGCAGTGCTCATGAAGCGTTTTGGAGAATAATAACGTTACGTTTCAGACATGAAATAATTTTCATGAAATATATGTATAATGTACTATCTATAATCTATATATAATGAATGATCTATGTATAATTAAAAGAATAGCGGCAAAATGATCTTAGATGACCACGAGATCTACAAAAAAAGTGGGTTTCCGGCAACAAAATTATTGTGTTTTTACTTTTAGTATGTTTGCTCTTCACACATTGTAAAACATTTCCAACAATGAGTCAAACATGAAGACGTAAACAGATACCTTAGCGTCCTACGTATCGATATGTAATACGATATTTTGATGGCGATTTCATTGCTCTGCATCTTTGATGAGTCATTCTTAATGCTCTGATTACTTAGGCACATATGTAAAATATTTGACGTTAAGATTTTTGTTTTTTGGCATAACAATATTATGAAGCCTTTTTTAAAATAATTGTAACGCAAGCCATGCTAGAAAAAACCGAACTCACCGCTTTATCTTCGGAACCCTTGATCAGATTAAATTAATTAAATACACATTATTGAACTTAAAAAACAACTGATCAGATCAAATTTTGTAATAGTATAACCGTCGAGATAGGACAGTCTTGTAAATGGCGTGAAAGATTCTCTACATTTGATGTAAATAAATAATTTGATATTTGATCAAGATCCGACCAGTAGTTTATGAATTATCCTCAATAATGGGTATTCTGTGCTGTAAAACCGAGAACATCATCAATGTAGTCCACATTGATGATGTTCTCGTTTTTAACCGACTTCAAAAGGTACCTCATAACTTCATTCGCTTTGAGCCAATTTAGATGATTATTTTTTTATTTTAATGCTGGTGCTTTCCATGTAGTCCTCTTTAAATTTGATCAAGATATTTTACTAGTTTTGGAGTTATCGTCAATAATGCGTGTTTAATACATTAAATCTGATCAAGGTGTCGAAGATAAAGCGGCGAAGTCGGCTTTTTTAAGTTTTGCTTGCGTTTAATTATTTATAGTAGGAATATATGTGTTTTTTCTTTCAAAATGTTCTTATTCTTAGGAAAGAAAACAATGCGCTCACGTTTCGAAACAAAGATCACAGAGGCCGAAAGATTTTCCTTACGGATGTTAGCTCTCGAAGGAAGTCTCTGTTTAACCGACACATTCATCCGTCCATCGGTTCAACACGTCGCCAAAATATCCACTGAATCAGTTCTCAGAACACTGTGGAAAACGATAGGGCGCCTTTATGACTTTTAAGTAAAGTCCCACTATAATCTTCGCGAAGGCAATGCCAAGGGAATCTCTTCCTTAACCTGTTATAAATTAGGACTTAAGGTTTTAAATGCGAGTGAATGGAAATGCATGTCATAAGTATTATTGTTATACCACGTTGGTGGTGACATCCCGCAAATAATGTCGAAGCGGAGACCGCTTGATGTCGGTACTTTTGACGCGTGGTCTTGACTCAGGGTCTTGACGCCATGACATCGCATTGTATAAAGGCGAATTGTTTCTTTACAGTATTTAACGGTGGGTACCCAATGGATTTTCTGCTTTGGTGGTCTCAAAGGGTGGCATCGGAAATTTCATTGAAACATCCTAGACACTTGATCGAGATAATATTATGTTTTGATGAAGAACTACTAAAGAAGTCCCTACTACTCCTACACTGTTCTGATCTTTTATGAACGTAGAACGACGTCCTATTACATTGTGTTATTCCTCTCCATCCAAAGACTGTCTGAAAGACATCGCTTTCAGCGATAAGACTGCCTATTGTTACACTATATAATTATTTACTGTCATTTCTATTTGTCTTCTTTGTTTTTTTAAGGTGTTCAATAAAGAATATATCTAACTACTCCATTATAATAAAATTAAAATAATGCTTCCTTGCTTGTCGCTTGGCCTAGTGCGCAGTCCTGGTGTCAGGATTTTTCAGGCCACCTGAAGGCATCTGACATGCCTTAACGGCTGTTGGCTTTCGACTAACTACCAGGGCAAGGGCTTAACTTGCACTCTTAAGTACGGTAACACTCACCCGCTATAATCACGATGAAAAGCCTATGTGTTATTCCTGGATATAATTTATGCATCAACCAAATTTCATTCAAATCTATTCCGCCGTTACAGTGTAAAAAGAAAACAAACATACACACAAATTTTCACATTGAACTACCCGTTTGCATAGTTAAGTGAGTGTTCGCGGTATCGGGTTCGATTCCTGGCGGGACCACAAGCTCTCTCCCCAAGGAAAGTTTGTGTTTCTGGTAGTGATTGCGTGTGTGATGTGAATATTTTCGGCACCCAAAACACAAGTCATCAAACGTAGTGTGGGGCTATGACTGTGAAAGTTTTTATTTTATTAATGCGATGGAGTATCAAATAATGAATTAAATCAGCCATATATTTGCTAAAGAACAAAGCTTAAATCTTAGCTAGAAAGGGACCTCTTAACCTCTACTTATTACTACTTAAGGGTACTAATAAAACCTCATGAGCTTACATTAAATGTCTCTTCACCATCTTAACTGAGCGATAACGTATAAATAACGCTTGATCGTGTGTATATAACAATATACATATAATTTTATAATAATATCTATAAACCTTAACGGCGTCCACTGACGTCGCAGTTCCTCAAACCTTCATTAGGGATGCCAAATTCACTATAACTATTATTTATAGCTATCGATAATAAGGGTTAGGAGAAATAGCAGTAATACGCAAATAACAAATGATATACTTAGTCATGATTTTAATGCTGTATGTAATAATATTATGTATATGCTGTGTTCCGCTTACGTCTTTTTGAAATATTTATCTCAAACTTAGAGTGGTGTTTGTCTCATAAATACAACGAATGAAGTACTAATAACCATTATAATATCAAACCTATAAATTGATTCCAAAAAAATAGTATTATAAGTCATACCTGCCATCTTTTTTTTATCACTGAGAAAGAAATTAAAATTAAAATTAGTTAATTTTAATTACTGATTTCATAGCTACTACTGCTGAGTTCCTAAAGCATTAATGGAGATATCCATTAGTCTCCATTTACAAGTCGTATGAATGTTTTTTATGAAACACTTTTGACTCCCAACTAACAAAACCGAACAATTAATTAAAGTATTTTAGTAGCATATTACGATGCCTGTGATCTAATCTATAGCAAAAATTTCTGTCAGATACTTTTGTAAGTTAAAACCTAAAAAGAATAAAATATTGCACAATCTCCTTTACTATTTCCAAATCTCTTCTAGAGCTGATCGATAATCAGATAACATCGATATATAACCACCGCCCAGCACTATCCTCAACGCTACATGACATGTGCACTCGCTTATTTATACCCTCCTTTACCGTATGACGTCCGCACATAAAAGCAAGCCGCTGTAATAATAGGAGGACAAGCGAACCATTGTGATCTGAACATGTATACGCCGTCCATTCATCTTGAGCATGCCGATGATCTTAAAGAATCTCATAAGAGTAATGCCCTCACAATAATTCCTGTACACTACCACCGACACAAGTTTTGCCGAAGATTTTAAATGATACTTAAAAGATTGAGGACGCCTACCTATTTAATATTACGACGCAAAGTCTGTAATTTGTCTAAGCGCTCGCGCAGTTTCAGAATAGGTGTTGTAAAGGTCTGAAACAAGCATCTTGTTAAGACAATTGTTTTCAAATTGCAGGGGACGACTAGTATACAGAGTATTGTATTTAATACTTACTCGTTTACTCCGTAGGTACATCACGTTGATGTGATGCAATTGGCGGAAGGAGCGAAGTGGTAATGATACCCTGTTGTATTGTGAAGAAAGAATATGAGGCGACCAAAACATATTAAACAAATATTAAAGGACAGAACAAATGTCATTAAATAAGATCACTGACACAAATGACTTTCTTCTAAATTACGCATCTTCACTTTCCATCAGGTGACATAGTGGTCTAGTGCTTTCTTAAAGCAAATAAAAAAAAAATTATAATATTCTATTGCTATCAAATATATATCTATAGCTATCGATATATTTTATATTAAAATTATGCGTTGATTTCTATGCTAATAATAAGGGGTATTTTCATAATATATTTCATCAGTAAAATAATTCAATAAAGTAAATCTCATTCTGTCACTTTATTTATGCGTTTCTTTGTAATTAAAAGTACTGGGAGGTAGAGTCTTATTCTAATGACACAAGACCACCCATTTTAAATAAAAGTTCGATAACTATGTTTAAAAAACAGCATCAATGTTGGTTTGACATTTAAGTTTTTAACTTTATCTTATTTTTTACTGTCTGAGCTACCTATTATAGATAGGTATAATAGTATAAAAACTTTATGTAATAAATACGTTATTGGTATCAAGATAGCCTACCTGGTACAAGCGAACCTATAAAAGAGCTTTTTTCTCAAAGAACATGTCTATACTTGTGTCGATGAAACAAAAAAGCGAAGACTGGCCTTGTCCTTACCAGTTCTCCCAATGTTATGACTTATTCGCCTCGCTCTATAGATTTATCGTCATTCGCAGAATAAAAAAAGCAATATTAACATAATACATTCATTAAATAACATGCAAATTGTGCTTTGATTAATAAAATAGAACCATCTGGCTCAAAATGGCGAGGAAGGGAAGGAAATGTCTGAAAAATAAATATTGAATCGATTTAATCATGATTTGTGTCCACAAATGCAGATGAACACTGTTAAAGTGTTAATTTGTCAAAAACCCAGACTATATGACAATAATTTTATTTTATATACCTATAAAATATATAATTATATGCTAAATATGTATTGTCATCCGATTCGCGTCCCACAGCATGATATCGATATTGGCTCATATTATTTTACGACTTTTAAATGTCTTTTTAAACTACGAAGTTGCAGCCCACGTAAAAGGCTAGAAAAATAATGCTATAAAATTCTAATCATGTAAAGACCATTATCTGAATGTTACACTATGTTTCTTACCGAATTTAACGACCAAGCATGTGTCTAAATTTTACGTTTACTCACTCATTTGTTTTATTATAGTACCATTTAGTTGGGCCCAGTTATTGAGTAGTTATATTAACCAACTCTGTCAATAACATCGTCAATAAAGCCTCAATTACTACAGCTTATGTGTACATCTCATACCACTAATATACAGGGTAATTTGTACTGGAAACTTCTTGGAATATTATTCCAACTATTCAGACCAATGTCTTTCGTGGTACGGCTATTGCGAATTCTGTTTTATGAATTATCAAATAAATTGTTATTATATTATTTATCTTCTATCTTAAGTCTAAGGTGTCAAGTGTCAACTGGCGTTGCATATTGCTGGATAGTGTAGTTTAACCAACTGTCACTTGTAGTTTGTAAAAAATAGCATCACCTTTTAAAATAATAAAATATATAAATAAAAAATCGCTTTATTGACACTATAGATAATTGTCCAGAATTACATATAATAACACTTAAATTTATGGACACAAATAATATATATATAGTGCAATAGGAACAGATTCAGTGTGCTATGTAAACATTTACATGTTCGCATAGCGCTGTTTTTCTATCTGCCCCTGCCTCAGGTTAAGTTGTTCACTGAGTACAAATGTGACAGGCGATTTAAATACCCATAAAATACTAGTGTTACACGTATAAATATTAATTGTTACAATTATTAGAATTATACAATATTAATTGGAGATCAAGAAACGATATAATATTAAAATTCATAGATTTAAATAACTAAAGAAAATCTTCTTTTATTACTAGTATTTAGAAGAAAGTTGTAGAACTGAATGAGCCAAGGTTAAGAATAGACATCAGGGTGTGAGAGATACTTGGTATTTTAAAAATCACCCTGTATAAAAGCTGTTAAGAAGTTAAGATGTTTGGTATACTCGTAGGAAGGTAATGTATTTACCTGGACTATCACATGCAAAATATTTTTAATCATCAACAACATCGTAAATTTTTCTAATTATCAATGCGGGTGAAACCGAAGCTCTATGATTGAATATAAGATACTTAGCTGAAAGGCTGCCAACGCAGCCAAGGCTAAGTGCAACCCACTTAAACCACCCCTTTTTATAATAGGAATGAAATGTATAGAATTATCACGCCGCAACAATGTATCCGCAAATCTTGTACTATTATACTAAATGTTTCCATCTCATTACCTAAATCATAATCAAATAAATGAATATGATTTTAATGATTATTAAACGGAACAAAATCTCTTGGAATGGAAAATTGTGCCGAGAATCTCAGGACCTGAGCCGCAGACCTTGTCCACTGCGCCTTCTAAGTCGTCAAAAACGTGATTTGGCATAACTCGCTATAAGCCTAGTTAAAAATGACGCAATTGACACAATTAATCGTAAATATATATGTACCTACACATGGTAATTTAAAAACACGGCGTAGTAGCAGTGGTAGTAGCACGAAGGAGTAACGTCATAAAACAGTCATCAATGCAGTCATCGCAATGCCTCAAACCAGACCGTAAATTATAACATCGTTGGCCGATATTTGCATTTTTATTGTCGCATATAGAATGGACAAAGACCGTAATTTAATCTCCGGACCACAAAATTGAATTATTTATTGGAGATTTTTTGTCATCCACTTTTTGGACAGAATCAATTTGGTTGGTGGATTTTAAGCACGTTTTGGGTAAAAACTCATTTTGTTGGAGGTTTTAACGTGTTGGAGTGTCAGTTTCAGCAAATTGATTGCATTGGGATGCTTGTCGAAACAAAAAGATATCTTGCCTTTTATTTAATGCAGTACCTAACTTAGGTAGGTATTATTAAGTCTAGAATGAATAGGTATATTCTAAGTAAGTATGCTATTTCTTTGGCGTAGGTATTATTGCTTCCATCAGGTGACAAAGTAGTCAAATGTCTGGGTCCACTCGTCTAGGTAGAATAATATTGTATTGTTTAAATGATGCACTCTTAATAAATGATGCACTCTTGTCTAATTCTGACATTAATGCTTCAATAGACGCATATATTGTCGAAAGAAAGACATAGAAAAGGAAACCAAATATATAGCAAGGTTAAATTTCATACGAAAACGATTAAATACATTATTAATTAGATAAAAAAGCTACATGGTTGAGTTATATGAGCAAGACACATTGTAGGAATTTGGAGAACAACACATTTTTTATGTTCAATATAGCACTGCCACATCATATATATTAAATTGAAACTTAAAATAATAGGTACCTACAAATAAGGGAATTTTGTTGCATGCATGAAAATTTTGGCGTACCTATAATCGGCGAACTACATTTGGCGTAAAAAATGGAGTCAAAAAGCAAAAAAAAATATGTAACGAAAAAAAGAAAAGAGATACAGTACCTAAAATATTACGGTAACTTTTCAAAGTTACTTAGGTCAAATGTAGGTACTATGCATGTGCTTGCGAAATAATTATATTTCAAAATGTTGATTTTAGCGTATAATAGAGAGATCATATTATTGTAAAGAGGTAAAAATTGACAATAGAAAGCATTACGATTGCTACCATTAAAGAAAATATAATAAGTGTATGCTTTTAATTATAATTAAATGTAATAACTAAACGAAAAACATAGAAGTAACTAAAAATAGCATAATAAAGAAACAAACATGATAGAGCTACAAAATTGAGACTATTTTACATAAGTAATAAGAAATTAGATCAAGAAACTGCATTAAAAAAGCAAAAAAAATAAAGTATTACCGATGTAAAGAGAATACTAACAAGAAGAACAAGAAATCACATTAAGAAGAAATAAGAATAACAATGGAGAGAAACGTAAAAGAACCATATGGCATGAGATCTGTGAGATTGATGGAACTGTACCAACATAGAGTTGTACAAGTTGAAGATTTCAAAATTCTGCTGCACGCAACAATAAAGATGATACATGTAATACGCTAACTTTAATCCAATACTGGTATTATTCGTGTTTAATTTAACCCAATCTAAAACATAAACGGAATAGCAGAACTCCAAATTGTGAAACTGTGGATAGCTAGAACAGGATTAACAAAGATGATTAGCCAGGCAGAGATATCTGTCCATTAGGTTTCTCATCTTCATCATCATACTCGGCTTACCTCAGTCAACTGCTGGACATAGGCCTCTCCGAAGCGCGCCACTGAGCCCGATCTTAGGTGTTTTTTTAGTCGTTACCAGCAGTCCTACATATATCGTCGCTCCGCCTAGCCGCAGGGCGTCTGTCACTCCAGATATCGTCTACTCCAACGTTTGTCAGTTCTGCGGGATACGTGACCAGCCTTCATCCACTTCAGCTTGCTAATACTTTGTCTATCTTTGTTTTATGGTGAATTATTTCGTTCCGATTTAGATACGATAAACCATTAGGTTTATATTTAGATAATAATTTTCAAATATCCTTTATGAACAACCTTGCAAAATACCAAGGGACTGATAACTATCACAAATAAATATTTCATGATTTAATGTTGACTACCTGTATAAGATTCTGTGGAATTCGGTGGCAGATTTTAGATTAGCCGCATTAATCATTGAAATATGTGCATTTAAATACCAGAAATTCTTTATTGATTGCAAGACGATAGAGACTTCTCGAAATTTAAACATACTGTAATAAATAAAAAGCTTTTTAATCTCATTTAAAGACAACAGGATTTAGTCATTTTAGTGATTTTGACCTTACAACCTCTGCATATGACGGTCCTCGCGCCACCTTACGAAAAATCCCGGAATGCGTCATAGTATCGGTTGGTGACTGGATGAGAAGGCCCTATGGACATTTCCGAGGGGGCTCGAGCGATCCCGCAGTCTCCAGACTAGTCCTCCATAGATGTGCCTTCCCAGTGTGCGTCGGAAAGTCAGCTGCTTGGAGCTGCTGTCCACTACCACCTTCCCCCCTCACTCATAATTATACGGGAGTCTTTAAGTAGCGAATGAATAGGTGTTTTCTAGGCAAGCGTGCTCCATCGTCCAACGCATCGTCACTTACCATCAGGTGGTATAGTGGTCAGATGGTTGCTTATACTGAATAAAAGTAAGGTATTTTTTCGTTCTCGTTTCCCCCTGGCTTGCTATCCTGTACCGATACACTGTCATAGTTCACTGCCTTCAAAATGATAAATCTGTCGCCAATATAATTAAATATGATGTTCAGCGTCTTTGAGAGCCAACCAGTCTAAGCCAAGCGTGTAAGCCTGCCTCGGCCATATCACTTATTATCTAGTTAAAGTTTGCCTATCAGAAACTCGGACCATACATAGAACAGAGTCGGATAAAAAAAAACCTGAATATTGAATATGTATACATTCCCTGTTTTTGCTTAGCTTTGCGAACAGTTTTGATAGTTACCGAGTTAACTTGTTTCAAACATGCTCACGCAAAAGCTTTCAGATTTATAATATTACTTTGTTACTGGCGTTTGCCATTTCTTCCACATTATCATATACACAATCGAACTCTGAATTAGATCTCTAAAAATGTTAAGCAAAAATCTAAAGTCATGCCAGGAACTCGCGACATTAGACTTCTACCCGCGTGCCTAAGTATCTAATTAATTTTTTTTTGTATATGTAATGACCGATGAAAAGGGATGTTATGTAGGCACATAAAAAAGTTACTGTAAATTCTAATCGTTAATAAGATCAAAATTATGTTCCTCCTAAAATTCTTTACAACTTTACAAAAATAAAACAAAAGCTTTTGGTAGGTGGGTACTTTTATAAAAGTTCTCACAGCAGTGCTATGGGAATGCTCCGTACAATACAATCGATATTCAAAAAAAGAACAGAATCGATGTCTCTGTTGTCAACGGACAATTCTTTTGGAGATCAACAACACTGAACTTTAGAAACAAAAGTGAATTTTAGACTTCTACAAATAAGGTTGACTATCGAGCGAGTGTTACGGAATTTTATTGTTCCATTTCGGTATGAATTGCGTCACCGACTAAAAAGACAAAGCACGACCGATCGGGTCGCATTGTCGACTTTAATGATGAGCCAAAATATTATTTTTAGATGTCCATTCTGTTCGGGCTTTATAAGGCATAAGAATCGTAAGATATAATAGTTGAGATCTGCTACAGTGAGCTTTTATGGTACCGGTAGCTGAAGACTAGTTTCTGGATATAGTTCTGTTGAGATTGTCTTTCGTTATCAGAAGTGGGATCTATATAACCAATTTTGTGTAGATTTTAGATAGAGTTTATTTATGGCCCGTTGATATTAGTCTAGACGCGACCAAGTAACTTTGCCATATTGGAAATACATTCCGGATAAGTAAATAGTCTTTCATTTGAACTAGGAATATTATATTAAAATAAACTAAAATAAAATTATTAAAACGAAAATATTCGTTATATTCATAGTTTCCATGTCATTAATAAAATTCTTAATAGTAGGTATAATTGCTGATTTTTTAAATGTTATTTTGAGGTAATTCTAGGTTGACAATTATTTTTTCTAATACCATTTTTTTTTTGAATGATAACATGAAAACGTATAAAAATAATGTAGCCGCTATTGTATTAACTCATTTTTTCTAAACGGTATCGTTCATCTTATTATGACAAGATACAAAGTAGGCTGAAGAATACGTATTTTTTTCTTTCATTGCTCGCGTTAAACTTCCCCATAGTAGTACTATTATAGTACAAGCATAGCTTACTAAATTAAATCTATCTCCTGCACTAAACGGTGTCCGAGCAGCTGTCCTGAAAAGCCAATTTCCATCCTAGGCCTTGCTTGCTGACTACTCTAAAGAATTTATTATTAAAAACAGTAAAAAAGATGGTCATTTAAAGACATAAAAAAAATGGTAGGCATAATAAATAGGGAATATGTATGAGATTTATGTTATTTTTCACAGGTCGAGTGTTTTTTTCAATCTTTACATCTACATATATAAGAACGTTAAAATAACTGCGTTGAAAATTGCATTTTTTTTATTTAACTAGCTAAGCAAACGCTTGACTACTATCACGCCTGACGGGATGTTTGTGAAATATATATTTTGGTATGAAATGTAACATTTTGTTGTTTTTTTAATGCATTTGATCACCATTCCATCGAATACTGAAAATAGTTATATATATATTATAGTTTTGGCATTACATTATTTAAAAAGTATAATAACTAAAGTAACTAATTAAAAAAGTAACTGAAACAGGGCAAAACCCTATTAAATACAATTTTTCTAAACATAAAAACATTAGACTTCGTGGTGCTATGCAGTTAAATTTGTACTAAGAATATAAATCACTAATTTTATAACAAAAAAAGGAAAATATAGTTCCATGTAAAAGACTTCAACGCGCTCTATCGGTGCAAATAATTCCGACCATAGAAAATAATATATGTACTAACTTTGAAGTTTTAATCAGCGCAAAATGATATTGTTCCATTCTCGTTATACATATTTTAATGAAAACATATCAGTTTTATATACTATAACGTTCATAATAAACACCCAAGAATTTGAAACCATCATCGATTTTAAAAACAGTAAAATTGTATTGTATTTAAAGAGACTAAACCTATATAGCAGGAAACAGCGAAAATTACATTGTTCTATTTTTCATTATACATATTTTTTATGAAAACATATACGTTTAAAGAACTTTATTCTCATAAGAACTATAGTTCACTTATAATGAGATACAATATTATTTGTATAATAATGATATTGACATTTCTCTGGCGGGTAGGTAAAGTAGGTATTCATTTCTAAGGCGAATTTAATAAGTAACTTTTAAGTTTCTTCTTGTAAATATTCGAGCTGCTACATTATTTTATTGCTTCTGGTACTTTATTATACATCTGTGCTCTAACGTTCACAATAAACACTCAAGTATTTGGCACCATAGTGCATCGTCGATAATAAAATCAGTAAAGTTGTATTATAGTTACGGATACTTAACCTACATAGCGAGAATCAGCACAAAATTACATTGTTCTATACTTCGTTACAATTTTTTTTGAAGAAAACATTTTACTTCGTTTGACTCACTACACTACAACGTTGATTTTGAAATTAGTGAAATTATATTGTATTTACGGAGACTAAACCTACATAGCAGGAATCAGCTCAAAATTTCATTGTTCCATTCTTCGTTATACAATTTTTTTAAGAAAACATTTTAGTTTGACACACTATGACGTTGATAATAAACAACCAAAAATGTTGCACCTACAGCGTTGATTTTAAAATTAGTGAAATTATATTGTATTAACGGAGACTAAACCTACATAGCAGGAATGCAAGAATAGCTCAAAATTACATTGTTCCATTCTTCATTGTACTTATTTTTTATGATAAAATATCAGTTTCACACCCCATAACGTTGATAATAAACACCCAAGATTCGCGTCGATTTTAAAATTAGAAAATTAGCGACGCATGTCACTCGGTGTGGTCGCTGTGACCATTCACGACGGCAACAAAAGCTCTTCTTATATTTTTTTGGACTCCATAAAAGTCCCGTGGAACAACGTTTTAAACACTTCTTAGTTTATAAGTTTACAATGTCTGTATGAGACTATGAGCCCCCGTTGACACTCACAATGCTTGCCAATTTTGGGGACAAAGTTGTCCCTAATATGTTTTGATGCCTTGGTCCATTGTGCGTTTGTCTGCATGTTTGTCACCTTGATTGGATGTTTACAACCATGACGAAATGTTCTCATTGTTTTTTGCTTGTTTATTGTGTGCATTGTTCTATTGATGAACGCGTGTCTCCGTTACGTTCTTGTTTTCGGTTTTGTTTAGTCTTTAGAAATAACAGTTGTTGCTGAGAATTAGACACAAAGATTAACTGTTGGTTTTGCTTGAGAAGATTTGGGTACAGTCGAGGATGATTACGCTTCAATGCGTATGAAAATATTAAATTATTATCCTTTAATATTTTTCTATTTACAAAGAAATAACGGAATATTATGTTTGTTGTGAGAAAGTGAAATAGCAAAATATCTATTCACTTAATCTAATCGTTATTCTAGTTGTTTGTACCAATTTATGTGCATACTGTGTTTACCTATAATTGGTTGTACACATAGATATAATTGTTTTAGTTTATAAATTATGAAAGTATTTGTGTATCTACTGTTGGTAAACCAAATAAATAAATAAAAAAAAAACATCCAAATCGCATTTTTTTTTATCTCAGATAGCCTAGCGTTTGTCATCGATCCCACCCTTGTTGTAAACAAACACCCTCACACATAAACTTATGTATTTATAATAGCAGTAGGTATAATACATATCGTTACTTTAAAATTCAATTGAAACAGCATTGTTCAGTTATTATATTGAATCGAATATTCAGTCGAATTTATAACCTCATTTGGCGAACAATACCTAAAAGATTAGGTACCAAAAAAAATCAGTTAATAAACATTTTCTAAGAATCCTATATTTTGTAAACATTTCATTACCTACTCTTATATCATTCCCTATACAGAGTATCGAAACGCATAAGTAGTAGGCGGCGCGTAGCACGGTAGCACTCGCGGAGTGAACATAAATAACCGGCTCACCGCAGACGAGTGTTTACGGCGATATTATTATGTATTTCATACTCGCCTCGGTACACGGAGGCTCTAATACGTGAACAACCTACATAATAACGAGCACGCACGGAAGGCGTAACCCGGTGGCAATCTCCCATCTCACTCCACCGAGCCCCGGGCGTGCGCCTAAGCGAGACCAACAACCACAAATTTATTGAAACGAAAAAAAAAACTCTGCTACTGCACTCCGCGTTCGCTTCGACAGAACTAGATACATTTTTCCACGTCTCCGTGTGCGAGCGAGAACATCGGCAGGAGTAGCGAGTGCGAGCGAGACGCATATGTTGCGTGAGCGTCGCGCGCAGCTAAACGGCCAGCGATGTGGGCGCTGCCGGTGTTGCGCACGCGCTGCTACCTCGCGCGGTCGAGTTCCACGCTCGCGCTGCGACGCTCAGCTCGCTTAGCCCGCGTGACCTTTACTCGGTGAACTTAGGAAGCGTCGTCTGTGAAACTTCCATTAGACCCCCTCCGTCCCGCGCAACAGTGATTCTTCGGACCTCCGGCGCAGCAGCAGCGGCGTTGGTGGGAAAGAGATGGCTGGAAGTCGCCGGTGCCGCAGCTAAAGGTATTTGTAGAATGCGTGATCTGTATCGGGCGGGAGGCGGGTGCGGGGCGAGGGGTGCGTTCGGAAGCGGTGGCAGCTCCCATCGACTCCTGGGGTTATTCTTCCTCAGGCCACTGGTGCTCGAGCTACGTACCAAGCGAGCCAGTTTTTTCTGTCCACCGCACGCCACACACTCGTTAAGTCCGCGCCAACACGAGAAGTCGCCACTAATAAATTACTGTTTTTTACCGAATAAGCAACAGTCACAGACGCGCAGCCGACTAATTTATACGTAAAAATAAACATTAATCAACAGTAATCGCAGTTGCTATCGTCCGAATACAGTGAGTACTCTAACATCTGTTGTTATATCCTTGATTCGATCGATATTCTCTTTATTTATAAAAATCACAGCGTGAGACATACTTGTAGCATAAAGTTCTTGCATTTTATTAACTCCTTTTTATTTAAGATTATCGGTCGCATCAGCATTATTGTTTTTCTTAATTTTGTTCTGCTTTTATAGAAACATTTTCTTGTTCTTAGATTTATTCATGGATCATCACATTTGCATTTTCATTACATTCATTTCGATCATCGACATTAACAACTTCACACCTGTTTGAATCTTGTTTGAAACACAACACTACATATTTCATTCAGACATTTACAAGCGAAACACATTTATATACATTTATTTTGTAATATTTTATAAAAACATCCTATTTTATAATAATACTATATCACACCTAACAGTTTGACAGTTTTTGGACACTAGAAATAGAAATGTAACCTATCTTAGAGGTAACAATATTTTTCTATAGATATTTTTAAGATGCGTAAGGACATACTAGCTTAATATTCCAAGAACCTCTATATCTACAAATTATGAAACAGATTCCCATAATTATTGTAATAAAGTCCCCATCCTTTCATATGGAAAGACGTAAAAACATGAATAATGTATATTATCATGTAAATTCCTAAGCGCCTTTGCGGCGCTAGATCCTACAAAAAGGCAATCGAAAATATTGTCATTATTAATATATTTTTTCAACATTGAGTGTCCCATACTGAGCATTTTGTAACGATTTATGGTTTATTTAACAATAAACTTACAATGGTTACGGGATAAAAGATTTGAGATATTTTTGAGAGCACCCAATATGTCGCTTTTGTGTTTTTTCTCGAGTTCTGTATTGTGTTGCACGCATCATTAGATACAGATTTTGACACCTCGACGATGTTCCCGTGAGATTTGTATGGACACTATGAACAGTGAATTTGCTTAATTGACGCTCGCAACAAAAAAAACTTTAAAGCAGGTGAATTTAAGCATTTTGTTACATTGACTTAGAATGTTTTGCATTTTTTATCAAATAAACATGTTGCAGCAATAGTATTTTTGCTCCCGTTATAATTTTAATTTTGACTATTCAAAATTTATTAGAATACTAAAATAAATATATTAACCGGTACATTATATAGGTAATTAAGGGTTTTTTATAATTTTGTCAAGCAGAAATATATCGCAGATTCTTTTTTAATATGACACAGTATTAAAAAGTGTGATCTAACAAACATTTGATATGATAAAACCACAAATTAGTACAAATTTTTTAGTCCCACCAAATCTTTTTATACTAAGATATAATTATCAAAATCTTTTAACACTAATAGCAAATATATTATAGCAATATATTACTTATTAATTATAATATTAACTACAAATAAATAACCGTATCATTGTTAAAATCATTGAAAAAAAAAACAATAAGATACTAAAAGTTTATTAAAATATTAAACACAGAAGAAACCTCATGATCAAATCATTGCCCTACTACCCGACGGGCCAATATCCTTTATTTTATAATACTTAACTAAAATAAATATGGTAACGTATCACCGAGACAAACTCCTAAGCGACATCGCTATATATACCTTCCACAAATGTAGACGAAGCCTTTTGGTTCCACTTTCATTATGCGAACCGCAAAGTGTCGAACAAATATGGGAGTCTTGATGTCGCGAGTGAATAGAAGATGCCCTTCTAAGCAAACGTGTTCCATCGTCGACCACATCGTCGCTTACCATCAGTACAAAAAAAAACTAAGTTCAAACTATACTATTGCATACTTCTATTGAACCCGCAAACAATTCAAGTTTCCCTTTTTGCGTACACTTTGTTGTAACAACGTAGTTTATAACTACCTACATATATAAAATCGTGTACAAGTCCTTGAAACAGTATAAGATGGTAATTAAAGATCAGAGAAGATGGTGTTTATAAATAAAACTTGTATTTAACCTGACAACGTTTATTGCGTTAACTACAATCTTAATTTACAGTTGTCTAGAATATTGTTTATTACGTGCGTTTAATTACGTTCCATAAAATAATAATTATCAAAAATAATGGATTATTTTTGACTAAGCAGTTATATTTTAAGCCTTGAATGCTTACCAACTTCGACCACATCGTCACTTACAATATGTGATATAGTGGTAAAATGCTTGAGTTAAAAATGCATCCCGAGGTTACCAAGCCTTTGTCAAGATAATAATTTAAACGTAAGCAAAGCTTAAAAAAACAGGACTTCACCGCTTATATTTTGGTTTAGGCTTGATCGATTTCGATAAAATGTATACTTATAGGATCATCTCTGAAGTATAATCTACGAAACAAAAAAAGAATTTTTAGAATCGGTCCACAAATGGTGGAGATGAACATACATAAATAAATACATACAGTCGGACGTAGGACCTCCTCCTTTTTTGAAGTCGGTTAAAAACTATCTATCTAGAAAAATTTCACAGAGATCAGTTAAGCTGAGTTAAAGTTGCTAACAAGCAAACTGGCAAACTGACAGAGTAACCGTTTGGTTTCGCTTTTATAATGTTAGTGTCAATAAACTAATCGTTATATTCAAACGTTACATCAAACGGGTTGCGACTATATTTAATTAAAATAAATAATAGTTCAGCTAAGATTATTTTATTAGATCGTTAGTATAATATTACACATAACTGTAATTAATGCGAAATATATGGATTTATAGGATTTTCAACAGAATATCACCGTGTTTCGAAGGGCACGCTAAGCTGTCGGTCCCGGTTGTTAGTCGTAAGACAACAGTCGCTAAGCCGAATGTCTTCAAATGCCTTCAGGCGGCCTGAAAAAATTTAACACTAGGACTGCCCGCTAGTCTATACGACAAGCAAGCAAGCATTCGAAATATATGTAGGCATTTTGAACATTTAGCTAATAAATATGTCGCAATATCTAAAAGCAAACTGTAAACCGCACTTTGAACAAATGTAAAACGCTCGTCCCATTTTATTAATTAGTTCAAATACCCCATTATCTTTAAATGACAATAATTTAATACCACACATAATTATCAATCGTGCACCTAATTATTACCCTAAAATTAAACGATATACAATTTTAAATTAATAAAATAATTTTGCACCCGACCTTTATTATACATTAATACCGAAGGACGCAAAAAATACGATCATTTTTCTGTTGAATGTCAGACACATCGGATTTCGAGCTGGTCATTTACATACATGATTGCTCTGGGCCAAGCTTTAATAGGCCAGGAGCTGGAGCACGTTTGAATTAACCCACTTTTATGATATTTTAATAAAGCCGCTCCAGTCATTAACCTACATAGCAGTGGCAGGCTGTTTAAGGCTGAGTGTAATGACACAAATAATCTTATTCATTTGTTTAAGCAAGATCTTAAATTACCCTTTTATGCAAGTAGCCTGTAGGACTACAGTTGTTAAAAAAATGTAATAAATAATATCAATACAATAAAGTCGTTCTGTTTTCTTAATAAGAATGTTGTACAAGCGATATTTTTATTACTGAGCAGTTTAATAAGTACAACATATCATCACACATGCGGGAGACACAGACTACTTCGACTCTAAACACAAAGACTTATGAAATAATATGACACTAAATTTTCCATACAATAACAAATGTAAACTCAACTAAATGCAGTAAGTTATTGTAAAGAATTGATGAACTAATATTAATAATTCAAAAGTTTTGATGTTCAACTGTTTGTTTTTTACTTAACCACGGTATTCAATTCAATTCAAAGCATTTATTCCAGAAAGTTAGTAAAACGAATTAACAAATTTTAATGCAATTCGGCAGGAATATCACACTTACATTATAAAAAATCTGAAAGTTTGTGTGTATGTTTGTTTTTTCTTCACGTTGTAACGGCTGAACGAATTTGGATGAAATTTGGAATGCACATGTGTAATGCATAGCTTATACCTAAGATAAACACATAGGCTACTTTTTAACATGATAAGCGCAGGTGAAACCGCGGGACATTGCTATTTGTTTATATGGAGAATTAATGGAACGGAGTTTATTAAATTATAGAGGACGAGACATGTCGCTTGCTGTTAAGAGACACATCTCCATAAATAGTTTACGCAACAAAGTCATTGCCAGCTCCTGTACTAAGTGTAACCCAGTGGCAAAGCCGGCGGCCGTCACCGCCCTCGCGTTCGCCAGTTACGGATTATTCTGCAACATTATGTTGAAGGCAACGCAGTTATGGGCATTCTTATTTGAATTGGTCCTTATGTTTTGATTTGCAAATAAAAACGTATTTGGAGTTAGACATATCACACATAGTTTCTTTCTCTATCGCGGGAGCTGATGGAGTTTCTATCAACAAGGTTACGTTTATATTTATATGATAATTTGACACACAATTAGGTACTATTACGTTTGCAAGTCGAGTTTAAATCTTCATTTGACGACCTAATTGGCTCAGTGGCCAAGTCTCTGCCCGTGGGTCCTGTGTTCGAATACCGGGAGTAGCACATTTTTTTTTTCCCCAAGGAACATTAGTGCTCTGGTTCTGGGTGTGATTTAGTGTGTGATATGTAAAATTTACCGGCACACACGATATGTATAAAAATCTTCAAAATTTGTGTGGGGCTGTAAGAGTGAATGCGTTTATTGTTCATAATTATATTAAATACTGGTTGGTGTGAGTACAGCTGGACATATTCTACTGGTTTTTGTCTAAACGGACATATTCCTATATCTAATATAAAAAATAATAGCTGTCATATTTGTCGGCAATGCTTATACTTATACCTATTAAGCATAGTAATGCTTGAACATAGTACATAGTATACTACGTATACGTAAGTAGAACAAGGTAAAGTATGTTCTACAAATATGATATATTATACTTCTTTACAACATAAGCAGGAACTGATAATATAACTTCTTTTTCTATATTAATTACAGTATATAAAATTTACGTAAATTAATTCAAGGAATCATTCGAATAGTAGGAAATGTTTTTAACAAGCACTATTGATATTGAAAAATATTAAGAAAAATAATATAATATAAATAAGTAATATACATTACGTAGTAATTTACGTCCTTTTGTCGTTTATTATGTTTTTATGAGACCAACGTAAATTTTCTTTCCTTTATTCGTCAACCCTTCGGCAACAATTAATACCGTAGTGCCGTCAAAATCAAAAGTTATCCATAAATAATAAAAGCTTCTAAATTTAAAATATTTCAAATATCGAACACGATATGTCGGTTACGGCGAGGACTCCCGACGGGGCGCCGGCGGTCGTCACTTTCTTTCAACTTTGCCGAAAAAAAGTTAAACCTTCGAGTAGTGATGTATCGTCATTCGATTTGCATAATCGATGATATTTATATGCTTAGTTATCATAATAAAAATATGGTTATTGTAAAATCGAGTATAACATACAAATATGTTTGTTGTTCTAAAAATATTAGTTTTTTCTGAATTTTGAATGTAAGTAATAAATTATAGTAATAATTAGATTTCAAAAAAGCCGCGGTCAATTTCGTCTATCAATTCTTTTCCGGTGGGAATCTTTTTTTTTTATACTTTAAAGGCAAACATTTATACACTCATTCACCTTATGAAAGTATGATCTTGGCATAGGCTTCCTTCTTAGTCTTCTTCTCTTCTCTTTGATCTTATTATTGGTTAGAAGTGGCTAGTGTGACAACCTTGATCATGTCACCACTATCCATTAAGTAAGAAAGTGAAATTCTTGACTTCACAAAAAAAAAGCATTACGCTCTTTACATCCCGCACTTAGCCATGAATGATCTTATAATTCCTATTATTATAAATGTCTAAGATTGTATAAAACATAAACGCTTTCACACTCACAGCCCCACACTAAGTTCGATGACTTGTGTCGTGGGTGCCGGAAACATTCACATCACACACACAATCACAACCAGAACCAGAAACACAAAGTTTTCTTGGGGAGAAAACTTGTGTTCCCGCCGGGAATCGAACCCGATACCCCTGCTTAGAAGGCGAACACACACCCAACTAAGCCAACGAGCAGTTTCGTATGTATGAAATGTGTTGAGGTACCATACAAATGAGCACGTATTAACGTGAAAAATTACATTTTCTGTTAACAGAAAATTATATTTTTCTGCCGTTACGCAATATCATGGCCACGAGTAACAACATATTTTCGTGGTCAAATCTGTTACGCTAATTAATTTGCCCACGAGGAACAACGGAACATTCCGTTTTTCATGTTAATTTTATTAGAAATTTAATGTTAATATGTTCTACCATTCTCTGGAACGGCAAAACAGATTAAAGTAAAATTTCGCTGGGACATTAGGCTAGCAGTTTTTTAATTTACACATTAAAACGTGTCTGCCGGAAAACATCATCACACATACAATCATACCCAGAACCTAAATATTATTTAATATTATTATTTTATTTAATAATAAGCGTAAATAAATATAAGCGGCAAAATCAAAATTTGAAAAATAGCCTGACGCTGTATCTGGTAAACGGCTGCACCGATTTCTACCAAACAGCTAAGAACACTCTTGATTAAGTCAAACAAAACAACTAAATCAAAATTGGTCAAGTTTTGGGAGATGCCAAATACTGACACAGATGCTCACACCTTAGTTGACAATTTAGATCCTATTTTAATATGCTGGATAGGTAAACATTTGACCTTTATGTCACTTGAAGGAAAGTGACGATGCGGCCAATGATGGAACATGCTAGAAATTACCTATTAACCCTAGACTTGAAGACACCTAAATTGTACCGTTCACAAAAATACGCAGGCAATGAGTTCCACTCCTTCGCTGTACGGATGATAAACGTAGAAGCGAAACGCTTTGAACTGGAGCCATTTCAACCATAAATAGATGACGTTTGACAGTTTGTCTTGTTGTTAGAATATGGTAAAAAGGGCATGGAGGAATTATCCTTTATACATAACAACCATAACACATACATAACAAAACACACGCAAACAGAACGCAATAGCACAGGAAACCTCTGTTTGCACTAGATAACACACAAAGGAACGAGTCGGTTATCTCATAATCTTTACAATAGATAAAAGAATTCCTTTCGGAATGTGTTAAATGTTAACAAATAGGATTCCGTGGTAGGACATTTTATTTTATCTGGCTCATTAGATATATAGATAACGCTTTATTGAACACCAAATTACAATATAGCTATAATACAGAAAACTTAAACTATATGTTTGAACTGCCTATTGACTTAGTTGAGAGAATGTTCGCCTTCTAACCAAGGGTATCAGAGCGATCTCTTCCAGACAACTAAAGTCGTTGCTCGTAACGAATCGTTTCGCTTCCACTTTCATTATGAGAAGTGCAAAAGAACGGTACGCTCTGTCTACTATCTCCGAAAAGTTTATATGGGGTGGTTCAAGAAGAGACTGAATAGGTATTTACTGAGCAGCGTGCTTTATCTACGACAGCATCGTCGCTTTCCATCAGGTGAGATAAGGATCAAACGATGGCTCAGTTTTAAAAAAAAGCTCTGTACAGAATTATTGTATTAAAGAAGCCGTACCCCGCGGCTTCGCCCGCGTTTACAATTTAAAAAGTAGCCTATGCGTTATTCCTAGGTAGGTATAAGCTAGAATAATTTATTTGTAGTATAAGCTATGTATTTTCATTCCAAATTTCATCCAAATCCGTTCAGCATGAAAAGAAAACAAACATACTTACACATTTATAAACATACACACTAAAAAATATACTTTAATGTGATAGAAAAAGTCTGTTGTCTGCAGCTATCATTGAGAGCTGTTACATTCTAGGCCTACTGTGTTTTTTTATAAATAGATAATGTAATATGCATGATAAGTAACCTAATGATCTTATTTCAATTAGAAAAGCTTCAATTGAGTTCATTCAGTTCAACGTAAAAAACAAGATGATATTAGATAGATACTCGTAGATAGATAAATTCTTTATTTGAACACCTTAATTATGTACAGTACAGAAAATAATGACTGTGGTAGGTATATCAGTTTTCTTAAAAAGGCACTTCGAACGAAGCCTTTGTTAATTTTCACACGTTACCTTTACGACTTCTGGTTAAAACTTAAACTTTGATAATTACCGAAACACGAGAAAATAGATAAAAAAGGTAAAGTATACTTCATCCACATATCGGTTCGCAATCATAACAATAAAAACTACGTTCAAATGTTTAAATCTTTTGTGTTGTTATCGGAAACATAAAGCTAACTTGAGTTGGGCGCGGCAGATAACAAGGCTATAGATAAAAACGTACGAGTATGTGCATACTTGGTACGCGAAAGTCCTTTGAAGCCTCCCGACTGATAATGGCTAACAAAGAACCTAAAATCTGCAAGATAAGCAAGGATTGGCAGAGAAAGATAAGAAGT
The DNA here is from genome assembly GCA_948107665.1 of Lomographa bimaculata. NCBI lineage: Eukaryota > Metazoa > Arthropoda > Insecta > Lepidoptera > Geometridae > Lomographa > Lomographa bimaculata. The sequence goes on along the minus strand of OX403600.1, from coordinate 6,834,151 downwards.
TGCGTAGGTTAGGTGCGGCGGAATTAGGTTTGAATACGTTCTTAGGAATGATGCATTTGTGCAATTGCAGTCTTTATATATAGTTTCTATGATGGGAGATGATAACAGGTAACTGTTTTTGTTTTTGTTTTTGGCTCTGCAATCTTTGTCCATTTATCCAGTGCCAAGTGATACATTTTCTCGAGAGTATTACATATAACTTTATTGAAGTCCTAGTCACTAGTCGCAGTTAAAGTCAAATAAAAGAGTCATAGTCAATTCATGTCATAATTAAGTGGTAGAAACTTTACTTGAAGTTTTGTTGCCGTTTTGGACATATAGCGGAAATCATGTGTTTCAAATTTGTATATATGATTTGTTAACCTCATGCACATTTATTTTTATGCATATATTATAACTATAAACGATTACTAATCTACTATTATTACGCATCTGTAGAGAATGACAAGTTTTGGAAAGAATGCAAAATCGAAACCATGGTTTTTCACTTTCGCGGCAAATCTTAAAATTTTGTTGATAAATTTATTAATTTTGTTTATGTAGCATTAGCCATGACAGAACTATATTGATACATTTAGAAAGGAAAAATCGCTTGAGTCGGGGTTTGAACCCGCGGCCATAGGCTGTTATGCCAACTTCGTGTCATGCCCTATTGATCTAACCGCTGAGCTACTCAAGCCTTGCTTGAAGCGACGAAATTATCCTTTCCTTTTTATTAACATCTTACGGGGACGTGTGACGTCATCTACTGAAACAGATTTCTTAAAATTTAAAATGTATTTTAAGGCTGAATGACATTTTTTTCTAACCTCCGACGCAACCAAAGGGTTTTTATACCATACAGGTATAAAGTAAGTTTAAGATGTGTGTGTATAAGTGTGTCTGACTGTGTCATCATAGCTCCTAAACGGATTTTGATATAGGTTTTTTTTTCGAAAAGTGACTTAATTGAGAGTATCATAGCTACAATAATAAGTGTGGTGAAAATCGGTGCAGACGCTTTCCAAATCGGTCATCGGGTTTATTTTCTAAATTTTTGTTTTGTCACTTATTAATACTGAAAACGATCGTTGATCATACAATTAATGTAGTTTAAATTACTAAGTTATGCACCACAATTAATGTAGTTTAAAATACTAAGTTATGTACCACAATTAATGTAGTTTAAATTACTAAGTTATGCACCAATCGGCGGGAAAAGTGAATAAAAGCGTAAGTCTTTACATCAAAATATAAAAAAAGCACGGAAACTTTTCGCACGCTACAAATAATCATAATATAAAAACGCTCGATTTATAACTTTAATGTAACAATTTACAAAAAGTTAACAAGTTATCTACATCATCAGAATTTGTGCGTGATGCAACTGATTTGGTATTTACTAAACGATTCGCAATGCTGTCATAGATTAGTAATTTTATTAGACTTGTATAGCTTTATTTGGTCTAGATATTTTTTTAGCCCTCACTTTAAAATGTAGTCTAGTTAAGTAGGTTTTCGTATTGCTTTTCCTGTAGTTAGTTTTGAAATGTCGTATGTGATCTTTTTTATAAGCCTTTTTACGTCTGAATAAGATAAAGATTCAAAGATAAAGTTGTGTTTTACTGTCAAACGTGAGTATGTAAGATGTTATACAATAAAATGTTAAGTGTCTACATGTTCGGCCTGATTAGGCATATAATTTTAACGTACTCAAGCAAATTATGTTAAATGATACTATTTTTTTATCAAAATACATGCAGTAAATAAATTTCAATTTAGTGAATAAAATTAAATACATTTTGCTAATGAGCTTCAATAAATTAAAATAAATAGAACCTCGTAATTTACACAAACTAGGTATATACATTAGTTATAAATTATTAGGTAACTGCACGTTGGACTTTGATAAATCATTGTGAGACCAAAAATACACAAGAGTTACTTATTATTGAGCGTCTAGATAGAATTTTAATTAAATAAATAATGCTGTTACAAATGTATGCAAGTACTAGTACAGCAATAACACGCCTCAGGAGAAAAGTGTGTTTTCCCATTATTCTCACCTGTGCCTATATCATTGCCGGACTGCAAAGCACTTAGCACGTATTCATTCACAAGATTTTTACGTCACCATTGAATCAGGTTTGTTTGTTAAGGTTAGTTCACACTGGCGCTATTTGGCCAGTTTGACCGTCATCTCCAGTTTGACCGTCTGTTTGATCTGTGGTTTGACCGCTTGGCAAACATCCCGCTGTTTGCGGCTAAGCGCCACAGGTGACCATACCTGCCAGTTTTTGCCACGATTGTATAGGAAGTTGCCTATTTTGATTCTTTGTTCGGGTTTCAAGTGTTTAGTATCTGTTTGCTCAGTTCTGTTTGCGGTCAGATAGTGCCGATGATATTATTTTATGTTTAAGAAAATATTTTTTACGTGTGCAAATTCTTCATGATACTAAATAAGATATTTATAATTTTAATCTGTATTATTTAAATATTCTCCCAGACTCATTAGTCAAAAATTCCAACAGCGTTCACTCTCCTTTCCCCACACAAAAAATAAAACAAAATAATAAATTCTCACACAATATCGGCTTGCATTCAACGGGATCGTATAGGTATCATCGCATCCCACACGAGTATCGCCGCGGGCGATAGAAAGTCCCACCCACGCGTCAGGCGCACAATGTGGTAACTGGCAACTAAAAAAGTGGATTTTTTAAGTTACGCGGTTACACATGACAGCTGCCGTGTTACGCTCCGCCCCGGAACTCGCTGATTGGTGCACGGTAGCCAGATTTCTTCTTTTTTCAAGATTACGCTCGGCGACGTATGTGTATCGAATTGATTATATCATTTCCAAATATGGATAGCGGTGGATGAGTCATACTAGACATGCGGTTTTGTAATGTAAAATATTCTACGACAGTAAAACATCTTACCGTGTATAGATCTAATCGATTAAAAATCGATCTACTTAATAGATAAATTATCTTTTAGCTCTTCAACATAATAACAAGCCTTCACACTCACAGCCCCACACTAAATTCAATGACTTGTGTCGTGGGTGCCGCTCGATACTTCACAACCAGAACCAGGAACACAAATTCCCTTACGGATAAAACTTGTGTTCCCGCCGGGAATCGAACCCGATGCTTATAAACCAACACACACCCAACTAACCTCCTGTAGATAAAAAATGATAAAAAATCTTATAGCTCTTCTACAGAATATTTCAAATATTTGTCTATATTTGAGAAAATTTAGAGTCGCTCTAGCAAGGCTACATATTTCTCCTTATTTTGAGTAAGTTTTACAAATATGTCAAGATATTATACTCAATATTTCTTAGAAGCGTAATATTAAACCAGCGAATGGCTACTAGCGATGAATGACCCACGATAAAAGCTGTAAACGTGTTAACAGCTCAATTTTGTAATAAAACCTTCGGGTTCGCAAATCGTAGGATAGTGGTATCACGGACCAATGTAATGTTTCTAAATCAATGTTGTAAATTGTAAAACAATGTTTTTTTTTATGCCCGATAGGCTAGCATTTGACCACAATCTCACCTGATGCAAAGTGATGATGACTTATTCGTGACTAGCCGTGCCGTGCGGCAACACCCGCGTTAATAAGGTTACAAAGTATAAGCCTATGTGTTAATCAGGCCCGGGCATCATCAATGTATACCGTATACCAAAGTTCATCCAAATCCATAGCATGAAGATAAAACAAACTTACATATACACACACAAACTTTCATATTTATAGTGAACTAGCTAGGCTTCGCGGTTTTACCCGCGTAAGTCATAGAGCCGAAGGAATTCCGAGATAAAAAGTAGCCTATGTATTAATCCAGAGTGTCAGCTACCTATATACCAAATTGCATCAAAATTGGTCCAACGCGTGAAGAAGTAACAAACAACAATATTAGTAGGCTTTTATAATTTTAGTAGGAAGTCGGATTAGTAGGATTATTCGTGATATTTTATGTAATCTGATGCATTATTCAATAAGTACAGATCGAAACAACTCTTTACGTATTCAGTTTATTGTATTTAATATATTTTTTGGTTTTTTTTAATTTTTTTTTTTTTTTTTATGAAAGATAGGCAAGCATTTGACCACTATCTCACCTGATGGGAAGTGAAGATGCGGCCGAAGATGTGACATGCTTGCCTAATGCTGTTATGTTCAACCTAAGCAACTCTATATCTTTTATCGGAATTGCACTAATCACCTTCTTTATATACGAAAAATAACATTTCACATGAACACGAAGAAACGGCACTTATAACACATTTATACAACCAAAAGTCATAAAACGGTCACGTAAAATATATTTCACAAATTGGTTTCTTTTCATTTCTCCAACCTCTTTTAAGAACATAAAGCTCTCCAAAGATAAAAGCTTACCTAAAGTCACTGATTGGCCGCGTAAACCGGTAGCCGACTCCCACATCCATACATAACGTGTATTGTATCACGTGTGCATGTGTGCGTATTTACTCAGCTACTGTTGGCTCGGCCTCTGCCCTCGGGGAATTTGGGTAAATGAGGAGAGGATGGGGGAGTTCTTTTATGTGGAATATGTAGTTGGAAAAATGAGCTGATGTACATACAAGGCAGGTGGAGTCTTGTTATTGGTAATTGTATGTCTGTGGACTGAAAAAATTGCATCAATCTTTTTTTTATCTGTGATTGGTGTAAAGTACGTTTAAAACTAGATTCGGGGGATTTTGTCGCGAAAGTGAAAAAAATGCGTTATTGATTTCGTATAAATTTTCAAAACCTGTGATTCTTCGAGTGTTACCTAATGTGTAATAACTGTGGATTATTAACTGTTAATGCTTAGTAAACGTGCATAAGTGTAGGCAAATCATACAAAGAACGTTATTTTCCCCTCGTTCCAAAACTCCAACAGAAGTTCTAGTAAAGTTTCTGCCACTTTACTAGGGCTTGACTTGACTATGACTGGATTTGACTGTTTTAGTTGACTTTGACTGTGACTTGTGAATTTTAATAACATGAATTATTATTTAACTTTTAATAATATTAATTATTTACTATATGATATGATATATAATAAGATTTATACACAATAATGATTACCTTGATACTGGCTAAATGCACAAGATTGCGAAGCCAACATTAAAAGACCAAAAAACTAGATTCGTCTCAGTTAGTTATTAACTATGTGAATTTATACGCATTCAAAAAGTTGATATTTAACATTATATAATATTTTTTTTCTTAAACGCTTTAAAAAATATATATTTAAATCTTACAAAAGTAATACTATAGGTCAAATCTGTCAATAGATTTAAATTATGTATTAAATCTATTGACAGATTTGACCTATCTATATACTATTGCCATGTACTTATTTTCAAAAAATAAAAATTCGAAATTTTATTATAGGTTCGAAATTTTACTTAGTACTTGTGGGAGTCAACTGTTATAAAAATATAGCAGATATAATAAAACTAAATTCTAGTATACAACTTTCTATAGCTACAAAATTATGGAACAATTATTTCTTTTGATTGATCATACAGAATACTGGTTGGCTCTATAAATTCTGCATAGCCACTACTAAAATTTTTATTTATCAACAAAATACAAAAAGACATTGCGCGGTGCTCGTCCATCATAAAATTTTTAGTAATTTTCTTGCTTAGGTACATTTTATAGTAGAAAAGTGGGTTAAATTATTTGTTATTTCTTCTTTCTTTCACTGGTAGGAATTTGACTTAGGGTAGAAAAGTACGACTAGCGACTTAACTATAATAGAGTGCCAACTAGCCAGATAATCATTAGAAAAAACCACTATCATATTTAATCAGAATCATAACTTACTGTCAAGACAATCAACCAATAAACATCCACAACATAATATTTTAACAAAGTTCTTCAGTATTCACCAGTACTGTATCAAGGAGGGGGGGACGTGGGGAGCGGGGAGCAAGCAAGCGCACACCGCCGGGGGCTATACGGCCCAAGACCCAATATATCAGCCGCGCTCACAGATACTTCGTTGCAAGCGCATAGAAGTGGGACGGAGTAGGAATTAAACACAAAAAAAAAAGTTATTGTTGACTTGATATTTGTACAACATAACTTAAAATAGTAGTCATTAATGCCCCACCATATTTACATTGCGTTACTAGCGCTTCTCTTTATTGCTTTTTACATGTTACGTCACAGATTAAAATACGGTCTACTTCAAAGAAATGGTCGCGCTTTCGAAACTAGCTCATAGCCAAGTAATTATTTTACTACCAAAAGTTTTAATTTTAGTTTATTTATCCGCCGAATAATAACTTATATTAGATATCTTACAATTAATTTTATTTTCGTAGATATAAAGCTAGTTACTTACAACCAAACAGTATTCTACCCCATTTGCGTTGTTTCTTATTTTATATGATTGTATCAATCATTCATTTATGATATGGCTGTCTACATTTCATTATAGTAAGTAAATAATAACAAATCTTGACATTTAACTCTCACATTGATTGAAAAAATTTGAAGTCGCTGTTTTACAAATAATAATGTCGGACAGTAATAACAATTTTACATTAAAAAACAAATAACTTATAAAATAGCTCAATCGTGAGAGTTATCCATAGTTATTATCCAGCACTCACTCGCGTATTTTTGTCGAAGAAAAATGCTCCAGATTTCGGACATATTATACGATGTTCTTCTTCTGGGAGCTACGTTTACAGCTACGCGCCGCGCCGCGACAGTTAAGTGAGTGCTGGTTTATGTAATAATAACAATAATATCACAATTAAGAAATCAAACTTAAATAACAGACATTAATTCCATTTAAAAAGTATCACCCATACTAACATCTCCACGGACTCTCCTGTTCTGCCCAAGCGCATACCGTTCCTGTGGGAACGCGCGGGACATAAACTTATTCGATATTTCTGCTCAGTCTCTCATTTGTATATTATAATTTGGCTCGAGCTTAGCCAACTTATTTGAGCTTAAGTTATTACGTTATTATTTTGATTGTATGGGTTATTAAAGTTGGGTTAATGCAAAATACTATTATTATTATGAAAGTGGAAATTTATTTTTCCATGTTGTCATTTGCGTTTATTGTAATGTAATAACATTTTCTAATGTAATCTTACTTAAAGAAGAATAAATAAGTAAGTAAATTTTAAATAGATTAAGTAAAAAAAATATATAGTTCTAAGCGATACCATTATAGTATTTTTTTTAATTTAAGATAGGCAAACGTTTGACCGCCATCTTACCCGATGGTAAGTGACGATGCGGTCGACGATGGAGCACAGTATTATGATAAACATTCCACAAATGAGGACGAAGCGTTTTGCTTCTACTTTTACTATGCGTACCACAAAGGAATGGAACTCCTTGCCTAAGTCTTTGTTTTCCTGTAAAAACAATATGGTAACCTTTAAATTGCGATTGGATAGGTGTCTTCTAGGCATCGTCTACCGCATCGTATTATCAGGTAAGATAGAGGTCGTTTGACTATCTTGAATAAAAAAAAACTCTTTAGATAAAAAACTTATTAAGGCAAACAAAATGCTAGAAATATCGATTAAATAAATATCATTCCAATACCCCTTTCCACAACAATAGTCCTCATAAAATTTATTCATAAAATACAAACAGTAATTATAACTCAGTGATTCAGCTCATAGCTCGCATTCTTTCATAATTTAAACGATGAGCTAACAATAAAACTTCATCCCTTTCTCTCTCTCTGAGAAAACGTGCCTCAAGAAAGAGACGGAACGAGTCATTGTTCGTAAAAATGTCAAATAGAATGATAAACATAAAATTTCGTGTTGAAATACAAGAGAGGAGCACGCGCCGAACAAAGCGATGGTAATAATTTTATTCAAATGTGTGTGATCATGACTTCTTTTTATTCAGGCATTTTATTAAAAGGGCGCTTAATTTATGATTGGGTATTGTGGCTATTTGTATCGGTTCTTTGTAAGGCATAGGTAAAGCATTCGGCTTTTATTTTCGGCCGCACCGCGTCGGGATTTTCGGCCCGCCAATGTCAAGCGGGTACTTAAGACATTTAAGTAGTCTGTGCGAGGGTTAAACTATTATAGCTCGATCGATATACCTTGTTCAGTATTTTATTGCATATTTAAAGTTATTACAAATATGTTAAAATAAATTAGTTCACAGTTCTGTATAGACCCTGGTAGGGCACAGCGATATCAATATTAGGAGAGAAGGACTAAGTAAGAAGCGATATATTAGGAGACCAATTCAACTTGAATTCAACATTTTATTTATTTGGCGTCATGGTTTTATTGTTTTGTCAATAAAAAGAGTATCTTCTAAGCAAGCATGTCATATCTTCGGCTCTTCTTCACTTTCCATCAGGTGAGACGGTGGTTGAATGCTTGCCTATCATGCATAAAAAAGGTCAAGAAAGTTTTAGAATGTCAAAATTTAATGGATTTACCAATTGAACATTTTTTAGTATATTAAAGAATAATAATTAAAATATTCTTTTAAGTATAAGGTAATCGATTTTTTTTATTAGAAATTGTTTTAACTGCCTCACAAAGTTTTTTTTTTGGCTATGATTCTTTATTAAAATCCACTGCTTAAGTAATGCAGTTATTTATAACACTAATTTCTATTTATACATAGATACTCGTATTATCGGAAATTTTATTGAACACACCCAATAAATCATCAAGTATCTACGTTTATTGATCTATGGTTATAGTCAAAAAGCTAACTATTCGCCGAAGTACAGCAAATACACATATTTAATCAATTAAGGGGTAATTAAAAGTAGATTTGCCATTAACCTAAATTGAAATAACATGTTAAAGATAAAGTAAACGCTTTCTTTTAATAATCGTATCTAAGTACAAAGAATAAGTGTGTCACATAAATCATCATATAACGCTTCTGAGAATACCGAATTAAAGCCGAAAATGTGTGACGTGCCGAAAGGTTTGGCATCCCAACAATGGAACAACATTGTATAATGGACCGTGTAAGATGGTATAGAAGTGAATGATAAATGGCAATGATTTGATGAAAAGGTCTTTGAATTTATTAGATATAATAATATGAAAATGTGTTATAGGTTTTTGAATGACCATATTATTAAGTATTTGTAAATAAATTACGCAGATCGAAAAGCTTTGTTTATATCAGAGATTTCAATACAGTTGAATTTTGCGAATGTCGAGTGGGGCGACAATTTGAAAGTACGTACGATAGTTAGGTTCTAGGCAATTGTTTTATTAATTTCAAGCTACCACAATATTTCTTTCTTCTTTGGTATAAACGCTAAGTTGGCAGGATGACCTTTAGTCAGAGGCAGATCGGGTATAAAGGAAGAGTCATCAAAATGGCATTGCTTCTATGGTAGTTTATGATGATGAAACGATAGAGTTGGCATTACGAAACCCTCCCCTCAAAGCACAGCGAAGGCCCAGTGGTCTTCTTGACAGATTTTTTTATGGACTTGCCGGTTTTCTTATAATATTTTTACTGATGATGGAAAATATATTGGAGTAATCACAGACATTCATAATTTTACCTGTAGCAAATCATGTTCTCCACACTGTTAAATGTATGGTAATCTTATTATATCTGAATCATGAAATAGGTGTTATACTACCTGTAAAATATTTTCAAACCAGATATTATGAAATGAACTATAAATCTCTTTAAGGAAGGCAAACTGAATAAGAGTACGATTGTGTGTTTATTAATATAATAATTTTGTTTAATAACAAATTCCAATTACGAAATAATAGATGACGTTAAAGAAATCTCTCGTGTCTCGATATACATGGCTATTCAATATTGTTAAAAACGTCACTTTGGACTAGAAAATATTCTAGGTTCTATAGGTTCTAAATGGTATTATCATTTTATAAGTGTTTTATTAGATTTTGTAAAGTAAAGCTTTAAAACAAATGTAATATCGTCATCTAGAACTATTGCCGTATGTAAGCTTTCATTATCTAGTATGCAAGAAAACTGAGAAACTAACAATTTTTATTTGAATGCGGCCGTTTTCGCTTCAGTATAAGTCTAATAACTGACGGCGGCGGCGCTAAGTAACGTACAAGCATCGTCGAATACGATCGCTTTAAGAATAATATTGAAAAGATTCATTATAACAAATATAAGCCTTTATTGTAAATAAACTTAATACATATCCTCAAGAAAGGCAACAAAGTTCAATCTACAACCAACACTTTATGATTGCCATCAGCAAAAAATAACAGCCTGCCAGTAATAATTTCTTTGCATCTTTTGAATAGAACCAAATTAGCAGAGCACTGCTTCAACTTCGCATTTTATTATGTTGTGAATAATTTTAATTACGGACTTAAACAACTTGTTTTACAACCACCATTTGATCTGTGGTTCAAATAGTTCAAAAATATCCTACCACTTGTATTACAAACTGGGATTTTTAATTGAATCGTCCTACATTGCTGGTTTTATAGGACATTAGGTCGAAGACTAATTCATTTGTCCTATAGGAACTGTAATGGATGTTGTATATTTTTTATTGCCATTTCTTGCTTACATTGTTGCTGACAGTCGAATAACAATTTAGTAGTTCGCAGTGTTGCCAAGTTTATTGTAAATGTTTGTGGAATTTTGCGTAATTAACTCTGTAGTGGCAGTTTTTGTGGGTAATTATTAAGGTGTACGGATTTTATGTCTGTGTGAGGTTTCACATAATATTATTAATGAACTCGTACGAGCAATTGTGCTTGAGAAAACGCATGAGCTGCTCTTTTTGCTTTATTACTTGTCTACGTCTCTGATATTTTATTTTTCTTTTAAGTCTAGGTCTTACAGTGTAGTCACTCTCCAGTTATTGTTCTTAGAAATTTTTTAGGTTCTCTAAAAATAAGCGATGTCTACCAAACGTATCAAACATATGAAAAGAGAGTAAAAATTGAATGCTTACATTTTTGGAGTTAACAAAGTTAAAGTAAAAGATATTTAGCAATTAAGAAAAACCTTGGGAAGGAAAATTTTACCTCCTTCCGGGAATCACACCTGCACCCTTAGCGGAGAAGGCCACCGCGCCAACTGGCTTGTCAAAACAATTAGATATTGCCCAAATTCAAACCAGCTAAGTTTAGCAGTCAATTAAAAATTATCATCATAATTAATGTGTACAAAAAATATTACCAAATTCGACTACTGATTACTTAACACAATGATTAATTCCAATAAAAAATATGATTAATTACGACCAAACTGATTAATTAATACAATGATTAATTTTAATAAATTGATAAAAAGACGTACTAACAAGCTAATGTAGCATTTACATATAATGATGATGTATTCGTAATTCGACATTCTTTTTCTTTATTAATGATTTTACGTTGAGTCACAGGCCTTAAAACAAATGTCGAAACCGCAATTTGTATGACGAATATATTATCCAGTGATATATTAAGGTAAAAGTTTCTAGTTATGTAAAGGATTGCGCATTCTATTGCGATGACAACAGGCTTTAAGCTATGTCGGATGCCTTCAGGCAGCCTGATCTAATCCAGACACTAGACTTCCCACTAGTCTATACGACAAGCAAGCAAGCATCGTCATAAAAGCGGGTGAAGGAGCGGGACACAGCTAGTTCTAAATGAAATTATTATTTAGGTGTACTTATATTAATTAACGGTTCGTTGGTTAGTTGGGTGCGCGTTCGCATTCTAAGCATAGGTATCGGGTTATATTCCCGACGGGAACATAAGCTTTTCCCTAGGGAAATTTGTGTTTCTGGTTCTGGTTGTGATTGTGTGTAATGTGAATGTTTTCCGCACCCACGAAATAAGTCTTTGGACTTAGTGTGGGGCTGTAAGTGTGAAAGCGTAAGCGTAATTAAAAAGTTTTCCATGTTGGTACTATTCCGCAAAATGTCATTCAACCACAAAGATGTACTAACATACCTAGATAGGTCACTCGTGACGTGCGTAGTTCACAAATCAAACTGACGTCAACACAGATGCGTGTTCTACGAAAGTGACATCTTAAAACAATGAATTTGCTTTTTTTGCCATAACATTTGCACATAGGTATCTGTTATTCGAAGAAATGTCAATAGTTCAAGGGAGAAACATTCTACAGTGATTCATCTCGTGTCTTAAACGTCGCGAGGTCTGTGGGCCACCTGTGACTCATAAGAAGATCCGCTTGAACTAATTTCAATATTATAAGTTTATTAAGAGGTTAATGAAGTCATTTCATCATTGTATATATTAACATCAGCTGGAACTTTTGTAACGTGGTCATCAAGAGAACGTTCGACGTATTAATTATGTCAACATCATAATTTAGTTTTTGTTCTCCTACAAGTTTATTATGTGCTAGCCGTGCCCCGCGGCTTCGCCCGCGTTAATCAAGTTAAAAAGTAAGCGTATGTATAAGCTAACTAATATAACATTCAAAATTTCATCCATATCCGTTCTGCCGTTACAGCGTGAAGATAATCATACATACTTATACACACAAAATTTTAGATATATATATATTATTATTAAAAAATATGTACAGAAATAAGTAGGTATTTAATTGTAACTCATTGCGGTATTTTATATGTGTTATTGGGTTAAATACGTTATGGTATGTTATAATAAAACAAAATACGTGTACCTACCGATGTCATTAATTAAGCATTAAATTTAACTTATCTAAAGAAAAGTGTTCAGGTAAGTAAATCAATATATTTCTTATTTATTTAAATCTAAATCAAGGCCAAATATTACTTTTGCAGAGATAGACACAACACAGTGAAAATTACTAAATAACCAGAATAATTAAAAAAACAAACGCATTCACACTCGCAGCCCCACACTAAGTTCAAATACTTGTATCGTGGGTGCCGGAAACATTCACATCACATACACATTACACCCAGAACCAGAAGCACAAATATCCCAAGGGAAGGAATTTGTGCTCCTGCCGGTAATCGAACCCAGGACCGGCGCACTGGGCAGATTCCTATCCACTGGGTCGTCTTTATTAAATCATTAGGTATTGATTCAAAAGTCGTACAAATGGGAGAAACTGGTCCTTGTAACACAGAGAATCCTAGTATGAGGCAAGTGTTCCTAGCTAAATAGTACTTAATTGCAGTTCAAGTACCTTAACTTTTTTGTTTAATGTAAGTACATATAGATACTGTTTTCTACCGACTTCACAAAAAGGAGGTACTCAAATCGACTGTATTTTTTAAATTTTTTCATGTGTGTTACCTCAATTTTTTTCCACGACTTTGAAACCGATTTCAAATATTTTTTTTAGTTTGAAAGATGTTGCTTTCCAATTGGTCCCATTTAAATTTGATCAAGATCCGATCAGTAGTTCTTGAAATATCGTCAATAATGCGTATTCTGTGGACTACATTGACGATGTTCTCGTTTTTAACCGACTTCAAAAGTTAAGTTAGCCGATTTTGATGATTATTTTTTTATTTGAAAGCTGGTGGTTTCCATGTGGTCCTATTGAAATTTAAGTATGATCTGTTTTTTAAGCTTTGTTTGCGTTTAATTATTCTATATGACTATAATGTAGAATCATTATAGGTACAGCATGTGCAACTTTACTATATCTGTGGATAAACCTATATGTGTGAATAAACTATTATTATCATATAAACAAATAGTTTTAAAATCAATAGTAAATGTATATATACTCGGGCGTAACGGTTTCCAACCCCAAGGAGGCACTTATTAAAGTTAGTGACTATAATTACCAGATTCGCAAATTTACAACCATTTATACTGTTATTTAACTGTACTTCATGAGATCAGGGATCAAATACGCTCTGATCGATCTATAGATATAAATAAGATACAATAATGTATGTATGTTAGGACCCAATAACTTTGACTTAAATTTCTTACCAATCTTCAATGTCTATGAATGATTTTTTTATGATGCGGCCGAAAAAAGAACATGCCACATTAAAACATATTTAAAAAAAAATTGTGACTGCTATATTATGACAGGAAAACAATACATTTTTATTGAAATAACCCGTTTATTAAAACTACCCGTTAGCTTATTTGGTTGCGCGTTCGCCTTCTAAGCAGGGGTATTCGATTCCCGACAGAAGCTGTTTCTGGCTCTGGTTGTGACGGTGTGTGGTGTAAATTTTTCCGGCATCCACGACACAAGTTATCGAACTTAGTGTGGGGCTGTGAGAGTGAAAGCGTTTATTCGTAAAAAAACAAAAGGTAATTTTGGAGTGTTTTTTTTGGCCTCGAGAAGAATTGTTTGGCAACTCTTGTCCTGAGGTAGGTACTCAAGATGTCACCGTGATCTCGCTATTATAACTTCTGTCCGACCGACGGTATCTTTTACGACTTAGGTGAAACCGTGACCACAGATCTATATCACTTGAACTACCTTTTGCATTTAGCTTCACTCGAGCTGACTTTACGTATACTTTTTTAACACAATTCTAACTTATCACTAAAAACTAGACGTCTAAAAAATACACAGGCTAGATTGTATCATGCCTGCAATTACATCATGTAGTAACAAAAACAAACTGACAGACAGATCTTTTTTATGTAGTCATGAAAATTAACCTTTTGCGCTTCCTTATAAGTCACTTATGGAAAAATAAAAATGAAGATGTGCGATTGTAGTTTTTTGCGTTTAAGTCGGTGAGGCCTTTGCTTCTTTGTTGATGGGATCAAAAATGCGGCATCTTGGATCAAATAAAACCAGCTTAAAACGTATTTGAATAATCTACGTATTTATATAACACATTATTTACTGCATATAAAATTACGTTAAGAAATAGTCCAAGGCAATATGTAAAGAGTAGGTCTACGAGCGTATCTACGCTCATTTGAAATACAATTTGCGGATATAATATAAAACAAATTAAATTTGATACGTATTATGGTTTACCTCTAGAAGGCATAATTATAAATGCTTTGGTACCTTGTGTTGAAATGTTCTATTAACTGACAAATTTGGTCGACAGTTATTGGTAACATAAATAAAATGAGCCAACTTAAAAGTTTCATAAATACTTGACTAAGTGGTAAATGATTGTACTTACAATAGGTATTTTGTACTGTGATCCGATGGTGATTAAACAAACGTTAAAGCATCCGTTACGAAACACAATAGTGACTAATTAGTGTCCACTCATGTACAAACACAAGTATCTAACTACGAAAACTCATTAAAACCTCGCTTGAAACTCGGCTCGCACACGATGCAAGATAATTTGAATGGAGTTACGCGACTATAAAACGAGTCGTAAGTGCCGCTTCACGCTTGTTCCAGGAATTACAGTTTTATAGCTCCTTTAACACGCGAAATTTGAATATTGTGCGAAAACATTGAGAATTTTGAATACACTGAATGAATCTGTACAATCCGACACGGCCCAAGACAGCGCCAATCTACGGAACATTATGCAATTAAATACAACAAACTTTATTAAGAAAATAGCCCGTGAAATCGATGTAGATCGTAACCTGTTGTTGTATTTGATAAAAAATGCCCTAAGCGCAAAAAATTAAAACTAAGGATAAATACAAACCGATTTGAAACTTGAACGCAATGACTTGAACCTAATTACGCGAGCTTTGTAATCTAGAAAATACACTGCGCTCGGGGGCTTATAACATGGCTTCTGTCAGAAGCCGAAAATCATCACCAATTTACCGGTAAACAGTACCGGTGCCGAAATAAGTGGGGGTCATGTGAGTTTCGTGAGTGAAATCCACGGTAGCGCCGCAAGCCACGTCTCTTGCTCGCTTTCCCACCGAGTAAAAGTACTTGGTTTATTATTAGTTATAACAGTCTTTGTTAATACTTCCTTATACATTGTATATTGTAAAGATTTATCGTAGTCTATGAATACCAAAACGACACCTGTAAATGATTATGTATTACGAAATGTAAGCTTAAAGTTCAGTCTTTAGTGGTCGGTGTTAAAGCTTAGATTCGTGTCGCAATAGTTGCTATTGTCATTTGGTGTGATTGGTGACTAAAGCGGTAAGCTGTTTCACGTGCAAAGTTCATCGAGTTTTCCCAGCGAGCAGCGAGTGCCGTCAGCTTACTGGCGCTACCTGTTCATTCACTTGCGCACGTGGTGGGGGCCTTCCGCGTAACGCTGTTCGGTAGTTTCCGCACCCTCTCGCCAGCGCAGTTGCTAAACGCACCCGCTCTTGATCGCACGTTTAGTTTGACACATCTAGTCGCATTAACTCTACGTTTTTAACGCGCCCAATTCATATTTCGAATCATTTTGAATTCAGTGTTCACATTGTAATTAATTTCAACCTTCGGTCTTTTAGTTTTTTGTTCTATTGTGAAGTGAAATTAAAATTTTAGGACTTAATTAAAACCGTTTTCTTGTGTATTGTGAATATTAAGGTGCGTATTATTGCAGCTTCATTTAATTGTTTATTGATTTAGCAGTAACTGAAAATTAAATACATATTAAAATGGAATTACGTATAACATTAATAATATACTTTTAAATTATTTATATTTCCAATATAAATTTACGTTAATCAATGAATTATTTTATTACGCGGTATTCCACAATTGGTCTAGTTCTTCTAGTTAACTAAACTGAAATCAAGTTTGTTCTAAATACAATTCCATATTGGTTTTCAATCGTTACAAAGTTTCAATACAATCTATAAACTAAAACATTTTTCAACAATATAAATGTATGTATACTACATACCTTCTATACATTTAGAATAGAAGTCATCAAACAATAGAATCAATTTATAGTCCGATCATACTCAACCATTATTAAACTTACATACTACGCAAAGTCTACAACAAACGTAGTTTTTACTAATATAAAATGAACTTTAATACGAATATAACAAGGCTCACGTTTCAATACTATATTTAATCACATACCACTATACATTATAGCAGCACCCGTCAAGGCGTTTACTCTATCTGAAATGTAAAAAAAAATGCTAATATATAGCATACAAAACATTTGTACATTTATATTTACAAATTAGTATTTTTATTATAATTTGCTTATATATAATTTTTTCTTAAAACCTCAGACACACTGACACACTTTAACGATCGCGATCGCTTTGAAAAAACTTACATAAAAGGTATAACTTTATATACCTAGCTGATTGTACATAATAATGACATAACAAAATAAATGCTAGTAAACCATCGTATAAAATAGAACATAATTCAAAGCCATCCCGATCATTGCGGTATAGTAAAAGAAGATAAGTAGTAGAACTCACAAAATAATTCCAGTTCGGTCATACTAGTATGCGCGTGTCAAACCCTTTGAGACCCGAAAAACTAGGTTTACATTTCTGTTGTACTACGGCTGTGCTACGACAGGCGTAGAATTCGTAGCACGCACTTGCTATAGATGTAGTTATATTTTCTAGTTTGTGAAAGCTTTTTGCATCGCATACTTCAATTTTTCGTCACATTGATGTATGCGAGGTAACATATGGTTCTAATGAACTTATTTGTTTATTATATTATCGACAATGATCTATATTTGTATAATTATGTTCTACATTATAAAAAATAAAAGAACTCTGACGAAGATATACAATAAAATAAATAATACGTTAAAATAGTACCTAAATAAGCTAAAAAATTACAAGGACATCTAAACATCAAATCAACCATTATTAACGTAACTAAAAATTAGGCCTACAAATATATCTTAAGTGTCGGTAATATTTGGGACAGATTTCCATTGACTCCGGTTCTTGTTAAATAATATAAAAAGCACACACATACATATTTATAAAAGTTTAAATGTGAGAAGGACAGTACACACAGTAATATACGTGCTATCCTCATAATACAAAATACACCCATAATGAATCAACCATAACGCAGCAGTGCACACAATCCCCACTCCACAAGAACCATCCCACAATAATTATCACACGACATGTGATAATTATTATTGTACAGGTGGAACGACTGCCCGTCAAAACATCGTATACAAATTGTAATAATATACCTATACTATCGTTATGCTATGTCAAATACACGTGTAATACCAATGGTATAACCATAACGCAGTGCACATAATAGCCACTCCACAATAACTATATAATCATTTTCACACGACATGTGATAGTTATCATTTTACAGAAACAAGCACCTCCTTTCATAACCATTGCTTATCTTCTAATTGTAATAATATACCTACTCTCCTTATACTATGCCAAATATACGCGCATTGATACCAATCGTATAACCATAACGCAGTGCACATAATCCCCGCTCCACAATAACCACATAATCATTCTCACACGACATGTGATAATTATCATTGTACAGGCGCAAGCACCGCCCGTCAAAGCATCGCTTCTATACAAAATGTTCGCGGTGATGCAAATTGACGAGGACCACACACGGGATTTCAGACGCAAACTGCGCCCGAAATGCGAGTTCGTGTGCAAGTACTGCCAGCGTCGTTTCACGAAGTCCTACAACCTGATGATTCACGAGAGGACACATAAGAGTCCCGAGCTGTCTTTCAGCTGCGAGGTCTGCGGGAAGGCCTTCAAGAGGCAGGACAATCTGCGCCAGCACAGGTCAGTCTCATATTTCCATTTTTGACTCCATAATCATTAAATCATTACAGCGAAGGAGTGGAACTCACTGCCTGCGTCATTGTTCCCTGAGGAGTATCTGGGAGCCTTCAAATCAAGAGTAAATAGGTATCTTCTAGGCAACATCTTAGGGAGCATCTTCATTTTTCATCAGGTGAGATAGTGGTGAAATGCGTGCCTATTTAGCATAAATAAAAAGGCTTGTGTTGTGTGATGATATGACTTGTTTCTCTTGATCCGTAAATAAATCAGATTTTAGGGAATAAATCTGTACTTAATTACGCATCCCGAAATAAATCTTTGCTTTTGCCACTTAAAAATATCACGTTCGGTCAACTACTCAAAAACTTAAACTAGGAAATCTGGTCTAAATCCTAATTTAAAATAAATTCTGGTAAAATCAAATAGATATTATAAATCCGAATATTATCCTGTTTGTCTGATTCACATTATTTCACGGCTAAACTACTGCTCTAGACCAAATTCCATAAATTTCGGACGGTAGTTTAAGTCATCAAGAACATAATAATGTTGCCCATCCACACGCTAGTTTTAGCTATCCGTATTGTGTTAACCAAGTGAGATTACTTCATAGGATACCTAGATACACCGCAAGATAGGTTGCTCGTTCGGCCCGCCAAGGCTGTGGTATATCAGTCAAAAGCATTACACAGCTGTCTGTCACAGGGCATTCTGGTTTTACTAGGACACTTGACTACTGTTACAGGTCGCTCTAGTTTACTATACGTACATACGAGTACTCGTTTATACGTACGTACTCGTATCTATGTGTGTACAATGTCATAATTATAATAATACCAGCTACACGCTTTTTTTTGTATGCTAGATAGGCAAGATTTCACCCCTATCTCGCCTGATGGAAAGAGACGATGCGGCCGAAGACGGGACATGCTTGCCTAGAAGGTACTTATTATACGACTGTATCCGCGGTTAAAAGTAGGCTTGATTTATAAAAGTAACATTGAAAAAATAAGTTGACGAACTGTGGTATCATTGAATAGGTATTTGAAAATCATCCGTAGGTTTGGTTACCTATTTTTCACGATTTAAAGTTAGGAACCATTCTCACTTAAACTCTTAATACGACTTGGTTGTTATCTCGACCGAAAGGAACTCGACCACTCGGTCGTCATCTTAAATTTTTATATTATTTTTGGTTGTTAACTCCATCACTAGTGGGAATTAGTACAGTTAGATAAAAAAGTGTTTCAAAAATTTGTTTTGATTCAGAAGAGCTGCGATAAATTTCTTATATTATTATAATCGCATTTCATATAAACGGTCTACAAACGGAAAATTGTAAAATGATAATGTAAGCTCACGTTTTACGCAGTCGGTTTTTTTGTACGAGTATTATTAAATAGGTTTCTTCATATTTTTTTAAATATTTTTGTTCCATTTGTTAGTAGCATTATGTAATGAAGTAATAAAAATAGGTAGTATCAATTATTGTACACAATAATTATGTCATCACGAGGCTCTGCCCTATCTCATCAAAATTCACATTTACCAGACTAACGGCTGCTCTACCAATATTGGAATAAAATACAATATAACATACTATACATATGCATATTTATACTATACATATTTTACATACTGGAATTGGGCATTCCAGTATTGGTAGGTTACAAGATCAGGTGAAAAATATTTGTAAGTATAAGTAGAGATAGAAAACGTTTGACAACACATTTTTATTCAAGCGTAATGATAGTAAAACATAAGCATATATCTTGTCCATAAAAAACCAAGGTAGGTATATACTCTTAGATGTAAATTCAAATAATTTCTAGTATTGAAATATCATTATAATAAACGTAAAGCTGGTTATACACTGCGTTACCGGCGAACTATTTAGAAACCTTTCTAAAATTTCACAAAGCTTTTGACTTCATAACCTCTTTGATTCTCAGTTTTGCCCAATGTCTCCGTTAATTAAGAAGCCTTCTATGTATACTACTAGTATTTTAGGGTTTGGAGCAGTCTAGGCTTCCTCTACTTCGCTATACTAAATTTCGTCCAAGTACGGTAAAGGCCTAGTACCTAGATTAAAACGTAATTTCACAAACTTCCCCATATACTACGTTATTTTGTTTTTTCTATTGTTAGATGTTGTTGGCCAAAATTATATAATAATTAAAGAAATAAAATTTTGCATTTTGCTGAATTTTGTATATTGTCTAGGCAGCAATTTTTTTTAACAACTTGTATCGAAACGTTACGCTCAAGAAGCGCAACATGACGTTTTACATGTGTTGTGCATGAACACTCGGCTTTAGTGACGTCTAGCCGTAAAACAGGCTTTAAAACAATTACCTTCAGTTATATCTCCTTATCACTATTAAACGTTTACACACGCTTTAATTGGCTGAACATAATTAGACGGGATTATCACAAAAGGAGGCTGGTACTGGCTGAATCCGGAACTTAATTCTCGACAAAAGTCCGAGTGATATAAAGGAACATTGATTATTTTCTTTCCTGGATGTGATTGCGTAAATAGTTTTTTGATTGAACTGCCATGGGAATGAAAACATTCCCATGGCAGTTCAATCAAAAAACTATATGATATATGATATATATATGATTACCAGTAGTCTTTTTTTATACTAGATAGGTAAGCATTTGGCCGCTATCTCACCTGATGGAAAGTGATGATGCGGCCGAAGATGTAGCATGTTTACCTAGAAGTTACCTATTCACTCTAGACTAGTAGACTCCCAGATTATACTGGTCAGGGAACAAAGACGCGGGCAGCGAGTTCCACTCCTTCGCTGTACGGATGATAAATGTAGGACAAAACGCTTCGAGCGGACATGAGGTATGTCAACCATTAATGGATGTTGTTGGTCAGTTCGTCTTGTGGTCCGATTATAGAAAGGGCATCTTGTTTTGATCAGCAAAGTCACCACGTGCAGGTGATGTTTGCTTCGGTGACTAACTAGTTACCTAAGCAAACATCACCCGCACGTGGTAATATAAAAGCAGTATGACAACTGTCATACCGCTTTTATATTAAAAGCGTAATTGTTTTGAGGCTAGCGTTAACAAAAAAAATAAGGCTTCTCTCGAAAGAAAACTCAATTTCACATTAAGTTCGATGTTCTCATCTCTCATCATTCTTGTGTAGTGGATGCCGGAAACATTCACTTTACACACACAATCACTACAAGAACCAGAAACACAAATTTTCCTTGGGGTGAAAACTTTTGTTCCCGCTGGGAATCGAATCCGATACCTCCACTTAGAAGGCGAACGTTCACCCAACTGAGCCATCGGGCAGTTCATCATGAGTAAAAAACCTAGATAAAGTTTTAGATTACCTATCGAAGGTTTTATGTCCATTTAGAATAACCTTATTCCGCATGTCAAGGCAAATTCATCAACTCCTTGACCACGGAAGCAATATCAAAGCAGTAAAGGTGGTAAAAGTTTCATCTTACGCGCTTTCGATGGGATTCATATTGATTAGGGAACGTGCCGCGACCTCGCTACTAACTCATTGTATGTTAATGACAGGTGACACTGACAACTAGCGGAATGTCATCCGAATGTCAACCCACCTGTCATCCGAATGTTAAGCAGTTTAATGAACTCCGTAATGAGTGACAGTTGTTAAGCGGATTTGATTATTAATTATTCGGAGCTTAAGATTTCAGCACGATTTTTTGTGTTATGTCGTATGTAGGTGCAAGGGTTTTTATACTGAATGTAGGTAAAGGCAGAAAGAATATTGATGATATTTAGTTTAAATCCTAGCTAATTTGAGCAAAGTCGGCGCACAGAAATAAAGAAATATATTATAAACTGTTTTTTTTTAATAATGTGCGTATCGGATACGCGCTTTATCTACTATTTCCGGAATATAATATTGAATTAATTGTTAAAAAAGAGAGTAAATAGGTATTTACTGAGCAAGCGACCTCTATCTTCGACCGTATTGTCGCTTTCCATCAGGTGAAATTATGGCTTGTGGTGGATTGTCAAACGCTGTTTTTGTTTATTTAGTAACGAAAAATTAAAATATATGTAAAAAAAAATTCTTCCATACTGTTTTTTTCGTTTATTTTTATTTTCAATCAAAGTAAAAAAAAAAGAAAAATAAAATACAAACAGAATTGATCCTATAAGAGTTCGTTTTTGGGTATTGAACCCTCAAAACTGTAATTATATTTGTGAAATTTACTGAATATAAAAGTTGAAGGACAAAGACTCCTATTTAGCACGACAATTAAGTACTAAAACGATTACCTCAGTAAAGCATAGATCTGCTAAACGTATCTCAGTAAAAAACAAAGTTTCAAGCAATTTGTTAGCATCCTTATTCTATGGCAGACCTCTCAATGGGGACCTAAGCGCCACGACATTTCGTGCGCAATAAAACTCTTAAGTTTCATAACAATAACGTAGGCTACATGCGCGTAACGTTTCCGTGTGAATCGACAAGCGTCCGCGATTCCTGGTGCTACTGAGATCGTCGATAGATGGAGTCGTGAGCTCGTGACGGACCCCGTGTGTTAACGGTTCTTAATGGACCCTAATGCTTCCGAAACTGTGCGAACTTCGACGGTAGCGCCGATGGTGAACACGTGACTGGGATAATTTGCTGTATCTGAAGGGTGCCGTCGGTTTTCAGTATATCTGGACGGAGCGGCCCGATTCTCTAGAACTTGCAAACGATCGATTGGTTAGGTTCTTTAAGTAATTTACAGAATCAGGGCATGGGTAGGACGTCGCGTTAACCAAAATTCCAATGTTGACACTGTTCCGCCTCTAATCTAAAAAAAATCTGAAATCAGTTATAAAATAATAGTATCAAACGTCATCCTTATATGGTTGACGTACCTCCGGTTCGCTCGAAGCGTTTTGCTTCTACGTTTATCATCAGTTTAGCGAGGGAGTGGAACTCATTGCCTGCGTCTTTGTTTCCCGAACAGTACAATCTGGGTGTCTTCAAGTCTAGAGTGAATAGGTATCTTCTAGGCAAGCATGTCACATTTTAGGCTGAATCTTCACTTTCCATCAGGTGAGATAGTGGTAAAATGCTTGCCTGTCTACCATAAAAAAAGGTCTTACCGTCCCATGTGAAATGCTTTCTTTTTTGTAAATGACAAAGCAAACGTTTGACTACAATCACACCTGATGAAAAGTGACGAACCTTACAAATTTAGAGATATCAACAATAATTTGAATTTGAATTAAGAATATTATAAATTATATACTTTTCCAGTCCGTATCAAATCCGATTGCATGGCAAGCCTAACTTTATTCTCTGTACATGGAGTAACGATGCACCACGTTTAACAGTAAGGAGACTAAATTGCCGCAATTTGTTGATGCCGTGTGATGCGTGGCTGAAAGCTTGCGCCAGATATGGGGTAATAGCCTGTCTTCAGCTCAGTAATAAATCTCTTTTGACCGACTTTCGATACAATCAGAGGATCTGCAGTTAAACTGTTTAATACTATTTTGGCTTTGAGATGGTTTGAAGTATTAGGTCATGTTAAGATCACTTTAGAAAGCACTTTGTGAAATATATACATACACAATTCTGTATACCTAGAAAAATAATGAAGAAATTTTTGTTTTTATATTCGCTATAGGCTAACGTCACCTCTATCTCATGTGATCGAAAGTAAAGATACGGTCGACGATGTTGCACGTTTGCCTATTTTTCCACTTGTGACTCGATTATTTCCAGATTGATTAAAAAATTTGAGTATGAATTTCTCCTATCTAGATTGCAGTACTTTCAAATATTGGTCGATCCTCAGTTAAGTGGTGTTAAGGTAAAACTGGTGCTAGTAAAAATCAGACGTGTACCATTTGTACCATCAATGGTACCTACAAATGGTACGATTTGTTCTGGTACTAGCCTTTAGTGGGAAAAGTCAACGGCAAAAACGGTTTATCACTGTTCTAGATAAAATAAATGAGTGAACAATCAAATATGTATGAACCTTAAATTTTAAAATGTAAAGCAGTGGAGATATTAGGCTTATTGTTCAGTAAGCGTATCTTAATCGAAACAAAGGCATCACAAATCGCCGAACTAGGTCACCTGTCACGCACA
This sequence comes from Lomographa bimaculata, assembly GCA_948107665.1. Lineage (NCBI taxonomy): Eukaryota > Metazoa > Arthropoda > Insecta > Lepidoptera > Geometridae > Lomographa > Lomographa bimaculata. Next base: position 6,809,452 of record OX403600.1, on the reverse strand, counting down.
TCGTTATTCTATCAAATTCGTCAACGATATATCTTTTCCTCGACTACATTTCGATCGTGAAACGATCGCGTGTGAACGTCACTGCTGAGCCGTGAGTGCCTCTGGCGTCAAGTACCGCTACCGATTGTTTTGCTAAGTGTTATTACGATCATACATCACGCATGAAAGGTTTAGTGCTTTGTAAAAGAAACTTGGGCTCAGGACCTAGTTAAATTCTATGTGATAACTGATTGACAGATCATTAAATGAGTAAAAATAGTCCCAAAGAGAAGATTCAATGTAAAATTTTACATCATTATACACATTTTACCCTTTCGTGTGTTTATTTGTCCTGTCCTGAATCATCATTATCTGGAACGTGGGATGAAATGATGGAAATATGACTCTAACGAGAGTAATGAGAAATTGTATATTTTTTCTAAATTAATTATGTAAGCTCTTGCTCATGAGGTTAGCGCAACTAAGTTGTGTCGTAATAGATATTTGCAAAGTACCCTCATAAATATTGTTCTATTTCTAATCCAACTTCACCTTTCCGTTATCTGTTTTCCCAATAAATCCACCCAATTATTTATATGCAAATGCAAACAATACATTGCACTGGGTTTAATTACGATTCGATTTAGAATCGAGGCACAGATGTTCTATTTAGTTAGCTCATTGGGTCATCCCGTTCGAGTTGAGATGGTATCGCGCTCGATAGGTCAAACTCACGATCAGGATCGTGTTTCGAATTGACATTGCGATTGTTGTGAATGTTGCGTGATGGTTGTTTTTGTTACAAGACTATTTGCAGGTTTAAAATAAAAATAAATTACAAAAAAAAGATATGGTATATCTGGATTAAGAGTATACAGTAAAAAACTAGTAGTTATTTTGTATTTACCTACTAATGTATTACTTTTCTATATTTTCCTAGTCCAAATGACAGTTTTCGATATGTATGTTTTGTTTGTTTTTTTTTCACTAGCAAAATTAATCATAATAATCATGACAAAGTGCGTTTATTCTTTTGAAGACAAAATTCTAGAAAGTATAACATAAAAGATGCATTACAATTTGTTTAATAAGTTGGTAGTTCAATCAGTTCTTGCACTAGAGTTTAACTCCCTGCTAAGTGTTGTAGAGCGGTTTAATTACACCGAGATATCGGAATGCTTGCATCGCGTCCGAGGTGGCAAATGCGGTTAATTAGACAACCCTAAAGCTCTCTATATACAGATTGTTCCAAATTTTCAAGAACTAAATTTGTTACAATACGTAACAAATTTGTAAAAAAAATGTTGTCATTTGTAACATAATTGCGCTAATGTATGATATATATTGTATCTATTTTTTGCAAAACATTGAATTATCATATTAATTAAACTTTTGTTGAATGTGTTTAGTTTATATTTTAAATACACAATGTGATGTCATTATTATAACACTTGCTAAGCTCGTGTCTAAGTAGGTAGCAATAACGACACAAAATAAAATCTAATACACAATGAAATGATAATAATATGAATCTTGACACATTAGCATTGTGGCTTATAATTTATAGCCAAAATGAGCTTAATCTTGTAAATGTCACAATGCTTTTAGGTCCTAATAAATTGACTGATATCATATTGTCTGCAAACCGGATTTTTTTATTCTCTTGATTGACAATATTATTTAAAATATTCGAGCTCTGTCTGTATTAGTATTTAGATTTAATATATTCGATTTCTCATCATCATTGGGCGCGTGCCTTTACAAATTAGTTATTATTGATCATTTGATATGTAAATATACGGGTATTTTTACTACCAGTCATTAGCTTTTATTGGAAACACATAAAAATATTATTATGATTCGAAAGGCTATTTAAAATTTTGATTGTAAAAGAAAGCCGGGTTAAAGTTTAACATTTTTAATAGTCTTAATGCGTTGACAGTTTTAGATTTGTCTGTCAAATCAGAAAAAGATCTAAGGTTAGGAAAACTCTCACTTAAAAATTATACTGAATGTTGAAAACTGCTCTAGAACTACTTATTTTAACTTGAGCCTTATGAAAGTTTCGTATGAACAGAATTTTAAAATATCTCCAATTTAATGTTTTTTTAAATTTTTGTTCAACGTAATTGTATGTCAATAATGGTAATATTGAACGATTTTTGCAACGACCTGTATATGAGAACAAAGCGCTCAGTTCCCACACTCGCATAGGGTTTGCGCACGAAGTAACCCAGTCTCGCGACTCTCGCGCGGAAGTGTACAAATGCCGACGGCTGTCACCTACGGCCTTTACACTGTTCGTGGCGAGATCTAAACACTTACGATCGAATTGTGTTCGAAAACTATTAGTAGAGCGCTCTTTTTTATTTTTTTGCAAGCGTCTTGTCTTTGGTTCGTAGAATAAACTGTTTATTTTTAATTGGTTGTGTATTTCCGAAACTGGTTTTATATTTTTTCCAAAACATTTTTATCTTTGGTTAAAATAAGTCAGCTGTTATCCTCACAATATTTTTGAGCATTATTTATTAATAAGTCCTAAAAAAGCAACGTAGTCTAGGGGCACATTCATAACGGATTAAAAATTAAGATTCCGATGTTTTAAACAAACGTCGGTTTTCGATTTCTTAATCTTGGGTATTATGAATTATAATATTAAACTGTTTAGAGAAGGGATGAGCCGAACAGCTGGACAGGACCGACATTAATCTTTTAAAACATTAAGAACTCTTTGTTGAAATATTTAGTGAAAATCCATGGAGATTTGCAACTTTGAACCGATGATTTTTGAGCTTTTAATCCTATTTGTGGCTTTAACGGTGCAGTTTTTAAGAGAACATTTTTTTTTAAACAAAGATATTATAATTAAAGAGATGCGCTTTCTAAGAAACGTATTTTATTATAATTATTTATAACATCAAGGTTCAGAGATAACTAAAACTTTTTTCTACTCACTACTAACAAGATCAAGAGTGGACTACAGTCTTCCAGTCGGTGAGATGGACGATGATTATTATATAACACACTAACACACCCTTTGTGTAACTTTTGTTAACAACAAATTTTATTTTTCAGATACATTTTTAAAGCACAAATAACTTGCACTGTAAGACATTATATTATATGAAAATAATCTGTTTTAAATTAGCATTTGTTTTCTAATTGACAAAAAAAATCAAATGACTCTCAATTGTTTTCTAATATTGGAGGAGGGACGTGCAATTTTAGGGTTGACACGTACGTCTCACCTCGGTACCGGATCGGCATCGCTTCACCTGCGCGCGCTCTACTTTTCTTGCTTATAGTCGTTTCGCCACAACACAAGCTAATAAAGACAAGGCGATGTTAATCTCTTGCCGAGGTGTACGTATGCGTCAACCTTTAGATTGGAAGATGTTCGTACATTAAAATTACTGTGGATACTATTAACTTTAGATCTTATGCAGTGCACAAACGTTATCAGGATTCCTTAACTTATTTCTTTAAATTATTTCTTTAACAGATACTCTTCGTAGCAAATACTGGTCGTTGGGGAGGTCACAATTACTTGTTTTTTGTTTGATTACATTTTTTTTAACCTACCTTTTTTAATTGTTGTAGATGTAGTCAATGCTTGTGGCGGTGAAGGTGATGGAAGCACGATCCTTCTACAGCGGTCTCTCTTACAAAATGAGTAAGGATTCATTCATTTTTCAAACATCTTACACAAATCAAAAGAAAAATGTTTTGTTCATTCTCTCATCAATTTTTACAACAAATAAGGGACCGCACTTTTTTCAAACGATCGTGCGAATTCCAAATGCCCACAAGCATTTTTAACACAATGTATTTATTATAATTATTCATATATTTGTTTTCTTTATGCACTTCTAACACAACTTCACCATTGACATTTCTTACACTGTCATGAAAGTCGTATTTGGATACGATTCCTGTGCATTTAAATTTATTAATTTTGTTTTATTTGTTTTACAGAGAAATGCATCACAGCTCGAACAAGGAGGCCATGTATTTACGTTACTGACAAAAAGCGTTTGCTTGAAGACTTATGTCAACATTATGAGCATTTCAAATCCTACACAACAGTATTCGTGCTTCTTCCTTAACCGCCAGAATGGGTAATTGCAATTTCAAAAAAAGAAGCGAATTTAAAACAGCATTCGATTTTAAAAACAGTGATATAACTTCACATGCTGGCACACTGTAATTGTTATAAAAAAGCCGTTAATTTTAATAAATTCGTTTTTGAGTTTGGTTGTTAAAAAATAATAATATCGCAAAACATTCTGGTGATTTGTAAATAGTATTTATTAGATTAAGTGATGGTAGCATTTAAACGGCTTAACTGCTTATTATTATAATGTAAAATAATATTTATATTTTATTTAAAATTGTTACGAAGCTTTTCTAATACGTAGAACGTATGCTGTTCTGAAAATAACGATGACTTCTTCCGATATGAGAAAGTAATTTTTGGTTTTATTTATTATTTTTTAATGTAAATGTATCAACAATATTACATTCCATTATTTGCTTAGTTATGATTATTATATTATGAGGGTTGTTCCTAATACTTAGAAGTATGGGTAGGAAAATTGTAAAATTGGCAAGAAATTTGAAATATCCATAATAATGACTGTGACATAATAAAAATTTCATAATAATAGTAGCTATACCCAGTATGCGTTGCAATGCCACGCTTAGAAAAAGTGTTTTAACTCTTTCATGTTTATGGTCGCCTAGTACTTTAATACAATACTAAAAACTTTTTAGATATTGTTCATACAAAAACACTAAAATCACGATAACAATATGGTGGTGTGGGTTCTAGAGTGAAAAATACAAGCTATTCTCATACCTACCAAATATATAAGGAAAAGTTAGACCACAAACACCGTGACACGAGATTTTTATTAGATGTAAATTTAAATTTGGAAACACGTAGTAATTCAACAAAATCAAAAATCGAATTTGTTTCGTTTGATGTAATTTGTTACAAGTTTACAATTTGGCTTTGAGGTTTTGAGAGCAAACATCAAATACACATGTGATTTATTGAATATAATATACGTCTTTAGTAAGGCATATTATGGATATTCTAGCTTCTGAAAGTGTTATTATAGAAGGTATATTAAAAATGTTGTAACGCTTTTATTTTACGCACATTGGAAATGTTAGTTAAGACAGCGAGTATCTTTAAATATAATTAAGTTTTGTTTGTAACCACATTTTATTCTTAAGTACATTATTGACCATAATAATTATTATAATACAATACACAGAGCTATATAGCAAAGTAGGCACAATTTTGAAATAGAACATTCAATATTTGACTGTATACTTTACGATATTTCGATTTTTGCGAATTATTTTGTAAGGTTTATAAAAAAGTTTATTCATTTCATAACGCTGTCTTCAACAAGGTATATAAATAAGTATTTATATATTAACTGTCATATAAGACGCACGACTAATGCTTTAATAACATTTTGATTATAAAAAAAATATTATGTGCCAATAAACGAGGTTGAGTATAGACTCTGCCGGTAGCCATATTTTTGATATAGTGTTAGTTGTAAAATATTATATTTTGACCATATTATACGTATATGTATGTATTAATATCATTGTGTAGATCAATGGTAATTAAATGATCGTTTAATGAACAGTTTATTTTATTTGTTAATGTAACATTATTCTAATGTAGTCTAAAACAAAAGACAAACTTAAGGTACCTGTTTCCCGAAAAGTATAATATGGGGTTGTTTAAGAAGAGAGTGAATAGGTATTTACTAGCAAGCGTGTTCCATCTTCGACCGCATCGTCGCTTTCCATCAGGTGCGACTGTTTCAAACGCTAGCTTAGTCTCAAATAAAATAAAACAAACCTTATAACATACAAGCTGCGTCCGCGGTTCTACTCGCGAAAGTCTCGGACGGAAATTTTAGGACAATACGTAACCTGTGTGTCAATCTAGGGTGTCAGCTACCTCCATACCAAATTTCATCAAAATTGGACCAGCCGTTTGAACGTGAAGAAGCAACAAACATACAAACAATTAGAATATAGAAAGTTAGAGTAGTTGGTAGGGTCCAAGTTGAGCTGACCTAATAATTGATAAGTGATGATGTGGTCATACCTGGTAAGTACGTTTATCATAATAATAAATTAGTTTATAACATTTTTAATGAGCAAAATGAGTTCGGAAAATTACTTTGCACAAACAAACTTATCATGCAATTAGTTTGATTTGTAAAAAGTTACTCATGTTTCAAAAACGGATCGGATAATGTAATCTGAAAGTTTTTGAGATATTGGTAAATAGTAATAAATCCTCGATAGCATCGTTGTTTTCAATTTAGTAAATATTAATTAAATGCTTGCCTATCTAGCAAAAAAAAATGCCATCTACAGCACAAAACATCTAATAATAAATTAATTTTACATACACATTATGTCATTTAGGGCTCTAAATCTCATACTAGGACGAGTCTTGTGACGAGGATTTTAACCGCATTCAATATTGCTCATAGAGTTGAAACAGCAGGCACGGGCTGGGATCGGGCGTCCACGGTCTCCGGTTTGGCTCCTCACAGGTGTAGTATTTGTCGTGTGCCGTAAGTCGACGAGTGTCCACGAGTAGTGCCGCGAACCATCTTTAAGCTCCTATCTTCCATTAGGTGAGATAGTGGTCAAGTTTGCCAAGAAGTAAACTACCCGTGGGTAGCATTCCTATCACGCTTGCAGCATCACCTCTCAGAACCAGAAGCACGTATGTCCCTTGGAAAGGAATGTGTGCTCCTGCCGGGAATCGAACCCAGGATCCACGGCGCAGCGGGCGGACTCCTGTCCACTGCGCCAACAGGGTCGTCAAATAAATAAAATTGGGTTTTTGAATCTGTGTGTGAATTCATGTGTCATTGTTTCCAGAACTTACGATATAAGTATAAATATTTGAACTTTGTGAGGGGCTGTGAGTGTGCTTTTATCCTACTAATATTATAAATCTGAAAGTTTGTGTGTGTGTGTGAATGTTTGTTACCACGTATCTCTGTAACGAATTAACGGATTTCGATAAAATTTAAGGTTCGATAAAAGTTTAGGTTACGGAAAAACATATAGGCTACTTTTTTACCTAATTAACGCGGGCGAAGCCGTGGGGCACAACTAGTAGTTTATATATTAAATTATCGAATTTATCGGATAATACCTACTTCTAGCTGACCCGCCCGGCTTCGCCCGGATGGTCATAAAATCCTTTCTTAGGTGACGTCTACTCTTCTTAAACTACCTACTTACCATCCGTACGTCCATTGAACAGGTCAAGTAATTTTCGAGATAACGTAATAAGTCAGTGAGTCAGTGAATATTTTGCTTCCTAATAATAATATTTAAGAACATTTTAATACGGTTTACGTATCATAGCCATTGGCACAAATAGAGAGAACCGGTTTGTCGTCGTATTACAGAAGCTGGGGAAGCCCAGGTTAGTCACGCATGACTATGAATACTGCGAAATTCAGCTTTAACGTTGATCTTATATATATAAGGAAAATTATTGTTTTAAGAATTAAGAGCGTTTTTTTTTATAATACTTGGCGACACAGTTGGCTCACTTGGCAAAGCTCTGTTCTCTGCGCCATGGGTCCGCCAAGGGACATTTGAACTTCTAAACAAAAAAAAAACAAAGCAAACGCATTCACACTCACAGCCTCACACTAAGTTCAAAGACTTGTAACATGGATGCCGGAAAAAATTACATATCACATTTACAATATACCATATCTACCATACCAAAATATCCTCGATACACCCAGGTTAACTGGAAGAAAATGCTTTGTAGCATTAAGTTCGCCTGTGTACCTACAATACTGTTTGTGCAATAAAGAATTTTCTATCTATCTACAATCACACTAAACCAGAAGCATAATTATTATTAATGTAGACAAAATAATTAAAAAATATGCAAAATCTCACGATAAAAACTTCTCCGTCATGTGAAACAGCCATCCGGCTCCTCAATCACACATATGTATGAGAAGACTCAAAAGAACTGATCCATTTGAACTTATTTAGTGTTTCGTGTATTAGTGTAATGCAGTGTACAATGAGTACTACTTTTCTTTTATGTACTCGACAGGCAAGCATTTGACCACCATCTAAAAATAAAGAAAGAAAAACATTAACATCTACTCATAAAGAACACATGAGCAAAGTATCTTCGCCTTAATAGAGACAATAAGATAAGTGTTAATAACGGGCCAATTGCCTATATTTCCTAAAACTAAACTAAAACTATGTACAGCAAAGAACTAAGTTACCTACAAGACATCGAGCTTATAGGTAACTCAAGTGCTCAAGCCCACTACCAGTGGGTAGCGTTCCCATCATGCTGGCGGCATTGCCTCTCTGAATTGCAATGCTAATACGTTGAGCCAAATAAGTGCCAGCATTTTGATCACGCGTCGCTTTAACCAGGCGGTCTGATAGAATTTTGAAAATAGAATAAGCTCCCGGTCAATTTAAGTGTTAATGGACACATTCTTGCATATTTTGAATCTAGCAGAATACGTCAGGATTTAAGTTACTTATTAACCTAATCTTGGCTAGATTGTAAGATAGATAGTACAAGTAACTTTGTTTGTTTTCTCTTCACGCTGTGACGACTGAACGGATTTTGATGAAATTAGGAATGTACAAAGATTATACCTAGGATTAACACAGTCTTTTAATTCGTTAAACGCGGGCGAAGCCGCGGGGCACAGCTGATAACCTATAATAGTGAAAAAAAATGTTTACATATATTAGCAAAGCTTAAAAAACCGACTTCACCGCTTTATTTACGTAACCCTTGATTAGATAAAATGAATTAAATACGCATTATTGAGGATAACTCAAAAACTACCGGTCAGATCTTGATCAAAATTAAATGGGAAGCACCAGTATTAAAAAAAAACATCAAAATCGGTTTACTTAGAAAGACGTACCTAATGAGGTAACACACATAAAAAAGACGAATAGAGAACCTCCTTCTTTTATCAACAGCTCCACACTAAGCACCAAGTAAGTGGGTGCCGGAAACATTCACATCAGACACAATCACAACCATTAACACACATTTTCCTTTAGCAGAAATCTTGTGTTTCCGTCGGAAATCAAACCCGATACCCCCCTGCTTAGAAGGCGAACGCTCATCCAACTAAGCCAACGGGCAGTTTATATTCTCCCATTCATAGTATATCACATATAAATTTAATAAAAATAATAAAATCGCATCGCATCTAAACATTTCGCGGCGCGTGCATTCCCCAGAACTGGTTTGTGTAACGCGGTAGCCAGACGGCGCGGCACCGTTGCAGACGGCTCATCGACGTAACACAATTATGTAGGTTTTAGGGGCACTAATCCAACCTGATACAATTAAGAATTAAGTGTACTCGAGGGATTTATTACATTATTGTCTGCTTCCTTATGATTGCCTTGAACGACCCGCTGGAGTTGATGGTTGCGCATCTGACTACTAAGCAGCAGCAGGTATCGGATTTGATTTCCAATTTACACAAGTTTTGTTTTTGTGCCTAATTACGGGCCAATTCCCTATACTTCCTAAAACTGTATACAACACAGACCTAAGTAATCTACAAGACATCGAGCTTATAGGTAACTTAAGTACTCAAGCCCACTATCAGTGTGTAGCGTTTCCATAATACATCATCATCATTAACACAAGTTTTGTCCAAAAAGGAAATTAGTGTTTCTGGTTTTAGGTATGATCGTGTGATGTAAATAATTTTAGCACCCACGATTCAAGTACTTCAACTTAGTGGCTGTGAGTGTGAAAGTGTTTATGTTCATGAGATTGTTTTGGAGTTCCTTACCTTGTTATATTGTTTCCCTTCATATATGAGGTTCCTTACTCTAACAGGAACCTTTATAGGACCACTTTTTTGTCTGTGTAGACACACATTTATTTCTGTATCTACATTTTTCAGTGGAAAACTAATGTATGTAGTAAAGCAGAAACTCGGCGGCGCATTTTTTCATTTATATTATTTAAACAATTCTAAATGACTAATACAGGAATTATATTAACCTAGTATATCAATATTATGTAACTAAAAACAATAGAAGTCTGCAAGTAAGATTGCTTTAGTAATGATGCGTAACTCGATCGGGCATTGGTCGTTGTACGCCTGCTTACCTTGGAGACCGGTGATAAGCAATATCATACGATAAGAAATATTGAAAAAAATAGTTCTAAGCTTGGTTCGCTTATATTTAGATATGCCTACTTATATTGTAGCGCGCATTGTTGCGAGGCCATTTAAGTTATTTTCCACACAAAATAGCTTAAATAATAAACATAAGACGTAATTAAAAATAACTTAAAATAAATATAGCTCTGGAATAAATATGTAAAGCATTTCGTTCCTAGAATTTATTAAATTAATCAAGACGGCACAACCAGTTATAAACGCATCCACACTTACAGCCCCACGCTAAGTTCAAAGACTTGTATCGTGGGTGCCGGAAACATTCACATCACACACACACCCAGAACCAGAAGCACAAATACCCCTGGGGTAGTAATTTTTGCTCCTGCCGGGAATCGAACCCAGGACCCACGGCGCAGAGGGCGGAGACCTATCCTCTACGCCAACTGGTCGTCACAGGAATTATTACAATTTACATTTTCACATTGATAAACAATTGTTAGTACAATACATTACAATACTTCTTTATTGTCGCCCAAAAAAGGTATGTTAACTAAATTTTATTTTAACGTTTTCTATTCCTGTATCCCCGTAGCCATTTTGAAAATTTCAAAAACTGAACGACATAAAATCCATGTACATAATTATCAAACCTACTAACAAAATTTCACGAGATTCGGTTGAAGAATGCGATCTGTAGAGGAGAACAGCCGGACATTCGAGCATAAGAAAACATTTTTGCCCAAGCTGAAACGGCGCCTCAGTTTCTCTTCGCTCGGTCAATAACGCTACAACATATATAAATAAATCTATATAATATAGCTATTGTCGCATGTATGAAAGATCATCACTAAAGAGCGGCTCGTGCAATTTGGCTGTTTTTTTGTTGGGTTCGTAATTGACAGGACAAGGTTTGTTTGCATACCAACGCAAGGCGTAGCTAGTATGTTATTTTTATAAATACTAGCCTTCAAATGTATCTATCGACGAACGCTAGTTTTTCAATAATTTTATATATTATTATATACTTTAAAAATGCGTCAACTCATCGAATTTTGACTCACTTCTTTTCGAATCTCATTTATAGCTATCACCACTCATCAGCACTACACATCCGTGTTTAGTACCGTAAAGACTCCGTGAGTCAGAAATCAGGCAAGACAGCATCAACTGTCTCATTTTGAGTCTTAAGCTAACGTGGTAAGGACTAGGTGGGGGTTAAACTTTTGCGAGTTTAATCTGTCATCTTAGATAGTATCTTATGGGCAACGGTAGCCCAGTTCGGCGAGAAAGCAGCATTTTTATACTATGGCTCAGGAGCTTCCCACGGTATAGATGGGAGATGTTTGCAGATGGTTTTTGGACGTCACGACAGATTGCTTTATGCAGGTCCTTTGGCTCGTTATGAGATAACGGGAGAAATGACCTGATGAGCTGGTTCCGGATCATACGTGTGCTTTTAGTTTAGAAACAAAGTCTAGCCTAGCGTGATTACCACCCTTGTTGGCACAGTGGGGAGGTCTCTGCCCTCGGTCTACTCCTGTGCCGTAGGTCCGGGGTTCGATTTGCAGTAGGAGTACAATTGTCTTTCCCAAGGGAAATGTGTTTTTGCTTTTGGGTGTGATTGTGTGTTGATGTAATTCCGGCTCCCACGATACAAGTCTTTGAACTTAGTGTAGAGCTGTGAGATTGAAATCGTTTAAAAATAGAAGAGGTATTTTTTTCCTTTACTTACAACATTAAAAAGTCAAACAATATTCTTTAAAAATTTAAAGAATGAGAATACGCTAACAGATAATTTTTTTAGTAACGTTACTATTTCATTTGATCGATTTCTGTATTTTTTATTAAATAATATAATACACAACAATATTTTAAACCATAGAAGCCGCCGGCAATCCCGCTTGCACTCTATTGTACTAAGAACTGCTGTACAACTTTACGTGCTATTATAGGAACGTACTCAGGAGCAACCGAGAGGGGGAATAACCCCAAAGTTCAATTTATTTAAATAAAAAGGCCTTTGAGTATTCACCGTTTCATTTGTATACATACTCAACAGACAACATTTAAAAACATGAAAATCAGAATATGGCTCTTGCTCGTCTGGATGGATCATAGTTTTTTACAGTACATTTTATGCTGGCAACTTTCCCTTAAGGTAAAAACCTTGGTTGCATTGTAGAGTACCGCAAATGAGTGGCTCACTTCATGTAAGTATATTCATTTGTTTATTTATTTATTAATGCAACACATATTCAACTACATATTTCAACAATTTTCTAGCTGCACAAAATTTGCCCCCTTTAATCAAACCTTACTCCGGCCACGTTTGGGTAACAGAAATTAAAGTTTTCAGTGCTAAGTAAACACGAATCGGACTGTGCAACTTCCGCGTATTGTGTGGAGCACAATGGATCCGCCGTGAGGGAATCGGAGAGGTCGTGTTCGACTGTTTGTACATCGATGCGGGTAGTCTGGGAATAGTGAGACTAATAGTTACAATACTAGAAGCGCAAAATTAAGCGTGAATTTAATCTTTTAGCAATTGGCAGCTTTCGGTCCATAGATTGTGGAATATTACGTTTTTAGCACAAAAACATTACTAAGTGTGCAAGCTGTAGGTATAAAATACTACTGAATACATTTAAATTCCTAAAAAATCAACTGAATCACCACTGGGTAGTGTAAATCGGTATTAAAACGGGCATTTATTAAGGAAGATTATTATGAAACGAATTACTTCAATCAACAAGGATGCATGGAGGCAAACTGCATAAACGCTTTTTGGCAACAAAATAATATAATAATATCTGTATAATTATTATTAATATTTATATCTATTATTAGCTTATTATAATTCCTGTATTAGTAATTTAAGAATGTTGAAAAAATATGCCGCTGAATTTCATGCCAGGTTCTTCTCAAAATGTCTATATTATTATTAATATGTATATTTATATTATACCTAGTTTAATATAATTTCTGTATTAGTCATTTAAGAATATTAATAAATATACGCCGCTGAATTTCATGCTAGGTTCATTTCGAAATGGCTGTAATTAATCGAATCTGGCAGTACAACTTTCGTGAGTGCCTCTTTAGGGCCCAGATGATTCAACGATTTTGAATGAATTCATAATAATCTTATTGTAACTCAACAGTGACTGAAGAAGTGTTACTATTTTGGTCACTAATGTATTCGTTCTTAAGTCCAAGGACTACATGAATACGTGGTGAAATAACTCAAATATTTATGTCGCAGGTAAATTATAAATAAAAGCTAAAACGTTTTCACACTCACAACCCCACACTAAGTTGACTCACAACCCAACATGAAGTATTTGTGTCGTGGGTATCGGAAATATTTACGCACTTGATTTACCTAGAACCAGAAACACAATTTTCAAATATATTTTTTTATGAAATTCAGTCTTAAATAAAAAAAAATATCTTATTTTTACAGCTGTCTATGTATTAACGAAAACAATCAATTAAAAATATGCATAGATATTATTATTTTATATTCTCACTCATCACAATAACTAAAGTTCATAATTAAAGTTATTTCATAATGTTGAAGTAAAGTACTACGATTTTAGCTTTAATTTTCTTCTCGCAAAATAAACATCGTTTCCCTATTATTATTCATATCCTAACAGCCTCATAAAAACTCATGGACAGCTTTGAATAGCTTATTAATTTCCCATAAATCTTTCTTTGATTGTTTTCATCTAAAATCGGGTGACTTTATTAAGATTCGTCGATACCCCACTGAGATATTACATAAAACGAGAAATCATCAGTGTTATTGATATAATAATAAGACTTCTCGTTAATATACAAATAATAATGCTATAAAATAATATGGCCCATATAGCCTTCGTTTAGATAACTATGGTTTTGTAAACTGCGGTATTAATATTTATATTGAGTTTTTATATTATTTATGCTTATTATTCGCTGTCGTGTAGATACAAATATTAATTAAAATGTTAGCAAAGCTTAAAAACCGACTTCACCGCTTATATTTTGGTTTTGGCTCGATCGATTTCGATAAAATTTATATGGGACCACTTCTGAAGTATAATCTTTCAAACAAAAAAATAATTTTGAGAATCGATCCACAAATGGGGAAGATATCGGTGAACACACATAAAAAAATACATACACTCGAACATAAAACCTCATCCTTTTTTAAGTAGGTTAAAAAAGACTGATGATTGTTGAATTAATGTTCGTCAATTTTGAATTTCTTGTTTTAATCTTTAATTTATAAATACTAGCCGTGCCACGCGGCTTCAGCCGCTATTATCGAATTAAAAAGTAGCCTGTATGTTAATCCTAGGTATAAGCTATGTACATTTCAAATTTAATTCAAATCCGTTGAGCCATTCAAGTGTGAAGAGGGACAAATATAATTAACAAATAACTATTCTTTATAATAAAATAAAAAACATAATATATCCTAGAAATTGTACTTATTTTAGTATTTTTTTAAGAAATATAAATTATTTTTATCATCCCTGTGTGTTTGAAAAGCGTTGGCAATGATGTATTACACCCTGGAGCTTTATGCATCTCGGGGGTAATGTGTGGTTTGCAGCAATTAACTCAAACTAATAATATAAATATTGGAATTTTATGCTTGGTATTTAAACAAACAATAATTATTTTTGATTTGATTTGTTACTATACATATACAATGTGTATATATACTAATACATTTTGATTTGATACTATATACAATGTGTAATAGAAAGGTGTAGTAATACTCAAGGCACGCATCTAGATCCATGTATGGAGTCTAACTGGAACCTATGAATTCGCGGCAGCAGCATGAACATTGAGTTATGATAAAAAAAAAATTAAGTCATTTGCAACCCTATTTCATCAGCTACGTCTGAGAGTGGTGGCCATAACAAAGGTCAAGGTCACGCGGCACATGTAACCGTAGGGCTGTCAAAAATATTTGAGATATATAACTTCGAATTTTCTTTTAAACTTCCGATCTCTGGCAGACGATTTCTGGCACGATACACATATACACCACCAAGTATTACAACAATTTTCTGTAATAGATGTATACGCCGTAATGGTTAAGGTTTTTATTACTTCTTTATAAGCAAGTCAAATCTGTTTACTACTTGTATTGGCTCTTTTTACAATGTAATGTTGGCATAAGCTACCTAGTTGTTTTAGTAATACTTACATAAGTTAGTAACTTAGTAATCTAAGTTAGCAATTACTCACAAAGTTCAACTTCATCAATTCCTGTGATCATTAACGACGTCTGATGGTTTTATGGTGTACTTATATTATAAAACACATAGTTGTTAGAACATTATTTTTTATGTTTATGTTTAGGTAAACTATATTGGTTTGATGATTGATCATTGTCAGTGGCAGGTTTTTGTATAATTATAATTTTTGTATTGCATACATTTATTAGTTTGTTAAGAACAGGCTGCGAGGACGTTTGTTATCGCGGGTAATCATGGAATACAGCGGCGGAGTAAAAAGAAGATTACGTAAATTCGCGTATATCACACTTTTTTAAGACTTTTTGTAATCGAATAGTAAGTAGGTAGAATATCCAATTTTGTTTAAAAATAGATTATACGCATTATAAGCAAAAAAAAAATTCAATATAAATTCTTAATGTTGTAATTTTTAACGAAAAACTCTTTGGTGTGTAAACTCACTATCGTGAAACTGGGTTTTAAAAGAAATATTTACGACTGAAAAATTTATAATATATATTAAAAAAGTTATACATTAAGGGTTAAAGTAAAGTTTTAAGAGTAAAGTTTTATTATATAAAGGGCTATTTGTAAACTACAAGAAAGCTCTCTGCAGACCTTGATAAGTGATTAACAATGTACTGAAATATTTACATAGATATAGAAATTTAACTGATTTCACTTCCCCGCCCGGATATACGAGAGCGTATTTATAGACCCAACAACAGCTATTTTGTATACTATTTGATACGTAATTGTCAGCCAGAATGGCCGAAGTGATTGAATGTAGCGTAGGAGTAACGTAGGTGTACTAACGTCTAATGAAGAGGGTTCACACACAGGGGTCACCGAGGCAGTGCTGATTGTGTCTGAGATTAGTTTGTGTAAAGGCTCTACGCATGGATATAGTCAAGCGGAGTGACAGCAAGTACTATATCATTAGTAACTAGTGCCTCTGTGAGCTGAAGACCTCAGGTATTTTTCAAAATGGCTGACATATGTTTTTTTTCCTCTGTCAACTCCCATATCTCCGCCATTTTGAAAAATGTCCAGAATCTCGACAAAAAATAATATATAATAATTATTGAAGCTGCTTACAAAATTTAACGACAATCCGTTGAGAATTGCGACCTGTAGAGAAGAACAACCCGAAATCCGCCGGACATACGAAATCTATTTTGCCCAAGCTGAAACGGAGACGCTGTGCTCACTCTACGAGCTTGCTTGGTCAATTAAGCGGGTTGGTAACCAACCTACTTATTGTACGGAATATTTTTGATAAAATTCCACTCAAAAAACCTCAAACAAATTGGTTTTTCACATCTCTGTGACTGTTTCTACATGAATGAATAACGCAATTAAGTATCGGAGAGTATGCGCAGGAATTATATTAGTTAATTCCACCATACCATCTTATAACAAGACAAACTATCAAACGATATTCAGTTATGGTTGACATACATCAAGTTTACTCGAAGCGTTTTATTTCTACATTCATCTTCCGTACCGCGAATGAGTAGACCTACGTCTTTGTTTGTATCTGAAAATCTTTAAATCAAGAGTTAATAGGTATTTTTTAGACATATGTCATAAAAAAAAGTATTTTTTATAATATAATTTCCATTGATATTGTTAGTTTTGCGTAATTCACATAAATCCTTAGAACCACAATTTGTGAATGAACCATAGTGATTCAGTTCTGGGTGAGAATTAATGATGTGTGCGCACGCGAACCATTGTTGAAATTACGATGACGACGACAAGAGTTAAATAGGCTTCCTTATTACACGGTTTATAGCTGAAGTTAACCAGTTTACAACAAAGAAAAGAAGTTGATCATATTTGTAAAGGCAAACAAGGTATGTGGCTGATATTTTTTTTGATTGAATATAGTGGTGGAAAACCGGCTTCACATCAAATCTCAATTATTATAACAGTAATAATAATAAATCTAAACATTATATAAAAAAGCCTCTTAGCGTTGGCTACGGCTCCGCCGCCTGCTAAATGCGTTGATAGTATTGAATTTATTCATCTGAATATTTTACAATACATAGTGTTAAAAGACTTGGAAGTGGTTATGTTACTATTAAAATAAAAAATGTATTCAATACAAAAATTTTAAACAAATATCAAACAAGAATTAAAATTGACGTTCGAATTAAAAATAGTACCTGCAATATATTTAATTTTGTACAACGTACTTACAATATACGTACATTGTTTTCGGTTTTTTTAAGTATTTGAGTAATATAATAATAAATATCTAATAATTACAGATTAATGCCGAATCGATCATGAAACATTGTTTTTAATGTAGTAAAAATTAAGAAGACATAATATAATCAAAAGCCAAAAATTTTATAATATACACACACACACATATATATCATATGCAACGAGATATACTTATCATATATTTACTTATATGACTAAAAGTAATAAAACAAACAGTTTTAACAAAGAAAATATTTCATTCATAGATCCATTGATTGAACTGTTATTAATGCCAGTGGTTTCCCCATGAAACAATTATAAACAATTAAGAAAATATCACAAAGGCGCGCCGAGTGCCGTCAAAACATTTTTCGGTATTAATAAATGACGGAATTATCAGTTTGATGTTCTGGAACAATCAACAGAAAGATTGGGGCTGTATAAATATGTTGTCTATAAATTGGTTAGAAATAATTGGTTAGGTTTTGTTGGTTGATATGTGATAATTGCTTTTGTTGGTGTATCTTATAAATATTTAAGTATACAATACAATACTAAAACACTTTGTTGCACACCAAAAAAAAAATGAATAACAGAAATTAGTGACAACATAGCAGTACAACCGGTGGCCTTATCGCTAAGCAGCGATCTCTTCCAGACAACCTTGGGTGGAGAGGATACACATATTATAATTTCATACAATATTACTTGTAAGATGGAAATGATAAGAGAGGGTCGCTGTAACTCAACAATACAGGCCCTAAAGAGACCTAGTGTATTGGGGATAAGTTGACAAAGGTATTTGTTTTTTTTCAATTTCCTTACTAAGGGGCAAATGCTGGTACTTGTTGTCCTAGTTTTAAATACTATTTTTTGAACAACTACGTAGAGCTCGTCCAAGCTGAAATGACGCGCCCCACTACTTAATTAGTTTATTTAGATGTGTTAGTGTAAATATTAATGACGACACTTCATCTGTATGGGAGCGTCGATTGTTCAGTGAACAATGGATCTGCGCGTGTATAAGATGGTCGACTAGTCGGGTGATAAATCCGACCACGCTCGCGTGCGTAAATGCGAAGGTGGGGCGCGTCATTTCAGCTTAGACAATCTCTACCACCACTATTTAAAAAAATAACAAAATAAATAACATAAACATAAACGTTTTCACACTCACACACACAATTACAACTAGAACCAGAAACGTAAATTTTCGTAGGGGAAAAAACTTGTGTTCCCGCCGGGAATCGAGCCCGATACCCGTGCTTAGAAGGCGAACGCTCACTCAACTAAGCCAACGGGTAGTTCGATGTATTTTTCTCTACTATAATAAATGAGAAAGTTGTCTTTCACGCAGCATAGCAGCAATGGATCAGCGTGAGTTTTTGCTTATCTTTAAATAATTTATGGGCCATATAGTGACCCCTTCTTCATAAAGATAACACTTTCGATAAACCTCCATAGGTAGTTAAAATATGTTTTGTTTTATTTTGACACGTGTCGTTTTAAATCAGTCAGATATACTTCTTGTTTTAATCTAGAAGAATAAGTTACTTATTTACCTAATCTTGGCTATATAGTAATAAAAGGGAACAGGGTGATCTGTAATAGTGAAAAAAATCTGTCAAAAAAAGACAGCACAAAAATTTGGTTGTGGTTTACTATGATGCTAGGTCTATTTCTATGTTTTCTATTTCTGATATGCCACTATCTCATCTGTAGGTAAGTGATGATGTGGGCGACGGTAGGGCCATCAATGTCATATGAGAATATGAGAAAACAAACAAGTTATTTACCTGATGCTAAGCACTTTTTTATTTTTTTTATGCATGCCTACAGCCTCCGCTTCGTGTTGAGTGGTAGAAAATACTTTGAGCGTTAAGTCCACCTATGTATCTTTTTTGGGCAACAAAGAGTTAAATAATAATTACACACAGTTGCTGATAATATTCGCGGCACGTTACACATTTAACTTTGAAATAACATGCTCTCCTAAAACATACTTATTCTAACCAAAGCAGTAAATCAGAGGCAAAGAAACAATTGGCACTAATGTTAATTATGTTTAAGGTAAGAAAAAGTAATATTTTAAAACGACAAGTGAAAATGAATGCGGGCGTCGTTTGGTGTTAATTCAAATTGAAAACTAGCTAACTAGATGTAGAGTCAAATAGTACAAAGTATATGGGTTCTAATTTTAAATATTCAAACATTTTGTCTTTTTTTTTAATCTGACAAAAATAAATTCTTTTTATTCCATTCTAAATTTAAAAGTTTTCGGACGATACTTTAAAAAAAAACTGCTCATATTTGAATCAATCTGATATAAACGTTGCAGGTAACCGGAACACTGTCTTACAATATTACCGATCAGTTAGAGTTAAACTGTATTTAATACTTAATTACTATTACATTTGACGACCCAGTTAGCGCACTGGACAGGTGGCCTTCTGCACCGTGGGTCCTGGTTTCGATTCCCGGCAGGAGCACAAATTCCTACCCAAGGGATATTTGTGCTTCTGGTTCTGGGTGTAATGTGTGTGTGATGTGAATGTTGCCGGCACCCACGATACAAGTCTTTGAACTTAGTGTGGGGCCGTGGCTGTGAATGCGTCTGTTTATTTATTATTTATTTATTGGGGCAAGTAAAGTCCTTAATTATACACCATGGAAAATTATTATTTTTCCGACGTATCGTTGGCATCTATCAAAGCACGCTCGCTATGCTCACTCGGCTCGTTGTAGTCACAGTAAGTAAACTAAATTTTTTCTCGCTTCACTGGTCACACCATATAACCTTTCCTTAGACTAGTACATTAGAAAGATATGAATTAAAATTTGAACAAAGGGTTAGAGATGAAATGTCAGATGAGAGGTGGTAGAGCATTTTGTGAGTTGCTCGCCTGGCTTGCTACCAAAGTAGCTTACTACCATCAAGTTGAAAGTCTGCCGCCAAGCCAAATACGGTGTTCCGGCAGTTATCCTTGAGAGCCTGCGTATTCCAGGTCTAGTGTGTTTACTAGCTTCGATCACATCGTCACTTACCATCAGGTGAGATAGTGGTCAAACACTACCCTGTCACAAATAAAAAAATAAATAAAAAAAAATAGATGGGTTCTCAGTGTCAAATCCTTTGTGTTTATGTTTTATGTATTCGATTGAGGAACCCTAAAAATAATGTACGATCTCATCCCATGAGTGATGCGGTCACCGTTTGTCGTGGGATCACAACACGTCATAACACACACTGTGGTTGTGGTGATCGGTAAATACCATGAAATTGACTTTCGAACGATATTCTTGAATGACATTGTAGACGCGGCCTAATTTTGTGCATTATACTCGCAGTGATCTTTGCTGGTCTTTTTGTATGATGTAACACGTTATATTACAAATTGTTTGCTTTTTAAATTTAATAAATAATATTAAACTAGTCCTTCGCGCCGAACTGAGATCTCGCGCCTATATTTTGCCTAATAAAAAAATATCTGAGAATTTGATGTTGAATGCCTCTGACAGACGTACGGACAAAGTGCTGAATCACTCAAGTCTACTTGGAGATCTTGCTTTTGTCAATAATTGTTTACACTCACAGCCATACAAATAAATCATGGGTGCCGGAAACATTAAAATCATTCACAGAATCACACCCAGAACCAGAAGCACAAATGTCTCTTGTGAAGAAAAAATTTACTCCTGCGGGGAATCGAACCTAAGACCCACGGCGCAGAGAGCAGAGATATGACCACTGCGCTAACTGAGTCATCATGACGATGATACTTTCACCGGAGTAAGCGTATTAGAGTATCCCAAACGGTACCATTTTAGTACCAGACAAGATGTTTCATCGACCGTCTGCATTCACAAACCCATCAAACCAACACATTTTCTTCAACTTTCCTCGTTAATCGAAGCCAATTTAACGCAATAAATATTACACACCCAGTTCATCAAGAGCCAACACTTCTAAATTGGCCGTAAAGCAAACAACACCCACTTTGATCGCTGAAAAACTATTATTTATGTCCACATGGCGTGTCCATTATTATGTACAACAGTGACAGAGATTTGGACATAACGAGGTTTTAAGCTAACGCACGCGAGGCTAAGGTTGATAAGGGGTCGGGCTGTGTGAGCTTTGCGTGCGTTTTTGTTTTTTATTGATCACTAGTGACCGCCCCGGTTTCACACGGGTGTAATTTAGAAAAAAACATGAGGTGAAAATGTGAAGTTACTGTCTTTAATTATAGGTATTTTTTAAAAACAACAATAAATAGCGTCGCAGATAACGCGATTTTTAATTAAAATTTTAATGAACGAAATGGTTACTGTGACTTAAATGTACCTAACAGATAGATTATATCAACGAGACATATATAAACCTTTCGTGAAACATTATCTAACTGTTGGTGAAAGCATATAAACAAACAGACAGACGCGGAAAGCGACAGACGCTTTTCTACTGAAGCATCCGGGGTAGCAACAGCGAGAACCTGGCGCGTACTGCTTTTTGTTTTTTGTTTATCGCTTCAAAATCAAATGGGTTGTCATAGACTCTTTGTTTAATAAGCCAATAAACTGAAAAATCTCTAATGGGTAAAATATGAACTTATTGTTTTTTGTACACTTTTTTGTTGTTAATACTTATTATGCGATTATTAAGTACTTTATCACAGCTTTATTATTTTTATTTTTTTTCATCCACATTATCGCTTATCAACATGTGAGATTGTGGTTACACAATATCACATGACCTGACTTAACGATGACGCAACCGCAACTGAAATCGCGTGATCTTCGTCACTGTCTCCATCGAACACAGTGACGTCCATTCTGTATCCAATTAAACGTGTCCATTGACTGTTGTCTAGCGCAGTATATTGTAATATAATATCAGATCATTAAGGCAGTTTAACACGGAAATGTGTGGGTGCGAAAACACCGTGTCCAAACTATAATTTGAAATCCGTCCGTTATACGTTTAGAACATCCGTGACGGTTTTTAATTGTTAAGATGGATGATTTGTTAAACAACGAGTTTTGTGATTAACACGTGCGTTTTGTTCGCGTGGGTGCTCTTGAATCTGGACTTTCTTCTGTAGTTGTTACGGCTGAGGTAAGTTACGGCCAAGGCAAGTGTCTACGAGGAAAGTTGATACCCATCGTAGAGCTAACGAAGAATGTTTGAACAATGTTACCATTAATTTCGTGGTAATCTTTATGTTACGTGCCTAACATGGCAGTGGTTTCATGAAGAAATAATCTTGTTTGTAGTGTAAGTAGCGTGTGACGTATATTAGCTAAGATTAATCGGTCTTAAGTTGAGCAAATAAGTATGTTCTGGCAAGTGAGCGCCATCGTCGACCGGATCGTCACTTAACATTAGGTGAGATAGTGGTCAAAAGTTTGCCTATCACAGATTAAAAAATATATAATAATAATAATAATTGTCTTTTTTTAAGTTTGAATGACAATAGCTGATATCTACGGGCCAATTGATTTTATATTCCTAAAACTATATACATCTATACTAGCAAAGACCTAAGTTACCTAAGGAGCAACGGACTTAAAGGTAACTCAAGTGCTCAAGCCGACTACCAGTGTGTAGCGTGTTATTTGTACTATATATACAGTACAGAGTTATAGAAAAGATAAATATGAAGTCATCATTATGAACTACACTTATTAGTCTAATCTTTAAATACAATAAAATAAACATAAAATATTTAAACAATATCATAGATTGATATATAAAATAATACTATCTTTAATACGTAACTACTTATATGACAGTTATACAATGTACTATAATCTTATTCCAAAGTCAACACAAACAAACGCAAACGCATTCACACTCACAGCCCCACACTAAGTTCAAAGACTTGTATCGTGGGTGCCGGAAACATTCACATCACACACACATTACACCCAGAACCAGAAGCACAAATATCCCTTGGGAAGGAATTTGTGCTCCTGCTGGGAATCGAACCCAGGACCCACGGCGCAGAGGGCGTACACCTGTCCACTGCGCCAACTGGGTCGTCAAAAGTCAAGTTGAGATGAATACAGAATAGCGGTGAGTAAGTTACGGCAATTTTATTTATCTAACTAAATGTTAACTAGAATTCATTATTATATAGGAATAGAACGTTTTTACGAATACAAAACGCATATTAGCATGCTGAAATTTCAAGCAAACATAATCACTGTTAGATAAGAGTATGCTACTAATTTAGAAGAAACAAATTGTTAAGGTTACATTCCTTCCTACTCTAAAATATTGACGGTAGGTAAGTAGGCTATGTATTCAGTACAAAACTAAAGATGACTGTACATAATACAAAAAGGTTATCTACTTAAGATGCAAGCCCAAAGGTTGTAATGCAGGCTAGTGTTGCGAAAGATATCGAGAGATTCCACGCCGTGTCACGAACGTGGGGCGGGCGCGCGGCCGTCGCGACCTGCGTAGGCGGCGGTCGGCTAGAGATAAGAAGCAGTCGATTTTATTTGATGTTATATCGATTTTTTTTTATGCTGGGTTTACTACCGGCCATTTACCTATATTTACTAAAACTATATACAGCATAAACCATTATATCGATATTCTTGAAGTATCAAGTGTATGATGTTATTCATTATACACATAATTATTAACTACATATTTTATGTCAATTCGTTATTTTACTTTTAATTTGAACGTAAAATGTGTTTTGCTAGCGCGCGTTGCGTATAAGAGTATCAAGACAAACCCAGTAATTTTTAGATACAATTTTACTATAAAACATTCTTTTAAAGTGTTTTTCCATTCAGGCCGCTTTATGAGTTACCGTTAATTAACGATTTTGATTCACGTTTGTCGTGTACAGTTTCACACGCATAGGTTATCTAAGACTTTCTAATGAGGTGTAATGTATCTTTTTTTGCATTGCACTTACCTTCCATCTTTAAATTTTTTCGTGTGTTATTTTCGCTTTGTTTACTTTATTATGGCTTGTGTTTAAACACCGCCCAAAAAAGTACCTATTTTACTACCAAAAAAAAATCTAAATGATTACCAAAATGGATAAATGGTCACCAAATTACGTTTTCAAAAATATTATGAAATAAATCATTTTTTTCGTATTATAAATATTTTTGTATTAATTATCATAAAAGAAAATAACCTTAACCTACTGTTATCCGATTCGGTTCTGATACAGGAAATTTTATTTTAGGAAACGTAATTTGGTGACGATTTATCCATTTTGGTAACCGTTTAGAATTTTTGGTAGCCGTCTAAATTATACCCGTTTATTATATAATAGTCTATCATCAGATATCAAATTCTGCTTGTTAAGATTTTTTTTATTTTGAACTTATTCCAAATCTGTATTATTTAAATGCGCTATTTAGATTTATGATACAAAAACACTAGACTACGAAGCAGGTAAAGCCATCAAACCGCGCTAAAAAAATGAGTTTAATTTTGTGATTGTAATTATAGAGGTTATTTGTGATTTTATATATTTTCAAATAAACACTTACATTATTTATAATACCAACAAAATGGATTGATATTATCTGAAATAAATGTTTTAAATAAAATTTGAACTAATTTAGTATTCTATAAGATGAAGTCGGCTTTTAATTTTTAAAATGTTGTTTTATATTGAATAAATATATCGATATCGAGTTCATCATCTCTATGATCGCAAGCGCAATCTTCGTCAAACCCGTAGCGGCTACGGCGACAGACAACATAAGGTCCTTAAGGCCAGCCCTAAAATATATAGCCTTGTACTTACGTTAAATGTCTAATGTCGTTTCACTTGCAGTCTGCCATTGCGTGTACGAACTGTGTTCTCAAGAATTATGTCTTTTTTTACAACTCGGCAACATAAGTCTTTTTCTTGATGGTAAACTGTAGAGATAGGCTAGAAAGCGTTTGCAGTAACGGTTTAATTAACGGTGTTCTGAGCACTGCGCTCTTCCATGTGCATTATCTTATCGTCGAAATTGAGATGCATCGAAGACAAGTTAACTGGACGCTAAGAAACTGGGTATCCTCGCTAAGGTACCTCACACCGGGGCAGCTTGTCAATGTGTATCAAGCTCAAATCCGACCGTGTATAGAGCAGCGGCCATCTCTGGGATGTATCCGTGAAGTTCCAGCTTGAAACTCTTGAATCCATTGACCAACTTGCGAAAAGACTCATTGGTGATAATAAGAGCTCAGTCACCGGTAAGCCTTTCGGTATTTACATTTTGGAGAGTGTGCGCGTGTTATTCCTTAACACGAACTGATTCCTCTAAGTCTTTTTGCCATCTCACTATAATACTACGAATAGTCATCTATTATGGATCACATGCGACCAGTTCGCTTAAAACGTTTCGCTTTTACGTTCATCATCTAGTGAAGAATTATATAATCTGGGAGAAATTTAGTCTAGAGTTAGGTGTCTTCTAGGCAAGCATGCATCTTCGGCTCCATCGTCACATTCCATTAGATATGATAGTGGTCAAATGTTCGCCTATCAAGGATAATTAAGAAGATCATTGAAGTTTAATTAGGGTTATTAGTCCCTATGTACAAATTGAGCAGCTAACGAAGCAACGAATGGTGACGCCCGCCAGGAGAAAAAACTAGTAGGTATTTGATACGTAAATTAGCTATGTAGTATGTATATATTTAGATATGCTGACATCACCTATCTGAATGTTCTTTAATTTCTATACCGAAGAATAAAACAGGATGTAATTACATGGCGAAAAATAAAAATGCCTCTACAAGCACATGACTCAATGCGTTATCTATCTTGAAATATCGATGAAGCATGACGAAAGATGTTCAGGAAATTCCGAAAACATTTATCACTTTGTTACAGTTTATTATGGTTCAAGTTGAGAAGCTATATTATAGCGTATAATTATAACTGTTTTACTTGTCTTATGTTCTTCCTAAAAGGTATAAGTTGCCTTTAAGTGTAAATGCACTTTTAGTTATTTTAGTTTATTTTGAACCGCCCATTGGCTATGGTACGCAATTGGTGGGACCCTTTTTAGCTGCGGTTACCCTGCTGTGGACTATTTTGTGAAAAGGCAAGTCAAGGCATGCATCGGGTTCGATTCCCGATGGGAAAACAAGTTTTTTCCTCAAGGAAAATGTGTGTTTTTGGTTTTGGGTGTGATTGTGTAACTATATAATTATAATAAATATTTAGACACTACTAACGTTATATTACACATAATGTTACTTCTGGTGAGCCCTGAATCTTACACTAGGATGAGACCTGTGTCATGGCATTCAATTACAACCGTCAACAAATCAATTCACAACCCGTTGTGTGTGTGATACGAATGTTTCCTATGTATTAACATTATTATTGTGGTCTGAAATAAAATTATTACATTTGATTTCTTCTTCGTTTAGTACTAAATGTCGTCCAACGTATACTTGTCCTTGTGGAAGAATAACCGTGAAAAAATGATTTGTTACTTACTACTCGAGAATAAGATTTAACACAAGTTTTATGACTAGCTGCCTGCCCGACGTCAACTTTCTGTTAGTCGTAAGTCACTGGAGCCACGTTGGATGATCGGCAGCGGCACCATATGGTTTATAGTCAGCTGCCTTTGTATTGTATATTAGTTCGAAATATGGACTTCCTTTAACTTAAGCAGGAAGTGTTCGTTTGCATTTTATATTTGTTCCGTGGTTTTAGTTTTCTTTTGTTTAACTTTATATCATGATGTTCTTACAAGCATGAAGTATTTACGTGATTTTAAATTGTTGGTTCCTTGATCATATAACATCTTTGTGGATATAAATAAATCAAAATATGTTTTTCGTACTTTTTTGTGTTTAACCTTTACAAATAAATGTTAGCATTTAAAAATAATTATAGCTAAGGTTTTCATGAGATCGTTCTTAATTGAATTAAGCAAATTTGCAATGTTAATTTGTTAACAATGCATGATATATAATGATATTCTGTTAACTACTTCTTTTTTCGTTTTTGTTCCTCAATCTTGTGCATTTAGCCAGTGCCAAGTTTTTTTTTTTAAGTATGATTGAATATTTCACAAATATAGTCTTAGTAATAATTCACAGTCAAATAAAAGAGTCATGCTCAAGTTATGCCCTAGTAAAGTGGTAGAGATTTTACTAGAACTTCTATTGAAGTTTTGGAGCGCAAGCAAAAAACACGTTTTTCAACTTCGTACGATTTGATTTCACTTATGCATGTTCACTAACTATAAATAGTTAATAATTCGCCATTGTTACACAATTCGCCTATTAAATTAAAACACGAATATATTTTGGATCATTTTGAAAAATAATAAAAATCGACAACGACATTTATTACTGTCGTGCCAAAACTCCACTTTAATATATATAAAAAAAATCAAAATATAGTAACTAACTAAGGAGACAATACTAAAGGTAAAAATTTATTGACGATAATCAACGCTGCTCAACAAAGGGGCCGCACAGTTTTCCATCAAAATTAATGACGGCCCGCAAGTACTGTTTGTGTTACAAGACATTACATGTATGGATTGTATGGCGCTCATCATTATTCTGTGATGCACCGACATTGTCATTTTGTAATGTATGGTATGCATAGTGATGTGACTTGTCGATTACTTTCACGGGTTATTTATCGGAGATTAATGATAGTCAGTGTTTTTATAAGAATTAATATTAATCTTTTTACATTACTAAATTAGTAATTAAACGCTTTAAATATTTTAAAACTCACAGCCCCGTACTCATTTTGAAGATTTGAATCGCATCAATATTTATCACACACTCAACTACAACCAGAACCAGAAACATAAAGGAGATGTTTCATTTTGGGCCAGCACTATGTACCATACATTGAAAAATAGGGAAAAAATATAGCATTTTCTTATAAATACAAATAAATTAATCTGCAGAAGATTACAGCTGTACCATCAAATTATTATTTTTAAATATCTTACACTATTTTTGGGGCAGTCATGACAAGAATATACTAAATTTCACTCTGTTCTGAGTTTCAATCGAGTAACATATTATATAGTCCTATTATAATTACAACGAAACCTAAATATATTAGAATTGATATGTTGTTTACAACTTTGTTGGTTGAAGTCCAAGGATAAAGCAGCAGCGGGAGTAATAACGGTGTAGTTTATTCAACCCATACTTGTAGTAGTATCAGATAGCTTATATCTGTATTCACATTTATAAGCTATCTTTAGAATGCACATACCTACTTAGAAACAAAGGTTCGGAATTTAATATTACTGTGACAATTGATGGGTAATAGCAATCTAAACTAAGATTTTATCGAAAATACATCAAAATGTATCAACTTCGATTACTTTGATACAAATGTTCTAAATGTAAATATATATTTTATAAAAAATCACTACAACAGAATAATATTAATTACACTATTTAGTGACAAGAGTAACAGTTACAATCCTTAGGAAAGAAAATAGTATTTTTTTTCTAGTTATTATTACAGCACATGTCGAATGTTTGTGTAACATTAGTTTCGCACCATCATATCGCATCATACTCTTATACTAATACTAGAAATCTGAATGATTATGTTTAAATTGAGATATCTCTGTAATCTTTGGACTGATTTTGATACAATTTGGTAAGGACTTAGGATACTTTTTTTCACAATTAACTTGAGAAAACTGCGATGCGTAGCTATAAATATTCGAGTTTAGCAAAACTTTCGTCCATTCCGGGATTATTTTCTTTACACATCACTATCATCCGCTTATGGACCGCGGGCCTTGGACGCACCCCAGCCCGCTTCGTCCCGCCTACCATTGTTTCGGCGACAGATTATAATAATTTCCCTGCAAATCTAACCCATTCGGGAATCGAACGATCGACTCCGTTGATGTTATTAAATCAATGTGTGATACTGCGGTGAAATGGTTTTGGTACTTAAAAAAACTCATTAAATAATTTTTAAACGCGAAAGCTTGTAAGTATGTGAGCATGTTTGATATGAGCCGCTTTGTAACGGCTGGACGGAGTTTGATGAAATGTAGTCTGTAGCTAAACTATGTATTAAACCTAAGCTATTTTTTGCCTCGTTTGATACGTACAAAGGTATTAAACGTTGCTTATATAAAATCATTTTAAAAATGTTAATATTTAGCCCTTTCAGTGCTCGAGTTTTGCAGTATTAATTTTCCGTTTTTATATTATTTATAATGAATAAGAGATTTAATATTATTACCCTCTTAACTAGTAACTTACAAACGATAACCGTTCAAATTGATTTTGAAAATTTTTTTTTTTTAGTTTATAAAAAAAAAGAAAATAAATAAAAAAAAAAAAACAAAAACGGTTAGCCAAGCAAGGTATCTGAAACAAACAGTTGTTTTGCAAAAATCCAATTTAAATATTTTTATATATAAGACATTATTTAACATTTATTACATATGGATGGTTAGTAGTTATTATGAAAGTATATGTATAAATAAACGAAGAATTTGTGAATTAGTCACTATTCATTAGATATTGATACAAAATATTGATATATTAAATTCATTAAAACTATTTAACCTTTTGAAATACAAAACGTGCTTGTGACACATTTTTTTACATTAAAAGCAGATTTATTTTCAATTATCAAAAACATCTATTTTTTCTGTCAAATATCAAAATTAAAAATCCTCATACAATGTCTATTATAAACAGTTTATATCTGATGCGACAGCATGCATCTTCCAGAACAATACCACAAATAGCCTAATGCGGGGTTATATTGCGTGTTTTAGACCCCAACACGTTTCTTTAGCTTTTGTCGTGATTTGAATAAAACTGCTAATCGATTCAACACTCAACCACAGAAAATTATACCTTTGACAATATAAAATAAAGAATAATTTCGTTTGGATAGTAATCAAAAACGTAACACAGGTAGCGAGTCCAGAATACAAAGCCATGTCAATGCGTAACTACAGAAACAGTTAATTTGAATTTTGATCTCTACTTCGGAGTTATTAGGGCGGATTTTAGTTTGTGTTACAGCAATTGTTAGGTCCTTTTTGTTTTTTCTCAGGACAGGTAAGACCAGTAGCTGGCGGACAATAAGCGATCAGTCATCTTGTTAGATAACAACCGAGATGATTACACAGCGCGCAACGCCTCGGGTCCCGTGTTTGAATAAAGCTGCATATTTATGGAAGCTTTTGTATGGGAAACTTGGTACAAATTGAATGCGTTTATGATAATTTGATTTGTTGGGTTTCGGAAGACTTAATTTGGATAGGAGCTAGCTTTGCTCCGTGGCTTTTCTAACATTAGTTGCGGGATTAAATAAGTTACTTATTCTTAATCCCGGGTATAGGTTCTTACTAATTTTCAGACTGGGTTTAGATTTCCTATTCTCATGTGCAAGGGATACTCAATGAAAATAAAACAATAAAAAATATATGCTAAGGGGGATATGTCCATAGTTTTGGTCGTGTTAATAAATAAGTCTAACCCATGTCTAACTTACAATTTACGAACATAACAAAAAATCTACCGAATCGCTCAAGCCGTTCTCAAGTGATGTTCTTTCATACATGCCGCAATCGATTTTTATTTAAATAGATTAGTTTAAGAGAGAAGCGAATACTTTTCTTGGTGATAAACAAATTATTAAAACAATTAGCTCAGCTTGGTGGTTCGCAGCGGGTATCGGGTTCAATTCCCAGTGAAAGAAGTATCCTTCCCAAAGGAAATTTGTGTATCTGGGTTTTTGCGTGATTGTATGTGTGATGTGAATGTTTCCGGCGCCACGACACTAGTCATTGAACTTAGTGAGTGTGAATATTTACTTTACTTTTACTTAGTAAACTGCAACCGGGAATTCCAACCAAATTTTTTTAGACGCATATTAGACTACATGGTTGCTTCCGTGTGCTATTGCTTAATGTTTCATAAGTTTGAGTAAGTTTAAAGAACATGAGCTCCAAGACTATAGGATTATATCAACTTTAAAAGGTTGTGGTTAAGTATCACAGGGCGCGTTGATGTCTTTTATTAGGATATTAGCTGATTTGGCGAACTTCGTACCGCCAATAATAGTTGTCTGAACTTTGACAACAAACATATTTGTCACATTTGTCTGTGGTCAAATATTTATAGTGCGTTAAGAAATTAATTTTGTGTCTAATCTTACGAACAGTTCGTATGGGGAAATATAATAGTGGTTTTTACTACTTTCCTTGCAATTTCTTTATATTTTTTCCTTTTAAACCTTCCTTGGACTTCTACAAATATTTCAAAACCAAAATTAGGCAGACTGGTTCATCCTTCCTAGATTTTTTGTGAGACTAACAAACGTCAATTCAATTTCAACCGACTTCAAAAAGAAGGTTCTTAGTTCGACTGTATGCTTTTTTATATTACTCGATATCTCCGCCAATTATGAATAGATTTCGATGTTTGTTTTTTGGTATACTTCATCAGAGGTGGTCCTATATCAATTTTATCGAAGCGATCTAACCAAAAACTAAAATATAAGCGTTGAAGTCTATTTTTTAAGCTTTGCTTGCGTTTAATTATTGTATATTAGAAATAATACTTCTCCTTTACCTTACTCTGGTTACCTAGTCGCTGTAAACAAGGAGAGGAAAAATATACATTTTAACATATTTTTAATTTTGTAATTATGCCAGGTAACTATGTTGCCTACTCGGTGCTTTTTCATTGAAAAGCTGTATTTATTGGGATAGGATACAGTTGATATACTTCTACCTTTTGTGCTAGAGAGGCAAGCATTTGACCACACTGTCTTACTAATGAATTGATATTATTTACTTACGTATTTTATTTATTTGATACTTTTACAAAAAAAAACAGTACAAGGAGGACTTAATACTAAATTGTATTGAAATTTATAACTTTACTTGTATAGCCTTTGACTAAAAAAAAATAAACATTTTGAAATAAAATAACAACTCATGTGACAAGTTACAAAAAAAATCCAGTCTTTGTTTTTCGTATCCCCGACATTTATCAACGTTGCGAAAGTGCGTTCACCGTACGGAATTAAGTTCGGGTCTTTTCGACACCTCAGCTTCGGTTAGTCATATATTACACTAATCTTAAAATATAAGAACACATACAGTATGGGCAGTTCCGTGCTGGCTTGATAATATAATTAATTGAAGTGTTTTTTTATGGGAGATTTTTGAAATTCTGATCCACACCCAACATTATAAATTATGATATAAAAAAACCTTATAGTGTGACGAAAAGTGGTGGGGGTAAATAGTTCAAATTCTATCGTGCGTCTTATTGACACACTATGTTTTTTTTAGCTTCAAATATTTATATGTAATCAAAACCTTGAGCGTTAGTAGTGCAAAATATCAATATATTTTGCACTACTAACGCTCAAGGTTTTGATTATATTAAATTTGTATGGCATAGTTAATTCGTTATGCTTTTAGCATTTTAGCAAACGAGTACGTTTGCTCGTACCTTAAGCCATTAAGTCAGGTCAAAAAATAAGGATGAGTACGGAAAGTTTGAATTTATCAGAAGCTGTTATATTATTTAATATTAGACCAACTGACTTGATATTGATGACCAAATGAAGTTAAAAGAAACACATCTATTCTTTGTGGCGTGTCTTAATGCTTTACGACAAAAACCCAAAACTTATCTGAAAAGTAGTATATTATGTACAAAAATAAACAAGAAGAAGTTTGTTTATTCGTGCCTACTATTTGAGTTTTAAATAAACATCTCTTGTACGTACTACCTATCAAATATATAACTAAAAAAAGGAGAATAAGAAGATTACTTTTTTTATCTATGACAATTTCAACCCCTATCTTATCTGTGGTAACTAATCATGTGGTTAAAGGTGGCAAGCATGCTCGCATCACACATCATAATACATGCTTTAATGGCATTTTTTATGCCACTCGCCGGTGAAATTAAATAACAGGTTTCTTCTAAGCAAGCGTGTTTCATCGCTGACCGCATCTTCGCTTATCATCAGGTGAGATAGTAGTCAAACGTTTGTTTATACTGAATAAAAAATAACTATTATTGTGAACATTGCTTACTGGTCTCATCTATACTGCGCCACTATTTTCGTTAAGGCATATATCACACTAATGTTATCTGCGAGTGCGCTGTCCGTTTGATGCATTGCGCCCGTGCAAGCATTGATTAACAAAATTAATTTGTCAAGACTTGTTGTAATTAATTTGTAGTTTACAAGAATATTTTTAGCTTGATTTGTTTTTGGTGTCAGATGTTTCGATACTCGTGACGTGAGAGTTGAGTCTTAATAGTATCAGATAACTGATTATTTTGTGTTATAAATTTTAATTATGTTTAATGATAATAACAATAGTCATATAAATTGATCATTTTAAAAATAAGTCAAATAGATCTTCCCTGATAGTTCCAGGAGCAAAGGTGTCCATTATGCTAGCAGCATGCCACGCTAGATAGCAATTATAGCTATAATTTTCACCCGGAACTTGGGGTTCACCAAGGGTGTATAAATTGTAACGCTATTATATAAGATAATGTTTTCATAACTATGACAGTGTTTATGCTCTGCCTCGACACCTCGATTACTGAACCGATTTCAATTTTATTATTTCACTCTATTATTTCATACACTATTTGTACTAATCAACAAGGATGAGTAGCAATTGAAAAACAATAATTGTATTATTTATGAATTACTAGCATGGCTTCACTCATTACTCATATACTACCTTTTCTCGGGTTCAGACTCATTTCAAGAAAATAGTTTTTCATAATTCTAGGCCAAACCATTGAAGCCCTCAATTATAATTAATATTAATTCATCTTGATAACACGATGGTCCAAATATATTTTTTATAATTTTTTGGATGTCCTAAGCTCTAAATCTTTTTGACCCAGTAGGTACTCTGCAACTGTGACTTCAAAAGGGGAAGGTTAGTTTGAGTCATCTGATAATGCAAGCATACTAGGTACTTAATATACTAATATGTAAAAGATAAACTTAAAATTTTGTAAATAAGGTTGCGTCCTCTTCTTTTTAAAGTTGCTGCGCCCAATAAATACGTGATACGTCACGTCCTTCCAACACATAAACTCGTATCATGACGCCAATTTTACCTGCTAATAACAACTGAATCAAATCTCATGTCCATTAATTTTTAGCTCCGAGGTGGTCACAGATAACGTTGTTTGGACATGTTGTATTTATGTGGTGTCCGGACACCTTATCTAAATCACCACCACGTTGGAAGCATCGGGATTTATCTAACCGAATTAACACATATTTTTTTAGCTGTGACATGTGGTAAGATGGTAAAACTGATGATATTTTGAAAGCGGTTGCTTGGGATTGTTCTAAAATTCAGAAGATAAAATAGAATCAGATTCTCGCAATTTGAAATACTAGTAGTTCACCCGAACAGAGACCTCGCGATAACTAATTGACAACTGTCCAACAAATACTTAAAAATTAGTCCTAACTTTTAGCGCTGATGAACTGTAAATAAAACCGTAAATGAAACGTTTGTCCGAGTCACTTTTACATGTATTATTATTATTACATACCTTTAGAGTATTATGACGTCAATTCCAAAGTCTCATCATAGACTTTGGAATTGACGTCATAATACTCTACAGGGTTAATCAGCAAAAAAGAACCAATTTGCCTAAACTTTTCATTAGATCGTTAATATTATTGTGCGATACTAAAACCTTCCCAAAACTAGTTAAGTATACGATCAGTCAATAATTATTATAGACCTTATAAAATTGTCAATAGGGCCGATCGGAATCCGCCCGATAAAAGGCTTCGGAAACAAAGCCGATTTTGTCTAATAAAGTATAATTAAAAAACAAATTTTATGGATCGCCCCTTCACGCGTCACTCTCGGGTTTAATTAATCAAATGGCTTATTGGGAAGCCGATATAGTCGGTGCATGTGATGATATTAGTCGAAACGATCTTTTATCATTGTCTGATTTACCACGGAGGTACTTTAGGGTTAAAACTGTTAGAAGTTTAGAGTCGGGTGCAATAAATGGTCTTTTATTACCACGTAGGCCGATGGATATTATAATAATATAGTTTTTGTATGATCGTTGATTAACCACGAGGCTTCATTGATGGATTTGATTTGAGCGCCACCTAGCACGCACGCTTGCTTTGTGGGTAATTTTATATTCGGTTCTTCTTTGAATTTTATTGATTTTAGAAATGCTGATCTTGGGTAAATTAAGCATTGTATACATATATATGAATATATATATTAAAAAGGAAACGAATATTAATTTTCTTTAATAAATACCGCCATTTTTATGTTTTTCAGCGGTGTGTGCGCAGGACAGCTTTATGCATTAAGAAAGCAGCTACAAAATAATATTTGTGCTTTTGTATATATGACGTTAGTTTTATTACCCGTCTACAGTAGTCAAATTATTGTATACATAGCTTAAAAAATAATAAAAGTAAATAAAAGATTTCACACTCACAGCCCCGCACAACGTTTGAAAACTTGTGTGCCGGAAACATTCACATCACACACACAATCACAATCGGAATCAGGAGCACAAATTTCCCTTGGGGAGAAAACATGTGTTTCCATCGGGAAATGAATCCGAAACCCGCTGCAGTTTTATACAAATGTTTGATTGACTAATTAACATAGCTGAAGCTACATTGCTTCGTGCATTTAAATGAGGCTTCGTGTTTCTTAGCGTTTGGCGTATAACATTATAAAGAGCAAATATTAAGTTTAATAATAAAATACAGAACTTTGTCACATTAAATATCATAATAAGCTTTCCATAATCACACTTCAAAATTTTGACCAGAATTCTCTGCAATAAAGTTTTATATTTTATTAACCTACTCTATAATTTCCATAATAACAACGTATTGCTATTATGTAAGACTGTTGATCAGTAATATACAATTAAAATTTCGTCTGTCTGTCAAAACGTCTTCCAGTGGCATTAGATGGGTGGAAACTGACAACCCCTTAATAGAACCTATTATTATACTTACCTACACGGCTTTCTTTATATATTGAAGAAATTTAATTTTAAAATAATAATATTTCTGTGTGAAAGAGTTTAAAATAATTATAATTTATGTTGTGTGTTCTATTTAAATGACATATTTTACTTGATGTCATTTATATGTCACTACCACAAATTTTCCTGCACCTTCTTGAATAACTGGTAGAAAATTGCGTATTAGCATAAAGTCCTCCGTTTACAGCTAAATTGACGAAAATAATAAACAAATTAAAAAAAAAATTTTCTTCACCAAGGCAAAATTGTTTTAGGTTTGATTGTATGTGAAAATTATATTGCAGACTTAATTATGAAGGTTCTGGGTATGATTGTATGTGTGATGTAAATGCTACCGGCTCTCGCGATACAAGTCACTAAATTACGTGCGGCTGTGGCTGTGAGTTTTAAATATATAATTGAGAGACAAAACGAGCAAGTCGCACGCCTGATAGAAAGAAAGAAAGAAGTCACACTGGCCCATTACAGGTTAGTGTACCCAGAGCTTTTACCTTATATAGCAGCAAAGCATTGCGCTCATCCCCTTAGTCATGTAAATTCACTGGAAACATTGTCCTTCAATCTGAAACACAGTAATGTTGCACGTAACTGCTTGGCGGTTGAATGTATGGCAATGTGGTACTGCCTCAGGCGGACTCTGCAAAAGAGTCCCACCACTCATATATGTAATTTTTTGACGTGATAACGTCTTATAAATCGATGAACACCGGCTACACGCACGAAAAAGTGTCACGTTCCGCCTGAGCCTGAGTGTGCAAGCGAGAGCGCGGAACTAGCGATAGAGAGGCACGTTCGGCCTAAGCGTTCGTCTTATGACGTTATCACGTAAAATTATGGTCCGTAAATCGACTTTACAGACAACCATTTTTTTGCTTAACCGTTCAATTTGATACACTCGCAAAGTATGATTTCACAATCAGATCACATCCAAAACTACGTTTATTTTGACGGCTCCTGTAAATTATTTCATAGTAGTAATTATCCTTATATTAAATTATGGCTACATTGTTACCTACTACCGAACCCGCTTATTATAAATGAGCCTAAATATTAGGTATGCAACTCCTGACCTATAATTTGGGCGCGCCAAAACATTATTGCCAACATTAAGAAGTTAAGATAAATTATAATTGTATTAGCTCTTGGTTCACATTTACGTCATCGTTGGAAATGTTCGTATTATTAGTTTATTTTAGTTACTATAAGGTCAATATTTTTACTTTTTGGTTTATCTTTGGGTTATGGTCACGACGTTAAAGTTTGAAGTAGACTTAGAATAAATTTATAGCAAATAAATATATTGATAAATTTAGAAAGGAAAAATTATCGCTTGAGGGTGGGTTTGAACCCGCGGCCATAGGGTATTCAAGCCCTGCCTGAAGTGACGAAATTATCCATTCCTTATTATTAACCTTTTTTTTCCTTTTAAATTTATCAATATAGTTCTGCCTAGCATGGCTTATGCTATATAACTAAAATCAGCAAATAAGCATGTTTATAAGCAAGCTTTATGTCTGTGCTGCGAAACATCGAGGAGTTCCCTAGTCAGGACCTAACCCTGAGTGCCAATAACATCACACTAATATCATAATCTGATATCATAAATCGGCAAGTTTGTATGTAAATGTGTAAGTATGTTTGTCTTCTCTTCAAGCTGTATCGGCTCAACGGGTTTGGATGAAATTTAGAATATACACAGCTTATACCTAGGATAAACACAAAGGCTACTTTTTAATTTGATAAATGTGGGCAAAGCCGCGGGGCACGTGATCCATAATATATCTACTTTACTTTTTAAAATTTAACTAATTCTTAATTAAAACTACGTGTAGCCGATTTGCAGGGTTTAATATTAATGAAATACTATATCTAGTTCTTCACGGGAAGACTTAAATGCTACGTTAACATAACTAGAGTTCTTACTCAGCTCTACTGAGAATTGAATCGGATGTCCTGAGCAAGCCCTCTCTAACCTAATACAGAAAGGCAAGGGGGATACAAAACTAGGTATTATAATTTAATGCGTACACAAAGTTTAGGGTCTGACCTATTAGCAATTGAAGAGTTCCTTTATCTGGAGCAAATACTGGATGTCAATTCAGGTCATGTATACCATAAACATGCATGGAACTGAATCAACATGTAAACATTTAACTTTGTTGGATAACAGGAAGTGGATCTACGATTTCACTTTGATGTGTTATTTAGGTAATACGACATCTAAGTGAAATTTTAGTAGAAATTATAGACATAGTTTACCATCTTTGACCACATGATCATTCATCATCGGGCGAGATCGTGGTTAAGCGCGGGCTTATCAGAGATAAAAATTAAAATAATATAAATGATGAAGTATATTATATAGTAATATTTCTTTGTATAGTTTGAAAATAATTGAAACGCAAGCAAAGCTTAAAAAAACCGACTTCATCGCTTATATTTCGATTTTGGCTTGACCGATTTCGATAAAATTTATATGGGACCACCTCTGAAGTATATTCTACCAAACAAAAAAAAATAGTCGAATTGAAAACCTTCTTGTTTGAAGTCGGTTGAAATGATATTGACTGTAAGTATTGGTTAGTAAAGTCAACACTATTTATTTCAGTCTATAATAGCTGAAAAAGTTACCTGTATGCTAATTGCAGGTATAAGCTATAACAATTACAAATAACATGCAAATATATTTAGTAGTACGTAAAAAAAAGATGTCTACCCGTTGGCTTAATTGGGTGCACATTCGCCTTCTAAGCAGGGAAGTCGGTTCCATTCTCGGTAGAAACACAAGTTTTCCCTCAAGAAAAATTTGTGGTTCTGGTAGTGATTGTGTGTATAATGTGATTGTTTCCAGTTCTCACGACACAAGTATTCGAACTTAGGGTGGAGCTGTGAGTATGAAAGCATTTATGTTTTTTACATTTAATTTTATAACTACCACATCTTATTTACCATAATTACACACAAACTTTCGGAATTTATTATTGTATGTAATTAATAAAATTTTAATGAAAACAAATTGTTTATCACCTCGCAATGTCTGTTCTAACTTAAAGTTAAGGGGGAGTCATTACGGGCGCCGCTTGCGAGCTTCTGTTACGCCTTTTTGTACGGACTCGATTACTGGCGATAATGTATCGATACGCATCTGCAAGGAATTTTTGTACAGGGTGTTCGTATTTTGATATTCATTGGACATATTCTTAGAAAAATCTTATATTGTATATTGTAATTATCTGTATGTAATGTTTCTGGCACTCACGACACAAGTTATCTAACTAAGTGTAGCGCTTTGTGTGTGAAAGCATTTCTATGTATTCAAACGCAACCTATCTACTAAATCTTACTTTTAATCTAGACACATGTGCTACAAGTCATAACGGGCCAATTGCCTATATTTCCTAAAACTATGTACAGCAAAGTACTAAGTTACCTACAAGACATCGAGCTTATAGGAACTCAAGTGCTCAAGCCCACTACCAGTGGGTAGCGTTCCCATCATGCTGGCGGCATTGCCTCTCTGAATTGCAATGCTAATACGTTGAGCCAAATAAGTGCCAGCATTTTGATCACGCGTCGCTTCAACCAGGCGCTCTGATAGAATTTTGAAAATAGAATGAGCTCCCGGTCTCAGTGTCTCAACACCAAATGGCTCAAATATGTAACCACTGCCAAGGTTTCCATATTTTCTATGTATTTGTATATGAAATAAACAACAAATGTTTCATATTTCACGATTTATTTATTTATTTATTCAAACAAAATCCACAACTCTTAAAATTAATACTTTAAAATATATAGTAAAACTAATAGCCAATAACGGATTTACATTTTGTAGATTATTAATTTGAAAATAAATACGACAATCTCTAATAACCAACTAAAAAGTTATACTTATTTACTATAATACTTTAGATACAAGTTTAGAAAAAAATACAATATTATTAATATTACTTATATGTATGTTACATTCCATTTAAGTGTGTAATTTTGGTTTTAGTTTTAAGTACAACTGCTGAATTTGTCACCATTTTTATTATCACTAAGCATTTTGTTAACATCCCGCTTAAGACCAGTTTTGCTGGTATGGAAAATATGAATGCTCTATTGTAAGTCCTATGCAATCGACTAACAAGTGAATTCTGGGCATAATTAGTTGCAGAGTCTGAGACAGCAAATAGGTTTGTATGTCTAGTTCGCTTTCTTGGCACACTAAAACGTAGGACCCTTGCCACTAGCTCCGGAAAATCTATGTAACTATTACACAAACCATGTAGAAACGACATATCA
The DNA here is from genome assembly GCA_948107665.1 of Lomographa bimaculata. Classification (NCBI taxonomy): domain Eukaryota; kingdom Metazoa; phylum Arthropoda; class Insecta; order Lepidoptera; family Geometridae; genus Lomographa; species Lomographa bimaculata. The sequence continues at coordinate 6,768,455 of OX403600.1, read as the reverse complement.
GCCAATTTACGCTACGATATTTTAATTAATAAACTCGATTCATTGTTATTGTATTGTCTGTACAATTTTGATGTAAAAATATTTTTATCTCTGTTATGATAGCTTTCTAGAATGGAAAAAATCCAAATGAATTATGTTTTTTCGTGTATTTTTTTTCAAAACTTAAAAGTATGTGCTGTAGGTTATGTTAATAAACGGAAGTAATTATTTGATTTTTGATTTGATTTATTTCTGTAACCAAGATATGCTTAACTTAAGGTAGGTTGGGACCTTATAGTAAGTATAAAAATACCTGTGTCAGAAGACCCCGCTCTTCCATATCCATTCCATAACTTATATTGAGGTTTCAGATAGGTAGATAATAATAACACACATTAAAGTTTTTTAACATCTACCCACATTTTAATACAAAATGTGGGTAGATGTCAAAATCCACTAAATAATGACACGACATATCGTAATTATCGAGAATCTGCCCATGCTAGTATTTGATTTGATTTAATCTAATGTAAGTAATTCATTGTTTTAGCAATTATATACATTTTAATTAATGTATATAATTGATAATTACACACAAACTTTCGGATTTATAATATTAGTAGAATAATAAATCCAAGATAATTAAAGAATTACAGCTATAAGTATCACCCTGTAAGTACGCGCCAGGGATAAAGTACGTCAAGCCCGTCAGAAAGACGTAGTGGCCGCGTCAATCACTCCAGACCTTCAGAGGGTACAAAAAATAAACGACTGCCAATAATTGGTACGCTTGCCCTTAATGGCTTTTACTTGTACGCAGATTAGGGGTATACTGTTTCGGTTTATGTTTCAGATATTGAGACAAATGTTTTATGAGACTGTTTAAATTACTGTTGTTTTAATTAAATTGTTTACTTGAATGAGAAAAGTCATACAGTCATATAGGTATATAATGGAATAGGATCTTAAACTAATTAAACTAAAAAAAATATGTGTTTTAAGCAATAACACGACCATTGTGCTACCCCATAGAAAACTGTTTAGTTGTAAGTAATTATTATTGTCATTTTATTTGGTAAAAACATATTATTGTATTGTTTGTTATTTATGAACATGAAATAATTGAGATAAAATAATGCTAAGCATTTTCTGTACCTACCGATACATTGAGCTTAGGTATATTTTTATTCAAGCAGATTTTGCTCAGCTGGCCGAAAAGAAACTGGGTATCCAGGTACGGCAGTATTTCACACTGGTGCAGCTTCTTAATTTATATCAAGCTCAAGTCTGATCGTTTATGGTGTACAATTGAGGTGGCAACCACCTGTGAGATTGATCCGTTATATACCAGCTCTTGAGTCTCATAAAGACTCATTGACGATGATAAGGTAATCGAGTCCAAATTGCACGCTCGGTCACAGGCGTAATGTCGCAATCCTATCGGTATTCTATCGTTTACATTTTGGAGAGTGTGCGCAGGAATTACACGAGTTAATTCCCCACGCCCGATTTGCCATCTAACATCAAGATAAACTGTCAAACGTCTTATGTTTATGGTTGCTAGACCTATATTAAACATAAAATATGAAGGTAAATCTAGACTAGATTCTGCGAAAGGTAATTTTTTATTCTAGTTGCTGCGCACAAAACAGAGGAACAAAGTGTGTATCAAACTAAAAATGATAACAAGATAAAAACGGATATAGACGTTTCGCTCCGTTGCAACCATACAAAAACAATAGATTTCACACTCACAGCCCCGCACTAAGGTCAAAGACTTGTAACGCGAATGCCGAAAACATTCTCATCACACACTCAACTAGAATCAGAAGTAGTCAGTGTGTTCCTACAGGAAATAGACCCGGCACCCACAGCATATGCGGCACCTATGTAACCTACTACGTCAATGGGCATCGAAATTTTATTACCCACTTTTAGATCTGATTTGCAATCAAAAATACTATAGAATATTATCATTTCCGTAGCCAATACTTCAAATCAAACATGCCTTGAATTAAAATCGATTTAAAAAGGAAATCACGATTACATAGACAATCGAGACGAATCGATTTTGAACATCCTTTACGCGTTATCGAATGAATTTACTTCAATTTACTTAACTTCAGAGATAATTGCCGTGATTGTTATGTTTAGAAAGGTATCAATAATTATGATTGGTCAAATATAGATAATAATAATTATTATTTAGGAACTTGAAATTTATTTTATTTTTGTATAAATTGCACGAATAAATGTATTATAGAGGGAAATTGTTTTGGTAAGACTTTAAAAAAAAAAGAATGAACTGCTTCATTCTTTTCACAATACATGAAAGGAAGTCATAAAGATATATCGTAATTAGTTTTTTACCCAGTTGGCGCAGTGGACAGGTCTCCGCTCTCTGCGCCGTGTGTTCTGGGTTCGATCCCCGGCAGAAGCAAAAATTCCTTCCCATGGGATATTTGTGCTTCTGGTTCTGGCTGTGAGTGTGAATGCGTTTATTTATTTATTATTCCTTAACCTGTGATTCTTCGAGTGTTAATATGTAAGAATGGTGGATTTTATTTACAGGTAATAGTTTGTGAACGTGCATGAGTGTAGGCAAATCATACAAATCAGATCGGATATCCGTCTACATGTCTGTTTTTTAAATGGGTTAATATAGGTAATTAATTAGGTACAAACCATATAAAAAGCAACAAACACTAAATCAAATGAATATTGGGCAAACATAATATAAAAATGTATATAGATAAAGAATAATGTCCATGTGACATTTGATGACGTTTTGTGTTTAAGTGTTAGTTTGGTCAAATTGGCCAAAGTCAATTTGGAACAAAAATGATTGAAGTCACCTTTAAAACAAAAAAAAAATTAATCATAATCGGTTTAGCCATTTGAGAGTTGCAATGCCATAGACACTGGTGTATCTACTACAAACGTATAACAACCCGCTTTTTCGTCGGGGGTAAAAAACAATAACGTGAATCGGCGCGCATAGAAGAAGTATATTAAAATAATTTAACGGAAGTAAAGCTTAAAAAACAGACTTCAACACTTATAGTTCGGTTTTGGCTCGACCGATTTCGATAAAATTTATATGGGTCCACCTCTGGAGTATACTTCACAGACGGTCCCATATAAATTTTAGAACATTTTTTTTTGTATGATAGATTATACTCTATTACACAAAAAAAATCATCATAATCGATTCATAATTGGCGGAGATATCGCGTAACATACATACAAAAAAAAACATACAGTCGAATTGAGAACCTCCTTTTTTGAAGTCGGTAGTTTAAAATACAAATATTAGCGTGTTGAATTGATAACTGACAACCTCACTATTTCTATTAGGTAGGCTAAAAGGAGTAGTAACGTCGTAAAAAAAAATATAACGCGTATAGTTTTAAGCTATTGCATAGCTTCTTGAGCGTGGAGACCGAATCCAGAAATTCCGTAACGAAAATAACCTAACACTCCCCACTCCGACCGGCACAGCGGTGATACTTTTTAGTTTTGCCATCTATCGATGAATAGCAGAACTTTTAATGACTTTTTGAAATATCACGCTTGTCTCTTTAGTTCAGCAACTCGCCTCTAGGTAGCAGGAAAAAAATACTGCATAAATAAAATAAATAAATAATTATAATTGCATAAGTTGATAAAAAATGCTATGCAATAGCTTTACCGCGGCAGTCCCCGAGTGCCACACGTCTTTTTTTTATTTTACTTTACAATTAACGTCATGTGGCTTGTGGTCCCAGTCGATTGATTAAAAACGCTATTGGGCGAATGGGATCGCGGTCTTAGTATCTCGAGTTCCCATTTCCCTGCGTTCTACAATGAACGGTCCAATGTATCTAATATTTACAGGCACTAATAAATAGTTATAGCCAACTACCCTCCAGCGAATTTAAATCCTACGCATACAGGTTCAAATCTTGTTATGGCCATGACACTCAGCTATCAAGCTGAGTGTCACCGTGCTTTGGAGAACACGCTATGCTGTCGGTCCTGGTTGTTAGTCGTTAGACAACAGTCGTTAAGCCATGTCTGATGCCATCTGGCGGCCTGAAAATCTTGACATTGGGACTGCCCCCTAGCTTATACAACCATCAAGCAAGGATGGTAACAGCTGTTTAAACGACAGTGTGAAAAGTTTTTGGTAACTCGGGAATAACGGGTACTTCCCAACGGATCATAGTATTAACCTGTAGACTTACCCCGAGTCCCCCAAGGCAGATTTATGGCAATGCTAACTGCACAGATTATGTTCACTGACCTCGTTAATAGTATTATAACTACTTGGTACTTTGTACGATGAGTACGTGACAAATAGCCTTATGACAGGATTTAGTATTAAATATAAACATAACGTAAACGATTTCACACTCACATATATGATACAAGTTTTTGAACTTTTAAAAACCCTACTAATATTATAAATCCGAAAGTTTTTGTGTAAGTATGCTTGATCCCTCTTCACGCTTTAACGGTGGAACGGATTTAGATGAAATTTGGAATGTACATAGATTATACCTAGGATTAACAAATAGGCTACTTTTTAACTTGATAATAGCGGAAGAAGCCGCGGGGCACGGCTAGTATACCTACATATGACACACACTATCATACTTAGAGGCAGAAAATTTCCCTTGGGAGAAAACTTGTAGAGTGGTAGAGATCGCTATTAGTGATAAGGCCGCCTGTTGTGACAATTTACATTTAAGCTTGTTTTTATCGTGTAACCTCCGTTTTTTGCATCTTATACAGTGGTTATATTCAATCTAACCATCTATATTTTTTATGTTCCTTCAGGGAATCAAACCCGATACAAGCTGCTTAGATGTCAGACGTGCAAAATTGAAATTTTGCGTTTCTGGTTCTGGGTGTGATTTGTGTGTGTCATGAGAATGTTTCCGGCATCCACATCACAAGTCGTCAGATTTATTTTGGGGCTGTGTGCAAGCGTTTAAGTGAATTTATTTAACTTTGCTGAAATTAATTCAAAAATTACTTATAAGTACCTATTCATTTACTTGTAACTATTCAGGTACATAATATTTCAAAGCTACACTACCATTTCTTCTCCAACCTAATTCTCACGCCGCATTTTAATACACATATAGCTACGTAATCTCACATGTCCATCTATTGTGTTGTCAAAATGTTGTGGCGATGTCGGCACGTTGTCTGTAATTATACCGCTGACTACTTAGAGCGTGTGATGAACAGTCAATCAGTTGGATGATGGGTAAGGCGTACGTGAATCATTTTGATTGGGCGTTGCTCTATCAAAGAGAAAATCGAAGGTATTCCCAGTCCATTGAAACCAATAAGGCTAGAAAGGCTTTGTTTTTATGGCTTACATGTCTTAAAACACAAGCTTCAAGCTTTAAGAGAGACTTCAGTAATTCACGATCGGATTGTGCTTGATTAGTCTTAATTTGTGAGAAGTACTGCCAGACCTTACGGCTACCCAGTTTTTTAGCGGTCAGTTGGGTAAAATTTTAAACGTATTTAGATTAATTATTGTTTAAGGGGCTGGTATGCGTCAATGCGAGCACCTATTTTAACCACAGCCAATTATCCCCCTTACACTTTTGCACGTAAAGGTGTATATTGCGTGAATTACATCGTGGCGGTTACGCTAGGTCGCGCGTGGCGATCTTTGATTTTTAATGGTTTTATTCAAATTTCGTGAAAATGCACCTCAAATAAAAAAAAATAAGCTGAAGACATCTTTTGTCTAGTAAATATACGTATATGAAATAACTTTCACAGTGTTTTGATATAAAATAGCGGAACGAAATGGTTACAAAAACACAAAATGATGTTATTTGCATGAGATTTGATATTTATTTCTTTTATATTTACGAACGTTATGAATATTCTAAGAAGAAGGCATCATTTATCGTATTACAGAGATTACGACAAATATTTTTATTTATCTGGTTTTATTATGAATGCCGAGTAAAACGGTTACAAAAACACGCATTTTAGTTAAAATTCTGGTATCGCCACCTTAAGCAACATTTAATCCCCGTTTGCTAATAAACAAAAGTTAGGTGGAAAATAAAACTTTCGGCAATTTTACATTTTTTAAAGTATAACCTAAGATTGGCTATATCTACTTACTGTGAAAAGTAATAATAGTGAATTATAAGATACCTAAGTCACAAAGAGTTTATATAACCCAAACACAGCCCGACACAAACGCTGGGTTCAACTACTCTGATCGAGGCTCTGACCAAATAGAATGAGGTCCTAGTTACCTCCGATAACATGCATTCGTCAGAGTATGTCGACTGACGAGCAAAAAGACTCATTGGCGATGAGCTGGTCGAGTCCAAAATGAGAATTAGAGAGAGTACGCAGGAATTAAACGAGTAAATCGTTTTACCATCTTACAAGAACTTGTTAATTTTTCACAAACATCACTAATTTAAACTAGCTGAAATACCTACTGTTTGCTAGAAGCGTTTTGCTTCTACGTTTATCATCCGTACTGCGAAGGCGTGGAACTCATTGTCCTCGTCTTTGTCCCTCGAACGGTATTATCTGGGAGTCTTCAAGTCAAGAGTGAATAGGCTATATTTGAGGCAAATTCGCTTCATAGTCGCCTGAAAATGTGGTCAAATGCTTATGCATGTTCGCGTAGTAGCTACAATACAAGTAGAGTTCAACAAAATTGCGAGTTTTCTCAAGTCGAGTATGCTAGCTGACAGTATTTTTGTACTTGCCTGTGTAATTACACTGGCTAGTATAGACACCTGAAGTCTGAGGGAGAGTACTGTATTACAGTGTCATGCACCTGTTGTTATTTAAATCTAAGTCTTGCTTGTGGTCTTTCTTATCAGCATAGAAATATAATAGTGGTCAAAGTGGTGCAAAGCCAATAATTTTTCTAGTATTTTTTCTCTCATCTCGCCCACATTATATACTTACAATATATATTTCATCGATGAATCGAAGTTTAAATATATTGGCGACATTTTGCATAGCACCGTCCATAATTCCCCGAACAAAAAGTACACAACCGCGTCCCTTGTTAAGCCGTGTCTCATTGCAGCGACTATCAAATACAACTACTCGGATATAATCGATTCGACGCATCGATTCTCGTCCAATAATCGAAACATGTCCGTGTCGCTAGTCCGCACTTATCTTTATGCTTCAAACGTAATCTTATTAATTTATGAATGTGTATTTTAAATTAACATTTTATGAAGCCGGTATAAAAAGAAGGACGGATCGGTTGAAGTGTCTTTGGGAAGTTACTTTAGGAGACAGTTTCAGTAATGAATAATTTAATTTTCATAACGTGTTAGTAGTAGATACGAAATTTTAATAATGTTAGTCCAAAAGTATATTTTATTTATATGAATGTATACAAAATGTGCCGTTTTTAACCGACTTTACGAAAAGGAGGAAGTTCTCAATTCGACTATATTTTGTTTGTGCATTACCTCAGTACATTTTTCTAGGTGAACCGATTTTAATTATTCTTTTTTATTTGAAACTGTTGCTTCTTATGTAGTCCCATTTAAATTTGATCAAGATCAGACCGGTAATTTTTGAGTTATGCTTAATGTGTATTTAATTCATTTAATCTGATCAATGGTTCCAAAGATAAAGCAATGAAAATGGTTTTTTAAGTTTTGCTACCGTTTAAATTATGCTATACTCGATTAGGAAAAAACATAGAATTGTGTAAAAGAAATAACTTATAAAAATACATCCTTAGTAATTGAAGAATGAGTAGTTACATATCTTTGGTATATTTTTTATAAAATAATAAATATGCCTTGGTTTTATTACTTGCACAAATTAGCAATTGTTATTTTTTGCGATTGCACGAAATGAGAATATTCTAAATGTAGAAGGCGCAAAGATGACACCTCAGTCTTACATTGTACAGTATATTATTCTAGAATCACGATATTTGTCAGTGCCCAAAATCATACTCATCCCACTAATATTATAAATCCGAAAGTTTATGTGTATATGTGTAAATGTATAAGTATGTTTGTTTTCTCGTCACGATGTAATGGCTGAACGGATTTAAATGAAATTTTGAATGTACATTGCTTATACCTAGGATTAACACATAGGCTACTTTTCAACATTATAAGCGCGGGCGAAGCTATGGGGCACGGCTAGTAAAAAATATGTTTAACATTCTCTACAATACAAATAAGTAGTCGATTCATCTAAGAATTTCATAGAACCTGCTCTATCATCAAAGTGTTATAAAATATGAAATTCAATCACCGAACCTTTAGACTTTGACAGGAAAATTGCCCTTCGAGTTAAAAGCCGCAATAGTTGTGCTACTGCTTAATCATCGGATACATCTACAAGCCAAACAATTGGGGGTTTACTACCCTTATAAGAAAAAAAAGGTGAGGTATAGCTGTTCCTATTATGTGTAATTATCTAATCTAAAACCTTTTAGGTGTAAACTTTAGGAGTGACTTCTGAGAAGCATGTGAGACGATAGGGTGACCATCATTTATTTATTTTGGAGCGTTTTGCCATAATGTATACAATACAGAAATAGGATAAAACAACCTTTAAAATATTAAATACACCGATAAAATTGCCAAAACAGAAACTAAATAATGTTATATGAAACGAACAGTACAATAGTTTTAATCAGGTGATTTAATTAACAGTAACTTGGACCTATGACGATTAAAGAATTAAAATAGAGGTAATTGCTTTTTAAAAGTTCCCATTGAGTGCTGAAATCACACTTCTAGAAGTATTTGTGGTGTGATGTTAACAGTTTTCCAATATATATAAATTGTTATATAACGCGGCTTCGCCCGCGTTAATGTTCGGAATATCATCAAAACCCCAATTCCGTTACAAAATGTATGAAAAAATGATTTTTTTCGTAATTTTTTCCATATTTTAATAGTTATTCTGCTATTCGGGGCGGAAAAATATCGAACAAATCAAAGATAATTAAAATCGGCCCACCCCTTATCGAGTTACAAGTGTTGTAACAAAATTGATGTTGTGTACGGCTTGAAACACGTCTAAATTTCGACTTACTTTGTAGTCGACTAGTTTCGGACAAATTTGTTGTCCTTCATCAGGATGAGTCAGACGCGCGATACGCAGAGGCGAGCGGCTCGAGCCTCGGCGCGTGACTCAAGCCGTACACAACATCAATTATGTGTAATACTCACGATAGTTTTAATTTTCATGTTGTAACAAACCCGAATTTGCTTTATATACAGTGAAACTTGGTTAAATGGGACCTGGATAAATGAGAAACCTCTATTATTGAGAGTTACAATGAGGTCCCGGTACTTTTTATTGAATAACCTCTATTAATGGGACTTTTCGAACCTGGTTAAATGAGATCTGATTTCTAGGATTTAATCGATGTTTACCTTTATAATTGGGACTCTGTAACTCAATTCCCTCTATAAATGAGACAAATTAACAGGTTGCGACAGGTTTTGACACTTTTGTTTACACATTAGAATGTCTTTCGCATACGCTTTGTTTGTCAGTACTATCTCAAGTTTTGACCTAAAAACAAGGGAGTAAAAGTGTACAAAATGCCCAAACGTAAATATCAAACTTGATGAAAAAAAAAAAAATTCCACTTTATACATAATGTTTGTACATTCATACCTACATAATATATTAGATTCATTACACCAAAAATACGCATTTTTATTAACATTTCCACCTCTCCCTCTAAAAATGAAATAGCCGTACATTTCAACCTCTATAAGCAGGAGCCTCTGTAAATGAGACAACTATAATTTTAAACCTGCCTAATTGGAAAACTGGATTAATGGAAACACTCAATAAATGGTACAACATTCTTGGTCCTTTGAGATCCCAATTAACCAGGTTCCACTGTATATATAATTTATTTATATATATATAATATAGATAACAGAATTTTAATTATTATGTATCGTTTAATTATCATGTGTTGTAAAGTTTAATTATTTAGGATAATGTTGATTTACTAACAGCAATGTATGATATGATAAAATAATAATGTTTTTTTAGAAACAGGGTATTGAACTTAAATTAGGCGATATTAATGCGCACTTTTGCATTTGTGTCTATTTTAAGGTGCTCTGTGTTTACTCATTTGTAAACCATAGTAGAATAAAAAGCAGTTAAATGCATAGAAATGGAATGCATGCAATTCAATACAAACAAACAAACGCATTGTTTGTTTGGTAAGTAAATATTGGCCTCGATTCTGATGTCACACATAAAATGAAATTTAAACTATTCCTGTCTTTTACAAAATAGGAACACAAGACAGAGATAGCATACTGTTGTTCTGTCAAGTTAGCCAAAACTTAGATGTCTATGCAAGCTTAGTCGAGTATTTTATTGGTGTTGACTAAAAACACGCGCCTTTCTGCTGTTCATATTTTAAATGATAAACTAGCTTGACAGCTCTAAAATGTATGCTATCTCTGTCTTGTGTTTCTATTTTGTAAGAGACAGGGATAGTTTAAATTTAGTTTAGTGAGTATACATCAGAATCAAGGCCATTGTCTAAACAGCTTGTTCTATTCTGCAGAGAGTATGGGCACCCTGTTGAAGATCGTGGGAGCACGCCGGCGCAGTATTGGCGTTAATCACACATTAATTACCAGTTTTGGCTATCTATCCGCAGGATGGACGTGCATTAACTAAAGGTCAACGTGAAATGAGGACTGACTGAACTTTATTGTTGTATGAAATTATATTTTTTTAGGGTTCCGTACCCAAAGAGTAAAAACGGAACCCTATTACTGAGACTTCGCTGTCCGTCCGTCCGTCCGTCCGTCTGTAACCAGGCTGTATCTCAAGAACGGTGATAGCTAGACCGTTGAAATTTTACAGATGATGTATTTCTGTTGCCGCTATAACAGCAAATACTAAAAACAAAATGAAATAAATGTTTAAGGGGGGCTCCCATACAACAAACTTGATTTTTTATAGATAATCGTACGGAACCCTTCGTGCGCGAGTCCGATTCGCACTTGGCTGGTTTTTTGTCAATTACGTAGTTCTGAATGTCTTTTTTTATGCTAAATAGGCAAGCATTTAACCACTATCTCACCTGATGGAAAGTGATGATGCGGCCGAAGATATGACATGCTTGCCTAGAAGATACCTATTCACTCTTGATTTGAGGACTCCCAGATTATACTACTCGGGGTACAATGACGCAGGCTACGAGTTTCACTCCTTCGCTGTACGGATGATGAACGTAGAAGCAAACCACTTCGAGCGAATTGGAGGTATATCAACCATAAATGGATGACGTTTGACAGTTTGTCTGGTTGTTAGATAGTTAAAGGGGCATGGTGCAATTAACAAGGAGCAATTAACTCATGGAATTCCTGCGCACACTCTCCAAAATGCAAACGATAGAATATCGATAGACTAGCGACCATACGTCAGTGACCAAGGCTCTGCAATCTGCACTCAATTAGCTTACTATCGCCAATATGTCTTCTGATGAAAAAAACTATTGTAATTTCTTTCAAATTGACAATATTATTAAACTATTATCAACCTTTGAACTGCCAGTTGGCTCAGTTGGGTGAGCGTTCACCTTCTAAGCAGGGGGCAACGGGTTCGATTCCCGGCGGAAACACAAATTTTCTCCCCAAGGAAAATTTGTGTTTCTGGTTCTGGTTGTGATTGTGTGTGTGATGTCAATGTTTCCGGCACCCACGACACAAGTCTTCGTGTGTCTTCTTAGTGTGGGGCTGTGAGTGTGAAAGCGTTTATGTTTATGTTAACTTTATCTTGCTCTCTAGGAAGTAGTATTAGCGAACTATATAAAAATATCCTTGTCAAGCAAGAATCTTTTTATAAAAACTTTTTTGATTACTATATTACCTGATGTTAAATGACGATGGACTACATTTGCCTAGAAGATAACAATTTACTCGTGATTGAAGAATTCCAAATTCTTCTTATTTTGCAGGTAAACAGGCTTTACATTAGTAAGGTTTAGCTAAGGTTTTGTCTAAGTTTTTGCTGTGCAGGGTCTATATAAAACTATACTTTTAAAACACATCTTTGTATGACTATTATAGATCTCCATAAATGAACATGATTTTGATATGAATAAAAAAGAAAACGATGTATTTTTTGCTGGTTTCTTATTGCATACCGCCGTCCTGAGCACGCACAGCTGACGCTAGTACAGAGCGACATGATCGTTGCGACAAATTGCAAGAGCGACCTTCCGCGACGATGCTTGCGACTTATTGGTATGACCGGCGATGTATGGAGAAAAAAGAAAGGTTTGCTAGGCAAGTTTGTATATGATGGATTGGTCTTTGAGTTTAACTATACAGGCTTATTGTCTAAAATTGAAGTAGATGTGCTTTGGTGAATTTGTTATTGTAATAATGCTAAAATGAATTTTTTATGCATGATTGACCATCATCTCACCTAATGGAAAGTGACGATGATGATAGACTCAAGATTGGATGATTTATTACATTTTTTTATTCATGATAGGCAAACTTGTAACCACTATCTCACCTGATGGTAAGCGACAATGTGGTCAACGATGAAGCAAGCTTGCCTAGAAGATACATATTCACTTGCAATCTATGATTCTCAGATTTCCCATTCGGGGAACAAAGACGCATATTTAGTTAATGCTTTTAATATATTGTTAACGTTAATACAATATTGAAAAAAAATCTTTGATAAAAACATCACATTGAATATAAAAATATATATTTAAAACTGCAATCATGTTCGAGATATTTACTGGACGTCATGCGTCTGAGCGTGATGCGTGAAGAAAAGTTGACAGGTCATTTGATTTCAAAAACACGGATTCAGTCGTCACAAATCGTAGTACGGTACGTTTAAAAAGCATTTAAATGAGAAAAATAAATAAAGGTAAAGGTGGTTAAGTCAGTGGTGATGTAGTCAAGAATGGTAAACTCGCCTGATGATGGGGATCGGACATCCCCGAAACCTAGGTTGCAAGAGTGACCTTAAATGGTGAGTCAAGCCGTTTCATTTATATAAAGTATAATATATAAAGAATGGTAAACTTGAAAGGCTTAGGATGTAACTAATTCTCGAAGTTAGTTCCCGGAACACCGTTTCATTACTGATGACATTCTAAGCTGAAACTTACCTACAATATCCGTTATATCCAAACAATTATAAAAAAGGTACAAGCAGTGAACCTCAAAAGTCTTTCTCTATTAGGAAAAATGTAGGCACAAGATCTCAGTTCGGGGCAAATGACTAGTATCACAAATACCACAAATATGCAAAATAAAAAACAACTTTAAAAACGGTGAATACACGCACTAAATCAATTACCGTTGAATCACCAACAATAAAGTACATGGATATATATTACACAAATACACGTGACATTACTATACTTACTAACGATATAAAAGGGCCAACATTTCATTGCATTCAACATCACGAATGGTTTACCGGCAAAAACCGTCTGACCTTCACTTGGGAACATATTTTCATTTTGTTGAGATCATGTTATAGTGGAAGATGGTTCTAAAATGTTGAGCCCTAATTTCAAAGCTGCAACAAAAAGTGACGGGTCTTGTTATACTGGGTGGGTAAACATAAGTGATATTGAAAGCGGTGTTGCCAATCTAAAACTCTAAGCCCCACTCTTTAACTTTTCAAATACTAAATATTAAAATTTTATTTTTTTATTATTATAATTACCAGCTGAGCTCCACGGTTTCACCCGATTTTATAATAATGGAGTATGCTTTTGTGTAATAATTCTGTGTATAAGCTTCCCAATATCATGCAAATCCGTTAAGCCGTAAATGGTTGAAGAGGAAATTAAAACACTCACAAATTACACACAGTGATTGTGATATCCACCATTTAGTTTCTTTACTTTATTTATTAATGTAATAAAAACAATGTAGTGATTTCATAGACTTTTTAATCAAACATGGAATTATTATCACACTAAGTCCGAATACGTGTATTATGGGTCCCGGAAACGATCTTATCACAGGCACAATTACACCCTGAACCAGAAACACAGCTTTCTCTTGAGCAGAAAACTTGTGTCCTCATCGGGAATCGAACTTGCCAGTATCGGGTTAACTGTCTATCTAATCTTACAGATAAATTCATATGATGGTTTCAACGATACATCCTAGCAAATTTCTCCACATCGAGCCATTCTTTTTACGCAAATTGGGGATTTTATTTGACTGGCAGCACATATTGAAAGTGTTATCGCTGTAGTACATTAGAGGCGAGTCGACAGGACCAGTCTTCTGTAAGGCGATGCTTGTATTACTGGCTTCTAATTTATTGGGAACGATACGACGACGGACGCAGGCCACCCCGTGCGGATCCATTCACACTGTAGGGGAGAGTGGGGTAAATTAAACATTGACAAAAAATGCTAAGAATGAGGTATAACATCATACAGATTGTATGTCATGATTGATGCGACATACACTAACCACCCCTCATGGATCTATTTACACTGAAGGAGAGTCCTGGGTAAATTAACAATATGCTAATTGTAGATCACTAACTCCATAGGCATTACCCTGTTTTCAATGACAGTTGTGAAAAATAAATCTTATTATTATGTAAAATCGTTTCACCACAATATGTGTTTTTAAATTTAAATTAATAAATTAATTTAAAACTAGCCGTGTCCCGCGACTTCGCCCGCTATTATCAAGTTAAAAAGTAGCCTATGTGTTAATCCTAGGTATAATCTTTGTACATTTCAAATTTCATCCAAATCCCTTCAGCCATTAAAGCGTGAAGAGGGAACAAACATAAGTATGTTTGTTCCCTCTTATATTATAAATATAAGATTATAAATCTGAAAGTTTGTGTGTAAGTACACACAAACTTTCAGATTTATAATATTAGTAGGATTAGTAGGATATTGAAATCCATATTATATTTACAGTTGTAGTTTTCTTATTTTTAATTTGCCAAGAGGTTTGGAGGTTCTTACAATTCAGGATTTTATAAACGTAGCTGGTTTTTTTATACGGGGGATTATTAAAAACAAGGAGTTCATTTTAAAATTAAAATAGTAAATGAGGACCAGACATAAATAGACCTTCACAAACCAAGACGAATTTTTAAACATTGCAATCAAATGCAGTCGATTGTAAAAACACACTCCATATTCTTAAGTATTTTCCTCATATAAATCAATTTATCAGTCCATGTCTGTCGTTCATAAATTAACTTTATTAATAAAGGGAATCAATCTGTCAATCACCTAATAATAAACTTAATTTATCATCAGTGTTAATACTGATGTGCAATTAAAGTTTTTATAAAATCATTGTATTTTTTGTTTTTAATACTTTGAGCTTCCTCAATACCGAATGCAATCTTCTTCTTGACAGGTCAAAGTTTTTGCATATAGCCTTTCAAAGCAGCGTCTAATATTATTAAAAGGTTATGAATACTCAATTACCGTACTCAATTAATTATGCCATTGAAGGTTTTAATATACCTTGTACTCGGAAAAAATCTATAATTGAATAATTGAATTAAACATTAACTATTAAAGATGTAATGCAATCGGTTGGATAACAATTAAATATAAAATATTAACAACTAAGTTATCTCAATTTAGTTTTATTAAGTTTAGTATTGTCTTATTATTTCTGTCTCTTAATAATCTCTAAAAGTCTTATATAATTGTTTATAGTAGGAATAATTAAACGCAAACAAAGCTTTAAAAAACCGACCGTAACGCTTATATTTTGGTTTTGGCTAGATTTATTTCAATAAAATTTATAAAGACCACCTCTGAAGAGACAAACAAACAAAAAAAAAATCACAATCGTTTTATAACTGGCGGAGATATCGCGTAGCATTCATACAAAGAAAAAAAAACAGACGTATTGAGAACCTGCTTTTATGAAGTCGGTTGAAAATGGAACGGGAATTAGATTAGATAATAGGTCTGTAATAAAAAAAAGCACCATATAATAAATATACTCGTCCCTGACTACCCCAGTATCCTCAACATTTTTATTAACACCCAAACCCGATAAGCAGGATACGGAAAATATATTTATTTGCCCAATCATTGAATGTAGGGAGTTCTCGGGTTACACCAAATGATCCCAACAACGGGGCAAGCCGGCAATCAGCTTCATGATTTGTTGAGACTATCTTAGTTAATAAATTATTGGTTGCGTTTTACCAAGCGACAAATTATAAACTGGCACCACATAAAAGAAATGGGTAGCAAAACAGTATCATTCAAAGCCAAAGGTTTTAAGTTTGTTAGACGTTTTTGAATTAATCTATATTCGTCCATGAATCAATCCGTGAAAAATGGCGGTATTCAGAAGCATACAAAATAATATACTCTTCAGAAGCGTATTGTTGATCTGACGTTTAGAAAATAATACTTGACTGATGGGCGTTCTATTCGAGGTCAGCAATGAAGCAGGATTGGTAGGTATTGTGGAAATGGGAAGATGTGACAAGTTTGCTGATTTGAATAGTAATATGAGTACACTCTGAAATAAAGGTTTCATTTTAAGTTGAAAATTCGCTCTTATTATCTAAATCATCAGTTTCTACAAGATCTTTGTCAATGTCATGTTGACGCGGATACATAAAAAAAAATAAGGTTTTTATATCTAGCCTTTCGTAGCTATTTAAATTATATAATAAAAATGAAATGCTCAATATATATATACCCATATATTACGAACCCAGTCGAGAATTAAGCTGCCTCTCTGTAAGATACGAGTTTTTTATTTCCTCTGATTTATCATGCTTACAGACTTTTTGCATTTTATGGCGGTTTTGTAATCAAAATGTCACAGATTAAAAAGTTATACGTTGAGATTGTAGGGTAATGACGTATTGTAAAATTAGACTCACACGACGTTGTAATAAATTCTATATCCCAGATGACACAGATGGCTCAGTCAAGCAAGTCTTTGCTCTCTGAGCCTTGGGTACTGGATTCGATTCCCGGTAGGAGCACAATTTTACTTCCTAAGGGATAAAGTGGGCTTCTGGTTCTAAATTGTTCAATGATAAGAACTATTTCGAAAATAGGTGGGACAGTTTTTTAAATTCTATTATACACGTCATTTTTATTCAGGATAGGAGCTGTACCTGGCATTGTCATGCGTTGCATTGCCACGTAAAAATAAATATTTTAACCTTATCACGTTTAAGGTTACCGTTTTTTTCCATAATATAAACCGAATGATTAAATTATTACCTAAATCATGTTTGTCTTAGTACTTTTTCAATTACGACGACAGTGATCGAAGTGCAAAGTAAAAAAAAAAAAGTACAATATTTACATTTTTTCTTGGACTTATATCCATTATTGTTATAGGCAGCACAACTGCCTACATGTATTTTACGATTTTTTTAATAAATTTTAAGATATGTATATTAAATTGTTTTTCTTCTCTATTAGAGGTCGACAACTGGCTTTACCATGCATACTACGAGGCGAGACGCGGCGATATCGTTCTTTGCGGGACAGTGTAGTTTAAACAACTATCAATCTTAAATTGTATGGAATATACCTTAATTATTGTGAAAATATAGCATTTAGAAGAAAGGCGTAGAACTAAATGAGCCAAGGGTTAGACCAAGAATCAGGGTCTGAGAGCTTTCTGATATTTTACAAATAACCCTTTATATTTAGCTAGCCCTGCCCCACGGCTTCGCCCACGTTAATTATGTATAAAAAAGAATGTATATAAAAAAGAAGCCTATGTGTTATTTCGGAACCTAAACATGCTAAATTTCATTTAAATCGGTTTATTCTTTATGGAGATACTCGGTAACCACCATTCACACACACATAAACAAACACACACACATACAAACTCTAGCATATATAATATTTATTTATTATGGTTTATTTCACCGCCTAGACTATTTACTTTCTAATTTTAAAGCTGTTATTAAAGTAGTAAGTACATCTCGAGAAGTCTCGGAAGACGTGTATTATCTTTTGACTGAGTGTGAGCGGAGCGAATCTATGAGATAATTAATGATAAATTAATATAAGTTTAAGGCTAGTGATCTTGGCGTATTTCAGAGCATTCTAGCTGCTCCCGAAAGTGATGCAGCTAGGGCTCTGTACGTCAAAATCAATAACATTTAGTAGATATGCAGCAAAGGAACCAATAGGGTTGACATAGTCGCAAGGTGACTCAAAGCTCTTAAGTACAAAATATTGATTAAAACATAAAGTAATAAGTAGTTAATTGTAAAGCGTATAGATACTTCGTTCCATATATATTCACGCGCTAAACAAACATTTTCGGATTACCATATTAGTATGATAGGCCTATGCTATTCACATTTTTTTATGTACTGCCATAAGAATAACAGTTATCTTTATTCTCTAACGATTGAAGCCATAGATTAATCAACTCATTTGAGGTATCTTTACTTTTGTGTGTCCGCGTCACGTCATCATAAAGACTCATTTACATTTGTCACTTCGGACGTAAATCTCGAATGAGTCACTCGAAGACGTGGATGACTTCATCTAAAAGACTACGAAATAACTCGTTTTATAAAAAATATATACGAATATCTACTTGTACTTACATATTTTAATTAATTTTAAATAAATTTATCTTTACTAGCTTCGCCCCGCGGTTTTACCCGCTTAAGTCCCGGATTCGGGGGAATATACGTGATAAGTAGTCTATGTGATAATCCAGTGTGCCAGCTACCTCCATTTCAAATTTCATCTAATTGGTCCAGCTGTTTGAGCTTGAAGAAGTATCAAACATAAAAACACACTCACAAACTTAAGATTTTATAATGTTAGTGTGGTGCTTTTATTAAATTATGTCTAAGTTTTACAATATAAATATTTAAGTGACAAAAAGAAAAATAGGTTAAAGATGGCTTAGACGATCTTAAATGTTCGACAAAGTGCCAACCCAGCATTTTGGTCATGTGCCGAATCAATCAGTCTCTAAGAAAATTCGTTGAAAGTATCTAATAAAAAAAAAATAAGTTTAATATTAATTTTAACAGAATTCATAATAGGGATTGCCTTTATTAATTTTTTTAATTTAAAAGCTCGTGAGCTTAAGACATTATAAAATTATGTCTACGTCGCGATCTGGTGGCGTAAACTTATTCCAAAGAAGAACATCGTACAAGCCC
The DNA here is from genome assembly GCA_948107665.1 of Lomographa bimaculata. Taxonomy (NCBI): domain Eukaryota; kingdom Metazoa; phylum Arthropoda; class Insecta; order Lepidoptera; family Geometridae; genus Lomographa; species Lomographa bimaculata. The sequence continues at coordinate 6,749,300 of OX403600.1, read as the reverse complement.
TAAAACTAAATCGACTATTTCAACCAAATGCCGTGAGTGAAATCCGTATTTTGTCAATTTTGTATTATTTAATTCCTACAGAGTTAATTTTGTACACCTATTTGCCCGAACCAACCTAAATTGCACGTAGTGCAATCTCTGCGAACGGGGCTCCGGTGACTCAATGAGGGTTGTTGTCAGAAAAGATCCCGGTAATCAAAACACTTATTCATAAAATTGCACTGAACTGTCCATTGGCTTCGTTGGGTGTGCGTTCGTTTTATAAGCAGCAGGTATCGGGTTCGGTTTCCGTTGGAAACAGAAGTTTTCTCCCGATGGGAAATAATGCGTTTCAGGTTCAGAGTGTTTTGTTGAATGTTTCCGACAACCACGACACAAGTCATCGCTTCCCACAAACCCACTTAGTGTGGGGCTGTGAGTGTGCAGCGTTTATGTTGTAACATGTTAATGAGTACGTGAAGCATCTCTTCTTCACTCTAATACTCTTTCTTCAGGAAGAGGAGGTAGGAAGAAGAGGAGCTAAATATTCTGCCGATCCGTGAGAAAAAAGAAGGGCGATGATGATTGACAATGATTTATATTTTCGACATAATACTCGTAATGTGAATGGGTTACTTTGATACGCTTTTATGGTTTTTGAGTAGACCTGTTTACCTTTTAGTTCAGAATCTGGCAATAAGAGTCCTTAACTTTCATGAGTACCTCTTCAGAACTAATTTGAATAAACGGTTATGATTTTTTAATTTCAGTTCGTCACATAATACTAGACGGGAGTAACTGATACAGTTTTTCGTACAACGCAACGACTGAAGACTTTATTTTAATCTTAAAATGTTTAAACAAAATATTTTCTGATAAAAGACAACTGAGCTCATTTAACATGTATGAGTAGGAATACCAGCTATTTTTAAGCAGCTGTTATTAAAATAAGCTCCTGCTTAACAGACTGTTAATGCTACTTCGTTAAACTACACGGCAAACATTTCACATTTCCATGAATACATTTCGCATATACTTATAACTGTCAATTAACTACTTACCTCTAATAAGTTACATCATTTGAATCTATAAACCATCCAATGTCTAACTGCCTCAGCTAACTGCATACCATTACACCGACCATTGACTTCTTATTAAAACAAAATATACTACGCGCGGACTGGACACATTATGGCGGCAAACTCAATAAAAACAGTATAACCATAAAACAAAAAACCGTATTAGCATAAAACAAAGAGGATGGCGTGGACACCCACACTGACTGCTTTTAGGTTGAGCGCACATGATGCAGTGCGATATCGTAAACTTAGTAATATCGGACGATACTAGTATGTGCGATATCGTAAAATCATTGGTATCGGGCGATGCTAGTATGTGCGATATAGCTAATTGTAGCATTGGATATAATAATTTCCATGCCAACTAAACTATCTAAGCTTAGACTTTTAATTTAGTTCGCAAATTGACCCTTTATTGGTAGAAAATGTTATGTTACAAAATCGCTGATTAATTAACGCTGAGCCAGCTGAGTTGTGTTATATGAAAAAACAAAAACATTTATATGTATGTATTTGTTATTTTTTTATCTAACTTAATCTATGAACTGACGACAATTATTACAAAGAAACAACTATTTGTTATAATAAAGAATTAGCATTACATTTCGAGGTTGGTATGCAACCTATATCTACATGGCTAGATTAAGAAAATAAAATAAACTGTTGTTATCAAACTCATATAAATAATAACACATACAAACCTGTCATTATTTTATTACATTTGGATAATTAGACTTTAAGATTAAAATACAAAAAAAAATTAAACTTCTGATTAATCAGGGCAAAAAAATGCAACAACCGAATGTTACTGTAATTTGTATTAGCGTACAATGTAGCAAGATATGGTATTTAATTTCATAATAAATAAATTTAATTTGCATATCTTAATATGTTAAGGCACTCATGTTATGTTATGCTATAAAATATGCTACAATTACAACAAAAACAATATAACAAAATTTAAAGGAATAGAGTATGAGCAAATCGTATTTTATAAGGCCATCATTTTTTTATATATTTTATCAGACGTATTCAATCGCTATGTATAATAAATTATTGATATAATTAACATTGTTTTTATGTACGACTACTTTAGTTAAAATGCAACAACAAATATTACGAAAAAAAAAAAATGTGAATATTTTGGAATTCGAGTATATCTTCCATATTAAAGCTATATCTTACGATATCGAATCATATCATCTGCACCTGACCTTATCGCGCACTCTGATATATGTGACGACAAAAGTGATCGCGGAAGCCATTCGGTTGCTAAAAGTCTAAGTGAGAAAACTCGTAAACTTAAAGACAGTAAAGTGTTGATGTAAATTACCCTTTATTTTTGGCTAACATGTGCTGTAGATAACAATAATGGACAGGCTCTAAGTTAAATCCATCTACACTTATAATAAAACAGTAAAGTTATAATTGATAAATGTTTGTTTGACAGCGGATATTTTGCGATTAGTTAGCTGGTCGTTTTATAGATAGCAAATTTTTAGAATAGTATTAAAGATTTGATAATCCAGAAACGGACTTTATTGGTATTGTTTTAAGCTATGGAATTAATTGCAGGAGTAATAAATCGCAAATTAACTGCGCTCAAAAAAATGTATGCTGTTTGCTGAATGTTTCATCTAGTTGTAGCGCAGTACACCTGGTCGAATGTAAATCGCTGTTGAAGTTAAAAAAACAGGCTCCCTAAATATAATATAGATATTTTTAGGACCTTCACTATCAATATGTAACATTAATATATAATTTCAGGCATTTTCTATCCTCCATTTAGACAGTTTTACGATTGAAATTTCAATCGATAGATTTTTTCGTCCATATTTTTTTGTCATTGGTTAGACGAGACGAGCAAATCGCTCGCCCGATGGTAAGCGTCACGCTTGCTCATTACAGTTTAGTGCCACCCAGACTTTTGAACTTTAATAATTTGAACGCCTGCGCGGCAAAACACTGCGCTCATCACCCTGCAATTTTTTTTTTAACGCATTTACACTCCCATCCCCACACTAAGTTCAAAGACTTGTATCGTGGGTGCCGGAAACATTCACATCACACACACATTACACCCAGAACCAGAAGCACAAATATCCCTTGGGAAGGAATTTGTGCTCCTAACGGGAATCGAACCCAAGACCCACGGCGCAGAGGGCGGACACATGGCCAACTGCGCCAACTGGGATATTAGATGTTATATATCTTTAAGCCCTGTAATTTCACATTCTTAAATCCAATGATTTGTCAGACGCTTGTCGAGATATCTCAAACTACTTGTTGCGTATCTACTTCACAAGCGTTTCGCTTATGATAGGTATATCAGGATAAATATGAAAAATATTCTTAAGTTTTTGTCGGGCAGTTGTCAATAAGTAGTCGCAAAGTCTCTGTTCGAGGCGAACTAAAAACAATAACATCGGCGCTTCGTCACTTTCCATCAGGTGAGATAGTGGTCAAATGCTCGCCTATTCAGCAAAAAAAAAACTACTATACTACATAATATCAAGTACCTGGATGACCGAACTTTGCTTGTCTGAAAACACGGATAAAACGACGTTTTCTAAATTGAAACCTAGCTAGATTGACTTATCGTCCCCGAAATGCATGCAGAGTATGCAGGGGGTCCTGCATACTACATTTTATGAAAATTGTTAGAGCCGTTTCCAAGATTTTTTATTTATTATATGTATACAACAAATGCTCGTTTAAAGGTATTAGATAGATTAGACATGGTCTACCTACCTGGTCAATTGCAAACTGTAGCCCATTATGGCCTAGTTGAGCAATAAAGATGGCTCCGTAGCTTTTAGTCATATCAGTGGAATGTAATATGCTCAGTGAACAAGAAAGATTATTCACTTCGATAAGCAATACGGAATGTGTCTCGTTTTGCAAATATATTTTGTTGTGACGTGACGCAGCAATAAACCAACCAAGTGCAAATCCAACTTGCACACCAAAGGTTTCGTACCACTATACTATGACCAAGTGCAAATCAAACTTGCACACCAAGGGTTCCGTGCCACTATACTATGACCAGTTTCACTCGGCCATTTTTGATGTTATATTTCAGAGTTTACAGAAACATGGTTATAAGACTGTAGTTTGTTATATACGTTTAGCTCTATGGAACGAAAAAAAAACTTTAGAAAATAATAAAAATATGTCTTTTACGTTTTTTTATCGTTTTTGGGATATCAGTCACAATAACACGCATTCTGTAAACATTTTAACAAGACATATTACGTTTTAAAACAACCATTTTAAAGATTTAAGTTGAAATAATTCTTGAATTGAAATTCAAACAGTTTATTTTTGTCTGATAACGTTTACCACTATCTCATCTGATGGTACGTGATACAGATGGTAAACAAACTAGACCTAAAAACAGGCCCCCAAAAATATTATGTAGGCTTATTAAGATCGAAACAATAATAACCCAACCATACCCACAAGTTAATCGTATCGCTATACCTATTTATAGGTAAACTAAAATCAAAACCACTTTAAAATTGTAAGGTACGCCACCACAAAGATTTTATTACGTAAAGTTCTAGTACTTAAACTATACGATGGAATTCACACCTTTTAACACGCTCTCCTTGTTCCAAGGAGGATGCCCATGATTACAAAGTATATCCACTGAACAGTATCATAAAAAATCACTTTACCCTGTAACTAGAGGTTCCCAACTCGATTTTGCCCCGCTCGTAAACTCACAGGTCATGTAGAAAAGCAATAAAATTCAATTGACAACTGTAAAACTCTATAACGTAAAAGGTCGGTCGGTTTAAAAGTATGGGCAATTTTCACTTTGTCGCCCCGTATTGGAATTAGTGTCGCTTTTGTAAAATGGATTTAATTGGATAGGTAACTTGAACTTTGGCCACTATTCTGTTAAAACTGGGTTAGTGCTGAAAATTTGCGCATTACTTTTGAGGTAAATTCAAATTCAAATGTTATTTCTGGGTGTTGAATAACTTTATATATATATTTTTTTTTGTATTTAATGTTGGTAAAAAAGATTTTTTCTTTCTTTTTTCCGAGGAATAAGCAATTGGCAAATAATCTGATAACAGCTGCACAAATTTACTACTGAGCATTGCTTAGGGCTTTTCCTCATCAGGCGGAGCGGGAAATGCGGTAGAGGTAAATGCGAACGTCGCACTTAAAAGACAACAGCGGCAAATATAGTATGTGCCGTATCACGTCCGAAGTGTCTATCAACAAGTAGAATTAAAATGTAGTGTATCAAATGTACGTAGTTTCATTGCCACGGGTACTTGGCAGCCTTTGGACTAAAGCTTGCCCAGTTTTGAGAAAATTGACCTTTTTTTGAGATTTTTTTTTTCTTTTCGGATTCGTACAATTCACTTTACACATGAAATCAATATTGTTCTTTAAACAGAACAATGCATGAATAATATGAACAATATATTAATAATACGTTGGTATGAATAATTATAATCCCGTATACTTATAGAAAAATGCTATCTTGGTGTCTTTTTCGTTTCATATAACATTCACGGTCATTTTTTTACTATATCGTAACATATTTAACAAAATTCCAGCAGCTTTATCAGCCGATGTTTGATCAAAATTTCAAACAAGGCTTTAACACATTCCTCAAATATTTAATCTCATCAAGAGAACAAAAATACAAAGTCACCAGTATATTTATCTTAACACACACGACCAAAATGTTTCGACAAATCTCTAATAGGTATAATAAACAAAATATTCACCCGGTTAAGAAGCTTGCTTGTCTTATTAATTTGTATAAACCCACCAGCGTAACAGAAACTTTTATTTCTTCTGATTTGTTCCACCGCGGATCTCCATTTATACTGGTGGTTGAAGTATCGTCCTATCATATAAAGATCTCGGGTCCAACAGGTAAGGGTTGAAAAAAATGAAGTAATAATCCGACCACAAGCCTATGATAATCTGATGGTAACGCCATTTTGTCCTGTGTGGTTTGTGGAAAAAAACGTGTGACATGATTATCGGCAACCCTAGCGACAAAAAATGTTGGGAAAGGTTTACATGGCGTCCAAAATAAAAAATAAAAAATTCAACCAAGGAGACGACCAATTCATTCGCCAAACGATTTCCTGAAGTGGATGAATGAATTGGAATTTTCTAGGCAAGTGTGCTCCATCGTCACTTAAAATCAGGTAAGATGATGGTCAAATGTTTGCCTATCAAAGATTAAAAAAAATATTTCATGCTAATTATCCCACTTTCTTATTAAATGAGTAAGCAGTAATTGTAAGCAACACGCCTGCATAATATGACACCATCCTGATAGTTTACCATCAGGCGATCGATTTGTTGGTATCCTCACTAAGTTGCTATTTTTTTTTCATTTGAAAATTTTTCACGAAGAATTCCTGAACTGCCCAATAGTGTAATTGCTTCCTTCTAAGCGGGAAGTTATTCCCGGTGGGAACACATGTTTTCTCTCCAAGGGACTCTTTTTTTTTTACTCTTTTATTTTATGTACATGGATGACCGAGAATTGCTAGTTTTTTTTGGTAAATGACGTTTTCTAAAAAAATAAACCTAGCTGGATCGATTTATCGCCCCCGAAACCCCCTAAATACTAAATTTTATGAAAATCGTTGGAGCTGTTTCCAAGATTCAGATTATATTATAAAAATACATATATACTATTGCTCGTTTAAAGGTATTAGATATTAAAATAAAGTATTGTTAATTCTATATTGCAGTTGCTGACAATCAGGTGAGACAAAAAAACTAATAAAACATACATAAATATAGTTGGTTACAAATTTTAATTTATTTTAGCTGCATGTAATACAATTCTTACCTAATTATAAGGATGCGGTCACTCGAAAGTAAGGTAAGGGATGAAAGTAATACAAATGATAACATCAGGGTAGGCTCGTTAGCTGCAATAAAATCGTTTTTGTTACCAATTTGAAGCGAAAGAGCGATAGGAGCGATTAGAGCGAATTTTTTGTCGCTCCTGTCTCGACTGACGACAATTTGTCGGCGTTAGATTGTGTTTTGACTCAATTTCGATAGAATGATCTTTTAATTTATTAAAATGGGATAATAATAGTGAACATTCCAATTATTTTTTCTATAAGGAATTCTTTTTTGGTAAGAGTATGATAAGTTTCGTTGAGGCAAACTGCACAGGCTCTTTCTAGCGACTACCATAATAACACCTAGGCTAAGAAAATTATGTATTAGAAATTAAAAATGTTTTTAAAAAAAAATTCATGAAAAAAAAATGCGCCGCCGAGTTTCTTGCCAGGTTTTTCTCGAGATGGCTGTAATTTTGCGAATCTGGCAATAGATTCATTAACTTTCATGAGTGCCTCTTTGGGGCCCATGTGAATAAACGATTGATTTTGATTTTTGAGCCTTTGTTAAACAAGTTACACGTAAGAATGATACCAAAATACCTTTACCGTAAGTACTTTTTAGGTAAGTATATAATAATGATAATATTCTTATATATTGGCCAATATTATGATAATAATACTATGATATGATTATGAATTTATATATTGTTTTATTATGATTTTTGTATGCTACATAGGCAAGCATTTGACCTCTATCTCCGCTGAGGGAAAGTGACGTTGCGGCCGAAGATGGAACATGCGTTGTCTTTAATTTTGGATTGTAAATATTTGACAGATATCAGTTATATGTGTAAAAAAAACAAATGGGACAATTTGGTTTTTTTGGGAAAAAAGGTTTTTATTAACCTCAAAGATTTTCCTCTATAAGGCGAAATGAAGGCGAGAGGCGAATAAATAGTTCAAATTATTTAAATATAAACTCGAAAATTCATTTCAATAAAGAGTTGTTTCGCAAAAAAATTAATTTGGTAAAACCTAAAGGATCATCCAAAAAAAATTTAAATTATGTTGCTACTCGGATTACTTTCAATAGATGGCGTGGTGTAAGGTTCTCCGGGGAATCTACTGTAATCATTTCAAAGTACCTGAATGACCGAGCTTTGCTCGGTTAAAACGATGTTTTCTAAAAATGAAACCTAGCTAGATCGATTTATTGCCCCCAAAACCCCCTGCATACAAAATTTCATAAAAATCGTTGGAGCCGTTTCCGAGATTCAGATTATACATATGTTTATGCAAGAATTGCTTGTTTAAAGGTATTTTGATTAGATAGATAAACAGTACAATGCCTCAGCAGTCATTTAGCTTATTGTATGATGGCTAATTAATAAAAACAATAATTGCTAAAATATCAATACACTCCGAATCAGTTCGTGCGCTTGCATTCATTGGGTCCCGCCTGCAAGTGAATCGTTAAATATAATTATACATTTTAATTAATTATACGTCTTCTTATATTAATGCAACATGATTGTGTACGCGACAAAATTATGCAGATTAAAGTGGTATGCGACCTTTTATGGCTTGCAATTTTTTATAATCACAGTAACAATTAAATTAGTCAGAAAGAAAGAGATATAAATACAATTGTATAAAATAAACGCTTTCACATTCATAGCACACACTAAGTTCAATGACTTGTGCCTGCAATGGGTGCCGAAAACAATCACATCACACACACAAGCACACCCAGAACCAGAAACACAAATTTCCCTTAGGGAGAAAATTTTGTTTCCACCGGAAATCGAATTTGCTACCCGCTAAGGCGAACGCGCACCCCATTTAGCTGGAGGGCAGTTTAATGAATTAATTGTATGCTTAGGTAGTGAATTTAAATGCTGTCTCACTCACAGTTCCACATGGTATTTGATGACTTGTGTTAAGAATGCCGAAGACATTTGCATCACAATTGCAGCCAGATCCGAAACAACACCAATTTAGCGTGAAAATTAGAATTAGTTATTTCTACTTTAAATAATATAATATTATGTTTGGCCCAAATTTAAAAAAAAAACTTGAGAGCTGTCAAGGGACACCCGGATGGAACGAAGTTCAATTCCCGTCTAGCCCCCTTTCGCAACGCGTGATAAGGAACTTTCGTTCCAAAATTAAAAGAAACATGCAAAAACCAACATCACGCGGTGTTCCCAGGCGGTCACCCATTCAAGTACTGACCGCGCCCGACGTTGCTTAACTTCGGTGATCGGACGAGAACGTGCTATGGCTTACAACTATAGCAAAAAGTATCGTTACTTTTGGTCTTAATTTTTTCCGTCTAGCCCCCTTTCGCAACGCGCTATAAGGAACTTTCATTCCAAAAAATCACTTAAAACACATCTTATACTTCTCCCCATCCCATTTTAATGATGTCAGTTTAGAAAAATGGTCAGTAATTTTCAAAAACTAAAACCCGTTTACTAATGGGTAGTCATACAAACGGCTTCTTATAGTTTAAAACAAAAATAATGTTCAATATTATACCTAATTACTACGTATAGTGTTATATATTTTTAAGATGGTATTTTAGGAGCACCACAGTCGCCAATTTGGTTTTTTATAAAAAGCCTAGCTTTTCATACTCGTACAATTGAGACGAATTCAACTTTACCATGTACTAACATTTCAATATGTTTAAAAATTTGGACGCTGTGATGGGACAAGCACTCATACATATATAGATACTGTGCTAAAATCAAAACTCTACTTTTTCCTTCACCGTAGTCTGGTAAAAGAGTCATCCATTTGGATTCCTTTTTGAATCTACAACATTCGTAAAATCACATATCAATTGACCCCTTATTAAGACCCGGCCGTTGACACAGAAATAAAGCGACAGTCACACTGTCAAGCAATCTTGTATCTATACCTCAATGTCATCATTATAACGCGTCCTTTCCTCTTGGGTTATTAGAGTTACGACCTGTTGGAATTTTCTAAGACAACATTATTTTAACTGCAACTGCTTGCTAGCGTAGTTATACACATATATTTACTACGCTACGGGACCAGGCTCATTTAATCGATAAGACTGAAATTATCTAGATAAATATCATACCACTTACACTTTAGTGCCACCTAGAATTTTGGAGTTTAACTGTACAGAATCCTGCGCGACAATGCACTGCGCTCGTCACTCTTATATGCTAGAAGAAGTTAAAGTTCTTCGAGCCCAGTAATTTCAGTGGTAACATTATTCTTCAATCAGATAAAATACAGTAATGTTTGCATACTTCGTCTGGGCGGTTATATGACTTGCAATACTTTGGTACAGGTGTGCAACAGGCGGACTCAGCAAAAAAGTTCTACCTCTACATGCGTTTCCAAATTAAATTCTTCACTTAGTTCGGAAATGTACTATAAGGAAATGTATTATAAGGTAGAACTTTATTACTTTAGAACTTTATTAACTTTATTTTTTATGCTTAATGAAGCATTTAATATAATGATCAAGAACGTGAAAAGCCGTGCAAATTTAGTAATTAAGAATAAACAGTGTGTCGTAAAGACACGATGAATTGAAACTTTTTTGTTGCAGTGAAACATTTTAATTATTCATCACTTTGTTTACCCCCACCACTTTTCGTCGTACAAAAAGGTTATGGATCAAAATTTCAAAGCCCTTACATAAGAAATTTTACGTCAATTATTATGTATGCTTCAGGTGTCCATCCTTTAAAAATATGTCCATAGCAAAAATATTAGCTATCCAAACAATTCGAAACCGGAAAACAATCCTAAAAACGGGCCCAATAGTCGCCAAGGTGGTCTCATATCTCGACTCTGTCCAGAGTCGCTTCTAAAAAGACATTTCACCTTTTTTACTGCAGGCTCTTCGCGACTCTACTTCACCACAAACTTACTTTTGCATACTCTAGACTTAGCCATGACACTTATATCAATAACTATATGGTTAAAAATCGAATAGTTGTTACTTTTTTGTGTGGTGTTGCAGTTGTTGTCGCTGGTATAGTTTTATCATTTTACTTTCTCACCTTTTTACGAGGTAACGTGTGAGTCGAAGTGTCTTAGATACAATTATCGATTAGGTAATGCTATCTGGGGACGATCTTTTGTCTTCCGGTGGTTGTTGATTTAGGTTATTGGATGGGTGATGTTTGTTTCCTGTTATGTTTCGCAATTTCAGTAAATGTTTTGAATTTTATTGGTAATTTTTGTGAATTTATAAATGAACTATATTAAAATTTATTTATTTATAAAATATAGCACCGCAACAGCATACGTATTAAAATGTAACTTTAAATTAAAGGTAGACACAATATGGGAATTTTCAGATATGCATGACAATTTCGGCGTATCAATCATTTGCCAAAAGTACTCAAAAGGCAAGAAAACAAAATTATGGAAGATTATTATTAAAGATTAATTATAATAATCACAATAACTTTAATTACAAAAGTATTTTTAAAGTTAGAGTTTGGTATAATAGACATTTTAAGTGCTCGTCCCACAGTACAAACCGTACCCCGTAGATTATATATACGCTCGTAAAAAAAATTAAACAGCTGTGTACATTTCAAATTCCATGCAAATTCGTTCATCATTTACGGCGTGAAGAGAAAACTAACATATTTATCATCTATATGGGAATCCATAGACACATGGATAATCATTGTCGATTTGTTTTTTATTTAAATTTTGCCAGCACAAGAACTGTAGGTATTATTGTCTCCTCTTTTCATATAATATATTTTATATATATACATACACATGTAATGCAAATATAGGTTTATCATGACATAAAGAGAGTTACTTAAATAGTCTCGATGTCTGAATTTTAACATGGCTTCTAGCTACGTTTTCAATGTATTAATAACTAGAAAATTTGCCCGCAATTCTCATCTTTTATTTCAAAACCCCTACTACTACTACTCTCTCTTTTCAGTCCTACGTTAATTGGTGTATACCTGTATCGTTATAATTAAAGTTAATAAATAATTTTCTATGTACTACGATTGGTCGCATTGTGGAAACACTATTATGGAGTATGAAGTCACGCGCCGAGGCTCGAGCCGACCGCCTCTGCGTATCGCGCGACTGACTCATCCTGATGAAGGGCAACAAATTTGTCCGAAACTAGTCGACTACAAAGTAAGTTGAAATTTTAGACGTGTTTCAAGCCGTACACAACATCAACTATTATGGAGCTCTGTGTGGTAGCTTTTAATTAGATCGGACCATCGAATCGCCGATCAGTCGTGCTATTTCTTGTCATTAACTGGGAACTGGACGACTAGACGTACCACGGAGTCTTAATTACGGATAATTTTTTTTTTTTTTTTTTTATTTGTGACAGGCTAGTGTTTGACCACTATCTCACCTGATGGTAAGTGACGATGTGATCGAAGCTGGTAAACACACTAGACCTGGAATACGCAGGCTCTCAAGGATAACTGCCGGAACACCCTATATAAAAAAATCGGTATGTAAATAGTTGAATATAACTTACTTAATCTTGAGTTCGTCAAATAGAAAGAGAAGTAAGTAAGACGCGCAGTCCAAGGTATACGTGATAGTCGCCTCCAGGTACCCATATTAATGGCATCATTTTATTGTCAGTCTTACCGTTTACGTTTCTGCTCATACGAGAGAGGCAACAGGAAATTTCTATTAATAAATGATTACTATTTAACAGATATATGATATATGTTAGCTATTTTATTAGGTGGCTATAACTTACTTCGGTTTATTGAACTCTGAAGCCTAAAATGGTGGAAACAGCCTCAGGCAATTTTGTTTTAAAGTTTACTGTATAGTTGTATCTCTTACTCTGTGATTGGTTTGTTTCGTGTCTAACCATATATTTAAATGTCTTATAACAAGCTATTTTAAAGATCTGCTTAGTGCATTCTATAAATTACAATTTGCTACGTTCGGTAGATAGAACCTTAACAAGAGCGCGTTGAAGTCTTTTCTACGGACATAGAATACTGGTGGCAAAAAGCTTTGTAACTGCAAAAAATATATTGTATTATTTTATACAAGTATATATTTTATGAAGTTACGATAGATGGTTTTTTTATATTGTATTTGAATTAATAACATGCCAATGAAATCACACAATTTAAGCTAATCACCGATTTTTTTTTCTAGTCAGGATCAATCAATCATAGACATAATCAACCTGTTTAAGACATAAATAATGCAATAATAAATAGAAAATGAAATAAGTTTAACTTAAAATTTTTTTTAGAAAAATTATGTTTTTATAAAACACTTGGTATAACAGAGGGGGCTACTATTAAGTTAAAAAAGTTTCGCTTATTTTGAATGAGATTATTCATGAACTCATCAACATAGATATATAAATAAACACTTATTTATTTAAAGGCACATTGGCGAACTTAATGCTTTAAGCCGTTGTCTTTCAGTTAACCCAAGAATATTGCGGTGGGCATTAAGAATTTCAACACTTATCATAATAATATCAAACACTTCTGTAATTAATCTTCAAATAGCTAAAACGTGATGTTTCTGCTACCACTACATTGTGACGTCTTTATTCGTTCTTATAAGAATGCAATAATATGCGCATATTTAAGAGCAGCTTTATGCAATCCGATGCGGCGGTATATTTACTATGTCCTTTGATTTTCTTTACTGAAGGAGCTTGGAGGAGAATTGTGTTACGAACGTAGGTATGTAATTACAGCTAGACGTGAACACTCTTGCTTTAATTTTAACAAATTGATAAAAATAATTAATTCGATGTGAATTTCAGACCAATGTTAGTAAAAAGGATTGAATTATCATTGCTTCAAACTAGAATGTATAGTCGTTGGTTGCTTGTTTTCTGTATAGTAGGCAATACCATCTTCTAGCAGAAAATGTGTCAGCATGCATCGAACTGTTTTGGGCAGCTATCCTTGTGAGCCAGGTCCTATGATAGTCAAACGCTAGCAGTTGGGTAGCGTTTGACACCAAAATATTTTTTTAAATATAAACTTTTTCACACTCAAAGCTATAGCCACTACGTTTGATTACTTGCGTCGTGGGTGCCGGGACATTCACATCAAACACGCAATCACAACCAGAACCCAAAACCAAAATTTCCCTTGGGGATAATATTTGTATTTCCACCCCATCAAATTCGATAACTGTTTACCCAACCTGACAACCCAGTTGGCGCAGTGGACAAGTCTTTGCCTGTGTTCGATTCCCGGCAGGGAAACAAATGCTTTCCCAAGGGATATAAGTGCTTCTGGTTCTGGGTGTATTGTGTGTGATGTGAATGTTTCCGGCACCCACGATAGTCTTTGAACTTAGTGTAAAGCTGTGAGTGTGAATGCGTTTTGTTTTGTTTAAAAGGCGAACACGCACCCAACTAAGCCAACGGGCAGCTCTATATAGCAAGTCGTTGAAAAGTAGTCGGGTTTTAGATTTAAGCTTTCGTATTGTACTTATATCTAAGGCTCTTACTGTCTAAACATAATATTTGCGTGATTTGTAAATACGAATTAACTTCCATAAAATCTTTTGAAAGTAAAACTAAGAAACAAGATCTAAAACAGTTAATTCCTCTATATTATCTTACTAAAACATTCGCAATAAACATGTTGTGTTGTTTACTTTACTGCAGTAGCTGCGGCGTAATTCGAACATTGTCCAGATCGTTATGGTAAGACGTCAAATAAACAGAGTAACTTGTGGCAAGATTAGGTTCGGGCTAGTACAGTATTATGTTGTTATTCTACAGGTTTTATGAACACTATATATACGTTTTTACAATCTTTTATTTGTGCTATAGGCAATAATTTGACCACATCTGACGGAAAGCGATGATTAGGTAGAAGATGTAACATGTTTGCCTAGAAAATACAAGCATGTCACATCGTTGGCCGCATTATCACTTTCCATCAGGTGAGATAGTGATCAAATACTTGCCTATTCTGTATAAAAAAATATATGTACTCATATAAAAATAAACTTAATAAAAAATTGTGTATCCACCGACTATTCCGAAACCAGTCTTGTCAAAACGCGAGAAAACAACAGTGAGTGAAATCGTATAAATACTTACTAAGAAATAAAGAACTAGGCTGTTCATCTAGCCCCGACAACTTGTGCCAAGTACCGTACAATGTCACAGATCGTACGATATTACAGATTCCTCATTTGCTTAGTCATACAATATAACATAAAAAACTATATAACAACAAATAGGTATACAGAAGGTATACAGAAGTATCATCATGTCACATGACACAAAATTACAAAAGCGGCAGCCCTAAACACAAGATTAATTTTATTAATCTTGTCAGTTTCTGTATTCATATTATAGAATACAATGCTTTTTCTTTATGACCAGAGTAATGAATTTTCAGGCCACTGAAGTCTTCTCACACAATTTCATGAAATGTTTTTGCCTAAGAACTGTGACCAAATGATACCAGTGGTAAGTCATAATTTATCAACAAACAAACGCCTCTTAAACAGCTGTTAATCTATAATATTGCAGCTTAAGTTTCAAAGTTGGCATTTGTTTAAACGAAGATTTTAAAATGAAACTCGGGCCTTATTAAGCTAAAACAAGATTTGTGAGTGAATTTAACACTTGGTTAGATGCAGGTACTTATTTTCAAGTAAACAGGATAAGAAGGAAGCAATCCTAATCTCATTTGGTAATATAATGTGTCAGGTTTGGTAGTGAATTCCCGGGATAAGTCCCCGATCCTGTGTTTATCCGCCAAACACAAACAAAGTATTAGTTTTTAGAGTTCTTTGTAGAAAATACAACTTTTAAATGTTGGAGTTACATTTTGTTGTGGTTGTAGAATTGAATTTGTTTTTCTGATTTCAAAAAACAAAGAAGTTGTGCTGTACTTATTTGTATTTAAATCGAGCACTTCGATATATTTTGCACAATTTATAGGATTATTTTAATCTAAGAGTCAAGCCGCGAGGTTATCTTTTGATAACATTGTTGCGAATGAAGTCACTTTTATACTGTGTTTCAGTCACAAATGTGACCAGCGAATTAAGTAATTTGCTGGTTAAACCGCCCAAAGCGGAAATATTTTTACACACAGACACAATTAGACACGGAAAACACGGAGTGTTATATTCTATCAGAAGGTATTGTATTCAGCACAAAGTGTGGTACATAAGGAAGATTTCATCGTACCCACCTATAGACATCTGATTATCCGTGCTAGATATGCGCATGCTGGTTGAATATGACAACTTGATATCTGCCAAGAAAAAAGGATTTAACAATAAGTTTAACTGCCAATAATATTTCAAGTTTTTAATATCAATGTTTTTTTCAGAGTCATTTAGAATTTTAGCGAAACAACACGATAAATTGCAGGATGCAATTCTTAATATCATTAAAATAAAGCAGCTCGTGATTTGCAGGACTTAATTTCTAAACCGCCCTGAAAAATATTGATATTGAAAACTTGATATTTTATTAGAAGTAAAACTTGTTGTTAAATACTTTTTCCTACTAGTGGAATCTGTATAATAAATAATCTTCCTAGATATATAGTTAGAGAAAATAATAGATTTTACACTCGCTCGTTTTGGGAATAGAATGTGATTCAGCTCATGGCGTCAAATATGTTAGATGAATTGAACAGAGCTCTATCTTACAGAATGCAGCCAGACTTGACCAATCACGTTTCTCTCACGGCACAAAAAGAGCCAACATATTCAAACAAACCAACGCTTTGTGTCTCGATCAGAAAAAGATTAGTCAACGAACAAAAGTTAATCGGATTTTCTTTGTAAAAATATATTGTCTATGATCTTAATCCAGTCAGTTTGCGGTTAAACGCTCTACAATCACAATGAACCCGTGTCTGTTTTTGATGGATTTATGACACTTTAGATGATCTTTTTTTACAATATTCGACAAAAAGTGTCCCTTAACATTCGGTCACGTAATCTGTTGATCACTTTTTTGTAATAATCACTTCTATTTATATTATTTATGACTAAAAGCTTGCTACTGTCTTCAATGCTGATCGGGATTTTATGCATCTTTCACCAAATCTTAGTATAATAGATATGTTTTTTTTTATTCAATCTTATACAGCTATCCACGAAACAAATAACGGTTAAGCATTAACCGTTATTTTTTGTTGGTTTTTGCTATTTCGTTAATTTAAGCTTTTTGTTATCTTAATTTAAAAACATTTTGGACGTTGCAAATAACCGTTATAAGGAAGGATAGTATAGTGTTGACGTGATAAAAAATGCTTGGTAATGAATTAATTGTTTAAGTTAAAAGGATTTGCATATAGTCACTTATTTTTAGTTAAGAAAAAAAAAGGGCTTAATGAAGTAGGAACCGTTTATAAAGTATATTTTTTACAACATAATGGATTAAATGTATCCACTATTATATGATATACTAGTTGTTTAGCGCGGCTTCGCCCACGTTAATTTTCGAAATATCAAAAAAACTCCAATTCCGTTACAAAACGTAAGAGAAAATGATTATTTTTCGTATTTTTTTCCCGATATTTTAATAGTATATATGACTATTTGGAGCGGAGATAAATACAGCAAATCAAAGATCATTAAAATTGGTTCATCCGTTATACAGTTATATGTATTGTAACAAACCCGACTCTGTTTTATATATAGAAAAGATTATATTTTTTTTAAATTCTACTAAAAGACGAAAAAAGCCAATCTATCGTCTGATAGTAAGCGTCTATCACATTTGCCTACGGATCTTTGAATCAAAGTCCCGCGTATCAAAGTAGTGCTATCATCCGTACAGCAAAGAAGTGGAACTCATTGCCTGCGTCTCTGTTCCCTGAGCGGTATAGTCTGGGTGTCTTCAAGTCTAGAGTAAATAGGTAGGTTCTAGACAGCATGTCCCATCTTCGGCCGCATCGTAACTTTCCATCAGGTGAGATAGTGCTCAAATGCTTACCTATCCAGAATAAAAAAAAAAACATAAATAGAGCGATTGGATCACAATGAATTTGTTTATTACCATAATCCTATCAATGGATTGCACTGGATTTTATCAAAAACGAATTATTTTATTTTTGTTTTCAATGTCTGATAGAGACGGAAGATAGCCATAGGAACTTCTAAACTTAACCATACACCCATCGAGTTTGGGCTAGTTTGATTCGTCTTGACAAGTTCTCTGTGATATTTAGCCTTTTTAACTTTTAAGTCCTTTTTATTTTAGTATTTAAGTATTACTTGTTTAATACTTGTTTTAGTTGTGGGTGCCGGAAATATTCACATCACAAACACATTCACAACCAGATTCAGAAACAAAAATTGTTCTTAAGGAGAAAACTTGTGTTCCCGCCAGGAATCGAACCCGATACCCCTGCTTAAAAGGTGGATGCCCATCCAACTAAGCCAACGAGCAATTCCGTATAGACAATTTAGATGAAACCAGTCCTGGTTGCGCTCAGTTGTGCAGTTGAGGTGTGGTATCCCACCAAGTGGACTCACAAGAAGTCCTACTTCTTCATCTTGTGAAAGTAAATGAAACCCTTAAGCTTTTTTTTCTAATCCAATAGATTTAAATCTCTCGTCAAACTCGTAGCGTTGTTTGTCACTTTCCAAACATAAACATTGGTTATATTATTTAAATAATTATTTATTTGTGCAGCTCAGTAGGAGGAAGTTAATCCTTATTATTTTTCACACTTTTACTTTGCTCACTTTTGTCCGTGTAGTTTTTGTAGTATTTGCTTTCCCGTGGGACATTGCAGTGAAAGTCCGTCTTTTTTCTTCCAGTCAGGTATGGATTGTATGCCATTAAAAGAAGGATTCAATAAAGGAAAGAAAGGAAAAAAAATATGCCAAATGACGCATCAAAATTATAAATTAAGAGCAACAATTTTCGGTATAATTAGGGTGTCTTTAAGTCTAAACTGTAACTATCTAGAGTGTTCCATCTACAGCTATATTGTCACAGGTTAGATGAGGTCAAATGCTTGCCTATCACGCATAAAAGTACGGTTACAGATAAATACATTTCGTTGAATCAGCGCACCTTAACCTATATCAATGGATATGAAATCATTCAATCATTTTTAATCAGGAAATAAATGGGCCAATCTTTGTATGAATGAACAACATCAGCATCAAATTGATCTAACTACATTTGAAATTCAAAACTCCATCCACTCTATGTTACATCTTACTCGGTCGAGACTTTTAAGCACGCACATAAACAACTTAAAGGTCCTAGCACATTTTTTTTTTTTTTTTTTTTTTCTTTGTGACAGGCTAGTGTTTGACCACTATCTCACCTGATGGTAAGTGACGATGTGATCGAAGCTGGTAAACACACTAGACCTGGAATACGCAGGCTCTCAAGGATAACTGCTAATAATATATGCTTCGTAATAGCATGATTTTAGATACATGGCTGACCATGCCTCGAGACAAACGTTACTTGGCCAGCATCCTTTGATAGCGGAGTGCTAGTAGAAGTCGGCCTATGACAAAGTTATAGGAAAGGTTAACACCGTTATAATATTCAATTGCTTACTAGCTAAGCTAGCTATTACTCTTTCGTGTTGCAGTCGTAGTTAATCACTGCAAAAAGATAAAAATTTAGTCACACTAAAAAGTGTACTGGCTTTTCATTTTGATAGCCCTCAATTAAGTAATTAACAGATGAGATAGTGGTCAAAAGTTAAAGTATTAGTGATAAAAAAAAACCTTGTAGCAAAACATTTTTGTTATTTCCTCAAACTTACAGTTCTTTAAAATGGAGTGTTTGTGAAGCGGGAAAAAATGGATTCCCTATATAATATCAATCAACCTCGTATGCGTGTTCTTTCTTTTCATTTTCTAGCAATCTGCCTCAGCTCCTCTTAGGTGCGATATCCAAAAAAAATCTTACGTGCAAATCTTATCCTGTCAATTACAAACTCTACAAAATTCAACAAAATCGGTTTAGCCATTTTCAAGTTATTGCGAAACTAACGCACGGCAAATAATTATGAATTATATTAAAAATGGTCTTATGTGTAAGTGAGAACATGATGCAGCCATAAGATTTTATAAATTAAGAACCATATAATATTTGCTACTCGTACACTTACGTAAGAGTTACCTGCTACTTAGAAGCATGGTAGTTGAGAACCCTAACATTGACCATCCCTCCGATTCCAAATGGAATTTTCAACATGTTCGATGTTCGTAACCCGATATCTCAATCGATAACACTCGATAAAGGCAGACAAGGCACAGGCGCCAGTCCTCTCATGCAGAAAACATCTCTACTGATGAAACGAATGCATAATACGCTATGACGGTCACTACAAAACCTAATTAAGGCTCTTTTAATCACCAGTAAATGTTGACCTCAAAAACCAATAAATATCTATCCAGTAACAGATCAGATTAAGTGGTCATCTATATTGGTAAATGTTTCTTTTATTTTTAGACCAGTTTTATAAGAACCCAAACTTGTCTTATATGTTTAGTAATTTTCAGCGTTTGAAAGATCAGTAAAGGTGGTCTTACGTTGATTTGACTTATCTTATCAGTTAACATTGATTTGGTGATATAAAACTTGGTGTGCGGTTTTGGAGGTGTGCAGATGAAGTGATAAATTTTAACTAAGCCTAATGTTTTTTGATGAAATATTGATTAATAAAATATTAATAAAATACAGACATAGAGCAAAAGAGTTAACTCATAAGGCACCAAAAGAAAGTATATATATATAAAATTACTTATTTTAATACCTCTATTCTCTTTCTATCGTCTAACAACTCATTACCTGCGGTACAATCTGGGTGTTTTCAAGTCTAGAGTGAATAGGTAAGTACTTATTTATACCTTCTAGGCAAGCATGTTACATTTTCGGTCACATCTTCACGTTCCACCAGGTGAAGTAGTGTTCAAATGCTTTTCTATCGAACATCATATCCTATTCTACTAATATTATAAATCCGAAAGTTTGTGTGTGTGTGTTTGTTACCAAGTGTCTACGTAACGAATAAACTGATTTTAATGAAATTTAGAATGTAGATAGTTTAGAATCCGGAATAACACATAGACAGTAGTCTATGACCACACGGCTTTGCCCGCGTTAATAAAGTAAAAAGTATTTACTTTATTAACGCGGGCAAAGCCATGGGGCACGGCTAGTAATACAATAAAGTAATAAATATTACGTTCTATTAGTAATTATCTATAATACCTTTCAGTTTGTACCAAATATATTAATTCAAAGAAACATGCACTAAAGTTCTATTTTATTTTAATGATAGCATTCCTAATTCAGTTTCAACAATACGTCAAAATATGTCAATTCGATATCTAGACAATTTTAAAAGCCTATAAAATCCAAGTATTTGTAGATAATAAGGTATGAAAATGCGTAGACAGGTGCTGCGTATAACAATAATGTTTTTATGAAATAGTAAACTTGGAAAATAGTGAAACTATCCATCGATATAACCTTTTTGTTGTAAGAGCTTTGGTAGAGAATACAATGGCACTAATAACTATAATAATTTGTACGAACAATACGACTATTTTTTAATACAAATTTATCATACATATATATATAAAGTTTTAACTTTCGAAGGCTACGTTCGTACATTTAATATACAATGTGCTTTAATGTTGTTGGTGGTTTAACGAGATCCGTAGATGTTCAAAATAGATTCGTTAGAGAATTCTACTATTATGCTAAGCATATTACGGCATAATAAAGATGCCTTTGTATTCATGATAATCATGACACATAATAAAATCCGAAAACGCAATTAAATATTTTATTTAATAAAGCAATTTGATTTATAAACATAAATGTTTGTATCATTGAACTGAGGGATATAAGATGAATAATTTTAATTACGACTATATGTATTATATTATATGTTGAATTTTTGACAAAGCATAAATTTATTTTAATGATATAATAGTATATAATATATGCCAATTTTAGCTACAATGTTTGTACACGAATTATTGAAATCATGGCAGATCTACAACTAAATTACTTAAAAACCAAATAGATACATAATTCTGCAAATAAATAAATTGAATTAAACATTAACTACGTTTAAAAAAAATCTAAAACACCAGGTAATATCGATATTTTTTTTGCATTAAAATAATTATGTTATGAAAAAAAAATTCGATAGTCTTTCTAAACAAAAAAAAAATATCTCAAAACTAAACTTAAATTCTTTAATCACTACTTTCGAAACTGAACTACCCGTGGATTTAGTTAGCTGCGCGTTCGCTTCTATAAGCTGGAGAACCAGGTTGGATTCCCGGCGGGAGCACTAGTTTTCTCGCCAAGGGAAATTTGTGTTTAAGGTTCTGGTTGTGATTGTTTCTGAAGTCATCGAGCTTAGTGTGGGATTGTAAGTAACTGTGAAAGAGTGTGAAATTAATCACGTTCATGTGAAAGGTTCATGTTTGAATTTACGGCACATGGACCAATTAACTAACGGTATATCAATGGTAGTCTGTAAATTTTGTACTTGAATATATTACTGCAAGGAACAGCTAATTGTCTTTTTGTAGCTAAATAAATAAAAAAATCATATCAAAACGTTGAAGGAAGTTTGGTACAAGCGAGTGCAAGACGAGCGGTCGCGACACTCGAACTAATGTCAAGGCCTGTGCAATCAGAGTGCGTGGGCGCACGGACAGAATAACCAGGATGCGACCCTGAAAACGTTTTCTGAAACCATTATACTAATTGTACATTATGTGGTAATACTTGGTTATAATGAAAGCCTTTTTTATCTTTTTGAACTGAAAACTTCTTTAGCGGCGTTGTGCACTTTTTGGGATGGGTAAAAAATGTTAAACTCGCGTCAGGACACGTGACCTAATCGAAAATTCGTAAGACGGAAAATTCGTAAGACGAAGGGAGAATAGACCACCGGTGTGGCTTAGCAGAGGAAGTAATATGGGGTATATTACTTCCTCTGCTAAGCCACACCGGTCTTCTTCTACCGCGTTTTCATGGTGACGATGGTATTGTTATTTCTACTAATTAAGTTTTCACTTCTGCCGGCACTAGCGGAGTGCAACCCGTTGTTTTTATTCGTGCTAGATATTTTAATGTATCCATTTAAAAAATTAAAGAGCTTGTCCTGCAAATTTGGTTATATACATCATATTCATTGTAGTTGACGTTTTGGACTTAAGCTTCATCTCAATTTACAATTATTTAAACGCTCAAAAAACAGACTTCACAGCTTTATTATATAGGGGCCTTTGGTCAGATTAAATACGCATTATTGAGGATAATCAAAAACAAATAGAACTTTTATCAAGGAAAATTTCTTATAGGAGTAGTTATGTATAAAACTTCAAAATTAAGACTTTCCTTATACTAAATTGATATGTGCGTTCGCCTTCTAAGCAGGTTCGATTCCCGGTGGAAATACAAGACTTTTCCACAAGGGAAATTTGTATTTGTAGACTTTGTAGTGTCGAACTGTGAGTGTGAAATTTTTAAAATATACGGCGAATAAATCGTTGAGACAAAAAACAAAAAACTATTCTACCGGATGTTTTTTTATAATTATTGAGAGACAAGACGACTAAGGCACTCGCCTGATGGTAAACGTCACGCTTGCCAATAATAGTTCAATGCAACTCAATTTTTTTAACAAAACCCTGCGAGGCAAAGCACTATACAAAAATAATACAGTCATATCCACACTAAACCAACGCCCACCACACTCGCGCTTCAGTAATTGAACGGCGTTGTAAAAGGTATCTACGGAGCAAATAACAAAAAAAATCGCGACGATAATCGCGGGTCGCGTACCGCCCCGTCTTCTATACGATTATTGTGTGCTGAATTAAAAATGTACCCCATTCAATGGGATGGACTTTGAATGGAGCACTTTTGATTTCAAAGCGTAGGTTGGGTTCGTGCGTGAATATTTTACAGTGAACTTTGTTGCGACGTTTTGTTTCTCGTGGCGTTTCGTTGGTCTTACTTACGGTCAGTTTTCAAACGACTTCAAAAAAGGAGGTTCTCAAATCGACTGTATGTTTTCTTTAATGTATGTTACGCGATATCTCCGCCAATTATGAATCGATTTTGATGATATTTTTTTGTTTGGTAGAGTATACTTCAGAGGTGGTCTCATTTAAATTTTATCGATCGGTCAAGCCAAAACCGAAATATAAGCGTTTAATAGCGTTTATAGTTTAATAGGGGAACATCACCCAAAACAAATCCGCCAGAGAGCGTTGTTTATTGTCAAAAAACATATAGTCCAATTGAGAACCTCCTTTTTTGAAGTCGGTTGAAAAGTAATTGCCATTTCCAAAAACTCTAGGTAGTTAACATTAAATCTGAATATATACAAAAAATATATATAAATGTATATCACATCAATCGATAACTTATACGTATAAGTAAGCGAAATAACACGCACTTTATATGGGAACACATAAAATTACGCTGACAAGAACAAGTGGTGGCGCTCGTGT
The DNA here is from genome assembly GCA_948107665.1 of Lomographa bimaculata. Classification (NCBI taxonomy): domain Eukaryota; kingdom Metazoa; phylum Arthropoda; class Insecta; order Lepidoptera; family Geometridae; genus Lomographa; species Lomographa bimaculata. Next base: position 6,724,900 of record OX403600.1, on the reverse strand, counting down.
CGTCCCCTCTTTTATGTCCTGCCATTTATCATATCTTCTTACTGTTTGTATTATCTACATAAATGAATATGTTAAAAATATTGAAGCAAGTGAACGGCATTATGCGATGTTCATAAGATCACGTGTGTATATGTGATCTTACCGTTTGACTGGAAAGCTTAGGATATTTATATCTGTTGACCACTATCTTTTTTTTTATGCCTGATAGGCAAGCATTTGATCATAATCTCACCTGATGGAAAGTGATGATGCGGCCGAAGATGTAGCATGCTTGCCTAGAAGGTACCTATTCATTCTTGACTTGAAGACACCCAGATTGTACCGTTCGGGGAACAAATACGAAGGCAATGAGTTCCACTCCTTCGCACCTGATTATTTAAGCGTTAGGTATCCGTTGTCAGATCAGTCAGATTGATCTGACCACGGACACTGTAGAGTGATGATGTAGTCGAGGATGGTAAACACTGAATAACAACTTTATATTCAAAAATAATAAGTACTAAAAATAAAAACATAAACATAAATAAACGCTTTCACACTCACAGCCCCACACTAAGTTCAATGACTTGTGTCGTGGGTGCCGGAAACATACACATCACACACACAATCACAACCAGAACCAGAAACACAAATTTTCCTTGGGGAGAAAACTTGTGTTCCCGCCAGGAATCGAACCCGATACCCCTGCTTAGGAGGCGAAAACTCAACCAACTTAGCCAACGGGCAGTTCAAAAAAGTTTTGTTGCGGTGACAGCTACATTCTGGTAAACATTACTGTATTTTGGATAGAAGGACAATATTTCCAGTGAAATAACAGGGCGTGAAGAGTTTAAGGATCTAATATTTCAGTGTGACAAACGCAGTGCTTTGCCGAGTAGGATTTTGAACTAAGTTCAAAACTCTTTGCGGTACTGAACTGTATGGGCAAGCGTGACGCTTACTACCAAGCGAGCGACTTGCTCGTTTTGTCACCAACAACTATAAAATTGTTTCCAGAACTCATCACCCTTAGGTGTGGCGTGCAATAACTAAGCTATCAGATATTAAATAATTAAAGGCAAGCAAAGCTTAAAAATACCGACTTCACCGCTTTATCTTCGGAACTTTTTGTTTAGATTTACTAACAACGCATTGTTGACGATATTTCAAGAACTTCTGATCAGATCTTGATCAAATTTAAATGAGCCAATTGGAAAGAAGCATCCTTCAAACAAAAAAAAATTAAAATCGTTTCACGTGGAAAGAAGTTATGAGGTAAAACACAAGAAATATACAGTCGACTTTAGTACCTCCTCCTTTTTTGTCGGTAAAAAAAAATGTGTGACCGTAACTCATCTATTTACTCAGTCCCAAGGGTCATCGGTTTCTCTATTCTTCTTATCACAAAATTACATCTAGCGCAACCCGTTTGAAAAGATCAAAAAATTCATTGTTAACACTTTAACACGGATCAGAATCCCCGATATCGGTACATTTGACTATAATTTTATTCAGGATCCCACTGCGTTATGAATACTTGTTTGTCTGTGATACCATTTGAGGGATACAATATTGGTTTGTTTTACAAATAGCTTTCTATACGTTTCAAGTTTATTTGTAGACGTTTTTGATATAATATTTTGTGGGTTTCAATTTAAAATGGAATCCGTTTTTGAATTAGATTCTTGGTATTAAAAATGTTTGTTTATTTTTAATGGATAAGGCTCTAGGTCAGTTCATAATTTTATCACCGCATGGAGACTGGGGAAAAAGTCGTCGAATGTTTTTAAATTACTTGGAGGTATAATTTTATTGTAAGAGCATATTAGTTTATTTATTGATTATTTATTTGAGAGTAATACTAAATTATGTTTAAGAAGGTATAGTGTAATAATGTTTCCGATTGAGACGAAAATTACTTCACAGACTGTCTTAAATAATTTTATATATTTTAAAATTACCCGGCATGCGTGGCAATGCCATGAAAAGGGAAAAATATTACCTATTTTACCTCTTTCACACTTATGATTGCCTAGTAATTTATTACCATAATATAAACTTAGTGACTAAATTATTACCTCTTCCAAGTTTTTGTTTCCTTAGTACTAATAACTCAATCAAGTTCGAGAAACGTAATCCTTGTGAAGAGGCAGACATACTCATACACACAAATTATATAATTATCTCCCTTGTTAGTCATGTGGCAAATATAAATACCACACTGTACTTTAGTATCATGTGTAGCTTAATTGTCACAATCACTATTCACTACTCTTTCCATTCCGAAAAACCTGATGTCACCTTAAAATAATCTTTTCATATATTTGTTTAAGCGTATACAATAATACTCTGAATCATAAATTTTACTGCCCTCCTTCCACGTAAGGAAGAACGCACCTAAGTAGAAACTTATGTTTGTTTTTTGATAGAGCTCGGTGTAACTGCGCGTGCCTTTTCTCTCAAAGTATTTTTTTAACTATTTGGGATACAATAAACGAAGTGGCTTTTTTAAATCAAGATATTGTTTCAGAGAAATTGAGATATCGTTGGGTAAACAGCAGTTTTTATAGTGTTCATTTGTTTTGAACCGAATAGTGTGTACCACTTTATCCACTATATAATTTAAACGCGAGCAAAGCTGAAAAAAGTCGGTTCCATCGTTTTTTTTAACCTTTTATCAGATTAAATAAATTAAATACGCATTATTGAGGATAACTCAAAAACTAGTCAGATCTTGATAATATTTAAATGGGACTACATGAGTAGCACCAGATATAAAAAAATAAAAGAATCATCAAAATCGGTTCACCTATAAAAAAGTTTTGGGGTAACCCAAAAACACAGTCAAATTGAAAACCTCCTCTTTTTTTGATGTCATTTAAAAATTCACTTATTATTTGGTAATATTATTGAACAGTCTTATTATACAGTTTATGAATCCTATTACAAGCATAGACAACAAAAAAGGTTCACATAGACTAGACAAGTTTTTATCACAAAAAAAGCGCCCCAAGCTGTATTAAACCTAACCTGTCATTACATCTTTACAAAAACGACTTACGCATTTACAACCTTTTACACTAACTATACATTTAAAACGAACTAATGAAAACGGCACTGAAAAAAAGACTAGTCTTTTGAGACCTATAATCAAAAGATTATTGCCTCAACAACCGCGCATAGATTATAAAACCATTATTAATACATCTACCCTTTAACAGATGCGCCAAAATTAGGGATACACTGATTATAGGACCTTTTACTGGGGATGCATCATAAAAGGGTAGTAAGTAGGGTTTTAATAGCGTATTCAGTATCGCCGTACTTATTTTAATAGAGGTTTATAATAGAAGTGTTTACTGTATGCTTTATTTCGGTGGTTGGTTGACGCCCCATTTATATTATTATGTAACTATTGTGTTTTTGTCATTAAAGGGGTGTAAGTAATTTCTAACGTTTTTTAAATGACAAAGTAAAATGCGTTTACTTGGGGGATTTTCGAAGCTGTACCTAGGGTTTTTTGGGACGTGACAATTGTTTTTTTATCGAATATCATTATTTTTTCATATCATAATAAATCCAGCCTGTAACAGAAGCTGTTCAAACCTGATTTTTATTTAATTATTGTCAATTAAATGAATTGTAATAATTATTACACAATTGGTATGTAAAAAACATGACTGTAACAGCATTTTTCTTATAACACACGTAATAATAGTACATTTTAATTTTTTTTTTTTTTTTTACAATCTAAGATCTACGGGCCAATTGCCTATATTTCCTAAAACTAAACTAAAACTATATACAGCAAAGAGCCAAGTTACCTACAAGCCATCGAGCCTATAGGTAACTCAAGTGCTCAAGCCCACTACCAGTGGGTAGCGTTCCCATCATGCTGGCTGCATTGCCTCTCTGAATTGCAATGCTAATACGTTGAGCCAAATAAGTGCCAGCATTTTGGTCACGCGTCGCCTCAACCAGGCGCTCTGATAGAATTTTGAAAATAGAATGAGCTCCCGGTCCCCACGGACCACTGGGTCCGTGGGGACCGGTATCTCAACACCAAACGGCTCAAATATGTAACCACTGCCGAGGTTTCCATATTTTCGCCGTTTGCGCTGCTCTGCCGAAGTTGCCGCGACGCGACATTTTAATAGGTACTAATATAGTTTGGTGCAGAACCTTTTAAGATTTAGAAGACAAATGTTGAAGTATTTGCATGAAATAGCAAAAATGTTTGAATAAAATCTACAAACTATAACGAATCATACTATTTTGTTAATTATAAAATAGTACGATTCGTTTTAGTTTGTAGAAGGAATGCGATAATGGATGATAAAAAATGAGCTGTAATTTAAATAAAAAATTGTTTTTGTTTGTCATGTCTCGCAGTAAATGCCGTATATAAAATAATAAAATGATATTATATTTATTATCTGTATTAACAGAAATACAAATAATTTATTTCCAGCTTTGTCCTGCGTTCCCAAATCGCGCGACACAGGACTATCGTCGCATAAATTATCGAATGCCACGACCGTACGCAAGTCGCGCACAATCGTTCATTGAGGTACTTATTTATTTTAAATACAATCATCAGGGGGCCCTCCCGCTGGCCCCGTGGCGCTGTCACGGGCCCCCAACCTCGGCCCGGTTTCGGCCCCTTTTAATCAACTGTCATGCGGTCAGTACGATACCATTACCGTGGTGGAAAACAGTGACTTGGTTTTGACATGGATATCAGAAAATATGTGAATTAATTAAAAAAAAGTTTGGTGAAATAAAATATTAAGCGAGCTGATTGTCTTGGACCCAGCTTATTTGTTAAACTAAGTTATTTTACGATTGTCAAATGTTATTTATCAGATGGTAAAAATATGCAAAGCAGGAATCGGGTTCGATTCCTGGCGGGAACACAAGTTTTCTTCCCTAGGAAAATTTGTGTTTCTGGTTCTGGTTGTGATTGTGTGTGTGATGTGAATGTTTCCAGCACCCACGACACAACTTAGAGCATTTATAAAAAAAGGCAAAAAAACTTACAAGATGTGCAAGGGATTTTTTTTTCAGCCTTACGTGATCATGTTAGTAAAATATGTCAATAGGTTTTACGAATCTGTAAACTTATTAGAATAAATTATTACAAGATAATTGTCGTTTTACATACCTGCTAAAATGAGCCCAAAAACGTATAAATAAAATAATGTATTCAATTAGGTTTCTCTGAAATAGACAAACACATTAAAAAAGTGTTGAAGAGTAAGCATATTTACAGTCTAGGCCGTGGACGTTAACTGTTTTTGTATCAAATAAAGCTGGTAAAGCCGCGGGGCACCGTTAGTAAATGTGGTTTATGAAACAGGGGGTCTATTCCGTGCGTCACATCGACGTCGAAATCGAACGATTTTCTTTTATTATGAACATCGAATCAACTGAAATTTCAACCAATCGACTGTCATCTCGATGTCGCATAAATTCGAACAATCGTATTTTGACGATCAGAATAGACCTACAGGAAGAGTAGGTACTGTTCTCAGAAGTTCGGATTCTGTCTAAATGTATAGTGGAGAATAACAAGAATATGAATATAGAGAAGCGCTTTTTAACTTCCAAAACATCTATAACAACGTCTGTTTTAGGATACTACATAATGATATACAAAACAAAAGTTTATAAACTATAACCCGACTAAGTACTAGTAAGTACTAAATTACTTCCTAGAATTTAAAACAAAAAATATCCACGTTATATGACCACAAGCGTTAGATATTTTTGAAATGGTATATAAAGCTGTTATATTTGATACCAATGACGATAGTATTTGTCTATTTTTTTGTCATTATATGTGTACTAAAGATGCCATCTTACTAATCTTACTTCTTACTTCTTACTAATATTATAAATCCGAAAGTTTGTTTGTAAGTGTGTAAGTGTGTAAGTATGTTTGTTCCCTCTTCACGCTTTAACGGCTGAACGGATTTGGATGAAATTTGGAATGTACATAGATTATACCTAGGATTAACACATAGGCTACTCTTTAACTTGATAATAGCGGGCAAAGCCGCGGGGCGCGGCTAGTTTATTATTTAAAAATAATAACATCACTGAGACAAAAAGAACTTACTCTCTTTGCGTTACAATCGGTTTATTAGGTTGAACGCTGTAGGGTGAAACAAGAACATACATAATTACTTTCCAACACACATAAGTTTATCAAGTTAAAAAGTAGCCTATGTGTTAATTCTAGGTATAATCTACGAAAGAACATTCCAAATTTCATTCTAATCTGTTCAGCCGTTGCAGCGTGAAGAGAAAACAAAGATACTTACACATTTACGCACTTACGCACAAACTTTTAGATTTATAATATTAGTGTGATGTGATGTGCTGTGATTCGTCACACTCGAGACGTTATTGAGGCGTGTCAATATCCTTTCCTAAAATATACATTACAGCATGACGTTACGTAAGTACCAATAAATGAGGTAACCACTACAAAAATAACAATAGGGTAACCATATTATTCGTACATCGGCACATTCGGTACGTCAAGCTCGCCGCGTTGATCTGACGAATTTGTTACGGTCCGAAATAATGTGCGATACACACGGCTAAGTAAATCAGTGAACAATATATAATTTGTTAACGTTTGATACTCTTTAGAATCATGTTACGACAAAAAAATATACGCCTTTTGAAGTGTAACTTTATATGGGAGGGCTTTGAAATTCTGATTCTCAACCTTTTTATGTGATGAAAAGTGGTGGGGAAAAACACAAAAGTTATACTTCTATCGTGCTCTTTACACCTTTTCTTGTTCCTATTCATTTAATTAAAGTTGTTATCATCAAAAACGATATATTATTAATTTAGAGAATTACGAATTTAGAGTCATAATCCTGCATAAATATCAAAATTGGCATTAGAAATTAAATTTGCTGATTAGATACCTTAAGATAAAAAAGAAATATTATTTACATAGAACGGTTTGGTAATTTTTGGTAAACAATCATTTTGGTAATTTTAGATTAACAAATTTTTACTTAGAGATTCTTTCAATAGTGTAAGACTATTGCAATCTCATGCGATATCTATGGTTATTGTTATCCTTGTTTACTAATATATCGGTCAATTTGTTTACTATTTACCGTCCTATAATAGGTTATATTAACTATACAATACAATAATTCAAAGGAGTGAATAGGTATTTCCTAGGCAGGCATGTTACACCTTCGGGCATTTCTTTACTTTCCATCAGGCAAGATAGTGGTCAAATGCTTCTCTAACATTAAAAAATCTTGGGTTATACCTGTTTTTATGTAGAGTTCTAGATTTTAATTACGATGACTGTATGGACATCGCTATTATTAGGGCTTCGATGCTGTGTACGCATAATTATAGCTATATGTGCAAAGTATGAGCTAAAATTTAAAATTCGAAAAAAATTCAAATGTAAACCTTTTAATTTTAGTCGCCAATGTACTCATCAATTATATTAGGAGTAAATTGACAAGTACGAACATGTTGGTAATTTTGCTTGCCGAACTCCTTGTCTCTGTGTTGGCATTCTCAGTCATTTCTTTCCCCATCCTAAACGGTCCTTAAGCAAGGTATTGTGTCTGAATGTTAACAATAGCGAGCATTATGGGCATCGATACCCTTTCTTTTGGAGTTTAATTGTGTTATGAAGTGTGGCTGCGGCTGTTTTGTTCGAGGTTGTGAGTAAACCGAATGTATGGTATTTCGGTTAAATTTAAATATGATATTAAACGCTTTCACACTCACAACCCCACATTAAGTTTGATGACTTGTGTCGAGGGTTTTGTTTGATTTTGATTTGATTTTAATATGAATGTTTCCGAAAACATTCATACCAAAATCAAATCAAAATCATTAATTCACATGGGCCCCAAAGAGGCACTCATGAAAGTTAATGATTCTATTGCCGGATTCGCAAAATTACAGCAATCTCGAGAAGAACCTGGCAAGAATCTCTGCGGCGCATTTTGTCATTCATTTTTTTTAAAACATTCGTAATCTCTAATACATAATTTTATTAACCTAGGTGTTATTATGGTAGTCGCTAGAAAGCGCTTGTGCAGTTTGCCTCAATGCATCCTTGTCATTAATATAGTCGAAGGTTTTATAGTAAGCTTTCTTAATTAATGCTCGTTTTATTACAGATTTGTATTACATATCACACACACAATCACAACCAGAACCGGAAACACTTTCCTAAGAAGAAAATTTGTGTTTCCGCCGGGAATCGAACCCAATACCCCTGCTTAGAAGGCAAACACCCACCCAACTAAGCAAATGGGTAGTTCAATCTGTTGGTTATTGTAGAAGCATTTAATTGTGTCTCATTACATTAGCGATAGCTGTAATAATTATCCTTATATACCTAATTAAATATCGTACGGTGGGCTCTCCATCACAATAAACACCTTGCAATTCAAGCATTGTATAATCAAATTGCATCAATTTACAAATTAGTAGGTACCTATAAGCTCTCAAACACTATATCGGTAGCAATATTTTAAACGATTCTTGCTCTTATCACAAGTGAATAAAACACATTTTGATTTTAATATATCCCACACCACCCGCTAAGTCAATAAGTTGAATTCATTTGGAGCAATGCAATCGTAATAAGTGTTGCAAATTATTTAATTAACGTTCACGTGTTAAACAGATGGGTTCTTGTTTTATTTTATCCAACAAGTACTTTGAAAGGAGGTAATTATGATGTTGAAACGTGTGATCTTTCAGTAAAACTTATTATTTAAAAAATTAGTATGTTTTTTATTATCTTTTAAATTTGGCTTCGCAATCTTGTTTATTTAGCCAGTGTCAAGTAATCGTATATTTCAAGTGTATTTTATAATAGAAGTCCGTGCCACAAGTCGCAGTCAAAGTCAAGTAGTCAGTCTTAGTCAAATCATGCCCTAGTAAAGTGGTAGAAACTTTAATATAACTTCTATTGGAGTTTAGGAGCGAAGGCGGAAATCACGTTTTTCAACTTTGTAGGATTTGCCTACACGTATGCACGTTAACTAAGTAATAATACACCGTTGTTTCACATTTACACTCAAAGAATCACAGGTTTTGGAAAATTATACAAAATCATTATTTATTCACTTTCTCGGCAAAACTCAAAAATTATGTAATATGAATACGACTTAGTCGTTTTTTCTTCTATTTACAAGGTAACTTACCATTACATGAGATAGTTTTGTTTGTCTATCTTGAATATAAAAAACTATTATTGTAATTCATTTTCATTTTATAATGTTGTTCCAAACAAAATAACAACATCCTTTCCCAGCCTATATATGAATTTAGATCATACACCGCTGTTAGCCGTCCAATCAATAAACAAAATATATTTGTCCCGTACAAAACCAAATAAAACATTCAAAAGTTAATTAAATTTTTACTTCCAAATCCATATTTTAAAGAAACATTAACATTTTTAACATGTCACGATAAATGTAACTAAGTGTCTACATTTTAGTGTCGTAAATAAATGGTAATAATGGTTTTTATAATCTTATAATAATGCTAATAAGGTATAAAAAAAGGAAAAGAAGCTGCTGGACTAATTTTGATTGGAATTAAAAGTGGATGCAGTGACATCCACAAATCTGTAACTTTATTATAAGCGGCTGTTGAGGAAGCCTCCATTTGAATGGACGGCTTCATGCAATACCAAGCTATTTTAAATTAATTTACTTGTATCTATAAATTTTTTATTCCTTGCTTGTTTTCGTATGCAATCGAATCTTTATAAGCCTAAATATTTAAGTTTGATTACGAAAAATTAAAAAAATATTATCACAAACAAATTATAGTTGTCACAATATAAACTAAGAGTTATTGTGAAAAACGATAATAGCTATCATATTTTTATTTTCTAGCCTCACCCAGATCTAATCAACTTTTATTAAAAAGAAATCATTTTATTAAAAATATTTTTTATTAATCTATTATAATTATAAAGTTTTTAATGTAATGAGTGTTACACGGTTATATTATTTACTTTACTGAATTTAATAAATTTTAAGAAAAATGTTTTATAATATTTATCTAATTATAGCGTTTTGCTATGCTAGGCTGATTCTATGTTCATAAATTAGGCAGAAATAAAATCGGTCTGAACGGGGTTTGAACCATTCGTTTGGATCATTGGCAAAACGCCAAAGCCTAACGATATCTTATTTCCTTAGCATTATGCGTAACTTTTATACTAGCAGAATGTCACACTTGAAGATGAACGTGCCTTGAGTAATGATTTTAACATTGATTTTTTCAAGAAGATTTGTTTTTTTTTTAGCTATTGGCCGCTTAGTATATTTTTTTCTAAATTAATTAAATTATTAGTATTTAAGTGCTAAAAATAAGCATTGTGTATATTGCATGACCCCGTCCAAATTATGGGCACCTTTTTGTGAGCGCCACGTCTCATAAACGCAATGATGGGACGCCCTTACAATAATTACGTTATTATTTATTGTAAAAACGACCTAATTTCGTATTTAATTTAAACAAGCCTTTACGATTTAAATTAAACATGTGAAGTGTTTGCCTCCATTATGTAAAAATGTGTAATTATTGTTACAATGTTATTGAATATTGGTGTTGCTCGATGGTATGTAAAGTTCTTGAACTTGATTCATTAGCTCTTTAAAATGTTTAATGGAACATATTAGTTTATTTTAGCTATTTGTTTTTGTATTTGTTTGTAGATTTACAACACCTAAGCACAAAATAATATGAAGTTTAGCACAAACGACGCGCCAACCCAGGCCGGTTTCTGCCCTCTGCGCAGTGTGTCCTGAGTTAGATTCCCGGCAGAAGCACACTTTTCCTTACCAAGAGAATGCTCCTGGTTCTAGGTTTGATTGCGTGTGTGATGTAAATGCTTTCGGCACCACGATACAAGTCTTTGAACTTAGTGTGGTGCAATGAGCGTCAATGCGTTTGTAATGTGAAGTTCTTTCTGACGAGCTTGTATCATAACAATCATAATTTAAAATGGCCTCCTACCTTTTTTCCTCAAAGGACTCCTTATGATCTTTCATAAGGAGTCCTTTGATGAAACTCAACTCAAAGCAGACCTAAATTGACCACCGTATATTTTTTGCCCCTTAATGGGCTATAATCACCAATACAATATAATTGAAGAATCCTTCCAGTATCTTTACAGCGCCAATACTCAATAAAACGGCAGGATCGGCCCCCGTAATAAAATTAAGACATTTTAATTATGTGCCCCTATTTTGTCGATCTATATACGTTAATTACTATGAGGTAAAGAATCGATACAGTTGGTAGTCTTATACTACCTTCTATATTAGGATTCGTAACCGATTAACTGGCATCATTCTCTAATAAGTATGATGTATTTGCGATGTATCATTTGATTATCGTCGTTTTATTTTATATACAAGTTATAGTCACATTGTATTGGGGTTAAAAGGACCGCATATTATTCCATACAGCAATATCTTCTGCTTTGATTACGTCTTACAGCTTAGAGTTTCAAATCAGTGGGCAGTACCTGTAGAAGATAAGTGATGTTCAGTATCCTCAATATTAAGAAGATAGCTCTATTGATTATGGCACAATAACGTTCACTGTGAAAATGAAATAATGATTGTAGGGATAATAAGTGAAGTTCTCCTCTTCATTGTAGCTTTTCATTTCTTGCGTCACTTTAAACTAAGATCTGCTACTATTCTGCGACGTATATTTCCTCTCTGCTACGCTCTTTTACGCTCTGCTACGTTATTTTACGATTTATGACCACTATGAATCTGCTATGGCCTACGATAGTCAGCTACGTTACGCTACGTTCTCCTATGACTTGCACGCTCTGCTGCGCTCTGTTTTTATCTGCCACGCTCCGCTACTCTCTATTGCAATCTACTACGCTTTGCTATGCTTTGATTTGCGTTGCTTGTTACGCTCAGTTACGTTCTGTTAAGTTCTGCTAAAATATATTTTTTTAAGACATTTATATTTTTTTTATTTTACAAATATTAGTAAATAATTAGGTACTTACTCCGTGAAATATAGTAGACATGCACCCTATTCAGATAGTATCGATAAAGCTGACGTAGCATCTCTTTTCCCATCGGACGGTGGTCTAATTCTTTATAAATAAAGCTGTTAATTAAGAGGATACTTCGGTTGCTGTTGGGCCAATAAAGGCATAAAATTCGACTGCCTACTTGATCCTTTTCAGTCAGAGCCCGGTATAAATAGACCTCTATAATTGATTTGCAATAAATCTTAATTGGTCTCTACGGAACAAGTTCGATCCTAAAGTTTATTGCAGCTTATATAATTAGTTAATTAAGCTTTGCACGGTTATAGCATTTGGCACATTTGTTGTAATGATAATATTTAATTAGTTTGAAATGCAAACTTGTTCGCCGCTACTGATAAATTATCGTTTTATTTTGCCGCTCGTTTATGGCACACTATATTTGTACGCTTTGATTTGGTAGATTTGTCTAGAATAAAATAAATGCTTTAAATTGCCACAAAGTAGTTACTACAATAAAAAAAAATACTATGACTAAAAAAGCTGTATAACAGAGTTAGCATTTTCGACTACATTTCATCGAAACAATCGTTATATTAAGACAAAATTTTAGTCATTATACTTTCATAGAGCCTGCGTTTTAAAAACAAGATGTTCTTTCTTTGTATTTTAAACGTTTTTAATTCAATATATTCCATGCTATGATAGTTGGATAACTTATGTATAATCGAGAATTTCAATATATTTTTGTATAGAGTAATGTCAATAACAAACTGTATTATTAAAAAAAATACTAAATATTTTTCCTTCCTAACAAATAGTAGGAGCACCAACACGTTAATTAAAGTTATGTCTTAGTACATGACCCCGGCGTCATAATTATTCATCTATGACATAAAAACTATATCTAAAGAAAAAACAAAAGCGTGTCTAAGACCAAAACTAACCTAACAAAACCAACATACCCTAACAGGTAACTTCCCGGAAAGACGCAGACCAATACATCAATTACGATAAGCCTTATTTGACGTGACAGACAGACCGACAGACACGCGAGCGCCGAGCGGTGTTTGCGCTCAAACATATGATAAGGTATCTTTGGGTGACGCCGACACAATGCTGGGTAAATGTTTGTGGAGGGAATACTCGAGCGCAGCGCGTGCTATGATAGTGGATGTATCTTACACCGCAGCGTATCTATTCGATACGGCACAAGTGTGTAAAAGCAATTAAAAATGTGTATTACCTATTGTATACCAACATATAATAATATGTATACAATAATGTATATAATTAAAGGGTAAAAAAAAGAACTAAATATATATGTACCAAATATTTCTACTAAGGCAAGACACTCGCCAAATGGAAAAGGACACGCTCGCATTTAATTTTAAATCTAGACTGCTTGTTTGATTGCTTGCTATATAGCGTAAGGTATTTCACATGGCTTAAGGACTATTGTCGTACGACTATCAATAAAAATTAACATGTAAAAATAAGAGTTGTAAATTAATTACAATTTAAGTTACAAGTAGTCAAAGAACCATCATACTTACAGACTTGAGACTTTCTTGGGAGGTAACCTGTGGTAGAGATTTGCGGTTTTTAATTTGTCGTCCTTTTACGCTCCATTTCCTTTTTGTATAATCTAGGCTTAGCTTAACTTAAATTAACATGATAAATATTTCTCAAATGTTAACCTGTTATTGCGAAAGCAATTATTATGTAGTGTTATACCTCAAACAAACACAATATATTTTTGATTTGTTTATCTTTAAAAACTTTACCGGTTTTACTTTCTAAATGGATCGTCGGGACCACGGTGTATTTTTGAAGTATCAAGTAAGAATAAAAACCAAGACGGGCCTTAACATAACTAATAACTTTGATAATTATTATTGAACTTCCAAATTGTGAGAGTGTTCGGTAAGCTAGGTCACAAAGCCCTTACAGTTCGGTGCAATAGCCATCCGCTTAATGCACAAACGCGGCACTTAAGATTGTAACGGATGTCAAAGATAATAGAATATAATTTCGAATGAAGTGTGAAGGTAATGTTTTGTAAATAAGGAAAGCAAATATTCGAAGATCTCTAGGCCTATGAGTTGTAGACAAACAGTTTTAGAGAGAGAGTTTCTGGTACTGGTAGAGATAGGTGGTGTAAATAATCAATGTGCAGTTTATAGGCCTTGGCATACTTAGACAAGCGGTACAAGGGTTTTGTCTCTTCCTCTGTATCCAAACCCAATGTAGTAAAAACAATGCGAAAGATTGTTTTCTCTTCACGTTGTAAGAGCTAGACGGATTTGGGAGAAATTTGGAATATATTTATATTTTGTGCCCAAAAGTAGTATAAAGGATACTTTTAAATTTGTTAATTCGGGAAAAGTTGGGGAAAATAGTTATATATATATAAAATACAGTTTACAAGTAGAGTAGAGTACAATTAGTGTACAATTAACAGTACGTCATAGTTTTACTAGATTAGACACTTGCTGCACTTAGCACGCTGTAGTTAACTATTTCCTTTGCAAATCCTCTTTTTCCGTGTTCATCAAAGAGTCGATGAGATAAATCGCCTTGACTGCCTCTCCAAATGTGCAAATACCTAAAAGTAATTAACAGATGGCATGAGATGAGACCATAATACCTACCCAACAGATGTTTAATGTATATATAATGTACTATATCCAGTGGTATATTAGTTTAATTGTTATATTAGCCTTGCAAAAATGTACTAAAATAATTAAACGCAAGCAAAGCTTAAAAAACCGACTTCACCGCTTTATTTTCGGAACCTTGATCAGATTTATTGTATTAAACACGCATTATTGACTATTCCTCAAAAACTAAAGATAAGATATTGATCAAATTCAATGGATCAATGGGACCACGTGAAAAACACCAGCTTTCAAATAAAAAAATAATCATCAAAATCGGCTCACAACGAAAGAAGTTATGAGGTCACTTTTGAAGTCGGTTAAACGAGAACATCGTCAAAGTAGTCCACAAAATAGGCAGTGGTGCCGATTCTGTTGTCCAGAATTAGACAAAACTAGCCTAAAATTAGTTTTAGTCCTGCTTTAGTCCAAAACCTATTCAGAAAATGCAAGATTAGACTAAAATTAAGTTTACACAGGACTAAGTTAGTTTAGTTACTCTATTTAGTGAAAATGACCAAATTCTTATTCTGATTCTGATGTACATGTTTTATGTCAAATTAAGACTAAAAATAGAAATTTTAAACTCAATTGAGTCTGTATGAAAAAGGTCTGGATTATTTTTAATGTGATCTTATACTTGAAAGAATAACACGTGCAATTAATGAAGCAAATACTGACCTACAAAGTCTATAATGGAGAATATGTGATTGCGGCTCTTGTGAATACAATTCAATTTGGTTGCTGTCAAAATCAATTTTAGTCCTGTCATTTCAACTTTTAAATTAAGTTCAACGTAAAATCAGAATAGCGTTTAGGTATTCTTTGACTAAAATTAGTTTAGTTTAGGTTAGTTCGGTGCTCAACAGAATTAGCACCATTATTGACGATATTTCAAGAACTACTGATCAGATCTTGATCAAATTTAAATGGGACCAATTAGAAAGCAACATCTTCCAAACAAACTAAAATCGAATTCGGCTCACGTGGAGAAAAGTTATGAGGTAACACACATAAAAAAAAAATACCGTCGACTTGAGTACCTCCTCTTTTTTTGGGAAGTCAGTAATAATTACCTCTTTACAAGCAAAAAAACCTACATGCATCGGTTAAGAATATGAAGATATGAGGTAAAATACCAGAATAAAAAGCAATGGTCGAATTGAGATCAACACTGAAATAATAAGACCACAAGTGGCATCTTTTTTTTTATAGTACCCTCGATGCTCTTTCTTGAACCGAACTCATAACGAAAACTCTCGATCAATTCACTTTTCAAACAAAAAACCCACACGTTTGAGAGCTTCGATGGCAAAGGCCGATAGATACACCCGTTAAGCTTATTAAACACCCCTCTTTTGCGTCGGGGATTAAAAATGTTCAATGATAAGAATGAAGCCAATTGCCCATGTTTTCTAAAACTGAACTAGAATTAACATAGATACATCTATAAATAAAAAACAGCTCCTACAACCCTAAACATACCTAATAGATTACTCAAGTGCTCAAGCCCACTAATTCTTTAATTATTTATCATGTGCCTGGTTATTTAAACGTAAAACGCTTTCACGCTCACAGCCTCACACAAGTTCGATATATGTGTCGTGGTGCCGGAAACATTCACATTACAATCACAACCAGAACCAGAAACACAAATGTTCTTTGAGGAGAAAACTTGTGTTCCTGACAGGAGTCGAACCTGACACCCCTTGGGTGCTTAAAAGGTGAACGCAGACCCACTAAGCATACGAGCAACTCAAATTTTAGTTTAAGAAAAAATCACTTCTTTTTTAAATAGTTTCGTCTAATCGAAGATTTACGCGCTATTCCCATAAAAACACATTCTACAACTCCAATTCAATTGTTTGGTGCGTTTTGCGTGATTGCGCGAGCGCACCTTTATATCTGACAGCCAATCAGAAAGCAGTATGGGAGGATGTGGGCGGGATCTAATAAGACCCGTCCAACGCCCATCGAGCGACTTTGTTTCGAGTATTGTAAGATAATAGAGATCGGTTGTTACATCGGTTTTTTAACCTTTTTATCGCGAGGTTTTATTGAAATTGGAAATCAGAGAAGATTTTGAGAGCCCGATAAATTTGAATTTAGGAGCTTTTTAAGTTAGGTGTTCTTGTTAACACTGTTCTGTTCTGTGAAAACATTGTTTCTTGATATAGGCCAACAAATAAAATGTGTTTATAAATGATTTTCCTCTAAAATCTTTTCTCAACTGATTCATTTATGTTAAAAATAAATATATAGATTGAAAGTGAAAAGAGGTCTTCTACAAACTAAAAATAAATGACGTGTTTAAAATTTTTACATATCCGTCAAACGTCTTGCAAGTAGAATGTTCAGTTTTATATGAGACGGTCTCTATGTAGGTTATTGACCTTATTATTATTGTTGTGGCAAATTGTATCATAAAATGATGATTCATGTTTTTATATACATAGCTAAGTATCAAAAGTTAGTAAATATAGAATAAAAAGTTTTTTAAAAATATTGATCCTTAGTTAATAAAGTTAATTGATATTTCAATACTATATTGATATCACGACTCAAGCCCAAGATTATTAACAAATACGTTGCAACCGTTAAAAAAATATCAAATTGACAACTGTTACTGTAAACCACAAGATAAAATCAAATTTCTACTATTAATTATCACTGCTACTTGAGCGGTATGTCAAGTTATAAGCAGTTTAAACATCAGTTATTTTCTTGTTATCTCGGTCTTTAACATACTTGTACGAATTATCTTTTACCATAAGTAAGTACTCACTAGTTATTCGAGTAATCGATTAGCTCATTTATTATTGTAAGTACCTATCCGTTGGTTATGGTACACTTTATTATGCTTGTAAAAAGGAAGACAATCAAGCCGCTTGTTGATGATAAGCAACAATCTGGATGTCTTCATGTCTAAAGTAAATTTTGGCAAGCATGTTACATCTTTGGCTGCATCTTTACTTTCTATCAGGTGAGATAGTGGTCAAATGCTTGCGTATCCAGCATAAAAAAACTATTTTTGGAAGATTAGATGCTCGTAGATAGATAGATGATAACACTTTATTGTTACACATTACATATGTCACTTAAAATTAAGCAATAGTACCTAACATAAATTAATATATACCTACAAACAATTATTACAGCCGCAGATTTTTTTTTATATTAAGAAGTCAACTATACAAACATAAAAAAAAATACAACAGATTTGAGAAAATGCCTGAATTATTTAAGGCATTTCAAATTAAAAATAAATATATAATGCAATCTATCAACGCTCATGAGTATATCACAATACTCATCCATTTCCTCCATGCCAAAGAATATGCAATTAAGTAACCAACACCGAGCAATCGAATCAATAAAGTGCCTACAATCATAGCTGGTACATTAAGGACCGTCGCGCGTCGTGTGAGGCCGATCGAGCGAGTATCGCTGTGGCGCCCGTTACTGTCGCGATGGGCGCGTAGGCATTGGCCAAAGAGTATTGATTTGATTACAGAGGTGACAAACTCTGAGCTTGTAAGATTTTGCCAACACGAGTTTTTACTGTTGCGATCTGATTTTAGATGATAATTATCAAGCACAATTTTCCTAAAGAATTTTTATAATTCTTATTAATGTTGCGGTCTATATTAGCTAAGATAATAAATTAAGCTCTTTTTTAATAACTTAAAAAACAAAAAATATAATACCTAAATGACTATGACATACATACTATCTTTATGTAAACAACACAATTGAGGAAAGAATATGTTTAAGAACAAAATAAAAACTATCCAAGTTACCGAAATGGACAAAATAAATTAATTATTTGCAATTGGCACGCAGAAAAACCGTGATATAAGTGTATTTTATATATTTCTAAGGTCTATTTATGAAGATAGGTAAGATTGTTGTGGAGCAGTTAGAAACTTACCGTCTGTCAAAATAATTTAACTAAACAAGAAAATTCTTGTGAACACCTGTAACATAGGTGACGAATGTTAAACTACCGTGGTCACAGTCATTAGAATAAATATTTGATTAAAATATTTACATTTTAATTTTTGTTGATACTGAATTATTTAAAACAACTACTTTTACCCAATAGTTTAGCACACTTATCAATTGTTCATAGGTCATTTAAAAAATGTTAGCTCTACAAACAATTCGAGTGATTAAATAAATTCAGATTAAAAAACATGATGTCGTAATTAAATTTGTTACATCCAATTTGAGAGTTTCCTGTTTTTATTGTTAGGCAACCATCAGTGTTAGGCACACGAAACAACTGCCACTTCTGTCATTATTTATACACTCACAACTACGACCGAGCACTTAAGACCGAAGCTTGGCTGCAAATGGTAATCACAATTGTCACCGTTAATTCGCATAGTTGCGATAAGATGACACCAGTTGTAGTTTCACTATAAAATACCTAAATGAAATTACATACATTACGTTTAAAGTTAGGTACTTGTGTAAGTTACCTTGCTGGCTAGAACTGAGAGTATAGGCGCGATGTAAATGCAGTATGAGCGCTGCAGCAGTTTCTAAAGTATCCAAACTGAAATATATTGCCACCTAAAAATATTTGACATGAGGTATATATTATCAAGACTCACATTTCTTTTGTGCTGGGTGATAATCAGTATTTAGAAATCTTTTAATAATCGGTTTCTAGTCTTGATGTGAATATGAGTTTGATCAATTAACATTATTCCATTAACTAGCTGTGCCATATTATGTTTTTAACAATTTATGACCGCCCTGACAAAATTATTCTTAGGCGTAATAAAATTTATATTTTATTATAAATCCGAAAGTTTGTATGTAAATGTGTAAGTATGTTTGTTCTCTTCACGCTGTAACGGGTGAACGGATTTTAATGAAATTTGAAATGTAAGTACATAGCTTATATTATCTAATATTAACATATAGGCTACTATTTAATTTGATAGAGCGGGCGAAGCCGTGGGACACGGCTAATACATCATACTAAAATTATAAATCCGAAATTTTGTGTGTATGTGGATTTGAATGAAATTTGGAATGTAGGTACTTGAGCGTATACCTAGGATTAACTCAAAAACTACTTTTTTAACTTGATCAACGTGAGTGAAGCCGCGGGGCACGGCTAGTAAATAATAAATGCGCATTAATAACATAAGCAATAAATATCTGTTGTGTCAGCATATAGAAAACAGATAATATTAGAGAAAGTAGAGAACTGCACAAGTGCTCATACTGTCTATACGTTGCAGTAGAGCCAGCACAATAACAAGTTTAGGCTAATAAACACCGCGAATGGGGTAGTAATGCAATTTTGATGTAATTATGCACTACTGTCTACGATGGCCCAGCGGGGTATAATGTAAATAGCCATTGTTGGGTACTTGTGAATTTTATATAAGTAGTTATTTGCGGGGACGACAAATTATGAAGACTGGCAAAATTTATTGAAGTGGGGAATTACAATCGCTACTTTCTAATATGATTGAGGATTAAGGTGGTTACAATTACTGAAGCCTCATTCCGTGAAGGTATGGATAAACGTTACGGTGAGATATATTATAGTTTGTATTTATTCTGATTCTTACATGAGTCATAGCGCCTAGCGTCCGTTTTTTTGTATATGTTATAGCCAATCGTAAGTAAGTACTGCTAATAACGTAGTTAGCATTGTAAAAAAATATGGTGGCATTATTGGACTCTTGGTTTAAGTTTGAAGGAAGTTTTATAACGCTGCTGAGTTTCATTATTTTACCTGACATAAATTTGTTAGCCCTCTAGTTCTTATTTACGTTTGTTTATCGACATTCGTTTCTCGATTCTATCATTTGTTTTTCCAGATTTTTTTGTGGCTACACAATTGATCTACCAAAATGGTAATATTAACACTAAATCTAACAGATGTTACATTCATTAGTACTCCATTTTTAGTATCCTTGGTAAAAATAGTCTCATTTAGCATCTTTGTTTGTCCCAGATCTATAGTGGAACTGATCCATCCCAATGCAACTGCCAGTCAGTGTCGTAGCGATGATATATTTCGTTCTTGATTCGATTGGTATTAAAAATATTTATGGTTGAGTATTTTTATTAGCATAGTTAAAAATAAGAAACGAAAAGAGTTTATTTGATTAACCAGTAAGAATATTTCGAATATGTCGATATATTTAGCGGACGGTAGACTTAGTTCACGCGATAAAATCATTGGGATGAATTGAGTACAATCCGTTTTAGACGAAATCCATATAAGTTATTTTAGATTGAAGAAAAGTCCATAGAATAGATCCTTTAAACTCCCAATCGCAAAGAATAATACACGATTACAAAAACAGACATGACATTTAATAAACACCTATGATGACATAATAGCACCCAAGTCTCTTTCAAACCCGCGAATTATCCGCAAATTACAGAGCAATCAGAAATCCCGCTGTGTTAAACAAAGCACTACCTTCACAAAAAAAGAAGAAAGAAAAAGAAAGAAAAATGTGCCATTGTCATTGACACCAAAATTACCGAGTGTCACAAAGGCCCGTGTTTGCTGTGAGTGTTTGAAAAATATTTGCTTTTAGGGACTCGAGTACATTATCCGAATTTAGTGGCGGTTTTTATTCGCCGACCACACGCAGTACGGTTTTTTTTTCTTATTTTTTTACTCTCCTGTGAAATTGTATAAGGTGTTTGACAATACGAATGGTACGTGCGTTCCGCCGCTTTCGAGTTTTGGCACGGTCTCGGGTGTTTGTCTTTATGTTCGATATTTCTGTTGTTTTTACAATACGTTGTTTTAATTACACCTTTGCGGAAAGGGAAAGTTTTTTTTTAATAGTTTTAGTAAATATGACAAATAGTAAGATGGGTTTTCAAAATAATCATAGACTATTTTCTACAGACTTCACTAAAAAGGAGGAGGTACTCAATTCGACTGTATTTCTTTTATGATTTTTTATATAATAATATGTTACCTCATAACTTCTTTCCACGTGAACTGATTTTAATTTTTTTTTGTTTGAAAGCTGATGCTTTCCCGTTGGTTCCATTTAAATTTTATTAAGATCTGAAGTTTTTGAGTTATCGTCAATAATGGGTGTTTAATAATCGTATCAAGGTTTCGAAGATAATGCGGTGAAGTTGTTTTTTTTTAAGCTTTGCTTGCGTTTAATTATTACTCAATACTATTTTTATATAATTTATAAATATTGTGTTAGGTATAATAACAAAACTTCTTTATTAAATTTTACCACATATTATGGACAGTATCAACAATAAATCAGCTGAATATATGCATTCAATTAACTAAATTAATATGGTTCCTTTAAAATCATAAACAACTTAATCAAATGAAAACCGGGTAAGTCAATGATAATTGAGATAGTGGTCAACGGAACTCCTTGCCAGCGTCAGTGTTTCCCGATGAGTACAATATGGATGATTTCAAGTCGCGAGTGAATAGGTATCTTCTGGGCAAGCTTGCTCCATCGTCTACCACATCGTCGCATACCATCAGGTGAAATTGTAGTCGAAATGTTGTCTATCTAGAATAATAAAAAAACGCTAGCCTATCGAATATATTAAATCTAATCCAATCGAAATAAAAAAAGTTGACTAAGGGTGCCAATAATAGGTCATTAATCAAATGTTTTCTATCAAATGAATTATTTTTATTGCGTAGTATAGAAATTAGATGGTTCAAACCGGTAATATATTCTATCAATTACTTAGTGACAATCACAGCCCTACACTAAGTTAAAAGACTTGTATGGTTGCAAACATTTACATATCACATATACAATCATGTATTGGGTTCGATTCCCGTCAAAAGCACAACTTTCCTTCCCAAAATAATTTGTGCTATTGCCGGGAATCGAACCCAACACCCAAGTTGCTGTGACTTACCCACTGCGCCAACTCCATAAGAAAACTTAAAAAGTAATTTCTAAATAAGTAATTCTTGACTTAACACCTTGACAGCGTACGTTTCCACATTGCTCCAAAATTAGAATACGCATGTAGCCGTATATCTGTAACCAGAGAATACGCTATCGACTCGAGGTACAAGCGCAATCTGTTACCTTTTTAACAAGTCATTCACCAAAATCTACCAAAAAAAAAACAAAAATGCACCAAAAAAAATCGAAAGACATGTGGCCCATTATAAACGTGTTTTGTGAAAAGAGTCAAGCTTTATGTCATTTTGATACACTCTTCCGAGACCTTTGTGTGGGACTGAGCGTCTAAGTCCTTTTATGCCCATGAATTTATTGGTCGCTATGTTCCGTCGATTACATCGAATTCCCTTTTGAATTGAAACGATTTTTCAAGCTCAGTAGTCCGCCATTGTTGTCCATAGATAAGTTTCATTCTATGCAGCTTAATTAACACTTTCACGTCTGTTATGTTTTTATTTTGCTGAGATTTTCTGGGCTGGGTTTATAATTTGGGGTATGTTAGTTTAATGATACTTCACTATAGTTATTATTATTGCGTTACCCGTGTTATATTAAAACATGTCTGTAGATAGGTATAAAAAATTCACCTTAAGGCGGGTATACCCTGAAAAACATTTTGAACTCTGTTTTATTCTGAAATAGCACGGATTTAAATCTTAAAAAAAATATATGTAATGAAACAGGATGTGATCATTACTTCTCGGCCATCCAATACACCATTTGTTACATTTCGCTGCATATAAAAAAATGGCAAAGATGTGTCTAAATTGTGATAAAAATGCATTTTATTTGAGTTATCTAAGAGAACCACCAGCAGAAACTTTGTAGAAAATGTAATTGAAAACAGTAAAAATATAATTGAAAATGTAATTTTTAAAATCTCTCCCTCTAATTCCGAAATCAAATGTTTTCATTCCTCCTGAAAGTGATTGTCGCGAGCTCGCAACGCAATATTCCTACAGTTCTTGGAAAGGCTCGCCTTAATGGTTTTCCTACTTAAGGCGGAGTCAAAAGCCAAATAGGCATTTTATGCTTTACTTTAGCTTATTTTTAGCAATACATCAATAATTTAAGACAACAAAAATAATATCTTCTATAATTATATTTTTTGATCATATTTACAAGAGCATCCAAGATTTCAAATAATTATTTCTGCAAAGTAACCTCGTAGGCACTTGATATACAAAGCGCTTTATACGCGCGTATCTGGCGCTTTGTTAATTTTGTTACACTAGACTACTAGAGCCTATACAAAACATCGGCAGCGCGGGGGGAAGTGTCGCGCCCGCCACTAGGTCGCGCGCTCGGGCCGCTTTGTATGTCATTGTTCATTAGGCGACATACATTTTATATCTACAGCGCACAGGTCGCGCGCCTCGGTCGCTTTGTATATAATACCCTTAAAACATGTTTAAACTAAATATCTTATTTACTTACGTTTCTTTATAAATGAAATTAAGAACAAATTAGGCGTAACACAGGAATTAAGACTTGATACGTTCTTACTAAAAACTATTGAATTTTCTTTTGAGTTAATAAAACATTCCACCTCTCCTTGCCCCCTCTTAGCTCGGTGTAAAATGACAATAACTGCTGAGGCTCGTTTTTAGCGTCCAAAATAAATTTGAAATTTTGTATCTGTTATTTAAATTTGGGTAAAGTGTCAGTATAGCTACTACCCGCCCAAGGTCACTTATCCTGCAAGTGGTACTTCTGCCGACCAACAAACAAGGCTCCAGTGATAAATAATTAAAATTCCGAGGGTGGTTTGATGTTCGGTAGGCAGCTGTTAATAAAAACTTATCTTATTTCGGAACAAATAAGTTCACGTGTAAGTGAAAGATCCATACTTTACTCTCAATAAGTAGATACATACTTACTCTTCTCAGAAAATAAATAAATAGACAGAAGATAAAAACATATATGACGGATAAGAACGATATAACGTCTAGCTGTCTATTTGACAACTGACCGCGCCTCTGCTGTCAGACGACGCTCAGGTGGCGTAAAATAAGCATTTTCATAAAAGGTAGTAAGGGTAGTGATTGACATTAGTCAGCTTCACTTAAGTCAAGCTGACTAATGTCAATCACTAAGCTAGAGTTCTTCAAAATGAGCTAACTGTCCATTTCAGAATTCACCAGTTAAGTCTTATTTTAAATTCACCGTTGCATATGATGTGGTGGTGTTTGACTACGATAACAATTCTTCACTTAACATTTACATAGACACTTTCACACTCACAGCTCTAAGCACTAAGTTCAATGACTTGTGTCGTGGATGCTGGAAACATTCACATGACACACAATCACACCCAGAACAAGAAAGACAATTTTTTTTTCAAAAGAAAATTCGAATTAACCACCGGGTATTGAACCCAATAACCCAATTTAGAAGGCGGGCAAGCACTTAACTAAGTCAACGGTCATTTAGGCTTGGTTAAACGACCGTTATATCCATAACCAGGTTTGGTAACTCAGACCTTATTACGAAAAGATATGTGAGATAAATAACGATGATTTTAATGAGTAAAATTTTTTTTATAGACATAAATATATGATATACTTGTAGCTATATAAACGCTTTCACACTCATAGTCCTACACTAAGTTCAATGATTTGTGTCGTGGGTACTGGGAACATTTACAACACACACACAATCATACCCAGAACCAGAAACACAAATTTCCGTTGAAAAGAAAATTTATTTCCCACCGGGAATTGAGCTCGTTACCCCTTTAGAAGGTGGACACGCACTTAACTAGAAGCCAACGAGCATTTAATCATGGTTAATTGACCGTTATATCCATAACCGAGTTTGGTAAATTCAGACCTTATTAAGAAAGGAAATGATGATGATTTTTTAGTAAGTGAGAGTGTTTTTTTTTTATAGACAATTATATATGTTCGTTTAGCTATATATTTTCAACGCAGCCTGGAGAGGACACCAGTAAGCGTGACAGTAGTTGCCTATAAAATCTACAGTGTCTCTCGGAACTTCATAACAAAGTTTTATGTAAGATTGAAGCCCGAGCATTATTTACTTACCTCTTTTTAAATTTTTGCTCTAATCTATCGATGCTGAATACGTAGGTACATGATTTGTTTCCGTAGAATATATTTGTTCGCTTGTTCGTCTATCAGAGGCATATAGCATTTAAGCCGTACAAACGAATAACTTCAAATACTCAAAGAATATGTAGGGTTAAAAATGGTAATTAAAATGATATAAATAAAAATATTAAGGGGGCACTCCCTAATATTAAGGCATTCCTTAATATTAGGGAGTGCCCCAGGGAGACAAGGGGACAGGTTGTCTGAAACCCAATCCTCTTAACAAGCTGTACCCTTTAGCAGGAATCGCTCCACCAGACGTGCGCAGAAGCATCGCCTCGTTCTTGGAAAAGAAAAAGCAAGAAACTGACACCAGACATTTACTATTTGACTGCCATTCTACTAGCAGCCGTCTGAAAAGCCGTAACAGCTTCTTAAAAGGCACTAAAGCTCTGACTGGTCAGGCGTAAATTATGGCAAGAGAAATACGCTCCACCACCCGATTATCTAAAGCCCGCTGAACAACTACCTGCGGGTTGTGACTTGCCATGGGCCACATGGAAGTCACTTAACAGATTGAGGACACAAGTGGGCCGGTGCAGAAGCAACCTTTGCAAGTGGGGTTATATTGACCCGGATATGTCACATTGCGTCTGTGGTAACCCCTCACAAACAATGATACATTTACTGACGTGCCCTGCGTCCCCCTTCACCTGCAATTTAGACGATCTTTACAAAGCGTCTTCCCTGGGAGTGGCAGTAGCGGACCACTGGGCCAAAACAATATAGTGATCATCGACACGACGAAGAAGAAGGGAGTGCCCCCTAAATATTTTTATTACATATATTATTCCTCTGCCCTTGTTGAAAATAACTTTGCAAGTAGAGTACAAAACCGTTCTAAAAAAAATCTATATTGGAAATAATAATTTGATAGGACATCAAAGACACTATTTTTATATCTAGATCTATTTTGTCCCGGGGTCAATCTCAAAATCGGTTACACACTTTGAAACTACTTTTTTACGGCCTTCGTTCTTGTTTCCCGATAAGTATAATTTGGCTCTCTTCAAGTCAAGAGAGAACAGATCTTCAAGGCAAAAATGTCCTACCGTCGTCGACCGGATCGTCGCTTTCCATCAGGTGACATTACTGTCAAATATATGCCTATCGTTATATCGTGATATGTTATATCAAGTACATGTACTTGTACAAGAAATACAAAAATTAAACAACTATTATCAAAAGTTTAAAATGTCTACTATATGAGGCAAAATGTAGGCGCGAGGTGTCAGTTCGGGGCGAACAACACTAGTATACTCTTATTTACTCTTACTCTCGTGGCGCTGGAATTCTCTCCCTCCAATTAGACTCTAACCCCGAGAAATTGAGTAGTTATTCAATTTGTTCCTGCTGTTACGACTCGCATAATCCACCACCTTGCTGGACCAGTCCAAGGGTGGTGGATATCAGTTCTCGAGTTTTGAGGTGCTTGGACATACCGTTTTCCTTACGCAATTTTTTCTTTCACAGTTATAAGTAAAGAGCACTCAAAGTAGAGCATCTAAACGCACCTCCTCCTCGAAGATCAAAGTTAATCACTATTGTAATAGAAAAAAATAGTACTTTATATGCAAAATACTCTTTCTATGCGTTAAAAAAAATTGTTAGAAATATTAAGGCACGCTAGAATCTATAATTGTGTTATGTGGATAGTCCGGAAGAGTTAATTACTTAGCGATAAGACCGCCGATTGAACTGTTATATTTTACTAAGTTTTATAGTATTATTATTTTTGTTAGTCGTGATATAATAATAACAATAATAATAGGTATTTATGTGAATATGTTAAGGACTTAAATTTTTTCAGACTTCTTTGTATTACACTAATGTAATAAATCAAATAGTTTGTGCGTGCCTAATTATAATATGTGTGTGCACGTGTGTGTATAATTGTTGTTTGGAAGAATTTACCGCTTTAACGTCTGAACATATTAAGATGAAATCGGTAAGTAGATAGTCTATATTAAATAATCCAATCTGCTCTATAACACGCAGTATCTTGATTGACGAGGGCGAGGGGCAGCTACTACTAAATATGGAAATACTTTTACTTGAAATTCATTGTTTTAATTACAATAATAATCGACCGCTCCAAGAACTTACATCGTATTATTCTAAAATTACAAATTAAAGGAAGACTAATATTTTACACAACCATCTTATCTTACAATTAAGTCATTTATATAACTAAAACCAAAATGGTGGACGGAACAAAGATCAAAATAAAACTACTTTTTACAATACACAATGAGATCAGATAATTTACAAGAAATGAAAACAATATTTATATAAATAATACTTAATTCTCAATTTATACTGAGGAGACTTATTTAAAATGCCACTAGCCCAATACCAAATACCGCTGATAAAACAAAATAAAAACAGAACAAAAAATATAACAAACTTGTCCAAGTTTCTAAAACTATATTAGAATTTGACAGAAAAGTTAAGTGCTATATAAGGCAAATTAAAAACAGATCTGTAGCAAAAATACTGTCTTTATAAAAAAAAAAACAAATTTCTTTTGAAAATATCACAAAAAACTTTATGTTTGTAATTTTCAACAAAGACAGAAATCAAGAAGGATTTAAAAAAATGTGATGGCAACAATAGTTTTTTTCTCCCTATGTGGTTCAACTTACAACTACAAGGCACCGGTTTAAATTCAGTCTTTTCACAAACGTATTCACACTTACAGAACTAATTCTCATCTTCCGTGTCTAAGTTATCAATAGGAAAGTTCGGGTTCAATAGAGGACTCTTTCCATTACTACCGCTTGGTGACGTATTAACAGAAGAAATGCCAACAAGATTGTGTGTGAGACTGTGTCTCCTCAAATCACAGTTTCTTCTAAAAACCTTCCCGCAAGAAGAGCAGTTGTACGGCTTTATATCTGTATGAGTTAGTAGGTGAGTCTTCAAATTCGACCTTTGGTTGAAACTTCTGCTGCATACTGGGCACTTGTGAGGTGACTCTTCCATGTGGAGAATCTTGTGGACGGCCAGTGTCCGAGACTGGCAGAAACCTTTACCGCATTCAAGGCATTTGAAAGGTTTTTCCTTCGAATGTATGTACCTGTAAGAAAAACAACATGTTTTATCGTAAAAGTTGATAAAAAATACAGTTAAATAATATATCTATAATAACCGATAATTAATTAAGATACTATTTTATTATACAAAAAAGATTGAATTCAAATTATATAAAACCCAAATTCCTTCCGAATAATACAGAAATAAATTATCAGGTAAAGTAATTGCTACAAGTGAAATGAAATATTTGTGGCACCGATAACTCCAGTACAAAATTACAAGTCCTCATAAAGTAGCAGCACAAGTACATAATTTAACAAGAGTATGCTCCGTAAGATGTTTAATAAATACGTCATGTCTTGGGGCGTCGAAACCAATGCATCGACAATGCTTTCGCGTGTTCTACACCTCGCAAGGAAGCAAACACAACCTAAGGGTACGATGGTAATAAATTCAGACCACCTCTCACTTTTAACGCCATTAATGTAGAGTAAAAATTATGATAATAAATCGACAAACAATGAACAGAGATAAATTGGGAAGAAACTAATAGATCACTTATTGTAACAAAATCAACAATTATTGAGAGAAAGGTTCACAATAGACATGAAGCATGTAATTACAATCAAAGTTGGACGGCTCAAAATTATCTCACAAATATTGATAGTAACTAATTTCAACTTAAATTTGAATACAACGTATAATTAACACACCGAGGGTAACGTGTAATCAATAATAACGCACGAAAAACCGGCAATCGAGGGTCCAATTCGAAAAATTACCATCGTATCGAATAAACAAACATACACGGAACATAAAAATTACGACGCGTTCAGAGTAACGTAATATGTGTAATAATCGTTAGGTACGGTTAGATCAGTGACGATAAAGAGCAACGTGATGAATGAAATAATAATTCTAATATTAAAACACAAGATGATGGTGATTAGGGCATTGAATACCCGCGCGGCGAGGCGTGCCGTGACAGCGGCGCGGGCGCAGCGTTAGGCCTAACTCGATGCCGCGCCGGCTCTGATTAATGAAGCTCGCAATGCGGACCGATGGACTATGAAATTTCAATTGCAATGCTCATTTAACGATGCCATATAAAATAAACAAGCATAAAAAGACGACATCTAAATGACTAAACAAGCTACAAATTAATTTAAGTCCATTATCTAAAATTCAATCGCAACAAAAAACACCGAGTCGCTCGAACAACGAAACTTGATTTTGTAAGCGAGGGATATATTTTTTTGTCATCCATATTAATCCTCACGTCAGGATCACCACGTGCTTTGTATAAACCCGTCGAAGGCCCGCTCCGGTATCCCAGACTGCGGTCCATTATAATGTATCGTGTCAACGGACATCGATTGAACATCGACAGGCCCAGGCCAGGTCGGTTCACCCTCCGGGCGTCTACAAGAAATTTATTTTATTGCCTCAGAGATACGGTGATTTGGAAGGAAATCGCCGAGAGACAGGTGTTAAAAATCCAACACCTTTAGCTCTTTTTGGGTGGGGAACTCAAGATAAGTGGAGAAATAGATTGAGAGCTCTTGTAATACCATTATCATATTTATTGTGCTCGAAATCCGTGTTTCGAATTCCAATTCGTATTACATCTTTTTTTGAGTGCATCGAACACTTTTATTTTTGAATGTAAATATTTTGATATGAGTAGAATTTCAAGCAGTTTTTAAAAGGAATGCAAAGTAAACAAAAAGTAAAACAAAATTAAAACATTGGGTCTCATGGAATTAGCGGCGGTTTTGGTGAAATAAATTATTACGAGCGTGACGAACGAATTGTCGATACCATCTGCTCGGGCCATACTTAACCCTTTTATTTTAAGTTTGTTTTTTCTACACCGCCATTATTCACAAGTTATAATAACGTTTTGCGTTAAGAGCAGACAACCGAAATTCTTTTATTGATATCAAAAAAAGTAAGCATCGAGAAGTTTTTGGATTTTTGAAGATTTCTTTATCTTTTAATAATAAGGTTCTTGCTATCCGACCTGGAATTTAGAGATAAGAAAACAAAACTAAGAACTAAAGCTGATTTAGCTTCACACTCCCGAAATGAAGATAATGCTTTAGATACTAATGAGTTATCTGCTAGGTCGTAAACCATAAGAAACTTGTTAAGGAATAACAAATTAAATAGTTAAGATTGTTTTAATCGATTAAAGAAGAATTAGTGGTCCCATATTCCTGTCGTACGGTAGATAAAAATGTCATGAGACATACTTACATGCTTGTGTATGGTGATAGTGTAAACTTCGGTAATATTGTTAATTTTAAAATCGTTGTAATAAGGAACGAATAAAGAAAGGTATAAACAGTGCTGCGGAGAGTAATAAAAGTTTTATTATTTACCTGTGATCTCTCAGATGATCTTGCCGTCGGAAAGCTTTACCGCAAATGTCGCACGAATATGGCCTCTCGTCGGTATGCGTCCTCTCGTGTATAAGCAGGTTATACGACTTCGTGAACTGCCGGTTACAAAACTTGCAGATGAATTGTTTCTTTGTTCTAGGCCCACTTCCCGTCGTCTTCTGCTTGCTTGATACACTACTGCTTGAAGATGAAGAACTGTTCTTAGAAGAATTGGACGCTTGTGGTGACAGCGGGGCTTGCGACGGACTTCCGTTCATTTGTTGTTGATACATCGCGTTCATTAAAAGACTTGGGTATCCATTGTCTAAACTCTGAGAGCTGTAGCTGTAACCTTTTGACGTAGACTCCAAATGTTGTTCTAATGTAAATTCATCTTCATTATCCAATAATGCCAAATCTTCTTCTACTTCTTCAGATAAGTCTACATCTTCTGCGGCTATTGCATCTGATAATGGATATTCTTCAGGCGTTTTTGGGGAATAATCCTTCGAAGCGTCGGCAGCGTCCACTTCACTTATTTTTGCACTTGCCGTCGCTATCCTTAAAATATCTTGTTTTGAAGTAGAACTATTATCAGATGGGCTGACTGGGTTAGTGGTATTAACAGATGATACTGATGTTAGACGTTGTAGAGTCAAATAAGATTCTAAAGCTTGTAGGTTCAGAGCGGCGGCTGCGGCGGAGTTTGACGGTAAGAGCGCAGCTTGTTGTAACGAGTTCATCATAGCGTTTTGAAGTGATATAACTACACCTTGCAGCGATCTCTGGAGCATGTTTTCTTGCAACAGCGCCGCAGACGCAATCGACAAATTAATATTCGCGGTTGAGGATGAACTTGGGCTCTTACTTGCGTTTTTATCCGTATGCGGAGAAGGCGGGTCGACGAGCAAACCGTTCATGTCTGTCGTTTTCGTATCTTGTATTTGCAGGTTGTTTTTCAGCTTGATGATTGCGCTTTCGAGAGAGTTCAACGTCGTTTTGCTGGATCTGGAATTTTGTTCTTGCATGATGAATCGTCACGGTGATATCATGAGCACGTGTCACGAGGGGGGGAGGGTGGTTCGCGTGCGCATGCGCTTTGCGTGCGTCCGTGGCGCGGCGTGCGAGACGGTCGTGCGGCGCGGCGCGACTGAGCCGGCGGGCAGCCGAACCGCGCCCCGCCCCCGCCTCGCCTGTCTTCCCGCCTTACAAAAGCTCTCTATTTTAGGCAACTCTTTGTACAGTAATGGTCACCTCACGCTGCCCTAACGATGGACACGTCCATGAGAACAGCGTTGCGCCAGATTTGTTTGCCCCTTTCAAGTAATGAGATTCTGAATGGAATCGGCCTGTAGGCTATGGGAAACAATATGATCCGATCGCTTGTTTTGTCAGTGGGTCACGCGCATCGAGACGCTGGGATTGTACGCTGCAACTCGATCCTTCCTGGAACACAAAATCGATTGCATACGTCAGATCAGGTGGTCGACTCGCAGATTATAGGGATAGGTATTTCTTAAGATGGGATGCCTATAATTTTTGCGCATGCTTATCTTGCTATTATAAATTTAAGTCAAGATTAATGTAATAAGAAAGTTCGCGAGTTAATAAAGTTGTTGTTAGCTAGGTATGAATTGACCATGGGAACTCTTTTATCGGTATATGGTGAATTATTTGATTAAATCTACATATTTAGATATATACTAGGTTAATGAAAGTCAGTTTTAAAAAGAGGTACCTACACATTCAGCAGGATTATGTTTAATATAGGCCTTTTCTATCACAGTCTTGCCGATGATTCCCAGGTCTGTGTTATACATTTTTAAACTATCTCCTTCCTTAATTTGTGTGATAGTTCCTGCCATGGACTCTAATAAGTAGGTACCCACTATTAAACAACTACGTACGTCCTAGTTCCATGAGTCTAGATTCGCCAGAAATAAAAACCATAATAATATATTGATAAACACATTTATTGTATATTTTTTTACTGATAGCTTATCATTGATCAGCAAGCATTTAACCACTATTACCTGTTGATAGGTGATGGAGTCTCAACATCGAATATTCTCGGATAATTTATAATGTTTGTTTGAAGTCTTAATCTTGAAACGAAGCCTAATAAATTACAAATGTTTTGTATAACTTATAAGTTAAGTAATCTTTAAATCAAAATATGACTTATTTTCAAGGATGGCTGACGGAACAAAGGATAGTGTGGAATTTATCTAGACAAGTTACCTCTCCGTTGCTTAATTCTCCGGTAAAGTCCTTATAGTCTTTTGCCGTTTCATTGTGATGACTTTTGATTACAACAGTTTTTTAACATTTAATTGCCATCTCCCGGTTAAATGGTCGTTTATCCTTAACTAAAGTTTGGTGAATTCTGATCTTAGACTTTGGTGACAGATAATACCTTCAAATAACATTACCTACTCCTATAGATGGCGCCAAGGCATTTAATAACCATTTCCATTAAGCTACTAGACCTCATAACTTAACTTAATAGCACAATTAAAGTTTCAGTAAATTACTTATCAGACGTTAATGTGGGCTTTTTAATTATAAAACTTGAGTAGTTTATTGTTTGATAATTATTTAAATTTATTAGTAAAATTTTAATAGTTATGTTGAAAACATAAATGCTTACTATTTTACTTATTTTGAATAATTGTACAGTCAGCTTATAGATATTGTAGTTCAAAAATGCAGGCTATTATTTTAGTACCTTTAAAAACGCAAAATAAAATAAGGTCAAGTTATATGAGTCGAGCTTGCGTTAAGGTAAGGAACATTCGAAACAATTGGTCGAATTTTACTAAAATTTAATCTACAGTCATACTTACCGACATACA
The DNA here is from genome assembly GCA_948107665.1 of Lomographa bimaculata. Taxonomy (NCBI): domain Eukaryota; kingdom Metazoa; phylum Arthropoda; class Insecta; order Lepidoptera; family Geometridae; genus Lomographa; species Lomographa bimaculata. The sequence goes on along the minus strand of OX403600.1, from coordinate 6,690,869 downwards.
ATCTGAAGTTTCGTGTGTATGGAAGTTGTATGAGTGAAGAAAAGAAACAAATGTACTTACATGCAGATAGTAATTTATTAAAATTCCATAGTTAAGTCAATAAACAAACAAACGCATTCACACTCACAGCCCTAAACTAAGTTCAAAGTTCTTGTATCGTGGGTGCCGGAAACATTCTCATCACACACACATTACACCCAGAGCCAGAAGCACAAATATCCCTTGGGAATAAATGTGTGCTCCTGCTAGGAATCGAACCCAGGACCCACAGCGCAGAGGGCGGACACCTGCCCACTGCGCCAACTGGGTCGTCACAGAATATTATAAAAAAATATTATTGTTGATATGATGGAACATGCTTTTTAAAGTGATGATGACTATACGTTGACTTAGTTGGGTGCGTGTTGGTCTTCTATGCAGCGGTATAGGTATAGGGTTTGATTCCTGATGGAAACACATATTTTTTCCGTAATAGAAATTTGTGTTTCTGATTCTGGGTGTGATTATGTGTGTGATGTGAATGTTTCCGGCACCCACAACACAAGTCATCGAACTTAGTGTGGGGCTGAAAGCGTAAAAACACTTTTATGTATTTCATTCAATTTAGATACTCAAATTTTGAATTAAGTTACTTTCATTCCCATGTGCGCTTTGATAATCGAAGAAGTTAGTTGTACAAAATAACGGCTCAAAAATGTGACAGGCCAGGTAAATGGAGTGTCTTGGAATACCTAATTCGATACGTTTGGCAGAGTTCTCAAGTGGCCTAGATGGGCCAAAATCTCTAAGCCCATACATTGGTCAGTGTAGAAAGTACAACAAAACACTTTTGTTTAGCTACACTCGCGAACAATTCTATCACAGTCACGCTTCTAGCCAAAGACAATGGGTCCATGCTTCAATGGAGCGCGTTAATCGCAACAATTGACATGGGAACACTTGTGCTGGAGCTGAGTTCACCGAAAATAATCAACATTTTAGATTGTTTATAAAAATGTTTAATCTATATATTATTATATAAAATCAATTGTTGAGCGTCAGTCACGCAAAAACTCGAATTCGGACCAACCGATATGGCTGTTTTTTGTATTGTTTGTGATATCAGGGCAAGGTAATATTTTTTTAATCACCGGATTTTGCTCCCGTGCGAAGCCGGGGCTAATCAGTAGGATATTATATAATCGGATAATAGTCGAGACCACAGTGTTTTAGTTCCAAGTTTAGTGTTGGAAGGTAGGTGTATAAAATTTGGAAGTAACATAATCACATATAACTTTAAGTTACTGTTTCGTAAATCATACATTGTGTGTTTTGCTATGTGTTAAGAGATGAAACAAAAGACATTCACGAAATGTTTTCGTTTAAACTATACTAACTTGTATATCAGTTTTTGGAAGCATGTTGATTGCTGAAAGATAATTATCGTTTAGCAAGTGTAATAATTATAATTATTACACTTTGACATCAGATATTATATTATTATCATATAAACAATTTAATTTCAATTCAGGTTGTGGTTGTTGTGTTTTACTATGGGTTTGGCTGCATGATGAGAGGTTAATGAAAGAAGTTCTTCTTAAGCAAAAGTGAGAAATACTTAGTTACAAATGGAAGAAACATAGGACTAACTGTTACTGTCGTTTAAACTAAATGTACTTTATGGTCCAAATCAGTTGTCTTGATCTGCTTACTTATGAAGCTGGGGATACAAGCAGTACTTCGGTCTAAAATAATTAAAAAAATATATGTATTAATCTTTATCTGATATTCCGGTGAGTTTTATTAGTAAAATAGCAACTTAATGTAGTTTTAAACATTATTCCGACGTCTATGTTTCCTTATGGAAAAACTTTTTTAATCGCCGATTAAACGGCCGATTATTTATTTAGAAATTCAGCGTTGTTCTGACCTGTTCAATCGTTTGTAGAGATTTAAGTGTAGAGAAAATTAAGTAAAAGACAAAAGAATTGACTAAAGAAGAATTAAATAAAGGGTTTATTTTTCGAAAATTCAATGAGGAAGCGTAATGGCTCTCTATTTACATGATAAAAAAACTTGATATTATCTATATCACAGAATTATATTATGACATAACGATTACAATAAAAGAGTAACTCAAAATGTAACTTGTGTATTTTAAGAATAATAATTATATTAGTCGTAGTAGTCTATATTAGCGTTGCTATACACATATTGGTGCCGATTCTGTTGTCCAGAATTAGACTAAACTAGCCTAAAATTATTTTTAGTCCTGCTTTAGTCCAAAACCTATTCAGAAAATGCAAGATTAGACTAAAATTAAGTTTGACAGGACTAAGTTAGTTTAGTTACTCTATTTAGTGAAAATGACCAAATTCTTATTCTGATGTACATGTTTTACGTCAAATTAAGACCAAAAATAAAAAAATTTAACTCAAATTAGTCTGCATGAAGAGGATCTGGATTATTTTTAATGTGATCTTATACTTGAAAGAATAGCGTTTAGGTAATCTTTGACTAAAATTTGTTCATTTTTAGTTTAGTTTAGGTTAGTTCGGTGCTTAAAATTAGTTTATTTTTAGTTTAGTTTAGGTTAGTTCGGTTTAAGTTTAGTTTAGTTTAGGTTAGTTCGGTGCTCAACAGAATTAGCACCATTGTAATTCGGTAGTAAATTGTATCTAAGTATTTTTGTAGCAGTAGTGTAATGACATACTATTTAGACAAAATGAGAAAAACCTTTTAGTACAATTATGATCGAAGATGCTTTGTATGAGAAAGCAAAACTAACTTCGCTTGCAACATGGTTAGAAAGGCATACTAGATTATTTATATTATATATATATATTGTATACTAGATTAATTATGAGGTAAGCAGATTAATATAAAAACAAATGAAACGTTTCTAAACAAATAAAGTGTGACGAAAAAAATTAAGTGCATCGTTTATTGTATTTATAATTCACTATTTTGGCGATAATGGCTTACAATGAAAGATAGACATATTTTTTTGCGAGCTTTTTTTAGGATTATTTAAGATAAACATTTCCATTACACATTATATACTTGTAACTATAACGTTTTATGCAGCGCACCCCAGAATAGCTCGCATATGGCAGATTATTTTCCTACTTACTTGACACTTATCGTAATATTTTGGACAATGCACACGATATCTTTATAAATTATAGCCTAGGTGTTAGTCTGATGTATATATAAGCTATATTATTGTTAAGTTTCATTAAAATTCATTCAGTAGTTTTTGTGTGAAAGAGTAACAAAAATCCATACATACAAACTTTAGCGCTTATAATATTATATTAGGTATAGTAAGGATGAGAGGCAGGTATGATTTTCGTTCGGCGAATGAATTATCTCCTCTCTTGGTAGCTCAAAAATGTAAGCTGTTTTCATCAGTTTTCAGATCTGCAACTAGTTGACAGTTTAAAGACGATGCATGACACGTGTCGGTGGTCGGTGCAGTACTGCGCACGAGTCTCGGTTCTCACGCCGAATGCGCCCGGGGGCAGCGCGCGCGCACGACTCTGCCCAGATACGAAATTAATTTATCTATATGCCGCGACCATGTGGAACACTTTCAATTCGATTTTTACACTTATTTATATGTACTGAAACATTTTTTTTTGGGGGACGATGTTTGATATAATATATGATATATTATATCAAATAAACATAAACGCTTTCACACTCACAGCCTCACACTTAGTTCAGTGACTTGTGTCGTGGGTGCCGGCTTGTGTTGTGTTTCCACCGAGAAATCTGATTCAGTATTTAACTGTTTTAATTCATTCCTATCCTATATGAAAATCCATAATTTTAATTCCGTATCTGAGACTCAAACAAGTATCGTTTAGTGACGAACCAACGCCAAATCTGTTATAACCAAACTAACTCTATCCTAATTTCAATATTTATAGTCCAGAAAGACCTATAACTCACATCGACCAGAAGTGTAACCCCTAACAGCCTGTAATAGGCGCTATCGCTCACAGATACCGAAATTATCCGGTTAATCATAACCCAGCATCATTGCCCACACTGCTCTTCCTACGGTTTGGAGCAATCACGATATTCACGAGCGAGTCACACGTGGAGCGGTGCAAGCGAAGAAAGTCGTAGCTTTTTGTGAAATAAGTCGTTGAAGCATCATTTGCACGCTTATCCTCTTTTTACCCGACTGCGACTACGAAAAAAGGCGAATTATAATGTTAGCACCGTATGTATGTAATAATGTATCTATCTATCTATGTTCGTTTGTTCCTCCACAGCGTCCAAACTAATAAACCGATTACCGATCTTAAGTCTACGGATTAAATATGAAATGATTTTTCTTATAAAAAACGAAACGGCAACGGCATCTTTGGTGACATAAAAATAAATACGCAAATACCATTGTCATGGATTATTAAATGAAAGAGCTCAAAAAAACCTTGGTATAGTAATAAAGTATAATGTATCTTTGAACTTTGTATGGGAACACAAAGTTCAAAGACTTGTATCGTAGGTGCTGGAAACAGCACAAATGTCCTTTTGGAAGGAAAATTGTGGTATTGCCAGGAGTCGAACCCATCGGCAGAGCAGCTGCGCCAACCGGGTCGTTGAGCTACTATGACGAGGAGTAGAAAAAGCTACACTCATGGTTCCAATATATGCCCCGGGCACAAAATCGCTGGTAACTTTGTTTATACCACACAACGTTACAAAGTTTCTTGTAACTCGTGTCACGTGCATGACTGCTTTCAGTGTTTGAGAGTTTCGCCGGTTTCGCCCACATTCTGCCTGAGTCTGTATCGGCGTAATCAAAAAAAAAAACTTTTTATAAAATTTATATCGTGTTGTGTAAATGTATTACATTATATAGTATAGTACTAGTGGCTCTGTAACCATTCCTCGCGTATTTAACGAAATCACAAAAACATGTTTATTTTACTTTTTTTTAAACCCCGTATTTCCAACGTTAAGAAAATTTTTCAAAAACAACAAAAAATCCATGTAGGTATGCTGATCACAATATTTCACGAAAATTGGTTGAGAAATGCAACCTGTAAAGAACAGCACACCCACCGGACATCCACCGGACATCATGACATATGAAAGCATTTATGCCCAAGCTGAAATGGAGACGTCAGTAAGTCAAGTTGATCATTCATCATCATCAGAGTAACGCCAAATATTTAAGAACAAAAATCTCTGATTAAAAGGGGCCAACCCACGGGCAACCGCAAGTAATGTTACAAATTTGCATTTGTTTAACCGGTTACAAAGTTGACGATAAAAAACTCACTTTTACGAGGTATCAAATTTAACAACTTTAAGAGCTACTAAAACATTGACAGTAAAAACCACTAAGGTAAAACTAAGAACAGATAACTGATGACATCTGACACCAAAATATTAGAGAAAAGGCCAATTGTTGTGCTAACACTAGGTAATATAGTTTTCAGACAATAATAATACAATGTGTAAGGCAAGTAAGTATACCTATCTATATGTTATCGTCATTGGCGAGATATAAAAAAAAATGTGTGATTAATTTTAGTTCAAACTATTGAATTATGCCCACAGAGCGTGTGACATTAGGAAAAATATTTCACAACCTTCACTAGATAATCTAATTCAAAATAAATGCTCTCGCAAATCACATAATCAATTTGAAGATCCAGTTGACGCGGTAGGCAAGTCCCTGTACTATGCTCCGTGAGTCCAGGGTTCGATTCCCGGCATGAACACAATTTTATTTTCAGGGGCCGTTTGTCAACCTGATACAGGGTGTGATTGTGTGTGTATATTAAGTAAATGTTACCGGCATCGGCATCCACAACGCAAGTTTTTAAGCTTAGTTTAGGGTTATGAGACTGAATGTATTTGTTAAAAAAACGATCATACGTGTCGTCATACGCGCATTTTATTGACATCATAATTTGATACTATAGGTAATTACTGGGCATATGTGATTAAGCTTCACGGCAGTCAAGGCGCTTACCATTAAGTGAACGGCTTGCGTGTATCCTCACGATAGCATTACCAATCTTATCCATTCGAACAGACCCAGCGAGCTTGCCATCCGATTACATGTATTGTGTTACAGCATAACATAAAAAATGGTCTTTGCTGATTTAAAAACTTAAAAAACCCTCCTTAGGGCACCGCATCCAAATGATTTGCCTTAGTATTTCTCTTCAAATTACCCATAAACTCAAGGACCTCTTGAAGTTTCCTCTCTTTCACACAATTGTTTCCGTGTTCGGTTCACAAAAACGTTTTATTTATTACGTACAAGTAATTGAATCCGTCCGATCGGGAACATTGGATCCTTAAATGGCTCAGGGCAAATGTGACCCGGGTGGACACGGCCATAATGTTTTATGGGCCTTCATTCTTTTACGATTGTCACATTTAATTACTTCATTGCTGGCAATTAAAGTTTGGTGGATAAAAAAACGATTTTTTAATGTTTTACAGCTGCATTTGGGTAAATAAAAGCTGGCATCACTTTATTTGTTTTTTACCACACACGAATTTAGTTAGTGTTGGGGTAATCAGTATCGAGTATAAACATAGAAAAAATTACAAATGTCTAAATTGCTCTATAAATGCATCTATAAATGGTTTTACATGTCTGTAACAAATAAAATCAATAATTTTTAGACGTATACATTTGAACCATATATTGTATATACTTAAAGACCTATTTAAAGAAATAAAGGCGGTATTTGTCATCGATTATTTAGAATTTTTTAGAAGATATAAAAACACAAGTCGCTTACACAATCAATTATTTTAATTATATTTTATACTATAACTATAATTGTATAAAATTAAAGTATAGTTATTTTCATCCTAAACTAGATATCACGGACATTAATTAGCCCGAGTTTTAATCAAGATTCATAAAATACAAAATGGCAAAGGTCAAAATGACCGAAATTCATCCTATCTGAATCTAATCTGTTAACTACAGGTGGACAGACTCAGAAAGGCACTAGCTTCAATGAAACAGAATTTACACACTTAAACATCCACATTTCTGGTTTTAATATAATAGTAAAATATATGTTAGTATGAATGCGATGACAGTTTACAGATCCCGTAAATAGTAATCAAAATACGACTAAAATATTAAAATCATCGACACTCAGCCGGTGTCATCTCATCACACGTTTTGGAAGCGTCAATAAAAGCTATGGTTCATAAATTTGAAGAAGGCACGTGCGTTACGATACAGACATTATTTTTTATTGACTAATATCATTAATCGATATCGATATCGATATTTTTATTTTCATCACTTAACTTTTTGTTATAGCAAACGTGAGCATTAGCTAAATTATTAGCGATTAAATGTTTTAATTAATAACTTTTTTTGTAATTTATTATTGACTTAGATAACGTTAATTGGCAAAGCTCAGTATTAATTATAATCAAAACCATAAAAGTCACTTAAATGTTACATCCTGTTATATTGTAAATTCTCGAACGTTCAACTACCATTTAAAATGTTAAACTTTTTACGATGAAGATTATGAAGAAAACTGCTGATTTGTTAGAGTATGTGATCCTCGCTTTGAATGGCGTGACAAATACCTGATAGATGTTATCTTTTTTTTTATTCTCGATAGGCAAGCATTTGACCACTATCTCACCCGATGGAAAGTGACGATGTGGTCGAAGATGGAGCATGCTTGCCTAGAAGATACCTGTTCACTCGAGATCCTAGAATGTACTTATTGGGAAACACAGACTCGGGCGAAGAATTCCATTCCTAAGCAGTACGTATAATTAATGTGGAAGCAAAACGCTACGTACGCACCCTTGGGATATCAACCATAAGCCGATGCGATGTCGCGAAGTTGTTCGCGAGACAGCAAGCGCTTCTCCTTGTTACTCGATGACTTCATTCCAGATGTGTGTGGCATACGCTAGAAGATCCCCGGTTGACCGATTTCGACGAAAACCGTACTGACGGTCACTAAGAAGATCATTAGCGGTTAGGTATGCCAGGAGCCTGTTATTCAGAACACGTTCCATAGTCTTGCAGTGTATGGACGTGACTGATATTGGTTTGTAGCTGGCAGGGTCTGCACGACTACCCTTTTTAGGCACGGGCTGCACGTTAGCTTGCTTCCAACACTTCGGTACTTGTTAGGAGTCAACTTAGTCGCAACTCATCTGGCAATAAAGGATCACGCGTCCACACCTATTAAAAACATATAACATGCGATCTTATTTCTACAGATGGAAAGAAGAATCACTTTGAGTTGACAAAATAGGACATGCAGAATGTGTCTGTTCACTTGTCAGTATAAAAATTATAATTTTATTATATTTCAAATAAATTTTGAGGTTTTCCGTTTTAGCACCCACTAACACAAAACAACAAACGCTTCCGTTTGGGAGCACCAGTTATTATTACTGATGACCCATTTGGGTAGTTTTCCGCTCTCTGCGCCGTGGATACTGGGTTCAATTCCCGGCAGAAGCACAATTTTCCAAATTAGTCAATTGACTTGGGTTGTTCAACAATTTGTCCGTCTGTTCGTCTGTCAGAGGCATTTACGTCAAAACCATATAAGCGCATAGCTTGCAAATTCTCAAAAAATAAAGTAAATTGTTTTTATGTATTGGTTAGTGAGGGCAGTAAGAGTGAATGCGTTTGTGTTATGAAAATTTACTGTAAAATGTTTATATGTGCTAGGTTGTGATGTAAAATATCTGAGCACGTTGCTGTTCATTTGATAAATTCCGCCATATATCAACTGGCTTCATTTACTCGCACTTTCAACATAGCGTACAACGGAATAGTTATTGTGCTAACAACTATCTGAACAAGTTGTGGAATAAGTAATAGTACAGTTACTGGTTGGTAGGATCGGTCTAACCCGGCTATCGTCTATAGATCTAGTCAGAATGGGCCTAGGGAATTTCCTATTATTATTATTTTTTATATTTAATCTGAATCTCGGAAACGGTTCCAATGATTTTTATGAAATTTTGTATGCAGGAGGTTTCGGGGGCAATAAATCGATCTAGCTAGGTCTCATTTTCAGAAGACGTTGTTTTATCCGTGTTTTCAGACAATAAAAAACTGCTACAATATCATTAGAATACGAAGGTAAATTTCGCCTCTATTTACAACGTTATAATAGCTCAGGTGGTAAATCGGGCGGTCCCGAAACCAGAAGACCCTGGTTTGAGTCCAGATGATTATCTTTTTAAATGATTTTTCATTAAGTTATTTTTTTAACCTAAAAAAAATACTGAGTAATCTCGGTCATCCAGGTACTCCTTTATTTTAATGGCAATGTTGTTTTTCTTCAAATACTGACGGAGATTCATTATATAACTAAAACCCAGAGCCAGTAGGTAACTTTGCCAAAACAATTTAAGCTGGCAAAGCTAGTACATAGAAACAGTTTAACAAATAGAATCAACCATAAGAAATATATCATTAACCATCAGAAATTATATTTAAAGCTTGCCTTTTACTCACTGCAATCAATATCTCCCGGCAATTATCCGTATCCGTTTCTGCAACAAATTGACACGGAAACTAATGGCTGGGTATTAACAACTCTATATGACTCCTTAACCGGCACCGGATAAATAACGTGCTGCGCTAATCTAATTACTTAGCGCAATGTCTTATTTGTAAGCGGGTGCTGCATGAGTGAACATTGCAAAATAACTTATTGAACGATCTTTTAAAAGCTTTTTTTGACGACCCAGTTGGCGCAGTGGAAAGGTGTCTGCCCTCTGAGCCGTGGGTCCTGGGTTCGATTCCCGGCAGAAGCACAAATTCCTTCCCAAGGGATATTTGTGCTTCTGGTTCTGGGTGTAATGTGTGTGTGATGTGAATGTTTCCGGCACCCACGATACAAGTCTGAACTTAGTGTGGGGCTGTGAGTGTGAATGCGTTTGTTTGTTTGTTTGTTTTGTTTTATTTAGTTTCACCTGCCCCTTTCCATTTGTTTGTCGGTCTGTAATGAAATCTTGCAAGCTAAATTAGACCTACTTCCTGATGTAAATTGGACTAAAATTAGATGTACTTACTTATGTATCTTCGGTGACAGTACAATGATATATTTGTGTGATGGCGGGAGAGCACTGATATCCTACACACAGGGCAACCTAGTTTGGAGTTAGGGTTTATCCACGTACACAACAAATACCTGATCAGCTTAGTTTATTTATGAACCACCTGTATGAGACAAGTTATTATATAAGATGCTGTGTTGACACACAATAGTGTTCCTACTATTTCTATAGCTAGTTATAAGTACATGGAGTGCTACAAATTAGTTAAGATTTTGTCCAAATAAAGATTTTTCATTTTATTTTCATATGGTACCGTGGAGTTGGTCTCATGATGGAGACGGAAGATGGCCATTGGAACTTCTAAAATAAAAAAGATAAACCCATCATGTTTGAGCTCGTTTGAATTGTTTTGACAAGTTCTCTAATTATATAACTGTTTATATTAGTTCTTTCTTATTTACAACCAGTAAAAGCTTGATTTAAAAAAAAACTTTTTAAAGTGTTACTTGTTTGTGGTACTTTTAACTGCCCGATAGCTTAGTTGGGTGCGTAATGCGGGTAGCAGGGGTATTAGGTTCGATTCCCGACTGGAACATGAGTTTTCACCCTAAGGACAATTTGTGTTTCTGAGTCTGCTGTGATTGTGAGTAATGTGAATGTTTCCGGCTCCCAAAACTCAATCATCGAACATAGTGTGGGGCTGTGACTGTAAAAGCGTTTATGTTTTACATTTTTAAGGAATATTATTGTTCTCTAAGTTGACTTGGGTCGTTCAGCACTTTGTCCGTCCGTCCATGCATCAATTTGAAATTATATAAATAAAAATATTACCAAATATACGAGTGGGGAGCAAAATTTTTTTATTTTTATATCTATCCTTATGGGTTATTGTTGAAAAGTGCTTGACAAGTAGAGTACGAAACCGGTCAAAAAAATCTATGTTGGAAAATAACTGGATTTGGTAGGACACCAAATTCACTGTTTTTAGACCTATTTTGTCCCGGGGTATATCTCAAAAACGGCTTCACAGTGAACGCTGCAACTTACATATAATATCTGTTATAACTTGTACTTGAACAAAAAATACAGAAATCATACAATTATAATATGGAAAAAAAGTTATAAGCAAGTAACCTCAAACTATTTTCTCTATGAGGGAAAATGTAGGCGCGAGATCTCAGTTCCACGCGAAAGACTAGTTTTATAAAAGTTAACGTCACGCCATTTAACATGCATTTAAACCTGTATTTCGAAAAAGAAGTTCACCACGCTAAATCGATGAAGATTTTGAAAATATATACACAAAGAAATAATTTTAATTAATCCAAACGCGGAACAAATCAATTTTATAAAGAAGACAACATGACAACACAACTGTTTGATACACTAAATAACTCCCTCTTTGTTAACGAAACTTACGTATAACTTTTAATCAACAAAACTTTACCGTATAAATTCTTCTGCACGAATGTTCCTAAAACTAGGGTAGGGATTTCAATCTATCAGATTATCGATATCGTACAGGAATTAAAACCAATACCATAAAAAATATATGCACATATTTACTTTGTATTTAAACCAAACACTGTAGCTTATAAGAATTTTAAAATTAACTATAAACTAAATAACTTTGTATTAGGAGGTTTGAAATTCTGATCAACATTTTTGTGTGACGAACAGTGGTGGGGGTAAACACTGTGATTAATAATTTTTATTTTCTGTAACACAAAAGTTTCATTTCTATCGTGTGTCTTTACGACACACCCTGTTTTTATATACCTATTTACTACGTATTTGTATTAATACTAATTTTATAGATTTATTTTAATAGTAACAATGTCATCAGGAATAATACTTACAGCCAAACATACAAGATATAAGATAAGAGACCCGATAACATTTGAACGACAATATAATGATTTACTTTAAAATTGACGTCATCATTAAATCCTCTAATCCTGTGTCTAATAGTGTGTAAGTATGTTTGTTCCCTCTTCACGCTTTAATGGCTGAACGAATTTGTATGAAATTTGGAATTTACATAGATTATACCTAAGATCAAAACATAGGTTACTTTTCAACTTGATAATAGCGGGCGAAGCAGCGGGGCACGGCTAGTCACTAATACAATTGAAATAGAAAGAAGTTTAAACTTTATATCACTTCATATTGTTGTACTCATCGTCATTGAATCAGGCTATATTTAATTTTATTCTAGGTCTTTCTTGTATAACGAGTTAGTTCTGAACTTATTCATGAATATAACGATAGATGACAAACGATAGCTTCGAGTTAAAATACGCTTATTTAATTTTATTCTGATAGAAATTGATGATGGCTTATAGACTTATCGAAAGTCTATACCATAAAGTAATAAATAGGAATTTACCCTTCTCGACAAAGGTCATGGTCAAAGTGATCGCACACAAAAAACGATGTTGCAAATTATCGACATCAAAATAACGTTAAAAAAGCTTAGACATAAAAATATGAAGATCTGTACGATTCAAAAGGAATTAATTTTGCAAGTATCGATATCGACTAATAATAGAAAGTTACGTTCTTACTACAAAACCTGCGCGCGCACGCCATGAATACAGTCACAGATTAAATCTTAGTTACTAGTGGCGGCGAGTAAGCGACAATTAATTCGATTATCACGCATGATTTGATCAAAACATGTCAGCGTCTAGACAGCTCAATAGATTCTTAAGCCTTTAGACAAACTTGTCTAATCAAAGACCGGATGGAGTTAAATTATGGTAACGTAATTGCGGATCTTTCACATCACTATTTTTTTGAACGACATTATTATTATTACCGTCACACATATCGAGCACAGATTATACTTTTGATAGGTTTTATATTTTAATATGTTTTATCAATTCACGGTAAAAAAATAAAAAGGTATACATAAACGTAAACATCATTCACGGCCCTACATTAAATTCGATGTCTTGAGACGTGCCTGATACATTATCGCACACACAATCACACCCATTACCAGAAACACTATTTTTTTTTTTTTTTTTTTTTTTATTACGGACCAAGCAAACGTTTGACCACAATCACACCTGATGGAAAGTGACGATGTAGTCTAAGGTGGAGCACGCTTGCTTAGTAAATACCTATTCACTTTACTTACTAATTTTCTTTAGGGAGAAATCTTTTATTCAGATCGAAGAAGAAGAAGAAGAATCGAACCCGATATCACTTAATTTTGTTAAAAGCAGAACGCGCACCCAACAACAACGCCAGTGGACAGTTCTAGTCTATATTGTATTCTACTCCAGTTCAAATCAGTATGCCTGAGAGCAAATCATTCTAGACCAAGCATGTTTACCAATCTTGACCACGTAATCAACACGCTATCATCTGGTGAAACAGTTCAAACGATAGTCAAACATAGATTCTTATAATGGTACCAATTACGGTTAGTACACCATTGGAATTACGATATAGCCTTAAGACTAATAAGTAATTTTATTAGGACCTAAACTGCTAAGTAGAGCAATATATAAGAGTGTGTCCAATAACAATTTGTTCTTGTTTTCATTGTTGCACTCACTGTCAAATCACTACACTAAATCAAAAGGTTTAGTTCTCTTGAGTCTTCTCACTAAGTCTGTGCTGTCAAGTGTGTATCGCCTCAACATTCACGTGGACCACATTGAAAATATAGGTACAAAATGATTAATTTTTAAAATGAAAATAGTATTTCGAACAAATGAGACGCACCAGGTTAATCTATACCAAATATCCATACACAGGCACACAAACTATCAGGCTAATATACATTTCTTTAATTTAATTAATTTAATAAATTGTCTTATAATTTAAGCATTTATATGTAATTAATCATCTCTTACTAAGACTTGACAACATTTACGCCCACGGTGACATATCAAAAAGATATAAATTGTAACAAAATGTTACCATTTAATTTTATAATTTGTAGGTACGAATTTTATTGCTGTTTACTTCCTTATAAGGAGTAAATTTATCAAAGTGACCGAAATCTGTTTTTTAGAACTCTGTAGTACTCTGTTCTCTGATATAAAAGCACCTAGTTTTATTTGTAAGCGTTGGTCTTGGGAACTATACCTAATTATTATTAACTGGCTTTGCCCAGCAGCTTTGCCCGTGTCATTTAAATTAAAAAGTAACCTATATGTTAATCCTAGGCATAAGCTAAGATCATTTAAAATTACATCCTAAACCGTTCAGCTGTAGGAGCGTGAAGAGAAAACAAACACATTTACACACAAACTCTCGGATTTTTAATATTAATGTGATTATTCGCTTTCACACTCTCATCCCACATTAAGTTCTAAGACTTGTGCAGTGGGTTCCGGAAACATTCACATTACGCACACAATAACACTCAGAACCAGGTACACAAATTTCCCTTAAGGTGAAAACTCGTGTTTCCACTGGGAATCGAACCTAATACCTAGAAGTGCTTAGAGCGCAGACGCGCAATCAACTACGCCAGCGAGCAATTCGCTTTATCATATTGTTTTGGGATTTTAAATATCCAACTTACAACATGTAACTATCAACTATGGAACTATCAAGCTTCCATTCCACTTTCATCGAACTTCCAATTCAACTTTAAACACATATAGTTGTTGATGAATCGCACTAGCACATCTTATAATGTCTTTAGATTTTGATTTTTTTTTAATCATTCTTCGATTCACATAGCAATTTTAAATTAATCTCAAAGAGAACTTAACTTCCAGTCAACAATATTTATGAAGATTGTATATTATAACATAATTAAAACGTAAGCAAAGCTTAAAAAAACCGACTTCACTGCTTATATTTTGGTTTTGGCTTGATTGATTTCGATAAAATTTAAATGAGACCACCTCTGAAGTATAATCTACCAAACAAAAAAGAATCATCAAAATCTATTCATAATTGGCGGAGATATCGCGTAGCATACATACAAAAAAACATACAGTCGAATTGAGAACCTTCTTTTTTGAAGTCGGTGGAAAACAGAATTTGTCTTTTAGAACATGACTGTAGTACGCGAAAGTGAAAAAAAAAATCTGAACGCTCAATGCCGAAACTACTCGCTCTTTGCAAGTTTTATCATAATCAAAGCTGCACATTTAACGACTGCGGCGACTTTATCCTACAAATATCTTCTCAAATTCAAAGTTAATTAAATTTAGAATATAAATAACTTATTTTTTTTTTCAATATCCTGTACTAACTACGGGCCAATTGCTTATATTTCCTAAAACTAAACTAAAACTATGTACAGCAAAGAACTAAAGTTACCTACAAGACATCGAGCTTATAGGTAATTCAAAGTTAAATGTATTTTGTTCAAGTGGCCCATATATATATTATCCTAATCCTTCAAGACTGCTACCAAGATTTATGATAAGTTACATCCATAATGGTAACGTCGATGAAACAAGAAGAGAAAAGCTTACCCACGGCTGTTATTAATGACATTATTTAAATTCCTTTATTAGATTAACAGTGGGTGCCCTACTGTGTGGAGAATGCGAATCGCTTTTTGAACCAACTACGGCGAAGGAAAAAGGAGGGATGTGATTTTATCACCGTATGTTTTTTTTATTATACTCAATAGGCAAGCATTTGACTACTATCTCACCTGATAGAAAGTGATGATGCAGCCAAAGATCTATCATGCGTGCCTTGAAGATACCTATTCAATCATGAAATGTTTGTTCCATCATAATATCGTCCAAACCTGTAGTAAATCTCGATGTCAAAGATGACGATACCTTAGAATCGTTGAATTTGTCTAAATTTCCCTGGTTTCTTAAGATAGGTTTTATTTTAATTATTTATATATATTTATATAATATATGATATACTGATATATCAAATAATATACCGTGATACTGAGTAAATAACTAAATAAAAAGATAAAGTACTATCAAAATGTGTATCAAATGTAATAGCTCCAAAAAACATTTCAAAAATCTAAGACACAATATATAAAAAACATAGTTTTTATTAACGCTTTAATAATTACAGCCCTATACTAGGTTTGATGGCTTGTACCGTGGGTGCCGGAAACATTCACATCACACACACAATCACTACTAGGACCAGAAACACAGATTTTCCTTGGAGATAAACATTTAGTGCCCCCAGCAGGGAATCAAACCCGAGACCCCTTGCTTAGAAGGCGAACGCGCACCCAACTAAACCAACGGACAGTTGTTCGTTTAGTATAGAACATTTTGTATCTACTATACTGGCTAAGTCGTATGATGCGAGTTTCCCTTTGATTCTGATATATTCCTATTCCTAATGTTATTTTCTATTATTTGATGTTATTCCTATGTTCCGACGACTCTGTTGACGCAGTGGACAAATTTTGTTTTCTACGCTGAGGGTTTGGGTTTGATTCCCGACAGGGGTAGATATTTATGGGTTCGGTGTCGAGGCGACCACATCATTACTTGCCATTAGGTGAGATAGAGGTCAGCGCTATCTATTAGAGATTTAAAAAAAACATTTTTCGGCAAGAGGTGAAAAATAATACATTTATAAACCGTTTCGTTAAAAAATATTACTACCTCTTTTTGGTATTTATTTACCATATAATTTTTATTATTGAAATACGACTGTCACTCACTTGATTGATTAACCTGTAGTAAATCTCGATGTAAAAGCTGGGTTCAACTAAGCAAAATTGCTGAATTATCCATATAAGATAGATTTTACCTCTCAGCAAATGACGTATTTGCAGTCTCTATTATTACTTACCTGATATCAATCTTTTAAAATATACGACAATAAGAGGAAAAGTAAGCCAAAATAAAAGGGAAAATCTAAGTACAGTTACAAAAACACATTTCAATACAAATGGAAGACACTGTACGTAATTCAATAAAATTTATTTAAATACGAATGATAATGTTTACCGCTACTGACCCATAAAGCACATATATTTACATGAGTAAGATATACGCGTCGCCACGGTCAAAATATAGTCTTAATTTTTTATATTAAGTACGGCCGTCAATGCTTCCACCACATACGGTGTTGTCATGACTTAAACCAATAAAAATGAAATATCATGTGATCGTGAGACGCATGCGTGATAACTTTCGTGCTACACAAAAATAGCTCCACGCAACCAATAGTGAACGTTAAACAAATCACGGACAAACAGAAAATGAAAAGATAGAAACAAAAAGAAACATCATGGTCAGCGTTGATCGAAATGACGGTGCACTGTTGATATGTTTTGTCGAAACGAAAAACACGGTTGGCGCAGTTGACAGTAATCATGTTACAACAATAATAAAAATGGGGCTTACGGTCAACGCGGATGATATCGGAGACAGGATCAGCTGCGTTCCATTTGTCAGGTGACTCAGCATTGTCGCTGACGTGGTGCTTTCAAAATGCAAATTTTCGAAAAACCGAACAATGTAAATCTCGATCGGGATCTCGATCCGTCGACGGTATCGACTCTTGTCCCGCCAAGCAATTGAATTCAGTCGATCACTAATCGATGTCTTGTCCGTGATAGGCGCGGTCGGGGGCCGCGGCCGCAGGGTGCCGACTTACCACACAATCCATCGTTAACTTCTTTCTTTCTTTCATTATCATCATCACTTACAATATCAACTCTACTCCCTACACCTGAAGAGTTCATATTATTTAACTCCATGTTAAATATTGTAACTTTTTGTACATAATTTTCTACCGCATCTTCGTCAGCAACTTCCATTGCTTTGACTTCAATAAGAACCGTAGTAGTTACGATTTAAATATAAATTCCTTTGGAGTTTGTGAAGAGTTTATCTCTTTTGGAATCAAGCTGTGAATTTAACCTCATTACCTATCTTAATAAAGGATTTGCCCTTTCGCGCCGACTAATCACAAATGAGCATGTAAGGTCTGTAAATTATGTTGCATTGAGTTCATAATACTGATACGTTTTGTACTTATTACTTTGCTTATTCATAATTAACCCCCCTTGAAGTTTATTACTTCTGTACTGGTTAATGTTATATGCGGTTTTGATTTGTATGAACTGACGTTTTTGCACTTATCGTCTATCAATCGCTTAGCTGTTTGAAGATTTTTAAAGAGACCGACTTGTTTACGATCTTAAGTTCATTTAGTTTATCATTGTTTACGGAAAATTAATGATCATTGTATTGATTTTTATTCATTTCATTCTTGATGATCATTAAAATTCTTGTGAATACTTATGTATACCGCATTTATGTTGCGTTTAGTTATAGTGGCAGAGTCATTCGTTTGTTCGTCGAACATTAAGTGTGGAAGGTCGGGCTGATGACGACTGCAAGAGTCAAGAGCATCCGCGCTCGTGGTAACCCCCTACAGGCTCACCCCAGGGGCCATACGCCGCGCCGAACTAAATCAAATAATGACTAATCGATTCTTTCGTATATTGCACAGTAGGTACACGTCAAACGTTATTCCCTTTAATTTTAAACTCTTTTTCTGTTTGCATAAATCCGTATAGACAATGCTGTGATTGATTCGTTTTAATAACGATTTGGCGGTTGATTGATGTTTATTAGTTCGGTAGTCGGAGTTTTAGGGATCATTAGACAAGTTCGGTACTTTATGAAGAGTAATGGAGGCACTGCTTGTGGTACTTAACTTAATTCGTGGATTGACCGTCTTGTATTCATGAGGCGGATCGTGGTATACAGCTCACGACTTGATGACGTCATAGAAATTACTAGCGTTGTTAAGATCCGTTAACGTCAAGTATGTCTGCTAAATCAAGCGACAGTATTTTAGACAATATAATTTTATTATCGTTATTAACATTTGGTACTTTATTGATGGACGCTATGACGCGATAGCAAAAGAAAGATTTTTGTAAATATCAAGGTCTAAAAGACCTCTTATTGTATATTGTGTTAAGTTTATTTTA
Source organism: Lomographa bimaculata (assembly GCA_948107665.1). Lineage (NCBI taxonomy): Eukaryota > Metazoa > Arthropoda > Insecta > Lepidoptera > Geometridae > Lomographa > Lomographa bimaculata. The sequence goes on along the minus strand of OX403600.1, from coordinate 6,671,914 downwards.
CTTGATAAAAACGCCTATAATAGCTATATTATTACAAATACTAATTAATAACTGTATTGCATTGGCAGATGATTTGTTGAAATTTCTTATCCGTCGCAGTTTATTCATGTTGATGAACTTTTTCTAGTAGTTACGACGATATCAGTATATTATGAATTTTACGACGAAGAAGGCGTGCGTACGCTTGCAACTATTTCCAAAAAAAAACTGAAATAAATTGAATTGCCCGTTTGCTTAGTTGGGTGGCGTTCGCTTTCTAAGTAGGTTTGCAAGTAGTATCAGGTTCGATTCCCGGCGGGAACACAAGTTTTCTCACCGTGGAAAATTTGTGTTTCTGGTTTTGGTTGTGATTGAGTGTGCGATGTGAATGTTTCCGACACCCACGACACAAATCATCGAACTTTGCTTGGGGCTGTGAGTGAAAGCGCTAAATTAAACTTAATCTAAATAACTTTACTAACTATTTTAATAATGTTTCTCATGTCTCTATTTTTTTTTACCTGGATTTTGTTATTAGATTTATTATAGTTTTTTGTCGTGGATTTATTTAGATAGTAACGTATCCAAGTCTCTGAATATCCGTTAGGTGAAAAGGCTATTAACTTCTTCCCTATCGAGTCAATCATTTAACAGTGTTGTTTAAGAAACCAACATTGCATTTTAGTGCTTAATTAACAACGATCCGGTATTCAGTGACAAAACTTTGATAAACACCCAACTGTTGGCCGATAACTGGATCGTAAATAACATAGAGATAAATAACAATTATATCTTGGGTCACTCGGAGCCGTCGATTTCAAATAGCATCTACGCCCACGCGCCTAGCCATTCGTTGGAGATAAACACTTTTCTTAGACTTGAAATATTTGAGGCGATCGTTGACGTTAGCAAATCTATATACAGTATGGATATTCTAATTTACATGTTTAATCACCAATGAAGTTAGACTTTTGAAACGGTTTTCTTTCTTTATTAACTTCTTACTTTTTTCACTCTTTAACTTTTTACTGGAAATGTTTTTTTAAAATTTATATGAATACCAGCTATGTCGAGATCTACATACCAGATATTGGGATATCTGTTCTGCCGTTACGGAGATATCTCATTTCAAACATACGTAGAGATAGGATTAACCGTATAGTCTGTTTTATATATTATAATACAATAACTCTTTATTGACACCAAAAGATAAATACAGCTTACAGAGAAACTATATATACTACTAAGTATACATACTATATATACTACTAACTATATATACTATACGACTAAGCACATAAATTATAGACACAGAAGCTTAAATACTCACAGACCAACACTAAGTTTGAAAACAGTATCGTAGGTGCCAGAAACATTTATATCAAACACACAATTCATTTTCCGTATAGTTCTACTTTTCTAAATTGATTGGTATCAGTTATTCTGAAATACAATGTTTATTTAAATATCTATTGTTTTGATAGAGTTTCAATATGTATTATAAGGTTATTGGGTGAAGGTCTCCTAGAACAAGGCGCTACCAGTATTTTAGTAACGTATGCTTTATTTTAGTAACAGCCTTAATTATACCACTTATAGTAATGTTCCAGCATCTGAATATGAGTTTAGCAGCCCTAACATAGGTTCCACCTAGCACGACTAGCAAAGAGTTATGCTACTTTAACTTCTTATCTAAAGCTATTCTAATTCTTGTCTATATTAATGTTTCATACAGGATATGTACCTTTACGCACATCTTTTTCTCGAGAACCCAAAATGTACATGGTTTTATCTTAAAAATTAATCTTATCTTTAAAAGTTATTTAAGTCTATTTTAAGGGCACTTTGTTAATCTGAATGTAAAATTTATAAAGAATAAAATTTATGATTATAATTTATTTTATAAATTATTTCGTCAATATCTGACTTAAGAAGTGTGAGTGTGTGAAACCAAGAAAGTATTGTTACTGTTTAGCGTTTGATTAGCGAATGATAATAGAGATAGCTGATAATTACACACTATAAAAGTTTAGAATTTATAGCTATCGCAAATGAAACCGTCAGATATCCGTCATACCATTCCGTTTGTCAAGATCCTAAATAATTTATGGGCAAAAATAAAACGGTTGCCAGTGACGCATTTCATACTATGATTCTCTTGTGAATGTCTATTCCTTTGTATAAGTTTCCAAAATAGTGTACTTTGTCACTGGTAATAGGTTAGTCAAGATTCCAAATAAGTAATTTAATCGGCAAAAATCTGTCACTAAAAGCAGGGTGCGTCGTAAAGGCACATGATGGAAGTTTATTATTTTATTATTTTTGTTTTATACGGAAACTTTATATATATTAATTACAGTGTTTACCCCCCACCACTTTTCGTCACACAAAAAGGTTGCGGATCAGAATTTCAAAGCCTCTGAAAATAAGTTTTACTTCAAAAATATATCAATACATGTTTTCTTTCGTTGATGTTAATGATTTTGCAAAAATTTGAAAATAGTTTAATGACAGAGTGCACTCTGTTAGTGAGCATAGTTATGAAAAGTTAGTCAAAATCCCGTATAAGTAATGTATTGGGACAATATACATAAATTTACAATATACCATTAATTTTTATTTAATTATGTTTTCTTTTGTAAATATCATGATTTCTCAAAAGTTTAAAAATAGGTCACTGACATTGAATTCATATGTCTCTGTATGGTAATGAGAATTCAATCAAGACCGCAAAAATATTAATTTATTCTGACAAAAGTATAAGTCACTAATAAAATAACTATTTACCTTTATATTTTCTTGTACCAATTTTTTCCGAAAAGTTTTAAAAATAGATTAATGACAGTGTCACTGTGCTTATTATTAACAAGAAAAATGATCGTCAGACCGTAGTCACGTAGTCGATCAACTATTCATAATTCCAATAATAATTATTACCAATACAGATCATGACGCAAACGTTGCGACGCAATCTCGAGTACAGATAGAATAATCTTGCATTCTGTTTTTTTTATAGATACAGATTCATTATTCTCAATACATTTCCAATCTGTCCAACATTTGAATAAAAATAAATATTTTATTTATTTTATTATTAAATTATTTCATTTCATCTTATCAACACAAGCATACCTCAGCAGGCCTCACATTAGTCACATAATTTTAAATAAAATAAAATATCTCAATTTAAAATTTTATTAATAGCACAACTTTTAAAATAAACTGTCTCCATCTAAGTTAATGGCTTACTCAGTAAGTTCGTTCAAGAACCACTCAAGAATTCAAGTAATGTTCGCCAAGTTGATCGCAATTCAGTTAGAAACAACATGGACCCTGAATGCAATATGTACGAATAAATTTGAATGCCCAACTCGAGCACTGTAACTCGAACAATCCTGCCAAAAGAATTATAACTTAAGTGTAATAGAAATAGAGTTCTGTTTTAAAGTAAATTATTGGGATTGTAGAATGATTTGAGTTGTAAATAGTGATGCAAATCACAATGTTCGCAGCAAGTATGTACGGGAGTCAAGTGCAGGTGACAAATAGTCACGCCATCCTGGAAAGGTTGGAGCCATGTCGATGTTTTTATTCGTAAAGGCGACGACTTAATGCTAGTGGGGGAAATTATCGATAAAATTCTATAATAATATCGTCAATATAAAAAAAATAATCTTTACAAATTTGACATAATGCTACCGAGTTTATTTTTATGCTAGATAGGCACGCATTTGACCACTATCTCACATGATAAAAAGTGAAGATGAGGAAGATCTAACATGCTTGCCTAGAAGATACCTATTTCCTCAGACTTGAAGACACCCAGATTGTACCGTTCGGGGAACAAAGACGCAGGCAATGAGTTTTACTCCTTTAGTGTTTGGATGATAGAAGCGAAACGCTTCGAGCAGCTGGAGGTATACCTCTAATACGATAAGAAAAGTATATTAGGAATATAGTGATAAATTTAGAAAGGAAAAATTATCGCTTGAGGCGGGATTTGAACCCGCGGCCATAGGGTCTCATGCCCTATTGCTTTAACCGCTGAACTACTCAAGCCCCACCTGAAGCGACGAAATTAACCTTTTCTTATTATTCATCATTTCATTATATTAGGAATATTTTGGTTTTAATAATAAAGGCTCAAAAATTAGGCAAATGTCTGCTAAATTGCAATTATTGAATTTTGGCTTATTAAAATGCCGTGTAGTTACTTTATAATATATTCTTTACAAAAATTCTCAACATTTTTATTCCACCTTTAAGTAATACCTTAATAATACAGGAAATTAATGACCGTTATTTTATCTTTGGTGTCATCAAAACCATTCTACAAATGTTACTATCGTCACCGTCAAATATATCGACAAAAAACCGAAAGCAGTAGCGTCACATCTCTTAGCTTATAGATTCATATCTTTTAAATGTATGTATTCAGCAGCACATAATTCAGGATTACAAATTGTTTGTTTTAGGCTGCGACACGAAACGTATCGGCGCGATTTCAACTTAAAAGGGTGGCGATAAATATGTTGGTAGGTATATGTCATCGTTTGAACGTAGAATCTGGCAGATTGATATGTGCCTGGGTAAGAAATATAATAATAATAATAGAAGCTTTGATTTTTGTTTATATAGTTCTGCCATGCGAGGTAGAAATATAGTAAAAATTTAGAAAGGAAAAATGATCGCTTGAGGTTGGGATGGAACCCACGGCCATGGGGAGTCATGCCCTATTGCTTTAACCGCTGAGCTACTCAAGCCCTGCCTGAAGCGATGAAATATCCTTTCCATATTATTAACGTCTAACGGGGACGTGTGATATCATCTACCATATCAGTTATTTAGAAACTACTTCGAGTCGTAACATTGCAGTTAGCTACACTTTGTGTTGATAATGTCCACCCAAATCAATTGATTTTGTGTTTCTTTCCTTTCTGAATTTATCATTATAATATGTAGGTACTTTCAAACATAATCATCATCTTTATCAGTCTTTAGAATTCCACTGCTGGTCATATGATAGGCCTCTCGAATTCCATGATTGCCGGCTTTTCTCATTCAGTTTTTCTCAGCTTTTACATGTTATAATGTTTGGTTTGACTGTGGCTTAAACTTGACTATAGCTGGTCATAATATGTATATATATATATTGGTAGCAACAACGTGATAAATAAATGTCATTAGGAGAACTAATTTCCATTAGAAAACCGTCAGATCAATTGTCGACTGAAAAAAATGCTGAGGAGTTCATGCTCAAAGCGTTTAACTTACAGCCTCGTGATTATATACCTAGGCGCTTTACGAGTTGTCCAAATCTACACTAAACTGATAACCAAAAATTTGATGAAGCATGCAGAATGAAAATACTTATTTTAAAATATTCACATCTTGCTTTAAACATTTCGTTATTTGTCTGACAAAGTACTGGAATTTAACGATGACATTGTTTATTCTGACCCTGCAATGTGTACTTGGTAAATGAATAATTTAAGGGATAATTAAAGTTCATTGTTTTGTACGAGGATGCGAAAACTTGTCTTTGTTTAACAGGATGCTTTACATACAAACAAGCTTCTTAAAATTACAAAGAGATGCGAATTTATAAGCGTTAAAATATTTCAATGTCTAAAAGATGGAGTGTCGTGGTTTTTATGCATAAGATTTTATTAAGTTTGATAGACAAGCATAAACAGACCACTATCTGACCTGATGAAAGCTGATGATGAGAAAATGTATAATAATAATATGCTTGCCTAGACCTTAATACCGTTATATACTGTTCAGGGACCGAGGGCGCGGATAATGAGTTCCACTCCTTAACAACTAACATAGTCATCTAACAACAAGACAAACTGGCAAACGTCATCTATTTATGGTTGATACACCTCCAGTTCACGCGAAGCGTTTCGCTTCTACATTTGTCATCCGTACTGCGAAGGAGTGGAATTAATTGCCCGTGTCTTAGTTCCCCAAACGGTATATTCTGGGAGTCTTCAAGGCAAGCATGCTACATCTTCGGCCGCATCATCACTTTCCATCAGGTGAGATAGTGGTAAAATGCTTGCCGATCGAGCATTAAAAAAAAGTTAACAACGTAGAAGCAAAACGCTTCAAACGAACTCAAGTTTCTCTAAGGCATATAAATGAATTAAGTTTGGCAGTTTGTTTTCTACTCGTTTGGTAAACAGTCACACTTGCTTTTTACAGTTCAGTGTCACAAAACCTTGTGCGTCAATGCACTGATATATTAAATGTTGAACCTCTTTATTTTTTGCATATTAATCCGACATGCAGGAATGTTTGCACACCATTGCTCTGTCTTGTTGTTGTCTTCATTGTTTACCAGTCAGTGTCTACTGAGCACTTTCTCAAGTGACTTATATATACTCTCCTATACCACTACAAAATAAAGCTGCTCAGTACACTTCATCGATGCTAGTGATGGTCAAATATTACCTTTATTTTAGTGATAGTGAGATACATTTGGTTTTGACCAACTTCACAAATACGAGTTACCTCAGAACTTCGTCTTTTATAAACCGATTTGGAAAATAATTTTCCAATTTGGGAGGATATCCTCTCCTATATATACAAACATAAACACTTAAACTCACAGCCCTAGTTCGATAAATTGTGTCATGGGTGCTGGAAACATTCACATCACACACACAATCTCACACAGAACCAGAAACACTAATTTCCCTTGGGGATAATTGTGTTTCCATCAGGAATCGAACCCGATATCCGCTGTTTAGAAGGCTAACGCGCACCCAACTAAGCCAACGGCCTGTTTAAAGTTAGATAATGTCAATTAAAATACGTTCAATTTGTTTTAATCGTATTTGAATGAGTTAATAATCTCTTATAAGTTAATATATAATAATAAGCTGATCGATATATTAGTGTCAATTTAAGTTTTAAGCTTAGAAAACAAGTAATACTTTAAAAAAAATTATTAAAAACAAGCTTTTACCATTTGTAATTAAAGTACTCGCCAAGACGAATCAAACCAGCCGAAACTCGTTGGGGTTGCGTCGTTTCATTACAGAGTTCCTATGACCACCTTCCAGCTCCATCATCAGACCCTGGTTACTATTGAAAGACAAACTACTCGTCAAGACGATTCAAATGAGCCCAAACTCGATGAGGTTGTGTCAATTTATTGCGAAGTTCCTTTGGCCACCTTCCAGCTCAATCATCAGATCAGCACCATGTCATCGCATTGTCACTTAATTTACACATGTATGCAAAATTTCAGCTCAATCGGTAACCGGGAAGTGGATCAAATTTTATTTGCAAGATTTGATGACAAACATCGGGACAGCTTGTAAAATAGACAGAATCCTTTTAAAAACAGAAAAAATAAATTGAATACAAATATAGAAAATACGCTTGTTTTATATGGATGTCACAGTGAAAATAAAATTATTTATTATAATATAAAGACTGACATTTACCTCAACACATCATAAATAAACGCTTTTAAAGTTTCATCAATCGGTGTTTACAGATAAGCTGTCTATTTTAATAGAATATACAATGTGACGTATCAATAAATTGCGCCATATTGACAGCGTTATAGCAAATTATGACTATTTATGTGTAAATCCACTATTGCTAGAAATCAACTGGTTTTAGAAGCTTTGTATTTTATTGACAAATTGGTTTTCGATTGACAATTAAGTTGTGATTGATGTAATGTAAATGACTGTTCTATAATGACTTATTTTTTTATATGGCTCCGTAAACTATGTGTATTTAGGTAGAGTCAAGTAATATGTATTTCATGTTAATAATTCAATAAACTAGTTCTAGTTACCAGTCACAATTTAAAATCAAGTAAAAAAGTCGACGTAAGGTAGCAAGCCTATCGGTATTCTATCGCTTACATTTTGGAGAGTGTGCTCAGGAATTACATGATAAAATTCCTCCATGCCCTTTTTACCCCCAAACAACAAGACAAACTGTCAAACGTCATCGATTTATGGTTACATACCTCCAGTTCGCTCGAAGCGTTTTGCTTCTACGTTCATCATCCGTACAGCGAAGGAGTGGAACTCATAGCCTGCGTCTTTGTTCCCTGAACGGTGTAATCTGGGTGTCCTCAAGTCTAGAGTGAATAGGTACCTTCTAGGCAAGCATGTTCCATCTTTGGCCGCATCGTCACTTTCCATCAGGTGAGATAGTGGTCAAATGCTTGCCTATATAGAATAAAAAAAAAAGTCATTTTCAAGTCATAATCAAGCCATGTCTTATTAAATGAAAGCCTTCCTTTGTTTGTCACCAATGCAATAAACATAATACATATTAATGATGTGTGCCGAATTTTAGCTCAATTGCAGTTTAATAGTTTCTTAAGTTAATTTCGATGGCCGTATTGTAAAATATATATATATATATATATATATATATATATATATATATATATAGTTCTACATAATCGTTTTCTATCGCGTGAGATTGTGGTCAAATGCTGGCCTATTGAGATTTTAAAAAAATACTTGTCAGAAATTATAGATCAGAATCTGATGATGAGTTAAAACTCGCGGTTTTACCATAGTGAAACCTCTAGTTTTTACTGAATTTCAGCACAATTGCGAGGCAGCATTCAATCCTAACAGTCACAGCAGTAAATGAATACTTTCTTGGGTTCATTTCGATGGCCTTATAGTAAAAACTTGTCAGGAATGATATATCGCAATGTGATGATGAGTTAAAACTCGAGGTTTTACTATCGTTTTAACGTGCCGAATAAATAATAATAAATGTAAACAGACATACGAACAAGTTAAATATATACATGAAAAAGCCTAGACTTTAGACGTTAAGAATAAAAGCACCGCCCTTTCGCGTTGCTGGTAGCGCATTTGCATACTAAGCAGTGGGTGTCAGGTTCGATACCCGGTGGAAACACAAGTTTTCTCAACTAGAGAAATTATGTTTCTGGTTCTGGGTGTTATTGTGTATGTGATGTGAACGTACGATACGAGTCTTAGAACTTAATGTGGGGCTGTGATGGTTAAAGCGTATATGTTTATTGTAACTTGTAAACTTTTGCGATTCGAACACTTACTTTAACTATATCTCGGAACTTAATCGCGTTAAAAAACCACTCAACTTGGCCGAAACGTCGAGGTAAATAAAAATAGTTTTTAAGCGCCATTACGTCCCAAAATATTACCTAAACTACGTTTATGTTTATGTTATTAATTATATAGATATATTACCTTGGTCTTTAAACTTGTACTCAATACCATCTGCCAATCCCAAAACCCACCTTGCCCCAACATTTGCACTTTTATAGAGATATTTATCTCGTATCTCCATCTAAGATCTTTGAAGGCGTGAATCCACTAACCTTGCCGACTTATTTTCGGCGCAGGCGCAGATCCGGTCAAAGTTTAGCTGTTGACCCCAAATGACCCCGCGAATGCATACCGGCACCATATGTAGACGATGGAAAGATTAGACAGAAGGAAAGCTCCGGACGCTAAACTGTACTTCTGTAGTATATATATGGAAGGGATTTTCGATGCTTTAATAGATATAATATAATGCGGAATCCAGGGGTCGTGATTTTTGTTCTACGACAGGCTTAAGTTTTTGTTGAAGGTAACTTGGTGGTCAAATTCATAGCGGTACGGCATTCTCTCAAGCTTGTCTGACTATCTATCTTGTACCGAGATACAGTCGATGTTTGGTAAACCTTAAGAAACATTTTTATTGCCAAGCAATATAATATTACGGTGTTCCAGGAGCTTTTTTTATGCTCAATAGGCAAGCATTTGACCACTATCTTACCTTAAAGTGATGATGTGGTCGAATATGTTTGTCTAGAAGATAGATAGATAGATAGATAGATGAACTTTTTATTGTACACCAATTAAAAAAGAAAATAACAGCAAACAATAACATTGAAAATAACTTAGGCTAGTACAATTGGCGGTCTTATCGCTTATAGCGATCTCTTCCAGACAACCTTTGGATGGAGAGGAGATAGCAAAATAATTTTGGGACTGTGGTGTACTACAGTTCTAAACAAATTATATATAAAAAATAAAAAAACAAAGTTGAAAGAAGATACCTATTTACTCTTGGGTTGAATACTCCTACATTATATTATGTATATATGTGTTATAGTTTGTAGATCAGACCTATTCTAGATCGAACTTGCTTACCTTACCTAAGACCCCATTATCATTTACAACGATATATTCAATTATTGCTTATAACATCCGTACTGTGAAGGAGTGGTACTCATTGCCCGCGTCTTGAGGTATAAGGTATCTTCTAGGCAAGCATGTTCCATCTTCAGCCGCATCGTCACTTTTCATTAACTGAGATAGTAGTCAAACGCTTGTCTATCGAACATAAAAAAAACCTAAATACAAAAAAATCTGCGATAAGTTTACCCACTACATTTTATTTTACTTGTGCGCTTGCGCCAGTACTGCTCGTGTTGTGACGCTCACGTTAGAATTGAGGTTTTGACTCCAATTCCACGTCCGTTATGCCTCGAGGTGAATGAAGATAGCATTTTGAATGTCTATTTAACGTTTTGACTGCAAAAAGTTACCGTTAAAACGTGCAGTTGGTGCTCAGATCTTCTTGAAGCAAAAAAAATATATAAAATCAGAATGGTAGCAAAGAAATGGAAACCTCTAAATAATGTGCAGGCACTGTTTCGACTTCACAAAAATGGAGTAGGTACTCAAGTCGACTGTACTTTTTTTAGCTTACTTAACTCTTCTTCACTCACTTTCTCACTTTTTTCTCACTTCTTTCCACGTAAACTGATTTCGAATTTTTTTTTTAGTTTGAAAGATGTTGCTTTCTAATTGTTACATTTAAATTTGCAAGATCTGATCTGTAATTGTTGAGTTATCGTCAATAATGCGTGTTTAATACATTAAATCTGATCAAGGTTCCGAAGATAAAGCGGTGAAGTCGGTTTTTTAAGCTTTGCTTGCGTTTAACTATTATAAAGCAGTACATAGAGTCATTTGTTAAATTCCAGATAACTCTTGGGACATTATTGTAATTATAGAAACCAACGTCTTTCGTGATACGGCTATTGAAAACTCTGTTTTAAGATTCTTCAAATAAAAATTCTAAAGTATTACTTATCTTCTCTGTTAAGTCTAAGGTGCTAAGTATCAACTGTCGTCAGCGTGCCACGAGACGCTGCAAAGCGATGCCTTCTTTGCGGGACAGTGTAGTTTTAACTACTATTAATTATAGATTGTATAGAATATATCATCTTAATTATAACGGCAAGTTTACAATTCAGAACAATGTCATAGCGATCAGAAGAAATTCGAACCAGAATCAGCGTCTGGGAGCGTTATTTTACAAATAACCCTGTATATGTATGCTCTTACTTTTGCCACATTTTTTGTGATGTGACGCTTTGGCTGCATCGTTTGCAGAATGAAATAGCTTGAAGTTTGGATAGAAAATATATATGAGATTTCAATATAAGTCGTTATTTTTTTAATTTATAGCTATTGTATTACACCTATACGACGTTTTCATTATTTAAATGCTTTTTACTTTTAAACTGTCTGATGGCTTAGTTAGGTGCGCGTATGCCTTCTATATAAGCAGAGCACTCAGTTGGGCTAAAATCTTTTATTCACATGGGCCCCAAAGAGGCACTCGTAAAAGTTAATGACTCTACTGCCAGATTCTAAATTATAGATATCTCGAGAGGAACCTGGTAAGACACTCGAAACGATTCCCAACGAGAACACAAGTTTTCTCCCCAAGGGAATACTATGTTTCTGATTATAGGTGAGATTGTGTCTGTGCTATATATTTCCAAATATATGTTTCCAGCGCCCGCAATACAAGTCCTAGAAGTTGGTTAGGTCGCTAACCAACTTCTAGGAATTGCATTGCGGGCGCATAATCACAGTCATGTGAATTAATCTGCATCCGCTAAATATATCGTTGATAGTCTTTTCATGTAACAAATATCTAAGTTTGGAGTTATTATTAAAGCCCAAAAACTACTAAAATACCCCGGTAATTGTACTACGCATAACCTTAAAATGTCACAAATTTAAAACAAAATGGGTCTCAAAAACACAGGTCCATATTCAAATGAGACCCGTAATGAGTGTCGGCGTATGATTTCTGGTAAAATATGAAAAATATCGCCTTCTCATGACATTATACCTTGTAAAGGTAAATATAGGGTAGCAATTGGCCTGTAGTGGTCCATGATGGTACATTATTTAGGTGCCCGTCGGACGGCAGCCGCGGGCGTAGATGCTAAATTAAAAACACGTCAAATGTTAAATTGGACCGAGACATCTATTAAGGAGGTTAAAGACGCAGACACAGTGGAGAATTCCTTTGTAGATTTGTTGTAACAGCGGGTTGTAGGATTTATTAACTTAAAAAAAAATACGAATTATTTGTTGTTTAAAATTTAAACTCGTGTAATTTCATCCAATCCCTAGTATATTATTGTAACGAGAATTTTTCTCTGAATTATACTCAAACTCTTACCTATCTTACCTCATCTATTGTTGGTGTCAGTATGACTATTACCAATAATGTGTCTTTATATCAACCTACTTAACATCTTTTTTGAGAGCCTGCGTATTCCAGGTCTAGTGTGTTTACCAGCTTCGATCACATCGTCATTTACCATCAGGTGAGATAGTGGTCAAACACTACCCTGTCACAAATAAAAAAAAATATATTATTTATGAATTTTTACAAGGCGTTCCATATATATGAGTCATAGTCTTTCCATGACCTCCTTCGTCTCCCTTGTCAATATCATCAAAATTAGCGTGTCAACTATGATACACAACTTCTCTTATTTCACTAGCGTTGCCTATATTTAATTCATATTTTTCATCCACTGCATCTTTCTTTCCGTTAGTCGCCCCACAAAGCTACATAGCTTTGTCGTGGTTTTCTAATTCGCTTTTAGCTTTTAAATAGCCTAAATTCCTAACTGCTACAAAACCTCAATCCAAACGCGTCCTTACCGCCAACTAGAGGTATCAAGAAACAAGAGCTCGAAGGCCTTTACTTAATTCAGAAGCACAGCGGGTGATCCCCAAACCATCGGGCCGACTCCGTGAAATATGGACCATGGTGTGGTCACCTCAGGCCATGCGTGGTTGGCATACCACAACATCCACAAGGCTCCGTTGGGGTAAATTGACTGTGAATTTTTTATGTTTATTTCTTTGATATTATTTTTTGTTTATTTTCTGGATTAACTTTATGTTTTTGAATTGGACACATTAATTGATGATTAGTAGTCGTGTTGGTTCATTAGGGAATGATGAGCTCAGTGAAGGGTCAAGGTGTTACCGCTGGCTTTGGGTGGTTGGAATACCACGACGTTTACATCTTTACTTTGGTTTTCTTCAATATTGGAGGTAATTGTTGATTAGATTTTATTTCTTATTTTTAGTTCACTGATTGTAGTCAGAGAATTTGCTACGGCAATATTTTACAGAGAGATATGATTAGATGTTTATAGATTGAACAAATAAATGATTGATTTTTAATCAGCTAATAAATATAGATGAAGATAATAAGGTATGATTGTGTACAAGACAAGGACGAAAAGACAATTACAAGGATTTTGATTAAATTATATTTTTACAAGCAGCCGTGGAGTTGACCCAGGCAGACAAATGTAAAAGAAAACAAGATAAATACAACTAATGTATAGAGATATAATTATTTTTAATTTGGAGACAATATCAATAAATTTCCATTACAGGTTGTAACCGAATCACCATCAAAGCAATATTCAAATAAGCAATCAACACATTATTACAAAATCAGCAATACAAGTTTAAAAGTTCGGTTACTCCAAATAACATTATTAAAATAAATAATGGCACGGCGAATCGGCCAAAAGACTGCAAAATCGAAACGCTTATAGGAGCATTCACAACTTTTAATAATTCATTTATATTCGGGGAATTCTCATAACACCCGTGACGATGCCTGTCCGTCGGCGTTTGACTAAACAAAACGCAATTTACTTTGAGCCAAGAACACATTTATCAAAGAACAAGTGACGTTTAGAAGTAGCAAAACAAATTGTAAGTCCTTTTTCGGTCCCAAAGGCTCATTTAAAATTTATAACTCGGACGAAAAAGTTAATTAAGTTTTAATAGAATTCAAGACGGGAGTTGGTAGCCAAAAATAGGCGGGGTTGTTATAAAATTTAATTATTTTTCGTAGCTAATGATGTTGCTTTTTCTGACCATTGTGCTTCTGAACAGGAAATGTAAACAATTAGTTGCTTGTTCGTTTCAATGGCTCCTATTTGATAATTGATTAATGGTAATTAATTGTTTTAGTTCATTCAAAAATCATAAACTATTTGGCCACATAAAATTGACTGTAAAAACTATGTTGTATATAGATGTATTTTTATTATTTATTATATTTTTAATAGAATGTATTTTTATTTATTTATGATAGGCAAACGTTTGTCTACTATGTCACCTGATGGTAAAGCGACTTATTTTAAGATTTATTTAGCGTTTTTTCAGTCATAACAGAACATTAATAAAAACTTCAACTTAAAAAAACATACAAAATCACCAATTTATGTAAGTACCTACACAGTGTTAATATAATGCATTTAATTTTATTAGCTCTTCGCGTCACGAATTTTCATGACAGCAAATGCTTGGCAATTATTATGTTTAAGAATAAAATTTGCTAAAATACTATCACTGTTGCTAATGACACACTGTCTGGCTAAGAAAAATTCTCCGCCAAAAAACATGCCAGTCATATTGTTTACTTGGGAGTTTCTTAAAATCATAATAACAATACAACGTAAATTGTTACCAGCCTTTGCCATGTCCAGCATTTCCACACTTTATGACTCCATTCAAACCTTACCCGATCGTTTTCACTAAACGCATAATATTGTGCCTCGTGTAACCCTTTGATGGGGGGTCGCGAAACCTCAAACCCATTGATTTATTCGACAATAATTCTAACTGAGAGTAAATGCTCGAAAAAAATTGTCAAAAAATTCTTTATGGTACACGAGCGGCGCAAGCGCGACGAATCGATTTAAACTCATTCTGTCCTTTTTAATCTTTGACAAACTTAATGCTGCATGTGAACGAATGTGGGATTACTTATCTGACGTATAAAATTGAAGTTTTCATCGAATGTGGCGCCCTCTTCATCAGTAAATATAAGTTGGTCGATCCGCATTGAGGTTTATCTGTGTGTGTGCTTAATAATGCGCTTTTTAATTGCTCAATATAAATCATTATACCTCGTTACGACTCCTGTGATTTACTTACTGCTATGACATACGGTTTAATGACGAAGCTCTCAGCGTCGTGATTTTCCTTTGTCATTGCTTTCAAAGCGATTTTATGCGAATTTTAATGAGGAGAGCGAAGGATTGAAAAATATGATATAATTCAGTTTTCGTGGAGGACGTTAAATTTGTCCATAACTGTTGAAATGTGGTTGAACAAATAAGAGGCAATTATAGAAGGCTACAAATCTGTGACTCAAAAGATTGGGATTTTGACAAGAAGCTCCATAAAGATTTTAAATTAGATGAGTTTACTGCTTTGGTTTCATCACGAGTGACAGACAAAGCAAACAATAAAGGACCAGAACTTTGAACTGAACTTTTAGATGTTATATATATGATAAATATATACAACCTCTTTGTATATAAGATAAATATTATATACAAACAAAACAAACAAACGCATTCACACTTACAGCCCCACACTAAGTACAAAGACTTGTATCGTGGGTGCCGGAAACATTCACATCACACACACATTACACCCAGAACCAGAAGCACAAATATCCCTTGGGAAGGAATTTGTGCTCCTGCCGGGAATCGAACCCAGGACCCATGGCGCAGAGGGCGGACACCTGTCCACTGCGCCAATTGGGTCGTACAAAGAGGATATTGTAATTTTTTAATTTAAGCACTCATTCGAGTTTCGATGCAGCTTCTCTAGAAGACTGGGCTCTATCAAGTTATTAAAGATATAATTTTATACAGCCAGACGGCCAAATAGATGAAAAAAAAACTCCATGATTTCCAGAAAATTACTGATATAGCAAAAAAATAAAAAAAAAACAATGAGTTATTGCGCAATATACAAGTGACTTAAAATAGAAAATCAAAGTTCCAAAAATACAAAAAACTATGGAACCGATTTTGATAAATTTTCTATGGGATTAATCTGAAAATATATAATTTTAAACAGAAATATAATTTTCCAAAGCGGATGATAAATGTTGGAGTTCAGAGGTAACAAACAAAAATACAATAAGAATTGACCTCCTCCTTTTTTTTAAGTCCGTAAAAGGAGTTCGTGCTGCCAAATTTAGTTCATTTTACGTCCTGTAGAGGTGCTGTTCAAATCTCATGCAAATTGTAAGCGCACGAACATTTTCTCTTAAGTTTTTCGTCTTTGGGCCATAATACTCAATTTGCATACAAGCGTATAAATATTTCTCGTTTGTATTCTAACAGTAAGTATAAGGAACATTATACTCTTATTATTAACCGACTTCAACAAGTAAGAAGGTTCTCAATTCGTTAGATTATTTCATTAATTGGTTTCTTATTTCCATACAATTGTTATTTGATGTGAATTTTAGATATTTTTAGACAAGTTATTAGCTATTTTGTTTAAAATTACACAGCTGAGTGCATTCTCTTCTTTACTATTATATTTAATAAATAGGCAGCGAATCCTTTTACGTAGAGCGTAATAAAGATTTTAAAGAAGGAATTACTTACCTATTGACTTAAATAACTCATTGCTTCTACTTCCAAAATTGTTATTCCTTATTCAGTGCCTCGAAGGAGAAAATCTTGTGCATTGAGACTTTCATTTTGCGAACCGCAAAGGGATGGAACTCCTTGCCTGTGTCGGTGTTTCCTGATAAGTACAATATGGGAGGCTACAAGTCGCGAATTGATAGGTATCATCTAGGAAAGCTTGCTCCAGCGTCGACCACATCGTCGCTTATCATCAGGTGAGACTGTGATCAAGTTTGCCTTACTTGAATAATAAAAAATAAACCGACGAAGTGCGAGTCGGACTAGCGGACCGAGGGATCCGTACAAACCTGAAGGTATATAAGTAAATGTTATGGTATTTTTATTGCTAAATTTATGTTTCTTACTTTATTTGAAATAAACTTTATTATTATTATTATTAAATGAAATTATTATATGATGTAACTAAAAATTTATGCTTTTCGCAATTTCTACTTTATCTGTGCTATAAAACGTTGCTTCGTACCAAATTTCAAGATTCTGAGTTCACGAGAAGTACCCTATAGGCTTCAATTCCCTTGCGAGTGTCGAAAATTTGCAATTAACGGCTGTATTTTTTGATGGCGTTGGCTTAGAAGTTTTATTTTTTCACAGCTCCAAGAAACAGATGATTTAAGTATTTGATGTGAATTTCAGCTTGATACCTCCATGCGTTCCTGAGAAAAAGGGTCTTGACAGACAGACAGACGGACAACAAGGTGATCCTATAAGGGTTCCGCTTTTTCCTTTTGAGGTACGGAACCCTAAAACACGTTAAAAGTTCACTATGACCGAATCGGCTAAAAACATTCTCCACCTGTATCAAACCAATCAAAGACGTACATCTAATAACATGTCAATAAAACTAAAAAGGTATTTTTGAATGTATCGCCCCATTATTTTTCTTATTAGTTTTAACCACACCATCTGAATGTTCATTAAGCATAATCATTTGAATGGTCGTTTTTCAAACACATTGTTTGTATCAGTCAGCTTGATGTTGTAGTGTTTGCTTCTCAATTTGTGACTGACATATTGTAACAGAGATATTAATTGATGTTAGTAATGATGGAAGCTAATGAATGGATGTGTAGGTTAGGTAGAGGGCAGAGATTTTTTTTGTATGTTTGATATGCAAGCATTTGACCGCTATCTCACCTGATGGAAAGCGATGATGCGGCCGAAGATGTAGTATGCCTGCATAGAAGATACCTATTCACTCTTGACTTGAAGAATGCCAGATTATACCGCTCAGGAAACAAAGACGCGGACAATGAGTTCCACTCCCTCGCAGTACGGATGATAAACGTAGAAGCAAAACGCTTCGAGAGATGATCATAAAGCATTGCGATTAATATTTTGGTTCCTGTTACCTTTGAATAACGGTAGAACATTGTACCTGTAGCTTGTTGGAAAAAAAAGAACTTCTATTCTCATATCATTATAAATAATGAACAATTTGATTATATTAAATCAGAAATAAGTGCTTGCTCCTATGGTCTTCTAGTCCGCGAGAGGTATTTAAATGGATAGATTTCAGATGCTCTGTAATTATCAACATCATTATTTTGGTATATTCTTATGAAAAACTATTATCATTACTTTTAGACCCATATTTTTTTTCAAAAACGGAGGAGGTTCGACTGTATGTGTTTTTTCAATGTATTTATTCTGAGATTTCTCCCCCATTTGTGGACCGATTATCAAAATTATTTTTTGTTTGGTAGATTATACTTCAGAGGGTGTCCCATATAAATTGTATCGAAATCGATCAAACCAAAACCAAAATATAAGCGGTGAGTCGGTTTTTTAAGCTTTGCTTACGTTTAAATTATAATAGAATAGATTTTAATCAGTCCTAAATTGATATTAAGTTTAATTACATTTATAATAATATACATTTGTTTCGGCTATTAGTCGTAAGACGTAAGAGAATATGTTACTATTTTCAAAAACAGTCTACATTCAAATTCTAATATATTTATTTCCAAAACTGCTTTGTGACCTTGGTACTGCTTCTACATGGACTAATAATAGTTGGATTTCTAGATACTCAGTTAGCTAAGCAGATTTACTAGTTAGCCTTATTCAACCGACATAATTTTGACAAAGAATGCTAATATTTAGGATTGCTTAGGTGCCTGCGATAATATAGTACTTTGCAACCTAGCACGAATGCTAATTGACTCGTGTGCTATTGAATTTGTTATTGTTTCTTTTTTCTTGATATAATCTTATTAATAATAAATATTAATATTAATACGTCTCTTACAATACAATATCAAAGATTAAACCTAAATAATAAGAATACAGAATAAGAAAAAAATCATGTGTTAAACTTTTGGAAATTAATGTATTAGAATTTGAATTTCGAGTTCATTCATTAAAATTATCCAAGTACTCTCCAAAAATCGCTGACTCATTGCACATTATTTGCAAATACTACTTGATAATATATTGTTAGAGTAGATAGATAAAACTTTATTAATCCACTTTATAAAATGAGATAAAACAAAGGTAACAATCAAGCTTATACGTAAAGTATCACAACAGGCGGCCTTAACACTAATAACGATTATGTTGTTCCTACAACAATACAGAAGTATACATTATTTCTACTTATACTTTTGTGCCAACATTACACGTTAAGAGTTTTCTTTCATCAATATTACTCTACACGTACCTTACTGCAGTCATTCCAATCCATCAAGACTAGCTCCAGGCCATTTTCTATCGTGACTTCTTCTATTGCCCATCAGCTCAGTCAAGCAACATCAACATAGCACCTTTTCACAATAACAAATATTTTCGCTTCTTTTGCAATAGTAGCAAACTGGCAGCATGTTATAGAGGTAAAGTGTTATAATGGTTACCTGATATAGTGGTTGGTTTTACACAATATATTGTGTTTGCTTTTAATTAACTGACAGCAGCGATCAGTTTGGTTCCTGATATGGCGATGGGTGAAACCGTAGGAAGACAAATAGCAATCTTGGATGGCGTGGGAATGCCTTTTTTGTTGGTATCAGATGACGAACTGCCAAGAAACTTTACGGTATTGGCCCCTGAGGCTTAAAGATTTTCAGATAGGCTCGTGTTGACCCGTTTTGACCTTATAATAGGCGATTTTTTAAGAAAATGTAATGTTACTTATGGGTCTTCATTAATGCCTGTGTTGTTTTTCTACTACAAAATTTTAACAGATTATAACAAAATTGAAGCGACCAAATCAAATCTAGGAACCAATCTTTTAATATACGAGCCAATTCTTTAATAAATTACTAAGACCCTTCTCAATAACTAATCAGCGCTTGAATCCTGCTATAACATTATAAATTCAAAAATTTGTGTATAAATGTGCAATGTAAGTATGTTTGTTCCCTCTTCACGATTTGAACAGATTTTGATGAAATTTGGAATGTACGTAGCTTATACCTAGGATCAACAC
The DNA here is from genome assembly GCA_948107665.1 of Lomographa bimaculata. Taxonomy (NCBI): domain Eukaryota; kingdom Metazoa; phylum Arthropoda; class Insecta; order Lepidoptera; family Geometridae; genus Lomographa; species Lomographa bimaculata. The sequence continues at coordinate 6,651,674 of OX403600.1, read as the reverse complement.
ACAGGCTACTTTTTAACTAAATAATAGCAGGTGACGGCTATTATCAAGGCACGGCTAGTAATAACTATAAACATTACGTATAATTCATAATTATGATAGTTCAGTGCATTTATTTGAACAAGGAATTGTTTTGGGGAGGCCTATATCCAGCAGTGGACTTCTTGCGGCTGATATGATGATGATATGATGAATTGTTTTGACAGCTCAGTATTGAATGAAGGCAAAGATTCCACCAGACATATTTTTTACTTTAATACTTTTCCTTCTCCCAGTCGCCTGTAGAAAAATGATAATATCATCGGATCTGTCGACTATTGTCTTCGTCGATTGGACGGTGGCCCATGCTTCCAAGCGGTCATAGTGCCCTGATGCAATATCTGTGCTTAATTTGTATTTTGTCACATTTCGTTTGTTTTTCACAATTATATATTCATCTCTCATTTCTTCTCCAGTGAGAGATATTGGTCAAATGCTTGAACATAAAAAAATTGTTACCAAAACACTTTGAAATTTTGTCTACCATCATAGTCTGCTTAAACAAAACGTGAGATTTAGTGAACCAATTTAGTAGATAAGTTAAATTATAAGCTCCAAATCAGTCGAAGCTACAAATGGATAGCGGAAGGCGTGGGATATGATTTAGTGCAATCTGGGAGATATCTGTGAGATAGGTGAGCTGTAATTTGTAGTTCTGATCGCGGTTACAAATTGAATACTAATAAGATACTGCAATTATAGAGAGCATTATTATAGACATTTCGGAGAATGTGCCAAGGAATTATCATCGAACAAGCAGGCAATCTGCTAATCGACACCGGTATATGGTAGATATTCCACAATTGCGAACAAAGCGTTTTGCTTCTACATTTATTATGCGAACCGCAAAGGAGTGGAATACTTTGCCTGAGTCGATGTTTCCTGATGAGTACAATATGGGTGTCTTCAAGTCGCGAGTGAATAGGTATCTTCTAGGCAAGTTTGCTCCATCCTCGACCGCATCATCGCTTACTATCAGGTGAGATAGTGGTCAAACGCTTGTCTATACTGAATAAAAAAAATAAAAATAAAAAGACCCTTTACAAAGTTCAATTGAGTGCCCGATAAACACACACAAATCACACCCAGAACCATAATCATTTTTCTCTTGATGAAAAAACTTGTATTTCCAACGCGAACTAAACCCGCTGCTTAAAGGCAGATTTACAACTACAACTACACCAAAGGACAGTAATTTTTCGTAACTATTCAATTTGCAGAGGAAAATTATATGTTTTAGCTTGTGTCTGTAGGTATTTGTGAAGCTGCTTCAAGGCGATTCCGCTGTGGTTTCCTGTCTTACAGGCTCAAACAAACATTATGGCATCACCGATCAATCTGAAGCCGGAAACTTTGACGTCACCATCATACTCAGAAAAACAAATTTCCTTTGAGGCAAATTGCATTTAGAAGGGGATAAAAACATCATTTAAATACAAATTTCAAGCAATGACAGAAGAGTGGTTACCCCTGTCTTACCCGTTTGGCGCTGTCGTAATCCGACTCCGAATTTGATAGTCGAGGTTTCGAATCACACAAAAACACAAACACAAGCATGTGGGAGCACATGCTGTTGTTTTTGTGAAAATAACATGATGATATAATCTGTGGTAGTAAGGCATACTTTCCTCTTTTTTATCCTGTACCGAAATACAGTAGTTTACCATGCTCATGTAAATATAACAATCGTCAATCTATAAGTTCTGGAGATGTACTAGCGAGCACACACAAAAAAAACACAAATAATCACAATATTGAGTTTTGTTGTCTCCATATTGAATTTAACTATTTTTAAATTCTACGATCATTATTTTAGTGACATTCGTAAAATTAAGACAAATCGATTGACGTAAAATCAAGTGACATTCGTAAAATTAAGACAAATCGATTGACGTAAGTATAATCAAATTAGGCCAACGTATTTGGTGTCTAGAAAGCCAAAAAGGAACAAACATACTCTTTAACGTCGTGCAGTTGGGTAAAAAATGGATTGGCGTCGAATAGTTCCTCCAGTGATAGCATTATAAGTACTCGTAGTTGGTTCCGACTACGCGGGATTTTCGGTCTGTTTGTTATTTGAACTTTAAAGTAAGTAAATGGGCTTATAAATGACTCGTAGATTTCAGTAACCAGTATAGTAACTCAGCAACATGTATCAAACCAATCTAAAATCTAAAATTGTTATAGTCGAACGACCTTAACATATTTTATGAACTCGTTAGGGCTTACAAGTCCCTATTGTATATTTCATTGTCAACACCAAGTGGTTGAGCCTGTGAGATAGTTCTTTACGGCCGGAGGGCATTTCTCTAATAGTTTCTATTTTAACCTACCACTTTAACTTTTTCATCTCTGTGAACTTAAATACCTCGAATTAAGGATGGTTTTATGAGGTTTGTTGTCGAGATAAGTTGGCAGGGTCGAATCGTGCTTGGACTATTTAAAGTGCCTCCTTCGGTAGAGGTTCTCTCAGCAGGGAGTAGACCCTTAATTGGGTGTGCAATATGTTATATCTTTGGTCAATCAGTACGCCGATATTGTATTGGTTGTTTTAAATTTTGAATGTCATTGTAAATATGATATTGTTAACTCTATTATTTAAATATGCTTCATTTTAAATTAGCCTTAAGAGCAATAAAGCGAAATTCTAATTACCCTTTGGCTTAGTTGTGTGAGCGTTTCATTCTATGCAATATCAAGTTTGATTCCCGGCGGGAACACAAGTTTCCTCCCCAAGGAAAAATTTATTTTTTTGTTATGAGTGTGATTGTGTGTGTGATTTGAATGTTTCAGGCACCCAAGACACAAGTCATCAAATTTAGTGTGGGTGTGTGGGAGCTGTGAGTGTGAGAAGCGTTTTTATGTAATATATGCCCGGTTGGTTTAGTTAGTTGCGAATATGAATCTTGGATTTTTGGAATGTTGGAATCTCGGAACGTGAGTTCCGATATTACAACACTGAGAGATCCAATACCTTAACATCGGAATTAGACAAATTATGTATTTGAGATTTTAAGAGCGTCACAATTAGCCAAAATGCTAATAAAAGCAGAGAGCAGTGGGTCCAAACATATTTGATCTTTTGGAATTTTAAATGACAGAAAAATCAATATCCGAGGTGAATGAAAACTCTACTTGACTTAGGCACACGCGCATCTTTCATAAATTTTGCCTACGAGTTTCAAAAGTAAGCTTATTTATTCGTCAGTAGGTTATTGCTTGACATTTGTTTTTTAGAATATTTGATATACTTAAATAAACATAAACGCTTTCACGCTCGCAGCCTTACTCTAGGTACAATGACTTATGTCGTGGGTGCCGGAAACATTCACATCACACAAACAAATACGCCAAAACTAGAAACACAAATTTTACTTAGGAGAAAATAAAATGATTTATTTTTATGCTCGCTATGCAAGCATTTGACCACCACTTCACCTGACGGAAACCATGCTTGCTTAGAAGTAACCTGTTCACTTAATTTGAAGACTCTTAGAATATACCGTTCGGAGAACAAAGGCGCAAACGTCACTTCCTATTAGTGTAATCTCATCGCCAATTATTAAAAAATCGATCGGAATTCAATTGAAAACGATTTGATAGCGTGTCTCGTTCATATAAACTAAATACAAGAAACCATGTGTGTTCACTAAACATATTCAAATTGTTGATTGATTTGAACATGCACTGTATCAGCGATTGAATAGAGATACATAACATTAGTGTCTGGGCTCTTTCATAGGTCATGTTGACCCCCGACCTCGTTGACGCGTGTTTTGACTTGATGATGTAACATGACTTGACGTGGTAGCTTATTAAGTAAGTACTTGATTGAAGGATGGATCAAACGGAGTTTGATCGGTGTGTCATTTAGTCCTGCCCCTTCGTTAAGGTTTATTCGTTTTAAGAGTTTGGTTGAACTTTGTCAGTGAAAAATTGATGAGACGCAATCTTTGCTTGGTTGCATGACTTACTAAGCAGCTGGTATCGGGTTCGATTCCCAATGGGGAAAGAAGTTCTCTGCGGAAAGAATTATTATTTGTATCTTTGGTGGGTGCGATTGTTTTTTTTATGCCAGATAGGTAAGCATTTGGTCGCTATCTCACCTGATTGTGTGTAGTCTTCTTACATATGATTGGGTTGTGAACATAAAAAGGTGGTCTGTTCGTTCTAAAAAAAGGACTAATTAATGTAGGTAAGTACCACGAGGACTTTTGATTCCGAACTGAACGGGCACCCAACTAAGTCAGCGGTCAGTTAATTTCTTAGTATGATATTTACTACAATAGATGGACCTATCCTATCCTTAACCTTATCATAGTGGAGTTAGTAACTATTTTTCTACATCCATTCTGCAACTAGCTTATTATTTTTGCCTACTTTTTATACTCCACAAGCAAAAGCTTCCATTCTCATCAAAGCATCAAAACGCTACATTATTCATAATTTTTTCGTCATCACAAAGGCATAGCCGCCAAAAGGTGGCAATTAGTGACAGGTGCTCCCAATATGAAATCGTATAAATTTAACGTTTTTTTGCCCTTCAAAAACGTTTTGTTCTGCCCTGAGTTTATCCTAACACCCTTTGTCAATGTCGTATTCGCTACCATCGTACAATACATGGCGACATGTGGAGGAGGATTCTTGAAAAAGAAACTCATGATGACCTTCCAAAATTTGAAGTTTTTTGGTTTTGGAAAGGTTTCTGCGATTTACCCACGGATTTTTTGTTTCATGTTTGTTAGGAGGCGACTTGAAGTCTGCTGTTTCCTTTTATTGGGTAGTCTATTAAAAGTCTTTTGTTAAATCTTTGAATATAATTTTAATTTTTTTATAAATTCGAATATCATAAAATCACGAAAACTTATTTGACACTATCATTGCACAACTTCAATGTGATTGATATAGTATATAGAACATAACGAAGTTTATGTATGCCTATATCAAGATTTTTCACGTTTGACAAGATAAAATTTATTTGTTTCAATTAATTAATATAAAATTTTAAATAACTCATTTAGAAGGAATAAAAAATAAATAATTATATTGATACAACAATCAATGTGAACTGTAAACAACGAGATGTTCGTCATTAAAACAAAAAGGAGGTTTAAAAAATATTGGGTTATTGTTAAATCGCCACAAAGTAACCTCGCTACATTTTTGTAAGTTCCATATTTTAGAAGTAAACTCGCCGCAATTATAAGTACCTGTAAATTTCCACATGTAGAAGGGATTTATTGTCAGCTCGTAGGTGGATATTTAGTTTAGTATTTCAACAAGACGATCTCATCCTAATTTAAAGAACAGAATAAATCTAATAATAAAACAAACTCAGCATTCCAATACAATATACGATAATTACCTAACATACAATAATAAGTTTCTACTCACTTCCTTCAAATTGTTCTGTTCCAGTCTTGCCCAATCCAATAATCTAATGTTCTTACTCAATAAGACATGTTACCGAATTTTAATAACAATATATTAGATAAATAATGAATATTAAACTTCAACAATAACTTCGCCCTTTGTCTCAGTGAAAAAATACATTATATAACTTCATGAGCTCTTAATACACGATGTAGCTGCTGATACAAGAATATTACGACAAAGTAACAAAATGTTGTGGATCTTGCAGGACGGTAACAGTTCTGCCCACGTAAATGCGTATCTAAATGTTTTAGGTACTTGACCAATTGTTAAGAAGTGAAAACATAATTTTGTTATACTTGGTTAGTGATGAAGTAACCATGGCTAAGTATTACTCAGAATTTTTAATATATGTCATAATAACGTTTTCACTAATTCACTGTGACATTACTATTTTTTATCTTATAAAAAGGCACGGCCAATGTGTAGCATATATTTTTTTTTTTTTTTTTTTATTTGTGACAGGCTAGTGTTTGACCACTATCTCACCTGATGGTAAGTGACGATGTGATCGAAGCTGGTAAACACACTAGACCTGGAATACGCAGGCTCTCAAGGATAACTGCCGGAACACCGTATTTGGCTTGGCGGCAGACTTTATATACTTGCATAGAAAATACTTAATCATAAAACATAAACCTACGCTAAAACTACGCTTTCACACTCATAGCCCAATCTAAGTACGTTGATTTATGTCGTGGGTGCCGGAAACATTCACATCACACACTCAATCACAACCAGAACCAGAAAAACTATTTTTCCTTGGGGAGAAAATGTGTGTCCTCGCCGGAAATCGATCCCGATGCTTCGAAGGCGAATGCTCACCCAACTAAGCTAACGTTCAAATCACTGTAGACTTGAACACTCCCAGTCCGGCACCTACGATACAAGTCAATAAACTTAGTGTGGGCTGCGAGTGTAAATGCGTCTGTTTAGTATAACTATAAGACGCAAGTTTAAAAATGATGTAATTTAATTAAGCTATAATATACTTATCTAATCCACCATGTGACGAATCGAACATTTTATAATGGTATAATTGAAACTCAAGCAAAGCTTAAAACAACCGATTTCATCGCTTATATTTCGGTTTTGGCTTGAACGATTTCGATAAAATTTATATGGGACTGCCTCCGAAGTATAATCTACCAAACAAAAAATAACATAAAAATCGATTCATAATAATTGGCGGAGAAATCGCGTAACATACGAGTACAAAAAACCATACAGTTGAATTGAGAACCACCTTTTTTGAAGACGGTTGATAAATATTAGTTGCACGTCACTTCTTGGTGTCAAGATTTTTCAGGCCGCCTTTGACATTGATGATTGTTTTCTTACTAACTACTTTATTATTATAAACGTGACCGACTTAAACCGTTTGATGTAGAAATAATCTTACAATGATAGAACAACATAATGAGTTGTATATAAATTCCCATACTGTTTATTTATAAAATAATTTTCAAATATAAACTTTTTGTGTTGAAAACGTTCAATTTGTTCATTGTCATCTCGGAGTTTTTAAAAAAGGTTTGGTCACACCAATCATAAGCAATTTACAATAAAATGCGTACAAAACCGGGGCAGAGTATTGTATAGTATGTTAATGTTCTCAATTTTGTTTAGTTGATTTCTATAAAATATTATAAATGAGATGGCTACCACTAAGGGAATGGCCAAATATTAAAACAGTGGGCACGGGTTCAAGAAATTACTATCTAATAATTTATATTAAACATGAAAATTAATTTTATTTATCACAATATTTTAAAAATAATAAAAAATTGTGAAACGTATTAAACGTATTACGTCCTAATTCCTACCACTTATCCCATTAGCTGTATCCCATAGCTTCTATCACTACTACCACCCTACCAAATCCGTCTGGCAGCAATAGATATTTCGTACATACAAATATATTGACACTATTACATATGTATTTATTTGGTTTAAGTGTGTATGTATATGTACTTACCATATTATATATTTTTATTATCTCATAAACAAACATTTACACTCCATTTCACCGAATTATTAAAAATCTTCTCCATCCAAAGGTTGTCTGGAAGAGATCACTTTTAGCGATAAGATCGCCGATTGTACACTATAATTTATGTTTTCTTTTTTAATCACATGATTTATGTAAAGTGTGACAATAAAGCGTTATATCTATCTATTTACAGGCTTATAATTACAAATATATTTTTACTTAAAACTTAAATACATTATATATTACATTAAACTAAAAACTAAAATAAAGCTAACCAAAAAAACTATAACTAGATATAAATATGTGCAATATGTACTTAATGTAAAATAATACTTTATAATTATTTTAATTGAAATTTCTTTTTTACATATCCACATTAATTTAGACGTGTGTTGTGAGTACCGGAAACAATGACATAACCCACAAACACAATCATACCCAGAACCAAACACAAATTTCCTATTTTTTTCATCTAACAGGCACTACATTAATTTATTGACATAATCTGTGTAATATACATAAAAAGGATGGATACTTCTAAACTTCTTTCTAGCATGGTCTAAGCACTGTTTTTTAGGTTCCATTAGTTAATACAATAATATTACTGCATATTATAATACCAGTCATAGATATTGATTTCATAGTGGAGACCAAGTTTCGAGCATGTACGATGCTTATAGTTTAGGTAATATCTCGGAACTTAGAAGCGCTAAAAACTGTTTTTATTTACCTCGACGTTTTGGCCAAGTTACATTGGCCATGGTCTCGAGAAGATTCAATGTACAATGCTCTTCTTCACGGTTCAATTTCGATGAAATGAACTAAGTAAAAACCGTATTCTAAGAATATTATAATTTGTGGAGATAGTCTGGTGAAATAAATACGACGCGTTGCCAGATACAGTTGAAGCTTTCGTTTGCCCGTACACCTTACGCAAGAAACCCAGAAAAATGGAATATTCTTTATATTTCATTCGCCGCGTGAGCCCAACAGCCATGAATATGTTCGACTCGATGACAAAGACCGCTCTTCGGTAGAATCCGTTTTTCATAAAGTGTCGGCCTGTTAAACATTTTTTATTCGACCATTTGCTACCAACTGCGTTATATGAAAAATGGATCGTAACATCGTACCCTTTTCTTGTATTTTTTTCGTCACGAATAAATCATGTCATTAAATTTTAATAGTCACGCCGGCCAGCCGAGTTAGTTAGAGCTTTTGTTATATCGATTCTTCAATCTTTTCATTCGATTGTTACTATTTAGGGGTATTGTAGTCACTCGATGGTTAAATCGACTAAATGCGGACTTAATTTCATTAATCGACTTCTTTGTACGAATTAAGATTTAATTGAGTCAAGGTGGGTTCCGATCATTGTGTTTTAGACATGTATGCGAGGAATTCGAATTATTTGAAAGGAGGCCTAATGATTGAACATATGTTTTGGGGCGTGCTTTATGTTTTTTATTTTTTAGGCGATGATAGGCTTTTTAGAAGTTGAAAGGCTTGAAAAGGCATTGTACTTATTTAAATCGATTTAAGAAGTTTATAGAATTTATAAGAATGCTGTCTGTACGTTTGATTGACTTGCAAGTACTTTTTTAAATCGGCACTCACTATACTATAGTTTTTTTACAACTTACGAATTTACTATTACTAATACTATAAGAAAAATAATGGAATAGATTTTTTTTTTTTCGTAATTTTGGTGTCGTAATTTGAAGATAAACATTCTATTCGTCACGAAAATATGTATCATAGTTATGTGTTATGTATATTTATTCTAAATCATAATTTAGGTATATTATTGTTAATGTATTTTTATTGTATTTTCTATATTATTATATTTATAGAAAACACCGAACGTCCAATTTCATTGCTTTACTCCTCTCTCCTTCGCTCCTAGCGATAAGACCGCCTGTTGTTACACTTATTTTCTAGATTACTATTCCTTGTCATGTATTTGTTAAGGTGTTCAATAAAGTGTTTATCTATCTATCTATCTATTTTTTTAACCTTATACTATTTAGATTCATTTTGATAAGCGTTTAATACTGAATACGTTTTGTTTACTTGTCTCATTACTCTTTGTGCATTGTGTCAGCTGGAAATTGGAGCTTTCTCTCACTGGAAGTTACGACTAGGTCTCAATTCAAATAGCTGGCCAAGACTACGCTGGTTAGCAGATGATTCATTTCCTTGTTTTGTTGTAATTTTTGTACATGCCTGGATTTTGCGATGTTTTTCACACATAACTTGAGAAAGTCATTGGTCGAGCGGTGGATCTGAGCTGGACTCCAACCAGGTTGTGTGGGATTTGAAGTCGCAGATGCAACTACTGACACGCAAGCGCTCATTAAGTTTGTCTATAAAATATATTTATCCATGCAAAATCGTATCAACCATATCCTTATCCTCAGACAAAGGTCTCGTTATAAATTCAAAAGTCTGAAATCAGAAATTCGGAATCTTAATTTTTCGATACCAATATGGCACGGGGCGGAACGCCTGCGGGGTAGGAGGGGGAGATGGGGCAGGGCAGAGGTCACGCAAGCTTCTTCTGTAATAAAGGTGGGACAATGTCGATGGTTTGGCTAATAATTTATCGATAATAAAAGTTTCATAACATTTTTTAATCGGGCGTTTACCTTCTGAAATTGAAGATAAAGCACGGTAGTAGGGTACGCGAATGAGGTGTGTGTAAATGAGGGTATGTGAATGGCACAGGCTACTGTTATGTAAGCCCCGGCTAGGTAAAAAAAGGATTAGGTTAAGTGATCGATATGAATTATTGATTTAATTTCGAAAATAACTTTAACTTAGTGTGGGTTTATGATTGTGAAAGCATTTATGTTTTGTTTTTTGTTAATAAGTAATTTCGCTCTTATATAATTCTAGACATCTAGATTCTTAGATATCTTGTACTTGTACAACGTTACAAATACGGCAATAATTTTCATTACTAGTCGAAAAATAGACATGTCGTCTCAGTTTGGGTTCGGTTCTCGACTTAGTTGAGTCAGACGGAAATTAAAGTTTCAGTTAATAATATAATTATGATGATGTTAAACGAGAGTTTTCAAAAATCGATGTCGATATCGATCAAGTGTTAAAATTGCTCCATTCACTGGAATGTGGTTTCAACCTTCATTCGTTTTGGTTAAAATATAACTTAAACTCAATTAGTCAGGCAAAAGTGAGATATAATGTGTTTATCAATACGTCTCCAAAGCTTTGAAGAAAATTAATAAGATTTAGAAAATTGTAGGTACATAAAGTATGAGCAGTGGCTCCTTTTATGAACCAGGAGACATGGCATAGCATGGCTGATCAGATGTGTGCATGTAGATATCTGAATAGTGTTAAAGAACTTATAGAAGATAGAAAACGAAATAACTTAATACATTATAATTATGGGGTTGTTCATTTAAAAAGTGAATAGGTATTTAATGAGCAAGCGTGCTTCATCTTCGTCCGCATTGTCGCTTTCTATCATGTCAGAGTATGGTCAAACGCTGGCTTAGTATTATAACTTTATAAGAACAATGCCATAAAAAACTATGATTTAAATAAATAACGTTTAAATCCAATTTCAGTAGTAAGTCGATAACTTACATTTAATAAAAAAGAGATTCGTGGCTATACCAAAATAATGATATTATTTTTTAATCTGTATCACACAGCTTTTTTAAATATTGGTATATCTATAGAAGCAGAATTTATATATACAACTGAGAATGAAGTAAGTGTAGAATGACATTTCAAGCTTTTATATTAGCTCCACATTTCAACTTGAAGAAAGGCTTTAAATATAGACCTCCATCGTTGAACATTTATTCACGGTGTTAAATTTCCAAACACCACTCCATCGATACAGCAAAAACAAAAAAAAACGTAACAATCACAAAAAGTCCCATCACTATACATGTAAAGTTACATAGAACTTTGTCACAAGTAACTATCTTTAGACGTTCTTTGTAAATAGAGGTAACGCCTTGTATTCTATTACGACAAGGGAATGGAATTTACGAATGGATGTTGTTACCACATTGATGCAATCTTGATTCTGATCGTGGCAGATGGAGGGTTGTATGCAAATAGGTGTCAGGAAAACAATGCCAGTGTTGGTTCCTGCTGATAATCTTTGATTTAATGTTTAAATTGATGTGAGTTTCGATCACCTGTGTGCTCCATTTTGTAAGTGCCGAGGAATATATATATTATTACTTTACTTTTTGGTCACGCGTTAATAACAAATGAGTTTAATTAAGGTACTTTCAGTAGGTATTATGCGTAATTGACTGGTTTTATCTAATTATCTAATAACTAACTAACTTGGAAATATTTTTTACTTGACGCTCTGGCTAAATGCACATACTTTGCGGAGCCAAAATGTAACTGTTTGTAGTTTTATTGTGATTGAACGTTGCATGCCATAAGCAACAGATGGCGCTAAAGAATGACAGAGACTAAATATTATAGCAAGGACAAGTATAAAATAGATTCATGAACGCTAATTATCGAATATACATGGAGATGTTTTTACCACCAGTCTTTGTATCAAAATATACCAGCTACGCCACATGGATTTGCTCGTGTTGAAGACAGAATAAATAAAATATTTCTTTTTTTTGATGCAGTAACTTTGATTGTGTCGTAGGTGCCGGAAACATTTACAATCACACCCAGAACCAGAAACCAAAATTCCCTTCGAGAGAAATCTCTTGCTCCCACCGGGAATCGAACTCGAAACCCGCTGCTTAGAAAGCGTACGCGCATCCAGTTAAGTCAACGGGCAGTCAATAGTTCAATGTTGTCGGTTCAAGCATAATTTTTTTATATAATTATAAAGATTCATAAACATGCTTTAACGATTGGTAGGTTTTTGTAGTTCAACCAAACTTATAGAGGAATATACAATATCCAAATGTGTAGTACATTCAATAAAATCTTCATCTTATTCTACCAACAGCGAAAGTGGCCGGCAAGTGAGCACAATCGAAGTTAAAAAGGGCAAAAAGGGCCACAGTACAGGGCACGAGGGCGATAAATTCCAATCAGAGCGCGCGCCGCGCGCAAGGGCACTAGGTCGTGTCGGTCCTGTTAAGGGGCAGCAGTAGGTAAGTTACCTTAGTAGGTAAGGTACCTTAGAATAATATATGAAAAAATAAAAGCTGGGTTCGATTTCCGGCGGGAAAACTGTGTTTCTGGTGTTTTCTCCCCAAGGAAAATTGTGTTTCTGGTTCTGGTTGTGATTGTGATTATAACATTATGGTTCTGATTGTTACATTATGGATGTCACATGTTAATTATTTAAACAAAATTTAAAAAAAAATTACATCACAGCTTATATTTTATTTTTTATTGATTTTTCAAAAAGCGCTAATTCAATTTCGATAAATTTTATATGGAACGACTTCTGAAGTATGCTCTACCAAAAAAAAAAACATGAATGTCGATTCCTAATTGGCGTAATGATCGCGTAACATATCTTTAAAAAAAACATTACAGTCCAACTGAGAACCTTCTCCTTCTTCTTTTTAGGTTATTAGCTATTTTCTACATATATAGGTCTTTTTATTTGTATGTACATTATATCTTCCAGGCAAGCATACTACATCTTCGGCTACATCATCGCTCTCCATCAGGTGATTGTGGTAAAATGATTGCCTATCGAACATTACAAAAATTACTACTCTCAAGTCTGTCAGGTGTCAAAGCAAAATCTGTCTGAACTGACGTCTAATCTTCTAAAATAGCTAAGCTTAAGGCAGGCATAAAATTCAGCTTCTGTCAAGTAGTTTTTAGTTTACTTTGATATAGATGAGACTTTTATTCACTGACACTTATATATTAAAAAAGATTGATGATGAAACACTGCTGCTTATTTAATATGGCCAGGGATAACTGTTAAAAGTTTTGGATTAATATTTAACAAAACAAAACATATAAATACTGGCCAATATCAATATTTCCTACAACTAAATAAAATTTAAGCAAAAGTTACCTTGGAATATATTATTATTTTTCTTCCCCTTAAGTGTTTAAAATTAAGGTCCGTGGTTGGAATGGAAATTCATATTACACATACACTATTGTCGGGCGATGCGTGCTCTGTGTCGGTACAAAATGGTCCAGGTTTGCGAACATTTACATGCACTTACATGGCTAACAAAATCAAAATCGTTTATTCACATGGGCCCTAAAGAGGCACTCATGAAAGTTAACTCTACTGCCAGATTCTCAAAATTACAGCCATCTCGAGACGAACTTGACAAGAAACTCAGCGGCGCAATTTTTCATTAATTTTTTTAAACATTCTTAAACACTCATTCAGGAGTTATAATAACCTAAGTATATCTATATTATGTAATAATATATACCTTACTGTATATAGCTATTTGAGTTCTAGAATTTGTAGCGTTAAAAATCTTCTTAAGTTACTAATAGGTACCACTTTTCAGATGTTCTATATTCTGTCAGTCAAATATTGGACAAAAAGTTTATTTTTATTTTTATTCAAATTAGGCAAACTTTTGACCACAATCTCACCTAATGGTAAGCGACGATATGGTCGAAGATGGAACAAGCTTGCCTAGAAGATACCTATTCACTCGTGACTTGAAGACTCCCATATTGTGCTCATTAGGAAACACCGACTCAGGCAAGGAGTTCTATTCCTGTGCAGTTCGTACAATGAATGTGGAAGCAAAACGCTTCGTGCGCATTTAAAATTTGACTAAGTGGTATTGCGAGATTCTAACTAAACTGGCTAAGTGAAAAAAACTCGTGAACAGAGGGTTCCGTTCATCACTTTATATTTTTTTAATCTTCTATGGTAACTAATAGGTACCACTTACGGATGTGTAGAGTCTATACTTTTAAATTCAAATACTGAACAGAAGATAGAGACATAGTTTAACTATACCACTTAGAGTACATTATTTTTAGTTTATAACATATTTAAAATTTATAGGGTAGTAGACATATTTTAATGTACTCAATATTTTAGATGATCCTACTACATAACATAGTTCCTATACTAATAATAAAGACATTTCATATATTTTGAAATGTCTATATACTATACCACTTTGTACTATGAGACGAGATTTAAACTAAGCAGACTAAATCCGGAAAACTCATGCACAGACGGTTCAGATCAATTTTTTTTTAATATGCTTTGATTTACTATAGGTACCACTTTCGGATGTGTGGTCTATAGACTACATACAACAAAAATACCACTTTGTCTCATAGTATTTCGATGAAAGAGTATACTCTTCTTTCATTGAAATATTAAACAGAAAATAGAGACAAAGTGGTATTTTTATTTATGCTAGATAGGCAACTTTGCTTGAAGACACCTTGATTGTACACCATATATTATTATGTACTATGTGGCAAGACTCAATTACTCGTAAATAGACAAAGTGCGAAAAATTCGTGAACAGACCACCACTGTGTCGGTTTTATTATGTTTTGTTATAATTTAGATGTTAAACTATATATTATATAGACTTCAGTCTAAGTAAAAATAATTATAATACATCCTACGTTATTGTTACGCTAGGTTTAAAGCTTGTATGTATAGTTACACTTATGCCGATATAATAATAACAAAAGAATAAAAATAACATGTTTCTTGTAGGGAGACCGCCTTTTTTTTAGTAAATACACTAATAATAACTCACAACAGTTCCATCACTTTGAATTGAAGTACGACTTGGCGCAAGAAATACGGACAAATATTAAAATATGAAGAACAATAATTTTCTCAAACATCAAATAAATATTTTAATATTATATTTCATTACCTTGAACCTTGGAAATTTCACCATGAACAATCTGCAAACTCGGAGCTTATTTAGTTGTTGTATTTTTAAGTAGGTATTTTACAAACATCAAAGCAAATTTCGATGGGAGTCCATCACTAATAGCTAAGAATCGTGAAAGAATCCACCCACATTGCGCGTGCGCTTGACCTGGCATCAAAAACATTTATATGCTGTAGAGATGTTGAAACATTTAAATAATAATTATGAGCTAGCTGGTATATTATGACTCTATAATTATATGCTGTTGATATAAAAAACAAAAGTACTGATGTTTTTAACCTATCTATACCTTACTATGGTCATTTTATGAATATGGCACTATACTGCCAAATAAACTCTACTCTATAATGAATGATAGAGATTTATCCCTTTTTTATAGCTGGGTTTATTAGCTTTTTTATCTCATAATAAATTGTCCTTTTTTTTTTGACGGCAACTAAATTATAAAATAAATATTGTGTTTTTTTAAAACATAATATAATACAAAAGAAGGAGCATGTACCTAAGTATAAACCTATAAAACTATTAAATTTATAGCAAATATTTATTACTACGCAGGTTACTTTTACTTCAGCTTAAATTAATAGTGGTGCTTCAGCTTAAATAAATGGTCGCACTATTTTCACCTTACGAAGATTGTACCGAGATGGGATGTTCGCATGTATTAGGTATATTTCGTTAATATTTCCTCAGATATGAATATCTACGAGCCAATTGCCTATATTTCCTTCAACTATATACAGCGTAGAACTAAGTTACCTACAAGACATCGAGCTTATAGATAAGTCAAGCCCACTACCAGTAAGTAGCGTTCCCACTCTCTGAATTGCAATGCTAATACGTTGAGCCAAATAAGTGCCAGCATTTTGATCACGCGTCGACTCAACCTGATAGATTTTAGAAAATAGAATGAGCTCTCGGTCTCTGTCACGGACCCAGTATCTCAACACCAAACGGCTCAAATATGTAACCACTACGAGGTTTCCATATTTTCGCTGTTTGCGCTGCTCTGCCGAAGTTTCCGCGGCGCCAACCTCATTCTGTGTTTCAGGAAGATGTGACGGAGATAAAGTATAATATTTCGTTTGGTCGCCTATGTTCCGTGGACACTTATGAGCGCGGACTTGAAATCCATGTATTGCTAGATCAATGGTAACGAGATAAAATTTACTTTTAAATAAATAATTTGATTTTATCAAAGCATCAATTTAATAAATATACGGCGTATGATGTTTATTATTGAAACATAAAGCGACTCGCGACGGTTTTAACTGTTCTGTAGATATACCTCAATGATGCACCAAATAATAATACACATTGTAAACGAGCAGTCGGAGTAAGATCACAACTTTTTCTTTTAACAGAACCGCGAATTTCTTTCCCACGATAATCAGAGCATGGTGGTGGATAATAAATATAATATGCTGAATTTTATTATGTACTCTTATACATTTTTAGTAAATTAGTTTTCGTTAGTATATTTTAGATTGTCTGAAAGCATCTGTTATTAACGGCTGTTCTTACAACTTAGAGCTAAAACCAAAAATAGTTTATATTAGAACTCTATTATAATATATACGCTTTCACACTCACAGCCCCACACTAAATTCGATAACTTGTGCCAAAAATTGCGAAACAAATGTTTAAAAAAAATATTTATGCATTTACAAATGTCAATGTTTTATGTCTAGTGCGTGCTATAAGTGTGTTTCAATTTTTTATAGAATTAATGCGTAATATTTTTGCCGAGACGTATGGTGGCGACTGAAAGCAGTAAATACAACATGGCGTACCTACATACTAAAAAATGCTGTAATACAGAACAACATCGCCTTCATAAGAAAAACACCACGCTGACCCAGTTTGGCTTAGCGTGGTAGCCATGTTTTGGTCAAGAAATGATTCATTATGTTTACATTAAATATTCCATTCAATTAAATTAACATCAATTTCATACTAAATATTAGTCGATTTACCGGTTTCCTTTGGAATATTATTTCTCATTGTCATATAAATTACAGCACAATTCAGAAGTATGACTAAGCATAAAGACCGATCTTGTATGAAGTACTGCCACCTTTGGGATGGAGCAGCCAAGTATCAGCTTGATGATCTTGACTCTATTGATAGGCGAGCAAAGTGACTCATCAATTTTGACAATTTAACAATCTAATTTGACAATCTAGTTGAGTCCAAGTTTCAGAGCCTCAGTTATCGACGTAAGGTAGCTAGCCTGTCGGTGTTCTATTGCTTGCATTTCGGAGAGTGTGTACTCGAAATACACCAATTGATTCCCCCTTGCCCTTTCTATAATCGGACCATAAGACGAACAAACCAACGTCATCCATATGACATACCTCATATCCGCTTGAAACTTTTTGCTTCTACATTTATTATCCGTATAGCGAAGGAGTGGAACTCACTACCCGCGTCCTTGTTCCCCGAAAGGAATAATCTGGGAGTCTTCAAGTCTAGAGTGAATAGGTATCTTCTAGGTAGGCGTGCTTCATCTTCAGCCGCATCGTTACTTTCCATCAGATAGCGGCCAAATGCTTACCTATCTGGAATAAAAAAAATTACAAATGTCGTGTAACCCTACAAAATTGTTGCACCGGTTTTCAACAAACGTAGAACACTCTTGATTAAATAACATATTTTTTTATTCACGATAGGCAAACGTTTGACCGCCATCTCACCTGATGGTAAGTGACGATGCGGTAGACGATAGAGCACGAAATAACATTTCCAAAAAAAAAACGTAACTAAACTTTAGTAGTGGTAGCTAGGTTTTTTTTTGCAGAGTCCACCTAAGGCAGTTAGTACCATATCATTTAAAAGTAAAAGTAGAAAATGTTTAATTCATAAATTATTGTACATTTTACAAATAGCGGCCCTAGTTACCAAACTGGTAGTAACACCCGTATCTCACGTTTCCAAGATAATTTGTATATATTTATTTGCAAGACATTTAACCGCCAAGCTGCAATATACAAACATTACTGTATTTCGGATTGAAGTGCAGTGTTTCTAGTGAAATTACAGGGCTTAAAGAGATTTAATATCTAATATCCCAGGGCGACGAGCGCAGTGCTTTGCGCGCAGGAGTTCGCATTATATTAAGTTCAAAACTCTGCGTGGCACTGAACTGTCATGAGCAAGCGCGACCTTACCATCAGGCGAGCGACTTGGTCGTTTTGTCACACAATTTAAATTTAAATTAAATTACCATTAAACAAATCGATGAACCGTTTTGGAGATGTGGAAGCAAAACGGTTCGTACGCACCCTTGGAATATGAACCATAAACCGATCGATCATTTAATTCTAATTAAAATCTACTACAAAGGTATTATAGGTATTAAATATAAGCAAAAGTATTAAATATTGCTATTCGTTGACCTACAGAAAGTATTGAGCACGCTAGTTCTTAGTAACTGGCAATTTGAATTTAGAATGCAGTACCCGCCCTGCCGGCACGCCCATCGGTAGGTAAGTTATCAGATCGACTTATGTAAGACTGATTATGCAGTCCCTAACTATCGGTTCGAAAACAGTTGTATATATTAAAGCTTTAGTATCTATGAAATTACGTTAGTCATTTGATTATGCACTAAAGCGGCTTTGGACGCGTTATCTAGAATAAAAATAACCTTTCTACCATTGGACGTTCAGCCATTTGACATTGATTTATATTAGATATTCTAGCAGTGCGCTCGAAGCGTTTTGCTTCATTATCCGTACCGCATATGAGTGAAACTCCTTGTCCGTGTCTGTGTTTCTCGATAAATATAGTCTGAGAGTCAAAACAAAAAAGTGACCAAGTATCTTCTAGACATGGTGAGATAGTGGTCAAACGTTTGTATATCGCGAATAAAATAAAAAAACTATCCACATTTCGTTATGTCGTATCCATCGTTTAAGAACTGGTTAAGTATGACGGTAAAACAGAGACTAAGCAAGACTAATACCTACCTACTACTAATGCTACGATTGCTCGTTGGTATTGTAGGCGCGTGTCCGCCTTCTAAAAAGGGGTGTCTGGTTCGATTCCCGGTGAAAAAGTTTTCTCACCAAGTTTTTTTTTTATTTAAATGTATTCTCTAATTATTACTTTTTTATTGCAATGAACATGCAATAAAATAGTATGTGAATGTGTTCATTACAGTATTATGTCATGTATTCATGACATAAATACTGTCTTTAATTTTATTTAAATTTTATTTTCTGCTCATTTTAATGCATTTGTTTTTATAATGTTTTTTTTTAATTTATTTTTCTATATTTTTTATAACGTATTTTGTTATAAGGTGAATAAATGATGATGATTATGATTATGTTTCTCTGGTGATGTTAATGTTTCTGACACCCACAACACATGTTTGAACTTAGTTTGGGGCTGTGAGTTTTAAAGCGGTTATGTCAAATAACAGTGTCCGAATTAGGTATATAGTCATAGCATGCTTTCAGCTTTCTAGGTAAAAATTAAAACATCATTAGGTACTCCTAGGGTTCGGAGTAGGAGATGATTTATATGAGCTTTTTAGATCTTTTAACTTGAATTATTTCATTCGTTTTACCACATTAGTGGATATACCACCGTAAAATGGCGCCGAACCTATGTGTTAATTAACATTTGCTAAAAAGGCTTGATAGGTTTGAATGACATTTAGAATATAGAACGCTTATACCCTAGCTATATATATTTTAAATGTCATTCAAATCTATCAAGCCTTTTAAGCGTGAAGGAGTAGCAAACATCCTAATTACACTTTTCTTACACGCCAAGTAAAGCTGGTAGATAATGCTTTATAGCATTAAGCTATTCCTTGTACACTGTTTTGTGCTAAACTATTAAATAAATAAATAATTCATACACGCAAACGCTCTCTTTCGTAGTTATTTTATTTTTGTGAAGCATGACCTCTTCTTACATTTGATGTTATTAGTTGAAATAGTAGGGGTAGATTATCTCAACCACGGCCTGCCTTCTGCGTCCATTTGCGATGCACAGTAGATAGGGCACGCGTGTGTGAACGTCTAAGATAAAGGTTCTATTTACATCAGTAACTATTAATTATACTGTGCCTCTATTGTTATTTTATGTAAAGCAATGGCCTAGTCTCTACCAGAGCATGTAGAGCAAATTGTTTAAAGATAAACTGGCTCTATCTTAGTAATAGTGATCTATCTTGGTATTGTTTTACACCCGTCTTGGCTACAATCGAATTTAGGTATTTACACTGTATTCGCTTTGTAGAGTCTAAATGTAAATTTCTAAGTATTTATTCTAGTATTCTAAATGTAAAGATTCGATCGATGACCCAATCGGCGTAGTGGTAAGGGACTTGATATACAAAGATGCGCGCGCCCTGTACTGCCGTCATAAGAAAAAAAAGACGTAACTGAGATTTTTGTCGAAATTGAGTTATATACATCAGAAATGTCTTTACTTTTTAGTTTATGTTATGACTTGTAGCCGATGCGTTTATATTTAAAGTTAGACTTAGTAGGTTGCGTTTTAAAATAAAAAAATAACAGAAGATGCGTCTATTTTTCCTAATTCCGATGATGTATATGACTTAATTTTGACAAAAATGCAGATAAAACGGCAGCGCGGGGGGAGGAGTCACGGGAACGCGTCCGCGGCTCGGCCGCGCGCCTCGGGCGCTTTGTATATCAAGGTCCCTTACGCGCCATAAATTTTACTTTCACAGCGCTTGCGGCGCGTATCTCGAGTGATTTGTACATCATGTCCCTTATTCTCTGCCTTTTGCGACGTAGGTGCTGGCTTCGATTCCCGGCAGGAGCACAATTTTCCTTTCCAACGGTCATTTGTGCTTCTGGTTCAGGGTGTGGTTGTGTGTGTATTGTAAATGTTTCCTCCACCCACGACCACTCCACGAGTATTTGAAATAAGTCTGAAGTTGATGAGTGTGAATATTTATGGGTGTGATATGATTTGCTTATTAATTAAAAGATAAAAAAAGGGTTTAAGCGCACACACCCCTTGGAAGGTATTTCTCCCTCCCCATCTAAAATAAAAAAAGGCCTCATGTCTATTGTATGGATTTGAAACTAAGTTCCCCTATTAGAAGTTTACGATAAACACGGCATCAAAATCTCCACAATTTCATCAGTTT
Source organism: Lomographa bimaculata (assembly GCA_948107665.1). Taxonomy (NCBI): domain Eukaryota; kingdom Metazoa; phylum Arthropoda; class Insecta; order Lepidoptera; family Geometridae; genus Lomographa; species Lomographa bimaculata. The sequence goes on along the minus strand of OX403600.1, from coordinate 6,630,235 downwards.
TTTAAATGTTTCTGTCAATTTGTGTTCGAATTAATGTCGAATACATTTTGAGTCCAACCCTCCATTCTAGAATTACCACTTTTTTATGTTAGAAGGGTCTCCAAACACAATGTTGAGTTTCTGGCTCTAGGTGTGATTGTTTACGTCACCTTCCAATGCATGACATAGAACTTAATATGGGGCTGTGAGAATGAATGCGTTTTTAATTTTATTTCTTTAATGTTCAAAGATTTGTCGATTCCATTGTTTTGGTCTCCCTTCAAAGCTGACCTTTTCCGAAACACGACAGAGCAAATTAGATATCCAAAATGACCTTTCAACTTGACATCTCATATTAAAAAAATATGTCATCAAACTTATAATAGAACACAATTTATTTAATGCTTAGATTAGTGAATGCTGAAGATACGCCACGGACTTCGCACTTCCAAATCTGTTAATCTGTCATGGAAAGTTAGTATTTTTATGACTGACTAACACATTTTTGGCTGGTTTAAATCGAAGATTGCGTTATGGAGTCTAAAAATGTGTTGGCTCTAAACACATTATTTTATGTGTTTAAAGGCAACACATTCTTTCAAATAAACAAACAAACAATAAATGTATACATACTCACGGCCGCACACTATGTTCAAATACTAGTATCGTGGGTGCCAAATAAACATTTATATAATATCACACTTACATTCACACCCAGAACCAGAAGGACAAGTGTCCCTTGGGAAGGATAATTGTTTTTTTGGCGGTAGTCTTATCCTGGATCCTATCTACGACGCAGATACTTGTCCATTGCGACAAGTAATTTATTACTAAGTAATCTTATATTTAAAAATGTCGCATTATCAACAATCGTAGCTAATGCAACTGACTTCATAATATAACATGAAATAAACTTGTCTATATTTTATCGCTATTTGCCAGTCGTGAGAGAACCCATATCTTCCCTTTTGATTCATCAAAGGGTGTCATGTCAAATCCTTGCACGTACTCCGCCTTATAATCATGTGGAAACGTGCTGACCTTAGGTTGTATGGTTCCCATACAGGCCATCGTTTATTAGACGCAATATCTGACGATTTATTTATTGACAATTCGAATATGTATGGTCATTCGAAACAATTTTAATGAAAAATTATATATATTTGTTGCCTTTATGTATTAATATATTATGAAAGTCGACAACAATGTATTTTTTACGTGATTTAATTATGTTAATTAAGCCGAATATAACATTGAAACATTATGTGTAATACTTACAATAGTTTAAATTTTCATAATAAGTCTGTGGTGGGTAAAAATAAATGTTTTCGAAGCCAATATTATAATTCTACTAATATTATAAATGTGAAACTTTGTGTGTGTGTCGGAATGTTTGTTGTCACGTAATTCCGTAACGAATAAACCGAATTTTGATTAAATTTAGAATCTAGATAGTTTAGGTTTCGGAATAAAACATTGGCGACTTTTTAGTTTAATTAATGCGGGCGAAGCCGCGGGGCACGGCTAGTGTCATACCGTAATATTGTTAAACGTCTCTGCATAAAAAGAGAAGACTTATTTTTTTTTTTCTGCGCAATGGAATGGGAATTAACATCCCCTAAACCAAAGGACGATGATAATTACTATGTATGTTAGTCTTGTTAGTATCTTTTACCTCCTCACGATAGCAAGATATCTTTTGAAGCATGAATTCAGTTGTATGATAGGTAGTTTCACAACTGACACTAACTGCTGTCACAACGACCAATCACAGGCACGGATCGGCCAATGACTACCATACATTTACCTTCCTCTTCCACTGCTTGTGAATTTAGTTAGGAGGTAGGAAAGTAAGCCTCATGCACTTACTGTTATTATAATCATTGATGACCACAACCACAGTACACAAATTATAATATCTATTGTAATTTGTGTTCATAACAGAAAAAGTGTGGTTTATTGCGAAGTAATTATTACACTTATCATTTTATACCTACCACATATACAAAAAAAATCAGTCGAGCCGTTTCGGAGGAGTTCGACCACAAACACCGTGACATGCACGCATGACAACGTGACAACACGCATTATTGACGGTGACACAAGATTTTTATACATTAGAAGATTATGTAAAAATCAATTACCGTGCGTTATAATAAACTCAAGAATGGTACGATTGATTTTCAATGGGACTACATGGAAAGCACAGAACACATGGAACAGCTTTCAAATAAAAAAATAATCATCAAAATCGGTTCACAACGAAAGAAATTATGAGGTAACTTTTGAAGTCGGTCAAAAACGAGAACATCGTCAATGTAGTCCACAGAATACGTATTATTGACGATATTTCAAGTACTACTGATCAGATCTTGATCAAATTTAAATGGGACCATATAGAAAGCAACATCTTTAAAACTAAAAAAAAATCGGAATCGGTTCACGTGGAAAGAAGTTATGAGGTAACACACATAAAAAAATAAATAAGAAAAACAGTCGACTTGAGTACCTCCTCCTTTTTTGGGAAGTCGGTAAAAAAAACATATTGTAGATTTGATAAATCACGTATATTGTCTAAAATTACATCAAATACAGTGATAGGGTTCTATAAGCCATTATGTTTATAGGGTCGAGTCGATTTAATTACTTATTTTATTAATAAGCACTGGAGTCACTAAGATTCAAGGGGGAAGTTGAATCTTAGTGACTCCAGTGCTTATCAATAAAATAAGTAATTAAATCAATATTAATCAAGTGAGCGGGAGTTATAAATTGTCCCATGTCCGAAGCTGCTTTAATCATCTATTTTTGTCCGAATTGGAAGCCTGAAATATAAAAAAAAATGAATTAAGTAACAAATTTGCCTCAGGATGGCCTGATATCACGAGAGGCCACTTCACCGAGAGGTGGATAAGGGATCATCTTATAATAAAACTTCAAAGTAGGTGGCACAGTGGGCAAGTCTGCCCTCTGCGCCATGCGTTTCTGCGTGTGATACCTACGTAAATTTTAATTCAGGTTAAGGAATAAATCTAAATTCAGGACCCAAGACTTTGAACTTAGTGTGACTGTGAATCCTAAAAAAAATTACAAAGCCGGAGAGATGAGACTCCGTAAACAAACAAATTAGGACTTCTTGTGAGTCCGCCCTGGGGTGATAGAGGTGCCTAGCAGCCGAATAACAGCACAAGCAATGTTGTCGGCAGACATATCAAGTTCTCAGTATAATTACTTCGCATAATAACAGACTTAAGACGCTAGAAGACCTAAAATCGGGTATCAGTTGTCACCGTCATTTTGAATTAAAATTAACAACATATAGTTTTAATAAAATTCCAACCAATTATTTTAATAAATGACTCAACTTGGCTCTTTATTACTTTCTTATGCATAATTTGTTTATAAAAAATACAAAACTATGGTCAAAATATCGAAAATAATTCAAAATCTTGCTTTGGAATCCTAGATGTCCCTTGCAAATATGATCAAAACTGTTTTTTTTTGCTGCTTTAAGCTGCGATACCTGCTGATAATTCGCCTAGATCAATCGTAAAAAGCTTATTTGAATCTTGTCACCTTCCTAAGTCTCAGGGAGAGGAGCGCATTGCAATCCCACGAGGAACTTTGTTATTTTAGTTCCGCGTGGCACTGCAGATGAAAGTTTAGCACTGATAAAAGATTTTCAAAATTAAGCTTTCACCAGTTGAAAAAAAAAAGGTCTATAAAAGTTACATAACCAGATAACTTGTCAAGACGAATCAAACGAGCCCAAACTGGATGGGAGTCTCTTGTTTAGTTTAGAAGTTTCTATGGCCATCTTCCGTGTCCATCATCAGACCAGCTTCATAGTAACATATCATTGTATTGTCACCAAAGAAGTACATCAACTTTGAGTTCAATCGGACATCAGAAAGTGGGTCTAATTTAGCTTGCAAGATTTGATTACAGACCGACAGATAGACAACAGGACAGGTGAAACTAAATTTAAGCTTGTAAAAATATAGTAAAATTAGCCGTATAGCGGCTTCGCCCGCTTTTATCAAGCTTTAAAATAGCGTATGTGCTAATCCTAGGTATAAGCTATGTACATTTCAAATTTAATTCAAATCCGTCCAGCCATTACAGCGTGAAAAACAAACAAACATACGTACAAACTTACACATCACACACAAACTTTCAGATTTATAATATTAGTGTAATTGTGCTTACCGATGCCGAGGATAATTTCGCAGTACACAATATACTATTCCATTATCACGAAGGAGTTTATATCCCTGTGGACATCTTCTTACACCAAATCTTCTGGGAGCCGCGTAAAGCAATCCCAACAAATTCAAAAGAATAATGAATACAGTGAGCAGCTTCATTGTTTCAGTTGACACTAACAGTGGCTTGTGTCCTCAACCCCGTTAAATAGTATTTAGTTTACCGCAAATGCGTCATCAACGAACAAAACAGGTGGCGACTGGAATTACGATAATTTCTAATAATTATTAGACACGTAATAACGTCCGCTCATGGAACTGCTGCGATGTTTTAACAATTTAAAAGCTGCTTATAAAAAACGGTATAACATTAAGATTCCGCCTTCTAAGCAGGGTATCAGTTATCGGGTTCAATTCCCGTCGGGAACACAAGATTTATCTCCAAGGGAAATTGTGTTTCTGGTTCTGGGTGTGATTATGTGTGTGATGTGAATGCTTAGGGCACCCACGACACAAGTTATTGAACTTAGTGTAGGGCTGTGAGTGTGAAAGCGTTTATGTTTTTGTACCCACTGCTAAAGACTGTCATATCCTCCAAGACACCATATGCCTAATTTATTAATTGACACCATTGCATATTTTTTTCTTAATAATTTTTTTGAAGGACCTTTATTAGACAACATTACGGTCCTATTGTATTTTGTTTTGGTAGGCAAATAATTACTTTAAAATAAGATTTAAAATAAAAATTACAAAAACTAAGTTATCATTGCTGACCCACGAAACAAAACAGCTTCTGAGCTGCTGCGACGATGGATCGGACAATATATGTATTATACGCCTTAATTTGAGAGTCTTAAAGTCTAGATTGGACAGGCATGATGTTACATCATCACGAGCATCTATGCCTTCCATCAGGTGAGATAGCAGCCAAATGATTGCCTTGGTCATAGTTCTACAACCTGTAACAAAAAGTTAGTAATAAATACTTCATGGTGTGTATGTGTATCGTGCCAGGAATGGACTGCTAGAGAACGAAAGTCGAAATCGAAGATATTTTTTTCCATTCAACAATTTTAAATTCTATTTTTCAAATATTTCTAACAACCTAGCGGTTACATCTGTGGCGTGTGACCTTGAACTTTGTTTTGTCCACCACTGTCACACGTATAGGTCTAAACACTTTATGGTGCAGAACGGTAGCTGATGTAATAGGGTTGAAAATGTCATAATTGTTTAGAAACTTTAATTTATTAAACTCAATATTCATACTGCCTGCCGCGAATTTAGAAGTTCCTGTTAACGTACAATTAAAGTGTTCTTTGGAACACATCGGAATATTCAAGTTCACTCGTTTCCTTAGCCATTACTGCTTATTAGTTGTCAAAATGAATTACACAAAATAAGGACTCATTCATTATGATGACATGACATTCAGTTATCTATAGCTGGAACTCAGGTTTGTTTAGTCTGGTAGTTATGACATCATACAATTTAGGAGGAAAACACATAACTATTTCCTTATATGGACATTAAATAATGTCCTATTACATTAACATTAACTCAGATAATGTGACACCATTCACCATGCTACATGAGTGTGATTTGTTTCTGAACTTAATTTGGTTGTTGTGATCTGCGACTTTGCTTATGTTATTTTTTTATTCCAGGTTTAGACTTCATATTTAATGTTATTCAAACACATCCATCAAGCTAGAGGCGCGGCTATGGCAGCTGAATCTCTCAAACGGCGCAAGTGTTCAAAACTTGTCAAATGTTTTCTATTTGTGCCTTTGTCTTAGACATTTTTAAATATTTGTCTAAAGGACAAATTGAGTCGGCAAAATGACATGACCAAATGCTGGATTGTGTTTGGGGCAGAGGATAAGCCTTATACGGCGTGGTAATGCAGCAAGCATTTTGGGTATTTTGCCGAACATTGAAGATCATCTAAACTATATTTAACCTCTTTTTATAACTCAAATATTATATTGTAAAAACACATCCATTACAATAATGCTCAAAACCAAGAAAAATGGCAATTAAGTTGATATAAATGAAGATATTAAGGGCGATACATTTAAGAGGAGGGCAAAATAATTTTGAAAAAAATCTGTATCTACGAAACCGTTTAAAAAATCTGTGTTGGAAAATAACAATTTAGTGGGAAATCAAAGTACCTGTTTTGAAACCTATTTTGTTTCGGGTTCTATCTCAAAAACGGCTGAAAACCAAGGCACGGCCAAGTTTTGAACCACCCAAGTCAAAATAGATCTCACTATTGGTTGATATTTCCCAAGAGATTTCTACTATATTACAAATTACCTAGTATTTGGCAATGCATCAAGCTAGGAGACGAACCTATGGCTGGCTGAAAAATCCTTGTGGCGATGACAATAATTTAAACTGCTCGTTGGCCTAGTTGGGTGCGCGTTTGAATTTCTCCCCAAGGGTAATTAGTGTTTCTGATTATGATTGTGTGAGTGATGTAAATGTGACCGGCACTCACAACACAAGTCATCGAACTCAGCGTGGGGCTGTGAGTGTCAAAGCGATTTAAAGCATTCAATGATGTCTTCCTTGATGTATCCGTCATTAACAACAATTCTGACAACTCCTGTGTTTTAATTTTGGCTCTGCATCTTTGTGCATTTAGCCAGTGTCAAGTGACGAATAATTTTCAAGTATTATTGATTATTTTATTTCAAATATAGTCCAAGTCACGAAGCAAAGTCAAGTAAGAGTCATGGTCAGGTCATAGTCAAATCTTGCCCTAGTAAAGTGGTAGGGACTTTATTGGAAAACTTCTATTGGAGTTTTCAAATTCAAATTCATTTATTGATTGCGAATACAGGTGTAAACAGGTGATGACAAAAGTGAAAAAAACGATGGGTCGCCGTAGCCTTTAAGCATGCAATACAATTTAAAACTTATCTAGTTAGGGTACATATCATGTAAGTAATTAGGATGTTTATTGAATTACAGTTTATCTTTTAAATATTCTTCTATACTGTAATAAGCCTTATCAAGTAAAAGGCATTTTACTTTAGACTTAAATATATTAAAAGATTTTGAAATAAGTATTTCATTAGGTAAGTGGTTATAGATTTTAGGGGCCATGCATAGTATGCTTTTATTTATAACGCTGTTCTGTTAACAGGACATCTAAGTTTTAAATTATGTCGTTTGCTATTAAAATTAACAAATAATGCGATGTTATTGCGTACAAAATTGATGGTAACGATAATATATAAAATTTCTTCGATAATATATAAAAAAGTTTTGGGGCGGAAAGTGAAAGTCACGTTATTCAACTAAGTTGTATGATTTGCCTGCATGTTCACTATTAACAGTATAAAAACAAATAATCCACTATTATAACACAGGAATACTATAAGAATAACAAGTTTTTGAAAATAATACAAAATCGTCAATGCGATTTTTTCACATTGGTGGCAAAACTTACTTTGATAAGTTTTATTAGAAACTAGCCATGCCCCGCGGCTTCGTTCGCTATTATCAAGTTAAAAAGTAGCCTATGTGTTAATCCTAGGTATAAGCTATGTATACACCAAATTTCATCCAAATCAGCTCAGCCGTTAAAGCGTGAAGAGGGAACAAACATACTTATACTTTCGAATTTATAATATTAGTAGAAATAGTAGGATAGTCTAAATTCTGCTGCATAGTCTTTTTTAGTTATGAAGTTGTAATTATAACTATTATTTCAACTTGTTCCTAGGAACACTTAGATTATCCAACAAAATATACTCTAATAATTATTAATAGAAGCGACACAAATAGTGATTCACAATGTTGGATCATTCTGTCATTTTTAATAAGCTATGTAAGCTGCAACAATCGACGGCTCATTGTAGCTTAACCTTCCTATTGGACTTGATGATGGCATTCGGAACCTCGAAGAAAATATTCCAAAATAGTGTGCTTAGTATCGATTTTTTAATTATTGTACCTGATTACATTATGTATTGGTAAAACGTAACTTGTAATATTTAAAAGGGCTTAGGTGTAATATATAAATGACTGCATTGATATCTCTTTGCATTGATTGAAAGAAAATTCGATTATATAGCAGTGTAAATAGTTGTCAAAAGATGCAAAGCGTAAAAAACGTTCACTCTTGGGCGGGAGAGTATTTGGAAAATCAAGTATGGTTTGGTGTGGTATTAGTTCTTCGCTAAAGATAAATAGGTTACAAAATTTAAAAATGAAGTAGTTTAGTGTGCGTTCGACTTCTAAGCATCAGGTTTGATCATCGGGTTCGATTCCTATGGCACCACACAAGGAGAATTTTTGTTTCTCGTTCTTGGTGTGATTGAATGTAGTGAATGCTTCTGAAACTTACAATACAAGTCTTCTAACTGTGGGCCTTAAAAGTTTAGAATATCTGCTTGACAGCCCGAAGGCGCTTGAGCATGGAATCAACAAGTAGGTACTATCATACAAATCATATTTGTTAGTTCCAGTGCGCTTCAGTGTCTAAGTGCTGGATGTGCTTAGGGAGAACTTGATGACCTTAAGTTTATGATTATCGGATTTTATTATGATTATCGGATTTACAGGCCGCCTAAGGATGCCTTTAGGCGGCCTAAAAATCCTAAAATCCTGACACATCCTAGGACTGCCCACTAGTTTAAACGACAAGTAAGCAAGCTATAACTGAACTCTCAATAGGCATGAACGTGATTTATTGAACTTTAATTTACCTTTTACCGCGGTTTTCATATGAGTTTCAGGAAAAAATAAACAACATAAATTAACGGAACAATCGGCAACGCTATCCAAGTTCATGCATACCGGCACATAACCAAATGGAATTATTAGAATTTGGAATCATTGCTACGACAGTAAATACACGTATGAACAAATTTATTATGTAACTGAATACTGCAAACTTGTTTGAATGAGGAAAATATGCATGATATCTTACTTTCACCATTCAAAAGTGTTTTTTAAACACTGTTTTGTTTTTGCCGTTCCAAAGTCCATGCAGTACTAAACATAAACATAAACACTTTGACACAGCCCCACACTAAGTTTGATGACTTGTGTCGTGGGTGCTGGAAAAATTCGCATCACACACACAAACGCAATCAGAACCAGAAACATAATTTTTTTTTTGGGGAGAAAATGTTTGTTCCCGCCGGGAATCGAACCCAAACTGCTTTAGAAGGCGAACGCTTAGCCAACTAAGCCAACGGGCATTTCTCGAGTTCCAATACCAAGCTAATTGCGAACAAAACTCTCACATTAATCGCAATTGGCTCTCACAAAATTAAATTAACTAAAAGACCCGATCGCGTGCTTGTCCCCACTTAATAATCGCTACCTTTATATCTTGCCAACAATATACAACACACAGTAAGGGCTAATGATACAATTTTTAAAAGTAGATACTTGCGGAATTAATTTGCTTGATGACTAATATACGAGATCATTATTGAAATCTGGATGAAAATTCTAAGATGGACGGAGAAAAGGATCTAGTGGCCCTGAAATTATTATCTGGCATTACTTATATTATATCAACTAACGCATCCTTAGCCGGTCATACATTTTAAAGCTTATACAATGTGTTGTATGTATGAATGAGTTGTTACGAAACCGATAAATTTATGTAATTTATTAATAACAGAATCCACTTATCACCAGTTAACTATAAGAGTAGTATAAAAATGTAATATTTTCATGTTGTTTGTATGGCATGAATATAAGTTTCGTCATTATTTTAAAATAATATATTAAATCTTTAAACGCCTAATGATAATTTAGATGTTATTTTTATCTTTATTCCAAACAATATGCGTACAAGTTAAAAAAATCTCTTTCAGTGCGTCATGATTTCACGCAGTGCATCTTGGTTAAAAAGTGGCATTACCAAAATTGCTTAATTACCTACAAATATCTTTGTGGAAAACGACTGCACCGATTTTCACCAAACATAGAGATCAAACTCTAAAAATATCAGGTCAACTGTTTGGAAGCTAGAATGCTGCAAAGGTGCTTATAAGCTAAGCTAAGGAGCTTATAAGCCGCGGGCGCACCTTTGGTGCGCGCCCGCGAATCCTCTTTCCGCGCTGGCCGCCCTGTAGGCACGAGTGGCCTGTACGCGCGCTAGAGGCGCGCGCTTGGTGCGCTTCTTATATCATGTCCCTAACTGTTGGCGTTGGTAGTTAAAAAGTGCTTTAGAAACTAAACAGGAAACCGTTTTCTAAACTCTTTACGTATTCCAATTAACAATTTTATTGTGAAATCAGTTCAAATCATAAAAAAAAAAGAAAAAAAAATAATCACAATTTTTCGATATTTACTATAACTCACTTGAAAAGGGTTATCGCGAGTTCTAAGCTCAGTTCGGCCTCAAAATAATTAAGTTCAGCGCGACTAACTATTTGATAATTCTCAATGGCTATTGCAAAATCCGAGCCTCAAGAAATGTTTAAACTTGACCTACTGCGTTGCGCCGTACGGCATCTCAAAGATGTCTCAATTGAATCAATAATCTGAAGCTCACAATGATCATTAGTCTTGTAAAGCAGTGCTTAATCAACTTATAGATTGCGTGCGATGCTACTTGTGTTAGCACGCAAAGTCACGCGAGGAGGTTTTCTGGCGGTGTATGGCTGCAGGCTGTTTTGATGGCTGTGAGTTATGGCAGGAATCTGGTGATCGCATGTCGATAATGGTCTTGAAGAGGTTAAGCTGTGGTACAGTTCGGTGTTAACTGTTTCTGTCCTTAAGAATTCCATTTACATTCAGGCATGTACAGAATTACAAAAATGAATGCTAATGTCTGCATTGGTTTATATCAGTTATGCTGTCAGTTATGCTACTTACTTTAACTTTAATTTTAACAACTTTTTTGTAAGTTTATGTATAGGTATATAGATAGGTATATATGTAAGTTATATTTATGTTATTACACCACCGGCCTTTATTCAAAGTTATCCATCCTTCTTTCCAAAAGCTGACTGGAAGAGAAGATTTCCTCATTTTGTTTAGTGTATAATAAACAATATTCTATTCTATATGACATTTACTGTGACTTTACTTAAGAACTTAGTTTGTTAAAGTTGTATCAGAAACTATTATTTAAAATTGTTTACCAATAATAATTTACGTTTGGATGGCCTCTTGAGAACGTAAAACATGTATGTTTTAGGTCTAACAGATTTTAAGATCAGTTGATAATAAAAATAGATAATTTATTTTAGTTTCAACTGATCTTATGATCAGATGGGAACAACAGCTATGATCGGTTAATGTGAAAATCTGATACTATGATCCGTTGGGAAGTACCCGGTTTAAACTAATTGAATAAACATCAACTTAACTTTAGTTTAACATTCCAATTTCCTTCAAGAACCGCGGAACCTCCTTTTCCCAACCAACCGTGAATACATAGATCTAGATTCTGTCTAGATACGACACTGCTCCCGTCACAGCGGCTAGACATGGTAACGAGGGGAAATGCGCAACATTTCACTGGTCGAGTACGCCCACAGATTGCTGAGAGATAGGTGCCGCATCTAGTTTGAATTTAGATGTGCTTTCCTATAATTATTTACTAGTGGCTCTGTCAGATGAAGGCCTCGCGTAGTTTCGAAATAGTTGAAATATGTTTTTTACGTATTTCAGTGATTTTGAAAAAAAACCTGGAACTGAATCAACAAAAAAACGTATATAAAATTATCGAACCTGATCACAAAATTTCACGAGAATCGGTTGAGAAATGCGACCTTTAGAGGAGAACAACCGGAAATCCGCCGGACGTACGTAAGCAATTCTGTCTAATCTGAAACGAAGACGTTTCGTTTGCGTTACGCGCTCGCTCGGTCAACTGGGTTTTGCAATGCAGGTAGGTAGGTATTAAAAAACATCTATGTTGTAGGTGTTTGTGTTACTATTAGTTGAGTCATTAACTTTCACGAGTTCCTCCTTGGGGTCCATGTGAATAAACGATGTTGATTTTGACTATTGCTGCAGGTATAACCATCTATATACAAACTTAACTAATATATAGAAAATAAAAACCAGCTTATTTCATAAAATCTTTGTATTGTTAGCCACAGGTCTTATGAATGTTTGCATGCTACGATCTATTTTTGTATGAATTGGGAAAACAAAGCCAAAGGAAATGTTAACTATTTTTGACTAAAATATTTTTTTCAATTCTGGAAAAAATCTCAAGTTATTATCACTGCAATTACATCATTTTCGTAGTATACATGCGTGGTTTGTGACGTCAACAGTCGAACTGATAGACAAAAACATTACGCACCGCCCGCAATAACATCAACGGCTTAGTTTGTAATTATACTCAAACATTGACAAAGAAAATTCAATTTTACGTAAAGTAATATTATATACCTGTCTTCTTGGAGGCAAACTGCACAAGCTCTTTCTAGCGACTACCATAATAACACCTTGGTTAATAAAATTATGTATTATGATTAAGAATGTTTAAAAAAATGCACTGCCGAGTTTCTTGCCAGGTTCTTCTCGAGATGGCTGTAATTTTGCGAATCTGGCTATAGAATCATTAACTTTCATGAGTGCCTCTTTGGGGCCTATGTGAATAAACGATTTTAATTTGATCTTCTTCTTCTCCAAAGCCTTTTCCTATTATTTAGAGTCGGCTCTCCTGCCCCTAGGCAAAAACCAAAACGCTTCGTCTCTTTTTACCTACTTCCCAAAAAAGGAGGAGGTACTCAAGTCGACTGTATTTTTTTTTTTTTATTTGTTTTACCTCATATTTTCTCTCCACGTGAGCCGATTTTGAAATATTTTTTGTAGTTTGTTAGATGTTGCTTTCTTATTGGTCCTATATAAATTTGATCAAGATCTTTCTTTGTTCTTGAAATATCGTCAAAAATGTCTATTTTGTGACGAATAATGCGTACTTTGACGATGATCTCGTTGACCCGACTTCAAAAGTTACCTCATAACTTCTTTTGTTGTGAGACGATTTTGATGATTCTTATTATATCTTATTTGAAAGCTGGTGCTTTTCATGTGGTCCCATTGAAATTTGATCAAGGTCTGATCTCTAGTTTTTGAGTTATAATCAAAAATGCGTGTTTATACATTAAATCTGATCACGGTTCCGATGATAAAGCGGTGAAGTCGGTTTTTTTAAGCTTTGCTTGCGTTTAATTATCTATCAAAAGAAACGCTTTCCAAATGTAACACACTTTCAAACTTGTTCTCTGATGACAATTACTCGTGTGAACTCGAATTGCAATTTACCGTTTAAACAATGAAAACAAAACAAAATACACCTAATGACAGTGGATTATGGCATTGATTGCGATCGGATAGCCATTAAAATAGTCCATCTGATTGAATTCCCATGCTTCGGTTGTGAGAACGATAATCGGTAGCGATCGTGATCAGATTAGTAGTAATGTTGAGAATGGTTTTATTGAGGCGCAACGTTGTTTATGATATGCCCTAATTTCGTGCAATTTACAATGCTTCTTCAGTTATTAAACTGGATTATTTTAGTAATACCACACTTAGAATACTACTTGTATATAAAAAGAAATATGCACGAGCTTAACATATACTTAAAGTCTTTTTTTTTTACAGTTATAAAATTACACTTATAACATTAATCTCTTCTTTAAATCACTTTGAAATAAGGAATTTTAATGAATAAATCAATGAAATTAAAAACAAACGCTAGTGGCCAGACCGTTTTTTTTTTTCACAGATTACACAATCATTAGAGAGTAAATTCAGCTGGATGTAATAAAACAGAATGAGCTAATACCATACATATGAAAATGCAAATACTCTGCATAATTAGAATACATAATAAGCCAAAAGTCAAGAACAAGTAAAATCAATTTTGGAGAAAAAATATTCCAGGATTCCGGTATCTGATAAACATCAACTAGAACAAATCCATTCACACTCTAGAATCAAATTGCACTAATTTCCGCTATTGGTCGTGTACCAAACAAAATTAAAGGTTGTGACTCGACCGCGTGGTCGAGGTAACAACCAACACAAATTATTCTCCTTTAGGTATTTGGGGAACGATCGGACACAGCAATGTGTTCCACCCTGTTGATGTAGGTACAACATTTTAGCTTATACTACTTACTCCACTTTTACAGGTATTAATGATAACCATTTATCAGACGCGCAGAAATTCGCCTATTCAAAACGAACAAGTCACTCGCCTGATGGTAATCGTCACATTTGCCCATTACACTTCAGTGTAACCCAGAGACTTTTGAAGGTCAAACTCTAGCGCGACGAGGCACTGCCCCCTTTAAAATCATCGTAAAATCTCTTTAGCTCGTAGTAGTAGTAGTCTTCGTCTGCGCCTTTCTTGGCGTCAGGTGTAGGCCTCAATGTTGGTCCATTATTGCCTAAGCTGGGCGCCGAGGGCAATTACCCTCGGGGAATCTTGGCGGGAGCTCTTGCCTATCTTGGCTTGTGCCCCCTACTGAGTCTTCCGGTCCTGTCTATGGTCTTCAGTCACTGCCGTCTCTTGCTCCCTCGTCTTCGTCGTCACCCTTGGGGGACAATGTCGCGTGGGAGTGCACGCCAGGTCGTTACGTCCAGCTGACATAAAAAAGTTTACCACCAAAGTTACCTTTAAGCGGCAAACTCAAGCCCATTTCTTTAAAAATCTCCTCTCATAATGGTTTCATCATCATAATAATAACATCTTTTTTTTTTCTTTTTTTTGTTTAGTTCGTTTACTATGTTGTCGTCATAAGATACTTACTAAGTCTAGTTATTTTTTTATTTATCTAGCATTATTTAGCAAAAAAAGTAGCACAAATAAAGAAACATTGGAAACCCTCTTCCTTCGCTTTTATAGGTTAGTAACATTATAAAAACTTGGGAAAAAATATGATACAATAGCTGATCTACAAATAACATTATCAACGTTTTAGTTATATAGACAACTATGAAACATCTTATTTTATTCCATCATCTGCAACAACTATCAGTATCTACTTCTTAGTTTTAACTGTTCATGCATATATTTTTCTTGTGATTTAGTCTACCAGGACTTTGAAAATTCTCCCGATACTAAAATATTCTTATTCACTGCCAGTTTGACACTAACGATGCAGAAAGATGAATTACCATGCGCCTGCGCAGTTGTAAATAAGGTACCATAACCTAATTGGTCTTTAAATATCGCTACATAAGTATGAACAGGCTCTTATGATCAAAAACATGTCTTTATATTCTACTTCAATAATATTTCTAGTAGAAAAAGTACTTTTATCCTTGATTCTCGTTTTCATTCTAGGCATAAGCATATATTCAGCAGTTACTTGGTCGACGTATTAAGTAGCGGTCCTGCTGTCAGGATTTTCAGAGCATCCGACATGGTTTAGCAACTGTTGTCTAACGACTTACTACCGGGACCGACCGCTTAACGTGCCCTCCGCAATCAGCACAGAGATAATAATTGTCAAATATGCTTATAAGCAAATCTTAGTACATTATTTTGTTATACTGTGAACACTTATTATGGAAACAGATCAAAAAGTCTTAAATTCCATATAAATATTACTTGTAATAACGATTTCGTCTATGAATTGATAAAAAAAACAATAAATGTTTCTCGTAGCATCTTTTGACCCTGCTCCTATCCTCGGGCAAAACAGTAAATAATGATCCAAAGCTATGTATAAATTATGAAATGAAACTATAAAAGTTACAGCTATATCTCTACAGAGTTGTCACAACGTAAAAGGTAAATAATAAATAATTATAACGTTTAAGCTAGTAGTTCGCCTGTACTAAAACCATGCAAGATCTGATTTGTGTCGATAAACGTAAACATTTGCGTGACTATGATGTTAGTTTTTTCTACGATATCTGTGGTTATTTCTTAACATCTTTTTTTTTCTAATTGATTGAGCGAAGCGAGATCTCTAAGTTGACTTGGGTCGTTCAGTATTTTGTCTGTCCATCCGTCCGTTCGTCTGTCAGAGGCATCTAGCGTCTAAATCATATAAGCGAATGAAGCAAGAAACCTCAAAAAAAAAGCTCTATGTTGCAAAATGTAGGCGCGAGATTTCAGTTCGGCGTAAGTGGGGTAAAATTTTACGTACTCGTAAGATAAAATTATATGTATAATTGTGTATAGGTTTCCCCTTAAAGTTTCTATTTATATCGCTTTAATTGCCATTTTAGGTTTGGACTGTAGTCCTTTACATATTTTCTACACCTTTACATATTTTCTGAGAATTTGAAGTTATTCGCTTGTGTGGTTTAGACGCTAATTGCCTCTGACAGACGGACATACAACCAAACAGACGGAAGGACAGAGTGCTGAACTACACGAAATAACTTGGATACTCCGCTTGTTACAAAATAATACTGATAATAGAAATAGACAGAGATTTAGATAAAGATAAATAGTGATAGACACAGAGATATTTATCTATATCAAGGTATCATGTCGAGAAGTATTATGTAGTCTGTGCGACTGTTGCTCCACGCGAGCACAGAATTTCATCCAATAGTATATTCAATATACAAAAAGGTTGGGGATCGAATTTCAAAGTCCTACCATAAGAAGTTTTACTTAAAAATAAAATTATAGTGCATTAGCAGCTCTATACATTTACTTGGGAAGATGACAGCACCGTCAACGTTGCTTGTGGTTTTGCATAGAGGTCGTTACCGCCTATGATGGATGGCTATCACACGATCTTACACGAAAGTACCCGAGAGTTCCCGAAGCTCACCGAAGCTATCCGATCTCGCCCGCGGCTATATAAGCTATTTTAGCTATTTAAATGAGTTGTCAATAATAAGTTGCAGATAACTTAAAATATTACAAAGGTTTTGTTATAGATGGTATATGATGAAATAAATCTTGGTGTTACTGTAATTTACAAGTAATTTAAACTCTTTCATATTCACACAGCCCCACACTAAGTTCGATGGCTTAACCGACTTCAAAAAAGGAGGTTCTCAATTCGACTTTATGTATTTTTTTTGTATGTATGTTACGCTATATCTCCGCCAATTATGAATCGATTTAGATGATTTTTTTTTGTTTGGTAGAGTATACTTTAGAGGTGGTCCCATATACATTTTATCAAAATCGGTTAAGCCAAAACCGAAATATAAGTGATGAAGTCGGTTTTTTTTAAGCTTTACTTGCGTTTCAATTATTGTATACTCAAGCCGCAGTTATGGTAACTATATTTTGCTAAAATTTGCACTGGGGTACAGGACTGCCCTACAGTATACATAACATATTAAAAATCTCAATACCTTACCAATCACAATATTAATTTACTTTTAGGTATTTTTGAAAGGTTTTTTTTATATTTTTATATAAATAATTGTCAACAATTATTTTAAAAAAAAGAACAATATTTCGACCAAATGTGTGTACGGTTTTACTTGCAAAAAAAAATGCATTGCCTTAGAAATTTCAAAGAAATACCCATCCCATTCGAATTTTAAAATACTAAAACAAAACACGATACGAAAAAAAAACCTAATCAAGTGCCGCCAGAATGCAATAAAATCCGTAACAATCATCAAGAGGCAACCGGCGCCTTATAATAATGTCTGAGTTACCGCCCTGAGTTACCTAACATACCTAAAAGGAACCGTGAGAAACCGCTCGTCCAAGTGACTCGATCCAATTTGATATATTACCCTAAACGTGCCATTTAGCGCTTGCTCGTCCATTCTTAAGTATAGTCCACAAAATTAGAAAAAAAGTAAACACAACATTGTACGAATTCAATAATTAGATTAAGCTCCTAAACATGGGGGTTGGTATCGTGGCGACGGCGAGACGGGGGAGTAAACGCCCCCGTGGCGCCTCGGGCGGGCGCTTTGGGGTATTTTTGACCCTATTTGTTTTAATTACTAGCCAATGATGTTTGGGACAACATCGGGCCCTTTGTGATGGTTTGGCGGTAGGTTAAGGTCAAACGGGCGAAAGGGGCGGGGTCTTGGCGTGCGCTCTTTCTTTGAAGCGATAGGCTTTGGCATCAGGGATTTTTGGACGGGAAAATTAGGACGTGAAATTAACCAAAATTGTATTCTTCATAATGCCACATAATCAGATTCATATAAAAATTGGTTAAATTTGAATAAAATTTAATTGGTGTAGGTATTTTTAGTCCAAAAAAAAGTTTTACTTATAACTTACTCGCCGTGCCCCGCGGCTCCGCCCACTATTATCAGGCTAAATAGTAGCCTATGTGTTAATCCTAAGTATAATGTATGTTCATTCCAAATTTCATCTAAATCCGTTTAGCCGTTGAAGCGTGAAGAGGGAACGAACATACTCCTACACATTTACACACTTACACTTTTACACACAAACTTTCGGATTTATAATATTAGTATGATAGTATGATTTCTTCACAAAAAAACAAACAGAGCCTTAACATACAGTAGCAGTTGCAATATAAGTAAAAGTCCGAAAATGAAAAAAGGTACCTAACGCTATTGAAAAAAAATTTCAGAAGGCTATTTGTTTAATAATAAACAGTGAAACGTAACTATTCCAAAAAAAATACCTCCATAATTACCTACTTAAAAAATTCCTATGAATACAGAATCCAGCCACTTAGATACTTTAAAAATTCTAAAGCTCAAAGTCCTTAATCAAGGATAATCGTTTCTTACAGTAAGTACTTTCCATCGTATACTTTAACATTCCAATGTTACCTAATACCATATTAACATTAACTAAACACAGTATTTAAGTTAAAAATCCGAATCCCTAACATTCCAAACAGAGTGATTACTAATATTTCTCTTTGAAGTCCCAGACATTCTAAGACGTACAGTGCCCGCCAGAAAATATCAGCTAAGTATTTTTTTTTTAAGGGTCATGTTTGTTATTGACTTCGTTACACCTTATACTACACAACATACCAGTGAAATAGATTTACCATCTAAAGAGGCTGATAGACTTACTATTAAGTACGTGGACTTATGAGGTCTTACACATTCACATAGAACAAATAATGACGGTAATGTGATTTTGAAACGAAAAACGTGTAAAGCCTCGTAATCACGCGTACTTGCTTACACGTCTATCACCGCCTTAAAATGTCAGGGTGACGGGCGCAGTGCTTTGGACTTTTGACGCGCAGGTTTATGACCCATATAAGTTAAAAAAAAATCTAAGTGACACTAAACTGTAATGGGCAAGCGTGACGGTGACCATCAGGCGAGCGACCTGCTCGTCCCATCTCTCAACTATACATTAAAAAAAACTTAACTCCGTAAACTGTTGCAAAAGCTGATATTCATACCTGTCATGACAGCTCGACATGAGTGCGTTTTATGGACATAATAGTAGTGTAACCTTAAGATGATGATAAAATGTTCAATAGCTGCCAAAATCAAACGTCATCTCAAAATGCAAACTATTAAGAGTTAACCTAACTAAATGATGCAAATTAACGAAGTTTAACTTGTCTTGATAAACCTCTGTATGCGCAGTAAAGCCTAAACGTTTCAACACGAATAGCGCCTACGCAGAGGTATAAAAATAACATATCCTCACTTATTACAAATCTAATGCCCCGTTTATTGATTGTAAAACATTAATAACTCAATGAATTAGATAATAAATTTAGTAGCATTATATTCCAAAATCTTTATCTTCATTCGAATGTTTATTAGGTAAGTACAAGAGTGAACACAAATAAGTTTGTAAAGTAGCCATTTACCCATTTTCTTTCACGTTTTGATCAAAGGTTTATCTGATGTGCTTTTATTCGGGCTGGTACTGTACTGACATCCCATGTCCCAGCATTCTTCGAATTTCTTCCCGATATTCCCAATATTATCAGAATATTACTGACGATTACCGAATCATTCGGTAAACGTTAGTAATCGGCTTTAAGTTCTTGTAATCGTGTAATCGCCTCCATTGGGTTACCATGGTCATTACCGTGAACACGGCTATTACGCGCATCTGAAACTTTTATTTTTGTTCTTTTGGAGTGTAGGTTTGTTGAGAAAATATGTTGGATATAATTTGATATCGCAAATAAAATGCATACGATCTTGAAATAAAAAAAAAAACATCGAAAAAATGACAATCCAATAAATACGTAGTTCCAAATATTGTAACCGATCCCAGATGCTCGTAAATTAAAGAAATCAGCCTCAAGGGGTTAAAATACAAATCTAATTTTTTGCCGTATTAAAAATTATAATATACTTACAATAATAACACACCTAAAATTCACTTATCATCAGACTAATCTCCAAAAGTTGCTCAACAAAAATCCCACGGTCATAAGGAGTCTGAGGTGAGAGCCGAAACCTAGCCTGGAGCAAACGGTAGACCCACTGAAGCAGCCATGGCGACCGTATGATACCACTGATTATAATGACGATACAGACAAAAAAGCCACAGTATAAAAAGCTTACGAGCACATCGGTCATGATTCTGTCAAAGTAAATCTTGTTAGAGAGGCATATAAGTTTGTATGTGGCGTGAAAGTAGATGAAGTTACGTCGGTGTGTAAAGGTAATGGTAAGAGGTCACACGCCATCCAAGCATTCGGAGCACGTGGGAACGAGCAAAGCCAAGGCGGAGAGCCTCCAGGCAAAACGGAGAGGTTGACGATGCCCGCGATAAATATAAGTATAATAATATATGAAGCTTTACCAAAGGTATAATATGTGAGTATTTGAGGCAGTGCGAATTCCAAAATGCGATTTTGTAGCTGTTTGAGTTTTAATAATGTATTTAATATTAACAAAACAAACTATTTGCATTGTACAATTTTTGCTGATACTATTTTTGTTTCTTATAAACATTTATGTGATTTTGAGTAGAAATCTAAATATAGACCTGTTCGACAACAACTTCGCAAGTAAACAAAACGTTTATTTTTTTGCATAATCAGCATAACAGCACTTCCTGGTCTAGACCTAGGAAATAAATCTCTTCCTTGCAAACCTGATTGGCAACTAAATCGAATCAACGTAATAACCTTAACATTGACTTCACACACGGAGATTTAGGATCTCTCGTACACGACTGCCTCAAGGCAAATTCCCTAAAGCCGGGGTCAAATGTCGAACAATTTATTGCCTCTTCAGAGTGCTCGGGATCCTTTGGGAAGATCCGCAAACCCTTAATTAGAGGATGAGGGGACTAAGGAAACATTCACACAGGTGCGGTGCAGCCCTAATAAGCGACTTGGCTTGGGGCAAATCGTGCAGTGGTTTTGGACGCAGGTGATTTGGGTCTTTTTTACCCCCGACGCAAAACGAGATCTTATAAGTTTAATGTGTGTATCTGTGTGTCTAGATGTGACATTTTAGCTCCCAAACTGAACTGTTTTTGATTTATTTATTTTATTTGAAAGGTGAATTTATCGAGAGTGTTCTTAGTTATGTTTTCCAGATAAGAAGTATGTAATATTTTCAAAATTTCGTAGGCATATTAAAATCGTCAAAATGTCAAATGTCATCCATTGCGCTCGAAGCGTTTCGTTTCTATTATCATCCATGTAGGAGTCATCAAGTCTAGAGTAAAGAGGTATCTTCTATGCTACTACGTCTTCAACCGCTACATCGCTTTCACCGCTGCAAAATAAATCAACTTATAAAATCACCGTTGATCATCTTGACAACTCTTCCGTTATCAGCAGCGCAGAAAACATGATAAGATACAAGAGTAAACGAACACTTTGACCTTTTGACCGCTGCTTTTATCAGTTGTTATGTTGATGCAGGGATTTACCTTACAGGGTGTTCCAAAATGACCATTGTGCCACCACATTTCATCCCTTCCTACTACTATGTATTATTGCCTTAGTCGGACCTTAGTCGGCTATACATCTGACAATGCCAATACATCAACAGCTGACTGAGGTCGATGACTTTTGTAGTGGGTGCTAGAAACATTTACATCACACACTCAATTACACCCAGAACTAAAAACACAAATTTTCCTTGGGAGGCAATTTGTGTTTCTACTGGGGATCGTACCTGAGACTATTACTATTACTGCATAGCTTTTTTGTTTTTTTCTGACGGAATTCTTTCTGTTAGCTATATATGTATACTCTGCAGCGTAATCGGATGGGCCCGGTACTAGCAAACTTTACTAAAAGACAGTCCGCATATATCATCGTCATCTCAGCCGCAAGAAGAAGTCCACTGCTGGATATATCCAGCAGTGGTTTTCCGACTCTGCGCTTGCCAATTATATAAATATGTACGGTTTTAGTGACCTCGTTTAATGATTATAACAATCATCTTATTTATGCAGTAAGGTTTTTATTGCAAGCTTTTATTTAACTTGCTATGTATGTATGTTTGTCCGGGTGGAAACGGGAAAAGTTATTTTTAATGCACTCCTTCAAATCAAATCAAATCAAATCAAAATCGTTTATTCACATGGGCCCCAAAGAGGCACTCATGAAAGTTAATGAATCTATTGCCAGATTCGCAAAATTACAGCCATCTCGAGAAGAACCTGGCAAGAAACTCGGCTTCAATAATATGGGTACCAAATGAAAGGGCTTGCTGAGAATAATTCGAAAAATAAAGTGACGACGCTTTAAATCCAATATGGAGGACTTCTAAAAGCTTATCATTAAAAAAGGTTTTGACAAGTAACTTATTTATTTTTGAGTAGGTATAAGACATGTCCAGTCTCCACAGTATCTTTAATATCACTCCGTATTAGCACAATAAATAATAGTACGATCAGAGGATTCACTGTAAAACATACATGCACACACTTAAGTATGTTTACCAGATTTATTAACTTTAACTGGAACATATAGGTATATAAGCGGTACATATGTCTCATTAAAATCATTATTATTTAGTTCATCGATCAGAAACGTGTGTTTGAGACTATCAAAATGAAAGGTTACTCCTTAGTTTTTGTTTTGCTTCTGGCTGTGGTGGCTCTTACCTTTGCAGAAACTTATAATGACGGTAAGAATAAAATTAATAATAACCTACATTTATTTTTTTCAAAAGTCTGATAATTCAAATAATTATTTTTTAAGCCACAAAACAGATTAAGAGCAATTTTCAACCGATCTAAAAAAAAGGAGGTTCTCAATTCGACTGTATGTTTTTTTTTAGTATGTATGTTACGCGATATCTCCGCCAATTATGAATCGATTTTGATGATTTTTTGTTTGGTAGAGTATACTTTAGAGGTGTTTCCATATAAATTTTATCGAAATCGGTCCAGCCAAAACCGAAATATAAGCGATGAAATCGGTTTTTTAAGATGTGCTTCCGTTTCAATTATTTATGGTATTTTACTATGTACCATTAAAATTACGAAAAACATATTGAGAAAAACTATAATCCTTGCATATGAGTACAGCACAGTTAAATAGTTTTTCTCTATTCTTAAACAGGACAATATAAATAACGTCAATACATTATTTATATACTATCAAAATACCATATATTAGAATCCAAAAAAAATATTTTTTTTTTTCAAATCATGAAACTGGCCTATTAGATGACACAAAAAGTCTAAAAATTTAACATTAAAATTGCGTATTAAAAATATTTATTAAATAGATTTAGGATATTAAAAAAAAAACTACATTTTCACGCTCACAGCGCCACACTAAGTTCGATGACTTGTGGGTACCAGAAACATTCACATCACACACAATTACAGTCAGAACCAGAATCACAAATTTCCCTTGGTGAGAAAGCTTGTGTTTCCACCAGGAAATCGAACTCGATATCCGTTGCGCAAGAGGCGAAGATTCATTTAGCCAGAGAGCAGTATATTATAAAATATCATTGAATTTTTAGGCAGAGGCCTGCTTTCAATCCTTTTCTTATTATATCATAACGTCATAATATGGAACGTATAACGCCATCTACCGGAAAAGTATGAAACTACAAAAACCGAGATTTTTCCTTTTTGACAATTTATTGTCAATTTACTATCCTAAGTAACTACGACTTAGGGTAGCCATGTGAACTAAAAAAATGTATCTATGTCACATGATTTAAACATAAACGTTAACGCTTTCTCACTCATAGCCCCACACTAAGTTCGATGACTTGTGCCGCGGGTGCCAGAAACATACATAAAAACACGTTCACAACCAGAACCAGAAACACAAACTTTCCTTGGGGAGAAAACTTGTGTACCCGCCGGGAATCGAACCCGATACCCTTGCTTAGAAGGCGAACGCTCACCCACTAAGCCAACGGGCAGTACATTGACAGATTCATTCACATTTTAATCTTCTATTACAGAGTTGCAGCAAGAAGAGTTGCCGCATCTGCAGCGTTTGAAACGTGAAACCTGTAACAATTATGATGAGTCTCTGGAGTGCGATCGGTTCTGCCGTCGTCTCGGTTTGTCCGGGGGCGCTTGTCTGAAGAACAAATGTGACTGTGACAGATATTAAAATCTTCAATTTAAAATATATTACTCGAAGTAAAACATTCATTCCTCAACGACAGCTTACTATTGTACTTTACCCTGATGTTGACGACCCAGTTGGCGCACTGGACAGGTGCCCGCTCTCTGCGCCGTGGGTCCTGGGTTCTATTCCCAGCAGGAGCACAAATTCCTTCTCAAGGGATATTTGTGCTTCTGGTCTTGGGTGTAATGTGTGTGTGATGTGAATGTTTCCGGCACCCACGATACAAGTCTTTGAACTTAGTGTGGGGCTGTGAGTGTGAATGCGTTTGTTTGTTTGTTTGTTTATAGAGAAAATACACTAGCTAGTTCTCCAAAGCCCGTTTTACCAAACTGATAAACGTCATCCATTTATTCTAGATATAACTCGAGTTTACTCGAAGTGTTTCGCTTCTACGTTTATCACCCGTACGGCGAAGGGTTAGAACTCATAGCTCGCGTCTATGTCTCCCGAATTAAGTAATCTGGGAGTTTTCTAGTCAAGACTGAATAGGTATCAAGGCTACATCTTCACCTTCCTTGAGGTGAGATAGTAGTCAAATGCTTGCTTATCTAGCATAGAAAATAAAACTACTAAGTTTTAGTTTAATCGTCTAGTAAATTCGGAGAAAATATTACACTTTTAATTGCATAAGAATCGTCTGTATACGCGTGTATCTGTGTGCGTAACGTGTCATCGCGGTTACTGCTGAGGTTGTACTGAGTTTACCTTCTGTTCCTTCTTGTTTTGTGGTTCGTTGTTCCAAGTAAACTATACTGTAACAGTTGCGATAGCTGACCGGTGCGGCGGGCGAGAGGAAAAACGAGCTATGTAAACGTATCCTTGTATTTACCAAAGAACATCTATTTCAAAACATCAACTAGCCATCCAGTACTGCACGTGTGTGAAGCACTAGCTAGTTCTACCGACTAATATAAAAGGATCTAAATTCGTCAGTTTTTGTTGTAACTTATCCTTGGTCTTTGAAATGCCCGCTGGCGTAATTTGTTGCGCGTTCGCCTTCAAAGCAGCGAGTTAGATTACCAGTGGAAACACAAGTTTTCTCAACACTGCAAAGAACAATGGCGAACTCCCATACATCATTTTAGTTGAAATAAAATAGCATCGTATATAGATAAAAAATATCTTACGTAAGGCCGGTTGCCTTCTGAGCTTAATTTTAAAAGAATTGTCGTTTTAGAAGGCCTAGTTACTAAGTTATTAAACAAAACATATTTGTAGGTTATGGCTCAGCACACTTTGGCGATCTCTTTTTGAATACGCCAACAGTTCTGACGGTCGTGAATTCGTGATAAAAGCCCATTCCAAAGAGAAACCACTACGTTTAAACTTGAAATATACATATTATTACTTGACACTGGCTAAATGCACAAGATTGCGAAGCTAATATTAAAAGAAAAAAGAAAAAAAAACAAACGTCAAAAGTGAAAATGTCATTCATACGACAGTTTGGTATTGCCATGACATATGCTTTTTCCCCTAAATGTCAATGACTGCAATAGCAACCGCAGCTATTTTTAGAAAACCTGTGAATGACAGACGGATTCTAGACAGCTGATGGTTCATACATAAGTTACCATAGTATTTTTTGTTTTATGGATACATCATAAGCATTAGCATTACGGCTTAGGAATATAGAGATGCACTAGGGTAAGGCAATAGACATGGTAACATCTTATTATATAACCACAGCATAGACAAAAACAGAAAAATGAAAAATGGTTTAAAGTAATCGTTTTGTTTCTTTTAATGTGTATTTTTTTACCTGGCTTCGTCTGCCTTTTCTGTTGTCTTAGTAAATCTTTGTAATTTATTTGAGTGAATTTCGTTAATTTCACATTTAAATACGATCAAACATAGGCCAACTAAAATTTCGCCATTGTTCTTTGTGATTCTGGTTCTGGGTGTGATGGTGTGCGTGTGATGTGAATGTATTCAGCACCAACGACACAAGTTATAAATCTTAGTCTCGGGCTGTGAGTGTTGAAACGTTTGAAACCAGCTTAGAACCAGCTCTTAGACAAATACGTTCCTTTGTTTCTTAGAAATAAGTTTCAACACGCACGTAGAACCTAAATCAGATGGGTACTCGACATTTGCCCTTTTACCCCTGCCCTACCATAATATGGCGCGTGCCTCCATAATGTTTCCAACTAATCTCCTATAGTAGGCACCTATAACAATCTGGGTAGTTTATCTGTCACATTTTAGCTATAAATAAGTCGTTTGAAACACGCATTGTTGATGAATTGTAGCGTCTGACTCCTGGATAAAAAGTTAAGTAAGGAAGAATGTTAGAGTCGTGATTCGTGCGTTGAAGAGGTTTTGTTGTGGTCATCTTTTTGTCATAACACTACATAAGTGACTTATTTAAAATCTGGTTAGCATGGCTAAATGATTTTAATGGATAAAAATCTGTGGTAAGCAGTATTTCAGTTACATGGGAAATGTTATTACAATAACATGAATTAAATTGTAGATATTTTATAAAATTAAAAAAAATCTTACAAATCTCAATTGACTCGCGGTGACTTCCGGTACGCATAATGAACATAGACGCAAAGCGTTTGGTGTGCATTTAAGAAATATCTATACCGGTGTGGCAATGCAGTTTGTCTAGTGGTCCTATTATATAATGGGGATGGATTGTTTACCCGACTTCAAACATTACCTCATAACTTCTTTTGTTGTGAGCCGATTTTGATGATTCTTTTTTTATTTGAAAGCTGGTGCTTTTTATGTGGTCCCATTAAAATTTGATCAAGATTTGTTTTCTAGTTTTTGAGTTATCGTCAATAATGCGTTTTTAATACATTAAATCTGATCAAGGTTCCGAAGATAAAGGCGGTGAAGTCGGTTTTTAAGCTTTGCTTGCGTTTATATCATTTGCAAACATTTTGGAGGCACTGCTACAACTGGAAAGTCTCAACATCATCCTGAAAATGTTGTTATACTGTATACGTAGGGTGTTCAGTGATTTTTTGGCACATCTGAAACACAGACCTTTTTTTAAACTTTATAATTATGCAACATTATTTAATAACATTTGTAAACAACGTATCAATTTTAACTGCCCGTTGTATTAGTTAGATGCGCGTCAGCTTTCTAAGCATTGTCATGTTTGTTGTAGTTTTCTCCCCAAAGGAAATTTACGTTTCTGGTTCTCGGTGTGATTGTGCGTGTGTTGTACCCACGACTCAAGTCATTGAACTTAGTGTGGGATTGTGATTGTAAAATCGTTTATGTTATGTTAATTAAATTTTATACTACACGGAATAAGCTACAATTAATATAATACATAATTACCATAGAGCTACAACAAAATAAAGACTCCTCCCATATAATTATAATTCAGTTTATTGCAAAATAAAATGAAATAACGAATTCGCAACCGTAACATTAGGGATTCATTCATAAAGTGCCACAAAAACTGAGAGAACTTGGATCTGTCGATAATAATAGGTCGCTGACGCAAAGGGGCGCCATAATTGTCGTGCCCAACGTAAACATCTTGTACGTTTGTGTAAAGATTATAAGGATAAAAGTACAATGTAAAAAAGTACTACTAAATTGTTAGTAAAGTAACATTACATAAGTATTTTGTTAATTTTTAAGTATGAGGTATGTAAAAAACTACGCCATTATAATTTTAAATTTTATTTTAAAATCGGTTATAACCTTGATTATTAGATTTAGTTTAGTAGGTACTAGCTATTTTTATTTTTTTTGTCTATGGTGTCATCATTTTTAAAAAGGAGAAGAATCATTGTCAATAATATTTTTTAATGAATTCGTTACAAATAATTGCAATATTATATATTTTCATCATTTGGTCGCATTATTTTTTGTCTTGCAATTAATTTGCTTATTTTTCAATCTTATAAGTATTTTTCTCTCAACTTATCAATATCTAGATCACGGCGAAGAAAAATAAAATACTTTTCATAGACTAACTCTAATGACCCGGTGGCATTTTGATTGATATTTCTTCTCCAAGATCTTCTATATTAGACAACGACGTTAGTTTATAACTTCGTGTGGCACAAACAACAAAATTACCTACTAAATATTGCCTATATTACAGACGTTTAAGACTTAACCCCTCTCTTCTACACTAATTTCAGCCACCCAGCTTTTACCGATCTTCATTGCCTATCCCACAGGAGATCGTTCCCAAAAATGACGGTATAATGATATGTTTCTTGATTAGTTTGCGGTTTACAATGTGGTCAATGATGCCGGCAATAGTGAACAGGCTACCAAAAAACTTCAAACTCAGTGGCGCCACAAAGTTAGTCACTTTTAGGGACATTATATACAAAGCGCCCGGGGCGCGCGCCTAGTGCGCTGTGAAGATAAAATTTATGGCGCGTAATGGACTTTGATATACAAAGTGCCCTCTTCTCTTCCCGCGCTGTCGTTTTGTATATAATCCTAACTGTAACTCAATTTTGACAAAAATGTCAGTTACGTCTATTTTCCTTATGACGTGACGCCAGTACCAACAGGGCGCGCGTCACGGGCTCTTTGTATATAAAGTCCCTAACAGCGTATCTGTGTTTTTGTATGAGTCTATGATAGTGGAGAGAATTTATATTTAAATAGAAGATTTTCTATTTTAGGGAAAATGGAACAAAATTGTGATTGTATCAAATTTAAATTTATTGGAAAATAAAATACTGCAAGAAAATATTTGCCGCCTTTGGAAAAGCTAATACGTATATGTTGTGAAGGTGCATATCAATATAATCATATTCACACGGATAACAACGTGGGGACGTAAATGTCGTGAGTTCACACTTACACTCACAGCCCCACACTAAGTTCGAGACTTGTGTCGTAGATGCCGGAAATATTCACATCACACACACAATTACAACTAGAACCCAAACACATTTTTTTCTTGGAGAGAAAACTTGTGTTTCGTGAAGAAAACTTATGTTCCCGTCGGGAATCGAACCCGATACCCCAGCTTAGAAGGTGACAGCGCATCTAACTAAGTTTAATTCCTCATTATTTAGTACCTAGAGGTAATTTAAGTACTTACAATGGTTTCCTGTAGTGTCTTCAGCAGAACATAAAATGACCAATTTGCTACAAAGTAACCGCTTGATCACGAAATAAATAGGAGCCATTAAAATAATTACATCGATCTGTCATCCCGAACGCAGTCGTAAATCTGTCATACACACCAATATTTAAGGAACCCGAATGTCACTAACCTTCAATTATAAAAATGAATTCGTCCCTTTTAAAATTTCCTATTATTTTGCCAAATTGTACCTTGCCGAACGGAAGGCACGTCTACGGAATTAGAGACGGTTGACCGCAAATGTGCAAGCTTTAAATACCGTCATAACAATAATTAGTTTTCTTAGATTTGTGTTGAAAATCTCTGATGTTGTTTTTTTATAATAGGCTAGATGCTTGAAAAATTATGTTTAGTCCGTCATTAATATTATCAAAAAATATTGGACGCGTATCTTTTCTTTTGTTAATGAAACAAAAAATAACGAAGACATAGTGCGTTGAAATTGCTCGTGATTTCACGCCTCAGTACGTACACTTTTTACTTAGGCGTGACGTCAATTTTGTAGAGCGTCAAAGTTCAGCCCCCACTTTGAACTTTGACGCTCTAAAATTATTCAATGTCAATTGATTTGTGAAATAAAAAAATACATGTCTTTGTTATTGTTATTTGATAAGTAACTTAAAATTCGATTTTTCATCCAAGCATCACCTATAAAATGTTATAATAAAAATAATGAAATAAAAAAATCGCTTGAACGAGACTTGAACTTATCAAACTCTAGTTATAATGTATGGTACATTTATGCCCTGCCATTCTAACCTCTACCTGACTACCTGACTAAATCGAAAAATATTTTTGCTGTCTCGAATTTTTTAATGTTCAATGTAGTGTAAGTTAAAGTAAACACACTAGACTTAGAATAAAATAATTTTAAATAATGTTTTCAACCATAAACCGACTTTCTCAGCAATATTCCCAAATACCCAAAAACTTATTATAAATAGCCTTTCGTCTGCAATGAGACAATTTTTCAAACAACAAATCCACATCTCATATCGTACGCTGTGGTAGGTACCCACGATTAGAAAAAAACACAAAAAAAGCGAAATACACAGTGAACTAAATGTTGTTTAATTGGATGACATATTTTTTCCAGTTATTTCGTTTTAAAAAGGAAACCTCAAAACCATTTTTTTTATGCCAGAAATCTGAAAATTACCTTGCAAATAAAATATATTTTTCCCAAATTGGTTTATAAACTATGGAGTTCAGAAGGAACTTACATAATAAATAATACCAACCGAATTTTCCTTTTTTTTGGAGTCGCTTAAAAACTATACAATAAAAACATGATTTTATTAAACAACAATTACATGATAGTAGAATCTAACCATTTTAGGCAAGGCAATCTTTGATCCGACCGCAGATAAAAAATGACAGCCAAGGAGTTTATTCCCAATCTGGCTGTCCAAAAGTCACTCATCACGGGTATCATTCGAAACTAACTGCCGCCATTATAACCGCATTTGCCCCCAAATTCGACATTTAATAACTGGTCTAAAATGTTCAGCACAAAATTTTGATCTTTTATAATTATACGCTTGTACTATCAAGCGTCAATTTTCTATTTTTAAACATACCTGACTTCACGCAGAACGTCAGGGGCTTAGATGAAAAGGTTCTATCTGGTTCTATAGTTTTTACCCTTCCGTTTTATTTTTATTTTTAATTATTCGTTACAGTTGCCGATAATTGTAGGGATTGAATTTAATTTCATAGTAGTTTTGAGCTGTTTGAATTATAATTAAACAATTATAATATACTAGATGGGCCCTATGGCTTCAACTGAGTTCAGAATTACATTTTTGTTAGTTACAATAAAATGCCGCACCAATGCATCCTGCTCATTTTCTGTCCATCCACAGGTTGTGACAGAAATAACACCTGTTTTATTGTAAGTTATACATTTTTACTATTATTTGGTGTGCAATGAAGTGTTATTGTTAGATGCCCATTGGCTTACGTTCCACTTTGTAAGCAGATGTATCGGGTTCGATTTTCGGCGGTAACACAAGTTTTCTCTCCAAAGGAAATTCATTAGAAATCAGAAGGTCTGCCATTCGTGCTTTCCACCCTCGATCACATTCGAGCAGAAGACATAGTCGCCTAGCAATAGCCTATCTGAATTATTATAAAACAGCTTGTCCGTTTCCGTAGCATTAACTATCTTCGAGCCTAATTTCATCAATCGTCAGAGGTACTGGTCGTGAAATAGCGTAGTATTACAAACTTATATTGATTAACTGAAGTTATATTTAGAAAAATAGAAACCACTAAAATGTACACGCGATCGAACCACCATCAAAATGCAAGAGAAAAAAATTATAGCAACTGGACTTGCAGATCTGGGTTCGTGTAAGTCCAGCTAATGAAACAAGGAATACGAAACATTAGTGGCATTGTCAAGTTGTCACAGTTAAGCTTCAGTGCGTTCTGATAGTGAAATTATGTTAATTTTTTTTTTATCAAGCTTTTACCAGCTGTAAATAGAACAGGACATAAAAGTTGTATAACTAGAGAACTTGTCTAGTCGAATCAGATGAGCCCAAACTCGATGGGTTTATATGGTTGAAGTCAGAAGATTATGGCCATCTGACGTCTCCATCATCAGACCTGCTCCATGGTGCCATATCATTGTATTGTCACCAAAGATACATAAGCACAACAAATTTAAGTCCAATCAGATTTCGGGAAGTGCGTCTAATTTAGCTTGCCTGATTTAATTACAGATCGACAAATAAACAGACAAACATGACAGGAGAAACTAAATAAAAGCTTGTAATAGACGAAATTAATGACGAATTTGTAATAATTATTAACAATAACTCTAGAATAGAGATTAATATAGATGTAGTTTGAATAAATTCACTTAAATAATCGTATTTTTTTATGTAACGTTGTTATTTTCTGTACCAGTATCTACTACCAATAATTGTATACGTGTACTTTGTCATCGTCTAAACTTAATTTCTCTTTATCTATATTCGCCGACCAGACCCCGTATCTTTGTTGCGAGCAGTTTCTATTTAAATTAAGCAATAATGGACCCTATTTCTAAATATTTTGTCGTTTTCGATTTAAAACCATTTACAACTGAGAAAGGTAATAGGGATCAGTATTCTAAGAGTATTCAAGCCTAGTGTCTCTTATCATCACTCAGCAGCCGATCATGCTTTGTTTTTAATATTTGTTCGATATAAGGTGATATCAGGTGAGATAATTGTTTTTTAAACGTTTGCCTATATTAAAAACTTTGATATATTCCGATACAATTAGCATCGCTGATAAGCAGATACAGTATATAACTTATAGTGTATACTAAGTAACAGGAAAGGTAATTAAATAAGTTAAGCAATTATACATTTCACACGTTTCATTATCTATAGTCAATTTATAAATCGTGATTTATATACGGAACATAAAGCGTTAAATTTCCTATTCTAATTTCGATTTCACACAAACACTAGGAAATATTTTTTTTATTTTTTGTTTCAAGATAAAAACTCTATCACTTTATTTTAAAATATATATCGTAGAACGTACTTAATGTTAGGCAAGCATGTTACATCTTCAGTCGCATCGTCACTTTCCATCAGGTGAGATAGCGGTTAAATGCTTGTCTATCCAGGCTATAAAAAGAAATACATTGAGTATACTTAATGTACATTTTGTATGTACATATTAACTTGTCAAATAAATTGGTTGTAAATTCTGGATGTAATTTTAAATAAATGCCCTAGATAGAATAAAAAAATATATTTTGGAGAAGTAAAAACTTCGAGTTTATTCGCAACAAAAAATAACATTTCGCAACCAAAGATAATTTTTCGCAGCAAAGTACTTGCTGCCTAAATCTCACTTTTTTTTTAAATAACGCTCTGGAATTTGGTTTTGAGAAATTGGTGTATATTACTAATAAGGGAGTGTAAAGAAAGTTAGTATGTATATTCCCTATGGAATGGGCCGTATGTATGCCCGCGAATTAATAAAAATCTAGACTCTCTCTATCTAGACAAGTCTAGCTTGCTAAACGGTGGGGTTACGCATTATTGATACACTGCCGATCAGATACGATTTATATAATTATATTATTTAAGATTTTTTTTAGTTAATTTATGAGACCCCAATTTATGGCCAATTGCCTATATCTCCTAAAACTAAACTAAAATTATATACAGCAAAGACCCAAGTTACCTACAAGTCATCGAGCTTATAGGTAACTTAAGTGTTCAAGCCCACTACCAGTGGGTAGCGTTCCCATCATGCTGGCGGTATTACCTCTCTGAAAGTATTAGTCTACATAATGACGATAGAAATACATTGCCGAAGTGTAAAAGATGTCCAATTTTCTACGTTCAGTCAAATAAGCTGCGTCACCACGTCAGCATGACCCACCCCTCCCTACATTAGCTCCATTTTACGATTTTCACGGTTTGGGTGCGACCATGCGTCTGACTTCTAATTGGCTGACATGAAACCGATGACGGCCGATTACTGCCGATGATTGACAGCTGCCAATCATTGTTGCATGAGGGGGAAGCCAGGTGGTGCGTGCGATGTGGTTAGGTATGGTTTTCGATATTCGTTTTTTTATTGACAAATTTAATATTAAATGAGCGGTTACCAATTCACCCAATTACCGAAAACCCCAAATATATTATATTTAGAAGCTTCACGGTTTGGATGTGACCGAATAAAGAGACAGCCGATTCTAAGATAGTTTTATTAGGACTCGACTGCCCCTTCACTTTTCTACCGACTTCAGAAAAAAGAAGGAGGTACTCAAGGCGACTGTATTTTTTTTTATTTGTGTTACCTCACAACTTCGTTCCACATAAACCAATTGCGAATTTTTTTTTGTTTGAATGATGTTGCTTTCCAATTGGTCCCATTTAATTTTGATCAAGATCTGACCAGTAGTTCTTGAAATATCGTCAATAATGCGTGTTTAGTAGATCTAATATGATCAAAGTTCCGAAGATAAAGCGGTAAAGTCGGTTTTTTTAAGCTTTGTTTGCGTTAAATTATTTGAGATACTTTTTCGGACAATTTTTTTGGATACTGACATATTGTTTATCTATAAGAGACGGTTTCGTAGTAGAGCAAGCGTTTTTACCTTCTTTGACCACGTAATGTGGTCAAAGAAGGTAAAAACGTTTGCACATCACTTGCCTTCAGTTGAGATAGTGGTCATATGCTAACCTATCAGATATAAAAAAATAATAATTTTGAATTGATTTGATCCATATTTTTTTGTTCCTTTTTGTTGGTTAGTTAGATTAAATATTTTACTTCCTACTACAATATCATTTCATTCAATCTTTAAGTGTTTTATAATAATACAATTTAAAAACGTAAGCAAAGCTTACAAAAACCGATTCCACCGCTTATATTTTGGTTTTTGCTTGATCGTTTTTGATTTAATTTATATGGGACCACATTTGAATTAATCTACCTAACAAAAAATATTTTTTAGAATCGGTCCACAAATGGGGGAGAAATCGGTGAACATACATAAAAAAAATATACATAGGTACAGTCGAACATGGAACCTCCTCATTTTTTGAAGTCGGTTAAAAATCAAAGCAGAAGTGGCCAATGTTTGCCTATCTGAAATATAACATGCTTGACTATTGAGGCTACGTTACTCAAATATTACATTCTCATAATATGGATCCTTGAAATCCATAAAATGTAATGTAATCCATAAAATTATTTACAGTCAATCGCTCAATGCTGGAAAACCACTAACGAAAATCGAATCCAATACAATTTTGTAAGACAAAAACAGAAAAACATTCTTAATGTTTATACGAACATAAATCATCAGATCACTATACCCCAAAACCTTTGTTTTAAAGCTTGAAGCAACGCATCGCTCTGAGCCATAACATAAATCTTCTTCAAAATATTGGTATAGAGAACAATAATATTGTCTGAGAGATCGTAAATTTGGATATAATGACCTAAAGTTTTATTTGGGCTACTTCAGGTGAACGTTACGGCTCTGGCCTGAGGTCATGCAATCTTCATTAGGGTATAACGTGGTATAACTTCCATGGAATCCATAAACACGCAAGGGAAACAAATGACAGACGTTCTTTGCAATGGTAACTCTTGAATAGAGAGTTTTGCCGCGTAAGTGAAAGATAGGCGTTGTTGATTTTGTTTTTAAACCGACTTCAAAAGAGGAAGTTCTCACTTCGGCTGTATGTTTTTTTTACCGACTTCCCAATAAAGGAGGAGGTACTTAAGTCGACTGTATTTTTTTTTATGTGTGTTATCCTCATAACTTCTCTCCACGAGAGCCGATTTCGAAAATTTTTTTTAGTTTGAACATGTTGCTTTCTAATTGGTCCCATTCAAATTTGATCAAGATCTGATCAGTAGTTCTTGAAATATCGTTAATAATGTCTATTTTGTGACGAATAATGCGTACTTTAACGATGTTCTCGTTTACCCGACTTCAAAAGTTGCCTCATAACTTCTTTCGTTGTGAGCCGATTTTGATGATTCTTTTTTTATTTGAAAGCTGGTGCTTTTCGTGTAGTAAAAAATGTTTGACTCGCGTCAGGACACGTGACCTGATCGAAAATTCCTAAGACCAAGGAGAGGAATATCCCCCTCTCTTTCTACCACGCTGCGAAAAATGTTCAAAGTTTTCACTTCTGCCGGCACTCCCGGAGTGCAACCCGTTTTTTTTTTGTTTGTTTGGCAGAGTATATTTCAGAGGTGGTCCGATATAAATTTTATCGAAATAAGTCAAGCCAAAACCGAAATATAAGTGATAAAATCGGTTTTTGTAAGCTTTGCTTGCGTTTCAATTATTTTTATAAAACTCATGATTCTTCGAATGTAAATGTTTAATAATGGTAGTAGATTATTAACCGTTAATTACGTAGTGAACGTGCATAAGTAGGCAATACATACGAAGATAAAAAACGTGATTATTGATTTCGTTCTAAAACTCCAATAGAAGTTCTAAAAAGTTTCTACCGCTTTTACTCGACTTTGACTGTGACTTGCGACTATGACTTCTGTTATGAAATATAATATATACACTTGAAATATTTTATTACCTAAGACTGTCTAAATGCACCTAGGACCAGAAACTATTTCCCTTGTGAAGAAAACTTGTGTTCCCAACGGTAATCGAACCCGATACCCGCTGCTTAGAAGGCAGACGCTGAACCTAGTAACCTAACAGTAGCTAGCTTTGATTAAAATGTCTTACGAAATACGCTTACTTAAGTGTAGTACCTAGTTTAATAGAAGTATATATAGTTTAGCTGATGATGATGATCAACAAGGTAATGATACGTGATTATGGTAGAATTATGTTTAATTCTTGCATGTAATTAAAATGTTGTTATCATTAATTAAGTAATGATTAAGTACTTGAATCAATTACCATTATTTGAACCGAACGCCACTCTTTCTTCTCTTTCTCACTTCTAAGCACAAAATATTAATCCTAAGCATATATATCGAGTTCGATTCCCGACTGAAACACAAGTTTTTTCCCCAAAGGAAAATTTGTGTTTCTGGTTCTGGTTGCGATTGTGTGTATGATGTGAAAGTTTCCGGCACCCACGACACAAGTTATCGAACTAAGTGTGGGTTTGTGAGTGTGAAAGTGTTTATGTTTATATGCACTTGTGTTACTATATATGATCTTTATTACATCTATTACGCTGCTGTCTAGATATTCTGAAGTTAGATATTAGATGAAGTTAGATATTTTTAAGTTACAGATATTTTTATGGCTATTATTATTTACAAAACAAGTTTTAAAACTAACAAGGTCACTGTCACTATAAAATAAGTAAAAAAAAATACCGCCACTGAGTTTCTTGCCAGGTTCTTCTCAAGATGGCTTTAACTTTGCGGATCTTTTTTGATTTGACCACTATCTCACCTGATGGAAAGTGATGATGCGGCCGAATATGTGACATGTTTATCTAGAAGATAACTGTTCATCTTGACTTGAAGACTCCCAAATTAAATAATTAATAAATAATAATTAATTAATTACTGCTAATTAACTGTATTAACAGTCGTGACAACCTGTATGGGACCCACGTAAATAAACTATTATGATCTTGAAAAATATCTCTTAATAATGTAGGTATTTAAGAATGTTGATCCTACCAAGGCATACCTTTTACCTATACCTATAACATCTATAACTTAAGATTGGCGCAACCGCTCGGCAATAACAATAACATTCAAGCCGAATCTCGCCCGACTGACAGATAAAATCACTTGAAATATCGTCCTCACTTTGCAAAATTAGAACCAAAATCGCGAATTGGGTTAACAGTTTAATTGAACATAACAATTTAATGGGACTTTGAATAGTCATGGGAAAGGCTATCGAGGCTCGATTAGACCCCCATCAAGGGGTTTGCAATTTCCATTGACTGCTAAATTGCAGATAGAGGGACTTCAAACATCAATCAGTTCAGGTGAATCAATTCTTAACAATTGGCTGTTTTCTCGCGTTTAGTTTAATTCGCTTTCAATTTCGTTTCCAATCGAATTTGCAGTATTTATAGCACAAAATTTTTTTCAAGCGTTAAACTTTTTCAAATAACTTACAATCACTAAAATTCTTGTAGATACCAAACCGTTGATCCTACTTTAAAATGCGAAAATTTGTGTGTGTGTATGAATGTTTGTTACATTTAACTTAATTAACGCGGGCGAAGCCGCGGGGCACGACTAGAATAAAAGAAGCCAAGAAATAGTATCTAAGCCACAAAAGTACACATTGGTAACGTAGGTCCTATTCGTGCTCAAAATTACTCTCATCAACATTTCAAAGAAGATAATGTATTAGATACAGTTCATGATAACTAAATTACTTTCATTACCTTTTTTTATGAGACCACTTTAAATATCTCTTTGATGTACAGATCATTTTAAAGTAAATGCAAAAATTGCTATCTTTAATAAGATTTTAGCATTCCAGTAAAAGTGTTTCAGTTTGAAATTCAATACGAGTGGCGACATCATGTTGCCACAAGTGACATTTAATAGTTCTCATCGAAAAAGATAGATGGCGTAACGAGACATTCAGGTTAATAAAGCTTGGTTTTCGTTCGCTTTCTAAGCAAGCCAAGCAAGCAAGGGGTATCGGGTTCTATTCCCAACAGGAACACACGTTTTCTCTCCAAGGAAAAATTGAATTTCTGGTTCTGGTTGTGATTGTGAGTGATGTGAATGTTTCCGGCATCCACGACGCAAGTTATCGATGTGATGCGGTGCTCTGAATGTGAAAGCGTTTATGTTTATGTTCTTTCGAAGATTGACTGTTTCTGGCTAATTAGTGTTATTTTACTGTTTCTAATAATTTTGATAATGACACTGTTGTGAAGGAGGTAGAATAGGCGTTTAAATGATTGCGTTTTGTGACTATTTGTGTCACACCAATTATTTTGGTTGGTCGTAACATAATACCTACACTTGAGATTAGGTTTATAAGCATTTTAATTTGACAATCAACACCCCTTAGGTATTTCTCCCACTGAGCGGGGTTGATACAACGTGAACTCTTTGTTGTAAAAAGAGTTGGTATTAGTTTATTGATTGGATATGCTGCTTACCCGACGTGCGACCTCCATATAGCAAGTGATTTGTGGATCATTAAAAGTAAAGAAAGTAAGAATGAAAAAACATTTATTTGATATAAAAACA
This sequence comes from Lomographa bimaculata, assembly GCA_948107665.1. Classification (NCBI taxonomy): domain Eukaryota; kingdom Metazoa; phylum Arthropoda; class Insecta; order Lepidoptera; family Geometridae; genus Lomographa; species Lomographa bimaculata. Next base: position 6,590,828 of record OX403600.1, on the reverse strand, counting down.
ACTTTATGATAAAAACAAAATCATACAATTTTAAGCCAAAAAGGTTTAACTCAGCATTATGGCGGGTTCATTCATTGGACCAACATTCGTTGATCGGTAAGGGTACCACGTGTAGATAAGTTCGGCTTGGATAAGGATATCACACTTTCCTTACGAGTAACTCTACCTACATACAATACATATTTCTTTATTCATGATGGGCAAATGTTTTACCCCTATGATTTTATTTGTTATGTTATGGAGTTAAAATAATCAAAATCGGCTTGATCTTTTCAAAAAGTAAGATAGCTATAGTTTCTAATTTATGAGTATAATTTCGTAGATATGAATAGTAAATTTCTTACTTCACCCATCTATGACTTACTTCCCTTATTTTAATACTAGCCGTGCCCCACGGCATCACCCGCTACAATCAAGTAAAAAAGTAGCCTATATGATAATCCTAATTATAAGCTATGTACATTTCAAATCAGTTCAGCCATTAAAGCGTGAAGGGAACAAACATACTTACACACATACATACTTACGCACAAACTTTCGGATTTATAATATTAGTATGATAAATTATTATTACTAAATTATTGAATACTAAATGTGCTTCTCGACTTTTTCCACGTTAATCAAGATAAAAAGTTATCCATGTCCCGGATGTTATGTTACTAAAGTTAAACAAGCTCTTGACTTTCATTTAAAAATTCATCCAAACCCGTCGAGAATGTATACCTTGTTTGAAACTATTTCTCGTTCACACAGTCATACACATAATTAGAAATTTAGAATGTGTGATATAAGTTATTTACAACTGAAACTAATTGTTAGTTAATAAAGAATTTACGACACCTCAAAAATTGCATTTACGCAACTTTCGAGCCGTCCTAAACATCGCAACCAGTAATTACAATTAATTTTGTGTGTTACAGTAACTCCATAATCATTATGGCGGAGATTGCACGACCATGACGCCATGCCAAGCCCCATAGGCCACTCTCTAATGGGAAACATTACAGTGTTCGCCGTTATTTGGGCTTGTTCAAGCCAAAGGTTAACATCGAAACGCTTTCCATCATTTTTATATTTCTTTATTCTAATTGGTATGAAATAAAATAGCTATGAATTATAACTGCTCAGATTTGTTGCGGTTTTTTTCTGTTTAGATTTACTATTGGCTTTTCTCTCATTGGATCGCTTTATCTTAATTTACTGATTTTTATTAATAGTACCTAATACCTATACCTATTTGTATGCTAATTAACTCAAGGTAATGAAACAACGTAATGTAAGATTTGAAAGAATTTCTTCTCAATTTTTTTTATTTTTCATGTAGCCTCTTGGACTTAGTAACTATTCGAATATTATTATCATACATATTTACAGAAATATACATGCACTACTACTAATTAACTAAATACCTGATTACAATTAAATAGAAGACCCTATTTAAAGTGATCGTAACATTGTCATAGCCGTACAATTTGGGAATGAGATAATTACTTAAATTAAAGGTAATACTTTTCGGTAACTCTTGTTAAACTATAAACTTAGGCCTAAATAAGCTATCACAATAAATAAATCTCTAAAAACATAACAATAACTAATACGATATCAGTCTTTAAAAAGAAGATCCGAGTTTAAGATTACAATCAGATTACGCTAAATGAAATATGTATGAACATAAAGATTGTTTTGAATTTACTGAAGGATAATATCAGAATGTACCTCTACATAAATATGATGACTACCGCAATGAATCATGTGAATACAAAGAAGTTTTAATAAAGGAGAATAGATCACAAGTCAATGACAAAAATCAGTCGATAAAGTCTTTGGCAAATTAAACATAGTAAAACTTATTGACTAATGATTTATGATAGTGCCAAGATTGACGACTCTAAATTTCGCTAAAGTGAAAGGCTTCAATGGCCTAATTGAGAAAACATTATAAATATTTACATAAATCTATGCTTAAAACTAGAGATTTATTATCTAACGCTTCATAATGTCTTCTATAGAAAAACCAAGGGTTCGTTTGGGTGTTTCAATGGGAGACTGGTGTGGACTCACAAGAGGTTGAAGCTGTTGGGGTACTGGTGGTGGTGATGGTTTGTGAGATAAGTCTAGTAATGAGCTGTCAGATTGGCTCGTTGAAGAAACTTCCTGGCAACCTTCTAGATGTTCCAAATGGTGTTTGTTGGCATCACTATGCGTCAACAAATGCGTTTTCAAATTCGATCTTTGATTGAAACTTTTGTTGCACACTGGACATTTATGAGGAGACTCCTCCATATGTAAAATCTTGTGAACCGCCAGTGTCCGCGATTGGCAGAATCCTTTTCCACATTCAGTGCACTTGAATGGCTTCTCCTTAGAGTGAATATATCTGGAAAAAAGAAATTGAACATTAGTTTCCTGTTAACTTTCACTTGTTCAAAAGGTGGGAAGACAAATAAACGAGCTCTATGTAAACAGACATCAACATCAATCTTTATGGCTCAATAGGCGACGAAATAATAAGAGGTTTGAATGAAAATTGAAGTGATACTACATTACAGACGCATTACACTGTTAATATATATCGTGTAATAAAAAAAAAAAGTCCCGGGTCTCGTAAAAGTGAAGAAATATAACGTATAATTTGTTCGACGGCGGAGCAAGACAGATATGGTGATCGTAAAGAACCAAACCGGTTGATGGGGGCGCGCGTGCGGCCCCGCGACCTCACAAAAAGGTTTACACTTTTAATTTATTTTTCTCTCTTATCGTCAACAATACTTCGATGAAACACGTACTAAATCACGTTGTTAGTATTAGAGAAGAAACATTAAATTAAATATGAACACTTCGTGATAGTAACAGTGAAAGTAGGTTTTATTTATGAGCGTTTGGATGCATTCATCAGAATAACTTACAAGGGCTATCAAATGGCTCTAATGGACAATAAGGTAACCTTAGAGCTATAAACAATTTGATGCTTACCTATGATCTCTGAGGTGGTCTTGTCGCCGGAAAGCTTTGCCACAGATGTCGCAAGAATAAGGCCTTTCGTCGGTGTGTGTCCTTTCATGGATAAGCAGATTGTAGGATTTGGTGAACTGACGATTGCAATATTTGCAAATGAACTGCTTCTTAGGTCTTGCTCCGGGGACGCCTGGAGCTCGCATCGGCGGTGGGTTTCTGCCGGGCATTCTTTGCGCCATGGCTCCAGGATAGCGCAGCGTGTGATGGTACAACGCGGCGTTGCGTATCCATTGGTTTACCAACATGGCGTGGTACGGGGCAGATGGAGGCAAAGTGGCGACTTGAGCTTGCATATAGGCCGACATTGCTGGGTGCGTGTAGCTCGGTACTGGCACTTTGTCGGTGTAATATGGTGTTTGTAGTGGCCGAGGGTAAGCGGCGTAAGGCTGGGGTGGCGTCCAGCCGGGCTGATGGCGGGAGAGAACTATAGCTGGAGGCGTGTCGTCGGTAGGCGTAACTGGCGGCGTCGGTAGCGGCGGTGACGGCCGCTCCAGCTTTACTAAAGCTTCGATTGGGAAGTCTGGCGGATAACCTGCAGAAAAGTAAAAATAGTCACTTAATAAAAGTGGATACATTCAACCTATGCAAGTTCAGAGTAAATTATAGTGGATATTAGGGTACAAGCAACATTTTTTATAAAGAGAGCAGTTAGTTTGTTGTAAAATAGATTTACGTCCTGCTTATTACGTTGTAAGTACCTTTATTTCAGACCAAACAATGAGCAAAACTGCACGTAACGCCAAAAAGATACTTAAGTGATATGAATCCAAAAGAGCACTCTATAAAAATTGATTACTTAGATTTAAATATTTTTTTTCATTAACATAGATAAATGTTTCACCTAATGATTTTCCATTGCACCTCTTTTATTAACTTTACGCTAGATAATATAAAGATGATGAAGTTATCAAAATTGTAAGCAACCAAACAACTCTATCAATAAAATTAAAAAGACAAATCAATGCACAAATACTCACTGTGATTATCCTCGATAAGCTCGTCTTCTTCCTCAATATTGATATCATCCGAACTGTCAACACTGTATGGCTTATCTTCCATTTCCACAACTAATTGTTCAAACAAAACTTAACACTAGGGCACTGTCCTCAGACTCACTTTGGTATCACTGTGTACCTGTGTCGTCACTGCTAACCGGTTTGCAACTGACAACCGGCTTAAGAGAGCGCGCGGAGCGTTATGAGCTTGTGTGCGTTCGTTATCTCGGCCTTTGGCCTGCGCTTGCGCGGCGCGGGGAGGGGGTAACATCAAAAACGCCGCTTTACCGGGCGCCTGTCCCGACTTCCGAAGCAGCACCGCGCCTCCCATAGAGGCGGAGCTTACCGAGCACTGCCTTCGAAATCGATCGGTAACAATCGCGAATTGTTTTAACCACTCTCCCTCTTAAACTGACTTAGTTCTACCCCTCAACTAAAACTCGTTTTACTAGAACCCTGTCAAAGTTAGAAACAGTTTGTATCGTTTTGAAATCGTGTTTGGCAATGCAAATTTTTGGTGACACAAACGGGCCCCAGTGAAGCCATTAGAGAAACGGATTGCTCTGGTAATTTTGTTTCGTAGGCAAGTCTTTGTAGTGGATGTCGAACAGAGCTTTGTGCTCTCTTTGTAATTTGTGTCTCTATTGAGAACCAGTGCCTATTACATGGCTTGAGAGTTTTCGAGACTATTGTGCTGAGTTTGGTATCGTAAGTGAAATCTGATTGAGGTTTGTCAATCTGGATTGGATTGTGTAACATAGGATTTCTAAATTGCTCAATCTTGTCCTGCTTACTATTTGAATGAGCATTGACAACTCAAAATAAATGACTTATTCCTATATAGGTACAGTATGAATAATTAATTAATAATAACAACGTACATCTAAAAATGATGGAGCATTTTAATTGAAATGAATCAACTAATTAGCACAGGTTTTATTAGTGTATAATGAACGACATAAATATAACACGAGTAGGTATATAAGAAAAGGGTAATATTCAATTCTAGTAACTATACTATTCAAAACATTGACATTATTTTTCTTCTCTTGGTCATTCTGAATTTTATGTCACCAGCTATTTAATATTATTGTTAAATATTTATTTTACATTACTAATAAATAATATTAACAATGTCAGATAAGAATACAAAAGGGAATAAAAGTACTTAAACATTTTGTAAACCGCTTGCCGAAGGAAAAGTGCCCAGAATACTAGCTACATTTCCATATTGAATAGCGATGCAAATTTTTTGTGCTAAATAGCATTCTGTCGCCTAGACTAAACGTTTAGATAAATAATAAAAAAAAAAATTATGCTAGCAAAAATAAATGATAAGGAAATGAAAATATTTCATAAAGAAACGACAAGTTTAAAATATTCACACCTAAAGCTATTCCTACCAAATAAAAAAAAATTTCAAAACTATATTATACTTATTAATTTGATTAAAAAAAGCAAGTGAGAATCGCGTAATCTTGCTTAACCGCCAATCGGACACGCAATATCTACGAGATCTATATATTATATATAAACGAAAGTCGTGTTAATTACACTTTTTATAACTAACAAGAAAGGCTGAACCGATTTGTCTGAAAATTGGTGGGGAGGTAGCTTAGAACCAGGAGACGGACATAGTATCCTTTTTAAGAAAATCACATTTTTTTAAATTGTTGTATACTAATCATTTTCTCATACGTCACTCGGATTTGGTAAAGTACTAGGCAAACATAAACATGAAGGAGGTAATAATATAGTCAAATGGCATTGTAACGCATGCCGGTATGGCTCCCTAAACATGCACATTCATTGACTGTTAGTCGCCGGGACAGATAGTAAGCAATAAAATCTAAAATATAACGTTGCAAATTTGAGGGCTACATTACGCATAATGTCTAAACGTTGATTCATTTAATCTAATGTAGGCATACTTGCTTTTACCTACTGTTGTTTACTAAATAAATATAGTTGACTATTACCTTCTTCGGAATATATGACACCTCATTACTAAATAAGTATTGTAGGAAGATTTAAGAAGGTATGTTATTAGTTAAATTGCATAGCGGGAAATCCGCGTAGCTGTTTCACCTCAATAACTTTTTTGAAACAATAAAGTTTTTTTTTTTTTTTTATTTGTGACAGGCTAGTGTTTGACCACTATCTCACCTGATGGTAAGTGACAATGTGATCGAAGCTGGTACACACACTAAACCTGGAATACGCAGGCTCTCAAGGATAACTGCCGGAACACCGTATTTGGCTTGGCGGCAGACTTTCAACTTGATGGTGGTAAGCTACACTTTGGTAGCAAGCCAGGCGAGCAACTCACAAAATGCTCTACCACCTCTCAAATGTCACCTGATTAGCACCACCCGGGGACCACGTGTAGGGAGTCAGACTTAAAAGGGGTATCCTCCTACGGACGTGGGTGACTCAGCCCCCAAAAATATTATTGAGAATTGATTAATTTAGTAGGAAAGGTTAATTTCGTCACTTCAGGCCGGGTTTGAATAGCTTAGCGGTTAGAGCAATAGGGTATGACACCTTATGGCCGCGAGTTCAATCCCCGCCACTAGCGAAAACGACACGTGTGGTAAAATATTGTTAAATTGTGAGAAATAAATGAAGAAAATATTAAAAAACATTTAAACACAAACTTTCGCATTTGCGTAGCAAACGTCCTATAAGATACCTTGAGTCTAGCTAGACTATCGACCCATATGTCTCAGAAACTGAATCTCACAACACAGGGTTGCCTAGTGTGAGATACAGTGGTCACTATAATATTAATGTTGCTGACATCGTGAACCAATTCCTAAGTGTCCTAAAATAAGTGTAATATCCAAGATTTTTTTAATAATAAATATTATTGTTTCATCAAAATTACAGCTACATCAAGGACATCGCGTTTCAATATTTATTATTATTTAAACACTTACACACAAACACAAAATTTTGGTATTTATAATATTAATGTAATAATGCGTTGGATTTAATATAGTTTATTAACATAGCTTACTGTCTAATTTGTTTTCAAGATATTAGACTTCAATGTTGAATTATCAGAATTTAGTGATGGAACTCAATTTACTCAATAAAAAACTCAGAATTAATTAATCAATTAATTATCCTTTACACTAAAATAGAGTATAACAATCGTGACATTTGAAAACGAAAGGGTAACTCCACAATGTCATCATCATAGGTGTGTTAGTACACGCAGCGATCGTTTGGATGCTTGTGCGCAAGCAAACAGTCAGGTGGGCGACACACGACACTAGTCGGCACCCTTTGTCCGACTTCAAAAGTACCGACACAAATACACCACACTCATTCGGCCTATTCCAACTATGCACAAAACACCTCGGACACACACAAGTTACGCTTTTGTTTTTGGAACACTTAGTTTGAAAATTGTTTTTGTATTTTTTGCAGTTATTGCGTTTTGTTTTCGAGATGTCGAGGTTAGCCGGCTGTGTCACTAGATACCTTGTTGAGTCTAGAATGGTATTATGTTGATGAGTTAAGCAATGATTGTGTGAAAAAGCTGCGTTAGTAAAATGCTAAAGATGAGCTTTGTCTAATAAAGTAATGAGACAAGCAAGAAATCAAAATAGACATGGACATCTCGAGGTATCACACTAACTTGATCAGATTAAATATATTAAATTTTTTTGCGTTTTCGTCAATAACGCGTATTGACGATAACGCAAAAACTACTGATCATATCTTGATCAAATTTTAATGAGAACAGTGAAAAAGCCCCAGCTTTCAAACAAAAATAATGCAGCATAATTGGTTCACGTGGAAAGAAGTTATAATGTAACACACAAAAATACAGTCGAATTGAGTCCCTCTTCATTTTTATAAAGTCGATAAAAAAAGATGCACAAATAAATGTCCCTTGGCAGAGAAAATTGTACTTTTGCCGGGAATAGACTTGCTTTTGCCCGACTAGGTCGTCGGAGTTGTCACTTTTTGTTATCCTACTAATATTATAAATCCGAAAGTTTGTGTGTAAGTGTGTAAGTATGTTTGTTCCCTTCACGCTTTAACGGCTGAACGGATTTGGATGAAATTTTGAATGTACATAGATTATACCTAGGATTAACACATAGGCTACTTTTTAACTTGATAATAGCGGGCGAAGCCGCGGGGCACGGCTAGTGTTTATATATACAATAAATTTCAGTACGTCTATAAGTTTTTATCTTTACGATACGTATTTTTTCTAGATTAGTATAGGTTTAAAACGTTTTATAAAGTAGGTGAAGAAATCTTTATTATTTATAGTTATAAGATTAAAACAGAAGCCGCGAGTCAACAGAATAATGAAGTATATTTTATGATACATTGTGGCTATAAATGGTACTTTAAGTATAATTTTATATTTACCTTGAGTAAGATATAAGTAGGTACCTACTTATGATAAATTGGCCCAAGTAATATCCTACTAATATTATAATTGTTAAAGTTTGTGTGTGTGTGAATGTTTGTACGTACGTATCTCCGTAACGAATTAACCGATTTTGATGAAATTTAGAATGTAGATTGTTTAGGTTCTGAAATTCGCGGGGTACGGCTAGTAAAACAATATAAACTGCATGTTTTCTAAAAAATATTATATTTTGCAATGATATTCCGAGTCAATTAAAAAAAAACTACAAATAAATCATTTGTAGTTTTAACACTAGGGCACTGTCCTCAGACTCACTTTGGTATCACTGTGTACCTGTGTCGTCACTGCTAACCGGTTTGCAACTGACAACCGGCTTAAGAGAGCGCGCGGAGCGTTATGAGCTTGTGTGCGTTCGTTATCTCGGCCTTTGGCCTGCGCTTGCGCGGCGCGGGGAGGGGGTAACATCAAAAACGCCGCTTTACCGGGCGCCTGTCCCGACTTCCGAAGCAGCACCGCGCCTCCCATAGAGGCGGAGCTTACCGAGCACTGCCTTCGAAATCGATCGGTAACAATCGCGAATTGTTTTAACCACTCTCCCTCTTAAACTGACTTAGTTCTACCCCTCAACTAAAACTCGTTTTACTAGAACCCTGTCAAAGTTAGAAACAGTTTGTATCGTTTTGAAATCGTGTTTGGCAATGCAAATTTTTGGTGACACAAACGGGCCCCAGTGAAGCCATTAGAGAAACGGATTGCTCTGGTAATTTTGTTTCGTAGGCAAGTCTTTGTAGTGGATGTCGAACAGAGCTTTGTGCTCTCTTTGTAATTTGTGTCTCTATTGAGAACCAGTGCCTATTACATGGCTTGAGAGTTTTCGAGACTATTGTGCTGAGTTTGGTATCGTAAGTGAAATCTGATTGAGGTTTGTCAATCTGGATTGGATTGTGTAACATAGGATTTCTAAATTGCTCAATCTTGTCCTGCTTACTATTTGAATGAGCATTGACAACTCAAAATAAATGACTTATTCCTATATAGGTACAGTATGAATAATTAATTAATAATAACAACGTACATCTAAAAATGATGGAGCATTTTAATTGAAATGAATCAACTAATTAGCACAGGTTTTATTAGTGTATAATGAACGACATAAATATAACACGAGTAGGTATATAAGAAAAGGGTAATATTCAATTCTAGTAACTATACTATTCAAAACATTGACATTATTTTTCTTCTCTTGGTCATTCTGAATTTTATGTCACCAGCTATTTAATATTATTGTTAAATATTTATTTTACATTACTAATAAATAATATTAACAATGTCAGATAAGAATACAAAAGGGAATAAAAGTACTTAAACATTTTGTAAACCGCTTGCCGAAGGAAAAGTGCCCAGAATACTAGCTACATTTCCATATTGAATAGCGATGCAAATTTTTTGTGCTAAATAGCATTCTGTCGCCTAGACTAAACGTTTAGATAAATAATAAAAAAAAAAATTATGCTAGCAAAAATAAATGATAAGGAAATGAAAATATTTCATAAAGAAACGACAAGTTTAAAATATTCACACCTAAAGCTATTCCTACCAAATAAAAAAAAATTTCAAAACTATATTATACTTATTAATTTGATTAAAAAAAGCAAGTGAGAATCGCGTAATCTTGCTTAACCGCCAATCGGACACGCAATATCTACGAGATCTATATATTATATATAAACGAAAGTCGTGTTAATTACACTTTTTATAACTAACAAGAAAGGCTGAACCGATTTGTCTGAAAATTGGTGGGGAGGTAGCTTAGAACCAGGAGACGGACATAGTATCCTTTTTAAGAAAATCACATTTTTTTAAATTGTTGTATACTAATCATTTTCTCATACGTCACTCGGATTTGGTAAAGTACTAGGCAAACATAAACATGAAGGAGGTAATAATATAGTCAAATGGCATTGTAACGCATGCCGGTATGGCTCCCTAAACATGCACATTCATTGACTGTTAGTCGCCGGGACAGATAGTAAGCAATAAAATCTAAAATATAACGTTGCAAATTTGAGGGCTACATTACGCATAATGTCTAAACGTTGATTCATTTAATCTAATGTAGGCATACTTGCTTTTACCTACTGTTGTTTACTAAATAAATATAGTTGACTATTACCTTCTTCGGAATATATGACACCTCATTACTAAATAAGTATTGTAGGAAGATTTAAGAAGGTATGTTATTAGTTAAATTGCATAGCGGGAAATCCGCGTAGCTGTTTCACCTCAATAACTTTTTTGAAACAATAAAGTTTTTTTTTTTTTTTTATTTGTGACAGGCTAGTGTTTGACCACTATCTCACCTGATGGTAAGTGACAATGTGATCGAAGCTGGTACACACACTAAACCTGGAATACGCAGGCTCTCAAGGATAACTGCCGGAACACCGTATTTGGCTTGGCGGCAGACTTTCAACTTGATGGTGGTAAGCTACACTTTGGTAGCAAGCCAGGCGAGCAACTCACAAAATGCTCTACCACCTCTCAAATGTCACCTGATTAGCACCACCCGGGGACCACGTGTAGGGAGTCAGACTTAAAAGGGGTATCCTCCTACGGACGTGGGTGACTCAGCCCCCAAAAATATTATTGAGAATTGATTAATTTAGTAGGAAAGGTTAATTTCGTCACTTCAGGCCGGGTTTGAATAGCTTAGCGGTTAGAGCAATAGGGTATGACACCTTATGGCCGCGAGTTCAATCCCCGCCACTAGCGAAAACGACACGTGTGGTAAAATATTGTTAAATTGTGAGAAATAAATGAAGAAAATATTAAAAAACATTTAAACACAAACTTTCGCATTTGCGTAGCAAACGTCCTATAAGATACCTTGAGTCTAGCTAGACTATCGACCCATATGTCTCAGAAACTGAATCTCACAACACAGGGTTGCCTAGTGTGAGATACAGTGGTCACTATAATATTAATGTTGCTGACATCGTGAACCAATTCCTAAGTGTCCTAAAATAAGTGTAATATCCAAGATTTTTTTAATAATAAATATTATTGTTTCATCAAAATTACAGCTACATCAAGGACATCGCGTTTCAATATTTATTATTATTTAAACACTTACACACAAACACAAAATTTTGGTATTTATAATATTAATGTAATAATGCGTTGGATTTAATATAGTTTATTAACATAGCTTACTGTCTAATTTGTTTTCAAGATATTAGACTTCAATGTTGAATTATCAGAATTTAGTGATGGAACTCAATTTACTCAATAAAAAACTCAGAATTAATTAATCAATTAATTATCCTTTACACTAAAATAGAGTATAACAATCGTGACATTTGAAAACGAAAGGGTAACTCCACAATGTCATCATCATAGGTGTGTTAGTACACGCAGCGATCGTTTGGATGCTTGTGCGCAAGCAAACAGTCAGGTGGGCGACACACGACACTAGTCGGCACCCTTTGTCCGACTTCAAAAGTACCGACACAAATACACCACACTCATTCGGCCTATTCCAACTATGCACAAAACACCTCGGACACACACAAGTTACGCTTTTGTTTTTGGAACACTTAGTTTGAAAATTGTTTTTGTATTTTTTGCAGTTATTGCGTTTTGTTTTCGAGATGTCGAGGTTAGCCGGCTGTGTCACTAGATACCTTGTTGAGTCTAGAATGGTATTATGTTGATGAGTTAAGCAATGATTGTGTGAAAAAGCTGCGTTAGTAAAATGCTAAAGATGAGCTTTGTCTAATAAAGTAATGAGACAAGCAAGAAATCAAAATAGACATGGACATCTCGAGGTATCACACTAACTTGATCAGATTAAATATATTAAATTTTTTTGCGTTTTCGTCAATAACGCGTATTGACGATAACGCAAAAACTACTGATCATATCTTGATCAAATTTTAATGAGAACAGTGAAAAAGCCCCAGCTTTCAAACAAAAATAATGCAGCATAATTGGTTCACGTGGAAAGAAGTTATAATGTAACACACAAAAATACAGTCGAATTGAGTCCCTCTTCATTTTTATAAAGTCGATAAAAAAAGATGCACAAATAAATGTCCCTTGGCAGAGAAAATTGTACTTTTGCCGGGAATAGACTTGCTTTTGCCCGACTAGGTCGTCGGAGTTGTCACTTTTTGTTATCCTACTAATATTATAAATCCGAAAGTTTGTGTGTAAGTGTGTAAGTATGTTTGTTCCCTTCACGCTTTAACGGCTGAACGGATTTGGATGAAATTTTGAATGTACATAGATTATACCTAGGATTAACACATAGGCTACTTTTTAACTTGATAATAGCGGGCGAAGCCGCGGGGCACGGCTAGTGTTTATATATACAATAAATTTCAGTACGTCTATAAGTTTTTATCTTTACGATACGTATTTTTTCTAGATTAGTATAGGTTTAAAACGTTTTATAAAGTAGGTGAAGAAATCTTTATTATTTATAGTTATAAGATTAAAACAGAAGCCGCGAGTCAACAGAATAATGAAGTATATTTTATGATACATTGTGGCTATAAATGGTACTTTAAGTATAATTTTATATTTACCTTGAGTAAGATATAAGTAGGTACCTACTTATGATAAATTGGCCCAAGTAATATCCTACTAATATTATAATTGTTAAAGTTTGTGTGTGTGTGAATGTTTGTACGTACGTATCTCCGTAACGAATTAACCGATTTTGATGAAATTTAGAATGTAGATTGTTTAGGTTCTGAAATTCGCGGGGTACGGCTAGTAAAACAATATAAACTGCATGTTTTCTAAAAAATATTATATTTTGCAATGATATTCCGAGTCAATTAAAAAAAAACTACAAATAAATCATTTGTAGTTTTTTTTTAATTGGTCTGTCACATTATGTCATGTTACTTTATGTTCTAAGTCATGGCCTGTAAATAGTCTAATTCCATTATATATCTCAAATAAATAAATACTTTAGTAGTTTTGGAAAGTATCTATTGTACCACTGGCCTAGTGTCTCAACAGCAAACTACTCAAATAATTATGTAACCGAGAGGTTCCATATTTTCGCGGAATGCGCTGTTTTGCTGAAGTTGTCGTGCAAACCTACGATGTGTTTTAAGAAGATGTGAAGGACCTAAAACGTCGATACAGTTGCATCCTTTACTATAGATAGCAAACGGAGTGAACAAGTGTATCACGAGATATCCATGAAGTTTTAATTATTAATGCAACGTGTATCAAACAGTGAGCTGACGACGACGGCCTGTCTGGAGAGGAATCACCGTCCCTATATAGACATACTAGCTGTGCCCCGCGGCTTCGCCCGCTAATATCAAGTTAAAAAGTAGCCTATGTGTTAATCCTAGGTATAATCTACGTATATTCCATATTTCATCCAAATCCGTTCAGCCGTTAAAGCGTGAAGAGGGAACAAACATACTTACACAATTACACACACACTTACACACAAACTTTCGGATTTATAATATTAGTAGGATGTGACACTCAGAGAGATCTTGACGTATTCCCAGCCTTTTCAAGGCTCGTTAAAGTTAATTCCATGTTTCATTGTCCATTTTAGCTCTCCAGGAAAACCGCTTGAGGCAGCTCATTCCAAAGCCGGCAATTATGCTGTAGATGACTACCTAAATTAAGTAGTGCGGGATTTCCATGACGTAGTAATATTAATGACAGGTGCTCTACCAAGAAATTTTGTAAATAATGCTCAATTTATTAGCATTACTATTCGCTAGTATGATGGGTACGTTACCTAGGCTTCAGCGCTTAAGTTACCATGTCTTATTCCTGAATTTATACTATTTCTCCACCCGGGCAAAGTCGGAGTGAGTCGGCTGGTATACTTACAAAACAAGTACAGGGAAAGGAATTTCGTCCTAATCCACGACATTTTTTTACCACGACTTACATTTTTAGGGTTCCGTACCCAAAGGGTAGACCCTATTACTAAGACTCCGCTGTCCGTCCGTCTGTCTGTCCATCTGTCACCAGGCTATATCTCATGAATCGTAATAGCTACACAGATGACGTGTTTCTGTAGCCGCTATAAAAACAAATACTAAAAAATATACATACGCTCCCATACAACAGACGTGATTTTTTTGCTTGATATTGATAACGGCAACAGGTAGACGCTTGAAGCTGAAGTTACATATTCACTTTAAAAATAAATAATTAAATTAAAATAATGGGAATATTAAAGGGGTCCCGTACAACAAACGTGATTTTTTTGTCGTTTTTTATAGGTAATGGTACGGAACGCTTCGTGCGCGAGTCCGCTTGCATTTGGCCGGTTTTCTATCTCAATGAATGCAGAAAAAAAAAATATTTATTAAAATTTTACATATTTTACTGAGATTTCAAGTATATTTAGTTTATTATCGTGGCTTCTACAACATTTTTGTAATTTTCTTACATAAAGATAATAATTATGGTCGATACTTGTTTTATTTTCTAGCTATTTTTTTTCCCACGTGTACTACCGGTTTTTTAGTAACCATTATTGCTATATTATAGTTTTAAAATTTTCCCATTAACCTAAACACGTGTTTCTTAAGTACCCTCTTACTATTTTGTTTAGTAACTTACTTGATTTAGGTGTGTATTTTTTTTTTTTTATGTTTCCAAACTCGGAACACCATCATTTATAAACCGACATGGAAAAATCTATTTTATTTTATGTCACATGGTATAGAATTGTACTTACATTACACGTAATTAGACAGTGGCACACAACTATAAATCTCTGTTTTCTCCAATACGTACTCTGAATCCCAAGACACAGGCCCCGGCCTGGTTTGGGACTCATTGAAAAACAGTATCTTTGTAAATAATTATTGTATTTGTTAACACGTACCAGAACCAAATACTGTAAACTTTTAAGGAAATAAATATCATTATTATTATTTGAAAAGTCGGTTCAGTAGATTCTAAAATCAGTGGTTTTAAAATCAAAACTAAATATGTCACCCACGAGAGCGATTTATTGTGTCGGTTGATAGTTTGTTTATTCTGTTGCCTCTTTAACTAACTCCAAAGAGGGGGTTCTAGGAATGCACGATAGAGTTCACCCTTTTAAATTTTGCATACCAATTACATCTTTCAAAGGAAAATATAATAAAGCTAATGTCATTTTTTGCATCAAAGAGCATCATTTGATCGTTGCTGATATGATCTTGATAGCTTGGAATGATCTTTGCATGAAAACTAAATAAAAATGTTATCTAAAAGAATAAAATGTTCTGTTATATTAAACTGGTGAGTTCATTTAATACAGTGCCATTGTTTTACCAAAGGTTTTTTTTACCGACTTCCCAAAAAAGGAGAAGGTACTCAAGTCGATGTTTTTTTTTATGTGTTTTACCTCATAACTTCTCTCCACGTGAGCCGATTTAAAAAAAAAGTTTGATTTAGTTTAACGATATTGCTTTCTAATTGGTCCCATTTAAATTTGATCAAGATCTGATCAGTAATTCTTGATATATCGTCAATAATGCCTATTTTGTGGACTACTTTGACGATGTTCTCGTTTGATCGACTTCAAAAGTTACCTCATAACTTCTTTTGTTGTGAGCTGATTTTGGTGATTGTTTATTTATTTGAAAGCTGGTGCTTTTCATGCCGTTGATCAAGATCTGATCTCTTGTTTTTGAGTTAATAGTCAATAATGCGTGTTTCATTTGAAGTTATATAGCTATGTTCATTTTAGTTAATGAAATAATAATATTTAACTATTTTACGAAGTGTATTAAGACTATCGGCTCTATGCTCCACTATACCACAGATTGTATAATTACAATAGTTACAATACCCTCATAAACAAATAATGAATCATCTACGAACGCGAGATTAGATATGTATTATTATTATAGGTATACGAGGTAAGATACTATTATTATAAAAAAAAACACTATTCAGTTCAATTCAGACATTCTGCCCAATTTTTGAAGTCCGTTATTTAACGGATAATATATAATATTACATATAATATATTTACAATATTTCCTACGACTAAACTAAAACTATATACAGCAAATAACCAATTTACCTACAAGACATCGAGCCTATAGGTAACTCAAGTTCTCAAACCCACTACAGTTACTAGTGGGTAGCGTTCCCATCATGCTGGCTGCATTGCCTCTCTGAATTGCAATGCTAATACGTTGAGCCAAATAAGTGCCAGCATTTTGATCACGCGTCGCCTCAACCAGGCGCTCTAATAGATTTTTGAAAATAGAATGAGCTCTCGGTCCCCACGGACCCAGTGTCTCAACACCAAACGGCTCGAATATGTAACCACTGCCGAGGTTTCAATATTTTCGCCGTTTGCGCTGCTCTGCCGAATCTCTAGTTTTAGGAAATATATGCAATTGGCCCGTAGATAGCTTCTGTGAAAAAAAAAAATGTAGTTACATTATATGTAACTTACAACGTATATAGTTTTAATTGAGTTTTAGGAAATATAGGCATTACTACTACGTATAATATGTACTACATATAATACAGTAGTCGGGTTTCAGTTGTTAAATTTTAAAGGAAATATTTAAATGTTATTAGGAAATATTTTAAAATTCATGGCCATTGGTTAATCATATCTCTTTAATAGAGTATATAATCTTAACAGAAGTCACGTTGCTTGTATAAAGTCACCTTGTAAACGTAAACCTTCTGTTAGTTGTTTATAAATTTTTATTTTATAAAATTTTTCCTCAATACTAGTTTACGAAAGGAAAATTTTATGCTAAAAGCATTATCTGCTAGTCATCTAGCGGTATAAATGAAATTATATGAGGCGTGTATTATTCAGAAAAAATGAAAAACAACATGTAAGATAATAAAAACACAATTTTGTTGTTATAAATATAATATATTATACATACTTTTACATTATTTGTATATAAATACATACAATGTAAAAGTGTGTATAATATAAATTACATTTATAACAGATAAGCTTAGACGAAAATAAGTAGGTCAGCATAGAAAGCGTTTCTTCTTGAAAGAAGCTTTTATTCATTGTCCGTTTGGCTTTACATTTTGTAGAGTGTACGTATGAATTACATTAGTTAATTCCCCCATTCCCGTTTCCCCGTCTAACAATAAGACAAACATACATAACAAAAAAACTATTTATAACATACATCCAGTTCGCTTGAAGCGATTGGCTTCTTCGCTTATCGTCCGTACGACGAAGGAGTGGAACTCATTGCTCGTTTCCTAAACGGATCTTCTAGGCAAGCATGATATATCTTCAGCCGCATCTTCACTTTCCATCAGGTGAGATGGTGTTCAAATTTTAATGCTTGTCTATCATTAAAAAATGATGAAATAGTGTAATCACACTATTTCATCATAATAAAATGTGTACACAATTTTTTCATGATTACAAGGCTAAAATTTCAAAGCCACCTCTCAAGCAGTGCAAACAAAATTGACGTCAGTGTAAACTAACTCGCGTCTTATAATACCTTCAATATACTTCTTAATTAACCCATTGAGATAAGTGGACAATAAAAACTCTTGCGATTACCAAAACTCGACTACTAATTAGGGTATAAGAATTATAATTGTTATTATTATCGCTTTAGATATGTCTGGTTGTTTAAACGAGGCAAATTCCAAATTGGCAGGATTATGAAGCAATTCCCAGGGCTATATTAGATATACTTCGTCACAGGTGATTATAATATTTTTATTATCTATCAATAAAAAAAAAGAAACGCATTCACACTCACCGCCCCAAACTAAGTTCAAAGACTTGTATCGTGGGTACCGGGAACATTCACATCTTACACACATTACACCCAGAACCAGAAGCACAAATATCCCTAGGGTAGGAATTTTTTTTTGCTCCTGCCGAGCATCGAACCCAGGACCCACGGTGCAGAGGGCGGAGACCTGTCCACTGCACCAACTGGGTCATCTATATATCAATAGTTATCGGTTTAAATTTAGAAAGGAAAAATATCGCTTTAGAACTTGTCTGTGTCTAAATGTGTGTGTGATGTGAATGTTTCCGACACCCACGACACCGTTCATAGAAGTAACTGTGGCGCTGTGAGTGTAAAAGCGTTTATGTTTACGTTTATATTGTCTGGGTCATTTTTCGACACCAACTACGATATTATTAAGTTACAAATTTACATTGAGAAATTAGATAAGGAAACAATAAAAAATATGTTTTAAGTTCTGATTCTGTTAGAAATTCTAGTTTCACAAACCATCGAGATCACATTTAAATATTTAGCTGTGTGCTTTTCCTACCTTGAAATTCACTTATATACAAAAAAAATCTTACTCAAAGCAAATTGCCCATACTTTAACAATAGCTTAACATCGCACACGATTATCATCTTCTCAGAAAAGATCACTAAAAGAAGGTAAAAGCTATACCTATACTACATACCTATTCACACCTTTGTAGATCTTATCAGTATCTATCCAAGTTACCAGAACATTAGCACAGGACGTAAGGCATTGCTTCTCACTGATTAGGTATCCCTTATCACCAGGTAGTCGGCATTTCAAAGGGAACAGTGGCACCCAAAGTACCTTAATTCTATTATATGTAAACAGAAGTGTAATGTGTTTACAGTCGGCCTCCTTTGGTGTATTGTTTCGTTTTGTAAAGATCGAAAGTTTTGGTGGCTGAGTTTTAGGTGACTAATTCTACCTAAGCATGTTGAGTGCAGACTTTTTGAATGTTTAGTCTTGAAATAATATTGCTGATATACTTTCAATACCTACTTTTAGGACTATATCTTTTCATGATTTTTGATTTAGCTGGATTGTTCATCCTGTTAGCGCATTGGGTAATCTATACTCTCTAAGTCTGAGATCTTGTATTCGACTATCACAATTTTCCTCCTCAAGACAGTATCACAATTTTCCTCCTCAAGGGATATTTCTGCTCATGGTTTTAAATTAGTTGACGTGACGGTCCAGTACTGGCAGTGGGCAGGTCTCTACCCACACCGTGGGTCTTGGTTTCGATTCCTGGCACAATTTTCCTTCGTAGGGATTTTTCCCAGAAGATTTTATTCACTCTTAAAGACTCCCAAATTATACTGTTTAGGGAACAAAGACACGCGCACTCCTCAATTATCTTACTATAATATACTCACCAAGTCTCTAGAAACAAGAAGTAGCTTAGCATCCCAACGACTATAATCCGTCATATCAAATACAAACTTAAAATGTCTTAAAGTGTTTCAATGGCAGTAAACAAAAGTCCTACCTTTCACTTTGGTTTAATAAACTGATTGTAACTAATAAAATCTAATTGACAAAGGTGTTGCTAAAACTAAAATGATGTTAATAACAAAAAAAAAATTATAAGCTGTCTGTCTTAATTCAAATCAAAACAGTCGTTATAGATTTTTTTTTGGTGACTAAATAAAATAAATGATATATAATTATGATCTTATGAACGGTTAATGATTCTACATATTATGTATATTATGTGGTCGTGTGTGTGTTGTATTTGTATGTGTGTGCGGGTTTAATTGATATTAATCATCAATGATTATATCCCATATAATTAGAAATTGGATTAAGTTTTAATAACTTCTAATTAAACCAAAAGCTCGCCTTTTCGTTTCTAAAGAATGAGCCTTGGTATGCAGAAATAGTGTATTACTGTGTAAAAATATTGATTTTCCTTATGGTAGCAATATGAAAGTTGTATAAATACTGATACAGAATAAAGAAAACCATTCTGATTGAAATCTTTGTTTAATGTCAGTTACATAAAACAAAGTTTCACATGGGACTGCAGTCTCATGTGAAATGCCTTATGTGAGCATGCTCTCCCCGAGACTTTACGTAAAACATCGCAAATGTCAAAACTGAAAAAAGTCAAAATTCATGTAAATAGTTCTACCCTAATTGGCTGAAGGAGTTAAATCTTTACGTTCTTGTGATCTGAAATAGGTAATATCTCTCCTCTTTGTAGGTATTACAATGAATTTCCGAATGGATATCTTCGCTGTTTTGTAACACCACGGAGCAACGATTTTGCTTGTGTTTCTACCTAATGGTTGCTTGTCGTATAAACTAGTAGGCAGTCCTAGTGCCAGGATTTTTCAGGCCACCTGAAGAATCTGACATGGCATAGCGACTGTTGTCATATGACTAACAACCGGGACCGACAACTTAACGTGTCCTCCGAACGGTGACACTCAGTTGAAAATCCCACTAAGCGGTCACCCGTCTGACTGAACATTGCTTGTCAATCCCTTACGATCGACCAGGCGGACTCTACCTAGAGAGTTTCCTGCTCTGTGAATAACACAATGGCCAAATAACCTTCATCCATATGACTGACTCAATAGGTATTACCAAATGTTCTTACTATTTGCGAGTAACTTATTCTGAGAATATTATAATCGTGTGCGAAACTCACAATTGTTTGGAATGTACTTGCTTTTAAGAAACGCCCTTGAAGTAGAATGGTAACAAAAATGCTTAAGTTCATAGGTAGATAGATAATAATGTATTTGGTTTCATGGAACAATTATCCAGAGAACATTTTAAGGTCGTCTGGGGGCACGGAAGTGCCCCCGCCACCAAGTCGAGCAAAACAAAGGCACAACCTTACCATCCTTTTCTCGAAGCCATTCGGGCCATTTTCGACACTCCTTGTAACTTCGTTGTGGAAAATACCAGAAGCCTAAATTTCAGCGACCAAGAGGGCATCTATTTTTCTCCACTATAAGTTATCTATGCGACCATTCAGTGATTTAATTCGTCCATTAATTATTTATACTCTTACCCAGCATTGGAGCGCGTGTTATTAATTATAACTAAAATACACCATAATCAGTGCACAAAATCTATTTGATTTTTTCCGTCGCGTAAAGATCAAACCCAAACATCTTCAAAACTTTCGTAGAACGATCTTATAATATCATAGATACTCCTTTAAACTGTCAATTGTTTTATAATCTAAATACAATATTTTCAGTAGTAGCTCTACTCTCGGAGATATCATAAACAGGCTGTTATCATTCACTTACCGACATGTTGATAAAATCAATATTGTCTAAGAAATGGATTATCATACTAATATTATACTATAATACTAATATTATAAATTGTGCGTGTGTGTATGTTTAGAGGAGGTTTATCTGACGTTACATTCTATATTACCTAGCAACTGAAATAGGACAAATTAATTGTGATAAAACTATTTTCATTAAGCAGCGGCGAGGAACAACAATTTTTAATATCTTAGACGAATTAAACTTTTGACTCAAAAATACAAAGTAATGAATTATTCAAATAATAGCAATAATACCGAGCTTTTGAGGAGATTTAAGAGTTCCTAGAAGTTTTATAAGCTACTTTTTATTAAAAAATATATAAATAAAAATATAATATAAAATATATAATAATGGCTGACATTAGAATATAACATACATATACAGTTATTTTTGTAATACTCACAAGCATTCATGCATTTATATTCTGCACTTTGTGTATACGTAGTATATACATTCGCTAGCATGATAGTGGACTCGAAAACACTACTGAAGCTGCAGAATATTCTCAATTTAGGTATTTTAAATTTTCCAACTCTACAATGTTAAATACATAGTCGAAGAACAATTTGTATGTTATCGCCCGTGGTTAGACTGTTTTTAGTCGTTTGAAATAATGCGAAAAGTCAAATGTCATATCAGATTGTTAGTCAATTATCAGTTATTGAATCACAACAAAATACTTACACAGATTTAAATGAAATTTGAAAAGAAGATAATGTATGTAGAAAAATATGTTTTGTAATAAAATATTTTTTATTATAATTTTGATTTTGGTAATGGATAGGCTTTTTAAGTATTCAATTAAAATGGGAATTGACTTGTTCGCGTTATCAGTGCGAGATGGGACACGACTGCGAACGCTCCACACTCATTCTGAATAAGGCTTTCGAATGAAGCCAAAACAATTGTCGATCCAGACATCAACAACGTTTCGGCTTTAAACCAAATATGCTTTAAAACGCAAGTCACACCTATTTCCGTCCTAATATTATTTTAATTTAATAGTAAGGCTTACAAGTAACTTAGTTGTCAATAACAAACACTTACAACTAAGAAAACTAGGCACATGCAATTTTGCGAAACAGAACTAGCACATAAACAAGACAATACACAGGTAGTCGCACATACGACAGAGTGCCCGATAACAGATCAAAGAACGCCGACAATTGATAACAGCAGATGTAAAGTACCGCCGGACGACGGTAGCCAGTATATAGTGAACGATATTTATTGCAAACGCTTTGATGTCGCCGATTTTGATAATATACTGATCCCGTTGTGAACAAAGTGACGGTTGGTCGATAAACTTCTGTGTGTTTTTAAAATACACTTAGTTTTTATAGTCTTAGTGTTTAATCAGCATGTTAACGGAAATCGATGATTCAGTGTAGAACGAATGCAAGTCTTAACAATTTAGTCACAGTTTAGCAAATAGTTTGTTTAATTTTATAGCTAAATATCTGGCACATTTGGGAACTAAGTGTCTAGAAGACACATGTCTGTAATGTCGCCGATTGAAAAATGATTTTCTTACTTAATAAATCTGTCATCCTAGCATTTGACCCTGTCTTACCTGTTGGTAAGTAGTTATGTGGTCGAGGATGACAACATTTGTCTCTACTATAACGCCGTTTGGTGTAGGCACCAAGGTCTTTAATATCGCGACAGATTTTCTATAAGGTAACCTTAAATACCACAAATATACCTTGGATGTCACCACGATTATTTTATTTTTAATTTTATTTTATAAAAATATCACTTCTATTACACTCCTGAAGGCGTTCTCCTGTTTTGTTGCATCCTCAAAAATATTTACAAATAATTTTATATATATAATTATTCAAGCATGTTTCATTTACACAATTTTACAATACAATATATTCATAGGTCTACTAAAGCCACTAATACTATATCTGATAAAACATTAAAAAAAACTTTTTTACTTAGCCAAAAGTTCATATTTTAAAATGTAATTTAAACTTAATTTATCGAGAAAAACGAGATCTCTAAGTTGACTTGTGTGGTTCAGCACTTTGTCTGTCCGTCCGTCCTTCAGACCGTTTGTTAGAGGCATCTAGCGTCTAAACCATAGAAGCGAATAACTTCAAATTCTCAGAGAATATGTAAAGCTATAGCCTAAAGCCAGAAATGGCAATTAATTAATATGAAATAAATGAAAATGATAAGGGGGTACCCGTACACGTAAGCGAAGAGTAAACTTTTTTTTGTTTATCTCCCCTTGTGGGGTATCGTTGAGGAGAACTCTGCAAGTAGAGTACGAAAGCGTTTTCTTTAAATCTATGTTGGAAAATATCAATTTGGTAGCCCACCAAAGTTACTGTTTTAGACCTATTATGTCCCGAAGTCTATCTCAAAAACAGCTTCACATTCAAAGCTGAAACTTTCCATAATATCCTGTATTTGAACAACAAATACAATATATCAAAAAAATATTTTAATAATAAAAGTTATTAGTAATTAATCTCAAAAGATTTTAAGTAAAATTATATTTTTTGGTAAAATGTAGGCGCGAGATCTCAGTTCGGCGAGAACTACAAGTAATAGTTATATTAATAACAATTTAATAGCGACAATAAATAGCTTAATTTGCATTTAGAGTTTACAGGTTTATTTAGTACTTGTTTTAATACTTTTTGTGCTATTAAAGACGAGACAAGCAAGTCGCTCTTCTGATAGTAAGCGTCATGCAATCCCATTACAGTTCCAATTATTTACTTCATACAGTTCAAAATCCTGCATCCTGATGACAAAGCACTGCGCTTGTCATCCTGAGTGTGAATTGTGGTGATGGCGTGGTTCTTGAATACATTTGCAAACTGCCCGTTGGCTTAGTCAGGTGAGCGTTTGCCTTCTAAGGGGCATCGAGTTCGATTCCCGGCGGCGGGAACAAAAATTTTCTCCTTAAAGAAAATTTGTGTTTTTTTTATTATTTCTTTATACTAGATAGGCAAGCATTTGACCGCTATCTCACCTGATGGAAAGTGACGATGCGGCCAAAGATGGAACATGCTTGCCTAGAAGGTACCTATTTACTCTAGACTTGAAGACACCCAGATTATACCGTTCAGGGAACAAAGACGCAGGCAATGAGTTCCACTCCTTCGCTGTACGGATGATGAACGTAGAAGCAAAACGCTTCGAGCGAACTGGAGGTATGTCAACTATAAATGGATGACGTTTGACAGTTTGTCTGATTTTGTTTCTGATTTTGGTTGTGCTTGTGTGTGTGATATAAATGCTTCCGGCATCCAAGACACAGTCATCGAACTTAGTGTGGGACTGTGAATGTGAAAGCGTTTATGCTTATGTTATTTCATGCTGTTTTAAATATACTGCTATTGTCAAAAATATTTAAATGTAATAATTGATCGTCAGTTAGTATATATTTCAGCTTTTCTATTTCCTGTCATCACTCTAAATTAAAAAAAATATCTTAATTAATTATCAAGATGTATTCAATTCATAATTAAATAAATAGTAATATAAATTATCTTATCAAAATCAAGTCAAAAAAGATGGCTTGATTAAATTAATACTTATCCTAAATAATGATTATTAGAAAAGAGTAACCTACATTTTATTTGCGGTTACGAAGGGCTATAAAAATAGCAACCGTAAATGCGACAATGGTCTATTGTGACAGACGTTATCAAACAACGTCTATCAACGATGCATTATGGTGAACAAGGCGTAAGCAAAAGCGATTTCTCACGAAAAGACAGGGCAGAATGTTTCAATCCCAGTAGTAGAGATTAAAAACACTCTCGATTTTGCATACGAACTTTACGTCTAGCGAGAAATAAAAACATATCTTATTTAAATAATGTCTTTGGATTCTACAAATTAATATTTTAATTTAACACGAATATATTGTTATGTTTTTTTTAAGCTAGACGTAAAGTTCGTATGCAAAATCTAGAGAGTTTTTCTAAAAAATTTAATGATGAGATCATAAAAAGATTTTTTGGATATTATTTCTGATTCTGACAGCTCTTTACCACATATAGCCACATTTAACAGACAGTTTAACCTCTGTTATATAATGGAAGCGACGATGCGGTCGTGGATGAAGCACGCTTGCTCGGTAAGTCCTATTTACTCTCTTCTTGAACAATCCCATATTATACTTTTCGGGAAACAGTGGGCGGCAGAGCGTTTCATTATTTTGCAGTTCTTATTATTAAAGTACAAATGCCTCGTGGAAGTGGTAGGTATTTTAAACATTAGATACTCCCGCATTGCCGTCTGCTTGGACGTTCGGTAGTGATATTAATTGCATAATCGATAATTTACGTAGTCTCCGAGTTTTTCCAACCAATACGCATATACAAGTTAATTTTATATTCGGGCTTGAGTAGACGTCTTTGGCGCAGAAGTTATTACTACTATCAGTTTCAAATATACTGATGTCTTATATTATATATCAGAGAGATTAAACAATACGAAAGAAGTACTTAAACATTAAAAAACGGGCATTTTTTTGTATATTTTAGATTGTGTATTTTTATATTCCGCTTTTAACAATAATGATAGTGTGAATGATCATTTAAGTTTTAAATAATTTAAAACACTTTAACACAGCCAAAGACTAAGTATCGTGTTGCTGGAAACAATCACACCCTGAACGAGAAACACAAATTTCCCTTGGGGTGAAAACCTGTGTTCCCACCGGAAATTGTACTCGATACCCGCTGCTTGAAAGCGATACGTGACATCACCGCTAATGGGCAGTTTAAATTCAGTTATAGGTATTTGCATAAAGTTTATAACTTACGCCGTGGGCAGGTTGAAAAGTGGCGGCTAATGTGTCCATGTTGTAATGTAATGGAGCCCGGCTAATCAACGTATTATAGCGAGTGCTTTTTCACGCTATCAGTAAAGGTGTGGACATATGTCTTAGACGACTATAACTTAATATTTTCTGGAAATCATTGATTGAAACCTAGATCTCCTCGGTATCACTTTGTCATCCAACCTCAATTTTGATATCTTTTTAATGTTTGATAGCAGTCGACCACTATCTTACCTGATGGAAAGTGACGATGCGGCTGAAGATGTAGCATGCCTGTCTAGAAGATACCTATTTACTCTTAAGATTAGGATACATAAGAAGAGTATCTACATTGAATCCAGAGCTCAACTGACACTCAAAAAACTTGACATCCTCGCTAAGGTCAGACAGTACTTCTTACCGGGCGGCTTTTAAATGTGTACCATGCACAAGTACGATCGGAGTGTTGAGTTCACCTTGGGGATGGCCCTGTCTATGACGCCAAGTACCAGCTTAAAGCCCTAGAATCCATTGAATGACAAGCGAAAAGACTCATTGGTGATAGAAAGCAGGTCAATTCGAAACTGTTGAGTCTACTCACGGTCAACGACGTAGAGTAGCGAGCGTATCGGTTTTCCATCGTTTGCTTTTCGGAAGTGTGCACAGGGTTCACACGAGTTAATTCCCGTATGCCCGTTTTCGACCCAGTCGGCAATGTACTAAAAAATAAAAACAGTATACTTCGATAAATTTAAACCAATTTTTATGGGATTTTATATTTTTTCTTTTAGTTTTCTTTATTTTGATACCCTACTCGATAGGTTTGGTTGTTTTATTTTACTTACTTATTTAAAGGCTCTTATCTAAGGACACTTGGGTTTTTAGAAAGAATGTAACGATACCTTAACTGTCAAAATCCATCAAATCAATCAAATCAAATCAAAATCGTTTATTCATGGGCCCCAAAGAGGCAGTCATGACAGTTAATGACTCTACTGCCAGGTTCGCAAAATTACAGCTATTTCGAGAAGAACATTTGGAAGGATAAACCTTTCTTGGCAGTCGGGTAAAATAAATGCTGGTTCTGGTTTACAAATTTAGGAGCATCTAGCAATGCTGAGTAGTTGTCTCTATCAAACAAAAAATAATGTTCTTAATCGGTTCACGTGGAACGAAGTTATGAGGATTACCTACCTCATAACTTCGTTCCACGAGTTCTATGGAAATCTGTGTTTTAACACATAAAAAAAATACAGTCGACTTGATTACCTCCTCCGTTTTTGTGAAATCGGTAGAATATATATATATATAAATATGAATATATTTGGTATTTAATTAAAATTGTGTAGACCCATCCTAATTTGTGCTACTTTTGATCCATCCCGCTAACTACCGAAGTGGATAGCTCGTGTACCTAATGTGTCAATTATCTAACTTATCGCAATAAATGCGTTGCCTCGACTGCGGATTAATGTTCTATTGTCAAGTGCTTTGAGTGCAGTATGTAGTTAATTCAAGAGAAAACAATGAAGAATTTTGACGACTTTTACGACTTTGATTTGCATGCACTGAATAGGGTAATTTATAAAAAGGAAAAAAAATGCATATTTTGCAATCTTTTATTTAGTTTCATCAGTCCCGTTATCTGTCTATTTGTCGGTCTGTGATCAAATCTTGCTAGTTAAGTTAGATTCTTTGGTGACATTACAATGATATGGTACCGTGGAGCTGGTCTGATGATTTAGAAGGAAGATGGCCATAGAAACTTCTTAACTAAATAAGATAAAGCCATCGATTTTGGGCTGGTTTGATTCATCTTGACAAATTCTCGGGTTATTTAACTTTGTAGATCTTTAAATTATTTAAATTTCCTTAATAAATACCAATTTAATATAATAATGTTATTGGTGTTATTCTATCTATACTAATATCTATACTAATATTATAAAGAGGTAAAGTTTGTTTGTTTGTTTGTTTGTTTGTTTGTTTGTATGTAAAAGGTAATCTCTGAAACTACTGATCCGATTCTGAAAATTCTTTCACCAATAGATAGCTACACTATCACTGAGTGTCATAGGCTATGTTTTGTCGGGATAGAAGTTAGTTATCAGTTCGAAATAATAATATTCGTAAGACAAGTCGGAGAAAAATTTGCTATCTTTCCGCTTTATCGGCGTACGCTGACTAAACGGTAAGACATAGTTGAATACAATGTATGGCAAAAATGTTGGCCTTCATGAGTTTTACAAAAAAGTCCGCGACAGCATATATCTAACATGTATGTATAGCTCAGAAAAAATACTTTTCTTTGTTAAAAATCTGAAAAAAAAGCGGCCTATGTTTAGTTGGCTTTTTGAGACATTCAGTATTAATCCTTATCAAAA
Organism: Lomographa bimaculata; assembly: GCA_948107665.1. Classification (NCBI taxonomy): domain Eukaryota; kingdom Metazoa; phylum Arthropoda; class Insecta; order Lepidoptera; family Geometridae; genus Lomographa; species Lomographa bimaculata. The sequence continues at coordinate 6,562,173 of OX403600.1, read as the reverse complement.
TAAACTATTTCATCGTCTTACGTAGTTCATGTAAATACATTTTGCTTTTTACTGCATATGATTTGGATAAATAGTCTATGAGAAATCGTGAAATTAGTTTCACGGGAGCCCACCCGTGAACGGGACGGGTCAGAAATGTACCGCCACGTACTACGAATTCCTGCACATTAAAAATAGCGGCTTCTATTTCGTTGGCTTTTTTTAAGTATTTAATATTAATCCTTATCAAAAAAACCTATTTCATCGGCTTACGTAGTTCAGGTAGATGTAATTTGCTCTTTACTGCACATAATTTGGACCTATAGTCTAGGAGAAATCGTTAAGTTTATTTGAGGGTGAAAACGGTGGATCACAGAATGGAACAGTTACTGCGTAATCCGGCATACGTCTATGTTTTGAACCGACTAACATAAGAAGGAGGATATAAATTCGACTGTTTTTTTTTTGTTTAGTCTTATCATTAAACTTTGAACTGCCCGCTAGCGTAGTTAGGTGGGCGTTTGCCTTTAAAGCACCGGGTTTGATGCCCGGTGGGAACACAGGTGTTTTCCCACGGGAATTTGTGTTTCTGGTTTTGAGTATGTTGTGAATGTTGTGTGAATCTTGGATGTTTACTGCCCCTTGATACAAGTCATTGAACTTAGTGTGGGGTTGTGAATGTGAAAGCGTTTATGGGTAGGTATGTTTTTTAATATTTACTACCCGGCCGACGCCGGGCGGGTCGTTCCTGAACTTTGAATTGCTCGCTGGCGTAGATGGGTGCGCGTTCGCCTTCAAAGCAGCGGGTTCTATTACCGGTGGTAATTTACCTAGAAAATTTCTCTCCACGAGAAATTTGTGTTCCTGGTTTTGAGTATGTTGTGAATACTTTGTGAATCTTGGATGTTTACGGCCCCCGATACAAGTCATTGAACTTAGGGTGGGGCTGTGAATGTGGAAGTGTGTTTCTTTGCATATTTTTTAACAGGGCGACGCAGGGCGGGTCATCTTTTGAACTATCTACTCGCGTAAATGGGTACGCGTTTGCCTTCAAAGCAGCGGGATCGATTCGCGGTGGTAACAGAAGTTTTCTCCCTACGGGAAATTTGTGTTCCTGGTTTTTAATATGTTGTGAATCTTGGATGTTTACGGCCCCACGCTACAAGTCACTGAACTTAGTGTGGGGCTGTGAATGTGGAAGTGTTTATGAGTAGATTTTTTAACCGGGCGACGCAGAGTGGGGAATCTTTGAACTTTGAACTACCCACTGGCGTAGATGAGTGCGCGTTCGTCTTTAAAGCAGCGGGTTCGAATCTCGGTGGGAACACAATAACAAAAGTTTATTCCCCACGGGCAGTTTATATTTCTGGTTCTGGGTATGACATGAATGTTGTGTGTGGTGTTAATTGTTTACGGCCCCACGACACAACTTATAGTACTTTTACAGTGGGGCTGTGAGTGAGAAAGCGTTTATATGTAAGCTTTTGTTTACCCGGGCAACGCCGGGCGGGTCAGCTAGTACTATATAAAGATTTAAAAAAAACCTACATCCCATGCATAATACCTATTTATACGATTCACTTACCATGTTTCGTAATGTAATGTCTGAAAAGTCAAATTTGTATTGCAAGGAGGTATGAAAAATACTGGTGACTTGGACTAAAGTTTGAGTCAAAATAAATTGCCATTCTATCATTTGATCAATGTGATAGAAGCCCCGGTTAAGGCCATTTTTAGGTTCATGATACACGAAACTGGATCCAAGTAATTAATGAATAAGAAATTGATCATAAATCATATACCAATAAAACTGCTATTAAAAAGAGCTCTAGTATACTAGTACATTTATATATCTAGGAAGATAATTGATAACGCTTATAGATTGAAGATTCCGCCTAAAAATCAAATAAATTCAAAAACTTGTATCGTGGGTGCGTTAACATTTACATTTCACACACAATCACAACCAGAAACAAATTTTCCTAGAGAGACAATCATGCGTTCTCACCGGGAATACCTGCTGCCCGATGCCTGCTGCTGAGAAGTCAGTTGCGCAACCAAATACGCCAAAAGGCATCCCATCGGTTTATCGACACTACAAGGGGATTGCGATCGACCGAGATAATTATTCGACCACAGAATTGGCTTTATTCCAGTTATCTATCTACCTATCTAATACCTTTAAACGAGCAATTCTTGTATATATGTATATATATCATCTGATTCTCAGAAACGGCTCAAATTAAATCAAATGAAATTTAGTATACCTTGCATACTTCGGGGGCGATAAATCGATCTAGCTAGGATTCATTTTTAGAAAACGTCGTTGTAACCGAGTCATCCAGGTACTGATTTAATTTGACCAGATGGTATACTTATATATTATATATATTGGGTATTTGGTATATGGTCAAAATAAAAATCAAGATAACTCAAGTTTATGCAAACCTGCATAATAGCAGAAATTTCATTCCAGTTATAGCTTTACAATCCTCTACATTCTGCTGTTAGGAAATTTCATTCATAAATACAGTCAAAAGTAAATATTTGGTTGAAATCTTGAGTGAAAACTTGTCGAACAGCATTCGACTTTATTGTTTAAGTTATATGGGTGACTTTGGTTTCTATTTGAAAGTATCGTAAATAGGGGTAAATATACAAAACCCAAATGTAGCAAGCCTTGACGCCACTTAAGACCACCCAAGACGAGGTTTTTGCAATGGATTAGCCCATAGTTTATTTTGAAGCGAAGATCTGTGAAAATAGTTGTTTATTTGGCGCTTACCAAACATACTGTGGTAAAAGATATTTAAAATTATGAGTGAAAAAAATATAGAACTCTAAAAGTTCACTGTTTTGTATTTGACTGTTTTATATCAAGCATTAAAAAAAGCATTCGTCTAAGAGACTGATTGATTCGGCACATGACCAAAATGCTGGGTTGTATTTGGGGCAGAGGATAAGCCTTGCTGTACAGCGTGGTAATGCAGCAAGCATTTTGGAAACTTTACCGAACATTAAAGATCGTCTAAGCCATCCTTAACCTTTATTTAAATTAATTACTGATATTTATTTTATTTTATAGCATTAAAATATAAAAATATTTTAAAATATAAAAATATTTTAAAATATAAAAATATTTTAAAATATAAAAATATTTTAATGCTTGATACAGAACAGTTTTCTTTTATTTGGGGAATATATATTATTTTTGTACAATAAAAACATCTTTAATAACTGTGTTCTTGCACATTATATAAAAAAGCACTTATGTTACTGCCACCAAAATATATAATAATCTACATCTGAATATTAAATGTCTACATGGAAATATATTCAAAAGAAGTTTATAGAAATTGTTTAAAATTATTAGTTTTAATGTGTAGACAAATGTTTTTTTTTAAATTTAGTTGAATATTTTTGAGTACACGATATTTAAAAGGCTCTTTCAGATTTGCGCACGAGATATTGTATTAAATATTCTTTGTCTATCTTAAATCATTATGACAAAGTATAATTTTAGGATAATATTGTATGTCCGGAAAGGACAAGCTTAATTTGTTGATACCTATATTAAAAATATACATAAAAAAACAATTATACACAATAAAGTTTTATATTCCTTGTTTGAAAGAGAAGAAGAAGTTTAACTCTCGTCCAAGTTAAAATATCATGTGTCGTTGTATTAAGAACTATTTTAATAGTAGTTAATTATCTCTAAGAAAATTCAGTAAATATCCTTCCAAACATTTTGACCCGGGTGGGTGTTAAACATAAAAGAAAACAAAAATTCTTCGTTCACACTCTTGTATTGACAATTACAAACAAAACAGAACGGAAATCTGTCAAATTGGTACAAAAAGTGATTCTTCATACATGCGATGCAATAAACATAACATAAACTCTTTCACTCTCACAGCCCCACACTAAGTTCGATGTCTTGTGTCTTGTGGGTGTCGGAAACATTCACATCACTAACACAATCACAACCAGATAATCCAGCTCCTTGACGTAACAGACTTAGTAAGAAGACTTTAAAGAACTAAGCCATTTGAACTTGTGTAACGTTAGTTACTATATATCAGTGTAATATAAATAGTGAGAGTGCTGCAAAAGAAAACATGAACAAAGTTTCTTACCATTAAATAGAGACAATAAGAAAAGTGTTAATGGACACATTCTAAGTAATAGCAATGTAGCAGTTTAAGTTAAAGTCAAATTACTGATATAGTTTGGTTAGATTGTAATTACAATCCAATTGCCTATATTTCCTAAAACTAAACTAAAACTATGTACAGCAAAGAACTAAGTTACCTACAAGACATCGAGCTTATAGGTAACTCAAGTGCTCAAGCCCACTACCAGTGGGTAGCGTTCCCATCATGCTGGCGGCATTGCCTCTCTGAATTGCAATGCTACATTACAATTCAAATACAATTGGGTACATTGTACTTTGTAAAAGGTACTTTGTAGAAGTTAAAAAAAGAACATGATACAAAAATTTCTTTTGCGGAGAAACTTGTGTTTGCGCCGGGAATCGAACCCGATAGATGCTAGAAATAGGATGCATAGAAGGCGAACGCTCACACCACTAAGGCAACGGGCAGATCAATTGATTTTTATACAGATTTAAAATGACACTTTATCATTCTCCCATGTCGTTTTACATTTCGATAAGTATTAATAATTTTACATTCATTCTTTTCATATCATATCAATCAATCGTCTATCACTCATCGAATTTCCGCACCAGTAAACAAGTATTTGTCATCCATACAAAAATAAATGTAACGTAAGTACTTCCTCACAAACTATTGTCACTTCTGTGAAAATATTATAGCAACACAATTTCACTTTTAAATCTAAGACTGTAAAGCTCAAATTTATTGCTCAGGATGGCAAATCAATGAGACATGGTGCATTTGATACCCAAATATCGTGAAATGAGAATTGTCAAATGTGCAACAGAAAGTAAAATAGCGACACTTTTACTGATATTTTTGTATGGATCGATAAATAACGTAAATAAACTGCCCTTTAAAGGGTCTACTTGTAAGTTGTATCTTGTATCTACTACTGTACTGTAGCATTAAATTGACAATATTGACGTGAAGGTAGGCACGGTTTTTATTTATGCATGTATAGTGTGAGCTTTTTGGGTTCTGTATATAAAACTAGCTGCGCCCTGCGGTTTCACCCGCGTTGATAATGATGAAAAGTGATGATGATGATGATGATGAAAAATAGATGTTGGCCGATTCTCATAGATACCGGATAAGCACAAAAAATTTCATCAAAATCGGTCAAGCCGTTTCGGAGGAGTATGGCAACGAAAACTGTGACACGAGAATTTTATATATTAGATGTAAATAAATAGATGAACTCTTTATTGTATTCAGAAAGAAAAATTACTTCGTTTCAATTTGGGCAAAAATGTTTTGTAGATATGTCCGGCGGATGTCCGGCTATTATTCTCCTCTACAGGTCGCATTTTCAACCGATTCTCGTGAATTTTTGTGAGCAGCCCCCTGATTCAAAACGTTTCGGTAACTTACCGAATCGATACGATTCGATAACTTTATCTTTAAAAATACATCCTATCGTACGATAACTAACCGAATCGTACGGTAATTGAGTTATCATATGGTTTTGAATTCGGGGGCAGGTTTGATATGTTTATTTTTCGATTTGTTTTTTTTTTTATTGTTCAATATGGCTGAGATACGGGAGAATTATGCAAAGACAGACTGGCTAGGTCTTCAGCCCCTAGTTATAAATATACCAACGGATCTGCCAGTATTCAATAAAAACAGACGGAACCCTAAAATAAACCGACTTGTGTGGCCTACGGGTATCAGAGTAGCAATCTATTACACATTGAAATCAAAATGGCGTGAAATTGCGTCACTTATCCGGAGATTTATTGTATTGCATGGCGTGTGACATTGTGGTGGCCAAGTGAGAAAGCCCCTTTAGTGTAGTGTCGACAGTCGACACTACTTCTTAATGCAGTCGAGTGTAAATTAATATACTTTTGTACGTTTTTACAAAGTTGAAAGACGTGATTTTCGCTTTCGCTCCAATATTTAATAGAAATTGTAGTATAGTTTTTGCCACTTTATAAGAGCATGACTTGACTATGACTGGACTCTTTTACATGTTTGACTAGGACTACTTTTATGAAAAATGTAAATACTCTTGAAATTTATCTTGAATATTATCTTGAAATGGCGTAAAATCTTAAAAAAAGCGTCACTTATCCGGAGGTTTATTGTATTGCATGTCGTGTGATAATGTGGTGGCCAAGTGAGAAAGGCCTCTATAAGTGTAGCGTCGACAGTCGACGCTACTCAAAAGTGTAAATAAATATATTTTTGATGTATTTTTTCATGGTTAAGCTTTGTTAGCTTTTTAATAGTTAAAACAATGTTTTTTACGTTATTTAGTTTGGACAAAAAGTCAATATTTCAAATTTTTCAATATAAACCCTATTTATGATTAAACGCTTCACAATCCGGTGAAGTTAACATAAGGAAGGTATTAGATCATAATAAACGCTTCTTATGTCTAGACCTAAGTTAGGCTCATCAACATCACCTAGTGAGGTAGAGGTCAAATTCTATCCAATTAGAGATAAAATAAACATACTCCAAATGAGTCCAAAATCAAGGGGTGGACTAAGCGCAAAGTTTCACTATCCTCCTACTAGGCTTTAAGCAGATTTAAGTGACAAGTGACAAAATGACACTTTGAGACTCGGTAAAAAAAATTAACAATTATATATGCTAATTTATATGAGTAACAATAGTAAAGTTCAACGTGTGTTGATAAACACAGGTTTTTGTAGCGAAAGCGAAAAATGGGCCTTGTTGATTTTGTATTATTTTCAAACTTGTAATTTTTTGAGTGTTCATATGTAATAATGGATAATTAACTTCTAATACTTAGTATATATAAACGCTTTCACACTCACACTTAGCGTATATGTTTTTAATAGTTAGTGAACGTGCATGACTGAAGGCAAATTAAATACAAAGTTGAAAAACGGGATTCGTGACTAAGAATTCTATTACGAAAAATTTACTAATTAAAATATTTTATAACTTGACACTGGCTATACGCAGAAGATTGAGGATCCCAAAACTAAATGAAAAGAAACTAGAACTGGAACTAGAATGAAATTGCACTAATTACTAAATTTTCATATTTTATAGTGGTAAATATAACAAAAAAAATTGCATGGCATTGTATTTTGCCTAGCTTGGCCAATGCTATATAAACAAAAATATACTGTCATATGAATTACATTTGAAAAGTTTCAATCTATACGACAATCAGTAGATTAAAGTTTACAACGCAGTTGGCGTAATGGGCAGGTATCTGCCCTCTGCGCCGTAAGTTCTGGGTTCGATTCTTGGCAAGAGCACAATTTTCTATCTTATCGGATATTTGTACTTCTGGTGTTATACATGTTTCCGCCACCCACGATACAAGTCTTTAAATTAAGTGTGAGATTGTGATTGTACGTTTACTATTTTTACGTTATGTAAGTTACACTATAAAAAATAAATAAAAAAATACACCGCCGAATTTCTTGCCAGATTCTTTTCGAGATGGCTGTAACTTTGCGAATTTGGCAGTAGAATTATTAACTTTCATGAGTGCCTCTTTGGGGCCCATGTGAATAAATGATTTTGCAATAAGTTGCATCAAATAATGTCAATACAAGGTGTGTAAAAGTTGTGAGTAATAACAATTAATTAAAACCTATTGCAAATTCGAAATATCCTTCTATAATCCTGATCACCAGAGTAAAATCACGGCGATCTATCGCTTCATCTATTGTCAGAAACACATTTAAATTGACAAAGCTTTCGGTTCATGTCAAATAAATGTCCTGGAGTTTCCTATTACCACGTTATTCAGATAACTCCAAAAAAATATTTATGCATAATTGAACCTTATTAGCGCAGTAATAGAGAGGTTTTTGTTTTCAATATAGGAGTAATATAAGGGTAGTTTTGTAAATGTAACAATGATGTTTGTATAAAGAGGACCCCCTGTTTGAACAACAAATTAGTTCCATTATACGCTTATAAGCTGGGAGGACGTTGTAATGATAAGTTTAGGGGAAGGACAAGGAGTAGGGGTGGGTTGCTTTATTCTGACGTTGATTTCTTTGTACGGATTTTCAGATTTTCATGTGCATTCTGATCTTACTTTGCGAACAATTGAAACGCAAGCAAAGCTTAAAAAAGCCGACTTCATTGCTTATATTTCGGTTTTGGCTTGACCGATTTCGATAACATTTATGTGGGATCATCTCTAACTATACCCTACCAAACAAAAAAAAAAAAAAATCGATTCATAATTGGTGGAGATATCGCGTAACATACTTACGAAAAAAAACATGCAGTTGTATTGAGAACCTTCTATTTTGAAGTCGGTTGAAAATACAATGTTTTTTAAACAAATGCATTTACACTCTCAGGCTTAGTTTAAAAGCTTGTTTCGTGGGGCCCAGAAACATTTACATATCACACACACACGTCACACCCAGACGGATGGATGATACGGATGGAAAATCGAATGGACGTATAAAATGATGAACCACACAAGTCAACCTAGAGACCTTGCCTCGCTTGGTCAAATATCTATATACGATCTTAAATACCTACTATCCCAAAGCAAGCAGTCGTTGGCTAAAAGTGTGCTCTAAATGCTGGGTGCGTTATCTCGTTGTATAGTGAGACTTAATCGATGAGTAAAATATAACTCAGCAATTTGGCCACGTCCCGCCCAGTGACGCTGCAGAGGAACAAAGAAAATAGAATGCAGTACGTCAGAAAAAAAAATTGGTCACGTGTCGAGTCTTTCAGTTTTCCAGCCAAACTGAAAGACTGTACTTTATTAATAAAGTACAGAAATAGAAGAGAAGCATAGACAACTGCCCTATGGCTTATTTGGGTCCGCGTTCGTCTTTTAAATAACGGGTATAGGCTTCAATTTCCGGTGGAATACAAGTTTTCTTGCCAAGAGAAATTTATTTTTCTGGTTCTGGGTAATATTATGTGTATGATTTGATTGTTTCCGGCACCCACGACAAGAGTCATAGAACTTAGTGCGAAGCTGTGAAAATGAAAGCGTTTATTTGCAAAATTAACAAAAAATTATCGTTTAACATCTGGAAATGGCATAGTAACAATTTACTTAACAACAAAAAGAACAGAATAAGTATTAGTAATCGGCAAGAGGTCATAAAATCCGAAATCCAGTTCAATTTTGCATAACTAACAAAAAGTGGCGCACGCAACTAAACAAAAAAACATAGGTAAGGGAAGCGTGTCTGTGAATGCATCGGCGTCTTTAAAACAATTTCAAATGTATCGAACAATGGAATCGTAATAAAACTCATTTTTTTCGTACAATAAAGCAATTCGTCCTACTGTTCTATGGCATTGTAAAATTCCGATTTGTATAGCCTTGTTACTGCAAACCATTAGCGGCAGAGAAGCAAAGGCAGAATTTTGAAAATATCTTTATTGGTGTTTTGCAAAAGAGGACTAAAATTGCATAAAATTAAACGCTTGAAGGACGAATGCGAATGCTGTTTCACTTGGTGAAATTTTTATTGCGCAAAAGTTTGGTTTTTTGTCTGGAGAAATTGTGATAAAAAGTAAAGTAACGGAAGATATCTTTTTTTTGCTTAGAAGTATATTTTTAAAGCTTTTATAGCTTTGCCCTAGTTTACCGTTTTAGGCGCTGCTGTTTATTTTATACTGGAAAAAAGCCAGCCAAGTTTTCTCTACTATAATATGAAGCTCATATTTGTTTGTTCGTTGTTTTACACGCATCAACACATTTTTTTTTAATTTTTTACGTTTTTATGCTTGATAGGCAAGTATTTGATCACTTTCTTACTTGATGAAGAGCGATGATTCAGCCTAAGATGTAGCATGCTTGCTTAGAAGACACTTAGACACTCTTGACTTGAATAATCACAGATTATACCGTAACACGGGCATGGTTATATTAACTCATGTAATTCCTGCGCACATTCACCTAAATGTAACCGATAGGCTTGCGATTTTACGTCGGTGACCGAGACTGCAATTCGGACTCAACTAGCTTACGATCGCCAATTAGTCTTTTCGCTCGGACTCAAGAGTTTGAATTTGGTACTTAGCGGATCTATCCAAAGCTGGGCGCAGTACTCCATACACTATTGGATTTAGCTTGATAAAAATTTAGAAGCTGCCCCGGTGTGAAGTACTGCCTAACCTTTGCGTTTCCTTTTAACGTTGGGCTAAAGTGATATCGCAATACTGACTAAGATCTCAAAATAATCCGAATTAAGTACCTTCAGTTCTATTAAAATGCATCAGAGAAATGACCGCACAAATGTCTCTACCCTATGTCAAAGTTCACGTTGACTTTATTAATATTACCTATTTTATGTAATTATGCCAATACGAAGTTATTATGATTTAACTGCAATGAATGAAACAAAATTGTATTTCTAAAAAGCCTTTACAATAAAATATAAAATTGTAAGAAAGAGTATAATTTTAAATATAAAACCTTATTTAATATATTTTTTTATAAGAAATTAGTTGTTTTCGTATCAAAAATCGAAAAATCAGACGTCGCCTCAACCAGGCCATCAAAAAGCAGGTACTTATTTATCTCACGTTGTAGCATTGTCACTTCAATGTTGTAGCCTTGCAATTCTCTTAAATTAAAGCAATGCCGCCAGTATGATGACAACCCATTGGTGGCTTGAGAACTTGAGTTCCCTTTAAGTATACCAAAAACAAATATTTTACTAAACCTGCAGTCATAGATAAAAGTATTAAGCTTATTTATTATAAAAAAGCTATAAACAAAATTTTCAAAAATACTTATAAATAATTAAAATGTTGAGTGATAGCGCATTAGGTTCAGAGGCGTTAGGTTCTTGTTAAAATCTCTGCCTACAAAGCTCTACAAGTGGTCTTAATTTTAACCGTAACATGTTCATTGCAATGGCATTGAGAAATCAGAATCCTGTGAGTGTTCAAGGAAACCGATAACCATATCCTTAAACCGTTACAATTTCACATAGTTTCTTAAAACAGCAAACAATTAGCGAACAAGGTTTCAATTTTCAATAGGTATAGTCCCGTTCTACTTTCTATATACAAAAGAAGAAAGGTGCGCCGAAATAGTGCAATAAAAAAATCGCGAAACAACCTCTACCTAAGAAATTTCTTTCACGTGTTCCGGCTGAGTAACAGTTAGAAGGACTTTACGGTACTTACAAGGGTTTATGATCTAACAGTCACTGAATTTTTATTTATTTATAACCGGCTACTCTAACTTTCTTTCCGTTACAATTTCTCGTCTTTGAAATACGCCGATGTTACGGTTTCACAATGGAATAAGTCGACTGTATTGGAGTAAACAGTTCATTGTTTACTGTTTCGAGTTTATTAGGCGGCAGGAAAGAATAATAATAACTTTCGAATGGGTAACGGGATGGAACTTCTGTTGGGAACTTGTGATCTTCAAACATTGGAACTACCTACATGTTTACTTATATTGTTTGTACCGGTTTGCTCTACATTTTGTGGTAGATAATAAAGAGTACCGGGACGACCTAGCTTTGCTCGGATTTTTTTAAGGTTAAACGACGTTTTCTGAAAATGAAACCTAGCTAGATCGATTTATCGCCTCGAAACCCCCTGCATACTAAATTTCATGAAAATCGTTAGAGCCGAGATTCAGATTATATACATACATATACAAGAATTGCTCGTTTAAAGGTATTATATAGATATGACAAGCTCTGCAGTTACTAGTACCTTAGCGAAAATATATATTTTTACATAAAATATTGCGATTAGGTATAATTGCGAATGCAATACTAGCGAGTAGGAAAAAATGCGAACCAAAAATAATTCCACAATAAAAATTATATGATGAGAAAATTTGCTTACAAAGCTATATACTACTACTGTTATTATATCAATTTCCTCAAACAATTATTCCAAGTGATGAGGCGTTTAAGGTCTTATGTATAACTAGCCGTGCCCCGCGGTTTCGCCCGCTATTATCAAGTTAAAAAGTAGCCTATGAATAATCCTTGGTATAAGCTATGTACTTACATTCCAAATTTCATCCAAATCCGTTCAGCCGTTTAAGCGTGAAGAAGAAACAAACATTACTTACACACTTACAAACTTTCGAATTTATAATATTAAGTAGGAAAAGGTTTTTGATAAAACACGCATTTATCACTTCAGTTTCAGAAACGCCTTAAACACTAACAGTAAGTTTTTCTTTGTCTAACGAGTACGAACGTATTTTGATAAGAAAAGCTTCAAAATATGTTCTGAACGAGGTGATAAAGCTAAATAATGAGATGATACCATACTGTGTTGGTTTTCGTTGAATGAATTTCACTTCATTTACAATGAAATTTCATTTATTGCATCCTATTAAACAAGCATTTTTAGTTTTTTTATTTATTTATTTTTATTTGTGACAGGCTAGTGTTTGACCACTATCTCAGCTGATGGTAAGTGACGATGTGATCGAAGCTGGTAAACACACTAGACCTGGAATACGCAGGCTCTCAAGGATAACTGCCGGAACACCGTATTTGGCTTGGCGGCAGACTTTCAACTTGATGGTGGTAAGCTACTTTGGTAGCAAGCCAGGCGAGCAACTCACAAAATGCTCTAAAATGTCACCTGATTAGCACCACCCGGGGACCTCGTGTAAGGAGTCAGACTTAAGGGGTATCCTCCTACGGACGTGGGTGACTCAGCCCCCAAAAAAGTTATATATTTTTTTTCCTAACATACTCTTTGTCACATAATACACTATAATTAAATGTTTAAATTGAACTAAAAGAATGTCAAAAAGTACTGGTTTATCATCCACTTCATCATTTACCATCAGGTGCGATAGTGGTCATGCGCTAGCCTATCCGAGATAATATAATAAAAACAAAAAAGAAAACAACGAATATTTCAATCCTCAATTTTTAGTTCTATAAATATGAGCAAAAACCAAGCCAAAATCGGCAAAACAATAAACATTGTAATTTCCACAAAGACACCAATGTGTTAATTATGATTGTCCACATTGCGCCGATTAGGCCACAAAAAACTGACAAAAACTTTTCTTCGAAAATGTAACTGTATATCAGTCAATAACCCTTTGCCAATCCTTTTGCTAAATTGCCAAAACCTCAATAAAAATATAAAAAACAGTTAAAACTGCTATACAATTTTCTAGCAAAATAGCCGTTTGAAAAATAACGGTAATAGAAAAAGTTTTATCACCTAAAGGGTTTGCTAAAAGGATGCATATTGCGCGCAATAAAAATTCAGTCTTGTTGCAATTTCTGCGAAATAAATGCACAAGGTTGTCTGCTATGCCAAAAATATATTTCCAAAGTATTTTAGTCCTAAACCAAAGAAGAAAGAGTCGAATATTGGACACCAAAAAATATATTAGACACAACAGTTAATGCCGTGAACATTATTTTACCCTTTTCTTACCGTAACTAAGACCGTTTTGTTCAACAGTTATTGAATAACAGTGTTAAAGGGGACCGCTAAATGACTCAAAGAGTTGCATTTATTTGGGACAACATTAGCGATTGTCTCTCCTGTTTTGGCCCAAAGCGGCACAACTCATAAATCCTCGTTATTCTTTTCGGAAGAAAGAGTTTGTCTTTGGGTGAATAAAGGGTAATTAAGATGTAAAAGTGAAATGTCTTTGCATTATGGTTTTCGCAACGCTTCGTTTAGGATAATTTGTGAAAGAGGCGAAGGGGTTGTAACGACTTTCACTGGAATGTTCATGCTCATTTTTAGTTTTAATTCAATTTGTATCAAGCTTTCACTTACTGTCTTTCTGTGAATATAAGTCACGTCTGCAATTGTTTGTAATTCTGAAACAGTTTCATTTTTAGTGAACCTAAATTGATTTAATAATATTATGAAACAGCATAATACAATCTGTGGTAGGAAACGACTTGGAGGAAAGTAATTTTACGATATCTAAAATAAAACAAATAAATTACCTACTTTATATGTAACAAACAGGTACTTGAACATTACAAGTTCGTTACAATCGTTCGTTATATATTAGCATTAATTGCAAGGAAAATAACGAAATAAAAATAATAAAGAGAGGAATATAATTCTGATGAAGAAAAAATAAGCAGCACATTGAGATAATCAAGTATGTTCGTATGGATACTTCAAAATGTTATGAATTGAATAATAGTATTCTAATTATTGAATTGATTCATGCGATTAGTAACAGAGGTGTTGTTGTAAATATCGTTTAGATTTGTTCTCTTTTTTACTATACCAAAGCGTGGCTTAAACGTGCCTTACAAGAATTTAGGAAAAAACTTTTACAAAAACGAATGTTAAAAAAAGACTGACGCATTGCAAAAACACATTCGACCTATAAAAGCGAAACTTTTTATTGAACCTGAAACAATAAGCCTCCTACTGTTTACGACAAAGTAATATTTCGTTGAAAGTAAGAACAGTTATCAACTACTATGGAAGTCTGCTCTTATAAAATGCTCCACTTTTGGAATATTTATTGGTTACCATAAAACTACAGACAAAAAATGTAACTGTCGACAGGCGAAGGGACCGTAGGAACGAAACTCTAACGGGCCTTGAAATATACATGACAAGTAACAAATAGACACGTTCTAAGAATTAGAAACCGAAATTTTGACAAACTGCGGTGTCAAATGCACCGTGGAGTGTCAAACAAAGGAGCGTGGAACGTAAGCGTGCCTTCGTGTTTTGACCATTTCAATAAGCCATAGAAAGAATAAGTTACCAAAGTAATTATTGGTCCAATGGAATTGTAACTGTAGCCCGGCGGGGAATCATTGCCACAATATCAACGCAAACGCGCGTGAACTAAGTATTAAATACGATATTGTTCTTTTTGAAATGAAATTAATAAAAGGACGAAACGGTACAATTGAAGTCTCTAATTTTATTTTGTTTGGCGTAGCTTTAAACTCTTGAACATTGATTTGCAACGGCTTTAATTTGTTACTGAAAGATCAACAAAACGCTTCAGCCATGTGGTAACACTTAGGGATAAAGTATCACAGTAGTCCCCAAAAGTGATGTTCAAATTAACTCAAAAAAACATTTTAAATTCGCTGAAACAAGCGGAACACCCACAAACCCTACAAAAACGAGCCATATGTGACAGGTTGAAATTTGACGCATGTGACTTCTGTCGTGTTTGGCATTCGGTAGTTTTGATTTCTCACCGACGAAATTCAGCGAAACGTCAAATATGACGAGTTGATCCTAGTTGGTAAATAACTCGTGAAATTGACTATAGAAAAAATGGTAAATTGGTTGAAGTTGTGAATGCGGATAAAGCAGGTTGAAGTGGAAAGTTGTGGTGAGTTTTACACGTGTTTTAGATGAATTTGGATGGCACAACATTTCTGCGGCAGTGTTTTGAAAAGCATTGCAGATTCAGTGGTGGCATGGCATTTTCTCGTGCTCGCCGAGATTGCTATCCTGTACCGAAATATAGTCGTAGTTCACCACACTCAATCGTCGCTTTGATAATTAATAATTTAAACGTAAGCAAAGCTTAAAACCCCGACTTTATCGCTTATATTTTGGTTTAGGCTTGATAGATTTCGATAAAATTTATATGGTCACCTCTGAAGTATAATCTATCAAACAAAAAAAATATTTAGGAATCGGTCCATAAATGAGGGAGAAATCGGTGAACATATATAAAAAAATATATATATGCAGTCGAACATGGTACCTCTTTTTTTGAAGTCGTTAAAAAATGATGTTCCGGCAACGACAATTGAGAGACAATCATTCTAGTCCTAGAGTGTTTACGACAACCACATATCAGAAGAGAAGATATCAGGTAAATAGTTTTTAAAAACTTTTTACTTGCACACTCAAAGCCCCACCCTAAGTTCGATGACTTGTCTTGTGGGTGCCGTAAACAAATTTTCCTTGGGGAGAAAAAATGTGTTCCCGCCGGGAATCGAACCCGATACCTCTGCTCAGAAGGCGAACGCCACTCGATTAAGCCAACGGGCAGTTCAAATGATATAATAGTAGTTGTGCTTTTATAAAACATATTTTTTATGTTATTATCTGATGGTAAAAGGTACCCTTCAATATACATGTATAGGAAAAATTACCTTCCTATGCGTTTCATTATCACCTTGGGACGCAGCCTACAGGATTCAGGTTGAACATATAATTAGAGATGGTTCATTCGAAAACAATGTTCGAAAATATTTCATAACGTATTCGTTATTTGGCCTTCAACCTTATCTCCACTTAACTATTTCACATGTAAAAAAACTTACTCTGGACAGTATTTTCATCGATTAAAAAGCTATTCATTAACTGGGCGACAGTCGCGATAAACAACATTAACTGTACATTAGCAATCAATGTAACGCGATCAGGGGGCGTGTGGTGAGTCGCTCATAGCATTCGTCATCACATCTGGCTGTTCTGGCTCCCTTATCGGCAGTCACGGCCCCGCACACTTGTCGAGTTACTGGTTGACGATTGCAATTCCAGTGATACACTAAAATTAAACTAATTTTAAATGATATACACTAAAATAATGCCGCCAGCTATGTTTTAGTGATGGAACTAGTCAGAACGGGTACTTCCCAACGGATCATAGTATCGGATTTTCACATTAACCGATCATAACAGTTGTTCCCATCTGATCATAAGATCAGTTGCAACTAAAATAAATTATATATTGTTCTTCCCAACTGATCTTAAGATCCGTTGGGACTTCAGTAAATTATATATTGTTGTTCTCAACCGATCATAGGATCTGTTGGTACTTAAATAGGTACGTATTTTACATTCTCAATGGATCATAGAAATATTATGGTCTGATTCACCTTGTATTTTGTGAACATTACATTATCTATTTTTAATGTGGATACATATATTTTCGATAGCTTAGGTAGGCTACGATAATAACTAGTTTACATCACTAAAACATTCTAGCTTATGATTATGTCAAAATAACGTTTATGTTTATGTTTCAATTACTGATCTTTTGAACAAACATAAACGCTTTCATACTCACAGCCCGACACTAAGTTTAAAGACTTGTGTTATGGGTGGCGGAAACATTCACATCCTACACGCAATCACAACCAGAACCAGAAACACAAATATTCCTTGTGGAGAAAACTTGTGTTCCCGCCGGGAAGCGAACCCGATAAATGCGTAGAAGGCGAACGCTCACCCACATAAGCTAACGAGCAGTTTACTAAGGCAACGAGCAATTCTATACTTCAGAGATCGAAATAAATAAATAGTGATGATGCAGTGGAAATGTAGCATGCTTACATAGAATATCCCTATTCGTAATCACTCTAGACTTGAAGATTCCTAGGCTAAACGATCTATCATTTAATTTAATTTCATTACTAGCCGTGCTCCGCGGCTTCGTTTGCTATTGTCAAGTAAAAAGTAGCCTACGTGTTAATCCTAGGTATAATCTATGCACACTCCTAATTTCTTCTAAATCCGTTCAGCCTTTAAAGCGCGAAGAGGGAACAAAGATACTTACACATTTGCACACTTACGCAGAAACTCTCGGATTTATAATATTAGTAGGATTTATTGCTTGCTTATCGTATATGCAGTCTTGGTGGTTTTGGCCTAAAGGCTCTTTAATTCATAAAAGATTACGATACCTCTCTCAGTTATTATAAGCTACAAATAGCTGTTTTAAATTACTCATAGATCATTTATTACTTGTTCATAACATACCATATGTTAGTAAATACGTTAGTAATTTACATACGTGGTTTCAAACACGTGCTTAAATAAATTACATCCACATGTTTCGCTTATTAGTCATTTCAGCTTCGCAAAAGTCGCAATTATGTTTATCTTATCGAAAAACTTAAAAACTGTCGCAGTCACACATAACTTCATTCTAAAAATATTTTTGTAAAAAATCGTTCACCTTCTCTGTGAATACTTTCACTTTATCGAAAACACTTCAAAAGCTGTGAGGGACTTATAACGAAGTGTGGGTAACACAAGATAAGCTAGATTGCTTTTGAGGATGGAAAATTGTTTTAGTTATTAAAAGATAGATAGTGTTTGGTAGAGTGGTTAAGAAAACAAATTTCAGTGTTCTATTATCACATAAGTTGACTCTTAAAATGACTATCCTGAACAATCCAAATCGATTAACAACTCCCTCCTCAATTAAAATCTTTCAAACACTCTATCATCTAATTCGGTATTTCCACGCGCCTAAAAAAAATCAGAAGTAACGTGTAAAATAGGTCGTGTTTGACGACCCAGTTGGCGCAGTGGACAGGTGTCCGCCCTCTGCGCCATGATTCCTGGGTTCAATTCCCGGCAGGAGCACAAATTTCTTCCCAAGGGATATTTATGCTTCTGGTTCTAGGTGTAATGTGTGTGTGATGTTAATGTTTCCAGCACCCACGATACAAGTCTTTAAACTAGGTGTAGGGCTGTGAGTGTGAATGCGTTTATTTGTTTGTTTGTTTGTTACACCTATTTTACACGTGTTTGCTGAGCGTGCTTATACCATCATCAATCATGTGATCACTTACGAACAGTGAGGTAGTAGTGATATATTCATTACAATGTCAAGTTTTTCATTCACAGTGTCAGATGACTCGAGCGCGAACGAATTGCCGGCTAACTGAGTTTTCACAAAAAGCTTTTCATAAACACAAGAAGCTTTTTCACAGTAGAACCACAGGTAGAACATTCGTCTGTCTAATGAAAAAATACGACGCGACTAAAATTATAGCCACGTAGCACTGCACTGAAATAATATTATGACTCAAAATAAATAAAGCAAGTGCATTAAAAACAGTAAAAGAAAGCTCTATAAAATGTTAGAAATGAAATACGTGCTTCAACGCACATAATCTATGAGAAACAGCCACTTGAAGTAGCAATTCTAATCATTACATGTTGAGGACTACTTATATTTTTAAATCTGAAACATATGTCGAAGAGTTTCTACCCTTATCTCACCCTCTAGATACATCACTTAACATTTTTGGTCTGAGAGGGTAGTGTAAAGTTGATGCTTTCATCTTGAGTTTGAAAATAGATTTTCAGGGTGTCAATGTGATAACACTTTGTTTTTTTTTGTGGATTCTGTTAGTGGTCTTTTTTTTTTTTGCTGAATATGAGACTTTTATTATGAAACGAACTTTAATTATGAACGACTAAACACTTTGAATTACTACTACTATACATTTTAGTAATGGTATTTTTTTAATGCTCGATAGACAAGCATTTGGCCACTATCTCACCTGATGGACAGTGAAGATGCGGCCGAATATGTACCATGTTTAAGTAATTTTTTGACGTTTTTGTAAACTGGATGTTGTAGGGCAATACATAACACCGAAAAGGACTCTTAAGAATACCAAATATTCTAAGAGGGTATACATTGGCAGCCAGACTTTTGGAAGTCCTATCTTGAACTAGTATTTTACGGAAGGAATTACCTCTTCCATTAAAATATTTTTTTTTATTGTTTGACTAGCATTTGACCACTATCTTACCCATATCACCCATTATCACCCATCACATGTCTTTTATTGTTACTTAAAACCGCCTCCTAGATCTTCTATACGCTCAAATCGTTTTGCTTCTACATTTATATTTTTTACAGGGGAGTGAAACCCATTGTCGGCGTATTTATTCCCCACCGGTATATATAAACTGGTAGTCTTTAAGTTTAAAATCATCGGCCGCATCTTCGCTTGTTATTAGGTGTTATAGTGGTCAAATACTACATGTGTGTAAATCATAAAAAAACTTCTGTCACAATAACATGACACTTCCTTTGAAATCAAATTGCTTTGTGTTTACTGTAGACTATAAACAAGTACTTTAAAAGGAAACCAGCGTTCCGCGAATTCTAGAATTATAAATTTGAGGGCAGGTGACGTCGATAAACGTCAGTCAGATCACAGTGTGTCAACATGCTTAGGCGCAACCTTGTAGAGTTGACAGCGAAAAGTTTTCCATTCTCACAAACCAATATGGACCTTATGTTATTCTACACAAGTCCTTGTCCATATAAACAACAATTTTAGTTTATGTTACAGATAAATTTGTGGCACTATACATTTAACTAACCATTTTGCTTTTAGACAATTTAAACTCTACCCTCACAACCTGATAATAGAGTTTTAAATTTGTATTTTCACTAAAACTATTGGACATGTAAAGGGGTAGTAATTTAAAAAGAGCGTTAAAATATATATTTCTCGATTTCCTCCCAGCATAACGTAGGATGCTATTCACACATTTCGTGGTTGTAAATTCTTTAGGATTTATGTCGATTTGTAGAGACACTGAAGATGTTGCGACCCTTTTGGTGGCATTGGCCGTAAAAACGGTAGAACAATTTTAGAGCTATAAATAAATAGAAGCAAATGTTTATAGCATATTGTAAAATAAAGCACATTGCATTTTATTACATCGGTAACAAAGGTATTTTTTTTTGTATCTCATAATGTAATTTTTTCTTCAAAACATCTCTTACAGTACATTTTACATAATCTAGCTCAGTGCTTGCAACTAGCATATAAATCTTCCGGAAATTAAGTCTCAAACTTCACTTGCTTATCTGAAAGATCATTTAATTTGCTAGTAAATAAAACGTGAATATATAATAACATATTACACTATGTAACTTTTAAATTTCAGCTAGTAGAACTTATAAGCTTACTGTTTATTGAGACTTAATCGCGGCAAAAACAATTATTAAACTTTATTATATAGTAAATACATAATAATATGAACTGCCTATTGGCATAGTCGTTTGTGAGTCTGCCTTCTAAGCAGCGGGTATCAGGTTCGATTTCAAGTAGTGTCAATTTTATATCCAATGAACATTTATGTTTCCGGATCTGAGTGTAATTGCATGTGCGATATGAATATTTCCGGCAGCCACAATACAAGTCTTTAGTATAGTGTGGGGCTGTAAGAGTGAAAGCGTTTATATATGTATGTTTAGGTTATATTGATACATAACATAAACAAAATAAAGATGCGATGTAACGTAACTTAGCGTGCATTCCCACGCGACATCGTCCCCAAGGGTGATGACGAAGACGAGAGAGCAAGAGAAGGCAGAGACTGAAACTGTCGCCAAGATTCCCCGACGATCATTGTCCTTGGCGCTCAGCCTAGGCAATAATGGCTACATTCAGGCCTACACCTGACACTGAAATTGGCCCAGATGCAAATACTTGACTTGAAATACAAGTTCAATCCACTTTATCATCTAACTAGGCAAGTAAATATAAACTGTATAGTGTATAGAGTACAACAACGCAGTCCTAGCCTTTGTTCCTCGCGTTTATTAGTCCCTGTTTAATGGTAATTATATAAAGAGAACAAACAAAACTTCAAACAATACTCATTAAATACGTATACAGTCCCAACAAATCACGTAAGCAAATTCCAAGTACACGAAAAAATGAAAAAATGTTTCTCCGACACCGGCCAATAATCTTTAATGGTTTTCCGAAGTAAACAAAGCGTTCGACGTATTGTACCTCATTGTTTGTATTGTTCGTGTTAATGGTGTAGTGTTTTGTACAAATAGTAATTTTGTGAATTTAACGCGTGTTAATGTTTTGTATGGAGAATTTGCGCCCCGCTGGTGTGTGGAAGGCAATGGTTTCAAGGCACCGTTCGATTTTGAATCTAAATCTTTGTTAATATAACAATGATGTTTCTGCAGTTATTATATGCCTAGCCAAACCCGAACACAGTCTCCAAACACACCATCGCTTACCATCAGGTGAAATAGTGGTCAGAATTATTTAATGATACATAAATAGATAACGCTTTATTGTCTCACATTAAATAAATACCTTAAAATAATAATAAAAAGAAAGTGTATAATCGGTGGTCTTATCACTAACAGCGATCTATTCCAGACAACCCTTGCTTGGAGGAGATTTTTAATAATCTGGTGCAACGGTTGTGTAAGAACGAATAAGCCAGAGAATTAATTATTTATTAAGGTTTTTTATATACGAACTTAAACTAATTTTTTTTTTTAAATAAATACTTGCTAGCTTATCAGACATTATAAAACCGGTTGATTGCGCCTGAGGATAATATTTTTTCATCACTCAATTCAACCATTGGTTGAAAAGAACGAGGTTAATGTATGCTAACAGCCAATCGTCAGCGTCAATTAGGGCGTCAGTTGCGAAACGACCAATCATAACTACTGAATTGATGCTTCAAAAAGCATATAGTTTTCATAAGGGGAAAAATTTGTCATCTGTGCTATCGGAGATTAAAAAGTAACTGTACATACAAGTATATATGGCGATAAATGTACTCACTACTTTAAGGAGATAAATTCCTTGCCTAAACTTGAAGTATACAGAAAACACACGATTTCAGCAAGTGCAAGCATTTTGTAAGCTAAGAGGTAGAGGCTCAAAGGTACACATTTTCGGCTTAAATCGATCATTAAACTTTAATTCGAATATAAAATTGATAAAATAATACGTAACTAAAAAATATAAAGGGATTGGTGAAAAATCTATGCAATTTTTCAACCGACTTCACAAAAAATGAGGAGGTAGGTACTCAATTTCAATTGTATTTTTTTTTTATGCGTGTTACCTCATATCTTAAAAAATCAATATCTGTTCACGTGGAAAGAATTCTTTCCACGTGAACAGATATTGATTTTTTTTGTTTGAATGCTGGTGTTTATTTGTTTGTTTACTCATTGGTCAAATTTAAATTTGGTCAAGATCTGATCAGTATTTTTGAGTTAGGTATCCTCTATAATGTGTGTTTAATACATTGAATTTGATCAAGGTTCCCAAGATAAAGCGGTAATGTCGGTTTTTTAAAGCTTTGCTTGTGTTTAATTATTTGAGCCACTACTAGGTACGATAAAATTATATACCGGAGTGTACCAAATAAATGAAAATAAAAAATATTATTGGTTGAAACTTGCTTGATTGCATTATTTGTCTAAGTTAAGTCACTAATAAAGTTAATTCTGCGACCCTAGAAAAGATAAAAACAAACATTCTAATTAATTTCTTTATATAACTGAAGTCCTTAAATAAATTAAAATCTTATTTATTAAAAGCTATACAGTTTTTTTTTTTGCTTACCAGTGTTAATGGCGACGTCTCTGAATGATACGTATATCTCTATTAAAAAAAAGTGTGTTAAAAGTATGTCCACTTTTTTTGCACTTACGGCTAATATACTATAGTATACTGTTGTAGTTTAATCCAATATGTATTTTTTTTTATATATGAAATACACTTGATATATATTATTACTACGGCCCAATTGCCTATATTTCCTAAAACCAAAAACTATATACAGCAAAGAACTAAGCTACCTACAAGACATCGATATATATACATATTTTATTAGAATCCAATATACATGTTATATTAAAATGCAACATTTACTTAAAAATAATACTTAATTCGAGTCTTAATTTTCAACGCATTTAGTCATTGCAAATAGCATCCATTCATCATTATAGGTATTTCTGACGTTGAACTTTTTGCAATGGTATCCCTATATCCAAAGGTTTTAAAAATCCCATTCGATCACATTCATAAGTCAGCATGTATAATGATATCATTTTTCCTAATAATACGGTAAATTAAGTTTTTATTATCCCCTTAAACTCGTAACAAATTATTTTCCCCATTTCATTATAAATGTTGTACTTCCTTTATCGAGTAATATGTATTTGCAATGCGTAGGTATAATCTGTTAAGTAAAATAAACAATTTGGGTATATTTTTCTTATAAATATAGATGTACTACTTATATACTGACCGTCTATGAAAGGACTTGGCGATAATAATAAATTAGAACTGCCTATTGGCTTAGTTGGGTGAGCGATCGCCTTATATCCGGGTACGATTACCGGCCGAAACACAAGTAAAATTTGTGTCTCTGATTGTGATTGTGTGTGTGATGTGTATGATTCCGGCAACCATGACACAAGTCGTCGAACTTATCGTGGGGCTGCGAGAAAGCGTATATTATGTTTATAGATAGATAGATAATACTTTATTGATCCACTTTATAAGATGAGATAAAACAAAGGTAACAAACAAGCTTATACGTAAAGTATCACAACAGGCGGCCTTATCACTAATAGCGATCTCTACCAGGCAACCTTCATCAGTTTATGTTTATAAGCAAGTCGAGTCCGATTAAATTGCCGAGTCTCGGTCACCGACGTAAGCTCGCAGGCCTATCGTATTCTATCGTCGACATTTTTAAGAGTGTGCGCAGTAATTACACGAGTTAATTCCACCATGCCCCTTTTACCATCTAACAACAAGGCAAACTGTCAAACGTCATTCACTTATGGTTGATATACCTACCCCCAGTTTGCTTGAAGTGTTTCGCTCCATCATCCATACAGCGAAGGATTCGAACTCATTACCTGCGTTTTTGTTTCCCAAGGCGTATAATTTGAGAATCTATATTGATATATGGATATTTAGCGTGTAGTGAATTTGTTCGTTTTGCAAGAATGATAACTTCGTGAGGAAGCGCGCCTTGAATAGATGAGGATATGATTTTTTTAGTTTAGTCGTACTGTACACAAAAAAGTAATAGAGTAGGTAAACACAAATTGTAATATATATTAATATTGTATGTATGAATTTCATACATTCATACATTACGTAATAATATATTACAGTATACATTAAATTTGTCTTTTCCTAAAAGTAAGCAACCTGAAAATTTGAATTTCTGCATATAAATGAAAAATGATTCCACAAATAAAATAAATACATCAAATCAAATGCTTGGTAGACCTGTTTGGCCAAATGCTAGTCTGTAAGAAATATTTTTTCTTTTCTGAATGAAAACCCCAATCCGATCTCTCACCATAAGTAAAACTACTGGCTGTGCCTACTTTAATTACAGTAAAACGTAGTAATATTCTCAGGAGCATGACATCGCCCTCCCAAACATTGAGCCGTTTATCGTGAATCAGTAGAAGAAAAATAAATATATTAGACCTGCATAAGATACTCTGGGTATTTGTACTAAGGACCAAGTAGTCCGAAATAAAGATATACCTAACTAATATTTACGATGAATCCACATCACTAACAGGGAGAAAAAAAAGACATAAAAATAAATTAGTGTACAGACTAAGTACAAGTAAAGAATAAGAGTAAGTCTTTACAGCTTCAACCTTCTGGAAATATTATGCTTTTATTGTTCATAAAGAATTTCAAAATTGTTGTATTATTTATTCATCATCTTTTATATTTATAAATTGTTTTACGACTTACGCGCGCTCCGTCCACGCGCCACAGCGTACAGTCAACCTTCTATGTTATTTATCCTAAAACAAAGTATTAAGCCAATATAGGTTTTACTTCATAGTAATAAAATTCGATTTAGCTATAACGAAATTGAGCAGTGAGTTTGTTTTTTCAGCGTTGTACACTAACGGGCGACAAAAATGTCCGAAACAATTGTGCGTCGATACTGACCATTTGTTGTTTAATTACTGTTATTCATTTGAAAATGTTTTGTCAGTTTGTGTTGAAAAAGCGGGACTTTGGCGTAACGGATGCAAGTGACGCGTGCTAAATTGCCATCATAGTTTCTAAAGGTGTTTGTTACCGCGAAATAAGTAGTTTCAAAAAAATTCAAAAGACCTATGTCTTTGATAATAGTTAAACGCAAGCAAAGCTTAAAAAACCGACTCTACCGCTTTATCTTCGGAACCTTGATTAGATTAAATTTATTAAACACGCATTATTGACGATAACTCAAAGACAAGAGGTCAGATTTGATCAAATTCAATAGGACCACTTGAATAGCACCAGCTTTCAAATAAAAAAATAATCATCAAAATCGGTTCACAACGAAAGAAGTTATGTGGTAACTTTTGAAGTCGGTCTAAAACGAGAACATCGTCTAAGTAGTACACAGAATACGCATTATTGACGATATCTCAAGAACTACTGATCAGATTTTGATCAAATTTATATGGGACCAATTGGAAAGAAACATATTTCAAACTAAAGAAAAAATTTCGATATCGGTTCATATGAAAAGAAGTTATGAGGTAATACATAAAAAAAAAAGTTGCTAGTACGTTAAGCCAGCATTTTGATCACGCGTCGCCTCAACCAGGCACTTTGATAGATTTTTGAAAATAGAATGAGCTTCCAGTCACCACGGGCCCCGGTGTCTCAACACCAAATAGTATATAGTTTTAGTTTAGTCTTAAGAAATATAGGCAATTGGCCAGAATTAGCTAATTCTGTTTCAATCACCCAATATTTAAAAAATCGGCTAAGTGCGCACATTTTTTTTTATACTAACATACAAACGCATTCACACTAACAGACTAAGTTCAAAGACTTGTATCGTGGGTGTCGAAAACATTCACTTCACACACACATTACACCCAGAACCAGAAGCACAAATATCCCTACGCTATAGTAGAACATACCTAATACTTAAAGTATAAGGTATGTTCTACAATAGCGCAATCGTTTTAAGTTTGAAACTTGTATGTATGATTTTTAAAATAAAAACATAACACATGACGTTAATGGGGTAAAAACCCCACATTAACTTCGATGACATCGTTGTAGGGGCTGGAAACATTCACATCACACACGAATCACATCACAAAAATATAACATTTACTTGGGGAGAAAACAAGTTTTTCCACCGGGAATCGAACCCGATACCCACTGTTTAGGTGACGGTGCACGTTACCACGTCAACGTCAGGGACTTAGGCAGACAGTTCTAATTATATTGTACAGTATTTTGTTTAAGTTTTTACTATCTCTACAGCGATTTCATAATACTCAATTTGAAAAAAAAGGGTGCGTACGAAGCGTTTTTCTTCCACATTTATTATACGTACTGCTAAGGCATGGAATTCTTTGCCAGTCTGTGTTTCCCAATAAGTACAATCTAGGAGTCTTTAAATCTCGAGTGAAAAGGTATCTTCTAGGCAAGCATGCTCCATCTTCGACCACATCGTCACTTTCCATCAGGTGAGATAGTGGTCAAATGCTTGCCTATCGAGAATAAAAAAAAACACAATGAATATAATAATATACAAATATCATTATGAAATGATTCAATATATTGCGTGCCTTGATGTGTGTAAAATGACGTAGGAATCAAGAAAACCTATGAGATTTCCCACCAAATTATCACGATTAGAGTTAACAATCGTAGATAGCTGCTTATAAAATTTACAACACAAATATTTGGTGTGATAATGAAATAATAATTTCAGTGATAAAAGATAACGTGACGTGAGAATATTTACTGTTAAATGTGAGAAATAGGAAAACTACTTTCTAAGGAGTTTATTAGCTTGTTTTGCGCTGAAGTCATATTATTACGTACTTTGAGAGCTTTGACACCATATTTGTTTTTACCGACCTCCCAAAAAAGGAGGAGGTACTCAAGTCGACTGTATTTTTTTTTATGTTTCTTTCCTCATAACTTCTCTCCATGTGAGCAGATTTCGATTTTTTTTTTTAGTTTGAAAGATGTTGCTTTCTTATTGGTCCCATTTTATATTTGATCAAGATCTGATCAGTAGCTTTTGAAATATCGTCAATAATGTCTATTTCGTGACGAATAATGCGTACTTTGACGATGTTCTCGTTTACCCGACTTCAAAAGTTACCTCATAACTTCTTTCGTTGTGAGCCGATTTTCATATTCACCTTTCACAGTTACGCTAGAATCATTAATTTCTTGTTAACTTAACTTAAATATTACGTTAGAGGTTGGGCTTTTATTTTTAATTTTGGCTCCGCAACCTTGTGCGTATAGCCAGTCTCAACAGATAAAATATTTCAAGTATTAGTTACATCTATACTAATATTATAAAGAGGTAAAGTATGTGAGTTTTTGGGGTTTTAGGGGGTAATCTACTGAACCGATTTTGAAAATTCGTTTACCAATAGAAAGCCACGTTATTTGTGAGTGTCATAGGCTTTTTTTTGACGCCGGGCAGGTCAGCTAGTATTTCATATTTCATAATATAAGTCCTTGTTACAAGTCACCGTCAAAGTCAAGTAAAAGAGTCAAGGTTCAGTCATAGTCAAGTCATGGCTCAATGAATAAAGTGACAGAAACTTTACTAATTCTTCTATTGGAGTTTCGAATTTCAGATTCGAAAGCGAAAAAAACGTTTTTTAACTACAAACACAAAAAAAAAATACCGAAAAAGCAATAACCACTTAGGTTCTCATGAAAGCCTCTACAAATGATTAAAGAGTATTTTGCCTGGTTACAAGTGCCTACTAACTTTAAAATAATCTATGCAGAGGGTCATTCCACTTGAGGCTTGACTGATAGAGATTCGGTTCCCAGGAAGGATAATATCAGTAGCATGGACAAACATGCAAATGTAGGTAAACATAAAATTGGATGGTAAATATTTGATATTCAAAAGTTGACACGACTTTCAGCTACAGTTCACTAAATTTCGGAATCTAAAATAGTTCGTATCGAACTGCTTTGACCATTATATAATATATCTATACTATATAACCGTATCTAAAGATTTTCCAAATTATGTGCAATAAAAACACAGGTACTACATATAATTGAAACGCAAGCAAAGCTTAAAAAAAACAATTTCATAGCTTATATTTCGGTTTTAGCTTGACCGATTTCAATAACATTTATATGGGATCACCTCTGAAATCTCTACCAAACAAAAATTTCAAAATTATGAATAGTTTTAGAATTTTTTTTTAATGATGTTGCTTTCCAATTGGCCCCATTTAAATTTGATCAAGACCTGATCGGAAATTCTTGAAATATCTTCAATAATGCGTGTTTAATCTGATCAAAGTTCCGAAGACAAAGCGGTGAAGTCGGTTTTTTTAAACTTTGCTTGCGTTTAATTATTGTACTACTAATAGAGACCAAGATTATGTTTGCCATTTATGTCAACTGTTTAGTTAGCGCAGCCGATAAAGCCAATTTAATTAGTAGAATATTGTAGATTAATATCTATATATCAACAAAAGATATCATCATAATTAAGCGATTTGGATATTAGGTCATTTGTGATAGCTACTGGAACGGAACTAGAAATGACGATTATCAATTTCAGTGAATTCTACGAATGAATCCTACTGTGAGCTATATCAAGTAGGTTATCTATATTATAACTTGTGTATATTTCTCAGAATTATTACTATTACCTTAATCAATAAAACAGGAAAAGCAGGTATGATATAGAATTGTATGAATTGATCAACATGTTAAATGTAATGAAAATATATATTATATAACCGTTTTCAAAATAAAAACGAAGAACTTAATTTTATATTACACTAGCCGTGCCCCGCGACTTCGCCCGATTTTATCAAGTTAATAAGTAGCTTATGTGTTAATCGTAGGTAAGCTATGTTGATTCCAAATTTCATCCAAATCTGTACAGCCGTTAAAGCGTGAAGAGGGAACAAACATACTTACACACTTATACACCTAAACTTTCGCATTTATAATATTAGTATGATTTGGCCCGCGTGACATAACGTTGTGGTTGTACTTTTTCAGGGTTTATAATTTTGGATGGGTAGACCGATGGTGTGAATTTGCAGTCTCGTCTTATGGGTTGAATTTTAAGAATTACCAATGCTTAATCTTTTTTTAAATATAACACAGACAACTCATTTTATACATCTTAACAAATTTACCCTATCCCACAGAATCGAAAGGTATCTATTTCCTATTCCAGAATCATAGCTACTAAATGTTATCAAAATCCGATGTACACTCATACCTCATTTCAAACAACTTAAAACATACTCATACTCATACATCTTTGTCGAAATCTGACCTACAAATATCTTTATAGGTTAGATTTCGATATAATTAGATAAATCGATAGATATTATACTGAACTTAGATAATTTTTAATTTTGGAACTGCACCGATTTTTTGTATTAAAAGGATTTCTAGGATAAATGTGAAAGTTTGTGTGTATGAATGTTTGTTACCACGATTCTCCGAATAATAAACGCTTTCACGCTGTCACGAATAAACCGATTGTGATGAAATTTAGAACATTAATAGTTCAGGTTTCGGAATAATACATAAGCTACTATTTATATTCTAAATATCATCACAATTGGTTAATTTGTACGGAGATACGTGGTATCAAACATTTCGGCTAGGTATGGACACAATTGTTGATCAAGAAAAATCGAAAAATGTATTATATATAAGTATCCAGAAATTGTGATTCAATCTTATCACTGTATATTGTTTATTGATAGAATCATTTTATCATAGACCTACCTCATTTTGCAGGTCAGTGATAATTATTTAAACAGAAATTCTATATAATAATGTTCAGCTACTGATAACTTTCAATTAGTACCTATACTGCATCACTGATAACTTATTCTCAATAATTATTTAGTTGTCATTAGGCAGTTGAAATGATGTCATGAATAATAAAAAAACAATAGATGGGTATATATGATTGAAGCAATAGATGATTAATAATTTAAACGCAAGCAAAGCTTAAAAATACCGACTTCTTTTGGTTAAGGCTTGATCGACTTCGATAAAATGTATGTAGTATAATCTACCAAACAAAAAAAATCATCAAAATCGATTCATAATTGGCGGAATTATCACGTAATGTTTCTAATACTTAGTTTTTTCTTAACTTTCCATTGGCTTTGATGCGCGTCCGCCTTCTAAGCAGCGGGTATCAGGTTCAATTCCCGGCGGCAACACAAGTTTATCCCCAAAGAAATTTGTGTTTCTGATTTTGGTTGTGATTGTGTGTGATGTGAATGTTTCCGGCATCCACAATACAAATCATCAAACTTAGTGTGGGCCGTGAGTGTGAAAGCGTTTATTATACACTCCCAAATGTTATCTCCTTGACAGATTACTGACAAACTAGTGTGGGAACCTGTCGCCTATATTTACATTAAATATCTTGTGCGATAGTAATAAAATACCTTCTAATCCTCACTATTAACCTGTCAATCGGGTGTCATATCTGTTTGTGTTGAAATTTTATACTACCACGTAGAACTTTGTCACTGTAACAATGTTACACATAGTAGAATCTTTTTTGTCTGCACGCCTGATAAAAATTTTCTTCGAGATGGGTGCTTAATGTTCATTTGGTTAGTAGTAGGTATATCGTTTTATCGTTTGTTTGCTTTTGCAGATGCGATCTAGTTATGAAGAAAGTCTTTCAGATACTCGAGGAAATGCTGTGCCTATCGTAGTACGATAACGATGAAGTGATCTGGCACAATTTTAGTACATATTTAGTACTTTATATATAGACATTGACGACCCTGTTGGCGGGATGGACAAGTCTCTGCCCTCTGCGCTGTGAGTCCTGGCTTTGATTCCCGATAGAACCGCATTTTCCTTCCCAAGGGAGATTTGTGCTTCTGGTTCTTTGTGTCATGCGATTTTAACTGTAAGTACGTAGTACTTTTATCTCAACGTGTAGAGTATGGATGGTATATCTATATAACTATATAAAATTAATATGGAATATTCTTTCTCTCCCGAGCGGTGGGCTTTGACACCTGTAACACAGTTTTAAACTAGCTCAGGTAGCAAAAGCCTAACACTATATCTTGGTTCCATTCGTTTTCCAAAGCTTTTTGTAATATTAAAGTACCCATAAGCGTTTACTTATATTATGCTCTGTAACTTGACTAATTACTTTAGCTTAATATCAAAATTTATTTATAAGTGTTTTTAATTATTTATTCTAAACTATGTCAATAAAGATATATGCAAGTGCAAATACAAATCTGCGACGTCGCGATTATTATAAGTTGGATTCCAGGAAAGAGTACAATTTTTCCTAATTAATAAGAAGTTTTTGGATCTGCTGGCAACCTCGAACACACAAACACTAGAAACACAAATTTTCCTTGGAGATAGATAGAAAGATGAAATTGTTTAAGACGCCTCCTTCCTGAATCGTCTCCTCGTCTTAGTGGTGACCTCCTCCCTCTATAAGCCTCTTTCGAATGATGTCCCGCCATCTTCCCCTACTCCCGGCGACATGTTGCATCGTAAACGGATGTGTGGTGCAGATTTGGTCGGGTTGACGAATTGGACTACAACCTCGTGCTCTTTTGGTGTGCACTTTGCCAGATCATAAGTTTTTCCAGAATATCTCCATCCTTTTTGGCAATGTCTTTAAAGTATTCGAGAATTCTTTTGAGGCAGATAATTGAAAGCCTTGAATTGCTCAGCAAACTATGGACAGAGCTTATGCTCGGTATTATTCTGAAGGATCCAGTCCGCAACAAGCTGATCCGACAGGGAACAAAAGTCACCGACATAGATCAAAGAATTAGCCAGCTGAAATAGCAGTGGGGGGGGGGGGGGAGCACGTTTTAAGAAGGCCGGATAACTTCTTGAGTTGACGCATAACTGAGTGGAGGCAGCGACTCGGCAAACGTACTTAGCACAGGACGTCCGTCGGCTAAGTGGAGCGACGACCTGTGAAAGGAGGCCTAAACTGGTTGAGAAGAGCCGAAGACTGGGCTCTGTGGCGTTCATTAGGAGAGGCCTATGTTCAGCAGTAGACAAATAAAGGCTGATGTTGATGATGACTTGAGAGACTAGCCTAGCCGTGCGACACCATATTCCCGTATTTTCGCCACCTTCTACGTATTATTTTCTTATAAGTAATTTTTAAACCTATAAACAAGACTAAAAGATTGAACAATTTAAATTAGGTATTACCTTGTAATTAAGCCTCTGACTGACAGATGGACGAACTGGCAAACAAAGTGTAGTAATGGAAGGGCAATCGTAACCTTATCAAATATACAAAAATCACAGCCCTCCATTGATGACGTCACGACACCGAGCAGATGCAGTGCCGACAAAGGAGCTTATCAGTCGATACCGACGGCTGATAACGACTATCACCCGCTGACACTCGTCAACGCCCTGCAATTATTGTAATAATTAAGAGCACGTGTGAGTGTTTTCACTGCGTAATATTCAGAAGTTGACTAAGTGTTACGAGGTATAATTAGACATTTTCAGTACATATTTTAATAATACGTGTTCATGCTTCACCGTATAAATACACAAAATCCGAAATTTAAAACCGTTTATTCACATGAGCCCCAAAGAGGTAATCATAAAATTAGTGATTCTATTGCCAGATTCGCAAAATTATAGCCATCTCGAATAACCTAGCGAGAAACTCGGCGGCACATTTTTTCATTCATTTGTTTTTGCAGTCCACCGTCGCCTTTGTCTTAAGAGGACCAATAAAGAAACTATGTACTCGAAACTGTTAAGGTTAGGTTTACTCTCCCAAAATGAACTTGAAATGCCCGTTGGCTTAGTTGGGTGAACGTCGCCTTCTAAGCAGGGGGTGTCAATTTGGTTCGATTCCCGGCAGGAACACAAGTTTTATCCCCAAGGAAAATGTGTGTATCTGGTTGTTATTGCGTGTGTGATGCGAATGTTTCTAGCACACGCGACACAAGTCATCGGATCTTGTGTGGGGCGGTGAGTGTGAAAGCGTTTAAAGATGCACGCCCGTTGTGGAAATCGAAAACGGGACTATGTTGACTATAATTGTCAAATGAATGGCTTAGGTATAAGAAAAACCATTGGGTGCATAACTTTATTGCCTACCTATAAATAATAATATTATAATTTTCAAAAATATTTATTCGCTATATTTTTAAACTGAAAATAATGTAGGCAAAAGAATACAGTGCGACAACCATAGATTTAAGTTAAGTTATATAATACCTAAGGGCTGAGCCTAAGGGCGACAACGAGCTCTTTGCAGTCGATGACAATCGGAACTCGGGTAAAGTATAATATTATTTTCTATGGTTAAAACTAGCGCCGCCATTTTATAAAGTGTCAATTTTTGACAAATCTGTCAGTCCGCCTATGGCTGTATAACCGATATAGGAAACAAACTTACTTTTGGAGTTTTGCCGCGAAGGTGAAAAAATGGCGTTGTTGATTTTGTATAATTTTCCAAAACCTGTGATTATTCGAGTTTTAATGTGTAATGATTGGATTATTAACCGTTAATACGTAGGAAAATCATACAAAGTTGAAAAACGTGATTTTCGCCTTCGCTCCAAAACTCCAAAAGAAGTTTTAGTAAAGTTTCTACCACTTTAATAGGGCATGACTTGATTATGACGGGACCTTGACTCTTTTACTTGATTTTGACTTGTGACTAGGACTTTTAATATGAAATACACTTGAAATATTATATTGACTTGATACTGGCTAAATGCACAAGATTGCGAAGCCAAAATTTAGAAAAAAACTCACGATTTACTTTCGCTATAAAATCCTTGGGCTGACTATAGGTTTACCATGTGGTAATCTGAGGATTCCTGACAAAATTCTTTACTTTTCAATAAAGGTGAAGTACATTTACGGGTTTTAATTAAAGTTTAATAAAAGCACATATTTGATGACACATGTCTTATACAACTTCATTAAAAAAAAAATGTGTGTCTTTCTGAAAAATATATCAGACTCTTCCCATTGCTATTTGAAGAAATTGAATATCTTTGTATGTTATGTCATCTTTTATTCTTGTCTAAGCACAAATTTCCCAAACATAATCTTTGATCAAGTAGATTGTAATAAATGACAGCCGAACTGCTTAAGTTGGATGCATTTTAGTTTTTCTCTTGGCGAGAATTTCCGATTTTTCATTCCGTAAAAATTAGACAAAAATCACTTGATTGCAATATTGTTAACTTCTTGTATTATCATAAAGGGAGATTTTATTAGCTGGCGACTCTGAAGTGAAAACCTCTTTTTGTGGAGTTTTGCCGCGAAAGTGAAAAAATGGCGTTGTTGATTTTGTGTAATTTTCCAAAACCTGTGATTCTTCGAGTGTTAATGTGTAATAATGGTGGATTATTAACCGTTAACACTTAGTAAATGTGCATAAGTGTAGGCAAGTCATACAAAGTTGAAAAACGTGATTTTCGCCTTCGTTCCAAAACTCCAATAGAAGTTCTAGTAAAGTTTCTACCACTTTGCTGGGGCATGACTTGACTATGACTGACTACTTGACTTTGACTGTGACTTGTGACTAAGACTTTTATTATGAAGAATAAAAATTGTTAATATTTGTTTAATATTTTGACTGAAGGACTATGCATCCACGGTCATGAAATAATTTAAAAAAAAAAACCTCTTTTTGTGAGGCAACAACCTCTTTGTCTGAGGCAACATCAACGCCCCTCTGCAATTAATGTTATTCAAGTGCCACAAGATCCTTGTCGCACTGTACATAGCTGGCGGCTACCAAAACTCATTCACCTAGAAAATTGTGTTAAACCACCCTTTCTGAGCTTCGCTTCACAGATAAACTAATCTACAACAACTGGGAAAGTCTAAACGCAGTATCTTCTGACCAATGCAACACAAAAATAAACTTTATAACGTCGTATGAACGCTGAACATCATTTCCACGCTTAAAGATTTTCCTGGTTGTAGAGATCGAGGAAAACAACAGCGATTTTCGTCAGTAACTTCACAAAAATAGAGATCAAATCGGGTTGCAGGTGTTGGAAAACCTTGAAAGTGGGGTAGTTTCAACGGGTATCTTTGAAGTGGCGCTTCTGCATGCAAATTTTGTGAGATGGGCGCTTTCCGGGGAATTGACAATTTATATTAGGAATGTTGGTACTCTACCTACTTACTTCTGAATTAGAATTTGTTCTAACAAAATAAAATTACCTACGAATATACTTATCATTACTTATGTTCTCGGCTTTATTAAGTATTTGTAGTCATCAATCTAATGTGTTATTAAAACCAATTTCAATAATTTAAACGCAAACAAAGCTTATAAAAACTGACTTCACCGCTATGTATACATTGGTTTTGTCTTGATCAATTTCGATAAATTTAATATCGGACCACCTCTATAATCTACCAATCATAAAAAAATCATCAAAATCCTTTCATAATTGGCAGAATTTTTATCGCGTAACACACAAACAAAAAAAATACAGTCGAATTGAGGACCTCCTTTTTTGAAATGTTGAAAGTGGATGCGATTTTTTTATCTATTCGTAGCGTAGGTGTATTTAAATTTGTCGACAATACTTATTTTACAAGAACAAACTCAATTTCAGTTATTTGGTCAAAAACGCCATCTATATGTGCTAGAGGAAACTAACAGCAATTGTGATTAATATAAATTTCGATAAATGCCAAGCCTGTAGATCATGTCAAATAGTTTAAAAGCAAACTCACAGATGGTGCTTTTAACCAATTTTCTAAAACGAGTAATTCTTTGAGAGTTAATTTGATTTATGGCGGATTAATAAGTCCAATGGAAGTTTAGTCAAGTTTTTTTTTATTATTTAAATAGCTACTAGAAAAATATTTATTGCTTGAAACTAGCTTGTACCTAGTTTGCGAAGCCAACAATAAAAAAAAAGTGAATGCAAAATTTTTGACAAGCAGCATATATTTTCTTTTTTGTACGTGGTAATTCTGAAAGAAAACATTAAAAACAGGCTCTTTTATTTTTTTACTTTTGGCTACATTATTATAGTTAAATAATATTTTTTAAAAAGTGAGTACATTATTAAACTGAACATTCCTGGGCCACTCTAAAAATTTACAACAACGCCACCTGTGTACACATTTAGGCACTAACTGAAATAGTGGTAAGCAAGAATTTAATGTTTTATTTGTATTGATTGCCCTATTGATAGAGTCCAAGTAGTAATTCTTACTTTCAACAGATGGCGTTAGTGATACCGGTAACTATTTCTCCAGTACCAATTTCTTTTTCGAAGTCCCATTAATTATCAAATCGATGTGTAACCAAAAATGTCCTTCCTTAATCCTCAACGTTATGTCCCAGTGAAAGAATCCATAAAATGTCATTTTAGTAGCCCGCTCTTACTAACCATTAACTTTATAAACATTGATATTGGCTACGCGTGAAAATGGCATTACACTGCGGGCCAAGTTATTGGCGCAATTTGGCGTTTCGGTTTTATGTGTTTGCTTGCCTCGGGCGTCGACTGGCTTTCATTATCCGCACCGAATGTGATAAATCGTGTGTGATTTCTACTATGTGGTGATTTGTACCCGAGTACGTGATCGGAGAGCTTATGACTATTTTTGTAGATAATAATTAAATTGTATGGACTTGAAGTTGGGACTAGCCGTGCCAAGCCGCATCGCTCACGTTTATCAAGTTAAAACGTGCTACGCCTACGTGGTAATCCTAGATATAAGCTTTGTAAATTCCAAATTTCATTCAAATCCGTTCAGCCGTTACAGCGTGAAGAGAATACAAACATTCTTACACGCAAACTTTCAGATTTATAATATTAGTGTGATAAGTACGTATATGTACTTATCGCAGCTCACTGATATAATAATTATGTATAGTTAGTAGTTGTAATTTGACAAGGCGTAAATAGTATCGTAAAATGGTATATATAAATAGGTACTATGTACCCTGTAAAAAGGAACCTGTTTAATTACTTTCATTAAGTATAATTTAAGGTATATTGGTATGTAAGTATCCTACTTAATATTATAAATCCGAAAGTTTGTGTGTAAGTATGTTTGTTCCCTCTTCACGCTTTAACGGCTAAACGGATTTGAATTAAATTTGGAATGTACATAGATTATACCTAGGATTAACACATAGGCTACTTTTTAACTTGATAAGCGAAGCCGCGGGGCACGGCGTGTAATAATATATTTAATGTTATCCTTTTTTTTCCTTATTTTTATCAATATCTAAGTACCTAACTGTTATTTTACGATCCTAAAATGTAATAATATAATAAATTTACTGCAGCGGTTTTGCAATTGACTAGATAAAAAATATTGCCTAGCTGCAGACCGATGAATAAAATGTTCTCAACTAAAAATCACTGTTATATGTCTCTTACAATCTATAAAATATTACGACCTATATATAATGGTATGGTATGGTATATAATGGTATGTAACAATGTTATCAATATTACGAAATAACTAAGTATAGAAAAAAGTGAGAATGGTTGCCAGCCAACTTTAAATCTAAATCCAAAATGGTCATTGGAAATAAAAATTTATAAAAATAAACATAAATATTAATTTTCAAATACCTATTCAATATTACCTCATAACTTGGTTCGTCTAGTTGTCGACACAAAAAAAAAATATTATTGTGTTCTCTTTAGTGACACTCGCAAGATTAAGACAAATTGATAGACGTACGGAGATGAAAATCAATTCAAAGGAACAAAAATACAAAGGCTGATAAACACATTACCTCCTTTTGATCTACCCATTGGCTTAGTTGGATGAGTGTTCGCTTTCTAAGCAGGTGTATCTGGTTCGATTCCCGGCGGGAACATAAGTTTTCTCCCTAAGGAAATTTTGTGTTTCTGGTTCTAGTTGTGATTGTGTGTGATTTGAATGTTTCCAGCATTCACAATACAAGCAATTAAACTCAGTGTTAAAGTGTGAAAGCGTTTATGTTATGAATATGTCCTTTGTAGTCGGTTAAAAAATCACGCAAATAAATATAAATGTCATGTATTAATATACTTAATTATGTTTGTTTAATTACTAAGTACATTAGCGTAGCGTTGATTGCAATTCCAATTTATCGCCTCCCTTTCGATATTCGCTACTTAATCAGATTCATTACGTACATCAAACACGGGATCACTGGGGTTCATTGTGTACCAAGGGGATCGATAGCCAGTTAATTTGCCACCAAGTGGACATTGTTTTGGATATGGGGATGAATAAAAGGATTTCTTTATTTACCACATTGATGGAAAGATATTTATTTAATTAAAACTTGATCGCAAACCATCATAAGCATAGACAATTTAGCTTACATTCCAGCGGGATCGAACCCGATACCCGCTGCTTAGAAGGCGAATAAACACCCTAGCTATAACTAAACCGATGGGTAGTTCATAATTTGTGGTAAGAAAGCTTTTGACAAGAGATTGAAGCTGCTGACTTCTATATAATTTTGCTGGCAAAAGCATTATAGATAAAATTAAAGAACAGTAAAGCTGTCGGACAACGATAAAAAAATAACTTAATATTAGCGAAACACTATTTTCTGGGTGCTTGGATATTATTGATCGAGCGAAGCGAGACCTCTAAGTTGACTTGGTTGGTTCAGCACTTTTTCCGTCCAACCGCCCGTCCTTCTGTCAGAGGCCGCTAGCGTCTAAATCATACAAGCACATAACTTCAAATTCTCAGAAAATATGTAAAACTATGGCCCAAAGCCAGAAATGGCAATGGCATAATATATATATATATATATATGAAAATGTAAAGGGGGCTCATACACGTAAGCGGGGAGTGAAATATATGTTTTTTTATCTGGCCTTGTGGAGTATCGTTGATAATAACTCTGCAAGTAGAGTACGAAACCACTTTAAAAATATAAGTGTTAACAATTTGGTAGTACACCAAAGTCACTGGTTTTAGACCTATTTTGTCCCGGCGCGGCGTCTATCTCAAAAACGGCTTCACATTTAAAGCTGAAACTTACGTATAATGATTGTTATGTCCTGTAGTTGAACAACAAATTCAGAAATCAAACAAATATTGCAAAGAATAAAGCTATTCAACTTCAAAAGTTTTTCTCTATCAGGCAAAATGTAGGCGGGAGATCTCAGTTTGGCGCGAACGACTACTTTATTGTATGTTATAGATTTTTGACTTGAAGAAAGTAGATACGTATGTTTTAAAGTAAGTCTGCTAAACTAAAAAAAATGGCTTATGTAACAACGACGGTTGACTCTACATGGCAGTGCTTTGGTTGCTGCCCCCGATTTTGACCTATTTATGAGCTCTGGGTTTCACTGAACTGTAATGGGTAAGCGTGACTCTTACCATCAGGAGAGCGTCTTGCTTGTCTTGTCACTCAATAACATAAAAAAAGACGTGTGGCACTCAGAGACTGCCGCGATAAAGCTATTGCATAGCATTTTTATCAACTTATGCAATTATAATTATTTATTTATTTTATTTGTGCAGTATTTTTTTTCCTGCCACCTAGAGGCGAGTTGCTGAACTAAAGAAACAAGCGTGATATTTCAAAAAAGTCATTAAAAGTTCTGCTGTTCATCGATAGATGGCAAAACTAAAAAGTATCACTGCTGTGCCGGTCGGAGTGGTGGGTGTTAGGTTATTTTCGTTACGGAATTTCTGGATTCTGTCTCCACGCTCAAGGCCCGCGATAAAAGCTATGCAATAGCTTAAAAATTCGAGCGTGGCTAATTCTGAATTATTTCTATCTCTGTCAAGGCGTCTAACGTGGCGGCTAATACGCTTGCTTCAGCAGCCAAACAATAAATAACCACAACGACATAACCATACAGCATACCTACATGTAATCTGTTCATACGACCATCCCCCAGCCACCCTGCTCCCGTGCACCCCACGATGCCATCCTATGGGCGTGTCACCCCCCGGGGCGGGCCGCGCATGCTCTGTGATCACAAGATGGCAGGTGATTGATGTACCACTGCCACCAATTTATATGTAAAGTTTAATTCACAGCTTCACAATACTTACGAGGTCTTGTGAATGTTGATATAAGACTGATATTTGGTTGAAGTTATGAAAAATATTCATTGAGAATTTTATGAATAAGTTGGTTGAAATATACACCCTGTCGCACCACTATGTGACTGGGATAATTTTAGTTTTAAGGGCGTTTCCACACTAGGCAAAGCGGCTGAAGTCGGTGGCAATAATAAATAAATGATAAGTGATTAAATACTTTAAGGTAATCTAAAATTATGTTTTTAAAACATTATGTAACTTATTGAATTGCATTTATAATTTTCTTGTATGTTAGTTACACATCAGTGTTTTATGCAGTGGTGTACATGGTAAAAAATGGTAATTTGATGAAGGTAGTAACCTAGCAAGATACTGCTTGTATAAACTATTTTGGTGGCTACATTTTATTTTATTATATTTATTGAAATATGCCTGCAGTGCTATCTCGTTGCGGCAATAACATGGTTTGCCTTCAATGCCATGTACAGTCAGCGGTCGGCGCGTTGTCTACAAACTAGTGTGACGTTAGGTCCACCGTTCTCCGAAAGCAGCCGCAAATTCCACTTCGCCTAATGTGAATAGCCCCTTATGAGAATGATATGCAGGAAAATTAAGGCTTTTCTGAAATTATTGGAAAAAAGGGGTTATTATATATGACGTTAATAGTTTATTGATAAAGTTTGTTATGTTAGACATACTATTAGATGTTTATAAATTCTAAAGATGTATTAAATATCATTGTTTTTGTTTCTAGAATAATTACATTTTATTAGGAGACTCTGCTGCTTCCCTCGCGTAAGTCAAGTTTTAAACAAAATCCTGATGAACTAGTGACACAATACAATATATATTCAGCCTGCAAGTCAGACCCGCAAGTGATGGTTCTATGTCTAACTAAACAAATATTATTTATCTCTACAAGTAAATAGTTTATATCCTTTACACTATAAAAGTAAAGGCTAAATCCAGGTGTCCTCAAGGTTAGAGCGAATTCCTTCAAGTGAGATTGTGGTGATTTTCAATTTTAAATGTTTCTTGTTTTCGAAGAGCTCAATGGTAAGGAGTAAGATGCCGATCAGACGGGCACTGTTTCAAACTCTCACTTCCTTGAGATTATTAACAGGGTATAACATAATTTTATACTTCTATAAGATTGTAGTATATTATTTTCGAATGATAACTAAGGACTATCACTAAGCACCAACCAGTATTCCAGCCGTTTATTTGAGAATCCAAATTCCCTTTTGGTTTGTCATTGAATCACTGGACATTATATTTTTATTCTCAGGGAGAAGAGCAAGGGTTCGATTGCCGGCGGGAATACAAGTTTTCTTCCCAAGGTAAATTTGTGTTTCTGATTGTGTCTTTAATGTGAATGTTTCCGGCACCCACGACACAAGTCATCGAGCTTAATGTAGGGCTGTGAATGTGAAAGCGTTTATGTTATGTTCGGTTGGCGAAATAACAAACTTTGTAATAACGTCATAACTTTTCAACTTTCTAGATTTACCAGTAAAATTGCACACACGCGCGTTTAGTGCACAGTTGATGCTAAGGCATATTATTATAAAAAGTACTATGTTATGATATGATAATATGATAAGCCAAATACGGTGTTCCGGCAGTTATCCTTGAGAGCCTGCGTATACCAGGTCTAGTGTGTTTACCAGCTTCGATCACATCGTCACTTACCATCAGGTGAGATAGTGGTCAAAAACTAGCCAGTCACAAATTAAAAAAAAAAAAAATGTACTTACATAAGTATTCTAACAACCCGCTCTTACCAGTCTAATCTGTGATCCCTCTAAACTAACTCATTATTTTGATCTCCTTGTTTTTTCTTAGATAATCGCTTAGAAA
The DNA here is from genome assembly GCA_948107665.1 of Lomographa bimaculata. Lineage (NCBI taxonomy): Eukaryota > Metazoa > Arthropoda > Insecta > Lepidoptera > Geometridae > Lomographa > Lomographa bimaculata. The sequence continues at coordinate 6,519,647 of OX403600.1, read as the reverse complement.
ATTTGTTTAATGTCGTGTATAGAATTTCAAGAACGCATAAAAATGTGTCTTTAATCCCAGAGGTTACCAAACTTTTCAATAGACAAGACTGATAAGTATTTACAACAGTTCTTGTAGTAATTTGTATGGATATAATAACAAGTATGTATTAACAACAGTACTGTAAGTAATTTTTAGTGGGCAAGACTAACACGTATTAACAAATTACAGTACTGTAAAATATTTGCTGTTGTGGAGGCGACTTGTAAATTAAAACTTCACACTTATATTATATACGTAACACTTTTTTGAGAAAATTTTATCGAATTTCAATACGTAGTAGCTATTTTTGTTTTTTTTATGTCAGTGTTTTGTATTACTACGTAAGTATCCAGTCAAATGTCAAACCGATAAAAAAATTAGATTATGACTGTGCACCGTGGCTTTGCTCACGAAAACGACTTAAAAAGAAGAAAAAAGAACATCGACATCAAACCTTCCATCTTTAAACAAGCTGTTATATAGATTATCTCCTTTCAATTAAACTTAAACACAATTAATATGTATACCTTGTCATACACACTTATATTTCACATAAAACAGTATTGATCCTAATTATAACTGTAGCAATGTAATACAGAAAATCAGCCTAATTCGTAATTGACATAATTTTATAGATCGCATGCAAAAAAAACATACAAACTAACTGTGACACCAAAAAAAGTCTAATTAATTACTCTGTAAATAGTAAATATGATGCGTTAAAACATAGGTTTTAACGCATCATATTACTGTTATGCCTTAGTGGCATAATTATGATGATTGTGTTTGATATTATTATAATTGTCATTAATAAAAAAAATAAGATTTTAACAAACTAAACTTTGAGAATCATAGCCCAACACAATGCTGACCCGAGCCTCCCAAGAGTTCCAAGTCCCAACCCGTTGTGACAAAAAAATAATAACTCTCCATTCTGCGTCGGGCTAGTGACTTACCGGGCACTGTTTTTTTAGGCTGCACGGGCCACGATAAAATGTTTTTTGTGGCAGTAGCATTGAGGGATGGGGTGGCATCAGTTTATTTATATCGATATTTTATTTGCTATGTTACTAATCGTATACTATAATAATTTTTATTTTAGACAAAATCCATAACATTATTTGCAAACAATCAATTTTTGTATTTTGTATTTATATTTGTATTTTTGTAGATAATTTTAGGTTCAATTTTAATTACACTTATCTTATATCTTAGCGGTATTCTCAGTTTATGGGTAAGTTTAGAAATCACCATTCATTGCAGTCCTTACTATTTAGGAATAATACCTACATGTTTCGTTGATTTAGTTAGAGGGTTAAGACAGCTGACGATTGTAATTAAAAATGAAGATTGTAATTTCAAAAATATTATGAGTTTGATTATGTGTGAAATAAATTATCCTTGTAAAGGTACCTGGATAAAATTTGGTATACAGATAGTACATAAGCAGAAATCGATATGTAGCTTTTTATGAAATAAAAACGGAATCGATTATTTTAATTGATTCGTGTGCGCAACGCATTATGAGGTCATTACATAACGTCATAGCCCTGAGTGTATTTAAAATAAACTCGGTTACATATCCATCATTCCAAATAAGATTTAGCGACATGGCAATTAAAAACATCTTTTTAGCAATGAGTATGTCATTATTTAAAAAATAAATGAGTGCAAGACAAAACAAACCAACGCAAAAAAAGAAACAATCGATCGTCAGCGACACATTGACAGTTATCGATATTTCAAGATCGATACTGTCGATAAAAAGAATAAAAGATCGACACTATCTCGATTTTCTTATTCTTTTTGGGGCACGTAGGACGCATTGTTTGTAGAAAGAGACAGATTACAATCTGATAGTACGTGAGAAAAAGAGATAGAAAACAGGGGAAAGACTAAGATGCAGTCCATTTTCCATTACATTAAAATACAATAACATTTTCTCCGTGAATGTGGTTCTTAATGACAGTCAAAGTATAGGGACTATAGGTTTAATTAAGGTTTTACTGCTGAGTTTTCAAATTATTTGATATTATAAAAAAAAACGGCTAGGGTTTCCTTGTGACTCATACAAGTCAGGACCAATGCTCATGGAATCGCACATTTTTGATAGGCTGATATTTGAACAGTTTCCCACATGATGCTAGGTGACGATGTGGTTGAGGATGGTAAATACGCTGGGCCTGATTACAATTATGGTTTAATTAAAAATAATTTATAACTAAATTAAAATACCTCTTTTCTCGCAATAATTTTTTTTAGACGATTATTGTATGAGTGGTATTATTTTCAACACCAAATTTATTAACCTCTGGAACTTCACATTGCAGCAAACATTAACAAAGTATTGCTGTAAATTTTATAAACTAAATCTGCGGGCTAGTTGCCAATATTTTCTAAATACGCATTCACACTCACAGCCCTACACTAAGTTCAAAGACTTGTGTCGTGGGTGCTGAATATATCACACATTTACACACGGACATTAACATATCACAGCATATTATTATACACAATCACACCCAGAACCAGAAGCACAAATCATCCTTGGGAAGGAAAATTGTGCTCCCGCCGGGAATCGAACCCAAAACTACTCAAGTGACCAAACCCCTCTACACTAGCGGATGCTGGCAGCATATCGGTATTTTCTTCTTAATTTTGGGGATGCTCGAATGCTTGCTTGGATGATTTTGTGCTCAGGAATTACATGAGTTAATTCCACCATGCCCCTTTTACCACCTAACTACCAGACAAACTGGCAAACGTCATCCATTTATGATTGACATACCTCCAGTTCGCTCAAAGCGTTTTGCTTTAACGTTAATCATCCGTATAGCGAAGGAATGGAACTCATTGCCTGCGTCATTGTTCCCCGAGGGGTATAATATAGTATAGGTAGTCTTCAAATCTAGAGTGAATAGGTATCTTTAAGACAAGTATGTCACATCTTCGGCCGCATCATCACTTTTCATCAGGTGAGATAGTGGTCAAATGCTTGCCTATTTAGCATTAAAAAAAGTCTCTTAATTGTAATGCTAATATGTTGAGCCAAATAAGTACCGGCGCGTCGCGTCTCTTTAATTAAGTGCTCTAATATTTTTTTGAAAATAGAATTAATTATATTTTTTTTTCATTAAAAAATTTCATACTTGACTTTAGTGAAAGAGCGTTTATGTGGTTTCAGATAAAGCAATCCTTCCTTCTTTAATCAGTTGCATAAACCACACACAAGGCAAAACCTCATTAAAACAAAGGGAACAGGAGCTTTGCAAATAATTCATAATTCATTTTTATTTCAACATTGAATTAAAACCTCCGATCCGCCATTAAGGCTAGATGGGGAAATGGCCTGTTTCAATTCATTGCCTACTTATATTTATACTTACAGTACGTGTACGACGCGTTAGAGCCGCCATAATTGATGGAGATAGCGGGATAAATAATGAAATTTCGACGACCCACTTGGCGCAGTGGACAGATGCCCGCCCTATGCGCCGTGGGTCCTGGGTTCGATTCCCGGTAGGAGCACAAATTCCTCCCTAAGGGATATTTGTTCTTCTTGTTCTGGGTGTAATGTGTGTGTGATGTGAATGTTTCCGGCACCCACGATACAAGTCTTTATGTATGTTAAAACTATTGCATGTATGTATAATGATCATTGCCGCACTACCGATCACTTTTTGTTAAACTTTTTTATCCTCTCCATCCTAAGGTTGCCTGGAAGAGATCGCTGCTTAGCGATAAGGCCGCCGATTGTACTGCTATATTGTTATTTTTCTATTGTTAATTAATATTTTTCTTGGTGTGCAATAAAGAGTATTTAATTTGTATTGTATTGTATTGTGTTTGTACTTAGTGTGGGGCTGTGAGTGTGAATGCGTCTGTTTGTTTAACTTTTTCAACGAGCGGTGCGAGGTCTCTAAGTTAACTTGGGTAATTTCAACACTTTGTCCGTCAGTTTGTCTGTCAGAAGCATTTAAAGCCTAAAAGATACAAGTGAAAAATTCTTAGAGAATATATAAAATCAAGTAATTACTATTAAAATGATATAATGAAAATGTTAAGGAGGCACGTAAGTAGGGAAAAAACAATTTTAATGTTAATACATAATGTATTATAAATAATATGAATTGAAACCTTTTTTAAACATAAACACGACATTTTTATAGTTCTAATTAATGTGATCATGATGAAATAAATAACAATAATTTCTATCAAGATGAAATAAGTAAGAAATGATTGATTATGGATGAAACACATGTCATATCCTCATATCTAATAATTCCAACGCCTCATTACTAACTTGGTAGCTTTATAAGAGTATGGCAATGTGAGTTTATAGAGAATGTTAAGATATAGAGTATTTTTGTTCTGATTTCTGATGGATCTGTTTTTTATAGTTAATGAAAACTTATTGAAATAAACGTGGCTTTGCACAAAACCTTTTTCTTATAATACCTTATACAAAATTTCTTGCTGTGTATCTACTCGTTTATGTTAAGTTTTATGTTTATGGGAAGACTAGAGAATGCGGCAGTCAGTGTGGGAAAGGGCGAGTATGGTCTCCACCTACCTGCACTTGGTCTAGTGAGAAATTATTGTCACGTCACACAACAACTTGGCCAAAACATCGAGGTACATAAAAATAGTTTATAGCGCGATTTAACCCCGATTACCTTAACTATGTTTTCGAATCGCGAAAGTTTAAAAGTTACATTTACACCCTGTCAGTATTTGGATAGTGCCAATCTTGCGAAAAGAAATGCCGGGAAAGTCGCTAGTTTCCTGAAATTTCGAAAATCCTGGTCACAGTACGCAAGCTGCAGCGCAGGCGGTCCACACTATAAAGGGAACGAAACTGGTTCCAAGACTGGATGCCGACCGACGCAAGTGTATACTCGCCAGTATAGACGCGCTGCAATAAATTGGTCGTTGCTGGATAATTCCCAACTTTCTATGCTGTTGTCTGAAATAAATATAAAAAAATGTTTATAAAACAAACTTGGCTTCCTGGTTACTTTATATAAATGGTAGTAGTCACCTATTCGTTGACAAGCAATTGATATTTATTTTATACAAAGTAATAAATAGCAAATATCAAAATATGTTCAGCTGTCATAGAGATTAAATTTAATTTACTAACCTACGTAAAGGTTTGGAGTTACATTATGTGATTACAAGTGTTGTTAGTAGTCGTAAATGAGTTAGCGGCTTAGTCACCAAGCAGTTGGTTTGATTTGAGTCTTCTCTTCAGTTCATACTTGGTCGTACTGATTTAACAATGACATGTTGTGTATATTGTTTTTGTCATTAATTTCCTATTAGGTTTAATTTGGTTAAGGAGCGAGTAGTTTTAGTTGCAAAGATCTCTTATAATAAAATGAGTATTTTCAAAGGATAATTTAAACAATTTGCCTACGAGTGGTAAAACGCTAGCCTACGAGAATAAAAAAAATATTTACTATGAGTAGTTATTCTAACTTTAAGTTATTAAAATTGCTTACGTCTCTCCACAAAATGAGTGAATTGCTACTAAACATCAAAATGTTTAATAATTAAGTTTTATAACACTTAATTTCTTTAATCGTTTACTATTACAAATAGGCCAATTTTCTATAGACGAACTACATGCATTATTGAATGCATTCTCTATAGAATCATAAAACTTTATTAAAAATTTTAAATTTATAAATGTAATTATTAATATTATAAGATAGGAAATCGGACGTGGATATTAGCAGTAGAATTCTCATAAAATACTGATTGCATTAAAATATTTATAGATATTGATCAGGCTCTATATTAAAAATACCCTTATAAAATATTAAATCAAAGATGATTCCTACGATGATCCTAGAGCATTAATGATACCAAGCTTTTTATAAAATAAAAAATATCATAAAAATTAAATTTGCATAATTTTTTTTTCTTGTTTATTTCCACAGATTGTTTCGTGTGAATCTTATACGAAGTTAAAAGTTCAACCTATCTTCATCCTATGCGGATGCCGTCCAAACAGAAAAACTATCAAACTTCATTTCTGGATTACATATACCTACATTTCTGGATTACATACACCTACAGTTAATAACCAGTTAGTACCAGTTCGCTCGAAGCAGTTCGCTTCTAAGCTTATCATCCGTAATGCGAAGGAGTGGAACTCATTGCCCGCATCTTTGTTCCCCGAACGGTATAATCTGGGAGTCAAATCAAGTAGAGTGATCATATATAATGTATATGTATGTTCTCGGCAAGCATATAACATCTGCGGCCGCATCATCGTTTTCCCATCAGGTGAGGTAGGGATCAAATGCCTGCCTATTAAAAAAAAGCTAATAGAAGGAAGCCAGGGTATCAGAAACAGAAGGCCAAGAATAATTCAACTGAGTTTATTGGTGCATGGGCATTTTGGCGCAATGTACCAAAGGGTTTAGTACGAATAACAACAGTAACCAGTAAACCTGTTTTTTTTTTGGTTTCCTTCCACATACTGCTTTACACAACGTCTAAAACACAACATTTTAGATAAGTATATAAAAATATTAAGTTAATAGATATAATCAAACATACACAATAAATAATTAATTATAGTTTTCTTCTTTCTGCCCCTTATTTCCCAGTTCACCTAGGGTCGGGCCTCCTCGTAACTCTGGGTCAGGATACGCGATCTTTGGTAGTGAGTGGCTAGTTTTAATCTGTGGTAAGGTTCTTAAACTCTTTCTTCAAATTGGACCAGCACGTGGATGGCGGTCTGCCTTTTCCCCTTTCCCTTTCTTATATTCTTTATTGTACACACATTGATATTTTTTTTTTACATTAAGGCCATAACAAAAGATGTACAAAGGTGAGCTTAACCCTTCACAGAGTTTTCTTCCAGCAAACCCTTTAAGTAGGATATAATTTATAGGAGCGAGTAGGTTGTTGTGTACATAGAAATATGATAACAATACAAGTTACTAATAATAAGTAATTAGTAACAAATATACATTCAAATTTTTAATAATAATGGACAACATATAAAATATAAATAGATACATAACAATATAATAAAGTAAGAATAAATACCAATATCAATAAATATCACCTATATATATATAAATTACACTTAATACCTACAATATATATAAATTTAAACTTTACTTAAGTAGTGATTTTTCAATCTTCTTTTAAATATTTCGAGAGAAGAACTGTCTCGTATGTCATGTGGTAAGGAATTCCAAAGCTTGAATGCCTTTATAGTGAATGAATCACTATACCAACTAGAATTGTGAGGAGTTATCTTAAGGAGCAGAGACTTCGCTGTTCTACATTAGAAAAATCTTATTCTTAATGTGTCTCTAAGCACCAAAATGTGTCCAAGCAGCTCCTTGAGGACCAGTTGACTTCTAGGCTTAACCTGCTTACCGACATATTTTTAAAATAGGCAACAGCAGTCGCCTGATTCAACACTGTTCTAACACCAAGCAAGGCCCGTTTCTATCAACCAATAAGATCAATCTATTTTCATAATCTAGTTTTAAAAATAACCCGTTCGCTGATCTTAAAGCGTGCTACAGAAAGTAGCAATATTTTTTTCGCTTCCAAAATGATAAAATTGCACTCTTTCACTTTGACTTTATCTTGTCGCGATCCGTAAGCCGAATGTGACCAGAAAAAATGTTGCGTGTTTGAGTTGTTCTAGTGCATGGAGACAGTTCCGGGTAGTCCCATCTCTTTTTTATAACTGGTCATAAGACAATGATTTTTCGGCTAGTATTTATTAAAAATTACTTTGTGATGCCCTTAGCAAAAACAGTTCAGCAAATGTAAGTTCGTGATACCAATTTTAGTAGGTCAAATATCGATCCTATAATTGAACTGCCCGGAACTTGACAGTTCAAAAAATCTCATGTTAAGCCCCTGTATGTGTATGATATGCCATCATTAAAATCCTGAATATCTTATATTAAATCTTCTTGTCGATTGGAGATTTATTTATAGATAGATAGATGAACTCTTTATTGTACATCAAATTAAAAAGAAAATAAATTTAAAAATAACTTGGTTAGTACAATGGGTGATCTTATCGCTTATATCTTATCTTTAAAGCGATTTCTTTCAAAAAACCTTCGGATGGAGAGGAGATAGCAAGATAATTATAATGCCAATTTTAGACATTTTTTTTTTATTTGTGACAGGCTTGTGTTTGACCACTATCTCACCTGATGGTAAGTGACGATGTGATCGAAGCTGGTAAACACTGCCGAGAGACATATGTCAGAGGAGATAAATCGTCAACTAAGGTGGGATAAATACTAACGTCAAATTAAGTTCCACTTACCGTGACTATTCTTGACAATTCTTTGTACTTGTTACTTGAACATAATAGTACTATACTCCAGTAACTGGCCACAATTAAACACACCACGAATGAGTACCGAATCGCGCGAGTTCGCGTGTCACTTGGCCGTAACAACCTCGATTCGATAAAAGGGTCTCTTGCACCGTTTTAATTAGGAAGCAGAATGCGTCGGGCGCCTGATGCCCGATAGGGTTGTCTGTGTTTGATTCATGTTTCAGATGATAAGAGTGGGTCATGTTATCAATTGAGAGGACATTATTTTTTTTAACCAATTATTTATATTTTGTGGTTTTGCTCCTTTAACTAAGTATTCTTTATGTTTAATCGACTTTAAGCTTAACATCGGAACTCTTCGATGGGTCTTGGTTGAACTTTTAGAAGCCACAAATACCGTTTTAAATAAAAATATTCATGAAAATCATCAAAAAATACGCTAAATAAAAATATTATCAATGCAACATAAGCACATGAACAATTAAAAAGTTATGAGTTATATTCAGTCAAAAAGAAAAGTTCGTCCTTATTAGAATTCGGTTAAAAATAAAACTCTTATCGCACGTCAAAAATAACTTTGGTGGTAGATGAACAAAAATACGATGCTGATTCATTACTTGTAAATAATGAAATACAGCTTAAATAGAAGAAAAACAAACATAAGAGGTCATAGTGCCTACCAACACCGGAACCTTTCTCTAGAAGCAATTCAAAGTTAGTATATTTAATAATTATGATTTAAAAATGAGTTTATGAAAAATATGTTTTCATAAAACATAATTTTGTAAATATAGTTACAGACTTACATGGCTTAAAGTCGAATAAGTATTGATAACTGGCAGCCCTACACTTTCAAAGACCACTCGCCTGGACAGTGCCGTTTCGCTAATGCGTAAGTACCAATACTATACTGTGACCACTGCGACTTTGAAGTCTAGTATCTGTAATAACAAGACGAAAGTTACGACTAATAATCAAACGCAAGTAAAGCTTAAGAAAATCCGACTTCACCGCTTTATCTTCAGAACCTTGATCAGATTATATGTATTAAACACGCATTATTGGCGATAATTTGATCAAATTTAAATAGGACAGCAACAGCTATCTCACAAAACAAAATAAACATCGGTTCACGTCGAAAGAAGTTAACACACATGAAAAAAAAATGATAATAACACACTCGAATCAAGTACCTCCTCCTATTTTGTGAAGTCGGTAAAAAACTAGTACCCATAAAATACAAAATTATGAGTATAATCTAGAACCAAAAAAAAAGGTCAGTGTTATACTAACTACCACAAGTGTACTTTTTTTTTTTTTTATACTGGATATGCAAACATTTGACCACTATCTCACCTGAAGGAAAGAGATGATGCGGTCGAAGATGTCGCTAATATGCTATTTATTTCATTGTAGATTTGAAGATTCCTAGATAATACCGTCCAGGGAACAATGACGCTGACAATGTGTTCCACTACTTCGCTATACGAATGATGAACATAACATAAAACATAAACGCTTTCACACTCACAGCCTGCACGCATCATCTGAAATGAAAACGATAGAAAACAGATAGAGTTTTACCAATGCTAATAATAAGACCAATGAGTCTTTTGGATCGTCGCGTCGGCCAATTATTTTGGAGTTCTTTCATTGAATAACACTCTTGATGCTATCTTGTAAAATTTTTTTGGTCAGTACTTTATGGTTAAGGATGCCATTTTTTATACCTAGCATATTACACCCGGACAGTTAAGACAAATTCAACGATACTCCATGAGTAAAAATTTGCTTATTCGTTTTGACGCTGTGAGGACAAAATATGAACACACACCGTAGTCTATGGTGACGTAATAGCATACAGCTTCAAATTTACTGGTGCATAGTCTGCTAGATGTATTGATTTAACCTTATCAAAAGCGCCTTTCATCTATTTATTAAATGAAATTAATTATAATTAGGATAGGTTCCTAATATCAGCAGCGTCTTTAATCCAGTTACAAGTGGCACCGGGCAATGCGGCAGATCGAAGATACAAAACCGGCTAGATAGAGCTCTGCTGTATGGCCGCGGCTTTAGTTTTGTATGATATACTAGCTCGTTTTATACCTTCATGTGAGCCCGCACACTTCACGTAATTAACTGTGACGCCTACAGTTGAAACGTATTGGCTACGGTACGGTAAAATAAAAACGGTTGTATTGTCGCACAGAAAAGTGAAACATGCGAGATACATGCTCACCGCGGACAGAAAAAAAAACGGACGTAATGCCGCATACAAAACGTGTGAAACATCTTAGATCCCTGCTTACAAATTTCGCTTGTCATAACGCAAGCTACACGCACACCAAGTCCCACGTAGTCGTAGTTCTTTTAATTTCGTAACGCACACACAACCTAGTTAAGTAAAAAATTCAAAGTTTCGGTAACTGACGTAAGGAATTGCCACCTTGTTATCGAAATTCTTCCGATTTGAAGTGTGAAGTTGTACGCTATTACATCCAATAAACAAAAACTGAACAAGATCCGTATACTAGGTGAAGACATTCACTACCAAACAATTTTTGTTATTGAACTATTTACAGATCTTATAAAAACAGGCATTTTTGCTGCTATTTACAAAAAAGCGCACGCAATTTTTAGTTAGCTAGTTCGTTTGTGACCGAGTCGAATTGTGTGCGTTTCACCTAATTTATGCAATCTACTTTATAAAAGCTAGTTTTATATCTTTTCACTTTTATTAACATCATTGTAATAGGTATAATAATAATTTGTTTCGGAAAAGGTGTTCACCCGCATCTTACTTCAGAGTAAAATTAGTTAAAGTTTTATGTGGCTGACATTTTAGAAAGACTAAGAGTCTACCTACAATGTAAAGATAATATTGTAAGCTGACTTTTAAAATTACTATGTAAACAGAAGATTAAATCTTATTTTAATTTATTTTTATGCTAGTCAGATAAGCATTTGACAACTATCTCACCTAATGGAAAGTAATGCTGCGGCTGAAGACGGAGCACACATGTTTAGAAGATCAATTTATTCTAGACTTGAAGACACCCAGATTGTACCGTTAGGGAAACAAAGACGCAGGCAATGAGTTCCACTCCTTCACTGTACGGATAATGAACGTAAACAGCGGTGTTATGTCAACCATAAACGGATTGCGTTTGAGAGTTAGTCTTGTTGTTAGTTGGTAAAGGCATGGAGGAAGTATATTATCATGATTATAATTCCTGAGCACACTCTCTTACTTATACACCAACTGCTCCTTTACATAAACATAAACGCTTTCACACTCACAGCCCCACACTAAGTTCAATGACTTGCGTCGTGGGTGCCGGAAACATTCACATCACACACACAATCACAACCAGAACCAGAAACACAAATTTTCCTTGGGGAGAAAACTTGTGTTCCTGTCGGGAATCGAACCCGATACCCCTGCTTAGAACGCGAAAGCTCACCCAACTTAGCCAACGGGCAGTTCAAACATTGTACAAGCTTATATATAATTTCAGCTGTCCCATTTTCTGTCTGTAGTTCTGTAGTCAAATCTAGCGAGCTAAATTAGACCTACATCCCGATGTCCCATTGGACTAAAATTTGGTGTACTTATTTATATGGCACCATGGAGCTATTCTGATGTTGGATACGGAATATTGCTATAGGAATTTCTGAACTAAGCAAGTTAAACCCATCGAGTTTGGGCTCGTTTGATTAGTCTTGACAAGTTCTCTGGTTAAATATTTTTTTAGTTATTTTTTATTTAGAACTAGTAAATAGCTTGATTTTAAAGTAATTTTATAAAAGTAGTTTTTACTTGTTTTTTTTATCCGGGATATGTAAACCTTTCTGAGACAAAGAAAAAGTGACGATGCGGACCTTAGTTACAGTTTCCAGAGAAGATAAATCTGTAATGCTATATTACTTAGAATGTAAGAAGTAATATTTTGAATATTCCATTTAACAATAAATATTCAAGTTATAAAAAAAAAGGTTAAAGATGGTTCAGACGATCATTAGTGTTCGGCTAAGTTCCCATAATGTTTGCTGCATTACCACGCTGTATAGCAAGGCTTATCCTCTGCCCCAAATACAGCCCAGCATTTTGGTCATGTGCCGAATCAATCAGTATATATATATATATATATATAAGAAAAACTATTACTAAAATTGAGTAGGTAGATGATAATTGTTCTATATCAATCGTTCATAAAATAATACAATTTCTTATCATAATTTCATTAAGTATGTAAAACTAATAGTTTTATCAGCAAACGCAATTATATTTGAACTTTTTGGACAGACCTTCGATCAAAATCAATTATTGAACTAATTAACACATTTGCAAATACCAATGATTTCATTCCACCGTTCGCATTTTACTTCCGGTCACGATTTCATTTAAGGAACGCTTAGGCGTAAATGTTTCCGGTACCGATACCGGAAATATCGTTTTAAGATTTACCTTAAATAAAATACCGTTATTCAAATTGATTTTACTTTTAACTTCACTAAGATTATGAAATTCTATAATAATAAGTTTTGCCGCGAAAGTGAAAAAATGACGTTGTTAATTTTGTATAATTTTCCAAACCTTGTGGTTCTTCGAGTTTTAATGTGTAGTAATGGTGGATAATTAACCGTTAATACTTAATAAACGTGCCTAAATATATAAAGTAATAGTAAATCATATAAAGTTGAAAAACGTGATTTTCGCCTTCGCTCCAAAACTCCAATACAAGTTCTAGTAAAGGTTCTACCACTTTAGGGCATGACTTGACTATGACTCTTTTACTTTACTTTGACTGTGATTTGTGACTAGGAATTTTAGTATTAAATTAATACTTGATATATATTATTACTTGACACTGGCTAAATGCACAAGACTGCGGAGCCAAAAATAAAAGAAAAAAAAATCTATAATAATTGACAGGCCATACCATACATAAAAAGTGCAACTTTTCATGGATTCTGTTTATTCTTTATAATAGTGGAGCGACGTGCTCACGGATATTTACCGATATCGATAAAAAATGTTGCTAAGAAGTTAAATAAATAAGGTATTTGATGTACTGTCAGCGTGAGTTTTCAGTGTAATTACACTGACAATAATGAAAGCATTCATGAATATTTCAATAAATGATATAATAAATGTACAAATAATGTTAATTTTGAAATTTCTGCAGTGAAAATTCGCTGTGTAATATCATGTGCATCTTGTAAAACTATTACATGTCCGAAATGGACAGACTGTTAAGTTTTTTTTTATTTATTTAAGACCAATACACAGTTCAGCAATTTAGTATGTGACTATTTCTATGAAACCTAAGTCTCAGAGGGATAGGTTAAGAGATCCGTGTGGCACTACATCTTGTTGGTCTTCTTTCTAAAAATAATAGCTTTATTAAATATCTATCGATAAATGACATGATTCGAGCTAACTTCACTTTAGTGTTACTTGCTGTCTGTACTTCATAATTTTCTCGTGGAGCGCTGTGGAATAAATGTACTGACTTATATTATTTTCATTACAAGTCAGAAAAAGTGCTCGTAGAGCGCTGTCCACTATTTCGTGGAGCGCAGTGGCATAATCTTGCGATTGGTCTAGCTAGTACATTATTTATATATATAAAAGAAAGTCGTGTTAGTTACACTATTAATAACCCAAGAACAGCTGAATCCATTTGGCTGAAAATTGGTGGGGAGGTAGCTTAGAACCAGGAGACGGACGGATTTTTAGGAACATCACTTTTTTTTTATTGTTGTATACAAATCATTTTCTCATACGGTAAAGTACTAGGCAAACATAAACATGAAGGATGTAATAATATAGTCACGTGGCATTGCAGCGCATGCCAGCTTCCTAAACATGCACATTCATTGACTGTTAGGCGGAACGAAGGTCGCCGGGACAGCTAGTTATGATATATTTAATCGATGTAAGCAATTTGTTATCCGAAAATATAATTATATTTAATTATAAATAACAAAAAAAATAATAATAATAATAAACAAAAGTTTTTTCGATCCGTAGATGGTCGCACGGCATCTGTGATCTTCGTTAGCGGTTAGAATAAGTGCAATTTATAGTGGGCTTGGTAACACATTAAATTATGTATTTAATTAATAATATTATATTTTGTTTCAAAATGGCTGAAGACATGGTATTTAAACATCGTTAATTGGTTTACAATGATGGCGACATAAACCTGGAAGTCCAGGCAAAATACCTATATCAACATAACATAAAACATAAACGTTTTCACACTCACAGCCCCACATTAAGCTCGATGATTTGTGTCGTGGGTGCCGGAAATATTCACATCACACACACAATCACACCCAGAACCAGAACCACAAATTTTCCTTGGGGAGAAAACTTGTGTTCCGCCGGGAATCGAACCCGATACCTCTGCATAGAAGACGAACGGTCACTCAACTAAACCAACGGGCAGTTCCTACTATCTCACCTGATATATAAAGTGACGATGCCTAGGAGGTACCTATTACATTAGACTAAAAGACACCCAGATTGTACCGTTCAGGGAACAAAGACACACCACTCCTTCGCTGTACGGATGATAAACGTGGAAGCGAAACGCTTCAAGCAAACTGGATTTATTATCCTCAACAAATTAATGATAAAGTAGTTTCAAAGGACTCTAAACTAGCCATTGCCTGTACATTAGGCACCCTAGTGAAGTCTTTATTCTAATTCTATATTCTATTATAGCTTAGACAATTGCCAGTAGGTATACCGTAACTGCAATGAATGGTTAATGCGTTCCTTACTAAGTAATGAACAATTCGCAATTTCTCGTTAGTTCTGAGTCATGTCGATTGGCAAAAGCTTACTTATTCTATGCACAAGTAGTCGGCACTTGAGACGGCAGGGACACACGGATGAAAAAGTCGTCGTCTTATTTGGTTCGACATATTTTGGTACTGTGATAAATGTGACAATATAATAATAAATATAAAATAATACAAAAAAATAATTCGATGTGAGTGTGAATATATTTTTTGTCTTTTATTTTGTAAATATTTGTATTACTTATTTATTTTGTTGACTTATATCATTTTACGTACATAACCAAAAGGTGACTGCCCGTAGGCTTAGTTGGGACATTGTTTGTCTTCTAACGGGGTACTGAGTTCGATTCCCGGTGGCAACTCAAGTATTCTTCCCCCACATCACACACACAATCACGTTTGTGATTGTGTGTGTGATGTGAATGTATCCGGCAACCACGACATTGTCGATGAGCTCACTGTGTGTGTGAAAGCGTTATCTTCATATTAATTATTTTATTTGGTCCTACGCATAAGGTATCATCGGGGACTTACTAGTATGCTTACATGCCGTATATGAGTTCATCCTACTAATATTATAAATCCGAAAGTTTGTGTGTAAGTGTGTAAGTATGTTTGTTCCCTCTTCACGCTTTAACGGCTGAACGGATTTGGATGAAATTTGGAATATACATAGCTTATACCTAAGATTAACACATAGGCTACTTTTCAACTTGATAATAGCGGGCGAGGCCGCGGGGCACGGCTAGTTGAGTTATATAGTAGGGGTTGTATCCCATGCAATTTGTAAAAGAAAATGGATGTTTAAGTAGAAAAAATGTACAAACCATTATTATTATAGGTTTGTCTATTATCTCGGTGGTTTAAGGCAATTCGATCTGACTTTGCAATTTCAAATTAGTAGTTTACGGCGATGTCACAAATTTACCATTTTTACAAGCTTTTATTTAGTTTCACTATCAAATTTTATTATTATTATACACTATTAAATTTTGCAAGCTAAATTAGACCCACTTCCTAATGTCCTATTGGACTCAAATTTGGTGTACTTATGTATCTTCAGTGACATGGTAACATGGAGCTGGTCTAGTGTTGGAGACGGAAGATGGCTATAGGAATTTTAAAAAATTAAAACCTTTTTAAAGTTTTACTTGTTTGATTGAACCCGGAGGTATCTGAATACGGAGCTTAGAAGTTAAACCCCTAGTTCATCCTTTCATACCTGTGAGTAGCAACTCGAAAATAATATCACTATGTCACTTCGTTTTCTCATCACGTTTTACAGTGGTTTTGGTTACCTACGGGATTCCCGGCGTAGCATGACATATCTGACAGCATGCCGTCATGGCATGTTTGGGATTCATGGCACGCGCCAGATTTACGATTTTTTGGAATCTGGAGAAATCAGGGTGACTACGAACGGTGAAGGTGTTGTCATAGATGTGATGAACTGTTCGTAAAAAAGAAACTGCACTATTCCCACGCGGATATAATCGTTATCCAGGCACTTGTTACATGCTTATTTGTTTGATTGAGGCTTTATTTTATGAAATGGTATAAACTTTATTAGAATTTCTGATGGAGTTTTGGAATGAAAAAGAAAGTCACGTTTTAATATTTGCCTACACTCATGCACGATCTATCAACGGTCAATAATCGACATTTATTACACATTAACAGTAAAAGAACCATCAATTTTGTAAAATTATACAATAGCACAAAGTCGATTACTTATCGTTTTCAATTAACTGGCTCGATACGTGCGCGAACGATTTTTATTCACCATGGAATGGGTCAAAAACTGTTTTTATTCATCATGGAATGGGTCAAAAACTATTTTCCAAAGATTCAGATATGGTTTTTTTATTTGAAATGTTACTTTATTGAGTGTTTTTAGCTAAGTTGGGTGAAAATCGGTGCAGCCGTTTTTCAGATAGGTCGTCGATTTAGGCTACTTACTCTCACTCTAAACAGGCTTGTTTCCACCCACTGTAGGGTATAGGCCTCCTCTCCCTTGTGCGACTCTGTTTTTCTTATTGTAATATACAAAGTTTTAACATTGAAACCTTTTCCATTTCTAATACGCTAGCATTTGACCAGATCTAACTTGCTGGTAAGATCAAATTATCGGTACGACGCGACGTCTAGTTTCTCATAGTTTCTTAAATTGATTAGTACATTAATGTTCCGTAACACTATTTGCAGTTGAAAAGACATAGTTTTCTTTACGCTTATAATTACTAAAATGCTAATGAATTTAATTTTCAAGAAGCTGATTTGTAATTAGCTCAGACCTAATAGCCGGAGGCACAATTTCTAATTAGACATTCATAAACATAAACCCTTTTACAATCTCAGTCTGATACTAAATTTAAAGATTCGTATTGTAGGTTCCAGAAACATCGCGTACAAAATCACACCCAGAGCCAGAAGCATGTATTACCCTTAAAGGTAAAGAAAATTTTGCTTCTGCCAGGAATCAAAGTCTGCATAGCAAGCAAATATCTCAGAATGTTTTTTCTTTGTATCATTTTTTTGAGTCAGATTCGAAAAATTACTGCCTCCGCCATCGCTTCAAACATAGCTACATTGATACGACATTCAGGCGTAAAATATTTTTATTGTTTTTCTTCATTCGGCGGCAATTTGAATAAACTCTCAAGTAGCCGTCGGTTCGCTTCTCAGACGACGTTTCGCAGCATCGTAAACTCGGTCGTCGTAAAAGAAACACCTTTTAGCTTATAAAAATAAGCTTTTTGTTTTTGAGACGTTTACTAAAACCGGATCGGTTCGGCAGCCAGCTCAAAGCTACGAGTGATATTTTTAAACTTTTTATTGCTTTATTTGAATGCAATGAGTATTTTGCGTTAAGTTTGATGGGGAACTGCTCGTTGGCTTGGTTGGCTGGCGTTCGCCTTCTAAGCAGGGGTATCGGGTTCGATTCGCGGTGGGAACACAAGTTTTCTCCCCATGGAAAAATTGTGTTGTATGAAAGTTTCTGGCACCCACGACATAAGTCATCGAACTAAGTGTGGGGCTGTGAGTGTAACAGCGTTAATGTGTATGTTTATCAATGTAGATGAATGAATTTTATTAAGGCTTGGGAGGAGATATACTGGCAAAAGCGTTGTCTGATAATCGGCTAACAAGTTCCCACTCTGCCACGACTTTTTTATACGATCAAGAAGGCTGGTAGATACTTTAAAACCATAAGAATTTTTTTAATCATTGTGTCGAGTTACCCTCAATTTCTCATTAACGTAAAGGCGCTATGCATTTTTTTTAAATCGTTAAATCGTAATCAGTCGCGATAAAAAAAGTTTTAATATTTTGGCAAAATATATTTTAGGATAAACCTAAACCAGAAATATTATAGGTGAAAGTTTTTTTCGATAGAATTACGTTTTAAATGTGGATCTTTTGAAGCTCTAGTAAGTATAGCTCTAACTTAAGCTCAAAAAATATAAAAATATTTCTTACTAAAATATTGAGATTAATTAATGCATTGCAATTCAGAGAGGCAATGCAGCCAGCATGATGGGAACGCTACCCACTGGTAGTGGGCTTGAGCACTTGAGTTACCTATAGGCTCGATGGCTTGTAGGTAACTTGGCTCTTTGCTGTATATAGTTTTAGTTTAGTTTTAGGAAATATAGGCAATTGGCCCGTAGATTAGTGCGGTTTTCCAATAAAAAAAAAAAAAAAAAAATTTAATGTTTAAATAAAATAAAACCATTTTATTATAAATGGTATGGTTTAAACATGAAACGAGATTTTAATATTTATCGTTTACCCAAGATAAAGCAACATGACTCTGATTTATATTTTCATCTTTTTCCACAGAGAGGTGAGTAAACCGAAAAAGCAATAATTGAAACGCAAGCAGAGCTTAAAAAAGCCGACTTCATCGCCTATATTTCGGTTTTGGCTTGACCGATTTCGATTAAATTTAAATGGGACCAACTCTACCAAACAGAAAAAAATCATCAAAATTGATTTATAATTGGCGGAGATATCGCGTAACATACATGCAAAAAAAATAACATTGCCGAACTGAGAACCTCCTTTTTTGAAATTGGTTGAAAAAACGGACTTTCATGCCAATTTTTAATTTTGAATATCGTCTTAACCGTGACGTGACGTATTACGACTTCACGCGTCTAAGGACGTCACACATGCTAAAAACAAACGACTCACACTCAAAAATTCTAAAACTTCTTGATGGAAACGTGCCTAAAAAGCTTGCGGTTCTACGGTGAATAGCCTATAATTTTTTTTATGCTGATTGGTAACCACAGCTATATATTTAGAACAATCCCTATTACATTGTTGCTACGTACTTATTACGTATCATATAATATTATGTTTCATGTTTTTGTGAAACTAATAATAAAATACTTATATTTATATCTATCGACACAGATTTTAATGTAGATGTGAGCGAGATTAAAAAATATGTCACATAACTTAGCTGTTTATGATAATTTAATTTTATTCTCTGATGATGCCGCTTCCAGTTCTTTAGTAGACCACCTACAGTTTTATTATCTCCTGCTATTAATTCTTTGTAGGTTTTGGGTTATATCAAAAATTTTATGAATGTTTGTTTCCCTTAGAAAGCAGAATTTTAGAAATATGTGTAGATATTTCTAATTTTAAAGTTTTTTTTTTTTCATGGTCAAAATCAAAATCAAATCAAAATCGTTTATTCACATGGGCCCCAAAGAGGCACTCATGAAAGTTAATGAATCTATTGCCAGATTCGGAAAATTACAGCCAAAAAAAAAACATTCTTAATTTCTAATACATAATTTTCTTAACCTAGGTGTTATTATGGTAGTCTCTAGAAAGAGCCTGTGCAGTTTGCCTCCATGCATCCTTGTCATTAATATAGTCTGTAGTCTTATAATAAGCTTTCTTAATAAATGCCTGTTTTATTACAGATCAGTTTAATTTATTTATTTTGTTCTAGTTAAAATAATATTATGGTTAAATATTCATGATCTATGTCAATTAATTTATTGTTTTCATGTTTTTTTTCAATTCATTTTTTTTGTGCAAATTGAAACGTATACTTCTAGTAGCGTCTTTGCACTTAATTTCATAGTATTAGTTGTGTTGAAGCATTTTGCAATAATAAAATGGCATATATCTGCAACTAGGCACGGTGAGGCAAAAGTTGGGGAAGGACCTACGCCAGTTCACTTGCGCTAGTACTATATCTAACAGGTTGCTTTGAAGATTGAACACCGCTCCGCTACTCTCCTCGATGAAGTCCCTCCAGCTCGTTCTGTCCTACACCTAAGCCTACAAATCATCATATTATTATGTAGTTAGCAAATGGTAAGTCGTTGCTCTTCTCCGGCTTGCCAACATAGTCGTCCCTCGTCAGTGATTCCGTATTAGTGGTTACATCCACTAATGAGAATAACTGACGAGGGACGACTATGTTATCAAGTTTTTGCTTTCTGCGCTGAGGAGCAAATCTTTTTCCCAAAGGACCTTTGTGATAATATCCCCAGCACCTATGATACAAACATTTAAACTTTTTTCGGAGTTGTGGGTGTGAAAGCGTTTTTTTAAATAAAATTTATTTTTGTAGGGCGTTTTGTCATGTTTACGCTTGTACCCTGTACCTAAACTTTCGTCGCAAAAATTAATAAATATGACAAACCAGTATTAATCCTAACGAGCCAGTCATTTTAGGCCTAGAGTATTGAACATCCTCGATCGCATCATCACTTACCATTGAATAAGATATGTTCAAACGCTATCTTATCAGAGATAATAGCATGTCATACTGGTAAAACCTCTTTAGTACGTACTCTTATATAATTAGTTTTGTCAACCTCGCTTTCAAGTATCCTAAAATATAATTTATGTACTATTTGTGTAGTTACATAAGGATGCCCATGAGGCGTTGCCAATTAAAATATATATTTAACCATCGCTGGATTTCATTTAATTTAAGGCCTAGATTTTTTTTCTTTATCTAAACACACTCAACCATCGGCCCCCGGATTCAGAAAGTTTCGGTAACTTATTGAATCGATACGTTTGGATAACTTTCTCTTTAAAGATACAATACATTTTATCGTACGATAACTAACCGAATAAAATGTTTATATTTCAACAAAACGAATCAATTACAAAATATCTAACAGTATAAAATTGAGTTGACTGCAATATGTGATTTCAAAATTATTATTTTTTATTTTTGATATTCTAGCGTTTGTAGCCACTATGTCACCTGATATCACTTTCTAGATGGTTGTAAATATGGAAATATTTTTGGCCGACTAAGCGCGAAGCGCTAGCGAAGCGTCTTCGTATCAGCTTGGCCAAAAATGTTTCGTATGTTGGAGGATGCTCGGCTACTCTTCTCTCCAGTTCGCATTTATTAACATATTGTCTTGAAATTCAAATTTGAGCTAATTCAGCCAATTTCAGCCATTTCTATGTCTAATTCATATATACGTATTCAGTTCATAGAGCCACTATTATTGAAATAAGTGATCACATATATTTAGGTAATAAATAAAAATATTATTTATTATTTGTCATCATAATTTATTTATTTAGAAAATACTAATTACATACGAAAAAATCTTATTCAACAAACTTAAGTTAGCATCTGAGCAACATATTTTTTGCAACTTACAATGCATATTTAAATATAAAAACGAAATGCTAAATATATGTTAAAATAACCATAGCATACTGTAGTTATTAATTTAAATGTTCTAAAAGTAAAACAAAAAACTGCAATGAAGTTAAGAAAACATGTTGCAAAAAATCATAAAATAATCATGATATCATGAGTTTTAAACTTACATTAAATGTAGGCACAAATTATAGAAAGAACAACATCAATCATATACATTACTTTCTCTACTAAAAATGTAAATGTAAATAGTCACGATAATCTAAAAAAAATTAATACACACCCATGAACAGGTCTATACATTTAAAAGTCCTTGTAGTATAGCAACTAATAGTTATGTTTAACAAATCTCATCATCACATTATTATAAAATTAACAATCTACAAAGTAAACTTAATTGCATAACCATTATGTACAGATTAGCATTCTATTTAGAAATTAAATCACGATTACCATAAAACATCTTATGTATTGCAAATTAATCTTGATTTAAGTAAATGTCGAAATAAATCCTAAAAAATATCTAGACAATAAATAACAGTGGCAATATCTCAAACCAGTCACATTTTAATCTTATTATTTAATTACAAACCTAGAGTAAGAATATTTTAAAAATAAAATCTTTTGTTATAAAACACAAATCCAGCATTGAAGAATACTCACTTTGTCTTAAACAAACAAAAACCGATGTGGTATTTTTATATCAAACAACATTAGTCAAACGTAATAAAAATAAAAGTCTAAAATTCGATAATCTAATTAAAATTTGGAGGTAAACAAAACACTGCACAAACAAACCTTATGAGATCTTTACGAAAACCAAATCCACTTTCCGAAGAACAATCATACCTCTAAACCTTACTTGATCTTTACATTTATACTTCAACTAATAATACTTTTAAAAGTAATGCTAATCTTAAGAGTACTTCAAATCTTACTGATCCTCATTTGTCCATAGATACACTTCCAACACAACCAAACATTTTCAACGTCTCATGATATCTTCTATACTAAATCCTTTTTTTGGTCCACTGGACTGACTCGTCCCCGGCTTGGGGTTAGCAGGTGGTTGAATACCTACAATGTTCTTTATTCCACTTGCTATGTAACTTGAGGTGGCATCTTCTGAATCCTTAACTTGAGAACTATCCTTGCAAGACGTCACATTTGTGGATGTACTAGGCGCTGTATCTTTTGGAGGAGCATGCTTAACTATCAAATCTTGAGCGACAGTCTGTTGGGGCCCTAAAACTGAATGCGGTACAGATCCGTAAGGTATTTGAGTATGAGGCGGTGGCAGCGGAATACCAAACTTGTGGTAGGTCGGTATGCCCATTATATTTGGTGGCATACCAACTACTATTTCTCCATTGCCCATTGGTGGTCGTGGCATTGATAAATTTGTCGGTTCTGGTGACCGACTTCTGTATGCAATTGCACAGGTTCTCACGTTCTCACCGATATCAGGCGGATGGCTTCTCTTTCTAAACGGACTGAGATACAAACCAGAAGGCCCAGGGTCTATAGGGGGACTTGCCATTTGCCCCATTTTCATAGGATCGGGTGGCACAACTTGATGCAAGTCTCTTCTAATTTGGAGTTGTGGATGTCTGATTTGTTGCTCCGGCATTTCAGTGTAACGAATTTCTTTCTCCATAATTTCTTCTGATGTGTAACGACGTTTTTCGTATAGTTCTGATGAAGGCGTGCGATGCTTGTCTGACTGCGGACGCATTGTATAAGGACTTGCTCGATCCCGTTGCTCGTTATGGTGGCAATGGGTACGCTCAATCGGCGAAGGAGATGGCCGTCTTGGTCTTTCTTCACTTTGTTCTCTTCCGATACTTTCTATGGAAGAGGAACGTGCTCTTCTCACAGGTGAATGTTCCGGCGATGAAAGTTCAGGATCTTCGTCATCATACCCTTGTTCAATAGGTGAGCCTGGTCTTCCAATATCTTCTTCACCTACATCTACTACATCACCGGGTGGAACATCTCCAACGGCATGAGTCAAAGCGTGTCTTCGTAAGTCGCAGTTTCTTCTAAAAACTTTTCCACACGAGTTGCATTCGTAAGGCTTGTGATCTGTGTGAGTTAGTAAATGAGTCTTTAAGTTGGAGCGTTGATTAAAACTCCGACTGCAAACTGGACATTTGTGAGGAGATTCCTCCATATGCAAAATTTTGTGAACTGCCAGAGTCCTGGATTGGCAAAAACCTTTTCCACATTCTGTACACTTGAATGGCTTCTCCTTTGAATGAATATACCTGTAACAATAAAAGCAAAACTATAATTTCTGCTGTATTTTTAGCTTACGATAAACATAATGAACTTTGAGAGGGAACGATTTAATGATTGGACATAAAATATAGTGGTTTAATTAAATATCTGAAGAGAGGCGGAGTTAAATCGACCGCAAGTTCTGCAGATATTTCATCTGAAAAGTTGTTTATTTATGATGTTGCATTATTGAGCATCAAAGAACAAGTTTCGATTACAGTTGTTATAATCTTTAACTGCTCTGTTTTTATCTGCCTAGCAACGTCGCGTGTTCAAAGTGTTCGCGATAAGGCGTTAACTGTTCTCAAATTCCAGTTATTCTGTATAAGTCACTGCAAATGTTAAAATTTAAAGTCCGCGTCCACTTTAAGTGCTCGGTGCCACCTTGAACGTGATCTGAGTAACTTGAGCCGTAAGTTTCAAGGCGAGATCGGCGACGTTGCATGTTCTACAGTACGTTTATATACGCCATTTTTCTAAGACCTCCACGAATTCTTATCATTTCCCCGTTTTAGTTATCGACAGCCAATGGTAAGACGGGGAGAGAAGGTCAAGTTGTGTTGGTTCCGATTCACGAGAGTTCCAGCTCGGCCGAATCGAATTACGTTAAACGCATTTTGTGGCCAATCACAGCGATTAATTATTATTAACAGCACTCATCTTGGGTTACTGTTGGGCATCTGCTAGTTGGTTTAGGTGGTGGTGAAAGAATACGTTGATTCATGATATGGATGATATCTCTCAAATATAAAAATAAATTACATCCGTTTAGCTCTAAAGCATGCGGTTTTAAAATTGCAAACATATTGAAATAATTAACTCAATAAGTTTACATTATTAATAAGAGATAAAAATAATTTTTTTATTTATATAGACATTAGAATCTTAGATTTCAATAACGTTTAATTAAAGCGTGCATACTAAGATTGCATCATTATAAGCAGCATCAAAATTGTATATGCGAGAATAACCTAGGCTAATGGTTAATATATATGTTATTTAATTAGTCCTAGACTTACATAATTTAAACTTAAATTTGCTTAAACCATGAATACCAAAGTGAACTCGCAAGCCTTCAGCAAGCTATTAATTTTACTCACTAGTCCAATGCAATAGCTAATTAAAAAATGCAGCTTAACTTAATATGAAAAGGTCAAAAACGTCATAAAAATGTAAAATTCTGATAATAGCCACACATTTCAAAGGAGATGCTATAAAATTATAGCACTAAAATATGGATAAAGTTGCTTTAGAATAGCGTTTAAATTGCGTGCTTTGATCTTTGATGATCTTTTTTTATAGGAAACGAGCCACGGCGAAGGCGTTTTGCGAATTAATAAAGGAAGTATGGAAGAGTCGCTCCATCAGTGTTGTAATTAAGCTAATAACCTGTTTGTAGCTATATATCAGTTTTATTATAATTTTAAAGGAAGGAGAAAAAATTCTGTAAAACGAAATGCTTGCGGTATTTATTGCTTGACAAAGTAAGTTGTAGAAGCTAGTTTAATGATGATGACCAAACATTCTTCTTTAAGCCATGAAAGAATGCGTCACGTAAATAACATATCATTACTCTAAGAAAAATAAACAGAGAAGGTAGGTTACCTTCCCATTACTCGGCATTGAGATTTGGTTTTGGATTTCGTTCATATAATTTTTCAACTTGGTTTGAACTTTTATTCTCACGCGTATATTTATTGTAAGGACATCATATTCTTATGGTTTATTGCTAACACGATTGACAGGTTAAGCAAGTTTTTTTTAGATACGGCCATATTAAGCAATCGTATTTATTCTTTAAAAATAATAGGTTAAAAATAAGTATTTGTAACTAGATGGAAAAATACTTAAAAGCGCGCTATATTTAACACGTCTTCAATGTAACTGTAAGATTATAACATCAATCCTACTAATATTATAAATAGGAAAGTTTGTTTGTGTGTATGTATGTTTCCTCTTGAAGCTTTAACGGCTAAACGGATTTGGATGAAATTTGGAATGTACATAGCTTATACCTAGGATTAACACATAGGTTTTTTAACTTGATGGCAGAGGGCAAAGCCGCGGACACTGCTAGTATTAAATAAATTCGATAAATACACCAGTATTGACCTCATTATTATTTTATAATGTATTTTTTTACATTAACATTGTATAAAAGTATTTACCGGTAAATAAAAACTTCATAAAGATTCGACAAGTACATCAATAGAGTGCAGAACGAAGGCTTTCTTACAAAACCATCGTCAGGTTAGGTCATGTTATTCTTTGGAACTTGAATGTGTTCATATTTGGCCTATGAATGGAACCCACTAGAAGGGCGCAAACAGTTCTCGCTAAGCATCACGCAAATATTGTATTGTGACTGACAGAACCGGTTCCAAAGTACACATAACTTGGTCTGGTCACTCACGCCACGCTGCCACGCAGCCTGATATTTTTGATGATATATTACGCATTTTAAATGAAACAAATGAAGCCATAGTCAGCCATAACTTTAGAAACAAATGCAAGATTCAGAAAGAAAAGATACCAATTAATTTGTAATGTGATTGTTTTATAGTTGATGTCTAACGAACTGATATTTAAATGAAGAAATGGTAATAAAGTTACTCGCAATAAAATTGATATATTTCATAATTATGATACCCTTTCAAATAGATTGTGAGCCCGATCGATTTCTATAATGTTCGGATTAAAAATCACCAGTCAGACAACTTTACTATTATATCAAAGATATCAAAGAGACCGCCAGAATCAAATTAACAAGGCAATTACCAAGTAACGCCGAAAACCGACAGAGAACCGGCTGAAGCTATAAAAGCCAAGATTACTTCTCAAACAGTAGGTGAACTAAAACGTGAAGGCTACAACATTTTTTTCCTTTTCATAAAATAATACTGGTTATATGAAAAAAAAAGATAATGTACAGTTTATATAAGAACTGTGTCAAAAAAATATGAAATTAATGTTGAACAAAGTCACTGGTAATGAATACACATGATTAATGATATAAACAAATCTTGTCCTCCAGACCACGTTATCGCACCTGTTTGATCAAACTCTGAAGTTGAATAAAATATAAGGAACGTCTGTCTCTTCTTATACAAGAAGATAACAATCAATGGACAGTCAGAAACCCATCAAGCCACGGAGCAAAGATTAAAACAGTCTTAAAATTACAGACGTCTTGGACCTCACGCTAATGGTTTACATTAAGAATATTTTCCATTACAGCTGGTAGACATACGATTTGGTTTTAGAAACGGTGGCGCCAGTAAACATTTGGAAGCAACATAGTTTATAAAAGATAAAGTCACTGATCTAACAAAACGATCAAACTAACAACATAAAATGGCTACACTATTTGAAAAGTATTTAATAAGAAATATAGAATCACATTTTTATTATAGAATATTGTTCTTTATGCTCTTATTTTAAAGTGTTATAAAAAAAGGCATACAAGAAAACAAAGTCAACCTTTCTATACGTTTAAAACTATGGTCATTATTTTATTGCTATATTGATTTGTAAACTTCTTTAAAGTATGTGAACTTATAGATTTTTTTCCATCTATGGAGGTCAAAATACTTTTTTTTTTCAATTTAATGTACCATTCGAGATTTTCTATCGGCCAACGATCGAAAGCTTTGGTAATGGATGTAGAGTTTATAATAGTCTAGAGCTGAATGATGTAATTATTAAACGAATTGTTCTTCTAATTTTTAAATGGAATTATAATTCAACGAAATTATTATTAAATAATCGATAATTTAATTGACAAAATGTTTAATTTCACTAAACCATACAATAACAATAAAAATAATATTGGTTAACTATAGCTATGTACTCTAGCTGTCTGTCTAGTTTATTTATATTTGATAGCCAAATACCGCTAGCCTCAAATCATAATTGTAAATTCATAAAACAAGATACATGTCTACGTCTTCACTATCTCTTTACAATGTCCAGCGTTGTGGATCGAATCAATTTCACTCCGTAAAGTTTTTTCTTATTATAAAACTTCGTAGAGAAGAAAGAGTTGAACAACTGAGCATTAACAAATATCAATGTAATAAGTTTTCAATGTTATGTGAATTTAAACGTTTATTTTTTTTAAACTAGCTGCACCACGCGGTTTTGCCCGCGTAGGACACGCGGAAATTTCAAGGAAAAGTAGCCTATGTGTTAATCCAGGGTGTCAGCTACCTCCATACTAAATTCATAAATATAAATATATAATTTTAATATAAATATAAATGTCCAGCCGTTAGAGCGTGAAGAAGTAACAAACAAACAAACACACCACAAACCTTCACCTCTATAACTTTATTAGATATTAGATAAAAGGTTACAAACATTAACAATTATGCATTTGTACGTCTATATTTGTACCAATACTTTAGAGTTATAAAACATTGCAACAGAACTAGCGTCGTCTATTGATACTTTCTAAATGTTAGATCCAAATTATTATAACTTTAACATGCAATTTTTGTTTTTTTATTTTAGTTGTAATATTCACTAAAATGTTTATATATTTTATCTTAGAATAACATTCAGGTTTTCTAGTTTAATAGTCTGTAAGAAGATCAAGACCGACGATCGCGCGTCTGGAATGCCGCGGGTCAGTGTCCGCCTCCCCACTCTCCACTCTACCATCGAGGCTCACTATCTACAGATCAATAGCTTTAGTACTTATTAATTGAACTACTTTTGTTTCACTGAACATTTCAATATTGCTTACAATGATTCCGATCAAATGGCTTAGATCTTTAGTTTAAAATCCGTTCAAGTTTTTTAAATTAAAATAAATATTAGCATCGAATTTAGCTCCAATATTAGCATTGGATTTCAATTATCAAAGAGGAAATAGTACCAATGTCGGCTGATTTCAAATTATTCTTTTATCATGAAATACAAAAAGGAAACATTTACAAACAAAATGATAATGCTAAAAATGAAGGAATTAAACTGAAATAACATAAATAAGACAGTGCCACCGTTTATGATAATGTGTGAGTCAAACTTAATTATGTAGGTAGATGTGTTTGCGAAACCCACACAAATGAAAACGGTAGCGACAGGTAATACATAAATTTATGTAGAGAAACGGTTACAAGTCTCATACTGGCATATAGGTAAATCAAAACCGCTTACAAATAGCTTGTATTAACATAATCTTGCTATTTGTATAATGAAGTAGCAGATATTGTTATTCAATACCATTCCGTTTTCAGGGAGATGCACCTAAACATAATTTTATTAGCTATTCCACGTTCGCTATTGATTTTAATATTATAGTAAAGTTATACGGAGACTAAAAGCTTGAGTTTTATGTAAATTGAGAACCTTAAATCATATCATGCATCGATTATCGAGAGAAAGTTTTCGAGATTCAATATTTTGTTTATAAATCGTCAACGCAAGATCGTCTCTCTTTATTATTCTTACGACTACAACAATTGTGTAAATTATAAAGAAAAAGAAAACAAAGTCATTATAGAAATAAAATAAACATGTAAATGCATTAAGATAAGATTCCGCAAAATGCTTTAGCGAAAATACTGGCAGCAAATATAAATAATGTAACACCAAACCCCGCTGGGATCGCAATGAACGTTTTAAATATTGTTGATACTGGAGAAGCGATCGGTATTGGGCTACATAAATGCTGTACTTAAGCAACTGTGCTTGACTTGTCGTAGCCCACGCACCATTTTATCTCTTTACGGCCACTAAGCTGGTTTCCCTTAACTCGATTTATTATTATATAAGCTACTTATATCCTTCCAGTAGTGATTCTT
The DNA here is from genome assembly GCA_948107665.1 of Lomographa bimaculata. Taxonomy (NCBI): domain Eukaryota; kingdom Metazoa; phylum Arthropoda; class Insecta; order Lepidoptera; family Geometridae; genus Lomographa; species Lomographa bimaculata. Next base: position 6,489,721 of record OX403600.1, on the reverse strand, counting down.
GTCCAGTTGATATATAACCATGAGTAGTGACATTTAATAGGTACCCATTTAAGTTTCAGACTAGAAGCCTAATGTGCATTGCTTGCTATTTATAATTGATATTAGTAGGATTATTTAACAAAAACACATATCATGTAACATATTATAAATATTTAATTACATTGATTTTTGACATACATTCGGTAAAAACATATTTTTACTCATTTAAGTTACTACGGACCCTAAACTAGGTTTGCTCTGTATCTTGATGGCCCAGAGGCTTTGTTACTAAGCTGGATGTGTCTGCGTATTTAAAAAAATAAAGAAAGCAAAACAATACCCAATAATCATAATATGTTGTGTTCAAGAACTGTAAAAGAGTATGTTTAATTACTGTAGATGGAAAGTTATGCCCAGTGACCAGCATCTTCTTTCTTTCTAAGCACAGCTATGAATCAAGTTTATAGGTATATTAATTATCGCAAGTTCTAGAAAGAAATATTGAAGTATTTATAACTTATTTTATTATTATTTATTTACGTTACAATTATTCCATCTCCAATATTTTGTTCAACATTATCTTCGGTCTTGTCAAAGGTTGACATCTCAACGGAATATTAAAGTCAAGACAGTTTATTTCTAAAAGAACTTGTATAATCGGTAGCTAAACACTTAAAGTATTTGACATTATGCAAATGAGACAGGGCTCACAATTTGCAACGGTTGAAACAAAATTAGCATTCTCATTAGCTTTTTGCTTGGCTTCGTTAAATGAGATGTTATTGTGGTTACTTATGCTGTTGGAGACAACGCAAGCCAATGTTGTAATGGTCTTCTTGCTATTTCGTGCTAAGTTACTTATTATAAATGACTGCTCGCGTATTCATTTTGTGCAGCAAAGAGTAAATATTTAACAACGTTTCCAACCTTACTAAGTTTTAGTTAATATAAATAGTGGTAGCGTTAGATAGCCGCCCATTTGACACATAAAACATTAAAAACAATTGTGAATCTTTCCAATATTCAAACCTTAATAAACAATTCCTTGTTCAAAATGGTAGTATAAGTAAGTATAATATAATGTTATATAATTTAAAAATAAAACTGTAAGATAGTCGTATATAAACTGGAGCCAACAAAAACATTTGGGTAGAACTTTCCACACTTGGGTCACAGCTCACGGTTTTTTAAAAGACAGGGCTTCAGTACATTAAAATTGTGATAATTTATATGTTTTGAATAAACGTTTGATTGATTGATAGATTATTTATCAACAGTGCAATATTTCGCGTAGTCTAATATTTGCCGGATAATTGTGTCCTTACAATTTCTTAAAATTTTAACATTTTAGCTGCTCGCCCAACACACATTCCTTACACGCAACATAATTATGCTCTTCATCGTTTCCGTGAGATTTTCTAATATTCATTAAGCAACAACTTAACTAAACCACTATTCATTGACTCAGTATTGTTCAACTTGGCCCTAACAAAAATACAGCGTCATTACCAAACTAGTTACTTTTCGTTAATAGATTCCATGTGGGCGTGCCTTCAATCACCGCACAGGTAGTACAATGAGTCATTACTGTACCAGCAACCATACTAACATCTAACTAGCTGATCTTATGTCGCTGTAAGTGTTGTATTCAAGTGTTGGAAAATTTAATACATTATGAAAGATTTTGTCTGCGATAAGGTTCTCCGCTGATAATATCTGAATGTAACTGAGTAAGCCAGACGGTCGGTCTACAGAGAAATAGTCAACAGTAATGATCTAGACGCTACCTACGCTTAAAAGTCTTTCTTTATGTGACAATACTATCATACATAAGAGTGCTAATGAGATGTCTCTACTGAAATAAGCAATTGTGTGAGCAACGATTTGATTTGGATATTTATAATTAGAAAGCATTTGATGTTTGTAGTGAAAAGTCAGTAAACATAAACTAAGAAGACTCAAATTTAATGTGGTATTTATCTTGTAGTACATATTATCTTCTTCAGCATTTCATCTATCAAATTATAATTCCAAATTTAAATAATTTAAATACAGGCAAAGTTTAAAAAACTGTTTCCACCGCTTTATCTTCGGAACCCTTGCTGAGATTAAATGAATGAAATACGCGTTATTGAGGATAACTCAAAAATTACTGGTCAGATCTTGATCAAGTTTAAACGGGACCACAAAATTAAAAAAGGATCATTAAAATCGGTTCGCCTAGAAAAAAATTATACAGCAACATACAAAAAAATCAGTCGAATTGAGAACCTTTTCCTTTTTTTGTTGGTTAAAAAGATATTTTTTTTATTGTTTTAATTTTTTGCTTAAAATTATTGAAACAGTCTATTGTAGGTACATTCCACAATAACTAACTAAAGCTATATGAAGAGCAGTTTTTGCCATAAAAACTTAATCGAAAGATAATAAAGTCGAAGTCGCATAGCTCCACGCAGCATCATTTATTTTCCGTCGTGCTCTAAAGAAATTTTGTATGCGTCGCGCGGTCGTCGTTACAAAAAGTCAAATCCCCAAAAGTCGGACAGGTACGTGGACAAAAAATAAATGGAAAATACTAATGGTGCGAGCCGAAGAGGTTGGACCGTGCTGCGGTGTGGTAGTCGTAGGCCTGACTTGCTTTAATTTTTTTTTCATGTATTTCGTACGTACTTATTTTATTAAAATATTTTGTGTGACGAAAAGCGGTGTGGGTGACACTGTGATGAATAGTTAAAATGTTTCCCTGTAATACAACATTTTCACTACTATCGTGTGTGTTTTCGACACACCCAGTTTTTTTATTGACCGCAAAGCGTCTCGTTTTCAGCTTAAGCAAAAATGTTTTCGTATGTCCGGATGTCCGGCGCATGTGCGGCTGCGTACAAATCGCATTTCTCAACAGATTCTGCTGAAGTTTTGTGAGCAAGTTTTAATAATAATATGGGTTTTTTGCCAATTCAGTATTTGTTCAGTTTTTTTTATGTTTATTAGTTTGTAAACGCCCTCCTGAATGAAAAAATTACCTATGTATGGACTATATTATATTGATATTATTACTGCGTAGTAAGCAGTACCGATCATAGAAAATTATTAACTTTAACCGAGGTACAGTGCGAAGTTCAATAATTTTATTGCAGGCTGATCTATTAATATATCAAAAACGTCAAATAGTTTATAACCATAATAAATAGTATCAATTTTTTACCGAATTCAAAAAAGGAGGAGGTGTGTGTGATGTTCGACTGTATGTATTTTTTTATGTATCTTCACCGATTTCTCCCCCATTTGTGGACCGATTGTCAAAATTATTTTTTGTTTGGTAGATTATATTTCAGAGGTATATTATAGAGGTCCCATATACATTTTATCGAATCGATCAAGACAAAACCAAAATATAAGCGGTGAAGTCGGTTCTTTTAAGCGTTGCTTACGTTTAAATTATAAATGGTAATCTTTGGTATCATTTTCCATAAGCAACAAGTGTACATGTATATACTCGAAATCTAAGCACTCTCCCATTTTATTTCTTGTTACATTTTGTTAATGCTCACAAGACGCATTTACTGTAAAAATTGTCTAACTTTAGCATTCCTTTAATAAATCTAATTACAACCATGGTCGTGCCAGCTACATACATCAGCGCGTCTGCAGCCGGTTTGGCGGCGCGCACTGTCCAAGCGTCCGACGTAATGGGAGCGACGGTTTGCCGCTGCCGCTTCACACACAATTTCACCTCTGACTGACGCAAACATTCATTGTACTTACTTCAAGTTCCGTATGAACTGCGTCAGGTGCTTTGGCTATATAACTTTAAAGAAAAACCACCAGCAAATAGCTTTTAACATAAATTGTGGAAACTTTACTCAGCAGTGGACCACATAGTTTTTTTTCTGGTTCTAACATTTAATAGTATTTAGAAATAATGTTTCAAGTACCAAATCAGGCTTCATTTGATGGGTACATTGTTCAAAACTGACATGGAAAAATCTTTACTAGACTTTCTTTCAATTTTCTTTCTTTATATACTAGAGATTTTGTTAATTACTGATAATCTTTGCTGTACATTCTTAATTTTCATTCTTTGTTTCGTCCTTTGTTTTAAGACACGGAATAACAAATATAGATATCTATTAATTGCTATTAGTTTTTCTTGCAAACTAAAATTTAATTACTACCAGAAGTTTTCAGAATACCATATAGGTTGCAATGCCACATTTTATGTTGTGGTTGTCAAACGTTGTTTGTTCTTAGGGACTTGACGCGCGCCCTGGCCGCGTTGTATATCTTAGTCAAGGGACCATGGCTCCATACACTTTATCTTCACAGCGCCCGGAGCGTTAGCCTCAGGCGCTTTGTATATCAAGTCCCTATCATTTATGTGCCTTTATCATTTATAACAAGTCATATTTCAATACAGAAGAATATCGTGTTGTTATTAAAAATGTCTGAACTAAAAATGCAGATGTATACATTGTTCATAATCTTATATTATTGTTATTCTCAATACCATCAGTTTTGCGTCTTGGTCAATTATCATTACGTACGTACTCTACCAATTTGACTTTTTCTCACAAAATAATGCCAAGATCTACAGTTTTTGCAGTCTGACTCAAATTAAATGTAATTTCATGCCCATCATTTGTGCAGCATCTTCAATTACATTTTTTACTATATTTTTTATGTTTGTTGCTCATGTTTTAACACTTTTTATATCAGTCTAATTCTGGCCAGCAACCAAGTTAACCAGAAAAAAATGGCGCCATGCAGACATGAGAAAAAAGTTGATATTTGATACAACCATGTATCGAATATCCTCACATAAGATCGCGCTTGAATAGTTCCAAAACACAATTTTTCACGGTTCATATATTGTTTGAAGAAACTAGATTCTCACATTCTCGTTTTGTGAATGCTGTTATAATGAAAATCGTTATTGAGATGTCTAGTAGCAATAACTTGTAATTTGCTGATGGATTTCGATCGTAAAATTGATAATTCAGAGTCTCCGTATTATAATGAAATAGTTGTTTTGTCTGACCGTGCTCGTGGTCTCAACACGAGTAGGTAATATATTTTATTATTTTCCTACTCCGTTCTGTGCGTTCATTATGTATGATAAGATTAAAATATTTATAGATAAAACGGATTCAAAGACTGTATTAAATGTTAGAGACGTTTCTAGTAAAAATAAAACTGGATAGAGATTTCCATCGCATGAGAGTATCTCTGGAAGTAATATCACAAGTTGCTGGACCAGTTCTACTTATCAGATTTATAACACTGCAGGTTGATTCATGATGGTTTCTGGCAATTATACTGAGGACTTGGTAAACCATTAATCAAAATATATTGATAGTCTACGTACAAATCCAATTAGAAGAATCCTTGTTATAGTTTTGTTGCGTCGATACAGCGTTACATGATTTATTATTGGTCCGGGGTGCAATTAGGCCAACCAAGTAGGAGAGTGTTAATTTCGGTTTAGTCATAAATCCAATTTTAGTGGTGTATGTAATTGACTGTAATCGTCTGTAATCGTTTCGTATCGATTCGATGTTTTTATTGGAGCATCAACATGTGGGAAAGACGTTAAAACTCGGTTAGCTAGTTATATAAACTTAGTTTAAACACGTGTATATATAGTTCTCATAGACGATCGACTAAACCGAACAAGATACAAAAACGTGATTAGTGATTTTGATTGCGGCAAATTAATCACAAAGTTATCAATTGCTTTATATAAAGGTGAAAAACTTTAAAACCGGCACGTGGATGAAATATAAAATTATTAGGACATACCGATTATAATCAAATACTATACTGTCGATACCTAAAGTATTTATATTTATAGCAGACGAGGTGTCGTTTTTATTACTACTGTAAAGCAGTAAAACTTGAAGGCTGGTGTATTATAGAGATAAAAAACTTGAGTAATTAGTATCAAGTGACATATAGAATAACTGTACAATAGTTGAATAATCTATTAGTGATAGTTTGGAGATTTCACATTAAGGATGTCCGTTAGATTACCCTTCTCATACAAAAATTTGTGGATAAATAAAAGGTCTACGAAGTCTAAAAATGCATAAATATGTGCTACACAAATAGTTTCGGGATATGCGCACAAAACATCCAAAATGTATGATATTCATGCCAGCAATACACAAATAATAATAGCCAACATATTTTCTCATACAAATTTCTGCTTTTTTTTATTGTTTCTCAATTTAATATATATCATACATTTGTATATTTTGCCCGCATTTAGCTCCTATATTCCTAAACTTTTTTAATTCATATACATTATCACAGTTCTCAGTCATCAGGCTTGTGCATTGATTTTTGTATGGAAACCGTACTCTAACGTACTACCTTAGCTTAGTTTTTTCTTTACTATTTTGAAACCATCTAAAAACGTTCCAAAGTCAATCAGATGTTTTAATCTTCCATAAAATGGTTCCGTACGTGCTTAGTAGAGATTAAAAATGGTTTCTCAGGCACAAGCAATAAATAACGTGATTATTTCCTTTTGAAACTGGTAACAATTTAAGCCGTTCGGTTTTTGAGTGAATCCATCCGAGAGGTTTACGGTAACGGGATTAAGTACCGACTTTTTGGTTTGCTCTTTCAATGTTGAATTTGTTATGCTACCTGTCATTTATAACAAATGTGTATACAAAACCTCTAATTCAATTTTAAGCTTAGTGGTAAAAAAATGTAGAGATAAACAGCTATCATCAAAATACTTTCTGATGTTAGATTCAACATTGATCTAGGTAAAAATGTTGCATCATAGATCTTATATCTAAGTTATATAATTTGTGATGAAGTTTATTTATTTAAAATAACTTTAAAAAAATACCATACCAGCTTTTTATGGAACATTTACGTGTACTCGACTAAGTGGAACACTTATTTTCTGAACGTCTAGTTTCAACATTATTGTACATACGTCCGGTGCCAACCTTATGGCAGGGTTTATTCCCCAAGGACAACCAGTCCATGGGATTTAACCCCGTGGGTAGCGTCTATAGCGTCTGTTTCTTTATATAAACAACTTCTTTCCATTTAAAACTACAATTTCAAAATAGACGCTAATAGAATATATTTATTTTTAAGAAGTCATAAGTTTCATTAAGTATAGATGGCATAGAGAAAATATCAAGTAGCAGCTTTTATTAGTAGAGCTAAACATTTCCCGTGATTTCGGCTTTTAAAAGGATAAAACGCGTAACTTACGAAACAAAAAAGAAAAATAAACTACAAATAAAATAACTCTTAAACACAGTTATTCACTAAGAAATTCCCAAAATATAAGATTAAGGATCTCTACCTGTTTCAAAAGTGGTTAGTATGTGAGGCTGCGTCTCGAGCGTTTGTTATGTTTGTGTGAGTCCATGAATTTTATCTGAGAGACGCCGTCATATGATTAATGGCTAAACAAAAAGTCACCTGAGATGCCTTTCTCCTATCTTCTTAAATAACAATGCCCACTTATGTTTCATGTACATTTTATTTCCTTTTTTAAAGCCAATGTAGGCATTCAATATTTTTGAAAACAAATGTCAAAAAATACAAACTAAAAATTTCCATCAAATCAATTCGTTTTTAATGGAAACCAAAAGGATAAATCTTTTGATTTATAATATCGTGTTCTATACTCGCAAATGATGATATTCAAATGAAAGCCGTAATATCTGTGGACGTTGAAACGTGTAATTACAATATTCATATACAAATAGCAGAGGACGCTAATGTAAACACAAATATTCTTGTCGCGCAATGTGAGGATAGGCTTGAGGCCACAGTGTGAGCATCGGTCTTAGAGATTGTTTGGACAAAGACCGGTCAGTGTTTGCTCTTCGAGACTCCTCGAGACCACTCGGAAATATTTCAAGACACGCTCTTGAGCAAGCGTGCTGCGTAAATTTTAGTTATGAAGCATGTGCTCTTTTGAAAGAAACTCAGCGTGGGACAGTGCAGCAAGTCAGTGCCATGTAGATACTTTAAGATATAATAATCATTCATGAAGTTAAAGATGTATTTTTCTTTAGTAGATAAACATTCGTTAATAATAAAAATATAAATAAGAATGTTAACACAATAATTTGTAGCGATAGAATATTAGGCAATGCTACATTGAATAATGGTGCAGAGATTTGTAAATAAATAAAATATACAAACGCCACTAAAATAGAATCAAAGTGATATAAAACGTTACAAAGCCGTAAATTACTTAATGCCGGACATACGGTAGTAGGTATTATACCAAAACAAGCAATACAGATTGTAGTTACAAGCTTTATGGCTTTTAAAAACTGGATTAAGTAGCGAAGAAATGCTAAATCGACGATAAGCATACGTCTTGTCATCCCACGCATGTAAGTGAACCTTTACATCTGACTGCACTCTAAAGTTATAGACATAGAGATCGGTTTCGTTGTAAAAATAAGCTTTGGAAGATTCCAGTCAGTCACATGAACATAAGGTAGATAAACCCCTATTGTTTCAAAGTTGGCCCTGATATTTCATTACTTATACGTACAATTTACAACTACGATGACCAAAATTTTGCTTAAAAATTATTCTACGGTTAGCGAGATGAAGAATTATAAGGATTGTAAAAAGGATTTAAAAATATAAGGTTCTCACGTATCGGATTATGGCATTCCACGGTGGATTAGCACAATGAACTTCGATTCGAATATCATGAACCCATGTTGTTACGGAAATTTATAATACGTTATTTACAACGGATTAAGTTATTTCATACTTTGTAAAATGTTCATAATATTTTTAAGTCCTAAAGAAAGCCCAACCTTCTCTTGCAATAAAATAAATATGTCTTAATGTGTCGTGATAAATGCTATGGATATTTCAGAAAAAAAACTGGTTTCTATAGTTATAGACCAGGTTTATGTATAAAGACCAGCGTTGTTCTTTTCTGCAGCTTGCTGCTTTTCACAAACCTATCATCATATGAATATAAAGAAGAATGAGAATGAATTATGAATCTTTGCTAATGCTCATATTTGAGATTTGAAAGATGTAGATATATTAATTAGTATATTTGTACATATTTTTTAAACATTTACCGATTTATTATTGTTACTATTAGTAATTTATTTTTTATTTTTATAGTATTTAATGATCGTTTATAAGTTTTAATGTTACAATACTTGATGATGATTTGTTTGAATTTCTCACATGATAAAAATTCTATTTATTTCTGGAAATATATAATAGCAAAACCTTACACTTTAGCTTGCGTACTAATTGCATACTCGTATAAAATGAATCCGATAGTTTAAAGATGAGGAAAATTAAAAAAAACTCTAGGTAGATACCAAAGTCTGCGAATCCGAATCACGCGAAACGAAACTTAATTGCTCGGATACAACGACAAAAAATATTTTGCATCAAAGCACGCGATCTTTTGGAGTATAATTTGAATAATACGTTTGCCTGTCTGAATCGATTCAGCAACAATGGTATCTGAATAATCTAAGACAATTTAAAATGAAATCCGTTAGCGTCGACCAGCAGTCTTTGCCAGATGTACCCGAAACCGACGACATTTGAAAGTGAACTACCTCAAAATTTTATATCGCTGATCGAATCGCAACAGATACCGAAAAAGCTATTAAGAATGCAAGGCATCTTATAAAATAAAAGCACAACGTTACCCCGCGTTTAATGAATTGCCAAATAATACATTGACCGCAGATTTGGCAACCAGATTTTGCTGTTATCTGATACCCAACGGCAGCATATTGACTTATTTCTCAACAAATAAAAACCATGGTTTATTTTCTTCGCTGCAGGTGTACAGGATGCAAATAAATGCGTCCTTAATGTCAAAACGATTTGAGTGTACAAAAAAGTTGCGCAACGCTCTCGGTGCACGGTCAAAGAGAACTTTCAAAAGCCAATAAGATACTGTGAAATCGACGAGAGGTTCTCGCGTACCGCGTATCTCTAGCTAATTATTCTAGAGCCTTGGTCACGATTATTTCAACCGCAAGCTTGAGTGCGTAGAAGAAATCGACTCAGTTAAATAATTTAATAATCTGGGACTATTACAGAAAGAAACGAATTCATATGCAGAATACATTAAGATTAAAATGAAGCATTTATTGTGTCACTAAAAATAATCTTCTTTGGAATTATCATATCGCGTGCCAATTTACTGAATGACTCCAAGCTAAATCGGAACAGAATTTTTTGAACATTTGGCATTTTAAAATTCCAAACCAACTTCTTGAACGTTGAGAGATACACTGCGATACGGAGTTATGATTGGCCGGGTCCACAAGATGATAATTTCTAAAGTCCGTAGGCGAAATTGTTCTTGGTCAAGTCCACCTGCCTCCCCTTGATTTATTATGAATTCAGTATTAATTTGATATCCCTTTTTGCTGTGGCCCCTTGAGCGATCGGAACGAGCATGGAGCTCACCCGGTCTCCATTATATGTGGTCTCGAACCAATCATAATTGCATATGAGCCTCGAGATAAAACGACGTTCATTGCAGAAATAATTCTCGAACCAACTTTGGCAACGTGTTTAATGATAGAAGTGTTACAATTTCCAAGGACTGCTGTAGAGCGGGGCATCGACTCTTTATAAATGTGTGTTTCTCATGAGATACAAACCAGTTTTTCACAAGAAATTGCTTTACAGTGCAGGGAATTAATGATAGTAGATATGGCTACTTAGGAGTGAAGCGGCTGTGGTTATATTTGTATAGCTCGCACCGGATCTACGGGGTCAGCCGAGCAGTGTGAGTGTTGTTGTACCTCACCTATGTGTTTGCCTACATAAAGTTTTTGATGGGAAGTGGTTATCGACTATGTTTTATTAATGGTCGGATTTTTTAGCTCCGTTGATTGGAGGCGTACCACCTTGATGGAATTTATCTACATGTAGAATGTTTGAACATGCATTTGATGAAACATGAGAAAGCTTTATGTCGCAACGTCTGCTTGCTGTTTACAATAATATTTACGTTAGATATCTGGGCTTATCTTCCATAATCTTAATTCAAGCTCACAACTTTATACTAGCTATATCGCGTGGCTTTGTCCGCGTTCATGATAATTATTATTCTTATTCAGAAACGAAAAGTAGCTAATGACACTATGCTAACAAGCTTTACCATAATTTTAATTAACTTTTTTAGATATTGAATACAATAACATTGCATCCTACTAATATTATAAATCCGAAAGTTTGTGTGTAAGTGTGTAAGTGTGTAAGTATGTTTGTTCCCTCTTCACGCTTTAACGGCTGAACGGATTTGGATGAAATTTGGAATGTACATAGATTATACCTAGGATTAACACATAGGCTTTTTAACTTGATAATAGCGGGCGAAGCCGCGGGACACGGCTAGTAATTATATAAAGCAGCATTTTACCGTAATATTTTAAAACATTTAAGGAGACCAAATAACTAATTATACTTTTTGCGTTAATGCTCATTATCAAATATTTGACGATCCGAAGGTCCGTCGGTTATTTAGGTAATTGCACTAACATACTTCTCCAATCAGAACGACGCATCTGAGGAAAGAGGGCCATTATTTGCTGCCCATTTTCCTTAAAATTCGAAACTCAGAAATTCTGATCACGCTTCGATTTCTTCGATCGATTTCAGATAAGACTCCGTCATTAAAAGTTATTTCTATTACGTAAGGGCAGTTAGTGGTGCCCGATAAATATTCATGAAAATATTACTCCCTACGTTTTAGTGATTCGATAATGAAACCCGATGTTGGTTGGATCGCTCGAATTTAGTTATGGTTTTAGCGATGCTGTTTTTTCGTAGAAACGCGAAATAGCCATTCTTCATTTTGCGGCTTATCCTTGAAAGGTCAAAGACGCATTTAGCAAAGCAGTAAGGGTATAATAATTGTAGTTAATAACATGTAATTATGCAGTTCTTGTTTGGTGCATCTCGATTCATAATATGCAATCATGTACAATTTATATTTAAACAAAAAAAATATCTTTATAGCTAGGACAAACATGATGATATCATGAAGGTATACGTAGGTATATAAGTGTTAAATATAATTTAATAATATAGTAGGTACTATTTTTTTAATTAACATCATATGAACTGTATGTTTAGAACTCCAATTCTGTCGTATTTAATTTCTTAAACGATATATTCTTTTTTAAATACTCCTAATAACAATAAATGTAGAGTGTTCGATTGCCTTAAGAGTCGAAGTACTATCAGCAATATACTCACATAATAAATATAAGCTTATTATTAAAAACCGAAACGGACGTCCAGGACAGAGCGAAGTGGAAAGTAAATAGTAGGAAGGCTGACCCCACCACCATGTGGGATATTTAGTCAGGAAGAGAGAGAGAGAGAGGGTTACAAACATTTTACCATGATAATGTTTGCTCTAATATTAATTGCGTCATGAAAAACAATATTAAAAAATAATGTTTATTAAAGACTTTATAAACTACTTTTTCTGGCAGCTCATTTTTTTTTTCTTCAAATCGTATGGTTTTATAAACTACTGTTAATAATTACTATAATTTTATATTTTAAGTACTTGTTTGTTAGATCAATTGCTTTTGCTGACTGTACCCAATCCTGTGTTCCATTACAGGCCCGCGGTCAATAGAATCCGATGAGTCAACAGAATTTAAACTAATTACAGATAGAAGGCAAAAAAACAAGTGACTTGATAAAAAACCGCGTAACATAATGTGAGACGAATCGCGCCGGACTTTTGGATCCATCAAAATCGCTATTATGGGTCTTTGTGGTTTCACTTCCTATTTGGAAGATTTTAGGTAACTAATAAAATCTTTATATTGTTGTTATATTATGTTGGTTTGGAGATTGTTGTATCTTGGGCTACAGTTTACACTTTTTCATAAGTTTACTTAGAGATGTTAGAGACGAGATGTTAATAATCTTTGTATGGTGTAGAAAGACATTAAAAAAAAAATTAAATTCGTTCATTAAAAGGTCCAACAAGGATGAAGTCCCGGGCAACAGTAAGTAAATAAAACAGAAAGAGAAAGTTTTTATTTCAATGTGTTAGATTGAGTAAGTTGCTCATTTAACTGTATTAGCCGTTTTATTATATTAAATACTAGCCGTGTCCCGCGGCTTTTCCCGCTATTTTCAAGTCAAAAATTTGCCTATGTATCATTCCTAGGTATAAGCTGTGTACATTCAAAATTTCATCCAAATCTGTTTTGCCGTTAAAGCGTAAAGAGGGAACAAACATACTTACACACTTGCACACACACTTAGACACAAACTTTCCTATTTATAATATTAGTAGGATAATAATTTATTTTCAAGAATAAACAATAATTATTTATAAATATAAATCTAAAAAAGGAGAATAAATATAGTATATTGATAAATTGTAAGCATCATAAATTTAGGATGGTAGATAGGGTAGAGCCTTTTGATCTAGAGTTACGAAGGTTGACATTTTGATTACCTTACAAACGGAGGCAAAAATTGACACAAAATATGCTTTTGAGTTTTGACTTCATAACTTTCATTTTTATTACGACAACGCTAGAACAAGTGGCATAGCGTGAATGTAAAAATATTTAAAATATATAATAAACATAAACAGACATGCTGCACAAAGAACACGTAACATAATTACGAGAAAACTAGGAAACCATTCTTCACCAATTTGACCAGTTTATTGAAACATTTTTTTTTAAACGCAGAAAAGGCAAGCGTTTGACCACTATCTCACCTGATGGAAAGTGATGATGCGGTCGAAGATGTGACATGTTTGCCTAGAAGTTACCTATTCACTCTTGATTTGAAGACTCCCAGATTATACCCCTCAGGGAACAATGACGCAGGGAATGAGTTCCACTCCTTCGCTGTACGGATGATGAACGTAGAAGCAAACCGCTTCGAGCGAACTGGAGGTATATCAACCATAAATGGATGACGTTTGTCAGTTTGTCTGGTTGTTAGATGGTAAAATGGGCATGGTGAGTATAGGTTACCTATCTAGACTACGTAGATTACCTTTAATATACCTACTCTGCCTTAACATTCAGGGTTCAATTATTGGTAGAGTCATATCCTACTTTAAGCTAAATTTAAAATTATATAAAAAAAATTACATTAAAGATCCTCCGGCCATTAAACTATATTTTTACCAACTTCCCAAAAAAGGAGGAGGTATTCAAGTCGACCATTATTTTTTTATTTTTTTTATGTTTCTTACCTTATAACTTCGTTCCACGTGAACCGATTTTGTTTTTTTTTTTTTTTGATAGGTGTTGCTTTCCAATAATAATTGGTCTCATTTAAATTTGATCAAGATCTGACAAGTAGTTTTTGAGTTATCCTCAATAATGCGTATTCTGTGGACTACATTGACGATGTTCTCGTTTTTAACCGACTTAAAAGTTACCTCATAACTTCTTTCTTTGTGCGCCAATTTTGATGATTATTTTTTTATTTAAAAACTGTTGCGTTCCATGTGATCAAGATCTGATCACTAGTTTTTGAGTTATTGTAGTAAATGCGTGTTTAATACGTTGAATCTGATCAAGGTTCCGAAGATAAAGCGGTGAAGTCGATTTTTTAAAGTTTAGCTTACGTTTAATTATTTAATTATATTTATTAATTATTAATTATAAATGCAACACCAGCCCCACACTTAGTTCGAAAGCTTGTATGTTGGTTACTAAAAAACTTCAATTCACACACAATGACACCCAGAACAAAAAATAATCTCCAGGGAAAAAACTTGCTGCTTAGAAGGCAGACGCCCAACCATTGCTATAGCGAGCAGTTCATACTCAAGTGCTCTAGCCCACTACCATTGGATAGATATCATCAGAATGCCAATACGTTAAGCAAAATATATATAAATAAACCTAAGTGCAAAACAAAACTCAAGAACATTGAGTAAGTTAACTTAGATTGCTATCAATCACGTGCATAACCTGAAAGTTCTGGGAACTGCGTTTATCAAGCAAATACTTTAACCGTATGCTGATGCTATTAAGATTGCTATTTGACTGATATAGAAAATAGATAGACTGTTTTGAAATAGTTATTGATTTTTCATGTCCGCATTACTTTATCTACAAATGCGCGTCGGTTTTCAAAGGTAATTAGCGAAATTGTTAAGTGAACACTTATATATAAGTACTGTAAGCACTTAGCAGTAATTAAAGTAGTTGATTTAACGAAGTTACTCTACTGGTTACCTTATCATTTTGCTAGATAACACTTTGAAATGTATATCTCTGTTTCGGTTATTAGTGATTTTTTTCGTTGTAATATACGTAACAAATGCGAAGGTGTTATTAAATCCATTTTCATCTAGACATTTTTAACAACGAGTGCATGGAAAAACGTAGTTTGTTGGCACATAGGATTTTTATCCTTTTGCGGACCAAACTCTTTGGACAGCTATTATTTTTCACATTTAAAGAGTTTTTATTTTAGTTTTATAGTTTCTTTGATCCTTGTGTAAATAACCGTAGGTATATGTTTATAAAAATCTAAATCTTAAGTTTCACACAACAATTACAGCTTTTCCAACATATTTTTATATCTGTCATTTTTAAATATGTCTTAGGGTTTCGGCACACAATCCGCAGCAACCGGAACATAGTTTGGTGGTTGGCAAATGCTTTTCTCTATTACAAGTTGACGGTGGTAGCATGGCATTGAAAATATACAAATAAAAAATATGATTATTTAAATATTTACACATTCATCCCCTTCCGAGCATTAATTTCCAAAAATCCTTTCCATCATCATATTGCCCAGCGACGTCTATTAGAACAAAATTTAAAGTTTTGACTCACTGGTTTCTTTTGTTATTTTCTGTCGTTCTGGGTCAGAAGACGGAAATTTTGTTTCCGCTCTTCAAAAAACTAACTCAACTTGCCCCAAAAATAACCAGTTTACGAAAAAATATTCTTGATTCCAATATTAATGAACGATATCGAATCTTGATTAATTAGGAAGTTATATCTTCACAAAGACTAGTTTTTATATGGTTCTATAAAACGTGAAACGTCGACCCAAAGCGATTATAAAAGGATATTTTATGGATCTAAATCCGATTTTACTATAGGTGAAATAGCAGGTATTTTATAGTTTATTTATGGACTAGCTGTACCTTTGACTTCACCCTCTTTTATCACGGTGAAAAGTACCTACTTTATGTTCTTCCTTGTCTTATAAAAACGTTTGAAGCCCTCAATGTTGTGACTTAGCGTTTTCTGAGGGAAAACATAATATAGATAGACCGATAATGGTGCTAATTCTGTTGAGCACCGAACTAACCTAAACTCTAAAAATAAACTAATTTTAGTCAAAGAATACCTAAACGCTATTCTGATTTTACGTTGAACTTAATTTAAAAGTTGAAATGACAGGACTAAAACTGATTTTGACAGCAACCAACTTGAATTGTATTCACAAGAGCCGCAATCACATATTCCTCCATTATAGACTTTGTAGGTCAGTATTTGCTTCATTAATTGCACGTGTTATTCTTTCAAGTATAAGATCACATTAAAAATAATCCAGATTCTTTTCATACAGACTAATTTGAGTTTAAAATTTTTATTTTTAGTCTTAATTTGACGTAAAACATGTACATCAGAATAAGAATTTGGTCATTTTCACTAAATAGAGTAACTAAACTAACTTAGTTCTGTCAAACTTAATTTTAGTCTAATCTTGCATTTTCTGAATAGGTTTTGGACTAAAGCAGGACTAAAACTAATTTTAGGCTAGTTTAGTCTAATTCTGGACAACAGAATCGGCACCAATAGCTATACATCAGTAAACTAACGCCCGTACTGATTGGAATAATAATTCGATTTCGCGGAAAATAGTTAAATTTAATGCTCTGACTAAATGATTCGGTGAACTTTGTACCAATCAAAATTTTCCTAATTACTTTTTAACGAAACTGCCCCAGTAATGACCAAATAAAAAAAAGAAACCGGTCAAACCATTTTCGAGTGTTCTAAGAGGAGAAAACCGTCTTATCTGAGTTCATAATACGAACTAGGTTTTTTAACGGAATATCTGTTATTTTCAAGATCAGCGGGTAAACTGAAAATATTTCTTTGTTAGCTCAAAATATTGGATATTAGATTAATAAAAATACATGTTTATTAATTCTTTAACATTTTCTTAATTTTTGAAGTATTTTCCAAAGCAAGAACAACTAAGAACAAAAAATAATATGTGCGTGCGTTCAATTTGTATCTTAAAGCAAATTGAACGCACGCTCATATTATTTTTGTTTGATTTTAGTTAAAGTTTTTATTATTTTTACACGTATAGTGAAGTTTATTCACCTGCAGTTGATATAATTGATCAAGACAGACTTATTTCCAAGAAACTAGCTCCTTGATCGTAGTTTTATAAATATTCCATTTCCAAGTAGTAAGCCGGATGTAGCTACAGTCGGCTTCACATCTGCACCTTGAGTTACACCGGCTGCTTGTTACGTGCATTTAAATTACATTTAACTAAATACATTCACTATGATCAACGTAGTAGAAAATTAAAAATCTAAAACCATGTTTCATTATTCTAAACCTAATGTGGTTACGTGCAATGTTTGCCGCTTAAATTATTGTGCAATGCATTTTTAATTAAGTATGTCCGTGGTAGTTGTGTAGTCTGTTTGATTTTTATATATTCATATTGTGAATTTAAAATGCTTGAACTTAAATGTAGCTCAATTATTATTTATATTAGTTATTTATACAGCTGTGACTACAGCGTTTTGTAGTTTTTACGTAGGCTATAATTGTTTTTTTTTTCTATTTATAGAGGAATAAAATAACAACTTTAATATTTTTTATTAAAATGCATTTAAATTTAAAAAAAAATTGGTAAATAATGCTAAAGAAATTGAAAATAGTAAAAATAATGCTATTGGCTTGACTGATTCTAGGCATATCTGCGTTTTTGCTGCTATTAACCAGTCAACTTTCCTTCACACCATCCATTGGGTCGTGGACTCTGACATCACATAAATCAAATCAAAATGGCCGCATTTAAAATTGTCCGAACTTGATTGCATTTTCAACTATAATATATTTATTTTGATGAAAAATTAAAAACAAAAGTAAGCAATCGACTTAAAGTAAACAATTTATGCATATTTATTTTTCGATAAGATTTGTAAATTGTTAGGATCTTAACATTTAAAGGCTTTCCTCGTTTACCGCAATACAATCCATTAGATTGTTCTTATTTAAAATCAACACAAGCGTACATGACGTTAACGAACCAAACGATCGTTTATGCTTAACAGATGTTAAACGATTTAAAATAATTGCAAAAAAAAATAAAGTAATTGCAATGAAATGTCAATTTAGCAGTTATTGAAACATCAGTTAGCAGTTGATGAACACGGGCCTAGATAGCAAAAACTGACGACATTATGCAACAAATAGAAATTTAATTAATTGTTTATAGACAGTAGTTCCTTACCTGTGGTCCCGCAAATGATCCTGTCTCCTGAACGCCTTTCCGCAGATATCACAAGAGTATGGTCTCTCGTCTGTATGAGTCCTCTCGTGGATCAACAGGTTGTAAGATTTCGTAAATTGCCGGTTGCAGAACTTGCAAATAAACTGCTTTTTTGGCCGCGACGCCCTCCCTGGCGCACGTAACAACCGTCGGTCTAAGTGTGGATGCATTTGATGAGGTCCGGCACCTGGAGGAAACAATCCAGCACCAGGGAAGGTAAAACTACCCGCAGCTGTAGGTGAAGGTCCCGGCGCACCAAGAAACGCCCCTGGCGGTCCATAAATCGGAGGTTGGGATGATCCATCAGACATCATTCCTTCAATAGAACCCGTTCTGTGGTGAGGGAGTAACATCGCAGCTGCCGCCTCTCGCAACGCTACTTCTTTTCTTTTCTCTACCATCATAGCCATCAAATCAAATGAATTTCTCTTAGGAAAGTTTCCTGAAGCTCGATCGGGTGAACCCTTTGCCGGCTCCGATCTGTCTCTTTCTAACATTCTCTCTCTTTCGATAATTTCTGAAGGAATTAGTGCAGGATGCATTTCGTTGGGGTACATAACCGGGTGCATAGCTCTTGTTGGTACGACGGGGACAAAAGCTGAGGACTCGCGGTGGGTTGACGTGAGTAGAGATCCAGTTGTCATCTGTCTATGGTATGGTATGGGTGGGGAGTCGAAATTTCCGCTTGGGTTTCTTCCACTTGAGGTAGGTCTTTGCTGAGCTCTTTCAGCGGAACTTGCAAGGAACTGATCATGTCTGGATCTAAGCGGAGCGTTGACTGGTGGATCAGGTGCTGGGCGAGGTGTTGACGCCCTGGAGACGACTGTTCCACCGTTCTCCGACATCACGATTTGAATATCATCTGAAAATGGGAAAAGTTTAACTATAAATCTTATAAACAGAAAAAAATATTCGACTTCATTATAAGACTAACAATATATAAGAAATATTTCTGAGAAATAATCGGGCCTTATTGTCGTATTTAATTGGGTAGAGCATATCCAATCTCTATTTGCTTTACCATTAGCTCGCTAAGCGTAGATTATTTATCTTAATGCCTTTCTCCAGATGTTATCTTGACAACCGTTCAAACCTGTGGTTCGTTACTGACGATTTTCTAGCCTGCGTGAGGTGCTAAACATTCAGATTTATGGATCGAGAATAATTCTTAATGAAGTAGCTCTACATTGTTTCCTTTAACTAATTAGCATAGAACATAAATTCTCACAGCATCTTAAAATATTGAAATCAGATCATTAGTTTTCATATTTGTCTATAACGTGTCCATCTCAAAGTGTTTTATGGAAAATAACGTTGTCTACAACGAACGCTGTTGAATTCATTAGATATTTGTGGTTAATTTATTCTAGTTTTTCTTTTTATCATTTGGATATTGTTGCTGTATCTCATGTATCATTCATTTGCTAAACGCGATCGTATCTGCTGCTGGCTTCTGGTGATATCAGAAAATGTTAATGGGGTCCGGATTTTGCTTGGACGACATTAGTGTCTTTACTTGATATATTAGTATGAGCCGCTTAAATTGCTTCGATTTGCTTTTTTCGTAAGTTATGAACGAAGTTAACGACGAAATTTATTGTTATTGCATTTGCTAAGTCAGTTGATGTAATTATGTTAAGTTACCTACGCGGTATTTATTCCTAAAAGCCGTCGTTTGGAATATATTTTATATATCTTGATAAGTTTATTGACTGATCTTTATAGTAATTTGGTTTCCTAATGTCAATATTATATTCTAATCATTTTCTATTAACAGTTGCATATGTTTATAAATTCTTTGAAATCTGTTGCGTGATAAGTTTTTCAGGACCTATATAATTTATAAATTACACTCAAGTTTTTGTCATTCTTTTGTTATACAAGTCTTACAATACGAGAAAAGATCGTTATTTTGAGATTTACGATGAACCTAATATACTATTTCCATCTGTAGATGATGTTTGTGACAATAAAACTGACGCCTCGGTTTACAGCCTGTGCCCAGCAAATGTTTTCTTTACATTTCCGGTGTCTAGCATACAACATTTTATATCTTTGTGAGCCACACAATCCTGTGGTCTGTGAAATTTTCTTAGTAACACATTTATTATATTACATGACTTGTTTTTAACCTCATAATAATTTCATTTTACTCTAGTCGGTAAATGAGATTATCGATACAAATCAGACGGGGTAATTACATATATTATCTATAATTGAACTATTTTTAGAAATTTATTAGAAAAGTTGCTAATTGACTATAAAAATATCAAACGTTGATTACAAGCTCTTCGAACATAAAACTGATACCCAATCATATTTTTTTCGAAGCAATAAAAAGCCAGGCGTCAGTTACATCAACTACAAAAGATCAATCTTAGAATCAATTTATTCGAGCGAGATCGAAAAAGAAGGCGATTGCGCCGGGTCCACATTTCACTGTATGTTGCCCGCTCTACCGTAAAAGCCTTCTGATTTTCTTCCCCTCTCTTTCACACCATAAGACTTTTATCACCCCACTCTCTCGCACTCGAGCTTTGCTTGATCGAGTTCTACCATCTTACTTGCTCCGAAGCTGTAAAACTACTTTTATCTCTCTTTCGGTCCGAGAATTTAGAGATATGAATATGTATGGTGGTACTGCAGTAAGTAATGGACTCCGGGATGTAATACCGGTCATTTCAATAACATAAAGCTTTTAAAAGGAATATTTTAAGCGATCTCTTGGAAATTTAAATTTCTTGTCTCTGAGACGTATTTACTGCTTTGTATTGATAGTGAACCTCTGGTTACTAGTTTTATTCCTCGAGGTTTTACTTCCTTACTTATTTCCATCTTCCTAAGATTACTTTTACAATGATTGGATGACTTTTATTATATGAAGTTAAAACAAGCTGTAAAAACAAAATTTTCACTGCATAAATAAATACATGGAAGAGACAAAAAACTTTTTTTTCGAAAAAAGTAAGGTATCTACTTATATCGAAATTACTTAAAAAGCTATACTTATCGATAAAATAAAAACTGTTGGACAAAAATGTTGTAAAACAGTCTGTAAAGAAGTGTTTTCTTCGATAAAACTAAGGTATCTACTAATGTCGAAATTACTTAAGAAGCTCTACTTATCGATAAATATAAAAACTGTTATAGAAAAGATGTATTATAATAAGATACGGTTAAAATTACCAAATCACACGACTGTGATAATGAATTGATAAATGTTGTGTATTTGGCGGCCTACATGAAACGATTTTAGCATGTCAACGTAAATGGAATCGAATTTATCAATATTTATTGATCGAGATTTGAGTCTAATTAAGTAGGTAAAACATTATTTTTCGTTTGCTCGTTAATTGTCACTGAATATTTCATCTCAATCTCGATATTATTCAAGCGGGTGAAATCATTAACATGATATTAATTAAACATACACATAAATTAGAAGAGACATGATAGAGATGTTATAGAAACGACAAAATCAATTGACAAATCGACAGACATTGACACAATAACATCACCAATATGAGCAAATAGTACATTTAGTATTTGTCAAGTATTTATACATTTCAATAAATAGTTTAATTAATATGTTCACAAACCTAGCCTGTATCTATACAATTTTACTGTGTCTAATATTTTATTTCACGAGAAAATTAATTTCAATAGTACATTAATTAAATATTTTATTTAAAAAAAACTATTTACCCTGTGCTATGACATCATTTATGAAATCCCTTGATGTCTTATTGTCATACAATTATCGAAAATTAAGCTTTAAATGTAGCCTTTCGTTCAGATAGACATATTAAGTTACTGAAAATTTAGAATTATCAGATTTTCTTCTCGTAAAAAATTGTTCATATTTATTTGAATATTACACAATATTGTCATGTGTATTTATGAATATCTGCATAGCAAAATTTGTGTGATAAGTGTGTGAACTGAAATTTTACTTTAAGTCTCTCTTTACAGTGTATTTTTCTTATGTATATAAATTAAAACATTCTGACCTGGATAAAATACTGGAGTTAGCAGTATTTAATAATTAGATAAACTAATTTGTAATTTTTTGTACATTTGTTTCATCATAACTGAATAGTGAAATGGAGACATTCTTATTGATAATAAAGTTATTTCTATGCCATTCTTATATTAAGTTCTTCACATAAGTATGTATTCTCAATGTACCTACGGTTAGGTTATAACCAAACCGCAGAGCGGTTGGTCATAAATGATTACTACAGTATCTCTCGGTCGGTGCACCATATATGTGTACCAGTGCATGGTGTTTGGGGATAGAAGAAAGAACGGAGAGAATCATAAAAACGAGAGTAACCTCCGTAAAATGACTATACTTGAAAGCTGTATCAATAGAAGTTACTGCAATTCATCCAATTGAATTGCTCAAAAGTCGCAAAGATGTAAAACTGTCTGATCAAATAGCAAAATTGTGTTCTAGCTGCTATTTTCGAAATCCAGCTGCCATTAGAAATATAGTTTCAGATAGTGGTAATTAGGTACGTACTAAGGTATTATTTGTTAGAACTTCTGGGGTTTTGTAATATCCATTACTAAGAAACAGCTTCTAATCTAACAGCAGAGTCAGTACGAATCACTAATAGCGTTTAAGTTATCAGCAGATACTGTCAGTAACGGTTTCTTTCACTGGAAACAATAAACTTTATTGATGGAAATGAACGCGGCGTCCATTCTACTCGCCGCAAAGTTTTGATAAGCATCGGTATGAACACGCTTGATAAAATGGATAAGATAAGGTTATCATATGATGGCAAAGATTAACTACTAACCTAACTACTATTTGTACTACAGCACCTATTTCTACTGTATTTCCTTTACGTAACTTAGAGGTACGTTTATCAAAGAAATTGTCTAGCAAATGAGTCTATATATTTAAGGACAGTTATGTTTTTTATTAATAGCTTAATGTGATTTACTTAAGTGGTTGTAATTACTTGGTGCCAGTTTAAGAAATGTGTTTGTTTATCAAATTGTGTTACCAAGTTTTTCCACCCTTGAAAAAGTGCCAGCGTACACTCAATGATGTTATTTTAAGTCGGGAGATACGATGTTCTCTAAAATGATGTAAACAAAAACTGGACCAGACGCATTTTCTAGGCGAAGACATCCCATGCTGTACTATTTGTTTGGTTCTTGAGCTATTTGTAGATAATGTTAAAGCACAGAAATGCATTGTTACCACTTTTTTAGATAAAAAAATATCCGTATTCTCTCCACGTGCAACGCGAAGGCTGGTCCGATTGTGACTAAGGCAAATTGTGTGCGTTACACCTAATTTATGTGGTCCACATCCTAGGAGCTAGTCACATAATTTATCTCCCTACATTAAATAACATCATTGCGTACACCAGAAGAATAAAACCTACTATTCTTTTTCTACAGTCAACTTTTATTTAAAATCAATCAAACAAAGCAAAAGTTTTGTGAAAGTATTAGTACTGTATTTGTATGGCTATTAATGCTGTTTTTGTATGGCCTAGGTGTTATATTACGGGTTTCTCACCTGAAATAAAGACATTTTTATTTATTTATTTATTTAATATTAATTGCTATGTAAATATGTTAAATTGAAACATTATAAGCGCGTTTAGTAACATAGGGACCCATATGTACAATAATTATATATATCTGTGATGGTATTCGATTAGTGTCAATTGGTACTTCCTCAATCTAATTTTAAAACAAACGTTCGGAAACTTTTGTACAGTTAGTAGAGCTCTTCAATTCATACAACTATGATTATCACCATAAATTGGCTCGTGCCTCCAGCCTTTGTCTCTAAACCTCATCATAAATTCTTACCCACAGAACAATGTAACTACTGTTCAAATAATTACTGCGAAACACAGTGGCAGGAAGCATTAACTAGCAACGAAGTTAATACTTGAACAATAGAAAACCACAAGCCCGTTATTTCTCAGAATTGTTTTTTCATCAACATCTGCTGTGGGAACAATAAACAAGACAAGTGTGAGTAACCACTCATTCTACACACATGGCCAATAAAACAGGTAGCAAAGAAAGCGCACCCTGCCTACCCAATTTATTCCACATCCGTTGTATTAAATTACCGAAAAAAATTAAGAACTCACACGTCGACTAGTCGCCCGATCGGTTGGCGGACGCCCGGATCTCACCCTCAATCAGTCAGGTAGTCAACCCGCAAAGTTTACAAACTCTGGGTCCGCAAGTTGACAATGGATATTCATTGCAATTTTTTGTCACATTTCACAGTCTAACCGCAGTAGGTGGCTCCAAGACAGGTGAATAGGAGATTAGTGATAGCGCACACAATACACTGTAGTCACTGTAGAGGTCGTAAAATAGTTAATAGCCACGAGAATTGTCGAAAATGTCACTGCTGTAATGTCTTAATTGGTATTTCACATGACATTGAACACATAAAGGTCTGGAATGCACTGTAATCCGTCTGTAATGCCACTGGGTAATTGCACTGAAGTTTTTTTAGGTTGGTATCACTGCACGTGAAGGCTGCGCGTGCGCCGATAGCGCGCGACTGGTGGGAGTAGAGCGCGCGTACTACCGTCGCGTCGGTAGAGCCAGAGGCAGTAGCGCTCCCGTAGACCCCCCTCCCCTCACCTCGCCCCTCAACCAAAGCCTCCAAACAGTTTTTACTTTAGGAACGATAAAAAAGGGAAGGATATCGTCGTATTGTTTATTTTTCTTGTTAGTAGCTTATAAGTCGTGTAAATTAACACCGCCCTCGGATTTTGTGTCGAGTGTCGTGAATTTCGTCTGTACATGCTAATTGATAAAAAGATTTTAGATTTCCTTTTTCCTTACCATTGATTCCATTGAAAGCTTTTGTGAATTCTAACAAACTGGTTTTAAATATTAAGAAAAATTTAAATATTTTTATTACAGTAAAACAATTATAGAATTTATTAATATTTATTACAACGAAATCTATTCATACAATCACATATAATTTTATGTAGATTTAAAAATCTGTTTAATCTCCAATATATATTGTTATTCATTTTCCGGACTATAATTTAGACCTAGAGTATCGATTATAATTTTTGGTTCTTTTGAAATTACACCCAAAAAATAGGTACTGTCAATGGAGGATATTATATATTAGTTTGGTTTATCTCGATAAGAAAAAGACTTGCTAAAACAATCCTTTATAATTACTAATTTAATAATAAAATCTGGGTAACTTATTTATTGAACACATTACAATATCTATGATTCATAATATTGATTATATATCTATGAGTAGTTTAATAGACAATAAACTAAGTATATTTTAACGTGCATTTATAAATTTGCAATATTCAAAACAAAGTTACAAATAATCTTCACAATATTTGAAACATCATTTTTAAACATTTACTAATATACAATCTTCTACTCTATAAGCTTTAACCGATTGTTTATAATCAAGTCTTTTATTTTTTTATTTAAATATATGTATTTGAGCTTTTACATGATTATTTTATATACATACATAATCGTTATGGATTTATCATTACTATTAATAATCAGTTTAATGCACAATTTAAGTCACCTAGAATGGACCACTTTCTAAAAGGGAAATAATTTACTGACTTACAATCAAAACATTCATATATAAAATTTCTTACTTAATTTAAAATAAAAATGCTAAGCTGTCTATGTTTTACACATAGAAATTATTACTGTAACCCTTAATGATTTAATAAACATCGATTTACAAACTTATCAAATAAATCCACAGATGTAACATAAATAATCTAGATAATAATAAATTAATTATTCAAAATTCACAACACTGATATTAATCTCATTATTAAATAAGCAGGGTTACAGACCAAACGGCAAATTGCTTATATCTAAGATCCAATAAATTGTGCTTTTCCATAAGTTAAAAATGTCTACCTACTGCTTTTATTTTCTAAAACGTTGGCACATCAATACCTACTTTTACTTCTACGATTCACATCTATATATATATATATTTAATCATGTTTATATGATTCTATGATAGGAATATTCGACTTACATTTTCTATTTACATATGAAGTCACAATAGAATTTCGAAGTCAGTCATAAGGTGTTTCATTATACTTTGTTCAGTTAGCTCGAGTAATACTTGAATTTTTGCTTTGTATGGTACCAGGATCCTTTCTTTTATTTTCTTGCTTAGAATTTCACACAAGTGCTTTTTCCTGTTAAAGACTTATTCATTTAATCACTTGCAATCTCCATTAGTCTCATTCTTATCAGTCATGTCGGATATATCAAAAGACCTTTTTATTATTTTAACGATTATCATCACTGATTGTATAAATATCTATTTTAGAATAACATAGATTAAAGCTATGCATTAAATGTTTCATCTTCGATGCGACGAGTTTCTGATATAACAATATCTTTGGCATTGTCATTTACTTTGTTGATTTCATATATATTTTGTTTGGCAACAATATTGTCTGATATGAATGCAAAATGTATGTTTACTTCAATAAATTAATTTACCTGCGCAACAATTTACATAATACCAATAAATGACTCCAAAGGTACGACTTAAGGACGGGAATCAAACGTTGTCACAATCACATGCTTAAAACATACCCTTTTATATTTACGAAGCGTTCACTTATTATAAATCTCTATAAACTACGGAAACAGGATAGGTATAATGAGATCCACAATTTTTCCAGTTCCATCAAAAATATACAAAAATGTTTCTTTTAACGCGAAAAAAAATGTAATATCTTCAATTCCTTCTTTAAAATATCTTTAGTCCTATTTTTTGGAAAAAAAAACTACCAAGTTACACAAAATCAACTCTGGTTACCGAAACATATAGAGCTTGAAATAGTAGCAATTTTTCTGTGGATAAGTTCTGTGGAAACGGGAAGTCGGTCGTTTAGTTTAGGTTCTAATTTGTGAATAAGTACGGAGAGTGATTAAGTTGGTTTTGGTCCTAGACATTGAAGTATCTTACGACAGCCCCAACTTTTAGTACTACACTACAGTTTTAGATGTCCAGTGAGTACCAAACTCCTACATAAATTGTGGTTGTAGTTACACTGACTGAGGTATAATATACTATAAGGATATATAGCTCTTTAGCCGTAAATTACAACCAAATTTGATGATTCAACAGTTCGATTGCTTTATACATTTGCGATCTCACAAAATTTTATACCCAGATACATTGATGACGGAGTCAAAAATGTTTCGATCTAAAGATGGAAAAGGAAAAATAATGGTGCAAAAGAACAAAGGTTTGTAACGAGGAATAGATTTATTGAACTAAATTATACGAAGTCGAAGGAATCTGCCGCAGCTAAATGCCACCGTCAACCAGCCTTCATCCATCGATCTATGGAGTATTCTAGAGCAGCCATCCACCTGCAAAGATGAAAGATACACTAGCAACGAAGTTGTGTAAAATTAGATCCTTTTGTAACTTAAATCGCGAATAAACAGAGCTCAACTACAGCTTCACAATTCTATGGGTCAAATTTAAATCGATACAGAGCGATTTAATGCCTACTTCACCAGTTGACTTCAATTGATGATTGAAAGTCAATTCTTAGTTTAGACGTAAAAATAACGTGATATCTCTTTTATACTCTTTTTAGAGGAAGAGTAAAAGTTAAGAATTTAGGTACAATTCATGAATCCATGTTCAGAATAGGATTTAGAAAACGTTTTATGGCTGGCGGCTTGCTTGATATCAACCATCTTGGAAATAAACATAACATAAACGATTTTACACTCACAACCCCACCCTTAGTTGGATTACTTTTTTTTTATGACATATAGGCTAGCATTTGACCGCTATCTCACCTGATGGAAAGCGACGATGCGGTCGACGGTGGGTGCCGGAAACATCCACATCACAAACACAATCACACCCAGAACCAGAAACACAAGTTTACCTTGGGGAGAGAACTGTGTTTCTACTGGGAATCGAACCCCATAAACCCGGCTTAGAAAGTGGACGTGCACCTAACGTAGTCAACGGGCAGTTCAAATGCTTGTTTTGAGTCTTCTGACCCTCGTTCGTTTGGGGTATTGCGTGCAAATTAGGTCGGTTTGGGCGGCTAGGTGTCATACTATCCTTATCTCTCCACGGTGAAGGTTTATCGATAATCCTCGGATAATAAATCTTGTCTGACATATTGTCTAACAACTTTGACTCCAAGACTGCTCAGTGCCCAATTTTGTCATTACGACATGCAAGCAACATAATCATTGCCTTAACACCATAGGTAATTTCGATATAAGGAATTTCAATGAAACGGCTTCATTACATTTGCAAATTTGCATTGAATTGGTTTATAACACCACCATCACCTTTCCCCATAACCATTTTATGGTGAGTAGGTTTGGTAAAGGTGACAGGCCTCTCCTTTATTTCCCATGTGGAGCACACTCTGTTTTCCACAACTAGACCAGATGTCGGCCCTTTTCAACGTACTTAAAAAAGGGGGTACTTAATTCGACTGGGAGTCTTCAAGTCAAGAGTGAATAGGAACCTTCTAAGTAAGCATGCTTCATCTTCGGCCGGATCATCATTTTTCATCAGATGAGATTGTGGTCAAATGCTTGCCTATCGGGTATAGAAAAGACTATTTATTTTGTGTATGTTTCCTTAAAACTTTTTTCTAGAAGAACCGATTTGGATGATTGTTTTTTATTTAAAAGCTGGTGCTGACCATGTGGTCCCATTTAAATTTTGGTCAAGATCTGACTAGTTGTTTTTGAGTAATCTTCAATAATGGGTATTGAATTCATTTAATCTGATGGAAGGATACCGAAAGCGGTGAAATCAGTATTTTTAAGCGTTTAAATTATTATATTGCGTGATAGTTTGGATCGCATTGCATCACTTTAAATTCACATTCCTATCTACCTGTCTAACGATAACATAATATCCATAAATAAAATATAAAAAATCTCTCTTACCGTTTCCTATCCATCTCCGACTCTGTATGGAAGTAGAAGTGCCTTTGTTTCGGTTCTGTTGGCATCACCTCAAAAGCATATTTCTTGCCACCAGGTGCGCAGGTTTGTATTCTGTAGCCGTGGAGGCACGCCATACCTTGAAATAATTTAAGAACATTTTGTAAATCTTATACAGATTTCTTAAAATTATTTGATTATGAAAACTGGCGCGATTGCTTTTCGTTGTGCTATTAACCGACTATTAATCGCGTGATTTTCGTGTCGAAAAATAGTCGGACCAGTTTCGAACGTATACGACGCTCTTCATCTGGGAGTAGGACGTCAGCAGGTACGTATTATTGCTTGGAAATATTATTTATCTATCTAAAATTCACAGCTTTTATATTAAACTACACACCAATTATTATGTTAAGAGATATTGGTCCAAGAGTGAACAAAATAATATTGAATAATCCGCCAGTTTTCATTGGTATCTAAAATAGCGCGGCGAATTAATATTACAGACAGCGGGACACCTAAAGATTTACATAAAGCTTTAAGTATACAAATGTAATCGAGAATTTTGAAGTGTTCAAGTGTAACTTTTTACTTTTTTATTCTTTGATAGGTCAGTTTTAAACTGATGAAAATCACTGAGCAAGATGGAAAGATTCGTAGAGACCGCAGTAGTCAGGCGTCACGGGCCATTGAATTTATGTTTAAATTATTAAGCTAAGCAAGTTCTTGTTAACAAGCATATAATTAATTTAGGCACTAACTTTCTAAACCAAGCTTCATTATTTAGTTTTTATGATAAACCAGGTTCTCTTCCGCTTTGATTTTCAAAATAACATTATTGCGACCAAAAAAAAAAATTAAAACGCGAAAGGACCCGGTTTTCTCATAGAACCATAATAGAAGTTTGCGGAAGTCTAAACAATTCAAGGTTCATAAGTTTGAAAAATACAAGGACTTAAAAAACTACTTTGTAGGTACAGTAATATATTATGTAAAATGAAGTTGGGTTAGTTAAACCATTTATAACTCAAAAAACGGCAGAACTGATTTGTTGGATTTGTCTTCGCCCCGAATAGCAGAATAAAACTATCTTAAATAAAACATTGGAAAAATTCACGAAAACTTTTTAAATAATATAATACAATCCATTCTCTCATACATTTTGAATAGAACAGCTTTTTATAAATTTAAACAGTATTACAACTGTCGGACTTAGCAAAGTACTAGGCAAACATAAACTTGAAAGCGGTAAAACACTTTTTCTTTACATGGCATTGCAGCGCATATCGGGAACTATAACAAATAACAAAACATCAAACAAACAAACAAATAAACGCATTCACACTCACAGCCCCACACTAAGTTCAAATACTTGTATCGTGGGTGCCGGAAACATTCACATCACACACACATTACACCCAGAACCAGAAGCACAAATATCCCTTGGAAAGAAAAGGAATCGAACCCAGGACCCACGGCACAGAGGGCGGACACCTGTCCACTGCGCTAACTTCATTGTAAATTTAAATTAAAAAAGGTTGTTAAAGGACAACTTACCAAATGCATTCTTGCTGTTTCCATCATTGTAGAAGTAAAGGCATGCGTCTTTGAGAACGCAGTACCGCTTCGCCCAGGACTTCCACTTGGAGCCGAGCTTCATGAGGTACCCGAAACAGTCGGGTCTGGGAATCGATGATGGAGGAAGTTTCATGTTCCTCATTGTGACTTCTAGCCAGCCGTCACGCTGTAATGAAGCAAGACAAAAAAATGTTTTTTTTTTCAATATATTCATGAGTAGGTACCTACGTAGGTGCCTCAATTTCTATGTAGACTAAACTTTCATTAAAAAAAAAATGTGTGTCCCCTTATGTGTGTTTCATTTAATTGATCGAACGAAGCGAGAACTCTACATTGATTTGGTTGATTCTGCACTTCCGCCCGGCCGTCTGTCAGATGCATCTAGCGTCTAAACCATAGAAGCGGATAACTTAAAATTCTCACAAAATATGTAGCTATAGTTCAAAGCCAGAAATGGCATCAATGAAAAAATTAAGGGGGCACCCATACACGTAAATGGGAGTAAAATAATTGTTTTTCTTTCTGCCCGTCTGGGGTATCTTTGAAAAGAGCTCTGTAAGTACAGTAAAAAACGATTTTATTTTTAAATCTATGTTGGATGAAACAATGGCAGGTCGTCAAAGTCACAGCTCTAAGACATATTTTGTCCCGGGGTCTATCTCAAAAACGGCTACATATTTAAAGTTGCAACTTGTATATCATATTTGTTATATCCTCAAATTTAGTATAATAATTGTTTAATTTCTGTTTTTGTTTAAATACAAAAATCAAACAATTCTTATTAAGAATAAAGTTATAAGCTATTAACCTCAAAATTTCTCTATTAGATAAAATTTAGGCGCGATATCTCAGTTCGCGGCAAACGACTAGTAAACTATAGACTGGCATTAAAAAAATGTTGATATGATTCGCGTTTGTCACTATCGTATATTACTATGATGGTAAGTGTTCATAGAGTTCTTTTCTCTTAGTTATATGAAACAAATTTTTCAAAGTCATATGTAACGTCTATTCTACATGGATTTTAAATTAGGTTCTAATTTAACTATTAATATTTTACACGATTTTAGCTCCTGTGACTTATCATAGACGTGTGGTTATATATATATATTATAATTATAGTTTAAAATATGGACAATACACTGTAGATGCACGTTTTACTTTTGTTCCTACCATTGCTGGATGACTGGTAGAAAATGCACTTAGCATTAGGTACTCCAATTGTACATTGCTGTTGTTGTGAAATTAAGTATAAATAATTAAATATAAGCACAAGAGTTAAATTATCATTGCCCGTGGTACGCCAAGGCAAACTCAATATTCTAACGCGCATCCCTGTAACTCTAAATCCACCTTACCGCTTATTATCTAGTTATAGTTACCTGGTTGCTAGCATCGATAGCATGTGCTAGCACCGCCTGCCATCTAGCGGCCGCCTCGGCAGTATCTGCTGCCAATGATAGTCTAGTACCGCCACCTCGCTGTAATCGGAACCCGTGCGCTCTTCCCGAGTCTTCTTCAGTGAGTTGGTAGTTGACTAACATTAGCGCTCCAACTGGATGGATGCTCTGTAATGTATAAGACGACGGTTAGATGGCGTTATTGTATCTTTGACGCAAAGGGAGAAATATATCCATACATAATTAAATGCAAGCAAAGCTTAATCTGATCAGATTAGATGTACTTAACACGCATTATTGACGATATTTGAAGATCTACTCGGTCAGATCTTCATCAAATTTAAATGGGACCAATTGAAAAGCAACATCTTTAAAAAAAAAAAACGGTTGAAGTGGAAAGAAGTAATGAAGTTAAAAGCATAATAAAAAATAATAATAATACAGTCGACTTGAGTACCTCCTCCATTTTGTGAAGTCGGTAGAAAAGAGCCTTAAAATAGTACGCCATACGTATTATGCATGATTTGCTGAAGACAGCTTCTTTTTCCACACCAAATAAATGAAGGTAGGTAATAGTAGTAATCATTTTAAGTGAGAGATCAGAGCCTTATTTAAAAAAATCTAGAACAGCTCAAATGTAATGTATAATGAGTCCCGTTATTGTCACTGTGTTCCGCATTAGAATTTATTTGTCAAGTTTTTTGCAGTTGGGTTTTTTTTATTTTCGTTAATAAAACTAACTATGCATCTATATAATACATGCAGACACCATATTATTCAATCTTGATTACTGACATAATATAGTCTTTTGTGACACTGGCACGATTAAGGTAAATCGATTGACGTAATAATCATCAAATCGGCTATGGGTTTGGTCTCTACTTCTATAGAGAGCCACGAAGGAACAATCATACATACATACCTGTGATAGGCTGACAAACACGTTACCCTTCTGATCGTCGCACAGTCAGGTAGAAATGCATTGATATTTGTTTTTTTTTATTTGCTTATGATATTGAACTGCCGGTTGGCTTAGTTGGGTGGGTGTTCGCCTCCTAAGCAGGAGTATCGATTCCCGAAGGGAACACAAGTTTTCTCCCCAAGGAAAATTTGTGTTTCTGGTTCTGGTTGTGATTGTGTGTATTACGTGAATGTTTCCGACACCCACGATACAAGTCATCGATCTTAGTGTGGGACTGTGAGTGTGAAAGCGTTTACGCTTATGTTTATATCTGCTACAAAGTAAAATTGTTGCTTTATCCGAATCCTGGAAAGTCTTCTCTTAGCTTCTTTCACCACGAAATTAATCCATAAGATAAATATATTGAAAATGCTCACTGAATCTGTCTTGTAATAGTACAGGCAGTTGTCCCTCTTCAGCACAAACCATCGTCGGGTCCAGCGCGGTGGATGGTGAGGTTTGAGTGGCGCAGCTCTCCAGAGGTACCCAGAGTATAATGCAACAGGTCCTCCTTCGTGTGCTAGAGAGGCTACCACTTCGCATGTTCGAGCCACCTGAAAGAATACAGCAAGAAAGTGTAATTCGAAGGATATAAAAGCGCGATTGTTGATCGGAAGATGCCTTTAATACAACTTATCGTTACGACGACGTATTCTAACGGCTTCAAACGAAACTATAAAATTAGGTCAAAGCAATGAAAATGTTATAGCCTAATACTTTATACTACGGTTGGTTTTAATCTGTAACATAAACATGATAATCTGTAATCAATACTTCAATGCCCGCTGGCTAAATAGGTGCGTGTTCATCTTATAAGCAGCAGGTATCGGGTTCGATTCCCGGTGGAAACACAAGTTTCTCACCAAGGGATATTTTTGTTTCTGGTTCTGGATGTGATTGTTTCCGGCACCAATGACTCATGTTATCGAACTTTATGTGGGGCTGTGTGATTGTTTCCATAAAACTTAAAATAAATCTGTATTAGACGAAATACTCACATCCAGCTCCAATATCTCTGATCCCGAATGGGCTATCTTTACAACTTCTGAATGAGTCTTGTCTAATACATTGATTCCTGAAAAAAGTGTATTAGGAATATATATAATCTATAGATGGTGGCTAACCTAGTAATTTACAGGAAAATTTAGTTACTATGAAGATAAAACTGCTATTCAAATGGAAGCGTAGTTCGGAAAGTGATTAATTATTTAAGAAAAGTTAATTGAGTGAATCGGTATCTTCTAGGCAAGCATGTCCCACCGCCGACCGCATCATCAGGTGAGAGTGCGGTCAAATGTTTGCCTATTAATCATAAAAATCCTATATTTTTCTAGCTTAAGGATATAAGTGGTATCAGTACAATATGTACTTTTCTGGAAGAAATGTACAAAAAAAGAAACATTCTTCACTTAGGCACATAAATTATGAATATCATAAGCAGTCTTACTTATAAACCCCTCTTAATTTTTAATCATTTGCTTAGCTACAGTTTAACAAAAATTTCACTCATAAACGCGATTTAGCGTTAAGTAATGCTTAAATAGTTGCCAAAATAAAACACCGCCATTGCCTTGTTTAAAACTTACTAAGAGGCAAGATGGCGGGTCTTATATCTTTAAATAATAAATGTGTCAAAACTTTTTACGTAAGTCTGTGGCGATCGTGTAAATTTCGATTATTTTCGATTCTCTGTGCGTTTCTCAGCTAAGCGGCGCCTAACTATTGTTTATGAGTGAAGAAAAGTTAATCATTGATTATGGGCTTAAGAGCTGCTTAACTAAGAGGTGGCTAAGCATTGCTTAGCGACATTTTTATAAGTAAGACTGTAAGTTTCAACGCTAATCTCACTGAACTGCCCGTTGGCTTAGTTGGGCGCGCTTGTGCCTTCTTTGCAGCGGGTTTTTCTTTCCCGTTTGCTTCCCAATGGATTTTTTTTAAAGTTCTGGGTGTGATTATGTGTATAATGTGAATGTTTCTGGCACCTACGACACAATTAATATTACTAGTGTGGGGCTTTGACTGAAAGAATAAAAAAGAATGCGATACTAATTAATCATAATATTACTATCATGTCATTAAGCTAATATATTAATATGAAGACATGTGTTTGCGTATACCTCAATATACCCCATTTGAAACGAGGAACGAGGAAGTCTAGAGTGAATAGGTATCTTCTAGGCAAGCATTTTCTATCTTCGGCCGCATCGTCACTTTCATATCAGGTGAGATAATGGTCAAATGCTTAAAATGCAAAAATACCGTTACAGATATTTTTAATGCTAAATTAATTTCGAAAAAAATCGGGGGACAGCGTGAACTCTTAAATAGGACATAATCCTATTAATATTATAAATCCGAAAGTTTGTGTGTTAGTGTGTGTGTAAGTATGTTTGTTCCCTCTTCACGCTTTAACGGCTGAACGGATTTGGATGAAATTTGAAATGTACATAGATTATACCTAGGATTAACACAAAGGCAACTTTTTAGCTTGATAATTGCGGGCGAAGC
The DNA here is from genome assembly GCA_948107665.1 of Lomographa bimaculata. Lineage (NCBI taxonomy): Eukaryota > Metazoa > Arthropoda > Insecta > Lepidoptera > Geometridae > Lomographa > Lomographa bimaculata. The sequence continues at coordinate 6,453,790 of OX403600.1, read as the reverse complement.
CGCGGGGCAAGGCTAGTTAGATCATATTTTATACTGACTGACGCGACCAAATCCACGGGGCACATCTAGAAAATTATTAATTTGAAACGATAATTATGAACTTTAAGCGCTAATATTTGAGTTTGAGCTTGTGTGTTTGAGATCGCAGATATAAACTCTGTTTTATTTTAGAAAATCTATATAAGAAACAACACTAACTACATTGACTAGGTACTCTCCTCACTTTAGTACTGCAGCTATAAGAACATAAATACATATATTCATTAGAGCACCCGGTGAGAGTCAGAAGTGATGAAAACACACGATGGAATGAGAGTTGAATATAAATTTGCAGCGATGTGCCTCCCTCCCCTAGCCAAAAACCAAAAAGCTTCATCTCGTTTCTATCAAAAGAAACGCTTTCCAAATGTAGCAGACTTTAAAACTTGAGTACAGAGGTTTCAAATTGATTGTCTGTAACTTAGCAATCTCGGTGAGCGCTAATTAACAATTCAAGATATTATAAACCTTATGTATACATGTTTTACGATCTCTAACATTTATTAAGCGTTTCTTTGATAGAATCGAGACATAGCGGTTTGGTTTTTGGCTAGGAGAGCAGATGAATTGTAGCTTTATTGCATCGTAACAAGAGTTGCTTATTATTAAATGATATTGCGGAGTGAGTTTTCTGTAGGAGTATTATTACTCTGTAACACAGTTTTAAAATTTGCATACCGTTTACAGCTATAACAATATCGCCAACTTCAAGTCCTGATGTCTCGGCTGGAGTGTCAGGTTCGATTGCTGACACCACCACTGGCTTGCTCCCGTGGATCCTGAAGCCAAACTCTTCATTTCCTCGCCTGACTACGACAGTTTTGTCGCTTTCTGAAAGAAGAAAGTTAATAACTTTTATCACTGCACATTGCTCTGAGAATGCATATTTTCTACTCGGTCTGAAAGTGGCATATTTCGTCGCTAGAATAGAAAAGTTAAAGAAACCTGGTACCTCCATTACTATATTTACTTAATTTTTAATTTAAATATTCTTTTGGTTTGACATTACGAGTAGGTAAAACGACCCATAGCTCGTTATACCTATATAGGTATACTATAAAATAAACGCCTTTACACTCACGACAACGCCCCACACAATCAGTTAGATGACTTGTGTCGTGGGTGCCGGAAATATTCACATCAGACACACAATAACAACCAGAACTAGAAACACAAATTTTCCTTGCATGAAAGTGATGAAGGCCGCATCATTACTTTCCTTTAGGTGAGATAAAGCAAAAATGGTTGCTTTCGAACATAAAAAAAAACGATATTTCCGCCTTAATTAATTAATATTCTTTTTATTTTTAAATACGAGGGAAATTAGTGGTTAATATATACTAGTTAAAATCATGGTAGAACTATCTCAAGCCCAAGTCAAATTTGACTTGAATTGGCTCTTTATATATATTAAAGCGTTAAGTAGACTCAAATAGATGAGAGATGAGGCTGATAGATTTAGGAAACAACTGTAAATCTTAACATTACTTTCTTAGTAGGGAAATAAGTGAAACTAATCAGCATATTTAAAACACTCCAGGTCGAATGATTTGTTAAAACACTTCTCACACTTAGATAAATAATTCAAACCCAAGTAAAGCTTAAAAAAAACCGACTACACCGCTTATATTTTGGTTTTGGCTTGATCGATTTCGATAAAATATATATGGGACCACCTCTAAAAATCTACGAAACAAAAAAAAAATCAAAATCGATTTATAATTGGAAGACTTATGGCGTAATATACATACAAAAAAAACACCGTCGAATTGAGAACCTCCTTTTTTGAAGTCGATTGAAAATAAGTTTTATCTCATTTCAAGCAAAGAATGGTAAACAAAACATCTCATGACGTCGAATAGCGTAATAAAATACTAATAATGCTGACTGCTGACCGCTGAAAAAGATCGTTTCCGGTGATTGATGCGCGAATTCCTAAACCTATTTACGTCAATCCAACCATTTATCCGCTATCTAAATAGTACAATGGCGTTGGCCTAGAGACGGTAGTAAACTCTTGAAAAAACTCGGCCCTGACATAGATTAATCACTTGAAACCTGGAATGTATAGGGTTGCCATAATATAAGCTGAAATCACATTAAAATATGTACCGTTTTATAGAACAACTTGATTTACTGTGGCAATACACTCATTAGCTCGACACAATCGCAAAACATGCAAGTATTTGGTACGTTATTTATATAATAATTATTTAACTTATGTTTTAAAAAGTTTTTAAAATATTTACGTTTCTTTTAGGTTTTTTTGAATAATTCATAATACATAAGTAACTATATAGTTACCTAGAAACAAATAGTCCCATTAAATGGCTTATTTACCTCCTCATCCTGATAAATTGTTGGATATCTAACAATTTATCAGGATAAGGAGGTGACAACAGCGTGAACGTCTTCTTTTTATTTCTGTATAGGTGGCTAGGCTTGGGTAGCACACCATCACCTCTTTTTATAATACTAGTACCCTTATCAATCCATCGTTATATTATATATATTTATATTATGTTGCCCATCGTATATATCATGTTGTAATGACTATTGTGTTCCAAAAGTTAGGTACCGGTCAAATTAAGTTGGTTTTATTTCGAAGGAGTTATTAATTTCCTTTTGTTATTAACTAAAAACACCGATTATGATGATTCAGTCGTAAAATATTTCTATTATCGGGCCAAATTCTTAAATTTGGTAACCCTAATATGCTTTAGATATTCAAATATCTGCACCCTAATAGACTTTCTGCATTTGGCGATTATCCAAAGCGCCAGACATCAAAGTCTCGTTCATTCATACATTTGCTGAGGTAATGGAATGCTCAAAAACAATTGGCTTATTTACTGAACTAGTGCTAAATTTTAATCATCAATAAATACTAAAAATGACTTGATATATTAAATTTCCGGATTGATAGGCATTAGCGGAGCCGTAGCCAACGGTAAGATGCCTATTTATGTTATTAAATTTTCAAAAAACTATGTTTAGTTTTTCAACAAAATTATAATACTATTATTATAAATCCAATAGATTGTGTTTGTGTAAATGTGTAAGTATGTTTGTTTTCTCTTCACGCTTTAACGGCTGAACAGATTAGGATGAAATTTGGAATGTTCATAGAATATACATAGGATTAGCACATAGGTTACTTTTTAACTTAATGATAGCGGGCGAAGTCGCGGGGTACGGCTAGTATTTATATAACATTAACTCAAATTACTATACAAACATTTGGTATAGTACCTGGGAAATTTCTGTTTTTTTAATTGCTATATAAACCTGTTGCATTAGTAAATAAAGTGGCTCTGATTTGTATGTTTATCTTTTTTTAAGGAAAGACGAGCAAATGGCATATTTTGGGCTATAACGTCCGGCTAAATTTGTGTATATGATAGGTACTTAAGAACCAGTATGTGCAATTGTGCATGCTTCCAGTGCATATAGTAAGTTATTTTTTTATGATAAAGAAATATATTGTTAAATATACAGCAGGATGACATGACATAACGACCGGGCACGCTTGTCTGTTCGTCTGTCGTCATTTAGCGCAGTAAACGTTCCTATCTAAGAAAAAAATAGCTACGAAGCATTTTATGAAGATCTCAAAATGTATAAAATAAATGATTTTATGAATATCAATAGCTATCTCGATTTTTGATAAAATAAAACTTTAATTTTATTGCAGATAAACGCTGCCGTTACAGATATCCATAAAATACCGAGTATGTAAAGCCTCCAAAGATAATGCAATACATACTTTATAATTCGTGAAATGATTTGTTGTCTATTCTTCTTTTATTGTTTTAAATCCACAATTATCAATAACGTATAAGAAAGTCTACTTAAGAGGCCGGGGAGTCTGTGAAACGATATATAGGCTGTCTCTGTTTAACTGGCAAACCGTGCCCATGCTTGAGGCGATAGCACTACCGACCGAACAAATAATGATAGGTGCCGTAATACCAAAAATTATGAATGAAAATGTAATGTTTAGCCATTGTTTTTTGCATGAATAGTACCCCAAAATGATAATCTATGTTTCTGTTATAATGACAAAAGAAATGTGTTAGTTTTTAATACAAAACGAATAAGTTAAAGATGCGACATTTACGTCGTAATAGTGTGTAAAAATCAATTGGTTTTAGGTAATTATTTTGGAATAAAAACTATCCAGGAACCTAGATTAATACGTTTTTAATCTGAATAACAGCACAGTATGATGGTAATATGCTTGAATTATAAATAATTTCGGTATTACGATTGTCTGGGCAAATCATCCACCGCAGGCCCCTTAAAGCCATGGTCGATTGACGTTCAATAAGGTAACAATTTGCTTATCTACTTTCGAAGATCTGTGATCTGGATGTAAAGATATTATAAAAGCTTTTCGAGATAACGATAACGAAACAAACCTTACAGACTTTGCGTTGAATTACTGTATTGTTATAACAACATTAATTAAAGCATACGTAAACTTCTCATTACCACATGGTTCCAAAGCCACAAGTTTGTTAACTTCACATTGCCGACACCATAGCACTAGCATCAGCTTGAAAATCTCCTCCAGTTTCTGTCGCAAACATCCCTTAGGATTCTTTATCATTTGTTTAACTAAAAACACAAACAAAAAATTATTATGGGTATTTAATTTCAAGAACTATAAACAATATATAACTCTTTTGAAATACTCACACGTATAGACCATCGTCTTATGAATTTCGTAACCTTTCAAATGATCTTGAACTTCATTTACTGTTAGCTAACACAAAAGTTCTTTAACAACTACACTGACGTCAATAAGCACATCAATTTTCCGTCTAGACACTGTACTGATGTAAAATCAATACGCACATTTTCCGAGCTCAGAGCAAAAACCGAACTGCCCGCAATAGCGTGTCGTCAACAACTGATCTTTGACGTTGCAAACGCTACAAAAATTAAAAATAGCTCCACAATTTTAAACCTTTAATTCTGTTTCAATTTTTCTAATCTACATTCTCAATGAGTAACCCACGAGACGATATTATTACGAGTTTATGACCCATTCTCAAGGCCTCACTTTTTCAGCATGGATACAATTTTTTTTTTCATGAATGGTGAGTCAGTCGACTTACATCGGCGGTAGAAAAAAACATTCGTGCCAGTGGGCAAACGAAAGAATTCAGAGGACGCTTCTAAAATAATAGGTGATGCTATTTAAATAGAAAGAGTACTCGAAATAGTCCACACGTCAGAAGTAGAACGGTTAGAGTGCGTTCAGTTAGTGACGTAATCTTAACTGCTATAAAGGTGATCTGATGAAGGGCGCTAAAATTAGGCGCAAGAATTGAAACTTTCGTCGCCAGGTTAAGCCTGGTTGCGCTCGAAAATGTTATTAATAATCTTTGCCTTTTTACTTTGATCAGCTGATACAATGCTTCGAAATAAATCGTGCTACTCATTTTCAAAAGGATATCTGCACATAGTAACTAAGATTAGACGTTTTATAAATCCCTGTTATGTACTATGAATTTAAGACGAAATGTAACAACAACAACAATAAAACATTTTTATAGGAATGCAATAATCTTATTATTGATCTCCTATAGGCTTTCGGCTGACCACTATCTCACCTGAAAGTTATTTATGATGCGGGTCAGGCTAAATACTCTAAAAAAACGCTTTCACACTCACAGCCCCACACTAAGTTCAATGACTTGTGTCGTGGGTGCCGGCAACATTCACATCACACACACAATCACAACCAGAACCAGAAACACAAATTTTCCTTGGGGAGAAAGCTTGTGTTCCCGCCGGGAATCGAACCCGATACCCCTGTTTAAAAGGCGAACGCTCACCCAACTTAGCCAACGGGCAGTTCTAACTCTACATATTTCTACTCTAAATACGCTAAGCATAGAAATTTGTAGCTGAAAGTAATCAATACATCATTTTTATTAAATTTTCTAGTCATAATCAGCAGAGTGCAAATTGAATACAAAATGGCGACTGCCTGTCTCATTTGAAACAGAATTTGTAACTTTTATAGAGACAGTCATGCAAAGCCAATTCATTCGCAGCGTTAAGTCCCTCGTTGTTAACTTTTTTCTATAATTAAATGTAGCAAAAACGTAAAATTAGGTATCGCACATCAAATGAACTTTTTCTGTTGAATCCTGTAGTTAATCGGTTAGTCACCGGCTGAGTTCGCGTGACGCTGATAGCGTCATTTGAAAATCGCAGTAGACCATAAAGACTAGGTTTTATACTAAGTACCTACTGCAACGCGAGATATTCATTTGTATCAAATGAATGAGATAATTAAATATCTTATTTTGTTTAACTGGTTGGTACTATACTACATATTTTATCTACATTATATTGTACTAGTTGTTCCAGCGGCTTTGTCTGCGTATATTAAAAAATATTATTTATCGGATCAAAATCGGAATGTTTCCGGCACCCACGATACAAGTCTTTGAACTTAGTGTGGGGCTGTGAGTGTGAATGTGTTTGTGTTTGTTTGTTTAAATTGTGAACCTAAACCATTCTTGAATATACCTGAAAATACACAAAGATTCATCAAAATCTGTTTAGCCGTTTAGTAGTAGTCACATACACATGTATAGAAGAATTATAATTAAGTATATTAGTACTTATTACAGTTTAAAAGTAGTATAGCGTAGTATGTACATTGTAGGCAAGCTTAAGTTTTAGTATTATTTTATTGTTATGTGAAATTTTTGTAAATGATTAGTAAATTTTCTTACTCTAATATTAGTTCAATTACGTTACGTATTCGTACGTAAAAATAAGGAGCAGTATTCTACTTAATATTATAAATCTGAAAGTTTGTGCGTAAGTGTGTAAGTATGTTTGTTCCCTCTTAATAAGTAACAAGTAACTAACACTTAAGAAACTATTTAAAAAAATTAATGAAAAAAAAAATGCGCCGCCGAGTTTTTTGCTAGGTTCTTCTCGAGATGGCTGTAATTTTGCGAATCTGGCAGTAGAATCATTAACTTTCATGAGTGCCTCTTTGGGGCTCATGTGAATAAACGATTTTGATTTTGATTTTGAACACGCTTTAACGGCTTAACGGATTTGGATGAAATTTGGAATTTACATAGGTTATTGTAATTTTTAAACTTTCGCGATTCGAACACATAGTTTAGGTTGTGGTTTTAGGCTGGCTGCCGCGTGGAATCCAGTTTTAAGTAAGTGTTCGCGTCGCGATTTATCCCGCGATAAATCTGCTGATGTCGTGAGTGTTGTGTGTCGTGACAATTATTTCTCACAAGACCAAGTGCGGGTAGTTGGAGACAATACTCGCCTTTTCCCACGCTGACACCCGCATTCTCCAGTCTTCTCGAGACCATGGCCAATGCAACTTGGCCGAAACGTCGAGGTAAATAAAAACAGTTTTTTAGCGCGATTAAGTCCCGAGATATTACCTAAACTATACATAGGTTATGCCTAGGATTAACACATAGGTTTTTTACTACTTTACAAATCCGTTTAACCGTTACGGCGTGAAGAGGGAACAAACATACTTACACACAAACTTTCAGATTTATAATATAAACCTTCTGTAAAAATGATCTAACTTTTGGTGAAAACGGCATCAAAATCCTTTGCTTGGTTTAGGAGGAATTAGCGAATACACAGACAGACAGGCGCGGAAAGTGATTTTTTTATACTATGTAGAGATACCATATGTAATGGTGTAGTGGCAAAATGTATAGACGAAGTAAGTAGGTGGTTATTGGGCATTCTAATTCACTTTTTTCTTAAACGCTCGTTCACTCGCGTTTTTTCTCGAAAAAAGTGAATTAGAATGCCCAATAACATTTTTGATTTTTGCCAATCGCTCATGTTGAAAAAATATTTTAGAATTTCCAATCTTACGTTCGACGTCACTGGTTGGTTCATTCATTTATATATTTAAAAACAAATACAATTTTTTTCACGTTCCATTTTGGATGAAGCCATATTAGACTGAACACTATAAGTTAATCTGCAATGAAGTTTGAAAAACAAGCAATTTCGTTACGATTAGGTGAAATATGTCCGAATCTTACAGAGGGATTTAAACGTCACGGAAATTTGTTACCGAATACGATTCGTTGTATTGTTTGTGGACCGTCAAATTGTGGGAAGACAAATTTAGTCATAAGTCTTTTATTACATGAAGACGGCCCACGATTTTGTAATTTGTATGTTTATTCTAAATCTTTATACCAACCTAAATACAAATTCTTAGAAGACGTGTTAAATATGGTAAATGATGTTCCATTTTACAAATATAGTCATAATAGTGAGATTTTGAGTCCTCATGAAGCTTCATCAGATTCAATTATTATTTTTGATGATGTAGCATGCGAAAATCAGAATAATATACGAGATTATTTTGCAATGGGTCGACATAAAAACATAGATTGCTTTTACATAAATCAAACATACTCCAAGATCCCAAAACAACTTGTGAGAGATAATTCTAACCTGATAGTTTTGTTCAAACAAGATGATGTTAATTTAAAACATGTTTACGAGGAGCATGTGGGTTCTGACATGTCATGGAATCAGTTCCGGGAAATGTGCTCGATCGTCTGGAATCAACCTTACAGCTACCTTGTGATCAACAAAGACTGTCAGAAAAACCAAGGTTGTTACAGAATGGAATTTGACACGTTTATAACTATAGATTAACATTAATAACTAAGTGATATCTCTATATCAAATCATTTCTACTTCTGATACCAACCGGGTTCAACCACATCAAATATGGAAAAAGATCTTAAAGAAAGGATCGTTAAATCTTCAGAAGCTGTAAAGAAAAAGGTAGAAATGATGAGAGCTGCCAAAGCTATAAATAAACTTACTTTGGAAACTTTATTTAAACCAATAGTAGATCCTCTCAACATAATGTCCAATCAAAATAAATCCGAAAATATAGAAAAAAATAATTTAAAAGGATCGGAATACGCCGTAAGTGAGCATTCTTCTTTTTCAAATGAGGAGTTTGATGAACAAGGTAGCGAAGAAGATAGTTTAGATGAACAAAACACAAAATCAGATGTCACTCTTACAGTTCCCCCTTCTGATGATCTACAAGAGAGCGATGATTCATTTACATCTTTCGGATCTTCACCAGATAAAAAAAATATGTCACTATCTTGGTCAATGTCTTCTGAAGTGATGAATGATGTTCCTTTCGGTGTTAAAATAGATCGAGGAAAAATTATGCTAGGGAATACACCAGTTATCGAGTACGAGGATACATTAAAGATTGGAAATAAAGTAATGAAGAAAACGCCTGGATTGATAGAACTCCTGTTTAAAAGAACACCAAATTTAAAAGTTATTAAGAATATAGATTTACAAAATTATAAAATTCTCCTTACAATGACTAATGCACATCGTCGTAATTGTGACCCAAAAAAACCCATCAACAGCAACAAAGGAATTAAATACATGCAAATAATAAAACCATTGTTTAAAATAGGAAGTATAAAAAATGTTACAGAAGGAAAAGGAATCAATAATTTGAAAATATATAAAAAGAATACAGATTTCATTTATTGGGACGATCCGAACGAATTGGTGGAGAGATTAAAATTACTAATTGCATCACGCGATGCTGGTAACACTGACTTAGACAACGAAATAATTTCTGTCGTAGAGGAACTTCGCGAGGGAGGGTACATAGATTAAGATATAAGAAATATTTATTAACATTTTACGACAGTCTATCGATGTTAATTTACTCTGCAACATGAATTTAGATAAATTTGGACATCACGTCCATAAACGTTTACGAGTATCTAATTCACTTGATTATGGCTGCATATTAACTAAATCTGATACTGGAGATTACGATTTAAAACTATCAAGACTCAAAGGCTTGAAAACCCCAGATAACTCCGATGAAGCTGTGAACAAAGCGTATGTTGACATTGAAGTGCAATCGTTAAAAGCTGAATTAAAGAAAATACAAAGTAATGTACAAATTTCTCTAAGAAATTTAGAAAAGGTAACAATAAACCATTTAAATACAAGATTTTATTCAAAGACGGACATTGATCACATGATTAATCAAGTAACCAAATCAAGTAAAAATGAGTAAGCAAAATATCGTTGACGAACTTCATAGAGCTGCTCGGAGAAATTTCCCTCGTCGATCTACAATCATCAAGGGAATAAATGACTTATGGCAAGCTGACCTCATTGATATACAAAATTATGCGCGTTCCAATAAAGGCTATAAATACATATTAGTAGTAATCGATTGTTTTTCGAAATACGTGTGGACTATTCCATTAATCTCAAAAGCCAAAGTTTGTGTCACCAATGCAATGCAACACATATTATCTAACACTAAGCTACGGCCGAATAATTTACAAACAGATTTAGGTAAAGAATTTTATAATGAGCCTTTCAAAAATCTAATGAAAAGTTATAACATCAACCATTATTCTACATTTTCTACAAAAAAAGCATCGATTGTGGAGCGAGTGATCAGAACAATTAAGTCTAAACTTTATAAGTGCTTCAGCTTACATGGACAATATCATTGGCTTGGAAAGAATATAGAATCAGTAGTAAAATCTTATAATAACACTATTCATCGAACTACGAAATTCAAACCTATAGCTGTTGATAAATCCAATGAAATGGTTGTAAAATGTAACATTATCAAATCGCAAAAACGTTCTACAAATCCTAAAAGAAAGTTTAGTGCTGGTGACAGTGTTCGTATAAGCAAATACAAAGGTATTTTTTACAAAGGCTATACCCCCAATTAGTCCACAGAAATATTTATCGTAGCAAAAGTTAACAAAACCAATCCTGTAACTTATCTACTAAAAGATAAAAACGATCGTAATATTTTAGGTTCATTTTATGAATACGAGCTGCAAAAAACTAAATATCCTGAAATATATCTTATAGAAAAGGTAATTAAGAGAAAAGGAAATAGGCTTTTTGTGAAATGGTTAGGCTTGGGAGATGAAGAGAACAGTTGGATAAGTAAAAAATCTGTTATATTGTAACGAATACATATAAATAAAGTGTTAAAATAAAATCACATGCATTTCATTAAAATCGATGAAGGAAGGAAGTGGTATAATTGATAGTTTAATAAATAACTTACCTTTTGAGCTACATTTACCAGGATATCAATTTTGCGGTCCTGGAACTAAACTCGACAAACGTCTCCAAAGAGGTGAACGAGGCATTAATAAACTGGATGAGGCTTGTATGTATCACGATATCGCGTATACTAATAAAGATCGGAAAACTCGACATAAAGCTGATTTAGAGTTGTTGAACATGGCGAAAAAAAGACTTAAGTCAAAAGATTCTGGTAAAGGAGAAAAAGTTGCATCATGGATAGTAAAAAATGCAATGAAAGCTAAACTAAAAACTGGGGCTGGTATTAGTTCATTTAAATCGGTTGTGAAAAAAATATGGTCACAACTGAAGAAAAATAAATCTAAAGATCAAAATACAGCAATAAAAATAGCATATGCAGCTGCAAAAAAAATATTAACTAACAAAAAGAAAATACGTATGCCGCGTCGTATTCCTCTACCTAAAACTGGTGGATTGCTGCCTTTGATACCAATATTTGCTGGACTATCTGCTTTGGGATCATTGGCCGGCGGTGCAGCAGGTATTGCGAAAGCTGTGAATGATTACAAGACTAACCAAAAAAACCTTCACGAATCTATACGGCATAACAGAATGATGGAAGCGGTAGCGCTTGGGAAAGGTTTATATATTAAATCTTACAAAACAGGAGCTGGTTTATATCTAAATCCTTCAAAAAACTGAACAAAAGGCTGCCCAGGAGACCGCTCACAAATATAGATTTATTACAGCATGCTCGTGATATTCCATACTTTCGAGGAGTTTTTATGAGAGATATGTTACCTGCAATAGCAAGAAAAATCGAGTGTGGAATTATAAACCTGGATTCCTCAGATAAATCTGGAACTCATTGGGTAGCCTATGTGAAACGCAATAAGTACTGTGAATATTTTGATAGTTTTGGAAATTTAAAACCACCGTTAGAATTAATAAAATATTTAAAAGGTACACCAATTAACTATAATTACGCTCAATACCAAAAGTATGACGCTGTAAACTGTGGTCATCTTTGTTTAAAGTTTCTAAAACATTATTGGAAACGTGTTTAAATATAGTATATGGTATAATATAATCATCAGTCTAAAAATGTCATTCACTGTATCGATAACCGGGCGAGGAGCGTGTTTGACCACAAACTATTCACCAACATTAGAATTACGTGAGGAATATGAATGCGGGCTTCTGTATTTCTCCACATTCAATTCTATTCCTAATATCGACGAAAGGAATGACAAATTTTATTACGGTGAAAATGACGTTATTAATATTCCTGAAGGTTCTTATGAACTACAAGATATATGTGATTATTTAAAAGAAAACATTAAAAGCAATGAGATATTAGAAATATCTTGCAATAATAACACGTTAAAGACTAAGATATTTTGTTCCCAAATTGTTAACTTTGAAAAAAACAATTCTATTGGAAAAATCTTAGGTTTTGGAAAGGAAACTTTGAAAGCAAATATAAACAGTGAATCTCGGTATCCTGTAAGTATTTTATCTACAACCATTGTGCGCATCGAATGTGATGTGGTGAGCGGTTCATATGTGAACGGCATAGCAAGTCACATCATTTACGAATTTGTGCCAAATGTTCCCCCTGGTTACCGAATCATAGAAATACCTAAGAATCTAATTTATTTTCCTGTTAACCAACATTCAATCACTGCCATAAATATAAGATTACTGGACGCTGAAAATAAAGTGATAAATTTACGAGAAGAAGAAGTGCAGCTATATTTACATTTAAGAAAAAAATGTTAAACTTCAGTAATAAAACCCCTGCTTTACCTAGAAACGAAATCAGTATCAAATCAGAATCTCATAAAAGAGGACCTTCTCGTCAAAAGAAAAAATTGACAAAAAATAATATCAAGTTCCTGAAATTAATTGGATTGCTAAAATGAATATTCTTAATGTATCTCAACAAACGCAATACGATAACAGCATCGAAAGTTTTGAATACCATTCGTATAAACCATACGTAACAAGTTTCAACAAGAACGACGAAATACGTATACCTATCAACCAACAGGACTTGTATGTTTTACCTTCACATAGCACGTTGTATATCGAAGGTATAGCATCCGTTTACAAAAATAACCCGAAAGAAAAAGTATCCAGTGTGCATTTTGTTAATAACCCTGCATTGTTTCTATTTCAAGATATTCGATATGAACTAAACGGAGTAGAAATAGACAAAATTAAAAATGCAGGCATTACAACTACAATGAAGTCGTATTTATCTTTAAATGAGCAAGAATCAAAATCTGCACAGGTTTGGGGTTGGTCTATGTCTGGCACAACTAATGTTACAAACGGCATGTTTTCAGCTTCCATTCCATTAAACAAAATATTGGGTTTTGCGGAAGATTATCAAAAAATTCTAATAAATTGCAAACATGAGTTGGTACTATTAAGGAGCAATACTAATTTAAATGCATTAAAGTTAAATACGGGTGAAGTTATAAATGATATAGAAATAAATAAAATTATTTGGCGCGTACCTCAAGTGAAAGTATCTGATCGCGAAAGAATTAATTTATTGAAATGCTTAGAAAAAGATCGTCCTTTAACTGTACCTTTTAGAAACTGGGATTTGTATGAATACCCTTTGCTCCCTAGAACGCGCAAACATGCGTGGTCTGTAAAAACTTCATCACAAATTGAAAAACCGCGGTTCGTTGTCATTGCATTACAAACGAATAGAAAACATGAAGCTCAAATGTCATCAGCAGAGTTTGATCACTGTAACGTACGTGACATAAGAGTATTTTTGAACTCTACTTACTTTCCATACGAAGGCCTAAATGTTAGCTTTTCTGAGAACAAATTTTCTTTATTATACGAACAGTATGCAAGATTTCAACAGTCATATTACGGACGCCGTGCTGAACCCCTGATGAGCATGAAAGAATTTAAAGACATTGCTCCCCTATTTGTGATCGATTGTTCCCGCCAGCACGAATCATTAAAAGGCTCTGTTGACGTTCGAGTTGAAATTGAAACCGATCAAGACATACCTGACCAGACAGCAGCCTATTGCTTAATACTAAACGACTGCATTTTTGAATACAAACCACTGAGTAGCATTGTGAAGAAAATATCATGAATAAAAATTGCATTTTCTTGGACTTGCAAGGTTTCAAAAATCTTAAAAATCAATTTATTATTAAAGAATTTGCTATAGCTAATGACCATACTCAAACATTTTTAATTAAACCTCCATATCCGTTTTCCAAATTGTCTAATGAAGAAAAGCGGCGCGTTCTATGGTTAGAAAGAGAAAGAGGATATCATTGGAGTGAAGGCTACATAGACTATAGAGAATTTCGAAGGATGATTAAACCTCACTTAGAAAATAAAATATTAATTGTAAAAGGTGAAGAAAAAGTAAAATGGGTCCAAGAGTTATGTACTCACGCTAATATCATAGATATAAGTGTCAAGGGATTGCCTAATTTAGAAACATTGTATCAGTTATATTGTCCAGAAAAACTTAATTTTAATTGTTTGGTTCATAATAAAATGTGTGCGTTAAGAAATGTTTTATGTGTGAAAAAATGGTGTTTAGAAAATAATGTATCTATTGAATAAAATTGCTCTAAAATTACTATTTGTTTGATAATTTAAAACCTACTCCCCTAACTACCTAATAATATGTTGTAATGACTTATATTTAAATGCTTAAAATGAAACAAAAAATAGAGTCAATCATTTTATTTCATATAACACTAAATCTTTATTACGATCTAAAACTATGTTATAACTATTATAATAATGTAATCTAATTTAGAATATGTTTGACGCAATTCTTATTGTAATTTACCTGTTTTGTGATTTAATAAATAAATTAATAAAATAAATCCAGCACTCACTCGCGTACTTAAATCAATTCTCCGACCAGATTTCGGACATATCCGATGTCCTTCATCCGGGAACTACGTTTACAGGTCCCGGCGTGCGCGTCTAGCTTCAAAACGCAACAGACATTACATTATTTATACACGCTTACATTATTATAATGAATAACTCACACGATAGTTTTTATACTAAGATGCTATAACTAGTTATACTATGTACACTGATTTAATCAAAACCACTTTCACTGCAAAGTTTTTTGGAAATTTTTCTTATTACACGTTCTGTCTCGTCCATAATTTCGTCAACACTATCTTTTACTATGTACTGTGCACTAAGAAGAAGGCTGGTATAACTGTCTGAGTCGGAAACGGCTGGCGACGCGGTCAGATCTATGACTTTAATTTTTATAAGCCGTGTACCCCGTCGCGGTTCATTGTTTATCACGTAAGATTTTCCGTGCAGCTTACATTTCTTTTTTCTGACGACAGCATCACGCCGTTGTTTAGGCTTTTTCCCCGTCGGCTTTGTCACTCGCCCGTTTAAAAACATCTCTGGATACAGTTCTTCAAAGGGTTGTGATTGTGATCGCCATGGATCCGGTTGTGCGTACTGGCTGCATGGTATTTCCGTATCAGACATTGTCTGTAACAAGGAAACAAAATATTAGACAATAATATCAACGCCGGTAAATGGTAACAAACATAAGTACTCATTACTCTAGGTTTTATTAGTACTGAAGGACAGCTGGAATGAACATAAGGGAACATTATTAAAAACAATATTTTACTTACGATTAAAATGTAGTGAAGTGAGATGGACGTATTCGTCTGCACGTAACAAATTGCAATTTATTTATGACTGAAAATAAATCGAACTAATCATATAGTAGTGTGTGCTGTCGCAATAATAATTGATGAACCAACATGACACTGATTCGTCATGAGTTCATGCGAGTTCATGTATTTTGCGTCGTCAGCGCATAGCTCTATAGTAAATATGATACGTATTGTACTTGTCTAATCTTGTTTTATTATTTAAAGGTTTCTTATTACTAAAGATAAATGAAAACATATTTTAATATTTGATAAGGATAATTTATTCATAAACTTATTTATAAACAGCATATATATAACTTATTTATAAAACTTATTTATTTATTAACACAACACTCGACAAATTATAAATAAAAAACATTTTATTTTTATATTCTAAAATATTATAGTCCCAGTATATTAATAAAATAAAATTTAACAAACTAATAGATTTAAGTAGGTAAATTAAATTTAAAGTTAGCGCAATGCTAATTTTTAACTCGTTTAGATCGTAAAGCTTTTGGTAAATTAATAAAACCTGATGCTCTTAAAGGGTTATACTTATTTATATTAATCTCCAAGTACGAACTACCTAAAAAAGACCAACCGCTATCACGTTCTTGGAATTCATCGATGTGAGTTGAAATAATCGATATAACTTTGGTGAACAATTCATTAAAATCAAAGTTTTTATGAACGACGTAATTTTCAGTAGCAAAAGATTTAACTTCCCGCGAGTCTTTCGAAGGCAAAGCAAATTCGGCAAATAATTCGAAGTTTACTTTAATGCTATCAAAAGAGGCTAGCCTTGCATGCAAGAGCTGACTCACTCGTGCGCGCATCCCGTGTAGGAACGCAGCCAGCGACTTGAAACCCTCGTCTACCCCGACATCCCGCACTCTGTATGATGCTATACGACTACGAAATGCGCTACTAATTTTTTCTATTCCGTCATCTACTTCAACTGCACTATTATTTTTATGTACAGTGCTTCTCAGATGGGCTGAGAATGCCGAACTTTTGACAGATACATCGCAAACAGAACAAAATATTTTTCTTGTTGACATTATGACAACCTATCTAAATAAAAACTAAATGGTGATCCTACTTTACTATTAAAAAAATAATCAGGTCTTATAATTAAGTACAAAAATAAGAACTGCCTGAGGGCTTAGTTAAGTGCGCGTTCACCTTCTAAGCAGCGGGTTCGATTCCCGGTGGAAAGTTTTCTCCCCAAAGGAAATTTGTGTTTCTGGTTCTGGACGTAATTTTTTGTGTGATGTGAATGTTTCCGACACCCACGACACAAGTCATCAATATAAGTGTGGGGATGTGAGTCTAAAAGCGTTAAAAGAAAAATAGGTAATTCTATTGATTTATTAATTATCTACCTATTTGAAAAGTAAAAGAATGCCTATATGTGAATACGATGCCTAGGTATACCTAAACGTTAGCATTAAAATGATTAAATACCTACCTGATTCATATTACATTTTTCAAATATAAATACATGATAAATTAGAATTAAAAATATACTGGGATTTTAGTAATATAAAATCTTTATTGAGCTTTCACAAATAAAAAACAAAAATTTTAAATATTAAAAAACCTAAGGCGAAGAGCAAGAAAACAGAAAAGAATAACCAATAAATATAGGTTAAATTAATTTATTTTTTCTTGTCCGCGAAAAAAGTTCCCTCTTCGTGGAACTTCCCTTTAGAGGCTTGTACGAAAGATCGCAAAAACTCCAACTCCTGAGCGTCGGAGTCTACTTGATATTTTAAAGACAAGATCGCCTTCTCCCAGCGCTCCCTAGCATCGACAGCCTGGATATCCTTATAATTATAGAGCCGCAGCTCAATAAACACATCACCCGATAGGTCGGCGGTACGACGTAGAACCCCGTTGGCAACGCGTCTGGTGAGCACCGACTGTAGTGAACTCGACTTTTTCTTTCGGGTCACCTCACGATCCTCGTCGCTGTCGAAGAAGTCAAGGTGCCACCCGCTGCTGTTGCTGGACAAAGACGCCTCCTTTTTCTCTGGGTTAATCTTGCGTTTCGCTGTCTTTTTCATAGGCTTGTTGGCACTGAAATAAAAAAAAGTAAATTAACTAGACGATAAATAACTTCTACATAAGGTTGGGATGTAGGTAAATAGCGAAAGGTCGACCTTTGAACCGACTATTCAAGTAAGTTATACACATTCGAGTTAAACCTACGTACCTAGTATAAGATTAAATAATTTTAAAACGTACCGTTTTGACTTTGGCAACAGCTCGTCTTCGGAATCTTTGTGGTAGCGCTTGGTCTCGTACTCAGAGTCCGACCTGGTAACAAACAAAAGAACAAGAAATTAACATACTACGCATGATGAATGGTCCAGCGGGCTAACAGCCGACTAAAAAAGTCATAAAAATATGTTATAGTAGGTAATAGGAATAAACTTAGTATTAAACTTACGAACATTATTTAAACTGAAGTGAAGTTTGATTCACAACTATGTAGCAGCAAGATATTGAGCTCGATGGGACCCTCGCAGCTACGGTCTCGAAGCACACGTTGCAGCAGGTTGTAGCTGAAGCCTCGATGAGCACGTTGGAGCTGCTGGATTCTTGTAGAGCCTCGAGGCTGAGACACTAGTTGTTCCGGGATCTTGAGTTCGTTGAAGCTTGTCGTTGAAATGTGATTCACAGTTCAGGCCCACAAGGTTTTGTGTAAAAAAATAATGTTGATAAGAAGTGGTCAACATTTACGTTCGAATAGATTCGATTATTATTATATAAACTTAGTTTATGTCGATACCTATTAACACTAAAAACAGTTTGGCGTACCTGAATCTTGTTTTCGTATGTCATCAATATTAAATTATTGATAACAATAACAAAAAAATATATATATTAGAAATCTAAGCGATAAAATTTAAATAGAGGTCACCGGATGTACAGTCAACGTTAAAAATATCTTTAGCAGAAAACGTGCACTGAAATATAATAATCCACTCACGAATCAATCATTTACTTTAATTAATCGACTTAAAACCACGATGATGTTTTATGTGTTTTATATGTATGTTCGAGCGTAACGTTTTTGTTTAAGAAACACATGAAAGCTCCAAAACATATATTTTATTTTGTTTCAGTTGTTTTTTAAATAGGTACTACTAACTAAATATTTATTCATGTGCGACGGAGCGCAGTTATCATTTGAGAAATGCTAAAGGTAACATATTTATTTTCCAACCAGGTAAGGAGATTAAATCGATACAAAATAATTCTGCATCATCGTAAATAACGTAAAGTATTAGTCTTTTAAATATAAGTAACATTGGACAGGGATATATATATTGACATACATTTACATACATATCAATTAATTTTAACACCTGTCTTTGCTGGTCGGTTAAATCACCTAACATGCAGCTAACTGGTGTTGACAGTACTTTTATTGCAGTTTATGCAGAAGTGCATGTGACGTCAATAACATGCGCTATTTAGCAAGGTAGCTAGTTGCACAATACTACGAGTACCTATTGATTATTATTTCAACAGGGGCTAGTCATACGAAAAGAAAAACTTTAATACATGTTATGATTAAAGATAACCAGCGGTCAAAAAATAGTTTGTATATTCAACATAACATAATTATTATATAAAATTAAATATAGATTTTTTATTACTTTTTAATAATACTTAAGATATTTATATCAATAATATATATACACTCATAGAATTTGTGTTTTCTGTAGTAAGGTATCTATAGGAATATATTCAACTTATCTATATAAGTATTTAGTTTAAATCATATATTTCTAAATAATGAATAATCAATAATTCTGTGTTTTTTGTAATTATAACACTATTTTATTTATAAAACTAAAGTGACAATGATATCAACAGAGCGTACTTACCAGCCTGAATTATAACCAGTGTTTATAAGCTGTTATAAATCATGCATTGTGAAACATGCCCTATTACTAAGGTACATTGTAATATTATATAACCACTACGTTTCATCCTTTATCATTGATTTATAAGCAGTTGAGGTGACACCACGTTTGACTTAGCTGCCAACTGAAAGTTCCATTTCTAGGTGCCATTTTTTTGGGAAAATTTGGATGAACATGATGAGTTTATCCAAACAGAGTACTAGATTAATGGTACGACGAATCGCGCTAGAATGAACTTTGAGCAATCGGCCGACCGGCGCTGAGTCACGTGAAGTCTAATCGATGTCGCTTAGTAGAAACTCGTAAATGAAACCGGGACAACTTAGTGAAGGTTTGTTTCTAGGTGTCGTTTTGTGTAATAACAGAATGATACGACCAATCGGGCTAGAACAAACTTTGAGCGATCGGCCACTAAGCTTAACGGAATCATTGCGAAGTTCTGGTGGTGTGCATTGAGGTGACACCACGTTTGACTTAGCTGCCAACTGAAAGTTCCATTTCTAGGTGCCATTTTTTGGGAAAATTTGGATGAACATGATGAGTTTATCCAAACAGAGTACTAGATTAATGGTACGACGAATCGCGCTAGAATGAACTTTGAGCAATCGGCCGACCGGCGCTGTGTCACGTGAAGTCTAATCGATGTCGCTTACTAGGTACTCGTAAATGAAACCGAGACAACTTAGTGAAGGTTTGTTTCTAGGTGTCGTTTTGTGTAATAACAGAATGATACGACCAATCGGGCTAGAACAAACTTTGAGCGATCGGCCACTAAGCTTAACGGAATCATTGCGAAGTTCTGGTGGTGTGCATTGAGGTGACACCACGTTTGACTTAGCTGCCAACTGAAAGTTCCATTTCTAGGTGCCATTTTTTGGGAA
Source organism: Lomographa bimaculata (assembly GCA_948107665.1). NCBI lineage: Eukaryota > Metazoa > Arthropoda > Insecta > Lepidoptera > Geometridae > Lomographa > Lomographa bimaculata. The sequence goes on along the minus strand of OX403600.1, from coordinate 6,433,108 downwards.
AATTTGGATGAACATGATGAGTTTATCCAAACAGAGTACTAGATTAATGGTACGACGAATCGCGCTAGAATGAACTTTGAGCAATCGGCCGACCGGCGCTGTGTCACGTGAAGTCTAATCGATGTCGCTTACTAGGTACTCGTAAATGAAACCGAGACAACTTAGTGAAGGTTTGTTTCTAGGTGTCGTTTTGTGTAATAACAGAATGATACGACCAATCGGGCTAGAACAAACTTTGAGCGATCGGCCACTAAGCTTAACGGAATCATTGCGAAGTTCTGGTGGTGTGCATTGAGGTGACACCACGTTTGACTTAGCTGCCAACTGAAAGTTCCATTTCTAGGTGCCATTTTTTGGGAAAATTTGGATGAACATGATGAGTTTATCCAAACAGAGTACTAGATTAATGGTACGACGAATCGCGCTAGAATGAACTTTGAGCAATCGGCCGACCGGCGCTGTGTCACGTGAAGTCTAATCGATGTCGCTTACTAGGTACTCGTAAATGAAACCGAGACAACTTAGTGAAGGTTTGTTTCTAGGTGTCGTTTTGTGTAATAACAGAATGATACGACCAATCGGGCTAGAACAAACTTTGAGCGATCGGCCACTAAGCTTAACGGAATCATTGCGAAGTTCTGGTGGTGTGCATTGAGGTGACACCACGTTTGACTTAGCTGCCAACTGAAAGTTCCATTTCTAGGTGCCATTTTTTGGGAAAATTTGGATGAACATGATGAGTTTATCCAAACAGAGTACTAGATTAATGGTACGACGAATCGCGCTAGAATGAACTTTGAGCAATCGGCCGACCGGCGCTGTGTCACGTGAAGTCTAATCGATGTCGCTTACTAGGTACTCGTAAATGAAACCGAGACAACTTAGTGAAGGTTTGTTTCTAGGTGTCGTTTTGTGTAATAACAGAATGATACGACCAATCGGGCTAGAACAAACTTTGAGCGATCGGCCACTAAGCTTAACGGAATCATTGCGAAGTTCTGGTGGTGTGCAATGTGTGTTTAATTACCGGAATATACAATGATGATTCACCATGACTGTAATTGAATTGGTAAGTTCAAACGTGCTAGTTGACAATCGTAATATACTTTTTGTGTGATCGTGAGTAGAATAACCGAACGGGTATGATCGAACGTAAGATTGGAAATTCTAAAATATTTTTTCAACATGAGCGATTGGCAAAAATCAAAAATGTTATTGGGCATTCTAATTCACTTTTTTCGAGAAAAAACGCGAGTGAACGAGCGTTTAAGAAAAAAGTGAATTAGAATGCCCAATAACCACCTACTGAAGTATGAATGGATAAAAATTGTAGGCCGTGTTAATGTAGGAAATAGTATTCAGTATTAATTATAATGGATTCATATTGACAATACTCGTAGATCTGTTTTATGGCAACACTTTAGTCGGATTTTTTCAAGTCACCTGCGTCGATGTACTTCAAAAAATAGTTCTATCAGTAACCAAAATCATGGTTTTTAATACTGTTATATTGACATATTCATATACATATAGTTAATACAACAATCATTAAAAACCCGTATCGTAGCTCCCAAAATGAATAGTTATCATAGACTTAACGTTATTGTAATAAGGAGAGTTCGTGTGTTATGTTCTATTGTTCTTTTACAATACTGCTAATAAACAACTAGAAACTTCAATAATATTAGCACTAAACTCGTATTATTTTTCCGTATTTTGCCTAAACTCGGAAAATTGAGAGTTGAACGTTTTCGAAAATTCAAATCAGAAGTTTCAACAAATTTAATTTAAGTGGGTATCAAATGAAACATTTTATCTATCATTTCAAAGTAAAGAATAAGTTTGATGCGTACAGTATGACTTCGAAATTGGATTGATAGAACATGAAAAATAAATTATGTTTCATGGTATAATTTATTAATATTGTGTTATCTCTCTATATAAATAAAAATCAATTGACGTTTGTCTCACAAAAACTCAAAAACGGCTGAACTGATTTGCCTAATTTTGGTTTAAATATATATTGAAGTCCAAGGAAGATTTAAGAGATGAGATAATATAATGTAATTGCAAGGAAAGTAGTAAAGACAACTATTTCATTTTCCCATACAAACTGTTCGTACCTGTCAAAGATTAGACACAACATTTCTAGACAAACTATATATATTTAACCACAAACAAATGTGACGTATATGTTTGTTGTCGAAGTTCAGACAACTTTTATTGGTCGTACGAAGATTGCCGGGTCAGCTAGTTTAAAAAAAAAATTGTACCAACTGATATGACAACAGTATATAACATGTGAGAAGTCGCACAGCACTACAAGGCGGGTTTAAATTGTTCACTTTCTAAAGCAATTTAAAACATTTTTGCTAGATAGACAAGCATTTGACCTCTATCTCACCTGATGGAAAGTGCCGAAGATGGAACATACTTGCCTAGATGGTACCTATTCAGTCTAGACTTAAGACACCCAGATTGTACCGTTCAGCACAAAGACGCAGGCAATGTGTTCCACTCCTTCGCTGTACGGATGATAATCATAAATTACAAATCAAGGGCGGTATAACCTCACTTTCTCACATTGAGTTTTCGTATTAACTTAATTAGTAAAATATTGTTACTTACCAAACGAATTGTCGGCTTGGCGCCGGTTGAGCTCAATGCAAGCCCTTCGGTGGACAAGCCTGTGTGTGAGTGCAACGTATCGCTTGTTAAATTCTGATTCTGACTCCGTTGGATCGTTCTTTTCTGAGTCGGCAATTTCTTGAAGATCTGAGGATAAAAACACAATACAGCATTTTTATAGTGTCTTTGATCAAGAACATATTTTAATATTATACGGGGTTAACTAGTACTAGCCCATTTTCCGAATTATATATTATATATTATAGAAAATTAATAATTTTCGGTTTGTGTTTATTATAACGCAAAATTTTAAAAAGGTATATTTCAGGAAAAGCTTTGATTAAGTAGTTTGATTATTAAAGTATATATTAAACCAAAAATATAAATAGCTGAATCAGTAATGTTTGGCATTATATATTTTTCACTGCTGATTGTTGATCTTTATCAAATAAAGAGATAACTACTTTCACACAATTTTGTTCAAACACGAAATAAAAATCACATATCAGTACTATCACTTCATAATTTTTGACGGAATGGTGTACCAAAGTCGTCTACTTCAAATATTAGACATAAGGGTCAGAGAAACAAAAAATAGTCTATAAAGTGTCCTTACCACTGATAACATAGACACGGGGCTGATAAAAGAAAAAACTAAAACATGACTGTAGATAACATAATAAATTAAAGCATCAATAGTTATAATATGTTCCCTAGAGCCTACCTGGTGGAATCCTCGTCCAATGATCATCGTTTTCCGACAACATGATCCAGTTGCCACACCACCATGGCGCTGCGTATATTCCCTTCTCTTCTCTTACTCCTTCTGCTCCATCGGAGCTGCCTGAGCCTTCTTCTTGTTCTAGGAAGAAACATTGCAATGCTTGGGTACTTTGACTACTTGGGTTGTGCCTGGTGGTTTTATCATAGCACGTGATTTTGAAGTGAAACTTTCTATCAAGGATTACATTTTTGTTGCTATCTATTGATTTACTTTCTGAGCTACGGTCTCTAATAATATTTGAGAGACAATCGACAGTGATTTATATATTTCTAATTTATGTAACATAAATCCACTTGACTCTTGTCCCTGTAAAATTAAAGAATCATACATACAGGTAGCGAGTGTCAGGTTGTGCTTTAGAAAATAGGATGCATTGTTATGAGTTGACTTTTATGGACCACAGCTTTGGACTTTATATTTTTGAGGTAGGTTAGGTAGGTACTAATTAGTGTTCCACAATCAATAAACTAGAAATACGATACCTAAAAGGGACCTTAATTTTTATATTGAACTGCCCGTTGGCTTAGTTGGGTGGCCTTCTAAGCAGGGGTATCGGGTTCGATTCCCGGCGGGAACACAAGTTTTCTTCCCATGGAAAATTTGTGTTTCTGATTCTGGTTGTGATTGTGTGTGTGATGTGAATGTTTCCGGCAACCACGACACAAGTCATCGAACTTAGTGTGGGGCTGTGAGTGTGAAAGCGTTTATATTAATATTTGGGGTTTTGCTTTTACTTGGCTCTACATTGTAATGATAAAATGTAAAAGTATGTATAGTGTAGTACCTACACATTCCATTTATTTACTTAGACTTCTTGTTAAAACAATCACAGTCTTTATGTTCTTAAAGATAGATTACTATAAGGGCCCTCATATCTAAAGCAATTCGTAAAGCAATTTTTGGTATTATAGGTCACTTTTGCGTGTTCCCTAATTTAATTACAGTCTAGGCAAGATGTGTACAAGACAAGACGTACTACGTATGCTTGTTCCACAACAGTACCTATTAGAAAAGTCTTTATCGCCAGTTTCTATTTGGATCGCTACTATCGTAATAAAATCGTCAGTGACTCTATATTTTGTACACAAACTGTGTATTTTCAACCGATTTAAAAAAAGGAGGTTCTCAATTCGATTGTATTTTTTTTGTATGTGTGTTACGCGATATCTCCACCAATTATGAATCGATTTTGATGTTTTTTTTTGTTTGGTAGAGTATACTTCAGAAGTGATCCATATAAATTTTATCGAAATCTGTCAAGCCAAAGCCGAAATATAAGTGATGAAATGGTTTTTTAAGCTTTGTTTGTGTTTCAATTATTATTGTTTTCGATTTACTCGATACAGTGTAATGTGCCTTCAGCTAGTGTCAACTTGTCGAGTATTATGTAGTGTAATACAAATCGTTGAACCTCACGTTGAACAAATCCTTATCCTTAACATATTAAAAAAAATGACACATTTGTTATATTTTAAAAGCAAGCTGTGATAGTCTATTTTTGAGGTTCTCGAAATTGTCTAACATTTTATCTTATTTTTAAATGGAAGTCTACGGCATATTCTATTATTCTGGGGCAATTCTGTTAACATCGATAGCACTTTTATACTACAAAAACGTTGCCTCAGAATACTATATGGTTTGCGTAGTGATGAATCTCTCAGAGAACTTTTTAAAAATAAAAAATATTTAACACTCACAGCAATATACATAATGGAACTTAGCTTGTTTGTCAGGAATAATAGATATATTTTCAAAACGAAGTCTGATGTGCGTGTAAGAAGTACTCAAATGAGGTGTTACAATGACTTACATCTTCCATTTATACAGTGTAAGATCTTTGAGAAGAGTACCTATGTGTCTAGCATAAAGGTCTATAACCACCTCCCTAAGAGAATTAAAGAACTTCCTATGAATATGTTTAAATCTGCTTTAAAAAATTGGTTGACTGAAAATGTTTTCTATAGTTTGAAAGAATATTTCCTTAAAAGTTTTTTGACATAGCATGAATTTAATATCTCTGACATTTTTGTAGTGTTCTTTATATTTCACAAACTAATTATAATTATTGTATCTTATTCACCATAAATTCCAAATATCTATAATCTAAATAATGAAAATTTGAATGGCTTGTATAATCATATTTTGTGACATTGAACGCCCGAGATGGGTCAACTGTAATAACATTACCTGCAATAAGAACTCGCAAATACTAACACTACAGTTCTAGCCAATAAAGAATTATCTTATCTTATCTTATCTTATCTTACGTAGGTAGTAGTACCTGGTGGAATTAATATAGCAAAACAAGAATGTCAGTGGGGTGGCACATAATTTTTGGCGCTATTAACATGAACCATATCTTACATATTTTGACCATTTTTTTTGTAAAGAGTGCTTCGGCTCACGTATTATAACAAGTTTATTATTTTTTTTATATCTAAACCTCTACAAAAACATGCCTCACATGAATCTATGAGTCTACTTAGTGTAGCAATCAATCAATCATCAATCTTAGCAATCTTAGTGTAACAGTGTATATTTTGGTGTAAGAACTTACTAAATATTTAGAGTCAGACCTCATGTATGGTCTTTTCTTACAGTACGAGGAATCAAACAATTATGATAATGATCAGTGTCAAAGTAAGCATAAAATTTTACTAGTGAAATTTTAGTACTGTGATTACGTGCCTTTGGAGAGGGTCGTTTACACCTACGTCATACTTTAAAATATAGTTATGCTTACCATCAGGATCTACACTAGAGCTTGCTAACTTGTCCAAGCTATTGCCAGCAGATCTTGCAATACGAGTGTCTTGTGGTTTTTCGCATGCAGCATACTCTTCTTTCCCTCGTTCTTCCGACTGAAACAAAATATTATTTAACAACAAACAAACAACAAACGCATTCACACTCACAGCCCCACACTAAGTTCAAAGACTTGTATCGTGGGTGCCGGAAACATTCACATCACACACACATTACACCCAGAACCAGAAGCACAAATATCCCTAGGGTAGGAATTTTTGCTCCTGCCGGGAATTGAACCCAGGACCCACGGCGTAGAGGGCGGAGACCTGTCAACTGTGCCAACTGGGTCGAAATTTTAATTGGATTTAAAACCAATTACCGACTTCTCCGTCAATATTCACCCGTAGTCCTTCATCTTGAAGAAAAAAATATTATAATGGAATCAAGTAGATACTATAACGAGAGAGTTTTTTTTAAGAGAAGGTAAACTGCAAAGTCATCTGATATATTTTCAAGGTTTAACAAAAACAGAAATAATCAATGTTGCAACACGATTATTCACGTGATGTTTACTAAACTATGACGACGATAATCATTTGCATAAAAAAATATCACACCTTTGCTCTCACATCTTGTCGATTCCTGTAATGATGCCTGGACTTGTCTTCAGAACGGTATCGTTTGTCCAATTTCTTGTAAAGCCGAGCACCGGTGGCGTGTTTCTTATTTGAACTACACGAAGGAGAGTCTGCGAAACCAGCAGGTGCCGGAACAATGTCAGGTGTTGCGTCAGCGTAGGACTCCTGATTAATAAAAAAATCAGCTAATTATAACAAATAAAAACCCACATTCACACTTCCAGCCCGTGTAGTTCAAAGAATTGCTTCGAAGTTTTTCATGTTCCATGCTTATGTTGTTTTTAGCATACACAGTCTGATTTCGGCATTCAATGAGCTAAGTTTTAATCTGTATTATGCCGGGAATATTTACATCACACAAACACACGAATATGATTTGGGAAATGGAAAGAGAGTTAATGAGGTACTAACGTCAGTATGAGAAGTCCTCGACGCTACGCTATCGTGTTCATGGGTAGCTGTCACTATATGGACTTCCTTGCCACAATGGAGACAATGTGCTTTTGCCTCACATTCACCAGTCGCTGTACTATGCTCCGTCCCGTGTTCAGAATAGAAAACGGAATCTGAGCCTGGTGATACTGAACGCAGAGACTCGGCTGATGCTGCTTTGGCGAATTTGCAATCTGGAACAACATTATGGACGTTTAGTTATTAGTTTTCCCTATAACTCAATATCAATGTCATACAAAAATTTTATAAATGTCATAATTTAGGTAAGACTGCCCAAAAAACAAAGTTTTTTAATCGAGACAGAAGTGTACTGCAGTTCCGATGGGATGGGATGAATTAGTTATCGTTGAAATTTAAATCGAGAAAGATCCAGCTCCCCCAAAAAAAATGATCTGCACGCAGTCACCATAGCGCGAGGTTGGATTCGACAGGAATGACTCCGCACTCCGGACTTATACTGACAAAGGCTTCCAAATGAAGCAAAAACAATTTTATTGGTCATTAATCTAGGCATCGACAGCAATTTAGTTACTCTAACGTAAGTCATATATCCGTTTTTAATATAATACCTTTTTCTTGTTTTTTATGATGTCTGGGTGAGGTGGTTGGGCTTTTAACATATCGCAAAGGAGTAAGTCTCGACCCAGCACAGGCCAGGGTTCTTGTAGTGTCAATATCTTCTGCTTCTAAAGAACTCATATGAGGTATTGTAGGTATTGATGGTTTTCGTCTTGGTAAACTACCTGGCAGTGATATGCTTTCATTGGAACCACTCTTTCGTCTTGGTCTGTAAAATAAAGCATGATCATTTTGATACGATAATCGACAGTTACTTTTCTACACAGAATGCACCTAAATACCTATACCACAATTGAATTGTTTGTTACCTATACACAGAATGATTATTAGTTGTAGGAGATTTCGCATTATTTGAGTTGGCAGTGGTTTTTCTTCTTGGACTATCGCGTAATCTTCTGTGCTTCCTAGGCGATAAGTTTCCGTTACTTGCACCTGAAATTGTTAATAAAATACAAGATTGACAATATCATGATATTATATCGTCTAGCTTATAAGTCTTCAGTCATTTACTACAGAGTTAATAAGCACACCTTCTTTTCTATATTGTTCGCTTGAATCATCTGACGTAGGAATATTAAGATGTAGTTTCATATTGGATCCTGCAGCTTCCCTCCTATCATGATGTTGAGGTCTATAACTGTGACTGTCCATTGTTTTACTTTGAGTCGGGCTCTTTGCCTTTAACTTGGTCCTCTTTACATATCTTTCTCTTTCTGTTGGCCTTTTTGCTTCTACTTCCTTTTCTTTCAAAGCCTTTTCTTTTATAGATTTTTCTATATCAACTGGATCTCTTGGCGAAGATTGCACGCTTTTAGTTTTCTCAACGAAGTGAGTTTTCTTTTTTCTAGGAGGGTCCTGCTGTTTTTCATCTAGAGGTGATTTCATGCTTGTAGGCTTGAAAATACTACTTCGTTCTGACTTTTGACTAATACTATCTGGATCCTTTGGTTTCCTTCCCCAATCATCTTGTGATGTTGATACAGAGTCATCGTATGATTTAGAAAATTCTAATGTAAAGGCTTTCTTTTTTCTCCTTTTATCTTCACTCAGCCATGATTTAGGCCTGCTTGTTGATCTGTATCTTTGTGAATGTTTGTACGCTGTAAATAAAATGCATTAAATGTTAAAGAAAAAAATGTTTATGCACAACGCCAATGATGAAAAAGATAAGAATCATACTTAAACCTCCATCATCGTCATCTTCAACTGGACTTTCATAGTAGCCTGAAGAAGAATAATGCACACTTCGTTCATCATCTGAAAGAGAACCCTGTAACGATACAATCAATTTAAAATTATTTTAAACGTTACAATCATAGTTCTAAAAAATATTTAAATTATGCTCTACCATCATTTTGGGCACTAGTTGTTCCATCTCTTTATCAGGACTTTTTACTCTTTCATCTTTACTTTCTTTTTTTTCTGCCACATCTTTTGGTATAGGCTTAGGCGGTTCCGGTTTTTCAGTAGGAGTTTTGTCTTCAATATCCTCAGTTACATTTGGATTTGAGCCACCTAAGCTGTAACTTCCACTTGAGCTACTTTTCCCACTCATTGTGCCTCTTTTTGTCTAAAACACGATATATTTATGGTTACATTTAAAAAATAAATAAATAAGTAAGAATACTCATTATGTGAAGAGTTTTTATAACAATAAATAATCATTCGTTTACTTACTTGTAATGTTCTAGGAGGGTCTTCTTTTGGTTTAGTTTCAGTCTTATCTCTCCTCAAATGTTCGCTGTATGGAGTAATTTCTGCTTTGACTTCAATCTTTTCCATACTTGATTTTGGTAATCTATCTGGTAAAGGCAGTGGAGGTGAAGAAAGATTTGGTACAATAAAATCATCGTTTATTTCTAAGGGCGGAGAAAAACTTGGTACAATATCTTCTGCAATATTGTCTGTACGAGTGGATGAATATAAACTTGAAGCGCTTTCAAACGATGAACCATCTTGTGTCCTGTTGTTTTCTGGATCTGAAATAAGAAATTAAAACGTTTCAGTAAAAAACTCGTAGTTCCCACTAAAACGTTAACATTCCACATTTATTGTAATTATTATTGTACACACTAGTACTTACTTATGTAAAAATACTTACTGTGATTTTGATTCTTACTATTACTTTTCTTTGAACTATCAGAGTTAGCAGTTACGTAATCTTCCGTAGTTGTTGTACTTTCTGATACATCTGTATTATTTATCTTCCCTGAATCAGTTCTAGCTAAACTTGTTTCACTGCTCGCTGGCTTTGACAAAGGAGGTTCTGACGGAGACTCAACGATTTGATGGGGAATAGTTCCATTTGGTTCCTTCTGTTGTGCTTTTCGTTGCAAATCTCTTCTTCGAGATGGACTTAGTGCTCTTTCTCGCTTTTTGTTTATAAAACTGGGAGTTCGCTTAAATGGAACATCGGCTAAATCTAGACTTGGATGTGTGATGGCGATTGCCGGAGTATGGTTAAGTTTTGGTGGAGCGATAGGCGATATTGATTTTGATATGGTTGGTTGCTTGGTTATTGGTGGTAACATAACATTCGGGACAACAGCGGGTGGAGACAAAGACGCCCTTGCTTGCGCTGAGCTAGAACTTGATGTATCTAGTTTATTTCTGGGTGATGTTGGGGATTGGCTCTGGGAAGTGGAAAACACACACATTTAATAATCAGATAACAGTTAAAATTAATATTTACCTATCATTGCTAAAGATGTGAATGAATCTTCTATAAATTCAATACAAACTTGTGAAGCGTCAAATTCTTCGTCTAAAGCATCTGTGTCTAAAGAAGATCGTTGTTGATGTTGAAGAAGTAAAAGCTGTTTTCTTCTTGATGTTGGCGTTAATAATGCGAGTGCTCCTGGCGACGCAGCTAATGAACTTAAGTCAGATGAACTGTGAAAATAAAACAAAATAATTACCTGAAATTCTCTCAAACATCTTCTACACAACAAAAGGTTATTAATGATTATTAATCAGAAGCTTACCTAATTACTGTTCCGTTTTCAGTTCCAGAATCCACTTGCAAAACAGTAGTTTGTGATTCATTCCACATGCTATCCGAATGATCTCTGAAAATAATATTTCTGTTACATACATCATCAAAGGCAAACCAATAGTTCGACAATCAGATTCTTACCTGCTTTGGTCTACAGTTAACGATTCATTTGAAGCACAAGGCGAAGTTTTTTCTAATGGTGCAAGTATAGTGGTAACAGTGTTAGAAATAATAGCCCGTTTTATTTTTTGGTCCTCAACATTTATAGATTTTTCTGGCGACCCTGGACTAGATTTTGCAGTACTAAAAACAAAAAAGAATTCAATAAATAATTTTGTAGTAATTAATATAAGTTGGTTGTACACAGAGACACATAACGACACAACATTTAAGGGATGTAGCTAAAAATGCTAAAAAAATGGTTAAAGATAATTAAACGCAAGCAAAGCTTAAAAAACCGACTTCATTTTCGGAACCTGGATCAAATTCAATGTATTAAACACGCATTATTGACGATAACTCAAAAACTACTAATTAGATCTTGACCAAATTTAAATGGGAATAATGCACTAGCACCAGCTTCAATACAAATAAAAAACTTAGAAATCGGTTCTCGTGGAAAGAAGATATAAGGTAATTAATAACATTAAAAAGCAGTCGAATCAAGTACCTCCTTCTTTTCTGTGAAGTCGATGTAAAAAAGTTTGAAATTAACGAATGTTAAGTTATACACACGTATATATCAATTATAAAAATGATACTAAAAATTGAAAGAAATTGCAGATAAGCTTGATATGATCACATGGGAACACAACGACACATATACCTACAGGTACTCTTGCCAACAACCTCATAAATAACCAATGAGTTGTGCGTACCTGTTCTCAGGAACTTCGATATCCTTATTAATAATTTCAGTTTTCTCTTCAAAACTTACGCTTCGATTTCTGAAAGGTTCATGCTTGTAACTAATATATTTTTCGTGAAAGTCTTCATATGGTGCATTTCCATCTGAAGAACTATGAAGAAAATTAAACAGCTGACGTGAGTGAAAGCAAGCATTGTCTTGATAATTATAAAAAAGTGTACTTATATTATGTGATAAAGTTTATGGTCATGATAAGAGTACAAGTGTTTAAATTTTATTAAAAGGAACATTGCTGCTTACCTAAAAGAACCGTCGGGTTCAAATCCAAAAATTCCTTCATCTTTGATTGGCGTTTGATTGTAGTTTTGACCTACATACTGTGTATACATTACTTCCCTTTCTCTATCTTCTCTTGTCATATTCTCTTGACTTGAAGACATTACCAATATTGCATCTTTTGTTCCATCACCATTAGTATGGATTTCCGTTTTTCTTCTGAAAATTGAATAATTAAAAGAATAGAAAACTTTTGCATGAGAAAGCGTAATGCATGAATACACTTTTATTATTGTCAATATAATTATTTTAAGTTTTAGATGCGTCGTACTACTTATATCTATATCACATAGTTTTTATACTAGTTTTAATATTGGTTTTGATGATTTAATGTTTGTAATAAACTAATAAAAATAAATTAATTATACATATTATATTTTTAATGGTATGTAATATACGATGCTTAACAATATGACAAAAATCAAAACTCACACATCGCATAGAATTTCGCCTTCACTCATAGTTTTTTGTAACATTCTTTTACTTTTCCTTTTAAGTGTTGTAAATGGAATTGCTTCGTCATCTGGTCTTGGCTCAAAATCAATTATAATTTCTCTTTCATTTTTTTCGCTGTCATCTGTAGTTGTTACTGATGTTTCTGTTGAAGGTTCTGATTGAAAAGTGGAAGTTTTCGAAAATGGATGTGATATAGTTTTCTGAGATGCGTCACTTGTACTTTTAGAAAGAATTGATCGTAAGCTCTTTTCTCCTTTTGTTTGTTTTGCTATTTCTTGCTGTAAATATTCTAGGTTTCTTCTATTTAAAGCCATACTTTTTTCTATAGTTTCTATATCATCATCTATTGTATCGTCTCTGTCACTTTCATGTATAAATTGGAAGTTCTGTTGAAAATATTCTTGTGCTTGTCTCTGTAACGTGCTTAGTTCTGATTTGTCTACTTGTGATGATGCAACAGATTTAACTGACGACGATGTAACATCATCGGAATCACCTCTTGTTAATGGGGATGATGATGGTACCATTGAAGCCGTTGGTGAACGAGGTGATCTTGGTGGTTCTTCCGATTGCGTTCTGTGAAGTTTTTCGTGATCTCCTCCAATAAATCTGCAAGGAGATTTGGCAAGGTTAATTTCATATCAAACAATTAATTAATCAATCGACAGAATATAACATACGATGAAAAACTTACGTTTCAACAGTAGCTGGAATTTCGTTAGATGCATCACGACCAGCTAATCTGTCACCTCCTACTTCTGAGAATGACTTAGTTAATCTTCTTACACCTACTGTATAACCATTAGTCTGTACACCTGCCGCTACCATCTTCACCTGAAAATTAAAAGCTGATTAATTTTATATAGTTAACTTCTCTAAGAAGTCTTCTTATATCTTTGAATATACTTATCAATATTAAGACTATGTAGAACTACATTTTACCCTTTTAATGGTCCTTGGACTCAAGGATAAATAATTTGGTGGCAGTGGTTTTCTTCCTAAACATACTTCCGTTTGTGTTGCTTGGGTTCTCATTACTCCTTTCTTATCTGTTGAGTAAGTGAAAAGATAATTATAATATTTATATGATATTTGTTCATAACATATCCATTTGTGTCATACAAAAAGATTGTCATTGATTTTATTTTATTTGTCTCTGATATACTAGCGTGTCACCATTCCCTTCAGTGTAAGCGAAGATTTGGTTGAAGATAGTAAAGATGTTATTCATAGAATAACGACCTTTTAAGGATAACCAGATACTTTACATGGTTTAAGTCTTTCTTGTTTCCAAGACTGGAGTATTCACAAGTTGCAGTCTAGGAATTTGTGATTAGAGAATTGAAGAAAAATAGATAAAATGTGTGATTCTAGCGGATTAAACTTGATGTTGTACACTTTTTCTATGTCAATTTCTACTATCTTACCAAAACAAGAAATAAGAAATTTGATTTAAGATTTAGACGCAAAAGGTGGTAGGTGACTCCCTTATAATTGCATGACCATTATCTGTAGACATTGTAGACTGCTGCCTTGTCCAAATAGCCTGTTTCATATTAGAGTATCCGTGAGGTAATCCGTGTCTGTTGATTTGCTCATAATTGACAGATTTTTTGATGTCTATTTATTATGGTGTATTTTAACAATCTTACCTAATACAAGGACTTTAGGCTGTTCTATTTGCGTTGGTCTCGATAAAGACGGAGTGGGGTGCGTTGGCATAGGCGCGATAGGTGGTGGATAGTGCATGGCCATCCCAGGAACTGCTGGGGGGCCCGGTGCTACGAAGCCAGGGTACGGCGGAAACGGCTGGTACATTATTGGCAGTGTTGAATAGGGCTTTGGTTCAGGCTGAAATTTGAATTGTATTATAATTTATTAATGTATTGACCTCTCGCTAGTGAAGCAGCTTTTTGGTGTGGATTCACAATTTTTCTCTCCTTTAGGCAAATTGCTAGTGTTTCTGGGTGTGACGTGTTTTTTTCCAGAGCCTACGATAGGTCTTTGAACATATTAAAATTAGCTGTGAATGTGATTCCGTTTATTTGTGAGTGAGATAAATACCGTATTTCGGTATGTCGTAGTAAGCCGAGCAGGTAAGATAAATTATCCTACTAATATGAATTTTACTTTCACCGAAAGATCAAACACAACTTAGAATACAAAACCACAATTGTTTGATCGGGGGCCGCTCAAACTACGAATGCATCCATATGAATGCTTCAAACGATCTCAAGTCTTGAAAAACAATTTTTTTGCTACTTGCTGTAATATTGTATTTACAAAATTGCAAAGATCATGAATCAGGCCACGGAAGAAAATTTGATGAAAACTTACCTTTACTACTCTACCATCTATAAGCCTTTCGCAATCCCTCCTATATCGACTACCGCTGACGGCAGCTGGCATCACAGTGTCGTCAAACGTAGTCAGAGTATGTGAACGGGCAAAAGATACATGCTTCGTTCTGGAAAGATGAAAACAGTTGAGTTAGTGGGTTATTTATGCATTAGGTTACAAACAAATTAAAAGAAAGAATAAGAGTCGATACTATTTACATTGTTGCAAATCGGAGTAAGAAATTGTTAACAAACACACAGATACATAAATACACACGCTTGCTAAAATCATAACCCTTTATTTTGCTTTGCCTTATTCGGACATTTAGTGAAAACTCTTGGAGTCCGCGCCGATGTCTGGTGCCACTTTAAAATTATACAATGTGTTTGATTTAATGAATGCATGCTATTTTAATGTATGAAACAGCCTACATGATTTATGTGAATTGAGTATTATTTTAAGCAAACATATAGTGAAATCTACGTTTAAAATCCCAAATTTTAGTGCAGCAGTTGCGCGACGATTCTAATAAATCACACAGCTGTCTATTGAAGTATTTATAACATTCAAGGCACAGCTTGAGGTTTCAAAAGCTGAACAACAATAGACGACTTTTTAAGCTGTTCATTAGACATGACTATGTGTGATGTTTTTTTTTTCAGTTTAAAATGGCCTTCATTATAATTAATAAATTTGTATAATACGTTTTGATAATTAAAATATCTGGGATTGACGAGACCTGTAATGGTATTTCATTCCCGCTATTGCCGTTAATACCTTGTCAGAGTGTGATGTCATGGCAGCTGTCGTCAATATCAGAATTTTTCTCTATCAAATCTGGTAATACAAAACAAAATATATGGCCCTGCATGTCACATTTTCCCCTGGAACGTCATTCTTCATTCTGCCAATGGGTCATCAAATATAAGTTTTTAAGCTAACATGGTCAATAGATAATTTTTCCGGTCGGTAACACCCAATCATTAGAATTAATGTTTGATACGGAAAACACGGTACATCGACGGGATATGGTTTCAGGGACGGTACGCTACATCGACAATTCACTATAACGATGGTACGCATCGACAGCCCATTTTAAAACGGTTTAAATAAAAACAAAAGTTTCGCAGCGTTCCATTGTTATGGTGAACTATTTATGCAACGTTTTTGATACAACGACCATCCGCATCGATGCAATGGCTATCAATGTCGGGACTAGACCCATTGTATCCCGTATCAAATATAATTTCTAATGTCTGAAACATCTAAGGCAAGTTCATCTGTCAACCTCAAGTTCATACCGACTAAATTAGTATAATTTCTATGCTGATCATATACTCGAGTATTCACAAAAATGTATATTTATTTTTTTCTCCCTCTGCTGTACACAGGACTTTCAACTGCATGCAAGTCTTAATGGACGCTACTTAACCCGTATGTGATAACAGCGTTTATTATAGCAAATTTTAAGCATGGTAGCGTATTAGCTAACAAGGCAAAGCTTTTACCGGTTATACCGCTAATGTTACCTGTGAGGCGGTATCGTTAGAGGTGGTGGCGGTGGCGGCGGCGGTATGGGGGTGTGGGCGGGACAGCTGAAAATGCAAAAATGTTAGGTAATGGTTTTGTGCTGGCTACGTGGAGTCACCTTTATGGATGGACAATTGGCTTGGTTGTTCGTAATGGAGAAGATAAGTGATTGTTTTGTCACTATTTCTGGAACTTTAGGGCCTATTAGACCATGCGATATTTAGACTGTGTCTGTGACTTTGTATTTCTGATTTTGGTTGTGATTGTGAGTGAGATGTGAATGTTTACGGCACCCACGCCACAAATCATCGAACTTAGTGTGAGGCTTAAAGTGTAAAAGCGTAAAATAAATTAATGACATATTTTTCCTAGAGCATGCCGTTGTGTCTGCCTCAACGGGATACACGACTCCTCTCTGCGGCTGCCGCGCACTGACTCAACGGTCTTACTCTTAATACGCTGCGGAGGTAAGATTTGTCGGGTCTTATTTCTGTCTGATATGAAAAAACCGATTGTCGGATCTTAAAACCGAATGCTCGTGTGAATTCTAGCATTGAAGTACTGTTGCCACTGACCCGGATCCTACAAAAAAAAATCAGATTCGACAGAGTAAGACACGTCTCTGTGTGAACGGGGCGTTACACCACGCGATATTCAGTCAGTAAGTCAGTTAGCGCGGCCGACCGCGGTCTAACAGTCTTACTAAGACATACTAACTGGCTAACTCTTTTTACACTACTCAATTTAGCGCGCGATCTCAGTAAGATAGATTAAATATCGCGTGGTCTAATAGGCCCTTTTGGATCCTTGTTACGATTGGAATAATGTGGATTGTTTTTGTTGCAGATTATGACGTTGTAATGCTAGGAAGGAAAAATGAAGTCTTTAACCTTATGCGTCACGCTTGCCTTTATCACTAGCAGTGTCATCTAGTAACTATGGGTGGTAAATACGGAAAATATCCATATATTTTATACAATTATGAAAAGCTGAAATATAAACAGTTATCGGTGCTAATGGCAGCGTACTCATATGATCTACCTTAATATATCTATAATATTTATAAAATCCATTTAGGGTGCATCGCGATTTTTTTCGATGTATTTTTTTTGTATTTTTACTTCATTAAAATATGTCCTACTTTTATAAACCTTGACGACCAGTTGGCGGAATGGACAGGTCTCCGCCTTCTGCGCCGTGGGTCCTGGGTTCGATTCCCGACAGGAGCACAAATTCCTTCCCAAGGGATATTTGTGCTTCTGTTTCCGGGTATCAGTGTGTGTGATGTGAATGTTCCGGCACCCACGATACAAGTCTTTGACCTTAGTGTGGGGCTGTGAGTGTGAATACGTTTGTTTTGTTATGAAGTTTTAGGTTTAAGGTTGTTTTAGATAGTATATATGAAGAACTAAATCACAAAAACAGAAGAGAAATGTTCCATAGTGCAGAGCTTGATGATTCTGGCAGGGTGCAAATGTGCAATACACATAACCGATAGCATACATATTATGCTTTAAGCGTGAACTTTTTGACACAAAATTCGTAAATTAAATATAAACATTATAGAAAGTGAGCTTATACTGAATCAAAATACAGAACTTTTTAATTAATTATGACTTTAAAACAGTACCAATATTTCGAACTTTCGTACATCGTTAAACATTTTATTATCATTAATAATTTGTGCGTCCTCTGCGAGACATATTTTAACCAACAATGTGCGGTTTTGGGAGCTATAATTACGACTACACGCTACGTTACTACACCCTAAGGACCTATGGGTTATATTTATATAGTTTTAAGATTTTATGAGAGCAAATAACGCCAAAGATATTTTATTATATTATGTATATTTTAGTATATTTTAGACTTTGTAGGAAAATCAACAAATACACTAGCAGTTCGTCCGATCAAAAAAACTAAATACTTGCGCGAGTTAATTATCTAGTGACAACTTAAAGGACTTGGTAAAAAATATGTTGATTTCTTTAACACTAGTGGTTATTTGCCCATAATTTTTCATAATTAATAATTAATTACAGGATATAAGCATAGTAGAAATATACATATAAGTCTTATTTGAGATAGACCCGGGACAAAAAAGTATAAAAAGAGTGACTCTTCTGTCCTAGCAAAATGTTATTTTCCAACATAGATTTTTTTATTACAGTTCGAGCCTATAATAATATTTGTTTTCGAGTATTTTTAAGATCGCCATAAACACAGATTATTTGTGTAACTTAATTAAGAATTAAAGTGACAAAAAGATGTAATTAAGTAAATTTAAGGGTATGCAAATATGTATCGTAGATTATCCTAATATGACCCCTTTTTTTGTCGTATGCAACGCGTGTAAGTACACATTCCCTGGGAACTTATAAAATATTTATAACAAGGTAAAGGTATAAACATAGTAACCCTCTGACCCGAAGAATGAAAGCCAAAGGTTCGCTTTACGCTCTATATTTATCATCAAACAAACTAGAATGTTTTAGTAGCCCTTATTATTTCAGCGTAAAGGTCGTATTATTTCGCACGAACTGCCTCAATGGGATTGTGTTCTGTTGAAAGGTCAGTGGTAGAGCTCATACATTAGCGGGTAGGAGGGATACCGTGGCCACGGAATGCTTACTTATAGTTTGAATCCAGATTTGGCCAGTCTTCCGTGTCAAAATGTTACATAAGAAGAAATCTCCTACTCCCGGGCCCCTTTATATTTCTTCAACATATTTTTTAGAAAATAGTGTTTTTTTGTGTAGTAATAGGAATATCTTTCTCAGAAAATGCCTTTTTTTTTTGGAAGTGGTTTTTTGAATCCCGATTTCTCAGACCGGATTTTTTAAATGTGGAACTTTGATTATTTTTAAGGCAGATAAGTACTATGCACATTTTTATAATGTAATAATTACTAAAAATATTAAATGTTAATTTCATAATTTATTAACAACTTTTCTTCTCGTTATTAATTGTATCTTTGAGATTCTTCCAAGCGATGAAGATCGTCAAGAACTTTTGCGGGAAATAATTTACAGCTCGATGAGTGCTTCTGTCTTTGTACATTAATTTAGGGAAAATTTTAAACGGCCAACTATTATTTTATAATTAGGACTTCATTGGAAATCAAAGAAGCTGAAAAATCTAAGTTGGTCATTTTATATGGGAAATCGTATCATATTACTCAATACGAAATTCATCGTGTCATACAATCGTGTTAATACAATTTGACTACTAATATCGTGTTTTGAAATATAAATCGAGCATTTTAAACCTATTACAACTTTTGCAACTAATTTAAATTAGTATATTTTTTCACATGTTTCAAATTAGTGACATCCTACTAATATTATAAATCCGAAAGTTTGTTTGTAAGTGTGTAAGTATGTTTGTTTCCTCTTCACGCTTTAACGGCTGAACGGATTTGAATGAAATTTGGAATGTACATAGATTATACCTAGGATTAACACATAGGCTACTTTTTAACGTGATAATAGCGGACGAAGCCGCGGGGCACGGCTAGTAGGCTATATTTCATTCCAAGTATTTAATACAATAAATGTGTAAACAGTCAAAAACAAGGGAGAACGCGAAAACTTATATACGTATAATCAAACGTTTAGTATTCGAATATCGAACTCGTCATAAATCAGTTCCTGCGCCAATTATAAATCAGTCAGGTTCTTAAATTATGTTGGAACGTCGACGTTGTCGATTAGACAATTTCCGCGCAATTTCTCTCACGTTAGAACTGGAGCTGTATCTACTTCCGATTAAGGCTTGGAAACTTCAAATGAAGATAAGTAAATTCAAGATGTTTTTGTATAAATAAATAATTTAATGGCACCTAACTAAATGATTTTAATTTAATCTTTTATAAATAAAAACATAACATGGAGGCTTATTTTGATTATCGTTTAGTTATAAGCGTATATTTTAAAATTGCTATTTTTTGGACTATGTTATTAAACTCTTCAATACAAATAAATTAACGATTAAATATAATAGCTTAGCTTTTACCGGCGGCTTCGCTCGTATTGATTTTTTTACTTCGTAACAAAAAAAATTACATTCATATTTATAATATTAGTAGGGATTAGAAATTACTCTGAAATGATGCAGATTTTAAAGGTTGAGATTATTTGTGGTGATATCGTCTTGTTCTAGTGTACTTAAAGTAATTACCCGATGAGGAATCAAAATAACTGACTTCCGACATTAAATGTTGACGTGATAATGTCTTATAAATCAATGAACACCGGCTGCACGCACGAAAAAGTGTCACGTTCCGCCTGAGCCTGAGCTTGCAAGCAAGAGCGCGGAACAAGCGATAGAGAGGCACGATCGGCCAAGCGTTCGTCTTATGAGGTTATCACGTAAAATTATCCTCCGTAAACCAAATTTACAGACGATCATTTATTTTATTGTAGGGACACAAGTAAAACAACCTATTCGGTACAATTAGTTGGACATTTCGGTTGGACGACGAGGTCAATTTTCAGTGTTTGCATATTGTACTAGCCAGAGATCTTCCGGTCCAAAACTAAGCACTTATTTCTTATATTTTGTCAAAAGTGTAAAAAAAAACATAATTAAGGGTTCATATGCATGTGTCGCCAATGAGTGTAAAATGATTTTGAAGTACAACTCGTAGAAATCAACGTAATTTTTTGAAAAATAATGACATACAGGTTTAAGAAAAGGACGAGTTTGCGTTTCTCTGGAAAGAACTAATGTGTCTATCTAAATATTTATGCCGGATAATATTCGATTAGGCCTAGCTCTGACTGATGTCGCCTTTTCTATCGTTCGGGCGACTGCCTTTAACTCCGTTTAAGAACGTAGACTGCGGGATAGTTTAAGCAAAAAATTAGAAACTACTCGAAAATAGTACTTAGATACTAATAAAACTTACGGAATTATAGAAGGGGGTCTAGGTAATGAGCCTCCTCGGCTGACTGACGCGATTTGGTCCACATTATAATTTTGGGGCCAACCCGCGTTATCTTCTATTACCGATCTGAAAAAAAATGATTTATTAAACAGTTTCTTAGCAAACATAAACTATATATGTATATTATACAACAGATTCTAGCCCTAAAGACTAGTTTCATCCTTTAGTACGATGAGATATTTTAGGAGGTAAAATTGACGCACGCAAAACGTCTGATCGGCTACTAAGTGCCTGCAATCTCTACAAACTGGTTTTATCCTTTATCCTTATGAGATAGGTTACCTTGCTATGGACTCACGGTCTAAAAGAGTTTATTTTAACCCTTTTTCCTTTTAAAGACCTTATTTAATAAAATTTCAAATTGATACCTTTAACTTAAGAAAACTATACATTTGATTTTACTCTCAAAATTCTAATAATTTAAAAAACGCGTTGTCACAAATACAAATACACAGTCATCAAAAATATACATTTAAAACTGTTAACGCTACAGCTGAGTCAAATAAACGGCTATTTCATATCTCCAACATAAAAACAGAAAAAAGTAAGAATGCAAGTTAGCGGAAAAGTGAACACTCAGCAAAGAGCGCAAGCTTTTTGCGAATGCTGCCTCAAGGGATTTTCTACGCTCGTACCAAGTCCAATTTAAAAGTTCTTTTCACTATAAAGAAGCTGATTTCTCTCTTGTATTCTACACTCATCAATTCCCTTAGAATGTTTTTGGACCAATATGCATGCCAGCATCTCTTTGAATAATGTAGTCAGGACATTCAGTTTCATTACAGTACGTCTTTATGGGAGAGAAACTGACATGGTAAAAGATTTCAGCGTTCGTGATTTTAATTGAAAATATGAATAATGTATGAGCATGCAAATCTTGTAAATTATACAAAATTGTCTCTTGCGCTACCTTAACTAAGTTTGTTTATAATATTAGTTACCGGAGATAAAAAATAATCTAAACTTTTTTGATCCTAATTGTAATATAGTCCTGCATATTTTTTATTACTATTAGTTGTTTTTGGACAGGTATCGATCGAATCTCAACTTGCTGGTTTTGTCAAAAGTTCCCATCACAATAATTAAAAAAAACTTTCATTTTGTGCTTAAATCATCAACCATATCAAATAACCTGATAGCTGATACTTTAAGCCCAAATATTTCTTCAAACAGACTCAACATCTTAATTCCAATAAATTCACAGGAAAAATCCGAGGACTTTCTCGAAAACACTTCAGAAGTAAAAGCTGTGTTTTATTCCACTGAAATTTTCTCTTCAAAATCAATTATTTTCACGCAGAAGTTGGAATAAGGAAACGTTTCTTTTCTTTACAGCAAGGTAAATTAAGGTGTTCTCGAGTCTCGACCACTTTATCGTCATTTATGCCCGAAATAAGGGGCTCGTCTTTTATTTCGGTCTTTTATTTTCTTGGTACGTACATTTTCTTGAAACTCGTTAGGATCGCATTAAAATTGTTGTTTAATAAAATTGGAGGATTCACGGCGTAATGAAGGAGCCGAAATTTTCCACGGGTTGGTTCAATTAAAATTAAAGCTAATGGTAATTCAGTTTTGCAAGCTGAGTTAATATTATGGGGTCGCAACACAGCTACAACTGATAAATTATACACGCTATAAAGATTTTTGGAAAACTTAGTAAATACGATCAATTACATAAATGTTTATTATTAATTGTTTGTAAGTGGAAAATGTGTTTAGAAAAAGATTGGCACTTGAAATGGAAGTTATCCAGGAAAAAAGTCTACTTCAATTTTTTTTATTGCTACGTAGACAATCATTTGATTATTGTCATAAGAACACTAAATAAACAAAGGAGTTAGTGTAAAACGTAAAAAAAAAATGGTTTTTCATTAATTAAGAATCCCGATTACATGTATGAGATTCTTAGCGTTAAATTTAGACAATATATTATCCTTTTACCTATACTTGGCTGAAAATCTGAGGAACCTATTCATTTTATTTATTTGATTCAGAGACTAGACGACCAAGTCGCTCACCTAATGGTAAGCGTCACGTCAGCGAACAGTGCAGTGACACCCAGAGTTTTGAATATCTATAGAAAATCCAGTGCAAAGCACCCTGATATATTAGATGTCTCTTTATGCCCTGAAAGTTCACTTATATACATAGGGGGAGTATTTGATGGAGACAGATAGATACGAACGATTATTACTGTGGCTATTCCATCCAGATAAAGTCTTCATCATCAGACATTCAGGTATAGAGTTTGGGGTCAGGCTGGCTGCACACAGAGCAAGGTCTGGAGAGAGACATTAACGATACTTACTGTGGCCATTCCATCCGGGTGAAGTCCTCATCCTCAGGCATCCAGGTGTAGCGTTTGGGGTCAGGCTGGCTGCACACCGACCGAGGTCGCCGCCTAAAGTAGGAGCATTCCAGATCGGCGTCATAGGCGCATAGCTCGGGCGGTGCCGGGGAGGGTTGGCCAAACCTGGATGAAAAGTAAACATACCTATTTCCTAAATGGGTTTTATAGATTTTTTTAAAACTCAGATAAACTCGGACTCGGATAGGATACAGTTTTACCACAATTTCACTCGATAGAAAGTGTAATTGATGATGTTGAGGATGATAAACACGGCCAAGCATGACTGGCTCTTAAGGATAGCTGCGACACTTTTAATTGGTGATTTATAGTATTTTGGTTGGACCTGGTAGTAAGTAACCTTCAAGCTTTTAAGGAACCAAAGGTTGGTTTAAACTCATTTTCTGTCTAAGACAAGTATTGGGTTTAAGGTAATTATTGTAATAGTATAAAATTTTGAAAAAAAATAGTGTATTGTAATTGTTAAAATTGTGTGTAAGTAAAAAAGTAACATAATAAATAGGCTATTAAGCCTGAAAAATTCTATTTAGTCCGGTCATTTACATTATCAAAAATTAATGGACACGTAATTTTTGATAATGTAAATATATAACCTATTAAAAATTTATAAACTATTCCTGCAGCACTTTATTCATAGTTTGGCACCTTTATTTTTTGTCACTTATCTTTTGTAATTATACTAAAATTGTTAAGTCTAAAAATGCTCGATCAAAGATTATACAAATATCAAAACGGAAAATAGCTTCAAGATCCCCATGATTGATCCTCAATTCAAACATCTACCGTCGATGAGCTAATCCTGTCAGCAAACTAAGGTCTATTGGTAATTAATCATCGTCGAGGGTTTGTACCTATCTCATCTACAAACTGTACCTAAACTTAGATTCGGTATTTACAAGAAGGATCAACAGAGATAAAGCGATAGCTATATAGCATAATCCTACGCTAAGCTACCGATCTGTCAGCGTTTTAAGGTAAATAATTTTAATTAAGAAATGTAAACGCGGAAAAGGGAAATAGGCTCAAGGAATAAACCTTTTCATTTGAATAATGATTGCCATTACCTAACTGTTAGATTTTGTGTTTTTTGCAACTTTATTCCTGGTAGTTTATATCTTGTTTACAGTTAACAGTAACTGCTTTGAATTACCATCATAGTAAGCTTTCGCATTAATTATGCAAATCGCAAAGGAATGGAACTCCTTACCTGACTCTGTGTATCCTGATAAATACAAGATGAGAGTCTTTAAATCGCAACTGAATAAGTATCTTTTAGGCAAACGTGCTCCACAGTCAACCGTATCGTCGCTTACCATATCTATCTTTAGTAAAAAAAATACAGAAACATAAAGTACATGAAATACACAATATCCAGTGATGTTTAACTGATACACCGTTTTTAACATACAGTTTACAATGAGACAAGCTGCAATTATAATTCGATTTTGATGATTTTTTGTTTGATAGATTATACTTCAAAGGTGGTCCCATAATTTTTTTATCGAAATCGGTTCAGCCAAAATCAAAATATAAGCTGTGAAGTCGGTATTTTTAAGCTTTGTATACGTTTAATTATTTGGTGAATTTTACATGTCATAAAGTTAATTCTTGTCATAAAGTTTTCTGCATACATATTTTATTGCCTGGATACGATTCGGATATCCGAATTCGCTTATAAGAATACGTATTAAGTCCTTTATGTGCAGCTAAATTATGAAAAATAACAAATAAATCAATATAGTCATAGCGCACAAAATTTAGAGATTTAAAAATTTAGAGCTAACGCTACAGCGAATATGTAGGTAGGTAATCGTTTATTTCGTAGCTTCTATCGAAACCACAAATAAAATTTTACATATTAGGTACAAGGTTTGTTCACCTGGGATAACGCTGTATTGGTGCATAATCGGTGTTGAGATTCTCATCTGAGGGCACCCGACGACGGACACACACGGATAGAAATGATGCTCTGTGAAAAAAGAATATCTATTAATAATAGTGATTTTTTATACTCACTACTAAGTTAATGTTTTGTAACACTAATAAGTTTTGTAACAGTCATTTTATATAAAAAAGCATATATGAGACTAGTCGTGCCTAGCGGCTTCGTCCGCTTTTATCAAGTTAAAAAGTAGCCTATGTGCTAATCCTAGGTATAAGCTATGTAAATTCCAAATTATCGTTTTTCTCTATGTTTTAATAGCTATTCTGCTCTTCGGGGCGTAGATAAATCAAATAAATCAAAGATTATTAAAATTGGTCGAACCGTTCTCGAGTTATAAGTGTTGTAACAAACCAGAATTAGATTTTTTAAACATAAAGATTAAATTTGAACTAATTTTAAGGCATTCGTTTTTGGGAAAAACAGGGTGTTTCTAATCAAAAAAAATATCGATATTTGACAATATGTTTACGTAATACGCGGACTTTTCCGCAAACATTCTTGTAACCACAAATAATACAAGTATAATAAGACAAAAAAAACCGAACATTATGTATTTTCAACCGACTTCAACAAAGGTTCTCAATTCGACTGTATGTTTTTTTATTTTTTACGTGTGTTACACGATAATTCCGCGAATTACCAATTGATTTAATATTCAGGATTAATCAAAATACAGTTTTTTTGTTTGGTGGATAATACTTCAGATGTGGTTCCATATGAATTTTATAGCAATCGATCAAGCCAAAACCAAAATATAAACGATAAAGTCGGTTTTTTTAAGCTTTGCTTGCGTTTAAATTATCTTTCGAAACTTGATTACCATTGTTTAAGTTTTTAATAAAGCTAACACTAATCATTTCTATAAAATATGGAGAGTATGAAAGTAGCTCTTTCCTCTTCCATTTCATGCGAAATAAGATTACAGGGGTAAAGAATAATAAAATGGCCAATTTGTTACCTTTACCTTTACTAAGAGGATCCCATTTATAGCAAAAATCTACTCATAAGTAGGCAAATAATGGTTGGAAATTAGGCTGGAATCTTGTTTTTACAGGATTCGGTTGGCATCAATTAGTTTTAATTGATATACTTGTATGTATCAAAAACGAATTAGAAGAGAGAGAAAGAGAAATACGATAGGCAGAGGCCTATTTTTTTTCCTCTCATTTTGAGTCGTTCTAACTACTTTAGTAGAATAGGATGTGATTATATATAATCTTAAAATTAATATATTCCAAATGTCTACACAACAATTATTATAATAAATTATTAATTAAAAATACTCGAAACAGATCGAACCATATTGATACAATTAGTGTTTTATTTTATGTTGAATTATTTGTTTTCTAGTAATAACATATAAACATAAACCCTTTTTACTCACAGCCCTTTTTACACACTATATTGAGTTTGAAAACTTGTATCGTGGGTGCCGGAAACATTCACATCACACACAATCACACCCAAAATCAGAAACATACATTTTCCTTGGAGAGAAAACTTTTGTTGTCGCCGGCAATCGAACCCGATACGCAAAAACGCGATCGTGCGTCCAACATGAAAACAACGTTTTTCTTTTATTATAAAAGGTGTAAGCACACATCACATATGAGAATAATTCAGTTACTTGCTAGCAAGGTACTGAACTAATACTTCGGAGCATGTCTGTAATTATACTATAACTGCATTTTTCGTTTTCAGCTCCGATCTCGTCAACGTGAGTAAGCCTTTGAATCTAAAGACAGTCTTCGACAAGTCTCGGGACAATTCGCCCAAAATTCATCATAAGATATGTATAGAATGTTTTTATTCAATTTACCAAAATTATTCCATCAGGAATAAATAACGTTTCAACATCCGCTTCCATTCAGTGACATGGGAATATTTTTTGACGTATACAAAATGTTAATAGGCGAAGTTTGCTCATATCTTATGCATGAAAGAGACCTACCGGAAAATATCCCATTTGGGGATACCCTGCTTTGGTAAACAGAAGCATTGCGTTGCTCGTGTTTTGGTACAGATTGTGATAGAAAATGTATCGAAGCATCACTTTTATGACTACTTTCATTGATTTTTATGAAAAAAGTACAATAAGAATGTTGTTTTAAAAAGAACAGTACGTGTTTGTCGGTGTTTAAATAAACCAATATATTTTGAACATGTTGGTACGTTAAGTTAAGTAGATTTTGTAGGCAAGTTTTATGTTGATGGATTTCTGCCATAAACGGCGAAAATAATGTTGACTGGGTCAGAAATAGGTCCACGAAGAGTAAAAAGAAGTGATATAGCATTTCCAGACGGTGACCACGCAGAAATCTAACTATGCGTCACTACGCCAATTATCACTTAAGCATGATAAATAAATATTTTCTAGTAGGTACGTTTTGATTGATACTATCTTCGAAATCCAACATCATAATTCTGAGATACTGAAGCTGGATTTTTGAGTGTTTACGTCTGTAAATGCTACCTTAGTTCCTTTTAGCCTTCGGGGATGTGCTGTAGTAGCTGCCTAATGCTACTTCAGTTTGTCGCAGTCTTCACAGAGGGCTATCTATATTGGCACCCGGCGGCGTAGGCATGGACGTCCGAATAACATGACTAGAGTTTAGTTGAAAGCGACTAGATGAGGGTGTCTATTATACCCAGCGTTTGGCAATAACGGACTGAAAATGGTGATTATGAAGATGAATTTGGCGAGAAAAGATTAGAAGCACGAGAGATCTTTCCATTTTAATATACATAAACGAAAAACCTTTTACCATTGCTTTCTTTTGCCGAATAATGATTGTCAAATGCAGTGTCTTCTTTGAAGACTAAAAATAAATTTTGTCGAGAAACAGACGGATGTTTCTTAACAAGCATCTTTGCGGTTTGTATTTACCTTGACGTTTTTTTTTGTACATTCATTCGATCGCTTGATGTACATTTTGACATATTATGTACTGACTGTAAGTTTTTTTATTTTTGTCATGCCAACCTATTTTCTATTCAATTCTTATTTTTGTAGCTTTATATGGTAATTTCACTACAATTCTGTCAAATGTTAACGTTTTCACACTCACAGCCCCGCATTAAGTGGTTGATGACTTGCCGTGGGTGCCAAAAATATTCACATCACACACACAACACAACCAGAACCAGAAAAACAAATTTTCCTTGTAGAGAAAACTTGTGTTCCCGCCGGAAATCAAACCTAATACACCTGCTTAGAAGGCAATACGCACTCAACTAAGCCAACGGTCAGTATTTATTTTGAATACACGTTAAATTGAATATTTAATTAAAAAAATACGAAATTCACCTGCCTAATAACGACAGAATAGGAGAACTGAATATAAATTACTATGATCAGTGTAATAATCTATTTTAATTAATGAATTTCATTTCATTTATTTCGTTCACAATCCTTACCCATATCATGGAACAATAAAAATATTATAGGATAATACATATCCTTAATAAAATAAATACATTATAAAACATAGTTATAACTGTTTTGTATAGATATCACTTTAAATTAACAATCTGCCTACGTTTCATTCATAATGTTTGAGTTTTACCTGCCTACAAAACTTTGCCACAATGTGAGGGTAGGTACTATAAATTCAGGGTTTTTATTGACTTAACACAACTTTGATATTAAAGCATTCAGCGGATCCGCAAGGGACTGGGAAATTTACAACTGGGTTTGATAAGGCTAGCCTTAAATTTGAATCATGTATTATTTCGTCGCTAGTGTTATAAAAAGACTTGCCAAAGCTCATGAACAAAGACTTCATCACCATGGAAACGTTGAGCCAATTCGAGGTCAGTCAAAGATCTCTTTGACAACACTAATATTGAGAGAAGACTCAAAAGAAGTTGTTTAGTCAATAGTTAGCGCTGACTACAAACGTACAATTTTTATACTTTCGTGAATTGCTATCATGATTTTTTGACAAAACTTGATCTTTTCGCCCTTTTTCTTTCAAAATAACATTGTATAGACTAACTATACTTACGTAGTCTCTAGATGTGTAGCAAAAGAATTAACGAAACTAGGTAGGTACATAGCAAACGTAATGAGATAAAACCTTGTCCGCGACGGAGACGTGACGTGCATCGTCCATAAAGATAGTGTAGTCTTTTATCACACGTTCAGTGACAGTGCAACAAAAACAAAATACAAGTACATCTTCTCGGTAATTATCAAGCACACACGAGACATGTGTTTGTTGTCTCGAGCGTACGTGTCGAGAAAGACGTGCGTACGTGTGCCGGACGGATCACGTGCAGGGCACGTCGGGCTAAACATCGTCATAGACGTTGCTTTTTAGGTCGACTTCCGGACCACGTCCTATCTATGTTCTGGAGTACATTTTATTTTACTTATTATAGATACTTTTAGGTTTTATAGGGTAGATTCCGTCTGAGGCAGTGACACACCATTGTCATTTATTCGCTAAATATAAGCGCTAGCAGTAGTGTACACCATATGTGTACACTTCTGCTAGCTGTATTGCAGATAAATGCCCGTGAAATTAGAAAGAGATTTACCATCTATCTATCTATCACAGTTCAATGTCATCCAGTGAACTTGAACTGTGATAGATAGCTAGATAGATAAACATTTTATTGAACACCTTAACAAATTCATGACAAGGAATAGTAATCTAGAAAATAAGTGTAACAACAGGCGGTCTTATCGCTAAGAGCGATCTCTTTCAGACAACCTGTGATGATTACTTAATACAGTTCAATGCCACCAAGTGAACGTGACGCTTACCATCAGGCGAGAGTAACTTGCTAAGTCTTGTATCTAAAAAGATGTATAAAAATCATGCTTTCGACGATAAAATCGATTTTTGCTCATGTCGAGGTAAAAGAAAACAGTTTTTGGCACGATTAAGTCCCTATATATTATTATTACCTAAACTATTTTATACTCAATCATCTAACTAAGAAGAGGTAGAATAACAGTTATTACGACAAGAGGATGAGTACCTGTAGCCGGCCAAAAAATCCTGACATCTTATATACTATATGATAGTATAAGCGGACAAGGGTGTCCAATTTTGTGTTTAAGCAGTTTGACCTATGTGTATAACATAATAGAATCAAGAATCCAATAAGTAAATTAAGATGTTAAATGTAGGTATATTTTTAACTCAATTAAAGTATGATAGTGGTCTCGTTTGACCACCACCAGATGGTATATGATAACATGATGGTGAGGATGATAAACACTTATAGGCCTGGAATGAATATTATGTATATTATATACCACAGTTTACACCAAAATATCAATACATCGTTGTATACTGCGACAGGCCAAGAAATAAGATACCAATCCTTTCTTTAGTTTCAGTATGATTCAGTTGTTTGTTTTAATGTAACATTGTTTCTAAAGACCATACAAAGGACCTATAAGTATATATTATGTCAACACAATAAAAAATCTCACCTATTGGCGCGTGAGCATGGACTCTCGATGTGGTATTGCGAGAGGCATCCGAGGAATCTGTCCTTCTTGGACTTCTCCAGTTCCAGCAGATCCAGTTGTTTGTTGTTGATGCAGTATTGTTCCCGGAATTCCTAATGAACACTTATAGTTAGAAAAAAGCAAGTCTAGTTGTTTTTGTAGCTCAGAAATCAGGACTAACGTTCAGGAGTTAGATAAAAAATTATAAACTTTTGGGTGAAACAGTAGCCCTAATCTATTTTTTTTATGTCAAATAGGCCAGCATTCGACCGCTATCTCACCTGATGGAAAGCGGCGATGCGGTCGACGGTGGGACATGCTTGCCTAATAGGTACTTGTTCACTTTTGACTTGAAGAGGCCTAAGTTATCTTTGAATCATCTTTAAAACAAGCTTTAGAATAAGCACTATCACACCAAAGAACATGATTACTTAAATATAATAATATACAGCTGTTAATTAAAAAGTAGTATATTAAAAGATTGGTTTACCACCTATCCGCCTAAGGCCTAAGCCAACCTTTCCTGCAACTAGTGACCCGATCAACAACGGAGGCTCCGGTTAATCATAAAAGCATTCTTCTGGCAAGACAAATCATAAAATTCAAAGAACATCCATCAACCCGAAATACGAAAGCCTGGTGGATTATGGCCTTCTATCTTTGTGGGCAAATGCCCCAAGTTCCAGTAGTAGGAATGAAATAGACTGGTAGAAGAAAGTTACCTGCTTTGAGTACATGGTGGTCTTCCCTGCTGGGCGCTCGTCGCTGGCCCGGTGCCACTTCCTGCCCGCGTTTTCATCCTCTGACTCGTAGCCCTTGGCCGAGTGTGCTATGTCAGCCTGCAATAATCAAAATAGTTTTTAAGGATTTTTATTAAATTATTGTAAACGAAGAACTCAAACCAGCTAAAGTAGCTAAATCGGTTTCCTGGACCAAACTTCCCTCAAGTCTATTAGACACACTCAATCCTATACCAACCTGGCAGAACTCGATCATGACCTATTTCATCGTAACTTCAAAAAAATTTTTCTTGTTCGGTTTAGATATCTACGGGCCATTCTCATATATTTCCTAAAACTAAACTAAAATTATATACATCTATACAGCAAAGAACCAAGTTACCTACAAGTCATCGAGCTTATGGTAACTATAGTGCTTAACATTATGTTAACATGGAATGCTATTCAGTTATATTTTGTATGCGGAATTTTTAAATAAATATTATTTTAGTTTATTCAAGACTAACTAATTCTTCCTACTAATATTATAAATGCGAAAGTTTGTGTGTAAGTGCGTAAGTATGTTTGTTCCCTCTTCACGCTTTAACGGCTGAACGGATTTGGATGAAATTTGGAATATACAGATTATAACTAGAATTAACTCAAAGGCTACTTTTTAGCTTGATAATAAACACGGCTAGTTTGAAATAAAACTCAGAAGAAACAAAACATATTTAGCAATCAACTAAGAATGAGCGGCACCTAAGGTCAAGTGTTTTAACAATGTTGAATATAATTTGACCGAGCGAGCAGCGCAACCGGAGCTTCACTGTTTCAGCTTGAACAAAGAATGCTTTCGTATGTCCTGCGGATGTCCGGCTGTTCTACTATACAGGTCGAATTTATCAACCGATTGTAGTGAAATTTTGTGAGCAGGTTCGATAATTATATGTTTTTTTTGTCGAATCTGTTTTTGGATTATTTTCAAAATGGCGATACGAGGTTTGAAAACATATTTAAAAAATACGCGTGACTTTTACAGTTTTTACCGACTTCCCAAAAAAGGAGGAGGTACTCAAGTCGCCTGTTTTTTTTATGTGTGTTACCTCATAACTTCTCTCCACTTTTTTTTCGTTTGGAAGATTTTGCTTTGTAATTGGTCCCATTTAAATTTGATCAAGATCTGATCAGTGGTTCTTGAAATATCGTCAATAATGCCTATTTTGTGGATGACTTTGACGATGTTCTCGTTTAACCGACTTCAAAAGTTACCTCATAACTTCTTTCGTTGTGAGCC
The DNA here is from genome assembly GCA_948107665.1 of Lomographa bimaculata. Classification (NCBI taxonomy): domain Eukaryota; kingdom Metazoa; phylum Arthropoda; class Insecta; order Lepidoptera; family Geometridae; genus Lomographa; species Lomographa bimaculata. Next base: position 6,400,009 of record OX403600.1, on the reverse strand, counting down.
GATTTTGATAATATTTTTTTTTATTTGAAAGCTGATGCTTTTCTTGTGGTCCCATTGAAATTTGATCAAGACCAGATCTCTAGTTTTTGAGTTATAGTCAATAATGGATGTTTAATACATGAAATCTAATCAAGGTTCCGATGATAAAGCGGTGAAGTCGGTTTTTTTAAGCTTTGCTTGCGTTTAATTATTATTTTAGTTTCATTTTTGTTAGTTTTTTATCCACATTTGTCCAAAAAATCATATAAACAAGGTCCAAAAACAAATATTAAATAGAATACTACCATTTGGAATTAAACCCGATACCCGCTCATTCAAAGGCATGCGCGCAACCAACTACGCCAGCAGTTCAATAATGAAAATGTAAAACACAAAAGTTCTATTATTTTTAACCAACCATCTAATCAATTTTTACTATTCTTTTCACGAAGAAAAAACACTCGTCGACAAAAACGCGATAAATACAAAGGGTTCCAAAACTAATCTCGACATCGAATCGAACTCATTCGAAAGTCACAAAACAGTAGAACTATCGCAGAGTGAGTTTTATGGCTGTTGCAGAACTGTAAGTACACTATTCAAAGTTCTGCCATTTGCATTAGATTGGATACTGTGAGCCTACAATTGCAAGGGAGCTGTGGCGTAGGTATACCCAATGTTAGGTTTGGAAACAAAATCGCTCAAACTTTAAAACTATTTTTTTCCACGGTTTGTCCTGCGTCAATCAGGATTGAAAATAGCCATGTCTTATTCGGGTCTCGTCTATCTACATACTTTATATAATACAATACCAGTATTATTATTATAGTAAGAATACGTGCGACATGTGGCTTTTGGGCGTTGACGATGATAATAACGATGAAATGTATTTTATGTGGTATGTAAAATCAGCCAAATTTGTTCAGTAGTTTTGACGTGATTGAATTGAAACATCTCAACTTTTACGCATTTTGTATGTGAGAGATGTAAAATGGAATAATATGCTAGATTACACCTTTTTAGGGTCCCGTACCCAAAGGGAAAAACGGGACCCTATAACTAAGACTCCGCTGTCCGTCCGTCTGTCACCAGGCTGTATCTCATAAACCGTGATAGTTAGACAGTTGAAATTTTCACAGATGATGTATTTCTGTTGCCGCTATAACAACAAATACTAAAAAACAGAATGAAATTATATTTAAGGGTGCTCCCAACAAACGTTATTTTGTTTGCTCGTTTTTGCTCGACATTGATAACGGCAACAGGTACCTAGTACGCTTAAAATATTCCCAGAATATTTAGTTAGGTATATATTCACTTTTAAAATAAATAATTAAATTAAAATAAAACAACCGTTCAACAGACATGATATTTTTGCTGTTTGAGGGAACCCTTCGTACGACTCCCACTTGGCCGGTTTTTTATTCTTACTCATTTGTTGGTAGTAGTTAGTAGTAGTAATAAGTAATAGTGCCAAGGATGGTAAGATCGCTGGGCTTAGAATAGGAACTGGCTTACAAAGACATCTGCCGGAAAAACATTTAGTAATTGGTCAAGTTACTAAAGTGGTAATTGTCTAAGAGAGTATTGGAAAATACCCTACCAGTCCATAGTGAAATCGATATTTCCTCATGATTTTACCTTCGAAAGCTCAAGCTTGTAGTAAAATTTTAAACCTTGACAACTCGATCGGGAGCCTCTTTTCTACTAATATAATTATATTCGCATCGAGATGTCTTTTCTACACAACTTAATTAAAATGTTATTTGTAACAACACCTTTCTCACCTTTACTATTTAGTTTTCATATTTTTAGGCGCTTTGGAGAAGATCTTTTACAGGTCAATAAAAAAGAATTCCTCTGCCACTTCCGGAATCTTTCGAACTAGGGACATTTCTACATAACACGAATTTTTGCTAGATCAAATAACGATTCAATACGGAATTGTACACGTACAAATAAAATAATACCATATCAGAAATATCAGAAATAGTTCTGTAAAACTAATCAATATTAACAATAGACTACACAAATACAGTCACACACACGGAGACACACCCGTACCCTCCCTTTTTATACAAATAATAAAGTTGTTGTTGTTTCTGTATATCATATGCAAATAACAACTATTAAAAGACTACCATTACATTGTTTTCAAGTAACACCAAAGTTTGATGAATAGGATTTGCTGAAATCCGGCCCTGCACAAACCCTTTGTTTGTGCAGGGCCGGATTTCAGGATTGTCTTAGCGCTGAACATATTCCAATTGCAAATATTTTTTTTTGTGTACCATGTGAATTCATTGAATATCCAGCAATAAATGATTTTTCTATTCTATAGTCCAGAGGCTCAACTATTAGTACAGTTATATTCGACGTCTTTATTAATCAGTCGTTCGTCTTTTATTTATCGGTCGTCTCCTTGTAAAGCGAGGGTACTGAATATTAAACTAGATGTCGCTTCAATTCGAACCTATTTTATTTGTAGAGGTGAAAGTTGTAGTATAGTTTTATGCTACTTTTTAACTGACTTCAAACATGAAGAAATTTCCAAATTCGTGTGTTTTTTTATGGTAGTTACTCAGAACTCCGTCATTTGTAAATCGATTAGGAAAATTCAATGTAAGTTTGAAAGAAAAAAAATCTATATTTGAATCTCATGCAAATTTCCAATTGTAAAACAATGACAAAAGCACACCATTAAGGCAATCTAAAGCTAGTTCTATCAATATTCTCAAACTGTATAATTAGACAGCCATCGAACTATTGCAAGCTCCGAAGTTCAGCCATTAGCATCTTATTGGACACTGAATCTTAAGAAGATTTTATTTATATAGAGATACTAAATGTTCTAAGGTAGTATTGACTCATTTCCCAAAAATGTTCAGCACAGTTTAAGTAATTATGTCCTAAAACGGTTCAAAATAGTATTAGGTAGGCATATGCAATTAAATGTGGAGCATTTGTGTTGAAAACCTTCACAGATAATGATAATATTACATGGAATGCCATATTTAGATGCACGTCCGCCTTCTAAGTTTCGGGTATCAAGTGTGATTCCCAGTGGGAACACAAGTGTTCTCCCCTAGGGAAATTTGTATTTCTAGTTCTGGTATGGTTGTGTGTAACTTGAATGTTTCCGGTACTCACGACACATGTTATCTAACTTAGTCTGGGTGCGTGAGTATGACAGCGTTTATGTTTTTATAGGTATTGTCGCGTATCACATGATGAAAATTATTAATTTATCGGCCTAGATACAACATCAGTGTATTTTTAAAACGCTTTCACATTCACAGCTCCACACTAAATCCGATGATTTGTGTTAATGTGGATGCTGAAAACACTCACATAACAGAATAGACACAATCACACGCAGAAAAAATAAACAAATTTTCCCTGGGTAGTAAACTTGTGTTTCGAATTGAACATCATACCCGTCGCGCAGGTAAGTAGGGTCTTAGGTAACGAGCAGTTCATGTGTTAATATTTTGAATTTTACCGCGAACCACATAAATTACTTTCTAGTACATATTATGCATACAGTAAGTATAATAATACGTATAATATACATACAGTAAGAACACAATATAATATAATATACCATGCGGTATAATGTGTCAGTTTTTTTACTGTCTCTATAAACCATGACCAAAGTGGATTTTGTATAACATATATAATTTATATATAAAAGATTGGCTTATTTGGATGAGCGTTCGCCTTCTAAACACGGGTATCGGGTTTGATTCCCGGCAGGAACGCAAGTCTTCTCCCCAAGGAAAATTTGTTTCTGCTTCTGGTTGTGAGTGTGTGTGATGTGAATGTTTCCAGCACCCACGACACAAGCGATCTAACTTAGTCTGGGTACCAAACAAAATATCAAAGACAAAACTCGCTCGGCTTCAAACACAAGTTTGTTTTGATCTGTTTCTACAAGGTTGTCACAAAATGGAACAGATAAAACTTTCAGTTCGATCTCTTCCAAGAAAATTACTTGGAGACAGCGCAGCGCGCAGGATGCGTTGTAATGTTATACAACTATTACATTGCAATAGTGGTAAGAATACAATGTTCTACGAGTACTTGCCTAAATGATCCTGTAAAATGCAATGCTACGATTTTAACAAGTCAATATACTTAAAAATCAAAAAAAATCGACTGCGAAAAATGTGAATCTGCTTTTTATGTAAATTTATGTAATTTCCTTCATTTTGATAACCTACTTGATATGTACTATGGTTATTTTTTTAATAGCGTATTACCATCGAGATAGGAAACAAACCAACGTTTATTACTTTAGCTACAAAATCCTTGCGTATAACTATTTTGCGCCTAAAATCCACCATTTTGTTTTTTTCTATAAACACCTTTGGGGTTTTGAAATAAATATGACGATGCCTCAGCATGACGATGTCGAAATACATCGCGGCCACTTTTATCTTCAAGAATATAGACTAAATGTGATCATTTAGCTTTTATACGACATTTCTGAAACTTTGGGCCAGTTTTTTGCAATATTTTGTTCCTTTGAAAGATACGAGGTAATAAAGAGATTTTCATATATACATACATACAAAATACGCGTAAAAACCATAACTCGTCCTTTGAAGTGTTGTAAAAAAGCCCTCGATTTTATATATGCGTAACCAATACATTTGAACCATAGTAACTGATTAAACTATCTTTTGAATTAAAATCCATAAACCCGCGTAGCTCATTTATAAGACACTAGCCGTGCCCCGCGGCTTCGCCCGCTATTATCAAGTTAAAAAGTAGCCTATGTGTTAATCCTAGGTACAATCTATGTACATTCCAAATTTCATCCAAATCCGTATAGCGGTTAAAGCGTGAAGAGGGAACAAACATACTTACACACTTACACACAAACTTTCGGATTTTTAATATTAGTAGGATAGCTGAGATAACGTTTATTTCCCGTGCTATAGCCACGTTTTACTGCTATTTCTAGTACGGGGAAATACATTACTCTTTTTCACATTGGCTGATAGTAGTACTGGAAACTTAGAATCATCAGATAAATTAAGCTATCGAATAAAAAACATCAGCGAAATCGGTCCATCCAAAGACAAAGACCAGACAAAGACATTTACTGACAAAGCCGTTAACCTACTAACACTTTATTTTATCTCGGAGATTAAAAACAGCTTTGAAACAAGTCTTAGATATCGATTTTTTTATATATTAATACACAGACAAATACAAATACATTACACGCGTCTGACACACACTGAACGCGTTAAACATGATCTAGATCTTTGGTTAAGCTATTCGTTTTTTTACTGCGTAATTTAATGCTTGGTTCTGTACCAATTTAAGCTATATGAACCATAATAATCACCTTAATAATAGCGTTCATCCCTTAAAAGCTATTGATGAATTCATTAAAGGATTTTAAAAGAAAATCTTGTATAGTAAATATAATAACGTTGATGACCGCTTAGTTGATATTGTTCGGGCGTAACTACCTAGAACAAGAATATAAAAAAAGAACTGAATTTCTTTAAAAAAGGAGGAGGTTCTCAACTGTATGTTCTTTTCGTATGTATGTAACGCGATCATTCCGCGAATTATGAATCGATTTTGATAAATATGTTTATGTTTGGTAAATCATATTTCAGAGATTTGCCAAACAAAAATACATTACCTAGTGACCCAAGGACTATTTTAGCTACACCCATTCACCTTAAAAATAAATCGTCGAAAAGGAATACTGGCACAATGTAATATATTGCTTTGTTGGGAATAGGTTCCAGAAACAAAAGCTCAAAAAATCCTTGATTCATGTATTTTTGACATTTATTTTGAAATAGGGAACCAACACATTTTAACACTTATTTGTAAGATTTTATTAATGAAATGTGGCATTGCTTCAAAATTTATTTCATTATTTGATCGCAGAACACTACTGTTATCGTTGTCGTAGTCCGTATTTTGCTCCATTTCACATAATTCTTTGTTCGCTTCTACGTAAGTTGGGATATAATTGCTTTACAGCACGCATTTAAATGAGTTCCACTCTGGTCCTGGGCTAGAGTTTCCGTGTTTTTTTAATTTTGACCCTAATTTAACGTTTTTGGTGGCCAGCGTACAATCTCTTTCGACTCCCATAGAAACGCGAATGTCAACTGTATTGCATCTTTATTTATAGATTGTACTATTATAAAAGCTATTTCTCTGAAAAAGAAAACAATAATTATAATTGTTACTCAATGTTCTTTTTCCTTTATCATGCATAATGTACTACATTATACAACTTAATACATAGCTTATCCACAAACTTCATAAAATTTCGGTATGCTATAAACTTTGTGATGGGACACGATTGAAGCGAAGTCGATAAGGAGATTTTTTTATTATTATTTCAAAGGATCGAATTAAGTACATGTATATATTTCTCATTTTTCAACTGATTATTTATTAGACCTAAACACTAAACTACACGCGTACTGTAGGGGCAATGACCACACTATATGATAGCCTAAGCTTTGGAAAGGTCACAAGTAAGTTTATCATTTCAACTTTTTGTTTAATTAGGTACCTATGAAAATATGACACACTAATGTAATAATAAAAATACGAAATTCGGATGACTGGTTTTCGGGATGAAATAACAAAATAACATAAACAGCGATATTTTGAGGACGCGTGAAAATTTTCGTCTATATTCATATAGTACTTTACAATAAACTTTCTTTCCCAATCGATTTTTACGCACATGGAAGAACAATCAAGAATTTACTCACCGAGAACAATATTTCAGCACAAACACGTCACAAAATGGCACACGCAAATACCATAACGCAACCACGCAAATAATGAAAAAGTAGGAGTGAAGATGATTCATAATTTTGCCACTTGTGAATTCTCAACTCCATCGAAGCATTATAAAGATCCTGGTTGTACTTTGTGCTGTATAATAATAAGTAGCACATACTCCAATAATCGGTCAATGTTCAGCTCTTGGGGTAACTGTTTAATAATGCTGATATAATGCAATCAGTTACAGTTATTCAGCTAATAGCTGTTTAATTTGTGCCCAAATCAGAGTTATATTAGCTGAAAAGGCGCCTTTAATGCTTTTATTCAGCAGGCTTGTACTGGTTAGGATTCTATTGTGGAAAGTGATTCAGCTAATATACAGCATTTCTGTGTTACTTGGGGGTCCTATATAAATTTTATCGAAATTGATTTAGCGCTTTTTCAAAAATCATCAAATACCAAAATATAAACGGTGAAGTCGGTTTTCATGCTATGCTTGCGTTTAAAATATTATGCATTACTGTACATTCATCCTGGGTCTAACCAGTTAAATATATTTTCTAAGATTCATCTAACTCAGTAATAATATGACTTAACGAATAAAAGTGTAATTTATAGTAGATGCTTCCATTTCCAACCCCTCGGTTTACGTCATCACAGCAAGACGTGGCCCATTATTGTAATTAAATGCCACTGCAGCCATAATACAAAGACCGGGGGCATCAAGTTATGGAATAGCAGTACATCAGCTTAGAATACCTAGAATATTATTATTATTATATAGTTTGAACTGCTCGTTGGCTTAATTGGGTGAGCGTCACCACTTTTCGTAACACAAGGACGCGGCTCAAAATTTCAAAATATAGTATTTGATTTTTGTTTTTTTAACTCACGGCGATCTCGTCGGATATTTTGTTTGGTAAATTTTTAGTTCTTAAATCTATCTCCGTATTCATAAAAGTATAAAACGTTCAGCAATCATTCTGTAGTTGAATAATTTCAACTATAGAATGTTTATTGAAGACATCCAACATGTCTTTACTATCAATTTCTATCACCAATTGGGTCAGTTCAATATAATATATTTAGTAAATGCTTTTACGTATGTCCATGGCGGAATATTTGTAGATAACCTAAAGATACAAAGTACAATAAGCTAAAAATGTATGGGACTGCAATACTGTTTATCAATGCACTGAAATCCCCCGTGAGTCTGAAATAGCCTGGGAAACACTAATGACCTAGAAGTCATTTAGCTTTATCTCATTAAGCCTTTTTAATTATGAACTCGTTCATTTCAAGACGTTTTGCAAATTATTGTTGTTCTAACAACAAATATAGTACAAACTGAGTATAATAAGGAAAGAGAAAATTTAAGCAATCTCTAGCAACTTGCTTAAATTTTCTCTTTTCTGTATTATAAACATAAAACATAAACGCTTTCACACTCACAGCCCCCCACTAAGTTTGATGACTTGTGTCGAGGAGCATTTTGTGATTGTGTGTATGATGTTCATATTTCCAGTTATTAATATCATACACACAATTTAAGAAAACGTGTTATAAAGAAATAAGCATTCATTTATTCATTCACAACCAGAAACAGAAACACAAAATTTACTTAGGGAGAAAACTTTGTGTTTCCGCTAGAAATCGAACCCGATACCTCTATTAAGAAGGCGCACCCAATTTAACTAACAGGCAGTTCAATTAATTATTTTGGTTTGGTTTATATTGGTTCGATACAAAACAGGAGCATAATATTTCCTACCAAGCAGACATCTGTGCTTTTATTTGTTTGTATGATTCCGTGTGTTATGATTACATTCCCTGCACCCACAATACTTTGTGCGGAACTGTGATATTAAAAACGTAAAAAATAATAATTGGCCCTTCGTTCAATAGATTTTATTCATGTCACTAGCCTTTATGTTTTTTTTTATTTTCATTAAAAAAACATAGAGACGAATGGAGAACTTTATTTTTGAAGTAGGTTGCAAAATAAAGATCTATATTACAAATTAAAGCCTGAATTAATTTACCTAAAAACGATAAGTACCCGTAAAACCTTCAGAAAATTGTACCAAAGCAAAATTTAAGGGAAGCACTACATTAAACAACAAAGCCCTTTGTGATCTCCGAGGCAAATGACACCTCTTTATTTAGCTTAAATTAGAGAATCCATCACGAGATACTGTTTATTACCTTAACGCTGTTAAATTACTGAATATTAACGGTGACCTATTATTTTGACGGTGATTTAAAGGGTCAAAGAATTTTTTTAGTTTACCTAAAATTATTATGTTAACGTACCATATTCACAACGCATTACCACTTGACCATATATTGTAGTTTTTGTTTTTCTTTGTTTGTGAAATGATTTTTTTTTGTACCTGATAATAAGCGACACGCCGTCATATAATACATTTGCAATGCCAGCGAAAACTATGAAAAAATTCAATACTCGAGATTTTGAAGTTATTCTATAGCTTACGCGGTTTACACGCTAAATGGCTCTGACGGACAAAGTGCAACAAAAACTTCGCTTCGCTCGGTCAGTTATAATAAAGTCTATTATATACTCGTAGGTTACACCAAGATACTAACATATCTTTATAAAGGTCGTGAACAAGACAATTCATAGGTTCACCAGTGTCCTTAAGATTCATGACCATGAATTTCTTTGGTTTTATTTATCCACGATATGCGAACTTTTAACCACTATCTCGCATGTTATGTAACGAGGAAATGTAAAATGGATTTTTGTTTTTGTTTTTGATAGGCATGTATTTGACCACTATCTCACTCGAATTCACTCGATGGAAAGTGAAGATCAGTTTTACTAATATATAAAAATTTTGCCTAAATATATGCTCTAGTTCAAAACCTAAAACATTATCGAAAGGCTGCATGATGTACTGAAAACATAACAAAAAATTGAAATCTATAATCCGACCATTCGTAATCACCAACCAAATGGCTTCCTATTATATGAAACTAAATAAAACTACGTTTTATTTTATTACTACACGTTACCTTTATATTTTTTAAATAATATTTTGAAGCTCTTTCAGTTCATACCTAGTTCGATGGTTTTTACTTTTTACTCGCTACTTCATGGACTACCACGGTCGCCATTTTGTTTTTTTAAACCTAGCGTATGAATCCAGGAGAATAAAAGCAAATTCAATGATACTCTGTAAATGTCGATGTTTATTTATTTGGACGCTGTAGTTGAGGAGAATATACAAACGAATATACATAAAATATATATTTGTACACACATACTGACATAATTATAGTGCCATTATCATAACCCACCTTATATCTTCGCCGTAACCGGATAAAAATAAAACAAAATACATCTTGCAACTAAAACTAATAAACAATATGTACTACATTAAGATTGCATTCCGAATTTCACAATTAATTACTCCTGAGATCCAGAGTAACAAGTTAAGTAAGCTTTAGCACAGCTTTAGCGACTATATTTAAGTAGATAAACTTGGTACGTGTTTGCAGTCGTGTGGTAAATTTGTTGCGGTTTGCGGGATGTAGCACTCACTACAGGCCCCGGGCTAATGAATTTATGGATTTCATATTGTATCTGACTTTCTAGTTAATTCCACATTTCATTTGCAGTTGGACCTATCTTAGTATATTATGTATGCTTTAGTATTGTGGAGATATCTGTTGAAGACATAACCATTATAATACCTACCAGAATGCTGAAAAATATCGTTTATCATGCGTGCATCAAATGCCGAGTAAAGGCAAAATAGGTCGTTCTTCTCACCAAGGAAAATTTACGTTTCTGGCTATCGCTATGTTTGTGTGTGTGATGTGAATGTTTCCAGCACCCACGACATAAGTCATTGAACTTAGAGTGTGAAAGTTTGCCTACCTTGAATAAAAAAAAATTGTTCTCTCAAAGAAACAAAACAAAAATACAAAAAACTGAATATCGACGCGATTTCATTTTCCAACCAAGCAGTGGAACGCTACAAACTAAAGATTCCATTTCCTTCTCATTTTAAATTACAGATGACGAAGTTCCAACTATTTCCGAGTTTGAGAGGTGGTAGAGCATTTTGTGAGTTGCTCGCCTGGCTTGCTACCAAAGTAGCTTACCACCATCAAGTTGAAAGTCTGCCGCAAAGCCAAATACGGTGTTCCGGCAGTTATCCTTGAGAGCCTGCGTATTCCAGTTCTAGTGTGTTTACCAGCTTCGATCACATCGTAACTTACCATCAGGTGAGATAGTGGTCAAACACTAGCCTGTCACAAATAAAAAAAGAAAAAAAAAAGATTGTTCTCTTAAAGAAACAAAACAAAAATACAAAAAACTGAATATCGACGTGATTTCATTTTCCAACCAAGCAGTGGAACGCTACAAACTAAAGATTCCATTTCCTTCTCATTTTAAATTACAGATGACGAAGTTCCAACTATTTCCGAGTTTTTAAACTCGGAAATAGTTGAAAACTCCAGTTCTTACGAGTTGATACTTCGCAACTGAGACATTGCAAAGCTTTTAGAATCCGTTTTGCAATCGCCTATTTGTTCGGATTTTCTGTAATTAGCCATGGGAGTCTCGGATGGGATATTTATGATTAAACCGTGTACGTTCTGCAATGCGGCGACATTGGTTTTCTACCACAAGGAGAAAATTGGAAAAGCTACTATGCATCGCTTCACATAAAACAAGTAGAAAAGCTCCGACTTATTATCGCTATAGAGGATAGGGCACACAATATACTCCTTTACTAATACTTAAAAACACAATTCATATTATTTTGTTAAGTTGTAAGATTTATAGATGAAACGTTAAACCAAGTTTTATTGAATATTTAAGTTGTTTATTTTCTCGTGTCAGTGAATTTTATTCATTACGTGAAATACATAATCTTTAACCTGAACATAAAATATTATAGCCACTTTGTGTGTTGGACTGCAATTTTAGTATTCAGAATTCGGCAATAGTTATCAGCTATAATTTCATAGTATATTCCATGTTAAGAACCCGTGCCCAGTGGCTTCGTCCGCTCTAATTAACTTTATTAGTTAGCTATTTCTAATTTATTGTTACTGCTAATTAATAAAATTATCTTTAATTTTACTACTCAGATACAGTTTATATCACTTTTACTGCAACACTAAAACTTCCCATATAAACTTTTATTCCCCATTGTACCACATTAATGCACCCTTGGAAAAAAAATTAAGTATTTCTTTTTTGATATTTTATATTAACTACTTAAATAAATATTAATTTTCATCAGTATAACTTCATAACTAAAGAACTTTCGACATTAATTTGTCCCCTATTGCACCACTTTAATGCACCCTGGAAAAAAATATTATATTGGTACATTTTTTTAATATTAAATCAACTACTCAAATATCAATTTTCATCGCTATAAGTTCAAAAGCAAAGAACTTGCATACACGTTCTAATTTAACCCTTTTTAGGGGTTGAATTTCCAAAAATCCTTTCTTAGTACACCTCTACGTACCTCACTCTTCATATTAAAAAATATACAACATTGTAGAAAAGCTTCAAAGAAAATGTAATAAGTAGACTAAGAAATTTAACAGTGAAATTTAAAATTTCATTTTAAATTTCAGTGGCGTTGCAAAAAAGACAAAAGCAATTGAAAAAATACAATTGCATAAAACTAATTAAAATGGATTCAAAAGTGATGAGACAATCCAAAGGACATTGAAAGGGATTAAAAAACTTTGCCGGGAATTCTCCACCGGCTGAGCTTTCAGGAAAACTAGTTATCGTCTTACACAGTTTGATGAAAACATTGTGGATTTACAGAGGAGAGGAAAGGAGACCAAGTGGATAAAAGCGATAAAAAGGAATACTTTTTGTGCATACGCTGAAATGGGAATGGAAAAACTCGGTTTTAAAAACAAATAATAATATAAAATCAAATTATTATTGAGGCGACATAGATCCAACTGATAGATATACTAGTAGTTATAAAGCAGACACGCATAATTTAATCTATTGTAATATATTCATAATGTTGATCTAATAATCTCGTAGTTCTTCGTATATAGTGCTAACACTTATTAGCTTTAGAGTTTTTTCAACTCATTCGCTAGTAAAAGCATAAAGATAACATATTATGTCACCAACTAGGCAGGGCACAAAACGCACTCCAACTTCCAATGGAAGACAGAGGAAGCCCAAAAGAATTCTTCTTTGATGCTGTCTTCATTGTAAAAAATATTTATTTGACGATATTCTTAAATGCACATGATTGGTTTATATTGTAGTTTATGGTTTACTAGAATCTTTGTTAAACCAACTCAAAAACGTAGAGAACATTTTTTTTACCTACTTTAACACTTTTACCATACAGTGACACAACATTCCACATCACGGCTTTGCATAAGATTTTTCCTCCTCAATATCTTATACCAAATGAAAAATAATTTCTTCGTCCTAGAATTATCTAAGTACTCCATGAAAGTAGTCAACGATCGAGTATCAAATTTATTAACATTTTATGAAGATGCATGCATATTTAGCGTATAAAATGCTAACCTATACAAATAGAAGAAAAAGTAGCTACAAATACATGACATCCTCTTTTTCAAATCAGTTAAAAATTTTCAGCCCGCGATTGAGTTCAATCTTGAATCCAGCTACCGAGCCACCAAGACATCAACTCTCCTAATTATCATAAACACTTCACCTTGCGGCTTATCCATTCAGCCAACTGAAAATAAAAGGGTTTCGCCTGTTTTTATGATGCAGACGGAATTTAATTAAGGGGATATCGTGTCTTAAATGGTCCTGGTAATGGCACGATAAAGAAACATGTCTAATGAAATTGGGCTGGCAATTGTTTTCAGCGTGAGTTATTAACGAAGTTTCGGTAATAATGAGAGTTTTTCGGGTGATGATGGAGAGTAGAGGTGGTGTAGAGTCGTTAGTTATAAAGGAAACACCTGCCTTTCTTAATAATTACTATGCATAATAATTTAAAAAGCGGGTAAAGGTATTTTATGGATAAGTATCGTTTGCTTTGTTTAATATATAAATTAACGTTTGCGGTTCAATTTAATATATTCTGTAGGAAGCTTAAAATTACCAGCCTCTCGTTGTTTTTATGACGAGTGGATCTACAGTTTTACTTTTGGAAAATTAAAAACAATTATTCATATAGTGAATAAAAAATTGTAAGCATATAGCACATAGTGTTGGCAGCCATAGATAAGAGTGTTCACAACTGCGCCAAATAGGCCGAATATTTGATCTCATCATCACAAACAAATAACTTTATTTACAACTCGTGACATATCTAAAAACATATGCTTATCTAAATAAACGTAAAAAGGAAAACCGAATAGATATATCGTAAATAATAAGATTATTGAAAAGAAAAACGTAATTAAAAAATTGGACAAAATTCATTGGATAAAATACATTATCATGATAACAAAATTTCTTATTTATCTGCAACTCCAAAATCCAAGACCAATAATTTGCTGATTTTTCACTTTTAGCTAATTATTTAGTTATCAATTCCGAAGTTGCTTGGTTTGTAGACTTTCTAGAAAAGATATTTTTTTTATGATATATCGTACTAGGAATCTATAAATTGAATGCAATGTGTACGTATTTAGTAAACAAACTTTGTTAGAGATGTCACTAAATAGAGTAACTTGGCACTCGCCACCCGCGGCGCGTCCCGCGGGATGTCCGACTAAAACACTTGCCTAATGGACTTTATTTGTCGTTAGATGCATTAGCTTCTTCTTAACTTGGTAAGAGTTGTGAGTTTCATACTTTTATTACAGTAGGCATGTACGCGGCCTCTACGGATTCATGCTACCCGGATGCTAATAATATTTACGTCGGAGTATCCAAATGCCCTGGAGGCCTCGTCTCCAATGTGGTTATTAAAGAGACTTTTGTTGAGAGACAAAGTTACTAAAATATAATACTTTTTATATCTTTGTTCACAACATGACTGGTGAAAACTTTATCCATTTATGAGGTAGGTATATAAAAATGAGGTTACTTAAAGTGGTAAGGTAGAGGTTTACCTATCTTTTTCGTACAAATTTCGCAGCGTAGCAAGACTCTGCAAGTATTGAGGATTTAACAATTTCACTCAGGGTTGGTTTTCGCATTGTTGCGAGACTAGTTTCGGAAAAATCGGTGCTCCTTAATTACTCTTGCACGCGCGTAGAGCATATAGAGTCTCAGCGTGTAGAGCGCACGAAAAACGCGCGCCTGAACCGTGAGTAAAATCCTACAAATTTGTAAAACTTACGAATCCTTGCAATGTGCAATGAGGACTTTTTTAGGCTGTCATTTGCCAATAAATTTGTTAGACACTGTATAGTTATAGTCGTCCGCACTGCACAGCGCTCGCCCGAACACCTGTAGAGTTTCCGGTCGTAATGACACGTGATTACAAACGTATCGTACTTTATCAATATATTGGGTAGTTGTATGAAATGTTTGACGATGAAGACACCTGAAGGTAGTTAAATAACAGTCTGTTGCACTATGAGAGATGTTTAACACAAATTAGATATATATATATATAACGGATTAACGAATTGAATAACATTTTTGATTATATATATTTTAGTACCAGAAATTAGACATAGGCTACTATTTACAAGTCTTTATTTAACTTGAAATGTTTGTATGAAAGTTCGTTTAATTAAAATATTGCAAGCTGAATTACAACCACTGCCTCTAATTGAAGTTCAAGCTCTGTCTGTGGATTTAGCTCCAACGACAATACATTTTTATGGTAAATATGACCTTAATCGACATCCAGGATTGGGTCTAGATAAAGGAACTCTTCATTGGTCAACAGCAGAGACACGTCATTTTGTGTACGCATTCAATTATGATTGACCATTCTAATTGTCATGACATGGCTCTGCACTCAAAGTTGGCTCCTAATTTTACGGTACGATTTGGGTGTCTTCAGGTCTAGCGTAAATAGGTGCCTTCTTCATGTTCCATCTTCGGCCGCATCGTCACTTTCCATCAGGTGAGATAGTGGTCAAAAAACAGCACTCATGAATTACGCATTAATATAACCGAATAAGCATTTATTTTTATTCTGTACGTGTGTATGGGACCTAACTCATCCTAAAGGGTTGGACAGATTATGATGATTTTTTTATATGTGTTCAGTTAGATTCAAGAATGGTTTAGATTTAGGCAGAATAAATAATAATTCACGATGTTGGTAGCTGTGTGTAGATAGATAGATAACTCTTTATTGTACACCAGAAATAGAGGAAAATACATTAAAGACCTTTAAAGGCGGTCTTATCGCTTAAAGCGATCTCTTCCAGACAACCTTTGGATGGAGAGGTGGTTTGAAAGTGTAGCTAAAGTGGGATGGGAAAAAAATGATAATTGCTCATTGTCATCTATAATGTTGACAAATTGTTAAAAAATTACACAACAATTATAGTTGGCATAACTATCCTAACAAAACAAAAAGACGGTTTCGGTACGAAACAGAAAAAACAATTATGCAAAAAAATTTTTCATGTACAGGACATACGTCACTCGAATTTGGTAAAGTACTGGGCAAACGTAAACATGAAGGAGGTAATAATTTAGTCAATAAGTTTTCAATATGGTTTTAAAATACTAGGCAACCATAAACGTGAAAGAGATAACATGTTTTTTTATTTATGTGCATTTATTATCTTGCTAAACGCGTGCAAAACCACGAAGCTCAATAAAATAAAATAAAAAATGTTTTTTTATTACACAAGAAATATGAATAAATGTCGTCTAAAAGCTCACCTGAGTAGAAACTGATACGCCGGGGTTGCCAGCGCCGGCACCTGAAAAAAAGCAAAATAAATTAATACAAACGATTCACCTGCTTCTGCTACGTGAACACGTACGCTGAATTTATATTTTGGGCTTTTGTAATCCTGCAAAGGTTTTATTATTTTTCGCCAGAGATGCGTGAACGACTGAAATATTCATATAGGGAATTGAGTAAGGAGCCTGCGAATTTAATCTAAATACAGTCGTAGAAAAATCTATAGCTAAGCTTTAAACTGTGTTCCGGTCGCTATCCTTGAGTGCTAGTGATATTTAAAACTAAACTTGTTTACCATCTTGGACCACATCATAGCCAATAGGTATTAGATGCATGGATCGCTAGCGTATCAGATAAAAACATGTCAAATCTATGTACTAATAATTCAAAGAACCCGACTGCGAAACTTGTGAATCTACTTTAATGTAATCCCCTTTTAATTTCCTTCATTTTGATACCCTACTCGATAGGTTTGTTAATTTTTTTATTAAGCTATTGCATAGCTTCTATCGCGGGCCTTGAGCGTGGAGACCGAATCCAGAAATTCCGTAACGAAAATAACCTAACACACTCCGACCGGCACAGCGGTGATACTTTTTAGTTTTGCCATCTAACGATGAATAGCAGAACTTTTGATGACTTTTTTGAAATATCACGCTTGTCTCTTTAGTTCAGCAACTCGCCTCTAGGTGGCAGGAAAAAAAATACTGCATAAATAAAATAAATAAATAATTATAATTGCATAAGTTGATAAAAAATGCTATGCAATAGCTTTACCGCGGCAGTCCCCGAGTGCCACACGTCTTTTTATTAATTAGCGCCAAAAATCCTCAATGCACCTTTCAAAAGTCGAATATAACGATACCTTAACTGTCGAAAGCCATTTAGCCGTTTGGAAGATACGAGGTTATATTTTTTTTACAAATATACATAATTATATATACGCGCGAAAAACGTGACATTTCCTTGGCATTCGCGTCATAATGGATTGTAACATATATATATTTTTTACTTTACTACCTACTGTATATATAATAGGGGCTATCCACGGGCCAATTGCCTATATTTCCTAAAACTAAAATAAAACTATATACAGCAGGGATACTATATTCTTTACTTGATCGTAAACCCATGTTAAGAATAAAATATGGCAGGATTTTTCTTATCGGCAGCCTGCCCGACTTCATCTCTAGGAAATGCTCACTTTGAGTATATGACGCATAGTTTGTAATCAGCAGGGGTACCACGTCCTAAGTTAGTCTCGCGGAGAACCTGGCAAGAAAACCAGTGGCGATATTTTTTCATCCGTTTTTTTAATAAGCTCATACAGTATAGGTACTCCTTATTTCGGTCAATATAAAGCGCTTATGCAGTTTTCTTCTATGTATCCTTGTCACTAACTATTGATTTTATAACAAGCTTCATTTAAGTTAGGTGTTAAACCACCCGAATCCCCCAAGAACCGCAACTAAACACACGAACAAAATACCATTAATAGAACGCGCAAATGTAATTACCTGTACGTCTATTTACAGTCTAGTTTCTGGTTAGAGCTTACAAAACAAACAGGAGAGGGCCCTCGCGCTGGAAACTGTGTGTTGTACGTGACTTCCATGCGTTGCACTTACCAACTATATAACTAAGTAAGTAGGTGCAGAATTGTGCGGCACAATGGAAAAGGGCACGAGGAAATCAGACGGTGTTTAAAATATCTATGAGAGTCGGGCTTCATGCTTTTAATTTTTTTATTCATGAGATGCATTTGACTACTTTTGCACCTGATGGAAAGTGCTGATGCAGTAAATTTACACACAAAAATAAGGCTAACCAAGCCATTTATGAATAAAATTGTGCATTATGTACCTAATTGAAAATAGACAAGCATGCTATATGCATAGACCTTCGGCTACATCATCGATTTTCATCAGGTAAGATTGTAGTCAATGCTTGCCTAACGAACATAAAAAAACCTTCCAAGCGTGGGAATAATAATTGAAACGCAAGCAAAGCTTAAAAAAACCGACTTTATCGCTTATATTTCGGTTTTAGCTTGACCGATTTCGGGTTATTAGTTAATTAAAATTTATATGGAATACACGATAGAAGTGAAACCTTCGTATTAAAGAGAAATACCCCCATCACTTTTCGTCACACAAAAAGGTTGCGGATCAGAATTTCAAAGCCCTGCCATAAAAATATTCACTACAATAATAAAAGAGAGGCTTTAGCGGTACCAGTAAATCTTAACAAAAGCGTGAGAAAAATCAAATTGAAACTCCTTCACTCACAATATGGCAAGCCCTAGTAGGATCCCCTAGAAAGGATTACTTTTAGGCCCGGGAAATGTTCAGGGTATAGAGGCATTGGAAAAATATTGCCCGGGTCGTACGCTAAAAGGAATTTGATGTCAGCTTTGATAGTCGGATGGTTTATTGAGTGATAATAACTTTTTGATACGATTGCTGGCGAAAATTATGTAATCTATTCAAAATTCTCACTTAGTAGGTATTTAGGTAGGACATTACTAGGTACATGTAAATTGCCCATGGGCTCAGTTTGGTGGGAGTTCGCCTTCTAAGCAGGAGTATCAGGTATGATTCCCGAAAGGAACACAAGTTTTCTCCCCATGGAAAATTTGAGTTTCTTGTTATGATTGTGATTGTTAGTCAGTGATCTGAAAAACGTCATTTTTGAGAATATTATAATAATGAATGAATTAACGAAAAATGTTAGTTTAATGGGTAACTCAAAGTAAACATAGTAATTATATCGAGAAGAGATATGTACCTTATCCGCAATCAAATGTAAGCTAAATGATTTTGCGTCATATATAAATGCTTTTTAAATTTTTTAGCCGATAATAACTGGTTACTACTAATACGTACTTATGCAATAAAACAAATGGTATTTTTTTATATTTAATCAATACCTTTATAACGTAATTAAACGCAAGCAAAGCTTAAAAAAATCGACTTCACCGCTTTATCTTCAAGCACAAAAACATTCACGCTCTTGTTCACCTAAACAAGCATCAAATAAACAAAAAATGAAAAAGAACATCCTACCAAATATAACAATTTCATAACACAGAAACCATTATGTAAATTACATGTGGCGTTAATACCTTTGCTCGTATTTTACCTCTTATTCTGGCTTTTTGATTACGCAATTCCGAACTTTATAATAGAGTGGTTAAACCTTTATTTATTATTTAAATCATTAATAAAATAAGCAAACAGAATAACGTTTGTATGTTTTGTAGGTTCCGTATAATTTTAATTAAGATTTGGATTTATGTATGATTGATTTTGTTTTAAGAGTGACGTTTTACCTACATTAGGTTATGTATAAGTGGAAACAATAGCCGTGGCTACAAAAATGGCACACCAGCAAGACAAGCTTGCTCTATCGTTGACCAATTCATCGCTTACCATTAGGTGAGATTACTTTCAAAAGTTTGCCTATCTAATACAATAAGAATCTTTGTCCTGACATAT
Source organism: Lomographa bimaculata (assembly GCA_948107665.1). NCBI lineage: Eukaryota > Metazoa > Arthropoda > Insecta > Lepidoptera > Geometridae > Lomographa > Lomographa bimaculata. The sequence continues at coordinate 6,379,917 of OX403600.1, read as the reverse complement.
TGATTCACTCACTGACTGACTTAGATACAACGTACAGTCTTAACCGCTGGCCGTTGAAAATTTGGAGGGTACATTTGTATTATTACGTAGGGGTGTACTAAGATTGGACTTTTCGAAATTCTATCCTGAAGAGGATTAAATGGGGTAAAAACATTGTCGTATGCCCAAAGATTTAATTGAGTAAGTTTTTGTGTATCATAATAATAATAATAACATAATTGGCTGTATTCTGTGAGAAATGATCCTGTAAAAGCTGTTAATTTCTTTTTGAGGAATGTGATTTGTATGGATGGTTTAGGCTATAGGATTGGATTTTGTTTTTCACAATTATTGTATTAATATTGTATTTTTTAATTTATAACTACAGTTCTGCATAGTATGGCTAATGATATATAAATAAAATCAAAATGTTATTTGTTGACATTTTTCATTATCGAGTCTGTCGCGAATCTTTCTGGGAAAATTCCATGCAAAATAACTCGGTTCTCAATCGTTTTCTCAGGTCGAACCCTAATACGTTTCTAAAGGTCCATCGGAGGGCAATAGAAGTACAAGTTTGAAATGCCTCAACCCTGTTTCGTATTAAGTGCCCATCTAGCTTTTAGGAAAGTTTATTTTGGGTAATTTGGTGGGCGCAAAGTTTAAAGTACTTATTGAAATGAGGAGAATCAGTAGAATTGGGTAGAGAAATTTCAGAACTTTTACCAGGTTTGTCTGTCTGGTTTACAAACCTGCTTCTTTTAAATATACTTTGTTATAAGCCATATTTGCATATACCATAACAACAACGCCCTCCCACTCACAGCTCTACACTGAATTCGTATCACGTCCATCTTCAGCCACATTATCACTTTACTTCAGGTGAGATAGTGACTAGACCTTACTTGCATGAAAACATTAACGATTGAATTTCAAAATGTACCTACGTATCTACGTGTACTATTTTTTAATTTTTATTTTATAGTTGTAACTCCCTGCTCTAGGAAGAAATTCTCAGAAAATGTTCTAATCCCGAATAATGTTAATCTCGTCAATAAATAAACAACCCACCGTCTCCAATCTATCCGAAGAATTTAAAATCAACAAACCGCGGTGTTCCGACAAAATTGAATTCCAGCACACTACACAGAAGAGAATAGTAGAAATATAATGTATTTTCAGAACTAGATACTCTGCTGAAACCATGCTGAACCAATAAAAATAATATACATCTTTTTGCACATACTCGTCAAAAGTTGTTTAACTCAATTAATAACAATTGCAAGAAATTTATATGTGTTTAAAGATTTTTTAAGTTTTAAACTGCTAAGTTTAGGCTTAAAACTTTTTCAATAGAATTTATTGATAGATCGAAATTACAATATTGATCTACTTCATATAGAAAAAAAGGTTACAAACCAGTTGGCTTAGTTGGGCGACGTTCGCCTTCTAAGCAGGGGTATCGGGTTCGATTCCCGGCGGAACACAAGTTTTCTCCCCAAGGAAAAGTGTTTCTGGTTCTGGTTGTGATTGTGTGTGTAATGTGATTGTTTCCAGCAACCACGACACAAGACACTGAAATTATTGTGGGGCTGTGAGTGTGAAAGCGTTTAGCGTTTATTATTCTATATACAAGTGAAAAGCTTATACCTATAAAAATAATACAGTACTGGTACGAAATAAACTTATGTCAACGTGTAAAGTAACAACTAGTTCCGTAACTGCCTTTCGCAAAGCAGGGCTTAGACGGAACTTGGGAGCGTCATTCCGAGAGTCAAAGGAGAAACTACCTCACAGAGGTGCAACTTCAGGTAATAAGCCTGATCCAAAGCTAGTTCGATGTTGTAACTATTGCACCTTCTGAAGCTTTATTATAGAAGTTCAATAAGTTTTTTTTTTTAAGTTTTGATGTGGTTTTTTTTGGTGAACCGATTTTGATGTGGTTTTTTTCATTTGAAAGCTTCCATATGGTCCCATTTGAATTTTATCAAGATCTGAATAGTTTTTAAGTTATGTTCAATAATAATTAATTTAATCAAGAGTTCCGAAGATAAAGCGGCGCATTCGGTTGTTTTAAAGCTTTGCTGGCATTTAATTTATAGTATTAGTACAGCCCACCACCAAGTAATACCCAGTTTAAAAAGCCACAAAAAGGTTAATTAAATTACAAGCCGCGACTTGTCAATTAGCACACCGTGCTACGCAAGTACTCCGAGTACTACACGTCCAAAGTTGGTCAATCCATTTGCAGGAATTCAATGCATTTCTGGGAAACACAGGGTTTACTTAGGTATGCGGCATATAGTTTACATAGAACTGGTAGGATTAATTTCACATAGATGTTAATATTATGTTGGACTCGTAATAACGAAAGGTTATTATTATTAATATTTCGTCACTTCATTCTTCAGATATACTTAGTTTATTATTTAACAGGTAGTCCTTTAAACCTACAAGGCAGTTCGCGCATTTAAAAAGTCTTTTGATTCTGGCATCAATCGCATTTTTTTTTTTTTTTTTTGCGGGTATTTCTCCCTTCCTCGTCACTTGACGGGGCGCTCGACTTCATTCTTGTTTCGCGCGAGGCAGAGTGCGCACGTATACTGCTCGCTCTTCAAATAATTAGATAATAATATGCCTAAAAGAAATTACGAAAAACAGATGGAAAGATATAGTGCCAAAATAAAAAGACTCCAGGAAAAAGTGAAGAAAAGGCGTAAACGAATCATCATGGATTCGTCATCAGATGAACACTCAGGTTAGTAAATTGTTTTTAATTACTTTGATGATTAAAAAAGTAAGTGCCAACACATTTTACCTGGAGGTTGACTGTGGGTCAACACGATGGTAGTTTTATGCTTAGAGGTTAACCGCGGGTTATCACAAAGCAATCATTACAATAATTAGATACTTACAATTAAAACGAAACCTGGAGGTTAACCGAGGGTTAACACGGTGGTAATTCTTTGCTTAGAGGGTAACCGTGGGTTATCACAAAGCCATCTTTAGATAAAATTCGTTCCAGTATTAGTTTTTTGATACCGATTATTTTTCACTAGTTCTTTGCCTGGAGGTTGTCCGTGGGACAACACTTGGTCAAATTGTGCATTATATCTAAAGTTAGATAATGTACACGCCTAACGAGATATTGCTCATGAAATTTTTTCAAACATATTTCAATGCAATCTACCCTCATCTCGGGAAAAATGTTTTAGTCGGTAATAAAAGCCTCGTTTTTTTTTGGTTTTTTAGATAACGAGTCGCAAGCTCTTGGTGATGTCGACGAATCGTCAACTACCTTGGATGCTCCTGAGATTGCACAAGAGGATACTGCACGGGAAGCAGCTCCAATACCGGATTTAGACCCGGATATTCTGCTAGCTCTTGGTGAGGTCAAAGAAGACACACCCAAGTTTGGAGAAAACATTCACGACAACTTGGCACGTTTGTGGCTTCCGATACTCCGAAAAGGGCTGGATAAAGAAGCCAAAGAGAAACTATTAAAGGAATATCTGATTCCGGAGAACTGCGCCCTCTTGCAAGCTCCTAAGCTCAACCCTGAAATTGCAGCTACAATCTCGGATGTCACGAGGACTAAAGACAAGCGCGTGGAGACCGCTCAACAGCAGTTAGGCCTAGGTATAACTGCCCTTAACAGAGGCCTCTCGTTGCTTATCGCTAATGATGCCGACAAGGTCAAGGCCATCAAGTCTTTAAGCGACAGTTGCCGCCTCCTTTGCGACCTGCACTTGGTCGAGACTGAAGTAAGAAAGAAGTTTATGACTCCGGGTCTTGATAAAGCGTTCCTTAATGTGATCCAGGACGTAGAGAGAGATGAAACTCTGTTCGGACAGAAGCTTTCTGATAAAATCAAAGCTTCAAAAGCAATAGAAAAGCAGAGCATGCAGATTAAGAAGCCTGCACCTGCAAAAACGCCTGCGATCGCAGCCCAACCTTCGACCAGTCGCCCTCGGATGCAGGGAAACTGGACCGGCCCTCCTCGGTACTCATCGAACAGGGGGGGGCGAGGTGGTTTCAAGAAGACAACCCCAGCTGGCCGCAAGGGACCCCCAACGTCAGCAACAAAAAATTCAGCGCAGACCCAGAACCACAACAAACCACGTGCTCCAGCACCGCAACAATAGAGGTACATGCCGGCCGAATCCGACATTTCTATAACTGTTGGCTTAAAGTAACTGATAATCAGCTAGTACTTGATTGGATTCAGGACGGTTACTCCATCCCATTTAACCGTAGTGTTAGACAAGATAGTTTGCCCACTAATAGACTGTCTTGTCACGAGGAGGCCGATATGGTAGTAGCGATTAATAATTTAATCGACTTAGGGGCAATTTCCGTTTGTGATCGCTCTCATGGAGATTTCATTTCGAGCATTTTTTTGACCTCAAAACCAAATGGGGGAAAGCGTTTTATATTAAATTTAAAACCCCTTAATAAATTCATACAGAAATCACACTTCAAGATGGAGGACCATAGGACCGCCGCTAAATTGATACCTAAGGACGGTTTTCTAGCCACAATAGACCTCAAAGAAGCCTATTTCTTAGTCCCAATTTGTGAGCCACATAAAAAATATTTACGCTTTATTTTCAATGATGTTGTATACCAATTTAACGCTCTTCCCTATGGTTTGTGTGCAGCCCCAAGAGTATTCACAAAAGTTATGAGAGAAGTTATAAGCTACCTAAGGCAGAGAAATTACAAATCGGTAATTTACCTTGATGACATCTTATGTATCGGAGACTCGTATAATGAATGTCATGCCAACGTAATTAAAACTATTGAAATACTGAAAAGTCTAGGTTTCATAATAAATTTCGAAAAAAGTGTATTGACGCCTAAAAGTACATGTAAATTTCTAGGCTTTGTACTTAATTCTGCCGATTTGTCGTTGTCTCTGCCTTTGGACAAAAGATGTAATATTGTGAAGCTAGTAGATAAGTTGTGTTTACTACCTACTTGTACAATCAGGGAACTCTCACAAATAATCGGGGTACTAGTTGCAGCATGCCCAGCAGTAAAGTATGGCTGGCTCTACACTAAGACGCTAGAGCGTCAAAAATTTTTGGCCCTTCAAAGGGATGGAAATTTTGACACTAAAATCAAAATGTCCGAGATAATTTTACCTGACTTGTTATGGTGGAAACAAATTATCTTTTCAACCTCTAACTCTATGAGACCAGATGAAGAATTTGCTTTAGAAATATTTACAGACGCCTCTAGAACGGGCTGGGGGGCGTACTGTAATGGTAAACGTGTAAATGGCGGATGGAAGGAAGTAGAACTCTCCTTTCATATAAATTTCTTAGAGCTTTTGGCCACATTAATGGGCCTAAAATGTTTTGCTAGCAAAGTCTCGAACTGTGCTATCTTACTGCGCGTCGATAATACAACGGCTATAAGCTATATAAACCGCATGGGTGGGATTCAATTCCCACATCTCAACGATCTGGCTAAGACAATCTGGCAATGGTGTGAGAAGCGAAATATATGGCTTTTTGCATCATATATTAATACAAAAGAAAATATCGAAGCGGACGAAGAATCTCGCAAAATTAATGTTGATACAGAATGGAAACTATCACTTTGGGCTTTCCAAATGATAGTTCACAAACTGGGCCAACCAGATATAGACCTTTTTGCTTCTCGCACCAATGCCAAATGTGAAGTTTATATTTCCTGGAAACGAGATCCAGACGCTTTAACGGTAGACGCGTTCACAATCAACTGGCGCTTTCGTCGTTTTTACGCCTTTCCGCCATTTTCACTCGTACTGAAATGCATAAGGAAAATAATAAGTGATAAAGCTACAGGTATCCTAGTTTTCCCTTATTGGACTGGTCAACCTTGGTTTCCACTTCTCAAGAAGTTATTAGTTTCTGAAATAATGTTTTTCAAACCTAATAGAGATCTTTTGCAATCTATCTACAGATCACAACACCCATTACACAGGAGCCTTACCCTGGGAGCCGCGAAGCTCTCAGGATTGCTTTCACACGACGAGACATCCCATCAGTAGCGCTGGACTTGATGTTATCCTCAGTCACAAATAGTACCTTAAAGCAGTACAACACAACATACAAACTTTGGTGGCAGTTTTGTGATACACATGCCATTAATAGATTCACTCCTCGACTAGCCGATGTATTGACTTTCTTGGCAGAACAGTTCAATAGAGGTGGATCCTATGGAACGTTAAATACTCACAGATCAACACTTTCATTGCTTCTGGGTGGTAATATAGGATCAGATGATAGTATTAAGCGGTTGTTAAAAGGCATTTACAAACAGAAGCCCTCTATTCCAAAATATATTGGTACTTGGGACCCTCAAATAGTACTAAACCTAGTTGCCAATTGGTTCCCAAACAGAAGCTTAACACTAGAAAAATTAACCAAAAAGCTTTGTGTTTTACTGGCCATCTGCACTGCTCACAGAGTTCAAACTCTATCTCTTATTAAAGTGTCAAACCTAAATCGATGCATTGACTCATTGCAAATTCATATTACAGATCTTATCAAAACTTCTGCTGCTGGTAGAGATCAACCGTTGCTAATCCTACCATATTTTAGAGAGAAGCCCAATATTTGCCCAGCCTTAACGTTGGATGATTACCTATTTATGACTTCAACCATAAGGCCTAATAATGTCGATAATCTTTTACTCACATTCAAGAAACCCCATACCAAAGCCTCATCCCAGTCCATTAGCAGGTGGATAAAACAGACCTTGGCGGAGGGCGGGGTCGATGTGAGTGTGTTTAGCGCCCATAGCACTAGACACGCTTCCACGTCGGCAGCGGCCTCCGCCGGGGTTTCTATTGATGTCATTAGAAAGACGGCTGGATGGTCAAATACATCTCAAACCTTCGCTAGGTTTTACAATCGTCCGATACTAGATGAAGGAATCTTCGCTAAATCAGTTTGTTCGTTAGTTAATGAAAGCGAAGTTAAGTTGTAATCGATTAATAAATAATAAGAGACTTTCTGTATAATTTAAAATCGATTATAAAATTTAGAATTTACTTTTTGTTTTAAGCTAGTTAAAATAATTAAGATAATTCATGTTTAATTTGTTTATTTTGCTTTATGGAAATTAAAATTTATTTGATTTTATAAATGAAACTTTTATTAAACGTAATTAAAAGGTACTTACTCTAAACATCTACCTGTTAAATAATAAACTAAGTATATCTGAAGAATGAAGTGACGAAATATTAATAGATGATCAAACGAACTTCTGAAGTGAAGTTCGATCACTATTATATGAGTCACTTCATTCGAAGATATAAAATCACCCTCCCAGAGTAAGAGTACCATTCCCGAACCCACGTAAATTGTAATTTCCTCTCTGAAGGAATGAAGTCGAGCGCCCCGTCAAGTGACGAGGAAGGGAGAAATACCCGCAAAAAAAAAAAAAAAAATGCGATTGATTCCAGAATCAAAAGACTTTTTAAATGCGCGAACTGCCTTGTAGGTTTAAAGGACTACCTGTTAAATAATAAACTAAGTATATCTTCGAATGAAGTGACTCATATAATAGTGATCGAACTTCACTTCAGAAGTTCGTTTGATCATCTATTATTATAATTAATAATGGTTCTTCTCGAGATGGCTGTAATTTTGCGAATCTGGCAATAGAATCATTAACTTTCATGAGTGCCCATGGCCTTTGGGGCCCATGTGAATAAACTATTTTGATTTAGATTACTTATATATATATATATATATATATATATATATATATATATATATATATTTAATTTAAATCTATATTTTGTAAGATTACTTATATTTAAACCTCAATTAAGGCTCAATATTTGTACGTTTGGGTTGGAAGCACTGGGCCCATGGAGACCGTGTGCGATCAAAATTTACAAAGATTTGGTTGAATGCTTGAGAGAGTCGACTCGTGACCAGAATGCTGGTCAGTATTTTGCACAACGCATTCGCTAACTAGTACCCCCATAATCGTTCTATCATCGGACAAACAGATAGACTGCTAAGCGACACCGCTATATAGTAGATATTCCACAAACGCGCACGAAGCGTTTTTCTTCCACATTCATTGTGCGAACCTTAAATGAATGGAACTCCTTGCCCGAGTCGGTGTTTCCTGATGAGTACAATATGGGAGTTATCAAATCAAGTTTGTCAACCTTCTTTGAAAAAAAATACAGCGGAGAAACGCAGCCTGCATTTTTGGGAATATCGCCGACCCGGTTTGATCATTTAGTATTTTAAGTTTAAAAAAGGAATCTACTAATAAATTTGTATTTTATGGAAAGTAAAAACCCTGATCAACTTGACGATGTTGATAACAATGAGATGTATTTTGTGTATAAAACTGACGTGCGGCAATATGCGGCGTACACTAAAAATAATCATATGAATAAAATCTCATTTTAAAGTTTACATTAAACTCAAATAATACTCAACGAGTCTACACTGCATACATTTATCCAGATCTATGCAATGTTGACTTGATATTGCAATATCAGCAAGCAGAGCCGGATATTGAAGGCAGCACGTAGACGGGAAATGACGTCCACAGTTTTTCTTTTGGTGCTACATCACTTAACTTGACTCTGCTTGTTATTCGTTCCAGAAAGGATTTCTACGAAATTTGTTATAGTTTTATTACATAGGGTAATGTAGTTTAGTAGTATTCTCTGGTATTGTCACTAATTATCGCTCCAAGTAAAGTCGTTTGTGTTTTGTCGTCTAGTTTGTGGATGGAATTTCAACTATTCGGCTTTATAGGTTTTTCTTTTAACGGGAGTATCTTATTCGCCAAGAAAAATGCTTTTGTCCACAAGATTTTCTATTCAATTTACAAATAGCAAGGAGGAGAAAACTTATCGTACATTCGCTGGACATTAAGAGCGGGCGTTATCAGTTTCGCTCAGGTTCGAGCCAATTCACATCTTTACTAGGATAAATAAGAAGTTCTGTAGATTATACGTCGTCGCCTGTCATTTTGTGTCATTTATCATCATCGTTTCTTCTCCCTTTCACCACCAAGTATGGTTGACAGAGTTTTGTTTCTAAAAGAACAGAGAAGTAGTGGTAGGACTTTTATTGCAGGATCCACCTGGGGAAGTAGGTACCACATGTTTGCCATTGAACAGCTTAGCACTAATGTACAAATATTTCTGTAACCTAGATTGAACGATCATGATTCCAGTCAAATAATATGCTATAAAGAGATTTGAGATCTTATATCGCAGCGTAACAAGCGCAGTCCATTTCCACGCAAGATTTCTATTGAAATATGCCATGTTCACATTCTGGGTGGCAATGAAGTCTGAACTGAAAAGGGTAAGCAAATTGCTCTTCGCGTTACTCAATTGCAAAAAATACAATGTTTTTATATTACTTAAAATTTTAAGCCACAAAAACGATACCAAACATTTGCCCTTGTAATCATACAAAGCTATATAGGTGTAACAACCTGTCACAAAGTCGAATTCTGACAGAACAGCTCGTCCAAACGTCCTCCAGGTAATTTAAACAAGAAAATAAACTTTAACTATCACTGTCCCCTGTTCCTTTCCATTTCGCTCGATCACCTCAAGCACGTAGAAAAGTTACTGTCTGCAGAGATAAGGAACATCTTCTATTTTAAGTGTCAATGAAAACAAAATAACAAGGGACCTGCCCGTACCAGTTTTACTGCCGTTTTACTCGTCTCATAAAGCAAATTTTTTATGATCGGGAACATTGAACCTTCTATAATAACAAGTCAGAGGTCTTTATACTACTTAGTAAAACTTAAGTGATTATTTTTTTATTTTACACTAGCAACCAGCCCCGGCCTCGCACGGGCTTAATTCAAACAAATACCAAAGAATACTACTGCCATATTTATTTAGATAAACATTAAAACTAAGTTAAAGTATACAGCATCGCAAGGAACGCAATTTTAAAATAAAGTTTTAATTAATGACATGGCTAATATGATGCAACCGTAACAGATACAGATAAGCAATTATAAAATTGAAATATATAATAATTAATCTTTAGGATTCAAAAAGAACTACAAAACTCAATAACATAATTTTTATGTATATCTTACGGTTTACCCAACTTGAGCAATATCATTTTATTTTTCGGTGACTTGGTTGCAAAATATTGTTTGTTTTTCTACTTATATAAAATTATCGCTCGCAGTAGAAGCGCGAGAGAGTTTCCTGTTCTTTGGTTAAAACATTAGTAAGACTACTAGTAAGATTATTGTAAACGTCAGTATGTTGTCGCCCTTTAGGCAGCAAGTATCGGGTTCGATTCCCTGTGGAAACAAGTATTCTAGATAATGGAAATTTATGTTTCTTGTTCTGGGTGTAATTGTATATGTGAAGTGAATGTTTCCGGCACCCACAACACAAGTCATTGAACTAAATGTGGGGCTGTGAGTGTGAAGGCGTTTATGTTTATGTTGCCAGAAGTCCTGAATGCATCCAATGGAACAAAAACGAGCACAATTTTTATCCCATTACAGTTAAAACGTAATCTTCAGCAGAGCACTTAACCACTTTTATCTACCTCAAAGTAAAATGTTCTCTCCAATTTATTTCAATTGAACGGCTAGAAAACCCCTCAGACTCCGATTAAATCCATGTGCCCTGAATGTGGGGAAATTCATTAAGAATGGAGCATTTGTAGCTACTGGTCCGGACTACTTATATATTACTTATAGATTTAAGCTTCTTCACGATATAGTCACAATTTACCATAATTTTTATTATACATTAGTAGTGTAAAAAGTGTTTTATCTTAAGACTAAAAAGTAATTTAATTTTGACCTAAACTGCTCAGTAGAGTAGTAAACTAAGAATGTGTCCAATAAAACCTTTCCTACCGCCTGTATTATCGGGAAGACACTTGATTCTTGTGTTCTTTGTTAATATCACCCACTATATTACAGTCACATAACTATACTAACTCAATCATAGGCATAAAAAATAATATTTAATAGATAAACATTTTTTTTACTTTTCACGCGTTAATAAACATTGTATTTTCATGCAATTTAAGTTACGTCGAAACAATTCAGCTAAAACTGAAACGTTGTGACAGGTGTTGTGACTGAAAATTAAACGTGACATGACGTGGTCAGGCAAGTGAAGGAAATTTAAAATTCGCGTATTTTGCTATTCTGGTTTACATTTTCATACATAGGAAGAATCCAATGTTTTTGATTGAATAAATTCAAATATTACTTAGTCTCGAATGTACAATAACTGGTGTAGGTTATCTGCAAATCAGTTACAAAACAATTGTCAATTAAAGATCGATAAAGCGTTAATCACGCCAATTCCCGAATTGATTACACGCTTTTATTTTGTTTCACCTGTCCCTTTGTTAGTTGGTGTGTAACCAAATCTTGCAAGTTCAATTTCGACCCACTTTTGATGTCCAATTGGGCTAGCATTTGGTGTAATTATTTATCTTTGGTGACAATACAATGATATGAATGATACGATGGAGCTGGTCTGATGATGGAGGCGGAAGATGGCCGTAGGAACTTCTGAACTAAACAAGATAAATCCATCGAATTTGGGCTCGTTTTATTTGCCTAGACAAGTTCTCTGGTTGTATGACTTTTTAGTCCTTTTTTATATACAACTAGTAAAAGCATGATTTAACTTTCCATTTAGTACCAGTAGTAAGGGTTAAGTTGATTGAAACATTATTATATGATTGTTGTCAAAATTGTATCTCAACCTGTCTGTTTCGTACTACTCATTTCTTAAAATGCATTTTAAAAGCTACATTACTGAAATAGAACTCACCACAGACAGCTACATGTCACAGAATAAGTAATAATGTCCACAGTCAGCGAAACTAACTGGGTACCTAACTTGAAATTTAATTTTAACTCGACCAACAAGACGTCAAAGCACTCAACGGTACGGGTGAAAATTTAATTTGAATATGTAAATTGGTACACATGGTGGTAAAGTAAACCTGCACGTAAAAGTTCTTTAAACTTCTTGTTTGACAACTTAGTCGCTTGGCTTTGGGAAATTAAAAATTCTTTATGTAATACTCTTGTTACAAACTTATTTAACCCGGCAAGTGTAAGGTTGGGTGAAAAACACCCAATCATATTCTTTATTTCGCTGTGCATTTAAGTAGCTTCGCGGATGGATAATTAGGTAACTCTGTACCAGATTACAGTCGTAGTTCACCACCCGGTAGAAAACCTGTCGGCATAATAAATAAAAATAATTTTACCATTCTTGATCACATCGATTTAAGACATTAGTAAAACACTAGCCTAATATAATAATTAAACGCAAGCAAAGCTTAAAAAAACCGACTTCACCGCTTTATCTTCGGAACCTTGATCAGATTTAATGTATTGCACACGCATTATTGACGATTACTCAAAAACAAGAGATCAGATCTTGATCAAATTTCAACGGGACCATATCAAAAGCACCAGCTTTCAAATAAAAAAATAATCATCAAAATCGGTTCACAACGAAAGAAGTTATGAGGTAACTTTTGAAGTCGGTCAAAAACAAGAACATCATCAAAGTAGTCCACAGAATACGCATTATTGACGATATCTCAAGAACTACTAATCAGATCTTGATTAAATTTATATGAGACCAATTGGAAAGCAACATTTTTTAACACAAAATAAAAATTAGAAATCGGTTCACGTGGAAAGAAGTTATGAGGTAATACAAATAAAAAAAAAAATACAGTCAACTTGAGTACCTCCTCCTTTTTTGGGAAGTCGGTAAAAAATACGTAGAGCTGTAGTAAAAAAAAATATGGTAACACTAGGGTATGACTCCCCAAGACCAAATGTTGAAGTGATATTTTTTCTTTTTAAACTTTCTTTGGGCGATGTGGTCGCTCAGCGACAAAGCCCTTTTTCACAAAACTATCTTATTTTCAATTAGTTTTCTATGAGTAGTATTCTCTCGAGTTAAACTTGAGTTAACTTGTAAATCTTTCCAATCTTACTAAATACAGTAAACCATATTTCATATAAACCTTCTAAATAAATCATGAAGGTACGATAATTGCGATATTCCAGCAAGTTCAATTTCCGTTTTAGATTGGCGTTGATAACTTCGTGGTAGTTTTAGAGCATCAGGCAATTAGATTTATTAACTTTCATGATTATCTGTAGGACCCATGTGAATAAACAATTCGTATGTTAAATTTGAGTTTATGAGTTAATCTGAAAGTAGTGGTAATCTTATATGATACTAGATGGCGCTGGGAGGCCTTAAAACTCGCAAACGTTTCGTTCGCGGACATTTGGTGCCTCCCGGCGCGCCGTTTACAATTTTAACTTTTTGCCCTTATATTTCTAAATAATATAAATAATAAAGTAGTTACTAGCTTCTATATGTTTATTCTATATTTGTTGTACAAATACATATATTTTCTGTACAACCTGTTACAAAAATGTGTATTAATACCTGGTGGTGTGAATGTGTATCATGGCAGAATTTGTCTGCCAGAGATCGAAAGTCGAAATCGGGGATATTTTTATACAAAAACTTTAAAATCATATTTTTCAAATATTTTTGACAACCTTACGGTTACATCTGTGGTGCGTGACTTTGACCTTTGTTATGGCCACTACTTTCATACATCTAGATCCAAAGACTATGTGGTGTAGAAGCGTAGCTGGTGAAATAGTGTTGCAAATGACATATTTTTTTAGAAACTTTAATTAACCATATTACTGCTGTTTTTTTTATTTCATTAATCATTCTGCTGCTGCGAATTAAGAAGTTCCTGTTAGACTCCATACATTCAGCTATTACTACACCTTTCTGCTACACATTGTATATCTAAACATCAAAATTCAATTTGTTGGTAAATACTTGTTCTATTTGTTTTTGTGCACTATCTCATTGATAAGTTTTAATGATGATGTGGTCGAGAATGGTATATACACTCCAGGCCTTAAATGACTGGATCTCAAGGATAACAACATACAATGTAAATATACTTTTTTGCAATCCAAATATTAAATTAACAATTAAAACTCAACACTAACAACAAAATCCTATTAAGCCTATTAAGAATTAAAAAAATACTAGTAACAAGTTAATGTAATAAAAAATAAACCCGACTGCGAAAAATCTGAGCCTAGTTCGTGGTTTAATCGATAGGATTGGTAATTTTTTTTTTAAATTTTTAATTGTTATATATTTATTTAGACGAATATAACGATACCTTAACTGTCGAAATCCATCCAGCCGATTTGAAGATACAAAGTTTAGAAATTGACAAATAAACATACATAGAAGATAACATAACCCTACCTTGGAAGTCAGGTAATTAAAACCTTTTAAATTTTAATTGGTATCGAAACGGTTAACCTTAGGCCGTAGGTTCTGCTAGTAACATTTAGTTACAGTTTAATAGCAGTCAAATAATACTTCTGAATTTAAAACCGCTTTTATATATCTCGAGACATAAACCGGATAGCCTCTTTAACGAATGATCCAGTGAAGCGACGCGTGTGAAAGATTTAATCTTCGCCACGTAAGGCCAAGTTATAAATATTTACGGGATGATAGCGAGAACGTTATTGGAAAATACTAAAAACGATCCGTCGTGCGAAATGAAATGCTTTGTTTGATGCAAAACGGTTTTGTTAGGAGAAAAACGATTTTCGGAAAAGCGGTTTTGTTGGGAACGGCTTTCAGTTTCGATGATTAAAATTCGAATTATGACCTTGGGCGGAATAGAAAAACAATCTAATTTTAAATAAAGTATTGTCACTGAATTTTTAAATGTGTTTGACGGAGCAGCTGAGGTGAATTTTCATAAATAAACAATAGTATGTACGGGTTGCAATCAAGCACTGAATCATGGTTTTTAAGAAGATAACGTTGACTCATCAAAAACCCAATAGTCTACGGTTTCTATGCCAAAAAATCAAAAACTTCAACATATTTATTAGTTTATTATAATTATAGCATTATTAGCTATTGTATATGTATAGTGTACTTATACATAACAATAATTTATAATTATGCAAATCGCACTTAATGTAATAAAACTGCAATGTAAAAAATCTTAACTATAAGACGTGTGAACAAAGTTTATAAATAATTGAGTATTTAAGTTTTTTTTTTACTAAGTAACTAAGTTGGGTAACTATGTTAACAAGTATTAAATAAATTAATATTTTTTGATAAATAACGTAATAAATAAACTTTAAAAATTACGAACGTTATAAGTATACAAATATAATGATTGCCAAATCTAGATACAAATCGAATCTTTAGATATGTTAGATATATTATCCTGTCGCGGACTTTTTTGTAAAACTCATAAAAGCTAAATATAATTTTTGCAATACATTGTATTCAACTATGTCTAACTGTTTAGTCAGCGTTCGCCGATAAAGCGGCCAGTTACCAAATTTAACTCCATCTTGTCTTACGAATATTATTATTTCGAACTGAAAACTTACTTTTATCCCAATAAAACATAGTCTATGACACTCAACCATAGTCTAGCTTTCTGGTAGTGAAAGAACTTTCAGAATCGGAGAAGTAGTTTCAGAGATTACCTTTTACAAATAAACAAACAAATTTTACGTCTTCATAATATTAGTATAGTTTATACCTTAACACTGGCAGTTCACACCACATTCGATAGTTGCACTAAATGTACCTATATATTCCTAACCATCCCATAAATTCTATGTTCTACGCATTGTTCACGACTCTAAAAGTATTTACCGAAGCTTTATTGCCAATAAAACTGACTTTAACTCGTTCATGTTCATCTAACTTATGGTGTAAGTGCTACAATGTACTTTAGATCAGTTGAATACATTGTATCGCTCAATGTTTTTTGTTAGTTTCTAAAGTGTTGTCTTCTGCATTAAATAAACATACCCTCTCAGCCCCGCACTAGTTTTGATGACATGTTTCATTGGCGGAAACATTCACATCGCAATCATAATCACACCCAGAATATGAAACACAAATTTCCTCTGAGAGAAAAAACTGGGACCGAACCGGGAATCGAACTGATACCTACTGCTTAAAAAGTGAACGTACACCCGACTAAGCCAACGGGTACTGTTTTGTTTTTATAATTATTCGCTATATTTTACGTACAAAGTTCATGTATTCTATGATATTAAAACTTTTTTATTTTTTAAGTTATTTGTTTTTCTAATAATTCATGAATATATATGAAAAAGAGTAAAGAGATATGATATCAATAAAATTTTGGCAACATTTTTATAGAGGTGTATGTAATTGTATACATAACTATTCACTATCACAGAGCTGAGAGACAACAATACGGATTTCTGTTACTGCCACCATTAAAAAAGCATAGATATAACAGAGAGCCCGTTGAGTACGTCTATGCCTATCTCTTCGTAAACATTACATTATACACAAGAACCTAAAACAAGTACGAGCCTAGCTTATTAATTGAAAAAGATTTAATGTTGCTGAAATAGAGGGCAGTAATGTAATAGCCTTTTAGACTGTTTATTACATACGCTCCATAAAAACAAGAACCGTCAGCAAATAAATAATAGTCCAATAAAACTTCAGTCGAAAACGTAATATAAAATTAAGTACTTTTGTAATACTCTCTATATAACTTTTACCTGTTCTCTGAAAGGACAGAGTAACGCTTAATTAATTATTCTAAATGATATATACATAGACAAAAATATTACTTTCGTCTGACTGAAAAACCGTTAACATAAAATTTTTGTAAAAATATTTTTTTTTTTAAGAACACAAAGTTCGTTAGTTACAGAGCTAATAATTTACATTTTGTCAGTATACAGTTGTAGCGATAACATATTTGTATTTTCGTGGAATTCCACATGAATTAAAATTTTACCGTTTTTTATTAGGATTGCCGGGTGCTTGAGTGGACCGAGCATGTAAAGCCAGTTAGAACCTGCAGGTAGAGAATTTTAGTGCATAGGTAAATTTTAGGTTGAAACATTTCTTTCCTCGTAGATCTATGTATATTTCTATGCCCTATCTTTTCTACGCCTTCGTGTCTTCGTTGATGCCGAATTTATCTGATGTCTGTAAAATGTAATATATATATAAACACATAATATAATATATAAATTATATTAAAAGCAATTTAGAATTTTTCGGAACAAAAAATACCGACGCGGAATTATTCCGCAATCAAATTAAATCGGGAAGTTAAGCCTCGATTCATTCTATTATACCTGGAATGATTTCCATAGAGGCCGCAAAAAATTGGACGAACTCAAATTGGTATTTTCATTTGAAGGGTAGAAACCTATAAAAATTCAAATTTCAAACGGGTAAAATAAATATTTTTGACTAGCTGTTTCTCGCGGTTTGGCATGCGTTAATCAGGGCAGCTTCTTTTAACTAAGCTATTGGCTAATATTTTTACCCGGGCCTACCGCCGGGGCAAGATAGGGACAGCTAGCGCGACCATATATTGCCCCATCTCGGCAAGGGACTGCTCACGGTTACACTTTTAGTAGGTTTTCGAGCCCCACACTCTTCTTTCCTCCACTTCTGGGAAGGAAAGGAAGTGCGAGACATTTACACCAATTAAAAAAAACTTCTGCCCAGTGACTTCTGAAGATAAAACGAACTGCTCGATGGCGTTGTGAACTGTGCGATGGCGTAGTTGGTCGCACGTCTGTATTATCCAGTAGGTATTGGGTTCGATTCTCTGTGGGAATACAAATTTTTCCCCTTAGGCAATTTGTGGTTTGTTTTTTGATTTAATTAAATTGTGTGTGATGAGATGTTACCAGCACCCACGACACAAGACTTCAAACTTACGATATATATCAGCGTATTGATTACCAAAATAAAAGGCAAAAGAAACATTGAAAGATGTCATGGCTCCGAAATATCCGGGAGTAGATAGAAATTAAGGCTGTGGAACGCTGTTCAGACTGGCTTCAGACAAACAAAAGTTTTAGAAGCTGGATTCCAACCTTCAATAATTGGCTGAAAGAATAGGAAAAGTAAATAACTTTTTAGTTAAAAAGTACCTAGCCTATGTCCTAGTCCTAAGGTTTAGTTAAAGTACATAATGCATTTTATGGTAAGATGATCTGAATCAACATTTTCATAATTTTCAATTTCATATTCGGCAAACGGATAATCTGGCATAACTACACATTAACAAGTAAACGGTTCAACTATACACACGAAGACTCAATGCTGTGGATTTGAAGACTATGGGTCAATAGAAACTACTGAGCTGTTTGTCCTCATAAAATAAATGTCATGATGTGAAATCCTTTCATTGACTGGACAAATATTGCAAAAAAAACATATATGTCTAACTTTCAGTGATACGGTGTATCCTTTGTTGGAGATCCATTAATCTCCGTACCAAATTTCATAGAAATCGTGGTCAGTGCTTAAGGCGTGAAAGTGTAACGGACAAACAGAGTTACTTTCGCATTTATAATAATACTAGTAGGGATAACAATATTTTTTTTCAGTTTTTTATTTCTGATCTAGATTATAACCACTATCTTATTTGATGGTTAGTGATAGCGGTGTGGTCGGGGATGGTACAAACACGCGCTAGACCGAGACTGCAGTCATTCTAGCTCTCTAGTACAGTTGCCAAAACATCATTTGTAGTAATTATTACGCCAAAAAAATCTTAAAAACATATTTTTTTTAACGCAACTAACAGCCCCCACTAAGTTTAAAGACTTGTATTTTGGGTGCTGCAAACAATTACATATCATACACACAATCACACTCAGAACCAGAAGCATAAATCTCCCTGGAGAATAAAAAATGTGCTTCTACCAGGAATCGTACCCAGAACCCACGGCGCAGAGGGCAGGGACTTGACCACCGCGGTGCAGGGTCGTCATTAATTCATACGCACGGAGACAGCTTTTTTCATTTTGGTATAAACAATTCCCAAATAATCCGACCACAAAATATCTAAAATAATCAACGATCACGAGGCGGGATGAAAGGCTGATCAAGGAACAATCCCAAGGCAGTTGTGCTTCTTAGTCAATATCCTCATTATTTAGGTCACGTAGTTCCTGTCCAAGTATCGTATTCCTTGTGGATAGGAAATTGAGAACTGCGAACGAAAGTTGCCGATTTAAATGCGGATTTTTTTTCGGAAGGATAATCACGGAAGAAATAACACGTAGGTAATCATTCCCATATATACGAGTTTATGAACTGCCCGTTGGCTTAGTTGGGTGAGCGTTGGCCTTCTAATTATATAGGGTTCGATTCCAGGAGAGAACACAAGTTTTCTCCTAGAAAATTTGTGTTTCTGGTTCTGGGTGTGATTGTGTGTGTGATGTGAATGTTTCCGGCACCCACGTCACAATCATTGAACTTAGTGTGGGGTTGTGAGTGTGATAGCGTTTATGATATAGGTACTAGCCGTGCCACGCGGCTTCGACCGCTATTATCAAGTTAAAAAGTAGCCTATGTGTTAATCCTAGGTATAATCTATGTACATTCCAAATCCGTTCAGCCGTTAAAGCGTGAAGAGAGAACAAACATACTTACACGCACACTTACACACAAACTTATGGATTTATAATATATGTAGGATAGGATTATTACTTACGACATACAATATAGAATGAAATTCAAATCCAGACCAGAGATAAATAGCCTACAGAAATACATTGAATTTCATAGAAAAACATCTCACCTCACCACAATGAGCAAAATACCTCGTTTCTATTACTGGCCTTTTTTTATGTTCTATAGGTAAGTGTGTGTGTGTTCTATTTGTGACAATTACATTTATTTAGCAGGAACCACAAAATTAAAGTCTGATGCTATTTTACACTACCTGTCAAATAATTTCTCAAACTATTATTTGAATATTATAGATACATATGTATTTATTTATTTATATGTTTGTAAATGTATTAATAAGTATATTATGTACATATATTAATATTTGTATTCGGTAAACGTATTGTATTTACAGATATATATGATTTATTATTTATATATTGTTATCAACATATAGTGCTATTGATATATTTTGTTTAATTGTATGTAAATAGTCTTTAAGTTACATATCAGTATTTAATTTTTTTTATACTGCATGAGTTGTATTAGTTGAGAACACCACCTACAGCAAAATATTTCTACCATCCTGTCCATCCAATGGTTGCCTGTAAGAAATTGCTTAATGTGATAAGGCCGCTCATTGTACAACAATTATTGTTTTTCGGTTATTTATTTTTACTGTTTTTAACTACTTATTGGTGTTCAATAAATAAATATTGTATTGTATTGTATAAATGCATAAGAACACACGCACTCTATTTATTTACCTCTAAAGGTGCAATGAATTCCCAGTGCATTACATTTTTCAAATTATGTTCACATGAGCACTCTGCATAATAGAAACTCTGTGCAAGAGAGAATTGCGTCGTAAACACTTCCTTTACTGCTTCCAATGCCCAGTGGATCGTTCAGTGTTCTTGGACCAAAAAGAATGATGGTTGTCGGGTGTCGGCTTGGTAGACTTCTACATTTGAATACTTCAAGTTACGCTGAAACTTCGCTGACATAAAAAAAACAGGGTGTATCGTAAAGACACACGGTCGAAGTGAAACTTTTGTATTACAGCGAAACATTTTAATTATTCATCACAGAGTTTACCCCCATCACTTTTCATCACACGAAGACGTTGCGGATCGGAATTTCAAAGTCCTCCCATAAAAAGGTTTATTTCAAAAACTGGCTACATCAAATTGGATTTGGATACTGAGATTTGGACACTGAGTTTTTTTTACCACACTACAACCCACAGTACTTATCAGAAAACACCGACTCAGGCAAGTAATTTCATTCCTTTGCGGTTCGCACAATGAATGTGAAAGCAAAACGCTTCGTCCGCATTTGTGGAATGTCTACCATATAGCGGTGTCACTTAACAGTTTGTCTGCTTGTCCGATTGTAGAACGGGGGTGGAGGAACTAGATCTTGTAGTTCCCTGGTAGACTCTCCGAAATGTATCTGATAAAAAACTTAGAGACTATCCACCATGTGGAGATGTCCTAAGCTCTGAAGTTTTTAATTTCATCAGGTTAATATAAGAAGTCATCAAACTTTTCACGCATAATATACGCTTGAATAAAAAATTACCCAAACCCCAAACTTTATACTAAAACGTTGTGAATGTCTTTATGATTGTATTACCTGCGTATCAAGTCTACAAAAAGCCTTATGAAAGTTACTCACACTATTTACCACTACACTCAAATTAAAAAGTAGCACATTCATAGAAGAAGTTGAAGCAATCACCAAATTATTACAAAAAATATTTTACAGAAGCTTATCAGTGTGCTTTTAAAAATTTTCCGTACCTACGAGACCTGATTTTTCACGCTTCGAACTTAAATGTTTTTCAGGTTTATTTTTCTCGTTAGCACCCGGACCAAATTGGCACCCGTTCATAAACTTGAAAGTTTCGTTCAAAAGCAATTTCAAAGTCATTATTGTTGACAGCATCGATTTTATTGAAAGGAAATTAACCTTTTTATGGTACATTTTTAAAAGAAAATGAAAGAATAAGTATATTTTCGTAAGAAGTATAAAAACTGCTTAATGCCGGGAAAGAATAGTGTAGAATCACTCGTTACAGATTTTGTTTTGACACTCGTTTTCTACAAATTATAAATACAAACAAACGCATTTACACTTACAGCCCCACACTAAGTTCAAAGACTTGAATCGTGGGTGCCAGAAACATTCACATCACACACACATTACACCCAGAACCAGAAGCACAAATATCCCTAGGGTAGAAATTTTTGCTCCTGCTGGGAATCGAAATAATTTAGAGTGTAGACCATCATCAAGATGGTAACAATACTATCGAATCATATTATATTCTACCATGAAAATATGACGACTCGTATAATTATTATACGAGTCATGAGTCATATCTATAAAAAAATGGTTATAATAATTTATCAAATTAAATACCTACTAAATAATTTATGTTAATGAACATTATGTTACGAACTTTGTATTCATAATTATGAATATAAATGTCAAATAAAAATAGAACAATCAAATTAATTACGTCTAGTTGATTATATGAGATACATCTGAATAATATTTTAGTTGGTATTGTAATCACAATATTCTTTATACGTCATGTATTCGTTTAAGTTATAAAACATTTATCTGTAAGCCATGTTATCTCCTCAGTTTTCTTTTGAATGTGTGAATATGTAGAAAATGAGTCTTGAATAAGTTAGTTAATTTGTTGTATACTTTTATTGCTGTAAAAATTTAATTTCTTTTAAATAGGACAATTTGCAATGAGGTAGGCAGAGTTTAAATTTGTTTGTGGGTGTAACAGTAGTACCAACTTCTCATAGAACACCACAGCTTGTATAGAAATAAAAAAAGTGCAAGTAGTCAAAATCCCAAAGAGCGTTCCGAGCCATTACACGTATTGCATATTCATGTTATCCCATAGGCACATAATGGTACCGGAAAATCTGGATCCCCGAAGTGTACATGCTAACAAATCAACGCATTGGAAATATTCCGGCAAATTGACCCCAATTCTGAGCTTATTATTATTCAAATGTTAGTATTGATAAATGTCTTTTTTTTATAATTATGTATGTAGCCTCGTGGTTGGACAAATGAAATTCGAGTAGGTTGATTTCTCTAAAATCGGGCCTCGTATTCTTTTCCTGTTGATTTAAATAAAATCAGTTTCTCCTATGTTTGCTGGTGCCTGGAATTTTTCAGGTCACCTGAATACGTCCGACATTGATTGATTAGTGACTTTGTCTTGAGAATAACAATTACGACGGCTAAACGTGCACTCCAAATAATGGTAACACTGGTATACCTAGTCAATCAGTTACGATCGCTAGGCGGACCACGCTGTTTCTTCCTGCATCTCATCTCTACTTTCTAATATAAAATATAAAATTCTTGTGTCGCGGTGTTTGTTACCAAACTCCTCCAACACGGCTCGACTGATTTTTATGAAATTTAGTATGCATATTGGGTAGATCTGAGAATCGGCTAACATATTATATATTTCATACCCCTAAATGTTAAGGGTGGTTCAACCCAATTTTTTTTTTAATTAATTGGACAACATTTTTTGTTTTTATTTTTAAGGTTCCAGCATTAAAAAATATATACTAAACCCAAATTTTCACCCTTCTACTATCAACCCCTGTTTTTTAATCGCGATTATTATATTTTTCTGTTCCATTCACAGATCCGCAATAGGGTTACAAGATAGCAATCGAATATAATAATTGTAGTACGATACATTTTCATGTATAGTTTATTATTACAATTTACTTTAATTATATATTTTTTCTCAATTTTAATTTAACTTCAACCCTCGCCGGTCTTAATTACTGATCGACTATTAATCGATCAGTTATCCCCGCCAGGTGTCTACCGTAGTCAGCTAGTACGATAGTAAAACAAACAAATGATATGATAAAACTGAAAACCCTTTACTGTAATAAACCGCATACACAGCTATCATATAAAAACATAATAGTATCAACCTACACAAAAATATTCCATACAACATAGCTGTACACAAATTCAATTGGATTTCTTATGAAAAGGGTCCTCTCAACGGATCATTGTTATTGTGCAGACGTTAGTTTCATAACCATCTGTAGGGGTTTTCAGGAATAATTTCAGGAACCCTCCTCATAGGTTACTTACCGTTATTTGGAGGTTTTTCCTGTCCTTGAGTATGCTTAATGTTTTTAGGTTGCGAACGAAGATATGATTTTTAAACAAGCTTTTATTTTCACTAAATATTCTACTTGTTTAAAAATCACTATAGTTATTTTTGACGTAGCTAAATTTTTTCAATGAAGACCGTTTTTTCACGACTTTCCTGCTCTTTGTCTATTCCCAATGCTATTTTACGTACGTTTATTTTTAACAGAATATATTACCATCGCGTATTTTATTGCTCGTGTCTTTGTGTAATACGAGGCAATTTATTCCACAGTATTAATTTTATGGTTGGAGACTACGTACGAGAGCAACAATACAATTTTTGAGGTTGATATAACTGTTCGAGGTAATTGTGAGATTATATATTGCAGTGAATTTGATTTTAGCGTACTTACGATATCAATGGAACTCACCTTGGGTTCTATTTTCAAATTTAATAAACAAGGTTCAACGCAAGCCTCATCAAAACAAAATTTTGCCGTCTATTTAGTCTAACTTGACCAGTCGATCAAAGCCGTAGCAGTGTAGATTAGTAGGTTGATGATAAAAAAGCAAACAAACAAAGCAATAACGGCGTTGACTTAATGGCCCTGTAGATAAGTCTCATCGTTACTATATCCAGTTATGACATGGGGATAAGAGACTTAAGTCATGTAATACTGTGTCACAACAATAAAAAAGCAGCCCATATTAGACCATTAAATTTACTACACTACTACAATTTGTGACGATTCTGTTGGCGCAGTGGGCAGCGGCAGATATTTGTCCACTGCACCGTGAATTTGATAAAGACAAAAGCACAGTTTTCTATCTCGACATTTGTGCTCCTGGTTCTGAGTGTGATTGTGTCATGTTAATATTTCCGGCATCCATGACAAAAGTCTTTAAAGTTATGATACCTTGACCGTGTGGGGCTGTGATTGTGAATCCGTTTGTTTGTTTTGTTTAATATTCTACGACGCCTAAAAAGTCTGTATTGGATCAATCTCAATAATATATATTCTACCGTTTATATTGTGGAAAGTAAGCGCAGGAATTACACGAGTTGATTCCCCCATGTACGCTTTACCATCTAATAACAAGGCAAAGTGTCAAATGTCATTAATTCATGGTTAATATACCTCCAGTTTGCTCGAAGCATTTCGCTTCTACGTTTATCATCTATACTGTAAAATAGTAGAACTAAAGCCGAGGGCCGTCTTTGTTCCCCGTTCGGCATAATCTAGGAGTCTTCAAGTCAAGTAAATAGGTATCTATTAGGGAAGCATGCTACATCTTTAGCCGCATCATCGCTTTCCATCAGGTGAGATAGTGATCAAATGCTTGCCTGCAAAGACGAGGTGGTAAATTAGATTCCATAATTCTTTAGCAATTCCGAAACTGGTAGTGAGATCATGAAGTTTCAAAACTCTTTTTATATCTAGAGTCAAGACGCCAAAGTCTCACAGTTAGTTCAAAACAGCTCCAGTGCACATCACTGAAGTTTTCTTTGAAAAGGGTACCAAAAACTCTCTATAAAATGGAATTGTCCCAACTTTTCTTTTATCGTGTTTATATCGGCTATCCACTTAAGGCTATAGATCCGTTTATCAACCTGAAGTTTACTCGAGGGACCCGAAATGGCCAGTATAGAAAGATTAACTTGGATGTATAATGGAATTTCATGCGACACGGATTTTTCCTGTGAGATAAAAAACAAAAGCTTTGTTAAAAAATGTTTGTCTGAATGTGGAATACTTTACACTTGAATTTTGTTACTAGATATTAAAATTACATCAGAAGATACCAATTAGCTGCTGAAAATTATTGTTTTTAATGACACTAAAGACAAAACGAATTCACACCGTTACATCTACAGCTGTCTTATTGAGTAACGTGTTCGACCTCCAGACGTTCGAGGATCAAATCAAGGGCTATTTTTAGTAACTTACTTTGCTCTTAATTTTATATTTAGGTCCTTATTTACCCTTGTTGGTTTGTCATTATGGTTTATTATGATACCTGTCTACAAAAATCTTCGATGAAAAAAGCTCTATATACATGTTAAAAGTATTACAGTAGAATACAACACTCGATACCAAATGAAATAATTTAAACGCAAGCAAAGCTTAAAAAAACCGTCTTCGCCGCTTTGTCTGCGGTATTCTTGATCATATTAAATGCATACAATATTACACATTCAAACTGCTTCACCTACTCCTTGTTTATTGTGAAGTTTCTTTGTAATGGCAACACAAAACTTTGCACTACACTATATTAGTGACGTCATTATGAATATTGCTTACATACCCACATCTTGCACTACATAATGGCGCTAACATACCGCTAATTACTTGCGAACTTAGCCAAAACCTGTTACCGAAGGAAGCCGCTCGTAATTCACGTTGTTGAAACATAATTTAATAGACTATAGGAGGCAATATTTAGTTGAAGTTAAAATTCATAATTATATATTAGCCGGCTTCGCACAAACATCAGTCTTAAATAAAATTATATAGTATGACATCGCTAACTCTGCAGTAATTTTAGTTTTCTAATAAAACAATAATAAATATCAAGTCCGTTTTTTGTAGTATGCACAGTACTGCCATATACAAGATTTTAAATTGTACAAATTTTATATCACTGCAGTTTTGCCGGAATGAGTTAGCTTTGCTGGACTCTAAAATAACATTAGCTAAATTATGTATTTTTTTATGCACAATAATTATAAATTTTGCTATACGCTGACAATAGTTAACAATTTCAAGGATATCTCTATATCCTTCACACTAGTCAAGCCTGTATCGTGAAGATATATGTTTCTAAATCTAATACATTATGATGATACATTTAATATTTAAATGAAAATATTGTAGGGGTATGAAGACTTCTGGGGTAAGTATTACTGTGCAATCATCGGCGCATAGTATCTTTGGGTGGGATGTTGCTCGTGTATAGATAAGAAAGAGTAATGGATTCAGTATGCTGCCCTGTGGTAATCCGTTCCTTATTGTTCTGGTTTTGGAACATATGCCTTTTCCATTCTGTTCGAAGAACAAAATACAATACAATATAAATAAATACAATACAATACAAAACACTTTATTGTATACCAAAAAATATAAACAATGACAAATCAAATTTTACGATCATCGTGGTAGAACAATGGGCGGTCTTATCGCTTAAAGCGATCCCTGCCAGACAACCTTAATAAAATGTGCAAAGCGGACACGCTTTGCGTTTCCTAACCATAAATCCGATGATGATAAATGTACTTCTCTCTTTCTTAGTAGTCTTGTTCTAGGCTAACATTAACATGAAAGAGGTAATAATTTTGTCATTAAGTTTATGACATGGTAATAAAATACCTCCTAGGCAACCATAAACGTGAAAGAGGTAAAGCGCGTTTTTGCTTTACGGTGCATTACAACGCATGCCGGGTACAGCTAGTAGAATAGAACACTATTGAGTAAAACAATCAAGATCTTTACTGTTGCGGAGATACAATTTTATTTTAGTAATTCATCTAAGGATTTTTTACATCCTTTCTCAGTTACGAACCGTGTTATTTTCATAACCTTATTTCCACACAAGTATATTCCACAACCTGCTGAAACTTTGCTTTACCTCCCGCGTAGGTAATTAGTACGAGAGGTAATATAAATTTGTATGTGGGCAATCTAAATTATATTGTAATAATTAATTGTACTAACCACTGCCGGAGTTGGCTGCACGTCTGCCTTTGAAGCGGGTATTGGGTTTGATTCCCAGTGAGAACATAAGTGTTCTCCACGAGGGAAATTTGATTTCTGGTTTTGGGTGTGATTGTGTGTGTGCCAATGTATTTACGGTGCCATTTCCGGCACCCACGATAAAAACATTTGAACTTAGTGGGGGGCTTAATTTACGTAGGATAGATCTTTATTTTTCTTGCATATTTTGTAATCATGCTACGTCTTCAGCCGCCTCATCGCTTTTCATTGTGAGATAACGGCCAGATGGTCGCCTAGGTATGAAAAAATATAAAGACAGAAATAGGATTTAAATATATCAATAATTTAGTAGTGTCAAATGAAGGCTCTTAATCGGTATTGCGGGACGAAAGCAGATTTTTTTTATATGGGCCGAACTTTCTCGGGACGAATACGGTATAAATCATTTTTAATATACATCGCTCTGTTTGCACTCGTTTTTAAAACCGCAAAAGTATCGACCTTGAGCGCAATGTATGGCAGTTATGAAAATATGGCATATGAAAATAGTCGGCATACAAAAAAAATACTAACTGTCCGTATAACTCATACAAACTAGCATGTCCAAGAATCACGACATTTAAGGATATGTGTTATATGTTTGAATATGGCCTAAACTATCTTTCTGCGAGAGAAAACCTCGAGTTATGGCTTGATTATTTTGATGAATTGGTGCGTTATCATAATATATCATTGGAACAAAACCTGCTACATCCAGTGAGTTGGAATAAACAGTAGGTCTATTCTGATCGTCAAAATACGATTGTTCGAATTGATGCGACGTCGATACGACAGTCGAGTGGTTGAAATTTCAGTTGATTCAATGTTCATAACAAAAGAAAATCGTTCAATTTCGACGTCGATGTGACGCCCGGAATTGACCCCCAGAGCTGTTATTGCCGAACAACACTGTTTTAAAAACTATCTAGAAGTCGTTTATTAGCATACCTTTTGTTCATAGTATTACGCAGCCATTTCTTTCACTCTCTCACACAAGACGATCTATTCATTTTGCTCATCATTTCACAGAAACAAAAGTTGCCTAAGATAAAACAAATCTATCTTTTCTATCTACAATACAATACATTGACTCTTTATTGACACCTGAAAAGAATTGGTGCATAAAGAATTGAATTTAACATAAAGGCTACAATGGGCGGTCTTAAAAGACCTTTGGATAAATTTGATTAAATAAAAAACGACAGACGATAGTTGACATGGCATCTCACTCTCACAAGCGATTAAAGGCAATAGTGGTAGAAAAACTGGTTAAAAATCCACAATTTGTCTTTTAACAAAATCGGAATCGGTGAAAATACATTAAAAAAATACATACAGTCGAACATAGAACCTCATTCTGTTTTGAAGTCGGTTAAAAATCGGAAAGGGGGCCAGCAGCAAACAGACCGAATGAAATACTTTTGAATCTGTTAATCCCAGATGTTTTCTTTATTAAATCGAGTCATATCCAATTGCTTAGACCCGAGCTGCCTAATTAGCAATGAAGAGTTCCATGAAAATATCCGTTAAATTCTTATACCTAATTGGATTATGATACTAGGGACATTAACAGTCCATTTAGATTATACATTCAAATTATAATCGTAAATGGCACCCTATTATGTACCAACGCGGTTTTAAAGACAGCTAAGGGTATTGAAATTATATTTGTTAAGGTGATAACTCTATTAATGGCCACAAAATCTGTATATGTACCAATATTTGTTTGGATTGTAACTAAGTATTCAGTTACATACTTGATGCTTCTGGGACTGTAAAATCGTTAAATCAGGAGCAGATAGTATGCTATTAAATGATAATTTAAATTGTCGTTAAGAAGACTGAGAGCCTCTTAATATTGAATACCGATGAAACTAGTAGTTAACTGCTTCTGGCATAGCTCTTTACATGTCTTCCTTGTGCGCTGCGGGATCCGGGTTAGATTCGCAGTGGAAGTACAAATTATCTTGCCAAGAGAAATTTGTATTATTGTTGCTGTATTTAAATGTGCGTGTTTAATGTATTTTTCCAGCACTCGTGAGTCTTAGAAATTAGTGCAGGGTTGCAGGTGTGAAATTTTCACTTTTTTAATTGTTTTGTTATCGTGATTTTTGTATAAAAATATGACCGAAGATGGATAATGAGTGAAAGGGCCCTTACACATTGCTATGCGGCTGTTGTGCTTAAGGGGAAGTTCCACCAGGCAGAATAAATAAAAAGCGTACACTGCCTCGTATAAATGTGGTTAATTTCAACTCAAAATAAAGTTATGAAAATATGAACTGTACTCTGAATGTCTGTAACTCTGGATCCATCGAAACTATCTGTGCAGCATGACGACATACTTCACAAAATCAGAAACTTTCTTTCCACATAATTAAAATAGATACTCACGTTTTAATTAACCTCTAGATTTCGTTGAGGGAACACAAAATGAGAAAATATGTCTAACATTCTACCGTCATTCGACCAACTAGGTTCCGAGCTTTTGTCACATTTCGGGCGAAACTTTCTGCAGAATGAGCTACGCAAATAATAAATGAGATTGCGGCTCTAATTCTCTGCATAATTTAGGAAATATACTTTTTTCTGTGTCCCTGGGTCATGTTCTCTCATTGTCTGACCCAGGCTTTTTTGTTTGGAATTTTTAATGGAGTAAGTGACAAATGTTTGTAGCCCTTTGTGATATTTTACACTGATTTTTTGGGTAAGATAATAAATAATCGGAATTTTAATCTTCTCAATGTATTTTGTGGTCTCATTTTATTGCACAAATTTATTTATTGGGTCACGTTCATGTTTAAATAATAACACTAATATTATAAATGCAATTGTTTGTGAATGTGTTTGTATGTTTGTAACTTCTTCATGCTCAAACGGCTGGACCAATTTTGACGAAATTTGGTTTGGAAGTAGATAACACACTGGATTAACACATTATACTTTTTATCCCGAAATTCTCACGGCTCCAGGATTTACGCGGGTAAAACCGCGGGCGCAGCTAGTTAAATATAAATGCATGTTCGGGTCATGACTCATGCATCGAGGTTTCCGTATGAACTTGTACTTGCCCATTTTTTTTAGGTCTCATTTCCAATTTTCAGATTATTTCCGTTACATGTGCTGTAAACCTTACCTTCCTTTTTACTAAACTTCATGATTCTGGGTCTACGGGAAGTATCCTACACATTTTGATTTATTAGAAAGTGCTAACATCGACGCATTTTTTATTGCAATCACTTAGAAGCATGATTTTTTACAGCTCTAAGGGATCGTAGCTATGTAATTTGATATTTATTTCATGGCGTTTTTAAGAAAAAAGATCTTGACAGAAATACAGATAGACAACGAAGTGTAAAAGGGTTCCATTTTTCCTTTTGAGATAACGAACCCTAACCTCACATTAATTACGACACAAAATACAACATAAAATGTCGTGAATAAGTATGCCACTTAGGTATAAATGACGTTAAGTACTACAAAAAGTGTTTTTTGGTCGTGTATCAACTGAAAATTCTACGGACTAAAAAAAATGCTGTGTCTAAGTAGACCTATTATGTACTTCTTTGGGATTAGTAATCCTACTAATATTATAAATCCGAAAGTTTTTGTGTAAGTGTGTAAGTATGTTTATTCCCTCTTCACGCTTTAAGGGCTAAACGGATTTGGATGAAATTTGGAATGGACATAGTTTACACTAGGTATAATTATATTAACACATAGGCTACTTTATAACTTGATAATAGCGGGCGGGGCACGACTAGTATTTGATACTACGGAAACTGTTGTTTTGTTGTGAGTCAATTAAAGGGCTACTTACAGACAAATCAATTTAAATCAACTAATGTATTGAACTATAGAAAATAAAAAAATCTCTCGTGTTGCAACTGAAAAAACTACAGGGAGTAAAATTTAAAACCATTATAACGCATTCACATTCACTGCTCCACACTAAGTTCAACGACTTGTATCGTGGGTGCCGGAAACATTCACATCACAAACACATTACACCCAGAACCAGAAGCACAAATATCCCGAAGATAGGAATGTTTGTCCCTGCCGGGAATCGAACCCAGGGCCCACGGTGCAGAGGGTGAAGCACGGGGCCTGTCCACTGCGACAACTGGGTCGTTAACAACGAGATAGGAATACGGGAATCAAAACGAATTTATGAATTCGTTAGTGAAATAACAATGACATTCTAACGAACTGACACCTTTAGGTCTGAGTTCACCAAACTTCAGTTATAGATATAAAGATCGTTTATTATGGCGATTTAATGTTGAAATTTTTGAATATAAAACAATCTGTTCTTAGGATTGTAGGTCTTTTTTTTATGCAGAATAGGCAAGCATTTGACCACTATCTCACCTGATTGAAAGTGACGATGCGGCCGAAGATGTGACATGCTTGCCTAGAAGATACCTATTCAATCGAGACGTTTAGACTTCCAGATTAAACAGTTCGAGGAACAAAGACGCAGGCAATGAGTTCCACTCCTTCGCAGTACGGATGATTGGTGATTACTGCGTCCGAAATTGATATATAACTCTCATTATGAATTCGTTAGTAAATCTCGGTATTTTATCGGATACATTTCGGACAGTGTGCAACGGAATTACACAATCTAATTCCCCCATCCCCATTCTTCTATCGGATATTAGATATTCCACAAATGCAGACGAAGCGTTTTGCCTCCACATTCATTATACGGACTGCAAAGGAGTGGAATTACTTGCCTGAGTCTGTGTTCCCTGATAAATACAATATGGGAGTCACAAGTAAATAGGCATCTTCTAGGCAAACGTGCTCCATCAGGTGAGATGGCGGTCAAAGGTTTGCCTATCTTGAATAAAAGAAAAAAAATCTACCATAATTTATAAAATATCACAACCACAGAGGATCGCCGGCTGTTTGCTTGTTTCAGCTCTGAATGTCCGATATATATTTGTGGCCCTCACATATTTAATAATAATCCTATAACAAATTTAAATAACCATTTGATATTATAGCACTCCACTAATGCCATTCCATTATAATCCAGACATTATGGGTCTAATCGTACCTCGTGACGGATAGCGACAAGAGGGAGCCACAAATGGATTCCTCGTGATGGATGTAGGCTTCAACAGCTACATTGAGGTGAGCTCATAATATTATTTGTGGTTATAATAGAATTGAAATCGAAACTGTAGGCTTAAGAGAAGTTTGTTATGTTTATAAGATTTAAAATACTTTTAAACTTTTGAATGCCGAATGTTTTTAGTCTGGTTTTTTTATTTGAATATTTTATTATTTGTTTTTAGGTTTAGGTTTAAAGACATTTATTCTTATAAAAGATTATAAATCACTTACATGAGAAACAAAACATAGAAAAGACTAAATAACATTCATCGTCAACACAAATATCACAAATTTAGGTAGATTGCGTAGTATTCAAGAATTGGTTAACAAGATGCCTTTTAAAAATATTTATAGATTTTGCATTTTTTATATGTGAGGGTAATTTGTTATACATTTGCGCTCCTTCAAACGTAGCCATTGTTTTGCCGTAGTTCGTGCGCATGCGCGGCATTGCTAGAAAACTGGCACGAAGAGATTTTTAGTCATGATCACACTATTATAATAATATTGACAACATCCCAGTGATAATTGAAGAGTTGTTCTTGAAAGCCAAGTTTTATGTACCTAATGGTAACTTATCTAAACAAAACAAAGAAACGCTTTCATCAGTCACAGCCCCCTACTAAGTTCTAAAACTTGTGTACTGAATGCCGGAAACATACATTCATATCAAATATCTAATTTACCATGCCAGCGCGCAGTTCACAGAAAGTTTAATATTATTTATAATTTATAATGTTATGATTTATAATTTTAATAGTAAAACAACTTTTAAAAATATCGTTAAACATATATTTCAAACATATTTCATTAATCATAATCCTTTTAAAATTAATAAATAGTATATCATTGTATATCATCCGTACTGCGAAGAAGTGGAACTCATTGCTCTCATCTTTGTTCCCCGAACAGTATAATCTGACAGTCTTCAAGTCAAGAGTGAATAGGTACCTTCTAGGCAAGCATGCTACATCTTCGGCCGCATCATCGCTTTCCAACGCGTGAGATTGTCGGTCATGAAAAAAAAACTGCAAATACTCACACGCGAGATTTTAACAAAAAAATTAATTCATCAATCATACTTGTTCGAAAATTCTATTGTTAGAAAACATTTAATTACCAACACTAATTAATAACACTTTAATGTGTTCCGAAGTTTAATTAAAATACTAGTTTTATGTTTATACGAGGTTACTAAATAGCTCAAGAATCACGAACTCAAACATGAAACGAAAGCACAAAAACCTCAACCATTCCAAGAAAACATCGTAACAAACACTATATTGTGATTCAGCAACATTTTTCATCTAAGAAACGACAGTGGTCAAGTACAAGTACAGAAGTGCACATTTATATGAAACCCATTCAATTTTATAGTTCAAGCTACAACGAGAAACTTGGGACGATTCGACATCATACTGTTTGTAGAAATATTGAACGAAAATATAAATTCTCGTGTGGTTCGAAGCTGATAAAATGCAAGTGCTTTTGGCTAAACAAATCAGGTTTAAAATTCGACGGAGGGAACACACTGCATACATAGTGCATACTCTATAGCAGCGGTCGGCAACATGCGGCCCGTGGGCCACATGCGGCCATCGGATGTCCTATTTGCGACCCGTGATTGTTTTGTACATCATAATTCTGAAAGTTAGTGTGTAAGTGTGTAAATATGTTTGTTTTCTCTTCACGCTCTGTAATGGCTGAAAGAATTTGGATAAAATTTAAATGTAAACAGATCATATCTAGGATTAACACATAGTCTACTTTTAATCTTGATAAATGCGGATGAAGCCGCGGAGCACGGCTGTTTAGTCATATATATCTAAATTGTTATAGATTCTAGATAGAAAATGCATTGACTTGAGAATAAGTTTGCTCGTTTCGAGTAGGTACGCCGCGCCGCTGGAAATTATAAAATTAAGTCAATTAGAAATGTTTAAAATGTAGGTATATTAAACATTTTTAAAAGCAATTTTGTTTTAACCATCTTTCCTATGGAATATGACCAATTTTACGTACATAAAGCTTCTAGGGTTGATATCACTAGTGGGGCCCGCTTTTACTATATTTTGGCACCTTGTGGCCTTTGCCTGCCAAAAGGTTGACGACCGCTGATCTATAGTATAGAGTCTATACTGTAAACTCGCAACTTGACCTGTCTGTTAGCGTAAATGGTGGCGCGTCTGCTTTCAAAGTACCGGATATCGGGCCCTGGCACTATTGGGTGCGCGTTCGCTTTCTATGAAGCGACTATTGGTTTCAATTCCCGTTTTGATAAAATAACTCATTACTGTTACTAATATTCTTGCGCTATTTGTAATAGCCTTAATTATTCAGTAGCAATCACAGCAGGAAAGCCTGGTACTTAGTTACTAAAGGGATTATGTAAATACAATCTGAAAGAGAGGTATTTGTGTTAATAGTTCTGGGTGAGATTGTGTGTGATGTGAATTTTCCGGCACCCACAACCATGTCATTTTTAGTGTGGGGCTATGAGGGTAAACATGATAGTAGTTACAATATTCATTAGAATTGAGTAATTCCATCACTTTGGATAAAATAATTAGCATTAAGTGGTATATTTACAGTTAAGCAATCTCTTTCAACTTGTAATAACACATCCAGTATATTACATTGTGCTGTAGAACAAGTCTGTGAACTCAGGGTGAACGTACTATTCGTATAATAAATGTTCACTCCAACCAAATGTATTCAACTTTCAAATAAAGTGTTCGGGAACCATTCTGATTTTTCTGATGTTGATGAAATTTTCTGTGATGAACTTTGACCCGAGATAACCAACTCCAAAGTGATTATGAACATGATACGAGTGCAATATAGATTGGTAGATTATTGATACATGATACGAGTGCAATATTATTTTTGTATTATTTGTAAAATGTGTTTAGTTTAGTTTAGTTGTTTATTGTTGTGTTCGCGTATTGTGTGTATGCTTATGCCGTGATTCCACCGAACGGCTCCAACGGAAGATCAGCGCTGGTCATCTGCCAGCATTATGCTGAGTTGGGGCCGATTTGTGACTTTCATTATATATATATGTATACTAGCTGCGCCCTGCGGTTTCACCCGCGTTGATAATGATAAAAAGTGATGATGATGATGATGATGAAAAATAGATGTTGGCCGATTCTCATAGATACCGGATAAGCACAAAAAATTTCATCAAAATCGGTCAAGCCGTTTCGGAGGAGTATGGCAACGAAAACTGTGACACGAGAATTTTATATATTAGATTTTATAATAGTATTTTTATTGTTAGATAAGTCACAAATAAATTATTTTCTTTCTTCTTTCTTTTCTATTAAAGTTATTATTTGGAGTTGGACCGCTGGACCGTTAGACCTCATTTTGTACCCTTGAGGGTACCAGTGGTACTAGTTTTTATGAAGTAGTACCGCTAGTACCCTCATTTTGTACCCTTGAGGGTACTGGTGGTACTAGTTTGTATCGCTAGTACCATTGGAATATTAACTATATTTGCCCCTGGTTTTGCTTACGCTAATCAAGTGCTTTTGCTTTTTGCAACTGTGAGGGTAATAGTGGTACTACTTTATGCATCATTTAAGAAACTGAGAAAACCTCCTTTTTTCAAGCAACTACTATACTTGGAATAATAGACATAGCTGCAAATAGGTATTTCAAATCTAACGCAACACTACATAATAAGTGTGATATTTTAACCGTCATAATTCTGCATATATATTGTTTTACGACTCGTTTGTTAATAAATAAAATGAACAGGTAAATAAGTAATTAGCAAATCTGTATGTGACCTTATTAGTGTAAACAAATGTAGTAGTCAGTTGCAAGTTCTTCGTCTAAAATTAAGTTAATTAATTGATTATTTAATATGCGTAAATCAGCCTCTAGTCTTAATAGAAACGGTGAAAACTATATGAAAACATAATCAAAATCAAAATTGTTTAATCACATGGGCCCCAGACTCATGTAAGTTATTGACTCTACTGCCAGATTCGCAAAATTACAGCCATCTCGAGAAGAACCTGCGAGAAACTCATATTAAACGCATATTTTTGGAAACAGAAAAATAAATTTAATTTAAGTTAGGTAATCATTAGTTAAGGATTAACTATCTAGATGTAATAGTAAGACAAAAGTTCAAAAACTAAAAACCCGACTAAGTATTCGTATAAAATTACTTCTTATACTTTGACACCACAATGTTATTTGTCTATTAATTTTTTCATGGCTCTTATTTGGAGTGGGTACTGCGAACGCTATTTTGTGTTTTATAAAAAATCTTTTTTTTTTATTTGTGGCAGGGTAGTGTTTGACCACTATCTCACCTGATGGTAAGTGACGATGTGATCGAAGCTGGTAAACACACTAGACCTGGAATACGCAGGCTCTCAAGGGTAACTGCCGGAACACCGTATTTGGCTTGGCGGCAGACTTTCAACTTGATGGTGGTCTAACCTATGACACCTATTAAATTGATACAAATTCAACTATTACATACGTTAAAATTGGTTAAGTACCTTCTTATACTTTGACACCATAATTTTATTTGTCTATTTAATTTTTTATGGCACTAATTTAGAGTGAGTACCGCGAACGACGTTTTGTGTTATTTTTTAATTTAACCTATGACACCCATAGAATTGACATAAATTCAACTATTGTATACGTTATAATTGGTTTATATAAATATCGGCGAACAATCAAACATACATGCAGTGTATAGATACGTGCCTACATTACTAAAATGAACATTATTAAACGCAAGCAAAGCTTAAAAAAACACCGACTTCACCGCTTTATCTTCGAAACCTTGATTAGATTAAATCGATTAAATGTATTAAACACGCATTATTAACGATAACTCAAAAACTACTGATCTAATCAAATTTAAATGAGACCAATGGGAAAGCAACATCATTTAAAAAAAAAAACAGGTAGGTTTACATGGAAAGAAGTAATGAGGTAACACACAAAAAAAATACAGTCGAATTGAGTACCTCCTCCTTTTAGTAAAGTTGGTAGAAAAAAAGAGAACAAGTCGTCATGACCTATAACCGCGTATGTATAAAACAATTCGTTAACGTTATAAAATAGTTATAAGTTATTATTCGTGAGAAATTCTTCAAGTTTAGCTACTGCCTCAAATACTATAAATAGTACCCCTAGGACTAATACTTTGCAGAACATTTGAAGTCAAAGGACTATAGCCTAAAGCGATGACTCCTTTGATGCTCTGATGATGTTCACAGGCCGAGTGTTCTCGCCTTGATATCTTGCAAATGGTGCATCTATGTTTTGTTTATGAATAGCAGACAGTTTTGAACTGGCTGAGACAATGAAGACGTAGCTTACGTAGTCGTGATGGTACAATATTATGTATAGA
Source organism: Lomographa bimaculata (assembly GCA_948107665.1). Taxonomy (NCBI): domain Eukaryota; kingdom Metazoa; phylum Arthropoda; class Insecta; order Lepidoptera; family Geometridae; genus Lomographa; species Lomographa bimaculata. The sequence continues at coordinate 6,341,939 of OX403600.1, read as the reverse complement.
ATTGTTGACTCCAATAAGTAACTATTTAACTAGAGCACGCTCATCTTTATAGAGATATTTATGTGGAAGAACACTGAAAATAATGTAAAATATAATAAATGTCTTTATTTTTTGTCTCGCATGGTATTCTTATCTCCTAGTTAGCAAATATAGTAATACTAAAGCGTAAACTAGTGTTGTGAGAGACCGGTGCCTGCTGTAGTTTAAAAAAAACTTTAATTTATTATTATTTAAAAAGATGATATCGTTACATAGAAACCAGTTTGTCGGTACTAGATTTTCAAAATTATTCAACTGTTCTAGGTATACGAAAGATATAGAGTGATGATAATTAATCGCAAGAAAAACTTAAAAAACCGATCTATGCTATTTTAAATTTAAAATGGGTCATACTAAATTTCAACCGAATAAAAACTAAATTTCATATTTTTAGTTCTGTCGGACCAATCCTTGTCGAATATATGATCTGTCGAAGCAATGACTTGTCGAACTAAATTTTTCAAAGTAAGCGACTTGTCGAAGTAACGACTAAATGTCAAATCTTTAAAAAATCGTTTACATCTGTTCAAGAGAAAACAAACACGATACACATATAAGTTTTCGCATTGGTAATATTTGTGTGATATTACTTCGCTTGGACTTCCTGATAATACCTGATTTCTTCGAGGCATTTTTATCACCGCAGAAAGTTATTAAAGGTACATTCTATTTCTAATATTTTCTCGATTACGTGTTACGATAATAACATAGTTATTTTCCTCATTATCACGACAAGTTCGTTTATTATAATGAGATACTGTTGTCCATTTATTTAATGATCCATTATGGTTGTTATTTCGGTTGCTGAGGTACCCAATATTGGTTCACCATTTTCGTCTGTCTACATGACACATATTCAATGTTTTATTTACAATATAATTTAAGTTCATTCTACTTGTAATTTGTGAACTATTCCTTAACTTGTTTCTGAAAATGTTAGCTTGCACATGTTATTGAATATCATAATGACTTTCCATCTGTGGTGAAAAAGTGCTTAGAAGCACAGAATAGTTTCAGATATTTGCATTATTTAAATTTTGAACTAACATAGGCCTTGCTACATGTCAAGTATACAATACAATGCTTTTTATTGAAAACCAATAAAAATCTTTAGAACTAACTAAATAAATAAACCTTACAAAGGTTTCACAATGGGCGGTCTTATCGCATAAAGCAAATGTACACTCAAAAAGAAAAGAAATAAACAGAATGGAACTATTAATATAGGCATATTCATCAAAAGAGAGTGCAAGTATATACGGTAACTATTATGTAATCTGTGATTAGGTGTTAGTGTAAACCAATGTTTTTTTATTATTTTTTCTAACAAGATGTTGCAACAACCAACGGCCGTGGCCTAGGTGCAAAGGGTCTGAGATCTAAGCTAAATTTGTACGAGTTAAAACAATAGCCACCTTTTTAAAGTTGTTTCTCTTTTATATATCATCTTATTTATACAACTATATTTTAATTTTACCTTATAAAAAAATATTTTTTATTTTACTCCCCAGTCCGCTACTAAATGTATTTTACCTGAAACAAATAAAACATTTATTAAAACATTGAATTAAAATTTTTAATCATTAAAGAGAGCTATTATAGGCTGACTTTATTAAAATTTTTGTTCACGTTACTTATACAAATATATTTATTTTATTTATACTAGAGAGGCAAGCATATTAAATAGATTCAGTCAAAATAAATAACCTGAATATTATTGTCAAATTAGTTACTTCGTCGTATATTCGGTTTCTTGCGCATGAGGCTAATTTTCCTTCATATCAAAATACAGCAGAGGGTAAAGAGGATAAGGTACATGTATGCTTGTGAAAGGACAATTCGTGCTTATATGGGCCGATGCGACAGTTGTCAACGTCAGTTGTGGAACGACCAATCATAACGCCTCGCTTCAGTGAATCTTTGGGGCCCATGTGAATAAACGATTTTGATTTTATTATACCTTTGCATTAATATTTTAATAGACATGTGGTTTTCATAAGGGAGGAAAAGTTTTATAAGTCTAAGGTAAAGAGGATGAGGTATATGTATACTTGTTATAGGACAATTCGTGCTTATTTTGGCCGATGCGACAGTTGTCAACGTCAGTTGTGGAACGACTAATCATAACGCCTCGCCTGAGTGAATCTTTGGGGCCCATGTGAATAAACGATTTTGATTTTATTAAACCACTGCATTAATATTTTAATAGACATTATAGACATGTGGTTTTCATAAGGGAGGAAAAGTTTTATAAGTCTTAGGTAATGTTGTCTCACGCTAACAACATTTTTTTAGTTTAATTTAAGTCCACATTTTCTTCTAAGACTCCTAAATGGATACGAGTTGAGACGAAGTTTTAGACGAGTTAAGAGTCTTCCAAATAGAATGCTATGTTTTCGCTGATGAAAACACCAATATCATTATTATCATCAATAATAATTATGATTGCTCTGTAATAGCTACTTCACACTGCACACATTTGGTTCGCAAGGACGGTGTGCAGAGACGCGGTGGCTACCTATGCAGCGGTGCCCTCACCCGCGTCCCTGCATGCCTATCTACGCAAACTAAATGCGTATCATGTGTGAATCTGGGCAGAGTGAAAGTGATTAACAAAATTAAAAGTGCAATTTGGCTTCGTGTTTGTTTATTTTTGACAATACAGTTACTTACAGACCCTGCATGTACCAAAAAGTTTCACTATCTCTGTCTCTCTTTTACTAAAGAATACTCAAGCTCAATAGGTACAGACTGATAACAATAGAGATTTTTAGAAAGAAGACAACGGTGGACTTCTTACGAGTCTCAGGGAGAGACGCTACACCTTTGTAGTTCAAAGTTCAGTTGCAATTGTATTTAGGCAGGCGTATCCTTTTCTAACCTTCCCATACTCGCGCTTTGGACTGTGGGACCGACGGAACATCTTTTCATATATATTTATTTGTCTACGAGACCGTGCGCAAGTATAGGTGTAATAAAAATTGATGCGAGTACAGGAAGGTTAATAACACGCAAATCAATATCAATGTATTCCAAATCTATTTGTATATTATCTACATTGTATTATTGAAAAAACAAAACATAATTTCAGCCGAAAAAACATTATGATTTAAGAATCACTCTGCACTTATCTTTTTATTTTCTTTCTTATTCTTTAAAACACTTTCTATTTGAAAAACATTTAATTCCAAACGATACCATTTTAAAAAGGATTGCACCGACCGACTACCATTTGGCGCATTGCCACGATACGGCCTAACTATCTTTGACATAGTTTCCACAAAATTAAAGTAGGTTAAATTCACACTAGAGCACACAGAACAAAATATAAATAAATTTTGGTTTCAATGTGCAAAATTATAAATTGATCTTTTAGCGACAAAACAGGTTTTGGTTATTTATTAATATCAATTTATCCACACCTGGTCCCTGCTTATCTGTATTATTCTTTTCCATCCAAAGGTTGTCTGGAAGAGATCGCTCTTAGCGATTAGACCGCCCATTGTACCTATTTATTAGTAATTTCTTTTCTGTACTTTTTATTATTGGTGTCAATAAAGAGTTATTGTATTGTATTGTATCTTTCGGTAAAACTTGACGTTAATTTATTTTAATTTGGTAGAAAATGTCTGAGAAACAGTCTCGCAACAAATTAGATCATTGTGTTCCATATTCTTTCAAAATATTAAAAGAAGAGTCAAAATACTGAGGTTTTTGAAAAAATACATGTGTTTTATTTTGTCATTCGACTGTATGTTTTTTTTTTGTATATATATTACGCGATTATTCTGCCACTTATGAATCGATTTTGATGATTTTTTTTTGTTTGGTAGATGAGAAGGTCCCATATAAATTTTATCGAAATCGATCAACCAAAACCAAATTATAAGCGGTGAAGTTGGTTTTTTAAACTTTGCTTGCGTTTCAATTATGATTTATTTTAAACGCCAACATTTTGTTCGTAAAGAAACCTAGAGCAAAATTAGGTCAACCTGCATACGCCTTAAAACTCAGTATACTATGCAATATTCTGTGCAAATGTTATATGGTATCACGTTTGCCAGATGCACCGAAATTTTGTTAGCTCGTAGAAAACATTCTTAAAAGATTTTAAAACGAAATCTTGCACTTTAGCTTTGCTTTAATCCTACTAATATATAAATCCGAAAGTTTGTGTAAGTGTGTGTGTGTAATTGTGTAAGTATGTTTGTTCCCTCTTCACGCTTTAACGGCTGAACGGATTTGGATGAAAGTTAGAATGTTCATAGATTATACCTAGGATTAACACATAGGCTACTTTTTAACTGGATAATAGCGGTCGAAGCCGCGGGGCATGGCTAGTTTTAAATAAAAATAATGAATTAGTCTTACTTTTTCTAGAGTTTAATTTATACAGTTTTGACATCGTTTTTAAGAACACAAAAGTACAATAATTTGCAATTACTTATAGCAATTATGTGAGAATCAGAAAACACATGTATTTATTTATTTCTAGATTAGAATATCACCAATTTGTTTTATCCTCGCTTTCTTAAATACCTATAGGTATCAAAATAATAATTAGTTATCCTGGCCTAGCGCTAAATATCTTGTGTTATTTTTAATTAACAGTTAGATGCCATGCACTTTTGCATGTTTGTCGGTTAAGTCATGAGGAAATTCACACCGTTTTAATACATGTGCTGTGTTCCTGCAATGTCGATTTAGTATGTGCTGCGAGTAAGCATGTGTAGCGCTGTTTTTAACCTCTTACCCAATTAGTGGCAAAATCAACATTTTGTAATCGTCATCGCTCTATCAAGAAAACAGCTGCATCAACTTTCACCAAACATAGTTCTTCGAACAATCTCGATCAAATCACGTTTTAAAGTGCCGAAAACATGTACATATGACTCACACGGTCTTGTTCAAACTGCTCCTGATCTCAGACAAATATGTCTTGTGACCACGTTAAACTAAAAAAAAACTATTTTTTTATATTACCGTGATGAATCTGTAAACTATATGTAAATCTGTGACCTCTGAAACCGCACCGATATGGGAACTAATAGCTGTAGCAACACTTCTCTAAGAGCTTTTAGAAGCTAACCAACAGCTTAGATTGACTTTGATGTTGGTAAATGGAGCTTAGTGCTGTAGAATATGTATACCAAGTAAGCGTATATAGAAGAGAGAAGGTGTTTGGTCGGCATAGAGTTTTGTTTTTTGTGTTAATCAAATATGAAGTCTCAAGATTCTAATCACTTATACAATAGTTAAATACGTTTGAAATCGCTTATGTTGTTTCAAATAAAATTAAAAGGAATGGTGCACACTGGGCTGTATATTACTTACTATGTTTCTGGGTGAAGGCATACGACTAAAGATAAACATTAAACGCTTTCACACTCACAGCCCCACACTAAGTTCGATGACTTGAGTCGTGGGTGCCGGAAACATTCACATCACACACACAATCACAACCAGAACCAGAAACACAAATTTTCCTTGGGGAGAAAACTTGTGTTCCCGCCGGGAATCGAACCCGATACCCCTGCTTAGAAGGCGAACGCCACCCAACTAAGCCAACGGGCAGTTCATGATGAACCATTACTTAGTTTATTTTGCTTTTCTATGACAGTTCCTGGCTAGCAGCAACATAATATATGTAAATCTAATCTAATACCTTTAAACGAACAATTTTTGTTGTCAGATAAGATATATGTAATCAGGATCTCGGAAACGGCTCCAACGATTTTCATGAAATTTTGTAAGCAGGGGGTTTCGGGGGCGATAAATTGATCAAGCTAGGTTTCATTCTTATAAAATGTCAATGACCATAAAAACAAACCGAGCAAAGCTCATTCATCCGGGTACTGTTCTAATAATATCTGACATTATTGTACGTTGCATACTTACACCCTAGCCATACAAAATGGAACCTGTGCGAAAACAAATGAATTAACTCATCTTCGTCTATGTTCCCTGAACGGTACAATCTCGATGTCTTCAAGGCTAGAGTGAATAGGGATCTTCTATGCAATCATGTTATATCTTTGGCCGCATTGTAACTTTCCATCAGGTATCTCACCTGATAACGGTCAAATTCTTGCCTATCCAGCATTAAAATCAAAACTCATTATCGAGGTTGTACGGCACTGAATTCAGTACCATACACGACGAACCAAAAAAAAATTTAAGATGTTAATAGCTCATGGCATATTTTTATTCATCATATTATACAAGCCAGGTTTTGCCTTGACAGACCAACTGTTTAGAAGTACCTTTTTGACCTTCCCTCCGAATAAAGTTCTGGTGGTATTTTATCAGGTTGGGTTATTCACGGCACACTCTAGGTAAATTCTTGTCGTTTATATTAGGTCGATAATATTTTTGAGGATCCAAACACATATATATTTTTTTTTTCAAGAAAGTGTAGCAAGCAAGTAAAGAGCCCTACTTGGAATATAAATAATCCTACGCGGTCCTGATTGCGCTTTCTTCATTCCCCCATGATAACAAAAAAATTACTGTCAGTTTTAATTACCTCACTAATTTAATATGGTTCAAGTTTTTTCAATTTCCTACAGTAAATTATATCAAGCCACAAGAGATGACAGCGTTAAATTGTTTTCCGTAGAACTTTTTTTTTGTAACAAACTTGTTCACCAAATGAAGATAAATCGCGAAAGATTTGATTTGTTAGGTCTATAATTTTATGCGTAACTAGAAAGTTGTTTAAAACACCATGACATAAACTAATGGTTTAAAAATCTCTAATAGACTAGTGTGATAGCACTATTGCTATCACACTTAGAAGTTAATTTGTACGTAAACACTTCACATTAATATTAAAAAGTCGAAAGTTCGTGAGTGTGTTTGTAACTTCTTCACGCTCAAATAGCAGGATCAATTTTGATAAAATTCAGTGTGAAGGTAGATGACACTCTGGATTAACACAAAGTCTACTTTTAATCCCGTAATTTCTACGTGTCCGAGACTTACGCGGGTAAAACCGTCGGGCGCAACTAGTTGTATTATAAATACAATTATTATAGTTAAATGAATAGAAAATACATTTTTAATTGATGATAAATTGTTATCATGCTCCAATTCATTTACCATATACCAAATGTGACAGCAGATGTAACAGACAAAGTCTATAACGCCATCCCAGGCTATGCGCCAATTATAACTCCAGTAACCATTCATGTATTGACCGTACTGTTACTTGAAATCATGTCTTGCACACACCGTCTATTAGGGTATGAGGATACTATGTTTTTATGATTAAACGCTTTTACACTCACAGCCTCAAATTAGTTACGATGACTTGTATCGTAGCTGCTGAAAACATTCACATTACACACAATCACACCCAGAAGCAGAAAACTTGTTTCTAGAAATATATACGATTTTTATTGACAGTATAGCTAAGCAATTCATCAATTTTCATTCACAATTCAATAGAATTCGTGTTTTAAGCGACATTAAACGACATCAAATGTTGTATTTAGGTTAACAGAATAGGTTATATCTGTAAAATTATGGAGATGAAGTCAAAAATTTACCTGGTAGGTAAAAGTAAGAGAAATAAAAAAGTGACGATATAGTCGAGGGTGGTAAGCTCACTACGCCTACAATACCGAAAAGTATATTTCATATTTTCCACCCTCCTTTTTATTTTTTTTCATATTTAATTTTGGTATAGGTATATTGCTATAGCAAACTTCTTCTGTATCTGTATCCAAACATGAAAATGTATTTCACTTCTGTAATGAGCAAAACATTTTCGGCATCAAAGTGTTTGTCCACTGGCCTATATTTAATGACGTTGGTTAATGGTAAAAATATTTTAAACGAGCCAAAATTATGCAAATAATGACGTAAAAAAACTGCGTACCTAAATGTTTATGTTGTCTTATCAAAATATCCCACCTGTACAGCACAGAATAACTTAAAAGTACTGATATTTTGAGTTATTTAATAGGTATCTTCTAAGCAAACATGTCCCATCTTTGGCCGCATCATCGCTTTTTATCGGGTGAGATAGTGGTCAAATGCTTGCCTATTCTGCATTAAAAAAAATACCTTATAATAATTTATTCATCATAATTAAAACTAATCTAATTACCTAATACAAATAGTCATTGGTCGGCAGTGTGCCCAAAATGATGGCTCCCTTACCTCGTTGTACCTACAGCGAGACTGAATTGCTGAGCAAAATACAGTCCAGCATTTTGGTCACTTGTCGACTCTTTCAGTCTCCCAGCCAAATCTTTATAAATTATTTTTTTAACCTCTTGCTAAATCTGTTACATTGACAATAAGGATAGGCGAGTTTGGTAAGTTCAAGGATATAATCATATTTTTGTGACGAACTGGATAAAATGATGTTGAGGTTATGTTGATTGAATGATGAAACATATTTATCAATGTAATTTACTATCTAATACATACATTTACGTAAGCTATACTTAACACATTTAATTTAAATTATATTTCATTTTGTTTTGTGCAAAAGCGCTAAGTTATTTTACAATATTATTTTGCCTAAATTGAGTTTTATTTTGTGTTGATTCTGCAACTTACAATGTAAGAAAATGTGAACAAAATTTTTTTAGCTTCCTGAGCATTGACTCATAAAACATTCAAAGCCTAAAAGCTTCGAACCTTTTTGTTAGGCAAGAACAATAAAAGAACTAACGTCTGAACTTCCAAAATGATGTAATATTTTCAGGCGCTATTTTTACTGCTTACAAAATGGCGCAAAGGGCTCGTTCGGCAGGTCATTAGGAATTTCAAAATACAAAGTTCGAGACAGATTTATCAACTTTTTACCCTATGGTATTTCCATTGCTTGTTGACATTAATACAAGAATCGGCATAATTTACATGGTCCCATAAAAATGGTAATTATTTCAATTATAATAAGGCACTTATTATTTTAAGGTTTTGTTTTACAGAGCTCTAAAAAGAGCTTTTTAAAATGAAACTGTATATACAACTACTATGGTTCAAAGTTGAACTAACACAGCAGTGAGTATATCCAGTTATGGTCGCTAATTAGGATTTTCTCTTGTTCATTCCATAACGCAATTAACAATGAAGATATAATAATAATTCGTATTGAATGTAGACAGATTTAGAGTTATTTTGCAATTTATTGAAACATTGTTGAACATGTCTCCTAGAAATTACCGTGCAGCTAATTGCCTTTCAATTAAACCTAGAGATCCTAAGTACTATGCGGCGTAGGATATTGTATGTTTGCCGAGAACATACTTATTCATTTAGGATATGAAGACAGTTCCCTACTCAAGCAGTCAATAGATTTGGGTAGCAAAAACCCGGACAATGAGTTCGACCTCGCTGTTCTACGCATAATGAATGCAAAAGCGACAAGCTTCATAGATTTACGTTTGATGGCTATGTTCACTACATAGCCATCAAACGTAAATCTATGATGTTCGGTAGTTTCTTTTTTGTCTTGGGATAGAACTGATAATATTATGTGTGAATAAATTCGTGAAATTCTTGCGCCTTCTATCTGCTTAAATAATTTAAAACACGAAAGGAACGCATCCCGTGCCAGGGACAAATAATTACCGATTTCAACGTCGAAACTTGGAGACTAATTTGTCAACTTTTTATCCCATTAGCATTTCCATGCCTTGTTAAAATTAAAACACGACCCGCGATCATTTATAACGAGCAACGGGCATTCAGTAAAGGTCGCCCTTTTGGCAAAGTAACAAATCTAATTAATTTTTGGGACCTTGTGAGATCCGAATATATTTCGGTGTCGTGGTTTATAATTCATGATTCTATTCGAATAATATTTATAAATTTTAAAATGATTAGGATTATTGTCTGGGCGTATGCTTTGTTCATTAATTAAACTGGGAGTTCAGATAAATTACTGATAAAGATGTGGTACTTCAGGCGGACTCTCTTTTAGTCTTACTGCTACAAAAAATAATTTCTTCAATATAGAAACGAGTAACTTATAGTGATAGGTAAGGTAAGGTCGCAGATATAATTCCTGTCACCCTCTGACCATATTTTTGTAGCAAGTAGCATAGCTGTTCAAAGTCATTTTTATGTATGAGGTCACTTTTTGCGTGTAGCTCAGAGTATTTCTTGTCTTATTGTGACCACTGACTACCACGACTTCAACACACCATTAGGTGATACAGTGGCAAATCACTAGCCTATCAGAGCAAATAAGTGCACAAGGAGACAGATATATATATATACAGATCAGAGATATCAGCATTATGGGAACGCTACCCACTGGTAGTGGGCTTGAGCACTTGAGTTACCTATAATCTCGATGACTTGTAGGTAACTTGGGTCTTTGCTGTATAGATGTATATAATTTTAGTTTAGTTTTAGGAAATATAGGCAATTGACCGGTACTTAATGTTCTATGAAAAAAAAAAATGTTATTGCTAGTTGACCGAGCAAGCAGCGCACGCGAAGCGTCTCCCTTTCAGCTTGGGCAAAAATGCTTTCGTATGCTCGGTGGATGTCTGGCTTTTCTCCTCCAAAACAGGTTTGATAATTATAATAATATGTAACTTTTTTGTCGATTCAGTTTTTGGAAATTTTCAAAATGGCTTTATTTACGTTTTAGAAACCGTATCTCCATACGGTTTCTAAAACGTGAATTAACATCATATGTTATATTTTATTTTTATTTTACCATCAGGTGAGATTGTGGCCAAAGGTTTGCCTATCTCGAATAAAACAAAAACGCGAGGTCTTCAGCTCACAGAGCCACTAGTCTAATTGGATTCATTAGCTATTTGAGTGACTGGTTAATTACGTAAGCGACTCCATGAAGGGTCATTGACATTGTGGTAATTCAAGTCAGTTTTTAGTGCAGAAGAATTGTTATAAAGCATTATCACAGTATCAACTATCAAGTTCTCAAACAGACATACTAAGGAGTTTAAACTTAAAAAAGTCCAACTTTCCATTAATTGAATTTGAAAGGAAATGTTCCTATTTTAATTTTAAAGCATTAAATAAGATTGAAAATATTTCAAGACGGCGGCGCAGCGGCGTCATATTTCAATCAACAGAGAAACTTTGAGAGAAGACTGGAAGTTTCAAGACTGTTGCTTACTGTTTTCCATTGAATTAAGTTCAAATGACCGTGCTTAAGTTTAATTGATCATTAACCGACATTTTCTTTAAAAGAAACCTCTTTGGATTAAGTCACAAAAGTTAATGTCTTGGCAAGGTTTTTTATTTATATACGACGGTAAATGGCGTGAATAAGTGTTATGTGTATTTGTTAAATTGAGCTAAGTTATGTGTCCAATCTAATTCGGTGTATGAAAATGTTAATACATTACATAGACTTGCTTACAAGGGTAACGAAGCAACAAGTACTTTACTCTTTATGATACTAAAATGTGGTCAATACATCATTTATTCACTAATATAATGATTACGTATATAATACTTACTTTAAATATAAAATTTGCATGCCTAAAATAAATACGTAAAGTAGAGTATACATAAGAGTATTGGAAGATCGATTACCAATTCCCTCTCACACTTCATGAATGTATGGAAGATCTTTCACTGAGCATGCTGTCTGTCCATGGAATGCATTGCCTGTGCCTATTAGGCAAGTAAAGTCTCTATCTATTTCAGAACTATGGTATATAAACACTAATTATCCATTTAAATATATGATATAACTTATATTTTTGTAGTATATGTATTTTATTTGTACTTTTATCATTTTAATTATTTTATATAGTTTACTAGCTGCGCCCCGCGGTTTCACCCGCGTTGATAATGATGAAAAGTGATGATGATGAAAAATAGATGTTGGCCGATTCTCATAGATACCGGATAAGCACAAAAAATTTCATCAAAATCGGTCAAGCCGTTTCGGAGGAGTATAGCAACGAAAACTGTGACACGAGAATTTTATATATAAGATTAACTTTACATATTATATTTATGTATATTTATACTGTACATCTCCACCGACCTCATTTGATACTACAATATCTGTCCATCCAAAGGTTGTCGGGTAGAAATCACTGAAAGAGATAAGACCGCCCATTGTGCGGCCTTATAATATTATTTTCGTATCTTTTTGTTTTTTTGGTGTACAATAAAGAATTTTTGTATTGTATTAAACAGTTGTAAGTTGTTCTCTTTTGCCATATCCTAAGACCCATGGTTTTACTAGAAGTACTAAATCAGACCTAGATCATTCAATATTTATATATATTGAATGATCTAGGTCTGATTTAGTACTTTCAATATTTAGATATATATTGAATGATCTAGGTCTGATTTAGTACTGAGCTAGTAAAACCATGGGTCTTAGGATATGGCAAAAGAGAACAACTTACAACTGATTAATCATAACAACACCCATACCCCTACTTAAGTATTATCTTGGGATGTTATGAATACTTAGATGTTGAATGCTCTTATCAAGAAATTACTATTTTAAATACCGTGGGCCTTAAACAAATATATGAACTCATGTATGCCGCTAAAAATAAATGAATAGCTCAATCAATAAAATTGAATAATCAACCGACTATTTGCACTATTTATACGAGTACGTGCTCTATTTATGCAGTACGTAATTAGTGTCAATATATTGTACCAACCAACTATTGACGGACCGCATTTCGTTGCTTTGTGTCTGCAATTGAATCGAACGTTGGAGCACATTTGTTTGGTAGCATTGGTCGGCGATGGTCAAATGATTAAACACATAAAGCTCAATACGGACTGAATAGGAAGCCTCAAATAGATAAGCTGTGGAGTAATGTCATTGAGCTTTGATATTTCTATTATTATTAGCTTCTATTTGCATGTGTGACGACTGATTTGCCTCAGTTAAATCTGCCAAATTATCTTATGTATAGCGTTTTAACTAATAAATATAAGGTAATATAGGTTTTTTTTAGAATATCTTAGTGCAAAAGCTATACCTAGATTTTCTACACGGCATATTATATTTAGCTTCACTTATATGTCACTAATAAACAAAGTTTGTACTCAATACATTTTTATTTAAGATAGGCAAGTTTTTTTTTTAGCATTCACATTCATGCGGTCAAAAAAATAAAACATCAAAAAATCTATAATAAAGATGTAATATAGAGCTTTTCCATTTTCTACCGACTTCACAAAAAAGGAGGAGGTACTCAAGTCGACTGTATTTTTTTTCTATGTTTGTTACCTACCTCATAACCTCGTTCCACGTGAACCGATTTAATTTTTTTTTGTTTGAATGATGTTGCTTTCTAATTGGTCACATTAAAATTTGATCAAGATTTGATCAGTAGTTCTTGAAATATCGTCAATAATGCGTGTCTAAACGTACATCTAATCTGATATAAATTCCGAATATAAAGCGGAGAAGTCGGTTTTTTTTCAAGCTTTGTTTGCGTTTAATTATTCATATTTCATACACCTTTACTATGGATTATGGATAAATTGATGTTGCTAGTTGAACTAGGTGGAATAGTGTATCTGGTTTGATTAATGATAGCAATTCCCTCGATTAGAAAGATGAACATACGGTGTCATCAATCAATCTATTGTTGTGCCAAGAGTGGGCTACAATGGAAAGTTTCGAATACCTTCGCTTTTATCCTAATACGCTTTTGGAAGCAATTTGTTGGAGTAACATGGCATCCATATTGGATATTGATAACTTTTATCGATTTAGTTGTGGTAACGCGCACGAAACGTTTTGCTTCCACATTCATTGTGCGAACTGCAAAGGAATGGAACTACTTGCCTGAGTCGGTGTTTCCTGATGAGAACAATATGGTAATCTTCAAGTCGCGAGCAAATAGGCAAGGTTGCTCTATCGTCGACCACATCATCGCTTACCATCAGGTGAGATGGTGGTAAAAGTTTGAATTAAAAAAATAACGAAATTTTGTATTTTTTTTTGAGTATAGGAGAGTTATGAGCTATTTTTTATGCTGTTTAATGTGTCTTTATGATAATTAAATTTATTGGTTAATATTTGCAGCAGTAAAGTGTCTAATTTATGTTCACATAAGATGCATTAAAACAAAGGCAAATAGTCTAAGTCCGAACAATCATCAACATGTTTAAGTCTCGCCTCGTGGGATATACGAGTATCTCCTTTTACTATATCTTATATACCTGCCGGAAAAACCTTGCTTATTAGACATTTACACATTATTATTTTCATTTATTTCATGTTCCTACTTAGTTCAACATCGTCAAAAAAACAATGTAAAAAAGCTTCGAAAAAGAGCTTTTGCTTTTTGAATACCTACTTTTACATACAAATGTATGCCAACCACGACCGCGCCAATAAACAAAATTCTGAATGTAGTACAAAAGCTGAAAATATTACACGACCACCAATTTACAGCCGAAATAAACAAAAATTCCCATAGCGTTCCCTGCATGCAATGCACGCAATAACAATCCAGCTGTAAAAGTTAAGTAAATAGCACAGATTCGTGCGAATTTCTGTTTCAATAGTTGAGAGAAAAAACTGGATTCAATCCACGCAACACGTTCTAAAATAAAAAAAGACTTTTATTTAAATTATTACGGATATTCAATAACCTAATTTTCTTTGTAACAAATCACAAGAAAACAATTATTAATTATGTTTGCTTACCTAGCATTTAAATAATAAATATATAGCAGAGAACATTGAATGACTTATTGCAATTCAATACGTATGCAATATTTAATGTCTGTGCTGCTAACCATTGAGTAGTTCCTTATTCAGGTCCCAATTCGCAGGATGCATGTGCAGCGCGAGTGCAGCGATCATATCATGGTAAACCGTATAACCGGCAATCATGATTAAATGCGTACACTAAATTTCGTCACCAGTTGACCGTTAAAGAGTTCCTTTATCTAAATCTAATCCTGGAATTTGATTCAGGACATCTACACCATTAAAATTTATTGTATTCGCAACTGTAGGTTCATCGTAAAAACACAATTTTGTACAATTGGAAAAAGTGGTTCTTATTCAGCATGCAAGTTTGACCTAAAAAAAAAACTAACACACAAACATTGCAAGTTAAGTTAAAACTTGTAAAAAAATCGTAGAACAGTAAGCTGACTGTAGAGCTAATAAAAACATATATTTACAGCCGTAGATTGCTTTGTTCTACGGATTTTAATTATTATACTATTTCACTGCTTGGTTATATTTACCGTATTTAAACGTTAATATTGTAGTATTCAAGAAAAGTATGGACCATTGCAGTGCCAACTATTTTAATATGCCACCTTCATAAATTCCATGCATTGCGTGCCAATAAAAAGTTTTTACACAGTAAAAGGAGAACTGTGCTATTGTGCTCACTTTTAAGATTCTCTTTGCTGTCTTTTGAGCTTTTATTTTGTATCTATTTCATGACATTTTGAAAAAAAAGTACAAATGATATAACGCAAATCCAAGTCCATTAATAAACATATTTATTTAAAATTAGATATCATAATCAACATATAGAGAATGAAGAGCACAAAAGTCGCTCTCCAGCAATAGCTTTTTATTTATTTTGTAGCACACTCTCTCGCTTTTGTTAGTTCCGACTAAGATATAAATATTCTGTTTTTAAAATACTGTTACTGTGATTTTCATTGTACATTTGAAATTTATTTAAGAAAGCAGTAGAGAAATAAAGAACACAACGCTCTACAGTCGTTGCTCTGTTTTACGGATTTCGTAGCACTCTCCCTCTAGTTTCGTATAAGATGTATCTAAAGATTCAGAATTTAGAATACTACTACTAACTATCATTTTACATTAAAAGTTCATTAAAGAAAGCTATAGAGAAGAATGAACATATCACTCCACAGTCATAGCTTCTCTTTTCTAAAGATTTCGTAGCACGCTGTTGCTAATTCTAAATAAGAGAAGAATATTAGTGATTATCATTTTACATTTAAAATTAATTTTATAATGAAAAAAAAACGGTTTCACGCTAAAGACTACACTAAGTTGGTTGATATATGTCGTGGGTTCCGGAAACATCTCATTTCTCTAAGACGATCACATCCAGAACCAGAAACACAAATTTTCCTTGAAGAGAAAAAATATGTTTTCACCGGGAATTACCCGCTGCTTAAAAGGCGAATGCGCATCCACGTATGCCAGCAGACAGTTCAAAATATACACATCGCTCTGCAATCGTAGCTTGCTCAGTGCTACGGATTTTGTAGAATTTACTAATATAGCGTGTTGTCGCTCGCTATACAAGTATGCCTACAACGTTGTTATTCGTAAACAAGTCTACGGAACCGCTTACCTGACTACCTGTGTGATTGTTTTTGTAGGTATAGCTGCGCAGTCTCTTATAGTTTGTTTGTACGTAAGGAAATGTTATCTCCATATTATATATATAATTATAAACATGTTAATAATGTGCACGTAATATGTAAGAGGACCATGCGCCTGGAAAAATCTATCCAAGGTTTTAAGGTGCATTATATGTAATAACTTGTTAAATCTTAAGTTTAAGAAAATAAATAAATATAATAATAACTAATTTGTATCTAGTTAAAATAAACAAAATATGATATATACAGATTATAAACTATAACAATTCTATATCATGCGCTACTTAGTTAATCTACTATCTCACTCCTCTCACTGTGCTATTTACCATTTTGCACGAATTGGACCAAGAACGAATTGGCCGATTTGGTTGGAAATTCGATTGCTGCGTCGAACAACGCGCTGTGAATGCTAATTACTGACGGGAAAAGCGTTATCAGCAATTGTTAAGCAATTTTAAGTTACGAAAATGTGTTCTGTTAGTGACAATGAATATGCATCATAGTTTACGGCACAAATAAGATTGGGGTGTCTTCAAGTCTAGAGTGAATAGGTATCTTCTAGGCAAGCATGTCACATCTTCGGCCGCATCTTCACTTTCCATCAGGTGAGATAGTGATCAAATGTTTGACTATCAATCATAAAAAAAATAATCGCAAAAGGTTTAACTTCACTATTTGCTTGTTACAGTCCTTGTTTGTCGTCTAACTATGACTTATGCTTTTTCCCAAAGAAACACTCTGTTAAAAACCACTATAAATTGGCGCGTTAGGACGATATTAGCATCGTTCTGAGGCACGTGCGTACGGCCGTGCTCACATACAAGCCGCGTTTGGTACCACTCTATGAAGACATCATACTTATTTATTTCTACTATGATATAAGTATCTACTAGGCGATGTTAGACCCACGGATCTGGCTTCACGAATGTCGAGTTATTAAGAGTAGAAATTTGTAACGTTTCTATAAAAGATTTTTCGCTATAGATAAAGCGTATTTATTTTGCTTAGCTATAAATTAGGTTAGCATATCTGACTAAGCTTATAGATTTAATTCGATTTTATTTCTGTATAGTAGATAGTGTTATGACAGGACACCTGTCCACTGCGCCGTGGGTTCTGGGTTCAATTCCCGGCAGGAGCACAAATTCATTCCCAAGGGATATTTGTGCTTCTGGTTCTGGGTGTAAAGTGTATGTGATGTGAATGTTTCCAGCACCCACGATCTTGTACACGAAACTTAGTGTGGGGCTGTCAGTGTGTATGCGTTTGATGTTGTTGTAATTTTGAACTTCATCCCGAAATACAGTAATGTTTGCATACTGCTTGGCAGTTTAATGTTTGGCAATGGTGTGGTACTGCCCCAGGCGGACTCTGCAAAAGAGTCCAACTACTACAAAATATGTAAATATATGACTGTATTTATGTATATGGCGACTAGTCACACGAGCAATAGAACCCTACCATGGATTTTGTCATAATAGAGAGAAAACCTGGTTAGATACAGAAATTACTCATGGTCTAAGAGGTTTTTCCATTCCAAAAGCTGGGTATATTAGAACAACGTTTATAAAATCGGCTGGGTGGGTTCAATTATAAAGGTTCGCCCTTTGTAAAGAAAGATTACCCACTAATAGAATATGAAATTGCTTGCGAACATTGTCTAACACTATTTGCGCCTTTCGGCTTCGCCTATACATTTCGGGATATTAAATATAATTAAGACAATAGATATATACCTTAAAACTATATTTTTGTGAACGAGTAATATAAATCATTAAAACGGTTACTACTATAAGTAAACGGGTAACATATTAATTTGATAAAAACCATATTGTATATACCATATTGGGTACCATATTGTTTTTTAAACCGAACCATATTGGACTGGGATATTGAAACGAATGTAACACCTTATAATAACGGGATGTTGCAATAATTTTATTAGGTTGGGCGCTAAAAAGGAACCAACAAATAGACATATTTTATATATTACATAATTACATATTATATTAATATGTACATCCATACATATTCTGCTTCATCATAACCCCAAGAAGTCTAATCAAACTTATTTAAATATACAAAAAGAAGATAAGTTGTAAATGTTTATAACTTATCTTCTTTTTGTGTGAAGTTGTTGTTCCTAAAGACCTCGCATCTTTTTGTCACATTGTTCTTTTTGAGTGAAGCATGCACTCAAAAAAACAAAAAGACCTAAAACTCGCATCGCGTCACGATTGCATCTCTTGATTTCAGCGCTAAAAAACTATTGTACAAAGGTTTTAATACTCAAAGCGGTTAAATTCATACCCGATACTCTGTTGATCATCATACGTGCCCGAGACCCGAGACGTGTTAATACCAATACCGATCGTGACATGTCATCGTCAGAAAATTAAATTAATTTTAGGTAGAGCGTCGTACCCCGAGATATTAAATTTTGGAACAATGTGCGTATACTGTCTAATAACGTGTCAGTTCGGGACTGGGGGCTCTGTAACTCGGGGCTTACTCCTTATGTCACACACTCAGGTAGACTCAGTCATAAAAAATTGTATCAGTTTCATAAAATTATTACGAAGTTTTAAAACGGAAGTTTTCCTTCCATGATGTTTTTTTTTTTTTAACTGTTTCGAGTGGTTCAGTTTTTTTATCAAATCTTAATAAATAACTGACGATGACAGTAGTTAAACCTATTTATTTTGTCAGCAACTTAAGTGTTCAAGCTCAATAAGGGCAGCGTGCCTATAATGTTGCTGGTGGCATTTTACCTCTGTAATGCATTGAACTAATACATTGAAACCCGTTTGCTTTTTATAACGATACTAGCTGCTACTTTTACTGTATCGATACCCAGATTACGTATCGTCTGAACCTAGGTTACGTATGAAGGTAGACTATCAGATATATTTTTTTAATTACATAACCTACCTATGGTGACGTGTAGTTATAATAACGTACACATCGATGTCAAATAAATTGCAAGGTTAGTTAAGTAGGCTATTAATCAATTACTTAAAAAGATAATAAGTACGGAGTTATTGAAATTGCACTTAATCATAAATTTAAACCTTATTACAAACATCGCCTTATGTGTAGATTTTAAAACTACTTCTAGACCACTCTCAATCAAAGTCAGGTAACATAGTGATAGTCCATTCAGAGAATAATTAAACGCAAGCAAAGCTTAAAAAACCGAATTCACCTCTTTATCTTCGGAACCTTGATCAGATTTAATGTATTAAACACGCATTATTGACTATAACTTAAAAACTAGAGATCTTGGTCAGATTTAAATGGGACCAATTAGAAAGCAACATCTTTCAAACTAAAAAAAAAATTCGAAATCGGTTTACGTTGAAAGAAGTTATGAGATAACACACATAAAAAAATAAGAAATACAGTCGACTTTTTTGGGAAGTCCTGGGAAGTTTTTGGATGACCTAGTAATATCTTAGCTATAGTAGAACTCCTATACTCTCTACGAAAATCATGTTTTTTAACTTTGTACAATTTGCCTACTTATGTACGTTCACGGTTACCAATTCACCATTACTACACGTTAAAACTCAAAAAATCCCAAATTTAAAAAATAATACAAGTTTTTTAATTTCCCGGCTAAAAAGAGTACCATTTTTATATTCTAAATATATATAATAGTATCACATCTTCGGCCGCATCATCACTTTTCATCAGGTGAGATGGTGGTCAAATGTTTGTCCATACAGCATAAAAAAATGCCACTATTTCGTTTGTTTTATTGGGTCACTGAGATATTATATCTGCTGGATATACTATACATTAGGAACGTGCAATAGACTCAGATACTAGTAGCACATTGTAGATATCAACAAAGCAAGAAACTGTTTGACTGACTTTCATAAATCACTGGCTGGAATAACTTGGCAGCGCCTGTTTCTAACTGCGCCTGTTTATAGTGAATATATGCAAATACTCTTTTTATCTAGGTTTAAGGTTGTGACAGCATGACATGGGCTTCGTCTTTTTGTTTGTAAATGCTATACGGTAGATAGAATCTTCTCTACATTGTATAAAACAGAATCGCTTGTAGGAGAAGTTAGTGGATAAACAAACGGACGCGGGTCTGTTTCTTTATCCGCTAACTTCTCCTAAATCACGCAACCGATTTTGCTGCAGTTTTCACCATCAGTTAGATATTAGTTCACGGAAAGCTTAAATATATAATAAAACCTAATTAAGTTTATTGTATGTAAGTATAAAAAGAAAATCTTGCAAACAAGGCACTGAAAAATAAATTTACATGGCTTACGTACGCCTTATGTATCTAACATACAAATGATACATATTTTTTTTCAATCTAGCTAGGTATCTACGGGCCAATTGCCTATATTTCCTGAAACTAAACTAAAATTATATACATCTTTACAGCGAAGACTCAAGTTACCTACAAGTCATCGAGCTTACTGGTAACTCAAGTGCTCAAGCCTACTACCAGTGGGTAGCGATGATTTGTAGGTAACTTGGGTCTTTGCTGTATAGAAATATATAATTTTAGTTTAGTTTTACAAATGATTGATTTTGTTTATATAGATAGCATTATCCATGCTAGGTAGAACTATATTGATAAATTTAGAGAGGTAAAATTATCGGTTGAGGCGGGGTATGAACCCGCGGCCATAGGGTGTCATGCCCTATTGCTCTAACCGCTGAGCTACTCAAGCCCTGCCTATAACGACGAAATTATCCTTTCCTTATTATTCACGTTTTACGGGGACGTGTGACGTCATCTACCGAATTACCCCGCCTCAAGCGATAATTTTTCCTTTCTAAATGAAATCATACAAATGATGTACTAGAGAATTGTAATTCTTCTAAAATATCAAAGAAAACACCGCAATGGCATATCTGTATCTGTGACGGTTGACTTGCAATAACCATTTCTTTCATAAAAAAGTTAATCAAAAATTGCGTCACTTGCGACTATATATTATTTTTCGGGAAATAAATGTAAAAACTACACCGTGCAAAGCCGGGGAGGTCACTTGTCTTATATAAATCTTTGACCGAGCGAAGCAAGGTCTCTAAGTTGACTTGGCTGGTTCAGCGCTTTGTCCGTCCGTCCGCCGTTAGTCCGTGTATCCTCCCGTCAAAGAGATTTATAGTATCTAATAATCAAACAAATAAGTGCCAGCATTTTGATCACGCGTCCCCTCAACCAGGCGCTCTGATAGATTTTTGAAAATAAAATGAGATCCAGGTCAGAGAGAAATCAGAGTGGAATGCCGCCAGCATGATGAGAACGCTACCCACTGGCAGTGGGCTTGAGCACTTGTGTTACCTAGATGTTTTGAAGGTAACTTAGTTCTTTGCTGTATATAGTTTTAGGAAATATAGGCAATTGGTCCGTAGTTACCCTAGTAAAAATAATCAAACCATGCAGCATTCTTATACATATCAGCCTACCATATGAGTAACTCTATCTCGATTTTTAATCTGAAAAATTTTATGCATATTTTATTTAATGATATAATCTTTTTTAGTTTTAAACAATGAAGTCAAACTAAAGTCACAAATACCCAAAATCAAAGTCATAAGGATTTCTCCAAATATAATATCCGACCCGAAAATCTTTATTAAACCCAGCTGTGGCCCAATAAACAATGTAACTTACTCGATCTCTCCCAAATCGGAATAAGCAAACTTAGGTATAGGATAGATATAATTTATTTGCACGGCTTATGGCAATTATAGGATCTTGGTAGTTCTTGGATATTGGAAATTTGTGTCAGAAAACTTGCGAACTAAATTATACTAACTTCAGATTTAGCAGAAGAGAAGATATACTTTTTCTGTTTGTTAAGAATTAATTATTATAGGATTAGGAATACTAGGAGCAAATGCTGCTAACTTCAAGAGTTTATAAAAGAAATTCCAATGATTTCTTAGTAATTAATGTTGTGTACGGCTTGAAACACGTCTAAATTTCGACTTACTTTGTAGTCGACTAGTTTCGGACAAATTTGTTGTCCTTCATCAGGATGAGTCAGACGCGCGATACGCAGAGGCGAGCGGCTCGAGCCTCGGCGCGTGACAGTGTCAAGTAAGTCGAAATTTAGACGTGTTTCAAGCCGTACACAACATTAATTATGTGTAATACTCACGATAGTTTTAATTTTCATGATTGCTTAGTTTTTAAAGAGTTTTATGCATTTAATTAAACAACTTTTAATACATTTAAATTGCGCTTTTTCTAATAATAAGTAATGTTAAAAACAACGCGATCAAATCCATTATAAGTTTTTAATTCAATCCATCACTTTCTAAAATTAAAATTCAATTAAACTTTTGAAGTGAGCAGCATTAACCTATAATCAGTATTTTTTAAATTATAAAGAGAAATATGACCTTGAATATTTATATACAAGGGAATAAAAAATGCCGAGTAGGTTCATTTTCTCTAATTTTTTTTTCATTTTTAATTCTCCAAAAATTTTACTCTTTAACAACTGAACTCACCGCATATCTTTATCAACGTGAAATCATAACATCCGATGATAGTGCCACTTTCTATTTATAGGTCGTAGGCTCCTCCAGATCGGGTGGTCGCAGTTGAATATCAAATGCTTGTAATACAAAGCTTGTCGTAACTCTCTCTACTCTAAACTACAAGTACGACGTGTATCATCTCTGAGTGTGCTTGAAGTAGAAATTGGCGATATCAACGGATGATATTATACACAATTCCCACAGTATACTGCAATTTATTCTGTAGTGGTACTTTTAGGTAATTTATAAGTAGATGGTGATTTAGCTTTCGTTGACGACTCAGTTGGCGCAGTGGACAGGTGTCCGCCCTCTGCGCCGTGGGTCCTGGGTTCGATTCCCGGCAGGAGCACAAATTCCTTCCCAAGGGATATTTGTGCTTCTGGTTCTGGGTGTAATGTGTGTGTGATGTGAATGTTTCCGGCACCCACGATACAAGTCTTTGAACTTAGTGTGGGGCTGTGAGTGTGAATGCGCTTGTTTGTTTTGTTTTTGTTTTGTTGACGGTGACATTTTGATAATGAAGAAATTTTCTCGTGCTCGGCCGACAATCAACCCAGTCCCGAAATACTACATTCACTATCATGTAAAAAAACTGTAACCAAAAGCTTGATGGTGTTCTGGCAGCTATCCTTAAGCCGTCAAATTATATTTTACCTTCAACTACGTCATCGTATACCAACAGATGGTCAATCGCTTGCCTATCAAAGATAAGAAAGGCGCTGCAAGCAATATTTGACTGGATTTTCGCAACGTCAAATAAATAAGTAATATATTTATCATCGCTTTCCATCAGGTGAGATAGTGGTAAAATGCTTATCATAATAGAAAAAAAAAATTTCGTCCAACTTGTTCCCATCATTTCATTGAATTTAAGTTAAAAGGGCCAAAAAGACTCTACCCTCTACCTAAGGGTTGTAAAAACAAAGCCGCTCTATCGCGTTTTCTCTACCCAGACCTTTAATCCAAATCTGCTTCCACGATAAAGCTTTTATACAAAACATCTACCGTCGTTCATAGAATCCATCCTACCTTTATGGTCCCTGGTCCCTTATCGCTATAAAGATAATGAAAAGGAAACATTTCGCGAGTGATTCCCAAAAAGCGCATCAACAGGGAAGCGATAAAACTCCACGTGGATCGTAACGTAAAGTATCACCGAACGTAATCTCGTCAAGACCTTTTATCGTTGGTCGACTTTTCTTGGCTGTTTTTGTAAATTTGTAATGCAGCATGAATTTGTGAATGCTGAGGAAAAGCATTATAGCATAAAGTATTTATTTACAGAAATTGATTTTAATGACCTATGTTTTTATATTCAAGAAAAGCAAACGTTTCAACACTATGTCTCCTGATGATAAGCGACGCTGCTGTTGACGATGGAATACATTTGCTTAGAGATTGCCTTTAAATTCTCTAGCGGGCGAAGTCGCGGAGCACGGCTGGTATAATATAGACTTATCTTTATATTATACTAGCCGTGCTCCGCGACTTCACCCGTTATTATCAAGTTAAAAAGTAGCATATGTGTATTAATCCTAGGTGTAAGCTATGTACATTCCAAATATCATCCAAATCCGTTAAGTCGTTAAAGCGTGAAGAACAAACATACTCACACACTTACGCACTTGCACACTTACACACAATCGTTTGGATTAGTATACTTATATATTCTATACTATACTTATCCAGAACACAGACTCAGACAAGGATGTATTCTGCTGTACTTGACTTAGTGTGGTTACTTGATATAGTAGTAAGAACCTACTTCTATATGAGCTACAACACTTTTTATAAAAAAAAAAACTACAGACTTCTCAAAAAAGGAGGAGGTACTCAAGTCGACTGTATTTTTTTTATGTGTATGTGTACCTACCTCATAACTTCTTTACATGTGAACCGATTTTGTTTTTTTTTTTTTGTTTGAAAGATGTTGCTTTCCAATTGGTCCCATTTTAATTTGATCAAGATCTGATCGGTAGTTTTTGAGTCATCGTCAATAATGCGTGTTTTACGTAGAATTTCATCAAGGTTCGGAAGATAAAGCGGTGAAGTCGGTTTTTTTAAGCTTTGCTTGCGTTTAATTATTTGATTGAGCGAAGCGAGATCTCTTAGTTGACTTGGGTCTTTCAGCACTTTGTCCGTCCGTCCGTTCGTCCATCCGTCTATCAGGGGCATCTAACGATTAAACCTTATAAGCGAATGAATTCAATGGTATTTGTTTTTTTTTTGTTCATTAATCGAGCAAAGCGAGATCTCTAAGTTGAGCACTTTGTCCGTCCGTCCGTCCGTCCGTCTGTCAGAGGCATCTAGCGTCTAAACAATACAAGCGAATGACTTCAAATTTTCATAGAATATGTAAAACTAAATGACATTTAAAATTATATACATTAAAATATTAAGGGGCCTCCGATACACGTTAGTGGGGCGCAACACATTTTTATTTTTTATCTACCTTTGTGGGGTTTCGTTGAAAAAGGCTTGACAAGTAGAAGGCGAAACCGGTTTAAAAAAAAACTATTTGGAAGATATCGAATTGGTAGGCCACCAAAGTCACTGCTTTTAGACCTATTTTGTCCCAGGTTCTGTCTCAACAATGGTTTCACACTGATCGCTAAAACTTACGCATAATATCCTTTATATCATATACTTGAACAACAAATACAGAAATCAATCAATTACTATATAGAAAAAAAGTTATAAACAAGTAACCTCAAAAGTTTTTCTCTTTGAGGCAAAATGTAGGCGCGAGATCTCAGTTCGGTGCGAACGAGTAGTTATACAGTTTTATGGAGTAATACAGACGTTTTGTTTTTATGTAAAAACCTCTAGCTTTATGACGCCTGTGGTATTGAGACGAATTTAACGATACCCTACTTATGCGTTACAATTTGTTTGTTAGCTTAAAATGTGAATGAACAAACGAAAATATACGGTACCTACACATACATATACGGTGCTAAGATCATAACCTTTTTGATTGCCGTAGTCGGGTAAAAAGCGATGAAACAAGAAACCGACTTTCTTTAAAAAAAAAAACAATCTATCATGAACATAGACAGATTTTTCACATAAATCGAAGCAAACAACAAGCACGAAGAGTTAATCCATTTATTTTTCCATTTAGCACGTCTTTTTGAGATTTAGGAATTTTCCACGTCCTTATCCTGTTAAATCAGGAACAAATTGATACTTCACGCCCTCTTCGGCGCTTTGATTGAAGTGAGAAATAAATAAGGTGTAGGCAATTTCACGTTCTGTTTTTGTTTGCTTATTAATAACTTTGATGTGAATACAATAACAAACAATCGCATTCACACTCACAGCCCCACACTAAGTTCAAATACTTGTATCGTGGGTGCCGGAAACATTCACATCACATACACATTACACCCAGAACCAGAAGCACAAATATCACTTGGGAAGGAATTACTGCTCCTACCGGGAATCGAACCCAAAACCCAAGGCGCAAAGAGCCGGGACCTGTCCACTGCGCCAACTGGGTCCTCAATATTATGTTTCACAAAAACTGTGAAGAGCTACTGGACGTCGGAGAGTCATCATCTCATTTTTATTCTTTTTTCATCGAGCACAATATGAACTCAATAAAATTGGAAATCCATGTTAGATTTGGCAAGAGTTATAATGACCGGCCGCCTGCCTGACGGTAGCCCCTCTCGAGAATGCTGTTGTGATTCACTGGAACCTCGTTTGTTAATCGGCAGTGGCACCAAGTACAGTTGCGATCGGCTTGGGCAGCTATGAGTTTCGGAGAGTATGCTAAATTACACAAACTGATTGCTAACCCCTTTTTACTACCCGATAATAAGACTAACTGACACAGGTTATCCTTTTAAGATAGGCAAGCATTTGACGCACACACAACATGCTTGCGTCAAAGATACCTATTCACTCTAGACTTAACGACAACCAAATGTACCGTTCAGGGAACAAAGACACAGCCAATTCCACTCCGTCGCTGCATGGGATGGGAACACAATTTTCTCCACGAAGGAAATTTGTGTTACTGGTTTTGGGTGTGATTAACACTTTATTGAACACCTTAACAAATACATGACAAGGAATAGTAATCTAGAAAATAAGTGTAACAACAGGCGGTCTTATCGCTAAGAGCGATCTCTTCCAGACAACCTTTGGAGAGGAGTAAGCAATGAAATTGGACGTCGGGGTTTTGTATACATATAAAAATACAATAAACATACATAAACAATAATATACCTAAATTAAATTATGATATACCTATGTGTCATGTGTTCTTTTTTTCTATAGGTTTTTTTACTAAAGGCGTCGCAAGTTTTACTTAACAGCCCACAGAGCCACACTAAGTTCATTGACTTGTGTTGTGGGTGCCGGAAACATTCACAAACACAATCACATCCAGAATCAGTAACACAAATTTCCCTTGGGCAGATAATTTGTGTTCCCATCGGGAATCAAACCCGATACCCGCTTATTGAAAGACAGGCGCGCACCCAAACACGCTAACGACCAGTCCTCTAAATCAATACGTGGCACAAACGCAAAGCTTGCGGCTACGTTCAATTAATGTTTGATAATTACTTATTAATTTAACCAATAACTATTACTAATTATGCAGCATTTGCCTGCTGCATATTATATTGTAACTTTTTAGCCGGATTTGAGCCGCCAAAGCCGAGTAGTTAATATTTGGTTGCCAACATGACCTCGTTTTCACCTAGTTTATTGTATATAAACCTAGTGCTTTTTCATCCTGTCGTAATTCTCGTAAATAACAGGCTTTGTTATTTAACGGAGGTAGATATACTACCCACAAAACAAATCCTGTTGATGCTTTTAGGCTAGCTATCGAAAATATCCAACGCAACACCTGTCGTATGATCGTAGATACTATTTACATACGAGTGTTAAAAAATATTCAAAGACATCATTAATTACAATTTGTTAACAAAGCAAATCACGTTATTTAATAGTATAAATAAATAAATAAAAAATCAATTTATTGCCAGAAATAACACATAACAACATTAAACACATTTACATCAAATTTTTCTATAAGTGATAGACAGACCGCCTCAGTCTGAGGGACAAAGTTAGTCTATTGTGAAAACCACTGAAAACTAAACCTAGCAAGCCAAGACTGAAACGGTCGCATCTATTAGTGCAGTTTAGGGCAATAGGAGTAGATTCAGCATGTGCTGCGAATACATGCATGCATGGACTCGCAGCGCTGTTTTTCAATCTACCCCTGTTCTCGGTTAAGATGTTCGCCGAGGTAGTGTCACATAAAAAATGTCAAATTATAACATAAAAAAAAGAAATAGAACAGCGACTCTTAAGTTACTAAACGTTTATTTATCTATATTGTACTATTACGATCACAAAATTAAAATAATTATTATTTGAAAAAGAATATAAATATAATAATTGAAAGTATAATTAGTGTCTGGGTATCATGTTAATCCTTATAATATTATAAATCCGAAAGTTTGTAAGTGTGTAAGAATATTTGTTCCTCATCAGGCTTTAACGGCTTTTTTTTTTTTTTTTTTTTTATACATGATAGGCAAGCATTTGTCCGCTATCTCACCTGACGGCTGAACGGATTTGGATGAAATTTGAAACTTACATAGCTTTTTAAGTTGATAATAGCGGGCGAAGCCACGGGGCACGGTTGGTATTAAATAAACAAAATCCAAATTTAGTGAATGACGCCGATAACTAGAATTTGCCATTTTCTTTAGTCGCTCTATAAGCCGCAATAGCGGAATATGGAACACTATTGTCATGGCTATCCGATTGGGTTGAACGACTGATAACAAATTTGATATTGGTCAAAGCTGTAGTTCGTCAAATTTATCCAATTATGACATTTGCCATATACGCTATTGGTCAAGTAATTTAAGTACAATCAACTGTAAAAATGAAAGTAAACCATGATATTTTTTATTAACTCATATTTTTAATTCATATTTATATAGAATTCAAACCCAACACAATTGTTGTAAACATTGTAACGCATCTAATTTTCCGCTCAATAATTTTTCTATTATTTTTATATTTTGGCATCTTTTATGACGTTGGATGTTTTCCTCTGCTTCTCATCTTCTCTTTTAACTATTTATTACATTTTTATGAAGTATATAGGAACCAACAGCAGGCGGCTCTTCCTTTTGTAAGTTGCTACAAGTAAATTAGGTAAATTCAAAACGCATGTTTTCATCGACTGTGCATGTACTTGACCAATAGCTGTATTTGGCAAATTTCATAATTGGACAAACACACGATTTGACGAACTACAGCTTTGACCAATATCAAATTTGACGAACTGCCGATTTGACGAATATCAGATTTGACCAATGTCGTTCAACCCACCTGATTGTACCAAACCATATTCAAGCAAATAAAGATTTTGTATATGTACTTATTTGTACCTTAAACTTGATATAAATGAAAGCTCTTGAAAATGGAATATAAAACCCAGTCAACATTAAACGGATAAAGCTGCTTCCTGTTTTTAATAATCGCGCGAAACGTAGTGTTTGATTTTGGAATCTGAACGTGAAATTTATACTAACGAGCTTTACAGATACGTTCATACGTGAATCGAATATTGATGCCTAGCCAATAATGAAGAAATAATTGGAATAACAATTAATACAGCACATTATTGTTAACTTTTACACCATAATTTCAATACGATATATTTTCATTTTAATTATTTGTTATTATTTGCTACTAGCAGTGCCCCACGGCTTCGCCCACGTTAATAAAGTTACAAAGTAGCCTATGTGTTATTCCGGAACCTAAATTATCAATATTCTAAATTTCATCAAAATCGGTTTATTCGTTACGGAGATACGTGGTAACAAACATTCACACACACACACAAACTTTCGCATTTATAATATTAGTAGGATAGGATAGGATAGAAAATTATAAATTTAAATACTTTCCAGGTTACCGTAGATATTACGGGCCAATTGCCTATATTTCCTAAAACTATAATAAAACTATATACAGCAGAGACCTAAGTTACCTACCTACAAGACATTGAGCTTATAGATAACTCAAGCCCACTACCAGCGGGTAGCGTTCCCATCATGCTGGCGGCATTGCCCCTTTGAATTGCAATGCTAATAGGTTGAGCCAAATAAGTGCCAGCATTTTGATTACGCGTCGCCTCAACCAGGCGCTCTGATAGATTTTTGAAAATAGAATGAGCTTCCGGTCCTCACGGGCCCAGTGTCTCAACACCAAACGGCTCAAATGTAACCACGGCCGAGGTTTCCATATTTACGCTGTTTGCGCTGATGTGCCGCAACGCCAACCCCATTCTGTGTTTCAAAAAGATGTGACGGAGCTAAAGTGTCGACACAAGTTGCATCCCACACTAAAAGCCGTCCCTTTTTGACGACCCAGTTGGCGCAGTGGACAGGTGTCTGCCCACTGCGCCGTGGGTCCTGGGTTCGATTCCCGGTAGGAGCACAAATTCCTTCCCAAGGGATATTTGTGCTTCTAGTTCTGGGTGTAATGTGTGTGTGATGTGAATGTTTCCGGCCCCCACGATACAAGTCTTTGAAATTAGTGTGGGGTTGTGAGTGTGAATGTGTTTGTGTTTGTTTCTTCCATGGAATTAAAGCCATGAAAAAAACTTTTGAAATTGAGAGGGTATTTATTTATTTACTTAAAAGTATTTGAAACACTACGACATCACATTCCGGATGGAGTTTCTCTGCAGAACCTTGTGCCGTGACTTTAACTTTGACTTTGACTACCTGGTACCTGATGCTCGGTTTTTTACTTCAGGGTATTAAACTACGACTCTACTACTTTAGAGCTGCGAGTATTAGAATATTTATTACAACTATGAATGAAACTGTTATATTCTAAAATAATAATAGAATTCTAATCAACGACTACCGACCGTAGGCGGTAATAGATCCTAATTTATTCGCATAATCTCATTAGCCCTAAATATTGATAACCCTAATTCTTACCTACTTAATCCATATTTATATATAACTATGATTATAAATTGTGAAAAAGAATTATGTTTTTATTTTATTTTATGTACTTACTGTATAATTTTGTGGTGAGGAAAATACCTAGCACTTTCCTTCCTTCCCAGGGGTGAAGGAAAGGGGTATGTGGGGCTCGACCCACTAAACCCCCCCGTGAGCAGTCCCTCGCCGAGGTGGTGAAAGATAGGGTCGCGCTGGCAGTCACTATCTTGCCCCGCGCGGCGGTAGGCCTGGGTGCAAACCGGGCCAATGCACCCATGGAGGGTTGAACTTGCTCATCAAGGCCCCAGACTTGTGGGGCCGTGCAAGCCAGTGGAGAGTAATCGATCAAGCCGAAACCAAAATATAAGCAGTAAAGTCGGTTTTTTTAAGCTTTGCTTACGTTTAAATTATAATCACTAAGCTGTCCAGTGTAGTAGGAGAATGCAGTGTTATCCAGCGCAAAAATTTAATAAACATATATATATACACTTACAGTCCGCAACATAAGTAACTAATTCAAGTTTTTGCAATATAGCCGACCATCGATGAAGACTTATTAAGAATTTAAGCTTATTAAAGTGTTTTACCTAAGATAGAACAATTATTTTGTGTAAGTATTATTTGTTTATATGTGATCTCTGGTCCGCTATTCATATTTAATTTTTGCATGCCACAATGGCGGAATATACAGATCGATTTTCATCACTTCCACTAGCAACATGTTCTTATTCATGAATATGAATAACCTAATAAAAAAAAAAATTATTTGTATCGACTATTTTGAAAAGAAATTAACGTTCAGTGACTTTTGTTACTGACTGTACCTGAAGGAATGAAATACCGCAAGTCATGAGAGCTTCATACATTTTTATTGTGGCTCCATCAGTTTCCTCCTATTACCTACGTTTACGTGAAAATAAGCAAGGAAATACTATTTTCCGTATAAAATAATTATAGAATAGAATACTTATTCTCAGTTGTCGGTAATTAGGCGCCGTGCCAGAGGCTGTACAGCTAATTTACCACAAATCAATAACAAATAAATCTGAAATATTTCTTCACTTTCACGATTGATATATTTCTTAGGCATTATTCTTTCTTTTAGCAGAAGAGGACAGTTATTTCGCTGTTTATTTTTGTATTTGTTCACTGTATTTTCTCAGTAAAAGGTGTACTTGTGAAAGATAACTGTGACTGACGGTGTTGTATACATTAATTGTTTAAACAGCTTAGTAAGTAATATATTCCAGATTATAATTATATATCTTGTCTCAAACTCTCTCATTTTTCACAGACATAGCCTCACACATACACGTACTTCTAAACTTATTACACAATCCAATATTAAAATGATGATTCTCTTCTAAAGTTTTTATATTTATATTTTCAAATCTAGAGACACGGGTCTAAGTCACCTTATTAACTTTTTGTCAATTTTAATTGTTTCTTGAACTGAAGAATTTTTTTATCAAGACAGGCAAATGTTTGGCATCGTTACTCAAAATCAGATGAGATAGTATCATCTAATGTTAAGTGTGGAGCAATGGAGCACGTCTGCCCAGAAGATGTCTATTCAGTCGCAACTTGAATGTTTGCCTTAAAACACTTTTATTGAGACAAGCAAGTAAACATAGGCTCGAAACAACCTAGCTTACAATAGCAAAAATTCCGATCCCAAAATGTAAACAGTCCTTTTAGACAACTGAAATGCCGTCGGAGTTGCAAAGTAATGCCGGCGGGCGTCACTAGTTTATACCCGGCTTTTACGAGTTCAATATAGAACGTAGACTTATTTTAAAAGGACAGTAAGTGTATCTGCTCTTTTTTTATCTCTGATAGGCTATTGTTTTCACTATCTCACCTGATATTAAGTGATAATGTCATCGAGGATGATAAATACGCTAGAATGGAATGGATCAGCCAAGTATCAGTTTAATGGTCTTGACTCCATTGATCGGCAAGCAAAACGACTCATGTCAAGCTAGTTGAGTCCAAGTTGCAGAGCCTCAGTCATCGGTAGGCAAATCTCAGTCCTCAGTTCAGTCCTGGGTTCAAGTCTCGGAAAGGGCACAATTTTCTTTCCTAAAAGACGTTTATGCTTCTGGTTCCAGGTGTGTGTGATATTTTTCCGATACACACGATAAAAAAAAATTAAACATAGTGAGGGCCCGTACGTGAGAATGTATGTAAGTTTGTTTAAGAAAAAATAATAACTATAAATCATTACTACTAATCATACTATTAATTAATAATTACTAGTAAGATACTGATCCAAACGCTAATCTATCAGAGACAAAAGAAAATCGTTTGCGGATGATTTAATACCACAACAATTAGCAATATGTACTG
Source organism: Lomographa bimaculata (assembly GCA_948107665.1). Taxonomy (NCBI): domain Eukaryota; kingdom Metazoa; phylum Arthropoda; class Insecta; order Lepidoptera; family Geometridae; genus Lomographa; species Lomographa bimaculata. Next base: position 6,308,700 of record OX403600.1, on the reverse strand, counting down.
AAATGTATGCCATGATTTGATGTCTTGATTAAATTGCCACTGTCGCTATCGCACTTTGGCGCAAATATTCTTGGTGGATGTTTTTCAGAGTCCTTACTGTTTTTACTCTTTCACAAACTGCCACCAACGAAAAATAATATCAAAGAGAAAAACTGAGCCTTCTGGGTAAAATGACACTTTGCAGAGCCCAAATATTCTGCTGAATGCTTGATTGCGCAGATAAATTGTTACTGAATTATTCGTAGTTTACTTGGCTTTTTTTATTTTGCTTAAGAAAAGTGGACATATAATAATGCTTACTTTAGACAGCGAGACAATTAAAAACCGGCGTTTGAGCAGATAAGGTTACCAAAATAACAATATGGAAAATATTTATGAAGTTACACTTCTTTTGACGCGTTTGGTAAAAATAATAGGAGTGAATTTTTATGATGCGCGGGCACATCTCGAAATCAAAATCGTTTATTCACATGGGCCCCAAAGAGGCACTCATGAAAGTTCTCTACTGCCAGATTCGCAAAATTACAGCCATCCCGAGAAGAACCTGGCAAGAAACTCGGCGGCGCATTCTTTCATTATTTCTTTTTTAATCATTCTTGAACACTAATACACTAGTCGTTCGCGCCGAACTGAGATCTCGCGCCTACATTTTGCCTCATAGAGAAAAACTTTTGAGGTTACTTGCATAAGACTTTTTTGATATAATAATTGTTTGATTTCTGTATTTGTTGTTCAAGTATAAGATTGCAATTTAGAGAGGCAATGCTGCCAGCATGATGGGAACGCTACCCACTGGTAGTGGGCTTGAGCACTTGAGTTAGCTATAAGCTCGATGTCTTGTAGGTAACTTAGTACTTTGCTGTACATAGTTTTAGTTTAGTTTTAGGAAATAAAGGCAATTGGCCCGTAGATTTAGCGCCCTTGATCACATCGGTATTTACTTACCAACAAAAAAAAAAAAATATTATACCTATGTAAGTTTCAGCGTTCAGTGTGAAGCCGTTTTTGAGATAGATCCTAGGACAAAATAGGTCTAAAAACAGTGATTTTGGTGGCCTACCAAATCGATATCTTCCAAATAGTTTTTTTTAAACCGGTTTAGTACTCTACTTGTCAAGCCCTTTTTAACGATAAAGATATCTACTCTTGTGGGGATATAAAAATAAAAAATATCTTGCTCCCCAATTACATGTATGGGAGCCCCCTTAATAATTTCATTTATATAATTTTAAATGTCATTTCTGGCTTTGGGCTGTAGTTTTACATGTTCTGTGATAATTTAAAGTCATTCGTTTATGTAGTTTAGACGCTAGATGCCTCTGACAGACGGACGGACGGACAACTTAGAGATCTCGCTTCGCTTCTTGATATAGTCAACCGTTTTATAGTAAGCTTTCTTATTGAATGACCGTTTAATTACTGATTTGAACATTCCCAGTGGTAATTCAATTACAATTTTAGGTAAAATCTCATTTATAATAGTAAAAATATAAATAAAAAACAATTACACTACAACTTACTAGACGTACTACTTAAATTTTAATAATCAAATAAATGTTTGATATGAACTGCCTGTTGGTTTAGTTGTGTGAGCGTTCGCCTTCTAAGTATCAGGTTCGATTCCCGGCGGGAACACAAGTTTTCTCCCCAAGGAAAATTTGTGTTTCTAGATCTGGTTGTGATTGTGTGTGTTATATGAATGATTTCGGCACTCACGACACAAGTCATAGAACTTAGTGTGGGGCTGTGAGTGTGAAAGCGTTTATGTTATCTTGATTGCTGTACGGCCACAGTGAAAAGTAATTAAAGTTTTATTTACATTTCGTGATTCAGTGAAAATATCTAATGTAAAAATAATAAACGCCAGATTGGTTGTTTACATTCGAAAATGGATTCCCTGAGTGGTATATTTTTTTATGTCATAAATTTCAAGGCTATAATCAAGGTATATTACTTTATTATACGATTTTTACGGTATTATCAACAAACGCATTTGCAGTCACAGCCCCACACAAAGTTCAAAGACTGATATCGTCGACGTCAGAAACATTTACATTACACATATGCAATCACACTCAAAACCAAAAGCATAAATGTCTCTTGGCTGAAAAATATGCTCCTGCTGGGAATCGAACTTAGAACCCACGGCGCAGAAGGCAGAGACCTACCCATACAATAACTTTATTTAATAACTTTAAAGACAAAATATAGTTTTTTTTACTGAAGCAAGATTAAAGTTTGTGTCCTTTGCATTCAAATTTCGAATATAATATCAACGGTTCGCTCACTTTCATTTCGAAATTCAAATTTCCTGGTTATAATTAAAATTCCAGGCGTGGCCTCCTGAAACTAGGTTTTGCTCATCTCAGGTGAAATAATAATGTCGAGTAGTCGTGAAACACTTGAAGCGGTCTGTGGGTGTATACTTGTTTTAATATGAATGTAGAGTGCTGAGATTGGCCAGTATAAACAATCTTATTTCATGCAAACAAAGGGGAAATATATTCGCTTATTATTAAACTAGCTTTTGCCAGCGACTTCGTCCGCATGGAAACCATAAAATGTAGCCTACGTCCTTTCCTAAGCTCTAGTCTATCTCTTGACAAATTTTCATCAAAATTGGTTAAGTGGTTTAGTCGTGAAAGCGTAACAGACAAACAGAGCTACTTTTGCATTTGTTATAAAAGTAGGGATAACGTTTTAACAATTTTACTAAAATTGCTATGCACCTTTAATTTTTTATTTCGTAATAACTCGCTTATATTGTTTTAAGAACGTAATGAATGTTATTTAACTAGAAGATTATTTCAGAGAACTTTTTAAATATAAAGGAAATGTCTTAAGTTTAGAATAAGTTGATCTAACTAAATATTAATAGTAATGAGATTTTTTTCTCAATATGTTTTGAATTATTCGAATAATTATGCATACTAAATCATGGAATTGTGTGTATGCGAGTGTGTATGTTTAAAATGGCGGATTTCTATGAAGATTTAGGTAGCATTTGTAATGTAGATAATTTAAACTTTGGAACAAGACATGCCACATTGCATTAACGCAGGCAAAGCCAGTGTTTATATGGTTTTCTAGAAAGTGGGAAATAGGGTTGGATCCCGGTGAGTTAGCTGGTTAAGTTTTCTCCCCAAAGGAAATGTGTGATGTTAATGTTTCCGGCACCAACGATACAAGTCTATAAACTCAGTGTTCCACGTTATAATCTGGGAGTTTTCAAGTCTAGAGTGAATAGGTATCTTCTATAGGCAAGCAAGATACATTTTTAGCCGTATCGTCGTTTTCCACCAAGTAAGAAGGAAGTCAAATGCTTGCCCTTCTTGCATAAAAAAGTATAGGGCTGTGATTGTGAAAGCCGTCATCAAACAACATCATCACTAGGTGATATTGAGAAAGGAACTATCCTTTCTCAATATCTTCAGAACCTCTGAATTCAGAATGAATGTATACATATTTAATTGAGAGCTACTTAAAAGGTATAAATCCAATTCAAATTCACAATAAAATAATTCATTTCTACCGTCACAATACAATTTCCGTCAAAAACTTTTACCAAACACAACAAATAAATCAAATTACGAACAAAACAAAAACTCTTTCAAGATAATCCGGATAAAGTATTCGAGAAAAAAACCGCAATTTCATAAAAACAGCGTCTATGGCTGCCATCAATCTTGGCGTATGGAAGTAAACAGAATCATCACTTATAGGCTATGACAGATAGCTGGTGTGTTATTTTTAAATATTTGCGATAAATATGTTGAGAAATGGCTCATAATAATTTTTGGTTATAGCATTAGCTATGCTATGCAGAACCATAGTGGTAAATTTAAAGGAAACATTCCCTATACTAGCGTTATTTTCCCTTCAAAATTTTCCAATTTATGACTGTAATTATTAGTAAAAAAGATTTTTATTTTAAAATTCAATACAATTCATAACAAAAACGCTTTTACATACACAGCTCGACACTAAGTTGTGTCGTGTGTGCCGGAAACATTCACATCACACACACAATCACAACTCGTATAACTATAAAAAAGTTTTGCTCCTTCTGAAATTAGATCTGTCATTTAATTAAGTTTAACATAAATAAATTCATTTCAAATTGTATACAAGTCCAAGCAGTTATTACAGAAACATCTCAGTTCAAGCATACTCACACCCACACATAGTCTCAAATTCATAATTCACAATTACTGTTAAAAGCAAATCTAAAGTGCAAATTCAAGCATAGTTTGCATTTACAAAATAAATTCACTTTAATTTACTCAAAACCTAATCAGAAAACTTATTACTCCATTCGACTTCAATATAAATTGAACAGAGCAGCTCTACATTTGAGGAGATGAGATTGTAGGAAGGCAATCAACGAGGCATATATCTTGAGATGATATCGAACGTAAAGAGATGTCTTATTTTAAACGGGTCGCAATTTTTTCTACTAGAATTAGAAAGTAGCACAGCTGTGGGTGGGCACTTTAATTCTTTCGATTACTTTTGAAAATAATTGCTCAATTTACTTAAATAAAGATCAATTTTGTATAATGTTTATCTTTCAGTAGGCGAAATTTACTTTTAAGGAATACAGTTCATAGAACACATTGCGTTAGGATATATTGAAAGTGTCCTTAACAATATACTTTAATATAAATCAATATCACCACAAAACCACAAATCCACTTTTTCAAATCGTTTTTTTTATTACTTACACCCAATACTTAGTTAAAAGACTTGTATTGTGGGTGCTGGAAAGATTGACAGTCACACGCAGAATCAGAAGCTTAAAAAACCCTTGGGCAGGAAAATTGTGCTTCTAATGGAAATTGAACCCAAACTCCGCGGCGTAGAGAACAAGGACTTGTCCACTGGGTCGTCGTTTGTGTAACTATATGCTTTATGACAGAATGGTTAGTTTGAAGTTATAAATATTCCTATTCAATTCTATCTTATTTAAATGTTTTTACATTTAGAAAATTAATTAATAAAAAGTAATGTAAAGTTATTATCAATGATTTTATTATCTACGGCAAAATATTTTAATTATTATTTACAGTTGAAAAGCATATAAATAATATGCATCGTCTACATATGGAGTATGGAGACCATACAAAACATCCTTAATTTAAATACATACGTTACAATTGGTTTATTCGTGTTAACGCTGTGAGCAAACAAACAACCATACATACTCGTAAGATACATACATACTTACATACATAATATATACGGTGCTTAAGTTTTAACACATTTTCTATTTGCCGTAGTCGGGTATAGGCTTTGTTTGAAGATCAGACGAACGACAAAGTAGTATTTTTTAAATTTGAAGTACGGAACTCTTAAAGTGCATATACAAAAATAAGAAAAGGTTTATTAGTTAACGTATCTTTCAACCCCTCGAAAAACTTTTCCAATTTTCAAATTCTTTGGTGATTGAAAATGATAAAACTTTGTTTGGGTAATTATAAGATAAATGGTAATAATGAATTTAGTCGACTGTTAAAAAGTCTTTGACACTTTTTGGGATGGTCTTCGCAATAATTTCTATTTATACCAGATATGTTGGCATATATAGATATATTGAATTTCCCGTTGGTTTAGTTGGTTCGCTTTCTAAGTAGGGGTATCAGGTTCGATTCCCGGCCGTAACACAAGTTTTCTCCCATGGCAAATTTGTGTTTCTGGTTTTGGTCGTGATGTGAATGTTTCGGCACCCACAACACAAGTCATCGAATAAGTGTGGGGCTGTGAGTATGAAAGCGTTTTTTTATTTATTTATTTTTTATACCACTTATCTACGGGCCAACTGTCTATATTTCCTAAAACTAAACTAAAACTATGTGAGCACTTGAGTTACATATAAGCTCGGTGCCTTGTAACTGAGATCTTTGCTGTAGGTATAAGTGTAAGCATTGGCCGCTATCTCAACCAAAGGAAAGTGGTGATGCGGCCGAAGAAGAAGCATGTCTACCTAGAAGATACCCATTCACTCTAGATTTGAAGACTCCCAAATTATACTGTTCGCAGTACAAAGACGGCAGTGATTCCGATTTGATTTTCTCTCGTTGAAGAGCCATTAGCCAACATGGAAAAATTACTGGTGTTAATACCAGTTAGACAGAGAGCAAGAAATCTTTTCTTATTTTCTGCTCTTTAGTATAATCAGTAGTTTAATTTAATTAGTTGTCGAAAAAAGCTTGGTAAAAGCTTATTTGCGTTAACCCTTTTTGAAAATCTTTTAAATCTAAACGACAAACGAGGAGTTTAAAAACATAATAATATTTTAGATTAAGAGAGCTATATATAACATTGCAGTCGTTAGAGATCTTTTATTTTCTACTGACTTCACAAAAAAGAGGAGATACTCAAGTAGTCTGTATTTTTAAATTTTTCATGTGTGTTACCTCATGTCTTCTTTCCACGTGATCCGATTTTGAAGATGTTTTTGTTTGAAAGCTTTCCCATTGGTCCCATTTAAATTTGGTCAAGATTTGATCGGTAGTTTTGAAGTTATCGTCAATAATCTGTGTTTAATTTATTGAATTTGATCAAGATACCTAAGATAAAGCGGTAAAGTTGGTTTTTTAAAAGCCTTGCTTGCGTTTAATTATAAATCAAAAAACTCATTTCTTGTAACCCTGTCTCACAATCAAAATCTGTTAAAACAGAATTCACAAAGGGCAACGCAATAAACCATTTCGTGGCAACCCTATCTACACGTCGAAATAGAAAACCGCAAAAAATAAAACCGTTTATCAGTCGCACACGTTACAAAGCCCTTATTGAGATAAAACCACAATCGACGGTTTTTCGGTTTGCCAGACCACGGATTGACCGAATCGTTTCATAGCCCCATGAAATAAATCTTCAGCTGTCGGCCATTTTTTGACCACAATGACATGTAGATCCGGGCAGTTTATTACCAACCATAACTAGAAATAAGATATCAATTCGCCAGTCGGTGGGACCAATGAAATATGTAATGGTAATGTATTTTGTCCCTTTTCTATTCATTTCATTGTCTTTGAACCATTTTTTTTTATAATTTTGAATAACAAAGGTAACGAAGTTTACTTTTATTTTCATTGTTTACTTTATTTTATGATGCGTTTAGTTATGGAATGTGTCTAAATAAAACCCCGTAGACTGCGCTGGCTTGGTCATCTAGACAGAATGAGTGTGGATCGCAACATCAGGTACGCGTACTTGGGAAAGCCGTATGGACGCAGACCAGTAGGCTGGCCACGGTTTCGCTGGATCGACACTCTGAAGGTAGACTGCCTGCATCATCACTTTCCAACAGGTGAGATAGCGGTCAAATACTTGCCTATCTAGTATAAAAAAAAGAATTACGAGTGCTTCAAACCCATTACTGACAAGAAATTGCGTAAAACCGTGGTCAATGGCGTTCTCTTATCTCGGAGGCCAAGCCTGAGTAAGTAGGTTACAATTCATAAGTTTGTAGTGTTGGATGTTTTACAGTTTTTTGGTTGATTTTAAAGCAGCGGATAAAAAGATTTTTAGGTATTATCACAATCGAACTGTCACTTGACATGGCGTAGTAAGATCCGCGTCTCTTTTCTTAGCAGTGGGTATCGTGTTCGATTCCCGGTGGGAACACGTTTTCTTCCCAAGGGAAATACGTGTTTCGGGTTCTGTGAGTGACTGTGATCAATGTTATGTGTGGTTTCGGCACCCACAACTACGTCGACACAAATTATTGAACTTCGTGTGAGGCGATGAGTGTGAAAGTGTTAAAAAAACAATATATATTATTGCAAAAGTTGCGAACGGGAACTAAAGCCTTTGCGGGTGTTGATTATGAGCAGACCTATATAGATATATAGGTCACTCCAACTAACTCGTTTTTTATAATTCAACTTTCAAATAAAACTATAACTAAACTCATTAAAATCTAGTACTAATCCACGTTCATTTCAATGAATGCGACCGTGTCATCTTAAAAACCTATCATGCTCCCGGATTGTTAATATGTGCCTTAAATCGTAGAGAGTCACTTCAACACTGACAGTAACAAACAGACCTACTGCGTGAAACAACAATTAATACCTGGTAATTCATCCAAACAGAATTATAACGGACAACAAGAGGCGCTCTAGTTCTGACAACTAACAATACTAACTACTATTAATTGTCTGAGCACCTGCTACAAATTCAGTAACATTGTTGGGAACTAGTGCACCTAGTTTGAGTGAAAATGCTAATTTTGACAGTCACGTACGTCAAGCCTATTGGCGTTGATGTTATTCTTTTTAACTTGTGCTATTTCACAAGGCATTGTACTGGGCAATGGTCGGAATGCTAATTAACAATTAAAAATATAATGGAAGCAATGTATTCACATGAGAATATTAGATATTTAGTGTTGAGTGACATGTGATTTATAAACGAGCGATTTATTAACATAATATTATTGGATTTGTGCTAATTCATGTAGTGTCTATTTTCATAACAATTAAGATTCTTTAAATTCATATAAGTACCGAAAAAGAGGCAATTACAATATTTTGCATTCAAAATCAAGTATTCCAAAATATGAAAAATACATCACGAAGTAACAAGGCAAAAGTTTCAAAACTAAAGACGACGACTTGTTACCACAAAATGGCTTCCATTCATTAAAAAAAAGTTCAAAGGTTTATTTTAGTACCACATGCGCCATGTCTTATGTATATGTATATATCTTAATTGTACTTACTGCCTATTTGCGTACTTGGTCGAGTGTATGCGCTCTAAGCAGCAAGCCCGAACCCGATAGAGTTCAATTATCCCCAAAAAAAGTATGTCTGTTTCTGGGTGTAATTGTTTGTGTGTTGTTAAAGTTTCCATGCACCCACGGAACAATCCATTGAACTTAGTGGTGGGCTATGAGTGTGAAAGCGTTAATCTTAAGTTATGTTTTGTTATGTTAATGGTATTTTTTTTTGGTCATAATTTATGGAGCACCATGGATGGTATTTTGTATTTTTTACAATAAAGCTAGCCTATGACACCCAAAGAGTTGAATCTAATTCAACAATACCCAGTGCCAACAAACCATTTGATAGTCTCATATATCGATGACCCAATGTGAAACAATCAGTTCATTAGTTCGGACCACAGAGCAGGGAACTCGGGCAACTAGTTTTTTTGTAATGACTTACCTACCTATTATTTGAAACATCATTGGAATTACGATCTAACCTTTAGACTAATAAATAATTGAATTTTGCCCTAAGCTGCTAAGTAGAGTAGTAAACTAAGAATTTGTCCAATAACACTTTTCTAACTGTCTCTATTAAAGGGAAGACACATTGTTCCTGTGTTCTTTGTTAATAGAACTCACTATACAACAATATTGACACAGCAGCTTCAAGGCAATCATGCTCCATCGTCGACCACATCGTAACTTTCAATCAGGTGAGATAGTGGTCAAATGCTTGCCCATCGAGAATAATAAAAAAATTGATTACAATTTTTGCAAAAAGTCATACACGTGTATGTTTCCACCAAGACCAAGACTTATAATATTTACAATAGGGGTTACAACCGTATAATAAAATACAACAAAAAATATTAAATAAATAAAATCCATTTATTTCAGGTAAATTAACCCATAAAAACTACAAAATTACAATAGAACATTCACAAAAATTACAAATAAATGAAGTTACAATACTAATTAATTATTAAAAGCAATATAAATGTCAAATTAAACTAATAAATTATAAAAAATATTAAGGTGACAATTACGAGATCTCTAAATATCTTAATTTTATTGGAAGCAACGTACAATGCTAAACTTCGACTGAAAACAAGTTTGCCAAGCAGCATTCTACTCGGCTTGCATTTCAGCTGTCAAAAGCTATGTCAGTTTGAAACTCTACTTTCGACTAGATTCAAACAGTTGTAGCGTAAAACCACGCTTGCAGATTTATTGTTATCTGCACTTATGCAATTCTAGTGCCATTTTTACACTTAAGCCAGTTTTAGTTCATTGATCCAACAAGGAAGGTTATTGTTCTCATGTATTGTATTCGAAGCTTGTAATTACGTATTTAGTATGGTCTATCCGTGGTTTCTCCTTTAATTGAGCTTACACCTACCATAATCTTTCTCTCTGAAACAATCGTTCTTCAAATACTAGTGAGTTTTACGTCCATTTATCGTATGCTGGTACTTATTTGGCTCAATGTATAAGCATTGCAATTATTCAGAAAGGCAATGCCGCCAGCATGACGGGAACATTACCCACTGGTACTGGGCTACTGGCGTTACCTATAAGCTCGATGACTTGTAGGTAACTTGGATCTTTGCTTTATAGATGTATATAATTTAGTTTATTTTTGGAAATATAAGCAATTTGCCCGTAGATAATTTATATGAAATGCGAAAGTAAATGTGATGAAAAATAAAATATCGTAAATTTCAATCATTCTTCAATATTCTCGATTAAAAAGCCTACTGCTATTGCATATTTCACATTTGTTATTGTAGGTACTTAGACCGTTAAAATATGCTAGCTAACATTTTTTTACTGTTTTCGAGATTCATTATGAATTTATACCCTATAGTGTCGTGCCCGGAATCGTCTGCCAGAGAACGAAAAATCAGAGATATTTTTTCCATAAAAAAATATTTTTTAAATTATTTTGACAACCCCAAGGTTACAGCTATGGCGCGTGACCTTGACCTTTGTTATGGCCACCACTGACAGACGTCTAGGTCCAAAGACTACCTGGTGTAGAACAGCTGATGAAAAAGGGTTGCAAATGAAATATTTTTTTAGAAACTTTAATTCATCATAACTCAATATCCATGCTGCTGACGCGAATTTAGAAGTTCCTGTTAGACTTCATACATGTAGCTAGATGCGTGGCTTGAGTATTACTACACCTTTTTGTTACACATTGTATATGAATCGCGACTGAGCTTTATTTCACTAGAACCTTATAAAACATTGTTAGCTAAAGTTTGCAAATTATTCAGAAATTCGCCTTCTATTTTCAAATTTTCAGTGAAACAGGACTTTATCAAAAATCTTGTCGCACATAGAGCTCCAATTTCTTCCTAAAGTTTTTCAATTATATCCACTTGAAATGAGAGATTAAAATGGCCCCTTTTCAAACTAACTTCCTTGTGGTGGAGTTTTCTTTCTAAAGGTAAATTTGAGAAGCTGTAATTTAGGTGAAATTCTTAGATTTAATTTACTTCCCTTTTCTTTAGTCGTTATTACAGGAATTACGGAAGATTGTAAATATTTCATTAAATTATTTGTTTGCTATATTTTGAAGCAGGAAAACGTTTAGCTTCAACTTAGTTTCAACTAAGCCGCTAAACATTTTCCTGCTTCAAAATATAGCTATATTGTGAAGCATTAAAATTTGGTTTTGCAATTTGAATGCTTTACAATCAAATATATAAGATAAGGGTAACAACGTCATCAATATCACATGAATACTGATTGTAATTTAGGCTTCGTGGGCTAATAGGGAAATGTACAAGATTTAAATATAGGTCAAGCATTATTTTTATAAATCTTTGAAGCTATAGAATTACAGAAAAAGTTTCGTAATCGTATTATTTTTTATTTAAATGCATTTTGTTTAACTATTTTAATGAGCGAAAAGCGATAAAAATTAATCGGTAACTATTGGCTAGATTGATTTGTGACGTCAGCTTAACTCAATTGTTAATAGTCAATTTAATGTTTGGTGTGAATCGTCATTAAGTGAGCTTCTTTTACGGCAGCCATGGTTGTGGACGTCATAGAAAGAACATCAAAATGGCCGCGTTTTAAATTGCCTGAATCTGGTTGCATTTTAAAATGATTATTTTGATACAAAATCTAACGTCATGATTTTAAAAAGTACTGGCAATATATTAACGCAATGTATAGAATAAAAACATTACAAAATATATCACCCTGTACTATAAAATATGACATCCTATTATAGTTTCTGCTTATGTGTAGTTTATAATGATGTAATGCGTCGCCGTAAGGTGTTTATGAGACAAGGATATACTTCGTGCCTTTCATATTCATTTATTGCAATCTATAATTCTAACAAATAATCTTGCAATAAGCGTGACTTCAACGGGTGAGGGTATTCGGAACTCCGATTAAACTACCCCCATTACCAAAAACCCAAGCGCTATTTTAGAAATGCTATCATAAAACAAAAGATCTAAAATTTTATGCACAAAGTTTTCAAAATGGTATTCTCGTTATTTAGCGATCGCTGTGATCACTGTGAGTAACAGGACAAGAAATTTAAAATCTTCATTCATTGGATTTTAGATCCATTGGATTTGTGATAGTGTTATGGCTGAGATGGCAGGGTCAAGTTCGTAGTTTTTTTAAGTATGTAAAAGTCATCGTAGCTGTACCAGTTGATAGAATGCACGATACATTACTGTTACCGTTGCAAGTATTAAGTAAAATTATCTGGATGACTGAGCTATGCTTTGTTTTTTTTTATATTTTAAGCGCCGTTTACTAAAAATGAAACTTAGCTAGATCGATTTTTAGTTGAAGACGTTTCCGATATTCATATTATATACATACATATACACAAAAATTGCTCGTTTAAAGGTATTAGACAATATATAATAACAAAAACATAACATGCTTATGTTTTTGTTATTATATACTATCTATTTTACATTACCAGTTCTACTTACAACCTTTTACAATATCCGTACAAAAGTTCCATTATAGCGTCACGATGAAATAACCCTTTTAGACCCGGCCTTTACAAAAGCTACAGCTACATGTACTACAAATGGTACCCAAATGAATGCTGATACTCGAATATGAGTGTTAAATGGGGTAACAGCGTAATGATACAAAAATTGCGGTGCCCCGGGATCGAAAGGACTTTGCGTCTACGATAATCACGTGCAATGAAATTACGAAATTGCCTTTACGGATTGTGTATGTTACAGGCGCGTATATTATATTTGTAGACATTATAGACGATATGCTAAAGTCTACAAACTAAAGGTCAACTAATTTCAATTTGTTATTGATAGACTCGCGCTACTCGTAGCGCGAGCGATGTCAACGTTTCAGATAGGGCAAAAATGCTTTAAACATTATTTCGTGTATTCGGCGGATGTCCAGATATTGTCTTCCACAGGTCGTGTTTCACAACTGATTCTCGTGAAATATTGTGAGCAGGTTGGATAATAATAAGGATTTATATTGATTCAGATTTTGTTAGTTTTTTAAAGTGGTAGAGATAGAGTGGAGGTTAAAATCGTAATGAAAATCATATTTCGATAAATATGTGAGGTCAAGAGCCTCTCAAAGAGCCTAAGTACTAAGTACACGATTGTTACTTTTAACTATGATGTACTTAGTACTTAGGCTCTTTAGGCTTTCTTTAGGCTTTTCTTTCTTTCGGACAACATTTATCAAGTTTAATTGCTACATCTACTGTGAAAGATAGTCTTGTACCAGTTTTTCATAAGAACTGACTCAAAAACACCGAATATTTGCTGAGTCAGGCACAACAAGCCCATTATCCGCGGTAACACGCGTATTTTGAATATGTAATAACGGCGTCGTATGGGACCGCGGGGCCTAATTGGATATTGTTTTTAGATGACAGCAATTTTAATAATGGCTTGAGATACAAAAGCATACAAGCCTATTTCTTTACATGTTTTTTTATTGAGGAGATTACATATATAATGCATGGATGTATGTATGAAGAGGTCTGAATCCTTGACAATGACCCACCAAACTTTAACATTACTACCGAGACGTGATGAAGTTAAAAGGAGGGTTATGATGAGGGTTTGCACGGTATGTATAGATATAAATAAATAAAAGCTTTCACACTCACAGCTCTATAGTATGTTCGATGACTTGTGTCGTAGGCGCTCAAAACATTCACGTCACACCAGGAACACAAATTTCGCTTGGGAAGAAAACTTGTGTCGCCACCGGGAAACAAACCCGAGGTTAATAATCCACTAATGGTGGATTATCAAGAACCTTATTCTTTTTAAATTCAAAATAGGCAAACTTTTGACCATCTCACCTGATAGTAAGCGACGATGTGACCGAAGATACCTATTCATGTGATAGAAGATACCTATTCACTCGCGACTTGAAGACTCCCATATTGTACTCATCTGAAAACACCGACTCAAACAAAGAGTTAGTTCCATTTCATTGCGGTTCGCACAATGAATGTAGAAGCAAAATGCTTTGTACCATATAGCGGAACTAGATGTGCCAAGGAACTCCTTGGCACACTCTCCGAATTGCTGCCTTAAATATTTTGAAATATTATAAACATGATGTGTAAGTGTATTAATATAATATAAGTATATTATATTTACGGGCCAATTGCTTATATTTCCTATAACTCAACTAAAACTATATACAGCAAAGACCTAAAGGACCTACAATACATCGAGCTTATAGGCATAGTATGCTTTGAACCTTTATTATGTTATCATACACCTCGAAAACACGTAGTTCATGATCTCCAACCGCATCGTAGTGTGAACCACAAACACATTTCAGCAACATTATTACATGGCTTCGTTATTTACGGCTTTTAACTTTATTATAGCTATCCTAGCTGTTTGAGAACAAACATTGACTCTACACACTCATGCATAAGCACATTGGTTAACGCTGAATTACTACTAAGCATAGTTGGAAACACGTATTTTCTATAATGATTCTAGAGTGCTACCGTGCTTCTGAGATAGAATTTCGGCCTGAATACAAAAAATTATGCAGTGCCCACTGTGACAACTGGGTGATCATATTTAGGCTTTAATAATTTATTTTATTCAAGGGTGAAATGCGGACTTAGCAGTAACTTCTAATTTTTTACTTACAAAATATTTCAAAGCTCTATACCAATCTGACTAAACGTACTTTTCGCCTCTTGAACTCAATTTATTTACAGTATATCGCAATTCAGTTATACCCGGGTCGCAACCGTCACACCACAGGTCGATGTTTACTGGTTTTGGACCACCTAAATAATTAGATTTTGTGACGTTTTAAAAGCATTTACATTTTGGTAGTTCGAACCAGTACAGTATGGCGAGGAAGATTATATTTCTCAAAAGCAAAATACTGGTCCCACTGGTAATAATCCCTACTGGTGTTACAAGAGGACGTTTTAAATAGTTTTACATATAGTTACCATAAAGTCTTTCAATACAATCACTTTACCATAAAAATGCAGTTTCTATATTTTTCGATTGATATACGCTGTCTAATCCGACTGGCACTGCTCCAGCTTAGTACAATATAAAATGGTTTCATGTTTTATAATACTAAATTATATGTATGAATAAATGCTCTGTGTTTATACGTTAATCGCCAAAAAGTATATAATGTTAACAAATCTTCTACCTCCGTTTGTGAAGCTAGAATAACAAGAAAAATGGGATAGACAATTTTATACTTAGAGTAGCTACGACTACGTAGCGCTATTGGATTCTACGGTGTTGTGACCGGCGTAGCAGCAGCTACGACATCGTAAACCTAATCCATAGAGCCACTACGAAATGAAGTAGCCGGTAGGAGCGGTTTTCGGTACTCGTTAAAAAAGCATAATATTATGTAACCATACAATATTTGTAAGTTTCAGCGACATAATATTATGTAATCATACAAAATTTGCAAGGTTAAGCGATTTCTAAAATGATAGTGAGATAAATGATAATTATAGAACAGTTAACTATTCGCCTCTATCAATGAACAGCTATCATAATACACGGCTGTCGGCCTAGAAGATATCGATACCATTTCTACGAACTGTATAGCTAGCATATTAGTATACAGCCACTTTATTGTTCACTAGCCGTGCCTCGCGGCTTCGCTCGCTATTATTAAGTTAAAAAGTAGCTTATGTGTTAATCCTAGGTATAAGATAAGTACATTCCAAATGTCATCCAAATCTGTTCAGCCGTTAAAGTGTGAAGAGGGAACAAACATACTTTCACATTTACACACTAACACAAAAACTTCCCAATTTATAATATTAGTATGATTATTTGCCACCTACGAAATAGTACACTAGACGAGATTAGCCTCTCTTGGGATAACATCAGCTTTATTACGATGCGCTATAATTAAACAGGTCAGTAGATATAAAACATTTTAATCACAGAGCCAGGCTATAATTATCAACGGCCTCATAATATACTATTAATATACTGTACCCTCGTTTTCCCTAGTACTAAAATAGCGAGGCACGTCATAAAATACAGGTGCCCGTCAACTTGGTGCTATTGTTGTCATGTTGCCTCGCATCTTCTTAGGATGAGGATTAGGCTTGAATTTCGCAATGATATACGGCTAAAGTTAACATGGTATAAAGAGATATAGAGTATATAAAAGTATTTAAACATAACATAAAAAACATAAATGCTTTCATACTCAGAGCCCCACACTAAGTTCGATGATTAGTGTCGTGGGAACCGGAAACATTCACATCACACACACAATCACAACCAGAACCAGAAACACAAATTTTCCTTAAGGAGAAACTTTTGTTCCCGCTGGAAATCAAGCCCGATACCATTGCTTAGAAGGCGGATGCTTATCCAACTAAGCCAACGGGCAGAAATTAACGTCTTTTTTCGGTTGGAGTATAAACTGCTTTGTTGTTATTGTTCCGAATTCGGTTTCCATTACCAGATAAACAGATGTCCTATAAAATTGCGATGTGCTGTTAAAAGTGAAACGCCTCAGAAATTTTAAAACGCATTGAACATATATCTGCTAGGCATACGTCATCTATCGTCTATAGCTTCGTTACTCAATATAAGGTAAGATAGTGGTCAACTTTCACTTTACGTGAGTGAACGCGTCCTGAGTGAACACTGGTGGGTGTACGGGTAACGTGCGTCTCCCCTGATCCCACTGGTGAGTGGGGCTGGTAAGTGTACATATTATTTATATAATAGAAAAATAAAACCTTACATCAATTTTGAAAAATAAAATAATCCACGAAGTATGTTATCTAAAACCTTTAAACGAGCAATTTCATATCTATAACGTACATATAAAATATATAATCTAAATCTCGGAAACGGCTCTAACGTTTTTCATGCAATTTAGTATGCAGGGGGTTTCGGGGGCGATAAATCGATCTAGTTAGGTTTAATTTTTTAAAAACGTCGTTTGCCAAAAAAACAATCCCTTTCATCCAGGTACTTTTGGTACGGTCATCCAGGTACTTTATTATAAATCAATCATTAAACAGTATGAACGCTTTCACACTCACATGTCGTTGTTTTTAGCCCCTGAGAAAAAGAGGGTTGTTATAAGTTTATAGTGTAAATCTATAATTTCTAAAAATTGTTTAGTTGTACACTTTGTAAACTGGTTATACAATAAAGAGTTTTGTATTGTATTGTAGTGTGTCTGTCTGTGGCATCGTATCTATCAAACGGTTGAATCAATTTTGATATAGTATTTTTTTTTAGTTTGAAAGATGTTTTGATCGAGAGGTTTTTTATCTTTGTTTGGTGAAAATCGGTGTAGTTTTTTTCTAGATAAAGGGTCGGTAGTTAGTTTGTCATTTGTCTTATGAAGCTGAGACACGAGACAAATAAGTTGCTTGCCTGATGCAACGCGCCTCGTTTGCCATTGCAGTTCAATGCTTACCAGCACTTAGAACTTCAACGGTTCTATCTCTAATCACCGCTCAGGGCAATGCAATGCACTCGTCACCAAGACTTACTCGTATTAGACGTTTAATCTTGTATACCTTGTTATTTTACTGGAAACGTTGCCCTTCGAAATACAGTAATGTTTGCACACTACTGTTTGAAGATTCCATAACAGTCAAAGTCAACTTCAAAATATTTAATATATAAATACAATATTTTAAAGCATACCTACATCAATTGATGTTTACCAAACTATCTTCATGTTATCTTGTTAGCTTAATGTCATTTGGCAAGCGAGATGCACGAAGCTCTAATGTTAATCTAGCATGTGTTATTGCTCGGAATATATGCATCATATACAGACGTTTACATACGTATCTCTGTCGTCTGTACTATGAATGTTTGTTTTCCTGGAGATTGCTGTTAATTGTATTTTGGATGATATTTAGCTCGTGTCTGCAATACTGTTCTCATTTTTGGTCATTAGTGCCCGAAATATTCGCATCACTCACACGACCACACCCTGAACTTTTCTATTGGAGAGAAAACTTAAGAGAAAATATCGGAAATCAAACCCGATACCCGCTTAGAAGGCGAATACGCACCCGACAACGGCTAGTGAGTAATAAAAAGAAAAAATGTGGAAAAAATACGAAATAAAAAAAATAATATTTTTTTATTTTTCATCTGAATTCTTAAAATAAACTGTTTAGTACCTATATTTAAATCAATTTGAAATCATTGCCCATATATTTGAAATCAAAATTAATAAAAATATTACATTATTTTTGATTACTTATCCATATCGCATCATTTTTCAAACCTATTTCATTATATAGGTGTATACCTATACTTATACAACACAAAGCCACAAACTACGCGCATTTATTTGCTTACCAGTCTATCCGTACTTTCTATCAAACAGGAAAATCTTAAAAATTAAGATACTTTCCTAACGTAGATAAACTGGAATCAACAAGTCTTGATTTCTAGTATAGCAAAATACCGCTTTTTACTTACCTTTCTTAATTGCAGGGTACTCGTACCACCTGTTAGATATCTGTCTAATTTTCACTTCCGTATATCAAGAGTCAGTTGAAAAAGTAAATGTTCAACCAAAAACACAAGACCAAATAATTCATAACGAAATTGTCAAACATTACTCATAAAGGTTCACAAATTGGAAACACTGATTCGTTTTTCGAAATGCGTGTTCAATTTCTGATATTAAATTTTGAGCCACTATTGGGAACCGTTCGTTGGACACGTTAGTTCCGTCGCGCGGTCGTCGAGTGACTGACTAACGCTACGTTGGGGTTGAGACTTGAGAGTTGCACAATAGCACAGTTGCTAGATGCACAAATACAAACGTAGGGTGAGATCCGGGAGCTAAATTTGAATTTCTTTTTTAAGAATATCATTAGTATAAAAACTATCATGAGAGTTTTTTATTATTATTATCTAAACGTAGCTCCCACAAAAAGGACATCGGATCGGAAACCTGGTCAGAGCAACTTTGACAGTGATACCTGATCGAGTGCCGGTTTAGATGATAATAAATATTATTAGTGTTGATGTAAGAAAAAAAAAAACAATCATAGATTATTAAAACCAGCACCTCATTGGTATGATTTGGTCGAAAGTAGTCAACACGACTAAGAATGACTAAGAAGACTAGACTAAGAAGAACTAGCTCTCAAAAATAGCTGCCGGATTATTGTTTAGTGATTTTATGATATATTTTTCTACTTGATGGTAAACTTAGACTGTAAGTCGGTATAATAACTTAGATGGACTGTCAAAGTAAGATTCTTTACTACTTTTGTAAACTGAAATATCGATTTTAAAACTCTTTGCTATTGACACTTTTACAATCGTAGTCTTTAATCATCGAAAGTTTCTATTTAACTTACATAAACTCGCAAGCAAGCTACATTTATATATTTCAATCCTCGCCTCAAGCGATAATTTCCCTTTCTAAATTTACTACTATATAAATATAAGCTGACTTATTTTTATTTCATCAGATTTTTGAAGTGAAAACTTCATTAGCGGCGTTGTGCACTTTTTAGGATGGGTAAAAATGTTTTTTTTTTTTTTTTTTTTTTTTTTTTTTTTTTTTTTTTTTTTTTTTTCGAACGGACTACATGCTGCTGGCTGTGTGTAGCCTCTGCAGCGTCACCGGGCGGGAGGGCGAGCGCGAAAGGCGCTCCGCCGCAAAAGAGAGGGTGTAGGCAACTAGCGCAAGGGCCACCTAGGAGGTGCGAGCCTCGGCTTGGACCGTTGCCAGGACAGGGGGAACGGGAGAGAAACGCCCCGGTACATGAGAGTACCGTTGATAGTGGGCCCTATGAATACGAAAAGTTCGATTAAATCGATTTTGGCTAGAGTTTGGAGAGACATGACGAGAGAATCTACATCCTCGCCGGCGAGGACTGTTTAGTCTGATTGTGGTCTGTGTACCGGACGATCGCTGCGCTGCCAACGTGATGGCGACCGCAATGGGATCGTCCGGGTCCTGAAGGATGTGTCGCGGACGGCGACTACGGAAGTAGCGTGGGTCTATGGTGTCGATAGAGTAATCGGAAGCTTGGACTATGAGAGGGTTGGAGTGGTGGGGGGCCGCGTCGAAGAAACGGCGGGAAGCCGCCTTCATGTATTGGACGATAGAGGGAAGTTCGAGATCGCAGTGCAGATCGACGTTACGCTGATACCAGCGAGCGCCGACCGCTCTGCGAATGAATCTATTTTGGAGGACTTGGAGTTTTTTGAGTGTCGCGGGTTTGGAGTGAGCGAACACCTGGGAGGCGTAAGTCATGATGGGACGGACGCAAACTTTGTAAAGTGTCAGCTTATTTCTAAGCGACAGTTTACTGCGTTTGCAGACGAGAGGGTGAAGGCGGCCGAGAATGAAGGCCGCCTTGTTTCGGACATAGTTGACGTGTTTATTGAAGTTGAGACGTCTATCAAGAAACACTCCTAGGTACTTCGTAGAAGTAACATGAGGAACGTTCTTGCCGAAGAGAGTGACTGGGCTTGGGGGAATGTATTGAGTCGGATGAAAGAACATAGCTGCACTTTTATCCGGGTTAACCGCGATACGCCACTTCATGAACCACTCACCGAGAGCGGTGAGGGCCTTTTGAAGGTTGCGTTGAAGGGTTTTACGAACCCATCCGGTGCAATAGATGGCTGTGTCGTCTGCGAAAAGCGCAATTTCGACATTGGGAGTGCGAGGGAGGTCGCTAGTGTATAGCGAGAAGAGTATGGGAGAGAGCACGGAGCCTTGGGGTACTCCGGCTGCTATGGGGTGAGGGGAGGAGTGAACTCCTTCAACGCGATAGCGAAAGTTTCGATCACTGAGAAAGTCTTGTATTATGCGTACAAGACGGTCAGGCACCCCAAGTTGGTACAGCTTGTATAACAAGCCGTTGTGCCAGACTTTATCGAAAGCTTTCGCTACATCCAAGAAGACTGCGTAAGTCCCTTGGGCAGAGATGTTTCTGTTGAAACCCGTTAGGATGTGCTCCGTTATGCGGTGCACTTGTTGAACGCAAGAGTGTCTGGCTCGAAAGCCAAACTGCTCGTCGGGAAGGAGATTGTGGGCGTGTACGTGGGACCAGAGACGTTTCATAAGGATACGCTCATAGATCTTCCCCAGTGAACTGAGGAGACTGATAGGCCGGTAGCTAGAAGGCTCCGAAGCTTTTTTGCCTGGCTTATGAATGCCGATGACGTCGGCGGACTTCCAGGCGTCGGGGAAAATAGAGTTACTCATGGCCGCATTGAAGATGCTGACCAAGAGATAGATAAGGGCGGCTGGGCAGTGTTTGAGCACTCTGTTACTGATGCCGTCGGCACCGGGGGCTTTGCGGACTTTGAGGTCTTTGATGAGCGTCTCAACTTCAACAGCTCTGACGGGGTCGAGAGGAGGGTCAGAGAGGGGCAGGGAGTTCCTACGTTCGACTTCGCTGTCCACCGTACGGAGGTGGGCAGGGTCAACGTGATCGCTATTAGGGGTGCACTGAGACTGAAGGCTGTCTGCTAAGCATTCAGCCTTTTCCTCATCCTCGAACGCTGGGGTTTGGGGAGGTTGTCTATCGAGAGGAGGCATTGAGGTCTGTCCGTCGTTTTTCAGGGTTCGAGCGAGCTTCCAGTAATGGGTAAAAATGTTTAAACTCTTGTCAGGTGAACTGATCAAAAATTCGTAAGACGAAGGGAGAGTAGACCGCTGGCGCGGCGTAGGAGAGAAAGTAATATCCCCCTCTCTTTCTACCGCGTTTCTATGGTGACGATGGTATTGTTATTTATTACGTTTATGTTCAAGTTTTCACTTCTTCCGGCACTCCCGAAGTGCAACCCGTTGTTTTTTTATTTCCAATGACATTTTCAAATTATTTTCTTCAACTAAATAAAATATAATTAGTTTTAATGGCATAATAGACGTGGGAAATTAGATGTTTAGAAAAAAACACCATGTCATATAATAAAATTAGTTATTTATCTATATTTTTTCCTGCGACAGATTAATACATGTGATGAGATACGCCAGTCAGATGTATCTAGCATAAACCCACTTAAGCTATTTTTTAATAAATTATAAAATAAGTTAAGTTTTTATTGCAATGATGTTTGTTAATTTAACTTGCACATCATTCCCGGTAACGTAAATGTGTTTGTAAAATGATGAAACATTTTCCTTGTCCTAGTTAACAGAGGATAAATAGAGTATATAGAGTGAAAGCGAGATCTCGGCTTGACTATACATCACGGCATCAAGTGGCGAGTAACTGGGTTGCTCTAAATTAGCGGAAGATTAACCTTGGTAGGAACGGAAACAATGATACCAATTGTTCGTATTTTTCTTTATACTTTGAGCTTTATATTCCTGTTACGTTTGTTTGTGTGCAATTTAGGTTAATGTGTTGTGGCAGAAATAAATACATTGTCTTAATAAATGAACATGTATTTCGAGAACTTAGTTTCATATTGTTCGTCAGGCAAATATCATTTTTACATGTTCTATACAACAGCTAGAGTCCTGTAACCGAACTCACACTTCTGTTTTGATAACACTGCCGTTTTTAGTTATTATTTAAAGGGACATAGGGTTTTATCTGTTTAGCCCACACCGTAGGTGGTGAAATTTAGAAAATAAAATGCTTTTTACAAGGTTTTTACTAACTTGCAGTGTATGTATGTTTTTCCGGGTTTCCACCCGGACTTTCTTGCAACTGAATTTTAAATCAGTTATCTTTAACCGATTGACCTGAAATGTTGTACAACGCTTGTTTTGGATGACAATGCATGCTTAGCTGTGTGACGTCATTTTAAAATGGCGTACAAGTTATTTTTAATGCACTCCTACAACATGGATTCAAAAGGGCTTGCTGAGAATAACTCAAAAAATAAAGTGACGTCACTCGAAATTCAATATGGCGGACTTCAAAAAGATTGCTTAAATTTGTTTTTACTAAATAGCTTAGTTTTATGATAGAAAAGAAATTGACGACTATCACCTGATGGATAGTTAAGATGCGTCAAAAGAATTTACATGTTTGCTTATAAGATACCAATTCACTCTGCATTTTCAAGACAGCCAGATTGTACCGTTTCGCTGAACAAAGATGCGAGCATTGAGTTCCACTCCTTCGATGTCAGGGGGATAAACGTAGATGCGAAACGCTTCGAGTAAACTGGAGGTATGTCAACTAGAAATGAATTACGTTTGACGTTTGCTTTCACACTTTTAGCCCCGAACTAAGCAGGAGACTTGAGACTTTGAAGATGTGTCAAGAAATATTTACAGACAAAAGCTAGCTAGTGGTGAGAAAAGTTGGAGGGTGAATATACTCGTGGTTTTGATGTCCAGAGGTTTAACATCTTCTCTCGTAGAGCAGTCAAGGTTCTGTTATTTCGTTTAGGTATTCGTTTATAGGTACGCCATGTATAATAGATATAGCTAGATGTTCAAAGGAACACCTACTTTTCAGCAGCTTTTTAAGCTTTCAGACATTTTCATCACTAAAAAGTTTAAACTCGTTAAAATTGACTGAGGAAATTACTCACGGAGTGAAAACGGGCTATTCTAAAATTGCAACCCTTTGTTGAGAGACGGGCACCGTTGATCATTTAGTTCCAGGCATTGTCCGGATAGGTACATAAATCTACCCGGCATTCGGGTCAGGTATATTATGAACTGTGTTTTTATTTGGTAATGAAAGGGAAATAAAATGTTAGCAGGAAATTAATGTACATGATCATGACAAAATGTAGAGATGAGTTGTTATCTTATGTCTATATAACCTTTCACTCATTATTACGAACTGCCATCGGCTTAGTTGGTTGCGTGTCCGTCTTCTAAGCAAGGGTATCGGGTTCGATTCCCGACGAGAATACAAGAAAACCCTCACGGGAAGTGTGTGTTTTTGGTTCAGGTTGTGATTGCTTGTGTGATGTGAATGTGTCCGGCAACCACGACACAAGTCATCGAACTTAGTGTGGGGCTGTGAGTGTGATAGTGTTTATGTTTATTACTTTACTAAAAACACCCCTCTGTTTTTCCGACATCTTCTACACGAACGTCGTAACTGTAGTTCTTGAAAGACGCTACTATCTACGGGCCAATACCCATATTTTTCCTCAAACTAAACTAAAACTACAATCTACAGGAAAAACGTAATTTAGGTACCTGAACTAAACTATATTGAATATGAATTTAAACAATTTTTCCTGTGTTTAATAAAACCCAGGTGAATTGGCATTTTGATAGTTACAACTATGTGACAAATATACAAAATAAATATATTAATACAAATAAATGTTATTATGAAAATTAATAAATAACTGAAAATTCAAATACCTAGTCAACTCTATTAAATTACTTTTTCTACCGACTTTACAAAAAAGGAGGACGGAGGTACTCAAGTCAACCGTATTTTTTTTTTATGTGTGTCTCATAACTTCGTTTCACGAGAACCGATTTTGTTTTTTTATTTTTGATAGTTGTTCTATACAATTGGTCCCATTTAAATTTGATCAGTAGTTTTTGAAATATCTTCAATTATGCGTGTTTAGTAAGTTCCGAAGATAAAGCGGTGAAGTCGTTTTTATTTAAATTTTGGTTGCGTTAATTATCGTTTTACTAGTCCTGTCCTAAAAAATTCCTAAAAACGCCTTAATACATTCATAATCACATTCCCGTAAACAAATACTTGCATCGTGAGTGAAAACATTAAAATCACGCACTTCTATATTTCTTAGGACGATCAAGTTTTTTCTTGAAAGAAAAATTGTGCTGTTACCGAGACTCGACTTAATGCAAACAGGCGATCCACAAAAAGTAAACAATGTGTTAGATAAGAACATCAAATGTTTCAATAGGTACTTGTGGATCTAGTGAAATTAATCAAAACATTGATCCAAATAAGGGAATGGATATGGGAAAACGCAAACAAGGCAAAAACTACTTTAGTATCTATGATTGGATAATAACTTGACCCTTTTATATCTATACTCGCAACAATTCGATTAAAAAAAGATTGCAAAATCTTCAGATTTTTAAAAATATTTAATACATTTAAAAATCTGGTTTTAAACAATTTACAATAAGTTTTTTTTTTTACTTTTGAGAAGGAGTATTCACCAAGATACAGGTGTGCCTTGTTTGATGGGTTCGATCGCAATTTAATGTATTTACTTCTATGATAAATAAATACTAGTACCCGGATGACCGAGCTTTGCTCGGTTTTTCTTTTATGGTAAATGACGTTTTCTAAGAATGAAACCTAGCTAGATCGATTTATCGCCCCCGAAACCCCCTGCTTACTAGATTTCATGAAAATCGTTGGAGCCGTTTCCCAGATCCTGATTATATATACATATACAGGAATTGCTCGTTTAAAGGTATTAGATTTAATGTGAATCAGCAATCAGACCAGTTTTTTTAGTTTGACGACCCAGTTGGCGCAGTGGACAGGTGTCCGCCCTCTGCGCCGTGGGTCCTGGGTTCGATTCCCGGCAGGAGCACAAATTCCTTCCCAAGGGTTATTTGTGCTCCTGGTTCTGGGTGTAATGTGTGTGTGATGTGAATGTTTCCAGCACCCACGATACAAGTCAAGTAATCACTTACGTATAATAGTCGAATAAATGCTCCGACTAGGTTTCGGACGTATATGATGTCCTTCTTCTGTGAGCTACGTTTACAGGTCGAGGCGCGCGCGTCCATCTTTTAAACGTATCTAACTAAAAAAACTATACTAAAATAAATACAATTAGATAATTTATCTTTACAAAAAAATCAGGCAATCCTTTATAGTTCTAGATTATTCTTAAGCCTAGGCGTATTTGTTATCAAATAACAAAGCTGGAACTTGGCAGTGATTTACAACCAAGCTTCGGTACAGGTGTGAATGATACAAAATTTCACGAATTCTGAAGTCTTAACATACGCTCACCGAAATAATTTATTGTACTTCTTGCTAGCTTTTGATTAAGTAAAGGGTATAGCAGTAACTTCTCGCTTGGGGGAAATTTATGACTTGACCGGATCGTAACTCATATGGGTGACTAAAAAATGAGAAATCTTTTATGTCTACAGAACAACTATTTAAGCAAGATAGGTAATATACAAGAAGTCGTGGTCTCATGAATGGTTTTGTTCCCTGCTTCTTTTCTTGCATTGTCTTCCGATATTTTTTTCATTAGTTTTGGATTTGTTATTATTATCTTGTGACTATGTTTAATATAAACATTTAAATATAATTTACTAATCATTAGTTGATTAAAGTTATGGTCTGTAAAAATCTAAATAATTGTATGTCACGTATTAAAATAGTTTTGAAGAATAAATAAAATGAGTCAAAGCATTAAAAAAAAATATTATAATCAAGCGGTGTACTGCGGCTTCACCTCATGTCAAAAAGTATCTTGTTTAATTCTAGCTATAAACTATACACAATAACTTAATAATCCCTAACGAGGCAACAAAAACACACACGCACACATACATTTTCAGATTTATGTTAGTAAAATCACTGTAATTTATTTTCTACATCGCAATTTTAAAGTTTATGATACAATTTTTACTTCAAACGAGTTTACTATAACGTTATTTTGTTAAAAGGATGCTTGCGCGTCATTTTATCGTATAAAGTTAAAAATGTGTTAGTATTTTATGAAAATTATGTTTGCGTAAGAGTATCATATCATAAACGTCTATGTAGCGTCAAAGCAGTTTAGAAACTAGTTTCATCGAAATAATATGCTAGCTATAATATAATTATAAAACGGAAGATTAAAAACTAAAATTGTAGAGTACTAAAGTGGCTTTTTATCATTTAAAACTAAAATTAATCTGGTAGTCATGATTTCGAATCTTTCGACGGGCTTGAACTCCTGGTGAAAGTCCCATCAGGTACATAACACATGAAACGAAAGTTTAAAAACTAAAACCCGACGACTACACCAGCCTTAAAATGCTTACTATAATTAAAAAAAATGTTTTCATGACTTTGACGGGATATATCTCGCAAATAGTACGCTTGACAAAATATGACGTACCAAACCCTACCTTCATTTATAAAAGCTCTGTTCATCAATGATGTCATAAAGTATGTCTTTTATTCGGTAAATATTGTCTAAGCAAGACTCAACAATAAAAAATATAAACAGACTGACCCCCACTTTCACACAATAGCTGGAGGGAATCTTATTTTTAAAATATAATACTGAAACGGAAAGCATTTTCATTTATTATGACGAAGGTAAACTGAGATAAGCTATTTTAAGCGTCAAGTTTAAAGCATTATTACTTCAAAGTCTTTATATTTATCACGAAATTAAAAAAATACAGACGCAATGCCACATTCAAAACAGTGGTTTTAGTCACACAAATAAAGGTCCGAAAATCGACGTTTACATTTCAAGTATACATTTTATGATAAAAGTCACAAGTCACAGTCAATGTAAAATAAAAGAGTCAAGGTCCAGTCATAGACAAGTCATGCTCTAGTAAAGTGGTAGAAACTTTACTAGAACTTCTACTTGTGTTTTGGAGCAAAGGCAAAAATCACGTTTTCAAAAATTTTTACAAACTTAGTTAGCGCCTTATTATTATAGATATCTTCTATAGCGTCGGCGAGACGGCTGTTGAGCAGTGACTTTTTAAAGCAAAACATGAGTTTCTCCTAAAGTTTAAAGGACTATCTAATATATAAAATTCTCGTGTCACAGTTTTCGTTGCCATACTCCTCCGAAACGGCTTGACCGATTTTGATGAAATTTTTTGTGCTTATCCGGTATCTATGAGAATCGGCCAACATCTATTTTTCATCATCATCATCATCATCACTTTTCATCATTATCAACGCGGGTGAAACCGCGGGGCGCAGCTAGTGTATAAATAATAATCTACAGATAAAAGCTCTCAACCCAAAACAATCTGTTCATTTGAGTGAGCTTACTCTCAACTGTGGTGAATACAGGGTGATTTTGCAGATTTCACTGCGATTTCAGACACGGCTTAAAAACCACAACGCAGTGCCCTCCAGTACCTTATATTCAACCTTTTTACATCCGAAAAATTTAGTCAACATTTTGATTAGAGATATACCACCATAAAATATATAAAAGGAACATTAAGTTATGATTTTATTTAAAGCTTCTTTACTGAATTAACTTTTAAGGTATGAATTAACTTAAATTTGCCACTAGATCTACTGAAGAGATATATACATATATATAAAATAAAGTCGGGTTAGTTACTCCATTTATAACTCAAGAACGGTTGGACTGATTTTTATGAATTTTAATTTGATGAATTCGTCTTTGCCCTTAATAGCAAAATAACTTTTAAAATATCGGGAAAATATAAAATGAAATAAATATTTTCATCCATTTTACTTAACGGACTTTTGATAATATTTCTAGAATAAATTGATTAGAGTTTTTTTTTTAATTTTCGCGGGTGAAGCCGCGTGTATCAACTAGTTTAAAATAATAATTACTGTGGGTATTAAAATAAGTTTTTAAGAGTTAAGCTATTAATAATATTTCTATGTCTATTATATATAAATACCACCTCTACGCTAGATGCATCGAAAAGCTTACCTTTTCTGTTTAGTCGTGCATAATTAATAGGATCACATTACAGTACTACGTAGGATTTTTCAGTTTATTTCAGTAATATTATTATCTATATTACCATTTTCAATGAAACTTTATCACTGGAACTCTCATTACATCAGAACTACGTCACTTGTTAAAGGCTTAAAATATGTGAATTCTTTTTTGGTACATCACACAAATATGTAAGTACTTGTATGATTGTTTTTTCTTGATGCCGTAAAGTCTGGATGGATTTATTTGATATTTGGAATCATCAGCTTATATCTACGATTAACATAAAGGCTATTTTTTAACTTTAGTTATGCGTACAGACTTAGTGAGAAGACTCAAAAGAACTAAACCTTTTGAGCTAGTGTAGTGATGTGACAGTGTAATATAGTGAGTGCTATTAACAAAGAACACAAGAACTAAGTGTCTTCCCGATAATAGAGACAGTAAGAAAAGTGTTATTGGACATATTCTTAATATACAACTCTACTTAGCAGTTTAGGTCAAAATCAAATTACCTATTAGTCTTAAGGCTAGATCGTAATTCCAATGGTGTTTCAAACGTAATTGGTACATCATAATAAGAAAAAAAAAAAAAAAAAAGTTATGCGTACGAAGCCATGGAGCACAGCTATCACAAGCATATAACATCTGTATTTTTGAAACCAACCAAGCTCGAAAAAAATTCATCATTATAAATTTAATTTACTACCTCATATCGATAATCATGTGCTTAAAACATGTAAGTGATTATAAAATGTAATTAGTCGCATCTTACAATAACACGTTCAGTCATATTAAATTGTTAAACGTGCGAGCGAGAGAGCGAATTAGTAACCGACATAAAACCGCTTTAAACAAAACGGTCCCCATCCCGGTCGTACGGGGCTATTTCATTTCGCGGTTGCGGACATCCTGTTTATCTTAATGTGTATTTTGTGGTTTTAATGAGCGTTAGCTATTTAATATTATTCAAATGACTAGCCACTTTCAACTAGATACTTTCAACATAATAATTAAGTATGCTTATTGATACGTGTACATTTTATTTCCTAAATTGCTCCGCAGCCTATATTATATCTTTGTATATTAATTATATCTTCTGTACGTGTATGTGACTGAACTCTTCCGAAACGGCTTGACCGATTTTGGTTAATTTTGTGTGTGTCAGGTGGATTCAAGAATGGTTTAGATTTTAATTTCGATCTAGTAAATAATGTAAGAAATTACACCCGTGCGAAGCCGGGGCGAGTCGCTACTACACAATATTATTAGCCTATCTTTAAAAAAAAGCCTTTAACACTCCTAGAGATTCGCAAAATTACAGCCAATAAGTGTGATGTGGTATGATTGGTTTTAAAGAATATAGGGACTCATTTATAGTTCTTCGATCACTGTCTTGTTTTATATATAATTTCAGTTCAACACTCTTACCACGGCATAACATCTAATGAAAGAAAACAAAATATAATATGTATACAGTCTATTCCGTTCTGATATTTATGTTTTTGCCTGAGGATGTTACTTGGTTATTATGTTTTACTGTTATCTTAGCATAGGCTTTTCACTTGAATGCCATGAAAAAGGTTTTCCATGCAGAAGCTCTATTTTTCTCTCCACGACTTTATGTATGTGTATGGCACCCGCGAAACGAGTTTTCGAACTAAGTGCTGTGAGTGTGAAAGCGTTCAATAAAACTTTTCTAAAATGTTTAGAGTTAAATCAGTAAACCGCTATTTTCTTTACTTTAAATAAAATAACACGTAGTAACTTATATTCGCGTCTTAACCTCTAGAGAGGCAAATTAAAACAAAAACGGTAACACGTCAAGGAATCTTTAAAATTATACCAAGTACTATATAGAATTTTACTTTAATAATTTTACTTTGTTTTGTAATATAATAGACGTGCCCCGAGGCTTCGCTCCCGTTGATGAAGTTAAAAAGTAGTGTTAATCCTATGTATAAGCTATGTACATTCCAATTTTAATCCAAATCAGTTTAGCCGTTACAGCGTCAAGAGGGTCAAACTTACTTTCACACTTACACACAAACTTTCAGATTTATAATATTAAGTATGATTGTGGTAAAAATAAACGGATTCTCTAATATATACCTAACTGTTTGCTGGCCATACATATTTCTTTAAAGTTTTCTCCCCAAGGGAAATTTGTATGTCTGGTTCTGGGTGTGATCGTATAGGTGATGGAATGTTTCTGGCACCTACGATACAAGTCATCGTCCTTAATGTTTGACCTGTGAGTGTAAATGCGCTTACAGCAAGCAGCATTTGCTTTCTTAAAATACAATATCAGCATCAGCTATGGATGTTTACCAGTAATGTTCCTGAGTGCTCCCACTCGGATATCTTCACCCCATTTAACACGAAAGCAATCCTGGAGGATGAACGCTTCTCTTGGAAATGTCGGTGAACTTACAATAAGTAAATAGCTTAGGTTATAGTACTAATTTAAGACATTGGATAAGCCGTAGGTGTATACACTACGGGCCAAATGTTATTTATCGTATTAATGGGTAGTGAATCTCAAAGGACGAAGTCGTTGATTTATTTATCTATTCATGACTTATCAACTTTTTTTTATGACATACTAGCCGTGTCCCGCGGCTTCGCCCGCTACTATCAAGTTAAAAAGTATTATGTGTTAATCCTAGGTATAATCTATGTACATTCCAAATTTTATCTAAATCCGTTCAGCCATTAAAGCGTGAAGAGGGAACAAACATACTTTCACACTTACACACTTACAAACAAACTTTCGGATTTATAATATCAGTAGGAAGTAGGATAAGTAGGATAGGTAAGCATTTGCCGCTATCTCACCTGATGTAAAGTAACGATGCGGCGGAAGATGAAGCATGTTTACTATATATACCTACTAGCAGATGCATGAGTAATTAAAAATAAAAACCTCATGCAATTTATAAAACCGCCCGTTGGCTTAGGTGCGCGTACGCCTTTTAAGTATCGGGGTATCGGGTTCGATTCCCGATGGAAACACAAGTTTCCTCCCAAGGGAAATTTGCATTTCTGGTTTAAGTTAGGTCTTTGTTTTATAGATGTATATAGTTTTAGGAAACAGGCTATTTTGGCCCGCTAGTTAGAAACGTTGAGAAACTCTAGCCTATCACATTTAAAGACAAATAAAACACGTATAAAAACACAAACTCGTTAAAGTGTTGAAACGTTGGAAATGATTACTATGTCCTCTCTGCCATACAATACCGTATAATTTATTAAAGAGCTTCTGTAAACTTGTTTGTCACTAATTATGTATTCATTTATTCCGAGTTACCTTTTCACGTTCAACAATGGCATGAAAATATGCGAAATGAATCTGCTATGACGCGATTCGTGTATACTGAAAATGTTGAAACGATACGACTTCGTTGATGTGAATGCTTTATTTTCATAAATAAGCTTTAATTCTATGGAGAACTTGTTTCGCGAATGGGTAAAACAATTATACTAACTGAAAATATTAGTGTGAGGAAACATAATGTAACTGCAAAATTCTACTTTGGTATAGTTAATTGAAAGGGACAAATAGAAAAATCTAACTTTTGAAAATGCTCTATCCGAAAAACAGCTGCACCAATGTTTAACAAAAAACTATTTTGCTTATGGTGCCTTTAAACCAGACCAAAGCACGCAGTCGTAATTAGGCTTCGTGAACACAATGAAAAACATACAGTCGAATTGAGAACTTCCTCCTTTTTTAAGACGGTTAAAAACATCATAGTTATGTGCTCAAAACCTATTCATAGATGTAAATGACGTGATGATAACCGTTTTATAATGACCTATTCTAACGAAAACTTTCATATTAAAGTAATTCGCGTATATACGTCAAAACCATAACACCGTATATCCGTAGATAATAACATAAATCGTGATACAACATTGAAATATTATACTGAAAGGCCTTGTCTCAACTTTTAATGACAAGGGTCGACGGGTGAATAATTTTGACAGTCTATACGTATCAGAATTTATACTGTGTAGGTCAACTTGCACGGGTATTGTTTAGTTGGTCATACATTTAATTATGCTTTATGGAGACATTATTAAGTGTGAATAAGCAATTAGAAAAAAACAATATTAGCTGGTTATGCAGCATCAAAGCTGTACCATTTCTAACGGAAATTTTACTCAATAAATTGTATATTCATTGCTTGTCCTATGGATTAGTAGACTATTTCGGTGTCAGATTTTTTCAGGCCCCTGTCTGACACTGTTGTTATGTGACTAACAACTGAGACCAAAGGCCTAACGTGCCTTTTAAGGTACGGTAACATTTAGTTAAAAAACCCACTAAACGGTCACCCACGCAATAATAATGATATGTTATATTTTAGTTACATTATTTGCATTTATTTTGTCTGTAATTATATAAATGAAAGCCGGGTTAGTTACACCATTTATAACTTGAGATCGGCTGGACCGAGTTTTATGTTCTATGAGTTGTTGGATTTGTCTTCTCCCCGAATAACAGAAAACATTTAAACATCGAAAATATTCTCAAAAAAAAACTTTTTATGGAACGGCTTTTTTATATGAGAATTGATTGATGATTATGATGAGGCTTTGGCGAGTTATTTTTTTATTTATTTTTTTGCACTACACATTCGAAATGTTAAAACTTACTAATGAGGTACAAACATAGATCCTGTAAGGGAGTAGCAAAAATATAAGAGAGGGTGGAGCACATTTTCTCTTTGAATTTACAATAAAATTAACTTTAAAAAAGACTTTACTATACAATATTAATATGTTGAAGCACAATTAAGTTATTTACATTCGTAATGACTTCAGTTTATTGTTTCTGTTAAAATAAATAAACTTCCATGCCTGTCAGTGATATTTTGAACAGTGTGCTACGTACAGAGTACGGCCACATGTGTGACGTCATCATTTGGATGGAGTGCCTAGGATCTGAGATCGATATGCTCGTGGGATAAAAATGTCTGAAAATAATGTGATACTCTATAGTATTTTATACATTTCTACACTTTTCTTTAAAGTAAAGTTTCTAGCAGCTAGATTGTAAAACTTTTGAAGTCCCAATTAGAGCGTTATGGTGGCATTCGTTACCACCATTTTTCATGACTTCAAAGAATTCTTTCAGAATGGACAATGCTTGTGCAGTACTATTAGTTATTTTGTGCCTTGCCTTGTATTTCAGCGATCTATATTGAATGACCCTTTATAAATTTATTTCAGATATGAAACTTTGATCAATATAATTATTATTAGTAGTCTTACACGTTATGATTCAGTAAATCATTATTTTTGAGATTTTTGGCGCTTCATGGCTTGGCAATGGCTTCTTTTTTTTGTAGTTTGTCAGTGCTATAAAAATGTAACAAACAGAGAAATAGACAGACACTACTTACGGATCTGATAAGTACATTATATTCTTATATGTGATTGCAATGAGTAAAGTAGATTATAATTTGCATCGATATACTCATTTCAGCCCTCCTAGCCAAAAACCAAAACGCTTTGTCTCTATTCTGTCAAAAGAAACGCTTTTCAATTGTAACAGACTTTAAAACTTGTGTACAAAGGTTTCAAATTGCTTGTATGTAACTTTGCAACCTCGGTAGGCGCTAAGTGAGCGCTAAATAACAAGTCAAGGTATTTTAAAGCTTATGTATTTCAGTTTAAAGCCTTGTTTAATTTCGAAAGCTATTCTTTTGATAGAATAGAGACGAAGCATTTTGGATTTGGCCAGGAGGGCTATCGCAACTTTTTAGTCGGGCTAGTTGTAGACACATTTACGTTTGTTTAAAAAAATCGAGAACATTATCCGAAATGGAAACTATTATTTGAAACATAATTTCCAATGTTATATACACTGGAAATTGGGGTTGCGTTTTTCTAACAGATTCAAAATTTACATATAACCCAGTTATACAACGATCGTTGTTTTCGTAGCACGCTGAAGTTAAATCACAGTCTCCGTCCTTCCACTCCGGTGGAACAGTCTCCACACAGGGGTCAAAGTACAAATAGAACACTGGATTAGGGCATTGTTTGTTCTACGCCCATTGGTTACTGTCGCCGTAATGCTTGTGACCTGGAACACCTAGGCACAGTGTAACAGTATGGACTTAAGTTCTGCTGCGTTACCTGCCAACTAGTACCCTAAAGGGTACAAAGTGAGGGTACTAGCGGTACTACACCGTAAATTCTCTAAACGTGTTACTACCACCTGTTCTAAAAAAAATTGTAATTACAGAGGTTTGGTAAATTTTAATAAGACGTAATATTGAAAACAAAATACTTTTACCCACTAAATATTAACTCGAATACTCTTGCCCACTTAATATGGATAATGGACATATAACCTTGTTATTAACAATGTTCTATTGTAACTTTAAACCGACCGTTAGCCTAGTTAGTTACGCGTTTCAGAAATTTGTGTTTCTGATTCTGGCATCTACGATATAAGTCTTCATACTTATTTACAAGTGTAAAAGCGTAAAAAAATCTGGATTAAGTTAATAGTTTTAGCAATAGTTCTAGGGGGAGCGTGGTTTGGTTCACAAATTTAAGGAGCACTAATTATCAGTATAAATAATGTTATTTTTATATACAGGGTTGTTTTTAAAATACCAGAAACGTCTTGGGACATCATTCCAACCATTGAGACCAACGTCTTTCGTGATACCGCTATTGCTAATTCTGTTTTATGATTTTTCATATAAATTATAAAAGATAATTTTATCTACTCTGTTAAGTCCAAGGTGACAAGTGTCATCTGGCATTGGCGTGCATATTACGAGGCGCGGCGCAGTGATGCTGTAAGTAAGTAGTTTAAACAATTATTAATTATAGATTGCACAGAATACATCATCTTAATTATTACAGAAAATATAGCACTCTGAAGAAAGTTGTAGAAATAAATAAGCCAAGGGTTAGAACAAGAATCAGAATCTGAGAGCACTCCTATATTTTACAAATTACCCTGTATATCAGTGGTCTGTTAAATTGTATTTAAAGTTAACATCAAAGGTAAAGCAAGTAAAGTAAATATGCTACATGAAAGTGACTGAGAACATTCAAAAACATTAGGTGTATTATTCAAGAGTTATGTGGAAGTGTCCGTACTACAAGTATCCCTTTGTGACAGCTATACCCACAAATCACATTGATTTGTGGATGGGCTTTGGTTCCTAGTGAAATGGAAATAGGGTTGAGCGTGGTTGAACTACACAAATACACAATTCTAAAGCTCGGAGAAATATATGCTTCAAAAAGTTAAAATAATTTTCTTCATAAATCACAGTTCAAAATATTACTCGACTGGTTCAACAATAGATAAATGAAATCCTTTATGAATTTTAGGGACGAAGTTTTAGGGTTCCGTATCTAAAAGGTGATAATCCTGTCCACCCAGAAACACTCGGAAACATAAATTTCCCTAGGGGAGAAACCAGGTATTGCCATACCAAAGTGTTAAATTCGGATGTGGGCAGTCCAATTAAACCTTTTTTTTTTTAAAAGGGTCACTCCTTACAAAGAAAAGACAGTTTATATAAGTAGTATTTTTCTTTTACAACTTGAAAGTTTAACAAGGTAGAATAAACCGTGCAAAAGAGCACTCGCGTTGTGTTGTCGTACGGAACCCTCTATGTGCCAGTTAAATTCGCAGTTGACAGATTTTATTTAAATGATAATAACCTTTAACCTTCTGTTAAGATTTTGATAGGTCTGAGGCTGGAGCAAACGTTTCTGACATCAATCTTTCTTTACGATTGTTTTAATGGCATAACTTTTCGTTTTAATAAGAAAGTAGACCTTTATGTTAGTAGTAATTATGTATGAAATTTAGAACATGACTCTAAGAAGTTAACCTATGAATTTTGTACCTACTTTTTTGCAGTACAAGTAAAAATTATTTTAAACAGTAACTCTCCACCAGCTGGTAGAGGTTATGACTACTGATCGATCGAAGCGAGGTTTCTAAATTGCCTTGGGTAGTTTAGCACTTTGTCCGTCCGTCCGTACGTCTGTCAGAGGCATCTAGTATCGAAACCATACAAGCAAAAAACTTGTTTGTAAAGCTATGGCCCAAAGCCAAATATTGCAATTATTATAAATGAAAATATTAAAGGGCACCCATACAATACGTAAGTGGGGACCAAACTTATTTTTCTGTCCGTATGGGGTGTCGTTGAAATTAAATTTGGAATTACAAAATCGTTTTTTTATCTTTATTGGATTCTTTTCGAAGTTTTAAGTCTTGTTATATGCTGGGTCTATTTAAAAAACGACTACATATTCATAGTTAAAACTAGCATAATATTACATCCGCTATATCCTTTAATTAAACAACAAATATAAAAACCAAACAATTGTTATGAAGAAAAAAGTTATAAGCTGTTAACCTACAAAAGTTTTTCTCAATTAGGCCAAATGGCATACCATTACCAAATAAATGGTATATGTATAAAAATATTTCATGAATTTCATTCCTACATCGTTTCTATCAAATACGTAAAATGAATCACGGAAAAAATCCTTTAATATCACGTATAATATTCTGAAATGTTTCACTGCAATAGTCCATTTCAGGGTACAACATTTTCAAGGGAAAATCTCAAGAAAGAGGTCAAAGGTTACTCGAACGAGGTAACATCCTACGATAAAATCGCACAGAGGAAAGTAAAGAACAATACATATTGATGTGGAGCAATACAATACGCGTACTGTACTGGATAAAATGGATAAAATATTGTCTTTACGGCTACGTTTACGTGATCTATACGGCAGTAAGGGTTTGAATACACGGTTAAAAGTATCAAGATCGTCGAAGCAGATTTATTGATGCAATTCAGAGGAGGAATAAAGCTTTAAGTACATTCGAGCAATTTTTTGGGTATAGCGACGTAGATCTTAAAGACAGTATCGGTGATAATCTGTAAATATTTGTTTAAAAATCATAAACGCTTTCACATTCACAGCCCCGCACTAAGTTCGATGACTGGTGTAGTTGTGACGTGGATGCCGGAAACATTCGCATCACACACACAATCACAACCAAAACCAGAAACACAAATTTTCTTTGGGGAGAAAACATTTTTGGCGGGTGTTCGTCTTCTAAGCAAGGGTACCGGGTTCGATTTCCGGCGTTTGTTTTTCTGGTTCTAATCGTTTTTATGTGTGAAGCGAATGTTGCCGGCACCCACGATACAAGTTGCCGAACTTGTGTGGGGCTGTGAGTGTGTTTTTTTTATTTGCATAATTGTTAATTTTTCTATCTTATTTCAAAACAAGTACGTTGTCTCGTAAATTTTGGTCTGAGTCCATGTAACCCAACAATTCGCTATTAATCTAATAAGTACAAACATGGACAACGCTTACCAAAGCTGATTATTCTATGGAATAAACATGAGATCATGGACCTAAACTAACAATGAGAGACAGCCAAATACATAAACTTAAGCACTATATAACTATGCTTATATCAACGAGTACATATATTATGCTTCCAGTGCTTATACGGCATAATACAATAATGTTATCTAAGTTCAAGTAAAGTTATTAATGTAACTGCAAGCAAAGCTTAAAAACACCGACTTCACAGCTTTATCTTCGGAACCCTTGATCAGATTAAATGAATTAAATACGCATTATTGAGTATAACCCAAAAGCTACTGGTCAGATCTTGATTTAATTTGGGACCACACGCGAAGCACAATCTTTTAAATAAAAAAAGAATCATCAATCCAGAAGAAAATACAAAAAATACAACCTCTTTTCTTACCTCCTTTTATAGAAATCGGTTATAAAAGAATCATCAAAATCGGTTTACCTAGAAACAAGTTCTAAAGTAACACATAAAAACGCAGTAGAATTGAGAACCTTCTTATTTTTTTGAAATCGGTTAAAAAAAACGTTTGACGTCTTTAACTGTCAGATGAGAACTGGTTTCGTTTGCTTTTGGTGGACATCGAACTGACTACATAATGTTGTTAATGACTTATTGCTCACGGAAATGAATTCACACGCTGTTTTTTTGTTAGAGTTGAGTCGTTTTTTTTACCTGAAACAAAGAATTTAAACATAAACATAAAAACATAAACGGCACTCACAGCCCCACACTTACTTTGATGACTTATGTCGTGGGTGCCGGAAACATTCACATCACACACACAGTCACAAACAGAACCAGAAACACAAATTTTCCCTAGCGAAAAAACTTGTGTTCCCATCGAACCCGAAACCCCTGCTTAGAAGGCGAACGCTGCTCACCCATCTAAGCCAACGAGCAGTTAAAAAAATTGAATTTAAAAAATAAGTAAATCAATCATTTGTGTAATATTAGCTGGAGTGTTTTCTTCTCAACTCTTAATATAATAGAATATAATTACTTTATTTTAATAAATAATATATAATATCTATACTAATATTATTATGACGTAAAGTTTGCGAGTTTGTCAGGTTGTAGGGGGTAATCTCTGGATCTACTGAATCGATTATGAAAATGATTTTACCAATAGTAAGCCATGTTATTTGTGAGTGTCATGGCTATGTTTTTTTACCCGGGCGACGCCGGGCAGTTCATCTAGTAATATATACATTCATTGCATGCGTCTATTAAATAATGAGAAGTACATCATTTATGGATTTGTCAGAGTAGGAATAGTTTTTATTAAAATTTACTTAAATAATTAATACGTTTCATACAGCTGTACTATGTAAATAAATCACACCAATATTATAATCCGAAAGCTTGTGTGTAAGTTTTTTCTTTTCTTTTCACGCTAAATGGATTTTGATGAAATTTTGAATGTAAATAGCTTATACCTAGAATTAGCACATAGACTACTTTTTAACTTGATAAAAGCAGGCGAAGCGCGAGGCACGGCTCGTTATCAAATAAAACGTAAACGCTTTCACACTAACAACTCCACACTAATCTTCGACGACTTGCATCGTGAATGTACCGAAAAAATGTACATCAGACACAATCACGATCAGAAACAGAAACACAATTTTTCCTTTATATTATAAATAAGAATTGAGAATCGTTTAATAGCAACATATTCTAAAACACTGTCCCTATCAACATCTGCATAAAATGAAATATTTTTATACACATAAAAGTAGTAAATCTTAAACAATAACGTGTTTATCAATGCTGCAACTGAGCACTCCAAAGAGGCAGAAATCTCTGCACAATTTCAATTGCAAGAGTTCACGAGGTGAAAATCGGAGCCAGGTTCCTTTGAATTGCAACCAGGTGACCATCTGACCTTATTCCGGTGGAAAAATTCTATTGTATTCTTGCTGTTTCGAAAAAATATAAAGACATAAAGAAATTTTAATCCAGTTACGAATTTAGTATCTGAGCAAGAGTACTTATTGAATGTACCATAGAATATTAAAATACGTTTGATTAAATATGGTATTTTAAGAACAAATATTTGTAGACAAGAACTAGGTTAGCACTCGTGATTTTTATTTTTTTAACTGACTAAAAGGGGATAGACGAAATGTTTCTAACAATATATGTTCATAGAAACATATTCTATCAATATACATATAATCTAATATATTATATATATATATATATATATATATATATATATATATAAACACAGGATATTATCACAAAATATCATTTTTGACGTGATAACGTCTTATAAATCAATGAACACCGGCTGCACGCACGAAAAAGTGTCACGTTCCGCCTGAGCTTGAGCGTGCAAGCTACACCGCGGAACAAGCGATAGAGAGGTACGATCGGCCCAAGCGTCGGCGAGTCGTTACGAGTGTAAATTAATGTTAATTTATCAAAAAACAATAATTTTCAATTAACTCCTTCTTTGTATTATACAAAATAATGATAATTCAGTGATAATTTTAATTCAATTCACAAAAGTATGCAATTTTTCATCGATGTTTCTTTATGACGTTATCACGTAAAACACGTCCGTAAACCGACTTTACAAACAACCAATTTTTTTTTAACAAGCTCCTTAAAAAGACCTCTTAAGACGGATATATATGGCAAGTTTATATTCTATAGAATAGTGTGGATAGCAAATTTGATCGTTCAGTGAAATTTACTTTATACTCTGCAATAGTTTTCTTTAACTATGACAAATAGAATTTAAACTAAGACAAACATATTAGTTTAAAGATAAACGCAAAAAATAATTTTGATTCACTACCCGCAAAAAGATATATCGAACAGAAAATGAAATCCTAGACTTTTCAATAAACTATGGAGAGACTGTTGCAAATCTAGTGGAAATGCTCCCTGTGCCGGATAAATCGTAATAGTTTTCAAAAAGAAAAGAAAGAAAACACATTTATTTGGCACTATAAAAAAATAAAAATAACTATTAATTTAAAAACTAATATATATATAAAAATAAAGTTTTTTTTTAATCATTAATATGAGTTTTTGTATGCCAAAAAGGTTTAACTTAGCATTTTGCCGAGCAGAGAACTCGGCAAAAGAAGCAACTGAACTGGAAACTAAATTACTTTCGAAAATATTGCTTTTTTATGAGTGACAAGCGTTTGACCACAATCTTACTAAAACTATGCGGTCGAAGATAAACCAATCTTACTTAGTAAATTTTACTTAGAACTTTTATATAATTGGATGCGATTTTGGTTCGCCTCCGAAGCAGGGTTATTAATTTCAAATCCCCCCTGGGAACACAAGTTTTAAAAAGTGTTTCTGGATTTGGTTGTGATTGTGTGTGTGAAATCAAAGTTTTTCATGACACAATTCGAAGTGAACTTAGTGTGGGGCAGTGAGTGCGAAAGTGTTTATGTTATGTTTAATATATAAATTGTTCTTCTTGAAAAACCCCAAAATTATTATAATTTTCATAAACACAGTAGATGGTAGAGCGGAAAAAATTATATAACTATACCAACTATAATAGTTGGTATATGAAGATAAGAAACAGAAATTATGAAGTTGCATCAAAAATATTTTAACTGAAGATTGTCTATTATTATTATCATGACCTTTAAAAGGTTGCCTGTAATAAATTTCTTAATGTGATAAGGTCGCCCATTGTACCTACTACAATTATTATTTTTAGTTTTTATTTTATTGACATGTTTTTAACCATCTTGTTAGTGTTCAATAAAGAAATATTGTATTGATTTTTAAATTTAAAAAATAAGATAAATCTTTTTCGTGCCCTACTAGGTACTCGTAGACACAATCATTCGCACACAAAACAAATAGCAGCATCGGTTTGCTGCAGGATATAGATACCTATGCGAAAATACACTTATTCATAACGAATTGTTATAAAGAATAATGCTCTTTTTCCTACCAAATCCAAAAATCATTCCTGGAAAATTGCCAGTACAATAATTTTAATTATTCTCAATTTCGTTCACCGATGTCAGCAATATAATTACGAAGTTCGCAGTCCACTTCATGCTCAAAATATCGATAATATTTCTGCAGGCACAAAATATGATAAGTACAGTTAAATGCCAAAACCACTGCCACTACAAAAGCTGTGTTTGTATTAGTCCCGCACTCGTTGGGATAGGGTGACCATATATTAGTGCAATATACATTTTCGATTAATATTCTATCCATCACAATACATTATTTACAATTCTTTAACGATATGTACAAGCCAATTTTCTGTATTTTTAAAAGCTAAATTTAATACATTTATATACAGCGGTTTAGGTATTTGCAGACTCATTGGAAGGTTTTCGAAAAAAGATTAGATTTTTCATTGATTTTCATTTTTTCAATAACTCCAAAAACACATAGTTAGATTATAGATTTTGTTAATTTTATAAATGTATTTCATGTGACATTTGTAATAATTGTTGGTGAACTTTTGAACTGCCCGTTGGATTGGTTGGGTGGCGTTCGCCTTCTAAGCAGGGGTATCGGGTTCGATTCCCGGCGGGAACACAAGTTTTCTCCCCATGGAAAATTTGTGTTTCTGGTTCTGGTTGTGATTGTGTGTGTGAAGTGAATGTTTCCGGCACCCACGACACAAGTCATCGAATTAAGTGTGGGGCTGTGAGTGTGAAAGCGTTTAACTATGAATTAATGAAATAAATAAAACAGCTCAAAACATACATATTTGTACATGATATAAAGAATAGAATAGAATATATAAAGTTTACTGTGTACAATGTTCTTATATTAATAGTAAAGTATCGACAGTTTTCCCATATTTGGCGTACAATCATACTGCATACTAATGTTATAAATCCGATAGTTTGTGTGAATGTTCTCTCTTCACGTTGTAATGGCTGAACAGATTTGAAAATTGGAATGTACATAGCTTATACCTAGGATTAACACATATGTTACTATTTAACTTGATCAACGCGAGCGAAGCCGCGTCATAATACATTACACAGTCAATGAAAACATTATGACATACACCATTTTCAGTAATACGGTCATCCTAGTGAACGCTGACCTGGTTCGTATAATACATTTACCTGACTCGACTCTAGGGTACTTTCATTTCGGTAGATACGTATATTTTAGACCAAATAATGATGCTGCCCAAATTGTCAGCTATGAAACGAATTGAATTGCAAAAGGTGTGATAGCATATTATAAAACAATTACCTTCATATTTCAGATAATTACCAGTAGATACTATTCTAGCAGAACATATAAATGTGCATTCGAATCAATAGATAATATCAATTGCCTAAATTAATAAAAAATTAAATACCTATAACCTAAAATAATCTCACAGAGCTACTAGTTTTTTTTTTATTATGACATATAATTGGTACACCATTGGAATAACGATCTAGCCTTCAGACTAATAAAAAAAAAAAATTTGACCTAAACTGTTAAAGTAGAGTAGTATACCTACTAAGAATGTGTCCAATAACACTTTTCTTACTCTCTCTATTAGGGAAGACACTTTGTTCATGTGAGCTTTGTTAATAGCACTCTCTATATTATACTGTGTCGCATCACTACACTAACTCAAAAGGTTCAGTTCTCTTGAGTCTTCTTCTGTGTTATCGAGAGCCACTTTTTATGAATTTATTATATATTATTTATTACTATTTTTTTTGTAATATGTTCATTGCTTCGCACGCAGTAGCCGTGACAGATGTTTAGGTAGTCAATATCCAAATCCCGGATTAACAACGTACAAAGGAATCAAAATCAGTTCTGCTGTTCCTGAGATATCGCATTTTCATACACACGTACTCATGACACGTGATCTTCTTATTTATATATCTGTTAGCCAAAATACAATGAAGGCGTACAAATATCTATTATCAAAACTTCACAAAGCCCCACAAAAGCTATCTAGCTTCCAGCCAACTGAATGTCAAATAGAACATTGCGTAACAAACCAAAGCCTGCACCAAATTGGTGACCCAACTACTAACCTATTTAGGTCGTCCCTTTCTAACAAACACTAGTTTGTATTCAGCAGTCCTGCTCTGCGCTTTCAGAATGGACCTTTGTTTCAAGATGTTCATTGATGTTGAAGGGTTTTAATAATTGGAGCGAAATGTGCTGGATTAGTTGAGAAATTGTGTCACGTGTGCTTAGTTCAACATGCCATTTTCTTAGTTTTTTCTACTCAAAATTCAAGTTCTGTATTTAGTTTGAATATCTTCAAACCAAATAATTAAATTAGCTCCTAATTAACAATGACAATCACAAATCTTCCTATTTAAATAATTGAAATTAAAATTACGTTTGTGTGGATGCAGATTGCTATTCGGCTATAAAGCATTAGACCAGTGTTTCGGAGACATGGGTTCAAATCCCATTCCATACAATATTTGTCAATGTAAGTATGTATGTTTGTTATAATGTATGCTTTTACGTATATTCGTTTTTTCCTGTACAGCTGCCAAACTAATAAACAAATTTTTCTTTTAAATTTTATTCTGCCTGTGTCGTATATCTTACAAG
The DNA here is from genome assembly GCA_948107665.1 of Lomographa bimaculata. Classification (NCBI taxonomy): domain Eukaryota; kingdom Metazoa; phylum Arthropoda; class Insecta; order Lepidoptera; family Geometridae; genus Lomographa; species Lomographa bimaculata. The sequence continues at coordinate 6,263,975 of OX403600.1, read as the reverse complement.
GTTTTTAATAAACACATACGGTATAAGGTACTCCATAAAAATAAAAATTGACATTTTTCATCGGATTGGGTGAGAATGAAAGAACTTTAATGCCATTTCAAAAAATTATGACACCTGTGGTAAAAATGTTTAACATGGAAAAATACTTTTGGATCTACATTATGGGAAACCTTTTTAATAATATTTATTTTCACGTTTTAGCTTATACTATCTGTTATTTATATTCTTGTTAACACTGATGTCAGAGGACGAATTTATGAAACAGATCAAAATACTTCCCACCCAATCTTTCACAAACAAAAAGAAATCATAAACATTGCAATATAAGATCCAATAACGTTATTTGCTGCTATCTTTTGCCGTTTTCAATTTATGGCGTAACGTTATAACATAATAAGATAGAAAACCAATTATATTTCCTTTGTAGAAACGGTATGAAATAAAGCTGAAATAAATTACTCTACCGAACGCTATATAGCTGAAATTACAGAGCAGCATTTCCTTATCAGGTTACGAAGCTATTATCACACTAATATCATATAATTATAGTATTGACGTACAGAATGGATACTCTCCGTTCCCACAATTAGTGCTTCACACCCTTACCACGCCGATAAGTTTGAATGTTCTAACGGGACGGAAAGCTACGTAGTACACTTACACAAGCTATCAATGAGTCGAACTTAGCAGGTACGTATTTGAAAGAGTGTGCAAGGCGTCAAAAGGTCAACACTTTACAGCTTACACAGCGTCATGGCCGTAATGTTTTAATAACAAATAATTTGTTTATTTCTTGTGCCACCAATCATACTATACCCGTGGTAGAAAGGGATAGTTGTGCGAGCTGGTAATCATCATCAACATCATCCTCGACCATTGCAGGGTTCTCATCTCCCTTACGCCAATCATCTCTGTTTTGCGCTGATTGCACCCTGCCCCCTAGCCAAAAACCAAAACGCTTCAAAAGAAAGCCGCAAAAGAAACGCTTTCCAAATGTAACAGACTTGTGTACAAAGGTTTCAAATTGCTTTTCTGTAACTTTGCAATCTCGGTGAACGCTATATATAACAAGTCAAGATATTTTAAACCTTATGTATACAAGTTTTAAGGTGAGTTAGTGAAAGCGTTTCTTTTTATAGAATAGAGACGAAGCGTTTTGGCTAGAGGGGCAGGTCTTTCCTGCGAACACTACTATATCCTCAACCCATAGGGCAGTTAGTTTACCAACGGCTCGCTTGCTTTCTCTTAGTATCCACTCAGTCAGCGCTTTACTCCACATGCCATCCCCTCGCCTTACCATGTGTCCTGCCCATCGCCATTTGAGTCTTGCAATGCGTTGACACACATCGGAGACTTTGATTTGTCTCCGGATTTCCATGTTACCAAGCATGGCGCGCTCCATAGACATCTGTGTGATTCATTTATCTGCATCTGCTATTTACGCAGTCATCTTTTGGAGCGGCCTGCGTCCTTTGCTGGTAGATATGCTGAGGTAATCTATATATTATATAAATCAATTGCGGTACGTTAGTCTCGCAAATACTCAAAAATGTCTAGACCGATTTGACGTATTTGTTTTTTGTTGTGTTCGTAATTGTTGGACGTTCCAAGCAAGGGGTATCGGGTTTGATTCCCGGCGGGAACACATGTTTTCTCCTTAAGGAAATTTTGTATTTCTGGTTCTGGTTGTGATTGTGTGTGTGATGTAAATGTTTCCGGCACCCCCTGACACAAGTCATCGCACTCAGTGTGGAGCTGTGATTGTAAAAGCGTTTGTAAAAAAAAAGGACTAGGTTCGTATTTTATGGGATTTCCACCGAAAATATCTCCCGTGTAGATTCAGAGAAGTCTCTAGTTAAAAATAATCATCAACAAGTAAAATAGTTACTCTAACCTAAAACCAGTGATCTTGAAAGTTGAGTTACTGTATCTTCGGTTACTATAACTCTGGTTACTATATATCTAGCCTACTTGAGGTAAAACGGCCGCAATCTGTATTGGTAGCAAACGTTTGGTCAAACAGATAACGTCAGGTCATACATCAGGCATTAACACAGTCAATGGAGAGATTGCGTCGGATTATTCAGCTCTTGGGCTATTATTGGACAGTGATTGCTAGCAGAAATCTATGTTGGTATATAGATATCCCAATATATACACTAGAGGCCCGCTGAGCTGAAGACCTCGCGAGTCTGTCTTTGCATAATTAATCCCCGTATCTCTACAATTTTGAAAAAAAAAACAAAAATTGGTTACATGCCCAAGCGGAATCCGATACGCTTCGCTCATACTCGATCAATTATGTTTCCATTGGTTGTAATGCTTTTTACCGACTTCCCAAAAAAGGAGGTACTCAAGTCGACTGTATTTTTTTTTTATGTGTGTTACCTCATAACTTCTCTCCACGTGAGCCGATTTCGAAAATTTTTTTTTAGTTTGAAAGATGTTGCTTTCTAATTGGTCCCATTTAAATTTGATCAAGTTTAAATTTGATCAAGATCTGATCAGTAGTTCTTGAAATATCGTCAATAATGTCTATTTTGTGACGAATAATGCGTACTTTGACGATGTTCTGGTTTACCCGACTTCAAAAGTTACCTCACAACTTCTTTCGTTGTGAGCCGATTTTGATGATTCTTTTTTATTTGAAAGCTGGTGGATCAAGGTTCCGATGATAAAGCGGTGAAGTCGGTTTTTTTTAGCTTTGCTTGCGTTTAATTATTTTGTTTTTTTCTCGGTATAATCTAAGAGTCTTCAAGTCAATAATAAATAGTCATCTTCTAGGCAAGCATGCTACATCTTTAGCCGCATCGTCACTTTTCAAGGGGTTAGATAGAGGACAAATGATTACCTTCCGTACATAAAAGAAATACAACACAGCTAGTATAAGTACATGTATGTTATTTTGCGTAGTTGTTAATAGAAAGCTACTTTATATCACTATTATACGTTCATACAATCTTAAACCGGTGAAAGTCCGGTGAACAAAACATCATACTGAATCCTTTTAATCCGTTTAAGGGGTATTTCTCCTGACCGTCTAGCTAACCATAGGTGGCGGTATATTTCGATTATACTGTATAAAAAGCTCGCCAAGGTCAAAATAATGTTCACTTGTTCATTTTGAACTTTCGTCTTTATTTAAATTCTATGACGACCCAGTTGGCGCAGTGGACAGGTCTCCGCCCTCTGCGCCGTGGGTCCTGAATTCGATTCCCGGCTAGAGCACAAATTCCTTTCCACGGTACATTTTGTGCTTCTGGTTCTGGGTGTGACATAAATGTTTCCGGCAACCACGATACAAGTCTTTGAACTTAGTGTGGGGCTATGAGTGTCAATACGTTTGTTTTGTTTCTATTCTTCCTTTCAATTCAATCCCCTAAACCATTGAACCACTCTCCAAAGATAAACAAACACACTGTTATAAATCAGCCCGGGTGTAATATTTCGCAGCGCCGATTTTATTCCTAGTTTGTTGAGGCACTTTATGGTGGCCCAATAGCGGTTTACGACTGGAATACGTGACACACTTGCGGCGGTCTCTGGAGCCGATGTGTATGTGATAAAAGTTGCTGACAGAAGTGGGAAGTTAGGAAAGATACAGTTTTCTAAACAATAATTACACGCAAGCAAAGCTTAAAAAAACCGACTTCACCGCTGTAACCGACGGTACGTAGCACTAGTAATAAGAGAACTTTTTGGTTGAAAGGCTAGAACATTTATTTTCGAAATTACGATAGGATTTCACAATATTTTAAAAGATTAGGAAGCGCGCGTTGTTCGTTGAGGCGGTGCAACGAAACTCTAAAATGGCGTCCGGCCTATTCCCCCCACCTCAGCTCGCACCCCGCGTATTCCCTTTAACAGTGTAGGTAGGTAATCTAATAATTAAGTAAGTTAACATTAAATAGGTCGCGTCGCTTACAACCGCTTTATCTTCGGTAACTTGATCAAATGTAATGTATACGTGTAAACACGCATTATTGACGGTAACTCAAAAACTAGAGATCAGATCTTAATCAAATTTAAATGGGACCAATTGAAAAGCAATATCTTTCATACTTAAACAAAAAAATCTGAATACGGTTCACGTGGAAAGAAGCTATGAGGTAACACACATAAAAAAAAAGACGTGTGGCACTCGGGGACTGCCGCGGTAAAGCTATTGCATAGCATTTTTTATTATCTTATGCAATTATAATTATTTATTTATTTTATTTATGCAGTATTTTTTTTCCTGCCACCTAGAGGCGAGTTGCTGAACTAAAGAGACAAGCGTGTTATTTCAAAAAAGTCAATAAAAGTTCTGCTATTCATCGATAGATGGCAAAACTAAAAAGTATCACCGCTGTGCCGGTCGGAGTGGGGGGTGTTAGGTTATTTTCGTTACGGAATTTCTGGATTCGGTCTCCACGCTCAAGGCCCGCGATAGAAGCTATGCAATAGCTTAAAAACACAATCGACTTGAGTACCTCCTCCTTTTTTGGGAAGTCCGTAAAAATCTATATAGAAAATCTATAAAAATCTATAAACGTATGGTCTATTATATTTATAACACAATTTTTACCAATAAATTCAAACTTGTGTATTTATCCCCACAGTAAGTTCGATTACTTATGTTGTGAGGCAGAAAATGCTAAAGCATAACCAGAAACACACATTTTCCTTGGGGAGAAAACCTGTGTTCCCGTCGGGAATCGAACCCAAATACCCCTGCTTCGAAGCCAAAAACGCACCCAACTAAGCCAACGAGCAGTTATTAAATGTTCTTTAAGAATTCGTTTTAAAAACTTATTTTTTTATGCCTGATTTGCGCATTTGACCACTATCTCACCTGATGGAAAGTGATGATGCGGCCGAAGATGTAGCGTGCTTGCCTAGAAGACTCTTGACTTGAAGAGGTTGAGATCTTTTCCTAACTTCCCACTCCTGTTACTTGACCACATATCTTTTATTTTATCCAACTGCCAACAAATTTTCTGTATGAAATGGATTATACTTTGTTGTAATATTTTATTGTTGAACAGATACTACAGTTTACGGGCAATACGTGACCCGCTTCCGACCTAGAAGTATCCGGAGACTGCTGTGAATCATGGGAATGTGATGCTAGTATTGGTGAAATGTTGTAAAAGATAAGTAGCAACCATCGATCTATCACGTATGTATGTGTTTGAAAATGTGAATGCATAAATGTGCTATGGTAGAATCAATATAAATGTGCACGCCCCTCCACAAAAATATCATAATTTTGACACTCGATTGTTTGACAGTTGGTGGAGGGGCGTGTGCTTTTAAAATGTTTCCACTCTACCGAACTGTATGATTGAAATGTACAATTATTTATTCAATGAAAAAGAATATAATGAGAAAAATTGCTAACAAACCTGTTTATATTGTACTTTTTGTAGTACCGTTGATCTTAAAAGGATTTTAGTGTATTGCACATAAATAAGTTCATCTATTTAAGTTAAAATCACTATGGCGAAAAAATAATACTCGATATATTTTTTTACTAGGAACAAAAACTATGTGAAATAGAATAGCGATCGGGAAAAAATGCGAAAAGAAATTATTCTATGATGAAAATAAAATAATAAGAAATTATGCTAGCAAACCAATAAACAGTCACTCAAACCCAGAGCATTCAAAATCTAAGTTATCATAACAACCCACGGTAAAACTTAAGTAAGTAAGGTGTTGTTATTAATTACTTTGATGTTGCATGCTCTGGATTTGAATGACTATCTTTATTAAGTTCTTCTTATAGGACCGTCGCGTCGGCCTTAGATAGAAGTATTTAGTAGATAACGTATATATGTAATTTTCTACTTAAATATTACTTAATATTAACTTAGCGAGCCTAAGATTACTTAGATGTTGAATGGTCTGTATCTGCATGATTAAGTTTATTTAGTACTTCTTGTAGTACCGTGTGCCTTACATAGAAGACTTTAGTAGATTACTTATGTATATATATATATATATTTACTTAACTGTCTATTATTTAATACGAACTTAGCGAGCCTTAGATTACTTAGATGGTGAATGCTCTGAATGTGAATAGACATACTATTTAGTACTTTTTTTTGTACCGTGGGTTAGGTTATTGATAGAGAGAAGTAAGTTTCTACTTAACTATTACTTGATATGAACTTAGCGGACCCTTAATCACTTAAGAGGCTTTGGCTTTTATCTGCGCAATTCAACTTGTCACTCATGGCTTCCCGTTTACTGTTATTTATGGCGTTATTTATATCTGTTTCCGGGACAGAATGGCAATGGTCGTGAGGTTGTTTTATTTGTGTCTTGCGTTGTTTATAGTCAATGTTTATATCAAGATCATCAGCTAATGGTGTTCTCGTGTTTTTAGGGTTACAAAAGTTAAAGGAATCAAGGAAAACTTATATAATCACTTCGTTATCCATCTGTCTGTCAAGAACGTCAAAAAACGCATTGATATCAATTTCGCACGAAGTGTTTTGCTTCTATTTACATCATGAGAACTGCAAAAGAACCTAAAACACAGTTTTAAACAAAGAGTGAATTGATATTTACTATGCAAGCGTGATCCATCTTCGACCGCATCTTCGCTTTCTAACAGGTGAAATTGTGATCAAACGCTGGCTTGAAAATAGTAGAAAATATGTACTTTATTTTTTTTGATCAACAAACAAAGCCTAATTTGTCTGTTGTTGACTACATACCTATTGTTTCTCGATTTAACAATTTATATTTACTTGGAAACCATTAAATATCTATAAATATAAATGGTAGACATAGTAATTGAATAAAAGTTTATATAAAAGTACAGAAATGCTTTATATATTATTATATAATAATATAAGTACTTGAAAACCATTACATACAAATATAATTGGAGAAAATAATAACCGAACAATAGTTTATATAAAATTACAGAAATGCTTCGGTTATTATTTCTAAGATCAAGTCACTTCCGGCCAATTTTAACCAACTTTCAATGTTTCCTAGTCAAGAAAATACAATATCCTAAATAAACGAACGGAAATAAAAGCAGACCCACATTTTAATTGTTAGAAACCCCCTATCTTACCTTTATTGCGTTTGAATGCAAATAAAAAAGTAAATAAAACATCGCTATGTTTAATCGTAAACTCTTTTCTTTTATAGCCCTAGCCCTGAAGAAAATAGCAGTCTGTGTGTCTCGTAAAATAAAACCACAGATGGGAATTAATATGTAATTGGTGCCTATATTTAGACAACACAATACAATAACTCTTTATTGACACCAAACGATAAATACAGCTTACAGAGAGACTTATAAATAAAGGTACAATAGGCGGTCTTATCGCAGAGCGATCTCTTTCATTCTATTTTCAAAAATCTATCAGAGCGCCTGGTTGAGGCGACGCGTGATCAAAATGCTGGCACTTATTTAGCTCAACGAATTAGCATTGCAATTCAGAGAGGCAATGCCGCCAGCATGATGGGAACGCTACCCACTGGTAGTGGACTTGAGCACTTGAGTTACCTATAAGCTCGATGTCTTGTAGGTAACTTAGTTCTTTGCTGTATATAGTTTTAGGAAATATAGGCAATTGGCTTGTAGATAGATCAATCTAAGTATGTCCTTATGTTACGAAATATACAAAAATATATATATATATATATATGATATGATGTCCACCCTTGGATTTAGTACACAGAGTAGTAAGTAAAATGAATATTCTCAGTGCCACACCATGAGGTTTATTTTCATTGTTTACATTATATTTTATTAGGGCTGCAGTGTTCACTGGTTCGGCCAGAGTGAACGTGACCGAAATACGTATGTTTCACTTTGCACAATATTGTTGATCGAGCGAAACGAGACCTCTAAGTTGACTATAATAATTCTCATAAAATATGTAAAACTAAGGCCCAAAGCCAGTAATGACGGTTAAAATTATATAAATGAAAATATTAAGGGTGCTCCCATAAATAATCATCGGACAAGCAGACAAACTGCTAATTGACACCGCTATATGGTGGACATTCCACATCGCACTTAGCGTTTTGCCTCCACATTCATTGTGCAGACCGAAAAGGAATGGAACTCCTTACCCGAGTCGGTGTTTGCTGATGAGTACAATATGGGAGTCTTCAAGTCGCGAGTGAATAGGTATCTTCTAGGCAAGCTTGCGCCATCGTCGACCACATCGTCGCTTACCATCAGGTGAGATAGTGGTCAAAAGTTTGCCTACATTGAATAATAAAAAAACATGTTAGTTGGGAGCAAAATACTTTTTTATTTTTTTATCTACCCTTTTGGGGTATCGTTGAAAAGGCCTTGACAAGTAAAGTACAAAACCGTTTATGTTTATTTACGTTAAAAAGATTATAAAAATCCGTCCAGCCAATCTTGAGTTATAAATGGTGTAACTAACCCGACTTTGTTTTATATACAATTTGTAACAGAATGGTTTTATTTTTATTTTATATACAATATGTAACAGAAAGGTATTATTCAAGGTGTAGAAGTACTCAAGCCACGCATCTAGCTCCATAATAATATATATGGACTACTATAACAGGAACTTCTGAATTCGCGACAGCGGCTATGTACCTAACTTATACCGATTTAATTTGGATGAAATTCGGAGTGTACAATGTACTTGTACATTACAAATCCGTATAGCCGTTAAAGCGCGATAAGGGAACAAACATACTTACACACTTACACACAAACTTTCAGATTTATAACGTTAGAACGATAGTATGATTAAAGTTTCTAAAAAAATATGTCATTTACATGTTAATATATAAACTGTTCTATACCACATAGTATTTGTACCTAGACGTCTAAAAGTGGTGGCCAACAAAGGTCAAGGTTACGCGCCACAGATGTAGGGTTGTCAAAAATATTTGAAAATCAATTTTTATTTTGAATGGAAAAAATCATCTCCTAATACGACTTTCGTTCTCTGGCAGACGATTCCTGGCACGATACACCACCAAGTTTTACTACACCTTTTTGTTACAGGTTGTATATAGATATAGTAGTGTTGAAATCCTCGTTTAACAAAGAAGTGTAACTGCCCCAACGTTCAAACGCGCGCAATATTGTCACGTCAACGCCGTAGATTTATTTGCCATGTGAGTGTAGAAATAGGTCGCAGAGAAAAGCAGTACATGAGCTCAGATTTAGGGGCAGATATACTATTCGTGCAAATGCAAGCACCTTTTTTATCTACAGCCAATTATTCCTCTAACAATTTTGCGCATAAAGGCGTATATTGCATAACTAATACTATGGCGGTTACGCAGGCACGCGTAGCAATCCTTGATTTTATGGTTTTATTCAAATTTCGTGGAAATGCGCCTCAAACTAAATCAAACTAAATAAAACAAACTGCAATTATAAATTCTTCTAATTCTACTTCCTTCTATATAATATTATAAATGCGAATGTTTGTGTGTGTGTGAATGTTTGTTCCCACGTATCTCCGTAACTACTGAACCGATTTTAATAAAATTTGGAATGTAGATAGCTTACACTCTATATGTCCTAACATATACTACTTTAATTATCATCATCAGCGGGCGAAGCCGCGAGGCTCAACTAGTAAATATATCAATTAAACTTTCGCCGTGTTATGATATAAAATAATGATGAGATTTGGATGTCATTTGATTTTTTTTTTGTTACGTGACGCTTACCTTGATACATACAAATAACATGTCTTCCTTCAGTGAAACAAGTAGCATCCACATAAGTATCTAAATGACGTCATTTTTCTGGATAAAAAAGCGAATAGTTACTGCCTCGAGTTAATTCACTGTTGTACATTGTCATTGGCTAACGGCTGTGACATTGACGTAGCACTCATGGAAGCTTCTGCAGCTGAGGGCAGTAAAACTATTTCAACTTAGATTTAAGTCTAGATAGCAACAATTTTATATGATCGATGTTTTATCAATCTACCATTGGATGATATGTGCATAGGCAACATGTTTTTCAAGGTATTTAATGAGAGCTTAAAAGCAATATAAAATATTGTTCGAAATTACTTTTAGGGCTATAAGTAAATTAGGTATCAAAATTTGGTTTGGGGCTATGACTAACAGGCTGGTACAGATTTTCGTTCAGATGAACGTATCTTTCTTGAACCAGTAAACCGTGTTTCAGGAACCAGGCTTATCAATTTTACTTTCTTGGTAATTTGTCCCACCAATTAATTTACCTACTCATTCCACTAACGTAACCGGACAGTTTCCGTACCAAAGGCGCATAGGTACACACTAAAAACAAGTAAAGTAATTCTAAAGCTTAGTATACGTTTTAAAAATATTGGAAGGAACCAAACCATCACCCAAATTTAAACTAATATTCCACATAGCCGTGTTTTATAGAACAACTAGCTGCGCCCCGCGTAAGTCCCGGACCCGCGAAAATTCCATATTAGATAAATAGCTTATGTGTTTATACAAGGTGTCAGCTACCTTCATACCAAATTTCATCAAAAATAGTTCAGCCGTTTGAGCGTGAAGAAGTAACAAACATACAAACTTTTGCCGTTATAATATTAGTGTGATTGTGGAAAAAGCATAGATGTATACGAGTATGTAGCAAAAATTTGTATTAATTTTAACTGAAAAAATAAACGATTTACAAAGGTAAATGGAAGCTTATATCCAACAACCAAAGATTCCAAATAAATACCACACCAAATTGAAACAGAGCACTACCTTTTCCGCCTACAAAGAGTTATATCACACAAACCATATGAAGTAAATCAGACACCCTAAACTATTGAACTAAAAGGTCGGCAGAGGTCAGGTCAGGACGATTGGTGAGAGCAACCCCCTATCCCTCAGGATATGAACACAATTTATAGATGCGATACATCATACAAAGTACTAAGTTACCGCCTCCAGCATTACGGTGAACGGAGTAAGGATTGGGGTAAAGGGCACAAGCACAATATGTTTATAAGAAAGATTTAATTCTTCCTTAAATTTTAGGCAATTTAATGCATTTATTATTTTTTATCGATACTGATATTTACATAACTTTGAACTGCTTGTAGGATTAGTTGGTTGTACGTCTGTCTTTTAAAAAGCGAGTATCGGGTTCGATTCCCGGTGGGAACACAAGTATTCTCCCCAAGGAAAAATTGTGTTTCTGGTTCTGGATATGATTGTGTATCTAGTATGAGTGTTTCCGACAATCACGATACAAGTCTTTGTACTTAATACAGGGTTGTGAGTGTGAAAAGTTTTATGTTTACTTTTATTAGAATAAAAAAGATGCCGTAATTTTGATATCAATTGAAGGTAGCATGTGGAACATATGCTACCTGTATTATCTTGAGGTGCAATGTTTTAATAAGTTTCAGTCTAGTCAGTCAGAGGAATATTTCAGAGACACTATCTTCAATACCTAAATTTACTATAGAAACAAAAAAAATGTTGGTGCGGAACTTTCAACAGCATTAAGAACAGATCCTAATTTCTTGAACGAATACTAAACTGGAAAGAAAACGTTCAGAGCTAAACCTTACGGAAACAATCTAAGGCATTTGCTATGCAGTAGGACAAGACTCACGAGTAGCTCAAAAAAGGGTTTCATTTAAAGATCGCATACTAACTCCGAAATATTGCTATATTTTCACAAGTAAAGGCTGAATATAGTTCGAGTTATTCTTGTTTAGATATTTTCAACGATAAAATAATAATCTTTTTTCTATAATGTTTAAGGGCCAAATCCCCAATAAAAGTCGTCCTTGTTACGTATCTGCACTGGAATGTCATCATAATGGTATACAAGTATACAGGAAGGTAAATGGTGAAAGTTAGTTTGAAAGTTGCTTCGTTGTATGCATTAAATATAAGTTTGCAGAAAAATTACTACACGCGAGGTAACGTACTGGAGTTTAATAGTTTGCTGGTATATATTACAGGCTATTTATTTTGATCTAGGTAGTTTGTGAAGTAAGTTTGTTAGAAATTTATTTTAAAATCTAGACCAGCTGAAATCTTATTAATTTGATGTCCCGACTGTAAAAAATCACTATGTTCCGCATTAGAATTTATGTGGCATTATTTTTGCAGTCAGATTGTTCATTTATTCATGTATTATGTCTAGTTTAGGTTTCTGTGGCTCATAATAATTATTAAAAAATATATCCATAAAAAAAAATCATAGTGTACTATTGTTGACAATAGATTTGTTAGTATCTTTAGTTTGAGTATGTCACTAGAATGTAAAAATTATGGAGTCCAATAAAGTGTTTAAATTAAATAACGTTTAAAGTATGATGAAATAACAATACTCGTCTAGCTTGATAATGGTACTTTAAAGTAAGCACGTGACTACTATGTGCACATTTTTCGAGTAAATTTTCTACCATCTCTGACTCATAAAATGTAATAATTTATCTTTATAGCCTAAGATAGGGTTAGATGTAATGTAATGATATGAAATGTGAAATATGGACTTAATTACGTTTCTGGCAGAGAAGATGAGGTTTTTGGATGTGGTATTGTTACTTTGAAATGTTGAACCTAGAAGCAAAAGTTGATTGCTTACAATCCTTACTGTATGGGTATTTTGAAGCTTTAACACTCACAGCCCCACACTTGTACTTGACGTGTACTGTAGGTTCCGGAAATATTTACATCATAACCAGAAGTACTTCTTCCGGGAATCAAACCCAGAACCTACGGTTCAGAGAACAAAGACATGTCCACTGCACCAACTGGGTCGGCAAAAACTATAAAAACCAATTCAAATCAAAATCGTTTATTCACATGGACTAGATAGCGACTCATGAAAGTTAATGACTTTAATGTGAGATTCGTAAATTTACAACCATCTCGAGAAGAACCTGGCAAGAAACTCGGTGGCGCATACTGTTCCATTATTTTTTCAAATAATAACTGACTTCTTAATAAATAAATTATTAGATTGGTTATCCATATTTATTTATACTGCCAGGAAGCCTGCCTGGAAGTTTGCCTTCATAAGCTTTCTTTAGCAACTCACTTTTTACTACTAATTCAGTTACAGTTTTAAGAATTTGTCATTAAACCTAACCCCTATTAACCCCTATTCGCTTTATATGCCTATATATTTAAAAGGCAGATAATTGAACATTTTTACGTTGTATGTAGGCCTATTTAATGGTTCGATTTAGAACATGAAATTGTTTTATAGAGGACATCAAATTCACATTAACCGTTCATTTATATACCTACCTATAAATTTTTTTTAGAACTCATTTTATATGAACTAATTTTATATGCCTATTCACGTTTTGCATACCTCCGCTCAGTAAACCTACGTTATTTATATATATTAATTATTTGAGTTGCCCGTTGGTTAGGATAGATAGGTAGGTTAGGATAGATTCGCCTTCTAAGCAGGAGTATCGATTTCGATTCCTTTCGGGAACACATATTTTCTCCTCAAGGTTTTTTTTTTGTTTCTGGTTCTGGTTGAGATTGTGTGTGTGATGTTAGTGTGTCCGTTCCGCGTTACAAATCATTGAATTAAGTGTGGGGCTGTAAGTATGAAAATTTAATTTGTTTAAACGGTAGGTTTTCTATCCTAATCTTTTTGTTCATGTGAGTTAAATGACAATACAGTCGAGTCGACGATGATGGAGCACGCTCGACACATTGTTTTTTATCCGGGAAAACAGACTTTAGCAAGGATTTCCACACATTTTTTTTTAACAATTTAAGATTTTTTTATCACAGCGATGTCACAATGCTGTTGGTCCTATGATAGGATGGGGATTAAGGAATTAGATCGGGTAATTCCGTGGCACACTCACCGAACTGATTCCAATATGAAGCCGCTCGCTATTCTCCGACGATATCCTAGGCTTGCATCAGTCAGCTGGTTATTATTAATAAGTATCTTGGCGCTTAGCTCGATAATCTATAGTTCAACAAATTGGTATTAGCGGAACCATCCTTTACATTTTGGGCACACTGCCGAACTACTTTTTGCATTAGGTAAGTAGGTTGGGTAAGTTATACATATAAATGATTATACTTTACCATGTAAAATATATACCTATTACATATTTTACCGACTTTAAAAGTTATATGCTTAAGATGAGAACAACAAATACTTCAGTAAACATGTATAAATAAATTATACCTACGAAAATAAACTCCAGAAAGCGCATAATTTAGGTATATTTCACATATTCGATATGCTGTATCGCAGTAATGAGTTAAGGCACACATGGGACCTGCGGAGCGTACACACGCACACATATTTAAAATACCCACACTAACTCATGAAATAAGCATTTTCCCATTCCGCTTTTGTCACTGGAGATACGGTATACAACAGTGAGTTAGTTCTGAAATATGTGAACTTTGATACCGTTGCATATAACTATCTATAACAGTCTTTATTTATGGAAACCATATTGGTTGTTTCTAATCAGTATATTAGGAATTTAAGCCCTTTGAACCGCATATTATTCTAATTCCTATGGGGAACTTGAAGTCAACAGATAAAATTGGCTAAATTCTACATTAAATTGTTAACTTCATAACATATAGTTTTGGTAACAAGTCATTGTACTAAGAATTAAAAAACCGACTGCCAAAAGTGTTTTTTTATGCCCGATAGGCAAGCATTTGACCACAATCTCACCTGATGCGGCGGAAGATGTAGCATGCTTGCCTAGAAGGAACCTATTTTTAATGTATTGTTATGTAATCCCCTTTTAATTTCCTCCATTTGATACCCTATACCCCTGTTTGTATGTTACGCGATATCTCCGCCAATTATAAATCGATTATGAAGATTTTTTTTGTTTGGTAGATTATAATCGACGGGTGGTTCCATATAAATTTTATCGAAATCGAACGAGCCGAAAAATATACAAGCGGTGAAGTCGGTTTTTTTAATCTTTACTTGCGTTTTATTTTCTAACATAATCACACACACATCTATTTTGCGCCAAAATTCCGACATTTTGTTTTTTTTTTTTTTCAATCACTTATATAGACACTTGGGTTTTAAAGACGAAATCAATTATACTTAACTGTCAAAATCCATCCAGCCGTTTGGAGATACGAGGTAATACAGAAATTTACAAATATACATACTCGTACATATAAGATTCGCGCGAAAAACATAAGCATTCCTTGGCATTCGGGTAAAAAATGCTACTTTCCAATAATGCGCGACGTTAGTTACTGACCTGGCTTATATTGTTGAAGCGGTCCCTGAACGCAGATGTAACGCTTTATGGGTTTCCGGTGCGGTATTTATGCGGAAATGTTTACGTTTTCGCGATTTTAGTAAACAAAACATATACAATGCAGGTTTTTCGGACATACACACAATATATACATACATATAATTTTTTTTAACGGACTTCAAAAAAGAAGGAGGTTCTTTGTTCGACTGTATGTATTTTTTTATGTATGGTCACCGATTTCTCCCCCATTTGTGAACCGATTCTCAAAATCATTTTTTGTTTGGTAGATTATACTCCATAAATTTTATCGAAATCGATCAAGCCAAAACCAAAACATAAGCGGTGTAGTCGGTTTTTTTTAAGCTTTGCATACGTTTAAATTATATTTGTCTATAATAATTATTTGCCATGAAATATATTAAAATATATAATTATATGCTACGAACCGTTATTCTAGACCTTAAACAGTGAGATAACATCACTTCCAGAAACAACGTCACGACCTCTTTTGTCTCCCTCACATCCGGCTCCGCCCCACTTGAGCCGGGGGAGGGGGGTGAGCTTGCCCGAACTGTCAGGCGCGCTCTTCACATTGGCATTTGCTTTCGGCGTGAACACACCTCTTTAAAAGCGGGTAACAGCTTTGCTGTTGGTTATAATTTTTATTTATTTATTAATGTTATAATTTTAACAATTTTATTAGAAAATAATAATAATAAAAATAAACTTTTTTATAAATTTTATTTTTAAAAATATTTGAATGTTAACAATTTAACTTTTATAATATTTAAACGTGACTAATTTGTGCTTTTATTTTGTTATTGTAGCACTCATAATATTTTTTCAAGATTGAAGTAGGTGAACGGGGTCGCCCGCCTCCGCTAATTTTACCACTGATATCTTCGTCATCTTCACCGTTGTCGTCGTGTAACCCAGCCCCACACCGTCGAGTCATCGAGCAGACAAGCAGAGGGGATGCAGTCAGGTTCGGTGCGAATTCAAATTCGCTTATTTCACATAACCAAAATGATAAAAGAACCCATGAGGGTAAGTTGCACATTCGTAATTAACTGCAGCGTTAAGATTCAACTAGGATTAGGTTTCTGGAATGAGCCTACTTACGCCGCTCAATTTATAAACCAACAATCTTGTTTCAAAAATATGTGTATTGTCTTTCCTAACTGAATTGTACGATGCGAACCAAATCATCCGAAGCAGTCGCACTTGTATAATAAGAATCGAATTTCTAATATTGGACTCGCAAAGGATCGCAATTTAAACTTTTCAATCCACAGGATTTCTTTTCTTTCTTACAAATTATAGTTCATAGGCACGACAAAGATATCGCATTAATTGTATATTTGTTTTGAATTTTAAAGGCTGGACTTGCAAAATATCCACGCATTAACCTTTTCAATCCACAGCATTTATTTTCTTTCTTATTAAGAGCCAGAGGTTCAAAAAAGCTGTTTACAACTCGAACGTGAGGGTGAGCCCCCTGGCTTTCCACCAGTGATCCCACTACAGAAGAGGAGAGAGGAGGCGGGCGAACTGCCTCATCCTACTTCCCGTACGTCTGCGCTGGATCGGGTCAGACTGAAAAGCCCGCTCCGCGGCCTCTCAGTCGAAGACGCAGAAAGAGACCACCGCCTCCGTCTGCCACGATCTCTCGCTGTCGAGCAAGTCGTTAACAACTCGAAAGAGCTTTATTCGTGTCTATGCGGAATAGGCACGATGTTTCCAAAGCGACCGCGGAAGTCCTATTATTGCAACAACAATGAAAATGAGCCGTCACAATTACATACTTTAAAAGCTGGTCGTCAACGAATTTTCATCCAAAGGTAAGAACCAAAAGCTGCCAGAAATAAATCCGATCCGAGACAAAATTACAGTAGCAAAAATTCCCGATAACTCGATACATATTAGAATAATATTTATGATATCAATGCAATATAATTAACTTTTATTGACATCAAAAGCTAAATACAGCTTACAGAGAAGCTTATAAATATATGTTGGTCTTATCACTACGAGCGATCTGTTATATCATAGATTGTATTATAATATTTTTATTAGAATTTATTGAAATGTACCTACATTTTAATAATATTACCGAATTGCTTCTTTGGATATAATACCCTCGCTTTTTTAAATATTTTAACAGTACCCCGGTAGCTGAAGTGTATTTAGCAATAATCTAAACAATATCAAACTTTACTTGGTATTGAAACCAAACATTTTATTATTTTTTTTTTTTTTCTCGGATCGGACTTATTGTAAGCGATCAAATTGTAATCAAAATATATATAGACCCGGATATTTTGTTTACGTATTTATCGCCGGCGCCCATCTACCATCAGTTCTAGTGGGTATTGTACGCGTTGGACTAGAAATCGAACCCAGAGCGACTACACTAAACAAGTATCGCCTTGCCTGGACGAACTAAGCTCGACAAGCTATTCAAGTCCTCGTTCGTGTGAGTGATGCAGTAGTCCAGTCTGACGCCAACTAAGGATCGTTTTTCCTAGACGGATTAAGCTGCGGAAGCTATTATATCCTTACCTCAAGTGGGTGATGAATTACCACAAGTCTAGTCTGACTCCAATTAAAGATCGTTTTTCCTTGACGGACTAAGCTACGGAAGCTATTCAAGTCCTAACCTCGTTCGAGTGTGTCACAATTTTTAATATACAATTGCAGATAATTCTTGCTGCCTTGTGTAACAGTCGGTTGTAATGGCCAATAAATGCATTTCATTTATTTTTCTGATGCCATTCAGGGATTGTTTTTCCTTGAAGGACTAAGCTGCGGAAGATATTCATGTCCCAACCTCGATCGGGTGGATTGTGAACTATGTGAAGTCTATTCTGATCCCAACCAAAGTCATTTATTATCAAATGGAATCCAAGCCTAAACTCCACGTATTTGCCCGGGTATAAGAAGTAAATATGGCTCAAAAATATTCGCTCTAATCTAAAAGCAAATTGGTGGAGTCTGATAATACCTGGTAAGAATATTAAACTTTACGGTTTCGGCCTAGTTAGTAACTGAAGGTATCTGTTTCACTTGCCATTCCTTGCAGTTAATTTGCAGACTACATAACTGAAATAACGAAGTCTTTTCTTTTAAGTAAGTACTTGGTCTTAATAGATACAAAGAATACAATTCTTGTTTCATACCTTGTAACGACCGTTGTCTCATGCGTTACAGTAGAACCTATTAGATGGCACTATATGACTTCGAAGCACCAAAGACGTTACAGCAATCTGATGTACTAGTGGGAGTTTACCGATACTCACATACGTAGTGAAGTTACTATTTATACATTCCATAGTAATTGTATATTCATATATATATTATTTAGTGTGTTATAGCTTGTGTTGTAGCTGTATTTATTTATTGTGTTACATTACACTGGTTAACAATATGTACACCATCCTGTTATCATTACACAAACTGTCCAGTAAGTGTACTCTTCTGAAACGGCTTAGGAAGAGACATTGTGAATTTTAAAACGCAGATAGATTTTTTCGCTTCAACGAGCACACACTTTCTTTTTCGCTATGTTCGTCTCATACGGTTCTGATACTTATTAAAAGCTCCAACTTACTCGGTGGTTTGGCGTCTTGAACTTGAAAGAGCTGATAGAGGAACACTTCTGATGTTTTTTAATGGTTGATCACATTCTTAATTTCTTCGTCATTTTTGTACAAAGTTTTATCTGGTATTTGGCAATAATAATAATGTTGATCATATATCAATCACATTCACATGCTCCCTTTGCTTAGTTAAGCACTCGTTCATTTCTTGCTTAAATGCATTTAAAATTATTTAAATATTTTATTTTTAAATACCATAAGGAATTACCCTTCCTACCTTAGCCTGTGGGTAAAGGTCGCGTAGACTAGATATATTACGAAAGAACTAGATCTATAGATCCCAGTCTTGACATTTATAATTTTATTGTACTTGAATGGATAAGTGATCAACCATCCGTTTAAAACAATATTTCAGAGGACACGGATACTTACATAAGGTACGGTTCTCTTATTGCTTCTCGAATGTCGTAGTCGAGCCCGCAATTTTGGACATTTAATTATCGATCCAAAAATCAAAAACGAATTTAAACATGTTTATTGACATCCTTTCTTTGGGTCTACCTACTCCACAAGTATAAACCTGCCGTTGCAGTTATTATGGAGATTACAGATCTAATAGAATAAATATCTTGTTGTAGATATGTCTTGTTTAATGATGTAGACGTAAGAAATGTGTTTTTCATCTCGTAGGGTATGCAATAATCTAGTCGGGGGAGAGGTTTACGCGAGGAGAGAGTGCGCGAGCGGCGCGGCGCGGCAGTCGGCTGCTAGTAGCGGCCGGCGGCATCGCTCGAGTCGGTGTCATCGAGAGCCGGACCAAGGCAGACGTATAAAACATTCACCCGCACTCCCCGCGTCGTGCCACACGCTAACCGCGTGCTGTTTCTTTAGTGTGTGAGCTAATGTACCGGTTGTATTTAATAAAAGTGCTTCAATATTACGTTTCCTATGTCTTCAATGTGAACCCCCGCACCTAAATCTCAATAGTAATAATGATTCGGTTTGGGTAAAGATGATTTTAAGAGGCAAGTATTGAAGCCTCTTCATACTTGGACTACTTCAGTATTTTGCTGTTTCAGTTGCAATAACTTAGTGTTTGAATTAAGTGCTTTTATTTTTACAATGGCCTCTCAAGGTAAATGTATGACGTATTCCTACGTGTGAGCCTATTCGAATTGAAACACTGTCGCATGAAAATATACATCAATATATATACAAATGTCATTGCTAAACTGTTATTAGATCAATAAATGATCAAATTCTTTACCTACCTGTCTATGCATGTGATAGCATTGTAACTGATAGTCATTTTAACATTAACGATTGTTAATTCCTTGTCATAACATTATTTCAGTTAAGGCACCATAATAATAAAATATATTTGTCGTGAGTTACATGTATAATTATTCTAATTTCAAGGTGACTTTCATCCCTCTGTTCTGTAGGTACACCTATTCATGGGATATATATCATAGATTTGCATAACCTAGGTACACATTATAAAGTACCTGATACAATCAATTATATTTATTCACACATTGGCATACTTTTTAGCTTGCCACCAGGCGATAATAAACACATCTCACTGTTTAAGGTCTAGAATAACGGTTCGTAGCATATAATATGATGTTTTATCAGAAAATAAAACAATTATTATATGCGAAACCTTATTCTAGACCTATATTTCGAATCCTGCCTGGTGGACTTCTTTATCTTGTCCACCGAAAGTGAGATGCAATGTGAAGAGCGCGCCTGACAGTTCGGGCAAGCTCACCCCTCTCCCCCGGCTCAAGTGGGGCGGAGCCGGATGTGAGGGAGACAAAAGAGGTCGTGACGTTGTTCCGGAAGTGATGTTATCTCACTGTTTAAGGTCTAGAATAAGGTTTCGCATATAATAATTGTTTTATTTTCAGGTAAAACATCATATTTTTCCATGCCTGGACTTTTCGAAATCTTATTTTCTTAAAACACCGACATTCAACTTTTTTGTGTAATCCCTCTCCATCCAAAGGTTGTATGGAAAAGACAGCTTATTGTTACACTTATTTTATAAATCATTCTTTTCTGTTCTGTTTCTGTCACAATTAGGACGTTCAACTTTAGTGAACGCATATAGATAGATAAACTCTTTAGTTTTGGTATATACACGCACGATTAATAATTAAACGCAAGCAAAGCTTAAAAAAACCGACTTCACCACTTTATCATCGGAAAATAACTCAAAAACTAAAGATCAGACCTTGATCAAATTTTAATAGGATCACATAAAAAGCACCAGCTTTCAAATAAAAAAAGAATCCGGCTCACAACGAAAGAAGTTATGAGGTAACTTTTGAAGTCGGGTAAACCAGAACATTGTCAAAGTACGCAATATTCGTCACAAAATAATGTCTTTATTGACGATATTTCAAGAACTACTGATTAGATCTTGATCAAATTTAAATGGGACCAACACACATAAAAAACATAAAAAAAAAAAAAATACAGTCGATTTTTTTGGGAAGTCGGTAAAAAAAAACAAAATCTTTATAAATGATTCAAACTAATTTCGGAATCGCGGTTTTGCTACCGCTGCTCTCGCCAACGAAGGAAAGCTTATCCAAGGTAATTCAAGTATACAATAATGAAACGCAAGCAAAGTTTAAATAACCGAATTCACCGCTTTATCTTCGGAACCTTAATCAGATTAATTGCAACACGCATTATTAACGATAACTTGAAAAGTACTGATCAGATCTTGATCAAATTTAAATGGGACCAAGAGGAAAGCAAGAGCTTACAAACAAAAAAATATTCGAAATCGGTTTACATGGAAAGAAATTATGAGGTAACGCATTAAAAAACAGTTAAATTGAGTACCTTTTTTGTGAAGTCAGTAGAAAAGCTGAATGTCATCATTCATCCTTTTCCTCGTGTTGATGATGATAATAAAGCAGCAGAAGAGTTAATTGTCTTGTGGCAACACACATAGACAAAATAACTTCAGCTTGTCTTAAATGTTAAGGGGATTTCTGCAGACTTTATGTTAATTGGCAACTAAAATGTTACTAGCAGCACTGGCTAATTGCACGGCCAATGGACCCGTGGATAAAGTTCGATTGTTGACCTTTGCGCGAATGTTTCACTATCCTGTACAAAAGTTACAACACAAAAACTCTTTATTAACACCAAAAGATTAAAAGGTACAGAGAAACTTATAAAGATAAGTACAATGGGCGGTCTTATTGCTAAGAGCGATCTCTTCCAGACAACCTTTGGATGGAAATATAAACTAAAAACCGATGTAGGGATGGTGGTGCGATAAAATGAATGAAATAAAGTTTTAAATAATATAAATACAAATTAGTGGACGATGAGATTGAATAGTAACTATTTCGAACTAGATTTTTAAACAGTATATAATATTTTCAGTATACACGTATTCCATACGAAAAATGTACTCCTAAAATGTAGTTGCGGAACGCCTTTATTCGAAAATTTATATAGTGATACATATAATTGAGGCCTCATATAGTCAAGAGTGAACAGGTAATTTCTAGGCAAACATGCACTACCGTTTGCGTCGAGATCGCGGTCAAAAGTATCCCTATTAATCATAAAAAACATAATAAATGTAATTTATGAACATATCTATTAATTAATTGAATATGAACATGATATTTTGACGTATTGTTATACTAAAAACTTAATTGAAAATAACTATAACTAGATATAAATATGTACAAAACTTAGTCTAATAGACCGCTACCAGTAGGCAAAGTACCCGAAATGCTGGCAGCATCGTCAGTATATCATGTTTGTATTATATTACTGCCCATTGGCTTAGTTGGTTGAGCGCCTTGTAAGCAGGGGTATCGGGTTCGTTTCCCGGCGACAACACAAGTTTTCTCCCAAGGAAAATTTGTGTTTCTGGTTCTGGTTGTGATTGTGTGTGTGGATGTGAATGTTTCCGGCACCCAACACAAGTCTTCGAACTTAGTGTGGGGCTGTGAGTGTGAAAGCGTTTATGTTTATGTATTAATTAACAAAATACTTCTATAGAAAATTAACAAAATACTTCTATATTAGTAGTATAACTGCTTTTTTCCGTAATAAAATATCTATAATTAATAATTATCTATAATTTTGCGAAATATTGTAAAACATTATGTATGGAATTAGGATGTAAACAAAACTAGGTAGACTTTAATATCTTTAAAGTACTACCCTTTCAAAATCAGGTCAATATTCAAAGGGCTTCAATGCTGCATAAAGTAATTGCCTTCAAAAATCCTGACTGGCGTCTTAATAGAATGAAGTGAAGAAAAGGAACTTTTAAATTAAAGTGGCAGGGAATACTGAACTTTTTACAAAGAGGTATCCGATGCAACTTGATGCCAGATAGATACGGGTGCTGAAAGAACTGTAAAAGCAAAAGAATTTATTCCATCGAGATTTACACGCGTCTTTGTTCTCCGATCGGTATAATTTGGGTGTCTTCAAGTATATCTACTAAGGAATATATCTACAAGACAAGTATACTACATATTCAGCCGCTCCATCGCTTTATATCAGGTGAGATAGCGGTTAAATGTTTGCCTATCCTGCATTGTAAAAATATTTTTGTTCTCCCTATATACGGGAGCAATAATAATTCGATAGATTTTAAAGTGCCGATAGGAAGGTCGCTTTTTTAAACCTATCACGGGTTTAAGAACCTAATTTAGACGTTTACGCTTTAGTTAATATAATTTTCTGTTTAAGTTTAGATCACATACCTATGTATGCAATTGACCCGTAAATTATTTTCGTGTAATCAATGGCTATTGTTTGGATTCGCATTAATTTAACCTATTTATATGCCTATTTTATTTTACATAGTTTTAGTTTCGTTTTAGGAAATATAGGCAAACGGCCTGCAGTTTGAAATTATATATATTTAAACAATTATATATAAATGTAAGCCTGAAAAAATTTGACAGTACTGATGCCTAATGTAGTTTCTTTTTTAAACCTGTATTACTTGGTCACCAGGCCTCTACTCCCCGGATGCATGATCGTTGTACATAGATTGAACAATGATATAATTTTATATAAGAATGTTATTTCTATTGCGAATAAATTTCACTTTAAACTGAGCCTCATGCTTAAGGAATCAAGAACTAAGACCGTTGTAAGTGTTATGATCTCATAACAGTAGCCATTTCTAAGACAAGAATCTAAAGCCTTCCCTTACTATGTTAAGTGTGCCCTTCGCCATAAGCACCGTGCCCTCTTGTTATGTTAACTATACTTATATAGTTACAGGACTATATGGACTATAGCAGTGTTATAACAGTGTGTGAGTGGTGGAAATGACCCGGTGCATGTAATAGTGCATTTTTAGTTTGATTAAAGACTGTTGTATACTGCTGAAATAAGTGGTTAGGCAAATCTATATAATATATAAATATATAAAATAGAAACCCTCCGGGTATTGCACCATCGCGATGCTGGGTCGGATGGCTAGTTTATAAGCTGTGACTATCAAGCGAAACTCAGAGGTAATTTTATAGAGATAATAGAAACGCAAGCAAAGCTTAAAAAACCAACTTCATCGCTTATGTTTCGGTCTTGGATTGACCGAATTCGATAAAATTTATAATGGGACCACCTCTGAAGTATACTCTACCAAACAAAAAAAAGTCATCGAAAAGTCAATTCATAATTGGCGGAGATATCGCGTAACATACATACAAAAAAAAACATACAGTCAAATTGAGAACCTCCTTTTTGAAGTCGGTTGAAACGCATGTCTATCGACGGATAATCAATATGTGAAGTACAGTTCAGCCATGCCCAGCGATTTTTCTGCCAATTTTATCCTTTAATTTAAAACGAGGCTTAACAAAGTTGTAGATAAAAGTTAGATACATTTTTTTTACTGTAGAGGTATAAACACGAGCAAGTAATTAATATTCGCGCAATTTCAATGACGCGCCTTCTTCTAATAAAGCAATGTGTTTCTACATAATATCTATGTTATTATTATATATATATTTTTTTATTTGTGACAGGCTAGTGTTTGACCACTATCTCACCTGATGGTAAGTGACGATGTGATCGCAGCTGGTAAACACACTAGACCTGGAATACGCAGGCTCTCAAGGATAACTGCCGGAACACCGTATTTGGTTTGGCGGCAGACTTTCAACTTGATGGTGGTAAGCTACTTTGGTAGCAAGCCAGGCGAGCAACTCACAAAATGCTCTACCACCTCTCAAATTTCACCTGATTAGCACCACCGGGGACCACGTGTAGGGAGTCAGACTTAAGGGGTATCCTCCTACGGACGTGGGTGACTCAGCTTTTATTAATTCGTTGCAACAAACCGTATTTCTACTATAATCAAAATAGCGGTTCCTCACAATCATCACTATCAGCCTGAATCCGTCCCTTATTCGTGAACCAAATTGTAAATAATAATATAATAAAAGCATAATGTTCATACTTGTTTTGCATACCTATTTCAGTTATTTTGAACCTCGTTCGTTGATCGGCAGGGTTACCATATAGCTGATTCCATTTGGGCATGTAGGTAATCCTTCATAATACACCAAATACGCGCTCAAAGCCAATTTCTTTATCCTTATTTTATTCCTCCAGTCAACTTCCAACACACCTATACATAATTCAGATTTTATGAAACAGATACAGTCTCAAGATATTGCATAATTTAGGAAAATGCTCATAAGATGAACGCAAAATGGGAACACATTCGGTGACTTAGCTCCACCTTATGAATGTTGGAGAAGTCACATTATGAAACGAGGAGCGAAAACAACGATGAAAACGAGAGAAGCAATAACAAATATAAAGCGAGAACATCGCGATCTTTTTGTGCCTAATATTTTAAGCGTGCTGAAGTTTTAAACGGTTTATGTACTTTGGGAGTCTTCTAAAGAAAACATGTTAGGTTTGTTCAACTGTACCCATATAGACATTTCAACGCATGTAATTGCGTGGTTAGGATCGTTGACATTTTTTTTTCTACCCGATAGACAAGCATTTGACCACAATCGTGATGGAAAGTGATGGTGCGGCCAAAGATGTAGCATGCTTGGCTAGTAACAATGCAATCTTGACTTAAAGACTCCCAGATTATACCGTCCGGGGAAGAAAGACGAGGGCAATGAGTTCCACTCTTTCACAGTACGAAAGATAAACGCAGAAGCGAAACGCTTCAAGCAAACTGGAGGTATGTCAACGTATATGGATAACGTTTTACTGTTTATCTTATTGTTAGATGGTAAAACGGGCATGGGGGAATTAACTCGTGTAATTCCAATTTGAAAAGTCCAAGCCTTGAAATGAGTGTGCCCATTACACAAAAGAGCAGCTGTTTCTTAAGATTACGCTCAGGTAATGAGAAACCCTTAATACCCTAACCAGCCCAGAAGAGGCTGCAGAAACACAACATGATAAGAGGTCGACGTCTGATTAATGGTTTATGTGTACAATGCATTCCTGCTTTGTTACATTTGTACTCACTTAGAGCCTTTGGGAACTTTAGCTTTGTGTGTTATTTATTACATATAATTGTGGTTACAATGTTAAATTAGTTATCTACCTCTGCAAGCTCGTCAGCGTTGTAACCCCATATTAGTACGGAAAGCTAGGGTATGGAAAATATTCGTATCAAGTATCGTCTTAGTCTAAAAACTATCGTGAGAGTTATTCAATATTATTGTGAAAACCGAATGGTCAGAGCATTTTTCTTTGAAAAATTCTCGGACCATGTTTTATTAGAGATACGTAGATTGCACGGCATACATATAGAAGTAGTATAAGATACCATGTTTTTCTGTGATCAAATCCAAAACGACTATTTTTGTCTCCACATTTGCATGCACAATGAGTATCATGAAAAAGCCTCTTAACTGTTTTAATAGGATATACTTGATCCGGAAAAGTTTGTGAATTGAAGGGTAGAGGAGGGCAAGTTTAAACGGTTGTAAACTCGCCGCGGTTTGTAACTGAAGTTGCGCTGTTTCAAATTGGAGAACTGAGTTCATTAGAGTAAACTGAGTAGAACTTTTTGTCATTGAGCGTTGTCTCTGCGGAGCATGGTTAAACCGAAGTTTAATAGAAAAGGTTCAAAGTGAACCAGAGCGTAGGAAATACCGAAGTCGGTTTGCCAACTTTTTTTTACGATTTCACACTCACAGACCCACACTAAGTTTGATACCTTGTGCTGTGGTGACGGAAACATTCACACCACACACGCAACCACAACTAGATCTACAAATTTTACTTCGAGAAAACATGTTGTTTCCCCGGGAATCGAACCCGATACCCGCTGCTAAGAAGGCGGATGCGCACCCAACTAAGCCAACGGACAGTTTAACTAACTTGTTCTTCAACATAGAATCTCGTTTGAAAACTTTTTAATAGTGTTATCGCATCTTGTTTAGTAAACTTTCTATTGGAATAAGTATTTCCAATTAACAGTATATTAGGAATTTAATTTAACAACTACTGCAGTTTACCTCTCTTCTCTCTAACAGCGCCGTGGGCTCCGGATTCGATCCCAGGCAGGAGCACTATTTTCTCACCCAATTGACATTTGTGCGTTTACTTCTAGGTGATTGTGTGTGTGATATGTAAATATTGACGGCACCCACGATACAAATCTTTAAACTTAGTGTGGATATGTGAATGTAACTGCGTTTGCGTATTGTTTATTAAAATATTATAAATTGAAATATTTCCAGCACTCTCAAAACAACTCTTTGAACTTAGTGTGGGTATGTGAGTGTAAATACGTTTGCGATTTGATTGAAATATTTCCCTCGTATGTCTTTAGTATTGTTCCATTACTTAATCAACAAATAAACTCTAGTAACAGTATATAAATGGCTATACATTCCAAAATACCAATAAACAGGTTCACGGTTAGAAACAATCTAAACTTCACGCACTTACAACTTCCCCCTAATTTCCTGCTTACACCATACAATGGAAAACGGTACCTCAAGTTATAGAAATTGGGGTAAATTGTACGCAGAGCGGTTTTTTGGCAATTTTCTTTATCAAGATTTTTATTTTCGGTCAGATCAAGTCGTCAGAACAAAACATAGATTTATTGTAGAAATTTGTTTGTATGTGGTGGTAATAAAAAACAATAGTATATTAAATAGTATATATAATCCTACTAATATTATAAATGAGAAAGTTTGTGTTTGTGTGAATATTTGTAATCACGCATCTCCGTAACGAATAAACCGATTTTGATTAAATTTTGAATGTAGATAGTTTAGGTTCCAGAATAACATATAGGCTACTTTTTAACTTAACGCGGGTGAAGCCGCGGGGCACAAATAATTAAAATATATATAATAAAAGTATAAACAGTAAATGTCAATTACGAATGAGCAATAATATTTAAAAAAACAACTTTGTTCCTAGGTAAATTAATGCATGTTTAATGATAAACTAAGCCAGTTATTAATAAAAATCTTATAAAGACCTTCAATATAAATATATGTTTTGACCTATTTTGTCAGATAAAATAGATATTTAGATAGATAGATAAAAAAATGTTCATTTACTTTAACGCGTGAAACTGAATGTCACGCTATAAAGTATTTTTTTTTTTTACTTTTGTATGTTTATCTAAAGTTTTATGTTTCACAGCCCTACACTAAGTTCAAAGACTTGTATCGCGGGTGCCGGAAACATTTACATATCACACACATAATCACACCCAGAACCAGAAGCACAAATGTCCCTTGCGAAGGATAAGTGTGCTCCTGCCGGGAATCGAACCCAGGACCCACGGCGCAGAGGGCAGACACCCACCGCGCCAACTGGGTCATATATACTGAGATACTGATATTCATTATCATTATTACAAAGTGGAAGTTTGGCGAAATTTCAAAGTTCTTACCAGTTGTTTGAATAAAATAATTGCGAAGATTTAGATTTGTAGACTTTCGGTCGGGACTCTTGAATAAGACATAGGCTGCTTATTATCTTGATAAACGTGACACCATAAAACCTCATTTCATAAAAAAGCATGAGCTTAGCTACGGTTAGCACATACACTTCCTGAAATCCTCTCGAGAACGAGCCTCGGGCAAAAACAAATTCCGGCAAAAGATGGCGCTGAGTTGCGTCGTAAACCTCGAGAAGTTGAAAATACGATGCTGGTAATCTTGCCGTTGCAGACGGCTTTTTCATAGTTATTACGCAGCTTACGGGATGAAGTTTGGAGTCAAGAGTTAACAGTTTTAAAGTATTGACGAATCGGGGAAGGAAAACTTTCAAGGTTAACAAACTAGATGCGTAAAGTCGTGTCAGTTACACTATTTATAACTCAAGAACGGCTGAACCAATTTGACTAAAAATTGGTGGAGAGGTGGCTTAGAACCAGGAGACGGACATAAGGTACTTTTCAGGAACGCCTTTTTTTTAAATAAATATATATATTTGTTTAATAATCATTTTCTCATACGTCACTCTGATTTGGTAAGGTACTAGGCAAACATAAACATGAAGGAGGTAATAATATATTCACGTGGTATTGTAACGCATGGGTATATCCGAGAGTTTGTGTGTAAGTATGTATGTTTTCAAGTCACGCTTTAAAGACTTAACGGATTTGGATAAAATTGGGAATGTAAATAGCTTATACCTATCTGTGGTATATAAAAACGCTAAAAAAAACGCTTTCACAGCCACAGACTTGTGTCGTGGGTGCCAAAAACATTCACATCACACACACAATAACAATCAGAACCAGAAACACAAATTTTCCTTGGGGAGAAAACTTGTGTTTCCGCCGGGAATCGAACCCGATAATCCGATATATGCTTTGAAGGCGGACGCCCACCCAATTTAACTAAGGGGCAGTTCAGTTGTATACTGTATATCAAGCTTATACATTTCGGAGAATGCGGTGCGAAATTGCATGACCTAATTCCGCCATCTCCATTCCATCGTCGGAAAAACAAACTTTGTGCAGCATAGTTATATTATGATAAATATTCCACATATCTGTCCGAAACGTTTTGCTCCCAAATGAATTATACGTACCGCAAACATAATTTACTTGAGAGCATTGCCTCGGACGTGGAACTCATTGCCTGCATCTTTGTTCCCTGAACGGTATAATCTGGAAGTCTTCAAGTCTCGAGTGAATAGGTATATTCTAGGCAAGAATCACATCTTAAAAAAAATTAATGATTGTCTAACCGGGCTTCTTGCCCGAGATATCTGAAAATACTTCAAATATTATGTTACGAGTATATCTATGTTTCCCGATTTATTTATCGCCTTTTAAGCAGTGGGGTATCGGGTTTGATTCCCGGTGAAAACACCAGTTTTCTCCTCAAGGGAAATTTGTGTTCCTGGGTCTGGGTGTGAGTCTTAAGAACCTAGTGTGGGGTTGAGATTATGAAAATGTTTTGATTTGTTATAGTTTTATCATGTTTTTTTTATCTCAATAATCGTATTTTTTCGATAATTAGTGTTTATGAATTCTAGAAGTAAACGATTGTTAAAGCAAACCCCTCAAGCCCCGTACCTTTCACCGACCCCAAGATACAAACAAGTCCAAGTGCTAATCCAATTCAATTTGTAAACACGACAAATAGCACCACTTCCGTTTTATTTCCCGTTGTTAACGATCTCGCCGAAACTCGCAAACACTCGCAAAGTTAATGTAAATAAACTTTAATGGGGATTAGGCGGTAAAACTACTTCCACGGAATTCCTTGTTTATGTACTTACTTCAGTAACAATACGTTAAAAAAACGACTTCAACACTTTATCTTCGGAACCCTTAATCAAATTAAATTAATTAAATACGCATTATAACTCAAAAACTACTGATCAGATCTTGATCAAATTTAAATGGTATTATACGAGTACATAGTTAAATATCACAATCTTAAATCATTAAATATTTTGTCAAACTCTTTAGTTAATTGCTTGGTGATATATTTTTTTGCTTTTGGTTAGAAAAATACGACTGTAATTGAGTACACGGGAGCTAGCCTAACTTTGACCCGCGGTTTCACTTCCTTTAACTAAAATATTATATAGTCTATGACCTCCTCCCCCTCCCTCAAATTAATCTATGCACTTGCGAAATTATACTAAAAATCTTTTTATTACTTTTGTGTATATATAAGCAACAAACAAAGAGGCCAACAAATATCAAACTTTCGCATATGATACCTATATTAGTACGATAATTATAAAGATAACCTTTCTATAGGGTATCCAATTACTAACCTTATAGCTTTATGTAACAAATAGCCTATTTTTACTACAAAAAAGATAATTGGCTATTTTGTAGTTAGAGGTCGTTATTTAGAAAATGTTTTGTTCTTTGATATAAAATAGGTTTTTGAAGGTAATAACGACTCATAAATTACGAAATATAAATCACAAGGCGAGTGCGGGACACGTGGCTGGAAAACTTGGTGCAAAACTATACTGAGATAGAGACCATAGCAACACAAAAAGCAGCAGCAAGACAACAAATTAATTGGAAGGATGACGAGAGAGCGCACTATGCTGACAGTTACAATATTTTTTATTCAAATTTTTAACCGATTTCAAAAAAGGAGGTTCTCAATTCGACTGTATGTTTTTTTTTGTATGTATGTTACGCGATATCTCCGCCAATTTTATGTATCGATTTTGATGTTTTTTTTTATTGGTGGAGTATACTTAAGAGGTGGCCCCATATAAATTTAATCGAAATCCGTCAAGCCAAAACCGAAATATAAGCTATGAAGTCGGGTATTTTAAGCTTTGTTTGCTTTTCAATTATATCTTATTATTTTGGTTTTACCAGTC
Organism: Lomographa bimaculata; assembly: GCA_948107665.1. NCBI lineage: Eukaryota > Metazoa > Arthropoda > Insecta > Lepidoptera > Geometridae > Lomographa > Lomographa bimaculata. The sequence goes on along the minus strand of OX403600.1, from coordinate 6,232,354 downwards.
TGTATGTATTGTACTCTATGAAAAGGCGCCAGCGGAAGATCAACGCTGGCGTATAGCCAGTATTATACTGCATAGCATTACAAAGTGCACTTGTTATTCTCTTGTTTAAAGGTATACGCTTGTATGGTTTAGACGCTAAATGCGTCTGGCAGACGGACGGACGGACAAAGTGTTGAAACACCTAAGCCAACTAAGAGACCTCGCTTCGTTCGGTCAATTATTGATGTAAATTTACAGGGTCATAGAGAGCAATAATATTTTCATAAGGTGTTCTGCCTCTAAATTATATTATTTCTATAATATTTGTTTTGATTGCCGAGAGTTTTAATTCAAAAATGGTTGGAATCCCTACCAATTTAGAATGGAGAAGCTTTATTTAGGTGTTTTTTTTTCGTTTTTACGTCGGCTGCATAGATTGTAATGAAATTTCGCACACAGATTGATGAGGCTCACAAAACCTAAATAGCTTATCATACGGAAAATTGGAATCAGAAAATGGTAAGAAGTTGAAGTCCTTGTGCCACCATTGACAATCACTTTTCGTTTAAGAAATAATATTATGTACACGTTTTGGCCACAAATAATAGATAATTACAACAACATGACAAACTCTCAAACGTCTTCCATGTATGGCTGACATTGACATACCACCAATTTGCTTGAAATGTTTTGCTCCTACTTTTATCATCCGTACTGCGAAGGAACTCATTGTCTGCGTCTTTATTCCCTAAACCGTATTTGGGAGTCTTTACGTCAAGAGTAAATAGGTATCTTCTAGGCAAGCATGCTACATCTTCGGCCATATCATCACACAGATAAGATAGAGGCCAAATACTTGCTATTCGAGCATTAAAAAAATACAACTCATGAGATAACGCGATCAAAGTAGTACATGATAGATCGAATTTAAAAAAAATTAAATGTCTTAATGGAATACTGTACATATGTCCACCCGGTCGAAGCCGTGCGGGTAAGTTAGTATATTGTATGTTTAAACGTTTACTTTTGTTTTACTAGTTTCTAGCAACACTAGACAGTCAATGGCCCTTACTGGACTTACAATAGTTGTGAGTATAGACTAGGAGATTAGTAATTTTTACTAACGACTATAGTTATGCCCGCTTTTATCGAATTAAATAGTAGCCTTATATGCTATTTCAGGGTCAAGACTACTATCTACATGCTAAACCTCATAATTAATCATGCAGTTCCAGCGATACCTCGTTTCAAACATATTGTTATTTACACATATGCCTTATAACTTTCGAAATTATACTTGAAAATTGGCCTAGAACCAAAAAAAAGACGACCTAGTTGGGGCAGTGGACAGATGTCCACCCTCTGCGCCGTTGGTCCTGGGTTCAATTCCCGGCAGGAGCACAAATTCCTTCCCATGGGATATTTGTACTTCTGGTTCTGGGTTTAATGTGTGTGTGATGTATACTATTTCCGGCACCCGCGATACAAGTCTTTGAATTTAGTAGGGCTGTGAGTGTGAATGCGTTTGTTTTTTTGTTTAGTATATCTTGACAAGTCAAAATTTATATTCATTCATATTATTTAATTATATGGTAACTTTACATCTTATTTTATTTAGTTCGGTTACAAAATCAGTTCTTAGTAATCAGAAAATCAAAATAAATAAAAATGAACCAGTCATCAAGACACGGATTCTTACCGCATCCACTTTGATGACCTAGGACGGAACTAAAAATAATGTACCTACTATAATGTAGAAAAGCTATTTTCACAATTTATACCTATTACAATAATATAATTATATTTAAAGTTAATAAGAGAACTCTGTAATGCAACCAAAATACACTACATACACTCTTATCACGAGAAAATTAAATAATTTATTCCACTAGCAACGAGTATTAAAATAAGATGTAACTCCCAGTCTCTCCTTCTATACTGTTCGAGAGATTGAGCTTGGTTTCAAATAGTGCTTTATTTTTCTCGTCTTTGTCCGACCGTTGATCCCTGCAAGTGAAAATAGCAAGGATTTTTGAACAATTTTAAAGTGTTTGTTATAGAGACACAAGGGACTTGTTAAAGTGTGATCCACGTGTTGTTGACATTAAGGTTTGACATTTTAAGGACCTTGATAAGCTTGTGGAAGATTTAACGATATTGCACTAAGTTTTCAGATCACAGGTTTGTCTCTTATTTCGATAGGTAGGCTACTTCACTCTTATACCACACTATACACATATGATGAAAGTAGTTGTACCTACTTTCTTGTATTATGAATGTATTTTGGAATTCCGCTGAGGGAGATAATACAAATCCCAAAATATTATTTTACCATCCAAAAATCGACTTTTGGAATCCTTCATCTGTTCTTTGTAACTTTACTATGAGACTAACTATAATCTAAACCATCTGAAAAAAACTATCCAAATCGGTAAGTATAAACACACCTATAACATACCCAAATAAAGTTGTGAGCCGATTTTGATGATTCTTTTTTTATTTGAAAGCTGGTGGATCAAGGTTCCGATGATAAAGCGGTGAAGTCGGTTTTTTTAAGCTTTGCTTGCGTTTATTAATTATATGTTGAGCATAAATAAGACGCTGACAACACAAGAAAATCTAATAAAACATAAATCTAAATGAAAATGACAATTAGAAGTCGCAGCTACGCCCTCTTATAAAACTCGGATATAGTTGCGCACTTGAAGCGGGAAATGGAGTAATTTACGGGTATTATCATTGAATTATAAGATACTACTAATGAACTATAAGAATAATTATAATATGTGTACTATTAAAGTGCGCTATTAACAAAGAACTATGAAAACAATTCTAAAATAATCATATGAAAAAGAGAACAAAACATTTAGCTTTACTTTTACATTCCTTATTTTTTTATTAACAGTCATTATAAAAAAATGTATTATCTTGATAAATAAACATGTTTTTACCGACTTCCCAAAAAGGAGGAGGTACTCAATTCGATTGTATTTTTTTTTTATGTGTGTTACCTCATAACATCTCTCCACGTGAGCCGAATTTTTTGAATTTCTTTTTTAGTTTGAAAGATGTTGCTTTCTAATTGGTCCCATTTAAATTTGATCAAGATCTGATCAGTAGTTCTTGAAATATCGTCAATAATGTCTATTTTGTGACGAATAATGCGTACTTTGACGATGTTCTGGTTTACCTGACTTCAAAAGTTACCTCACAACTTCTTCCGTTGTGAGCCGATTTTAATGATTATTTCTTTATTTGAAAGCTAGTGGATCAAGGTTTCGATGATAAAGCGGTGAAGTCGGTTTTTTAAGCTTTGCTTGCGTTTAATTATTTGTTCTTAATAGCTGAATATATGTTTGGACTTTTATAACGAAACATCCGACGATGTAAGCTTTAAAATCCAGTATCAATATCCTCATTACTGGTATTGCGTGAAATCTCTCGGTCCCGAAATCCGGAGACATTATTTAGGTCCCACTTTTCATCGTTTATCCGGTTGATCCGGGTGAACGTGGAAAAATGCCCATTTACCCGGTTTGTTTGGTGAAATGATCTAAATCCGATTTATTTTGCTTATACAGGACTGTCGTTGGAAACAATTACGGGATAGGTGGGTGTGAATTGTGGGAGTTTTTGTTTAATTTTACAATTTATTTTCGGCCAAAATAAAATTTACTCTGCATATAAAATTTTATTGTTATTTAAGGTATCGCTACCAAATTTTAAAGCCATATGTCATGTCAGATAATAAGTATTTTAGCTTATCAGGGAGGCTAGCTAACTTGCAGCTGCTGCTCTAGGATGATAAAACAATACTAAAGCTAATGCATTTTTCACTATACTGCATTTTTCTCTATGCGACATGTAAAATAAAAAAATAATAAAAAAAACGTTCAGTTTCTTTTTATGTACGAATGGCAAGCGTTTGACCTCAATCTCACTTGATGGAAAACCATGATGTGGCCGAAGATGTAGCACGCTTGCCTAGATGGTACCTATTCACTCTTGACTTGAAGACTCCCAAATTATAACGTTCGGGGAACAAAGACGAGGGCAATGAGTTCCACTCCTTCGCTGTACGGATGACGTAGAAACGAAACGCTTCGAGCGAACTGGAGGTATGTCAACCATATATGGATGACGTTTGACAGTTTGTCGCTCGTGTATATCCTGCGCACACTCTCCAAATTGTAAACGGTAGAACACCGATAGACTTGCGACCTTACGTCGGTGACCAAGACTCTGCAATTTGGACTCGACCAGCTTATCATCGCCAATGAGATGTTTTCTAAATACCGTTTTGACAAAAAAAAAATGTTTAAAGCACATACAGAATATTTCTCAAAAACCTTTCCTGTATAATCATCATACTATATAAGTTTTTACAGAGCCGCCCCAAACAGTAAAGCAATACGACATAACTGATTGTACTAGGGTGTAGTTAATGTTTATTGAGGCCTTGAATAGCAAGATTGAGAATAGAAACTAGCTTTGATGATAGCTGCTGGAAAACATTTAAGTGGATGTCTATAGATTTTTCCACTTGAGGGCAGCTAACTAAACTATAAAAATATCATCACAGTAAAACTTTCCTCATGTACCAAGCCACACCGGGTCTTTTAAAAAAGAGTACTTTTCTAATGATTAAAAACACAGGACACTTTCCAGAGCCAATTTTACTTTTCCATTTCCTTTGAACCATTTCAACCTACATCTTGATAGTCTCTTCTATCGCTTAACATTGAACAAATATTTGTACGCACTTGTAAAACGGTTCCAAAGGTATCCTGAACAAATACTTTGATGTAAATAGAGTCTAGTTTGTATTGCGGTGGCCAAACAATGTTTGATTGCGAGCGTTGTAATTTTATAAGATCTACTATAGTCTTGAATAGACCTTAAGTCGCATATAGTATGGCTTAGATCATAATAATGTTATTATGATATTATACTTTCGCCATCTGTGTTTGAGTACATATTTGAAAAAAATATACATTTGACTTCTACTATGCCACTATCCTAACCATATATAGAACTGCCAGTTGGTTTAGTTGGTTGAGCGTTGCCTTCTAAGCAGGGGTATCGGGATCGATTCCCGACGGGAACACAAGTTTTCTCCTCAAGTAAAAATTATGATTCTGGTTCTGCTTGTGACACAAGTCGTTGAACTTAGTGCACTGTGAGTGTGACATACTCCATATTGACCTATTGGTATAATTGAGAGTTGGCTAGGAGCGGTAAACAGCCTGATATCGGAACAAGCCCTAAAGGACATCTACCGGAACATCAGTCTTTCTTTTGCCAGTTTTGAGGGTACCTTAATGAAAAATCTGTTGTCTTTTTTATTATAAAAAGATGTAACGATATATGAACTTGCTATAGATAAAGTGTATTAACTGATGTTAAATATCACGTACAAAATAAGTAAAAGATGTACCATTTATTTTGTTCCAGTTGTTTTAGTTTCTATCCTAATAGTTTAGGATCAAAACTGTTCATATTTTCAAGGTAACCAATTTTCAACCTTTAAACTTAAAATATAAGTACAACAAATTATCGCTTGATGCGGGGATTGAACTCGCTGCCACATTGTTCCATGTCCTATAATATATGCCACAGTAGTTTCAAACTATTTCGGTAGATGGCGTCACACTCCCCTAAGACGATAAGAAAAGAATAATTTCGTCACGTCAAGCGGGGTTTAAGTAGCTCAGCGGTTAGAGAACCTATTTGTTTTTTGAGCGGGCTCAATCCTCGCCTGAAGCGATAATTTGTCTTTCTAAATTTACTACTTTAGTTTTGCCTAGCATGGCTATTGCTATATAAAACAAAATCAACAAATCATAAGGTTCAATGACAAGCCGATAGTTGAAATGATTACACTATTACAGTCTTACTTATAAAAATGTTGGTAAGCAATGCCACCTTAGCCACCTCTTAGTTAAGCTACTCTTAAGCCCATAAACAATGATTTACTTTTTTTTACTCGTAAACATTATTTAGGCGCTGCTTACCTGAGAAACGCACAGAGAATCTAAAAAAATCTAAATTTACACGATCGCCACAGATTATAACCAAAATAGTCAACTAAAAGTGAAATTATACGAATACAGCTGTCAAAAATGTGGTTTTATTAATCCATTGAAATGAAAATCAAAGACAGGTGACATTCAATACTTCGAAGTAAACAATTTTGCGGAGTATTTGGATGGTTTTTTGACGTGAGTGAAAAAATGGCGTTGTTGATTTTGTAAAATTTTCCAAAACCTGTGATTCTTCGAGTGTTAATATGTAATAATGGTGGATTATTAACCGTTGATACTAAGTGAACGTGCATAAGTGTAGGCAAATCCTACAAAGTTGAAAAACGTGATTTTCGCCTTCGCTCCAAAACTCCAATAGAAGTTCTAGTAAAGTTTCCACCACTTTACTAGGGCATGACTTTACTATGACTGGACCTTGACTCTTTTACTTGACTTTGACTGTGACTTGTGACTAGGACTTATAATATGAAATACACTTGAAATATTATATTATCACTTGACACTGGCTAAATGCACAAGATTGCGAAGCCATAACTAAGAAGAAGAAGAAGAAGAAGAAACAATTTTGCGCCTTACGTAAACAGTTTTGACACATTTATTATTGAAAGATATCAGTCTCGCCATCTTGCCTTTTTTAAACTAGGCAATGGCGGTGTTTAATTTTGACAACTAATTAAGCATTACTTAACGCTAAATCGCGTTTATGGGTGAATTTTTGTTAAACTGTAGCTAAGCAATTGATTAAAAGTTAAGAGGGGTTTATAAGTAAGACTGTTTGAGTTTATTTGAGAAGCAGGCGTTTGTAATACTTTCTCAAGAGATAAGCACATCTCCTCTATTCAACAGCGTGTCCTATCTCTTTGAAACTTTTGGTTGCCCTAGATGGATTTAATCTAGGTCAACCCGATATTTGGAAATCCTCCCCAACTGGAATCAAACGCGAATTTACGTGACTGAACGAAATTGAAAGCTTATTCGAAGCTTTTACTCGTAAACAATGCAGATTTTTATTGCATGATGTTTGTTCTGCGGCCGCGATTTAAAGCAAACTTCACCAATTGATAAACAGAAAGTCAATCAATTGATAAATAGAGATGGTGAGTTATTTGTTGGTGATTTTCGGAGATCCTGGCATAGAAACACAAATTATAAGGAAAAGAATTAAAGAAAATATATTTATTTATGACATTCACAACATTACACTACAAAACAAATAGCATAATAAATATAAAAAAACAATAATATAAGAACATAAATAAACACGTAAATTAAGAATAAAAAAAATCTAGTAAAAAAAAAGTGTAATGTTTAAAGTGTCATGAATTGTTCACGACTAGCATGCGACTACGATTAGACCTAAGTCTCTGAATATCGAAATAAGAGACCCCAAAAATAATGTTTTTAAGCTTTTTCCAACTCAGAATTATCAAGTTTATTATAAAATACCTCTATTGACTTTTTCGCGCTTCTAAGATGTTTTTAGAAAGTTGTGACCGATAATAAGCCGAAAATAGATCCAATACCATACTGACACCACTTATTAACAACATTGGCTCTTCACGAGATCGCTGTTATTTTGCAAATCTGGCAGTAGAGTAATCAACTTCCATGAGTGCCTCTTTGCGGCCCATGTGAATAAAATATTTTGATTTTAATTGTTAAATGGCTCAACGGTTTGGTGTTTACTATTAGTGCAGTGAGCATATGCAGTCATAATTAATCAATAAATTATCTATCTGTCACAATACAACAAATATCTCTTCAAATTGTAGATGAAAAAAAATTTCAAAATCGGTTCAAGTGGAACGAATTTATGAGGTAACACAAAAAAAAAACAGTCGACTTGAGTACCTCCTCCTTTTTTGTAAAGTCGGTAGAAAATAGATGAGATCTATTGAAAATCAAACTAATTTCTGAACAGAAGCCTTTACATTAACAAGAACTACATACTTTCTCCATTATTACTGTTCATTACGCCTAGACCGCACTACATATGAGCTGCCATAAGTTTTTATTACCCCTTACGATTTGCTAACTGCGTTCGGAAAACGATTTGTCGGATTCTATTGGGTAGAAATGGGACGCGTTGGTATGAACTTTAAGCTGAACTTAAAATATACGTGGAGTTGTATATATTATTTGTTAATTTAAGTTTTCATTTCCTTATTGATTAAATAGGTTTCACATTTATATTAGTGTAATGATTCATTTGCAGATTCATTTTTTTTTTATTGTAATTTAAACCGTTCAAATGCTTCCAGTTTTACAAGTGGTGCTCTCGTATTTAAAAATAAATAAAAACTTTATTAAACTAGGACTTTTTTGTTATTGTAGCATTTTGTAATGCTCACTTGGCTAATGGCCATTTTATGACAGTACTGTTAAATTACGGAGTATTTTCGTCAAATTCACGCGATTACTGAGTCCGAGTCCTGGCAGGAGCTTGTGCTCCTGGAAGGAAAATTGTTATTTCTTTCCAAGGGAGATTTGTGGTTCTGGTTCTGGGTGTGATTGTATGTGTTATGTAAATGTTTCCGGCACCCACGATACAAATCTTTAAACTTAGTGTGCGGCTGTGAGTATGAATGCGTTCGATTAATTGCCGGTTAGTGCCACAAAGTACTGTTATAGTAGGTATACCTATCGTAGTAGTTCGCCTCTCCAATTAAGAAAATCTGTTGCCAAGTGCAAAATAGTATTCTGGCAGCTATAGGAAGATATATATCATTGGAGTAGTTCCTATCTCACACTATTTTCCTTTTTTAGTCTAAGAGTGATACCACCTTCTACTACATTATCGATTACTAACAACTGGTCACCGAGTAACCTAAGGGCAATACAAACACTTACTATCAGATGAAAAATGATAAAAGAACACACCCTACATTAACACTTAATAATATTTCACCAATACAGTATCCTAAGAATATATTTCTCCCTTATAAATTCAGTGTCACCGTGAGATCAAAGAAAATAGTTTTTTCGTCCACATTTCTTTGAAAATTTCATATTACATATATATTTTGGAATCCATTAAGCGCCAATGGAATAGAATATGTCAAACAGTTTGACGAAGGTGCTTTGACACATTAAATTCCATCATCAATTTATGATCGAATCGTTTAATCGTAAAGAGTATATAAATAAGAAAATTGAGCCAAGTGAGTTTTCATCAAGATGCGTTGTTGACCAAGCTTGACTAATTTGCCTCGGGGTAGCTTGATTGCCTAGAGGCCGCGTCTCTAGGTGACTGATAGGGGAAGGCCCGTTGGAAGGAACTCCCCAGGGTAATTAAAAGGAAGGAGAATTAAATAAAATACGACTAAGTTGGTGCAGTGGACAGGTATCCGCCTTCGGCGCCGTGGGTCCTGGGTTCGATTCCCGGCAGGAGCACAAATTCCTTCCCATGGGTTATTTGTGCTTCTGGTTCGGGGTGTAATGTGTGTGTGATTTGAATGTTTCCGGCACCCACGATACAAGCCCTTGAACTAACACACACACTCATAGCCGTCGGGCTAAGAGTGTGTGAATGCAATTTAAAAAAATACTACTCGTGGACAAAGCTAGAAAGATACAAATCTGTAACAAATATGCAAGACTTTTCAATTTTTCATGTAACTGTCTGACCTGTCGCCCAACTTGCTTACCTAGTAAGCGTCACTTTTGTTCTTTACAGTTTAGTGCACCTAGAATTTAAAACTTTAACAGTGTTTAATACTACATGGCCAGTGGCGGATTTACACATTTGCCGCCAGTAGGCTATTCAAGTTTTGCCGCCCTTATCAACCTCTACAATTTGAATCTTTGGTGCAAAATCTCATTAATTAAAAAAAAATTGTCAATGAAATATTATGACTCCTATATCATAAAGTTACAATTTCATTAAAAAAGTTGGTGCAACTAGGACGATAGCGTGGGCACTATATTACACCCCCTTTTGCCCATAATTAGCATGAATTGCCGCCCTTAAAATCTGCCGCTCTAGGCTCCAGCCTAGTCAGCCTGCTGGTAAATCCGCCATGTAACATGGCAATGCATTGCACTCGATATCCTGAGTTGTTAGATCTTTAATCTCGTTATACTTATTCTTTGTCTATATTTAGTTTACTACTTTATTTATAAAAAAATGATTGTTAGTAAACTTAGTAGGTTCTTTTAGATGATACGAGCCTGAAGGGGTCTCTAGACTCAGTATAACTGGTTTAATTACTTACATCAACTCTAACTTCCTGATCCAGACTATTTGATGACCGGAAACATACCTGGAAATAATATAGTTCAGTTGTAACTTTCAGTTAATTACATCGTAAAAATAAAACTAAGGTTGATGTACGGGGTGGATCAAACAGAGACGTCCAAATAAATAAAATAAATGCATCGCACCCGTATCTGTAAATATCAAGCGACATTCTTTAGCTATATACAATAAACGACATACAATAACATAACATAAACTCTTTCACACTGACAGCGCTTTAAGTCCTTTTTTTTATAGCATATCTGATATAAACTAAAGGAATTACGACATAGTATCTGTAGGATACTATGTCGTACTATAAAAACATCATTCAAATGTTTTATCAAGTGAAAACATAAAAATGGAAAAAAACAAAATGAACTAGCACGATATTGCAAATTAAATTATATATATTTAAATTTATCGCTAAGACTTTTCAAAAATCGGTCATAATCTATGTACCTTGACTTCTTTTAGGTACACTAATGGAGAAAAAGGTACCATCCGATATAGGTAACATAGTAATGAAATTCATGGTGGTGGGGCATTTGAAAATTCAGGGACTAACATCAACAAGAAACATTTGTTGCTAAAATCAAAAACACTCTCTACCACATAATTTCCTACCACCAGGTGAGATAGTAGACAAACGATAACCTACCACGGATAAAAAAATATATTAAATACGAAATCTCAGTAAAAAAAGATCCTTACGCACACAATAGGCTAGGTACCTTTTGAAAAATCGCCTACGCATCGAAATTTCGACGAATCACTAAGATACATAAAATATTGGGTTTCTGGGAATCTCTGCGTTATATTAAAATAATATAATATATTAACCTACACAATATCTGTTACAAGTTTACAATAAAAACGTACATATTTATATATACTCACATATTTATATATACTCACATATTTATATAACCTAGTCTTATTATAAAACCATTTCGTTCCTAATGCTGGACAAGACCTAACTCTCATAGGGAAATAGTTTAAATCTCTAGATTAATTTAGCTACTGTTTAACCCATTGTGTCCTACTGGTAGGCAAACGTTTTCCCCAGTTCCTTCCATGACTCTATATTTTGGGCTGTGTCCAAACATTCAGGTTCATAGGCAGTCAGTCCCACCCTCGCTTGTTCAACATAATCACTTACCTATAGTTCGTTTCGATCATTCGTTCATTATTGTAAAAGTCTGAAACTTATTGCAAACGCCTTTGTTTTCCGAAAGGGATAATTTGGGAGTCTTAAAGTCTACAGTGAATAAGGTTTTTTCAAACCGGTACCGGTTGCAAGCTTACGTCTAAATCTTAGGGTCTCGTCTAAATTATTGCTTTTAAGCATGTGAGATAGTAATTAAAAATAAAAAATTCAAAAGAGAATATTTCATCTACGTAACCATTCATACTCTCCTACGTGGCAGAGTATTGATTCAACTGCACATTCCACTCAAGTGCCCCTTCACACTCGGTGAAGTCTGGTATCCACAGTATGCGGAAACTGGGGCGTGCAACACATTTTACGCTTCAAATTTCACTCACAGATTATAAGCCTGCTAGGAAGTTGCAGTGAATTGGAAAAATGAGGCAGCACGCTTCTATTTTACAATGACGTGACGACTAATAATTCATTCACTTGGTTGAACGCTTACTATAGTCAGCACGTTTTAAGCTTACATTTTTACCTACAGCTTATAGTCGTTTTATGAAGTAACTTGGAAATGCAGTAAACTGGTAAATGTAGTACCACAATGACGCAATGACTAAATATATTTTCACTTAGATAAATAATTCTATTATGTTAGCACTTTCCAGCGGGTTAGCTTTAAATTAATCCATGTCGGATGCCTTAAAGCAGCTTGAAAAATCCTGATACTAGGACTGCCCACAAGCAAGCAAGCTTTAAATGGTACAGATTATGAGCCTGTTAGGAAATTACTAGAAAAAGCAATGAACTGGAAAATGAGGAGATACCTACGTCAAAATTACGTAAGGATATATGAATACTATTGTGTCAGTACTTTTCATGCTTTAATTTTACTCATAAAAATATAGGTCTACATAGGAAGTTACTCGGAAATGCAGTGAATTGGAAAAATGAAGCAGCACGCTTCTATTTCACAATGACGTGACGCAACGACTATAAATTAATTCACTTGGATAGACATCTACTATTGTCAGCACGTTTGATTTTTACTTACAGAATTTAAGCGTTTTGGAAGCTATTTGGAAATACAGTAAACTTAAAAATGTAGTACCGCAATGACGCAATGACTAATTATTAATTCAATTAAATAAATTGTACTAACAGATTATAAGCCTGCTAGTAAGTTACTCGAAAATGCAGTGAATTGAAAAATAAAGCAGCACGCTTCTATTTCACAATGACGTGATGCAACGACTCTAAATTAATTCACATGGATTAATGCCTACTATTGCGTCAGCATGTTTTACATCTTAAATTTTACCTACAGATTGTTATCGTTTTAGAAAGTTACTTGCAGTAAACAGGAATATGTAGGAGTACGCTTCTACGTCACAATGACGTCACGCAAGAACTAAAAGTGAATTAATTTGGATAAATTAGTATTATTGTGTCAGGCTGCTAGGCAAATAACTGGTAAATGCAGTGACCTGGAATATTAAGGAGTACGCTTCAACGTAACAATGACGTGACGCAACGACTAAATATGAAATCACTTGGATAAATAACTAGTACTGTGTCAGTACTTTTCACGATTATAGATAGATAGATAAATTCTTTATTTGCACACCAAAATAAATAACATATATTATATTTTACTTATAAAAATATAAGCCTGCTAGGAAGTTACTCGGAAATGCAGTGAATTGGAAAATAATTACAGCACGCTTCTACGTCACAATGACGTGACGCAACGACTAAATATTAAATCACTTGGATAAATAACTAGTACTGTGTCAGTACTTTTCACGATTTAAATTTTACTTATAAAAATATAAGCCTGCTAGGAAGTTACTCGGAAATGCAGTGAATTGGAAAAAAATAACAGCACGCTTCTACGTCACAATGATGTTACGCAACGACTTATTAAATCACTTGGATAAATAACTAGTACTGTGTCAGTACTTTTCACGATTTAAATTGTACTTATAAAAATATAAGCCTGCTAGGAAGTTACTCGGAAATGCAGTGAATTGGAAAAAATAACAACACGCTTCTACGTCACAATGATGTGACGCAACGACTTATTAAATCACTTGGATAAATAACTAGTACTGTGTCAGTACTTTTCACGATTTAAATTGTACTTATAAAAATATAAGCCTGCTAGGAAGTTACTCGGAAATGCAGTGAATTGGAAAAAAATAACAGCACGCTTCTACGTCACAATGATGTGACGCAACGACTAAATATTAAATCACTTGGATAAATAACTAGTACTGTGTCATTACTTTTCACGATTTAAATTTTACTCATAAAAATATAAGCCTGCTGGGAAGTTTTTTTTTCTACAATTCACAGCTAAAAATCTTCGGGCCAATAGCCTATATATATATATATATATATATTATTCAAAATAGGCAAACTTTGATGGTAAGCGACGATGTGGTCGACGATGGAGCAAGGTTGCCTAGAAGATACCTATTCACTCGTGACTTGAAGACTCCCATATTGTACTCATCAGGAAACACCGACTCGGGTAAGGAGTTCAAGAGGTTTTTTTTTGTTTTTTTTTTAGAGATTTCCTAAAACTAAACTAAAACTGTGTACAGCAAAGAACTAAGTTACCTACAAGATATCGAGCTTATAGGTAACTCAAGTGCTCATGCCCACTACCAGTGGGACTAGGAAGTTACTCGGAAATGTAGTGAATAGGAAAAAATAATAAGTAATGTCTGAAAAACGTCTTAATAAACTTGCTGTTTTCATATCACACTTACGCCTGGCAATATCAAAAAAACAAATCAATATAGTTAAAAATATTTCGTCGAGCGATATAACGAAGTTACATGAAATTTAAATCCTTTCATTTAGAGAGTCAGTAGCTCAACAAAAACACTAAACAAAGGAGACCCGGCAAGGGATTGAAAGTGGTTCATGCAAAGGGTGCATGAAGGATACATATAACCACTAATTAGGTACTCAGACTTAAAAAGCATAGTAGAGGTAGACCCTCCTAAATGTGGGTCGGAAATTTAGTGAAGGATGCTGGAAAACTATGGTTTGTACATAGTTTTTCAGCTAGATAAGAAGAATGGAGAAAATCTGAGGTGGTTTCCAAACTAAGAATTAAACTAACACTACTTGTTTATAAACAATATCATTTTAGAATTAAGGAAGGAAAAATTATCGCTTGAGGCGAGATTTGAAACCGCGGCCATAGGGTGTCATGCCCTATTGCTCTAACCGCTGAGCTACTCAAGTCCCGCCTGAAGCGACGAAATTAAACTTTCCTTATTATTAACGTCTTACGGGGACGTATCACTATAGTTCTGCCGAGCATGGCTAATGCTATATAAATAAAATCAATTTTAGAATTAAGTCCAAAATATTAATCTGTGATTTTTTTAACTATAGTAAATTTTTATAATAATTAAACAATTTTTTGAGTTACGAGTACTATAAAACTAATGCTATATATAAATGCGTAGGTTTCTATGTGTGAGTGTGTGGGCATATTCGAAATAAGGTATCTCTGTAACGACTAGACTGATTCCAATAAAATGTATAGTATATAACAGTCTAGACCCTGGAATAAGCTACTATTTTTACGATCATGTGAAAGAAGCCACGGAGCTCATCTAGTTAAGGAATAGAGCAAAGAGTTTACGAGTGGAACTTCTAAGACTCACACACACTAACTCACCCGGAGTTCCGGATAGTACGGTAACTGGGTCGCGCGGACTAAGGCTTGTTAATTGGGGGAATGAGGGAACTTATAACTACAACATTTATAATCAAACTAATATCTGTATAAGTTGTATGTGTGTAGGTATATATTAATAATAAAATGTTTTTATTTAGACGAGCGCCAAGGTCAAAACTCATTATCAATCGGTGCGGCATGTCATCAATAAAAACACAGGCGGAGTTACCTGGCTATATCGGATTCGCCACGCTTGTCTTTCTGCTACGGATACCCCAGCTTACTTTTACCTAATTTGTCACCATCCACGCCATAAAAAAGAGTTAAACTTTATAACGCTGGCCATATGCAAAGTAAATTGTAGTTTTAAAATACCACTACAGTTCATGGATCGATACTACACTCACCAACCAACATTCAAAGAGGTTCTATTGTTAACCTTAACCTCATCCTTTTTTAAAGTATTATATATCTGTGCGAGGTGGGACACGATAGCGAGCGCTCCGCACACTATAGAAGGCTTCTGAATGAAGTCAATTGTCGATCTAGACTTCCGACAACGCGTAAGTCACCGTTAAGTCACCAGTTTTAATTTACTAACTTCAGGTTGTTTCATCTCTTTTATTTGACATTTGCTTATTCTTGATTGCGCCGACCTCAATTGCAGATGGTTTCCTACCGATCAACCATTGAGGCTCTAGTGTCTGAACAAGGAGGATCTACTTCTAATAATGCTGGGTAAATCCATGCTTTATTCCGGCTACATTGTCAACGTTAATCACTAAAAATAATTATATCTGGAAATTAGTTACTTATTTGAGGTTGCCCATTTTTGCCCCCTACCTTAATACGTATGTTAGTGTTACGCACGAGTGGGGCAACAAAAGCCTCGCATTCAAACCTGATACACAATGACAAAGGGCTCTTTAGCCTTTAAAAGGCGTGTCTATTTTCTTAGTAACGTAACAAGTGGAGTGAAAAATAGTTTCCTTTTTTTTTCCGCTGCACATAGTGAAGTGAAAAGCGTGTACTACTATTATTTTTAAGCCCTTGACCAAATTCGATTACTTGTATCGTGGGTGCCGGATACATTCACAACACACACACAGTCACAACCAGAATCAGAAACACAAATTTTCCTTGTGGTGAAAACTTGAGTTCCCGCCGGGAATCTAACCCGATACCCTTGCATAGAAGACGAACGCTCACCCAACTAAGGCAATGGGCAGTTCAATAATGATTGTAAATACAGAATAAATAAATGCTTTCAACACAGCCCACACTAAGTTCGACGACGATTGTCTTGGGTGCCGGTAAAGTAAAGTAAAGCGTATATACCTGGTCCAGGTATGTATGCAGGAAACCACAATTGCTTTCTTATTTTTAGGTACACAAAGACCTTAAACGCAATTTCCATGTAATGAAGTCTTTTCATGGAACAAAAATTATCAATCTTCGGCTTTAACAAAAAGAGATAAGGATCATAATACCGTACGTTCAATATTGCAAGATTGAACATCTCTCTCAGTCTGAACACTTTGTTTAAAAATGTCTTTTATGAAACTTTTTTGCAAAGACAGAAGAAAATTAATTCAGATTTTGATGGCTTTCTATTTACTTTCCATTTCGTTATAATAAAGTTATTAAATTAAAATTTTGGGTCACAGTTTCGAAGTTATCGTCTGTGATTCTGTTTAATTTATGCGGTCAGTTGGCGAAGAGTTCCAAGTTTTTTTTTTATTCATGATGGACAAACTTTTGACCACCATCTCAATCTATGATGGAGCAAGCTTATCTAGAAGATACCTATTCATTCCCGATTTGAAGACTCCCATATTGTACTCATCAAGAAACACCGACTCGGGCAAGAAGTTTAATTCCTTTGACGATCTTTGAGATATAACTAACCATGAATTAAAAACACTTGTCGCTAAGATAGTTACCTTTTGTATACACGTTTTTGCTTATCCTACTAATATTATAAATCCGAAAGTTTGTGTGTAAGTGTGTAAGTATGTTTGTTCCCTCTTCACGCTTTAACGGCTGAACGGATTTGGATGAAATTTGCAATGTACATAGATTATACCTAAGATTAACACATAGGCTACTTTTTAACTTGATAATAGCGGGCGAAGTCGTGGGGAACGGCTAGTGAATGAATAAAGATAGGTATGATTGGATGATAAGTATAGGTCGATTTTTTTTTGCCGCGGAAGTGATAAATTGTCTTTTGAATTTGTATTTTTTTCCAAAACATGTGATTCTTTGAATTTTACTATGTAAAGACAGATTATTCAATTTTATAAAATGTAATTCGTGTGATCCATTGTAGGTAAAACATACAAACAAATATTATATCCATGATGGCACCGTTGTAGTATGCCCGCCTTCTAATTGGGGATCGTGATTTCAAATCCTACGACGAGCTTGAGTTTTTGTGATGTTATGGTGCTAAGGCATGTGGTCCTGCTCGCCTCGCTAGCTACCCTGTACCAAAATACAGTTGTAGTTCACCAGCTTAATAATGACGAAAACACTAGATATTTTATCATCAACAAATAAATAAATGTAGGTAGCCTACTGTAACTTATCAAGGTCAAAGATCGAGGCCTTTATTGCTTGAAAGATTGAATTTTCTATTGAGTCTGGCTTTTATCTGGAGAGTTAGATCTGTCAACGTCAAATGTGACGTCCTGACAGGACGTAACTCGACGCGGGAAATGGCTTGTTCTTTATAGAGCAAAGTTTGTTATTGCTGAGATGTAAGAAAAACTAAATTTTCATTGCCTTCAAGTAGTATATTGTTTCTTCCACAGGACCAGACACAAATTTTCCTTAAGGAGTAAAGTTGTGTTCCCGCCGGGAATCGAACCCGATACTCCTTAAAATGCAAACGCGCACCTGGCTAAGCTAACGGGCAGTTCATTATCACTTTTGTTTGAACACCTTACCAATTATCAAAAGGTAAGTTACTTCTCACTTTTTGGTAAAAGGCTGACTAACAACTTACTACCACGTCGATATAAACTGACTCTACAATTTTGTAGCGAGCATATCCGCTCGTTAGCTTTTGACAAATCAATGCGAACCAATTTGATCAACATGTGAATCAACGGTTCCGTGTCAATACGAAATCAAACATAATATTTTACCTCCCGGGGGGTGTCAAACAACTGTCAATGCGTGAATTTGATAACCAAATGATCAGCAGGCAGTTGACGTGTTACAGGAAAGTCTAGAATATTATGTGCTTGCATGGATAATGGTAATCGAGACCCAAAAGTTTGTGTAAATGTGTATTATCTTCATGTTGTATAGGCTGAACGGATTTGGATGAAATTTGGAATGTACCTAGGATAATTACATGGGCTAGTTTTTAACTTGATAAACGTGGGTGAAGCCGCAGGGCACGACAACTAAAAAATAAATGAAAAACTGGAATGTAACCAAATAGTGATTAGACTACTACATGGTTTCATATAATTTACAATCAAAAAATGTTCCCCGTCATACTTTATAAATGTGTTTGTGTATTTTTGTAAAGGTATTATGGAATAGTTATGGAACAGTCAAATTTTGATTATATATATAAATTATTTACAACTCGATATGTTGAGATGGATTTAACGAGATTTTAAATGATTTCATCTGTTTTTACCGACTTCCCAAAAAAGGAGGAGGTACTCAAGTCGACTGTATTCTTTTTTTTTTTATTATTTGTGTTACCTCATAACTTATATCCACGAGAGCCGATTTCGAAAAAAATTTTTTTAGTTTGAAATATGTTGCTTTCTAATTGGTCCCATTTAAATTTGATCAAGATCTGATCAGTAGTTCTTGAAATATCGTCAATAATGTCTATTATGTGACGAATAATGCGTACTTTGACGATGTTCTGGTTTACCCGACTTCAAAAGTTACCTCACAACTTCTTTCGTTGCCGATTTTGATGATTTTTTAAGCTTTGCTTGCATTTTAGTTTTTTATTTTTATTTAGTTAAACGCTTTCAGGGAACTAACGAACATACACTTAGCTGCGAAGCGCTTCGAGCGATCTGGATGAATGTCAACTATAAATGGATGACGTTTGATAGTTTGTCTGGTCGTTAGATGGTAGAATGGAAAAATGAATTCATGTAACCCTGCACACACTCTCCAAAATGTAAGCGATATATGCTTGCATCCTGGACTTTGCAACCTGAACTCGACTAGCTTACTATAGCCAATGAGTCTATTTTATTATTATTTAAGTCAAGTAACAATTAACTTTTACTACAGTGTTTATACAGTTTACTTTAAAATCTATATTTTCATTTTATAATTATTATTATAATGCAGTAAATCTTCATCTAACTCCACTCTAGGGACATTATGATCTTTGCTTGTAACAGAATTATCGATATCTCAAAAAAAACGGAATACAAAGTAAATATATTGTACCTTATACAAATATTTTAGTGAAACTCAACTGTTCCCTTCTCTAAGTTCACTTGAGAACAGTTTTGGTCAAACATTTGAGCGCAACTTTGACCGCCTCTACTAAGTGCACAACTTTGCATGTCAAGGAAGGAACAGTTTGTTAACTTAATTCAAAACTGAAGAACAAGTGAATATTCAATACAATCCATGAATTTTGGAAAAGCAATTATTACCAGCTAATATTTATTAAAAATATTTCAAAATGTTGGTACTTATATTTTGGCTTAACGTATTAGCCTTGCAATTCAGAGAGGCAATGCCGCTAGCATGATGGGAACGGTACCCACTGGTAGTTGGCTTGAGCACTTGAGTTACCTATAAGCTCAGTATATTTTAGGTAACTTGGGTCTTTAGTCTTTTTGGTTGTAAGTATAGATGTTTTGGCATGAAAGCCTTATAAGTAAACTTCTATCATTCGGCATGTATAACATTGGAACTACGATCTAGCCTTAAGACTAATAAGTTGATAATGTTTGACCTAAACTGTTAAGTAGAGTAATTATACTAAGAATGAGTAACACTTTCCTTACAATTTCTATTAAAAGGAAGACACTGTCACATCACAACATTAACTCAAAAGACTTGAATCTTCTCACTAAGTCTGTGTTGTCGAGGATTGCCTCAACCTTCACATGGTGATGAAGTCTTTGTTGAGCTTCAGCAAGTCTTTTTATAACACTAGCGACTAGTCTAGTTTTCAGTGCACTCAAGTTTCACACAAAATGTATTTTAGATGTCTGTTAGGTTTGCGTCTTACATTATAGGAAAACCTACCAAAATAAAGTTAAATTCTGTTCTCGACTTACAATGTCGAAGTGGTTTAGGTTCTGCACTCAAATATCTACAATGTTGCTGTACGTGTTCTCTCTAATACTATGTAGATTAAACTTTACAACTTGGGCCCAAGTAGTCGTTCGGAAAGTAGATTACCCGTTATTATAATTTATCAGTTAAATAAGGTAGTTTTCTATATCGATTTGGATACAAAATAATAGTAAACAAGTTTTTAATAAAGATTGCGTATTTGGTACGCTATATATATTTTTTTTTTTTTTTTTTTTATCAAATGATATTTTCAGCACAAAAAAATTTCGATTCTATTGTTTGTTGTGGTCTTAAAAATTGGACAATTTCAGATTATTGATTAGTATTATTTTATCAGCGGCTCAAAATGGGTTTCATCTGGATATTTAACCGACTTTACAAACTCTACTTTTCTATCGTAGCAAATAATAAATGATACAGATTCGCAAATTTCTAGCTTTTCAAATTTCGCATTTTCGCTGGATCATCACTTCCAATGATAGGCAAGCATTTATCCACTATCTCACTTAATGGAAAGTGACAGTTACATTGCCTAACTTGTTATATAAATACATCCTTGTATATTTTTATAATAAGCTATAATATAGCGTACTGTTTACTGTTTGAACTTTCGCATTGGTTTAATAAAACCTGTCCCCAACTGCCATAAAAGACTTATTCCTTTTGCATTTAGCACTCTATTACCTTTATGTCTAGAGTTCAAACTACGAACACCACTAAAACTTTTTGAGCACTTTAATTTCCAAACAGTAAAACGATGGCAGGATAAGAATAATTCTTTAAAGAGAGCTATAAAGGATTTCCTTAGACCCATGTCAGTTTTCTATTAATTCAGCACCCTGCAGAAATCCATCAAACGCTAGCACGTAGCTTGCCCGCGGTTGCGGCTGCATCTATCACCGCGGGTCGATAGGCAATTAGTACCGGGTGCGGCCGCCAGGTGGCGCCGACAGCTCGTTAGCCTTTTACGGAAAATTACTATTTCCTTCTAGCGTGTAATTTGTGAAATGGGTCGGATAGTGCTGCTGTATATGAAATGCCATTTTCTATCAGTTTGTATAAAGATAAGTTTTCGGTGTAATAATTTTGGAATCAAGATGAATAAACTCAAGCTCATGTTTCGGTGTCGGTATATCTTAAACTACGACAGATAGTATTTATATTTATGTACCAGCAGCAATAATAAAATGTACAGTACTTTTTATATTACTTAAGCATAAGTGTTGGGATATATGTTTACTTATTATATTACTAGCCATGCCCCGCGGCTTCGCCCGCTATAATCAAGTTAAAAAGTAGCCTATGTGTTAATCCTAGCTATAAGCTATGTACATTCCAAATTTCATCCAAATCCGTTCAGCCGTTAAAGCGTGAAGAGGGAACAAACATACTTACACACTTACACACAAACTTTCGGATTTATAATATAAGTAGGATTATCAATTAATCAGTTTCAGCTGATATCTATGACTCACTAGCCGTGCCCCGCGGTTTCGCCCGCTATTATCAAGTTAAAAAGTAGCCTATCTATTAATCCTAGATATAAGCTATGTATATTCCAAATTTCATCCAAATCTATTCAGCCGTTAAAGCGTGAGGAGGGGACAAACATACTTACACGCTTACACAGTAGGATATTAAGAATTATTGAAAAAATATGCACAAAAAATGTATAAGATTTTTGACCAAATTGTGTTCCTGCAATATTTTTGTACATAAGGAAATAGGTATGTCAAATATTCATAGAAATTGTGATGCAATTTGTCAACGAATATTCTTGTTGTGCATTTTAGTATTCAGGTCGAATTAAAAATTCATGTGCTGCAATGTCCGGGTAACTGGTTGAATTCCAAATGCTGAGTGACTCCAGTTTTCACTGCAACACGGGTAGCTATTTTATAAAT
Organism: Lomographa bimaculata; assembly: GCA_948107665.1. Taxonomy (NCBI): domain Eukaryota; kingdom Metazoa; phylum Arthropoda; class Insecta; order Lepidoptera; family Geometridae; genus Lomographa; species Lomographa bimaculata. Next base: position 6,210,030 of record OX403600.1, on the reverse strand, counting down.
TGACAATTTGCGACAGGCGTTCGAATGGCGTTATTAATATTTGAACGCGATATAATTAGAAGTTTGACGATTGGACTCCATTCGGAGAATTGGCTTGGTAATAGAAATGTACAGGAACTAATAACGGTGATGTTTTTTATGTGTTCGTACCCGATACCTTAAATATATGCTTAATATTATGTGTATGTGAGAATTTACAAGTTTTGTACAGACTGTCGTGATGAGACACGAGTTTAACTGTTTTCTCTCTGTATAAATATCACTTAGCAGGAAAGTAGGTAATCAAAAATATTACACTTACCTGAGTAATAACCGTGCAAAGCACCTTGCAATTATAACTATTTAGTAAACGTTCACGGAGAAAAATGTCTCGTTGCTGTTGCTAGCATTCTTGTGCTATTTATGACAAAACAAAACAAACAAACAAACAAACGCTTTCAAACTCACAGCCCCACACTAAGTTCAAAGACTTGTATCGTGGGTGCCGGACGCAGAGGGCGGATACCTGTCCACTGCGCCAACTGGGTCGACAACTTTAATTATTTAGTTTCAATCACAAAATTAATGTCTAGTACTTAGTAATATAAAAGGTTAGTAAATCGAAGAGAAAAAGCGAATATAAAAAGAGAAATATTACAAGATTTTTCTAGTTCTGGTAGTTTTTTACAACTGGACTATTGGTGTTTACAAAATGTAACAACCAATAAAACATAAAAATAAGCGCTTTCACACTCACAGCCCCACACTAAGTTCGATGACTGGTGTCCTGGGTGCCGAAAACATTCATATAACACACACAATCACAACCTATATCGACTATGTTATGTTGTTAGATCGACTTATTATGTAAATCTAACTAAACTTATTGTTGCCTATTAGAAAAGTCTCGTTATTTGGTAATAACTAGCTTGTTTTGTAAAAAGAACGTAATGAATGTAATTTTGACTAGAGAATATGTTTCTAAGAACTATTTGGTATGGTTGTCCCAAATGTTTTCTCCGAGTTTACACGAGAATATTTTTATTAAAATTACGCCATAACTTTTTTTTTTATGGCGAAACACAACCGCGATAGTAGATTATGTTGCTGCAATTATCAGCTGTCGCCAATTGCTAAATTTACGTCATACTGCAGGTCCGTGTCTATTCTAACACTAGGTACTCATTCACTGGTTGGTCCCAATTCCGGTTGAAGTAATTGAATATTCTGACGGTTTGAATCGTCGTTTAATTAAAATGCACCTGCTTCTATGCTTTTACACTTTTCTACGTTCACTTGGAAATAAAATAGATATATTGAACGACTTCTACTTTGTTTAATTCGATTTATTGAGTGAACTAAGGTAACGTTGGAAAGTTATAATAATTGGTAATTGTTAATATTGTTATTAATAATATGAAAGGAAAAATGCATGTTAAAAATATTGTACACATAATATAATATGCAGGCCTTTAATTTGTTCATACACAATGTACCTCTAGTATGATTATAAATTATTTTGATTTGATTTGAGCTCGTGGCCACTCGCCGAATTTAAAGCCACATTCACTTTATCGAAAAGCGCTTTTACTACGACCAATTTATCACACTTTCTAGGATATAATAGATCATTTGACGAGTGAATTAAAGACTACTTCCATAACAAAACTCTACTACTCACAATCAACACACGTTTTTATCATCCGAAAAAACAAACATACAAATTACAAAGATAATAATCATTATAATTACCCTTAACATGTTAAACATGGCCTCAAAAACATGCCGACTTACCCTTCCACGTTCCCTTAAAATCCCATCTGGGCATGCATTAACCTACATTCCGCATTGTTTTTTCAGGGCCCAGGAGGCTGTGAAATTAATGACGTCATAATTTCCGGGTCGACGACCGTCGGCGTGAGAATGATCGTTGGCTCAAAGGCTCTGAATTGGATCAGAGTAGAGCTGACGACACCGCTGTTTGTTAGGACAAGTGGTACTAAAAATGGGTCCTGGGGTTACAGGAGAGTCACGGCGTTGGTATCGGTGTATCATTGTTTAGTTAAGGAAGTTCTGTTAGATATTGCGCTTCTGGTGTTTATCTTAACGGACATTGCTTAAGATAAAAAAGGCCAATAGTATAACTGAATTACCACTGGGAAAGTTCAAATCTGTAATAAAACGGGCATTAATTAAGAAAGCTTACTATAAAACGATCGACTATATTAATGACAAGGATGCATTGGAGGCAAACTGCACAAGCGCTTTCTAGCGACTACCATAATACCACCTAGGTCATTAAAATTATGTATTAGCCTTGCCAGGTTCTTCTCGAGATGGCTGTAATTTTGCGAATCTGGCAATAGAATCATTAACTTTCATGAGTGCCTCTTTGGGGCCCATGTGAATAAACGATTTTCATTTTGATTTTGAATTCACTCGTGGATTCTATATCTACCTACGTATTTATGTATATAGATCTAGTTCCTAAAAGCATTAGATTAGAAATCAAATGTTGAATATTTGAGTAAATTAAGTTTGCAATATAAAGTAATCAATAATTATTGATCATAAAATAAATTTACTGCCATTTAATTTTTTTTTCATATGTGTATATATCCGTTGGTATGTTATAAACCGTGGCTTCGTCGGTTGTACGACTCAGCATTCTGTTGAGTTTTGTGACGACAATTTTAATTCTCTTTGTATATTACTAATGTATTTTATGTATTTTTTATTGTTACAAATAATTTCTTTCTTTCTAAAAGAACAGTAGTCCTTGGAATAGAATATATAGGCTTTATATTCAAGCTAAGCCGCGGCACATAGCTATCAGAGAAGGTCTGCTGCCGATCGGGCGGTCGTAGTTTCTAATTCTACTAGAACATAACTTCTAGTTTACTAAAATCGTCACATTAGGTTTGTGGGATATCACCAGTCATAGTAGAATCCCTTAAATGATGCCTCAGACCGTTAGATATTCTAAAGAGTGGTTACTGATAGATTCAACCAACATTTCATACAATTGTGTTACTCCTCATTACAAAGGTGTAAAGTTAAAAACAACGAAATTATCAAGTAGTAAATGGTTCAGTACGTATATCGTCCTACTCGTAATTAGTCCGCACGCATTTTATAGGCAGATAAGGCCAATGTGTACAGTCGCAATCAAAATTTTAATGATTATATTGAAAAATCATGTGTCAGTGAAAATGGATATAATGTAGTGTACCAATTTTCAGAAATAATATAACTTGCTCAGAAAATGTGATCATTAATTCATATTTTGACCAGTATTTACTAAACATTTATCCAGGTATACGAGAAATATTCATCACTTTTATATACGAGTGAATATTTTTACGATGAAATGTTTATAGAGGGTGTCGGAGAGATAACAATGAAAAAGTTTTGATGTATTTGAACACTTCCAACAATCCAAGTCGATTTTTACGAATTATTTATTCAAAAGGTTTTCTTCGCTAATGCGGTGATGGAAAATTTCGGTAATTTTGTTTCGGTTTTTAATGGAAAGAGTTCTTTAAAAGTAAGCTTTTAAAAATCTCGAAGAATTAATAGTTGAATATTGTAGGGACGACTTGACGACATGATTTTTGTATTCATGGGAAATTTATATTCTCGAATTTCTTTAAAATTTTTTCTTTTCTACTTTCACAAAAAAGGAGGAGGTACTCAAGTCGACTGTATTTTTAAGTGTGTTACCTTATAACTTTGTTCCACGTGATCTGATTAGTAGTTCTTGAAATATCTTCAATAATGCGTGTTTAGTACATCAATTCTGATCAAAGTTCCGAGGATAAAGCGGTATATAAGCACGTAACAATCTGTTTATTTATTGGGTTCAAGACTTTATGAATACGTCTTGTTTTAACTAGCTAGCAGGTATAGATTGCTGCATGACTCTATTGCTGTATATATCCATTTATGGTTGACATACCTCATGTCCGCTCGAAGCGTTTTGCTTCTACATTTATCATCCGTACAGCGAAGGAGTGGAACTCGATGCCCGCGTCTTTGTTCCCTGTACAGTATAACCTGGGAGTCATCAAGTCTAGAATAAATAGGTATCTTATAGGTAAACAAGCTTCATCTTCGGCTGCATCATCACTTTCTATCAGGTGAGATAGCGGCCAAATGCTTGCTTGAAAAAAAAATGTCTTCCTAACCTAACTATTTGTATCGCCATAATCGGATAAATAGAGGTCAAACTCGCATCAGTCGTACAAAATAGAAACGAAAATGATTAGTTTATTTATTTTAACCATCATTTCCCGATCCTCATAAAATTTTATATGTCGTTGCAGATTTATTACCCATCCCTTGAGCCAAAGGTAAATAACAAATATTTACTCGACGTTTATTTATTTATATCATAACTTGGGGTATTAAGGAAAACTAGGGTATTAAGATATTATAGTTAATGCGGGAAAATTAATAGAGTTTATACGTAAGGGTCCAAATATTTTAGGAAAAACATAGTTCAGTGGTGTGCAGAGACCAAAGTCACTAACAAAGAGCAATAATATTTTTTTCTACTATCTAAATATATAGTGATACATTTGGAAACGAAAAATCCCGCCTCAAGCGATAATTTTTCCTTTCTAAATTTATCACTATAATTCTGCCTAGCATGGCTAATGCTATATAAATAAAATCAATTGAATTGGGTGGACGTTATCAACACAACGTGTAGCTAACTGCAATGTTAGACTCGTTGGCTGTAGTAGTTTCTATAAACTGTTTCGGTAGATGACGTCACACGTCCCCGTAAGACGTTAATAATAACGAAAGGTTAATTTCGTCGCTTCAGGCGGGGCTTGAGTAGCTCTGCGGTTAGAGCAATAGAGCATGACACCCTATGGCCGCGGGTTCAAATCCCGCCTCAAGCGATAATTTTTCCTTTCTAAATTTATCACCATTGTTCTGCCTAGCATGGCTAATGCTATATAAATAAATCTATCTAAATATATGTTTAGTTCCTTCAAATAAAATGCAAATAAATACTTAAAACCAAAAACACTTTAAGAATAATGTAGGTTTATGTATATAGATATATTTCATATTTGTTCTAATGGTAAAAACCTGATTAATTTGGTTTAGTTTTGGTGAAGGTAAAATGTATGCCTTAGAAACTAACAGAGGTATATGCCAAGTGACAAGATTTAAATGAATAATTCATAAGTGAAAAAATCGTTTATTCACATGGGCCCCAAAGAGGCACTCATAAAAGTTAATGACTCTACTGCCAGATTCGCAAAATTGCAGACATCTCGAGAAGAACCAATAATAATTCGGTTCTATCGATTGTCCCACTAGTATGACCACGCCGTGGCGGTAAATACGCGTACAAACATGGACTACAATATTAAATTCAAGAGTAAAATTAGTTAGTAGAAATCCAACATTCTATTTATTCGATTCATAGCAAATAACAAAATAATTCTAATAAAACATTCCATTCCCATGTTTCTACTCTCTGCACCGTAGATACTGGGTTCGATTCCCGACAAGAGCACAATTTTCTTTCCCAAAGGGCATTCATTTTTGCTTCTAGCTCTAAATGTGATTTTGTGAGTCATAATATGTTTATGTTTACGATGACACAAGTCATTGAACTGATTATGGGGCTGTTAGTGTGCTTCAAAAGTTGCCAGCTTTGTTCGTAGTTTATATTCAGTTAAGGCTTCATAGAAACTTGATGAAACCTTTCCTTGCTTTTGTTATTTCTTGTTGAAAAGACGCGTAGCAGACTATCTGTTAACTCAAAGCTTTATAAGTTCTATGCAGGTGTTTGTAAAAGTTATATCGTAATAAACTTAAAGGATAGTGAAAATTTTGTTTGTATATTTTCCATATTACAAAGACAATATTTCCTGAAACTATACTAAACTATAATTTACCTATATACAGCAAACACTTAAGCTATCTACAAAGCACCTAGCTTATAGGTAACGCAAGTGCTCAAGCCCACTCCCAGTGGATAGCGTTCCTATCATGCTAGTGGCATTGCCTCTCTGAATTGCAATGCTAATACGTTGAACCATAAATAAAACTAGTACATACATAGGTGAATTTAATGCTAATAGGGGAACATGCATATCACACTAACATTATAATGCGAATGTTTGTGTGTGTGTAAGCAAGTTTGTTTTCTCTTCACTTTATAACAGCTGAACGGATTCGGATGAAATTCCATGCTATAAAATAGTTTTTCTTTATTATTTTTTTATGATATATCGGAAAGTGAAGTTGTGGCCGAAGATGCAACCTAGAAGAGAGAGAAAACAAATCTTATTTTTTTTAATATACATTTTTTTTTTCTATTTTGAGAGCAGTATTTAGTTTTGTGCTAAAAATAACATATAACAATAACAAGAATGACGAAAACCGGAAACAGTGGTCAGGAAAAGCGAGAAAAGCTCCTATGAATGTAAGAGGGGAAAGCATTTGTCATTGTCAACAAATGGGGGATCCATCTTGTTCTTACTGCTATTTGTGACGAGAGATCTTTTGACCTTGGCCTATAAGGACTTTTGTCTTCTACAAACTACGTTGATGTGTTTTGGGGATCAAACTCTCGACAAATCCTATTTATAATAGTTTATTTGGTACAGAGATAGACTAGAGCTTGGGAAAGGGCATAGGCTAGTTTTTAATCCGGAATTCCAGCGGATCCGGGATTTATGCGGGTAAAATTGCGTGGCGCAGCTAGTATTAGTATAAATGAACGCGCTTCCGGTTACTCTCAGACGTGCTCAATCTCTTGATTCTCTTAAATTACAAATAAAAGACTTTGACCTTAGTAACCATACAGCGAAGAATAAGTATTTTTTTCGCTCACTTGTATGGACGGGTTTGTATGTATGCATTTATTAATACAAGTGTATGTATTATATTTATTATGCTATATGATAATATGTATTAGGATAATTATATGTATATGTAGTGTTTATGTAGTTTGTTAAGTACTTAGTCTCTGTTTTACCACACCATCCCTTATCTATGTTATTCTTTTCCATCCAAAGGTTGTCTGGAAGAGATCGCTCTTGGAAATGAGACCGCCCGTTGTTTTTATTATTGGTGTCAATAGAGAGTTATTTTATTGTATGTAGTATATTGTATGAACAAAACTGTATAATACGTACACTGTATAATTAGAAATTGTTACACTAATTGACCAACTGTCTATCAAAAGAGTTAAGTTATTCAGTTGCCTATTAGCTCATTATAGACTACTGCGCTGAGAGGCATCTCAAGTGCTCAAGCCCACTATTGGGTAGCGTGCCCATCATGCAGGTGGCGTTCATTGTCCCTTCTAAATTGCCATGCCAATGCCAAAATGCAAAAGAAGGACCAGAATTTAGATCACCTGTCACTGTTTAATTATTTTTATTTAATCCTTCATACTCACAGCCCACACTAAGTTCAAATACTTTTAACGTTAGTGCCGAAACATTTACATATAACGGTGTGTGTTATCACAAACGAACAAAAGCTTCTGCCGGAAATCGAACCTAGGACGTATAGAGCAATCAACTGAGTTGTCAAATTTAACTTTATTTTCATACATCTTTTTGTATTGTACTAGTTCTAACTTGCAAAGTTAGATAAATACGTCACACTAATATTGTAAATCCGAAAGTTTGTGTGTAAATGTGTAAGTGGGTAAACATGTTTGTTTTCTCTTCACGCTGTATCGGCTCAATGGATTTTGATGAAATTTGTATCATACATAGAATTAACACATAGGCTTTTTAACTTGATATATGCGGGCAAAGCCTCGGGCACGGCTAGTAATCTTGACTACCCGTATACTAGTAGTCGGGTTTTAGTTTTTCAACGTTCATCTCGTAAAAGAGGGATAATGATACTATGAAAAAACCTCGTAATAAGGGATTTTTGTGCGTAGGCTGTATCTTGTCAAAACCGGTTTTTCTCTAAGGCGGATATCCCCTTTCAACCTGAGAAGAGGATTTGTTCGCGAAAGAAAACTAACAAAGATAAGTGCTATGTTCAACAAAAATAAAAATAAGGGGCTTACGGCTCTTTTTTCCCGTAAGCAAGCGTTTCATGAAAAAAACAATTTTGGGTTACATCTGACCAGTACCTAACCATTATAGATAGAATATAATTGAAACGCAAGCAAAGCTTAAAAAACCCGTCTTCATGGCCTATATTTCGGTTTTGGCTTCACCGATTTTGATAAAAATTATATGAGGCCACCTCAGAAGTATAATCTATCAAACAAAAAAAAACATCAAAATCGATTCATAGTTGGCGGAGAAATCGCGTAAAAGAAGGAGGTTCTCAATTCCACTATATTTTTTTTTTGTGTGTATGTTACGTGATAATTCCGCCAATTAGGAATCGATTTTGATAAGATTTTTTTTGTTTGGTAGGGTATACTTCAGAAGTGGTCCCATATAAATTCTATTGAAATCGATCAAGCCGAAACCAAAATATAAGCGGTGAAGTCGGTTTTTTAAGCTTTATTATTATTAATGCGAAGTGAAGCCACGGGGCACCACTAGTTATATACTATTATATATATATATATTGTGTGATTGACACCACGTAGATGATCATAAAAATTATTGTTACTTTCACCCGACCACGGAGAAGCAAGACGGAAGGTTATGACTATACCGTAGTTATTTATGTTTGTTAGATTCTTTACAGGCGTCCAAACTAATAAACCGATTGTATCGTATAGGATGGTATAGGGTACCGTTGAATTTGTCTCAATTCTACGGGAGTCAGAGATTAGGCTTTTTTTAAATAAAAACTAAATGACGCCCGCAGTGCTTCTTATTTAAAGACCAAGTCAAAGCATTTGATACTTATATCATGTAGTTGACGTATTATGTGTATTTATATTAGGTTATAATTGTACTTAGGTTTATATAATAACGAATTTTATTTGTTATTTTTCAATATTTATAATTAAGTAGGTAAATTATCATACATATTTTTTCGATTGCTGCACTTTTCAAAATGTTGTTACGAGTATATTAAAACACCGACATCGACCTTTATTGCGTAATTCATCGCCATTCAAAGGTTGTCTGAAAGAGATCGCTTTTAGGGCAAAGATCGCCTATTATTACACTTACTTTGTAAATAATTATTTTCTGTTCTGTTTTGTCACAAAGGTGCTCAATAAAGAGTTTATCTATCTTAAAGTCATCGGACATGGGTATTAAATGTTTCAAAATACCATCTCTAAAATATAAGACACATTTAGTAATATATAACTAACAATTATACTACTTGTCGTGTAGACTAGTAGTCAGTAGTTTTAAAACTTTTGTATTAATACTATCTAGATTTACTAGCGAGTTTTCTAACAGTGAAACTTTACTCCCTAGCCAATATCAACATCCAGCTTCCAGCTATCTAATAGCAACACGATCCGCTATTAAATATGCATCATACATATATTACGTTCATTAAGTACAAAATTATGTTACCATTAAAGCACAATTCGGGTGCGTAATAGCTTTTGTACCTACCTCCATTGTTAAATTGTCAAACCCCCCAATTGATACTGTGGCAAGTTGACAAACAGTGACTGTTGATATACAGTATTGTCAGAGGAGTAATTCACTCCTGTGGTATGGTAATTCGTATTGCTTATTATTATTGTTATTCTTTACTTTAATTAGGAAGTATGGTTTTAATAGTTTACTAGTTGAACTGCCCGTTAGGTATCGGGTTTGATTCCCGGTAGGAACACAAGTTTTCTCTACCGTGTGCTGTGTATGTTTCCAGCACCTACGACACATAAGACTTCGAACTAAGTGAGTGTGAAATTTGTTGTTGTAAATAATAAGTATAAATAATTAAACGCAAGCAAAGCTTAAAAAAACTTGACTTCACTGCTTTATCATCGGAACCTTGATCAGATTTAATTTATTAAACACTCATTATTGACTATAACTCAAAAACTAGAAATCTTGATCAAATTTCAATGGGACCACATAAAAAGCACTAGCTTTCAAATAAAAAAAGAATCATCAAAATCGGTGCACAACAAAAGAAGTAATGAGGTAACTTTTGAAGTCGGGTAAACCAGAACATCAAAGTACGCATTATTCGTCACAAAATAGACATTAATGACGATATTTCAAGAACTACTGATCAGATCTTGATCAAATTTAAATGGGACCAATTAGAAAGCAACATCTTTCAAACTAAAAAAAATTTTCGATATCGGCTCACGTGGAGAGAAGTTATGAGGTAAGACACATAAAAAAAGAAATACAATCGACTTGAGTAACACTCCTTTTTTGAGATGTCGGTAAAAACAAAGTCTTGCAACGGGTTGTACAAATCATTTAGTATAATTTTATACAAGTGGCATAGTAACAATTTTGAAAATACCCCTAAAAACGGTTGCATCGATTTTCGCCAGATACATTATCGATCAAGTCACCTTTTAAATGAAAAATACTGCATCCAAATCGGTTCAGACTTTTAAAGCTACGGTGCCATAGACAGACCCACATAGTGATCAAACAACAATACACTCTTACTGCACGAAAATATGCTAAGTCCCACAATGTGCTCTTCCGTGCTGTTAAGTGCTGATAAATGTAACTCATAAACTTATGTAACACCCCTCTTTTTGATCCAGGGATTAAAAATATAGAATAATTTAAAATAAAAAAAACAAAATAATACTTTAAAAATTTTTTTATATCAAGATTTTACCACTTGTAAATAAAATAAGAACTAAAACGTTATAGTAACCAGAGAACTTGTCTACAATCAAACGAGCCCAAACTCGATGGATTTTTCTTGTATAGTTCAGAAGTTTCTATGGCCATCTTCCGCTTCCATCAACAGACCAGCTCCATGGTACCTATATCATTGTATTGTTACCAAAGATACATAAGTACACGAGTTTCTTGCCGAGTTATTCTCGAGATGGCTGTAATTTTGCAAATCTGGCAGTAGAGTTAGCTTTCATGAGTGCCTCTTTGGGGCTCATGTGGATAAACGATTTTGATTTGATTTGACACCAAATTTGAATCCAATCGGACATTGGAAAGTGTGTTTAATTTAGCTTGCAAGATTTTTGTACAGACCGACAGACAACAGCACAGGTGAAGCTAAATAAAAGCTTATAATAAAATACTGTTTCTTATAAGTTCCAGACTCTTCTATCGTATTATACTCATCGCATTACAGATAAAAGCAAAAATATTTGCCCTTACTTGACCAAATCAAATTCGGATACCTCTTCAAGCCGCAGATTAAATTCCAGCCGCTCCGAGTATATTTGGTCAACAAAAGGGTCGAAATATCCTCTACAAATAAAAATAATATCCTTTGGATAAATAAACTTGAAGTAAGACATATCTGTCTACACTTGCATTTATGGAGATAGGTATGAGGAAACAAGAGAACTCCGAGCTTTTAATTAGAAGCAATTTGTAAAGAAATCCTTCTCCTTTGTTCTGTCATTTATCATTTTGTCGTTTTGAACTGTCTGAGAATGGAAATTAATAATAGCTTATGCGACTTTCATTTGGCCTTCTAAGGTAAATTTTAGAATGGAATAGTATTTATTGTTTATCTGAGTACAAGGTTCTTAGAATTTCTAGGTTTCAACAATTTTGTTCATATCGAACATATAGTATTTTTAAGATAACAATTATAAAATGAAATGATGCATTTATTTGCTTCAAGTGTAGTTATAAACAGAAGTAGGGTTAAGTGTATCAATATAGTTCATACACTTGGTCATAATAGTGACATGCAAATATTGATTTGAGGGCTAGGTAGTAAGATATCCTTATAGCGTCATAATAATTATTTTGGTTATTGTAATATATTCTATATGTGGCTATTATTTAAAACTACTATTAATTAACATTATTAGAAGTTTAAGTTTAAGATTTAATTACATTACACTCATTCGACCTAACGAAGAGGTGAAGGAATACTTTAATAAGTTTAGTAATGATTGATAATTACTAAAAATATTAAAGTATTCCTTCAAGTTATAAAACGTTACTGATTAATACATTTTTTACACAGTACTTGCATCTATTGACATCCAATACTTTAAATTCTACTGGCAAAATTTTGTAGGTTTTTTCATTGCATTATAAAGGATTTTTATAATAAATGGCATTGTTAATTTGCGCAATGCTAATATTTTAGGTACCTGCATTTAGTCCGTAGGTCAGTTCAGAGTTGGTGCCATATAAATTTTATCGAAATTGATCAAGCACTTTTTTAGAAAATCAACAAAGACTAAAATATAAGCGGCGAAGGCGGTTTATCTAAGCTTTGTTTGCGTTTAAATTTATCATGCATATTTCAATAAGAAATAAATGAGTTATAAGAAAACTAGCCACGGCGAAATATGCTGACAAAATATTTAAAAATCTTCTAAGTATACAAATGTATGAATTTAATAAGAAAATAAAGAAATCATAGTTTAGGTAATATCTCGGGACTTAATCGCGCTAAAAAACTATTTTTATTTACCTCGACGTTGATGTTGTTGATGAGTCTTCTCGAGACCATGGCCAATGCAACTTGGCCGAAACGTCATTTACTTTCACGTTCTTTATTGTAAAAAATTACAATAAAGAAATCATAACGCAAATAACGTAAATCTACTAATCGCGTTTGATTTCGATTTGATTTGAAAAACAGAATGCCTTACCTAATACGTTTTACCTGGAAACAATTACCATAAAAAAACATACATAACATCTTTCGTATGAACGGCCCCATTTAAAATAACCCAGATCCATAGACATACCGCTCAATAGACTCTACGGAGACCGGAGATGCCGAATCCAATACATATGTGCAAAATGCTTTCAAATAAAAGCGCTCAGAACCAAACCGGCTTCAGCAACTTCACATCCTACAATATTATAATTGCGAAAGTTTGTGTGTGTGTTCGAATGTTTGTTACCACGTATCTCCGTAACTACTCAACCGATTTTACTGAAATTTAGAATGTAGGTAGGTTATACTCTGGATAAATTTCTTACCTGAGGCTGTGTTCCCTGATAAATACAATATAGTCTTTAAGTCGCGAGTGAATAGGCATCTTCTAGGCAAACGTGCTCCATCGTCGACCGCATCGTCACTTACCATCAGGTGAGATGGCAGTCAAATGTTTGCCTATCTTGAATGAAAAAAATAATAATAATAAAGACATGGACTACTTTAATCATCATCATCAGCGGGCGAAGCCGCGGGGCTCTTCTAATATCTATATATATAAAAGAAAGTCGTGTTAGTTACTCCACTTATAACTCAAGAACGGCTGACCCATTTAGCTGAAAATTGGCAGGGAGGTAGTTTAGAGCCAGGAGAAGGACATAGGATACTTTTTAGGATCGCCACATGTTTTTTTAATTTTTTTATTAAATAGGTGTATTAAAATCATTCTCTCATACGTCACTCAGATTTGGTAAAGTACTAGGCAAACATAACAATGAAGGAGGTAATAATATAGTCACGTGGCATTGTATGACGGGTATGGCTTCCTAAACATGCACATTCATTGACTGTTAGGCGGAACGAAGGTCGCCGGGACAGCTAGTAATATATAAAACAAAACACAGACACTTAAGTTACAAGAACTTAGACCAAGCGACATCTCTGTACAAGAGATAATTAACTAGAGACGATGTTCAACACAAAAAAGAAGGAAGCTCAATGTTTTACAACGGTTCTTGGAAGAGTTATTACGTTTCTTTGTCTCGATACCTACTTCTGATTATTTTTCTTAGATATACTTGATTGCGAGAACTCAGATACTAATAAATAGAGACAAAGTTTGTAAATAGGGTACATTAAATAATGTGACATTGGAATCGTGAAGTATTCGATATCTCTAAGGGCTATGTATCAAAGGAAAATTCGTGTTTCTGGTTCTGCGTGTGATTGTGTGTGTGATGCGAATGAGTGTGAAATTGTATATGTTTTATTTTATTTCTTGATCAGATTATGTGATTATCAAGTCGTCTAAATTAATCGTCGTAATAAATTAATCTATTATTACACATAATTAAAAATTTAAAAAATATTTTTTTAATTACACTAATGTTATTAATCCTAGATATATATATATATATATATATATATATATATATGAAAAACATAATATAATAAATGAGAAAGTAATGTTTTGTTAATACCTTGCTCAAAAAATGTCTCTACGTAACACTACATAGTGCTACAAACATATATACGGTGCTAATAACATAACCCTCATTTATTCCGCTGTAGTCGGGTAAAATACTACCACTAAAATACTGCACTACCACAAAATTTCTGCACCTTCTTGGTTGACTGGTTGACAGAAAATGCTGTATTAGCGTTAAGTCCTCCGTGTACAGTTGTATTGTACAAAAGAATAAATAAATAAAATGCCAGTGACAATTTTATTCATGGCAATTTGCACTGACAACTTTTCATCGTTTGTAGCACGGACAAAACTGCGGGACTCAGTCTTATTATCCAAGAACACACATATCACAAGACTTGAGCTTTAGAGCAAGAACTAAGAGATACTGACATCTCAGTACAGGAGTTCATTAAACAAAGCTGTGTTCAACACAAGAACTTGTACCGACCTCAATTACGTCTTGTAGCAAAAACTGAGTCGTTATTAAGTTTCGATTTGGTATTTATTTGTAGCTTAACCAATTCTTACCCTTCTAATGCGGCGCAAAAAGAAGTTTTGATATTAAAAACATATAAATTTAGCGTAGTACGTATGCATCTACACTAATATTATAAGGGACAAATATTATTTGATTATTTGATCATCTAAAATCTAATTGATCTATTATAAATGAAATCTTTCAAACATAGTCAATTCATATTTGGTAGACAAAAATATTATTTGATCATATTTTTTAGTTATTGGAATTTTTATAATTGATTTTCATTAATGGGTTAAGGTTATTTTTTTATTTCGAAAAAGAAATACTTTAAACGATAAATCCTATTATATAAAAAGTATCACAATTTTTTTGCGTAGTTCTAAACAGATTAGAATATCAATTGATTTGAATTATTGTATGTCTTAGAGAAAGAGGTTCAATATTTAAAATGATGACCGTTAGATATTTTTGCTTGCTGTTTTTCCAAGAAAAAAAGAATATTTTAATACATGCCATATTATAATGAGGTAGAGTTTGCTTGTTAGTTTGTTAAAAGAATCTGGAAATATCTGTTCTGATTTCTTTCACTAAAATAGTCTATCGATGGGTACTCACATAGGCTATAGTAATGTGGTTAGCATTGTACACACATGTAAACTACAAAATTAAAAAGAAAAAAAAACATAAATTTTCTACAGTTTCTTAGACAAAAAAAACAATGAATTAATGAAATTTCGCCATAGAACGTTCCGCTAATTAGTCTAAGCTGCTATTACTAATTTCTGTTCCGACGGCCGATATTTATAAAATATTAATAGGCTATAATTTATTTCGATTAAAATTTGGTTCTCAGTATCCAATTAAATCTTCTTAAAACTAGTCTGGATAATAGGGTAATTGGCCGCTTTATCAGCGTACACTGACTAAAGTGTAACATAAGTACATGAATGTAATGTTGGCCTGTATTAGTTGAACAAAAAAGGCCGGCCTCGCTGCTTCACCCGCTATTATCAAGTAAAAAAGTAGCCTATGTATAAATCCTAGGTATAATCTATATACATTCCGAATCCGTTCAGCCGTTAAAGCTTGAAGAAGGAACTACACACTAACTTATACTGTTTATTTTTTTTCCGGTCTAACTACGGGCCAATTGCCTAT
This sequence comes from Lomographa bimaculata, assembly GCA_948107665.1. Classification (NCBI taxonomy): domain Eukaryota; kingdom Metazoa; phylum Arthropoda; class Insecta; order Lepidoptera; family Geometridae; genus Lomographa; species Lomographa bimaculata. The sequence continues at coordinate 6,194,227 of OX403600.1, read as the reverse complement.
ATTTCCTAAAACTAAACTAAAACTATGTACAGCAAAGAACTAAGTTACCTACAAGACATCGAGCTTATAGGTAACTCAAGTGCTCAAGCCCACTACCAGTGGGTAGCGTTCCCATCATGCTGGCGGCATTGCCTCTCTGAATTGCAATGCTAATACGTTGAGCCAAATAAGTGCCAGCATTTTGATCACGCGTCGCTTCAACCAGGCGCTCTGATAGAATTTTGAAAATACTTACACACAAACTTTCGGATTTATAATATTAGTATGATTTATAAGTCTTAACCCAGAATAATTACTTTGTTATAAAATCAGAAAACAGATACACATGTAAAACTTATAACACCCCTATTTTTGCATCAGGGATTAAAAACCCAACTTATTAAGTAAAACATCATGCGAGCATTGGCTAATAAGTACACAGATCAACATTCTCCAGCCAATTTAAACAAAACAAGTCTAAGAAAGTATTGCCAACTTGCTATGACGTCAACAAGTCTGTATTGCTGTTTCAGACAAAACAAATAAAATCAGAGCTTTGTTTCATGAGAAATTTACTTCAGCTGAACAGGTTGCTCACGTTGTGAAAAAGCATAAGCTTTTCTAAGATTTAACAAAGAAACTATTTTAATCATTTACTTTTCCAATTCTACGACGAGCTTGAGCTTCCAGTGGTCATTGTGACATCGTGATGAAATTCAAGATAGTAGGGGATATCTAGTATTTTCCTGGAGCTGGTGTACTTAGGTAGTTTACCCTAAATAAGCGGCTAACTATACAACCAGTGTCCACACATCGGAGCTCACCACAAGCGATGTTCAGTTAGGCCTTCTATGAAGCTGTCGCTTGCCGAAGGATGCCGGGCCGGATTGGGCCAGAGAGAACGATCCTCTATCTGACCTGCTCCGGCGCAGAAGAAACCGGGGAGCACCTAACACCAATCCATAGGCGCAGTGTCCCAGTTTGCATCCGGGCATGGCAAAAAAATTACTGCTAGCGCGACTCGAACCCCACTTTCTCCTTTCCTTCACCTTGGCGAAGGAATGAAAGTGTTATGCATGTTCTTCTCATAAAAAGGCCAGTGCTTAGATGAGTGACCGCTTTATGATATTCACAACTAAGTATTATCGTGCTTCAAAAGGCACGTTAAGACCGACGCCTTGTTGGCCCCGGTTGTTAGTCGGAAGACTCAAAACAAACCATGCCGGATGCCTTCAGACTGAAAAATCTTGACACCAGAACTGCTTATTAGTTCATACGACAAGCAAACTAACCTATCGGAAGTTGAGAGCTGCACTATTTAAAAGATAAACTTAAAACTCTGTAAATAATTAACGCCCTCTTCTCTTCTAAGTTACTGTATGCACTGAGGCAATAAACAATCTAGACATAAAGCTTTTACACCGATATACCACCAACCACAATTCTGAGTTTATTTCACTTAGGTATATATATCACTAGCCGTGCCCCGCGGCTTCGCCCGCTATTATCAAGTTAAAAAGTAGCCTATGTGTTAATCCTAGGTATAATCTATGTCCATTCCAAATTTCATTCAAATCCGTTCAGCCATTAAAGCGTGAAAAGGGAACAAACATACTTACACACTTACACATTTTCGGATTTATAATTTTAGTAGGATGTAAAATGATACTTAGAAAACCTACAGGATACCGTGGGTTTGTACTTCCTCCCTCTGAGCCCAATAATTTACCCACTAGGGTATGCGGTATACTAATGAATTGATACGCAAAGTTACCCTGCGGTTGCAAAGGTACACTACCGCAGAATAGCTAATAGTAGGTACCTACAAATGTATAACGTATAGGCTTTGTGAGCATATATTTAGCGAAGCTTCGATTAGAAGGATCCTATGGAATAAAGTAAAATCATTAACAAATACGACATAAATTTAGAAAAGAAAAATTATCGCTTGAGGCGGGGATTGAACACGCGGCCATGTCATGTCCTATTGCTCTAAAGCCCGATTTACGCTGTAATAAGCACAGTAGCGAGTTAAGTAATCTATAATTTAGTTCGAAGAAGTCGCATTAATAGTAGTTTTTCCCGTTTCAAAGAGGATCTAGTCCTCCAAAACATTTGTATTTAATCCAGAAAACTGACTTATGAACTGTACTAAACTCGCCCGTCTACACTACACGCCGCCGTACCAGCTAAGTTGGCGAGGTGCGAGTAATGCGAGAGAGGGAGCTAATTCGCACTGGACTGGACAGCCGAAATAGCATTGTAGTCTATTTAACTTAACCAACAACTTACTACTTAACTAGCTTATTTGTTCAAATGAAAATAACAACTAAACTCGCCGTGGACCCAAGCTAACTCGCTACTGTACTGTAAGTGTAAATCGGGCCTATCCGCTAAATTTACATCTATAAGTAGGTGTAGTCTATTGTAGGTTGTCTCGGGGAAAAAATAAAGTTCAAACACGATTTTCTCAAGCAGTAAATGTGTAAAATTACCAATTATTGAATTACAAATTTAAACAAGGCAAGGTAACAGGTAATTAGGCAAAATATTTACTTAGAGTAATTGCGAGCGTATTTGGCTCGTGGCGCGCGAGTGGAAGGAACTCGACTAGCGGAGGAGAGTGCCCCCGGACGAAGTAGAAGGGACGGCTCATGCATCGACCCGAACACGCGCGATTCGTTTTAAATCGGATGAATTCGGAAACAAACCCGTGTGTTACACATCTCCCGCGTTCGGTTTTTTTTATGGATTTCTGTCATAATGCCTCTTCAGTTTCACTAATTTAGGCTGGTCTCATACAGCCAGAATGTGTCTCTGAATTCATATTATTAATTAAGAAAGCCCGGAATATTATACAATGTAATTATGTTCCACACGCATTTTGATTTTTTAAGATTATGAATTTATCTGATCGATCTGTAAGTATCTGTTAGTTTGAGCCTTTTACAAATTCGACAGCTGATATTTTACGGTACATCTGCCACAATACTTACAAAATCAATGTATTATCTATTTTGCAACGAGTAAGACAAATCAATGAATGTATACTAAGTTCGATTACTTCCGTCGTGAATTCCGGCAATAATCACATTACACAATCACACCCAGAACCAGAAACAGAAATTTCCCTTGAGGAGAAAGCTCGTGTTTCTACCGGATATCGAACTCGATAGCAGCGAGGTTAAAAAACGAACGCAACCAACTTACCCTCCGGGCAATTCAATAGATGGTCCAATCAATGGATTACATTTTCTGCAAAATACAATAAAATATTTTGTATATTATTTATAAAAAATAGTGTTGGAACATAGTTGTTTAAACCAACACTAGGTTTTGTTGTACTGTTGGGTTACAGGTCTCTTTCTTCTATTGCTTACATAATCATTGCTAAAATAAAGTGGTTTTATAAATGACAACCGAATACGATTGGTAATAAAGTTGGCCCTATTCCATTACCCTTAAAATGCTCCACCTGGAAAATACCGATCAAAATCTATATCAGAAAAATATCCGAGTATTTTTCAGGAAAATTGATCGCTAAAATGACAGCCCGTAGTGCTAGGGTTGCCAACCAATATTGAGTTACACCAGCATTGCTTGGTAGGATAACTGACTTACCGGTTTTTTCTCTCTTTAGATTTTTGGTGTAAGTAAACAATTTTACACACTTTTAAGAATGTTTGAAAGAGAAATAGTCTCCCGAGACAGGGAATCCTAGTGGGGATCTATTGCTCAATCTCATACTTTGTTAATAAGTTTCTGCATAAATAAATAAAATGATAATTTATTAAATTATAATTTATTATTACTTTAGGTCAGTAATTATTGTAAAATGACGACTATTTTAATAATATTATTCGTTTGTTAAGAGCAAAATTATTAAATTACGTTAATATTACGGCCCTTTGTCGACCGCATCCTACATTGACAACAAGATGAGACATTGGTGCAATGTTAGCCATATTTATATCAAATAAACTAGGCAAGACAAATTAATTAGTGTACATTAAACTTATTTAATTTGAACATAATGTACTCGTACATCATAATTAATTATTTCTCATTTCTATTTATGTTTTTTTAATATTTTTTTGACATTAAATAATTTTGCCGATTAGGACAGTTTTCTTGAAATAATGTAAACGTTGTAGGTCTCAATAAGACACAATTTAAAAAAAAATATGCGTGTCAACCCTGAAACCATATATAAAGCCATACTTATAACCCATAATATATAGCACTTGATTAAAATTAACACGGAATATTTACCATGAATATTATTAATTAGCAATAAAAAAAATCCTTACCATGCATTTACTGATCGAAAGCTATCCATGACATTGTGATCATTGACTAAAAGTCTATAATATTTTCGAAATAGTTTCAAAACGTTTCATTCGCCGAGACAACACTTATAAAAGTTACATAAGTGTCAACCCTAGGTGAAGTGTCCTGGAGCAGTTACCGGATATTATCTGCCCCGCATTTATCCGTGTTTTCATTGAGCCGAACATTTCAAACCCGAATTTTTGTGTTTTCATTCACTCAGCTGAATTCGAACTAACCTTTTCAAACATTCGGTAATACCGTCAAAAAAATCACGCTAATAGGATTTCGTTAATCATAAGCGCTTAAGAAGATTAAAGAGATTATGCCTATATTTGTTTGAAAGTTTGATAATGGCGAATCGATCTACAATCGTACCTCCCTCTGGTAGAAAAATCTGTTACCATAATCACAAAAAATGATGTTTCAGCAGTTATTTAAGAGAGCCAGTCATTCTTGGTCCAGCGTGTTTGCTGTCCTCGATCGCTTAATCATTCACCATCACGCGAGATAGTAAAGTGCTAGCCTATTAGATATATAAAAATAACATTAGTTTTAGGGAATTTTTAGGTTCGTCAACGAGACTTATTTGATTTTGCTTATAAAAACATAATTTGCAATGGATTCATTATGTGGAGCGTTGTCAAGATCTTGATTTTGAACCCATCAGTACAGTTACTCGGCAAACATAGGTTTTATCAAGATCTTCATGTTATTTTAATGAGACTAGCAAGACGCATTAAAACTCTAAAATATAAGAACCTCTCATTTTAAATTTAATGAAAACATTAAAACACTGATAAACATGAAACACGGCAAAAAAAAGCATTTGTTGTCGTGATATATCATTTATATACTATCCGTGACTAGCACTCTATCTCGTATATTACGTTGTAATTTATCATGTTTCATTATGTCATATTTCAGTATCTACTGAAATATGATAAATACATCATAAGTTATATAAATATTTAATTAATCAACTTCTGAAACACCATCAGTCTACTCAGACAAATGCAAGTCAAGCAGTCCTCTAACAAAGTGGTTCATTACCACAAATAAGTCTTATATCATGGCCGTCGTCAAAGAATAAGCGGGAACACAAGTTTTCTCCCAGTGGAAAATGTGCGTTTCTGGTTCTGGTTGTGACTGTGTGTGTGATGTGAATGTTTCCGGCACCCACGACACAAATCATCGAACTTAGTGTGGGGCTGTGAGTTTGAGTGTGAAAGCGTTTACATTCTCTCTACGAACATCTTTTGATATACTCGTAATCGTTTACTTACGTAAACACACAAACATATGTAATCTTTATTATAATTCAAACCAGCACTCACTCACGTATAAATGTCGATGTCCTTCTTATAGGACCTACGTTTAAAAGTCGCGGCGCACTTGCCTAGCTTTTAAACGCAAAAAAAAACGCATTTAATATTAAAGATTTGTCTAAGATTGACATTTATGTGTCTCACAGACAAATTTATCCCGGAAACACAAATTACACTCGTGGATGAAAAGTGTGCCAGGAGGGCTCATAGGTTTCTCTTAACAGAGTTCAATTATCCGCCACTTCTAGATCAGGCTACCCTTTGACACTTTCCGTATTGTACTAGTGTCGCAAAATAGCAGAAATTGGTAATTCCAACGATAGCAAAGATTATAAAACCAATTGATGGCGCTTGAGGTACATGAGTGCTACCTAGAAATTCAAGAAAGAATGTTCTGCGTACTGCAATGCATTATTTTCCTGAGACTTATAATTTACAAGCAGACCCGCCCGGCGTCACCCGGGTAAAAAAAATACACATAAACGCTTTTACATCCACAACCCAACACAACGTTTAATAACTTGAGTCATGGGTTAATTAACATTTACATAAAATACTCAACATTCACATCAAACCTAGAATCAGAAACACAAATGTCCCATTGGGAGAAGACTTGTGTTCCCACCGGTAATCGAACCTGGTTCTTTAAAGGCTAACTAATATATAAACAATAACTAAAATATAAACTAACCTAACATAATTACGGCACCGGGCAGTTCAAAGCTCAAAGACAAGTTATAACCTGGTTTAACAAAAAAAAAACAGTAGAATTTATATACTACTTATGTAAGCCGGTTCTAAACATAGAAGTATGTCGGATTACGCAGTATCTATTACTCAATCTGTGACCCATCGCTTTCACCCTAAAATAAATTTAACGATTTCTCCAAGACTAATTGTCTAAATTACATGCACACGGCAAAGTGTATTCTACGTAAGACGATGAAATAATTTATTTTGATAGAGATTCATATTGAATGCCTCAAAAGCCAATAAAACATGTGCTGCTATTTTTTTAGATTTTTAATAAAGGAAAGTATTTTTCTTAGCTAAATATGCATGTTAGATATTACATGTTGTCGCGGACTTTTTTGTAAAACTAATTAAGGCTAGCATTTTGCTATACATTGTATTCCGTCGTCGTCCTCTCCAGCCTTGTTGTCTTCGAAAGTATTCTATTTTTCTTCTACTCCAGAAAGTATCGCCTCTCAATGGGCGTTTCCCTCTAGGCCTATACGGAGGCAAAATTTTAACAATCAACAGAACCTTTGCAGTCACTACAAAATCATACCAAACTATATAGGATATAAAATATTAGTATGTCATTTTCCCAGCCAATCGGCATGTTTTTATCTTACAAATTTTATCAGTGACATAGCCCTGCTCTCTGAACTGGGTGAATGTGCCGACAATATGGCGAATGCTATAAACAAGGACCCGGGAGAACGCAACCGCCTTGGTTGTGTTTATTGGTTTTGATCAATTATTTACTAGCTTTCTGTTCGCAATAAAATCAAAGTTACGGATTACGGTGGATAAGACGCCAGGTAATTTAATAAAATGAGAAGGGATAAAAAGATCTCCGAAGTGAGTACCTGAGGCTAGGTTGTAAAAAACATTTTAATTATAGATTTAGTAAAGGTTGGCGACTTTTTTGCACCCAGAAGCTATCAGCATAATCTAATACACTAAATGTATGTTCCACTCTAATAAATAGTAGTGGTAGTATAAAGTTACTAGTAGTGGTAGTTAGCTTAGTTGGTTACGTGTTGGTTGGTTGTCGATTCCCGGCGAGAATACAGGTTTTCTCCCAGGGAACATTTGTGTTTTTGGTTCTGGTTTGATTTTGTGTGTGATTTGAATGTATTCGGCACCCACGACACAAGACATCAAACTTAATGATGGGTTCTGATTGTGAAAACGTTTGTTTATATTAATGACAGACAAGCAAAATATTTTATTTCATTATATTTTCACTATAGACATAGACTGTGCATTTTTTCAAATTAAGTACTTCGTACAACTAAACGCTAATTAGAAGACTTTTTACAAGAAATAGGTCAGCTTTTAGATGCAGCCATTAGGTCCCGTTTGTATTCTGTAGAACATGGCAAAGGCTACCGGAACACGCCAAGTTGAAAAGTCTCTCAATGACTATGCGACATGCGCGTCTAACTGGCGTCCTATAATAGAAAACCAGTATTTAAAGTACAGTATGTAGTACATAATTAAATATCATTATTAAGATACCTACAATTTGCACGAAGCGTTTTGTTTCCACTTGCATTATTAGCTGCAATAGATGGAAAGCCCTGCCGTAAAGTTAAAGTATAAAATGGGTTTTTCAAAAAGTGATTAAATAGGTGCGTGCTTTGGTTTCAAATGCGTCTTTGCATTCCATCACGTGAAATTGTGGTCAAACGCAATTAGAAAATAAATTGTTCAACAAATTCGCAAATACTAATTGTTCGGTGCAAATTTTCGTTGTTAATTTATTAAAGCAAGCGAAGGATTGAATAAAATTCAGCATCGAGAAAAGAAAAAAGTAAATTTTACATAAACTGCCACGAGTTATTGAAACACGAAACCTCTTGTATTTATTTAAGGGATTGTCATTAGTTACTAAAAATAAATCGTATTTATTTTGAGTTTGAAAGCAATTATAATGTTTAATTAACAATACGTGTTTTCCTTAATGAAACTGTACGTAATTATTCCAAAATTATGCTTCCCTTTAACTTTTACCTTTGAACTTTTTTATGTTAGGTAACGCCATTCAGAAACTCCGAAATAGATTATTTCGCATACTTTGAACTTATTTATATACTTTTTGAACTTTGAATGCCAAAGAAAACCATTTTCAACATGAGATTCTATATTTATTTCGTCAAAATATAGCTTATAAAATAACTAAAATAACTTAATAAAATAACTTTATGCTGTACTATTTTTAGTAGGCACTTGCCTAAAACTTCCTAGATATCGAGCCACAGGTATTCTTGATTCCCTTGAAGCAGCGTCCCCAGGTGGCAGATTGGGAAATACTCCTAAGTAGGTGACTTCAAAAGCGTACGTGAGACGCGAACAAAAAACTTCGGTAAAAACATTGCGACTTCTTATGTTATGTTTTTTACACAATTTGTATATGAGTACTGACCTCAGAATAGATAATATGGGTGAGATGGATGTAAGGTAATATATTATTTTTAGTCATCTTTAAAGCTATAAAATTACACTGATGTCAGTTCTATATATTTTTGATATTAACGACCTATGAAGTTTCCTTCATCTGGCTGCCTTCAGTGCCTATAACGTCGGTTGTTCAGTTGTTTTCTATCCACACTCTAAGGCACCAAACAATATAGCACCATAAAATTAAATGGTATAATGTCAATTTCATTCAACAATCTTCATTTTCAACTTTTAATTTGATTTCATACAGGTTTTCGCGGGAAATCTCACATAAACTTGACATTGACAGATGTCAGAGTGCTTAACAACAAGAGACACAAAAGTACATAAGCAAGCTTAACTCTTCACATTTTTCTTCCAGCAACCTCTCTCAACGAGTATTAAGATACCGTATGAAAACAACCGATAACAATGATTGTCTAAGGACAATCTAGTCGGCATCATCTAATAATCCAGATGTGCAAAACTTCCCAATACCCTAATTCAAAAGCGTCTGTTACCACCTGAACCCTCCAAAATTCCCTTAGCGAAAAACTCATCCCAAAACCTAACATACTGCCACAACAATTTCCTCCCCCATATTTTTACCAGAGAATTTACCGCCCGAAAGCCGAATTAACTAAAAATGGCGGCTCTCAGGAGAACGGGCCAGCTTATGAACATGAAACCCTGGTGTCGACGCAATTTTCAAGGGGTCACGGAGGATTTTATAAGCATTCGGGGCTTAGAAATTTTACGGCCACGAAGAGGGTGTTAGACTCTTGGTTGAAGTTTAACTGTAGAGAAAATCTTGGAAGCGTGGTAACACTTTAGAAGGTAGAAAGTGCTATAATGCCTTGACAAATATAATATCTAGGTAAGGCAAGGTTGTATTTTATTTTTAATAAGAAAATGTGTAACTTCCCGAATACATTCTAATATCTACACATGCGCATTACGTTGATTTTGTTGTCTGCCTATATAAACAAAAATGAAATTTTTAGTTTTTAATAAAGGAGCACGGAGGACGTAAAACTAATAAGGTAATTAGCTAAGAGTTTCGGAACTGTAAACTTAAATCATTTAGAGGTTTTTAATAATGATGTAATTTTAACCTTTTGTAAAACTAGCCGTGCCCCGCAGCTTTGCCCGCTATTATCAAGTTAAAAAGTAGCCTATGTATTGTTAGCTTTGTGAAATTCATGGCTTAATTTAAAAGAAATATTGCGCATTTATTAATTATTTTTACCTCAGTGATTAAATATGAGTTATGAATTTTACTAAAACTAATCAATTATTACGGAAGTTAGTATAAAATAAAATATGAATTACTATTCAAACCTACCATAAAATATATTGATTTTAACTAGATTATTTTGAATGTTTAGATTTATCGTAATATTGTTTTAGTTTTTATATTTTAAAATAATAGTAGCTCAATTCTGACCTCCGGCAGTAGTAACGAAAAGTCATTTGAAGGTTTTTTAATGTGCTACACAAGACCGGCAGTCATTGTTGAGCTACGAAGCGAGTCGATTGTCAAAAGTGTTATAAGTGTCGAAAGTTACTAGTGATATAATAAAAGTGATTGTGACGAACAACGGTGCTTTTTATATTCCCGATATGAAGTATTTTACAAGTCAGAAGCCGGGATAACACCAAGGATTTTGGTAAATTTCTACCACCCTGGTGTGATCATACGTCCACTATAAGGTATGTTAATAAGTAATTTGATTATTTAAAGTGATTTTATGAATGCTATTTTTATAGAAAATGAGGTATCATAGTGTGATTATTCAATGCGATTATATTTCTGTAATTTTATAGAAAGTGATTTACCATAAATAAATAAATATATACCCGTTGATATTACAATAAAAGGCGGGTTGGGTTATTAATATGTTGTACAATTGTTCAATGTACACCAATCCATCCATTAGTATCGATATTTTCTATGAAATTCACAATTTATTTTCCTACCCTCACATATTATTTTGTTTTGAATATCATAATGGCTACTAGTGGCAATGTTTTAATATGCCAAATACCAGTAAATTAGTTAACCATGGTTATTTTTGCGTTTTCTTATAATTTAATTTTAACTAAAAGACAAATATCATATAGATTGTTCGGGCCGTTAAAACTACCCTTATTTGTATTTTTTTCTATATAATCATGTACTGTAAAATTACCCACATATACAATATAATATTCCAACACACAAGGTTGTTCACACTTCTCATCCGCATATAATTATTAAATTATTGTTCTTTATCGAACAAAAGTGGCGACCGTGACAGGACCTGCAATCTAAAGACAAGACAAGACAAGAGAAGACGGGAAACGGCGGATCCGGACGAGGTTGCTGGCCTGTGGATGCTCCAAAGCGTTCTACACCGGGAAGTGACTGGTTGTGGAGTGCTGTGACGGAAGCAGTAACATTGTGCCGATCATAACTGTGAGCCCGTTCCTTTATGTTCCTATTCCTCTTCTACTTGGTGATTTAGGGAAGCTAAGTTTCTCGTTTGTCCAGACGTGCTATTTTCTACCGTCTAGCTGTGCTATGCCTAGCATTAACCTTTATTATTTTTACTCGTATAATCTTCTTTCAAACAGCTGATGGTACCTATCTAATTATTGGCGCACGTCATAGCAGTGTAAATACAATCTACCTAAAATCTATTGCCTAGTGAACTTAACCTTAAACCTAAACTACCTACATGCAATCATAGTAACCTATTTACCTATACATATCAAAACAGCTGATTCATATCGCTGCGGATTTATGCACAACAACCTCACATAACTAAACAAAACTAACAAATTTTGCACTTGTCCATCCTCCATACCTAATCTATCTGTCTAAACTGTTTTCTAAGCTTGTTGCACCAATCTATTCCAGCGACATCACGCTGTGCTTATCTCGGCTGCTGCGTTTGCATTCATACCGGCTGCTTGCGTGAGCGCGCTTCGGCGACTGGGCTGGCTATCGATCGGTGCCGTGAATAACGGGACTCCTCGCCGCCGCCGCAAGGACAGCAAGGCAAGGAGCGTATCGTATGCAAAGTTATTTGTTTACATTCTCGTAAATTACATAATTTCGATCGCATTTTATCGCCAAGATGACTGAAGATAGTTTTAAAGATTTAACAGCGAAACGTAGCTCCATTAAAGGACGCGTTATTAAGTTTAAAAATAATTTAGATATATTAGAAACTTTAGAAATAATTTCTCCTATTGAACTTAGTAAGCTTGCGATGAAGTTATCGAAATTTGAAGCGTTATTCATTGAATTTGACGAGATGCAAAATCAAATAGAAATCTTAAATTTTGATAAACAAGATGCCGAATTAGCTATAAGAGATTTAATGGAACAAGATTTCTACCATTGCATTACACTTGCCAAATCACTTCTAGAACAGAATAACACAGCAATGCCTAGCCATGAATCTTCTTCGTCGCATCATTCTTGTTGTCATAATACGCATGATATCAACAATCCGCTTGGATTCCGCCTTCCGGAAATCAAAATACCTGCTTTTGAAGGAACTTACTACAAGTGGTTAGAATTCAAAGAGATTTTTACATCTCTGGTTCACGAAAATGATAAAATAAAAAACATACATAAATTTCATTATTTAAGTTCTTACCTGCAGGGTGAGGCAGCTCGAGTTATTTCCAATCTTGAGATCTCTGATCGAAACTATACTGAAGCGTGGAAAATTCTATGTGAAAGGTATGATAACAAGCGTCAGCTGATTAATAACCATCTAAAAGCGCTATTTAATATTGATTCTGTTCGCGAAACCGACAAGTCCCTACGTTTCATAATTGATCACATCACAAAAAACCTACGAGCACTTAATAGCTTAGGATTACCTACTGACAAATGGGATGTGCTTATAATTTATCAAATCGCGAATAAACTAGATAACACTACCTACTTCAAGTGGGAAGAACACAGAAATCACTTACCTGAGATACCTACCTTAGATCAATTCTTCTCATTTCTCAAGAGCCGTGCTGACGTCCTTGAAACTTCATTCCAGCGGTCCAAGCAGGATAAAATACCTGAAAAACAAAAATATAATCCTACCTACCCTCAAAGGGGTCAACAAACTAAAGCATATGTTTCTACCTTACCTAAGGATAACCATTCTAATTCCAGCTCCAATCATCACTGTGCAGCATGCAAGGGACAGCACAATGTCTTTCAATGTGCAGCCTTTAAGAACAAAACTGTGGACGAAAGGCATCAATTAGTGACCTCCCACAACCTATGTACAAACTGTCTTAAGGCTGGCCATCAAGTCCAACAGTGCAAGCTGCCAGGCTCCTGTCGTGTTTGCAAAAAGCGACACAACACCCTCCTATGCAGATCCAATGATCTTGATAACATACCTACCAATGGTGAGTCATTTTCCATGTCTGTTCAATCTTCGCCTGAGGTATTATTATGTACCGCTAAGGTTCAGGTGACTAATCCTATAACCAAAGAGACAGCCGTAGTTCGTGCTCTTCTTGACAGTGGAAGTCAGTCTACTTTTATTACTGAAGCTGTAAGGCAGAAGTTAAATCTCTCTTCTCTGTCGTCTAACACCGAAGTAATCGGTATCGGTAATACACCACTAAAAATCCCTACCAAACGCTGCGCTATTCAGCTGCATTCCGGCGACAACGGTTTCAGCGTCGCAGTGTCATGCCTTGTCTTGCCACGTATTTCGGGCGAGATGCCTAAAGTAACATTTGATATAAGACACCTATCTTTATCAAAATACCAACTCGCCGATCCGGATTTCAACCGAGCCGGTCCCATTGATATGCTCATTGGAGCAGACTTATTCTGGGATATTATAGGTTCCCAACAACATTCCCTAGGGCCTAAAAATCCTATTCTACGTAGCTCCAAGCTTGGTTGGCTTATCGCTGGTCCTATTTTTAATCCTAAACCTACCAGCGGCGAGTCAAAAAAGGTACTATGCAACTTTCTATTAAAGGATGAATCTCAATCTAACTTGCAAGACGAACTCACTAAATTCTGGGAACTTGAGAATTTCCCACAAACTAAAGCCCTCACTAACGAGGAAAAACTATGTGAACAACATTTTTTAGCTAACACTACTCGTACTTCTGATGGTCATTACTGTGTGGCCTTACCTCTCCGCGAGGACCCCAGTGCATTAGGAGAGTCTTACGGTTTGGCTAAAAAGCGTCTTTTGAGCTTAGAAGCTCGCTTTCGCAAACAACCCGAAATCAAACAATCGTATACCGACTTCATGCGTGAGTATGAGGCTCTCGGTCACCTAAGTAAACTTCCTACGAATCTATGTCGCTCACAAAATGCCTATTACCTACCGCACCATCCAGTATTAAAAGAAACTAGCGAATCAACTAAAACGCGTGTAGTTTTCGAAGCCAACTGTAAGTCGACTTCTGGCGTCGCAGTCAATGATTTACAAATGGTTGGACCCACTATTCAGGATTCACTCTTCAATATTCTAGTACGTTTTCGACAACACAAATATGTTTTTTGTGCAGATATTGAAAAGATGTTTCGCGCTATTTATGTCAGAGAGTCCGACCGTCATCTTCAACAAATTTTGTGGCGAGAACACGAAGCCGATCCCATACAAGTCTTACAACTAAATACGGTAACCTATGGCTTCGCAAGTGCTAGTTTTCTTGCTACACGTTGCATTTTCCAAGTGGGCGAGGAATGTAGTAACTCTAGCATTAAAGAAATCATTCAAAATGATTTTATGTGTGATGACTTACTTACAGGCGCAGAATCGCAAGCTGATTTGCTCTATATTCAGCAGTCAGTCTCTACCGAGTTAGCCGATCATGGTTTTCATCTGCGTAAGTACCGATCCAACTTACCCGATCTTTTATTTGCAAATTCTACAGATCTTGAAGATCGCAATCTCATGATCAGTAACGCCACTAGCACCTTGGGTGTAGGCTGGACTCCCTCGTCAGATGAATTTCACTTCAACATCCAATACACGCCGCCAGATGTTTTGACCAAACGCTCGATATTATCATCAACTTTTAAAATTTTTGATCCACTTGGACTTTTGTCTCTATGCACAGTTAAACCTAAAATCTTACTCCAACAATTGTGGAGTCTAAAACTTGACTGGGATGACCCAGTACCCCAAGATGTGGCAAAATCTTGGCTTAAATTTACTGAGCAACTTTCAGTGCTTCCTACCCTGAACATTCCTAGATGCGTTGTCATCAATAACTTCTCTACCATAGAACTTCATTGTTTTAATGACGCATCACAGAGAGCATTCGGCTCTACAATATATTTGAGGTCTCTTGATGCTGATGGTAACATTAACGTCTCCTTAGTTTGCGCCAAGTCCCGAGTGACATCCATCAGCAAAGTCCAAACTATCCCCAGATTAGAGCTTTGTGCCGCTCTACTTGGTTGTCAACTTGCAAATACTGTCATACAAGCGTTGAGACATCCAATTTCACGTCAAATCTACTGGACTGACTCTAGTGTCGTTCTAGGTTGGATTAGGTCCCCTAACAAAACAAAAACGTTTGTCGCCAATAGAGTAGCTGCCATCAACGAACTCACCGATCCTTCACAGTGGCGAAAAATTGGAACTTCCTCCAATCCTGCTGATTTAGTTAGTCGCGGTGTAGATCCCAATCAGGTACATAATCCGCTATGGTGGCATGGACCTACCTTTCTCATGCAGCCCGAAGAAACATGGCCTGTAGAAGCATCGTGCGCAGTCGACTTACCTGAAATAAAAGCTCAGCCCGCTTTCGTCGGGGAGACTGCACTTACGTGCGATGACAAATTTATAGATCTCGAAAACTATTCTAGCCTACCTTTCATTCAAAATGTCTTAGCAAGAATTCTACGTTACATACATAACTCTAAAAACCCCGCGAGCAAACTAACAGGTCCTCTATCAAGTGATGAAAGACTAAATGCCATGACTCGCCTAATTAAAATTTCCCAAAGAGAGTCGTTCGCAAATGAGATAGAGCTGTTGTCAAATAATAAACCTTTAAAATCTCAAGTAGCTCTGACTTCCCTAAATCCATTTCTAGACACTACTGGTATCCTTAGAGTCGGTGGTCGAATTGACCCATCCTTCTATTCATATGACAAAAGACATCCCGTAGTTTTAAAATCAGATCATCGCCTAACGAAGCTTATTTTTCAGCACGAACACAATAGACTTTTCCACGCTGGTCCTCAACAGATGCTTGCCTCAGTACGCGAACGCTACTGGCCTATAGGTGGTCGTAACCTAGCTAGACGCGTCTATCGTGGATGCTTCATTTGTCGTCGCTTTAGAGGGAGGACTATGACCCAGATCATGGGAAACTTACTTTCTGAACGCGTAGAGCCAGATTTTCCATTTCGTGCCGTTGGTACTGATTTTGCCGGACCGTTCCTAATAACGGATCGCAAAGGACGTGGATGCAAAATAACGAAATGCTACTTGTGTATTTTCGTGTGTTTTCGATTCAAATGTTTCCATTTAGAATTAGTAAGCTCACTCTCCAAAGAATCTCTACTGCTAACCCTAAAAAGGTTCATCGCCCGCCGCGGTATTCCTAATCTTATTGGCTGCGATAATGGTAGAAATTACGTAGCTGCCGCGAAAGAGATCAAACACTTATTTAAAACTTACAAAGATTCACTAATTGATTTTGCAGCTGGTCAGGGCATTGAATTTCGCTTCTCACCTGCATACGCTCCTAGCTTTGGTGGACTATGGGAAGCTGGAGTAGCCGCAGCCAAAAGACATATCAATAGAGTTCTTAAAAATACTCATCTAACATTTGAGGAACTATCTTCTGTATTTTCCCAAGTAGAAGCAATCCTAAACAGCCGCCCTTTATGTCCCCTCAGTCCTTCACCCAACGATTTTTCCTCTCTTACCCCGGGACACTTTCTGATCGGCAGACCTCTTACTTCGCTTCCGTCACCATGTCTCCTAGATGCCAACTTCAATCGTCTCGACAGCTACAGACGCATAGAGCAAGCCAGGCAACATTTTTGGAAGCGCTGGTCGAATGAGTACGTCGCCGAGCTGCAGCAACGAACAAAATGGCGAACCAAGTCTGCAGAGCTAAAACTGGATGATTTGGTTCTAATTAAAGAAGACTCTACACCTCCACTGTGCTGGCGACTTGGCAGAGTAGCCAAGCTGTTCGTCGGATCCGACGGACTGCCGCGAGTCGCGGATATCAACACTGCCCAAGGCTTAGTTCGTAGGGCACTGAACCGCATATGTCTTCTACCCGCAGCTGATGATTCTTGAAAGCTCTTTCAATACCTTTTCAACGCTTTCAACGCCCGGGAGGATGTTCGGGCCGTTAAAACTACCCTTATTTGTATTTTTTTCTATATAATCATGTACTGTAAAATTACCCACATATACAATATAATATTCCAACACACAAGGTTGTTCACACTTCTCATCCGCATATAATTATTAAATTATTGTTCTTTATCGAACATAGATAAAATAATATGTTCTTTGCCGATGTCTGCTTAGTTACTTCGTTAAAATAAAATAAATAAAGTTTCGAGTTAAATTGATAATTCTCTTTATTACGTTATTTAAATATGTATTTACTTAACAGTTAGTAGCATGTTTGTACGAAATAGATGACTCGGTTGTTTTGATCATTTCAGATCATTGGACGTTGTACTGATTGTACAATTAAGAGAACATGCCTAGCGACCGGTCCGAGAGTAGACAGAGGTCCACTAGGAGACATCTCAGTGTTGTGCTGGGAGGATCTTCGAGACGCAGTCGATCCCGGACACGTGCTCAGCGCTCGAGGCAGAGTCATCGCTCGTCAGCAGCTCTACGCACCGATAGGCGTGCCTCCGAGCAGCGCAGATCCAGAAGATCACCTCCGCGGGTTGAGTCACAGGCAAGAAGTCGAAGCAGGTCAGTCGTAACACCTCCATTGCAGCGCCACACTTCACGTGTGTCACCAACTGATGCACAGCGACATGAACCGTCGAATAGATTTATAGATCGTGAACGTAGTAGGCAGAGGCGTCACAGATTGCAAACTCCGCATAGTCAAGACGTTGATAGATCGCGTAGTCCAGTCCAGCCGAGTATAATTAATCAAAGAGATACATCTGCTATGACGCTGCAGCCTCCTACTATCGATGCTGTTAATAACGAATTACTCAAATGTATCAAAGAGTCTTTGCAATCTATTTCAGCCATAAATCCACAGAGTAAAGACAGATTCACAAATAATAACGTAGTTCCAGAGTTTGATCCTAAATCAAAAAACCAAACAATTGTTACGTGGCTCACTAAAGTAAAGGAATGCTCTGAGATCTATGGCTGGGATAGTAAACAGACAGCTCATTACGCTCTCCCAAAGCTAGTCGGTACTGCCAAAAAGTGGTATGAAGGACAGCCCTCAATATTGCTTACATGGGAGGAATGGGTCGAAAAACTTAAGTGTGCTTTTCCTTCGTACGAAAATTATGGTCATTTGCTTACAGAAATGTTAGCAAAAAGGGCAAAGTTTGGGGACGATTTAGAAGAGTATTATTATGAAAAGTTAATAGCTTTGAATAGATGTGGTATAGTAGGTAGGAACGCAATTGACTGTATTGTGTATGGAATAGAAGATAGGACAGTTCGGTACGGAGCAGAGGCGGTCGGTTTTGAGGATGCTGATAAATTATTAGGCTATCTGAGAGGTGTCAAACACGAGCGATTAGATAAGTTCAGTAAGAAACCGCTACGCCCTGTTACTGAAACATCACGTAAACCGGTAAGAAGTGATTTGGGTAGAGTCTTGAAATGTTTTAATTGTCATGAAACGGGTCATATTGTGACAGGATGTAAGAAACCTATCGTTAAGTGCCAAAAATGTAAACGCATTGGCCATGATGATCCTGAATGCAACAGGAATGTGTGGGTAGATAAAATGGAAGTTAAGGCATTATGACTAGATAATAACACTGACCAAGGAGTAGATGACAAATTTATAAAGGATGTCAACGTTAATAATGTACAACTTACAGGTTACGTAGATTTTGGTAGTCAGTGTACATTGATAAAAGAATCTGTTATGATAGCAATCATACCGCGAGAAAAATGGCACGTTAATGATTTGCCATCGCTTAAAGGGTTCGGTAATACTTACGTTCGAGCATTGGGTAAAACTAAGATTTCATTAATGGTGGATAATGCTAAAATACAAGTTGAGGTAGTTGTGGTTCCTGATAATTACCTGAGCTATGATTTACTTATTGGACAGACTGCTACAGAGCAACCTCATATATGGGTATTTAAATCTGATAAGAATCTGGTGATTACTGACAAACGAAAAAAGGACGATACACGATTGGTTTTAAAATCTCTTAAAACCGTAAAGGCTGAAGGTTGTGTTTCTGTAAGGGTATTTACTGATACAAATTTTAATGGAGTTGTTTTCGTTGAAAATGGTCATCGTTTTAACTACAGTATTGAAATTGGCAAATATAATATCAAAAACGGTATTGGTCATTTAACTATTCTAAATCATGATAATAGGTCAATACAATTTAAAGAGGGCCAAGTCTTAGCTCGTGCTTGCGTTTTTAACAATGACATTAAAGACATTAATAGGATACAAGAGGTTCAAAACCATACCAGTAAACCTCCGCTTATATTGGATGACCTTAATATTCATGGTAATTTAGACAGCAATCAGAAACTTCAATTACTTAAGATACTGAACGAGTATCGCGATTGTTTCGCCAAAGACATGTCTGAATTAGGTCAGACAACTGTTGCAGAAATGAATATTCAGCTAAGAGATACAGAACCAGTCGTTTATCGACCATATAGGTTGAGCCATTCGGAACGGGAAGAAGTTAGAATTATGGTAGAAGAACTCTTGAGACAGGATATAATAAGGGAGTCTCAATCTCCATAAGCAAGTCCCGTTTTATTAGTGAAAAAGAAAACGGGCGATAAGCGACTTTGTGTTGATTATCGCGCCCTGAATAGGAAAACGGTTAAACAACACTACCCGTTGCCTCGTATTGAGGATCAAATTGATCGTTTGGCTGGAAATAAATATTTTTGTGCTTTAGACTTAGCGTCAGGCTATTACCAAATTCCATTGTCTGAAGAAAGTAGAAGCTTAAGCTCATTTGTGACGCCTGATGGACAGTTTGAATTTAATAGAATGCCATTCGGGCTGGCTAACGCACCAGCTGTTTTTCAGCGAACAATCAATTTGGTCTTAGGCAATTTGCGCTATAAAATGGCGTTAGCATATATGGACGATGTCTTGATACCGAGTAGGTCATTTGAAGAAGGTATCGAAAGATTGCGGATAATACTTCAAAAGTTTAGGGAGGCAGGGCTAACGCTAAAACCACAAAAATGCTACTTCTTCCAAAGTCACGTGGACTACCTAGGTTTTGAAGTTTCCAGCGAGGGTGTGAGGCCGGGTATTAAGAAAATAGAATCTGTCGAAAACTTTCCTAAGCCCAAAGACGTACATAATGTCCGTCAGTTTATCGGCCTCGCTAGTTTTTTTCGCCGTTTTATCAGGGGTTTCGGTGAAATAGCACGACCATTTACGAGATTACTAAAGAAAAACTCTGTTTGGGTTTGGTCACAAGAACAAGAAGAAGCGTTTGATAAATTGAAAATAGCACTAGTTTCGAGACCAGTACTAGCATTGTATGATCCAAAACTTGATACACAAATACACACGGATGCCAGCAAACACGGCATAGGCAGCGTTCTACTACAAAAACAAGTTGATGGATTTTTTAAACCAGTAGCTTATTACAGTAGACAGACTTCTCCTGAAGAATCCCATTTTTCATCATATGAGTTGGAGACTCTTGCAGTCATTGCCGCGCTCGTAAAGTTTAGAACGTACGTACTTGGGTTAAACTTCACCATTGTGACTGACTGTAACTCCCTTAGAGCAACGTTTTTGAAACGAGATATGATACCAAGAGTCGCGCGATGGTGGAGTTTGATTCAGGAATATGACTGTAACGTGGTATATAAATCTGGCAAAGGCATGATCCACGTTGATGCGCTGAGTAGGAATCCAACGAAGGATGAAGCAGGAATAGTTCAGGCTATAGATACTTTAGATATTATGACGATAACGGATGACTGGTTAACAGCAGTACAATTGGAGGATTCTGAAATACAAAGAATTAAGAAAATACTTTCTGATAAGGAATTCGATGACTTGGTAGAGATACGTAAAAATTTTGTCCTTAAGCGCGAGAGGGTGTATAAATTAACTGATGGAGGATTAAGATGGGTGGTACCGAAAAGTTGCAGATGGCAGATACTTCAAAAAAATCACGATGAAATAGGTCATTTTGCATTTGAAAAGACATTAGACAGGATAAGACAACATTATTGGTTTCCTCGCATGCGGAAATTTATCAAAAAGTATGTGAACTCTTGTTTAGAATGCGCTCACAATAAATTACCAGCAGGCAAAAAACAGGGTTTTTTGCATCCTATACCTAAAGACACTACGCCCTTTCACACTATTCATGTTGATCATGTTGGTCCATTTGTTTAATCAAAAAGAAAGAATTCTTACATTTTGGTGATTGTAGAGTCGTTCACAAAATTCATTGTTTTAAAGGCGGTTAAAAATACAAAGTCCACCACCACCATCACTGTTCTTAGGGACTACTTTGGGATGTTTGGTTTACCGAAACGACTAATAAGCGATAGAGGCACATCATTTACAAGTCTGAAATTTAAAAGTTTTATAAGTGAAGTAGGAGTTCAACATATAAAAAATGCAGTCGCTTCACCTAGAGCAAATGGCCAGGTGGAGCGGTATAATCGGACAATTTTGGATTCTTTAGCTTCCCAAAACCATGGTAATGATGAAAGACTTTGGGATGATCGACTATTACAGGTACAATGGGGACTAAATAATACTATTAATAAAGGGACAGGTAAAACCCCCTCTGAGGTTTTATTTGGATTAAGGCTTACAGGAGTCAATGAAGGTAGCTTGGTTTCGGAAATAGATGACGATGTAGCGGTAAACACTCCAGACAAAAATGAAGTAAGCATCGCTTTCGATAGGTTAAGACAGATTAGGAATGAAGTAGAAGAACACACGAAAAGGTCACAGGAAAAACAGAAGGACAGATTTGATAAACTAAGAAAAAAACCACTAGAGTTTAAAGTTGGGGACTTGGTGAGAGTTGAAAGAGCAACTCATACTGTAGGTAAAAGTAGAAAATTACTACCGAAATGTTCAGGGCCATATAGAATAAACAAAATTTTGGATCACGATAGGTACGAGGTAGAAGATACACCTATTACAAAAAAAAGTACATCTAAGTATAAGGGTGTATTTTCTATCGACAAAATACATCCTTGGCTTTGTTTTGATAACAGAAGTAGTGAGTCGTCTACTAGCGAGAGTAATGATGATTAATTAATGTATGTTGTAATTTGGATGATTATTATGCCTAATTGTGTAACATTTATGTATAGTTTTTAAGAAATAGCAGAATAATTAAGTGCCTTATTATGAAGGGGCGAATTACAAATTTATAGTAAAAGTATATGAAAATTTAATTTGTTTGTATTTGTGTAACGACTGATTTTTGTAAAATATATTTATTAAGAACAATTAATGAATTTACATGAGTCAAAATGAACATATTTATTAACCTACACTGCTATGAGCGTTAGTGTAGACTACTTGAAGTGCAATGTGCACATATTGATGTTAAACTGCTATGAGCGAACATAATCTTTGAAGTGCAATGTGCACATATTGATTTCAAACTGCTATGAGCGAACATAACATTGAAGTGCTATGTGCACACAACAGTAGAAACCGCTATGAGCGAAAAATACTTTTGAAGTGCAAAGTGCACAAGATAATATTAGCCGCTATGAGCGAACATAATATTAAGGTGCTATGTGCACGCAAGTATGGATTGTACACAACTTTCAAGTGCAAAGTGCACAATAACTGAATAGATTTAATTGTATCGTGTAATTCTAGATTTAAAAAAAAATACAAGATTACAATATTAATAATTTTATGAATAAAGTATGTACTTCAATTCAAATTTATATAACCTTTTCTTAATGTATGCCGTTCGCGGGGTCGCGAATGTTATCAGGATGGACGAATTGTTAGCTTTGTGAAATTCATGGCTTAATTTAAAAGAAATATTGCGCATTTATTAATTATTTTTACCTCAGTGATTAAATATGAGTTATGAATTTTACTAAAACTAATCAATTATTACGGAAGTTAGTATAAAATAAAATATGAATTACTATTCAAACCTACCATAAAATATATTGATTTTAACTAGATTATTTTGAATGTTTAGATTTATCGTAATATTGTTTTAGTTTTTATATTTTAAAATAATAGTAGCTCAATTCTGACCTCCGGCAGTAGTAACGAAAAGTCATTTGAAGGTTTTTTAATGTGCTACACAAGACCGGCAGTCATTGTTGAGCTACGAAGCGAGTCGATTGTCAAAAGTGTTATAAGTGTCGAAAGTTACTAGTGATATAATAAAAGTGATTGTGACGAACAACGGTGCTTTTTATATTCCCGATATGAAGTATTTTACAGTATTAATCCTAGATATAATCTATGTACATTCCAAATTTCATCCAAATCCATTCAGCCATTAAAGCGTGAAGAGGGATCAAACATACCTACACACTTACACACTTTAACACACTTTACAAATTAGTAGGATTATACAATCAAAACTAAAACCCAATTAATAATACTACATCACCACATGTGCTACATATTTTTGAAATGGTATGGGCAGATGGGCTAGGTTTTTTATACTACAAACAAAATGGCAACCGACGTACAACAGAGTTCTTTCATATGATACCTATCTCAAACGTCTAAATAAAGATGTGCAGCTAATTGCCTCAATTCTCAATGGGTTAATTTTTTCTTACCCTCTATTTTATACATTAAGTCATTTGTTTTAGAACTTAACCTATGGCACTTCGAGAATTGACAAATTCAACGTTACTTTATATTATATTATTATGTTGCGATCGGTTTATTTCTTTGGACGCTGATGTGAACAAACGAACATAAGAGTAGATACATAAACTTCTAAACTAGTTGTCTCCAACATTAGAAATTTTCTTGCTCATGTTTATATGAGAAAACTGGTTCATTTCGCGTTTTATTTTCAAAGTAGCATTATTTTGACTAACCTCGAATTTATATCTTACTAGCGATCCGCCCCGGCTTCGCCCGGTGTGATAAATGAAGAACCTCTCAACCGATTTTGTGCAAACTTCTCATAAACCATCTACTAAATAGTCCGAACAAAGCCTAAACATTTGGTTTGGATAGGTGAGCCCGTTCTTGAGTTATAAAATTACAACGAAAAGTGGCATTGATTTTTATATATATAGATTTTGAAAATAAAAGCGCGAAAAGACCCGGTTTTGTCTTGCTCATGTTCAATCGAAGACAATTTAGGAACTTACTAGCCGCCTAAAATAAAGTAAAAAGTAGCCTATGTCTTAAGCCGTGGTATAAGCTATGCACATTTTAAATTACATTCAAGTCCGCTCAACCGTCACCGCGTGTAGAGAAAACAAACATACTTATACATTTACAGCAAACTTTTGCATTTAGTATTAATGCGATAACGTTAATCTATGTGAATCATTATAATTTCCCTATGTTAAGTAACTTCGAAAATAAGTGAAGAAGTGATAAATATGTTCAATAAAACTCAATTTTCAATGGCGCAATGAAATGCCCAATCATTACCATTTCAAGATGAATAAATCGAACTCCGTTGCTCTCAGCAGCCAGAGGCACGTAATCAGCGTCAGACGTTTTAATAAAGTTTAAACACAATGAACTTTCGACCTCGGCAACCTAGTTAACCTTGCCGCCTCTTGACGCTTTCTTGAGACTCACAATTGTAACTAGTGAATTGTAAAATGCGATGAGAGTCGAATATATTTCAAAATCTAATAATCTTCGAGAATTTTGAGATACGATAGAGCTGTTGTTTTGCGTCTAAGTAAGAAACTAGACGTTCACTTTAGAGCGTTGGTGTCTTGCAAAGGGATTGGCGAGCATTTGACCACTATTGAAAAAGAAGCGATGTGGCCGAAGATGCTTGCCTAGAAGATACGTATTAACACCTGATTTGAAGACACATTATACCGTTCAGAAAGCAAAGACGCGGATAATAAGGTCCTTCGCCGCACAAATGATAAATGTATAAGAGAAACGCTTGTGAATTTGAGGTATATCAACCAATAAATAGGTGACGTTTGACAGTTTATCTTGTCGTTAGATGGTAAAAATGACATAGGAGAATAAACTCGTGCAATTCGTGTGCATATTCTCCGAAATGTGAACGATGAAGGCTTGCAAACTTTCTTCGAAGATCGAATAACTGGAGGTTGGCCTCTTTTTTTAGTTTGGATTCAGAAATAATTACTAAAAAATTAGAAGTTTCTTAAAAATGACATTACATGGCACCATAACAAAAAGACGTTTGGCACTCGGGGACTGCCGCGGTAAAGCTATTGCATACCATTTTTTATCAACTTATGCAATTATAATTATTTATTTATTTTATTTATGCAGTATTTTTTTTCCTGCCACCTAGAGGCGAGTTGCTGAACTAAAGAGACAAGCGTGATATTTCAAAAAAAGTCATTAAAAGTTCTGCTATTCATCGATAGATGGCAAAACTAAAAAGTATCATCGCTGAGCCGGTCGGAGTGGAGGGTGTTAGGTTATTTTCGTTACGGAATTTCTGGATTCGGTCTCCACGCTCAAGGCCCGCCATAGAAGCTATGCAATAGCTTAATAAACACATACCAATTATGTGAGATAGTGGAAAAAAAATTATCTATCCCAGAATTAAAAAAAACTAGCTATAATATTTTGTCTATATCGCTATTTTAGATTTTTTTTTCAAAATGATTTTGAAAATGATCCATGTTTTCAATAAATAAATATAGAATAAGGTACAAAACTTGTAACAGCATTAAACAGGTATCGTCTCTACCAGCCCCTTGGCGCTCCGCCAAGTAGGCTAAATATCGAAATTATGCCAAAAGCACGATTTAAGACCCATCTGGATTAAAAATTCAATTAGTGGCTTACAGGTAATTAATTAATTAATTAGTAAGGAATTAATTTGAAACTAGTTTTATTTAAATAATTAGAATGTTTGCGATATGTCTACTACTTTTATGTGATGAATGAATGATGAATAATACGGACTCTCAAAGATAGCAGCGGATAAGAAGGCTAACATTTACTACCTACTTCTCATTTTCTGGGAAGTAAAGGTGTGAGCTCTATCTCACCCCGATAAGCACGCTAGATATATGAAACGGGCTTTCTAAGACACTTGAAGCACCGTTTGGTGCTTGCTGACTTTGACTGTTGACTGCAGAGTCATGTATAGCCAGGTCAACAACCATTTCCATCACACACACACGATCACAACCAGAACCAGAAACACAAATTTCCCTGAGGGAGAAAACCTGAGTTTCCACCGGGAATCGAACGCGGATATCGAGAGCTTAAAAGGCGATCTCACACACAACTTACCTAACCTGGTTTTAATACTCATACCGATGTTATTTATTATTTTATTGTTTCACAACTTTATATAGAACTCCATATTGTTTTTATTAAACCTAACATGCAACATTCGCAGAGATACGTAAATATATAACAATTATATATTATTTTTACAATTGAAACAAAGTATATAATATGCTAAAATCATAGCCCTATACCCTATATATATACCCTTAAAATATTTGTAAGTAATTGGTGAAAATGAAAGAATAATGATCGTGTAATTTGTTTTTTTTTCCAATGACCTTTGTTTTTTTTTGTCACCGATACCTCAAGAAATAAAAACAACTTTTTGTTCCTCTGACATTAAAACGGACTTTGGGAGTTTTGAAAAAAAGAAAATGAAGATAGATTTTGTATTATATACATTATATCAAAACTTCTGTTTTTTTAGAATGAACATGTAAATAGTCAAGGAATTTAGAGATTCATTTTTATATACATATATAGATGGACTAGGGGATAAATAACTGTGACTTACGCGAGTAAAAACTTAGAGTGCATTGTACATTTGATGGTTTATAAAATATCTAGATTGGAGCTTAGAAACTTAGCTCTTGCGCCTCCACCCTCAGATGGCCAATTAAGGCAAGCCGCGGGTCAGGGGTCTCACTTAGCCCCAGGGAGTGTCTCGGGGTACGCGGTGTCGCCACACACCGACGCGCGACGGTTCGCCACAAACCGCCGCTGTGTTTTTATTATTGTGAATTGCGGTTTGTTAACTATTACTATGTACTTGAACGAGCATAGGGAAATCATACAATGAACTGTCCGAAAGTTGAGTGCGCGTTTACCTTTGAAGCACGGGTATTGGGTTCGAATCCCGGTGGAACCACAAGTTTTCTCCCTCAGGGAAATTTGTGTTTCTGGTTCTGCGTGTGATTGTGTCTGTGATGAGAATGTTACCGGCACCCACAATACAAGTTATCGGACTTTGTGTGGGGCTGGAAGTGTGAAAACTTGGGTAAAAACGTATTTAACATTTTTGCTTCACAACCGGATTAATCGATGTCAATGTTTTTATCTTGTTACAAAACGTGCATGTTAACATTATACGCATCGCTACTTCCGCGCTTGAAAGAATGAAAGCCGTAACTTGTTTTCCACAGACCAATAAGAGCATCAATCACTTTTCCAAGCCTTTTGCTAACGGATGGCAGCCTCTCAGCAAACAGTAGCCCTGCAATTTTATGGAAAACCGGGGCAAAGACAAAGCCGAGCTTTGTCCTTAGCCGACAAAGGAACGCTGGCGCGAACGTCCCGTGGTCCCAGTCACCTGCAGAATGGATCGCAATGACACGATATTTCAATTAAGATGGAAGTCACTTAATTGATTCTGGGTTCCGTGAGAATTTGTTATTTTTGCACGAGGAAAATACCTCACTGAATTGGTATAAGTAGTGGCAATTTATCGGTATCGTGCGTTTTTATACAAGATCACCTAGATAATTGCTCCATCATCGACCGCATCGTCACTCACCATTTGGTGGTATAGTAGTCAAACATTTGCAATCATTATTTTTTTAATAAAAAGTAATTTAGTTTTTCTTTATTTATAATTTTTAATTAATTAAATACAAGAAGAATTTTCACAAGGTTGCTATGGTAGATTTAATACAAGATAAATTTTACTAGGGTATTTTCAATATTAATACGATTAAACTTAATACGAAGAGGAATTGCATTTTAATTATTATAATTAGTGACGTGATAATATGTTCATATTAAAATTACACTAATATTATAAATCTGAAAGTATGTGTGTTTTCTCTAAACGCTAACGGCTGCACGAATTTTAATGAAATTTGGAATGTACATTGCTTATAGCCATAACTAACTCATAGGTTACTTTTTAAGTAAATTTTAACCGCACAAAAATTTAAAATATGAATCTTACTTTATTTCACCAGTCTTATAAAATTTGTTACAAAAATAGTAGATAAGTCATGGATAAGAATATAGGCTACTTTATAATCAACAGTAAAAACTCTTATAGCTCCTAATAATATATATATATATTACCTCTATATAATAACAATAATAACCCTCCATAAATTTTAACTGTACTTGCTTGCAAAGTTATTGATAAATAAATACGGGCAATATAACAGCATAATCAAAGTTGCTTTCGCAACCAAAACATCATTACACCATCTCGTACTTCCATTTCTCATTTTACAATTTATTACTGCACGATAATAAAGCACATCTCTGCGTTCTCGCCACAAAACCACTTTACATCTGCTTTAATATAAACAGCAAACTCATTTCAAAATTCGTAGTGTTTTCGTAATCAAAAGTCATTAGGTTAACAAAATTCTCCTCAAAACCTAGAAACGCTCTCACCCAGATTTAATCAGAGTTAAAATTCACTTAGCTCTTGCAATATGGTCCGTAATGAAATTAATTTATGTAAAGCAAGTCACGGCCTTGATATAAAAACCGTTATTGTTAAGGAATCCTAATTTTATACGACGAGTCTATCAAATTTTCCGCCCGTCATACGGTTTGTTCTCTCGTCCGCTTTCTTTTACATCTCATTTACTTAGACAATTATTTTTGTTACATTAAACTTTATGGCAGGTTCATTGGAGGCGTGAAGATAACTTATACATACCTACTATCTGTATAAACGAGTATAGTAAATACTTCTAATTTCCAACCCAAACCAATATGTAATATATATGCAAAAGTTCGGTTGTTTAATCACGATAAAACTATTGAAACTATTTGAGGTATAACTTGGATAAGGTTTAGTGATCTTGAATAGTACAGAATGCATCGTCTTCGTATGAGGAATTGAGACTACGAAGCAAATTTTCCTACTACTTCTACTTACTACTACTAAATACTTGTAGTAGTAGTAAGTAGTAGTAGGAAAATTCGATGAAGGCTACTGTCCATGTACTAAAATTATTTTAATGTGCATTACAAAATTTGATATGATTTGAATAGAATAGAAATAATATATTTGTAACAAAACATAAAAGACACACAAAAGGCAGAACAAGAAAATTCGTTTATTTTAGGATTAAAAAAACAAGGTTGTACAGACAAAATATTGGTAAAACGATGACACCTGCAGTACTGTAAAACTGTGTCGCAGCTTCCAACGCCCTCTTCCAAAAATTGTTGTTATAATATTCACAATTTCAAACTATGATACTGTTACTGGCTATACACCACCGCTGGTCTTCCGCTGGAGACGTTTGGTGAAGTCACGGCACAGACATACAATACACACACAGGTGAATCAAATCATGAATCAACAAAACAATGAGGAAAAAAAACATTATGATATGGATTTTGGTATGATTATTTAAAATATATTATTTGTGTATGCGTCCGAAATTTAATAAAATTCACAATGCAAAACATTTTTTTATTCTAATTCTTGATGATGCTATTTTCCAATCTCAGTCCACTCAACTCGCCATAACTTCGCCCAGGAAAGATCCAGGTGATTCAAATTTCACACCGATGTTAACACTTGAACACATGGTCCATAATGGACCGAACGGGCCCAGAATGGGTCTCCGTGGTCCAGAATGAGCCACTGAAACCAAAACATCAACCGCACTAGAACGCGACGATACTATCGTGTTCGCCACGTTCTCTGGAAGAAGTCGATTACAGCGCCCAGTTCAGGCAGAAATTGATAAATACATCACGCCAAAGAGAATAAGCGGAAACCCGTAATGTAAATTATTATGAAAATATCTCAACTCGCTACGATCGTAGCAGCTACAAACTACGAGCTACGAAATTCTACACGTAAATACCTTTAGTACTAATACAACGATTACAAAACTTAGAATCAGCAAGTTACAAACTCGATCGTCCCTAACTACGTTACTAAATTGAGACCAAATTTGTCAATCTACGTAACTAAATTGTGATCAAACTAGTCCTCTTTTAACAACATGCGGTAGAAAAGGATAAGGCTACAATTGGGTTCGGAAATGTTTCTTAGTGATCTCTGTTCTGGTCAATCTAGCAATTGATGGAAACAAGTTTGTGAGTTTCTAGCAAAACTGGATCTTAATTTTTACCGCATTGATTTTTTACCTTTGAATATAGTCATTTTACTTCCATCTCACTTGATTACAAACGATGTAGCCGTGAAGGTTGGACTTAGAATAACAATCTCGAGGATAACTACCACCGTATCAATTGGTGCCTCATGACAGATTTGTCTACCTGAGGTAAATTATAACTGAACTATTGTTTTGGTTGTGGAAGCAAAAAATTAACAGTGAACAGTTTGTTAAACAATGTTCAAGCTACCGCGTAAACTACATGGAATCAGTATTTATTGAAATAATTGACCGTATTATTATCACAGTACATATGCATGCAGTACATTATTTCAAATTATTACAATACATAATACATATGTGCTCCAATGATATATTTAATATCTCTTTGTTAGTCTTTGTATAGTCCTTAAAGATCTTTAAAGACATTTCAATTTAACATAATTAAACGCAAGCAAAGCTTAAAAAAACTGACTTCACTGCTTTATCTACGGAACGTTGATCAGATTAGATTTACTAAACTCGCATTATTGAAGATATTTCAAGAACTACTGATCAGATCTTGATCAAAATTAAATGGGACCAATTGGAAAGCAACATCATTCAGACAAAAAAAAATTCAAAATCGGTTCACGTGGAACGAAGTTATGAGGTAACACACATAAAAAAAAATATAGTCGACTTGAGTACCTCCTCCTTTTTTGTGAAGTCGGTAGAAAAGTCGGAAATATTTCACCAAAACTCTATTTCATAACTAAAATTCTGGAACACGTCCAATTTCAAAACTTTACTCCCCATACGCAAGCGGAACCCCAACTAGATGAAGCTGAAACACGTACAGAATTTCCACATTCAGGTTAGTTTTAGAACGAACGCCGAGAGAGACGGTCGTAAAACTTTCTCATTATTGCTGTACGAGATCAGATGGATCTGCACATAAAAATTTTGGCTCCTAGCCTAAACGAGCAATGCGTGTGATGACATTAAATTACCCCCTTCCCTCTAGTTTTCCTCCCCATTTTGTATGGAATCGTGTCTCATTGCTGGCGATTAGCGAAATGAGTTAACAAGTTTTTAAATACTTGGGAATCGTAAACAAAACAAACGGCTTGTTTTGGTGTGTATGGAATATGAACATCAGTGGAAGTGGTGTCATACTATTGTTATGAAAATGATAATGCATTGCTGGAATTAACTTAAGGAAAATGTGTACGCCAACCGATAGACTTTTAAAGCAACCAGCTAGCAACCATTCAAAAAGGCAGATCAAGTCAAATAATAGCTCCATCGAAACTGGTTACGTACAACTAAAATTATGCCAGTTAACCAATTACAACGATTTCGTTGACGGCCGAAGTGCAAATCCAGTGGACGTCTGTAGGTCTGTAGGGGAGCAAAGCAACTCATTGGTGATGAGTCATCGACGTAAGGTAGCTAGCCGATCGGTGTTCTATCCCTTACATTTCGGAGAGTGTGCACTAAAATTACATCAGTTGATTCCTTCATGCCCTTTCTATAATTGAACCATACGACGAACTGCTCTACGTCATCCGTTTATGGTTGACATACCTCATAGCGTTTTGCTTCTACATTTATCATCAGTACAGCGAAGGAGTGGAACTCACTGCACACTTTGTTCCCAAAACAGAATAATCTAGGAGTCTACGAGTCAATAAGTATCTTCTAGGTAAGCATGCTTCTTCGTCCGGATCATCACTTTCCGTCAGGTGACATAGCGGCCAAATGCTTACTTATATCGTACAAAAAATAAAGGCATTTGATGAAGGTGAAAATAAAATTATATGGCAAAACAGTGCGTTTTATATCGCTTTTCGCTGGTATTGTGACTGTACATTTTACAAGTTCACTAGGTCACGCGCGTGGGCGGTGACGTTTCTTGACGGCCTGAACCATAGACATGTAAATCGTGGGTCTTTCAAGACATCTGTGTCCACGGTGAGGCGCAGTTTGCCTGCGAATGTTTCTTTTTCCGCGGATGAATTGTTGACACTTGCGGCTCCTTTGTTGGGAAAAGGTCACGTAATCATTTACTTTAATTTGGTTGTAATTTTATTTCTACGACTACTTTGTTTCAATCTTATCAATACACTGAAATTTACAAAAAACATTCAAATTTTTATTAATAGTGTGATAGTATAATGTATTGACATACATCCAGTTCGCTCAAAACGTTTTGCTTCTATGTTTATCATCCGTACAGCGAAAGAGTGGAATTCATTGCCTGCGTCTTTGTTCCCTGAACGGTACAATCTGGGTGTCTTCAAGTCTAGAGGGAATAGGTACCTTCTAGGCTAGCTATGTTCTATCTTCGGTTGCATCGTCACTTTCCATCAGTTGAGGAAAAAAAATTGAAAAAAATGCGGCAACTGATTTTTATTTAGCTTTAGCTACATGTATAGAGTCTAACAGGAACTTCTAAATTTGTGGCAGCACCATGAATAATAAGTTATTGAAAAATTAAAATTTCTTACATATTTTATGATTTGCAAACCTATTTAATAAAAGATTTTTAAAATATAATTTAAGACTTTTGTATGGACAAAATGATCTCCGATTTCGACTTTCGTTCTCTGGCAGATCCTGGCACGATTCACATACACACCACCTAATCTTTTTGTATGGGAGTCTTCAAGTCTTGAGTGAATATGTTTCTTTTAGGTAAGCATGCTATATCTTCGGCCGCATCATCAATATCCATCAGGTGAGATAGCGGCAAAATGCTTACCAATCTGTCATAATAAAAAAAGTAGCAGTTTGTATATACAGATCATTTGACCACCAACCATCCGGTGGTAAGTAGCTTCTACAGCTGCTCACGTCTATAACAGTAAAAAAATATATATCATAGTAAAGTCAAGCATATGTATATTTACTTATACAAAAACAACTTCGTTGATTTATCGCAAACTCCCATTGATCAACTCATGTCGTATTCCCAACTCTAATAATATTAAAAACCGTCAGGGAGCAGGAAAAACAGAACTTCCGAACAACATAAAGAATGGCTCAAGAGTTTTAAAACATAACTTTTCTTATATTACTCTCCGTCACATTGGGAACTTTGGGTCAGGGCCACTTTTGCCAGTAACATTCCACAGTCGAGGTATTACAACCATTACGTAGTACTATTAACCAATATATTCTGTTGTATTACATAATAGCAAATTTATTTTAGTCGAAAGTGCAAAATTACAATAAACGCCTTCACACTCACAGTCCCACACTGAGTTCGGTGACTTATATCGTGGTTACAACATTGACATTGACATCATGGCTGTAATTTTGCGAATCTGGCAATAGAGTCTTTTACTTTCATGAATGCCTCTTTGGGGCCCATGTGAATAAACGATTTTGATTTGATTTGATTTGACATCACATACACAGTCGGAACCAAAATCAAAATACAAATTTTCTAAAGGAGAAAGTTTTTGTTCCCGCCGGGAATCAAACCTCATACATGTAACACGCGAATCAACTGATACTCATCCTTAGAACGCGAACTAACTATGCCAACGGGCAGTTAAAATTTATAGTGCTTTTTTTTTATTTAGGGTAGCAAGTTGCCATGATTTGTAATAACAACCCAATTAGCAACCCATGGTAAATGTTATAAGAACTTATTATACTAACTCATTTATATCAAAAATAATTTCATCTTTACTTATTATCAGGTGATAAATACGGTTCGATTACCGGTGGAAACACAAGGTTTCTCTCCAAGGGACGTTTATGTTTCCGACTCCCACAACAAAAATCGTCGAACTTAGTGTGGGGCTGTGAGTGTGAAGTGTTTATTTATTAATTTATTACCACCATGGCAAGGATGTTATGTTCCCCTGAGTTTCTTATTTTGGTAATGATATGATATTTTTTATGTTCGATAGGCAAGTATTTCACCACTATCTCACCTGATGGAAAGTGACGAAGCAGCCGAAGATGGAAAATGCTTGCCTAGAAGGTAGCTATTTACTCTAGACTTGAAGACTCCCAAATTATATCGTTCAGAGAACAAAGACGCATGCAATGAGTTCCACTCCAATATCGAATCATTGAAGGTCTTTCTCCATTTATCTTAAATTACACGCTTCTCAAAATCAAAATCGTTTATTCACACAGGCCCCAAAAAGGCACTCATGAAAGTTAATGATTCTACTGCCAGATTCGCAAAATTACAGCCATCACGAGAAGAACCACAGAACAATTATGTGCCCAGCTTTGAAGGTATTTGTGGTTTTAATATCAGGAAAATATCGTGACCTATATCGGCAATTTTTAATTAAATTTGCAAAAGCTTTTTTTTATAGAAATAAATTGAACAAGTTGAGCAATCGCCGGTGTTTGTATTGAAAAAGTGTTTTTCTTATTCCTCGAGTTCAGAATTATTGCAATAATATTTAAGAGTTTTGCGTAATAGGCAAGAATTTTATCACTTTAACACCGATGGAGAGTGATAATGCTGCTGAAGATGTTGCATGCATGCCTAGGAGATACCTATTCGCTTTATGTGTGAAGACTCCTAGATTATGCTGTTCAGGGAACAAAGACGCGAATAACGATATCAGTCTCTATTACATGGTGTTTGCTTTTAAGAAAATATAAAAGACGACATCAAGTTTACAAAAATAAATTAGCCTACGACATATCATGACCAAAAAGGCAAATTATGTTAGTGTCCGTTTGTTTGTTTGACACTTTGAAACAAACGAACATATCTACTATAAAACATATCTATATAAGTACAGAGCTTAAATATATACCAGTATATGGTAGATATTCCACAAATTCTACATTCATTATGCGAACCGCAAAGGAATGAAACACCTTACCTGAGTCGGTGTTTCCTAATAGGTAGGTATCTTCTAGGCAAGCGTGCTCCATCGTAGACCACATCATCGTTTACCATTAGGTGAGATAGCTTACGCTTGTCTATAACGAATAAAAAAAATGTTGCTAAAGTCATAACCCCTTATGTTTGCTTCGATATAGTCGGGTAGAGACGGTATTAAAACGTGACTTACGCATTGTTGTATAGATAGAAAACATTGGGCTTTATTCGGAAGCCTTTAACGGGACGAGTGCAGAGAACGCTTGTCGTCACGTCCCATCTCGCAGTGTCACGTTCTAATCCCGTTATAATTTAAAAGTTTGAAACATTTACAATACTTACATTTATATACTTTTTTGTAGTATCTAATTATAATATTTCTTTATGTTTTAACAAACAAGCGCATTCAATCTCAGAAGTGGGATACTCAATTCAATATGTATCGTGGGCGCCGGCAGCATGCGTGTGTGTGATGTAAAATCACACAAATTCACTGAAACACAAAATGTCTTAGAAAAGAAAATAATACTCCTACCGATAATACCCCAGGACCAACAAAGACTTGCTCACTGAGCAAACAGGCCGTCATACATGTAAGGTGTTCTTTAGTATAGGATTTGTTATTACTGCATTTATTTGATTTAGCTTGGAAACATTGGCAGGCTATTGACCGTTGCTGCAGTACATACAAAGTTCACTGAGTAAATTAATTAAGCAGCATAAATATGTACTTAGCAGTAAACTGAGATAAAGCTCGTAACTCCTCTGGGGTGGTTAATGAGAATACATTATGTGCATATTAAAATGCAAATGTTTTAATGTAACTTTCAGATGAAAGAACACACAGCAAATTATATTACATACAGCAAATTATTTCTGTTTTTTATTTTATTATTAGGTACTGCTATTAGGAGATATTTTTTAATATCAATTAGCCTAACCTAAATACTTGATAGGCCAAGCGAAGTGAGGTCTCTAAGTTAACTTGGGTAGTTTAGCGGTTTGTCCGTCTGTCCGTCAGTTTGTCAGAGGTATTTAGCGTCTAAACAACACCAATGAATAACTTCAAATACTCAGAGAATACGTCAAGCTGTACTAAGAAATTGTAATTAATGTAACTAAGTGAAAATTTTAAGATTTTTTCCTGACCGTTTGGGATATCGTTTAAAAGAACTTTGCAAGTAGAGCACATTTTGTAAAATAACATATTGGTAGACCTCCAAATGATACAATCGGTTAGTAGTTTGGACGCTAAAAAACATAGGTGCCAGAATCAGAACCCTATTTTTTCTTTGCCATCGGAAAGTCATGTGTGGCACCCCTATAATACGAGACTGGGAGCTCGCTCTTCTAGCCAGGAGCTAGTCCAGCCCCCTTAGCCAAATCCAAAACGTTTTGTCTCAATTCTATCAAAAGACACGTTTTCTAAATGTAACAGATCTTAAAACTTCAAGTTACTTTACATAAGGTTTAACATATCTTGACTTGTTATTGAGCGCTCACCGAGATTGTATTGTCGCAGACAAGCAATTTGAAACCTTGGTACACCAGTTTTACATTTGGAAAGTGTTTAGTTTGATAGAATCGAGATGAAGCGTTTTGGTTTTTGGCTAGGAGCGCAGGTGGCTTAGTGATTGATAGCTTCTCAGAGCAAAGGTTTACTCTACAACAAACGATGTTCCAGCAACCAACATCAAAAGTAACGCT
The DNA here is from genome assembly GCA_948107665.1 of Lomographa bimaculata. Taxonomy (NCBI): domain Eukaryota; kingdom Metazoa; phylum Arthropoda; class Insecta; order Lepidoptera; family Geometridae; genus Lomographa; species Lomographa bimaculata. The sequence goes on along the minus strand of OX403600.1, from coordinate 6,157,184 downwards.
TTCACACTCACAGCTTCACCCTAAGTGCGATGACTTGTGTCATGGGTGCTGGAAACATTTACATCACACATGCAATCATGAAAACTTGTGTCTACGCTGGAAATCCAACCCGCTGCTTAAAAGGCAGACGCGCACCTAGCTAAACCAACGGGTAGTACTGGTCGGGCAGCAATGTACCTAGTTTTAGAGGAGTAGACGTCAGCTAAATATATGAAGATTTTCGTTTATTCGTACATAATAATTCACCCGCGCTAAGATACTCGAAGAAACAATGAATTATGATTCAAGCTGAATAAACGATACATACCTTCACCTCAATAAATCTCTTTACACCTCCAAAAAACCTTAAAAGCCAACAAAACATAGCTTAATGGAAACTTGAGTACTTGAGTTACTTATCCTTAGGGGGTCCTTGAAAATGTTATTCTAGTCCTAAGTGCCTTTGGGAGAGGCATGACGACCTTCAGGCAGATTGCTTACAAACATAATGTATGTACTTTAGAATAGACTTAATATAACATAATCTTCAAGTACTTACATACTCATTAGAGGGATAAGGGCGGTATAACACTGAGCTAAACCAAAGTTAAGCACGTGGTGCTCCTGCCTATCAATGAATGAAGATCTGGTGACTCTTTACAAGCATTCTCAAAGAGAGTCAGGCAGGAGGCGTCCGTATAAAAAAACCTTCGCCGAATGTTATTTCAAACATGGACTCTCGATGAATGGAGAATATATTCTTCACTTCCTTTTTCTCCAGCTATTGACTTCATTTATTCAGAAAAGGGTAAAGAGGATAATCTAGCGTGGGTGGTGGCTCACTGATGACATCCATACATAGACAGGAGACGTGATCTTGGGTCGGAGACAGCTGACTCGGAACTAGGAACACCGGGCTCGGATGGAAGTACTTCTCGATTGATGGAGGTGCTTTTTTTTGGAAAGAAGTTCCTTATTTTGTATTCGCAAACTATATGTATATTCCTAGCTACAGTCAAGGTTAAGTATATTATATATGTGTTTAAAAAACAAATAACCGTCTTCAATCGCATATATCTCCAAAAGTCTTTATCGGATCTTTACCAAATTGAAATGGGACTACACTTTTAAACAAAAACAGAATTTCTCGAATCGGTCCAGGCGTCATCGAGTAATATAAGTAAGATTCCAACGAATTAAGAATTCCTCTTTTTTTATGTCGGTTGAAAAGAGAATCAATCGAGTGTTTTGAAAGTAATGCAAAATTGATGATGCCTTTCTTAACTTTTGCATATCTCCAAGCTCCCTCTAAGGTATAAAATAGTTGATCAAAGTAAAACATTAATTTATCATTATTTAAACTGTTCCATTGCCTACATAGAACGTCACCACTATCTATAACAACAATAGCTTATTAATATATAGTATTAATAACAACCGTGCCATACAGCTGCAAAAATAGAAACATAGACAGTCGAAGGGTTAAAAGCTAAAGTTTACACAACACACTTTGAAGCGGCGTGTTTTCGAACACGACTCAAACAACAGCTTTGATGCGCGAATAAAAATGCGCCGCCCATTCATTCCATTCATCATTTGTATGGTCGCTACGAGAGTCGTAGCATTTTGTAAAGAACGGCAAACAAAGCGTATCGGCAGCACTAAGGCAAATTCTGCCTCTCTCTTCCAATCATCATGAACGAGTCAAAGTTGACGTAAAACTAAAAATAAACTTAAATTGTACTCTAAGTAAGCTGATTGTTTTTTGGTCAGATTATGAAAATCTAAAAAAAAAATTCCTTAAATGTTATTATTCTTAAGCTAGTTGCATATTGATATCTCGAATAGCACGGGTAAAGTCGCGAGACAGACGTAGACTTTCATAGACATACAAATATTTCAACCATTGCAAAATAGTATTTTTTTAATCACACAATCAGACAAAATATTCGTGATATTTTTGTTATTGCATGTAATGTAATGATGAAAACGACGATGCAGTCGACGACGGCGAAGCATGATGGCATGTAGATCAAGCTAAGGACAAGCCTAAGTATCGTAACGTGCTGGCATCAAAACTTAGCAGAAATATTAAATGATATACATATACCTAAAACCAACCAACTAACCAATTTCTAGGTCTGGATTCTCGATGTATCTAATTTATAGTTGTACTTCTAGTATCTATGTACTAAATAAGTAGAATACCTAATAACATTTTTGAGGTACATAATACCGCAAAAGATGAGTACTTACTTAGCATCAACATCCATCAGGATAGCTCTAGTTAAGTAACCTTATCTAATATCAGAACCTATCTAAGTTTAACCCAAATGCTTACCGAGCCATACTGACACATTTAGGTTATATACCTCGGCACAAGGGATAATACGATCTGAAATCTCCAGGAGATAAACTTATTTAGGTTTAATAGAGCGTCATCCCTACGAAAATCATCTTAGTTCTGTTCTGACAAACCCAATGGGAAATTACTTTGTTCAGTTTGTACCCAACTCAATAAAACTTTCCAAATCCCCAACACATCACAACGTGGGTAGAAGCACCCACGCTTATTTCAATGAAATTTTAAGAAAACCCCTTTCGATTAACGTAACTTAAGCACATTTTTTGTTGACAAAGGAAACTAGTCCTTATTGTGATGTAGTAGCGGTTGAAGTAGGAGACTCACCTGATCCGAAAGGCATGATCAAGCGTGAAAGCCGCCCCTCCCCTGATGCTGTCCCGGTCACAGAACTGTCCCACCCCGCGACATTGCACGCAGACTAATGCACTGCACTCACACTGGCATAGAAAGGGCACTGCAACTTGCTGAGGCTGTTTCACAGGGTGTATGGTTCACGAGTACGTCACGCACTGTATTCGTTACGTCAAGAAGCGTGTAAGGACAGCTTTAGACGAGGCGACACAGCTGCCACGACGGTTGCGGGGTCACATCTGCCGTCGAGATGCGGCGCGCGCCGCTTGCGCCCCCCGTTGCCATAACAACCGTCCGGGCGATATCTGCCCCAATCCTCTCTATACGAAAACAAAAATAGCAAATTAATTGCGTAATCAGTTGCCGTGAAATTTTTGTAAAGGTTAATTTTTACATCAAAGGTGGCTTGAGAATGGAGGCTGAAAATGTGCGTCAAACTGTAAAGGGGTGAGTTTTTGACTGATCTCAATTTACAAACGTATCTGCGTCAAATGACGGGTTTGTGAGACAATCAATTCTGAAAATATCACGTGATTTTTCTCATATCTTCATTCATCTTATCACTTAATAAATGTTTGCTTCTGTTTTTAAATTCAATAAAATTTCGCTGACACATTCCGAAAAGTGACATAAGTCTTTGTTGTTTACGTAATGCTGAAATCTCAGAGTCGATTTTAGAGCCATATAGATAATATACAATTACATATGATGCAGCTGCGCATAATTATGCATTGTATTGCCATTACTTCATTTATTTTATTGTGATACATGTATAATATATATAACCATGCGTCATTACTCATCAAATATGCCCCTCGTTTACCATTAGGTCAAAAAACAAATTGCCTATTTCTAAAAATATTTTCGCTAACGTTTGTGTTAACCCTCAAGCAGTACGTCCGGTCACAGCTGACGGCTCGAGAATGCTGGACCCTGTGTAGGCGACTTTATTGCTCAAACGTGACTGCTCATGATTCTCGAAGCGGGTTAAGTGCCAAATGCTAATTGGAACTGGACTAATTGATTGGAAAATCGGACGCAATAGAATAAGCGTCATAAAATACGTTAAGTCAATTTGCCGCCTAAGAATAAGAATCTTGCGACCCTTGCGGTTCCTTTGGTCTGCCACCAATATATATATAAAAAAAAATAGTAAATAGTTATTTATTCAGGAAGAACAGTGTTTGGTACATTTTGATTAAGGATACAATGTTTATGTGAATAATAATTGCGATATTATGTACCTTTGGGATTATCTGTCCCCAGCAATCTCCTAAGAGCCTGTATAGCTGGGTTACAGCAGTCCTCTCCGGCAACACATAATATAGCTTATTGTTAGGTATCCTTTGCAGTAATTGTTGTTGTATTTTTTTTTATCTACGTTTGCATAATAGTAATTTCTTATATAGATATAATCATTCATACCTCGTCTATGAGTTTTTTTATAACTGATATGCTAGCGTTTGACAACAAATGACGACCCAGTTGGCGCAGTGGACAGGTGTCCGCCCTTTGCGCCGCGGGTCCTGAGTTCGATTCCAGAACACAAATTCCTTCCCAAGGTATATTTGTGCTTCTGGTTTTGGGTGTAATGTGTGTGATGTGAATGTTTCTGAAACCCACTATACAATTATTTGAACTTAGTGTGGGGATGAGAGTGTGAATGAGTTTGTTTGTTTATCTCGCCTGTTATCGAGTGCTGCTGTGATCGAGGGTGGTAAACATACAAGGCCCAGAATATAATTCCTTGTAGTATGTATGTAAAATTGTTAAGATGCACTTGCCATTTTGTGACGCACAGTCACAATATAATATAATAAATCCGAAAGTTTGTGTGTGAGTGTGTAAGTATGTTTGTTACACACGCTGTAACTGCTGAACGGATTTTAATGAAATTCAGAATGTACATGCCTATTCATACCCAGGTGAACATGAAAAAAAATCCTAAAACCATGGATTTCACCACTAAATTAGGTTCTATGTTACCGTCACTGGAAGATCAAGTTCATCATAGGATTTGGAACCGCGTACATATAATTTATTCTGTAACTCGCCGATCTAAAGGTAGATAAAAAAAAAGTTTTTTGTTTGAACTGCCCGTTGGCTTAGTTGGATGGGCGTTCGCCTTCTATGTAGGGGTATCTGTTTCGATTCCGGGCGGGCACACAAGTTTTCTCCCCAAGGAAAGTTTGTGATTCTGGTTCTGATTGTGTGTGTGATGTGTATGTTTCCGGCACCCACGACAGACGTCATTACACTTAGTGTGGGGTTGTGAGTGTGAAAGCGTAAAAAAAAGGTCACTACGACCAATATATTTTATTTTACTATTAAAGTTTTCGTGAGTTTGACACTTTATATTTTTATAAACACTTTGATACTTTATATAAATGAAACGGCTTGACTCACGATTTGAGGTCGACTCTCGCGCCGCACCGAGCGTGCTTGCGTCCGCTGTGAGCGCCGTGACCTTCCGTCGTTAACTCGCCTGATAAGATAGGGATCGGACATCTCCGAAACCTAGGTCGCAAGAGTCGACCTTAAATCGTCAGTCAAGCCGTTTCATTTATATAAAGTAGGTATAATATAATATATTTGATGTATCTAAAACAGTGTTAAACTGAATGTTGTACAAACTGATAAACTGCTACGCTGGCGTAGCTCACTACTACGAAAATGGCAATAATTTACTCATACATAAGTCGTAGTAAGTACTAGCGGCGACCTGCTACGCCGTAGCAGTTAAGTTATTACTTTACCCGTTACGACACAGCAGGTTGCCGTAGGTACCGGGTTAGATTCGGCTCCCAGAGAACGTATAATGTCGGCTTGGGATATTTGATTTTAGAGAAATCATCTACAAATTGAAATTTCACGTGAAGTCCGGTGAACCAGGCCCTCTGTACTGTAATTTGCATCTCTGGGAAATGTTGTATAAAACGATGAGGCTATTTTTATGCTTTGTAATTTGTATCATGAGGAGAAGATATTTCGTATAAAAATATAGTAGGTACTGAACTGAATACAATAGTCGTTTTATTAATTTATTTAAGGTTCATAACATTATTTGTAGCATATTGTTACATACTAAATGAAAACGCATGTATCTAATATCTAAGAATATGATGTGAAGCAGTTTAAACCGACTTCAAAAAAGAAAGAGGTTCTATGTTCGACTATATGTATTTTTTTATTTTTTTATCTATGTTCACCGCTATCTCCCCCATTTGAAGACCGATTCTCAACATATTTTTTTTTGTTTGGTAGATTATACTTCAGAGGTGTTCCTGATGAGTGGAAATCGATCAAGCCAAAACCAAAATATAAGCGGTGAAGTCGGTTTTTTTAAGCTTTGCTTACGTTTAAATTATTATAAAAGCAGTTTCATGTCTTTTCAAACAACTTTAAAAGCCAGTAACGTCCCACAAATCCACTTAAATTTGTTAAATTAGTTACACCAAGGACAATTACTAAGAATAAAAGACTTTTAACATCTAATTACAATTTCAACCAACTAAAACCTCAAAGGGAGTACCCCCTAATCAGTTTTCTAAAACTTCTTCTAATTTCAAGTTTCTAACTTACTCGTATTATACAAATTAAACACACCGTTGCTTACTCTCTATTTTTTTTTTATTTGATGTGCAAACATTTGATCACTGTCTTACCTAATGGTAAGTGATGATGCGGCCGAAAATGTAGCTTTAGAAGATGCCTATTCACTCTTGACTTAAAGAACCCTAGATTATACCGTTCAGGGAACAAAGATGCGGGCAATGAGTTCCACCCCTTCGCAATGGATGGTAAACGTAAAAGCGAAACGCTTCGAGCGAACAGAACGTATTTCGGCCGTAAATAAATGACAATAAATTACAGGTAAAACCATTAGCAAAAAGTTTTATTCCCAATACCAAGTTTCCACCAAGTCACACGGGAGCGAGTGGAAGTCGCAAAAGGTGTAGTACTTGTATTAGGTGATTACTTTGAAACATTTCGTTTAATAAAGTTGAGTGTAACGTGTGACGAAAGCGAGCGAAAGTAATAAGACATTCATCCGTTGAGAGAAGTGTTACAGTGTAGATTTTTTAAGCTATTGCATAGCTTCTATCGCGGGCCTTAAGCGTGGCGACCGAATCCAGAAATTCCGTAACGAAAATAACCTAACACCCCCCACTCCGACCGGCACAGCGGTGATACTTTTTATTTTTGCCATCTATCGATGAATAGCAGAACTTTTAATGACTTTTTTGAAATATCACGCTTGTCTCTTTAGTTCAGCAATTCGCCTCTAGGTGGCAGGAAAAAAAATACTGCGTAAATAAAATTAATAAATAATGATTATTGCATAAGTTGATAGAAAAAGCTATGCAATAGCTTTACCGCGGCAGTCCCCGAGTGCCACACGTCTATTTTTTTGGGTGTTACCTCACAACTGTTTTCTAGGTGAATCGATTCTGATGATTCTTTTTTAATTCAAAGCTGATGCTTCTCATATAGTAATATTTAAATTTGATCAAGATCTGATTAGTAGTTTTTGAGTTATCCTCAATAATGCGTAAATATTTTTTTATTTTTTATTTGTACGATATGCTAGTGTTTGACCACAATATTCATTGTAATTCATTCAATCAAGGGTTCTGAAGATAAAGCAGTGAAGTCGGTTTTTTTTCAGTGTTTGCTTGCTTATAAAATATTTCGCTTTGGCTTCGCACATCAAATCCATTTAGCTAGTCATGTCAAGTAACGTGTAGTTTCTTTTATAAAACAAGTAGAAAATATATATTATTAAAGTTAAAATAAAGAGTTTTGGTTAAATCATACAATCAAGTAAGACGTTTCAAAAAGGAAATTTGAAAAATTGATGATTTTAGTTTTTGCGCCAAAAAAAACTAAAATCATCAATTTTTCAAATTTCAAATAAAATCAAAGCATAACCGAAGAGACTTTCATGAAAGGTTTTTATACCTTTCACGTGTATAACATTCACGACCAAAACACGTCTCAGAAAATAGCTCAAAATTAATAACGCTATAATTTCACATAAGGGAAAACTCCCAACAAAAGGATTAGTGTTACAATTTATCTTATCTATCACACTAAGTCAACATATCCAAAAGTAACCTGTCTCTCTGTTTGTCGGCAAACACTGGTCCCAAGAGGACGATGCTTAATTTGGGACACGATGTGTGTTTGCAACCTGCCACTTCCAAGGTAGAAATTACGGGGGAACAGCTCGCACCGCCAATGGCAAATTTGATTTCAATATAAATAAGCTTAACACACTTGACGCTTTTTGACCTTCTGACCTTCTGACCTTCTGACCCGAAACCCTTCTGTGTGACGAAAAGTGGTGTTAAACACTGATGAATAATTAAAATGTTTCAATTTATTACAAAAGTTTCACTTCTATCGTGTGTGTTTACGATACATTCGTTGCGACTATGTATCAACGTAAACAATCGATTAGTACTTATATATATATATATATATATATATATCTATGTATAGTTGAGTTACTTATAGGCTCGAAGTCTTGTAGGTAACTTGGTTCTTTGCTGTACATAGTTTTAGTTTAGTTTTAGGAATATAGGCAATTGGCCCGTAGATAGACTATATTTTTGCGAACAGGCAATAAAAAAAAATCGATTTAAAGCAGTTAGAAAAATATATGCATAATGCCTACATATACACATTCATTTGGTAGTTTTACCTAGAAAGTTTTCCGGAAGTTTTGAAAAATGGCGCCTAAAAGCAGTTTTTTGACAATACCTCCTTTCCGAGTTATTTTACGATAAAAACAGTTATGTACTAAACGATACTAGTGACAATGACCTACAATTTATGTATAAACGCTTTCACACTCACAGCCCCACACTAAGTTCGATGACTTGTGTCGTGGGTGCCGGAAACATTCACATCACACTCACAATCACAACCAGAACAAGAAACACAAATTTTCCTTGGGGAGAAAACTTGTGTTTCCGCCGGGAATCTAACCCGATGCCCTCCTTAGAAGGCGAACACTCACCCAACCAAGCTAACGAGCAGTTCACCATTTTTTTTTTCATAAAGTCAAAAGTTTTGGCGTACGAGCACCGCAAAGTGTACTCCAATGCGCGTTTTGATCATTACTCATTATTCATCCTACTGGTGGCTTTTAATTTTAATTGTGTGAATTATAAAATTAATTTAAAACTAAACTTAAAATATAATAATTTAATCTTTCTTTAAATCTTTTTTATTTTAATGGTCGAGTATGTCAACAAAAAATATTATATTAATTGTAATAAAAAAAGAAAAAAAAAAGAAAGGTTTTAATGTTTTTTTTTTAAAGGTTTCGGGTCAGAAGGTCAGAAGGTCAAAAAACGTCAAGTGTGTTAAGCCTATAAAGTCATAAAATGTCCGTTAATCATCATAACAATAAGAATGTTTACATATTTTTGACACAACTTATCTTACAAAAATCTTTGAGAGAATAGTGAGGTTTTTCACTGAAGAATATGTATATTACTTGTTTTTAACCGACTTTAAAAAAGGAAGAGGTTCTATGTTCGACTGTATGTTTTTTATGTATTTTCACCGATTTCTCCCCCTTTTGTTGACCGATTAACAAAGTTATTTTTTCGTTTGGTGGATTATACTTCAGAGGTGGTCCCATATTGTAACATTTTATCAAAATCGAAAATGGAAATGAAAATGAAATGAAATGAAAATGAAAATGAAAATATTTATTTGCTTGAAACATGGTACAATTAGGTGTTTTTATAACGTTGGAACAACATGTTTCACCATAGACTGGCATGCAAAAATTTAACGATTTATTAATACATTAATTATATACATTTGAATGAATTTAACTTTACCTAATTAATTACCAATACATTATTACATTTTATAATTGTTCTTTACTTATCACTATGAATATAGTTATGTCTTATTTATTAATGATGTCAAGGAAAAAATGTCAAAATGGAAATAATTAAATACTATTAAAATAAAAAAATAAATTGTATTAGTAATTATTAGAATTTTAATGTCGTACCTTAATATTCCAAAATTCTTTCATAGTGTACACACAACGTTCAATTAACCATCGCCGAAGTTTTCTTTTAAATAATTGAATCGATTTGATCGATCAAGCCAAAACCATAATATAACAGGCGAAGTCGGTTTTATTACGTTTAAACTGTATTAATTATAGATTAATGTAAAAGTTTGTGGTTCAACGTAGGAACAAACTTTATCTGGGTGAAGGGGGGGGGGAGGGGGTTGGGGTTGATATTTCACTCTTTGTTCATAGCGAAGTTTCATGAGAAGATCAATATTGATTTCTTCACTTTAGGCACAATTTGTATTCAAGGAACGTTCACTGTACTCGTCGAAATTTTTGACTTTCCTCGGATTTCAAGGATTGTTGGGGAAAACTGCCTCCCAGCCCATGGGCTGCAACTTGACATGTCTGTTATTACACAACAACCTACGGTTTGTAAGAGGTATTTCCCATTATTTTCAACCGACTTCTAAAATGGAGGTTCTCAATCCGACTGTATGTTTTTTTATGTTTGTTACGTATAATTCCGCTAATTATGAATCGATTTGATGATTTCTTTTGTTTGGTAGGGTATATACTTCAGAGGTGGTCCCATGTAAATTTTATCGAAATCGATCAAGCTAAAACCAAAATATAAACAGTGAAGTCGGTTATTTTAAGCTTTTCTTCACATTCGCAATTATTTCTAATATCAATATTTCTTTGAAAAAGTTATATTTTTTCGCTTACTATTTAGATATTTGCAATATTTCTTTTTCGCACGATTTATGATCTATGATAAAAGATACCACCTTTTACCATATCTTCTGCAAGTAACATAATCAAAAAGTAGATACAAATCAAAGACTTTGTTGGATACAAACGGAAGGACTCTTAGACGCAAACAGAAGGACGGAACGAGAATATTGTAGAAAATTGTTAGTATATTTTGGTGAGAACTACGAACTGCCTAACTATAAACCTACTACATAGACTTATACCTAATAGCAGCCGTGGTTGTTTTGTCTATGCCCTGGTGAAACCCAGTTTATTATCTTTTTTTATAATTTTGGCTTCGCAATTTTGTGCATTTAGCCAGTGTCAAGTAAGAATATATTTCAAGTGTATTTCATATCAAAAGTCCCAGTCACAAGTCATAGCCACTGTCAAGTAAAAGAGTCAAGGTCCAGTCAAAGTCAAGTCATGCCCTATTAAAGTGGTAGTCACTTTACTAGAACTTCTATTGGAGTTTTGGAGCTAGAGCAAAAATCACGTTTTTCAAACTTGTATGATTTGCCTATACTTATGCACGTTTACTAAGTATTAAAGGTTAATAATCCACCATTGTTACACATTAACACTCGAAGAATCACAGGTTTTGGAAAATTATACAAAATCAACAACGCCATTTTTTCACTTTCGCGGCAATACTCTGTTGTTTAATATCATTTATTCTGCGATTGCGGAGGTGACTTGTGGCACATCGCCACTATCTCTGGTGTCAAATGTAAACGTAGGTTTGTTTCCTATCTCGATGCTGGTGTCACAACACCTAGAGCTCACCCATCATAATGCGGGGGATTGTCACTGTCACCCGTCAGAACTCCCGCCAAAAGGGAGATTATTGTTTTGTATACGACGAGAGTTTCAAAACCTGATTAACCGATAAAAGGTCTAAAAATGTGATAATTCATAATCACCGCTTTATCTTCGGAACCTTGATCAGATTTAATGTATTGCACACACATTATTGACGATAACTCAAAAACTAGAGATCAGATCTTGATCAAATTTCAATGGGACCACATGAAAAGCACCAGATTTCAAATTAAAAAATAATCATTAAATCGGTTAACAACGAAAGAGGTTATGAGGTAACTTTTGTAGTCGGTCAAAAACGAGAACATCGTCAATGTAGTCCACAGAATAGGTACGCATTATTGACGATATTTCAAGAACTGCTGATCAGATATTGATCAAATTAAATGGGGCCAATTAAAAAGCAACATCTTTTAAACTTAAAAAAAATTCGAAATCGGTTCACGTGGAAAGAAGTAATGAGGTACCTAACACACTTATAAAAAAAATACAGTCTTGAGTACCTCCTCCTTTTTTGTGAAGTCGGTAAAAATAGCATCCTAATCACAGCCGAAGATAATCAAAAAAACACAATTCAAAATTTCTGAACACTATCCCATAACAAACAAACATAATTAAGACTGGTGACAACGGACAAACAAACACAAATAAGCGCCATGTAGTAAGACCAGTCTGTACTATTTACTATACGTCAATACTCCGATGATTGCTATAGGCAAATTGAAAAAGTTCTTTGTTTTGCCGGTAGAGGTCACCATAAGTAAAAACTACATCACATCAGTGTTTTTAGAAGTGCCGAAATAGTACCAAAGATAAATTGATAATTCAAATACTCGCAATATTTAAAGATTGAAATAAATTTTATTATATTATTAATGGCACTTAAACACTTTAAGAAGCCAGTACCAACCGCATCTTAACTTTGACTATTTTACTTTGACTTGTGACTAGAAACTGTTATAAAAAATGTAGTTTAAAATATTTTATAAATTGACTCTGGCTAAATGCACAAAATTGCGGAGCCAAAATTATAAAACAAAAAGATTGCTTTGGGTGAAACCACAGAACCTGTATTGTGGGACCTATTTATAGGGTCTGTCGGCTAAATCGAGAACTGTTTATGTTATTTAATAATCTTTGGTGAAATTGTTACTACTTTGCACGTACGTTTTCATATTTTAATTAATGCTATCTATATTCATTTGATATATATTTAATTAATTATAAATAAATAATATCTTCTACGATACATAAGTTTACTTAGGCTTATTTCAGTTACGATTGTTTATTTACTTAAGTACCTTGTTACTTAGCATCATATTTGAATCCTTTACTAAAGTTTGATTGCACGTTTCAAAGCAAATATAAGCGCCTGACAGAAACATAAAGCAAAGCTTGTGGTAACTTAGATTGCTCAAAGGCTCGAATTGCCTCGAACCATAGAGAAAACAGGGGGGTGAGTATAAAACCTACTAGACGGGTTGATAAAACTATCAAAATATTGCGTGTTAATGAAAATTTTTCATAAATACATATTGACGACCCAGTTGGCGCAGTGGACAGATGTCCGCCCTCTGCGCTGTGGGCCCTGGGTTCGATTCCCGGCAGGAGCACAAATTCCTTCCCAAGGGATATTTGTGCTTCTGGTTCTGGGTGTAATCTGTGTGTGATGTGAATGTTTCCGGCACCCACAATACAAGTCTTTGAACTTAGTGTGGGGCTGTGAGTGTGAATGCGTTTGCGTTTTGTCACTTTTTTCCATTTTATTTTGGCTTCGCTTTCATGTGCTAAATGCACATGAATGCGAAGCCAAAAAATGCCAGTGTCAAGTTATAATATATTTCAAGTGTATTTCAGTTAGTCCTAGTCACAAGTCACATTCAAAGTCAAGTAAAAGAGTCAAGGTCTAGTCATGCCCTAGTAAAGTGGTAAAAACATTACTAGAACTTCTATTGGAGTTTTGGAGCGAAGGCGTAAATCACGTTTTTCAATTTTGTAAGATTTGCCTACACTTATGCACGTTTACTAAGTATTAACGGTTAATAATCCACTATTATTACACAATAGTTGCTAAACACCAAATGTGAAGACGGATTCACTTAGATTCACTTAAACGTCAAACCCAAAAATTATGCAGTGTCAAGCTATAAAATATGTCAAGTGTAGGTATTTCATTATAAAAGTCAAAGTCAAGTAAAAGAGTCAAGGTCCAGTCCTATGACTGGACCTTGACTCTTTTACTGCCCTATTAAAGTGATAGAAACTTTACTAGAACTTCTATTGGAGGAGTTTTGGAGCGAAGGCGAAAATCACGTTTTTCAACTTAGTAGGTACTATGATTTGCCTCAACTAATGCACGTTTACTAAATATTGACAGTTCATAATCCACCATTATTACACATTAACACTCGAAGAGTGACAGGTTTTGGAAAATTATACAAAATCCCAACGCCATTTTTCATTTTCGCGGCAATTTTTTTCAAAACAAACTTTATCACTTCCTTCTTGCTTTTCCTGTCTCTTTTCCCAGTTCCTCTGGGGTAGGACCTCCTCGTAACTCTGCGCCATTAACATTATCACTACCAATTTATTTAAAACTAGCTGCGCCCCATGATTTTACCCGCGCGCGTTTTCGCGGGAATTCCGGGATCAAAAGTAGCCTATGTTTGAATCCAGGGTGACAGCTACCTCCATACCAAATTTCATTAAAAATAGGTCCAGCAGTTTGAGTGTGAAGAAGTAACAAACATACAAACACACTCCCAAACTTTCACCTTTATAATATTAGTTTGATATATATTAACTGAAAGGTTTTTTGTTATCTTTCTTGTCAGATTGCCACAGAATACCCCTACCGGGAAGAGACTGCACTCGTCTTTTTTTTTTTTTTGCTATACATAATGTATCTTGACTTTTTTATTTTATGGCTGAAGCCCAAGAATAGCCGACGGAACTACGCCCAATGGGACGCTCGGAATTCACCGGATATCCTCGCGGTTTGCGGTGTCGGCTCTATTATTGACTTCACAAAGGAGGAAGAAGTATAGAGACATTTCTACTATTCTAGTGGATTTTGGTAATAGGTGTATATAAATGGGTATAAGCAATTAGACATAATGTAGGTACTCTAAAACAAATTACAAGTGAAAAATCACGTTTTTCAACTTTGTAACTATGATTACTACAGTACTAATATCAACTATTATTAAGTGTGGAATTAATGAACAAATGGGAAATAAATGAAAAACGACGATTTTTTTTTTTTTTTTGCGGCAAATCTTTACTTATCATTCGTTCGCAAAAATCATTCAGTGTGCGCATGCATCCATGCCACGATATCATAATATAGATACGCTTACAACCTGGTACCGTTCAAATTTTTGAGTACATTATTATTTGTATACAATTTAAGGTACGTAGTCATTTTTTCTCAATTACGGATACTGTCAGAATAGTTCAGTACCAATGAGTAAATAAGCAATCTAAGGTAATCTAACTAAATAATAATACAATACAATACAAAACTCCTTATTGTATAACTAGTTTCCAAGGTGTACAACATTTTTTTTTTTAGAAATTATAGATTTTTATAGTAATGGTAATACAACCGGCGATATTATCTATAGATATATTTGATTGAATAAGAACATTCTGAGAACAGCCATCAAAAAGCTTGTACGAGGAGGTAAACTTCATCAGAATTCGAACATTAGGGAAATTGCATTTTTAATAATAAACCTTCAGTGTAATTCACACTTCTTTCACTGAGATGCAAATTACATGTTATTTTAGCTATTCAAAAGATGCCACTCAAACTTTTTATTTCAACGTTTGATGTTGAAAGGCTTGTTGGAGGACATCCGGCAAATAAAGTTTTACCACCCATGGCGTTAAAATAGACTTTATTACTATATTCATTGATCATCGTGTTGCTTCCGTTGCGTTCAAAAAAGTCGCAATTGAGTCGATGCTTCAATCTGTATTGGCTATCTATTAATAGCCGTGAATCAATACCAACATTTATTATGACAAATTTTATCATAACACACATGCACAGACGCACTCACTAACTCACACTTTCTCAGATACGCACATACATACACACACACATACAAACATCTATCTCACTAAATTGTTTTGTATTGTTATACCAACAAGGAGAGTAAATAAAAATTGTACTTATCTAGGGATACCTATACTTGGCTGTACTATATATATTTCATGTATTGTATCTAAATTATCTTAATTCTGTTGGTCTTCTGAATAAATAAATAAATAAATAATAAGAACAGTGGTCGTAATATTGCAACAATTTCCATCAATCGAAGCCCCAGTGTCTTTAAGCAAAGATGGTTACCGTCCGGTTAACGTAGGTAAGTATGCACTTGACCCCTGGGAAAAAAGGGAAGTGGTAGGCATTTTTTTTAATTCAGGATAGGCAAACTTTTGACCACCATCTCACAAGCGGAGATGTGGTCCGTCGACCATATTGTACTCATCAGGAAACACTGACTCAGGTAAGGAGTTCCATTCCTCTGCGGTTCGCACAATTAATGTGGAGGCAAAACGCTTCGTGCGAAGGATTTTTTTGTGGAATGTCCACCATATAGTGGTGTCGCTTAGCATTTTGCCTGCTTGTCCTATGATAGAACGGGGTGGGGGAACTAGATCGTGCAGTTCCTTGGCACACTCTCCGAAATGTATCCGATAAAAAACCGAGAGACTATAAGCTACCATGCGGCGATGACCCAATCTCTGAAGCTTTGAATTAGTCACACCTGCTCGCTACCAAACCAAGGAGTTTCTTGGCTCTACGCTCGCTACCAATGAGGTTCTTATCTCATTCCCCCCCCACAAAAAAAAATGCACATACTTAGGTAGTATGTACGTACAATACGGATGTCTTCAAGTTGCAAGGCCATCTGCTAGGAAAACATGCTTCATCATCGACTGCGTCGTCACTTAACATTATGTGAGACGTAACTGCCCGTTGCTCTAGTTCTGTGCGTTTTCGCCTTCTAAGAATCAGGTATCGGGTTCGGTTCCCGGTACAAACACATGGTTTCTCCCCAAGGGAAATCTGTGTTTCTGGTTCTGGGTGTGATATGTAAATGTTTCCAGCAGCCACGATATTGGTCTTTGAACTTAGTGTAGAAGTGTGAGTGTGTGAAATTTAGATAGTGGTTGAACATTCGAACATTCATCTTGGTTGTAAAAATGCTTTAATAATTACCTAACATTAAAAAAAAACACACACCCGTTGAATTAAATATAAGTATACTTGACAATGCCCACGGAAAACCAAATCACTTTTGGATCATATCCCGGTGAATGTGTAAAAAGTGTAACTTTTAAAAATTTCACGATGTTCATGTTAACATAGTAAAATTGCATTCTTGTTTCTGCATCAGGTAATTCACAGTAACCTTGTATTGTAAAATTGTTCATATCATAAATAATAACTCTTTGTGCGGAAATTGACGCAAACAATAACAAAACAAGCAGGTACTCAACGTAACAAAACGGACCCAATAAATAAACGTCAGTAAAAGAAATAGTGCTGCACCGCAAAATACTGGAGCTTCACAACTACATAATGCTTTTTGAGTGCCATAAATAAGCTTAGTACAACTGTTCAGTAACTAATACTCTTTATGTGAGGTGCAACAACACATCACTACCACAGTGAAGCATACAGTGGTATGCTTTGCAGAAAAGATTACAGCCATTTTGATATTTGAGCCAATTTGAGCCAATTGTAATATGTTTTATTAATTTGAAACAGTATGACAGAATAAATGAACACAAAGATCGTTATGAAATGATTAACCATCACTTTCACACTCACAGTTCCACAATAAGTTTGAGAAGTAGTACCGTGGGTGCCGGAAACATCACACACACAATCGGTGAAGGAAAAATTGTGCTCCTCCCAGAATGCACGGTGCAAAGCGACCTGCCCACTGCGCCACTAAGCCGTAACGTTAATTATGTTATAGATATTGAGCATTATTTCGATCAACATTGACAATAATTGAAACGCAAGCAAAGTTTAAAAAACCGACCGTTAAAATTTATATGGGACCACCTCTGAAGTAGTGAGGTTCTACCAAATAAAAAAAATCATCAAAATCGATTAATTGGCGGAGATATCGCGTAACATACATACAAAAAAAAACATACAGTCGAATTGAGAACCTCCTTTTTTAAGTCGGTTGAAAATGAATGACATTCTAGCGTCTAGACCCTAGTGTTATTATTATTATCATAGAACGTTTTAAACATTCACGATCTAACTTCATGTCGTTTAATTATAACGAAACTTCGTTGCAAAAAATAATATATTGTCTAACCGCGACGTACGCAAGCAATTGACCACTGATGGAAAGCGACGATGCAGCCGAAAATGTAGCATGCCTGCCTAGAAGATATCTATTCACTCTTGACTTGAAGATTCCCAGATTATACCGTTCAGGAAACAATGATAAACGTAGAAGCAAATCGCTTCAAGTGATCTGGAGGTATATCAACCATAAATGGATGACGCTTGACTGTTTGTCTTGTTGTTAGACGCGGAAGTTGCATCGGCCGTGGTCACGAGGGTATTATCATAGGTACCTATCTATCAAAAGACAGCAGTTCAGTTCATCTATCATTCCGATAGAATAGGGTCTTTAAATACGTTAGATTTCCAAAGAATTCTCGCCTGCGTCCCTCAGGGCCATTACAAAAGAATTTTATGAATGAACTAAAGGTGGTGCCGAAGACATTATACTACTGGCATACCGTTTGTCAGGTACTTTCCTGTACTTATTCATTTTCCGTTTTTAGCTATAAGATATTCTATAACAGATTTTTCGTAATGTATATACCGTAGATATGTAGGTGTAACTTAATCAATAAGATTATACTAGTTCGCGCCGAACTGAGATCTCGCGCCTACATTTGCCTCATAGATAAACTTTTGAGGTTACTTGCTTATAACTTTTTTTCTATATAATAATTGTTTGATTTCTGTATTTGTTGTTTAAGTACAGGATATAACGGATATTATACGAAAGTATCAGCGTGCAGTGTGAAGCCGTTTTTGAGATATACCCCTGGATAAAATAGGTCTAAAACAGATACTTTGGTGACCTATTAAAACGTCATTTTTCAACATAGATTTTTTTTAAACTGATTTTGTATCATACTTGGCAAGCCCTTATCAACGAAACCCTACAAGGGCAGATAAAAAATATTTTGCACCCCAATTACATGTATGGGAGCCCCCTTAATATTTTAATTTATATAATTTTTAAATGCCATTTCTGGCTTTGGGCATAGTTTTACATATTCTATGTGAATATGAAGTCATTCGCATACATGGTTTAGGCGTTAGATGCCTCTGACAGACGGAAGGACGGAGGGAAAAAGTGCGGAACGACCCAAGTCAACATAGAGATCTCGCTTCGCTGCTCTGATTGTTCTTTAATTAAATCTTAGTAGACCAATTACATTCTATTTTTATCCTAATCTGTTTATTACAGACATACCTTTTTCAAACGTACAGTCTCATACACACACACAAACAGTTTTAAGAATAACAATAGCTAGTATTTTTGACATAAACGAATTAGAACCAAGGCTGTATTTTTAAAATGTTGATACTGCCAAGTATCAACATTTTGAAAATACATACGACGACACATTTTTCTTTGACCGCACCGATTTTTACCATACATAGCTATTCTCAATCAAATCATCTTTCAAACGAAAAACTTAAAACAAAATTATTTTGTCCGTTTGGGAGCTGCACACATAGACAGATACATACGAGTGGATAAACATGACAAACTCATTTTAAACCTCTGTTGACGTCGGGTGTTAAAAATCAAGTCCTTCATTAGATCTGTGGATAACATGACAATAGGCTAGTTACAGGTCCCTACAAATCTAGAACTTTTATACCTATACTCGTGCATGTTATAAATAGTGAAGATCAGGATAAGAAGGTACCCCAGAAACTAAATTCTCCTCTGTCAAAGTTCCAGACCACACACACAAAGGAAATAACCTAATTACAAAGGCTAGGAACCCCCGACGCTAATCCGGAAACATGACAACACAGGCGCCCATTATTAAAACTGTCTTCACAAGCGTTTAACGCCGGTCACACATAAACCTAATTGTCTATTTCAATTTACATAATTCACGAGCACAAAGCCGCAATAATTTGGCTGACCTTGGAAAGTTCATTTACTTACTGTTGGGGTGATGACTGTAGCGATGAGATAATGTGAACATTTGTCTCCATAAAGGGTGAAGTTTTTACAGACAAAACTTCAGAGTGAAATAATGCAGAAAACTTGAACGATAATTTCTACCAATGGCCGTTTGAGACAAAACTTCCTTTCATGCAGGTTTGCCGCTTGCTTTGCAAAGACTGAAAAGGCCAGAAACCCGTGCAGAGGGTTATAAATGGGCCTGTATGTTTTCAGGTCTCTTTAATCTTGTAGTTCTGAATTAATATCAGATTCTTCTTCTGAGCCTGTTTATCTAGTTATCTGTAAAAGAGATTGATAAAGTGCAAAAGTAGTTTTTTATATTCCAATGGCAAGCATTTGACCACTATTTCAACTCATGGAAAGTGAATAAACGAGAAGCAAAACGCTTCAAGCAAACTGGATGTATTTCAACCATAAATGGATAACGTTTAACAGTTAGTCTTGTTGTTAGATGGTAAAACGGCCATGAGAGTATTAACTCGTATAATTCCTATGCACACTCTCAGTTATGTAAACGATAGAAATCCGATAGGCTCGCTTACGCCGATAATCAAGACACAGTTTTGACTCATCTAGCTTACTATCGCCGATGAGTTTTTTTGGCTCGTCGGTCAATGGATTCCAGAGCTCCAAGCTGCTACTTGGCAGAGCCATCCCAAAGGTGACCACGTGTTACATTGTTACAAGAGTTGACTGGATTGACTGAAAACTTTATGTTTTCGCTGTCCTAAATTTAGAACTAGACATACCAATCTTTTTGCTGACTCGAAGTCTATTACCAATTATGCTCAAAACGCTCTAATAAAAAGACTTCAGAGGACCTATAATAAAAAAAAATGATTCATTGGATATATTTCATCTAAAGAAGGGAAACAAGAAGTTTTTTTATATTTTGTAAATACTTGCATAGATAACTTGGCGCTCACCATTCATACCTATACAAACACAATCACACACACACATACACGCACACACCCACACACATACACACACGCACCCACACACAAAACATACACAGATATACATACACTCAGATACTTTAAGAAGCGATGACTGTATCTATAATATTTTAATTATATAATGTAAATCCGTTTTTGGCTGTAGAAGATATCGTAAATTATAAACTATGTTAATTAAGAGCTGTGGATTTAGTACATTGTCTTTACAAAATAAACATCTATGTTTGTGTGTCTTTCTTTTCTTTACTAGGTACCAGACGGAATTAATCGACCAGTTAATGTAATCCCCTATCAATAAAACTTCGTCTCATTAATATTCAGTAGCACCGCAAAGGCAAACACCCATAAATCCCATTACGAAACTAATAATTGCGTTTCAAGTAGGAGTCCCTAAGGGCTGTTTTTTTGTGCCGTTTGGAGTGGGTGTCGGGACTTCTTTGTTTACACTGCTTGAGAGATAAAGGCTATTTTCTACGGCCTGCGAGGCGATTGAAGAGCATTCTTGTCTTAGTTAGAAAGGTTCGTGTGACATTGATCTTTTTGTGCATTAACAAAGACTATAATTTTGATGGAATAAAATTTTTGATTTTTAAACTTCTATGGAATTTGTTGTTAACTAAATAAAAGAAATAAAAAAGTTTAATTAAATGAGATACTTACTGGAGAAAACAGGGAATCCTGAGTAACTATAGTACAAGTAAAAGAGACTAACTGGCACTTTTTTTTTTAACTTATGCCTAATTACTTTTATAAGCTGTTTTTTATTGTCTATTTCATGTTTTTTGTTGTTTGTTTATCTTATCCTTAGTGCCAAATAAATGTATTTCATTTCATTTCATTTCATTTCATTTCACTAAACGCTTTTACACTCACAGCCCCACACTAAGTTTTATGACTTGTGGCATGGGTGCCGGAAACATTCACATTACACACACAATCAAAACCAAAATAAAAGATGTAACTATATTAAAAAACTGGTCGGAGTATTTCGACACACTAGATAACGCGATTAACAGCCGGTTAGTACCATAACAATGAATAACAATCGCGATAGTTTTCATAATAAAATATATAAAAAAAATAATCTCATATTATGAAATACTTACAGGCGAAAGTACAGAATACTGAATACCTTATGGTACAACTAAAAGTATTTTAAAGTTTAAATGGAGATGTGGTTAGTTTTAGCAATAATTAATTATTTAGTTATATATAGTATTTTTTAAATATTTTTCGTGTACCTTTAACGAGGGGTTTAAATAAGTGATAACCTATGTAATGTTGGCGTAGGTGCTCTCATTCTCACGTTTTGTGACTTATTTTGTAAGAATAGTGTTTGGTTTTCGAAATAAATAAAAAAAAAACTTATAAGTACTCACCAAAATTTTAACCATAGAATACATAAACGAGGTGTGATTCTATCTTTCGAAATTAGAATTTTTACTACGATCATTATTTCAATAGACAGATAATTTCCTATAGTTATTATTCTCCAAGTTGAGCTCAGCTGATATTTTACGTAACTCATCCACAGCTGCTTTTTTTTTCTAGCGTCACTTGTCTACACGTGCTGTTTTTATAGAACCGTCTCTCTTTAATGAACCGTATGCTCGGAAACGGCCGGGACGCCTAGCCAGGATATCCTGTTTAAAAAATAAAAGAGCTACCCCCTCACACCTTTGCTGGAACACGTGACGAAAAAATTTAGACAATTGTAATGCTTAAGTGAAGGTAGCAAGGTTCTCAATTGCATTAGGCTTTGCTCAAGGGTTTGGAGTGCAAAGGAATAAAGTGTATGTGTGGGTGTGTGAGAGCAGCCGTTCTCTAAATTGCCATCGCTTTGTTCTAACTACGTACATCTACGTATTTCTAGGTACCTACTAGTTCTTGTACTATTGTTTATTCTCTAGTACTTAGGGACATAATAATATGTTACCTCGATTATCAAGTATATTACTATTTACCGACTTCAAAAAAGGAGGAGGTACTGTGTTCGACTGTATGTACCTATTTCTTTTTAATGTATTTTTTCACCGATTTCACAAATGAGGGACCATTTGTGGGCCGAATCCCAAAAATATTTTTTTGTTTGGTAGATAATACTTTAGAGGTCCCATATAATTTTTATCGAAATCGATCAAGTCAAAACCAAAATATAAGCGGTGAAGTCGGTTTTCTTTAGATTTGCTTACGTTTAAATTATTAAAGGTTAGGTTGTAGTGATAGTGGGTGGTCTTTTGCAGAGTCCGCCTGGAACAGTACCGTGCCAGTGCCAGACAATCAACCGCCAACAGGAGTGTGCATACATTACTGTATATCTGATTGTAGGGCAATGTTTGTTTGTGAAATTACGGGGCTTGAAGAGAATTAACATCTAATATTCCAGGCTGACGAGCGCAGTGCAATGCCGCAAAGGATTTTTCAAGATATTTCATCATTGATTATCTGGTTTTCTACTATTACGTCATGTCATGAATGTAATGTCATTTATTTCTACCACCTATCTACATTTAGAGAATGCAATAAAGATTTTAATTTGAATTTATACATAATATTCTTTTTTTTTTTTTTATATTTTTCATTTTTTATAATGAACTTTGCTAGAAATTTTAAATGTTTCGTAAATATAATGTTACCTGTGTAGGTTAATGTTATTTTCTATGTTAACTACTATAAAATGTTGTTGGTACAATTATTATTCTTTCATAAATTTATAATGTTTTATGTACATAAAACATAAGGTATTAGACATAAATATAAACACAAACTTACTCAATTAAAGTAAGCATTAAGAAAGTTACAGTACATTATATTATGTTATTAAATCCAGCGTATCCATACTATTATTATTTGTTTAGTCATCTTTTATCTCTTTTACTCATTCAAAATTGACAATGTTCCATCTCCCATTTCTTCGATTTGGTTTGCCGCTCGGTACTCTCGGTAGGCAGCGTTCGGTCTGCGTTTTGTTCGTCGTTCTTACAGTGCGGTCGAACGTTTCATTCATTCTCAGTCACTTCGCGCCGGCTGTCAGACGCAGTAGTCTCGCTGTGCGCATGCGTCAACCGTCTATACGACTTTCGACGCGTTATAATTCGAACGAAAATAAATAAACAAGTGATATTTCGTGCTTAATAAATTAAACAAACATTACTATAGATTTGACACACATATTATTGTTTTCCCAAGTGATACAGATTGTGCAACGAAGCGAATTTTGCGAGTGAGTACGTTTTTTTCTCTTTTTTCGCATGCTTGAGTCGGCACCGGCACTGATTCGATTTTATCCGGGAGGAATTTGAGTTTTTTTTTCGTTGTATTTGTGATGAAAGGAATAACCTTATTACAGATTCATTTCTTTGATATGATTCGTAACGGCTTTAATTTATACTATGGTTTTTGGCGTGCTTTTTAGAAAAATATATCGTGTAAACAAACGTTTAGGTACCGTGATTTCGCGTCAGATTAAGATACATATTTTATAACATTAGTTTGTGAAATACCTACGGTTATGTTAGGTTTATGTACAAGGTACTTATATGTAAGTAAGTGCTTATCTACCTTACCCTGAGTACCTATCTACATCCTTTGTTTTACCTACCTATTTACAGTATGTAGTTACTTACAGTCTAGGATTTTAAATGTTGTGATATTGCAAATAACCCATATCGTAACTTAGTACTCCTAATACCGTAATAACCCAGTTTATTTACTACTTTGTGCTCAATTAGACCTAGATTATAAGTAAGAAGACATGATCAGGAAAAACAATCGAAGACGAGACGGGATATCATCTCGTGGGGTAGCGAGACAGAGTTCACTGACCTCTCCGAAATTGCAATCCCCAGACGTTCATAATGTTTTAATCATACTAAAAGGCGGCTATTTGTCCGTATGCCCCTACGTCTAAGTAGGTAGGTATATGTATAATCAACATAGGAAATGTAAGGGCCGAGGGTTTGCCTTTTCTACTAAATTAGTCACACAGTTGTTTTGTAGTTGTAAACACCTAGCCGGCCACGGAAATCCCAGGTCTGAGTAATCAACTTGGCAGTTTTGACGTCATTTAAGAATTGCAGTCAAGTTACCTACTGATATTAACTAGGTACTTAGGTAAGTAGCTCAAGTAGGTAAGATGGTAGATAAACATAACCTTAAGTACGATACCTAAACAGGGTTTAATTTTTAACCGACTTCAAAAAAAAGGAGGAGGTTCTCAATTCGATTGTATTTTTTACTGTTTCATATGTGCTACCACATAACTTCTTTCGTTGTGAACCGATTTTGATGATTATTTTTTTATTTGAAAGCTGGTTCTTTCCATATAGTCATTTGATCTAGATCTGAGTAGTAGTTTTTGAGTTATCCTCAATAATGCGTATTCTGTGGACTATGATGATGTTCTTGTTTTTAACCGACTTCAAAAGTTACCTCATAAGTTATTACTTCTTTCGTTGTGAACCAATTTTGATATTATTTTTTTTATTAGGGTGCTTTCCATGTGGTCCCATTTAAATTTGATCAAAGTCTGGTTACTAGTTTTTGAGTTATCGTTATTAATGCGTGTTTAATACATTAAATCTGATGAAGGTTTTAAGCCGTGAAGTCGGTTTTTTAAAAGCTTTGCTTGCGTTTTATTATTTACAAAGTGATGACAGCTGGTGTTCGGGATTTTGATGTAAAGACTGCACTACAACTAATTGTGACCAGCATCTTTTACGTGGGTTATTTAGTAATAGACACCTGCGCGACCCGATCACGCGGTCGCGGTTTCGAATCCTTCCACGGACATAAGCTTTCTATGAAGTAAAGGTAACAATCGTCGCGTCGTAATACATTCTATTATCATTCTGGCAATAGAGGCCAAGTGGAAGGTCTACATGGCACTCACAGCCCCACACTCAGTTCGATGACTGGTGTCGCAGTTGCTGAAAACATTCACATCACACACATACACTATCATACCCAGACTAGAAACACAATTTCCCTTGGGGAGAAAACTTGTGTTCCCACCGGAAATCGAACTCGATACCCGCTGCTTAGAAGGCGCACCCAACTAAGCAACTAATTAAATGCCCCATAGAAAAGAACAGCCCCCGCTGTTAATTCCCAGTACATTATCATTTTCATCAATACAGCTAAATCTTTTCAGACAGCTATTTATTGGGCTGATTACAGAAATCACGTTCATTGAACCTGTGCCAAAGATTAAGCAGCTGATGTGATGAGCTGGCTACCTATTTATGTAAATAAATCGTGTAGGAAGCTACCTATTCATTGGTTACCTAATTTGTAGGTGCCTAATAGCCTCCGATTTGTGCCTAGATTTTGATATAGCTAGAAGCTAAATCTGTGTGGGTAGCTCTTGGCTCTTGATAATCATTATATCGATACAATTTAAAGTTGCAATAAACATAGCATAAACGCTGTCACACTCACAGCCCCTCACTAAGTTCGATGACTTGTGTCGTGGGTGCCGGAAATACTCGGATCTCACAGAATATCACACCAGAACAAGAAACACAAATACAAAGGGAACAAGATACACAAAGGGATTCTTTGGGGAGAAAATTTGTTTCCACCGGGAGCTCCTTAGAAGGTTAACGCCCACCTAAGTCAAAAGTCAAGTTTTAAACTAGGTTCCATGATCTATATATATATATATATATATATATATATATATATATATATATATATATAATCAACCTTTAACGGTAAATGCTGATCCAGTGAGAAGTTAGAACAATTGTTGATCCGCCTATTATACTTGTTTACTCAGCTCCGCGTCGCGCTAACTGATATACTTTGATCCGTCCTTCATGCGCGTGTGACGTCGGTGGATCTGCACTAACAGGTTTTCAACATGCTCGTCAACGATTCGACCAACATTTGTTGATCCATCAACGGTCGAAAAAATCATACTGAATATGATTTCTTAGATCCAGTGTATATTTAATTTATATGCGACATTTACTTAGACTAAGTGGATCCGGAGCCAAATTTGACTAATAGGTACTCAAACAAAAAGCGGCAACGTCGCATTCTGCGTGTGATAGAGAACCTAGTAGACTACTTCGTTAAGAGTAATAAGGTAAAAAAGATGCGTTAGTTACGAGCGAATTTGTGTTATTTTGTTCATTTGTCATGGACAAATCAGAAGATGATGGTGAGTATTTTATTAACCATATCCATATTTGATTATTTAACAATTCAGAAACTTGATATTATGTGGGTGTTATTGTATGGTATTGTATTAATGAGTTAATCCGGCCGGATGTGATCGGCTCACATGAAGGGGGCGTATTAGAGACCGCTTCAGTGGTAACGCGCTACCTCATTCATAATCGATACATATGGTAATAAATAGATATTCACTTCATAATAGATACCTAATAAGGACTTACTTAAATACCTAGTACCTAGCTAAAAGTTTTTAACCTCGGACAAAAGAGTTGTGATTGTGTTTAGGTATGTGTACGTAGTACCTACTTACTATGCGTTCCAAATAACAAAAGGACCAGCAAAAACGCCATCATTTCACCAGTGCTGCCTGCCAGAAGCTGAATCAGAATAATAAAAATAGATAACCAACAATTTGATTGGCCTTTTGGCTCTGTGGTCAGTCTCACTCTATGGTAGCTCTGAATGCGGATCCTGAGGTCGTGGGTTCGATTTCTAACCATGGCAAACATTTGTGTGACGAACACGAATATTTGCTTTGTGTCTTGGTCTTAAACAACTACCTAATTATCTATGTATTTCTCAGGCCTCCATTCCTAGTACAGTAGGCTTTGCCTAGTTTGAGACATAAGTGTGAAATGTCCAGGATATTTATTTATTTTATTTTAGTAAGTACCTAAAAAGACCAAACATACCTACATACCTACATACCTATTTACAAAATTTCAGAAGTTTTGATTCCAGCTCAATCAAAATAATATAACACTTGCACGAAGTTTCGTAGGGGAGAGGAGTACAAAATGACATACTAGTTATAAAATCGGTTATAAAATCTTTATTTATTGGAAATTTTTAACACTTTATGTAGATACATATTCTTTGATTTATTACCTACCGAATTATCACAGAGACCATTCAATTTAAACATAATCATAAAAAATATTAAACATATATAAAATCTTTAATAAAAACCGTTTTGTCCGCCCTAGGCGGGTAAAATGACACATGTGGTGTGGACAAAATGGAATACCAAATTTGTACTGAAAATCAGTCCAATACTTGCAGAGTTCACATGAAAAGCTTCAGTGAAAGCTTGTGAGGAAGAGAAATCATTTTCACTGCTGGAATTAATTTCCAAAGCTTTTGAAACATTTTTAGCATTTTCTTTAAAACAGATGGATTGAATATATTTCTTTCGGCACTGGAGATAGCACGCTGACTGGAAAATTGTTATATATGCCTTGGAGTATCAACCTAAGTATGAGATCGGGCCGTTGAGAGTGGACCTGGGTTGTCTATGGCTGATATACTCTCTACCATCAGTGATGTTGAACTGCTTTCTTCCGCCTGAGATGGACCTGTAGAGGATATGATTAGGTTTTTTGCTGCCGTTATATCTTCTTCGAGCTTTACCCGATCTTGCTGCATGAGGATGTTTGTTATTTCAGCAGGCTCAAACAAATAAACAATTATTTTGAAGAAGAATAAGATCGGTGGGTCAAACGACATACTATGCCATTTTACCCGAACAAGTGGTATGTCATTTTATCCACTTTATAACCGCAAACATTAGAAAACAATAACTAAAAATGTAATAACAATTTTTAAGTTTCAACACATTCTCTTAGTTATTTAGTAAAATAACTATAAACTTGAGTCAATAAAAACAAAATAACTTAAAAAAATACTTACTTTTGCAAGAAACAACATCCATCTGAGTAAAACTCGTGACTGCAAAAATCAAACATACACGAATACTCACGGTCAGACGGAAGCAACTGGCGTCAACACAGGTTGCTATTTGTTACTAAGCGGCCCTCTGCAGGCTATTACGAATACTAATATTCCAGTAGTTTTGGAGAAAAACAAGTGTGTCATTTTACCCGCCTATGTCATTTTGTACGCCTCTCCCCTAGCTGTTATCGATACGTGATAATGTGATTTAGACCGGGAGACCGGATTAGGATTAAGACCGCATCGAATAAAACGCTTTAAACGCTTTCACAATCACAGCCCCACACTAAGTTCGATGACTTGTGTCGTGGGTGCCGGCAACATTCACATCACAGACACAAATACAACCTGAACCAGAAACACAAATTTTCCTTGGGGAGAAAACTTGTGTTCCCGCCGGGGATCGAACCCGATAGATGGGTGGCGTTTGCCTTCTAAGCCCCTGCTTAGAAGGGAAACGCCACCCAACTAAGCCAACGAGCAGTTCACAACAATTGCAATAGAATCTCACAGAACAATTGCAAAAGGATTGAAACATGTCAATAGGAATTACCTCCGCTGCCTCCACCTCCACCATCACCAACCATCCTCCAACCTCCACCATCTCCACCACTGTATCCGTTGGTGAAGACAGTGGTGGAGGTGGAGAGCAGGGTCTGTGCATGATGGAGGTGCAGGCGGAAGCAGCGGAGGTGGTGGTGGTATCGTACCAAGCTCCTCGACTACATTTATGTGTAGTTATTTCTAGTTCATATTTATTTTCATATGGGCTGGCATTCAATTTGACCACCATAAATTCGGTACAAGTCGTGGCGTTGCCGAATTGTTAAGTTATCCGTTCAATCTGTAGCTTGTGACGGACAAAGATACGAAACGGCAACGTCGCGGCTGCTTTCAGCCAATATTATCGTTTGCTGTGCTCTGATTGGCTTATTTAAATCGGATCAACGTTTTCCGTAACTATCGCAAGGTGGATTTGTATATCGGATCAACTTCGGCGAACGCTAGTAAGCAGTCCCGTGAGTGTAGATGTTGATCCGGTCGGAGCCACATTAGTAACCAAAGATGCATATTGGATCAACAAAAGGCGCCGGATCAACATTAATTTTTGGATCAACAAAGTGCTCGCGTGAAGTCGCGTCAGATCAACATTTACCGTAAAGGGATATCTATATATATATATATATATATATATGTATATATGTATATTATAGATCATTGAACTTATGTAAGTCAGTTCAAAATGTAGAAGTATGGCAAATTATGCAGTAACTGTTACTCTGTGACCTAGCTCTTCTATCCTTAACGAAATTCAACGATTTCTCCTACACTATATTTGTCTCAATTAAATGCAGTAAAGGGCAAATTGTATCTACATAAACTATACTATACTATAATACATGTAAAACTCTTGAAAGCCAACATTTTTGCCCTACATTGTATTCTCCTATGTCTTGTCTTACTGTTTAGTCAGCGAACGCCGTTAAAGCGATCTCCGACATCTCTAATAGTGAACACATTTTTAGAATCGGATCATTAGTTTCAGAGTCAACCCTTTATAAACAAACAAACAAACTATACCTCTTTATAATATTAGTATTGATTATACAAAGAAAGTAGGCAAATTTAGATCTTTTGGTCAAAACTAGTTATAAACCTACTTCAAAAAAGGAGGTTCACATACTATATGTTTAGTTCTCACGAAAACTTTAATAGTAAAAGGTTCACATATTTGACTGTATGTTTTTTTTGTAAGTATGTTACGCGACAATTCCGCCAATTATGAATAGATTTTGATGTTTTTTTTTGTTTGGTTTATTAAACTACAGAGGACCATATAAATTTTATCGAAATCGATCAAGCCAAAACCAAAATGAAAGCGGTGAAGTCGGTTTTTTGAACTTTGCTTGCGTTTCAGTTATTTATTAAATTTTAGTTAAGTAAATAAAATTCTAATACTTGTTTATAATATGTAATTATGTTATTGAGCAGCACCAAAAAAATTGTGTTCCAATATTTATATGTTGCTAACAACACAAATGTTTTGAGCAAAATCTATTCTTAGCAAGTTAAACATTTAACAAATATATAAATAGGTCAATTTTTGGCATCAAATATTATATCTACTAAGTACATTATTATAGTACCGAAACTAAAATAGTTCCTTGCTTAAAGTTTCAACCATGAACCAGCCTACTAATGAAAATCTCTACACCAAAGTTAATTAAATAAAACTTGAACAAAACTGTTAAAAGGCAGGTAAACGAGCCACGGATACTCGTGGCATCTAGATAAGCTAAACAGTGACTTCCTGTTTAGTAGGGTGTCTAAAATTTTGTCATTATTGAGACAACTGTCCAAAAAACAACAACGTATTTCTGAAGTGAAAATTTTAATGGGAGACCTTTGAAATCCTGATCCATAACCTTTTTAACCGACTTCAAAAAAAAAAGACTGCATTTTTTTAGGTGATCTCAGATCTTTTTCTAGGTGAACTGATTTTGCTGGTGCTTTCCAAATGGCCCTATTAAATTTGATCAAGATATGACCAGTAGTTTTTGAGTTACCTTCAATAATGCGTATTTAATTCGAATGGTCAAGGGTTCTGATAAAGCGGTGAAGTCGGTTTTTTTTAAGCTTTTCCTGCACATTATCGTGTGACGAAAACTGGCAGGGTTACTGTGATAAATAATTAAAATACAAAAGTTTCACTTCTATCGTGTGGATTTACGATACACCCTGTTATTTCATCATTATTTAAAATAAATCTAACTCTAAATAAAACGCGCTTATACTAAAACTAAGTGTAATAAAATAAAAAATGGGTATAGATCTACGGATGTTGACTGAAACATCAGCTAGAAATTTATTTTTAGTCATGAATAACGCCCGCTCCGACTTCCTTTTAAAAATGGGCGCTTCTTTTCAAGTTACTGAGAAGAAAGACGTAATATTTCGTAGTTTATTTATTATTCAAATAGATAATATACAGAATCGTGTGTGTTTGTCGACTCAGTTATCGCGGTGGGCAGATATCTGCCCTCTGCACCGTG
The DNA here is from genome assembly GCA_948107665.1 of Lomographa bimaculata. Classification (NCBI taxonomy): domain Eukaryota; kingdom Metazoa; phylum Arthropoda; class Insecta; order Lepidoptera; family Geometridae; genus Lomographa; species Lomographa bimaculata. The sequence goes on along the minus strand of OX403600.1, from coordinate 6,125,670 downwards.
ATGATGATGATGATCTTGACGTCACGTTCTGCAATCCATTATCATAATCTCTAAACATACATTACTCATGGTTGCATTATTTTTCACATGGCGTTGACACTTCGGCCTCGACCCTGTGGCAATAAAACAGATCTATTTTGTGCTGTGGGGCTTAGTGACGTCATATTTTTAGTTATCCTAACTACTTAGTCATAAAACCTAGGCGTAATGTGCCTCTCAAAATACTAGATCTTTTATTTTATGCTATAGGCAATTATTTGACTACTATCTCACCCTATGTTAATTGACGATGCGGTCGGTGTTAGAGCACGCTTGCCTAGAAAATTCCTCTCCACTCAATTTGAAGATTCCAAGATTGCACTTATCTAGGAACACAGCCTCTGGCTAGGAGTTACACTCCGTTGCAGTGCGAATAATGAACGTGGAACTAGCTATTCTTTGAGCTAACATGACTCAAAATCTAGGGTATTGTCTAGTGCATTAATAGTGCCTCGAAGATGATGTGAGCGATCTATCTAATAATGCATCTGTTGTACCCGCATTACAATGCCCGCATCGTATTAAACGACAACTTTAATGATATCCTCTCAAAGGATGCCATTTTATGTCTTCGCCAAGAACAAGAATTAATTGTGCACTTAAAAAAGAGCACTAGCATTCGAATAGGGGAATCTTTGTTCCCCGAACGGTTTAATCTGGGAGTCTTCAAGTCAAGATAGAATAGGTATCCTCTAGGCAAGCTAATACCTACATCTCCGGCTGCATCATCGCTTTCCATAAGGTAAGATTGTGGTCAAATACTTGCATATCGAGCATAAAGTAAAACAAATACATGAAGAGTGTTCCAATAATAATTAGTAATCACCTTTTATTTTGAACAAAGCTTAGCATCTTCTGAAATAAGACTCTTAGCGTAGACCGTCCGGCGACGTACGCGCGTACTCGAAATTCGAAGGAGCACCGAATGTTCCGAAACTAGTCTCGTAACAATACGATAGAACAACTGTGAGTGAAGTCGTATAAATCCTTAATATGTGTAATACTTACGACTATTTAAGATAACAGTTACGAATCTAATGTTTTATTCCAAAAGTAAAGCATACGTATTTAAAAAGAAATTATCTCCAAAAGCTTCGAAAATAAAAGCCTAAATGCGGCGACCGCATCATAAATGGACAAGTTTTGTGAAGTTGAGATCAAACATCTTGTTTCCCATACGAATGCGTATATGGTAACACTCGTGGGAGTGGAAAGGTGCTAATGATAACAAGGATGATGTTACGAGAACTTGGTTATTGTAAAAACTTATGAATGGAGGTTTTAAGGCGGTATCTAAAACCGATTAAAAATAACAGAATATTTCTTCTGGAGCAATAAGACGCCGAGGGACAAGAAGACTATAGAAGATATTATTAGGTAGGTAGTATCTACAAGCAAGATGACATTGTTTTTTTTCTTTTTACTTAATCCTTACATATACATCCTATAAGGATATATTATTATAATACTTCTGTACGAGGGGAACACCTAGTCTAGTACATAAAATTATGTATATCTCATTTTTTTCTGGAAATCAAGGTATGTTTTGTTTCCGTATTAGTAACATCAAGAGTTTTTAAAATTGTCACTTCATGTTACATAGTTGTCTACGCTTCTTAAATTACCTAGAATTTTCTCTTCCTTTTTAAGCGGATAAGTTCAGCTTTTAAATCTTAGTAATCAATCTATCAACAATTCAAAAAAGCCTTTAAGTTAACATGTCGAGATATTTTGATCATATTTGCTCTTCTTTATCTTACTGTACTGGGCTTAATTTAAACTCTGCAAAGTAAACAGTTAAACTTGATCCTTAGTAATCATTGTATATTTTAATAGCTTCTGTCGTAATTGAGACCGTCAGTTCCGAAGTACGTTATAAAATACGTCTGAAAGTCGTTCTAACGTTGTAATCCTTACAAACATAGGATTGAGATTTTGCTAATGTCATTCGAAAGGTACATCTTTTATGATGATACTAAAAACTTCCTTTAGTCAACCTTTGGCATTATCGTAGATAATTTCTTCATTTATTAATTGCTTGCCAAAATTATTCATTACAAAATTAACCACAATATTTTAATCAAAAGGAAGCCGTTTCCCTCTTTTTTTTCCTACCGACTTCACAATTAATAAAAGGAGGAGGTACTCAGTTCGACTGTATTATTTTTATGTGTGTTATACTATACCTCATAACTTATTTCCACGTGAACCGATTTTTTTTGTTTGAAGCTTTTGCTTTCCCATTGGTCCCATTTCAATTTGATCAAGATCTGATCAGTAGTTTTTGAGTTATCGTCAATAATGCGTGTTTAATACATTTAATCTGATCAAGGTTCCGAAGATAAAAACGGTGAAGTCGGTTTTTATAAGCGAAGTGAGCAAGCGCAATTGAGTCACGAAATGAGCAAGTTGCTCTCCTGATGGTAAGCGTCACGCTTGCTGATTACAGTTCAATGACACCCAGAGAATAGAACTTAGGCCAAAATCCTGATTGGCAAAGACGGCGATCGTCACACTGAGATATTAGATATGGTAGTCTTACATGGTAGTTAAGTATACATTTATAATTATTGTCTCGGTAATTGATGTTGTGTACGGCTTGAAACACGTCTAAAATTTCGACTTACTTTGTAGTCGACTAGTTTCGGACAAATTTGTTGTCCTTCATCAGGATGAGTCAGACGCGCGATACGCAGAGGCGAGCGGCTCGAGTCACGCGCCGAGGCGAAAGTAAGTCGAAATTTTAGACGTGTTTCAAGCCGTACACAACATCAATTATGTGTAATACTCACGATAGTTTTAATTTTCATATTGTCTCGGTAAAAAGAGCTATTTGCAAAAGCAATCTAAAATCGGCTTAGGAACTTTACTAAATCGAAAAGTTAATATGCTTACGCACATTTACTTTCTCACCACTAACGCACCTCATATGAAATAGTCTCCTAAACTGAAGGGTACAGAAAAAAACATCGACGTTAATGTTACAATGAAGGGTTCGGTCCCTCTTGGCTTAAAACGAAGGGCATTCCTGTTAATGCTGACACGACGTCTGATCGAATTCTGTAAGCAGTTTGTTAGCCCTTCGGTTGAATGTGTTGAAATATTTAGGCCGTCTCGGAGGTCTGTTTAACCTTGTACGTTTTATTGACACTACTTGTTATTTTAGCAGTGTTATGACTAGGATGCATGGAGGCAAACTGCACAAGCGCTTTCTGGGTATTAAATAATATAGATATAGCTTAATATAATTCCTGTATTAGTCATTTAAGTGTTTAAAAATGAATGAAAATATACGCCGCCGAATTTCTTGCCAGGTTCTTTTCGAGATGGCTGTAATTTTGCGAATCTGGGAGTAGTCATTAACTTTCATGAGTACCTCTTTAGGACCAATGTGAATGAACGATTTTGAATTTGGAACTTACCCTAAATGCTTTCTCTTTTGTTTTATTGGAATTCTGAATTAATGTGCCTTACTTGCTTTCTCGATAGAGATCCGCATTCTAGAATATTTGCTACATATCCGATCAAAGAGTGCGATGAACTAGTTAAAAACATTCCTAAAATTTTTCTAGTAATAGACTCGGAACGCTTCTCAATCGCAATAGGAATGTTCACAGGGCATAACAATATCAACACATTGAGTGAGTACATTACCTACGTTGTAAAGGTTATTCATAAACTAACAAGCAATGAAGCCCAGACTGACTGTAAAGCTGAATACAAAAAATAAAATCATCTCCTCTATGCCGTATCGCAATAAGAATTGTAACTGCCTTTGGGGAATAACTAATATAATGGCTTTTGATATTGTGAAAAGGTTCCTCAAAGTGTTTTATCTGTGTAATTGACAGCACTTGCACTGACTCATATGTTTATTTCATAACAGAAGATCTAAGACATGTCGTGACCGGTACATTCATGTCTTGAACTTGACTGATCCACCACATTTGTTAGTCGGCTGTTGACTTAATAAAAGCGTTTGGTTTGTTGTAATGAGTTCAATTAACGGAAGAGCTCGAATAGGGTTGCAGCTGTCAAAAAAAGTCAAGCCAAAGTTTGTAGATTTTAGTACCTGAATATTGTTAACTTGTTATAAATCGAGATTATATACATATTCAGAAAGTAGTTTTAATTTTATTGAGATGTTGAGTAGGTTCCTGACTTCTAAAAATAAAAGATGTTTTTATAATTACACTAGCGATCCGCCCGGGTGTGATAAATGAAGAACCGCTCGACCGATTTTGTGCAAACTTCACATAAACCATCTACTAAATAGTCCGAACAAAGCCTAAACATTTGGTTTGGATAGGTGAACCCGTTGTATGGCTAAAACGCTGAATGCGAACGAACAAAGTGCTAAGTCAACTTAGAGATCTCGCTTCGCTTGATCAAATGTTTCTAACTATTTCAAAAAACTAAGTCGCTATTGCTTATGGTTTTTGTATTATAAGTAGTTCAAATAATTACAAATATTATAGATGAATACATTTTTTTATGTTTCGCTTTGACAGCCCTATTGTTGAAATGGTATTAAACGTAACAGAGGAAATTGTTATTCAAGATGTAGGAACCGTGTGAATTTGTTGGTGTTTGTATAACAGATGTAACTCTAAAGATTCGCAGATGGCTCATTCAGTTAAACTTGCAATGATTATTATCATTTTGTTTACTGAAAGTAGGTACCTACCAAGTTGTCTCCACACTAATTGTTATAAGTGATACGTTTTATAGGTGGGCTTTGAAATTTTTATCTGCAACCTTTTTATGTGACTAAAGTGTATTAAAATGTTTACCTGTCATATAAAAGTTTTACTTCTATTGTGTGTCTCTACGACGCACCCTGTATATTATGTCGTATCTTTATGAATCAGTTTGATTCACGCGTGTATTATGAATATTTTATCAGCAATAGTCATAATTATTATAGTTGATAAATTATTATTTATTTATTTAATTAGAACAAGTTGCACTTAATAATATCCTTGGTAGGGAATAAATGGTATCATATAGGGAATAAATGATGACTTGTATCCTACTAATATTATAAATCCGAAAGTTTGTGTGTAAGTTTGTAAGTATGTCTGTTCCCTCTTCACGCTTTAACGGCTATACAGATTTGGATGAAATTTGGAATGTATATAGATTATACCTAGGATTAACACATAGGGTACTTTTTAACTTGATAATAGCGGGCATAGCCGCGGGGCACGGCTAGTAATAATATAAATTATTTGTTCTCATAGATCACTTTTTTATTGTAAGTATTTATAATAACAAAAATATAAAATGAACTAATATATTGAACTAGCTTTTTTTTTTAATTAATATTAGTTCGATAAACCATCTATTGCCTTTGATAATAATAATATGACGAAATTGTTGACTGAAGGACGAGATATGTCATGAACACATTATTTACCATAGCATTATTTACTATTATCTTAAACTATTTATAACTCCCATTTACTTAACAGTTTCGAAAGCAAAACTAAAAAAAATAGTTTACTTATTTAATTGCCTCGTTATTTTTAGTACACATTTCGAAAGACAAGCTTTCATCAAATCAGTGACATTCCACCGTACTTTCAAATAAAATAAACAACGACATCATAAGCCCGTGCTTTCAACAGGTTCAAATCATTCCAGAATGTTCAAATCTCGTTTTTTAATGATTTCCAGTTCGAAATTACTCTGACCAATTACTTCTTTCGTATATTTAATCTTTTTTAGAGGAAGTGGCTGATTAACAGGTTTAGTATCTTTATGAGTGGTTGCTTCTGATTCATATCCAACCTTAGTTTAAGTGGAAATAATTAAACGTTGTTTATTCAAGTCTTTTCGGCATTTTGTTATCTGACGGATTTACAAGACACTTCCGCTTTGGTGATTTACAATGTCCATTTCACACTTGTCAAGAAGTGACATACGTTTGCAATTTTTTTTTACCGACTTCACAAAAAAGGAGGAGGTAGTCAAGTCGACTGTATTTTTTGTATGTGTCTCATAACTTCTTTCCACGAGAACCTTCATTTCATAAATTTTCAAGGTTCCGAAGATAAAGCGATGAAGTCGGTTTTTTTTAAGCTTTGCTTGCGTTTAATTATTTGTGTTCTATATTATAATGTGCTAAAGGTAGTCAATGCAGAAGAAAATTAAAACGATATAACTGCCAGATGTTATCTGTTTTTCTGTATCTAACCCAAAAAATATAACATTTTTAACAGACTTCAAAAAAGAGGAGGTTCTCAATTCGAATTTATGTTTTTTTTGTATGTGTCTTTCGCGATCATTCCGCCAATAATGAATCGATTTTGATGATGCTTATTTTGTTTGGTACATTATAGTTCAGAGGTGGTTTCAATTTTAACGAAATAGATTTAGCGGTTTTAGAGAAAATCAACAAAAACCAAAATATAAGCAGAGAAGTCGGTTTTTAAGCTTTGCTTGCGTTTAAATTATTAGCATGAAGAAATAATCTCTTGTTATTGTTTATTCTTATAACCAGTATTTAGAAAATACCTCCTTCGCTTCTCCTCCTTCTCATTCCATTTATCCTTCTACGAGTCCTATAGGGTCAGACCCTATTACCTACCTTTATCTCTGTTGCGATCAGTTTCAATTAGAATCAGCCAAAACCTAACAGCGTTCCCATCATGCTGGCGGTATTGCCTCTCTGAATTGCAATGCTAATACGTTGAGCCAAATAAGTACCAGTATTTTGATCAAGCGTCGCCCAAATCAGGCGCTCTGATTGATTTTTAAAAATAGTTTGAGCTCCCGTTCCCACAGGCCAGTGTCTCGACACCAAACAGCTCACATATACAATAACCAAACGGCACTGCAATAAAAAATATGTAACGTTTTACTTGATCATGAGTTCTGTGCCGGTGATACCATCACTATCCAATCAAATAGCGGTCTTTCCGTTGTCTCCTCGGTAATTTCACGATCGCGTTCACAGTTTTACCTACATAGACACGCAAAAAACGGTGGATTACTTACAAGTAATGATCCCTTAGGCTCCGCAGCGGATATCCTTTCGTACGTCGAGGAAACAACCGGGTTCTGTTATGGACCAGCTACCGTTTTTATTTCTTTCGTATTACTTTACTTTTGCGTGTCGAAAATTACACCAAGCGGAAATATTAACAGGAGAGCTTGAAATTTGCATAATTGTATACTTAAATAATGCAAATTTAATATACTCAGCTTATTTTTGGCTTCTGTATCAGAACACTGGCTTGCATTCCGTTTGCTTGGGCGTAATCATTGGTTTGGAACGTACCTTAACTTGCTACCATAGATTATCTTGCTACAAATAAGTATCAAACACATATATTATTTTTAGGCTGTATAAAGTTGCTTTAAGAGTAATAATTTATCTGGATTATGTCGCACTATAGTCAATTACAAGTAGGTTTTACAAATATTATATTAAAGTAATTAATAATCAAAAAGTAAATTTCAGTATATAAGACAATTAGAGTAACGATCAGTTGATAGTGTTGTGTGCAGTCGATACATTGTAAACGTACAGACGACGACACATTTTAAATAACCAATACCAGCACGTCTACGGTAAAATTTTACCAGTTGGCACCAAAAAAAAATCATCAACCTTATGAAACATCAAATATATCAAAAGCACTATATTACAGTACACAACAAACTGCAGTAGTTTTTGATGATATCTTCGCAATGTAATTTCAAGATTTGAATCCAAGTTATCATACACCAAATGCTTTAGAACCGAAATATCGTCTTAATTTACTACATGAGAGTCAACAAGTACTCTAGCTAGGTTAGACTTGGTATTACTAAACAAGCTGGAAACTACGGCAACATCTTCGTAGTAAACATTAAAGTTGTGTGTCAGTACAAGTAACTCGCTGCCAAGTTTTGTCAACAGTAGCTAAGTCGTAAAAAGTATCAAATTGACAGACAAATTTAGTTACTGTTATTGTTCTGTTATTGTTCTGTCAGATGCTAGACTTCAGTATTGCGAGCCTCTCGGTATTTTATCGGATACATTTCGGAGAGTGTGCTATGGAATTACACGATCCCCATTCCATCATAGAACCACCAGACAGACTGCATTGCGACACCGATACATGGTGGATATTCCTCAAATGCGCACGAAGCGTTTTGCTTCCACTTTCATGATGCGCACTGCAAAGGAGTGGAACTCCTTGCCAGAGTCTGTGTTCCCCGATAAGTACAATCTTGGAGTCTTCAAGTCGAGAGTGAATAGGTATTTTCTAGGCAAGCGTGCTCCATCGTCGACCACATCGTCACTTAACATCAGGTGAGATAGTGGTCAAATGTTTGCCTATCACAGTTAAAAAAAAAAAAAATTTTAACCAACATTCACTTACTTATTATTGTCGGAGATGTTCCGACCAGGTTCCGGACATATCCAATGTCCTCCTTCTGGGAGCTTCTAGTGAGGTGCATCAAGAAGGATATCGTATATGTCCAAAACCTAGTCGGAACATTTTTCTTCGGCAAAAATTTCAAAATCAAAGAGGCACTCGTGAAAGTTAATGACTCTATTGCCGATTGCTCTATATTTGCCAGATTCTTCTATATTTGCCAGATTACAGCCATCTCGAGAAGAATCTGGCAAGAATCTTCCAGATGAAGAAAATACGTGAGTGAGTGCCGGTTTAGATAGTAATAAGTAATTAATAACCCTCACGATAGTTAAGTTATAATATATAAGTGTATTAGTCAATAGTACATCCGACACTACTCCTTCTATCTGCATCTTGTCCATCCGAAGGTTGTCTGGAAGAGGTCGCTTTAAGCGATAAGATCGCCCATTCTTCGCTCCTTTCATGTAAAATTGTATTTTTTATGTACTAATTCTTTTAAGGTGTCAATAAAGAGTAATTGTATTGTATTGTTACTTGGGCATTTACAATAATAAGTGTAAAAACGTGAAATATTAAGTAATGTATCGGGTAATACTATTGTTTCCCATACCTACTATAGACCTGACTATCAATTTTCATTATTGTGTCCAAATAAATGAATTAGTTTAAAATTGTATTTTGCCTTTCATTTCAGAATTTTCATAAATATGGCTTGTTTCGTTCAGAATTAGCTCAAGACAGTTCATAATTAAATCCTCTTCGATCGATCAAACCATAAGGATGTTAAAATCTTCGTGGTTCGCCTGATTTTTAATAATCGAACTACGACGAATTTCAAATACTCTTAGTTCGATCGATCGAACCATAAGGACCTAAAAATCCTTGCGGTTCGCTTGATCGAACTACGCGATCGAACCTCGCGGCCGGAGCGTAAAAAGCGCCCATTAATCTCCAATAATAACTCTAAATTTTAAAGCTTCATTACCCCACACCAGCAATTTAACTCCAAATCAATAACCATCTGCTTAATATTAGTAGCGTTCCAATTTAAATAATTTGTTCTTTTCAACTACCTCGGGTGCTTCGCCCCTCGGGTTAACCGGTCGAATCTCCAGCCTGTGATGATGAATGATTACTAAGATTTTGTATAATGACGGCTCGAGCCTCGCTTCCAACTGACAAGGTAAAAAGACAACGAAAATTGAGGACCGAAAAACCTAAAACAAAATATACGGAACAACATTGTTAACGTCTGTTCACAGCTTAGAATTACGGTTATAAGTCTAGATAAAGTTGCCTATATATACAATTTGGTCTTAAACTATCGTTATTTTTGATCTGCACTTAAAACTGTCCACGGAATCTAGGCGACAAAACTAAATATAAGCATATATAAGTGACAATCCCGCCTCGCTAAAAACTTAGGCAGGTGAAAATAGTGCGAACGTAGTCAGTCAAAGCTACGTACGCTAATGAAACACTTACACATAAATTAAATTGTTTTAGTTTGTCAATAATTATATACATATACCCACGTTTGTATAGATTTTTATTTAAAATACTTATTACCATTTGTTTCGGGGTCGATGTCTGAAACAAAAAGAAAAATAAATACTGTAAAATTTTGATATTTTTCTTGATATAATGGACGTTTAACATGTTTTTAACACAACGATTTATTTCAAGTATATTTATTTAATTCTTTTTAATATTTAGAAGCAATTCGATCTATTTAATTCAATAATTGATACTCCTTAGATTTCGAATCTAAAATATTTAAGTGTTACACTATTTCACTACACATTACAACTCCAGGACCGTTACCTCTTGCTGTAACTTCCATACCGTTTTTATAAGATGTTCAGTCTTCGGTAGCAGAATAAAAGTACCGCCTCGAATAGCTTATGTTTTTTGTTTGTATTTTGTACTATGTAATGAAATGTGTAATCAGTCTCCGTATTGAGCGAAGTGATGGATCTTTTGCTTCGACTGCTCAATTTTGTTATTTAGTCTGTGACGTCTTTCTGTCATTTATATAGGCTTGTTGGGGTTGTTTAACTAAAGAAAGCCTTCTTTTGAGTACAAAATATGTACTAATTGATAGTAGTTTAATATGTATTTGCTATCATCACTTGCCAACAGGTGAGATAGTGATCAAACGTTAGCCTCATCAGGTGAGATACTGGTCAAATGCTTGCCTATCTAGCATAAAAAATGAAGCAGAAACACAAATTTCCCTCACGGAGAAAACTTGTATTTCTACCTAGAATCGAACCCGATATCCACTACTTAGAAGGCTAACGCGTACCCGACTTAGCCAACGGGCAGTATAAATTGTTCTCAAGAGCAGTCATGCATATTCCTAGTATACCATACCAAAATATAAACGGAAGTACTAAGTTTACCATTGGAGCTATATGTTAGGAATTTGGACGTGGGCGAATGAATGGACAAAGTTTGTTGACTGATCCGTCACAGAACTTGAAATTTGTATTGGATTGACTAACGACGTTACCTGGACGCGCCTGTTATGCTCCACCTCATAAAACAAAAGTTTAATGATTTTGAAGTGAATCTCTTTATGGGAGGGTTTTGAAATCCTGATTCGCAGCCTTTTTGTGTGACGCAAACACTGTGACTAGTAATTAAAATAAGTTTGTTGTTAACTCGACCACCATAGAAATTACAGTCAGGGAAAAAGGATTTCAATAGTGTCCCTATAATACAAAAGTTTTACTGCTAACGTTTGTCTTTACGACACACCCTGTTTTTTTTTAAATCTAAATACGTATCGTTAATAGATACTTAAGTAGACAGCGAAATGAACATTTTACTTATCAGGGATTGAAATATTTTGATACCGGAAATAATTAACTCGCAGTAAAACCGTTATTCGAACATATGTACTTTAAATGAATATATCTGAGTGCCGGAAGTCTTTGAATTATGCACTGGTTTGTGTTTTATTCTCCTAAATTAGATTAGTAAAATATCTCCTCTTTTAGTAGATCCACGATTGACCATTATCTTTCCTATCAGTTGGTAAGTAATCTATTTTAACCATTAGGTCTTGTATAGAAATTGGCTATCAAGGATCGTTGCCGTATCAACATAATAATATTGTGTTTCGAAACAGTTCTATTTTTGGAGGAGATTGGCTATACTGATCCTAAACATACACTTAAATCAGGCAAACGTTAAAATGTCCTTATTATCCTTCCAACATGAATTACATCGCCGTATTATTTCCACTAAAACCAAAATAAAGAAAGAAAGAAAATACATTTATTCATGACACACACAATATTTCACTATACAAAACAAACAGCAAAATAAATAAAAAATACAAAAATATAAGGATACACAAATAAAGGAAAATAAACGTAAAGAAAAAGAAGTGTGATGTTGTGAGTGTCATGAATATGGTTCACGACTCGGCATACGACTATGGTTAGAAAGATCTAACCGTAGTCACTGATTTTCGTCGTAAGCCATAGTCATGACTTATACTTATATTTACAATAAATACTGTGATAGGTTTCGAACCCGCGTCTACTCGATTAGCAGTCACCCTCTGTCTACTACTGACCTATCAATGCTACGAAAGGCTCTTCTCGTTGTATCTAAGAACTGGACCATCCCTGAATTGGTAGGAATTTTTATATAAATATGTATATGAATTGTGACAATAGGACCTCCGGGGAGAGAATACTGGAAAAACAAAAAAGCATGCACAATGTTCGCGAGAAAGTTGAATGCACTTGCTGAATGAGAATAAGAAGCGCTACTTCAAATTCCTTTTTCAAATTTCAAACAATTCATTGTAACGAACCGCCATTCACTCTTTCACATCAAAAACTGGCAACACTGACAGGTGTGTTCCCGCCGTGCCCCTTTTTTCAACGTCCTTTCCTGTTGTGACTCCCTGGACAACAGTCTTAAGTCAAATGTTATTTGATATCTCAAAATGATTCTAATAGCATTTAACTTAAGGTTTTATTTTGAATGAAAGCAAAATTAAAGTTGTACAAGAGTTACAATGAATGGATCATTTCCCTAACAATGTGCAGCAACGGATTTTGTTCCTATTTACTGGAAATTATGACTTAGCAACATGATTTTAAGGTCCAAATAATGTCTGAGATGTTTGCCGTATCGTATATCCCTTATAATTGTGTTAAGTTCGTTTTAATTTATTTCGGGACCCTCAAAATCTCGGTCCAGTTTGTGATATTGTTTGGAACTTTAATCAGTTTTGGCAATTTCGGTCTCTTACTTATTATTACTGTATTGTATTCCAGAATTTGAAGCGATTGTACCAACGTTGCCTACCTACTTTGTTTGGACTTTGACATAGTTTTAAGTTTTATCAGATTCAATTAATGTTCGAGACATCGAGTTATACTCGTGTATGTAGATGTACGAAATTACTCAATACACTTCTGTTTCGATTCGATAACAAGTTACGGAACCCATGACTCGAAAAAAAAGCTAAGTTCACCAAGTACTTTTTATGGCGAAATACAAGTTTTATCACAAGCTTTTATTTAGTTTCACCTGTCCCTTTGTCTGTCGGTCTGTGATCGAATCTTGCAAGCTAAATTAGACCCACTTCCCGATGGCCTATTTGACTAAAATTTAGTGTTATGTATTTTCGATGAAAATACAATGGTATAGTGCCATGGAGCTGATCTGATGATGGAGACGGAAGATGGCCATAGGAACTTCTGAACTAAACAAGATAAACCTATCGAGTTCGGGCTTGTTTCATTCATCTTGACATATTCTCTGGTTATATAACTTTTTAGTCATTAAATGATACTTTTTAAAGTAGTAGGTACTTCTTTTATTTTAGAAAGATAGTAAAATATTTTAATCATTTTTTATTTCTCATTTTAAAGTAGATCTGTGTTACGTGAGATGAGATATGCACAATTCTTCAATATACAACAGTTATTTTAAAGTGCGTAGAAAGTTTGTTACCTATTTTATTTTAGAATGATATGTGGCTGCCAGTTTCTTGCCCACTTTGTAATATTTTTAGGTACTTTCCTGTAAAATGTTGAAAGTCTATCTACAATGTATCTTAATGTAAGTCTTTCTCTGTCCGTGTGAAGTAGCAGACAAAGAGTATATCGTAACTTTTCCAGCTTCTCGGTACAATCCATAAATTTCTAGTCTTCGCACGCTTAATTAATTGCTACTTGATTAGAAATCTTAGCTTCAATCTTTGGTAAAAATAAACAAAAAAAAATAAAATTGTATGTGTCTGTGTGCATTTGCGTGTTGATAGTTTTGACATTTTAGATAAAGTTTAAAAAACAGGAATGTCTCAATGCGATTGCATATATTGCGATTTTTTCAGATTTTTTACGTCCCCGTCAGACGTTAAAAATAAAGAAAGGATAATTTCGTCGTTTCAGGCATGGTTTGAGTAGCTCAGTGGTTAGAGCATTAGGGCATGACACCCTATGGCTGCGGGTTCAACCCCCGACCCAATTGATGATTTTTCCTTCTTAAAAATGTATCACTATGTTATCTTATATCTCTGCAGTACATGCACTTCAAATATTTTTTGTCTGACTGGATCTAGAGTATAACTGTCCAATAATATTTTTTTTATTCATATTTTTCACGTTCATAACTATTATCTGTTTTTTGACAGTTCTTAGCACTGCACATTATGTTCAAAATCTCAAAATATCAGCTTATAAAAAACCTTTGTGTACTCATTTTATCACGAGATATTTTAATGTTAACTTTTTTCTAAATCTTACAATGTTTTTTTTGTTATACTCAAAATTTGTTAATTTTGACGTCTCCTAGAAGTATTTTTAGTCTCAGTTAATTCTCAAATGTCAAAAGTCAAATGCGAGCTTTTGATTTATTTTGATTGGTGCATATTTTGTCTTTTATGTATCCTCATTAATTTATCTTGTACAATAGACTTGAAATATAGCAACGGGATATGACTCGCTATTCAATTATATCTAGACTTTTTACATAAACTTTTTTGCAGTGCACTTATCTAGATTAACATCTATAGCTTCATTATTCGTAACAGAAAATAATGATTTGCTATTAACGTGGGATGAAACGAGACGATTGAATGCATTCGCATTATTTATGAGAACAAAAAAGAAATCATCGAGTACGCAATAGAATAAAGGAGAAATGTGGTCGCAGATATCAGCGATAACATAGCTACATTTTTTTTCCAATTTAACCATGTCTGGAAAATCATTTGTTTATATGTTAAATTGCTCTGAATTATGGTTTTATCGCATTTAGCAGAGATACTAAGATTATATTGAAGAATCTCTGCGGTGATTGAAATAATTTGAATGAAATACCTATGTGAAGCCTAGAACTAAAATATAATAACATCTTAAATCTTGTAAGCTAAATGAGACCCACTTCCCGATGTCCGATTGGACTCAAATTTGGTGTACTTATGCATCTTAGGTTACAATACAATGATATTGTACCAAGGAGCTGGTCTGATTATGGAGACAAAAGATGGCCATAGGAACTTGTGAACTAAACAACCGAGTTTGGGATCGTTTGATTCGTCTTGATAAGTTCATTGGTTACAAAACTTCTTGGTTCCAATTCTCCTTTTGTGTTGACAGAATCTAATTGCCCTATACACGTCTTCTCTACATGTAGGGCATCATCGATCTCATACATCGATCTCAGTAGATGAATATCGCGTGACTCAAACATAGTCATCTCGTAAAAAATAAAGCCGCTATCAGATAATAAAAATTGCTGATGTTATGGCACCTACTTTGGCTAGAGTGTAGATAGGATTTTATGTGTTCCTCTTCCTATTGTGAAACGAATATATTACACCCACTAAATGTAAGTGGTCTAGCGCAGTTTTGGTAGCTTTTAAAGAGCATAGCTTCGTATTTTTTAAATATTGTTATATATGTATACATATATCTAATAGGCTAATGTTTCACGGCTATCGTGACTACTACTCTGTGGTCGAGGGTGATAGTCGTACTTAGTCTATAATGGAAACTGGTTCTCATAGGTAGCTGCTAATATGATGATTTGCGATTGATTTAAAAGTTATGAAAGAACTATTTATGACCCCAAACTAAGCCGAGGTAACGCGTTATAATATAAAGCTTTATTTCCAAAGTATGTACAACATATCACGATAGCGTACCTAAAGGCTAATTAAAAGCGTTATGTAAGTTATATTAGGTTTATTCTGCATTTAAAATTCAAAGAGATTACGTTCAGTATTGCTCCAAACGAGGAATAATTTAGTTGATCTTTATCTTTGGTGAAGGTGAGGCTTTGGGCTGTAGTTTAACATATTACATGAGAATTTGAAGTCATTCGCTTATATAGTTTAGATGCCAAATGCCTCTGACAGACGGACGGACAAAGTGCTGAACGACCCAAGTCAACTTAGAGTACAATAATTTACTGTAAAAGGAAAAGGAAATTGTACATTTACACGGGATATTGAACCTGTGTTTAATAGATAGCATAATTAACACAGGGTACATAGTCTTTCAAAGCTTACAGTGAAATTTAGCGCCAGCTATAGCCGCAAGTAATTTACATTTTAATCGATGTTTTTGTATTTTCGCAAGAAGATCTTTTGATCTTAATTTGGGTACTTCTGTAAATAAAAGGTTCTCGAGACCATTAACTTTATTCCCAAGAGGCGAAGCTAATCTTAAGGACTGTGGATGAGAATTCAAGATCGAGGATTTAAGATACAGTCAGCTCTAAAAGATGTACACAGACGATTTTGGATTTTAAATGTATGTAACATTAAGTGTATAGAATTCACTATCATTCATAAATTCCTATGATGCTGTAATTTTAACTAATATACTGGGTTATTTATAAAATACCAGAAAGCTATAAGACTATGATTTTTGTTCTAACCCTTAGCTCATATAGTTCCAGGAGTTGCATTTGAATTCTATATTTTCCGTAATAATTAAGATGATATATTCAGTCAATCTACAATGAATAGCTGTTTAAAATACATAGTCTTGCAAAAATCGGCATCGCCGCCGCGCCCAGCCTCGCCTCGTAATGTGCACTCCAACGACAATTGACACTTGACTCCTTAGACTTAACAGAGAAGATAAACAATATATTTTAAAATTTAATTGAAACATTATAAGTAAATAAAACAGAATTTGTAAGAAAGACATTGGTATCAATGGTTGGAATAATGTTTCAATTAGATTTCCGGTATTCATCTGTGCATCCCGAATAAATTAGGTTATTGGCATATCAACATTAAAAAATGCTGACACCTTATTGCAGCGGACTGTACCAGTGGTTGTATTTTATAGCTTAGTCTTTGAATATAACTCCTTGGAGAAGCTTTATATTGACGTGTATGAATTGTGTATTGAATAGGTACTTCATTAGATCGATGGTACAGTGATATCTAGAACTAGGATAAAGCTCCACCATAGATTAAAAACTATCTCGGTACTAGTATTACTCGGAGTTAAATTGATTGTAGTTATTTGTCATAGTATGAATATATATCCCCAAACAGTTTAAGCTGGGAGTCGTCAAGTCAAGAGTAGATAGGTATCTTCTAGGCAAGCATGCTACATCTTTGGCTGCATTATGGCTTTCCAGCAGATGAGATTGTGATGAAATGCTTCCCTATCAAACAAAAAAAAAGAACAATAACTGCTCTGCAATGGTAGTGCAAATATTTTTGAATAGATCACACAGTATAGCAAAGTTATCTTAAGCTAAGCAACCTTTTTATCCGGTTGCGTTGTTAAGAGATTATTCAGCCTTCGTGGAATACCAGCTAGTTACAAATCGTTCTAAAAATCAACTAGCGCCCATACTGTGTTCAATTTACACTTACGTTAGAAATCAGTAAAGATCAGATCAGTTCCAGAGACATGAGCATTCGTGTCTGTTGATCATTCCATCTCACCTGCCGATTGCCCTCGTAATGTGGTGCGATAAACGATTTAACGTCGGCGGCGTAGCAAACCGAATCGAAAACAAGGCCAGCGTGCGTATAATTAAAGAATTACTAGTTTGATACGGCACCTATTCTTTATAGCCAGAGCCAGGGGTAAAGAACTTCATTTTGAACCCCTTATACCTACTAAAACGTTTGAGAATGTTGCGGAGCTCTTGAAATTGTACTGACTTTTATGCCAACTGGTAGGCTTGGTAGAGCGTGCAGCGTTAATTACGGTACAGGCCCCTATTCACTTACAGCCGAAGCTATATATAAGGATTAGTAAGGAGGTTGTAGTTGTCAAAGGTTTCAATTTGTTTAATGCAATGCAAGCAATGGTTGTAGAGAATGTTTCTATGCCGTTCTATATACATCATCTCGTTGGCGTTGGTATACGATCAAAGCTAGAGGAAAGGCATTATTGTTAAAATACAAAAACAACCCACAAATTATATCGAAATGAGCTGAATATTTAAAGTTGCAACCTTAGATCGAGCAATTCACATGGTAGAATTATAATTGATATACTCTGATGTTGCGTTGTGCATCAATTTCTTTATCAACCGACCTAAAAAAAGGAGGTTCTAAATTCGACTGTTGTTTTAAATGTATTTAACGTGATATCTCCGCCAATTATGAATCGATTAAATTTTTTTTTCGTTTGGTAGAATATACTTTAGAGGTGATCCTATAATACATTTTATCGAAATCGGTCGGTCAAGTCAAAACCGAAATATAAGCGTAGAAGTCGGTTTTTTTAAGCTTTTCGATTATTTAAGTAAATTGTAACAATTGGGATGAAACAAATTGGAGATTAAATTTATAATTAACTAGCCCCTCGTTGAATCGTGCTAACGGTGATTCTTCAGTTTTAGGACAGCTGCACGCACGGTTCGGTCTAATGGAACCGGTGTATTTTGGTCAAAAAGCTGAGCGAATGACTAAGAGACATGGATGATTAATTTACTTTATTTGGCATTATGGTTCGTTGATTTGTGTAAGGAAAATTTGGTCTTGACGTGTGCATAATAATGACTGGGTTTCTGTTGTTCTCTTAGAAGTACAAACGTGTGGACCGAGGGAAGAGTCTCCGTTTCAGCGTAGACAAAAATGGTTTCTTGTGTCCGGCGGATGTCCGGTTGTTATACTCTACAGGTCGGATTCCTCATTCGATTCTCGTGAAATTTTGTAAGCAGGTTCTATATATGTATTTTTTTGTATTGATACAGTTTTTGTTTTTTTTTTCAAAACGGCGGAGTTACGGAGAGTTAACATTAAAAATATATTTATAATACAGCCATTTCTAGATATATGCGAGGTCTAGAGCTCATATAGCCACTAGTTTATAAAGAGTTCCAGATATGACAGAATACAATTTTAGCTTCATAGTTTAGATCGTACGTATATCACCAAACTATGATTCCAGACCTAGAAATAATCTCTAGTCAGGTGCAATAGAATCCCAAGTTCTCCGTACTGAGAGAAAGCTTACCCAGATAAGTTGGAGGCGTTTTTGTCTGTTCCGTCCTCATGCTCTGTGGCTAGTGGAATGTTCACGGTCCACGGCTTCTTTCGAAACACTTGGGCTGCTTGTAGTAACTGTTGCTTGGTCTATGGAGTGCGAATGTTTTTATATGGACATTCGACATGGCTTAATGGATCTGTGTCGGCGTTAGTCTGATTTGATGGATCATCGAGATTGCTTTTATTGCGACTTCCGCGAGATCGGCACTTTTAGTGACTTTGCGGCTGAGACTCGATGTGATCTATTTTATGTCTAGCTCACTTTAGTACATAAGTGTTGTGTCTCACTCTAGTACATATTATGTGTTTTTAAGCTCATACGCGTGCCTTTTCATCTAAGCAAATAACATGCTAATAATAATCCTATAATCTTTATTATATACTTATATAATTCTTTTGTACGTGTATCAAAATCAAAATCGTTTATTCACATGGGCCCCAAAGAGGCACTCATGAAAGTTTAACGATTCTAACGCTAGTATATGAAACTGAATTCCTCCTAATCGGCTGGACCGATTTTGATGAAATTATATTTGTGTATTCAGGTGGATTGCTGAATCGTTTAGATTCATAATTAGTTCCGATACATAATGTTTTTTTTTATTTATGAAGGTGAAACCGATAGGAACAACTAGTTATCTAATAAAAATTAAATTCTATTTAAATTTAATAAACTCCATGCTGGATGTAAAAGGAGTTTTAGAAAGATAGTAATCGCCGTCTATTCTTGACATCGAAAATAAAATATACCAATTCTATCAAACAGATATGGAAAACATAGACCTATAGATATTGTAATTTTTAAACTTTCGCGATTCGAACACATAGTTTAGGTAATATCTCGGGACTTAATCGCGAGACCATGGCCAATGCAACTTGGCCGAAACGTCTAGGTAAATAAAAATAGTTTTTTAGCGCGATTAAGTCCCGAGATTAAACTATGTGACCTATAGATACATAAAAAAAACCACCTCGCCAACATTTTTGACCCGCAAGATAGATTCCATAAATGTGCCGTGCATTTATTCAGTTCTTTAGCGACCCGAAAAGCTAAATCCTGTCTATAAAAGGCTCTAATGCGATAGCTGCTTGTGAATATTGATGAAGCGAGCCACAGACGAGGCTCGATGTCCTGAGAGAATACTTAATTGCTTTGGGAATAAGAAACCCTTTGTGAAGCGGGAGAGGCACTTTTACATTACGTAATCTGTGCTTCTACCGTGTTGGTATTATATTTAAGCTTAAGACTGTGAAAGATGTCAAAGGCCTGTCTTAAGTGTCTCTATAACATCAGATAAGATAATTCTTTATTGGCAAAAAGGATAATGAAACATCTATCTATTCCGAAAATAAGAACTTTTCTATTATATCTATAGTATAATCTAAGAACTCCTTACCTGCCTCTCTGTTTGACGACCCAGTTGACGCAGTGGACAGGCCCTTTGCGCCGTGGGTCCTGGGTTCGATTCCCGGCAGGAGCACAAATTTCTTCCCAAGGGATATTTGTGCTTCTGGTTCTGGGTGTACTTGTTTCTGTGATGTTAATGTTTTCCGGCACCCACGATACAAGTCTTTGAACTTAATGTGGGGCTATGAGTGTGAATGCGTTTGCGTTTGTTTGGCTGGAACATGCTCATTATACACAATAACACCCAGAATCGGACACAACAATTTCTCTTGGGTAGAAAACATGTGTTTCCTCAGTGAATCGAACTCGATACTCGCCGCTTAAAAGGCGAAAGCGCACTCATCTTAGTCAACGAAAGTTCATTTCAGATTATAATAAAAACTGAAAATAAACTCAAGAGAATGAGCTATTCCATTTAGAAACTGAAACAACTCATTTTCTTTACTTTTAAGCTCATAACTGCATTTTGCAGAAATTCTCTCAAGAACATTTTGAGATACAATAGTGCGGCGAGTAAATTAACTGAGAGAACTTATTTCAGAATATTATGAAGCGAGTTTAGCTGTATGGTGAAAAGTTTTGTTATTTTGCACTGCAGTGTTATTTTCTTACAGTGTATAAAGGTGTTAAGGAGTCGAGTCGTGTGTGGATTTTAGCTTTCCTACATTATGGCGGCAATTAGCACACTTTCATGAGTCATGACAACACGTGAATCACTTTGTCAATGTGTACTGGTTTGTATGTATATATTTGCGAATGATTTTTTCGATTTTGTCATGGTTTAGTATATTTTTTTTTAAATAATAGTTACTACATTTTTATATGGAATTAAACTAAAAAGAAATTAAAACTAACCAAAAATATCATTGAATATAATTATATTATATATATAAAAAAAATTTAACATTATTTTAACATAACAATTATAATAAAATGTAATATTATCTACATATTTTTTGAAATAGTAATTTATTCCAGTTTTGTGTTTTTTAATATGTATTTTGTAGTGATACTATTTTGCTGTAAGTAATATAGGTAATATATGTATAATCAATTAGCGTCTAAACTATACAAGTAAATATCTTTAAATTTTCATTATATAATATTTAAATCTTTGGTTCAAAAAAAAAAAAAATTAAAATTGTATAAATGAACAATATTAAGGAGGCACCTATACACGTACCTAAGTATACACGTTTTGGGTACCTAAAAATTAAGGGGTTAATAATTTTCTGTGGGGTGTCCTTGAAAAATGTTTGCAAGTAAAAAAAATCTATGTTGGGAACTAAAAAAATGTTAGGACACCAAAGTCACTGTTTTACGTATTATGTCCCCTAAAGTGTCTACACATTCAAAGCTAAAACTTAAGTTTATTATCCTTTATATCCTGTACATGAACAAAAGTACAAACATGAAACAATTATTACTAAGAAAAATGGTACAAACATTTAACTTCAAAGTATTTTCTGTTTTAAACAAAAGGCACATTATAATAATTATGTAAGCGCGAGATCTCAGTTCGGGGCGAACGACCAGTTAGTAATAGTTCAAAAATAGAATTACAATTAATCATCCGCGCTGACACATCTATTTCTATGATTTTCATTACCTCACGTCAGTCTAAATATAATTAGTCATGTAGCCTCTTTTCGCCAAACATATAGGCTCTACATTCCGTACCAATCCTCGATTCCTTCGTGAGGTTTGCATCAGATTCGCACCCTGAGGTATTCCAAGATCGTGATGGCACAGGTGGTGGGGCGTTGCTCCCATCCCCGTGCCGGTTCGGATGCGCTCGGCTGCGTCCGTGACATTCGAATTAAGAATGCTGTGATTTGAGTTTTTGTTTAAAGATCGTGTTTAAAGTGCAAATACGGATGATGTTCCGTCACTTTTTAGCAATTTATCCGCTTTTCAATCGACTTTAAAAAAGGAGATTCTCAATTCGACTGTATGTTGTTTTTTTTTGTATGTATGGTACGCGATAATTCCGCCAATTATGAATCGATTTTAATGTTTTTTTTGTTCGGTAGATTATACTTCAGGTCTAGCCAAAACCAAAATATAAGCGGTGAGGTCGGATTTTTTAAGCTTTGCTTGCGATTCAATTATCTAAGTGTACAAATGAATAGGTAACTTAATATTAAATAAATATCTTTTGAAATTATTTAATGACCAGGCAGATTGAATTTTTAATCCTGGTATACCTATTTACCTCTGTTTGTAATAAATTAATAATATTGTAAAAAATATATATATATTTTGAAGGTATATTTATTGAATCTACTTTCATAATGAAGGAGCGGGCACAACTGTCACAACTATTTAATATTGACAGTTAAATATCGTACTAATTTTAACGTTAAACTTTGATTGATTATGAATATTGATGTGTATTATTAGAAAAATAGTCTATATAATTCTAGCAGTAAGATACGATGGTTTATATTCTTAAGATATTATACTAATATAGTAAAAGTATATATAAATACTAACCAGAAATTTCTATTTACGTAGGTATTATTCGGACAGTGATCTTTCGAGACTAATAAAAACTATTATATTAATTGCAAATTGCAATGAGCAAAAAATATAATACATTAAACGATGACGCATATGCTTTGACTTATTAATCTCTAATGCCATCATCTAATTGCTTGGCAAGTTAATTATGTTTTAAATCTAGAATTTAGACAAATTATCTTATCCTAACATATTATGTGTATTCAAAGAATTTATCTAGTGGAGTAGCTACTTCATTTCATTGTTTAAATAAAAAACATCTATATTTGATATTTGAAGTTGACTTGGGTCGTTCAGCTCTTTGTCCGTCCGTCCGTCTGTCAGAGGCATCTAGCGTCTAAACCATATAAATATATGGTTTAGACGCTAGATGCCTCTGACAGAGGCCCATAGGCCCAAAGTCAGAAATGACATTTACAATTATATACATGAAAAAAAAAAATGGAGCTCTCATACATGTAAGTGGGGAGCAAAATATTTTTTATTTTTTTATAATATTTAAATTTATGTTTATGTAATATTATTATTTATATTTTATATACCTTATGATGTATCGTTGAAAAGGGCTTGACAAGTAGAGTACGAAAACGGTTTAAAAATAATTAAACGCAAGCAAAGCTTTAAACCGACTTCACCGCTTTATCATCGGAACCTTGATCAGATTTAATGTATAAACACGCATTATTGACTATAACTCAAAAACTAGAAATCAGACCTTGATCAAATTTTAATGGGACCACATAAAAAGCACCAGCTTTCAAACAAAAAAAGAATCATCAAAATCGACTCATAACGAAAGAAGTTATGAGGTAACTTTTGAAGTCGGGTAAACGAGAACATCGTCAAAGTACGCATTATTCGTCACAAAATAGACATTATTGACGATATTTCAAGAACTACTGATCAGATCTTGATCAAATTTAAATGGGACCAATTAGAAAGCAACATCTTTCAAACTAAAAAAAATTTTTCGAAATTGGCTCACGTGGAACGAAATTATGAGACATAAAAAAAAATACAGTCGACTTAATAAATGAAGCTATACAATAAAGAAAAGGTTCAGAAATCTAAAATTAATTTTAAGAATATATATGTGTATATGAAAATATAATACATAAACTTAATATAAAACATGTACATATTATTATGCAAAAAACTTTTAGAATTCAATACATAAACAAACATACAACAGATCATATGATACATACATTCCAATATTATACGTATATATTTATATATATATAAAATATTCTATATAAATTACATATACAAGAGAAATAGGACCTATAAATTCGATGTTTATAACGGTTTTTAGTGTAACGGTTCAACCTTGAATGACTTCTAGAAAGTGTTTTCGAACCAGACGCTTAAAATTTTCTTTGTTGTCACATTTCCGTATGTCCACTGGGAGTGAGTTCCAGAGGCGTACCGCGACAACTCTGAAAGAGTTAATTACAAAAGAAGTGGAATGAACAGGAGTGGCGAGGACCAGTGAGTCAGCAGAACGAAGCTGTTTGTTGTGACTATCAGCTAATAGCTTAAAATTATCTTTGAGGTATTTTGGTGAGTTCGGATCTTTTAAAATAGAAAAAAGAAGACACAATATTCTAACATTCCGTCGATCTCGGATAGGAAGCCATTTAAGTTTTTTTCTGAATTCAGACACATGGTCATATTTTTTGACGCCATAAATAATATCCGTTATATCCTGTACTTGAACAACATATACAGAAAACTATCAATTTTTATATAGAAAAAAGTTATAAGCAAGTAACCTCAAAAGATTTTCTCTACGTGGCAAAATGTAGGTGCGAAATCTCAGTTCGGTGCGAACGACTAGTATAACTAACATTAATTTGGACGACCCACCGTTGGGCCGCCAAAGCTGCTTTCGCGGGCTGTATGTGGCCCGAGGGCCGCGGGTTGAAGACCTTTGCTATAAGTAATATCGGTCCTTGACCGTTTGTGGAGAATACTTACTATTTTATAAATTAAATTTAAATATTTAATTCAACTGTTTATGTTTAGATAAAAAGATATGATGAACAATAAAAACAAATGATTAGCGTTTTATCCAACTCAGAATGTGATCTTTAACAATGTTATTGTTCTAAATTTTCCCATGAGCAATTATAATAAGTATCTTTACAATGACCGGTAAGCACATTCGAAGAACTTGGAAAGTACCTTATCACAATGAAAAATATATATTTTATAGGCGGTCGTTTATAAAAATACGCCCGTCTGTAATGCACTAATAATTAAAAACCGTTCCGACCACGTCCATTAGTTGTAACTAAATATATCGTAATTAAATCAGTCTAACCAGGGACACTAAAACAGTGGCCATGGTTAGATTAAAAAATAACCCATCTGACCACGTCCACCAGTCTAACTACGGACACTGAAATTTTATCAGTCTAACCAAGGACACTAAACAGTGTCCGTGGTTAGATCAATCTAACTAACTGATCTAACTACGGATACCTAACGTCTGCATTGTAACTCTTTTACAATCGATTTCTAAAATAATTGTTCCAAAACAAACCTTATTAATTCAGAATTTAGTCGGCTTCAAATTGACACATTTTGGAGCAGAGATAAGTAATCTAACACCCTATTACCTGACTCTGTTGCAATCGGTTTCTATCTAAAGTCAACAAAAATTTTAAATATGAACGTAAGCAAAGCTTAAAAAACCAACTTCACCGTTTTAAACGGGTTTTGAAACAGCTAGTTAATCCTACTAATATCATAAATCCGAAAGTTTGTGTGTAAGTATGTTTGTTCCCTCTTCACGCTTTAACGGCTGAACTGAGTTGGATGACATTTGGAATGTACATCGATTATACCTAGGATTAACACATAGGCTAATTTTTAACTTGATAATAGCGGGCGAAGCCGCGGCGCACGGCTATTTAATAATAATTCGAACTACTACTACAACAAAGTTTATTTTGATTTTAAATAAATGCGTCTAATTGACAAAATGAGTAAAGCTGGAACTTCAACAAAATATGTTGCATTTTGTCACAATTGCAGGCGTACCTATTCCTCGACAATTGCAAAGAATGTGAATTTTATGTACTGCGACAAAGTTTCAAAGCATAGTTATATGAGCTTCAAGGAGAATTCTCATTACAAGTTTGCCGTGTCAGCGGCAGGTGGCAGGTTAAATACTTACCTTAGAATAAAAGTTGTCTGGAAGAGACAATATATAAACTTATTTGTTTTATTTGTTTGTTCTTAACATAGATCGCTTTTAGTGATAAGACCGCCGATTGTACACTTTCATTTAAGTTTAAAAAAAATATTGTAAGTGATGTATGTAAGGAGTGACAATAAAGCGTTATCTGTCTATCTATCTATAGCGCAAAGTTATTTTAGTTCGAAAATAATTCTATAATAAATATCTGATAAACACTTTAACACTCACAGCCCCCCTAAGTTACACTAAGTTCGATGACTTGTCTCGTGTCTGCCGATAACATTCACATCACACGCAAAGGCACACCCAAAACCAGAAACCCAAATTTACCTTGGGGAAAAAATCTGTGTTGCCACCGGGAATCGAACCCGATACCCGACACCCGCTGCTTAGAAGGCGCGCGCACCTAACTACTAACTAAACCAAGGGGCAGTTCACATCATTGATGTTAACTTATAACAAGAATTTGGGTATCCAACTACCTATCCACATACCGATTTCATCGAAATCAGGTTACCCGTTGCTTAGTAAAATAGGGGAGGGGATATAAAAAATTATTATAATAATCGAAGTGGTAAGGATCACGCTTCAAATCAAATCAAAATCGTTAATTCACATGGGCCCCAAAGAGGCACTCATGAAAGTTAATGAATCTACTGCCAGATTTGCAAAATTACAGCCATCTCGAGAAGAATCTGGCAAGAAACTCGGCGGCGCATTTTTTTTTTCATTCATTTTTTTAAAAACAATTCTTAATTTCTAATACATAATTTTCTTAACCTAGGTGTTATTATGGTAGTCGCTAGAAAGAGCCTGTGCAGTTTGCCTCAAAGCATCCTTGTCATTAATATAGTCTGTGGTCTTATAGTAGGCTTTCTTGCCCATTACAGTTTACTGCTGGTATATAGATTTTTGAACTCCAAAATCCTCTGTTAAGTATATTTATTCCATGTAATTACATATACTGGAAACATTGTTGAACATATAACTACAAATTAAACTAAAACTATATACAGCAAAGAACTAAGTTAACTACTAATAGGTACCTATGTACACATACGTGTAACAAACGCGTTTCACACATGCTTCTTATTCAGCGTTCAGCTGAACTAGAACTTCTACTGAAACTTCTACAGTAGAAGTTGTTCGACACATTCTGAGAATTACAAGTTATTCAAGATTGCAGCGTTTGTAAGACTTTGTCAGGTCTTTTGAGATATGTGTTAGATATTAATTCCAACATGGCGACGATTGATTATTAGATCATACAGCTATAAAATATTCTTAATTATAATTCATCTTGTTTCATATCTTTAAATATATAACGCTTTCACACTCACTAATTTTCCTTGGGATGACAACTTGTGCTGCCGCCGGGAATCGAACCCGATCCGATACCCCTGCTTAGAAGGCAAATGGTCATCCAGCTGTATATTCCAAATTCCAGCCTGCTATGTACATTTCAAATTCTATCCAAATCAGTTTAGCCATTAAAGCGTGAAGAGGGAACAAACATAGACACTTACAAACAAACTTTCGAATTTATAATATTAGTTGGATGTATATAATTCTTCTGTACGGGTGCATGTGACTGAACTCCAAAACAGCTGGACCGATTTTAATGTTAAACTTATGAGCTTGTTAAACTATCCTCATATAATTAGATTTCATTTCTATTTACATGTTGATAATAGTACAGTTAATATAATTTATGTGCTAACAATAAAAATAACGACTCAGAAATCTACATTTTTCAAAAATGTCTATATATATCCCGAGCCTTGTCAAATAGAAGTTTATGGCCGCCCAAAACTACCGCGACCAATCTTCAATCGATTGTTTGTGTTAACTAAATCTGCAGCTAGAATTATAAATTGGCTTCGTGTATTAGATCCGTGGGAACTGTCTTTTTTGTATTATCTGAGAGGTCGTAGTCCTAAATGATGGTCACTAACAAGATCTTATAGTAGTTCGCTACTATATTGGACTGCCTGTTGGGTGAACGTTCGCCTTCTAAGCAGGGATATCAGGTTCGATTCCCGGCGGGAACACAAGTTTTCTCTCCATGGAAAATTTGTGTTTCTGGTTCTGGTTGTGTTGTGTGTGTGATGTGAATGTTTTCGGCACCCACGACACAAGTCATCAAACTTAGTGTGGGCTGTGAGTGTGAAAGCGTTTAAAAAAAAACTACATAATATTTAGGATTTAAACGAACGGGTAAATTATTTTAAGCTGTGTTACTACAATGGGGAGCATGCTCTCTTTCCATCAGTTGAGTTAGTGGTCAAATGCTTGCCTATTTAGAATAAAAAAAACGAATCATCATCATCATTACTTTTTTCGACATCAATGTAGGGCACAGGTGGGATGGAGGTAGCTGAAAATAGACATGTTGTATAATTTTGTCTACGTATTATATTTCCTAAAACTAAACTAAAATTATATACATCTAGACACCAATCAAGGCATCGAGATTGTAGGAAATTGAAATGCTCAAGCTATAGTACCAGTAGGTAGAGTTCTCATTATGTTGGCGGCATTGTCCCTTGGAATTGCAACGGCAATACATTACCAGCATTTTGGTCACGCGTCGCCTCAACAAGGCTCTTCTATAGATTTTTGAAAATAGAACGAGCTCCCGGTCCTAAAGTGCCCAGTGTCTCAATACCAAACGGCTTAAATATAGTAGGTAATGTCTATCATATAATATCCGATACTACATTGACGTTGAAAGATTTTCTTTTGCGGAGAATATAATATCATATTATTATGTGCCATAGAAGTATATTTTCTCTTGTCTATCTGTCATATCCGATACTACATTAACGTTGGAAGATTTTCGATGGCGGAGAATATAATATCACATCATACACTCTCATATCATGTGATCAATATCGGTTCCGCCAACATTATGTATAAAGACCAATGATGTTAATAAAGTGGAAAGATACGGTATATTGTAATATAAAGTAAAGACGTACGACTCATTTGATAGTTACTATCGTGAGTATTGCACATAATGAATCAATGTTATATACAGCTTGAAACACGTAAAAATGTCAATTTACTTAATTGTAGACTTATTTCGGATGAATTAATTTTACGTGTATTGAATCAACAACTAAGACTTAGACCAGATGACTCTTCTAAACGATGACATTCTGTACCATACAATTCGTGATTTTATATATGTATGAAGATTTTATTACACAGGAAGACATTTGCTGCTACTTATTTAACAACAATAAATAAATTAAAGTTACAAATAAAAAAAAACGAGAAATTTTGTCGAGACGAATTGAACAAGCCCAAACTCGGTGGGTTTTATCTTATTTGGTTCAGAAGTTCCATGACCATCCGTCTCCATCATCAGATCAGCTAAACGGTACCGTATTGTCACCAAAAAAACATAAGTACACCACATTTAAGTCAAATCGGACCTCGGACATTTAGCTTGCAAGATGTGATTACAGGCCGACTGACAACGGGACATAATATAAAACTAAATAGCTTTTAAAAACCTTAAGCACTTTACGTGCGATACCAACGCTAGTCAGTTTGTGACTGAGGCAAATTGTGTGCGTTGCACCTAATTTCTGCGGTCTACATCTTAGGAGCTAGTCACATATCCTTCCACTTTTAATAACATCATCGATGAAGACGGATTTCCTATCTAGGAGCCTCACAAGCTCTCATTGTTGCGTGATATTGGATATCCTTTAGCTTTTTCTAACAATAACAGTGACGTGTTGTTGTATGAGAACGTGTTTGTTCTTACTTTAGAGGATGTATTGTAAAATGCGTTAGTATAATGGGTTCATAGACGTCAAATATTTACTAATCTTTATATATTTTTAGAACTGCCCTTTGGCTTAGATGAGCGTCCGCCTTCTACGCAGGGGGAATTCCCAGTGGTAACACAAGTTTTCTCCTCAAGGGAAATTTGTGTTTCTGGTTGTGATTGTGTGTGTGATGTGAATGAGTCTGGCGTCTACGACACAAGTCATAGAGCTTAGTAAAAGCGTTTATGTTTATCGATTAGAAAATAAGTTGTTAGCGCATGAGGCTTATTTCCCTATAATAAACGATTCTCCAGCGGGGAAGAAGATTATTATTCTTGACATGCGAGATTTGGCTTTACAAATCGACGAATCATTTGTACGTGGTACGTTCTTGGAAGTACCTCCTAGACCTTGGGGAGAATATATTGACAGCATTCAACTGGTTATCTATCTATCTATCTAATACCTTTAAAAAAGCAATTCTTGTATATATATGTGTATATATAATCTGTATCTCGGAAACGGCTACAACGATTTTCATGAAATTTAGTATGCAGGGGGTTTCGGGGGCGATAAATCGATCCGGCTAGGTTTTATTTTTAGGAAACGTCATTTACCAAAAAAAAAAACGAGTAAATCTCGGTCATCCAGGTACTTATATTTAAGTTAGGTATGTGCCTCCAAAAAAGCTTCTGAAAGTTTATGGCAATTGGTATTATAATAATAGTCTAAGATCCCGCTATACAACGACCTTCACCGAGATGCTTATTTAATGAGACGTATTTTTTATGTTATTAAATATGCCAATAAATATATCTTATATGGGTTGCCTAACAAATTTCAGTCCAGAGTATTTTTAATTCATAATTTAAAAAAATTTTTTTTATAAACATTGCACCGGTGTGATTATTAAATAAATTTGATACCAATCGAAAGTTTGAAGCCCATAGAATATGCGAACGTAAGGTTGCCTATTTTTTTCCGGTCACAACCACGGGTTGCCAGGTGTAAACAGGTAAATCTATACTAGCATTTTGCAACGGTCTGATTATTGAATCAAACTTAGATAAAATGAAAGATTATTTCATAAGGAACACGGTGGTATAGGGTTGCCTGCGAAAAATCAGTCCCGAATTACGGTTGTCGAATTTTAAATAATAAAATATCGCTGCGAGTGAATGTGTGCGAGAGAGAGGTCCCAGACCAACCATCCCATGCGGTAGAAAAGGAAGCAGCGTAGCAGCTGTTTAAAGTCCGCCCATTTAAAGAAGGAGAGTGCGCATGCTATTTGCGCTTGGAAATGAAAAGGATAGCGATAGACTCGTATATGCTGTGCATTATTTTGGAGTAGATTGTCGCTATAGATACAAGTGAAAAAACGTGCTGCTATTTATTGTTGGAAAAAATGTCCAAAAAGTGTTTTTTGTGTGATTCGGATGACGGAATAATTGATTTTGATGATGAAACTTTTGAAAACTGTGCATTAAAGTTAGCTTTAAAAAAAATTATTAAATATAATTTTGTTGAGCTACCCAGTGCGTCACTCCAATTTGTAGGTTATCATACCACGTGCTACAAAAAAGTGACTGTTTTGAATAAAAAATATAACGAAGAATTTCTTAAATTTATCGCTGAATATACAGTAAGTACATAATAATTGTATCTTTAAAATTATCTAAGCTAATACATCTTCTATATTTTTGTCATGTTGAAGTAATTGCTAGTAAAACTCACTTATGGTTTTGTTAATTTTCGACACACATATTTTTTTTGTAATTTACTTAAAAAACGGTAGTTAAAAATTGAACAAGAAAATGTTCTGATTTCCTTTTTTTTTTTTTGTTGTAATAATTAAATGAGGATGTTTTCAATCAACTATTCTTATCAAAAAATTTTTAAAATTTATAATCAAACATTTTCATTTAATCGCAAAAATTGTTTTTTTTTAGGAGCATACCGATGTATCTACTACTGAAGAAGAACCACAACAGTTGAATCCTAGTGTCGATTCCTGTGCTACAGTTGCTGAGGATGAAACGAGTTATGTTGAAGACCTGCCTCAAACTTCTGGGGGCTTTGACAAGGTAATAAAATAATATTTTTTTTTAGCTTTTTTAAAAACGTGGCATGAAAATCTATTAATTAAACTTGTATTTTCATTTATATTTGTTTTCTTCCATTTTTACTCAAAGAATGATTTAAATTCTTTTAGGAGCAGTCAACATCAACAGCATCGACATCAAGCAACCTGAGAACTGCGGTTGGTTCTTAGATGAATATTTAAAACCAGTAGGATTCATTGGGGATCATACACCTTTAAAAATAGAAGACATTGTCGAAAAAACTGAAACGGAGAGTGATGACGAAGAAGATTCAGAAGTTGGAGATCACAGTTATATGTCCGATGACTCGGAAACCGAATAATTTTAAAAATTTTTGTATTTTAAATTTTTTTCAATAAACAGAAGTATTCTTTTAATTGTTTTTTTTTTATTTCGGCTCTTAATAATAAAGATAAAATTTGCCAGATTAGTAATACATATGTATTACTCTAACTGTCTTTTTTACTAAAGATTTGTATAAACTTTAGTGTCACATAAACAATAAACATAGATAAATAATTAATTGATTAAAAAATTAAAAATTAAATAACTATTTCTGTATATTAATAATAAACTACTCCAAAATAATGCACAGCATATACGAGTCTATCGCTATCCTTTTCATTTCCAAGCACAAATAGCATGCGCACTCTCCTTCTTTAAATGGGCGGACTTTACAGCTGCTACGCTGCGTCCTTTTCTACCGCATGGGATGGTTGGTCTGGGACCTCTCTCTCGTACACATTCACTCGCAGCGATATTTTATTATTTAAAATTCGACAACCGTAATTCGGGACTGATTTTTCGCAGGCAACCCTATACCACCGTGTTCCTTATGAAATAATCTTTCATTTTATCTAAGTTTGATTCAATAATCAGACCGTTGCAAAATGCTAGTATAGATTTACCTGTTTACACCTGGCAACCCGTGGTTGTGACCGGAAAAAAATAGGCAACCTTACGTTCGCATATTCTATGGGCTTCAAACTTTCGATTGGTATCAAATTTATTTAATAATCACACCGGTGCAAGGTTTAAAAAAAAATTTTTTTTTAATTATTAATTAAAAATACTCTGGACTGAAATTTGTTAGGCAACCCATATAGGATATATTTATTGGCATATTTAATAACATAAAAAATACGTCTCATTAAATAAGCATCTCGGTGAAGGTCGTTGTATAGCGGGATCCTATACTATAATGTCAATCAAATTACAACTTATTAAAGCTGCTTAAGAAATAAAGAAAAATATGGTAGGTACTGTGTATGGAACCAACTAGACACTAGATCCATTGCAGCAAAAATCGGTCGAAATCAGTTGAAACAATACCAATTCTCACAGAAATCCTCCTCTTTCGAATTCAGTAATTATGTTCTTATTTCAAGCCAAAACAGTTAAGAACTTTGTTGTCGCAATAACGGAATTAAAGCTATATCCGGAATACAATTTACGTGATCCGTTTTAGTGAAACAGTTCGTAATTTTATGTGTGAAAGTTCTCAATTTGATTTTAATTAAAAAAGCCCGTGATTTTTTTTATGACTACGGTTAATGTTTGGCATCCTTGTTGTTTCTTTTTGACCAACAGAACAACGTAATCGAAGCTTTTAAGATTTCTCGTTTATTATGAAAAATCAATACATAAACACTATTGGAAGTAGGTACTTTACTTAATAAGTTTACGTGATCACTAAGACATTATAAATTATTAGAAAAACGACTTAAACTCACGTCATTTCATCAAAATTGTTGACCTAAGTTTCGAGCATGTACTATTTTCTTCTTCGGAATTAGTTTATCGATTAAAATATGATGACAGTGAAAGCGTTTTGTAATATTTTTTTAACTTTAGGTATTACTAATGTAATTCTTCATATATCAAATCTTTAAAACTTCTCTGAGTTTTTTTTTACTGAATCGGCACTTAAATTCATATTGAAACGGCTCACGAAAATTCACGAGGATCTGTTAAGAAATGCGACCTGAAGAGGAGAAGAGCCGGACATCCGGACATACGGGAAAGCATTTTTGCCCAAGCTGAAACGGGGACGTTTCGCTCGCGCAGCTCGCTCTGTCAATAAAAGCTTTTAGAAATACTTCGACTGATTGATATCCCACTTTATTATTTTTAAATCAAAACCTGAAGAAGTAAAACTTACTGTCGCAGCTCCCTGTCAACTGCCGTAATATCAATTAAACCCAGAGCCTGTGAACTTGACTGTTAATTAGTCATTGAAACACGAATAACCCGTTATGCAAATGATGGATATTATCTCTAGAGGAAGAGATAAGGAAACGGACCTTTTCGTTGAATGAAAATGTACAGTAAATTATCCCATGAAAGCATGACGCTTTTGTGAAACTAATATCAGAGTTGGGAAGAGGAAAAAGTAGGTAGAGTTCAGAGATTAAATAAGCAATGTTTTTAAAAATTATTAATTTTGTTTGATTTATGACTTATGATTTACTAGCCGTGCCCCGCGGCTTCGCCCGCTATTATCAAGTTAAAAAGTAGCCTATGTGTTAATCCTAGGTATAATCTATATACATACCAAATTTCATCCAAATCCGTTCAGCCGTTAAAGCGTGAAGAGGGAACAAACATACTTACACACTTACACACTTACAAACAAACTTTCGGATGTATAATATTAGTAGGATTTATATATGCAGAAACTTATAATTATTAACAAGGTATGAAATTGTAGTAATAGATCCCCATTAGGATTCTCTGTCTACTCTTCCAACCATTCTTAAAATTAATTATAAAATATATTAAAACGTAACATAATAATACTGTTTTGAATAATGTATGTGTGTATGTTGCGTGTGTGAGTATGTGTTCGTGCGTGTGTAAGGTGTGGTGTTTGAGTATAATGTATTTCGTATGTTTATTTCTAATAATGCTTCTGCGTCTATTTGTAATTTTTATTCAATGGATGGCGATGTCCAAAGCTTCAGAGCTTAGGAATAATACTAAATGTGACTCCTCAATATAAGAAAAATTAGCTGTGAAATGTCGTAATCACACTAATATAATTTATGAGTGTGTTTGTATGTTTGTTTATTTCCTCACGCTCAAACGGCAAGACTAATTTTGATGAAATTTAGTATGGAAGTAGCTGATATCCTGGAGAACACACAGGCTTACTTATACTTTTATCTCGGAATTTCCGCGGGTAAGGTACTTACGCGGGACGCAGCTGTGTAATATAAGTGGCATAAGGAGAGGAGGCTTTAACGCTGCAGTGGGTAGATATAGGCTGATGATGATGATAATCATAAATCCAATTGTAGAACACATACAACCGCGACCTTTTCTTCTGCGTGTGCCTTTGTTATAAAAAGCGGAATTTATATCCTTTATTAGCATCCCGCTCACCCGTCCGTAACAACTATTGCATTAACTATGCAACATTACGGTTGGCAAGATTAATAGCGGTAGGTTGGTATTTTTCTTTTATTTCATGTGCCTCGTGTTTTTTTTGTACGTGGCGAGAATGCAATGTTTGGTGTACATAGTACTGCCAAAACTATACAGGGTTATTTTTGTAAAATATCAGAAAGCTTTCAGATCCTGAGTCTTACCCTTAGCTTATATCGTTCTACGACTTTCTTCTGAATACTACTTTTCCATAATTATCATGATGATGTACTTATTCTTCACAATATATAATTATTAGTTGTTTAAACTACAATGTGCCGCTAAGAACGGCATCGCCGCGACGCGTTATATGAACGCAAACGTCGTACAATTGACACCATAGACTTAACAAAGAAGATAAATAATATTGTTAGTCAACATTTTTATTTGAGAAATTGATTTGAGATTTGCCGTACCACGACAAACATTGGTCTCAATGGCAATGGTTGGAATTATTGCAAATTACTATATAAATCTACTCTATACATTATTATACATCCATATCTGTTTATATTATCATTGCGTTGAGATCATTAATTCTAAATATGCACGCCCCTCCATAAACATGTTCATACATTTGAATCTCGATAGTTTGACAAATTTGGTGGAGGGGCGTGCACATTTACAATGAAAGATCTCTACCACAGTCTGATTGACTGGCTGACTTTTGTAGAGGTTCCGCGTATATATTATATCCATCCTTCTGAACTGTAATCCGACTGCTAGAACGATATGGCTTCTAATAGTTTAAAACCAAAAAGTTTCTTTACTACATGGGTAAATATATTTTTGAGATGGTATTAATTAAGCTTATTATAATTTAAGTTATTCCATCTGACGATCTTAGATCAAGAATCAGGAGGTCTATTCCGGGCATCGATTATCGTTACATCGACGTCTTTCTCGATTTTCTTTTCTTATTAACCATCGAATCGACTGAATTTTCAACAAATCGACTGTCGTATCGACGTCTCATCAATTCTAACAATCGTAGTTTGACAACCAGAATAGATCTACAGAGTCTGACAGCTTTCTGATATCTTACAAATAACCCTGTATATGGTAAATATATCATAAAATAAAAAAACATAGTATCCATTCATATGAAAACAATATAATTGCCTGGCGCTAGACCGTTGGCAATTAATATGTTAATCGTCCAATATTGGTAAATTGGAATGCAAATTATCTCTAACCAATTAACACATATATATGTGTACTTTAGTACCTATGTACTTTTATATATATATGTGTCATCGATATACTAATTAAGTTGTTATGATAGTGAGTTTCGCCTGAATTCTGCAGATCATAAGTCTGTCTTTCTACAGACTTCACCTCATAACTTCTTTCCACGTGAAACGATTTTGAATTTTTTGAAGTGAAAACTTCTTTAGGCGCGTTGAGCACTTTTTGGGTGAACAAAAATCATAGAACTCGCGTCACCGTCACCGAACGCTTCCCATGAGCTATTATCGGCTGTCCCCAAAGACTGCCCCGAATGGTCTTTTTTGTTTAAAGCTGTTGCTTTCCCATTGATCCTATTTAAATTTGATCAAGATCTGATCAGTAGTTTTTGAGTTATCGTCAACAATGCGTGTGTAAATACATTTAATACGACCAAGATTCCGAAGATGAAGCGGTGACATCGGTTTTTTATTTTTTTAAATTTTTATTGCCTTTTTACCCGTTTACGGTTCCATAACCCTCCTATTTGCTTCAACCATATGTATGTTCAAACCTTCTACAGTACTTATACTATACTATACTATACTATATTCATAAATTGTAAAATGGGGTATCGTTAGCTGCGCGTCCGCCTACTCTACTAAGCAGTATTGGGTTCGATTCCCGGTAGGAACACAAGTTTTCTCTAAAAGGGAAATTCGTTTTACTGGTTCTGGGTGTGACTGTAGTTGTAGGGTTGTTAGTGAGAAAGCGTTTATGTTTATGTTACGTAAAAAAATGCATAGTTCGAGAACATCTCGTGTATATATATATTATATATACAGTCACGGAATGTCTTCGGTATCTTATTGGAACAAAAACCAGCTCATAAAGACGACGTATGTATAAGACTTAAAATTCGTAGTCTTAATTAATTACCGCCGGAATTAGGTAATTCATTTAACGTCATGCTTTTCTACCTTCACTTTAAATTCTTGTACCTCAAATGCTTGTAATTTATAAAATGTAATCCACATCTTTACGTATAGATACAGTACTATACATAAGTTGTATATATATTAGTAGTACATGTATGTTTTTATAGTATATTGTTATTTATGTATTAGTCGTGTAGGTTATTGTAGGTATATACGGTGATATTTGTAATTATAATATTTACTTAAATATTTATTCAGTATTAATCAAAATACAGATTTAGCTAAACTACTTACCTAATACAAAAAGTCATTGGTCGGCAGTGTGCCCAAAATGCTGGCTGCGTTACCTCGTTGCACAGCGAGACTTAATTGCTGTGCAAAATACAAACCGGCATTTTGGTCACGCGTCGACTCTTTCAGTCTCCCAGCCAAATCTTTATAAATTTCAAGTGCACCTGGTCCCCATGAACCAAGAGTTTCTACTCCGAAAGGCACAAATATGTAACCTCTGTCGAGGTTTGAGTATTTTCGCCGTTTCGAAGATTCAGCTGCGGTAGCAGCGCCACTTGCCTGCTGCGATGTTGTTGGAAGATGAGAGGGCGCCAAAGTGTCGACACAAGTAGCGTTCCACACTAAGGGTCGACCAATCTTCCAAGGAATGAGTGTCATTCCATCGGGTCGTTTACCGTCGTTGCGCATAAGGCCACTAACTAGGCTCTAAAAAATAAATTAATTTTGAGGTACAAACAGTGACGTTGGTATCCAACGTCCCTGTTTGTATATATATATCTATCATATATATAGGAACTGCCCGTTGGCTCAGTTGGGCGAGCGTTCGCCTTCTAACCAGTGGTATCGGGTTCGATTCCCGGCGGGAACACAAGTTTTCTCCCCAAGGAAAATATGTGTTTCTGGTTCTGGTTGTGATTGTCTGTGTGATGTGAATGTTTCCGGCTCCCACGACACAAGTCATCGGACTTATTGTAGGGCTGTGAGTGTGAAAGCGTTTAAACGTTAATATATGTATATTCTGTGTATCTAGTAAACTATTTATATCTATCTACCAACTAACAAGATGTATGTAGATGCACAACCTGATTGTTTTACCTTTACTAGGTAATAATAATATGTAGATTTAAACGTTTATGCATGTGAAGGTGAACAAGGTGGATTAGATCCTGGAAAAGGACATACGCTACAGTTGTATGGCTATATCCGGCATGCGTTCCAATAATACGATAATATAAACGAAAGCAAACCTTATAAAAACCGACTTCACCGCTTACGTTTTGGTTTTGGCTGGATTGATTTCGATCAAATTTATATGGGACCACCTCTGAAGTATAATCTACCAATCAAAAAAAAACATCAAAATCGATTCATAATTGGGAGAATTATCGCGTAACATGTTTGACACATGTTTTGAGCTTAGGGATGAAATATCAAGGATACAAAAGCATAGTCGCGTCTATTAGAATATCTAGTAGCTACTTATCTTACAGGATACTTTTTCCTTGTATTTTATGTGAACTTTCAAGGTTCTCAGGATATAATCGAATCACTTCTGATACGTGACCATCGATCCCTTTTTTGTTCATGGCTTTAAAGTTAATCGATTGTAAAAATATTATGTTACAGAGGCTCAGCTTATATTTCAAAATTAACCCAAACTCATTAAGTTCACTGTTCGTTTATAGGCTACAATTTAATGTAACTTTTTTCTTGTAATCAATTGTTTCAAGGACCTTTATTTAACGATATGACGGTTCTATTGTATATTCTTACGATAGAGTTTGCAAAATAATGCTTAAAAGTAAAATTATAAAAATTGCTGTTAACATAATTGAAACGCAAGCAAACCTTAAAAAAACCGACTTCACCGCTTATACCTTGGTTTTGGCTTGATCAACTTCGGTAAAATTTATATGGGACCATCTCTGAAGTATAATCTACTAAACGAAAAAGTCATCAAAATCGATTCATAATTGGAGGAATTATTGCGTAACATACATAAAAAACATACAGTCGAATTGGGAACCTCCTTTTTTGAAGTCGGTTGATAAATGTAACTTTATCCAAAGAAAATTTCTGCATGACTATAACATCACAGTAGGTACGACTGGTAGAATTCTGTGAGATCGTCTATCTAAAACTGAACGCCTCTTCACTAATTTATCAAACGCGTGATTGTTTTGACAATACCTATATGAAAATTTAGTGTTATCGATTAAGTTTGAAAGATCACAATCGCTGTAATAAAACTCTATTTAGCAGCCCAACTGTTTTTATCCGACTGCGCGACGCAAAGGAGGATAATTTGTTTATCAATGTATGTATATGTATGTTTGTTCTTTGTTGCTTCGAATAAACGATTGATGGATTGATCTCGACTAAAACCTGTGATGTAATTCAATCGTGATTGATACTCCTAAGTATCCATAAATTCTAAAAGATATGAATAATTTTGTCTTACGGTTCGTTTGCTTGCATCGATTGGAGCGGTTTCCACTTCCTCTCAATAAGTGGATAATGATCCAATATCTCGTTCTGCTTTGGGACCACGATTTGTTTTTGTTGCTTTTCCGGTTTGATGCTAGGTGAAAAAAGTGTCGGAATTTGCACTTGAGAAGTGAAGAGTGGGTACTTTGCTACCGCTTTGTCGCACTTTGAAGCTGTTTTCAATATGGCAGAGTAGCCACTTTACTCAACGATACGAAACTGAGTATCATTTTTGCATTCGGGAGCGACATCTAAGTAATTAGTTTCGGTCACCGCTATAGGCTTTCGTATAAGGTTATTTAGGTAAGAAATCACTACTCTACCGTAAGATGATACCGTGAACTTTAGAGGCAACGTTACTTTCAGTATTTTATACAAACTGCATTTGCTGTATCTATTTTCACGATCTGATATCGCTTCATGATTCCGAACATTTTAAAATTCGATCAACATACACATTATTTGTTTAACTCCCAACGAAAAGAGGTGTTATAAGTTTGTATTGTATATCTGTGTGTTTAGAGTCGTAGCTACCAAACGTCTGAACCGATTTTGATTATTTTTCTTTTTTGAAAGGTGCCTTAATCGGGATTGCTATAGCTATGTTTGGTGAAAATTTATGCAGATTTTCTAGACTGAGCGTCGAGAGTTTTTTCAGAATTTAGTTTTCCACTTGTGATTAATGTTTAGCTAAAAGAATAAACTGAGTCCCCTGAAGGAAAAGAACTTTGATATTCAAGTTACGGTTATTGAAGATGAATAGGTACTACTTAACTACATACCCATTCGTGGGCGTGTCACTTAGCTGCCACACACTAGACACATTTGGTGTAAACGGACCGGCAGCATGCGGGGACGCGGGCACCGCTGTACGGGAGGTCTCCTTTCATGCCAGGTGCGTCGTGGCAGCTATTAATAGCATGCCAAATAATAAGCAGCTAAAGCATACATTTAAATTTGTCGTAACTCTACATCTTACTAATGCTAAATGAATATTAATCTGATTTATTTCATTGAAATGTAATTGAACATCGGAATTGAACTCGTGTTTTATATTTTACTGTCTTGTTTGAAGTCGATGCACTGAGGACTTAAATGGGTGCTGGAAGGGAGCCAACGATTGTCTCCCGGCGGATTAGTTGGATGCCCGGTGAATTCTTAATTTGGTATAAATGTCTTCAATGTAAGGCACTCGTTGTGTCTTGAAACTGATGTTTTTTCTTTTTGTATGTAATATATATGGTAAAATATAACTTGTGTAGCTTATCATTAGAAGAGAGTAGTCAAAAATAAAATTAATTTTATGTATTTGTAACAAACTTTTGACTAAACTTGAGTTAGGTAGGTACCTAACTCAAGTTTAGTCGAACAGCACTAGTGGGATCATTGGTGGAGAGCCAGGGGGCTCTCCATCCGCTTGCGAGGCCCCACACATCTGGGGGGTGGCCTTAGTGAGCAAGATCGCCTCTCCATGGGCCCAGTGGCCCGGTTTTAGCTAGCGGACTGCTAGCGCAACCCTATATTGCCCCACCTTGGCGAGGGACTATTCACGGGGGTTTTTAGTACGTTCGTGCCTCACACAACCCTTTCCTTCACCCCTGGGAGGGAAGGGACGTGTTCGAATTCTTATAGAATGCACCAGGGCACCAGATATGATAGGTAGGTTACGTTAAATAATGTCTATTCCAACCTATTTAGAAAATGTTAACATTCATTATGTCGAATCGCAGCCTACTTATACTACCTACTTAGTTACGTAGTAATTAATCAAATCGCTAAGTGTCGCGCGCTAAACCTACCAAATAAAGCCTAACCGAGTTTGGAGCCCTGAAGAAAATGTTTACATAAACTTATATAAGTACTTATGTTTTCACACATTGTAGCTAGTTTTAAGAGCGATCTAAACTAAATAAATACATATTACGTCCCTAAAACAGTACCGAGTAAAACCATCAACAGGTTCTCCGTCAAATATAAATTAAAAGCAATAAAAAGTACGTTTATCTTGATGTGTTTAACTTAAATGTGCTTTGAAAAGGTTTCAGTAAATAATTCGTTTGCTCCCAACACTCCCGTATTTGATCCCTTTGATTCACACCACTTCAGAGTATTTAAATAACGTAAACAGCTTCCCGTTCTGTATGATTTATTCACGACTTTCCTCGTAA
Organism: Lomographa bimaculata; assembly: GCA_948107665.1. Lineage (NCBI taxonomy): Eukaryota > Metazoa > Arthropoda > Insecta > Lepidoptera > Geometridae > Lomographa > Lomographa bimaculata. The sequence continues at coordinate 6,083,531 of OX403600.1, read as the reverse complement.
ACGTCTTAGGGAAATTACAAAACATGAAGGGGTTTTGGTTGTTGTCTCTACCAATTGGTCGAAATATCGATATTATTATAATGCTCATGATAATATGTTTAGCGATTCGCTGTTTTCCATTCGAAGCAATTTATCAATGGTAAATTAATATATTCGAAAAAAAAGGACAGCTCGAACTAACGATGTCATATCGAATGTCATGTCGAATGTCATGTTTCATGTCGCTGCTTCTCCCGCATAAATTGAGTTAAAAAGTAGCCTATGTGTTAGTCCTGGGTATAAACTATGCTCGTTCCAAATTTTATACAAACCCATTTAGCTGAAATTTACAAATGTATTATTTACACAAAGTTTTTCGAATTTATTATATTAATGTGATTCCTCAACTCTGCAGATTAGATTTCAAACTCTTTCTATATCTTCTCATTAAACTCTTGTACATCACCCACTGTCGAGTGTCCTAATATATCCTACCCCATCCCACTTTCCATTCCACACGTTTAGATGTTTATTTTTCAATCACTCTAAAAGTGAAAAACTGATTTAACTGGAATTTCGAACATGGGTAGGTAATAACCTGAAATAACAAATAGGTTATTTTCTACGGACTTCACAAAAAAGAAAGAGGTACTAAATTTTTGTTTGAAAGCTATTGCTTTCCCATCGGTCCCATTTAAATTTGATCAAGATCTGATGAATAGTTTTTGAGTTATTGTCTGTTAAATAAATTTAATCTGACCAAGGTTCAGAAGATAAAGCGGTGAATTCGGTTTTTTAAGCTTTGTTCGCGTTTAATTATTCGTCATTGTCATCATCATTACTATTTGCTATCACCGTCAACGCGGGTGAAATCGCGAGGCGTTGCTAGAGCTCCGTAATAATTATGACCATAATAACAACTTAAACTAAAACTCAAACGGGAATTAGCGTGACTTATACGCGTTGTCTATGTCTGGATCCACAATTGTTTCGGCTTCATACGGAAGCCTTTTTCCGGAGCGCTCGCTGTCGCGTTCCACCTCGCACATAAATATAAACAAGCTGTCAAAGTCCTCAAACGTTCATATATATATTCCGCGGAATTGGCTCGCTTCGCAAGTAAACAAACGAGCGATAAACGAACGAAAGCAATCGTTCGTTTGTAATTGCCCTGTGGAATCCAAACGCCTCGGAAACCAGATGCTGCGAGAGCAGCATCCGATTTTTTCCACGCATCTTCAATTTCTCACGTTTTTTGCACAACCTGAGAACTTTTTCGTTCTCTGACCTATTATAACCTCAGTCTTGTTAAAATTCGGATATTTTCCAATGAATTAAACATTCTGAGAGTCGCAATATTTAATTTTTATTTGGCGAGCACATAATTGAACAGTTTTATTAATGGACATTTTGCGACTGTTGACTCATCAGTCGGCGCCAAAATATAACTAGTATGTTAATCAGCTTGTTTGAAGTACTATTTGTTCACGAATCTCATAGAAACGTGCCTAATCGGCATGACAGCGATGACGCTACAAGTGACAAATTAGTTAAAAACTTATATCTTTGTATGAATAGACGCTTTGTGTGTTATTCACTATTACATATTTAGTTTAAAATAACTATATCTTTGACATTTTGCATTTTTGTTGACTTCCAGATGAAGAGCGTCGTATACGCTCGAAACTGGTCGGAGTATTTCGACACACTATATAACGCGATTAATAGCCGGTTAGTACCATAACAATGAATAGCAATCGCGATAGTTTTCATAGTAAAATTTTGCATTTGCTTTATTTCGAGACCTCCTGGATCCCGATGAGTTCTTTCAAGCATTACTTTAGTTAGTTTAATGTCAATAATAGTTAAACTGCTATATATTTCGGACGCAAGTCCTACATATCTGGAGCAGTATACATATAAACCTTGTAAGTTGTTAGCAGTCGATTGATCAGCTTGTTTTTCTAAATGCTGTAAAAGACATTGATCGTGCTATCTAAACACAGGCTTCCGGCCGCTCCCGCACTTTCGTTGTAAAAGAGCTTGCACGTCTCAAATCTGTACAACATCGGAACGAGTTCTCTTTATCTCGTTATCGTCTGGCGAGTTTTTATAGTAGAGGTGGTTATGATACCGGAAATGTTACCTGTTTCTCGGATGCATCCTTGCGCTCCAACATTTTAGAGCTTTTTTATTGTTTATTACTTATCGAACTAAAGCCCCTTATGGCAATAAACTTCTCAAGTTTATCTCTGCAATAAAAATGCAATAACATTTTTTGTATTGTTCCAGATTTTTTGTGATGTATCTACGACTGATCTAAAGAACGAATAAAGATGCAACTACAATTTGTGATAGCGCTGTGCGCAATCTTGCTTTGCGATGCGAAATTGCCGAAGAAGCACCATATACAGCCAAATGAGTTACCATCGAATCCCACGCAGAACTCGGAAGCTTTGAAACTCCTGCAAATAGAAATAAAAAGTAATAAGACAAGTCGAATCATCGACCAATATAATGTAAGAAGAAACCGAAGAGAAGTGTTCGATTCGAGATCGTACGAGTCAGAGCTAATATGGGCGCATTCAGAACGTCTAGACGAAAACGGTGACGTAGTTCTTCGATGGGTGAACTCAGATTCCAGCATTACCTTCAGGTTGGAAGCAAGAAGCCTTGGTTATGTCGGCATAGGTTTCAATTCCGCTGGGAACATGAGAGGGGCGGATTTCTTGGTGGCTTGGGTGAACGACAAGAACGGCAATGCTCATATTTTGGTAAGTTTTTATCAAGATTGTCGACATCTGTTATTGTTTTAATTCTTTTGGGACGAGTTCGCGGTCCTCTTTGGATTTTATCTTTTTATGGAGGAAATTTGGTCGTTTGTAGCTAATTTTGTGCATGTTGGGACACATTTTGTTGCCTTTTTAGATGAGTTTACGGTTTTGATTTTCTGTAAGTGTTAAGGAAGTAAACATGCTGTAACTAGGAATAATGATTTTGAGGTTTGTGGTTTTCACGTCAACAATCCATATTACGATGAACAAAATCGAAACAACCACAACTAGAACACCAGTAGCAAGTTAGTTAGATACAAAATATCTATCAACTAGTCGTTCGCGCCGAACTGAGATCTCGCGCCTACATTTTGCCTATGGTCATAAAATAGAGCTTATTACTAAAAATCATTGTTGATTTTTGTATTTGTTGTTCAAGTACAGGATATAACGGGTATTCTACATAAGCGTCAGCTTTAAATGTGAAGCCGTTTTTGAGATAGAGCCCGGGACAAAATAGTTTTAAAACAGTGAAGAAATCGACTTTGGAAAATAATAATTTTGTAGGGCACCACAAAATTATTATTTTCCAAAACAGTTTTTTTTAAACCGGTTTCGTACTCTACTTGCAGAGCTTTTTTCAATAATACCCCACAAAGGTGAAATAAAATGGTCTGTTCCTCACTTACTAGTATAGGTGGCCCTTTAATTTCATTGCCTATATCATTATAATTAACGTATCTTTTTCTGGACCTGAGCTTTTATGGTTTAGACGCTAGATGCCTCTGAAGAACTGACAGATTGCTGAACCACCCAATTCTTTAGAGATCTCGCTTCGCTCTATCAATTAACCAGGCACAGACCTTTAGATTGTTCAACTCTCTATTTCTAATGTTTGTGAGTATGTTTGTAACTTATTCATGCTAAATCGGCTGGACCAATTTTGCTGAAATCTGGTATGGAGGTAGCTGACACCTTGGATTAAAACAGAGGCTTTATGGAATGCCCGCAGGTCCGGGACTTGCGCGGGTAATACCGCGTGGCGCAACTAGCTGTTCTATAAAGTCGTAAACCTGTCGTAAAGTAAGTTCTATAAAGTGTGAGAAGACGGAAAAGAGATGTTTTCTATGTCGAGACAATAGTTTGCGGTTTTCGATAGACGTGTCAACGTCCAAGTACCGAACCGTGACGGCTTCAAACTATGTTCTGTGTTACTTTTTTACTCTGTGGACGTGATTTGAATGTAACTAGAATTTAAATGGCGTTTTGTGGTGGCCATGTTACCCTTGACTGGTGCTGACGACTAAAAATAGAGATATTTTTCTTATTATTGCGTGCTTTGTGCTTACTCATACAAGACTAGGAATAGCACTATTTAGTAGATAAGTAAGTAGTTTGAGGCTGTATCTAAGATAAATTTAGAATAGGATAAGGACGAACGTATAAGGATTATGTGGACCGAGATGCTGTCTAATATTTTATTCAAAAGTAAAGATGAATCACACAATAAGTTATAGATTAGAATAGAATATATATTTATTGGTGCTGATTCTGTTGTCCAGAATTAGACTAAACTAGCCTAAAATTAGTTTTAGTCCTGCTTTAGTCCAAAACATATTCAGAAAATGCAAGATTAGACTAAAATTAAGTTTGACAGGACTAAGTTAGTTTAGTTACTCTATTTAGTGAAAATGACCAAATTCTTATTCTGATGTACATGTTTTACGTCAAATTAAGACTAAAAATAAAAAAAATTAACTCAAATTAGTCTGCATGAAAAGGATCTGGATTATTTTTAATGTGATCTTATACTTAAAAGAATAGCGTTTAGGTATTCTTTGACTAAAATTAGTTCATTTTTAGTTTAGTTTAGGTTAGTTCGGTGCTTCGTGTACATAGGATGCTATGAAAATAATAAGAGGCATCAACAGCTTGCTTATTTAGGGGGTACACAATTGATTTCAAATGTATGTACGAGTGCATACGTTTTATATAATAAGATGTTAAAATTGTAGTGTCCAAACCATACATTCGTTAATTTGGACTTCACAATATCAACAACATAGGACTGTGATTAAAAATATTTATATATGTAATAACTTTTATGTATATTATATATTTAAATTATTATTTAAACTATTATTGGTATATTTAATAATTTTTACAAGTGTACAAACAGTTTAAGTACGTGACAAGTATTTATTTCAATCGTAAAAGCCTTCAGCAGTAAACTCTAAAACTTTTTATTGTACTCTCTGCTCTTTTTAATGTTTTAATATTAAAAAAAAAAAAAATAGGTAAGTAGCGCTATTTTTGTATTAGATGATCACTGCTCACAAGGAGTGTGTGAAAAATACAAAAGCTTTTTTATTTTTAAGTTAAATTCAAATAAAATATATTTTTTTAAGTATATTATAGTTATATGTATTTAGGTTTTATTTTATCTTCATTTTCCATCAGGTGAGATAGTGGTCAAATGCTTGCCTATTTAGCATACAATATATATATACAATGTGTAACAGAAAGGTGTAGTAATACTCAAGTCACACATCTAGCTACATGTATTGAGTCTAACAGGAACTTCTGCATTCGCGGCAGCAGCATTAATATTGAGTTATGATGGATTAAAGTTTAAAAAAAAAATGTCATTTGCAACCTTATTTCATCAGCTACCGTTCTACACCACATTGTCTTTGGACCTAGACGTCTGACAGTGGTGGCCATAACAAAGGTCAAGGTCACGCGGCACAGATGTAATCGTAGGGTTGGCAAAAAAATATTTTTTTATTTTTGTACGGAACAATTATCTCCGATTGTCGCACATGTCACTGTAGGGTTGTCAAAAGTATTTGAAAAATATTATATATAATTTTTGTACGGAAAAAAATATGTCCGATCTCGACTTTCTTTCTGTGGCAGACGATTCCTGGCACGATACACATACACACCACCAAGTATTACTACACTTTTTTGTTACAGGTTGTATATATATATTCTAACATATATATATGAAGATAGAACATATTCAGAATCAGGTTGAAATTTACGTTCAGTCCCTTTCGGCTATGACTCATGTATGCAAGATTTACAATATTCATACTACACTGTATATATACACAAATATATAATAAGGTTGTACTGTACGCCGTTTGAATAATAACAAAAAAATATTATAAGTAAGTACCTAAACTAATTCCGTAACATTACATAGAACTTTCCAGTCAAAGGAGTGGCATAGTCGAAGATGGTAGAGAATTTGAAATGAGGATACTTGTACTTTGTGTTCAATAGCTATACAACCACAGAATGATAATACTATACAATAATATCGATAACTAAAAGCTTTTTCTGAGTACCGGCCTTAAATTCCCCTATAGACATCGATAAAGTATTATGCGGCTTTAATTGAGTTCTAAAGCTGCTCTAAGCCGGGATTTGAGCTAACGAATTTAGTCCCAACTTTGACCAGGACGTTTGAACCTCTATCGTATATTAGAGGTTGCTTTATTCTGAAGTTTTAATCTAATGTCAATTGGGAACGGGATTTGTTGCTCATTTTACAACTAACGACCAATAAAAGAAGTTTCATGTCCCTTATAAATTTGATCAAATTTTCCTGAGATTTTGATATTTCTCGGAGTGTTTAGTTTCAAATTTAAAGTTAATGGTCGGGTGATAAAAGGTATTTTTTTTTCAAATACATAGCTAAGGCTTATGATGCGTTACCAAATAATAAACTTACATCGTTTTAATTACTAAATGCCCTACAACATGACTTTGAAAACGTGCTTCTTGGTTACATTCACTAGGTAAGAGAATATCAAGAAACTGTGCATTTTCTATCTTTTCTACCGACTTCACAAAAAAAAATATTATTATTCAAGTCGACTGTATTTTTTTTTAAAGTTTGTTACCTCATAAATTCGTTTCACGTGAACAGATTTTGAAATTTTTTGTTTGTTTGAAATATGTTGCTTTCCAATATGTCCCATTTAAATTTGATCAAGATCTGATCTGTAGTTCTTGAAATATCTTCAATAATGCGCGTTTAGTACGTCTAGTCTGATCAAAGTTCCGTAAATAAAACGGTGAAGTCGGTTATTTTTAAGCATTGCTTGCTTTGAATTATGTCTAATCTATTTTAAATATCACAAAAACACATATATATCTATACCTACATAAGGCCCGGACCGTAAAAAATATATTTCGTTTTTTCCCGTCATCCGCGATATTATTAGATCTTGAAGAGCTTTTAGAGTGAAAGCGTTTGGTATGAACGAATTACAAAATGTGCCTTTCACAATCTAAGTCCCACCCATAAACTGCATTGCGATACTCATTATGAGACGAAACATTAAGCATCCAATGCTAATTTGTATAATACTGTTTTGCTAAGAGATTGCTCAACACTTAAGCGCAGATTGTGTAAGGATCAATGTAGACGAAGATCTTATGAACAGCAGATTGCAGAAGGTTGCAGTTGCTTTAATATTAAAGTTGTTGAAGTTTTGTGAACTAAGTACAAGGGAATTATATGATAACAACGATCTACAAATTATGTGATCGTTGTTTCACAAGCATTATGATAGAACACCTTTGAACATTTATATTTATAATGTAAGTTTTTTTTATATTTGTGACAGGCTAGTGTTTGACCACTATCTCACCTGATGGTAAGTGACGATGTGATCGAAGCTGGTAAACACACTAGACCTGGAATACGCAGGCTCTCAAGGATAACTGCCGGAACACCGTATTTGGCTTGGCGGCAGACTTTCAACTTGATGGTGGTAAGCTACTTTGGTAGCAAGCCAGGCGAGCAACTCACAAAATGCTCTACCACCTCTCAAATGTCAGATTAGATGCCTATGTATTATAGGAGACTATCAAGCAAGATAAAAAGCTATTTTGTGATTAGATGACAATAAACAACAATATACCATTAGTTACCTAATACCTTACCTTATTCCAATTCGGTAGAGGGGCTCATATTTAGACTAAAAGGTTGTAGCTTGTGCAAAGCTACCAGTGACTACAACGAAGTTGTATTGCCACTGCAACTCGCTAGGTTGCATTGCAACCATGTAATTGGTTCGACTGTAAACAGCCTAAATACTACCGAGCTGGACACGCCAACTAATCTAGTGTTCTGCGACATTAGCATTCACACAGACTGCTGTTTGTGTTTATGCCAGATGCTAGTTTATGCCTAGTATTTGCCAGGTATGCTGAATGCTCAATTCGAGCTTAATTTTGAAACGCGAATTGCACTGGCTTGTTTGTATGTTCCATTTTCATAGGAGAGGGCATTTTATAAATCGTGATTTTTGATACTCAGTATCCCTAGAAAGTAAAAAAATATATAAGAGAACGTAAGCGAGATTAAGTTGCTGTCGATACATAACATAATAGTTTCCACACTCACAGTCCCGCAATAAGTTCAAATACTTGTGTCGTAGGATATGGAAACAATCACATCACATTCACAATCATACCCGAAGCCACAAGCACAAATTGCCTTTGGAAGAAAACGTTTTTCTATAGGTAATCGAACCCGATACACGTAACTAAGAAACACTGATAAACAGACAGTTCATACATACTGCACTGTTATCAACTTAAACAATTCGTATATTTTTATGCTAAAAGCTGGTGAAGAAAAAAATACCATTAGTCTTACTATACTTCTTTATTGAACACCAATGAGATAGTTAAGTAACATGTTAATAACATAAAAACTAAAAACAATAATTGTATTACAATGGGCGGTCTTATCACATAAAGCAATCTCTTACAGGCAACCTTTGGATGGATAGGATAGTAATAATAGTTTTTTTTGCGGTCGGTGGTGTTCATATATAATGAATTACGCTACACATTCATTGTGCTGATGTTACATATTCTATGAGAATTTGAAGTCATTCGCTTATATGGTTTAGACGCTAGATGCTCGATCAAATATCTTTTGCCATCAGCTATATTATTTATACGCCTAGCTTAGCTTTCCCTGCGTTAAACCACTAAGGAAGCCTTTGTCTTGTTACGGTTCTTACATAACAAACTCCGCCCACATCTATTCATCCAGTCTTCACTGAGCTACCTTGATTCAAATATGGATTTCGTTTACACATGCGTGTATGCACACACCTGCACACAAAGTATAGGATTCGTAATATAAGTGCGAATGTTACCGGAAAAATAAGTGAATTCGTTCCTTTTTTACCGACTTCCCAAAAAAGGAGAAGGTACTCAAGTCGACTGCTTTTTTTTAATATATATCTTACCTTATGAGGTAACATATAAAAAAAAAACAGCATCAACTTATATTCACGTGAGCCGACGTCGAAAATTTTTTTTAGTTTGATATATGTTGCTTTCTTATTGGTCCCATTTAAATTTGATCAAGATCTGATCAGTAGTTTTTGAGTTATCCTACTAATATTATAAATCCGAAATTTTGTGTGTAAGTATGTTTGTTCCCTCTTCACGCTTTAACGGCTGAACGCATTTGGATGAAATTTAGAATGTACACAGATTTTACCTAGGATTAACACATAGGCTACTTTATAACTTGATAATAAGGCGCGCAGCAATCCTTGTATACTCCTCCTGAAAGTACCGACTTTATTACACAAACTTCTTTTGGCGCTGCATATTTTATTGGCAAAACTTTCTAGTCTTCACTAAGGAAAAGTTAGTTGTCATCTCGACCGCTAAATATTCGACCATGTGGTCGAGTTGCCACCTTTAATTTTTATTGTTGTTAACTCGGCCACTCAAACAAAGTACAGTATAGGTGGAAAAGATGATGTAAAACAAAATAATATTATTTTTATAAAATTTTGAATTAATTCGGTATTACATACAATCAATAAACTTAAAGCCTAAAGAAAAAGACAAGCTGTTCCAGAAAATGCAAAAATTCGCTAAATTGTTTAGGGAAACTTCTGCCTAAATTCCACAAAGGTGTAACCTATCAAACCTATTAAACCTGGCCATATATCCGAAGGCTTACACAAAGCCCTACAACCTTCCGCCACATATTATGTATCAGTCGCACGGGGTAGCGTAACAAATGGCTAACCACTCCCGCGTAGAATCCCTGCTAAGTAAGGTAATGGAAAGAGCAAAAGTTCTTTTGGTTTTAAAATTTACTCGTTGGCTTAGTTGGGTGGCGTTCACCTTCTAAGCATCGGGTTCGATTCCCTATTGAAACACAAGTTTTCTCCCCAATGAAAATTTGTGTTTCTGAATCGGGTTGTGATTGTCTGTGTGATGTGAATGTTTCTGGCACCCACGACACAAGTCATCGCGAACTTGGTGTAAGCGTCTTGTAAGTTTTGTCTTTAATTGGATAAATATAACTCATTACGTCTCATTAGATTTTTATTAAATAAAAGTTGTCTAAACTTATCTATATAAATAAAATAAAAAACAATTTCGGAAGGAACCTTTAAAGGTCGCCTTCTCCCTAAAAAGTTTCCGCGTACTTTTCGTTGTATCTATATGTTATATATGTCTGATATTTATAGTGCGTTCAGAAATTAATTTTGTGTCTAATCTTTGACAGGTAGGAACAGTTTGTATGGGAAAATAAAATACTTTCCTTACAATTTCTTTATATTTTCTCACCTTTTAAACCTTCCTTGGACATTCATGATGAAAAGTGGACAGCCGTCCAATGTAATATACTACATTTTTATGTTATAAAATAAATACTTTATCGATTACAAAAACTCATTAACTCATCTCTAAAAACAGCAGTAAATCCTTCAAAAATACGACAGAAAGGAGCACGGCAGCAGATTTTCTTTAATTCAAGGTCAATTCATAAAAAATACGTAAGTATAGTGGTTCATCCGCATACCTCAACATACCATACCTACGCAAATCTTATCTTAAATCTATTTTGAATGGCATTATGTACAGTAGAAGAATTTCAATTGCAGACTCCCATGAAATCACATAAATAGCTTAATGTTTTACCTAACCAAATATACTTATTACTATTCGTGAGACGACCACAAAAGTTTGTAAGCATCATTTTTACATTCCGACAACAAATGTCAATTTATTTTTAATTCCATCGGAATAAGAATCTCCAATTAGTATTCCTTCTATTCAGCCAGCCGTAACATGTTTTGGGAATTTTGTTAGTGGATATGTACTCGTCTGTACTTTAATGTAGGGCCGGTGTCACACGCAGTAGAGATTACCAGCAGTTTATAAATGCAGTACAGTCACGTAGACTTGAGTCACCCGCTTATTCACATACGCTTAGGTATATAGAGATAATCGGCAGCGCTGCTAACAAAATGATGATATGAATAACCGTTGTTATGGAATAAGTTACTTATTTTAATTTACGCGCTTGAAGTTGTAATGTTTTACGTTTAGCAATTAAGGAAGGAAAACATATGATTTTGGAATGACAATAGGTTTATAGCTTTATTTGAATAGTAATTATTAGTTACTACACTATTAACCATATTGTTATTACGACGTTACTAATTGCAGATATAATACTTACTCACTTTTTTTCTATAATACCTTTAAACGAGCAATTCTTGTTTGTATGTATATATATAATCTGAATCTCGGAAACGGCTCCAAAGATTTTCATAAAATTTAGTACATATGCAAGGAGTTTCGAGGGCGATAAATCGGTCTAGCTAGGTTTAATTTTTAGAAACGTCATTTACCAAAAAAAAACCCTGGTTATCTAGGTTCAATGAATTTCTCATTATGTAATCTACTCTATATACTTATATATAAACATTGCTTTTTTAAATTTTTTCTATAAGTAAAATGACAAAGTGCGAGCGATGCATAACCGTTTCAACTTGGCAAAAATGCTTTTGTATGTTTTATTTTTTGTTGATTGAACTTTTAATATTTCAAAATGGTGGAGTTATGGGTGTCGGTTATGCAAATACAGACATGCGAGGTGTTCAGCTCACAGAGCTACTAGGTTTTAATCCTCTCTTTATGTGGCACCTTCTTATATATGTCCCTAAAATATAGCGATCCCTTTTCTAACAGATTGAAAAGAAATTAAGGGGTGCCGAAACACCGTACAGGCAACCCGGCTAGATATAGAGATACTAAAGCTTCCTGAAGGGTTGGATAAAAGCGACGTTTACGGTAATCGAGGATTTTTCCACACATTTGAGTCGCAGCCCGTAAAGCCCGTTGTTATCTTATCAAAAGCCCTTACTCTAAGAGAATTTTACATTTCAACTCTCGTTGACAATTTTCCAGTGTTATGAAGAGGAAGTAATACATGTTGTATTGGAATCGTGATTATATCAGTTCAATTAGTGTTCATTTGGACAATTTGCAAAATTTTAATATTGAACTGGGCGATGGCATAGTTTGTTGCGCGTTTGCCTTTTAAGCAGCGGGTTCAATTTCCGGTGGAAACACCAGTTTTGTGTACAAGGGAAATTTGTGTTTCTGATTCTGGTGTGATGAGATTGTATTCGGCACCCACAAGACAAGTCATCGGACTAAGTATGGGGCTGTGTGTGTGAAAGCATTTATGCAATTAACATACGGCTTTCACTCACATCATTTACAGCTTCGATTCCTGGCTAAAGCACAATTTTCATTCAGTTTCTGGGTGATATTTTGTGTGTGATGTAAATGTTTTCAGTAACTACGATACAAATCTTAAAGTTTAGTGTGAGTTTGTGAGTTTGACTGTGTTAATTAATTATTATGTTATAATTGTATAATAGAATAGTTTTCCGTTTTCTGCAAACTACATTCATACGAAAGCATCCATTGTGAATCCAAAACGTCTGAATCTAGAACAATCGGTTCCAATCATTGACCATTGAAATATAACGTCCACGCCTTCAAAATTAATGAACGCTATCAAAACCCATTCAAAATCACCGCATTACGAACAGGAAGTGAAACTAATCTATAATCAATATCAAGTCCACCTATCTAGTGAAATTATATCTCTATTCCCGAGAATGTAATACCGGTAATATAATAGGTACCGGTATTCTCTGTCCCTCAGGCCTCGATATTGTAATAACTCCGAAAAATTCCTCGGATGCTATTCGTCATAGTTTTGGTAATTTATAGGCCGTGCACCGTACTTAAAAGGAAAATCGAGCACCTTTTTTGTTTTATGAGCTCCTGGTAGTGTAACCAGTTCTTATGAGGATTCAGGCTACGTTTTTTTTGTATGCTCTATAGGGAAGCATTTGACCACTATCTCATCTGATGGAAAGTGAAGATGCGGCCTAAGATGTAGCATGTTGCCTAGAAGATACCTGTTCACTCATGACTTGAAGATTCCCAAATTATACCGTTCGGGAAATAAAGACGCGGGCAATGAGTACCACGCCTTCGCAGTACCGATAATAAACGTAGAAGCGAAACGCTTCGAGCAAATGGGAGGTATGTCAACCATATATGGATGACGTATGCTATTCATAATACTTTACGTACCTACATTACATAGTGGACTGTATAAATGAGACGTAGTAAAAAGGTACTAGAACAGTGACAACCAGACGTTATATATATCCCATAACACAGGGAATCCTAGCATGGGAACTAGTGAATAAATCACTAGCATACTTAGAGTAAATAATATAAAGATATGTATATATAATATAATTAAAAACATAATTAGACAGTAACATATTGAAAAATTCACTCTAAATGTTTTAATATTTTATGTTTATTTCACCAACTTACCTGTATTGTCTGTTTTGTTTTATGTATGTAAATAAACCATTTCATTTCATTTCATATAATAGGATTTGTGTTTTAAATATAGTTATAATGATTTCTAGCTGAACAAGTGAATATATTTAAGTACGTTAATTTTATTTTTTTTAAACCTATCTACTTACTATTTTTTTTCTTTTTTGTAAATATATACCTATTGGTGGTTGATCTTAGAAAAATATTATTTTATAGACGTCTCACATAACAACATGGTTACCCTACAAAAGGCGCCTTCTGGTCCTTCGAGCTTGGACTAAAAACGTATCTTATTGATGGTGATTGGAAAACTTCGTTGTTTGTTCACCTAAAAGTTATTGGCTGCCAATTATGTAAAGGTCAAGTGAGATAAAGCTATCACAAAATAAATATATATATACTTATTTATAACTAGCCGTGTCCCGCGGGTTCGCCCGCGTTTTTTAAGTTAAAAAGTAGCCTATGTGTTAATTCTAGGTGTAAGCTACGTATATTCCAAATTTCATCCTAATCCCTTCAGCCGTTACAGCGTGAAGAGAATATAAACATACTCACACATTTACACGCAATCTTTCAGATTTATAATATTAGTGTCATTAAAGACAGTTATGCGCTCTCATCTAAGTATACATATACAAAACAAACAAAATAAACATATTCACATCACAGCCCCAAACTAAGTTCAAAGACTTGTATCGTGAGTACGGTAAACATTTACATCACAATCACACACAGACCCAGAGGTAAAAAAAACGAATTAACCAACTTCAAAAAAGGAAAAGTCTCAATTCGGTTGTTTGTTTTTTGTGCTTGTTACCTCTTAATTCCGTCATTAATAAATAGATTTGGTTTTTTTTTATTTGAAATCATATACTTTGTATAGTTTGGTTTTTAGATCAACGCGAAAAAACTTTTTTTTTTTCAGTTCATAATATACCTTATTTAAGTTAGTCTAGTTACTAAATTTCTTCAAGCTTAAAAATCTCGACGACTACTTTCAGTTTCTTTTTTGAATCTTCAGTAGTATTTGACAAAAACGAACATCCTGAAATAGGTTTTTGAATTAGTCTATCTATCGCCGTGTTTTTACTTGTCTACCTTACACCTAATTCCAGCGTCTGGCTACAACCGCTGACGAGGGTTATGACTTTGATAGGACAGATCGGGTCAAAAACACTTGTGTGCTAGACGGCTTGAACCCCAAATAAAATAGGCAATATAACGAATGTTCTACTTATAAAAATATAAACCATTTATCTGTTAAATACAGCTCTAAATAGCGTTCAAAATAAAATACTAAATTCATGTTTATGTCAGTGTCTTGTCTAAATTTCAATGAATAAAAACATTGTATTATCTTACTCATTTGCATTGTGAGAATCATCTATATAATTTTGCACATCATTTTCGTACCGAATCTCGTTTGAATATAAATGCGCCGATGCCGCCTACATTTAAACCAATTTGATAAGCGGGAATCAACCTTCCGGTTGACTGACTTCTGCCTATATGGTAGGTATTGTATGGGTTTATTAATCAATACTTTACAATACAAAAAAACTAAACTTTTATTGTGTAATCAGTTTACAAAGCGTACAACTTAACAATTTTTAGACATGATAGATTGTTAATGGTGATACAATCGCCTATCTTATCGCGTATAGCAATTTCTTCCAGACAATCTTAGTATCGACATAAATAAAACTGGAATTTGTCAGACGATGGTGTACTAGTCAAGGAAAACTTATTTTATTTGTATAAAATATATGCAAACGTTTGACGACTTACATCTGATAGTAAGCGACATTTGACCTTGAAATTCAGCGTTTAGTCTTGTTCCATACTCAGTCTCCCAAATTACTCGTATGACTACTTCAAAGGATAGCCCGAGATTGCACAAATTGCATTACTAAATTATCCACTTAGAGCATATTGCCTCTCATTATAAGTGACAAATTTGTCTGGGTGCGAATCAAATCCAGTTCAGAATCATTCTGATGTCAGAACACAAAGACATTTCAAAAATTAAAAATATAGTGAGTATTAATTACACATAATGCTTCATTACTATATGCTTAAAACACGTAAAAATGACAACTTAATTCGTTGTTGAATAGTTTCGGACAAATTAGTTGTCCGTCATCACGATGACTCAGACGCGGGATACGTGGAGGCGAGCGACTCGAGCCTCACCGTGTGACTGCTGATGAAAGACAACTAATTTGTCCGAAACTAGTCGACAACAAAGTCAGTCGACATTCTTTACGTGTTTTAAGCCATATATAACTTTGAATCACACAAGGACATGCCCACTGTCCAGACAAAGGGTCTGTAGTACTATCATTTGTCTGTGACAAAGGTGACCCAAAGGTGTCTTCGATCATTTCGACTAATTTCTTATCCATATCACGTTTACTTCGTGCGAGTTACTTAAAATTCCTTTACTGAGGCAGCATTCTAAATGAAGTCAGTAACAACGACTTATATATCACACGTTTATATGGCAACGTTGTTTGAATTGGTAATATGTTTAGAAGGATATTTGCTTTACTGTAGGGGAGCTCCTATTATATTAATCAGTGTTTTCGGTAATGAATTCCATTGTCCTTGCTTACGGCTTATTTGCTTACGGATGTTCAGTAGTTCTACTCTGGTTGTCAAACTAAGATTGTTAAAAATTGCGACGTCGATATTACAGTCGATCGGTTGAAACTTCAGTCGATTCGATGACCCATAGGAAAAGGAAAACGTTCGATTTCGACGTCGATGTCCAGAATAGACCCCCAGGACTTAAGGCCCAACTGGTACCTGATTCAAAGCTTATAATAATAAGTTTATGGAAGTTAATATTTTTTTTACCATCGGACAACCAGACAATCAGCCACACGACATCGGTTTATGGTTGATATTCCAAGGGTGCGTACGAAGCGTTTTGCTTCCACATTTATTATACGTACTGCTAAGGAATGGAATTCTTGGCCCGAGTCTGTATTTCCCGATAAGTACAATCTAGGAGTCTTTAAATCTCAAGTGAACAGGTATCTTCTAGGCAAGCACGCTCCGTCTTCGACCACATCGTCACTTTCCATCAGGTGATATAGTGGTCAAATGCTTGCCTATCGAGAATAAATCGAGATTCCTGTTTAGAATAAAATCTGAGTCAACTCATTATCCCAACTAGCTTTTTGGTCAATCATCTATCAGCATAGTTAGTTCACTTCTACTCGGAACTCCGTTCCTAGTACCTCTCTAAAGCTAAGAAGTGTAAGTTTCAGAATCAATCGAAACGTTATTTTTTAAGCTATTGCATAGCTTCTATCGCGGGCCTTGAGCATGGAGACGGAATCTAGAAATTCCGTAACGAAAATAACCTAACACCCCCCACTCCGACCGGCACAGCGGTGATACTTGTTAGTTTTGCCATCTATCGATGAATAGAAGAACTTTTAATGACTTTTTTGAAATATCACGCTTGTCTCTTTAATGCAATAGCTTTACCGCGGCAGTCCCCGAGTGCCACAAGTCTTTTTTTTATTGGACGCTATTTATTACATACATTTCTTTACAAGTACTTACGTTGAGATGTGATATTGATGATCATTTACTTTTAGATATGAATTGGTTGATACCTTTAAAATAATAGTAATTTAACGCCACAACCAAAGAATACCTAGATACCTACTACATATTATAAATCTTATCTGTTCATGTAAACTATAGTATCAATAATTTATGTGCAAGCAAAGCTTAAAAAACTTCACCGTTTTTTGGTTTTGGCTTGACCGATTTCGATAACATTTATATGGGACAACATCTGAAGTATAATCTACCAAACGAAAAAATATTATCAAAACCGATTCACAGTTGGCGGATTTATCGCGTAATATACACACAAAAACAAGAACCTCCTTTTTTGAAGTCGGTTGAAAAGATCTCATGGCAACCGTTTATATCTATATTTATGTCACTTCAATAGGCCTAAGCATAAACGTATTGCGTATCTCATTTAAATAAAATAATTATTCGTATCATCTTTAATTACACCGATTAAACCCTAATTCCACCATCTCAGATTGGAGCTCCCACACAATCATGGATTCTAATGTGATTTCGAAGAGAAATTGTGTGCTTAGTAGATAAAAATGCGTTTCTAATAGACGTTTGGGTAAATATGTATTAAAATCAAAGGAGAGCAGCCAATAATGATATAGACTACCAAGGACTTGAAAGAAATATGGACGTAACCTCAACCAATCATGGGTGAAGCATGCACTTGTATGTGTTTGCATGCATCTCACTGCAAATTGTCACAGACAACTTAGTTACAAGGTCACAAAATAGATAGAAGTTGTCGGACCTTTGGTGTACCTACAAAATTTGCAGGAGATAGTGTGCTTCACCGGCTTTTTTAAGGCACATACAAGGTATATACATATATATACCTATAGGTAATACTTAACTCAACGTACTTAACTGCTCAAATCCACTACCAGACATCATGCTGGCGGCATTGCCTCTCTGAATTTCAACTTGTAACCTACACCCGTTCATGTGAAAAAGTCATACAGACTGACAGACGGACAACGAAGTGCCTGGGCTTTATTTGGTACGGAACCCTATAAAATAACAATGGACACTTAACTGTAACTATAAAATACTCGCCGTAAACCTTTTCTTTTAATTCTCTTTGAGCACTTAAGCGTAAGAATAGATTGTAAAACAGCACTCATCAACAATGTGGTGTTATTTAAAACATTAGTTTAGTACTATAATAGTGCAATGCAAGGTGCATGCGGGCAGAGGGACAGACACCTGCATTAATACATTGAGTGTAAAACCTGATCAGAATGTAAGGCTGAAGCTTGTTAGTATATTGGAGACATCAAAAGGGCAGGTGACAAAACATCTGATACAATCAGCTGATCGACTACCTTACGAATTCCGATGCTGGATCGTACTGGTGGGAATAGGAGATAGAGAGTTTTTTGTGGACAAGTGGCAAAATCAAAATTTTGAAAAAAAAAAAAGACCAATTTTCACCAATCATAGCTAACAACATAACGAACACTCTCGATCACGATCCCAAGTCACCTTTCAAATAAATAAACTAAATCAAAATCGGTACAACTGTTTATTACGGCTTCCAAATCCATTCCAATACACACTCTTAACTAATAACACCACTCTTTTTCGTCGGTTGATAAAAAGTATTATTCTTAAAGAAAGATTTTAATTACTAGCTTTTCTACGCGGCTTGGCCCGCGTTGATTATACAGGAATCCTACTAATATTATAAATCCGAAAGTTTGATTGTAAGTGTGTAAGTGTGTAAGTATGTTTGTTCACGCTTTAACGGCTGAACGGATTTGGATGAAATTTGGAATGTACATAGATTATACCTAGGATAAACACATAGGCTACTTTTTAACTTGACAATAGCGGGCGAAGCCGCGGGGCACGGCTAGTAGGATATAAAGTAGCTTAAGTGCTATCCGGGTGTATGTTATAGATACATGTTTACCAGCAGTGATGACCCAGTTGGCGCAGTGGACACATCTCCGCACTCTGCGCCGTGGGTCCTGGGTTCGATTCCCGGCAGGAGCACAAATTCCTTCTCAAGGGATATGTGTGCTTCTGGTTCTGGATGTATTTGTGTGTGATATGTAAATGTACGGTACCCATACTTTGGACTTATTGTGGGGATGTGAGCGTGAATGTGTTTGTTTGTTTGTTTAAACTTTTATCCAAATCTATTTAGTCGCGTGAAGAGAAAACAATCATACTTAAGTACACATTTATACTCTAACTTTCGAATTTATAATATAAGCGTGATGTGATTAGTCTGTTTATGACTGTTAGGGTTTATCACAAGGTGCAAGTGAGCATACAGAGCCAACAGTAATTGTAATAATAAAACCGGCCAAGTACGAGTCGGACTCGCGCACGAAGGGTTCCGTACCATTATCTATAAAAACTGCAAAAAAATCAAGTTTGTTGTATGGGAGCCCCCCTTAAATATTTATTTTACTTTATTTTCAGTATTTGTTGTTATAGCGGCAATAAAAATACACCATCTGTGAAAATTTCAACTGTCTAGCTATCACCTTTCTTGAGATACAGCCTGGTGACAGACGGACGGACGGACAGCGAAGTCTCAGTAATAGGGTCCCGTTTTTACCCTTTGGGTACGAAACCCTAAAAACCAGATAAAGGATGTAAGGAACTCGTTACCTACTGGTATGTAAGACATTAAAAGGGCAGGTGACAAAACAGCTGATACAGTCAGCTGATCGAATCAACAACCCTTGCAGATTCCGATCCTAAAATGGTGCATAAGATGTTGTAAAGAAGGATTAATCCTTATAGAGAGTCCTTATGTTATATCAAGTGACAAAATTGAAATGAAGGCAAAATATTTCTCCACAAGGGAAATTTTTGTTTCTGGCTATGGATGTGATCATTTTATGTGTCACACATGTCATCGAACTTAGTTTGGGGCTGTGAGTGTGAAAGCGTTATAGGCTAAATATTAGCACGCAAACCTGCACGCGGCTTATAAGCAGAGCCTGCGTATTCCAAGTCTAGTGTGTTTACCAGCTTCGATCACATCTTCACTTACCACCAGGTGAAATAGTGGTCAAAGACTAGCCTGTCACGAATAAAAAAAAAAGCATTTATAAGAGCAGATTGTTTTAATATAAAATGTAATCTAGAATAATAATCTAAACGTAAGCAAAGCTTAAAAAGACCTACTTCACCGCTTATATTTTTTGGTTTTGGCTTGATCGATTTCGGTAAAATTTATATAGGACCACCTCTGAGGTATAATCTACCAAACAAAAAAGAGAATCGGTTCACAAATGGGGGAGAAATCGGTGTACATACATAAAAGAAACACATAAAGTCGAACATAGTTAAACCTCCTTTTTTGCGTCGGTAAAAGGTTGATCTTCTGAAATAACTGAATAATCTTAGATTTAATAGGCAAACCCTTGAACTAATAAGTATACCATCATAGAAAAGTAGTTGTAAGTTTCATGTCCAAACCGGAGTGCGCCCATAACGCTTTGCACACATCGCAATTCATACTAAATTGCCTTGTTTTGAAATTGGAACATGCTAAATTGCACCAATGGATGTTCTCAACCAGATTCCTCAAAAACGAAACCAAAAAGACAAATACCCTACAAACCGGTGTACTTTAGATAATATCAGACAGAACCAACCTTGCGTATGCACTTCTATTGCGCAAAACGCCGCGCTAAAACACATTCCATCCAGGTAGATAACTGTAATCCAATTCAATAACTCCTATCACAATAGTACAAGAACGATTTTCCTATATCAATCGTTGCATACAATGACGGATTCGCGATTTTGACGTAGATTCTATTGTGTTTTCAATTCCCATGCGTCCATCAACTGAATTCTCAAAACTTATTCTTTTGTGAGCGTAGAAAGAATGTTAATGCTTCCGCCTGAACTTGAATTTACAATCGTACAATGTGTACTTGTGTAGAATCTCACAATGAAATTGCACTTTGTTGCGTAATGCCGACCCGTTTGATAGTCCGCAATCATTGTATGAGCTCATTAAGTTTTCTTATGGTGTTTCTTGGGCTAGACCTTGCGGCTTGTTGCTAGGAGAAGTCTAAAGATGCTTCGATAACAATTTGTGCTTCTGTTAGCACCTCGATGACAATTATTTTTAACCGCCTTCAAAAAAAAGGAGGAGGTTCTCAATTCGACTGTATTTTTTTTTATGTGTGTTACCTCATCTTCTTTCGTTGTGAGCCAATTTTGATGGTTTTTTCTTATTTTAATGCTGGTGGTTTCCATGTGGTCCTATTTAAATTTCATCAAGATCTGAGTAGTGTAGATTTAGATTATCCTCAATAATGCGTATTCTGTGGACTACATTGATGATGTTCTCGTTTTTAACCGACTTCAAAAGTACCTTCATGACTTCTTTCGTTGTAAGCCGACTTTGATGATTATTTTTTATTTAAAAGCTAGTGCTTTCCATGTGGTCCCATTTAAATTTGATCAAGATCTGATCACTAGTTTTTGAGTTATCGTCAAAAACATGTGTTTAATACTTTAAATCTGATCAAAGTATCGAAGATAAAGCGGTGAAGTCTGTTTTTTTTTAAGTTTTGCTTGCCTTTAATTATATTCTCTATTTTTGCTAAATGCAAAGTTTTCTCCCTAGGACAATTTGTGCTTTTGGTTCTGGTTGTGACTGTGTGTGTGATGAGAATGATACCTGCACCAAACATTTCTTTTCATGTTTTTTAATGAAAAGTTAATTACAAAAAAAGAAATTTAACAATCGATTAAAGTTCCTTAAAATCAGTAAGAATAATAACGAATTTTATAACCAACTGTTATTATTTTCAAGCCCTTTTCTCGTAGTAGGTGCCAAAGTGATATTACAGACTTATCAAATCCCAAAAATTATGTATTTCAACTCACTGTTATTATTATGTCGAAACCAGAATATCAGTAAATGTCGAATTTCACAGTCGATTTAGGTACTTTATGAGTTTGTTTATTACTCCTTTGGTTTCGCACTAATTCTTACCGCAACGCTGTCAATAAAATGTTGAGAAAGTCACATTTCTCATTATGAAACAATATTATATGTTTCACTATTTATAAATAGTGAAACGTATAATGACTTATACTGACTTCAAAAAAAACATAAATATTTATACTATTAAAGTTTTCGTGAGTTTGACACATTATACTTTATATAAATGAAACGGCTTGACTCACGATTTAAGGTCGACTCTTTCTCTTTGAGTCAAGCCGTTTCATTTATATAAAGTATAATATATATTTATCGATCATATGTATAGGTAATTGAGAAATGAAACGAGCAAGTCCCGCGCCTGATGGTAACGCTTGCCCATTGCATTTCAGTGTAACCAGAGATTTAGAACATATTTAGGGCAAAATACACCGTGGCAAAGCACTACGCTCGATACTCTGAGATATTTACAAAAGAGAGCGATTCGTGCAAAGGTTCGTGCAATCTATGATATGGGTCCGCGCGAATCTCTCAGAGAGTTCTATAAAGAAACAGGCATACTTACCATGCCTTCGCTTTACATATTTGAAAATATTATGTATGGACGCAAAAATATTGATAAATATAAATTAAGAAGCGACGCACACAATCTTAATACTAGATATAAGCTTAAAATTACAGTGCGCGCATTTAAATTAAGCAAAACGAATACATTTTTTATGGCAAATGGGGTAAGATTTTACGATAAAGTTCCTAAAAACGTTACTGAAAAGTTTAAATGAGTAATAAAACGGGCATTAATTAAGAAAGCTTATATAACGATTGACTACATTAATGATAAGGATCCATGGAACTGCACCAGCACTTTCTAGCGACATATAATATAGATATACCTAGGTTAAAATAATGCAAGTATGTGCTTAAGATTGGTTAAAAAAACAATGTGAAAAAATGTGTCGCCGCGCCGTCGAGTTTCTTGCCAGGTTCTTCTCGAGACGGCTGTAATTTTGCGAATCTGGCAGTAAAGTCATTAACTTTCATGAGTAACTCTTTAGGGCCTATGTGAATGAACGATTTTGATTTTTGGATTTTAAGCACTGTAATTTTACTGGAAACATTACCCTTCTATCCGAAACTCAATAATGTCTGCACACGCTGCTTGGCAGCTGAATGTTTGGCAATGTGGTACTGCCTCAGGCGGACTATGCAAAAGACCCTACTACTACTAATGATACATGACGATGATATGAAACGTCTCCTGATTCTAATTGTGAAATACTTTATCTATCACACTGGATCAGCTATGTTAGCATCCCATGGCCATACTCTGATATGCAAAGAATTGCAATGGCTCGGTTGAACGCGGGCAGTGAGAAATTAATGGACAAATACATCCCACACCAGCGGGACGTCAGTGCAGGACTTATCAGTTCCATTCCGATCTCTTGGTCCTTACCTAACTTTTTTTAAACGGTCATAGTTTGATTGACATATTTAGGATTTAATTATTTCACTCACAGTTGGTATCTCACATTGTTGCGAGACTAGTTTCGGAACAGTCCGCGTGCACGCAGAAACAAACCTTGAGTCAAATCGTTAAAATCTTAATAATAGTGTCGTAGGTCGCATACAATGGCATGTTTGGATAAAGGGTTCTGGAGATATTGGGAGTGATGTTGGATTTTGGTTTAGAAAGAAATACACCCATTCTTATGTCATGTACCAATTATTTGATAATTATATTAATTCTGTGCATTTTTATTTTTCGGAATTATAAAGTATGATACATAATTAAATCCATCAAACTTACTGTTGACGGACAAATTATTCAAAATGATGCAGAAATAAAGATGTTGATACGAATGTTAATAAACAGGTATTCTTGAAATTTGCACATATTAAGACTGTATTAAAACCGTGGGAACGTTCTGATTGAATCTGCGAGTAAATCTGGTTTCGCTTTATACCTGCTTTATAAAATACTATCTTAAGTTAACGCTATTTGTATGTGTTCGTAATCACAATAATGTATTGAAAGTATGTGTAAAGAATGTATTGAATACCGAAATCCTCAACTGCGCGACGTAAAGGATGGTAATATGTTTATTAGCCTATTTATGGATGTATGTATGTTTTGTTTCTTTGTGGCGTTCTAGAGACCAAACGCGTGAGCGGATTTTGATGATTCTTTGCGCAATCGATTTGTATAAATGTTTTGTCAAAAGCATTACAGTAATCAAAATTCAATATGGTGACAATCAGAAGCAGTATTGTGAAAATTGCATAGGTTTTTGAAAGCCATCTTTAGGTTTCTCTTATCATTTTTATTTCGAATGACCATTTAACTAGAAACTTTAACAGTTCAAAGTTGGTTAGCAACTATTCTAACATACATTTTCAAAACGTACTAAACTTAATTAATTCATTCAATCAGTCACTTTATAAAGCTGTGAGAAAGTTCTCGTATAATTGCATAAATGCTTTTAGTCGGCTGAAAACACGGATAAAACGACGATTTCTGAAATTGAAACCTAGATAGTTCGATTTATAGCCCTCGAAACCCCCAGCATACAAAATTTCATGAAAAGCGTTGGAGCCGTTTCCGAGATCCTGATTACACATAATATATATATATATATATATATATATATATATATATATATATATATGCTGACGAGCAATTCTTGTATATATATATTTATATGTATATATACAAGAATTGCTCTTAAATGTGTAAGATATGTCTTAAAAAAGTGTAAATAAAAAACATTAGTTCACCTTAACGCAGTCTGACTGACGCTGACAACTGTCGCATCGGATAACCACAATCACGAATCGACCAATCACAAGCACACATCGGTAAATCACAACTATACATTTACCTCGTCCTCTTCCCCCGCTGGTGAGTTGTGTTATGAAGGTAAATCATCCTCATGCGTTTTGATAATATTTGATACCCTCTTCTTCTCATTCATTTCGCTCTTGGCAGAGCGGTCGTGGTCGTCATTCTGTATTGAGCACTCATTTCACGATTTCTCACCATCTACTTCTATTTGAAGTCATCCTGGTACAATCATACAAGGAGCCGCCCACAGCCGATTTGACCTGATCGGTCCATAGCATGGATGACCTTCCGCGTGGCCTGGTGCCTTCCACTTCACCCTCCACTACGAAACGTCTATAGAATCGTTTCCTCGCTTCGTGACGTGTTTGATACATCACATACATGTAAATCCAGATCCAGCACCAAGATATCTCTTGGTGTTTGTGAATAGCTTTGGCACTTAAGAGGCCGGGGAGGCTTTGAACGAGTCAATAGGCTGTCTCTGTTTAACTGGCAAACTGTGCCCATGCTTGATGCGATAGCACTACCGACCGAACAAATTATGATAGGTGCCGTAATACCAAAACTTATGAATGAAAATGTAATGTTTAGCATTAATAGTACCTTAAAATGATAATCTATGTTCCTGTTGTAATGACAAAAGAAATGTGTTAGTTTTTAATACAAAACGAATAAGTTAAAGATGCGACATTAATGTCGTAATAATGTGTAAAAATCAATTGGTTTATATTTCGTTTTAGGTAATTATTTTGGAATAAAATCTATCCAGGAACCTAGATTAATATGTTTTTAATCTGAATAACAGCACAGTATGGTGGTAATATGCTTGAATTATAAATAATTTCGGTATTACGATTGTATGGGCAAATCAACCTCCGCAGGCCTCTTAACGCAAAGATGCCAAAAATATTGGTACCTAATCGGGAATTCTTCTATTTACGATTACCTATTTATGTCTATTTACGAACTTTAACTGACAGTGAATACTAAATCAATGTTACCCGGATTACCCTGAACATATGAAACAGCTCTAAACCTCCGTAATTCCTTCCACTACAGTGATGATCGAATTACCTATGTAAACAGTAGATAATCCTATTCATCAGATTATATTGCTATGTACAAATGCTATATAGACGACTCGGGCTTACGTAAATCGCGAGGTTGTATTGAATCGAATTAGAGTCATTGAAATCATCCTATGGCATTATCTGGGATTTCGAAATATGACGCAATAGTGAATCATTATAGTGATAAATCGTTTTAATGAAGGTAATACTTATTACCTTCATTAAAACAATTTATCACTATACTTACCTATCCGTACACGTATATGCTAACGACCTGTGTACCCAGCGGTATAGAAAAATATACTTGTATTTTTTAGGCCAGAGCGCAAACGGTACCATAACCGAACAAACATACGCATTCACACTCACAGCCCCACACTAAGATCAAAGACTTGTATCGTAGGTGCCGGAAACATTCACATGACACACACATTACACCCAGAACAAAAAGACCAAATATCTCTTGGGAAGGAATTTGTGCTCCTGTCGGGAATTGAACCAGGACCCACTGCGCCAACTGGGCTCAAACAAACTCGAAAAGATATATTTCTTTGAGTTTAAATGTAAAAATGCGGTTCTAAATCATAAAACCATAGCTTATTTTTACAACACATAAAAGTTTAAATCATAAGCTTACGTTAAAGTTACCTTTTTACCGACTTCAAAAAAGGACTATGTTCGACTGTAAGTATTTTTTATTTATGTTCACCGATTTCTCCCCCATTTGGGGACCGATTATTAATATTATTTTTTGTTTGGTAGATTATACATATAATTTTTTATATGTAAATCCATATAAATTTTATCGAAATCGATCAAGCCAAAACTAAAATATAAGCGGTGAAGTCTTTTTTTTAAGCTTTACTTATATTTAAATTATGCAAACTGCAATTATGTTTAATGAGAAGATCGGATCTTTACACGCTTTGTTTTCAAAATAACATTATATTCGTGAGTACGGACGCAAACGTCGAAGTTAGTCAAAATAATGTTATTTTGAAAATAAAAGCGTGAAAGATCTTGTTTTCCCATAAAACATAATTGCAGTTCGCAAAAGTAAAACAAGTAACAATAACAGACGAATGAACAGACACGCAGAGAGACAGACAGAGCTACTCCCTGTTCAATATATGAATGCAATTAGTGTAATATTTTCTTAATTACATACATGCAAAAGGCCTTGCCAAAGAGCGAAAAATTATATATATATTGTCGTTCGCTTTTATACCTCTACAAACATTATGCGCGCAGCTAAAACTTTTGAGCCATCACGACCGTATAAGCTTACTTCTAAGTGTACATACTGGCAGAGAACTTAGAGCTTAAAAACATTAGTCATTCTGCACAAACATTCAGCCTAAAACACAGAAAACGATAACTCCAAACTGCCAGCCTTGATTGATATAGTCCGAAACAAATGGCAGCATTTTAAAAACGTATATAACCCTTTGTTAACGAAGCTGAAAACATTTCCATATATTTCCGAGATACATCCTGGACAAGTTGGCATTATGCCAGCGTCAAGAAGTGCCACATGCATCTGCAATTAAAACCATTTCTAAACTAAAACATGCGAGCTCAGACTATTAAGATCGCTGGCTGAGAATGCGATGGGATGGAATGTGTATTTTTTTATATTTTTGCTCTATAGGCAACCATAGATCGGAGATCAAAGAGCAGATTATGGTAATCCTACTAATATTATAAATCCCAGAGTTTGTGTGTAAGTGTGTAAGTATGTTTGTTCCCTCTTCACGCTTTAACGGCTGAACGGATTTGGAATGTTCATAGCTTATACCTAGGATTAACACATAGGCTACTTTTTAACTTGATAATAGCGGGCGAAGCCGCGGGGCACGGCTAGTCTAATATAGACAGATTACCATAATGTGCGTGTCTTCAAGTCAAGAGTGAACAAGTATCTTCTAGGCAAGCATGCTACACCATCGGCCGCAACATCGCCTTCCATCAGGTGAGATTGTGGTAAAATGCTTGCCTATTGAGCATTAATAAAACATATGCACCATTGACTTTACTCCCAGATTAAACAATGCGGGGAACCCGAGGGTAATGATTTTTTTTAATGGTTGATAGGCAAGCATTTGACCACTAACTATCTCACCTGATGGAAAGCGATGATGCGGCTGAAGATATAGCATGCCTGTCTAGAAGATACCTATTCACTCTTGACTTGAACACTGCCAGATTATACCGTTCAGGAAACAAATACGTTCCACTTCTTCGTAGTACGGATATTATAGTCTTGATATAATCAAGATATAAGTCTTTGTCAGCATGTTGGTATACTATTGCACTTGTTTAAAAACTCTATGTAATATTTTTTTAATTTACTATTTTTGAATGCCTTATATCTTAAATAATAGAGATATATTTTGAGACAGTTATATTGTTCTGAGGTTTAAGTATGGTAGGTCATCATTTTATGTAGATTCGCTTGACTACAATCATTGGCGGAAAACGCTTAGACAAATTCATTGTTATTTTAAAGTCCTATACGAGTATAACGTTTGCAACGATTGGCTTTTGACATTATATAGGTTAAATATACTACTTCTCTTTCTTATGTAGCGCAGTTATTCTTTTACTGTGGACTGCATCGACATTCCACGGTGAAATTTTCATCATTGCGGATTCATATCGTCAAAGTGATTTCAACACATACCTACTACTTTTTGTCTCAGTAATTAAATGAATTTTAATTCACTCTACTGTTATTTTAATTTCAATAATGTGTGTGACCTATTAAAGTAAACGCCACGAAGAATTAGCTGCTTTACTATCACGGTGTCATGTGGAATTGTTACCAGAGAAAAACGCAGTTGAACTTGCAGCTCCAACAAAAGGTCACCGCAGTTGTCTGCAACGGAAAGGATGTTATGTATTTACAGTGAACCCCCTATCATTACACACCAGGTGCCAGAACAGAAGGCACGGCACGTGCGTCCGACATCTGCCTTGAAAACGCAAAAAAGTACTAATAATAAGACCAAAATTATTTATCTTTATAGCGCACCTCTTGCAAGACATCTGTTCTATTTTTGATGTCGCATCATCTGCTGGGTCCTTTTAATCTTTCCATTTTTAGCTCAGTGCATTTTAAACCTTACTTATACATGTTTGGGGTGGAATTAGATTGTAATAGAGATGATCGGGGGTGTGTTTCTTAGATATAAAAGTAAAAGGTATCCGCAGAAAGGTTGGGTACTTTAATGTTTTTTGCCATTGGAAAGGTTAACTTTTGTTAGGATTTGGATGTGTAAAGTTCAATCGATGTGGTCGGGTCTTTATTTAATCACTGTTTCTGTGTTTACCTCGAATTGGATGGGAGAAGTTGGTCTTTGTTTTGGTTATGAAAAATAACGGTTTTCTACATTGGTTTTGAAAGTCTCAAATAATGTATTTGTAACTAGTACCTAAATTATATTTTTATTGTTTAGTGGCTATGCTGTATCGTAGTTCCCAAACAGCTGGACCAATTTATATTTTTTTGTTTGAAACGTGATTTGATCGAGAGTGTTCTTAGCTCTATGTTTGGTGAAAACCAGGCACCCGTTTTTTCAGATAGAGCCAGATACTACGAACAAATTCTTATAATTTGTTCGTAGGACAGATAGCCTAAAGGAAAGCTGACCTATCACTGACAAAAAATCGGCACCCTGACATTACGAATCAGTCTAGCCAAAGGCATGCGTTTTGAATTATATATTTTTATCACTTTACATTTATTAAAATTCCAAATTAAAAAGCATTCAACTAATAAAAAAATCTATTAAATATTTTATAGCAATAATGATTGAAGAAAAAAAATATCAACCTATACAAAATTTAAATTCGTTTATACACATGGGCCCAAAGAAGCACTCATGAATGTTAATGACTACTGCCAAATTGCCTATATTTAAATTTAATGTCATGCATATATTTATTACTCATTTCTTGTTCCAGGATGCCCACGGCCTGAATGAAAAAGACCGAGTTGTAGCAGACGAGGTACAGAACTACGAGATCATATCTGGGTACCAGAATGCCACCCATACTACTGTGGAGTTCAGAAGACCACTAGACACCTGCGATAAGCAGGATTTCGTCGTAGGCGTGAGTATTACCTTCCTTTACCAAGTAAAATACTTAGACCCCGACACAAATTATTTCACTTTCAAGCCAACACTCCCATTCAATCCGTTATCTGATGTCTAGGATGATACTGCTCAAATCCTCTGGGCGTTGGGTCCAGCTGGATCCGACGGCGAGCTTCCCAAACACATGAAGAGCGGATCCAGGCCTCTGCGATTGCTGCAGCCGGTATCCAAACCGGATTCCATACCGCTGCAGCATTGGGATGTTAAATTGAATAATGTAAGTATTACTAAACGTTTTCATACTCACAGCCCCACACTTAGTTCGATTACTGATGTCGTGGGTGCCGGAAAATTTCACATCACACACACAATTACAAAGAGAACCAGAAACCCTTGGGAAAAAAACTGGTGTTTCCACCAGGAATCTAAACTAAGCCAGCAGTTCATCATTTTATGAATCAGCAGAGCTTCATTAAATTGATCCACGTGCATGGGATGTCTGTTAAAAGGTGATAACACCTCTTGATTCTAAGTAACACCTATGTGGACATACCACCTATTAATTGAATTCAAGTAAAACCACTACCATCTTCCAGCTCACAATCCCGCACATCATGGCAACTCTCTTCTGGTGCAAGATCTTCAAAACTCCCGATCTGGCCAAAAAGCATCACATCATCGGCTACGAGCCTCTAATCGATAGCCGGCCAATCAAGGACGGTGTACCTATTTTGGAGAAGAACTCAGAATCTCCGGTACATCATATGGTGCTGTATGAATGTGCTGTCGATGATGATTATGAAACTTGGAACAAATGGGCAGAAGGGGATGGACAGTATGGACCGCACAGGCCTAGTCCCTGGTCTAATTGTGCGACGCCTATAGCTGCTTGGGCGATGGGTTCTAAAGGTTGGTAATATAATTTTTGTCACTGGTACTGCAGCGTGCCAATATTCCACCTTTGTACCTTGTAATAGGGCATGTTTTAAATCGATTGTTTGATCGATAATACATTGTCGAAAATAAAATTTCATTCATAAAAACATTACAATTCATATCAAAATACATATTATATAATACGAGCAGGTTCCAGCAATTTTAAACGCGGCCATTTTAACTTTCTTTCTTTCATATCTACGATCCAATCGCAGCTGACGTCATGAAAAGTTAACCAATCATAGACATTAAAAATGCGTGAACTGACGTCACGAACCAGTCTAGCCAATAGCGCTCGTTTTGCTATTTTGAATTTTGTCCCAAGCAATTTTATCACCTTTTATATATGATAATAAATTATTAATATATTCAATCTATTATATTATATTCTAACAACATGAGTATGCTCTTACATGATGTAATCTACATAATTACAAGTAAAATAATGAGAAAACATGCTTCCTACTCCCAACATAGAACATAAAAAACCGAACAAAGAATGTATAGTCGAAGCCATCGTCTCAAACTTCAGGAAGTTTATTATCGCCTCTCATCCTTAATCCTTTACAGGAGAAACTGTCTTATATCGTACTCGTTAAGGTTCAAATTACTAATGGGTTAGTTAATTAATAAACTTAATTTTCAGGTGAATTTCTGCCTGAGAACGTTGGAATACCTCTCGGCGAGAGAGGAGGTGTTTCTTACTACATGCTTGAAGTACATTATGATAATCGAGAACTACATAGAGGTGCGTTGAACTATTTTTATTAACCTAAGATACATTTATTAGTTAAGGTGTAAAGAGTAAAATAAAAGCATTTAAAATAATACTAAAACTAAACTCGGCGCACACGAATTACAAAAATCCGTAAGAGCATTTACTTGCCTTACATTAAATAGAGATAAACATATAGATCAGAGCCACGTCTCATTGTCTCGAGGTAAATCATAATTACTTGTTTTGCATGAGAACTATACCATACAAAGTAAAAATAAATGTAAGTTTGTTATAAGGCCTATATCCAGCAGTGGACTTCTTGTGGCTGAGATAATGATGATGATGTTATAATTTGATGAAACCTTACGCACATTTTTTTCACAAATATCTTTATTCGTCCCCAGTACTCGACAGTTCAGGTATAAGGCTGCATTATACACCTTCCTTGCGAGCCCACGACGCAGCTTTACTGGGGGCGGGTATAGGCGTCTCAGCTCTTCACATGATCCCGCCAAAACAGAAGCAGTTCCGCACCGTCGGTATATGCAGCTCTGAGTGTACTGAACAGGTAAATATAGATCCTATGCTAGAGACTTAAGGTTGTACCTCAGAGGTCGCATTATTACTTAGAGTGGATATAGGCGTCTTAGCTCTTCACATGATCCGCCAAAACAGAAGCAGTTCCGCACCATCGATGCAGTTCTGAGTGAGATAAAATGGTAAATATAGACCTTATGCTACAGACTTAAGGTGAGGAGCTGATACTATACCAGAACAAAAGCTGTGCCGCACCATCGGTATATGCAGCTCTGAGTATATTGAACACGGGAATATAGACCTTGTGTTACAGGGCTAAGCGATCATTGTACTTCTCTCTTTTAAACAGCATCAAAAAAATTGGTTTTCGTTTTTTAGTGCGTAGGTTCTGTTTTTTTGTTTTTTATCATCCCAAATAGATATATTTTAGGAGTTAAATCCTACTATAACTAATATATTATTATATGATGATTTTGGCTTCTGTTGGTCTAATAAAGACCCCCCCATTTTAGTTTTTCTTCAATATCTTTAATGTACAGAAATCAGTCTGTTACTACTTTATAATATGTAAAGATTAGCAGTTGTAATTAGGTATTCTTGAATATCAGCGCAATTTATTTTCTATGAAGATTTATTTTACATTTTAACATGCTTTTATTAGCTTCATCTATATTTACGTTTGTTTGTAACCTACTTTTACCTTTGGCTTGATTTTTACCCACTTCAAACCGTCAGATTTCATATAAACTTCGTCGACTTATCTAGGACCGAAGACAATGCAAAAATTTGTATTTTTTTATTTTTATTTATAAAGAGTGCTTTTTATTTTTTTTACTATTATATTTATTACACTTTTTCAGGCTATGCCGGAAGAGGGGATAAACATAGTTTCCGTTTTACTGCACGCCCACGGAACTGCTAGAAGAATCTCGCTAAAGCACATCAGAGGGAATGAAGAACTACCCAGAATATCAGAGGTAAATATCAGGGATAAAATGTATCTCTCTATAGACCTCTCCACTGGCTTGCATGGCCCCACACGTCTGAGGGGTAGCCTTGGGGAGTAAGGTCACCCCTCCATGGCCGCAGTAGCCCGGTTTGCACCCGGGCCTATCGCCGGGGCTCTTGCCCCGCCTCGCCGAGGGATTGCTCACGGGGGTTTTAAGCGGGTTTGAGCTCCACATACCCCTTTTAATTTTTTCTTCAACCATGGAAGCACAAGGCAAACTTGTATATCTGTATAGGTTGATCTCTTATGAAGGTGTCAATCAATCATAATCACATGGGCCCCAAAGAGGCACTCATGAAAGTAATTGACTCTACTGTCAGATTCGAAAAAGTACAGCCGTCTTGAGAAGAACCTAGCAAAAAACTCGGGGCGCATTTTTTACTCATTTTATTTAAATTTACTTAAATGACTTATGCAGAAATCATATTAATGTCGTTATTCCGTTTTAATTTTAGGAATTTTAATGTAAAATCTTACCCCATTTGCTATAAAAGATTTATTCGTTTTGTTAGGTACCTAAGTAATGAAGTAGTTGAGGGTGGTAAATATGTTAGGTCTAGAATAACTGGTTCTGGCTCCTAAGGATATCTTTTGGAACATAATTTTGTGTGTGATTTAATTTCCGGCACCGGATACAATTTTTCGAACTGTAATCATGCCTATTAGTAAAATACTTTTTTAAATTACCGATAGGCTATCATTTAACCACTAGGTTTCTCACCTGGTGGTAAGTGATGATATGGTCAACGATGGTGAACATGATAGCACGCTGTATGTTCACAAACATTAAACTCTGGCCAAGCAGCCATTCTTGAGATCCAGATCCTATTCTAAGCCAAGCGTGTTAGCTATCCTTGACCGCATCGATAGTGTTCAAAAACTAGCAAGGAAGCCAAATGAGGAATAGAAAATATAAAACAATAATAAAATAAGTCAGATCGAAATTCTTGCGTTTCCTGATTTTTTAATAATCTGCCATCTTACGGATATATACAAAACTACATTCAACTTAGCTTCAGTAACTTAGAACCAAATTTTTTTAAATTACTTGTGGAATCCAACTAAGCCCATTCGATAAGTAGTTTGTAAGAATATCGATAGATGGCGCTAACATACTGAGCATCACATTTATTTTAGTATTATATTGGCTGCACAGATGGCGCTGTAATAAATATTCTTAACAATTTCCAGGAAAAATCGTATGATGCGCGATTTCAGCAATCGCGGGTTGTGCCAGGAGGAAGGAAGTTCAAGAAAGGAGACACCCTGATCACGGAATGTACTTACGACAGCACTTCGAGAGAGTATCCCATATTGGGAGGATATTCGGCAACGCAGGTAAGCTAGATAAAACTGGTAATTTGCCTGATCCAAAAGGAATGTTGGCGGGAAAGTGAAAAAAATACAGTTTCGATTCTGTATTATTTTCCAAAACTTGTGATTCTTCGAGTGTTAATGTGTAATAATAGTAATTTGTGAACGTGCATGAGTGTAGGCAAAGCATACAAAGTTGAAAAACGTGATTATCGCTTTTGCTCCAAAACTCCATGGAAGTTTTAGTAAAGTTTCTTCCACTTTAATAGGGCATGACTTGACTATGACTGGACTTTGATTCTTTTATTTGACTTTGACTGTGTCTTGTGACTAGGACTTTTTTACAAAATATGTAATACCTATACTTTAAACATTGGATTACTTGACATTGGCTAAATGAAAAGATTGCAAAGCCAAAATAAAAAAACCGATAATTTGTGTATGTGTGTTTGTCATCTCTTTGCTACGTTTTAACGCATTGTGAAGAAACTTGCAATGTAAACAGCATGCACCCAAAATAGTTAAATGCCCGTTATTGGTCGTGAAGCCGAAATATACTGAGTACCGTAATGAACTGAGATCTCGCTTGCCGAATAATGAAAATCTTTAACAAAAACAGACCTAAACGCTTTCACACTCACAGCCCCACACTAAGTTTGAAGACTTGTGTCGTGCCGTAAACATTCACATCAAACACTCAATCACAACCAAAATCAGAAACACAAATTTTCCTCGGGGAGAAAACTTGTGTTCCCGCCGGGAATCGAACCCGATACCCCCACTTAGAAGGCGAACGCCACCCAACTTAGCCAACGGGCAGTTCAACAAAGCGTGAGATCAAGTAAGGTTTTGACCCTAGTAATGTAAACAATTATTTACTTTTAGGAGATGTGCCTATCCTTCATATTATACTACCCTCGCACGGAGCTCGCTGGGTGCTACTCGATGACTCCAGTGAAAGAGTTCTTCGAAACATTCGGCATCAAGGAGTTCTACGGACCTAACTTCATGCAAGTGGAGAATATATTCCTATCATCTGGGTATGTACATGGATCTAGTACTTTGCACGCCACAATAGGCTATGATTTAGATGCCTGTAAAATTATATTCAGTCCGTCATTTACATTATTAATAAATAATGGACACGTATTTTCAACCGACTTCAAAAAAAGGAGATTCTCAATTGGACTAGATCAGGGATCGGTAACCTTTTGAGTCGGAAGAGTCAAAAATTACAATTTACAAAATTTTAAAGTTTAATAGAGCTACATTTTTTTTTCTTGCCAATAATAATCCTTAATTCCAACAATAATACCTACACTATGAGTATCGTATAGAAAACGCTATGCACGCGTTATACCTATCTAATCATCCCATAATTTACTTGTTTCAACTGTATAAATGTACTTTTTAGCTACCTTTGGAGGCTTGTTAATGGCTCGATAGAAATGGCGTCTAATCCTCGTTAATCGATTCAGAACTTTGTTTTTAATATTTTTTTGAAAATATTATTACATTTGCGTACGGAACTAAAGAGCCGCAGCTTCACATCTAAAGAGCCGCATGTGGCTCGCGAGCCGCAGGTTGCCGACCCCTGGGCTAGACGCCTTAAAAATTGTATTCAGTCCGTCATTTACATGAAATAATGGACACGTATTTTTCTTTGGTCAATTAAACAAAAATTACGAAGATATAGGACGTTGGAATTCCGCGTGACGTCACGCCTCAGTACACCTTTTATTAGGGCGTGACGTCACGAGCCCCCCCCTTCCGAACTTCGGACTTTGCCTATTCAGCATAAAAAAAAACCCAATACCTATTAGAAAGAATACGCGCATCCAATTCGCTAGCGTAAAGTTAACATTATTAATGAATTTTCAGGAACTATGAGACTCTGCCTCCGCAGCCTCAAGAATTGGAAGAGGAATCTAAACGAGCTGCCGAAGAACAAACGGTGCAAGGTGACGACCAAGGAGTTGGACTGATGAGTGAGTTACCTTTCCTCTTCTAAACTTCATTTAAAACTCGGTTGTTGGAATAGTTCTTTCGGAAAAGTTGGAGATTACACGCACATAATTAGCGTAGAACGACGTCCTATTATATTGCGTTATTCCTCTCCATCCAAAGGTTGTCTGGAAGAGATCGCTCTCAGTGATAAGACCGCCTATTGTTACACTTATATAATTTTTTACTGTCATTCCTATTTGTGTTCTTTGTTATTTTAAGGTGTTCAATAAAGAATATATCTATGTATAATTATAACTGTAACCAGAACTACAAATTTCCTTTGGGGACAAAATGTGTGTTCCCCTCTAGCAATTGAACCCGGCACAGGCGATATAGAAGGCGAATATGCAACTACGCCAGAAGGTAGTTCGAACGTAACACAATCAAAGATACAAAAGAAGCGTATTTTATTTAAATATTTTTTATTCACAAACAAACGCATTCACACCCACAACTCCACTCTAAGTTCAAAGACTTGTATCGTGGGTGCCGGCAACATTCACATCACACACGCATTACACCCAGAACCAGAAGCACAAATATCCCTTGGGAAAGAATTTGTGCTCCTGCCGGGAATCGAACCCAGGACCCACGGCGTAGAGGGCGGAGACCTGTCCACTGCGCTAACTGGGTCGTCATGATTGAAGAATCGAATAATGTTTGTATGTGCCCGTTCGCATTGTAAGTAGCGGGTATCGGGTTCGATTCCCGGTGGGAACACAACTTTTTACACCAAGGGAAATTTGTGTTTCTGGTTGTGGTGTAATTGCGTGTGAGATGTGAATGTTTCCGACACAAGTCATTGATCTTAGTGTGGGGCTGTGAGTATGAAAGCGTTTACTTTTATGTTTAATCCGTACTCATTTTACTTTACAGAGGAGCTAGTTATTTTGGAGCCTTCAGAATTCCGCAACAAATCGTTCATGGCCCATCTGAACGAGATGCCCTGGGAAGAAGAGTTGCTGACAAAACAGATAGAGAAGTCACTCTACTCCGGAATGCATATGACCTTCTGCAAGAAGAGAGATAACACCTGGGGAGTGGTGAGTTTAATTTTTCTGATAAATTCCATACAAAGTTATTACTAGTTCTATTTTATTTCTAGGCAAGCGTACTCGTATCTAACCGCATCGTCACTTAACATTAGGTGCGATAGTTGTCAAATGTTTGCCTATCACAGATAAATTAAACAAAATTTTTTATTCAACATACGATTGGCATTGCAATTCAGAGAGGCAATGCTGCCAGCAGTTGGGAATGCTACTTGCTACTAGTAGTGGGCTTGAGCACTTCTGCGACCTATAAGCTCGGTGCCTTGTAGGTAACTTAGGTGTATATTTGTTGTATAGATGTATATTGTATATAGTTTGATTTTGGTTTTAGGAAATATAGTTTACTAGCCGTGCCTCGCGGCTTCGCCCGCTTTTATCAAATAAAAAAGTAGCCTATGTGTTAATCCTAGGTTTAAGCTATGCACATTCCAAATTTCATCCAAATCCGTTCAGCCGGTAAAACGTGAAAACGATCAAATCTTGTCAAATAGATACGCTGGACTTCATACGCGAAACAAACTGTCTTAACAAACCTTTTTTCTTTCAGCCAATTCAAATTCAAAACTACCCCACATTCACGGAGCTCATCGACAACGATACGTCAGAAAAGTCTTGCCATTACAAAAGCCTCAGACTACCCTCCGTTACGAAAGCTAGCTCTTCCGCAACGAAAGTAAACTTCAGCCTGGCAACACTACTGATGGCGGTGTGCACGATCATCGCGCGGTAATAAAAAAAACTTTTTAAAAGTTTGCTTGAGCCAATGATTTTCTGTTGTTTTTTGTTGCTATGTATTTATTTTCTAAATTAATTCAGAACTCTTTCAAGTTTAGAATGTAATTTCATAGAATTTCTTACATTTTCGTTTATTTAGAGGACTATGTTTACTGCCAGATTGTGTATCATGATTTGGATATTAAATAAAACTCTTACACTCACAACCTCACACTAAGTTCGGAAACTTGGTTGTGGGTGCCGGGAACATTCACAAAACACGACGTCACACCCAGAAACACAAATTTCCGTTGAGGAGAAAACATGTGTCCCTATCAGGAACATGTGTTCCTATCATCCTTTTGATATATTAGTAACTCATAATACCAAAAATAAAAACAGACATTTTCATAAGAGCATAATGAAATTTTCATTCCTTGCACTGATAACTACGTTAAAAATTTATAGTAAATGTTTATCGAGTAATAGTTACTACTATATCTAATGACAGTATATCCACAAATGTTAACAATGAAGCAATAGAATAGAAGTAATATCAATTTGTATTAAGAAACATTAACACTGTTCCAAAAACAAGAGACTGCAAAAGAAATAAATTAACATGGTCTCTAGTTCGAGAGTTTGTCCTACAATCTTTAA
This sequence comes from Lomographa bimaculata, assembly GCA_948107665.1. Lineage (NCBI taxonomy): Eukaryota > Metazoa > Arthropoda > Insecta > Lepidoptera > Geometridae > Lomographa > Lomographa bimaculata. The sequence continues at coordinate 6,044,555 of OX403600.1, read as the reverse complement.
TCATCTATGGCAAAGCCAAAACCTATGGAACTAACATGTACTATGTACAAAATTAATATTTAGTTCCATGACAACATCAACTAGTGTTGCGCCTGTTAATGGACATTTCATCGTTATAATCAAGCAAAACGCGGCGATCTTTAATCTGTGGTTTATGGTATATGCTCGAAATTTTGATAGGTGTTAGCGGAGCCGTAGCCAACGCTCAGTGTCTTTGGTATATACAATGTGTAACAGAAAGGTGTAGTAATACTCAAGCCACGCTTCTAGCTACATGTATGGAGTCTAACAGGAACTTCTGAATCCGCGGCAGGAGCATGAATATTGAGTTATGATGGATTAAAGTATCTAAAAAAATATGTCATTTGCAACCCTATTTCACCAGCTACCGTTCTGTCTTTGGACCTAGACGTCTGACAGTGCTGGCCATAACAAAGGTCAACGCCACGCGCCACAGATGTAACCGTAGGGTTGTCAAAAATATGTGAAAATTTAATTTTTGTATGTAAAAAAATATCTCCGATTTCGACTTTCGTTCTCTGACAGACGACTTCTGGTACGATACACATACACACCACCAAATATTCCTACACCTTTTTGTTATAGTTCTATACATAAAATAATTCTTAATTAGATTTCTTAGGCCTATAATGTGCCAACCATAGACAATTTGGTTCCAACTGTACGCGGAACTGCTATCCTAAGATAACCGCTTATGAGTATACCTTCTAAATTATAAACGTTAGAAATGTATCGAAAAACAACCCTATATACAAACTTTGTATTATTCTGTGTCGATGTTGAAATATAGCTATGTGTGAGTACATTCTTGTGCATATACTTTACTTGTATGTATGCGTTTATTAGTACATTTGTATGAATTTTTTGTTGTTTGCATTACTATGGTCATATACCAAAGTTATGTTTTTTCTTTGAGTGAGTGTTTGTGATTATTGTACTTATCATTTGTTCTCATGTTTTTTACAGCGTGAGTTTATCTAAGTATCGTTTTTATGCATAGTTTTAATACCAAATTGGTATGTACTTGAATTTTATACGTTTGATTTCTGTTTCTATGCGGACTGACTATTGTTTCTATGGATCACATAATCATATCTAAAAATAGATTTCTTATATCTATTCATTTGTATTTAATTTATTTGCTATAGAATATCTTAATGTTCTGTTAATTTCTAAGTATTTCTAAGTAAACTATCAATGCAAAGTAGGAAACCGTTTTTTGGTATTGTTAGTAATGTAAAATTGCAAGATCAAAATAAAATGATGTGAAACATTACATTTGGGGGAAAGTTCACCGTACTATATTATATGTAGCAAATTATATAATAAAGCAATTTAAAAATGTGTATTGTGTATGTGTGTGTTATGTACACAACAGTAGTATTTTGTATGCAACAACGTAAGCTTGTAATTTTGTTTTGTGTTACTACGTAAAACTGTTTCTGACAGAATTAAAGATTGAATTGGTCATGTTAGGTAGTACCAATGTAGTGAACAAAGGAAAAATATCGCTCGAGTTATCTCAAGATATTTGATGTTGGTTGATAAAGCCGGAAATCCGCCGGACGTACTAAAGCATTTTCGCCCAAGCTCAAACGGAGACGCTCTGCTCTCTCTTGGTCAAAAATAATGCCTACTACGACACTAAATTAGTCCATATTTAAACCTCATGCAAATTCCCTATTCTTTAATATTTTCTTCATTCTATTTTGTATTTTAGTGTACGATAAAGACTAATTAAATAATATACTTCTGTGAAACTATTCTATTTGTACTTCGGGAAACCAATTATTAGCCTTACTTTTGTGTGCACACATTTTTGATAATGTTTTGCATCCCTTGTCAATAAAAGTCATTGTCACCCTTTAGGGCTGTGCTTAAGGCTCAAACAAGTGCCTAGATCTAGTACTAGAAATCAAACCATACGTAGTACGAATAATCGAACAATAACTTTGTATTTTTGTACAATTTTTACTAGAATTTACTATCATTTGTAAATTTATTGTATTCATAATATTTTATTATTATGATAACTGCATTTCGCTACTTTTATGTTAATTTATAATGTCTATTATTTCTAAGGTTACGCTTAGTAATTAAGTTAAATTATTTAAAAGTCAATAAAATGTTTTATTAATTTATTATGGATTTTTATTATAATATATTTGAATTATTGTATTAAATTACTGATTTTAAGTAGATCTTAAATCTAATAAATAAATTAAATAAGATTTAGCTCCGTAGTGCATCTATCAAAGTAAAGTGAATAGGTATTTACTAAGCAAGCGTGCTCCACCTTAGACTACAACGTCACTTTCCATCAGGTGTGATTGTGGTCAAACATTTGATTAGTCTGTAATAAAAAAAAAATCTAACTTACAAATCGTCATTATGTGTATTTTCAAAGTTCAAAAATGTTCCGTAACATCAGGTATCTTTTTGAATGTTGAGTGTATACAATAATAGAAATCACCTGTTTATGGGACTAGGTACCTATATAGTACCTACTTTACTGTTAAAATATGTATTATTATATGTTCTTGGTGGGTTGAGATAAAATACATTGTTTCAATACATTTCTTAGTTATACCTACTAGTATATTTGATGCCTATGACCATAAAGCAAGGGTTATTAAATATTATAATAGAAAAAATAAAGTAATTGCCTTATTATTAACACTAATGCAAATTTAAAAAAATATCAATTCAATAAAATTAAACGTTCTTCTTATCGCTTGAATTATACACGTTTCCAGCTACCAGGTGTAATTTATCATCATTATTCGGGTGTTCTTCAGCACTATAGCGATTGGGTTTAAAAAATCCAAAATTGGCCCCGGAACCAGGCGTTCCGGAACTTCCTGAGCTTCCAAAACTTCCAGAACTCACCGGGTTTCCAGAAGGTACTGAACTTCCGAACCGATCACCCAGAAATCCAGAACTAACAACATTTGTAGAGCTGGAACTTCCAGAAGAGGGACTTCCAGAACTTACAGAACTACCAGAACTTGCAGGCTCGGGTACTCTGACCGTATTGAAATTGGAGCTGCTTGGTTTTGAGGCGGTGTTTCCTGCGTTGGGTTCTACAAATGGGTTGGGTTTTTGTGGGTAGGTTTGGGGTTTCTGCCTGTTTGCTTCGAGGGCTTGCCAGTTGATGAACCAGAAAGGCTGCTGATCTACGGGAAGTTTGCTGATTCGATCGACGAGGTCACGGTCTCCATTTGCTTCAACAGGCAGACGTTGGGTCGTGCCATTATTTTCTCCAAATCTGTAGAAAATAGAAATGTAAGTTACTTTACCTGACAGAGGGTTGTTGTAAGTTTAACTTGTGTCTGAGTATCTGTCTGCAGCATCGTAGCTTCCAAATCGCTAAAACCGATTTTTATTTGGTATGTTTTTGTTACAAGCTTTTATTTAGTTTCAGCTGTCTCAATGTTTGTCATAAAATCTTGCAAATTAAATTTTATCCACTTCCCGGTTATCGATTGAGCTGAAATTTTGCATACATGTGTAAATCGCGTGACAATGCAATATTATGATGACATGGTGCTGATCTGACGATGGAGCTGGGAGGTGGCCAAAGGAACTTCGCAATGAAACGACACAACCTCATCGAGTTTGGGCTCATTTGAATGTCTTGACGAGTAGTTTGTCTTTCAATGGTAACCAGGGTCTAATGATGGAGCTGGAAGGTGGTCTTAGGAACTCTGTAATGGAACGACGCAACCCCATCGAGTTTCGGCTTGTTTGATTCGTCTTGGCGAGTACTTTAATTAGAACTGGTAAAAGCTTTATTTTAAAAAACTTTTTAAAGCATTACTTGTTTGAAAGGCGACTTCATTGAGACAATTAAATTCTTAGCTATGATTAATGAAAATCGGTACCTCACGTCGTGGTATTGTCCAAATTTTATTTTTGCCACTTGTTTTCGCTAGTAGGCTAGCATTTTATCTCTATCTCACCTGTTAGTAAGTGATGTGGTCGAGGGTAATAAACACGCTAGTAGGACTTTGAAGTCTAGTTTTTAAGATAGTCTGCAGGACATTACTTACTGCTTGGGCGACATTTTTTTCAACTTGAACCTTCAAGTAACTACGCTTCTGATATGATGGCATTCTCTTTTATTAATTTGAACTGCCTGAAAATTTAAACTGCTCGTTGGCTTGGTTTGGTGAACGTTCGCCTTCTAAGCAGGGGTATCGGGTTTGATTCCCGGCGAGAACAAAAGTTTTCTCCTCAAGGAAAATTTGTGTTTCTGTTCTGGTTGTGATTGTGTGTGTGATATGAATACTTCCGGCTCCCACGACAGAACTCATCGAACTTAAAGTGGGGCTGTGAGTGTGATAGCGTTTACGTTTTTTACGTTTACGCTTAAACGTGTGGAATGGCATATGAACTACATTAGGTACATTTCACAAGTAAAAGTTAAAGTTGGTTAATTAAAGCCCTTGGGTTCAATTTGTAACAATAAAGTAAGTAAAGGTATCTCACCGGTCGCCCAACCCCTCAGTTGTGGTCACCTCCGGGTAGCCTATAGGCCTGCTACCTGCGAAGAAAGGTCGTTGACCCAGCACTAGGGTTGCACAAGACAGAACTAGTAGGGTTGACAGCGTCATTTTCTGTGGGTATTAAAGAATAATGTGAGTGGGTATGTATCCTAAACTCCAATACTTTACGTTATTATTAAAAATGTAGACGTTGGTAGAACTATTCTACACGTATGGATAACGAAGTAACTGCTATTAAATCTGTGATACTAAGTGATACAGATATCATCGACACCTATACGCGAGCATTGCAACGAAAGGCGAATATTTCTACCTACATACATGTAAACCCATAAATAGTTTGTTTGGTAAGAAATTAAAAAAAAACGTATATTTTCTCGTACAACATGTATAACTCATCCGTACAGCGAAGGAGTGGAATTCATTGCCTGCGTGATTGTTCCCCGAAGGGTATAATCTGGGAGTCTTCAAATCAAGAGTGAATATGTATCTCCTAGGCAAGCATGGCAAACATCTTCGGCCGCATCGTCACTTTCCATCAGGTGAGATAGTGGTCAAATGCTTGCCTGTTTAGCATAAAAAAAATAACTAAACTAGGTATATATACAATGATTATACCCGTGTTGTGAGAGCCTGGTGCCTGATGTAGGTTTTTTCAAAAACCTGTATTACTGGTCACCAGGCCTCCACTCCCCGGATGCAGAAATATTGAATGCCAACGAACCATCATGCTGGATTTTTAAAAATTTAAAAAGAAATGTACTTGTTATAGATATATATATATATATATATACCTATAGAGAGAAAAAACTGAATCGAATTTGTACTTCCCGAGATTAGCGATTACAAAAAACAAAGAAAATTAACCTCTCTAAAAATACAATACAACACAAATACAATATTCTCTATTATACACCAAAAACGATACTACAACTACAAGACAAAAAGAGAATACAATACAATAACTTTTTATTGACACCAAAAGATAAATTAATACAGCTTATTATCTTTTGGTGTCAATAAAGAGTTATTACAACTTACAGAGAGACTTATAAAGATAAGTTTCTCTGTAAGTTGTATTATAAGTCTTATCGCTAAGAGCTGAGATCTCTTCCAGATAACCTTTGGATGGAAGTATAAACGAAAAGATAATGTAGTGCGATAAAATGAATGAAATACAATTTTAAATGATAGAAATACTAACATTGTTTAAACTACATAAATAATACATACCAATAATAATATTAAGATTTTGAATTTCTAGCCATAGAGAGAGGACTTGTATCTCGTTTTGATAACAGTAAAGAAAAACGTTGGTTTATTCGTTACGGAGAAACGTGATAACAAACATTCACACACACACGCACAAACTTTCGGATTTATAATATTAGTAGGAAGTAGGATAGGATAGGCAAGCATGTCGCGGTCAACCGCAATCTTACCTGATGGAAAGCGACGATGCGGTCCACTGTGGGATATGCTTGCCTAGAAGAAACCTGTTCACTCTTGACTTGAAAAGGCGTAAATTATGCTTTTCGGGAAACAAGAACGAAGGCAAGTGTTCCATTCCTTTGCAGTTCGCATAATAAAAGTTGTGGCGAATCGCTAGGTCGAATCTTTAATTGGTATAGTTGTACCATAACTGCTTTTAATCATTATATCCATAGTTTTATTAAACCCGACACGCATAGAGGATGTATGTATGCGTACGTTCATCATAACGTAGGTACTCACTTAACCCATTAACAATTAATAAACATAAAGTACGTAAAAGTCATTTATTTACGCCACGATTTGCACATTATCTAAAGTACTAAACTAGTTCCATGATTCACCTCGAAGAGAAGACCTTACTTGTCTGAACAATAAAAGTTTTATCGACTTACTAGCCGTGCCCCGCGGCTTCGCCCGCTATTATCAAGTTAAAAAGTAGCCTATGTGTTAATCCTAGGTATATTCTATGTACATTCCAAATTTCATCTAAATCCGTTCAGCCGTTAAAGCGTGAAGAGAGAACAAACATACTTACACACAAACTTTCGGATTTATAATATTAGTAGGATTTAACATTAAATAAATACTATTGCAAGTACTCACCGCAGATTCTCTTCACCTGGTTCTCGAACAAGCGTACCGTCCAACGGTAAAACACCGACTGGTTCCGCCGACGATTTGCAAACAAAAAATATAGCGAATAAGGAAAACTTATATGTATCTATGTAACCAGCTTCCTATAGTACCTTGGGACATTATTATTTAAGTACTTTGCCGCAATGAGCTTTTACCATGCTATACCCAAGGGATGATGATGTCTGTTCCTTGAATTACTTTTATATATTTACGAAAAACCGTTCCGATTGACTTTTTGTTTACGACCTGTGACCCGCGGCTTTGCTCGCATTATGCGCCTATGTTCTACACTTATATACTCTATAAATTATATCTGCATACCGAATTTTACTACATATAACAGGTTCTACGTTTATAGTATACTAGTTGAGCCCCGCGACTTCGACCGCTGATGATGATGATGATTAAAGTAGCCTATGTCCTAATCCAGAGTATAAGCTATCTACATTTTCAATTTCATTAAAATCGGCTAAGTAGCCACGGAGATACGTGGTAACAAACATTCACACACACACACACAAACTTTCGCATTTATAATATTAAAGTTGGATTTATAGCTTTAAGCATAGTGTTACGTAAGAGTATACCTGACTTAAATGTAATGCAAATACTTAATTAAAAAAAAAAATCATTTTCATTTTTTTTTTAATTAAGTATTTTATTAATTTTCTTCAAACCTACAATATATAATGAACTGTTTGCTGACATATGTCTATGCTAGGTAATATGTCTGCCTGCCTATTACTTCAATGGCTGCCTGTCACTGTCTCCTTTTCTCTATTCTTAACGATACAAACTCACCAAGCTATCTAAAACAAAACTTTAAATTTATCTCCGATACTCACGAACGGCAGCTACGGTCCTCGCAAAACTTGACACTTGCAATTCCATACCATAAAACTTCTTTCCTAGACGAGTCATTTGGTACCGTAGCAGTTCGCTTATGGAATGCGCTACCGATTTAAGTTAAACAAGCCGAAAATAAATCAAATATGTTTGTGCATATAGATTTGTACAATAATGTGTATTTTATAAATATATATATTTAAATATCTATAATGTAGAATAGACATGTATATTATTTATATATATATATATCCTAAAATATTTATAATAAATTCGGTTATTTTGTTTCTGCCGCACACCCACCGTTTTTCTTTCACGGCCAGGATGGCTGGTAGAGAATGCTATTTGGCATTAGGCCATTCCCTGTACTCTGATTTGTGCAAAATGATTAAATAAATAAATATGTCTGCCTTCTACGCTACGGGTGGTGATTTCGATTCCCGGTGGAAGCACCAATTTTCTCCCCAAGTAACTTGCTAGTTCTAGCGTGTGCGTGATGGGAATATTTCCGCCACCCACGAAACAAATCTTTGGAATGTTGATGAGATAAATGTGTATAAACATAAAAACATAAACATAACATAAACGCTTTCACACTCACAGCCCCACACTAAGTTCGATGACTTGTGTCGTGGGTGCCGGAAACATTCACATCACACACACAATCACAACCAGAACCAGAAACACAAATTTTCCTTGGGGAGAAAACTTGTGTTCCCGCCGGGAATTGAACCCGATACCCTTGCTTAGAAGGCGAACGCCACCCAACTAAGCCAACGGGCAGTTCATAAAAACCGTAAGTTTGTCTATGAGTATTTTTAATCTCTCTAACGACATACTTGTATAAATAAAGATAATATATTCTCGATATATAGATAGTCCAATGATAAGACAAGCTTTTTATTCCGATTGATATCACAGTGGCGACACGGCTACTTGTATTTAACATTCTTAAAATGACAAAGTTCTATTGCGATTTCGTACTGTCGAGGTGGATAAAGCGCATACGTTACACTTGTACTATTGACTAATCTGTGGTTGTGGCCCACAAACTTGATACTTAACTGTGAATTTTAAGTATGATTATATGTAAATTAAAATAATGTCTTACGATTTGTATGGCATTCCAGTTTTATAACGGGGAATCGTTTTTGATTTTTTCTGTTTACTTTTTTAGGGTGCCGTTAACCTCACGTGAGGGTATTTCATGTTGGAAAAGTATTAAATAGCTGAGCTGTAGACTGGACGTATTTGTTTCGAACGGTACGATGGCACTGTGACGACCGCGCCATCGTTCGCTCCGAACTGAGATCTCACGCCTACTTTTTGCCTAATAGAGAAAAATAAGTTTTTAAGCAGTAATTGATTATTTTTGTATTTGTTGTTTTATAAGAGGATATAACGGATAATATATGCAAGTATCAGCTTTAAATATTTAGCCGTTTTTAACATAAACTCCGAGACTATGTGGGTCTGAAAACAGTTACCAAATTGCTAATTTCCAACATAGATAAAAAAAAACAGGTTACTTGCAAAGTTATTTTGAACTATATTGTGGCACCAAAAGGCTAAAAAATTTTGTGTCGCTTGTACAGTTAAGGCGCTAAAAGCCTCTGACGGACGGACAGACGGACAAAGGTCTGGTCCATGCAAAGAGCTTGCTTCGCTCGATCAATTAGTAGGAATTAGGAAGAATCTATTAGACTAGGATATTAATGGCAAGGATGCATGAAGGCAAAATGCACAAGCGTTTTCTGGCGACTACATATTATAGATATATCCAGATTAATATAATTCCTAAAATGGCTGTAATTTTGCGAATCTGTCAAAAGAGTCATTACCTTTCATGAGTGCCTCTGTTTTGGGCAGCCCTGTAAAAGCACTAGAAATAAAGCGCAATTCACTAATACGTTTTGGAGCTTATTTAGTCATGATGGTCTGCTTTATTTATGGGACATAGTCTACGAAAATTGAGCAGATCTACTTACTATCTGTAAAGAGAGTGAATAACAAAATATATGAGGTCACAGCAAAGTGGTCCGGGGCTATGACGTCATATTTGCTATAAAGCTAAACCTACAAAGCTTTATTTACAGTTATCGTCTCAGAAATGACGTTCGAACAGTTCCCTGCATGACTAATGGCTGTTGAACACGAGATCTTTGCTTATAAAACGCCATTGCAAGCCAAACATGCATTGGAATTACCTTGCACAAAGAAATTGAAATGAAAGTCGACTTCGTTCCATATAATTCTGAAAATTTAAAATTTTGTTATTTTTACTGACTAAACTAAACGGTTTGACACTCACAGCCCCGCAATAAGTTCGATGGCTTGTTGAGTTTGATTGTATGTGTATTGTAATTATTTAGGGGCACCACGATAAAAGTCTTTGAATTTAGTGTGATTATAAACAAATGTGACTAGTCGATTTAACTTACTCCTGTCGTATCGATTTGAAATATTGCAAATGTATGTATTGGCCTGAAATGAAATATGTTGGTACCATTGATTTGTGACGATTATTCCAGGAGGATCTCGCTTTTTGCGCATTTAGTTTGTTTGAAACAAACATGTTGAAGTGACAATGAAACCTTATAAAAAGTGTCTGATGATGGAGCCAGGATATGGTTTGCACAACTCTGCAATGGCTACTGAAGATCTTTCTATCGATCAGTTTAGTCTAATTTGTACTATATTTAAAAACGAGTGATAAAGCTGTGTTCATTAATTCAAATATAATTAGATAGTTATCTAGGGAAAATAATTTGAATTTTTATCAGTGATCCAAGGATGGCGACCCGTCCGCATAATTATAAATGACATAAAATTATCATATGCCAAAAAGATATTCTGCATGAAGGCATATTTTTTAACATTAATAAGATTAGGATAGATTTTTTTTACTATAAGAATATTAATTAAATCGTTCGTGTACAGCTATAATGCGCAAAAGAATAAATAAGCTGTAAATGGTTCGGAAAGATTAGGATTATTAAAAATTAGGGCTAACGAAACTATGCGAATAAATAGAGAACCATTAAAACCTTTATAATCTATGCTATTGTCATAATTACCTCTTGTTTCGATTAGTTACGGATTGATACCCATACTCTTAGGTGAAGTACACTTTATTTTTTACTGACTTGTGTGTATGTGTGTTACCTCATAACTTCTTTCCACGTGAACCGATTTCGAATTATTTTTTTGTTTGAATGAGTTTTTTTTCCAATTGGTCCCATTTAAATTTGATCAAGATCTTGATGATTTCAAGAACTTGAAATATCGGCAATAATGCATATTCTGTGGACTACATTGACGATGTTCTCGTTTTTAACCGACTTCAAAAGTTACCTCATAACTTCTTTCGTTCTGAGCCGATAGTGATGATTATTTTTTTATTTGAAAGCTAGTGCTTTTCATGTGGTTCCATTGAAATTTGATTAAGATCTGATCTCTCGTTTTTGAGTTATCGTCAATAATGCGTGCTTAATACATCAAATCTTACCAAGGTTCCGAAGATAATGTGGTAAAGTCGGTTTTTTAAGCTTTGCTTGCGATTAATTATTCAACCCAAACCTTTCTGTATAGGTAACTTAATATATCAAAACAATTCTCTAAAGCTTAAAATTTCCAGCAAAGTCCACTTTCAACGAAAAAATCAATTCGTTGTCGCATGTTTCTTATCGCTGTGAACGTAAATGTAATTTGCTGGTAACTCGAGTCAAAGGACGGCAAGCGTGACCAATCAGACTGCAGACGGCAAGTCAATATCCTTACCTTTCTTTTAGCTCCAGGTGTTAAATTTATTGAAATGCAATTTGGACTGGTTTTCTAATCTTGATGTTGATATTGCAGGTAAGTCCAAGTACTCAGTTGAAGGATATACCATACTAGCCGTGCCCCGCGGCTCCGCCCGCTATTATCAAGTTTAAAAATTAGTCCTAGGTAGGTGTTAATCCTATCTATCTATGTATATTCCACATTTCATCCAAATACGTTCAGCCGTTAAAGCGTGAAGGGGGAACAAACATACTTACACACTTACACACAAACTTTCGGATCTATAATATTAGTAGGATTTAGTCTAGTGTCTATCCTTACTTTATACTTTCGACTACAAAAGCAGTAGCTTGCATTAATGAATTTCATTCCGTCCACTAAGTTAATAGGTTCCCAGTTCCATACATTTTAAAGCTTTTTGAACTTTGAGGCAAAAACTATAGCAAGGCTATTGCATTTTTTTAAATCATAACACGTACATATTGGTTTAAGTTATTTTATTTACAGGAATAAATTGTCCCCGAAGAAATATTTTTATTACAGCTTTCAACTAAAACAATCTCTCAATAGACTATACAAAAATAACATTAGAAATTGTACTATTTTCGTTTAAACTTACGACAAGATGATTAAAACCAAGTATAAAGTTATCAAACTATGTATGATCCTAAGGGTTGGAATTGAATCCGCGCCCGAGTCTTCGTAACTTTCTTTACAACACTTTGTGCCTATTTCTACAACTTTCGGGTAGAAATCTGTCCAGAATTCGAATGCCTTCAAATTTATAGTTTGAGGAGTGCTCATCGTGAAATTCTGACGATCGATTATGAAAAACCCCGGCTTCTCCACTTCAAAGGCGTCCCAATCAATTATAACACCAGAATTTGTTGGGTTCGAGTACCAAGCGAAATTAGACCACATTTTCATTACGATTTCTGAAATGCTCTTATCTCGGTAGTCCCATTTGCCTAAATCTTCGGGTAAGGCCAAATAAGGCATGCCAAAAGTGAAAATTAAATCGAAATTATGCGGGACTGCCACCCAATCCGGGACACCCTCGTTTGCCACATCCGAAAACGGCTTTAAATCGAATCGGTATAGGTATACGGGCGCTTGTTTGCTCACGTGTTTCCCTAGTTGATAGGTTGTGGCCCCATGAACTTTGTCCGTATAGAAATCCAAAAATAACTTCCTTAAAATAGTTTCATTTGAAGTAGGCGGTATCGGCTTGTAGAAAAACGCAACTGCGTCTTGAATGTGGTGCTGGTTTGTAAAGCAAGAACTGTTATCCACTGTTATATCAGATAGAATAATCTCTTCCCTCATAACATCGAACTCTCTTTGGCTTATTCCCGAGTCTTCATCTTCACCTTTATCGAGTAGTAAAGCATCTTCCATATTTGTATATCCTGTTAGGAGTGGGACAGGCGTGAAGATTTCGTCTTTGAATAATTTGCTTGGAAAATCAGGAAGAAAAGGGCCTGATATGTTACTGAATCCACTATCTACAATTGGTTTCCAATCAGCTAGCGGTTCCCCAATATCTAGCAACGCTTGATAATTGACTCTTCTTAGACAATCTAGAAGTTGATACGTTGGTTTTCTGAAGCAACTGAAAGCGTTGGCAACTTTATCGACAGTGATGAGTTCTCTCCTAGCAATATTGACAGTGTCAGGTGACAGAACGTTCCCGCTCATAGCTATAGCCTTCTGGAACAGTCCTGCTGAATAAGCGGAGACTAAATGGAGGCCAACACTGACAGCACCTGCATCATGCCCAAATATGCATACGTTGTCTGGATCTCCTCCAAAGCTAGCGATGTTGTTTTTAACCCAGTATAGAGATGCTACTTGATCCATAAGACCGAAATTACCAGCAGCTTCGTTGTCTAATGTTGAGAAGAACCCGAATATGTTGAGTCTGTATGCTACTGATACGAAGATTACCTGAAACAATTATGAAAATGTTGAAAAGTTCAGTTGATGTTTGCTTGATAAATTAATTTAATTGGCAAACATCAACAATTAATTATTAGTTTGTTGACCATTAACAAGATTTTTAATTTTTTTATTCAACATACGATAAGTCTAGAAACAATTCTACTGCTTAGAATAAGTACCTGATAATGTTAAACGGGCAGGGTAAGCTACCTATTGAGAAATTTTTTAAAGAAACCGGCTATATTAACCAAATTGAATCCTAGAGCAAAAACCTCTGTTTTTATTTTCATAGCTATTACAGTAGGACATCCTCAACTATAGCTATTGTTTCTATGACTTTCTTTTGTAAACTTGAAAGCTGATATACGTCACATTACAGTGTATATTACAACAGGCACATGGGTTAATTAATATGCATGTACGAGTACGTATTCATACCTTTTGTTTCAACACTAGTTGAAAAGGGTTGACGCTGTTGGGACTCCCTCTGACGAAACTTCCTCCATGAAACCACACTAGTGTCGGATAGCCTTCCACTTTGAAATCTGTAAATAAGAGAACTTTAATTAATACTTTAATAGGCGATGGAACATAATATATGTATAATAATAACTAGTGGCTCTATGAGCTGAAAAACTCGCGAGTTTTTCGAAATTGCTAAAATATTTTTTCTTTCAATTTGAAAAAAATTCAGAAACTGCGTCGACATAAAAATTCTACATAATTATCGAATCTGCTTACAACATTTCACGAGAATCTGTTGAGAAATGCGACCTGTTGAGGAGAACAACCGGAAATCCGGAAGTACGAAAGCACAATATTAATTGCCGCAAAGTGCCCAATCTGAAATGACTACGCTTCACTCACGCTGCGCGCTCGCTCGAGCAAGTACTCATAGATCGAGAATATGCCCTAGGCGTTATCCTACTAATATCATAAATCCTAGAGTTTGTGTGTGTGTAAGTATGTTTTTTCCCTCTTGAAGCTTCAACGGCTGAAAGGATTTGGATGAAATTTGGAATGCACATAGTTTATACCTAGGATTAACACATAGGCTACTGTTTAACTTGATAATAGCGGGCGAAGCCGCGAGGCACGCCTAGTTATATAGGAATATCGATCTCGATATTTTTAACTGTATTGGGACCAATGTTTAAAAAAAATGTATAATACAAAATTTAATAAAAAAACCTTCCAGTTAGAACAATAATAATTAATGGCATGAAGTTACGGCATAGTGTGATACCCACACTAATTAAACCTATAAACTGCAGAACATTAGTAAAAGTATCCATCTAATCTACAGTCTTCATGTGTCCAAGCGGCCACAAAGCCCTAAACTTTTAATTACTTCTAGGAAATAAACATGAATTTACTACTATTACTCACATACCTACTAATACTTACCTATGTTCGCATTAATTGGGTTATAAAACACGTGGGTGGCCATAATCGCATATAAATTACCCGAAATGCCGAACATTAAAACCTAACCTGAAATTACATGCAAAACAGCTGCACCAGCCATTCGCGGCAATTTGAGTAACAAGAATTTAGGTCAAGAATTAGATTAAGGTTAGGTCAACCATGTCAAAGTAGCCGTAGCCCGTATTGGCACGGTATTCTTGCATTAATAAGTTTTATTTACCCCAACAGAAGGGAGGTTTTGGAACGGATAACAGTTGATGGATTGTGGTCAGTTTGATAGGTATGAACATGATTTATTTGTTGGATTTGATAGTAGTAATGTTCAGAGATTGAACAGATAAAAGTTTTTGACTTGAGTTTTGAAGGACTTTTGATGATATTCACAGGCAGAACATTCCAGAGACGCACGACTTCTATGGTAAAAGATGAATCAAAGAAGTTTGTGCTGTGCGCTGGCATTTTGAGACGCAAGTTATTTGTTTTACCTTAGCAACTGGGAATTAGAGGAGTCAAAGAACTTGAAGTTTTCTTTCAGATATGTATTCAAAGAGTAAAGGTACTAAAAATAAAGTTATAAAGAAGAGAGAGTTATTGAGTATTCCGACGTAGCCGTATAGGGAGCCACTTGAGCTTTGAGCGAAACTCTGAGATGTGGTCATATTTCCGGAGGCCCTAAATAAACCGTAGGTAGCAAGCGTCGACATAAACAAGGGAGTAAAAGAGATTAAGCAGCTGCAACTTTAGTCGCAATGGGTAAAAGTTACCACGGATGCAAGCATTTTGCGACTGCAGTTGGCAGGCCCCATGTAAAATTGCTGTCTATGATAATACCAATATTTTTCACTTGCCTACTGTAACGTTATCAAATATAACTTTTGGCAGTCGGTTATACTCGAGTTAAGCCATCAGTTTTGGACTACCTATAATGATTTTCTGAGTTATTGAGTATTTATTTGTATTTTTAACGGATTTCCCAAATAAGGAGGAGGTACTCAAGTCGACTGTATTATTTAAAAAAAAAAAAGTTACTCACACTATAATAGGTCTAATGCAAACACATATTAGTGTTTGCATTAACGAAATATTTAAGATCTAACAAAAACGAAATATGTATATGTCATAAATTAAATGTCCCCTTATCGTTGCCAATTATTGATACAAATATAAATAGTAGCAGTCTAACAAGCGCTGCTACTCCTCTCAAACCGTTTTGGGAGGTACTGAGCTTGTACAAAAATTCGGTCCCTCTTTTAAAGCGCATTCCGCGAGGCGCACGCATTTCGGTTGCTAAGTCCCTTTCAGGGGCAATTAAGAAAGTGGTTTTTCAAAATTCAAAGAGTGCCTGGGAACATCTCCTGACTTTTCCTTACCACGTACTTTGCGTACCTTTTGACCCTAATAACAAAACGTCCCTTACTAATAGAGTAAAGGAAAACTGCGTAAAGTACATGGCATTGGAAGACATTTCTTTCGATACTTGCATGATTGTCCCGCCAATAAGGCGGGATAATACAAATTCTAAAAAAAATGATAATTTGGCGAATTATAAGATTGTAGAGAACAAAATTAGTGATGGTGACATTACAGGGGCAGCACGAGTCTTGTTCTCTAGCGACACTTTAGCCCCTTATAATTCGGATACGATACAGTCACTTCGTGACAAGCATCCGCCTGCGGCAACAAATCTCCATTTACCTGATCCACCTCAACAGAGTGACGTCACTGTTGAGGCGACCGCTCAGGATGTTGCTTCGGCTGTTATGTCTTTTAAAGGTGGATCTGCCGGTGGCCTAGATGGCTCAACACCGCAAATTCTAAAAGATCTTTTATGTGCTAGTTCTGGCGAGATTGGTGAGATACTTTTAAAAGATCTAACGGCTTTAGTTAACCTGATGTTGTCAGGTCAAGTCAATAATGACGTCACAGATATTTTGTATGGCGCAAATTTATGCGCACTTAACAAAAAAGATGGTGGCATCAGGCCTATAGCGGTAGGCACCACATATCGCCGCCTCGCGGCTAAAATCGGTTGTAAGAAAATGTTTGTTTCTTTAAGCAATCTTTTTCAGCCTATACAGCTTGGTTTTGGTTCGCGGGGCGGATGTTAGGCTGCTGTCCATTCCCTTAGAACATTTTTAAATCAAAATTGTGGAGAGGTGTTGCTAAAGGTGGATGTTAAGAATGCTTTTAATTCTGTTGATAGAGGCACCCTTCTGACCCAGGTGAAAGATAAAATTCCAGAGTTATATAATTTTATTTGGCAATGCTATGGCAAACCATCAAAATTAATTTACAAAAACGATGTTCTTTTGTCTTCCGTTGGCTGTCAGCAGGGTGACCCGTGCGGCCCAGCAATTTTTCTTTAGCTGTCAATCCAATAATTCAACGTCTCCAATCCAAACTAAATGTTTGGTATTTGGATGACGGAACTCTGGGAGGTGATGTGAATACTGTCTTAAGTGATTTAAAATTAATAATTGATGAATTTAAAAAGATTGGGCTTGAACTAAATTTTTCGAAATGCGAACTTTTTGTTTGCGATAACTGTTCAGACAAATTATCGGTTTTACAAAAATTTAACTCATTGGCTTACAATATAAAACTAGTAGACAAGTGTTCACTTCGCCTTTTGGGTTCGCTGATATTAGATGAATCAATTTCACCTTTTGTAGAAGAAAAAATTCAAAATTTTGAAAATTCTTCTGACAGATTGCTCAAAATTAACACTCATATGGCTTTTACAATTATTAGATTCTGTCTTTTTGTCCCAAAATTTACGTATTCTTTAAGATGTTGTCCGCTATGGAAACATGGCGCGCTCCTCGAGAGCATGGACAATATCGTAAAGAATACTCTTATATCGGTTTTGAATATTGACATAGATGACAGGGCTTGGTCGCAAGCTTCTTTACCTGTAAGACTAGGAGGCTTAGGTATACGTAAAATTTCTAGTGTTGCGTTACCGGCTTTCTTGTCCTCAGTTCATGGTACTTCTAAATTAGTCGAAAAAATACTTTCACATAGTTTGGGTTCTTTAGAAATAGCAAACCTGACTGAGGCCAGAAGCGCCTGGGAGATGGCATGCCCAAATACCGGGCTCCCAGTGAGGTTATCCTCACAGAGACTGTGGGATCGGCCGCTCTGTGAACTAGCACGGAAACATCTTTTAGATACGTGTCCTAGCGTCACAGAGCGTGCTCGACTTCTAGCAGTTTCTGTATGGGAGTCAGGGCTTTGGTTGCAGGCCATTCCCTCTTTTAATACTGGTACACTTATAGATCCATCTGCTTTCCGTCTCGCTATATGCTTACGTTTGGGTGCAAGGTGCTATGTTGCTCATAGCTGTCAGTGTGGTACTGCTGTTGACCAGCTTGGTCACCACGGCCTCTCGTGCCAGAAAAGTGCTGGCCGAATTTCCCGCCACGCTAGCCTCAACGATATCATCCGCTGGGCTTTTACCAGTGCCAACGTTCCAGCCATTCTCGAACCGAATGGTCTGATGCGTGACGATGGTAAAAGACCCGACGGCATGACTTTAATTCCATGGAAGATGGGACGGCCTTTAGTATGGGATGCAACTTGTGTCGATACTTTAGCTCCGTCACATCTTCCTGAAACACAGAATGGGGTTGGCGTCGCGGCAACTTCGGCAGAGCAGCGTAAACGGCGCAAATATGGAAACCTTGGCAGTGGTTACATATTTGAGCCTTTTGGTGTTGAGACACTGGGTCCGTGGGGACCGGGAGCTCATTCTATTTTCAAAATTCTATCAGAGCGCCTGGTTGAAGCGACGCGTGATCAAAATGCTGGCACTTATTTGGCTCAACGTATTAGCATTGCAATTCAGAGAGGCAATGCCGCCAGCATGATGGGAACGCTACCCACTGGTAGTGGGCTTGAGCACTTGAGTTACCTATAAGCTCGATGTCTTGTAGGTAACTTTAGTTCTTTGCTGTACATAGTTTTAGTTTAGTTTTAGGAAATATAGGCAATTGGCCCGTAGTTAGTACAGGATATCAAAAACAAAAACGTATAACAAATGTTTGTATCTCAATAAACAAAATATACCAAAATTGAACCACATAAATAACCTTTCCAAATGTTTATAAATTGCACAAAGAAACTTCGAAAAATTAACATTTTAAACAAACTGCTCTTTATTTCGTAAAAAAAGCCTTGATTTCTGAAAGCTTGAAGAAAACCTTTACAAACCTTGAGAACTAACTAAGTCTGGACTGAAAATTCTTTTAAACAACAACGTGAGATGCATTTTCAATCTAAAAGAAAAAATCTAAAGAGAAAGTCACTCCAAATTCTTAAATAAACAAGTTATACTTTAAAAAGTTTTGTAAATTAAGCTTTTACCTGCTGTAAATAAAAAAGGACTCAAAAGTTATATAACCAGACATCTCACTGATCAGCTTAGTTTATTTACGAACCACCTGTATGAGCCAAGTTATAATATAAGATGCTGTGTTGACACACAATTGTGTTCCTACTATACTATAGCTAGTTATACTTACATGGAGTGCTACAAATTCGTACATTTTTTGTCCAAATAAAAGATTTTTCATTTTTCAACTTGTCAAGACAAATCAAACGAGTTTAAAATTCTGGTTTAACTTGTTAAGTTCATAAGTTCCTATTTAATGGGTTTAACTTGTTTAGTTCAGAATTTCGTATGGCTATCTTCCGTCTCAATCATCAGATCAACTACATAGTACCCACAGGTTTCTGTGATCTGTGATGGTACCATACTATTTTTTGTCAACGAAGATATTATATAGACCTAAGTATACCAAATGTAAGTCCAATTGCATCGGGAAGTGGGTCTTATTTAGCTTGCAAGATTTGATTGCAGACTTAAGGATAACACGAAAGGTGAAACTAAATAAAAGCTTTTCTATACTTATATGATACAGAGGAAATATTTGTTTTTTTATGTAACGAATAAACTTAAAAACTACTGGACCGATTTCAAAAAATATTTTGCCGTTAGAAAGCTATATTATCACTGAGTAACATAGGCTTTATTTATTACTAGAAAAAATTAGAGATCCTTAGAAATATGGAATATACATAGCTTATACCTAGGATTAACACATAGGCTTCTTTTTAACTTGATAAATGCGGGTAAAGCCGCGATGCATGGCTAGTAATAGACAAAGTCAAAGTACCAGTTTTTGCGTAGTCATATAACTGAACTTTGATCGAGATGTGGGTGTAGGGTACGGAATAATGCTCTGGTTTTTTCCAGATAGGTATGTTACTCATTTAATGCCTAGCTTCTTATAATTATTGCTTACTTAGGAATAACTGCATGGTCATGTTACTGTCTGATAAGTAGGTGGTGCAATGTAATTGATTACAATACTAAGTGTAGCCCGCAATTTTGCCCGCGATACTGATGATGACATGTCTTACTATCAGGTGTAAAATGGTGTAACGGTATTTTATCAGAGATCAAAAGAACAATGATAGTAACGAACTATACAGGTTAGCTAGGTAAGTAATCAGTGATCGGCGATCACTGATCACCTACCTAGCCTTGAATATCTACCTAGCTACCTAGCTTGGATTTCATCACGTTGCACGATGGTAAATCTATATATATAAAAATCAATGCCACTTTTCGTTGTTATTTTATAACTCAAGAATGGGCTCACCTATCCAAACCAAATGTTTAGGCTTTGTTCAGACTATTTACTAGATGGTTCATGTGAAGTTTGCACAAAATCGGTCGAGCGGTTCTTCATTTATCACACCCGGGCGAAGCCGGGGCGGATCGCTAGTCCTCCTAATATTATAAATCCGAAAGTTTGTGTGTAAGTATGTTTGTTCCCTCTTCACGCTTTAACGGCTGAATGGATTTGGATGAAATTTGGAATGTACATAGATTATACCTAGGATTAACACATAGGCTACTTTTTAACTTGATAATAGCGGGCGAAGCCGCGGGGCACGGCTAGTCTTATATAAAAATGAGTCTCTATTTCCCTTGGTCATCTCATCACGCGTGAACGGATGGAACAATTTCGCTAATGCTTTTTTTGTTGTGTTACTTATTGTCAGGAGAAGGTTCTTATGAAAGAAAATTTTATCCCGGAATTCCCGCGGGTCCGGGACTTACGCGGGTGAAACTGGGACAAGTATTACTAAATAAAATAACTAAGTCTGTATTACCGTCAGTATTATTGGGCTTATATATATATTTTTTTTTAGTTTGTTCCACCTTTTTTCCTCCGACAAAAATCGGAGAGTTTTTTCAGCTAAACATTTCTTTATACAGTTTATTTCAAGGTCGTCTCTTTTATGATTCACCTTTATTACGATTGTAAAGGCAGTTATAACATAATTACATCTAAAGTTCACATTATATTGTACTAGCCTAAATTAGTTTTAAGATTCATAATGTATTTTCCTTTATTTCTGGTGTACAATAAAGAATTATCTATCTATCTATATATATTTAAAGTTATAAGTCAAGATAATATCATTTTCTAAATTAATTTAACCTACGTACTAATAAATAGTAATAGCTTTTTTTTTTGAATTGTACATATATATTATTTTTTCTTTGTTTTTTTTTTATATTAATATATTTTTTTATACACATTATGCTTTTGAAGGTTCCGAACTACATATAATATAAATATTTAATGTGTTATGCGCCTATTACATCGTATGAGTTATAAATCTGACCTGTTCGTACTTTATAAAGCTGTGGCCAATAGTTCAGGCAATAAAATGATTATAATAGGCAGTAACTCATGACTAGTAGCTGAATTTATAAAACTGGTTTGTGTATAAACAGTAAACATGTATAGTGATAAATTTAGAAAGGAAAAATTATCGCTTAAGGCGGGATTTGAACCCGATTTCCTTATTATTAACGTCTTAAGGAAAGTCTCAAGGAATTAACCTTTCCTTAAAGGTTTTCTCCTTTAAGGAAAGGTTAATTTCGTCGCTTCAGGCGGGGCTTGAGTAGCTCAGCGGTTAGAGCAATAGGGCATGAGACCCTATGGCCGCGGGTTCAAATCCCACCTCAAGCGATAATTTTTCCTTTCTAAATTTATCACTATAGTTCTGCTTAGCATGGCTAATGCCATATAAATAAAATCAAGTAAACATTTATATTTATTAACGACCATAAGAACCTGGGTTTTAAAATCAAGATTTGCCAAAATTGTGATAGAAAATAAAGTTCGAATTCAGAGTGCGAATCATTCAATCCAGTTTGTCGATGATGACCCAGTTTATGTTTTTGCTTCTTAATCTTGTGCGTTTAGTCAGTGTCAAGTAATAGTATATTTCAAGTGTATTTTAAATTAAAAGTCCCAGTCACAAGTTACAGTCAAGGTCAAGTAAAAGAGTCAAGGTCCAGTCATAGTCAAGTCATGCCCTAGTAAAGTGGTAGAACCTATAATAAAACTTTTAACTATTGAAGTTTTGGAGAGAAGGCGAAAATGAAGTTTTTCAACTTTTTGCCTACACTTCGTTTACTAAGTATTAACGGTTAACAATCCACCATTATTAAACATTAACACTCTGACGAATCTCACATTGAAGAATAACAGGTTTTGGAAAATTATACAAAACCAACAACGCCATTTTTTTACTTTCGCGGCAAAAACACCCAGTTTGTTTGCTTGTTCTAGGCGTAATTGTGATGTAAATATTTCCGGTTCCAACGACGTAACTATGTACTCTTAGTGTGGGCTGTGAGTGTGAATACTTTTATTACTTCAATTCATATTTCACTGAATAAGTAAAACTAAAAAAAAAATTTTTAGTTTTAGTCGATTGTTATTTTATTATATTGCCAAAAAAGGCTATTCATGAAAACATTAGGTACATATAATATTAAATTAAAATAAACAATGTTACGCAACCAGGCTATTATACATATACTAGCCGTGTCCCGCGGCTTCGCCCGCTATTATCAAGCTAAAAAGTAGCCTATGTGTTAATCCTAGGTATAATCTATGTACGTTCCAAATTTCATCCAAATCCGTTCAGGCGTTAAAGCGTGAAGAGGGAACAAAAATACTTACACACTTACACACAAACTTTCGGATTTATAATATTATAGTAGGATTCATTTTCGCATTAGTTCTGTGACGCCAGTAAACGACTTATTGACTACAGTGTCGGAAAGTGACTGACACCAAAAACGCGGACACTGACGTCACGCATCAGTCCAGCCAATAACGTGCGTTTTCTTAATTTGAATAAACCAAGCTATTTTTATCTTTTTATCAGTTTAATAGCATTTAAATACGAAAATTATTTATTAGCTACAGAATGAGACCTAATTCTAAGATCTAATTCTTTTAAGATTAAAAAAACGGTCCTTTTTTAACGGTATTGCCCGCGTCTTTTTTCCCCGAACGGTATAATCTGTAAGTCTTCAAGTCAAGAGTGAATAGGTACCTTCTAGGCAAGCATAATACACCTTCGGCTGCATCATCACTTTCCACGGGCATAAAAAAAATTTCAATCTCGTAAGTCTTCGTTTTTAGGTTATTTAATTTAAAATCCGTATTTTTTCTGCAAAGACTGTTATTAAAGTTATCTGCCCCATGATCTGAGAATTCAAATTCAATTATCCTATAATCCCCTGAAAAATTCACGAAGCAAACTGAAAAATGTCATCTAAAAATTGTCCCTCAAAGAGTTTTATCGCCGAGAAAGAGTCCGGTTATCACCCGCTATCCATCAAATAGATTGCTATAAATTTGTATTATGACACTTTGGGAAGTACGGAGACATCTTTTTGAGGAGAAAACATCATTTTAGTTACGTTTAATGTTCAAAGTTTAATGATAATATTAAGATTGAGACAAATAAAAGCGGGCTTTAAGCTTCTGGGATAGCATTTTTTATTACTAGAATCAAAGAAGTCAAGTACCTATTATAGCATTACTAGCCGTGCCTCGCGGCTTCGCTTGCTATTATCAAGTTAAAAAGTAGCCTATGTGTTAATCCTAGGTATAATATATGTACATTCCAAATTTCATCAAAATCCGTTCAGCCATTAAAGCGTGAAGAGGAACAAACATACTTACACACAAACTTTAGGATTTATAATAGCTGCGCCCCGCGGTTTATCCGCGTAAGTCCCGGACCCGCGGGAAAACTGGGATAAAGGTAGCCTATGTGCATCCTACGTGTTAGTTCAGGGTTTCAGCCACCTTCATACTAAATTGCATCAAAATTAGTCAAGCCGTTTGAGCGTGAAGAAGTAACAAACAGAAGAAGTGCAAACATTCACAAACTTTTGTTTTTATAATATTTGTGTGAGTGTGAAGACTAGTTCGGGAAGCTAAGTATAGATATCCCATGATGTATACCAATTTCGACCGGGAAGAATGTTTTAAGTTGTTGTCGTTGCGGAATCTCTGAGAATGTGTTCGCGTCGCGATTTATCGTCGAATATATCGTAAGATACTTTTAGTGTTTTAACAACAAACAGAGCCCTTTGGTGGATAAGCTTGACTGGCAACATATGCCTTCACAGCTTACAGCTCACACACTCACAGCACAGCGCTCATCAAACTGAGTGGCAGTTTGATGACTTGTACTACCCGTTGGCTAAGTTGGGTGAGCGTTCGCCTTCTAAGCAGGGGGTATCGGGTTCGATTCCCAGCGAAAACACAAGTTTTCTCCCCAAGGAAAATTTGTGTTTCTGGTTCTGGTTGTGATTGTGTGGGTGTGAAGTGAAAGTTTCCGGCACCCACGACAAAAGTCATCGAACTTAGTGTGGGGCTGTGAGTATGCGTTCATGTTTATGTATCGTGGATGCCGGAAACATCACACACAATCATAACCGCAACACACAGAGCTCTCTTTTTATAACCGTCCCGTTGTCTGTCGGTCTGTAATATAATCTTACAAGCTAAACTAGATCTACTTCTTGATGTCCGATTGATTTTAAATCTGTATGGTGTACTTATGTATTTTCGCTACAATACAATAATATGATACCATGGGCTGGTCTGATGATGGAGACGGAAGATGGCCATAGGAACAATATAAACCCATCGAGTTTGGGCTCGTTCAATTCGTCCTGACAATTTCTTTACTTATATATAAGATTTTAGTCCTTTTTTTATGTACAGGTAAAAGCTTGATTTTTAAAAACTTTTGAAAGTATTTTCGTAGAAGCACTCGTAAAATTGAATGACTGCCATAGCATCTCGAACCTGGCAAGAAGCTTGATGACAATATTTTTTGCCATCATAGAAACTTGTGTAGGTACTATTGTGCATTTTTGTTTTGCCGAAATCACTACCCCTAAGACAAAACACTAACCGTAATCTAATTTGTAATAAAATTTAATCGAATACGCAGAATAGATCTTTTTAACATCGGCTTTCATCGTCAGTTATTTCATCATTTATATTTTACATCTTCCAACCGCCACAGCTCATGAATTTATTAATAAACGGATGGATAAAATCCCTCAAGAATACCAAATAGGATATGAAAAATTAGTAACATCCTCTTTGTCCGCTTGTTTTTATGAAATTAATAAGGGTAGTCCTTTTTCAGTGGATTAGGTATATTTTTATTATTCTCTCCGACCTTATCTCAAGGGTCATTGATCGAGGAAAATTTGATGAATGATATCAACAAAGTTATGGAACAAAACATTTTATTTTTCCAGTTATAGCCCTGTTGGCTGAAAGTGATGTGTTTAACCTAGAAGTTGGATAAGTATAACAGCCGCCCAATACCACCTCACCTACACGTGGTGCGCCTGCCGATCAAGAAACGGGGCTCCAGCGAATCGCAAAGTCATTTTCAAAGGGGGTTAACTGGCGCCCGGTCGGCCGGTACTAAAACTCTTGACAATTTTTTTACAACATGGATTAACGAATGAGTTCATGTAGACCCGATACCATAAATTTGGTAAAAGAAGGACAAGGATATGACTGCTATCTAAAATAAACTCTCACAGTAACAAGACTTTAAATAATACAAACATTTCGATAAATGGTATTAAAAATATTTTTACTAAATTAAACATTTTCAATTTTCCACAAATAAAGAAGGGAGTGATGAAGATAAACATAATAAACGCTTTAAATATCCTGTACTATCTACGGGCCAATTGCCTATATTTCCTAAAACTAAACTAAAACTATGTACAGCAAAGAACTAAAGTTACCTACAAGACATCGAGCTTAAAGGTAACTCAAGTGCTCAAGCCCACTACCAGTGGGTAGCGTTCCCATCATGCTGGCGGCATTGCCTCTCTGAATTGCAATGCTAATACGTTGAGCCAAATAAGTGCCAGCATTTTGATCACGCGTCGCTTCAACCAGGCGCTCTGATAGAATTTTGAAAATAGAATGAACTCCCGGTCCCCACGGACCCAGTGTCTCAACACCAAACGGCTCGAATATGTAACCACTGCCAAGGTTTCCATATTTGCGCCGTTTACGCTGCTCTGCCGAAGTTGCCGCGACGCCAACCCCATTCTGTGTTTCAGGAAGATGTGACGGAGCTAAAGTATCGACACAAGTTGCATCCCATACTAAAGGCCGTCCCATCTTCCATGGAATTAAAGTCATGCCGTCGGGTCTTTTACCATCGTCACGCATCAGACCATTCGGTTCGAGAATGGCTGGAACGTTGGCACTGGTAAAAGCCCGGCGGATGATATCGTTGAGGCTGGCGTGGCGGGAAATTCGGCCAGCACTTTTCTGGCACGAGAGGCCGTGGTGACCGAGCTGGTCAACAGCAGTACCACACTGACAGCTATGGGCAACATAGCACCTTGCACCCAAACGTAAGCATATAGCGAGACGGAAAGCAGATGGATCTATAAGTGTACCAGTATTAAAAGAGGGAATGGCCTGCAACCAAAGCCCTGACTCCCATACAGAAACTGCTAGAAGTCGAGCACGCTCTGTGACGCTAGGACACGTATCTAAAAGATGTTTCCGTGCTAGTTCACAGAGCGGCCGATCCCACAGTCTCTGTGAGGATAACCTCACTGGGAGCCCGGTATTTGGGCATGCCATCTCCCAGGCGCTTCTGGCCTCAGTCAGGTTTGCTATTTCTAAAGAATCCAAACTATGTGAAAGTATTTTTTCGACTAATTTAGAAGTACCATGAACTGAGGACAAGAAAGCCGGTAACGCAACACTAGAAATTTTACGTATACCTAAGCCTCCTAGTCTTACAGGTAAAGAAGCTTGCGACCAAGCCCTGTCATCTATGTCAATATTCAAAACCGATATAAGAGTATTCTTTACGATATTGTCCATGCTCTCGAGGAGCGCGCTATGTTTCCATAGCGGACAACATCTTAAAGAATACGTAAATTTTGGGACAAAAAGACAGAATCTAATAATTGTAAAAGCCATATGAGTGTTGATTTTGAGCTATCTGTCGGAAGAATTTTTAAAATTTTGAATTTTTTCTTCTACAAAAGGTGAAATTGATTCATCTAATATCGGCGAACCCAAAAGGCGAAGTGAACACTTGTCTACTAGTTTTATATTGTAAGCCAATGAGTTAAATTTTTGTAAAACCGATAATTTGTCTGAACAGTTATCGCAAACAAAAAGTTCGCATTTCGAAAAATTTAGTTCAAGCCCAATCTTATTAAATTCATCAATTATTAATTTTAAATCAGCCCATATTAAGTTCGATGACTTGTGTCGTGGGTGCCGGAAACATTTACATCACACACCAACAATCACAATCACAACCAGAACCAGAAACACATATTTCCCTTGGAGAGAAAACTTTTGTTGTAGCCCTCCGCTTAGTAGTCGAACGCGCATCCAATTAAGCCAATGGGCAGTTTAAAACAAAACCTTTTTTTAAAAACGCTACCATACTAAGTTTGAAGTCTTGTATCGCGGGTGCTGTAAAACACATACAACACCCACAATTACGACCATAACCAGAAACACAAATTTTCCTTAGGTAGAAAAATTGTTTTCCCACCGAGAACCGAACCCAGCATCTACAGCGTAGAAGGCAGACTTGTAACCAACCAGGCATTTAAATATTTTTAATATCTCGTATTAAATCCTTTTGTAAACGCTGCTACGACATTAATTTTAGTGATTTGTTAGATATAATAGGATTAGTGAAACTGTGATTATAATACCTAAGATTTTTTTATATTATCACTGTTTCCTAAGCTAGATTAATAGTTATGTAAACAAGACCTTCGAGGCTAAGAACCTAGAACGTTGAGATTTGAACTTTGCGTTTACACTGAAATTCTAAGTTATGTACGAGCAACTTAATCCCTTATTAGCAAAAGGGCAGAAACTGATATTTTAATCAAGTTTTATTTTGGTAACTGTTACTTGGTATGTTACGATATTTTTACCTTCCTTTGCTTTTGTATAAAAAAATCTGCTAGTGCATGTGATAGAAGGAGGATGCACAAGCGCTTTCTGGCGGCTACATAATATAGACATATCTAGGTAAATATAATTCCTATATTATTAACTTAAGAATGTTTAAAAAGAATGAAAAGAGTATGTTGCCAAATTGTTCTCGAGATGGCTATAATTATGCGAGTCTGGCAAAAGTCGTTAAGTTTCATGAGTGCCTTTTTGGGGCCCATGTAAATAAACGATTTAGATTTGAATTTGTTGAGAACAAGCGGCGCTTCAGCCGAGCACGACTACGGAGTGTAATTAAACGCAAACAAAGCTTATTTTAGCTTCAAATTTGGTGTACTTACGTATCTTTGTTGAGAATAATGATACGGTGCCATTGAGCTGGTCTGCAATTGAGACGGAAGATGGATATGGAATTTCTGAACTTCACAAGCTAAACTCCTCGAGTTTTATTCGTCTTGACAAGTTCTCTGGTTATCTAACTTTTTAGTCTTTATTATTTACAGCTGGTATAAGCTTAATAAAGTATTGTTCGATTTAAAATTCAGCTGACTAATTCTGTTTTGATATAATCTGCCATTCTAAATATAGGCGCAGAGTAAATAATTATTTAGGCTTTATATTTAGAGACATGAGGGTAGTGTGGGCGTTTGGTACTTATTGACACTAGAGGGATAATAACTAGAGGGTAAATAATAATTATCTTGATTTCAATATCCCTCATTCATCGTCCAGAACTAAACGAAAACGCTCGAATCCAATGTCAATAAACCTTGGCATCAGTTTTGCTCCACAAACCCCTTTCCTTCACCCCTGGGAAGGAAGGAAATTTAAAAACTTACCTGACTAGTGGGTACCAGTAGTATGTAAGTTTTAAATTAACTAAATGGTTTCCTATAATTTAACACCAAAAAGCATTTTTTTTACTTTATTCTTTACTAGTTTCTTTTCTTTTAAACGGCTGGATGGATTTCAACAGTACCTTATATATACCGATGTAATATGACGATATTCGTATTAAAAACCAAGGGCCCTAGATAGGTTTTAAAAAAAATCAAAATGGTGGATTTTGGAAAGAAATAGTAATACGTTAATAAATAAAAAACCAAACAAAATGAGGTAAATTTAAAGGGGATCACATTAACATCAAAAGTTGGTTCACACTAAATCTTTTTACCAGATTCTGTGTTGCCAGATAAGTACAATCTTGGAGTCTTTAAGTCGAGAGTGAATAGGTATTTTCTAGGCAAGCGTGCTCCATCGTCGACCGCATCGTCACTTAACATCAGATGATATAGTGGTCAAATGTTTGCCTATCACAGATTTAAAAAAAATCGCAGTCGGGTTTTTAGTACATTGACTTGTTGCAAGCTTTTATTTAACTTGCAATGTATGTTTGTCCGGGTGGAATTTTGCAGCTCAATTTTGAAGCAGATATCTTCAACCGATTGAGCTGAAATTTTGCATTCAAGTTTAGTTTGGATGACAATGCATGGTTAGTTGTGTGACGTCATTCTAAATCCAACATGGCGGAACACCCAAAATGGCGGAGAAGTAATTTTTAATGCTCTCCTACAATATGGGTATCAAATGAGAGGGCTTGTAAAGAATAACTCGAAAAATAAAGTGATGTCACTTTAAATCCAATATGGCGGACTTCTAAAAGCGTCTTTAAAAAAGTTTTTAAACAAGTAACTTATTTATAATATTGAATCAAGTTTCCTTCTGTGTACATAAAATCGGGCAGTTTATGTTCAATACCATTCTAAAAATAGTTGACATGACAGATGTACGTTCCCATACTTTCTATTCATCATATTGCCTTACCACGCTTTCCGCCTTTGCTTGTAAATAAATAATCCCGCACAATTCAAGTCATTATTCCATAATTAAAGTTTCTTTTAATTACGGAGCTTGTACACATTACTACATTTTCTTTGTTAAGGTTGCTTACTTAAATTTTATTTTGTAACATGTTTAAGTGAAACTTCTTTTTTTTTAATTTTGGCAATCTTGTGCATTAAGCCAGTGTCAAGTACCTAATAATATATTTTAAGTGTACTTCATATCAAAAGTCCTAGTCACAAGTCAAAGTCAAGTAAAAGAGTCAAGGCCCAGTCATAGTCAAGTCATGCCCTAGTAATGTGGTAGAAAATATTTGAACTCTATTGAAGTATTAAAGCGAAGGCGAAAATCACGTTTTTCAACTTTATATGATTTGCCGACACTTATACACGTTTACTAAGTATAAACGGTAATAATCCACCATTATTACACATTAACACGAAAAATTTGGAAAAATATACAAAATCAAAAACACAAATTTTTCACACAAATTGTCAAAATTCGTGAAACTTCTTATGAGAGGGCTTTGAATTTCTGTTTCGCTACATTTTTGTGTGACGAAAAGTGGTTGGGGTAAATAGATAGATAGATAGATAGATAACTCTTTATTGTACACCAGAAATAGAGGAAAATGCATTAAATACATTGAAACGAACTTAGGCTAGTACAATGGGCGGTCTTATCGTTCAAAGCGATCTCTTCCAGACAACCTTTGGATGGAGAGGAGATAGCAAAATGTATTGGGACTCAGGTGTACCACATAGTACGCAAACTTTATAATAATAGATTAAGATACTTAACAAAATAATTAACATTCATATACTAAAATAAATAAATGCATACATAATATATCATATACATTCTATACATATTATAACAACAATATAATAAATACATAAACAAAAATATACATATAACATACAAACATATAATACATATAAACTTGATTAATGTGCCTGATATTTATATTTGAATACCGCTTTGAGCTAAGTAATGTTTCTTGACTCTTTGAAAACACATAGTGATGGCGAGTGCCGGATACTGACTGGTAAACTGTTCCAAAGGCGAACAGGCTGCACCGTGAACGACTCATCGTAAAAAGAAGTAGTGTGAGAAGGCATTTTTAACTGCAAAGTATCAGTGGATCTCAATGAAAGATAATTTTGTGTAGAAAGAAAAATAAAGCGTTCTTAAGATAGAACGGAAATGAAGGATTAAAAAGTATACCGTATAGCATGGAAAGTAGTAAATAATGTAATGAATAATTAAAATGTTTCCCTATAACACAAGAATTTCATTTCTGTGTCGTCACAGCCTGTAACTTTCAAAAACCATACCATAACCAGAAACACAAATATCCCTTGGGAAGGAATTTGTACTCCTGCCGGGAATCGAACCCAGGACCCACGGCGCAGAGGGCGGATACCTTTCCACTGCACCAACTGGGTCGCAAAAACAAACGCACTTACACTCGCAGCCCCAAACTAAGTTCAAAATCTTGAATTGTGGGTGCCGGAAATATTCACATCACACAATCACACCCAGAAACAGAAGCACAAATTTCCCTTGGGAATTAAAATTATGCTTATGCCGGGAAACAAACCCAGGACCAGCGCAAAGGACAGAAATGTCTCTGTCCACTATTGCCCACTATGCCAACTGTGTATTCAATTATTTGTAGTTACAATTGTGTTCACATTTAAGGGTAGGTATTCATTTGAACGATTGAGTCATTGCAGCGCAACATTTTCCAATTATTATTTACGATCCAATCTGGTACGGTTTCATGCAATTTTTACTATCATGGAATTAAATGAAGTTCTTATTGAAAAGTGAACGGAAAGACGGAAGACTTATTATTTCTTTTAGTACCTACTAGTCGAGCAAAAAGTGCAATTTCTTGTGGAACATTTAAAAGTGATAAGAATTTGGCAAAATTTGACATAAATAATTAATTTATATTTATGTGTGTTTTTATTTAAATGCCTTAACTTTCTCGAAATAATGTTATTTTATAAGATTTTATAGTTATTTGTTCCCTCTTCACGCTTTAACGGCTGAACGGATTTGGATGAAATTTGGAATATACATAGATTATACCTAGGATTAACACATATGCTACTTTTTAACTTGATAATTGCGGGCGAAGCCGCGGGGCACGGCTAGTATATTATATGAGTGAATAGGTATTTTCAAGGCAAGCATGCTACATCTTCGGCCGCATCATCACTTTCCATGAGGTGATTGTGGTTAAATGCAAGCAATTTCGGGCATAAAAAAAATCATATCAGAGATAAAAAAGGATACTTGCTACAGTCATTGTGCTTCAAATATGTGATTAGATATCGGCTGTCTGTATTTAATACACTATTATATACAACTAGTGGTGCCCCGCGGCTTCGCCCGCGTTAATTAAGTTAAAAAGTAGCCAATATGTTATTCCGTAACCTAAACTATCTACATTCTAAATTTCACCAAAATCGGTTTATTCGTTACGGAAATACGCGGTAACAAACATTCACACACACACAAATTTTCGCATTTATTATATTAGTTGGATTAAATATGCTTTTAAAGATTGTTTCCTCTAAACATGTAAAATATTATTACCTATTCTATTCTAGAATAAACTAGTTATCTTCCCGTAAAAACAAACTTCTCTTCACACAGTAACAGTACCTACAACAATTGGTGTTGATTATAACTTCTGCTCTTCTACGGCATCAGGTTCAATTTTATTTTCAAAATTCTATCAGAGCGCCTGGTTGAAGCGACGCGTGATCAAAATGCTGGCACTTATTTGGCTCAACGTATTAGCATTGCAATTCAGAGAGGCAATGCCGCTAGCATGATGTGAACGCTACCCACTGGTAGTGGGCTTGAGCACTTGAGTTACCTATAAGCTCGATGTCTTGTAGGTAACTTGGTTCTTTGCTGTACATAGTTTTAGTTTAGTTTTAGGAAATATAGACAATTGGCCCGTAGATAGATAACTAATAATAGACAACGTTTTCTGTCTTTTTGTAAATATTCAAATTTCGTACGAAGCTGTTTACTGAGAGCATAAGGCTTTCACTACTTACCTAAATGACCTTAGATTTACAGTGGGATATAATATATGTCGGGTTTTGAGTGTGATTGTGTGTGTTGAAAATGTATCCAGTATCCACGATAAAGTCTTTAAACTAATTTTTTAAGCTTCACACCCACACTGAAAGCATTAACAATGTATGCATTTTATTAATACTCTAATAATGGTAGCACACCGCCTATTCCGCCTATCTTCATGGAATTATAGCCCTTATGAATCATAACATTAGGTCACAAAGAAATGCAGTTCTTTTGTCAATAAATAATGCACACCGGTCATTATTAGTAGCTTGTGATAGACAGGTGTACGTATAAACGGTTCAAGCCCTTTAATTTACCTACAGAAATACTTTCTTCAGTACAAAATTGCAGCCGCATGAGGCATACGTCTGTTTTCTATGCTGTTTTAATGTAATTTTGTAAAGACAATATCTTGTTTCAGTCATTGATTTTGAACTAAAAGCATTTGTAAAACGTGATTAAAATCCTATTTTTGTGCATCATGAATAAATAATTAAATAAGTACTGTTTCGTACGTCGCTATCATTCTCAATTGTGACAACGCTGAGACGCAGGAAAAAGGTAAAATGCTGATGGTGCCGAGCAAGAACTTTCCCCGAAAAAATGAAAAGCTTTAAGAAAATATTCAGTATAGACGATTTGCTCGATGTGCCAACCACCAATTCTCCAGCAACTTTATTCGCTTCAGGCCGTTCGCTTCTGTTTGGTGACCTTATTTTGGACAACAGCCAACAAAGAAGTGATCAGGAGAACTCTGTAGGTAGAAAAACTACAGATGATCCAATTCTTGATGTCCAAAATAACTTTAGCCCACTCCCACTAATTTCTACACCTTTACATGAGCATTTTACGCGAGGCAAGGATATATCGTCGTACTATAGAGAAACGTTAGTACAAAGAGAAAGTGCTAGAACAACCACTAAGTGCTATATTGATTATCAAGACAACGCACGCGCTTCTGTTATTTCTGCTCACTATCAAAATATTTTAAACCAAGATGAAAATTGTACACACAATCAGATCACAAGTGCTGGTGACAATTTGAAAGAAATTTCGGAAGCGGTTCCTAATAAAAAAGATATGACGAGCTGCCAGACTGGTTCTACAAATAATCCAAAGGATACGTATATAATTGGCACCGTACAACATGATCCGTCATCATCTTCAGGAAAAGATCTAGATCATAAGTACCGTCTTATATACGAGCAACATCTCAGAAGTGTACAACAGAAAATGAAAAGACGTGCTTCTGCAAGGATTCGAGAACAGCGCAGAACGCAGACCATCAACGAAGCTTTTGATGCCCTTCGCCGTCATATTCCTACCTTACCAAACGACCCATCAACCAAAGTAGATACTTTAAAACGGACAATTGATTACATTAACTACCTATATAACCTACTTCAATTTGAGCCTCCAAAACAGAAGATCCAGTCGACTGTTCATGAATCTCAGAAGGTTTTTATTAGTAATGCATCGGGGACTTATTCTGTGTCTTGGTCGAGGGAGAGTGATCGCCCACGTGGAAATATAGTTTGTGCTACCACCTGGTTTCCAGAAGTAGAGAAGAATGTACCTAAATAGGCTTGAAGGTGGCACAGAAGGTAGAACATACGAAATTTTGATCCTGAAACTTTATGGCAGAAAATTGTAAAACAAATTTATAATAATAGTTTTGCATCTAGTCAGTAGGAGCACATTTAGTACCTATCACGTTAACTAGTCACATTTGTTAATCCTACTAATATTATAAGTGCGAAAGTTTGTGTGTGTGTGAATGTTTGTTACCACGTATCTCCGCAACTTCTTTTTGATTGATTTTAATGAAATTTGGAATGTAGGTAGCTTTTACTTTGGATTGCGACATAGGCTTTAGTCATCATCATCAGCGGGCGAAGCTGCGGGGCTCAACTAGTTATCTCTATAAGTAGTTTCGAATTAACACTATTAGTGTAGTACACAACGAAACTTTAGGTCTCACATGTTGTAACTAGGGATAAGAATTTTATTTATTGTGTATTAGGTGTTACTGTTGTAATATTATTATTAAATAATTATAGTTCTGTGGGTGTTAAAGTTATTTTGGAATTCCATATACACATAACAAACGAGTTTAAAAAACAATTAACCGACTTCAATCGCAAACATCTCCGACACTCTTCATCAGATCTTAATCAAATTATAATGGGAAAATGGGTCTTTGAGTAATCTCTTAAAAAAATACGTTCCCCACATGCATAAAAAGAATTGCCGACGAATTGAGAGCCTCCTTCTTTTTTAGAATTCGTTTAAAATGATCAGCTGGAAGTGAAAAATAAAGAACAAAATATTTATATACGCATCCAAAAAATACATCATACATGTCGTAACGACCTATACTTTTTTGAAGAAAAAATAAAAGCTACACATAAAAAAATTATATTATATCCTACTGACACTCCAAGCCTCCATGAATTTTTTAATAGCTAAGCTTCATACGTTATGTTTGGTTCCACCTATGGCCAGTATTTTTGAAGTTATACTTCTTTTGGCGCGTTTGGGAAAAATTATGAGTGTGAAATTTTACCATGCGCGCTCGACAACTAAAAGTGACATCATGAAGTTGGTTGTTTTTTATCTCTTAAGTTTTCGTGAGAACTGATAACTATATTCAAGGTAGTCATATTGTATTGTTTTAATAAACAAAGAGTACTGGCACTCGGGTTATTATTTTTGTTTTGTTACGCTAAAAAAGTATAATTTCTTACGTAGGTACGTACATATAAAACACACACATATGTTTTTTTATGTCATTGAGAGAAGAGACCAGTTTGTAGAATTCGAGCTTTCTAAAGTAGGTGTGATTTGTGTCTGATTCAATGTAGTACTATCCGTGGTAAAAGGGATATAAAATATCTCCGCAAACCTCAATGCTGGAAAGATGAAACTCCTTTAACAAACAAGGTTGTAGGACTTCTGGAGAGTCCAATTGGGCCGGTACCTCCCCTTTACCAAACAGCCATATAACAGCAATACGCTAGTAGGACTTGCTGATATTGAGTTTGGCTAGTGTAAAACTGAACATATTATTATGAGAACACGAGTTAATTCCCGCATGCCCCTTTTACCACTAACGAAACTTTTAAATGTCATCCATATAAGGTTGACATACCTCCAGTTCACTTGAAGCGTTTCGATTTTACGATTATCATCCGAACTGCGAAGGAGTGGAACTCATTACCCGCGTCTTTGTTCCCTGAACGGTATGATCTGAGAGTCTTTAAGTCAACAGTGAATAGGTATCTTCTAGGCAAGCATGCTACATCTTCGGCAGCATCTTCACTTTCCATCAAGTGAGATAGTGGTGTAGTAATGCTCGCCTATCGAGCATAAAAAAACTTTAAGTCTCGGAAAGAGGAGCGCATTGCAGTTCCACACAGGACATTATTATTCAGGGTTTTGGGTGCGAATGTAAAAGTTTTCTGTCTCACGCTTTCACACTCACAGCCCACAAATCAAAATTCAAAGAAATAGTTTTAAACTCACACTAAATTCAAAGACTTTTGTCGTTGCTGCCCGAAACATTCACATCACAACCAGAACCAGAAACACAACTTTTCCATGTGGAGAAAACTTGTGTTCCCACCGGGAATCGAACCCGATACCCCTGTTTAGAAAAGAAAATATAAGCACGTGAAAATATATCGTCCACACCTTTTCTAATGCAATTTTACGGTAAAGAACGAAACTAGAGCAATGCGATTAACTACAGGTCACATTGTTAAATTAACTGGACGACAATAATTGGTGGTATTCCATCGCATGCAAAACTTATTATCAATTGTAAGTAGAGCTTTGTTAGCAAAGGAAAATGGAGATTTTCGCTAACGCAAGGGGTCAAGTTATATTGGTTCGTTACGGAGTAAGTTCGTGATTATTGAGGCATACATTTCATTGTTTAGTTTTTTGAAAATAGTTGGAATTGTAGCCTTTTATTTAAAATGCAAAATTAAAACACAAGTACATATAAGGTAGCAGTTAAATAACTGTTTTACGATTAAAAGTTCAACCATGAAATTTCAATTCAGATAGGCATGCCGCCAGCATAATGTGAACGCTACCCACTGGTAGTAGGCTTAAGCGCTTAAGTTACCTAGAAGCTTGATGTCTTGAGTTTTAGTGTAGTTTAAGGAAATATAATCATAACTTATCACAATATTATGTTCAAAACATGTCGGTAAATGAAAAAATCAAGACCCGACTGCATAATAGGTGAACTTTAGTATTGTTAATAAGACCTATTATGCGATTATATAAGAACTACATTACAGCTTTATTATAAGTATTAAATATATAATATATAAGTGAGAATGGTTATTAAACAACTTTAAGTTGTTATAGATCCTAAATGGTTTTTCGAAATGAAATATGGTTAAATAATAATAATAAATTTATTTCAAGTTACTTAAGACTTATCATTCACAATAATTAATTAATTAACTAGTCACATTACAATAACATTAAATTAAAATCATATTCAAAACAAAATCACAATAACACATTAAGTACTAGAGTTAAATCAATACAATTACAATAATGTTAAGGAAACCTAAAGATGAATTTGAATTTTATATGATATAGGTATGTATATATTTATTCGATGATATTTCACTTAATACAGTTTTTCGATTTATTTTTTACAATATGGCGACAACCAAACGCCATATTAAATATTCCAAAATTCATCTTAATCAAATCAAATCAAATCAAATCAAATTTCTTTATTTCAGGTTAAATTGCCCATCTTGTGTTT
Source organism: Lomographa bimaculata (assembly GCA_948107665.1). NCBI lineage: Eukaryota > Metazoa > Arthropoda > Insecta > Lepidoptera > Geometridae > Lomographa > Lomographa bimaculata. Next base: position 6,006,774 of record OX403600.1, on the reverse strand, counting down.
CTTAACTAAAATTATAAAATCATATGTTATCATCATTACAATCAATAGAAAAATGTAAAAATTTAAAAAGTAAAATAGATTATAAATTAATAGTCACATGTCATAGATTAATGTCATTAAAATACAAAAAGAAAATAAAATTATCAATTAATAATACAAAATACTAGTCGTTCAGAACAATCTCTCCGGCACCGGTAGTGCAACATGCCGCTCACAGCAATGCCGGAGGTAATGACAATCCAATCTGCATGCAATCATAGCTAAGTAAGTTTGTACAAAGTAAGTTAATCGATGCTACTTCTTCACACAATAAATTGTCGTCTCCTGACATTATGCATATGGAGAGCCACCCTTTATATATCTTTTTCAAATTTTATTGAAATCAAAGCAAAACCGGCTTTGTAAGGTTGCGGTATCCTAAAAATTAAAGAAAATGTAAAATCGGATACTGAGAATATCTTAGTATCGGAGGGATTTTTTCCGATTATCTGGGGGATGAAGTAAAGCATCCAGATGAAGAGAAGCATAGTATGGAAAGATAAATTTTGGAAGATTGGATGGCCTAGCTAGTGGTTAGGACGTTGGGTCGGTATTCCAAAAAAGGGTTCGAATTCCACTACGAGTGAAATGTTTCTTCTATTAAGCATTAAGCATAGCGGAATTATACCTATTTTTTTTTGTTAATTAGGATGGGAAATCCCTAAAGTTCACAGATTAGCTTTTTTTGACAAGTTGTTAGCAGTTTATCAGCTCTTGGCTAGCGATTTATCTGCACTCTTAGTCAGTTAACGTGACATATTTCTGTAAATAAAAAAAAAGACGTGTGGCACTCGGGGACTGCCGCGGTAAAGCTATTGCATAGCATTTTTTGTTTTTCAGTTTCATTTTTCTTCACAAAAAGTTTTTGGTCACGTTGAGATGCGAACTCCGTACCGATGCATACGATTCAGTATCCAGTACCAATCGGCTACTGAGTCTTCTAACTATAACATCGAAATAAGCATAAAGATCTTGACGTTTACTTTAAAAACGTAAACGTCAAAACCTATACGCTTATTTCGATGTTATAGTTAGAAGACTCAGTAGCCGATTGGTATTGGATACTGAATCGAATGCATCTGTACGGAGTTCGCAACTCAACGTAACCGAAAACTTTTTGTGAAGTCGTGGGGGGCGTTAGGTTTTTTCGTTACGGAATTTCTGGATTAGGTCTCCACGCTCAAGGCCCGCGATAGAAGCTATGCAATAGCTTAAAAAATCTCAATAAGATTAATTTCCTAAAGTTTTCTAATACTTTCTAGTGCTTTAGAATAAAACTTAGCTAACTAGGCTAGGTACTGATTGATCCGGGCACAGACGCGGCCGCAGTTGGTTTTTTTTTTCAATGAACAGTGTATAAAAATATAGTAGCACTAAAAATAATTAAGCTTAAGTTTTTATAAGCCGTGCCCCAAAACCCCAAAGGAGTCACACATTTTTCTGTAAAATTTTATTGTGAAGTTAAGTAATCTATAATCATAAGATCTATTTAAATTGACTTCTCTTATCAACACGACGAAGAATAGGACAATTAATAAAAGGTAAACATTAACGCTTTCACATTCACAGCCCCACACGATTTTTGATGACTCACATCACGTCACACACACTATTACAATCAGAACCAGAAACACACATTTTCCGTGGGGAGAATACATGTATTCCAGCCAGGAATCGAACCCGATACCCCTTCTTAAACGGCGAACGCTTACCTTACAAGTCAACGGGCAGTTCAAATAATAAGATAAAACCATTATTATTTTAGTACCTAATTAAGCGATAAATCGTGGTAAGGATTATTTTCTAAATTAAAACACCACAAGTGACAGGGTTGTCACGCCGCAATTTGAATAATGAATACATTACGCAGGGCGGCATACGAAAGTTAATTATAATTTAATTGCGTCATTAGATTCCCCTATTTAGGGTTGCTTAAGTACTTAAAAAGGTTTGAGGAAATAATAACATGTACCTAGATTGTATTTGTATAATGAATGCACTATGTATATTTGCTATGTTATATTTATATTGTATATATATATATATGTATATATATATATATATAATATACATATATAATATGTTGTAAAGTCCTGTAATAGATGTAAAACAAATTGCAAAAAAAAAACCGGCCAAATGCAAGTTGGACTCGCGCACCAACGATTCCGTTCATTTTCTATAAAAACGGCAAAAAAAATATGTCTATTGAATGTCTCCCTTAAATATTTGTTTTATCCTAATTTAATTATATATTTTTAAAGTGAATATATAACTAAATTTTGAAATTGAAATAACTCAAATACGAGTAAATATTTTGACGACCCAGTTGGCGCAGTGGACAGGTCTCCCCCTTTGCGTATAGGTTCTGGGTTCGATTCCCGACAGGAGCACAAATGCCTTCCCAAGGGATATTTGAGCTTCTGGTTCTGGGTGTAATGTGTGTGTGATGTGAATGTTTCCGGTACCAACGATACAAGTCTATGAACTTAGTGTGGGGCTGTGAGTGTGAAAGCGTTTGTTTGGTTGTTTGTTTATTTGAGTTTTTAAAAGCAAAGAAACAAAACGATGCTGTTCAACTGATAACCTCTTCGAAAGTAAGTAAAAACTATTAGTCTAACAAAAAAAAATACAGTAATAATAATTAAACAGCCGATCCTCTGGCTATAATAATATCTACATAATAATATATTATATATACAATCGAAGGCAGGCAATCGGTGACCTATTCATTCGCATAATACATGTCATACAGTTATTCGACAACTTATTTTTCGCCAGGATCCGATTTTTTTGTTTTTTATTCTGGATAGGCAAGCATTTGACCACTTTCTCACCTGAAAAGTGACGATGCGGCCGAAGATGGTACATGCTTGCCTAGAAAGTACCTATTAACTCTAGACTTGAAGACACCCAGATTGTGCCGCTCGGGGAACAAAGTCGCAGGCAATGAGTTCCACTCCTACGCCTGTACGGATGATAAACGTAGAAGCGAAACGCTTCGAGCGAAATGGTGTTATGGGAATCATAAATGGATGACGCTTGACAATTTGTCTTATTATTTAATGGTAAAAAGGGCATGGAGGAATTATGTTATGTAACTCCTGAGCACATTCTCCGAGATGTAAACGATAGAATACCGATAGGCTTGCTACATCTTCATTTAATATTTTTTTTGATCTTATAACAGGCAATCTCTGTCGGCAGCTACCTAAAAATACTGGCTTCGGCAATAATACAGCATTTTTGCCACGTTTTTCTAACATTCAGCTAAGTCCTTATAATACCAAGTGAATGTTATACCAATTTATTTCTGCCCTTATAGAACATTACCCATACGATTTTATAAATTTCCGGTAGATCAGACCCTACATTTTTCGCGGAAAACTGTGATAATTTTCCATGACCCTTCTGGGATGTAATATAAGATTGCTCTCTGATACATTAATCGTAATTCCTATTGCTATAGCTATTTGATAAGGAAAAAAAAGTTATTTTCGATATGGAAAAGCCAGACAGATTTATTGCAATAACATGACTTGAATATTAATATTCTATGTTACTTCGAGCGCAATTTATTAATAATATAGTGTTTAGATACCTTTTCTTTTTCTTTAAAGTGTGAACCGCGATACATTACAATACAAAGCGCTTTATTTTATACGAACAAATAAAAAAAACCGGCCAAGTGCGAGTCGAACTCGCGCACCAAGGTTTCCGTACAAACCTGTAGGTATATAAGTAAAAGTTATGGCATTTTTATTGCTAAATAAAATGATTATACGATGTAACTAAAAATTTATGCATTTCGCAATTTTTCCTTTATCTGTACTATAAGATATTGCTTTGTACCAAATTTCAAGATTCTGAGTTCACGGAAGTACCCTGTAGGTTTTGGTTCCCTTGCGAGTGTCGAAAATTTGCAGCATAAACGGCTGTATCTTTTGATCGCGTTAGCTTAGAAGTTTGATTTTTTCACAGCTCCAAGGGACAGTAGACTTGAGTATTTGATATGAATGTCATTAATACCTCCACGCTTTCCTAAAAAAAAAGGGTCTTAACAGACATACAGACGGACAACAAAGTGATCCTAATAATATAAATAAGGGTTCCGTTTTTTCCTTTTGAGGTACGGAACCCTAAAAACAGTGATAATTAAAATATTACAAAATATTAATATGCAAGTATGAAGTATTAAAGTATGTATGTATGTTCGTTTGTCTAGCGTCTAAATGAATAAACCGATCGTAACTAATAAGTTATCATTGATTTCGTCTCAAATCTCCAAGTGTATTCATAAAAGTGTTGTCAACAAAATGGCGGCCGAGGTCTTCCATGAACAAAGTGAACATAAAAGTTCAAAATGGGCAAAATCTATCGTAATATATATAAATATAATTAAACGCAAGCAAAGCTTAAAAAAACTGAGGTCACCTCTTTATCTTCGGAACTTTGATAAGATTAGATGTACTAAACACGCATTATTGACGATATTTCAAGAACTACTAATCAGATCTTGATCAAATTTAAATGAAACCAATTGGAAAGCAACATCTTTCAAACAAAAAAAAAACATAATCGGTTCACGTGGAATGATGAGGTAACACATAAAAAAAAATACAGTCGACTTGAGTACCTCCTCCTTTTTTGTGAAGTCGGTAGAAAAGCACTAAAAACGGTAACCACCTAGGTGTAGACTTGTTTGTCTTCCCTTTTAATAGGAATAAAAAAAATCCCTTCATACAAGTGTAACTAAATATCATGGCACGTTCGAACGTCACGTTCGCGCGTCCCGTCCGCCAGTTCATCTTATTTCTAGACCGTGACAGTTTAACGAACTTGGGAGCGTGACACATCGAGATGTTCCTATGCGTATGCTAAGTAATTTTAGAAGCTTCAGGATCTGTTTTAGTATATGCTATCAACACAAAATGATAGATACAACTTTTGGTTACACTGATTTTTTACCGACTTCACAAAAAAGGAGGAGGTATTCAAGTCATCAGTGTTTTTTCTTTTTATGTTTTTTACCTGATAACTTCATTCCACGTGAACCGATTTTAAAAATGTTTATGCTTGACAGATGTTGCTTATCAATTGGTTCCATTTAAATTTGATCAAGATCTGATCAGTAGTTCGTGAATTATTTTAAATAATGGGTGTTTAGTACATCTAATTTGATTAAAGTTCCGAAGATAAAGCAGGAAAGCGTTATTTTTAAGCTTTGCTTTTAAATTATTTATCATTGATTTATTTCAGAACGTTACCGAAACTTCTGAAACAGTATATGCTATCAACACAAAATGATAGATACAACTTTTGGTTACACTGACTTTTTACCGATTTCACAAAAAATGAGGAGGTACTCAAGTCATCAGTGTTTTTTCTTTTTATGTTTTTTACCTCATAACTTCATTCCACGTGAACCGATTTTAAAAATGTTTATGCTTGACAGATGTTGCTTTCCAATTGGTTCCATTTAAATTTGATCAAGATCTGATCAGTAGTTCGTGAATTATTTTAAATAATGGGTGTTTAGTACATCTAATTTGATTAAAGTTCCGAAGATAAAGCAGGAAAGCGTTATTTTTAAGCTTTGCTTTTAAATTATTTATCATTGATTTATTTCAGAACGTTACCGAAACTTCTGAAACAAGTGAAAGTAAGTGAAACAGTTTCAAGAGCAAATAAAAAATAATCCGGTTCGCAAAATGGAGTCTAAAAAGTTACAAGGAAGAAATTTATCTGATCACAACAACATTTTTGCGATGGAAAAATTGGGATTCCCACATATCAGCTTTGTTTTTTCCTTGTATTTTTTTTACAATAATACCCGCATCGATGAAGAAAAGATCTGATTTTGTCATAGCATTACACGTCGACTGCTGTATCACTAGTTATATAACAATTAATATATAATATACATAACATAAACGCTTTCACACTCGCAGCCCCACACTAGGTTCGATGACATGTGTCGTGGGTGCCGGAAACATTTACATCACACCAGAACCAGAAGCAAAAAAATTTCATGTAAAGAAAAAATGTGTTCCCGCCGGTAATCGAACCCGATACCTCTGCTTAGAAGGCGAACGCTCATCCAACTAAGCTAACGGGTTCATGTAATACAAGTTATTTATAACAGAGGCTGTACTTTTCAACCGACTTAAAAAAAAGGGTTCTCAATTCGACTGTATGTATTTTTTTTGTATGTATGTTACGCGATATCTCCGCCAATTATGTAATATCGATTTTGATGATATTTTTTGTTTGGTAGAGTATACTTCAGAAGTGGTCCCATATAAATTTTATCGGAATTAAGCTTTGCTTGCGTTTCAGTTATTCATTGTCAATAAACTTAATCAGTAATATTTTATAGACGTAAATGATTTTCAAATATTTGCTAAATTCCTAGCCCCTTTTTGTTTCAATAGTCATAATCTTTTCTTATGACCTCAATCCATAAATTGCCTAAAACTTTTGTAGACGGCAAATAACAGCGACTTATTCACGGCGGATACGATGGAAATGCTTCTAGCGAAGTAAGAAATCTGATGGGAAACGATGATTTATGAAAACAATTATGAATATTTATTATTTGGACCAGTCAGTGTAATAAACCAGATTATCGGAGGATTGTTTAACAGTTGGATGTCAATGTATATGTGTGAGATTTGAAACACTACTGGCTGACTTTATATGATATACTAGCTGCGCCCCGCGGTTTCACCGGTTTCGGAATTCCGGGATAAAAAGAAGCCTATGTTCTTTCCCAAGCTCTGGACTATCTGTGTACCAAATTTCATTCAAATCGGTTCAGTAGTTTTGGCGTGAAAGCGAAACAGACACACAGACAGAGTTACTTTCGCATTTAAAATATTATATAATATATATATATATATTATATATAATATCCGGTTTAAGATTATTTATTTCTCAAAAAGAATTACTTCACTTACATGAGAAATCTAATAATAATTATAAATAGTTTACTGGGCTTACATACGATCTAAGTAAATAAACAAATAATAATAACTACAGCATAATACTAGCTAATATGAATATAATGTTGGCAGTTGCATTTGCAATTGTGTGCATTGATACCGGGCAGCGCGCGGCGGCATGGCCGGCCCGGCCGCGACCGAACCGGCTGACTCACCACCGTACCTACTATTATATATAATATATATATATATATATAGTAAGGATTGCATACCTACATAAAAGTTAGGCTGTCCACTTTCACTAACTTGTTACCCAATTAATTAATCTAATATAATATTAAATTATCGTATTATAATACTTTTGAAGCTCTAAGTCAAAGTCAGAAACGGTGTATAAATTAATAAAAAGAAAATATAGAAGACAATACAAATAATCGTGCGACCATACACAGTCATGATTAGCCGTGCCCCGCGGCTTCGCCCGCTATTATCAAAAGTTTAGTTAGTTAAAAAGTTGCCTATGGGTATAAGCTATGTGCATTCCATATTCCATCCAAATCCGTTCAGCCGTTAAAGCGTGAAGAGGGAACAAACGTTACACACTTACACATTTTGCACGCAAACTTTTGGATTTATAATATTAGTAGGAGTTAGTAGGATTCTTTTTCGTTTGTTGTATTATTTAAATCACTTGATGCGCGGATTATTTAAAAGCTTTAAAAATATAAAATTATCACAGACATATAAGCACTATTGTTTTAATATTCTAGGTATATCATAATAATACCAAGTTGGTGGACCAGGGAAGTCACATAAACTTTGACCTATATTATCCAGAGGAATACCTCAAAAATCACTTTTTGTAAAGATTGCTTCCTTGTTCACGTTGTGCAAATTATTTTGGTTTTATTAAAGGAAATATATTTAAGGAAATATTTTGTAATTTAATATTCATATTCATATTTTATTTGCATTCCACAGTGTAACTTAGATGGTAAACTTAAAATAAGTAGCAATTACGGACCCTGTCGGGCACAGCAAAATATAGGAGATAAGATAATACACACACAGTTGTTAGTTATTGTTTCAAATCATTTGTTTTTGTTTAACCGACTTCAAAAAAAGGAGGAGGTCCTCAATTCATTTATGTTTTACCTTAGAAAGTTGAACCGATTTTTTGATACTTTTTATATTAGATAGCTGGCGCTTTCCATGCGGTCCCATTAAAATTTGATCAAGATTAGACTAGCAGTTTTTGAGTTATTCTCAATAATGCGTATTTAATGAATTTAATCTGATCAAGGGTTCCAAACATAAAGCGGTGAAAATGGTTTTTATAAGCTTTGTTTGCGTAATTTTTTTTTATGTAAGCATTTAACCATTATCTCACCTGATGGAAAGTGACGATGTGGCTGAAGATGGAGCACGATGAGCTTATTCCATCTGCGGTTAATCTTATTAACAATTTTTGAGGGTGATGTGTCATGTAGTCACAATGAAGCGAAAAAGTGCGTTTAATTATTGTTTTTTGACAGTTAGACACGTCGTTTTAATTTAATTCTCCAACCAATTTATCAAAGTGACAGAAACTGTATTACCAAAATTGCCAGGTACCAAAAAGTCCGCTATCACTGCGTGTAAACTAACGAATGTAACTAGTGCCACCCCAAAATGACTTCTTTATCTGATCGAGGGGATACAACTAGGTTAATGAAGGATTTCTTATGCCGTTTTCTAAGTGCCATATTTTGGGGAAAATGAATAGAAAGTTGTATTTTTACCGAGATTTTGGACACGTGTGTAGTTTACCTTGAAAATTTTCATTATTTTAACTAAACTTTGTTTAACTTCACCCGCTTGATAAGTGTGACCGTGTAATCTTGTAAGTACAAAGTTTTGACAAGCAGTGTTTTTAAAAAGTGTGCATGTCAATGCCGGTTAACTTTGACAATACAAAAATATATCAAGATCGAGACAGCAAAAGCTGCTATTGACTATCGTTTCTATACACATTAGATACGCCTTCGCACTCACAGCCCCATATTGAGTTCGATGACTTGTGTCGTGGGTTCCGGAAACATTCACATCACACACACAAACACAACCAGAACCAGAAACACAAATTTTCCTCGGGGAGAAATCTCGTGTTCCAGCCGAAATAATATATACATAAACGCTTTCAGACGCACAGCCCCACACTAAGTTCGATGCCTTGTGTCGTGGGTCCCGGAAACATTCACATCACACACACAATCACAACCAGAACTAGATCATATATATTTTTTATTATTTTAATTAACAGAATTAATTTCGTTAATAGTTTATTAATATAGCCATTTATTACAAGTAGTGCCCATCATGTTTGCAATTATTATTAATTAAGAAAGTTTTGCCGCAAAAGTAAAAAATGGCGTTGTCGATTTTGCATTATTTTCCACAATTTGTGTTTCTAGTGTTCATGTGTACTAACGGTCTGATAAAAAGTGACAGGGTATAAGTGAAACTTTTGTATTAAAGGAAAACATTTTAACGCTAACAAGCTAGTTAAAACTACGGCCCAATTGCCTATATTTCCTAAAACTAAACTAAAATTATATACAGCAAAGACCTAAGGTACAAGACATCGAGCTTATAGGTAACTCAAGTGTTCAAGTCCACTACCAGTGGGTAGCATTCCCAACAAGCTGGCGGCATTGCGTCTTTAATTAAATAATTAATTAATATTTTTATATATTACATTTAAATTATTCATTACATTGTTTACCCCCACCACTTTTCGTCACACAAAAAGGTTGCGGATCTGAATTTAAAATTTAAAGCCCTTTTTTATGCTGTATAGACAAACATTTGACCACTATCTCACCTGATAGAAAGTGATGATGCGGCCGAAGATGTGAAATGTTTGTCTGGAAGATTTACTCTGACCTATTTACTCTTGACTTGAAGATTCCTAAAATATACCCCTCGGGGAATAAAGACGCAGGTGATGAGTTCCACTCCTTCGATGGACGGATTTTCCAATATAAAAAGTTCCTCTATGGTACGGATGATGTTATTCTTAAAAAAACAATTCTGCTATTTCACACCTAGTTGATCTCAAAAAGAACAATAATCAAGTAGTTATTTGTCAAAGGATCATAATGCTAATATATCTAGCGATAGACAATATTCTAGAGATTCTAGATAAAAGTTATATAACCTCGATATATTTCCAAACAAGAGACGCAAGAAAAATTGACATAATAAATCTACTGCCCTAGTGTTGTGCTTAGTTGATTGATAGAGTGGATAATTTATCAAAGAGAATTTCCAGCGTTATCGATGTTCGAAGAGAAGGACTCCTGATTCTTTGATCACTTTTTTTAAGTACAGATTATCTGGATTTTCATAATTAGCAGTTCGCCGAAACTAAGACCTTGCGCCTAAATTTTGCCTAATTGAGGAAAAAGATTGAGATTTTCGATGAACGCGCTTCGATGAAGTGCTCAACGCGCCTAAAGAAGTTTTCATCTTTAGGCGCGTTGAGCACTTTTTGGGTGAACAAAAATGATGGAACTCGCGTCATTGTCACCGAACGCTTTCTAATACCTCGACTATACAATTCACAAGTTACTTAGTTTTCACTTCTATCGGCAATCCCCAAAGACCCCCTTTTTTGTAATTGAGTGACGTACCGAGCAAGTCGCTCGGCTGATTTTAATTGCTTATACATTTTTTTCTTAATGATAAATGTTTATTTTGTTGCTCAAGGTATCAAGTACAGGATATAACGGATATTATACAAAACTATCAGCTTTAAGTCCCCAACTTACATACATTTTTATGTGATTAGCAGCTTTTATATGTATGTTCGTACATTTTTGGCTCTCCAGAACGCGTGGGCCGATTTTTCTCAATCTTGCGAGTGTCACTATGGACATAACTGTAATCAAAATTATATATATGCCGAGAACCAGACGCTGTATTGTGAAAAATAAAAAAACTGTGTCTTTGTTTATTGTTTTTGAATAGGTAGTTAAATATCATCTTTAGGTTACTGTTATCATTTAAAGTTGGTTAGTTGAAAATTAAGGTAGAATGGTTATTTTCACAAAAATTTAAAATATTTATAATAAAGCTGTGATAAAGTAGTTATATAATCGCGTAGAAAGTCTTATTGATAAAAAAAGTGTTCCTTATAAATCTGATTATTGGAAAGGTTTGAGACTCTATGTCTAGATTTTTGATGAGTCCTGGCCATTTCCCAATTGTTAAAGTCACTTCTGCATTAGAATTTGACTTGTTAATGCGGTCGGATTTTTTATTATTTTATTTGGTTTTTATTCTACGTTAAGCAGTGTGATTACTTTTCCTCGTGTTTATTATAACATTTGCAATCAGGTCACGAAATATTTGTCCTTGCAAAGACAAAATGAGTTTACATCAAGGCAGATAATTTACCTTTACGTAGGAGGGAAATTCCCCTTTCCGACGTGAGTACCTAGATCAAAGTACTACTACACAAAAAACATTTGAAGTAATATAACTTAGTATCTATAAACGAACGATTCGATCACGGGATCGGCTAATTTAAGTACTTGAGAACTTACATTGAGTTTGCTCAGTGGTTAGAAAGGAAAGAATAGCGCTTATAGGCACAACGGACAAAGATTTTCTGTTAGACAAAGTACTACTTATGCTATAGCAGCGTTTTTTTTTATGAAATTGTTTATCTTTCACATAAAACAAAACAGGTAATGCAGGTAGTTTAATGCTGCTTTATTAGAGCGCCTGGTTCAAGCGACTTGTAAGCAAAATATTGGTACTTATTTGGCTCAACGTATTGATAGAATTGCAATTCATGAGCGTGTGGATGAAATCCACACATTTTGGTGAAATATTTTTATTTGTAACCTACTTAGATAAGAGGTTCTTATTTCAAAAGAATATTCATTTTTATTGTTAACCTTTTACGTGGTAAATTTAGGATACTCGTCAGTACAATCCACATCTAAACAAAAAAAAAAGATATTCTCTTACATCAAACAATTTTATATTTACCACTACCTTTGTATTCAAATACCAACTGTATGCACACCACATTCTACCCCAAGCAAGATAACACACGTCCAACAATTTTCACAAGTTAAATATTTAAAGCGATGGCATGCCAGCTCCCACAAATCTGAATTATATATCAAAAGCAACTCACCGTCGGGAACATAAACGTTGAGGTAGAGACAATCCTCTGAGTACTCCTTTTTTCTCGGCTCTTCCATTTGAGAATCGAGTAGCTTCATAAACAACTCATCGTGCTTACTCAGGGAGTTCGTAACATCCTCCTTTTTAGGATCGCTTTGCATACAATCTGGCGCGAAAATCGTCGCATTTTTCACCCCTTCCCATTGGGGCAAATCGGTATATTCCGGAGGCATGAACCTTCGAAAATCGACCGGTGGTTGCGCGTAAGGTATTCCCACGTACGCTGCTATCCTCTTAGTTCTAAACCTAGTGATATACATCCCCGATATCGTTCCTTGATTCGCTAAAGTGATCTGCTTCGGCTCCCGAGCCGAAAGAACTGTCGATAGAGTAAGACACAACACTATTAATCGAATCATTTTGAACACGTTCTGTTTTCGAATTTGATTATCATTGTCAGGTTTGAAGTTTCATTTTTAATTGTTTTTTAAGAACACAATAATTATGGCATTGAGGTGGTGCCTTGTGACCGTTTGGGTTCGAAGGTGGTGCGTTACTGTTCTCGTGCAGACTTCGGCTCGTAAACAGTGGGGTTGTCCGTCGTTATAGCGACCAAGGAATTGGTATTGTGGGGTTTGAGTGGTGTAGAAGTGGCGGGACAAAGAGATTTTGTATAGATAGAAAGTATGTCTTGAAGTAGTTTTATGGAGTATTTAACCTTTATGACTCAACGTATATATAGACGGCAGTTTTGACATTTAAAAGAAAATGATTGCAAATTGTAATTCTCGTTAAACACAAATGCAACTATGTTGTCCATAATGTCGTTCTGATGTGATCTTGAAAGATCAAACAGTTTTTTCATGAAACTTGGAATTCGATAGCTTAAACGATGATACATATGCAATTTTTAACATGCTGAACGAAGGCTCAGCCGCGGGGTATAGCTGGCGTAAAATATAAACTTTTATTACTTTGATACAATGTACCTACCCTTTGATAATTTAAGATAAGAAACACCGCTTACGTACAAAGCCGCTTTTAATTAAAATTATTTTCTTAAAACTTATTTCCACTAGGGACTTACATGAAGACTATCTTTCACCAATTTCGTTTCATTTGAAATTCGAAATCTTCAGAGATTAGCTTAATTAAGTCTTTTGTATTTGTGTCAGAATACATGGCATAATAAATTAGTTAAAGTGATACATTTGGATGTTTTATTCGTCCCTGTTCTGCATTTAAATGAACAAAGCTTTATGTCGGAGATAAAAATACTGTTTGTATCCCAACTTTGTTCGTTTGTGAACTTTTTTATCGGAGGCTAGGGATAAGCCCACTGTTTTAGGGTGCTGAAGGACAATTTGGACTTTGAGTTTGAGATAGATTATATTTGTAGAGCCTATTATACGGCGAAATTGGTGCCTATACTTTGAAGCATGAGAGCGCATTGATTGGATACTTGGATTGACAATCAGCGCTTTCGCTTTCAAATCCTAGCAGATAAGGTAAACTAAGCACAACATTCTACTGCGTATGTGGTCTTCTGCTAGCTGAATAAGATAATTTACCATGTTACAGGGCCGTAAGTTTTCCTATAATAATAGAACAAAATAGGTATATTAATAATATGTAATGTTCCAATGACAAGTTACCATTTTACTAGTAGCTTGAGCCAGGATTGAACCGGCTTATTCTAGTTCTAAAATTTGACATATATCGACAGCTTTAAACCCATATTCTATCAAATTAAGTTAAAGCTCTGATTGTCCTTTATTAGTCATATATAAGTATAAATAATATATATTAGTTTGTGTACGTCTATAATATTATTAAGTATGTGTAAGTACATTTATTAATTTAAATAAGTGTTGAGGTACACCACCATCCCTGTTTGTAATATTTTTATCATCTTTCTTTGGTTGTCTGGAAAAAATCGCTTTGAGCGATAAGAGTGAAGACCGCCCTTTGTGCTCCTGTGTTTAATTTAAGATTTCTTTGTAAGTGTTCTTTTTTGGTGGTCAAATAAAGCATTTATCTATCTATCTTTTTCACTAATACAAGTTAACGCTTCGATGATTCTGTACTGTCATTCACCTTTTGCATATGCTAGGTAACGTTTGACTGTGACCTATATGTTTGGCAAAATCGGACTTCAAAACGATAATATAGGATAGAACTAGTGAGTATTTTTTCCACTATGGTTCCATATATACCAAAACATTAATTAAACTAGTTGTTTTTTTTTATGTTGAATAGGCCAGCATTTGACCACTATGTCATCTGATGGAAAGTGATGAAGCGGCCGAAGGTGTGACATGCTTGCCTAGAAGATACCTATTCACTCGAGACTTGAAGACTCCCAGATTAGTGGGAGTCACTCTCTTTAGGGACAGGTGTACTGGACAGATCCGAACATATCACATGCGTTACAAGACTACTCTCTACTCGATCTCTTTTATTGCAGATAGATCAGCACAAATATCTCAGTAAATATTTTAATTATTCTTTTTTTGTCTTGATTTCATCCATTCTTTGTTTGCGTTTGGACCATTTTCTTTAGGTCTGCTAATAAGGTAGTCAGTAATGCTAAAGGCTACAGCTAAAAGTTGGCTTACAGCTCGTCCACTCAAGTAATTATCTACCAACCCCAGCTAAGTTTAACCTATTAGAGATATGAAAATACTTTCAGACTAGTCAAGACTCTTTGTCATCTAAATACATTTTGTATCATCTAAAATAAAGGATTGGACATTCTCTTTAATACATTGATAACTATAAGATAAAATTGTTATATAACATAACACTTTTTTTATTGTATTTATATGTACCTATTCTCCATTATTTACGTATAAGCTAAATGTATACTACAGGGCGTAATAGCAACTTGATGACACCGGGCATATATTTTTCAATGGTTTAATTGCTCTATATTGTTCTCCTACCTACACGTGAAATTGGTGGACTTATAGTGGACAACCCTATTGTCGCCGTTTGTTAATGAAGAAGTTGTAGTTGAGAACAAAAGACATTTTCGCTGTATTAAAAATTTTTGCGTTACATGTGAATATTTTCATCACCCGCAATACAAGTCTTGGAACTGAGTTAGTTGAGTCAAGGCTAAGGTATAAAAGCGTTTATGTACATATTTAATGATATTTACTGCCATTTCTACAGTCTTCCTCAGTCAACAAATAGTTGGCAGTAAGCTTGCGACGCGACGGATCGCGTGCCGAACGAAACTCGGAGTCATTGCATTGCTTGTTGTTTTGTATGCCTCATCTCCCCCTATATGGGTCATTGCGACTTACCTATTGATTCATTTTATTCCAGGATTTGTTTATTGTCTTTAAATTAAGCTTTTTGGCTTTTTGTATTCCACAAATTCCCGAAGGTCTTGCACTGTTAAATTTGATTCACAATTATCCGTAGAATATCCTTCGCTTGTGTATTTTTTATTGCACATCTGCTTCCTTATCAAAACCTAAACGCGTGTCGATAAAACAGACTTGTACCATTTGTTCCATCAGTGGTACAAACGGAACATGTTTGATTTGATTAGTACCAGTGTTTCCTCTATGGTAAAACTGGTACATCGCCGTTTCTATCAATAGAAATGCTATCACAAATCCTATAGACCTTGCCATCCTTGGTCAAATGATACCAAAATTATGATACTAAATACCAAAATATTATCAATAATTAAAATATTTTAGTTTTTCACACTCACAGCCCAACATTCTGTTTAAAGGCATGTATCGTGGGTGACGGAATTTACATTACAGACACAATCACATACAGAACCAGAAGCAAAAATGTCCTTTAGGAAGGAAAATTGTGCTCCTGCCGGGAATCGAACCAAGGCGCAGAAGGCAGAGACTTGCCCACTGAGCCAACTGGGTCGTTTAACCTTTAGATAGGTAATAAACAAAAATATATCTTTTGTCTTGATATTTTAAACCGAGGAGGTTTTCAATTCGACTGTATTTTTTTTATGTGTTTTACCTCATAACTACCTTTGTTGTGAGCCGATTTTGATGATTATTTTTTTATTTAAAAGAGCTGGTGCTTTCCATGTGGTTCAATTTAAATTTGATCAAGATCTGATTACTAGTTTTTGAGTTATCGTCAATAATGCATGTTTAATACTATAAATCTGATCAAGGTTCCGAAGATAAAGCGGTGAAGTCGGATTTTTTAAGCTTTGCTTGCGTTTAATTATATGTGTTTGTACCTTCATATAAACATACTTACACATACTTACATAGGCTGATAAACACATTACCCTCTTTTGCGTCACGCAGTCAGATAAAAATACCTCCACTGAAAATGATAAGTGTGAGGGGCATCTCAAAGCTCAGGTAAACTGATCATATTATATTTTATACAACCCTTGCCTTGATGTTAATGTATATGCAACTACAATATAAAAGCGCAAGTTTATTCCATGCTCTCATTAAAATGAAAACTTATCCATTAAACATAATATTATGAACCTTGAGCATTACATTACAGAAAGCATTTTACCGTAAAGATTTTATTGCCAGTAAAAGTTCTTCATCGAAACTTCAGTCTTAAATTCTTGCCAGGAAAATATAAATTACTGAAATGTGTACTTTCTTATATTTGTTTTTTTTTTTTATTATCTTTGGTTATCACTTAAAGTTGAATCAGGCAAGTTGAATTAGTCAGTATATGAATAAGACAAAATAATTACTTGACGTTTTGTAACTTAACATAATAATATAATTATATTTCATTATGAATCACTTATATTCTTAATTTCTTTTTAAAATAATATTCATACTTATTTCTTATTATTATAAAAGTCCTTAGTACGTGCTTCTTTCTTTTTGACAACTGTAAAGTCAAATTTGTATTTCATAACGACTTAAAGTAAGCCAAAAATTTAGTTGGCCCTGACTAGTTTCGGAGCAAACGGTTTTCCTTTTTATTGGTTCACTATGTTGTGTGTACGTGAATTTTGTTCTTATTTTTAGGACTAATTTGGTAATTGTAGGACCACGACAAAACATTGATAGTTACAATAATCACATAATCTAAAAACAATACAAAACGCCTATGATATAAACACTTTTCTATGAGACTTTTAATTAACTCTTTGTTATATACTAAATTTTCATATAGTATTACAATAGTTGTCAGTCTTCCTACAAAAATAAAATAAAATGAGTACCACTCGACGACGGCAAAACATTAATAACCAAGCTACATTGTAGCTACTACTGAGCTTTTTGGACACCATTAGGTCAATTTGGCGTCCGGACATCTCTTTCACCAACCACGCGCCTCAGGCCTCTGTTAAAGTCAAGTAACATTAAAATATTTAACTGTACTGTAAATTCTCTAAATGAGGGTAACTGCTATTACTTATAATGCCAGTGTAAGAAGATTACGCGCCGCAACACTCCAAGGGTCAATTTGCAAGACTAGCATGATGAGGCTACGGAATATCCATGTTTAACTACGCGACCCTTTTCATGGACCCATCTGGAAATTCCAGTTGGTTATTATTCTTTGACAGGGATAAAGTAGTTAGAGTTGTAAGCTCCTTATTCGGCTGAACTAGTGAGCGAAGCGGCTTCGCTAGCCATTCTTGGTTGGCGCTGGGTTTGATTTCTGGTAGAAGTAATTTTTTTGTAGGTACGTAGTTTAAGCTCCTAGTTTTTTTAATGCATTCCCATACACACCCCACACTAAGTTTAAAGACTTGTATCGTGGGTGCCGGAAACACTCCCATATCACACACACATTCAGACCTAGAAGCACGAAAGTCCCTTGGGAAGGACAATTGTGATCCTGCTGGAAATCGAACCCAGGATACAAGTCTTATGTGGCTATAAGTGAAAAGCATCTACATATTTGATGTATGCAGATGCTTTCTTCAAAATCGTGAAGTATGTATATAATTCTAAAAGATGTTTGCTATGTCTTGTTTAAGTCGATATTATTTGAGAGTTCCAAACTCTCGCCACAGATTAAAATCTCTAGCAACTATATGAGCTGAACTAGCCTTTGCCCGCGGCTTCGCTCGCGTTAAGAAGTATTATTATTAATTAGGTATAGATCCCCTATTTTATCCCTTTGGGGGTAGAATTAATCAAAATCCTTTCTTACCGGATGCCTACGTCATAACATCTACATGCATGCCAAATTTCAGCCCGATCCGTCCAGTGGTTTGGGCTGTGCGTTGATAGATCACTATGTCGGTCAGTCAGTCAGTCAGTCACCTTTGAGTTATATATATTTAGAAGATATGTACTTCTAGAAAGTAAAGTGTGAGAGATCACTGCTTAGCGATAAGGCCACCGATTGAAATGTTATGTTGATACTAATTATTTCTGCAATACATAAATATTTTTCTTGGTGCGCCATAAAGAGTTTTTGTATTGTATTGTACTTCCTATAGTACATATTCGTTACGCTAAGTAAATCTCCCTTCGTTTAATACATCACATATGTTCGAACTGAAACATAAAATTCAGGTTAGTAAGACCACATGAAACGAAATTCAAATAAAAATCGATTCACTAAACCAGCATTTGCACACATTTTACACCCACATGGTTATCGCGGGGTCTAAAAAGGGCGGCGTTTCAATATTACAAGGTTTTATGGGTTTCAGTCACGTGATCGCGCATTGGTACTGCAGGGGGAATAGCCTATCTATAGAATGTATATATAGGTATGTATATTGTTTGTACAAAAGAATGAAGAGGTGCCGAGCTGCCATAGCGGTGGTAGCTTAATAAAAGTGAGCCTCCTAGTGAACCGCCTCCCGATTGGGTCTGTCTCTTCGCGATATCGCATGTCAATTGCTTGAAAGCTTCGGTTCGACAGTTTTCATAGTCTATTTCAGTCCGGGCGCAGGCCGCAATGTCTTGCTATATAACTAATAACGAATTATGTCGAAGTTATGTTTCTGTCGAACTAATTATCTGCCGAACAAGTGGATGTCGAAGCAGGGTTTGTCGAAGTTAGTTCTGTCGGACTATTTCTTGTCGAATATATGATCTGTCGATGCAAAGACTTGTAGAAATATATTTTTTCGAAATAAGCAACTTGTCGAAGTAATGAATTGTCGAAATTTAGTATGACAACCCTATAAGTAGATAGCATCGAGATAGGAAACAAACCTACGGTTTGTAATGCTACAAAATCCTAGGTAAATAGTTTTTAATATTATGCCGTTCTGGTGACAATTATTGATGTATCTGTCAACTGTTACTTTCTTACGCTGCCTTCAGAGCTCGTATACCAAATAGCCTTGTTTGTGTATACTCACACCGAAAGTTTCCAGCGTCGAGGTGTTAACCCGTCGAGGGTACTGCGGAGTGACAAATTCTCTTATCATGTCTCAAGTCTTGTGACTCCAACTTACAAATTGAGTAAATCGGAAAGATGCGTCTATATTATGGGACCGTCGGTATATAATAGGCTACCCGAAACCGTGCGTAATGCACCTACCACCGGCAGCTTTAAAGAAAGAATTAAAAAATGGCTACTAGAACACACTTTCTATAGAGTCCAGGAATTTTATAAATTGCCTGAAACATAGGAAAACTTTTTAAACGGAGGTTTACGATTATTAGAATTGTTATTTTAACATTTATTAAACATAATATTTTATTTTTATTATATAACTAATAACAGAATATATACCTAGTTTAAAACTTGATCAATTCGAGTAAGTAATTGTATTGGAAAAAACTTGACTTGTGACAATGGAGTTATGAATAAATTATTTGTATTTGTATTTGTTCTATATTTTTTTTTATTTTGTAGGTGTTCTTTTGCCAATGTATCGCAAATAAACTAGTAGTATCGCCGCTATTGAAAAAAAACCAATAACCAAATCGACAATAAAAGCTATATGATGATCGAACCTACCCACAAAATTTTACGAGAATCAATAGAGAAATGCGACTTTTAGAGGAGAACATTTGCATAAGGACATACGAAATCATTTTTGGCCAAGCTGTAACGGAGTCGCTTTGCTCGCCCTTCACACTCGCTCGGTCAATAAAAAAATGGTTGACCAGAGCTTCGAGTGTTACATCCTACTAATATTATAAATCCGAAAGTCTGTTTGTAAGTGTGTAAGTATGTTTGTTCCCTCTTCACGCTTTAACGGCTAAACGGATTTGGATGAAATTTGGAATGTACATAGATTATACCTAGGATCAACACATAGACTACTTCTTAACTTGATAATAGCGGGCGAAGCCGCGGGGCACGGCTAGTAAATTATAATATGCTATGAATGTTATTCAAAGGTCTGTGAAGAAACTCCAAGTTCAGAAGTCAATATTATGCCATGTTCTTTCATAAGTAAACAAAAAATTTACGATATTTTTGCAGCATTTCACCTTGAAAGATTTTGAATACTTGAATAAATTAACATGTAATTAGTAAAGCCTACGAGGCTCGAGTATTAGAGATTCCAGCTACAAAGATCATTATCTTTGTAACTATAATCTCTAAGTTTATATCTCCAAGTTTATGCAGCGTGAGGCTACACTGAGAAAAACGTCTCGTTGCTGTTACTGACATTTTAGTGCTATATGTGACAACTATAATTACTTAGTACAAATCACGAAATTTTTTGGGTATAATTAGCTTATTTTGTAAAAGAACATATTTGAAGCATTAAATATAGTTCTCAAAACTTAAGTAGTCTAATTGCCCCTAGGCAAGTATTTGACCAGAATCTCACCTGAAGGAAAGTGATGATGCGGCCGAAGATGTAGCATGCTTGCCTAGAAGGTACCTATTCACTCTTGACTTGCAATGTTTGTATGTATATCGTGAATATATTATGTCATTTGTGTATATTATGTTATGTCGTATATATGTATTATTGTTAGTAAAAAAATATCTAATATATTCTTTAAATCCAATATGGAGGACGGCCTAAGATGACGGACTTATTTTTTGTTCACGCCCACGATATGGGTATCAAATGAAAGGGTTTGCTGAGAAAAATACGAATATAAGTAATTAAGTTTGTTTGAAAAAATTATTTTTATATATTTATTATTTGAAAGGTTACTTATCTTTGCATCTCAGCCAGTTTTGGTGAAATTCTAATCCAGCACTTATAACAGCCACTTAATTCACCCTGTATTTTCAACCCTTCAATCACCGTTAATAAACACTCGTACTTCTGTTGCTGTGATTATAGAGTCGCATAAATTACCCCCTTTATGGGCTGAGGAACCTTGGAATGGTTTAAGCCCCTTAGGGTTGAGTCCTTGAAATATAGGAGTTTGAGACATGATGCATGTAGCGAATTTCTAAATAAAATAAATATATGCTATTGAATGGTATACGTATAAAGGTTTTTGTTCATTTAAGCTAGCACCCGCCGCTCGGCCGCGCGCCTTGGGCGTTTTGTATATCATGTCCCTTAAATGTTAAGTACCCCACAATTAAGTTGGTTAAGTTTCCCAGTCTTAAGTATCGCCCAACATTGTACACTCAAATTAGTACTGTTCTGAATGTATTGTTCTCTTCTTAATTTAAATGTTTCGTAAACACTCAAAACAAAAAAGAGGAAGAGGGAAGACCATTTCAAAGATGGAAAGATGACTCGAGAGCTTCAGCTGGCACCACGTGGAGGAGGAGAGCTCACAATCGTAAAATGTGGAAGACTCTTAAGGAAGCCTGTGCTAAAAAGCAAAACAATCTACAAGGCTAGGGAGAATTACGAAAAATATGTAATAAATGGGTAGGTTATTACTATAGGTAGTATTAAATAAAGGCTAAATATTAATTATAGTATCAATAAAGGCTAAATATTAGTTATAGTATCAATAAAAGCTAATTGAAATTGAATCGCCCAAATAGGCTATGATTTTAATATCGGTTAGAGAAAATTGTATCATCTTCGTAAGTACCTATAAAGACTTTGGTGGTTCTTGATCCTTCGCACAAACCAGTACCAATTTCGCCTCCGTCATTGCTGTTTTACATCGTTTCGTACTAAATCAATCCGATCTAACCTTGAGTTTGAGCTATTCTGACCGTCTATTACCTAAACCATAGAGGTACAAATTAGGGTTGTGCGATTTTCTAAGATGATAGTTTCTCCGGCTAGTCACAAATTATCTCCGAGGAAGGTTAAAATGAGGCAGTCATTAAAGAACATTTTAGAAGCCGTAATAGCGCTGTTGCTTTTTGCCCGCCTCCTGATCGGGTGGTTGCCATTTTAATATCACAACAGGCTTAAACACCGTGATCATATTCTCACACTCGCCTAGCTTACTACTTTGTACCGACACACAGCGGTATTGTATTTACCTATGCACATTCAAGAATTATTACGGTTTATAATCTAAAAATAAGATACTCGAACAAACAACTTTGGGATGGCTCAGCTGAGTACCAACTTCAGGCTCTGGATTGAAATAAAAAGCGAGCTAAAAAGCTGATTGGCCATACTGGATTAGAGGAAAACACTTCAGAGCCTCGAACATTTTGCAGTGTGTGACAGAGCTGCATGGTTTAATTCCACTAGCTCCCTTCCATCGTCGGATAACAAGGCGAACTAAAACTAGGAAACCTCTCATGGTGGTCATTCCTTCAATTCGAACCAAGCTATTTGCCAGTTTCACTATGCGAACTGCAAAAGAAGGGAATACTTTGCCTACCAATACAAAAAAAAAAGAAAATATATGAAAAATAATGCAACACTTTTGAAACAGCATTTTTTATCACAGTAAAAAGTCGTCAACACCGCTTTTCTATTTCCTATAAAAATTCCGTTTATTATTATTTGACACCGACGCGACGTGAAAAAAACTAGCCGGATAAAATATAAAAAACCGGCATAAAGTTACCCAGCACACCATAACTCTAAACGGTTCAAGGGTGAATTTCGTTATTCATGGAGTCCAATACGGTCTTATCAGATCAACCGTAACGTTCCTTTGTAAAGCGAGTCAATTTAAATATTTTCAAGAATATATAGCTGATTGGTCAAAGTGCCCTTGCTGAAGTTTTGAGTAATGCAATGGTTGAGTCAGACTGGTGAAGGTTTCATGTAAACAAAACATGAGTAAAATGCCTCCATATATTTATTTTATAGTAAGATAGGAGACAAGCAGTACGATTGCCAGACATTCAACCGCCAAGTGTGCAAACATTTCGGATTGAAAGGCAATTTTTCCAGTGAAATTACAGACCTTAAAGAGATTTAACATCTTATATCTCAGGGTGACGAACACAGTGCTTTGCCGAGCATGATTTTGAACTCTTCAAGTTCAAAACTCTGGGTGTCACTGAACTGTTATTAGTGAGCGTGACGCATACTATCATGCGAGCGACTTGCTTGTTTCGTCACTCAATTATATACTCACGAAATGGTAACACTGAACTAACTTTAATGAACTCCCGCAGAGACCATGGTGTTGTGGAGTTTGATCTCCCCGGCTGCGGAAAGTATTTTTTAACCGACTTTTAAGAAAGGTTGTTGGTCTTGTTGAACTTTTTTTTTCTTACCTTAGAATACAGTCATTTGTAAACAAAATTTGAATTTTTAAGAATATACTTTCAGATTGGTTCCATATACTAATTTCATTAAAATCGGTTCGTTTGTTTAGTTTTAATATATATTGTTATCGAAGAGAATAAAAGAAAATTTTCACATTTTTTGTGTAATTATTGTCTTTTTTTGAAGTTGGTTGTTTTTTTTTTTAGTTTTTTTATCTTCTTTCTTATCCTGAGGAGTTTTGCTTGTTGAATCAAGTTCTTCCGAGGCTTACAATTTAATGCAATAGACATACCTACAGCAAAAAGGACAGCTAATTTACCGAAACCAACTTTGTTTTATATTTTATTATAAACCGATTTTATTGGCAATATTTCCTAAACTCTATTACTTGTTATGATTAGTTTTTCATGGGACCTATGAGATACTATATCTCACAACGTACGTTGAAGATTTGTGGTATCCACGAAAAGTAACTAAACTAAGCTGAGTGTATCAATTACAAACAACAACATATTTTTCCAAATCGCCAATTAAGCAACTGAGTTTGAAGGTAACAAAGATAAAATAAGTACAGACCTAATTGAAAACCACCTCTTTTTTAAGTCGGTTAAAACACATTAAATAAACCTTAAAAACACTTTAAAATACTGCACTTGCTAAATAAAGCTGACAAGAACCAATCCAGAACTATATTTTAAATTGTACGAGTAAAACCGCGTGAGAAATTAATATACATTTATCATTCTCAGCCGTATGAAAATCCTAGAAGTCTGTATGAGTTTTAAAATTGGCCGTGTTTATTTTATAGTTATAAAATAAGAGCCTAATAAACAAAGGACTTGAAACTATGGTCACGCAATGCTCTTTGTTCTTGCACGCATTTCGAAGTGGTTAGGTCAAAACAGCACTAATATTGTTTATTTCTCTTTGATGCTGCTTAAGTGGTCATTGAACTTTGACCACAAGAATAAGGCCAAGTACTTCTAGACCTAGGAAAGGCATGTTAGGTACATTAAAGCCAGATGGTGATGAGACAATGATATCATGGGGATGGAGCTCGAAGTCCTGGTTGACCATTATCTCTCCTGGTTGTAAGTGATGTGTTCAAGGATGGTAAATGACTGGCTCTCAAGGATAGCTTCCGGGATACCATTAAATGAATGTTAACTTTGTTGCGATTTTAAATAGAAACTGACAAAAATCCGGAGGAATCTTGGTATCCTCTCAAAGGTTAGGCAGTACTTTACACCGGGGCAACTTCTCAATTAATATCAAGCTCAAGTGCGATCACGTAATGAGTACTGCGGCTACCTGTGGGATGGATCCGCTAAGTACCAGCTTGTAGCTCTTGATGACGATGATCCATTGACCGACAAGCAAAATGACTCATTAGCGATGACAAGCTCGTCGAGTCCAAATTGCAGAGTCTCGTTCACCGATGTAAGGTTGCAAGCCTATCGGTATTCTATCGCTTAAGTAATGGGGTTACCCATGCTTGTTTTACCATATAACAAGAAAAACAGTCAAACGTCATCAATATATGGATGACATACCTCCAGTTCACACGATGCGTTTCACTTCATTTATCATCCGTACGAAGGAGTGGAACTCATTGCCGGAGTCTTTGTTCACATCTCAGCCAGGTCATCACGTTCTTCTCCAACATCTGAGACAGGTCAAATTCTTGCTTATGAATAAAAAAAAGAGATTCATACTTGGTTGGTCAGGGACTCCGCTCGGAGATGAACCATCAAGCGCGGGATACCTCTGAACCACGCTTAGATTAAAGAAATAATACCTAACACTATATTTTCTCTATGCCTGACTTCAATAAAACTTTCTAAGCCCCATTTAAACTTGACATTGCTAAGTTATGTCAGTTCTGTGGTTTTAGCTTTATTTTGGCATCAATTTATGTTCTAGACAAAGAATAATGGCATAATATATAAAATACAGAACTTCCCACGGAATTTCAACGATCGTATACTATTTGTGGTATGCTTTTGAAACGTTGCCAACAGATTCTAGGCGTTTCAGGAATATTTGCGAATTTATTTAAGAAACAACGGCAAATTGCAGTAACAGTACCTACAATTTGGAAAATGTGAGATGAGCACTTTTAAACGAACTTTTAAAAAACCGGAGATTCTCAAGTAGACCGAAGGTCCTTTTTGGGCTTGTTACCGTCAATCTTACGGCGTACGATCTAAATCAAATCTAGATAGATAAAAAGTTTTTTCTGCGTAGAAAGTGAAATTTTTGAGAGCCACAAGGAATACATATGTATATGCACGTTGCCCTCCTTTGCGGTGCGCAGTCCGATAAAAATAAAGAAATCCAGCATTCTATATGACATATTATTAAACCACTTTCACCCTTATTAACTTGGGCAAAGCTATGGATCACAGCAACTTGTAGTATATAGCCTAATGCGACATGGTAAATAATAGTATGTAGTTACTATTATTTGTTATATGTCCGTGTCAAATGAAGCTCTGTTTCAAATCTATATTGTTAAATTAATCACAAGGGCTTAATTACTTCATTTTATTACCACTTCCTCACCAAAATCCTCTTTGAATCGCGAAACCGCATTAACAAACAAATAACCCAGTTACCTCAACAAACGAAACAAAAGTTTAAGTACCTAGTTAATTGTAGCAATCATTAATCAACTGAGTTTGGCAAATAGTGGCTTTACACTCAGCGACTTTTTGTAGTGGAATAGTCGCGCTGTCGAGAAAGCAACGTTGACATATTTTGTTAGTTGTTTAATAAATAGCTCTGTTAGATATATTAGGAATTGAAATATTAATTCTGTAGAAACGATAATTTTACTCGTTCTATTTTGTGGTTATTCTTATTATTAATATATAAAACATTACAATAAGTGTATAGCAAAATAAAATAAGAGAGAGATAATTAAAAAAAGGATTTTAGAAGAGAATTTAAATCTTTTTTTGGTCATCTTTTGATTGTTTTTGTTTGATGATGTCTTTTGTTTTGTTTTATATGCTCTTTTGCTTCTATTTGTGATGTGAACCCACATCATATATTTTATTTTTACATAGATATACACTTATACACAATGCAATAATATTCGCATTGTGTATGAACAGATCTAGTCTAGATAATATATATGTCAGTTCCATAAAATTCCACAAATATTGTTCTTAAAAGTTAACTTAATTATTTGGTATTAATACCAACTATCTATACAGAAATAAATACCATAAAACAATTATGAAAAACGAAAATCTGACATTACAGTGTGTGTATAATAAGTCTTTTGTGTGTCAAATTCTCACTAACAGGAGTGCTTTAGAGCTTGTTTTTGCTTTTTTAACAATAACAATTTTAATAAAAAACAAATGAAAGATCGTTATTATTACATTGTGGTCCTTTAAAACTAAGCTAGACTTAGATATTAATGCTTCAGAAATAATATTATAGCCTGCGTGATTTGCATTTTAGTAAAAAGTTCCAGCGAAAAGCCGCATATTGGGTACCTAACAGGATTGTCCAAATAAAAGATGATGCACGAGTAAATCTCTATTTTTTAAGTTCAAAATATTGTCTTAAGGGTTACAAAGTAGGTAAGTACTAGCTAATTAACACATGAACACGGAACGGAAGTGTAGAGACTAGTGAGGCCAGGGGCGAGGAGGGGCATGTGTACATTTTTACCACCGCAAAAAGTTGCCGCATGTAACGACTTTTCTAAATTAGTAAACAGTGGCACCTTGGTAGCAATCATGTAACTTTGAAACTGGGCACCTGACGAAACTTAGACCATTTGTTATCTTAGGTTAATTGTGCCTTGATACTTAGTACTTCTGAAAGGACCATAGTTTATTATTAGTAATAAAATCTTGGTAAAATTACAAAATTGCACCCCTTCAGTAATGTATTTGTGTGTCAATTTCTGGATCTCTTATTTCTAGATCGATGCTTTGAATCGATAACAAATCAACCGTGTCGTGAAGCCGCCCAGGTCGGGCTGCTATAGTTTTTTGGTAGCAATCCTCAAGCGCCAGTTACACTGTTGAACTGCCCGTTGGCTAAATTGGGTTCGCCTTCTTCGGTATCGGGTTCGATTCCCGGCGGGAACACAAGTTTTCTCCTCAAGAAAAACTTGTGTTTCTGGTTCTGGTTGTGATTGTGTGTGTGATGTGAATGATTACGGCACCCACGACACAAGTCATCGAACTTAGTGTGGTGCTGTGAGTGTGAAAGCGTTTACATTTAAGTTTACTGTTCGTACCTATAGCACATTCGTAGTTAGTATAGTCCAACGTTACCCTATCAGAAAAAAAAAGAAAATTTAGAAAATAAGTTTCTGCAAGTTTTAACGCTTTTTACCAACCGTTAAGTATTCATTTATATTTTTATACATCACTAAAAATTTAAAAAAAAACTAAGTGTTGTAGGTACGTAGGTAGGTTACTTACTTTAAAGCTTATTTGCTGGTAGCGAGTTCAATTGTAGTAACACTACCCGACTGCGCGACTCAAAGTAGAGTAATGTATGTCGGCTTACGTATTTATGTTTGTTTGTGGCGTTCAAGGGACTAAACGCGTGTGCCGATTTTGATGATTCTACATCAAACAATTTTCTTTTATCTTGCAAGGGTCACTTTCTACATGAAACTAGTCAAAATACAATATGGCGACAAACAGACGTCATATTGTGTGTCAAAAAGTCGACAAACTGTGTCGAGTGTGTCATATAGCGACTTGAAAAATCTAGACCTCAAATTTTCTTAATAATGCGTACTGGCTGTTATGTTCGCTATGTTCCGTATTCAATTATTTGTTTATGTGTGTATCGATCATGAAACTAACTTAATGGTGTAGTCTACTCAATAGCACCTAATAGAAATCTATACTAATAAACACATTTTTATCTACTAAGTTTTAATTTTATTTACATTTTTTCTACTAAGCTTTCATTTAAAGCTAAATTTGAAGCACAGTTAATTTTTTTTAATTTTTTTTTATTGATAGTATTGATACTCTGATTAAGTCAGCAACCAATTACTTAACGAAATAATTTAAACGTAAGAAAAGCTTTAAAAACCGACTTCACCGCTCATATTTTGATTTTGGCTTGATCGATTTCGATAAAATTTATATGGGACCACCTCTGAAGTATAATTATAATCTACCAAACAAAAAAAAAAGAATTTTGAGAATCGGTCCACAAATGGGGGAGAAATCGGAGAACATACATAAAAAAAATACATACAGTCGAACATATTACCTCATCCTTTTTTTGAACTCGGTAAATATTGGCATTCTGGTAGCACCATAGAGTAAGTACTTGATAGAAAATCCGCGTACAACAAACATTTTTATAAAATTAACGATCTCGCAGACTTCCTTTATTTAAATAAACTTATAAAATTTTCCTTTTGCAACCGTTACAAGCTGTTCAACAGAAAAAAATTCAAAGGCCTCGGTTCCTATTCTTTACATAATCGCTATTTTACAAAAGAGTACAAAGGATAATATTCAGATAATATTAGCTGGTTAAGCTTTTACAGAAACGAGGGTAAAAATTAAGGGTAAAATAGGTACATAATGGATCTGGTACAGTCGCATTGAAAAACTATTTTTTTTCGTTTTTCAACGCGAATCTTAGCTGACTGCTACGCAAAGGAGAAAATGTGTTTAACAGTCTATATGTATGTATGTTTGTTCTTTTGTAGCTCTCAAGACACCAGACGCATGGGCGGATTTTGATGATCATCAATCTATTTGTCCTAAACTTGGAAGTGTCACTACAGACTTGACAGTAATCCAAATTTAATATGGCGACCAGACCCATTATTAATAATAGTATAAAGTACGACGAACTGTGTTAAGCCGGGTGTCATTAAACAGGTATTTGAATATTATATTTTAGTGTTCTAGACTATTTTTCATTTAATATGACCATTTAGAAGCTATAAGGATCGAATTTCGTTAGCAACCATTTTCACTTACATGTTTAATTCTAATAATAATGCTCTGATAAATTTCTTAAATTTAACTTAATCTGCTAAATTTGTATTCTGCTAAATGCAGTCTATTTTTTAGTCTGTTGACGTGTTTGCGCTCAGTGTGAATGATATACGAGTATATATGAATTAATTGCATTACGATCAAATAATTGCGATAGCATCAAATTTCACGTTTTCCTTTGGATTTTATTGTAATTATTTGTCTTTCTATTTTATATTGAACTGCTCTTTGGCTTAGTGGCGTTTGCCTTCTAGGCAGCGGTATCGGGTTCGATTCCCGGCGGGAAAACAAGTTTTCTCACCAAGGAAAACTTGTGTTTCTGGTTCTGGTTGTGATTGTGTGTGTGATGTAAATGTTTCTGGCACCCACGACACAAATTATCGAACTTAGTGTAGGGCTGTGAGAGTGAATGAGTTTATGTTGATCAAGAATTTTATTAAATAAATGTTTATTATGTATCATATAGTATAGTAGCACCTACTTTAAAAAAACTTCTACGGGATCTAACCTGTACCTGCTATTTTGATCCTGACTGTACATAATGAGAGTATAATTATTATTGTAAGAAATGCGATATTACGTATATTTCAGGTAAAAATGTACTCATTTTTTGAGTTAGGTGAGAATAATTTAGGGGTTTATAGCGGAATCGGGTGAAAGGTCAGATTTTCCATTTTAAACGGATGTTTGTGATTCATTTATGAACTGTTTTACTGATTTAATTTGACTTATGAATTTGACGGAGTATGTAAAACTGAGTAAAAGGTTATTAGTTGACAATGTAAGGACTGGTGAATGTTTAATTAGGTAACTAATGAAAATACTATACGTAATGAGTTTTGAATTTCTCAATGAGTAAAATATAAATTGAACAGTGAGCGAAGACTTCATCACTGAAAAAGTTGACATACTTTTAATTTTTTACCTCTGATAGGCTAGCGAGTAACTATGTCATCTGGTGGTAAGCGATGATGTGGTCGAGGATGGTGAATACGCAAGGAGTAGAATGACACTCTTTAGGATCGCACCTGGAGAAACATTATAAGTGATACGATAGACTTTTCTACTACAACTGCGTGAATTACGACTGTATTGGTACTTTATAGCTAGGCGAGCATATGGAGCTGTAAAACAATGTTCTAAAGCCGTGGATTTCATCACTAACGTTGAGGCAAACCAGCCTTGTTAGTTAAATTTTAGTTAAGCATGGATTGCAAACCCTCCCAAATGGCTCATTGGTACAAAATATATTATTTATTTAATTTTAATATGCAATTTATACATGTATATATGCAAGTTTTTCTGAGAGAGAAATTACAACATATTTATTAACCGCCAGCGGCCGTAACCGTACCGCCGTCGGCAAAGCGTAAAAAATTAGAATTTCAATTTCGTTAGATCAATAAGACATGTAAAAATCTTTCAGTGCTACATTAATCTCAATTTCCTATAATCTAGTTTACCTTTTTTTGAGTAATTTATCTCTAAGCACCCACACTTCCTGTTTTCTCCACCTTATTTATCAAGTTTGATACCTTACACAACACGACTTTTAGTGGCGCGATAGCTCCACAAATATTTTATCAAAAAAAAAAAATACAAAAAATAGTAAAACTGTCAATCGTCATCCGCTTACTTGTATCTTTAACATTCGTACCGGGAAGGAGTGGAACTCATTGCCTGTGTCTTTGTTCCACGAACAGTACAATCTATATTCTAGGTTACACCTAGGCCACATCTTTACTTTCCATCAGGTTTGTTACAACATTTATAACTCGAGAAAGGGTGGACCGGTTTTAATGATATTTGATTTGTTGGATTTATCTCCGCCCCGAATAGCAGACTAATTAATAGAATCTCGGAAAAAATACGAAAAACTACATATTTATATCTGGTAATAGATTTTTTTTTGGTTAATTTTAATTTAGTTTTTAGTTTAATGTAATATTCAATAAAGCTGTTTGGTAAATAAATATATATGCTCTCGAAAAAAAACATTTTCTCTTATTGTAGCGGAATTGGAATTTCGAGTGAAGCCGCGTGGACACGGATGAAGCTGCGAGGAACAACTAGTCAAAGATAAAAAACTTAGAAAATAGTATTCTTACTTTGTGGGACATGAAGCAATTTTTTTTATGTATGCACGTAAAGCCTCCTGCCTTTAGGATTATGAATGAATTTAATAATATTGTATTTTGCAAGAAACCTCATTTCCTGGACAGGTTGATAAAAGGTGTTGTTATTTTGGGATAAATGAATAAGTCGACCTTTTTACGATACAATCTTTTCTCATATTGTTAGCTTAGAATGTTCTCTTCTTTCTACAAATTATTGGGGTACAGTCCAGAAGAAGAATGAAGTTTAACTTCATTCTTCATGACTTGAAAACACAGATTTTTGTAAGCGGGTTCGATAATTATGAAGATTCTTTGTCAATTCCTTTTTTGGATTATTTTCATATTGGCAGAATAATGGGGCTTGATAACTTAAAAAAAAACATAATTTTGCCTTTTCGAAAAATACGCGAGGTCTTCAGCTCGCAGAGCCTAATTAAGAGCCTAATTAATGTGATTAAAGTATATCAATGCATCTCTCAAAATCCTAAACATTGTCATTTTATTATTTTTGGGATCAGTTCTCATTTTAAGCGTACCACCCACGACCGCATTAAATCATACCAACAGGTAAGATATTTTATAACAAAAAGGTGAGACTTTGACACAGTCATCATTTGTTTGATGAATAAATTAGATTCAGCGGTAGTATAATTATGCGACTTCAAATCCTAAGCACCCTGGTTCAAATCCCACTGGACCACAATGATTTTCTTAAGTTATGTTCAGGATTGCATTTGTTCTAATAATTGTGAGGAATCCGGAATTTCCAGAAAGCACCAAAATTCTATGACTTATGTCATCGTCAATCTACACTTGATATACACTTGGCCTGTGAGACAAGGCCTTCCAGTAATGGTAACGAAATATACTTATTTCCAAATTGAATTTGAATTTGATGATGACATACTTTTCCCCTGCGTTCAACATTATTATGATTGAAGATTTTTTATCTACATTTAAAAAAATATATTGCCGTATGTTTAAAAGATCACTAGAGAACAGCTCGATCGATTTGTCAATATTTTTTTTCAAGATTTGTAATTGTCAGGATGAAATATTTTTTTTACTTTTAACTTATTTAACGCGGGTGAAGCTTCGGGGCACTACAAGTTATGCATAAAAAAATTACAACAAGCTAGCTCTATACATATTGATTATAGGTGTTATACGTATTAAAGGTATTTCATCGAAGCAGATAAAACGAAGGAAAAATGATTTTTCCATCGAACGAAGCGTGAAATAATCAATTTGTATTACTTTCTTGAATGAATAAGAATGAAAAACATCGAAATAACTACATCTCATTTGCTAGGAAAATTGATGATACAATAAATTGAAATTGGGAATGCAAAAATGGAAGAAGATTTTTAATAAAGGAGAAAAATCGTTTGGAAACCCCTGGAAAAATTGCTTTTTGGGTTGCTTTGCGGTAGGGTTGATTGAGTTGTTTGTTTAAAAAATAGATGCCTATGGGGCAAATAAATGTAAAAAATATAAGCCATATAATATTTTGATACCGCCCCCTAATAGCATCTAGACTTTAGCAAGCTTATAGACCTATTAAGACTTTAGCACTTTAGTTAGCTTTGAGTATGATTTAATGTTGTTTTACTCGACGAACGGCTGAACCGATTTTGACTGATTATTATTATTAATATTGTTGATACACTGAGCAGCTTATTAAGCTGATACGTGTATATCACTTGTGTGCACTTTTATTTTTTAATTTATTTTTTCTTTGAAAGTTGACTTGATCGAATGTGTTCATAACTATGCGTGGGGAAAATTGTTGCAGCCGTTTTCCAAATAGGGCGTTCGGGATATTAACAAAAGTTAGGTTATGTAACCTATACGAATATTTAATGTTGACTCTTTTATCATCATTTCTAAATATCTTTATCTGTTCCTGACATAATTATTTCGATAACTGGTATCTTGCAGAAACATATATAACACACCCAGAACCAGAAATATAAATTTCCCTTGGGAACAAAGCTTGTGTTTCCACCAGGCATCGAACCCGATTCCCGGTGCTTAGAAGGCGAACGTGCACTCAACTAAGCCAGCGTGCAGTTCTAAAACGGGCGGTAAAAATACTTACATATAATTTCGTGTGAAAATCATTTGCAGGCAGAATTGTATCATTACATAATCTCTGTTATGGTACTATAGTTTTGCTATGTCACAGAAATATTCTAATACTAAAAGTAATATGAGTAGATTTTGTACCTAATAATTATATATCTAACAAGGCAAGATAGTCTGAAAATATCACAATAACGATTTTACGAAGCTAAATTTAGTGTTAGCTAGACAATAATTTAAGATTTAATAGGGATGACGGGTTTCAAATTTCGAGAGCCTGGAATCCAGACGTGGCAAAATGTGTCAAGTTCAACGTGAGTCTAATATTTGTGGTAATAATATCGCGAAAAACAATTACTGAACTGAGATAGTGTTTTTTGCTGTTTTATCTGGTAAAATCAAAATCAATCAAAATCAAAATCGTTTATTCACATGGGCTCCAAAGAGGCACTCATGAAAGTTGTTGATTCTACTGCCAGAGATACCCGGTAGAGATCGCTATTAGTGATAAGGCAGTTGTGACGCTTTACGTATAAGCTTGTTTGTTACCATTGTTTTGTCTCAGCTTATGAAGTGGATCAATAAAGTATTAATGATATTATCTATCTAATTACTAGCTGTACCCGGCATGCGTTGCAATGCGCGTTTAGAAAAAGTTTTTTACCTCTTTCACGTTTATGGTCACCTGGTACTTTAATACCATACTAAAAACTGTTTGGATGTTGTTCATACAAAAATACTAAAATAACGATAAAAAAATGGGGGTTGGTGGTAGGAGGGTGAAAAATACTTTACAACCTATTCTCATACCTACAAAATATACAATAATTAAACGCAAAGCATAGCTTAAAAAATCCGACGCATTATTGATATTTCAAGAACTACTTATCAGATCTTGATCAAAAGATGAGTGAGACCAATAGGAAAGCAAAATCTTTCAAACAAAAAAATATCTAAATCGATAACGTGGAACGAAGTAAAGAGGTAACACATAAAAAAAATACAGTCGACTCTCGAAGTCGGTAGAAAAAAAAAACATTATTATAGTTTGAGCCGTTTCGGAGGATTTCAAACACAAACACCGTGACACGAGATTTTTACATGTTACAGATTATATACCACATGACTAAAGATAGATTAATACTCCTACATAAATAAAATCTGCCAAGAGCGAGCCTGACTCACACACTGAAAGTTCTCATAACCGTCCAGTAACATTTAAATGTCACGGGTATGTATGTATAGTATATTTAAAGTTCACCGGATTAGGTTCGAATGGATTCTTTGAGAGAATCACTCCCCCTTGTAAGCTAAATGTTATTTTCTTGGAATTTGATGGAAAAAGTTTAAATGTTATTGTTGTTTTCATTTGAGTCGCCTCATTTTCCTACGATGGAAGTTTTAACGTAGAAAGTCTGTAACACCGTGTGACAGAAGTCTGTAACAACAAGTGATAACCCATTTATGTTTATCTAACCGTTACTCTCTAAACAACCTAAAGCGAAGTTGAAGTCATGGCTTGATCAAATCAAAATCGTTTATTCACATGGGCCCCAAAGAGGCACTCATGAAAGTTAATGATTCTATTGCCAGATTCGCAAAATTACAGCCATCTCGAGAAGAACCTGGCAAGAAACTCGGCGGCGCATTTTTTTTCATTCATTTTTTTTTTTAAACATTCTTAATCTCTAATACATCATTTTATTAACCTAGGTGTTATTATGGTAGTCGCTAGAAAGAGCTTGTGCAGTTTGCCTCCATGCATCCTTGTCATTAATATAGTCGATCGTTTTATAGTACCCAAGCTTTCTTAATTAATGCCCGTTTTATTACAGATTTGTACACTCCCAGTGGTAATTCAGTTACGATTTTAGGAATTCTATTGTAAAATCTAACCCCATTTGCCATAAAAGATTTATTCGTTTAGCTTAATCTAAATGCGCCCACTGCTTGGAAATCGCATTATAACTTAAAAGAATACTTTACTGTGTTTAAATGTCAATATCCTGATTTCATATTATTATGATGTCATCAAAGTAAACTAACAACTGCATACAATTTAGATTTTTATGTTAAATTACTAGAGCACAATATTGTACGCCCGAAACAGGCAAACTGTTGTTATTTGTATAATATTCTATTTTTTGTATTACCATCTTATTTACACAGTTTACAATAAAGGAAATTCTATTCAATTCTATTCTATTCTAAGCCAAATAAAGTTAATTTATTATATTAAATATTTGTTAATCCCGATTAATAAAATACTAGATATAATAAATAAACTTTATGATTATGGCATTCCGAAAAGTAGCTCCTATTTAATTTATTTTCAATCACCAATTCAATCAAATTGTATCACACTAATTTTATAAAGGCGAAAGTTTATGAGTGATTTTGTATATTTTTTATTTTTACACGCTCTAAAGGCTGGACCAATTTTTATGAAATTCGGTAACGAGGTAGCTGACACCCTGGATTGACTTATAGGCCAGTTTTTACTACTTGAGTTACCTATACGCTCTTGTAGGTAACTTAGGTCTTTGCTGTATATAGATTGACGTTATGCTATATAGAGACTGTGCCATAATTCACTATGCAGCCCCAATGGGAGTTGGTGGCTGACACAACATATCTGTAAATTGTGTAATTATTGGACACGATTACGTTCTAGGTCAGTTAGATTCAGTTTCATTACAATGTATTCACAATCACAAATCACAAAAATGTTTTTGCCAAAAACTGTATAATAATGATTCAAACAAACCATCGCATTAATAACACAATATTAATAATAATATTAATATTTATAACACTCACAGACTAAATAGAAAGACTTATATCATGGTTGTCGGAATTTACATGTAGGTACCAGACGTATAAATGTCTCTTGGGGAGGAACATTTTGCTTCTGCCGGGAACCGAATTACAGGATACCCAACGCAGAGAAAACGTCAAAACAGTGCCACTGCGCCAATTGGATCGTCTTCCACTGTTAATATAGGAAGTGCTAATTGCGGACATAAATTATGAAAGTCATCCTACCAAAACGTTACATATCTGCTCTGCAAACGGGATTTCAAGCTTTATTCCAGTGTGAGTAAGATTAAAATTGTCTGAACATCTTTGGTAATTTTTGGTTATTGACAAAGATATCACTATTCAAATTGGCACTTCCAATATCAGTCGTTATTTTGTGTCACACCGGCTACTAACGGTCTGCCTTTGGCTTCAGTTCTCCTTAGATTTAGTGTTATGTAAATCTGTAGGTTGTAAAGTTTTATCGGTCAGGCAGCAGGTGGAAAGGTTCTTATGGATGTCTTCAACCCGCTGCTAGATTGATGCTTGTTCCATTTGGGTTATTCAGAGGAATATGATTAAATAGCAATGCTATATAACATACCTAATATCTTTACTCATTAACGTTATTAAGTAGGTCTCTGTTGCAATTTACGATAAAATAAGAAAATTGTTACAATACAATACGAACACTATTTATTGAAAAACTAATACAAAAATCTTAAAAACTAACAAAATAAATAAATCTTAAAGAGGTTTCACAATAGGTTTCACTTATCGCATAAAGCAATCTAAGAGAGAGAAGCATAAGAAAATTGTTCTGGCTCACAATGTCTGATCTCCTAATGTATAGCATCCAAAAATATTGTAATAACATAAAAATGTTTTGACATATACCTCGTTTTTTGGTAACGTCGGGATATAAACTTAACGAGTAATATTTTTCTTCTCTTTTTCTTTCCTCCGCTAAACGGAGACATTAAACGTTATTTTTCACCAATACCGTTAGCAATCAAGATTAAGCTTCTTAAAGTTACTTTATTGTGAACTCAACTTTGATAGAACCCAAAGCTCAACTGGCCGGTAAGAAACTGGGTATCCTTGCTAAGGTCTGACAGTACTTCACCGCGGGTCATCTTCTCAATCTGTAATACGTATCAAGTGTTGGACATCACTAATTTTATGTAACATCCCTAATAGTTACATTCTCTGTGACACTTGTAATAGTAGTAATCTATGGTCTCTCGAATATACGATGTGAAACATGGTGGCTGCGGCCAATAATTAAATGGTGCTTTTACTTACCCGTCCCTCGACATTATAATCCCAATATCAAGCTCAAGTCCGATCATGTACGCAGTATTGCGGCTACATCTGGTATAGATCCGCCAAGTACCAGCTTGAAGCTATGAGATCCATTTACAGGAGTGAAAATACTCATTGGCGAGCTCAAATTACATAGTTTCAGTCGCAGGTCATGAATTGAATAGATAATTCCCCCTTTTACCGTGTAATACCCAGACAATCGACATCAATTTATGATCGACATTATACCTCCAGTTCGCTCGAAGCGATACGCTTCTACGTTTATTATCCGTACGGCGAAGGGTCAAACACACTGGCCGCATCTTTGTTTCCTGAACGGTATGTTCAGGGAGTCTTCATGTTTAGAGTGAATAGGTATCTTCTAAGCAAGTATGCTACATCTTCGGCCGCATCTACACTTTATGTCAGGTAAGATAATGATCAAATACATGTCTGCATAGCACAAAAAAAAATATTTGGCTTTGTTTATAAGCAGACTGTATTCTGTGAGTCCCTCTAAATCTTACAGCTCCATCAATAATTAAGCTGTTTTATACGGAACCCATATTAATCTGACGTCCAGCTCGTGTCCATTATTCCCTCCTCACAATGCAAATCCGAGTAATTTGTAGACAAGCATGTTCTGAAGATTAGCAGAATATAGCCCCACTGGCTTACAAGAGTAAATGTTCACGACCCTATGGAATATTAACTAGGTTTAACTAGAACATTGCATACATTTGTACGATAATTTATAAAGGTATCATAATCATTTGCGAATCCTATCTTAGGACGTAAATGGTCTTATGTAGGACATTTGTTTGAGAAGATATTTCATGTAACTGTTGAGAGTATTTTATAAATTATGTCATTAAATTTTGAATTTTCACATACTAGCTAACCCGCCCCGGCTCGCCCGGGTGGATAACATAGGTATTATAAACTCACAAACGAGGTGACTAGAATCAAAAACATTGTTATTTTTTGCAAAAATACAAACAATATAATAATCAGAATTAAAAATAGTCTTAAGCATTCGGTATAATTTAGCTTCAAATTTATATGGTGAAAGTATATTTAGAATCGGATCAGAAGCTAATGTAGGCGCCAGATCTCAGTTTGAGAACTGAGAACCGAACCGAGATCTCGCGCCTACATTTTGTAAAAGTACTTTATTAATAATTTAATATATTTGACTCTTTGTATCTGTGATTGGGTGTTGAAATTTTGGGTTGGTTGTTAACTCGACCGCAAAATACTCGACCGCGTGGTCGGGTCGCAACTTTAATTTATTATTTTATTTATAGTAGTTAACTCGACCATAGGAA
Source organism: Lomographa bimaculata (assembly GCA_948107665.1). NCBI lineage: Eukaryota > Metazoa > Arthropoda > Insecta > Lepidoptera > Geometridae > Lomographa > Lomographa bimaculata. The sequence continues at coordinate 5,967,459 of OX403600.1, read as the reverse complement.
ATTAGTACAGTCAGGGAAAAAAATGATTTGAAAAATGTAATGTTTTGATTATAAAATAAAACAAGATGACTTTTCATAATGATATCTTTATTTACAATAATAAGAAAAACGTTAAAACAGTATAGAATTAAAGAAAAAGTCAGACATCCTGCCTCAAGTGATTACGAAGCCAGAGGTCAAACATTTCAACCAAAACAGAAAACACCGCTAAACCAAGAGCTTTATTGGCTTTTGTGTCGCTGAACCATGGGCTTTACGACTTTTGTTTCCTCGTTTCTTTGAAACCCTATAGGGGTCACTTACTATTATATAGAAACCAACTAGTCGACCATAAACGTTACGACCATAAGCGTTAGAGCGTAAACAAAATCGCATTTCAATGTGTGGCGACGTTGAATAGGTAATTATTCTGTGGAGGCTGTTAGGACCACGCGTTCAACGATTCACTAACGTTCACGTGTCATGTGCGCAACGTCATTAGAATAAAATATCATTAAATAAGTAACTTACTAAAAACTTTTTTAAGGACAAGCTTTTAATTAGAAGTCTGCCATATTGATTTTAAAGTGACGTCACTTTATTTTTCGAGTTATTCTCAGCAAGCCCTTTTATTTGATACCCATATTGTAGGAGTGCATTAAAAATTACTTGTCCGCCATTTTGGGTATTCTGCCATGTTGGATTTAGAATGACGTCATGAAGCAAACCATGCATTGTTTATCCAAAATAAGCGTGAATACAAAATTTCAGCTCAATCGGTTGAAGATATCTGCTTCAAAATTAAGTTGCAAGATTCCACCCGGACAAACATACATATATTGCAAGTTAAATAAAAGCTTGTAATAAAAAAAGATATCTTTGAAAAAGGTCCTTCTCGCGCTTATTTATATTGCTTGTTTGCGCATTTCAAAGTGTTACATGGTTGCATATGGTGAATATGGTAGTTCTGACTGTGGGCAAAGAGATTCACCAATGTTCACGTGTCATGCGCAACGTCGCGTCGTCGCCGCAATCCTTTTATGTTTTGAGAGGTTTTGGCGCTTCCTTCTCCAGCGTCTCTCGTGACCATCTTGGAACGCCTGAAATGTTGATCCCTCCTATTATGATTATTGCGAGATATCTCTATACTCCTGTCCAGGTCTTCATGAAAACATGATATAAACATCCACATAGTAAGAATAACGTGAGTTCCAAAGCATTATTGTCCGTTTTCGTCCTAACATCCATCCGTTACATTATATACCTTCTTCATAAATATACAAGGTGGATTTGACTTTACTCACTGAGCCCCATCCCGTCTCCGGTCGCCCGTCCGTCGTAATGTGGACAGACCTTAAACCCAAGTCACGGTAATAAATCACGGTACAAACGGTAGGTTAAAGGAACAAATAGGTGAGAGGACCGTGGTTCTGGGAACTAATGTGTTTCTAATGTTTACGGAAGGACGGTCGAATCGCTTTGGAATGATGGGCGGAAGTAAACGGTGCCTAATATCGTCTGCTAATGAAAACGTAGAGAATACAGTAGAAGGTGTTCATGCTTAAATGTTTTTTCATGTTCAGTTATATATTTGATATTGATATCTAGCACCGCCTATTAATCTATACAGCAGATAATTTAAACGTAAGCAAAGCTTAAAAAACCGACTTCACCGCTTTATCTTCGGAACCTTGATCAGATTTAATGTATTTAACATGCATTATTGACTATAACTCAAAAACTAGAAATCAGACCTTGATCAAATTGGACAATGGGACCACATTAAAAGCACCAGCTTTCAAAATTGTCAGATGTTGTTATTAGGAACCGATGTAATAACAAAAAGTTGTGTTTGCAGGCTGCTAATAATGTGTATAGCGCCTACCATGTAGGTATATCTTTTTTTTTTAAATAAAACTATATACACTATTCACGATGCTTATGCTGACAATATTCTTATTATTTATAATGACCAATTATGTTTATTGGATTTACACTTATTACAAATTGAATTATTTTGTGTAATTACTGTATTTTGCCATTTTAATATAGTCTTTAAACATACATTGCTAGTGTATCTGCCGTTATATTGCATGCCTGTAATCAGGCCGTGTAGATGTTTAATATTTCATTGTACAACATCTTTCCCACTCATGTTTGACATTTAAATAGGCACACCACAAACCACTGGGCTCATAGGAAACTCAAATGCTCAAGCCCTCTACCAGTGAGTAGCATGCCCATCATTTTGACGGTATTGCCTCTCTTGATTGCAATGCTAAAACGCTGTCTAAGAAGTAACAATTTGATCACGCGGTACATGTCGTCTCTACCAACGACGCGACGCTATGATATTATTTTTGGCTTTTTTGCCTACAGCAAATCATATAAAGTTAATTTGAATTAAACTGCCCATTGACTTAGTTGGGTGAGCGTTCGGCTTTTAAGCATATCGGGTTCGATTACAGACTGAAACACAAATTTTCTCCCCAAAGAAAATTTGTGTTTCTGGTTCTGGGTGTAATAGTGTGTGTGTGATGTTAATGTTTTCGGCACCCACGACACAAGGCATCGAACTTAAGTGTGGGGCTGTGATTGTGAAAGCGTTAAAAACTGATAAACTGAATTGTAAATTGACATTCATATTCATATTCATATTTTATTTGCATTCCACAATGTAATTGAGCAAAGCAATGATAGGACGATTGAACTCAAGCTTAATGGCTGAGTCCTATTGGGGCGGTGCTAACTTGGTTCGATTCAATGCGTCCAAGCTTCCGACGCGACGCACAATCTCTCGTTGCATCTCTCTTAGTTCGTCGGTAAATAATGACAGGGAGCGCTGAGTCCCGTATAGGTCTTGTTAGCTTAATTAACCAGAGCTTTGCAAATTTGGACCTTATCATGTTAGGTTAACGAAATCGTAGGAAAATCCGTCGCGTTCCAATATCCGAAAAAGAGACGCTGAATAGATAAATCTCATGGCGAAGAAGTACCCTTATCAGGACTGTCACTGAATCTAATGGACGTAAGGGTTGATATAATAATGTCGTGGATAAGCTAGCTTAACTCCAGAAATAAACGTCGCCTGATATAAGGAAAGTTTCCAGGGATTTATCCTTCGCTAAATCAAGCGCAAGCAATAGAAAGGTTAGAGGTATATGGATAATACTAAAATACATTTCTCACTTGTGTTAGATATTATGTGTGACTGTGTATTTACCCTTTCTCAGGTATATTTCCTCATATTGCCGGCAAATGTTACGTAGGTACGCGGTATTATATATCAAAGTCCTACACTAAGTTTGTCGTGGGTGCCAAAAACATTTACATCGCATAAACAATCACAAACAGAACCAGAAACACAAATTTTCCTTGGCGATAAAACTTGTGTTCCCGCCGGGAAATTAACCTGATAACCCCCCCCCCCCCCCCCTCCTGCTAGAGACGAATCGCACCTAATTAAACCATACGGGCAGTTCAAAGTTGTTTTTGTATTTCATGGACTGCCAAGTTATTCATCCGATTCTTATGAAACTTTAGTAAGTTCTGCAAAAGCCGCCGAAGTTTTGTGGTGAAAAAAATGAGGAAAGTTTCTTTCTAATGGTTTTTTTTTAATAATTTTGTTGGATTACTCAGTTGGATTTCATAAAGTACCTACTAGGCAAACATAAACATGAAATACGTGATAATTTAATCATTAAGTTTATATTAGTATCTTAATATAGTACATTATTAAGATAAACGTGTAAGAGATAGAACACATTTTTTCTATATGTGAAAACCTATATTTACAAACAGCGGTAAGAAATAAATATGTTTTTGTTTTTAAAGCATATTAAAATAATATAAATATTCACGGTATTGGACCAAGGCTAAAGGTTGAGTTGAGATACTGTTGAAGAGTATCTGGTGCCAAAGTAGGCACTCATGCATGCGATGTGAGTAAAACGAAGTACTATTAATAAATTATAAATACACATTTTATGTAAATTCAAGATACTTAGAAAAGATTATATCAAATCCAACGTCACAAGGCTAATCAAAACTGTGTCAAAACTAATACTGATTTGCATTCAGAGCGGCAATGCCGCCAGCATAATGGGCACGCTGCCATCTGACGTGTTAGATCATATGATTACACATAATCAGCATTTCCATTTTAGGTGAAGAGATTTTATATCTATTATTCGGTTCACAAAATAATTTATTTTAACCTACTAAGTAAAAAGTTATGGCACACTTTTCAGCACTTGAGTCACCTATAAGCTCGATGTTTTGTAGATAATTTAGGTCTTGCTGTATATAGTTTTAGGAAATATAGGTAATAATTGGCCCGTAGATTTTAGTATCACGAGATAATTTTTGTTATTTATCATTACAAAAAAAACTTCTTTCTAGGTGAACCGATTTTGATATTTATATTGAAACTTTGTGCTTCCCATGTGGTCTCATTTAAATTTGACCAAGATTGGACCAGTAGTTTTTGAGTAATCCTTAATAATGCGTAAGTATTTTATTAATTTAATATGGCCAAGGGTTACGAAAATAAAGAGGTAACGTGGGTTTTGTGCTTGCGCTTAAATTAAATCTTTAGTCTTATGGTTACATTAGCGTTGTAATAGGGAATATGCACGATATTTTAATATTGGTCAAAAAATTGTTTAAATCTTTATAGTTACATTTTGATTTAGAGCTTATGATGGAAAAAGCGAAAGGAAAACGACGGCTGGAAGAAGAAGAATCTTGGCTGAGAAACATCCGTGAACGGACCAGCATTGCCAGCGTCGAACAACTATTTCGCTTCGCCTAAGTTAGAAAGATATTTGTTGAGATGATGGCCAACCTCCAATAATGGAGAGGCACCTAAAGAAAAAGACAGCTGAATTAGATGACCAGGAATATATTATTTCTGAAATTTTTTTTATTTAAGAATTTATGGAAATTCAAAATAGCAAACGCACGTTTTTTTACTAGGCATTAAATTTATTTCAATTTATTCAAATCCTAACATAACATTACAGATAACCAATGATATTTAATTACCGACTTCCCAAGGAGGAGGTGTCAAGTCGACTGTATTATTATATTTTTTTATGTGTGTTTCCTCATAACTTCTTTCCACGTGAACCGATTTCGATTTTTTTTTAGTTTGAAAGATGTTGCTTTCCAATTGGTCCCATTTAAATTTGATCAAGATCTGACCAGTACCTAGTTCTTAAAATATCGTCAATAATGCGTATTCTGTGGACTACATTGACGATGTTTTCGTTTTTGACCGACTTTAAAAGTTACCTCATAACTTCTTTCGTTGTGAACCGATTTTGATAATTATTTTTTTATTTGAAAGCTGGTGCTTTTCATGTGATCCCATTGAAATTTGATCAAGATCTAATTTCTAGTTTTTAGGTTATCGTCAGTAATGCGTATGCAATACACAAGGTTCCGAAGATAAAGCGGTGAAGTCGGTTTTTTTAAGCTTTGTTTGCGTTTAATTATTTTTAATTTAAAATGACGAAGTAGTTATGGAATATATTTTATGAGGTACTTATTACAACTCCTGTTAAAGAAGACGCATTAAACTACCCTCAATCATGAGTATTCGAGAGCAGTCGGCCGTTCATCGAATATGTTACATGATTGATCGCGTATCGAATCGCATGAGAGATGGTGTGTCATTAAAATAAATTAATGGATGCTTTTAGGTGAAATATTAAACCGAATAACACCTACTGAAGGCATGTTTTTGTTTTTAACATTGTACTCTACAGCACAGCTTTTTTGTTTGCGTTTGTTTGTTTGTTGTATGTCTGTGCCGCGACATCACCAAACAGCTCCAGCGGAAAACCAGCGCTTGTGTACAGCCAGTATTATCATAGTATATATTTCTACTATGGTATTATGCCGATTTGTGACTAACTGTTTTTGTTACTGCCTTTTGTGTGTCGTTTATGTTTTGTCACAAATAAGATATTTATATTCTATTCTAATATTGTAATGCTGAGAGTAGCTCTGCATGACTCTGTTTGTTAGTTGAAGATCCTCGGGAACTACACCATAGCTTCATTCATAAGATGTAAAAGTGGGTGCGCCTCCGCTCTCTAAGCAGCGGGTAACGGGTTTAATTCGGTGGAAACATATTTTTCTCTCTAAGGGAAATTTGTATTTCTGGTTCTAGGTGTGATTGTGTGTGTGTGTGTGTGTGTGTGATGTAAATGTTTTCGAACCCCACGACACAAGTCATAAAATAGTGAGGGCCTGTGAGTTTTCTATACCTATAGAGGCTAGATTTGTGGGTACCCTCTATAGGTATAGAGGCTAGATTCGTGGGTACCGAAAATACCACTACCAAAAAAATACTAATTATTAACTACTGATTCGTTTTTAGAGTTTTATGAAATATAGGCAATGGGCTGTAGATATTTAAATTTTAAATAATTTTTTGATTTGATAGTTTTTTTTTATTTCGTTCTAAGCAGTTTGGTAAAAACGGCGCCTTTAATAAATAAAACGCCTATAAATTTTAAATAGCAAGCGATGGGTGCTTTTGTGCATGCATTTTTATATACTCAGGCGTTAATGGACAATAATTTATGAATTAAATTTGGGACTACTTCAATTTCCATAAAAATATCATATACTAAATTATATTATTACTAGCCATACCCGGCATGCGGTGCAATGCCAAGGAAAGAAAAAAAAAACATTTTACCCCTTGCACGTCTATGGTTGCCTAGTACTTGAAAACCATACTAAAACTTATTCACTAAATGATTACCTCCTTTATGATTACCTCCTTTATGTTTACGTTTGCCTAATACTTTACCAAATCCGAGTGAAGTATTCCCATGAGGAAAGGTTATTTTTCATACTTTCTTTTTCTAGAATTTTATTTTTTTCCTTAACCATTCTTGGGTACCAAGCCACTCAAGGTAGATTACCTTAACACACACAAAAAAAAACATTAAAAGTCGGTCCAGCCGTTTAGGAGGAGTTCTGTTAAACGCACATAATAATTATATATCTTTATATATATAATTCTACTCTACGTGTGTATGTCACTGAACTCCTTCTAAACGGCTGGACCAATTTAAATGTTTTTTTTATGCCTTTGGGTGGCGCCCTGGATGGTTTAGATTCAGAAATCAGTCCGGCAGATGGCGCTGCAGGGGTTGCACACGGGTGAACCCGGGGCGAATCACTAGTATGTTATAAATAAAGATTGAACATCGATTCTAGGTATCCGATTTTATCTGGTTCCTATTAAGGTTATACGGCAGAATTTATTGAAGTTGGATTAAAGACAAGATTTATACCTACTTAGTGAATACCTACTTGACTGTCATAAAAGAGTGATGTTTAATGACGTTCTTGCAGCTATTCTTGAAAGACAGTCATTTAAGGCCTAGAGGACTTACCACTCTTGAACACATCATCACTTAATATCACGTGATATCTCATGGTAAGTAAGGTAATATCTGATGGTTAAAATTCACTGCTGAGTTATTTGCCAGGTTTTTCTCTAAATGGCTGTGATTTTGCGAATCTGGCACTAAAGTCATGATGTCAACTTTCACGAGTCCCTTTTTATGGCCTGATAAATACAATATGGGAGTCTTTATGTCGGGAGTGAATAGGCATCTTCTAGGAAAACGTGCTCCATCGTCGACTGCATCATCGCTTACCATCAGGTGAGATAGAGGTCAAACGTTTGCCTATACTGAATGGCTATACTGAATGGCTCATGCAATTTACGATTTTGATTTAGTAAGTAACGTGGTCAAACATCTATTAGAGATGAAAAATAAATATGGCGCTGACTAATTGACAAGTTAACCGCAATTAGTTCCCTTTTAGACGACCCAGTTGGTGCAGTGGACAGGTGCCCGCCCTTTGCTCCGTGGGTCCTGGGTTCGATTCTCGGCAGAAGCACAAATTCCTTCCCAAGGGATATTTGAGCTTCTGGATCTGGGTGTGATGTAATGTGTATGATGTGAATGTTTCCGGCACCCACGATACAAGTCTTTGAACTTAGTATGGGGCTGTGAGTGTGAATGCGTTTTGTTTTAATAATTAGGAAATCCACAATAATTATTTATCTACCTTCTACTCGTATCTACGGGCCAATTGCCTATATTTCCTTAAACTAAACTAAAATTATATATTTCAATACAGCAAAGATCCAAGTTACCTACAAGGCATCGAGCTTATAGGTAGCGCAAGTGCTCAAGGCCACTACTAGTGGATAGCGTTCTCATCATGCTAGCCATTCCCTCTCTGAATTGCAATGCTAATACGTTGAGCCAAATAAATAACTGTATTTTAATCACGCGTCTTCGCCTCAACGTCTTTACCTACCTAACTATAAGGCATCTCCTAAAGGTTGGTGAAACGTATTTAAATAAAGTTCTGTCAACTAATATACTAAAAATTACAGCTATTTAGGAATTACCTAAAACCATAAGCACCGATGAATTGGTGTTCTAAACTTATGTAGCTCCTAAGGTTATTAGGTAACACCTAAGGTTGATGAAACGTATTTTTGTGCTAGGTAGCTCTTAAATGCTTAGGCATCACATTTAGGCGACTCCTAAGGTTGGTGATAATGGCATTGAGTGACAATTAAAATTAATAACTTTTGCGGAAGCTTCATTTTCAGAGTAGACGATCTCTACTATAGTAATGTATGTTGTATAGATGCGCTCTAGAATTAACCTCATTAATAAACTGACTCATTAAGGAAAACGGTAAATAATACAAAGCACAAACATATAGATAAGAGCCCGTATTGTTATAATTAATGTCAATATCGTGTCTATATACACACTCATAATATGACATGTGATTTTTAGCGCCGCTGCATGAGGGCTTGATTTTTCTAGACTGGTTTTGCAAGTTGTATAGCCTTGGTTTTACCCGCATAAACCATGTTGTCACAAAACTTTGAACTGCCCGTTGGCTTAGTTTGGTGGCGTTCGCTTTCTAAGCAGCGGGTATGGGGTTCAATTCCCGGCGGGACCACAAGTTTTATCCCCAAGGAAAATTTGTGTTTCTGGTTCTGGTTGTGATTGTGATGTGAATGTTTTCGGCACCCACGACACAAGTCTACGAACTTAGTGTTGGGCTGTGTGAGTTGAGTAGTTGGCTGTGTGATGTGAAAGCGTTTATGTTTTATGTTTTTATTCATTACCTATTCAATCTAGACTTGAAGATTCCCGGATTATACCGTCAGAGTAACAAATGAACAGCATTCAAATAAGTTGGATATACATTTTTCACACTCACATGCCCTTATTAAGTTCAAGAACTTGTAAGGTGGGTACCGGAAACATTAATTTTACAAACACACATTCAAACAGAAAGAGAACAGAACTCCAAATTTTTCTTATGGACAAAATGTTTGTTACTCACCGAAATCGAACCCGATACCCGCTGTTTAAAAGGCTGACGCGCAACCAGCCACGCCAGCCTATATCAGTTCAATCTTCTGAAGTATTGTTTTGAACCGCTTTGGCTTCACCTCCAAACAGCGGGTATCAGGTTCGATTCCCGGTGGTAACACAACTTTTCTCCTCAAGGAAAACTTGTGTTTCTGGATCTGGGCGTTGTTGTATGGGTGACAGACATATTTCCGGCACCCGCGATACAAGTCTTCGAATTTTGTGTGGGGCAGTGTGTGTGTTGTTTATGTTTATTTATGTTCATTTTCTATCAAAGGTGCTCGCTATAAGTACACTTATAATGATAAGTAGGTAATCTTAAATTGATTGTCTTCTTTACTTGTATTGGCACACATTTCAAGTATTTAAAACTGGAACACTGATGACGTACATATTGGCTGATTTTTTCCTACGTACGTCTGATAAGGTAAAACAGTAAAACGTATGAGGATAACTTGCCAAAATACCTTGTGAAATTTGTCGCTTATTTAGCGATAAACTTATGCTTCTTTGTTTTAAAAAATAGTTAGTACCAAACCTATTCTAAAAAACCTATGCTGGAAAATTTGGTAGGACATCACTGCTTTAAGGCCTATTTTGTCTCAGGGTCTATTTTAGAAAGCCTACATATTTGAAGCTGAAACTTGCATAACATAATAGCCTCCAATGGAACAAAAAATAAACAATGATTATTATTAAAAAGTTAGAAGCATTAAACCTCAAAAGATTTTTTTTCTATTAGGCAAAATGTAGAAGCCAGATCTCAATTCGGAGCAAACGACTTGTTTTTATCTAATGAAATCTGAAAACGTGTAAAATGTAGAAAACGTGAAAAAAAAACGTCTTTCATAATTATATCGGCTTCCTATAATTTTAAACCTAAAATCTTTAATGTGATTTCAATTGTATTTGTATTTTTATTTTACTATTTTATGGAATACAACTAACTCCATTTTGCTTTTAATGCCATTTTCTTTTATTAAATTTACCTTTACTATCTCCGAAACGCTTCATATGAACCTGAAATAATATAATATTATATATTTTTATGGTAAGCATCACGCTTGCCAATTACAAATCAGTGCCACTCAAAGTTACTTAGGTCAAATTCATGCTCGGCAAAGCACTGCGCTTTTCACCCTGATATTAGATGTTAAATATATTTAAGCCCTGTAATTTCACTGGAAAGATTTCCTTTCAATCCGAAATTAGTACATTATAATGTTGACATCCTAAGTACTTGGCTTGGTATGACCATTGCCAAACAATCAATGTTTGGTACTGCCCCAGGCGGACTCAGCAAAAGAGTCCTACCACTAAAACATAAATATTATCTGTATGCACTCAAATAAAAAAAATATTTAAAGTATGAATTAAAATACTCATAAAATTAAAAATTATAACAACAAACGCATTCACAGCCCCACACTAAGTTCAAAGACTTGTATCGTGGGTGCCGGAAACATTACATCACACATAAATTACAACCAGAAGCACAAATTTCCATTGGAAAGGAATTTGTGCTCCTGCCGGGAATCGAACCCAGGACCCACAGCGCAGAGGGTGGAAACCTGTCCACTGCGCCCACTGGGTCGTCAGAAACTATCTATAGCAGTAGTAGGTTAAAAAGTAGTGATGATAAAATAAAATTTAATTAAGTGGTTTTTTTATATAGCTCACGTTTTATGAGTTAGCTTTATGAGTATTCAAATGATTAATTTTAAATTAAACAAAATCACAAGTCATTGGTATTCTATGGTAGTTCTTGGTATGCTATAGTAGTTATTATAGTAAATACCAAATTTGACACAGGATTATTTCACATTGGAAATTTGTCAATCACAAATAAGGTGGCCTCTACAACCGTGCGTGACAGAAATCACAGGAAATCTGCGGTCACGCTAAAATGTCCTTTTTGTAATATGTACAAGAAAATGACCTTTTTTCTTTTTAGTAAGGATGCATCCTTATGAGTCAATATGATAATGAGATACAAACTCATGCTCGCGGTTATGATTCGAGTAAAGTCTGGATAAGTCGTGAGCATGGGCTATGTAGACGCAGAAAGGTGTAGATGCGGCAGATTCATATTTTAAAGTTTTCATAATGAATTTAACTATACGTGATTACGCTGTATTTTCTATACCTTGGTATATACAACATTTATTTTCTTATATTTTAAGCTTATATTCTCGACGTTAAGGTTTTTATATAGTGCCCCCTTTAGTTGCTACAAAAACAATATTTTAGTAGCTATAGTTATAATAAAAGCTTTGCCGCGAAAGTGAAAAAATGGCGTTGTTGATTTTGTATCATTTTCCAAAACCTGTGATTCTACAAGTGTTAATGAGTAATATTGGATTATTAACCGTTAATACTTAGTAAACGTTCATACGTGTAGGCAAGTCATACAAAGTTGTAAAACGTGATTTTCGCCTTCGCTCCAAAACTCCAATAGAAATTCTAGTAAAGTATCTACCACTTTACTATGGCGTGACTTGACTGTGACTGTTCCTTGACTCTTTTAATTGACTTAGACTGTGACTGGGACTTTTGAAATAAATATGCTATTACTTGACACAGGCAAAATGCACAAGAGTGCGTAGCCAAAATTAAAAGAAGAAGAGGTTTATATTGCTTTACTTAAACAGATGTCTTAGTCCTTTTGAAGTGTAATTATTAGAAGTAACTTTCCGATATAAATTTGCAAAGAAGGAAAAGCAATTTTATTAGTAATCGATGTTGGTAGTGACCTAGTTAACAGGTACAAGGTTGATCAATTATATCCTTGGTAACAAAAATTATTCACAGGATATCAGTCTGCGATAATTTAGATAATAATATACCAAATAACATAAATAACTCGGTGGTTCATTAAACAAATTGGTCTCATTTTAGTTTTTCCAAACAATCCCAAGGCCCTAAAGGCTATTATTCTCTTTTCGTGTTTTACTGCTTTCAACCAATCACTTATACATATCGTAAAAATAAATTGACAATGATATTTACATTTTAGTTGAAAATATTTATAAATATTATCGTGATTTAAATGATTTAATAGGTAATTTACCTATATCTAAATCAATTTTGACTTGGCAAAAATACAAACCATAATTCACATTAACATTTTTTTTTACCGCTTATATTTTGGTTTTGGCTTGATTGATTTCGATAAAATTTATGTGGGACCTCTGAAATATAATCTACCAAACAAAAAAGAATGATCAAAATCGGATAATTCTGTAAAAAGTTATGCGTGTTCATATATAGAGAGCTGAAAACCAAGAACTGTTAGGTACTATATGGCGATAGAAGTGTACAACAGAATATCAAGAAATATATCGGAGCTCCCATACAAACAATTTGTGACAAAATTATATGAATGGCTATGTGATAAATGCTTTTATTCTATTAATGAATTTATTGACATCAAAACTTGAATAATATACTAATTTATTAATTTTAACATGATAATGTAATGTAATGATAATTTGTCATGATATATAATAATTTGAAGTGATGTAATAATTTTAGATAATAATGAAATAATTTTCTCGAAATAATACTATATAACAAAAAGTAAATTTGTATATGTTTTTATATTTGCGACACCCTAAAGGGTTAATGTAAAATTACTTATTTGACCATGCTGTCCAATATGTTACATTATGCAATAAATGATTATGATTATGATATGATTATGAAAAATATACGCGTCGACTTGAGAACTTCCTCCGGTTTTTCGTCGGTTAATAAAGGAGTCCATTGCTTGCGTCTTTGTTCGCTGAACGGCATAATCTGGGAGTCATTAAATCTTGAGTAACTACATAGTTATCTTCTAGGCATGCATGCTATTTTTGCTTTATCAGATGAGATAGTGCTCAAATGCTTGCTTATATAGCATACAAACTTCAATTTATACGGCACTTGAAGGGTAACTATCCGAAAAAAAAAACAACTTCCCGTTCGAAAATTTAACGTTCCTAACTCTTTGGAAAAACACAGAAAGCCCATCTATACTACTACACCTACCTATACCTACTTCCTGTGCGTGCGGCTGCAGGGCTTGTGTGGTATATAATAACTTGAAATTTTACTCCAGTACGCACATTTCTCTTGTGATTGCAGTGAAGTACACGTGTACATTAATAAATCGTGGTCGTCTTCGAAATAAAACAATACGTTTTAATAAAATACAAGTGATAATCAGGTTTGTTCTCATTACTTTCCGCTATGTTCGAATATATGTATTTAACTTAATTATAACTATTGTGTTGCACTGCTTCGGAAAAAAAATGATTTCATTCCAGGTGTAATTAAATTAGGTACAGAGATATTTAGGATAATATTTTTTTATAGATGCCGCTTTTTTATAACCGACTTCATAAGAAAGAAGGAGGTTATAATTTCGACTGTTTTATTATGTGTGTTACCTCAGATATTTTTTCTAGATGAATTGATTTTGATGATTCCTTTTTTATTTGAAAGCTAGTGCTTAATGTGGTCCCATTTAAACTTGATCAAGATCTGACTAGTATTTTATGAGTTGTCCTCAATAATGCATATTTAATTCATTTAATCTGATCAAGAGTTCCGAAGATAAAGCAATGAAGTCTGTTTTTTAAACTTTGCTTGCGTTTCAATTTAAAAAAAAATATTGTTTTTGATTTTGTATAATTTTATAAAACTTGAATGAATGTTCTATTAAAGAAAGAACACTTTTATAGTATTTTATCCTCGTCGACATCAACACTTATTATCAGGCAGTGGTAAAAGATTAGCCTATCCGTCAGAGATAAAAATGCTGTGCGTCCCAATTTCGTTTTACACAAATTGAAAAGAACTGTGGTTAAAATGTGAGGATTTTTATAGAAACGTGTTATACAAAGCGTCAGGGGCGCGCGCCCCGGGCGCTGTGAAGATAAATGTATGGCGTCTGAAGGACATTGATAAACAAAGCGCCCGCGACTGTTTCCCCCCGCGCCTTTTGTATAGGTACTGCCGTTGTAGGGAAAAAAGACGTATTTTTGTCAAAATTGATTTATTTGACGGCAGAACAAAATATATAAAGCGCCCGACGCCTAAAGCACGCGGCCCGCCCAGTACGCGCGCCTCGGGCGCTTTGTTTATCAAGCAAAATATTGTTTATAAAATATCCTTGCTTTTAGGCCATTTCTTAGCAACTAGCCTACCAATTTGCCATATTTTTTAGTAAAAGCATAGTAGATATATATTTCTACTATGGTAAAAGTTACCATCTCATAAAAAATACAAAAAATAGTAAAACCCCTCACCGGGCATCACCTTCAGCCATGTCATAGAGTTCATAGACCATGCTTTTCTCTTTGTAATGCAAAGCCATTCTAATAATAACGTGAACACACTCCGAAAATACCTATAGAATTCTGATAAGCTAATACAAAACGAAATAGCCCCGAGCCTGGGTCTATTTACGGAGTCCTCACTACCCACCACTATTTGTATGATATGGCTCCAGGGTATCGTATTAAGAGATACTCGTATGTAGTTAATATTCTTTGATTCACTTTCCAGCTATTGGTTATCTCTTATTCACTTTAAACGGATATCTTTGGATTTTTCAATGTCGCGGACAAACTTTTCCTAACTTTTCATCCAAAATCTCTACTACTCAGAAAATAAATGTTAATAATATACACATAACTACGTTCAATGAATTGTATCTTAGGTGCCGGAAACATTCACATCGCAATCGCAATCACACCCAGAACTAGAAACACAACATTTCTTTGGAAGAGAAAACTTGTTTTCCGACCGGAAATCGAACCCGATACTCCTGCTTAGGTGGACGCACACTTGACTAAGCCATTTGGTAGTTTAAATATAGTATGGTATATACTTATTATTAGGTATTATTATTTATTATTAATATTTTAATTTTGAATTATTAGTAGTAAATTCAATATAATTAATTCATATTTAGCATTTTTTTCAGAACAATGCAGTACACCACAGCAGTCTTTCTCCTCGCCATCGTCCCATGCTTTTGCCAGCGTCCGTTTTACGCTGGCCTCCAACCCATCGGCTACCCTGATGGATCTGGATCCATAGAATTTAACAAACGCTTTGGGCAAGACCTTCCAGCACAGTTGAATGGGGATACTGCGTATGCTGACAGGTGGGATTTCACTGGTTTCAATATAATATTTATCGATATAAGATGGTTAGACTTTTTACCTAGTGTTTATCCGATTGCGCGACGCAAAATCAAATTAATGGTTTTTGATAGTAAATCACTGTAAAAATATTAATATACACGTCCAAAAATGCAGCTCTACGCTGACTCTACGGCGAGCACCGCTTGCTTGTTTTGTCAGCCTTATCCTATCATGGGTGAAGCATGTAATGTACATGTGTGAGTGAATGTCGCTGCAATCTGTGTCAGACAATTAAATAGGTACTGGTTTACAGCCTATGTATGTATGTTTGTTCTTTTAAACCGTTCTAGAGATCAAACGCGTGGACTGATTTTGATGAAATTATTAATGAATCGATTTTTTTAAATCTTGCGATTGTCACTAAAGACACGATTGTAATCACAATTTAACATAGCGGCTATCAAAAATAATCAAAATATAATATGACTAGAGGTCATTTGATTATTTTTGATTGCCAATTAGCTGTTGGCCAAACAATAGATCTTAAGTAATATAAATTAAGACTTAAAATTGCATATCTGTGAGAGATGCGTAGTTAGAAAACATTTCGGTTGTGACTTGTTTTGATTCCGGTTGGAGCAAAGGTGTCAGTGAAAGTACTGAGCATTATTAAAAAGCGTGCCCACAAAAGTTTCTTCTGAGAATTTTTTGGAGGATTTCGGAGTATGTGTTATTAAAGTCGGTTTGCAGTTTTTGAAAACTTTATTCGTAGCATCGTTATATCTTTAACGTGATGATGGTATTTTTACCCGACTGTGCGACGCAAAAGAGGCTTATGCGTTTATTAACCTATGTATGTTTGCTCATTTGTGGCGCTCTAGAGACCACTGTGATCCGATTTGATGACTATTACGGCAATCGGTTTGTCTTAATCTTGCGAGTCATTAAATGCATTAATACTATCACAAAATTGAAAATGGCGACGACCAGACGCCATGTCGTATAAATAATAAAAATAAAATCGACGAACTGTGTTATGTGGGGTATCATTGAATAGGTTTTTAAAAATACTTATTAGGTTTCGTTGTTGCTTTCGCAAGCAGCGAACAGATCAACAAATAAAGAAAAAAAAACTAACAACTTAAGAAAAACAAAAACTAAGCAACTTTAAATAGTAATTGTCATAGAATAAGTTAATGTTAAGTGAATTCAATTTCGTCAGGATCAAAAACATTTTGTAGTTATGCAGTATTGGAGTGTACCAATAGGGCTGACATAGTCGCAAAGTGAATCAAAGCCCTTACAAAATATAGATAAAAAAAAAAAAAGTTGCTTAGCAACATACTCACTTAAATGTTCAATAATTATAATAAAGCATTGATAGGTTCTTATATAATCGTATAATACGTATGTATAATTAACGAAAGTGTTATATAAATAAGTAAGTTAACTTTTTCCGGCGTCGGGCTTTTTATTTCATTATTATATTGACTTGACTGTTAATTCCAGGTTGGAAAAGCTACCACCTAACCAGCAACCAATTTGGTTCCTGAACCAAAAGGAGACCAAACAAAATTTGAACAACCCACAGAACTACCCGCAAAGACCGAGCATTTTCAACGATCGCTTTTTTAACAACGTATAAAACTAACAAGTAAAAAAAAACAATATTATAACGTCATAAACTAAACTATTTCTATTTTTTATTTATTATTATTATTCTAGGTACTCTGTACATATGAAAGATGAAAAATTATAGTTAGATTAAGATTATTATGTTTTTAATAAACAAATCCTTTACCTTTTTACTTTTTACTTTTTTTCTGCTCAAAGTATTCCTAATTGTCGTCCATGACGACTAAGTTCGGGACGTATGCTGGTTTTCTGCGCACTGGGTCTTGGGTTCGATTCCCGCCAGGTGCAGTCTGGGTGATTGTGTGTGTGCTAGAAATATTTCCGGAAACCACTTATATAAAAGTCTTTGTACTTGGCTGTGTGTGTGTGACGTATAATCCGAAATCTGATATCTAATTGATATGTAGGGTTTTCATGTGCATATTAAGCGTATAACTGAACTCTAAATATATACATAAATTATTAATTTACATGGTTACCTAGACGTAAACATGGTAACCTATAGATTGCCTGGAATGGAGTTCAGGCAAGGACTAGGTCCAGAGCAGGACTAAATACAATATATCCAAACCATATAGTCCGATTTGTTCCCTTTCTTAATGACGGCCCAAGCCGAAGTTCGTATCTAAAGAGGTGCCAGTTACCTACACTCTCATTTTTGCGGCTTCCGCAATAAAGAGATTCCTCCCATATCATCAGCATCGGTAACGCTTTAGAGGCTGTACGAACAGCCAATAGCATTTATATACCTACGGGCTCTGTGAGCTGAAGAACTTGCGTATTGTTCGAAATGCCTGAAATATGTTTATTTTACGTTTTCAACCCCCATACAATACACCCCCATAAAATTTCACGAGAATCGGTTGAGAAATGCGACATGTAGAACAACCGGAAATCCACTGGACATACGAAAGCAAGCTAAAGGAATAAAGGCAAACTAATTTAAAAAATCACATCTAACATTTTCAAAAATGTAATGTTTCAGTTACATAATCCGAAACTCTAAACAAGAACTGCTAATTATTTGATCCAACATTATTTAATCTGTTCACGTGTATTCGGTAAAGTAGCAAAGAAATGTTAACTAGTAGAGCAAATCCAATGTGTGAACTGTGTGTAAAAATGTTAACCGACCAATTTGGATTGAACTGTTCGCTGGCGGGCTACATAATTATAATATCTATCTGCCTTTAAAATTTCGGGTACCAGGTCCGAATTCCCGTGATAACACAATTTTCCTCCCCAATACAAAAGAAACTTGTAATTTTGGTACTGGTTATAATAATGTCAGATATGTTTTCTTGAACCAGCGAAACAAGTCTTCCTCGGGTACGTATACCAACTCTAGAGAACCTCTCCATCTTGGAAGTCCGATAAAAATTGTGTAACTATTACTAGTTTTATAGAATAGTAAAACAAATGAAAAACTGGTCTAAACAGTTTGGCAAATAACATTTACTCGCTACGGTAAGTGGTTTATCTCTAACAAACAAGCTAATAATTAACCTTCACCTCGTTACTTACTGTATTTATTTCCTCGTTACTTTATATCTTATATGGAGTATGTGTCAAAAAAAAAAATATAGTACAACAAAACTAATTGTTTGAAATTGGAACTGGTCATGTATTGGCATAACTATAGTTCAAAGTCAAAGCAAAGTATTTAAAACGAAATATAATACCTTTAAACGAGCAATTCTTCTATATATATATATATAATCTGAATCTCGGAAACGGCTCCAACGATTTTCATAAAATTTAGTATGCTGGGGTTTCGTAGGCCATAAATCGATCTAGCTAGGTCTCATTTTTAGAAAACGTCATTTTATCCGTGTTTTCAGGTAATAAAATACTGCTATAATATCAGAGCTAAGTCTCATCTACCGATTCACAAAAAAGGAGGAGGTACTCAAGTTGACTGATTTTTTCAAATATTATTTAATTCTTTATTGCACGAACAGTACAAAAGGTATGGATTCTCTACCAGTCAACTATACATTATAGACGAGAAGAGGGGTGTCGGCGTGCATCAAAAAGGTATAGAGAGGGCGACAAATGAAAGCAGGATGAGTTAAAATTATCAATAGAAAATTACATAATTATGTTTATAAAATACATATATATATGTAAACAAATGATTATATATATATACATATACATCCGTACTTATAATTTAATATAATATATGTTACAAACTTACCTAATAATTATAATTAAAATAAAATACAATGAAAGCGACGAAATAATGAACAAAAAATATAAAAAAGTGATAAGTTAGAGAAGAGTACCTATACTAGTAAGAGCGAATAGGTATCTTCTAGACAAGCATGCTACATCTTCGGCCGCATCATCACTTTTCATCAGGTGAGATAGTGGTCAAAGCTATCGAGTTCAAAAAAAAATCACTCAGTGCGTGAATGGGCCTAGTAACATATTATTTAAAAACTTAATTGGAAGGAGAATGTTTGATGTTGGGTGGTAGCTCAAAATAAAAGCTCAAAAAAATTTATCTAACTCGAAAAGATTTATCTAAAAACGAAGTGGTGTGCATTGGAATGTGTAAGCGCAGGTTATTGGTAGATCTTAAATTCAAATTGTGTGTCTCGGAAAGCAAACAAAAAGAATAATCAAGATAGGCAGGCGATTTTGGATCATTAGGTACCGAGAATAGTAGGTTGATTAATCAGCTCCCCTAGCTAAAAACCAAAACGCTTCGTCTCTATTCAATAAAAAAAAACGCTTTGTAACTGAAAGGTTTAAAATATCTTGACTTTTTCAGCTCTCACTGAGATTGCAAAGTTACAGACAAGCAATTTGAAACCATTGTACACAAGTTTTAAAGTCTGTTAAATTTGGAAAGCATTTCCTATGATAGAAGAGAGACGAAGTGTTTTGGTTTTTGGCAAGGGGGCTGGCATTCCTCCGATCACGAATTGTGTTTGTGACCCACTTATGTTTGGCTCGGTACTCCGAGAAATGGTCGTTTGCGGAGACCATATATAAAACGAATGCAAGTTTTCAGTAGACGCTCCTATTTGTTTAAAAGCTGTTCAGAAAGATCAAGATATGCTACATCGGCGTAATCTGGAATTCTATATATTCTAGCTATAATTAGTTTTAACAGTTCAAACTCCTGTGTGGCGATGTACTGTGTTCGTCACTACGAGAATTTGATATCACTAAAAATATTGCCAATCTTCTACCTATGTGATGAATGCATTGGATTACTTTGAGACAGATTTCATTATTAATTTAGGTTTAGTTAGTAGTAATAATTGTTCCTTGTTTAGTGTAGTGTATTGTTTTGAAAGTGCTGGTCATAAAGAACACATGAACAAAGTGTCCTTATTTTAATAGGCACAATAAGAAGTGTTAATGTACACATTCTTGGATAATTTGAACTTAGCAGAATAAGTGGTAGATTGCAATAAACATAAACGATTTCACACTCACAGCCCCACACTAAGTTCGATGACTTGTGTCGTGGGTGCCGGAAACATTCATATCACACACAAAATCACAACCAGAACCAGAAACACAAATTTTCCATGGGGAGAAAGCTTGTGTTCCCGCCGGAAATCGAACCCGATACCCCTGCTTAGAAGGCGAACGCCACCCAACTAAGCCAACGGGCTATTCAAAGGAGAAAACATAAGGAACACGTTTGTGCCAAATATAAAAACAATTTGGAATCTATAATATTAACAAACGAGGTGGTATATTAGGTGCAGTTCATTCAAAATTCATTATAGTGAGGCACATCAAAAAATAGGTATTCAATTTTTGTAAAATCTAGGTAGAATGAAGCCTTCCATATCAATAAAACAATCAGATCCAAATATGTCGACAAAATAAAAAAAATGTTTTCCCCTAGCTATCCTTGAGAGCTGGTAGTTCTAGGCTTAGCTCGTTTACCACCCAAGACCACATCATAATTTACCATCAGGATCTGGTGAGATAGTATTCAAACCACGTCAAACGCTAACCTATCAGATGTAATAAAATCTTCCGATCCACTTTGTTATGGGTTCACAAAATATTTTCTTCTTTCTGTCTATTTCGCCCTCATTTCTTCTCTCAGACTGTAAGTAATCACTTTATTATTAATGTTTCGTATTAAACTCTTTAAAATGCAAATTTATTTCATTTAATAAATTCAATGACTCCTGAAATAATATTTTTTTTCTTTGAAGCAGTGCACCACAATAGGTGGGTTTACTACTTGTAAAGATAAATTTTAAAAAAACTAGCTAAATATTTTAACTACCGGTTTAGTTGGATGAACAATAATCTTCTAAGGTATTGGGTTCGGTTTCCGGAGGGAACACAAGTTTTCTCTCCAAGGGAAATTTGTGTTTCTGGCTCTGGTTATAATTGTGTGTGTGACGTGAAAGTTTTCGGCACCCACGACTTACGTCATCGAACTTAGTGGGGCTGTATAATAAGGTTAAGCAGGGGTATCGGGTTCGATTCCAGGCAAGAACACAAGTTTTCTCCTCAAAGAAAATTTGTGTTTCTGGTTCTGTTGTGGTTATGTATCTGATGTGAATGTACACACTAATTCACACTCTAATGTGGATAGCGTTTTAAACATGGCAATTTAATAAATAAACACTCTCACACTCACTAATTTTGAAGACTTGTGTTGTGGGTGCCGGAAACATTCACATCACACACATAACCAGAAACACAAATTTTCTTTTGGGAGGAAACTTGTGTTCCTGCCGGGAATCGAGCCCGATATATGTATGCGTAACCTTATTATGATAAGAATTTCGCTGAAGCAGAACGTGTATTTGTTGCCTAGTACAGGATATAACGGATATTATTTGTAAGTTTCATCTTTTAATGTAAATCCGTTTCTGAGATGGACCCCGGGATCTGAGTAGTGTATAATTAGGGTTTCTGGATCAACACTATTCAAATAGAGTACTCAGGTGTACTCTATCTGAATAGAGTTGCTTTTGCTCCCTAATTATACATGCCTAATTTAAAAGAACTGATTCATTGACCTTTCTCATTACTGTTTCATATTAAGAACTAATTGCGTAAACCGATCATGTTATCTGTCTGATTTAGATCAGTTTCCAGGTGCTGTTAAGATTCCGCCGTCCGCACACACATCTATCAATCATCATCATAGTATCGATGTAGGTATCAAGCGCACACACACATTAAGTGTGGTCATCATTACATAGGTATACATATATGCTAAAAACGTGATGTTTATAAAGCTGTGAAGCTTCGCCAGAAGCGTTACTAGTCTGATTCAAATAAAGAATATGAATCGATACTCATACAATACAAATACTTACTTTTTCTAAAATAATCTAAATGCATCATTCATTCAACTAGAACGAACTCGAAACGAATGAATTCTTAATACATTCATTAGTAAACTAGTTTGCAACTATGTAATCAGTAGCTCATCTAAAATTATTCAGGCATAATGGTTGTTTTCTATATTGACTAACAATTTAATAAAATTGAGAATTTTGTTATAGCAGCTGGAAAGAAGATCTAAGTCAACACCGCAGACCAATTATTTATCGGTTCACACGCTTCCATTTTTAAATAAAGTTACAATAAGAAAGTTCTTTTAATCAGTTTTTTTAAATTTGGCATGTATAATTAGGGGGCTGGAGCAACTCTATTGAAATAGAGTACGCCTGAGTACTCTATTTGAATAGTGTTGATCCAGAAGCCCTAATTATACACTACTTACATGATCACGCTATATATTCTAAACCTTGGTATATACAACATTTTGTTTATATTTTTGAGGTAAATATTTTTTATAGAGCTCCCTTTGGTTGCTTTATTGTTTAGTAACTGTAGTTTAAATGAAAGCAGTTAAACAGATTTTGTTAAACATCTTGTAGTTCAGTGTTCATTTCAGTATGAAAAAAAAAAGACATAAAAAGAAAACACATATTCGTAAGTAATGCACTTTTAATATTGTTTTCTGATTTGTTGAGTTTTCGGTTGTATCTCTGATGGGCTAGCTTTTTACCATTACATCACATGATGGTGTGATTATGTGGTTGGGGATGGTAAATATTTTTGTCGCTTTCCATCAGGTGAGGTACAAAAGGTCGCCTGTACGGCATAAAAAATATACTAAGTAAAAAGTCTGGGATAATTTAGATAATAATATACTGAATAACATAAATAACTCGTTGGTTCATTAAACAAATTGGTCTAATTTTATTTTTGCCAAACAAACCAAGCTATTATACACCAATGTCCAATTTCATTGCTTACTCCCCTCTATCCAAAGGTTGTCTGGAAGAGATCACTCTTAGCGATAAGACCGCCTGTTGTTACACTTATTTTCTAGATTATTATTCCTTGTCATGTATTTGTTATGGTGTTCAATAAAGTGTTTATCTATCTATCTATCTATTATCTTTTCGTATTTTACTGCTTTTAACCAATCACGTTATTTAAATGACCTATAAATTAATTAAAATTACCATATTATTTATAAATATTTTCAACAAAAATTTAAATAATATTGTCCATTTATTTTAATTTACTTTTTCCCCAATATTTATAAGTGATTGGTTAAAAGCAGTAAAATTCGAAAAGTTAATAATAGTGTTTAGGGTTTTGGTATTGTTTGACAAATATTAAATGATTTAAAGTCACCAACGGCATACTTTTCAATCTGATAAAAATACAATACAATACAATAACTCTTTATTGACACCAAAAGTTAAATACAGCTTACAGAGAAACTTATAAAATATAATTACAATGGGCGGTCTTATCGCTAAGAGCGATCTCTACCAGATAACCTTTATATGGAAATATAAACGAAAAGTGAAAGTAGGGATGGTGGCGCGATAAAATGAATGAAATAGATTATATAAATAATAATAATAATACTAACATTTTAAACTACATAAACAATACATATCATTAAAAATAACAGAATACCTAATTTAATAAACTTACATAAAATAAATAAATTATTACATATAAAGTACCTATAAAACATACCATTTAACCTACACAATTCACATACAGTAATGTTTAAATATTGGACACATATATTTTTTTATTTTAGTTTTAAATGAATATTCTTTACTCTTCCGTCGTACAGTCTTCACAGAGTGGTCGTGGTTTCAAGATGCAGAAATATGGTTCTCTTTGGTCACGGAGACTCTGGCGATGAATCTCCATCTGCTACGATTGGTCGCATTGTGGGAACACTATATTATGGAACTTTTTGGGGCAGCTTAGGTCTGTCCAATCGGCGATCGACCGCGCCATCCCTAGCCTTCAACTGAGCCCAGAACTACTAGACGTTCCATATAAAATGTTAATTCAATAATGTTTTTACATAATTAAACGCAAGCAAAGCTTAAAAAACCGACTTCACCGCTTTGTCATCGGAACCTTGATCAGATATAACTTATAAACACGCATTATTGACAGTAACTCAAAAACTAAAGATCAGACCTTGATCAAATTGCAATGGGACTACATAAAAAGCACCAGCTTTCAAATAAAAAAAGAATCATCAAAATCGGCTCACAACGAAAGAAGTTATGAGGTAAATTTTGAAGTCGGGTAAACGAGAACATCGTCAAAGTACGCATTATTCGTCACAAAATAGACATTATTGACGATATTTCAAGAACTACTGATCAGATCTTGATCAAATTGAAATGGGACCAATAACAAAGCAAAATCTATCAAACTAAAAAAAAATTTTCGAAATCGGCTCACGTGGAGAGAAGTAATGAGGTAACACACATAAAAAAAACACAGTCGACTTGAGTACCTCCTCCTTTTTTGGGAAGTCGGTAAAAAAGATGTTTATGCAAGTTCATGCCGTACTCAAACATAATTGAAACGCAAGCACGCTTAAAAAACCCAACTTTCCCGCTTATATTTTGGTTTTGGCTTGATCAATTACGATAAAGTTTATATTGGACCACATCTGAAATATAATCTAACAAACAAAAAAAAATTATTAAAATCGGACTACTCTGTAAAAATTTATGCCTGTATGTATGTATGACCTACATAAAAAAATAAATACGCGTCGACATGAGAACCTCCTCCGTTATTTCGTCGGTTAATAAAGGAGTGGAACTCATTGCCTGCGTCATTGTTCCCTGAACGGCATAATCTGGGCGTCTTTAAATCTTAAGTACATAGTTATCTTCTAGGCAAGCATGCTATTTTTGCTCTATGGTAGTGCTCAAATGCTTACCTATTTTGCATACAAACTTCAATTTATACGGCACTTGAAGGGTAACTAACTGAAAAAAAAATAACTTTCCGTTCGACAATGTAACGTTCCTAACTCTTTAGAAAAACACAGAAAGCCCATCTATACTCCTATACCTACTTCCTGTGCGTGCGGCTGCAGGGCTTGTGTGGTATATAATAACTTGAAATTTTACTCCAGTACGCACATTCCTCTTGTTTTTTGCAGTGAAGTACACGTGTACATTAATAAATCGTGGTGGTCTTCGAATAAAAACAATAAGTTTAATTAAAATACAAGTGATAATCAGGTTTGTTCTCATTACTTTCCGCTATGTACGAATATATGTATTTAACTTAATTATAACTATTGTGTTGCACTGCTTCGGAAAAAATAGATTTCATTCCAGGTGTCTAAATTCATTAAATAAAGTACAGAGATATTTAGGATAATATTTTTTTATAGATGCCGCTTTTTTATAACCGACTTCAAAGAAAATAAAGGAGGTTATCAGTTTGACTGTTTTTTTAATGTATGTTACCTCAGTCCTTATTTCTGGACGAATACATTTTGATGATTTATTTTTATTTGAACGCTGATGCTCCCTATGTAGTCCCATTTAAATTTCATCGAGATCTGACTAGTATTTTTTTATTTATCCTCAATAATGCATTCAATTATTAATTAATTTAATCTGATCAAGGGTTCCGAATATAAAGCAATGAAGTCTGTTTTCTAAGCTTTGCTTGCGTTTAAATTATGATGAATAATAGTGTTTGTAATTTAGTATAATTTTATAAAACTCTAATGAATTTTCTATTATAGAAAGAATTTTTTTTTAGTATTATATCCTCGCCGACGTCATCACTTATTATCAGGCAGTGGTAAAAGATAAGCCTATCCGTCAGAGATAAAAAAAATATAGTGCGTCCCAATTTCGTTTTACACAAATTGAAAAGAACTGTGGTTAAAATTTAAGGCTTTTTATAGGGACATGATATACAAAGGGCGCTGTGAATTTTATTTTAAATAAATAAATAAACACACTCTGAAAATATCTATAGAATTCTGATAAGCGAAATAGCCCCGAGCCTCTATTTACGGAGTCCTAACTATCCACCTCTATTTGTATGATACTCCTCCTTAGGTGGACGCGCACTTAACCAAGCCAACTGGCAGTTCATATATAGTATGGTATATAATTATTATTAGGTATTATTATTTATTAATAATATATTTCTTTTTAATTATTAGTAGTAAATTCAATGTAATTTATTCATAATTTGCAATTTTTCAGAACAATGCAGTCCAGCACAGCAGTCTTGCTCCTCGCCATCCTCCCATGCTTTTGCCAGCGTATTTTCAACGACATACAAGTCATCGAGTACCCCGATGTCTTTGAACTCACAGAAGCTAACGAACGCTTTGGACAAGACCTTCCAGCACAGGTTAACGAAGATACTGCGTATGCTGACAGGTGGGATTTCACTGGTTTTATATTTATCGATATAATAATATGTTGGTTAGACTTTCTACCTTGTTTTTACCCGATTGGGCGACGCAAAGCAGAGTAATGTATTTTTGATAGAAAATCACTCCAAAAACATAAATATACACGTCCAAAAATGCAGCTCTATGCTGACTCTACGGCGAGCACCGCTTGCTTGTTTTGTCAGCCTTATCCTATCATGGGTGAAGCATGTAAATGTACATGTGTGAGTGAATGTCGCTGCAATCTGTGACAGATAATTAAATAGTTACTGGTTATCAGCCTATGTATGTATGTTTGTTCTTTTCTACCGTTCTAGAGATCAAACGCTTGAATTGATTTTGATGATTCTTACAACAATCGATTTTTTAAATCTTGCGAGCGTCACTAAAGACACGACAGTCATCAACATTTAATATGGCGGCTATAAGGTCATATAATTTTTTGATTGCCAATTAACTATTGGCCAAACAATAGATCTTAAGTAATTTAAATTAAGACTTAAAATTGCGTATCTGTGAGAGACGCGTTGTTAGAAAACATAACACAACAAACGCTCTCGAGACAACCGTGGTCTGATTTGATGATTCTTACGGCAATCGGTTTGTCTTAATCTTGCGAGAGTCACTAAATGTATTATATACTATAACAAAATTCAAAATGGCGACCATCAGACGCCATTTTGTAATAATAAAATAAAACTAAAATTAGGTCGACGAACTGTGTTAAGTGGGGTACCATTGAATAGGTTTTTGAAAATACTTGGTCTGTTGTTTGTCTGTTCTTCTGTTGTTTGTCTGATCGCTGCTTGCCCCCTTTCTCTTATATTTTTTCAGCATTTAGGATTTTTGATAATTACTATTTACAGTTGGTTAGCAACATTCTCATTTAAATTTTCAATAATTATACCCGAATTGAACTGCCCGTTGGCTAAGTTGGGTGAGCGTTCGCCTTCTAAGCATGTGTATCGGTTTCGATTCCCGGCGGGAACACAAGTCCCAAGGAAAATGTGTGTTTCTGGTTCTGGTTGTGATTGTGTGTGTGATGTGAATGTTTCCGGCACCCACGACACAAGTCATTGAACTTAGTGTGAAAGCGTTTATGTTTTTTATGTTTGTAATAAAGCATTGATCAAGTTCTTATAAAATCGTATAATAGATATGTATAATTAATGAAAGTGTTTTATTAATAAGTTAACTTTTTCCGCCGTCGGGTTTTGTATCATTGGTATATTCACTTGTAGTGTTAATTCCAGTTCCAGGAACCAAAAGGAGACCAAAAACAATTTGGGCATCGTGCAGGACATTGCCAACGGTCGCTTTTTAAAGAACGAGATAGTATAAATCATACTAGTGAAATAAATTACAATATTATATTGTTATGAAATAATTTTGTTTTCATTTATTATTTTCGTCCTAGGTACTATGTTCATATTGAGGTATGAAAAATTATACCCGAATGAAAAATTATAGTTAGATTAAGATTATTATGTTTTTAATAAACAAATGTTTTAACTAATTATTACCTACTTATTTCTACCGACTTCACAAAAAGGAGGAGGTACTCAAGTCGGCTGTATTCTTTTTTTTATGTGTGTTCATAACTTCGTTCCACGTGAACCGATTTTGAATTTTTTTTTTATTTGGAAGTTGTTGCTTTCCAATTGGTCCCATTTAAATTTGATTAAGGTCGGATCAGTAGTTCTTGAAAAATATTCAATAATCAATAATAAGTGTCTAATCTTTAACAAATAAACTAATAATTAACCTTCACCTCGTTACTTTAATTATATCTTATATGGAGAATGTGTCAAATAAATATATATAGTAAAACAAAACCAATTGTTTGAAATTGGAACTGGTCATGTATTGGCATAACAATAGCTCAAAGTCAAAGCAAAGTATTTAAAACGAAATCTAATACCTTTAAACGAGCAATTCATGTATATAGAAAGTAATTTGAATCTCGGAAACGGCTCCAACGATTTTCATTAAATTTAGTATGCAGGGGGTTTTGGGAGCAATAAGGCCTCATTTTTAGAAAACGTCGTGGGAAGACCCCTGTTCGAGTCCAGGTGATTATTTTATTCAAATATTTTCTTTATTATTATTATTTTTACCAAAAAATAACCGAGCAATGCGCGGAAATCCAGGTATTTTTCTTTAACCACGCAATTGACAAAAAAATTCTAATATAATATTTTTATTTTAACAAATATTTAACTACTATCCATCTACAATGAAGATGTTTTCATAGTTTCGGTACCAATAAACTATTTGTGTGATGGCGTTTTCTAAGAACAAGACATTGGAAACAAGTAAGTATTGTTTAATTCGTTGCGGTGGTAAACAATACAGTACAAATAAGTTGCGTGTTTTTGAGTAGCCTTGACGACATGTCATGTCTATTGTCTTATATTAGTCGAACGTCCAAATTTATTCAATTCTTTATTGCACGCACAAAGAAAACCAAAAGAATTCT
Organism: Lomographa bimaculata; assembly: GCA_948107665.1. Taxonomy (NCBI): domain Eukaryota; kingdom Metazoa; phylum Arthropoda; class Insecta; order Lepidoptera; family Geometridae; genus Lomographa; species Lomographa bimaculata. Next base: position 5,938,074 of record OX403600.1, on the reverse strand, counting down.
TAAGAAAGGCAGGCGAGACTGGATCATTCAGTACCGAGAATAGTAGGATGTGTCTCTTCTAGACAAAACGCTTTGCCTCTATTCTATCAAAAGAAACGCTTTGTAAATGTAACAGAACTTAAAACTCGTATACATAACGTTTAAAATATCTTGACTTTTTCAGCTCTCACCGAGAGTGCAAAATTACAGACAAGCAATTTGAAACCATTGTACACAAGTTTTAAAGTCTGTTACATTTGGAAAGCATTTCGTTTGATAGAAGAGAGACGAAGCGTTTTGGTTTTTGGCAAGGGGCTGGCATTCCTCCGATCACGGATTGTCACTTAAATGAGTCATTTAAGTATGGCTCGGTACTCCGAGATATGGTCGTAGTTGAGGAGACCATATATAAAACGAATGCAAGTTTTCAGTAGACGCTCTTATTTGTTCAAAAGCTTTTTTTTTTTTTATACTAGATAGGCAAGCGTTTGACCGCTATCTCACCTGATGGAAAGCGACGATGCGGCCAAAGACGGAACATACTTGCCTAGAAGGTACCTATTCACTCTAGACTTGAAGACACCCAGATTATATTGTTCAGGGAACAAAGACGCAGGCAATGAGTTCCACTCCTTCGCTGTACGGATGATGAACGTAGAAGCAAAACGCTTCGAGCGAACTGGAGGTATGTCAACCATAAATGGATGACGTTTGACAGTTTGTCTTGTTGTTTGATGGTAAAAAGGGCATGGAGGAATTATATCATGTAATTCCTGAGCACACTCTCCAAAATGTAGGCGATAGAATACCGATAGGCTTGCTACCTTACGTCGGTGACCAAGACTTTGCAGTTTTGACTCTACTAGCTTACTATCGCCAATGAGTCTTTTGGCTCGCCGCTCAATAGACTCAAGAGCTTCTAGCTGGTACTTAGCGGATCCATCCCAAAGGTGGCCGCAGTACTCCATACACGATCGGACTTGAGCTTGATATAAAATTAGAAGCTGCGCCGGTATGAAGTACTGCCTGACCTTAGCAAGAATACCCAGCTTCTTAGCAGCCAGTTGAGCTCTGGCTTCGATGTAAGTGCCAAAGTTGAGATTCGACGTTAAGGTAACGCCAAGTAGCTCAAGCTTGTTAGCTACCGGTATTGGCACATCTTGAAAAGTTGGAGACAGGTGAAAGCTGTTCAGAAAGACCAAGATAATCTACATCGGCGTAATCTAAACTTCTATCTATTCTGGGTAAAATTAGTTTCAACAGTCCAAACTCCTGTGTGGCGATGTACTGTGTTCGTCACTACGAGACTTTGATTTCACTAAAAATATTGCCAAACTTCTACCTATGTAATGTGATATTAATATGTAATAGAGATAGTAATATGTAATATAGATAGATCTACAATTAATATGTTTTTATATTTTCGGTATTAATAAACGATTTGTGTGATGGCGTTTTCTAAGAACAAGACATTGGAAACTAGTAAGTATTGTTTAATTCGTTCCGGTAGTAAACAATACAGTATATATAAGTTGCGTGTTTTTAGGTAGCCTTGACGACATGTCATGTCTATTGTCTTATATTAGTCGAACGTCCAAATTTATTCAAGTCTTTATTGCACTCACAAAGAAAACCAAAAGAATTCTTAAGAAAGGCAGGCGAGACTGAATCATTTAGTACCGAGAATAGTAGGATGTGTAATCAGCTCTTCTAGACAAAACGCTTCGCCTCTATTCTATCAAAAGAAACGCTGAGACCCAAGTTTTCCGACGACCTTAGCAACAGGGAATTGGAGGGGTCAAAGAACTTGAAGTTTTCTTTCAGATATAATGGAGTGAAGGGATTAAAAAGAATGTTATAAAGAAGAGAGAGTAAATGAGTTTTCCGACGTAGTCGTATAGGGAGCCACTTGAGCTTTGAGCGAAACTCAGAGACATAGTCATATTTTCGGATGCCGTAAATAAACTGAATACAAAAATTTTGTAATCGCTCTAGTTTATTTAGTTCTTGAGTGAGATCTAGGTAGCTGGCGTCGGCATAATCAAGAATAGGGAGCAAAAGAGATTGAGCAAGCGCAGCTTTAGTAGCAGTGGTTAAAAAGTTACGGAGCCTGTTAAGTGAGGCAGCAGATGCAAACATTTTGCGACTCACAGACAGCAGCTGCGGACCCCATGTAAAATTGCTGTCCAAGATAATACCAAGATTTTTGACTTGCTTACTGTATGGTATTGTAACATAATCAATTTTTTTTACTACCAGCTTAGTTGGTGCACGTTCACCTTCCCCCTTTAAGGTAGGATCGGGTTTGATATCCGGTAAGAACACAAGTTTTTTCCTCAACGAAAGTTTGTGTTTCTGGTTTTGGTTGTGATTATGTGTGTGATGTGAATGTTCCATTCTCATTCACACTCTAATATGGATAGCGTTTTAAACATGGAAAATTAATAAATAAACGCCCTTAAACTCACAGCCTCACACTAAGTTTGAAGACTTGAGTCGTGGGTGACCGAAACATTCACATCACACACATAACCAAAAACACAAATTTTCTTTGGGGAGAAAACTTGTGTTCCTGCCTGGATTCTAACCCAAGCAAGTACAAGCGTACTCACAGCAGTAACATTTGAGGTTTCAAATGTTACTGCTGTGAAGTACGCTTGTATGGTTACAATAAACGTTCTGCTTCAGTGAAATTCTTAGCATAATAAGGTTAAGCATTTGGGTATTGGGTATTGGGTACTATAAGCAATTAACCAATTGCTTATAGTATTATTTGTTAATAATAATTTTTGACTTCTGTATTTGTTGTCCAAGTACAGGATATAACGGATATTATCTGTAAGTTTCATTTTTAAATGTAAATCCGTTTTTGTGATATTCCCCGGGACAAAATAGGTATAAAACAGTGACTTCCGTGGCCTACCAATTTTGTTATTTTCAAATATTTCATAGTTATTTTTAATGGTTAAATAGATTCTAGACAACTGGACTTGTTTTTTATTTAAAGTTAATTTTTCTATAAATTTTGGTTTTTTTTATTTTTATTTGGTTTAGCCATTGACAAAAATCTGGGCAGGTAGGATAATTACTCATAAATTTCCTATAAGTCCCCAGTCACTGTCAAAGTCAAGTGAGAGAGTTACGATCTAGTCATAGTTGAGATAGGCTCTAGTAAAATTAAGTAAAGCTTCTACTAAGATTTTATTGGAATGCTGGAGCAAAAATGCAAGCAAACTTAAACTTTCTATGATTAGCTTACACTCATGCACGTTTACTTACTAATTTAAAGTTATTCATTCACAATTATTAAGCATTAACAATCAAACGGGGACCGTGGGGACCGGGAGCATATACAATGTACACAGAATTATAAGGGCGTTTGGTCGAGGCAACATGTGACCAAGATGCCGGCAAATATTTTGGACAGAAATTGCATTGAGCATTACTCTAGTTAAAATTATTTTTGGTCAGATTTTTATTACTAGATCTTAGTTTTATTTAGTCGTATTTTTATATGTGAAATAAAAATTCAGATGTTGAAAAAATAAATAAACATGTTCTGAAAAATTATACAAAATCAATAACAAATCACAAACCATAGATATCAATTTCTTGGCAAAATTATATAATAATATACTTAATTTATAGTACGTAATTTTTTTAATTTTTATGAAAAGCATTTTTAATCTAAATTATGAAGAAAATGAATTATATACATCAAAACTATATTATGTACGTAATTTATTTTTTAATAGTAATATAGGTAAGTAGGTAGAGAGTAGGCTGTTTTAGTGGTCTTGTATCATTTTATGTTTGGATTGTAAACTATTGCATCATGTGTTGATAAACAGTCGTCCAGACATATTTCGAATATTATTGTTAGTACAACCCTAACAATACTTATTGTTGTATTCGTAATCACAGTACCAATGCAACTCTTCCTCTTTTCTACGCTGTCAACTTTCTTTGTCAGTGTTTTACTAGCCGCGAACAGCGACGTTATTGCGATGGCAAGGTAATATTATATGAATAATTATTTTTCCTTATCAACCAGTGTGTTCTATTTATCATGAAATAAGGAGGATTTTTGCATGTTCAAAGAGCCGCTATCTAAACAAGCGATCTCTTACTTGAGTACCGAGATTGTACAAGTTCCTGGACAATGTAGAAAATTGAAGAAATTAAAAAGCATTTAGAGAAAAGTTGGAAAATCTAAATTGAACAGTCAGTGCGTATATTCAGCAATCCAGACGATCAGCATTATGGAATAACGACCAAGACGAATCAACTGTAAATCGAGTCACGCCTGAATATAGTGATATATGCAACATATTCCAATAGTGATAGAAACATTTGACATCCAGTCCAGCCAGTGGAATCAGAGAGCCTGTGATGATGATAATCACATTTCAGCTCAATCAAGTGTTTATAATGTACCCACAGTATTAGAAAAGACAGTAGTTTAGTTCAGTGAAAGCTCCAATTCCATCATAAATGAAGTGTGCATATTGGTAACATAATATTATAATGCGTCGGCTACACTTTGAATTTAAACACTAAAGAGTTAACATTTGTGTTAATCTGACTAATTACGTTAATGGACTAAATGACGTTTCCGCGCTCAAAAAGCTCTCAAGATATATCTTATATCTCTTTTGTCTAAAAATCAACAAACGCCGACAAGCCACCCATAAAGATTTGCGCTAAAAGACTAATAATTATATATATAATTCGCTGTACCTATGAATCAAATAAAAAGTAAACACAGCAAGTCAGTCAATGAATGAAAAATGCGCCACTGGGTAGCTAGCCAGGTTATTCTCCAGATGGATTTAATTTTTGAATTTTGAGCCACTTTGCCGCTAAGCTACGGCAGGCGCGGATTGTTATTATAATATATAGAGCTAAACTGCTATACCTAACTCTTTTGAGTATGATGTGGAAATAATATTTAATTTATAAAATAATAGCGAGATAGCGGGATCCTTGTAGTTTGTTGCTCTACAAAGGTAGAAGGAAAATTAATTATAGGCAAAATGTGTTTACTACCAGATCCAGATCATGACTTATCAACTGATGAAGTAGTCGTCAAAGATTTTCTAAAAAGTTATAAAAAACGAATGCTTTTTGTCTTAACCAAAGTTACCTATATTATTAATTGTCTGTGCCACGAGACTTTATTCAAGTTTGGTATCAAAATTAGCTTGTCCTTTTAATTTAGTTTGCATTATCTACATACTGATTCGTGTGGCCATCTTCACGTAACCGGTGTACCATTTTTCCCTTGTTATTAACAAGTTTTAAGCAGTTAAACACGTAAGTTATATAAATAATTTAAACGTACGAAAAACTTAAAAAATTGACTTCACCGCTTATATTTTGGTTTTAGCTTGATCGATTTCGATAAAGAACAATGGCGAAATTTTAGTTGGCCTATGTTTGATCGTATTTAAATGTGAAATTAACGAAATTCACTCAAATGAATTACAACGAATTACTAAAACAACAGAAAAGGCAGACGAAGCCAGGTAAAAAAATACACATTAAAAGAAACAAAACGATTACTTTCAATCATTTTTCATTTTTCTGTTTTTGTCTATGCTGTGGTTATATAATAAGATGTTACCATGTCCATTGCCTTACCCTAGTGCATCTCTATATTCCTAAGCCGTAATGCTAATGCTTATGATGTATCCATAAAACAAAAAATACTATGGTAACTTATGTATGAACCATCAGCCCCCCGATTACCTATCTTTGTTGCAAACGGTTTCAATACTAAATTGACAAAACTCCTAAGAAATAAGGTTCATTTTTGCTTAATTTTAATTGAAACCGCGTGCAACAAAGATACGTAATAGGGGGTCAGCTGTCTAGAATCCGTCTGTCATTCACAGGTTTTCTAAAAATAGCTGCGGTTGCTATTGCAGTCATCGACATTTAAGGGGAAAAAGCAAATGTCATGGCAATACCAAACTGTCGTATGAATGACGTTTTCACTTTTGACGTTTGTTTTTTTTTTCTTTTTTCTTTTAATATTAGCTTCGCAATCTTGTGCATTTAGCCAGTGTCAAATAATAATATATTTCAAGTTTAAACGTAGTGGTGGCTCTTTGGAACGGGCTTTTATCACGAATTCACGACTGTCAGAACTGTTGGCGTATTCAAAAAGAGATCGGCAAAGTGTGCCGAGCCATAACCTACAAATATGTTTTGTTTAATATCTTAATAACTAGGCCTTCTAAAACGACAATTCTTTTAAAATTAAGCTCAGAAGGCAACTGGCCTTACGTAAGATATTTTTTTATCTATATACGATGCTATTTTAAAAATAAGATTAAGCCTTGTAATATGTCACTGGATGGCATTATAGACAGAGTTAGCTCGCGCAAGCGTTTTGTCTAGGTATCATCATCGTATCACACTTATATCCGAAAGTTTGAATGTAAGTGTGTAAATGGGTAAGTAAGTGTGTAAGTATGCTTGTTTTCACTGCACACTGTAGGTAATGGCTGAACGGATTTATATGAAATTTGGAATGTACATAGCTTATACCTATGATTAACACATATACTACTTTTAACTTGATAAACGCGAGCGAAGTCGCGGCGAAGGGCTAGTATTAAATATATTAGTATACATTATACAAAACAAATTATACTTAATATGTTTTTTTAGAACAAGTTTGTATAATAAGTTTTTTATACAAACTTCTTTATTTAATATTTAAAAGTTATATAACCGAAGAATTATTTGTCAAGACGAATCAAACGTCCAAACTAAATGGTTTTATCTTGACTCAGAAGCTCCTATGGCCATCATCCGTCTACATCATCATACCAGCTCCATGGTACCATATCATTGTATTGTCACCAAAGATACAAATGTAAAGCTAATCATACAAATACATATTTGAACTGCCTGTTGGCTAAGTTGGGTGAGCGTTCGCCTTCTAAGCAGTAGTATCGGGTTCGATTCCCGGCGGGAACACAAGTTTTCTCCGAAAGGAAAATTTGTGTTTCTGGTTCTGGTTGTGATTGTGTGTGTGATGTGAATGTTTCCGGCACCCACGACACAAGTCATTGAACTTAGTGTCGGGCTGTGAGTGTGAAAGCGTTTATGTTTATGTTTACATATGTCCAATCATCGAGAAGTGGGTCTAATTTAGCTTCGAAGCGTCGCCATTTCAGCTTGGGCAACATTATTATTGTTTTCGTATGTCCGGATTTCCGTTTGTTCCCCTCTACAGGTCGCATATCTCAACCAATTGTCGTGAAATTTTGTATGCAGATTCTAATTATGTAGAATTTTTGTGTCGATTCAATTTCTGGAATTTTTTCAAAATGGCGGCGGTATGGGGGTTGAAAACGTAAAAAAATATATCACAGCTCGCAGAGCCTAGTGGCTATACGAGTCCATAGATAGGCAGTGGGTGCTTATCTACATAAAACATTGTAAGTATTGCTTTCGTGGTTGGGAAAACTTAAACCCATCTAAGTTGGTACAACTTCTGCGCAAGTAGTTTAGGGTGGGCGAAGTTTGGCATAGAACGTTAGCTGCATGAGTTATGATATATTATACGACAGACGACCCAGTTGGCGCAGTGGGCAAGACTTTGCTCCCTGCGCCGTAGTTCCTGGGTTCGATATCCATCAGAAGCACAATTTGCCTTCCCAGGAGACATTTGTGCTTTTTGGTTCTGGTTGTGATTGTGTTGTTATGTGCAACCACGATACAAGTCTTTGGATATAGTGTGGGGCTGTGAGTGTGTTTGTTGTTTTTATTGTTGAAATATATTTGTGTGAATTTCAAAAGTTAATAGGATGGAATAATTTAATAGAAATAAACAAGACAAAAAACAAAAAAATCAATGACTAGAAAAACAAATGGTTTATTTGTTCATTGGATCTGCCCGTTGGCTCAGTTGGGTGAGCGTTCGCCTTCTAAGCATAGGTATCAGGTTTGATACCCGGCGGAAACACATATTTTCTCTACAAGGAAAATTTGTGTTTCTGGTTCTGGTTGTGATTGTGGGTGTGATGTGAATGTGTCCGGCACCCACGACACAAGTCTTCGAACTTAGTGTGGGGCTGTGAGTGTGAAAGCATTTAAAAAAAATTTATTTATTTTGATCACAACTTTATTGAGCACTACGGGCGCCACCACCAGAGACCAACGAAAAATTCAACGATACCCTATATTTGACTGTACTAATACGTACATACAGTGCTAAAATGCTTCGCCATAGTCGAGTATTATTAATGTGAAACCAAATTTTAATTACCTAAACGTATTTACAGGGCTTTCCGGCAATGCATCATAAAGCCGCTGATCGTCTTACTGACTCTCCGTGCACCCTGCTTAAGTTTATTCATATATCCTGATTTCTCCGTCGAAACCGTCCCAAAAGGCCTGAAACCTTCCATGTTCGCCAAAGATTATTTCATCGACCAGCTGAATAACAGCCCAAGATATACCCAACCAGCCTGGTTTAGATCCTGGATGAGATTCAGAGACCTGATGCACAGAAGACCGCTCGTTTACACGTATAAGAAAAATATTAAAGCGTTGGATACAAGGCCCACTAACGTTAAAGATTTGATCGGATATAACGGATATTTTCAGCAACCAAATGACCCATGGAATAACGTACATAATTTTTAGTTTACATCCTGTAAGAAAAGTCAGTAAAATGTTAGTTTACATCCTGTAAGAAATGTCTGTAAAATTTTAGATTACATCCTGTAAGAAATGTCTGTAAAATTTTAGTTTACATCCTGGAAGAAATGTCAGTAAAATTTTAGTTTACCTCCTGTAAGAAATATCAGTAAAATTTTAGTTTACATCCTGGAAGAAATGTTAGTAAAACTTTTGTATACATCCTGTAAGAAATGTCAGTAAAATTTTAGTTTACATCCTGGAAGAAATGTCAGTAAAATTTTAGTTTACCTCCTGTAAGAAATGTCAGTAAAATTTAAGTTTAACTCCTGTAAGAAATGTCAGTATAATTTTAGTTTACATCCTGGAAGAAATGTTAGTAAAACTTTTGTATACATCCTGTAAGAAATGTCAGTAAAATTTTAGTTTACATCCTGGAAGAAATGTCAGTAAAATTTTAGTTTACCTCCTGTAAGAAATGTCAGTTAAATTTTAGTTTAACTCTTGTAAGAAATGTCAGTAAAATTTTAGTTTACATCCTGGAAGAAATGTTAGTAAAACTTTTGTATACATCCTGTAAGAAATGTCAGTAAAATTTTAGTTTACCTCCTGTAAGAAATGTCAGTAAAATTTTAGTTTACATCCTGGAAGAAAGTTTAGTAAAACTTTTGTATACATCCTGTAAGAAATGTCAGTAAAATTTTAGTTTACCTCCTGTAAGAAATGTCAGTAAAATTTTAGTTTACCTCCTGTAAGAACTGACAGTAAAATTTTAGTTTACCTCCTGTAAGAAATGTCAGTAAAATTTTAGTTTACCTCCTGTAAGAACTGACAGTAAAATTTTAGTTTACCTCCTGTAAGAAATGTCAGTAAAATTTTAGTTTACATCCTGGAAGAAATATCAGTAAAGTTTTAGTTTACATCCTGGAAGAAATGTCAGTATCTTTTAGTTAACATCCTAGAAGAAATGTCAGTAAAATTTTAGTTTACATCCTGTAAGAAATGTCAGTAAAACATATAGACCGTCAGAGGGCGGGGATAGGGAAGATAGACGATCTTTAATATACATAATCAAGTTCGGTAACTGCACTATGTTGAAAAAACTCGTCACAAAGTGTAACTTAAAACTACAACATATAGTAATAACCACTTAAAACAACCTATAGTGTTTATCTATGAATTTATCCTTCATTAACTTCATTTTGATATGTATTAGATTCTATAAAACTGATAAAATGTAAACTAGTGTCTTTATTTGTTTATAACTTTTAATGCTCTCACGCTCGCCGCCCTACGCTAGGTTCGATGACTTGTATCGTGGATGGCGGAAACATTCACATCACATAACATCCACAGTCATCAGGTACACAAATTTTCCTCTCCGTCAAAAGAGAGGATCGCAGCTGCTGCAGGGTCCGAAAAAAGTCTCCGAGCCTAAGTTCATAGGGGAGGCGAAGACGCATAGACTCTATTGGCTTGCCATCAAAATAAAACGGCAGGGGACCGTTACGTTAGGAAGGTTTATCGGAGTTCCTAACAGCCACCGACTGGTCGGCTCAGCTTTGGAAGTACGTCGTAGAAGCAGTCATAAAAATCTCTTTAGGTTGACAAGCTCTTAGGATCAATATATACGATCCAAAGATATCGAAATCACTACATTATAGTTTGCACTGCGAGATAAGACCATCGTAGGTCAATCGTTTGCGTATCTCGATGGATTATAGCCACGAACTCTGAACTATCTATTGTAGTAGCAATGTGGCTCAAGTATAAAATGACTTATGCATGATTATTAATACTAACATTTTAACTTTAATTATACTACTATAAATATATTGATTTGATTTAATCCTCCTCTCTCTAATATTGTTGTGCCCTACAAGGGTCTACAAAGAACTGTTACCAATTTTATTTTAACTTCTTTTACTTTATAATTGCAATAAAATACTGATTAAATATATCATAATATATTATGATACTATGATAGTACATTTTTTTTTTAAATCTATTATAGACCAGCGTTTGACTACTATCTCACCTGATGGAAAACGATGAAGTGGTCGACGATTGAGCACATATATAGGTATATAAATATAATATTATGATATTTAATATTCTATATTTATATAGTATGTTTACAAGTTTATTTGTAAGTTCTTTTAATCTTTTTGTGTCAATAAAGAGTTTTTGTATTGCATTGTATTGTATATTTCAAATTTCATCCAAATCCGTTCAGCTCTTACAGCGTGAAGAGAAAACGAACATACTTCCATACTTACTTTACACACAAACTTTCCTTTTTATAATATTAGTGTGATATTGTTGTGATGGTAATTAAATATTGCTTAAAAGATAGTAAAGCAACATTTATAAAATTAATTGTAGCTGAATGTGAAACTTGGCAATGTTAATTATGCCGGGTAAACTCATAAATACATATTATTAAAACAAATCATTGCTTACAAAATTGAAACAAGGCTGTACGTAATTAACACCTGCGAAAATTATAAGTTGTTCTAATTCTGTGAGAAACATTGAATTTATCGGCATGGAATAGGCCGAAAACCCGACGATTTTGTAGAACAACTTCCCGACTCGATATTTTTGGTAAAACCAGTTTTGGATTATACAAGACGTTATCAGGTATTAATCATATAGATAACGACACACGAGGACAGGTGCAACCGTTCTGGCTGACTTCAGTCTAGCTTCAATAAAAAAGATACCGAATCTTTTTGCAGCACGGTATGCCCATAGTGTGCGCTAGCCTTCATGCAAGCGTGAACATTATTTTATTTAGATTCAAACGAATCTGCATTAAGGAAATTGGGCCCGTGGGAATCAGAAGCTCATTCTATTTTCAAAAAAATATCGGAGTGCCTGGTTGAGGCGACGCGTGATCAAAATGCTGGCTCAACGTATTAGCATTGCAATTCAGAGAGGCAATTCCGTCAGCATGATAGGAACGCTACCCACTTGAGCACTTGAGTTACCTATAAGCTCGATGTTTTGTAGGTAACACAGGTCTTTGCTGTATATCGTTTTAGTAAAATTTTAGGAAATATAGGCAATTGGGCCATAGATATCTGCATTTGTTTTTGCCGATATGCATTTGGTTTTCTAGTATGTAATTGTTTTCCCCGGTATGAATTTGATTTTCCGCCATTTATTTGATTAGATACCTATTTATTAATTTGTTTGCCTCGGTTTTCATTTTAATAAACACATAAAAGGGTTACAGTTTTGTGTCAAGATTGTTTATAACTGAGAAGAAGAAAAATTATATTACGTATCTTTGTTGCGAGCAGTTTCTATTTGAATTAAGCAAAAATTAACCTTATTTCATAGAAGTTCTGACTTTTTAAACGTTAGAGATAGGGAATAGACTGTCAGTTCCAACAGTGGGCTTTCTAATATTGAACGCTTATTGGTCTGGTAATAAATTATAATGAAACAATTTTAGCATGTAGTTCGATATATTTTTCAATTTTTTTATCATTTTGGCTGTAAAAGTGACTTTTATGGATAGCAGCTGGAGTACTGCCATTTTAATATTAAAGAGTAGTCCCGATACGAATTTTGATAAGGGTCAATGTTCATCCCATATTTTATGTACATTTCAATTTTCTCTGACTTTTAACTTGGAATGATAAAGAGGATCAATTTAAACACAATGGTAATGGATTGACTTCCATCTTATCTTATCTTCTGATATATAAAAATTTTGTGTCACGTTGTTTGTGGTCGAACTCCTCCGGAACGGCTCGACCGATTTTAATGATTTTTGTTGTATATTTGGTTGATATAAGAAGAGGTCGTTTACAGTTGAAAGTAAAAGTATTTTTTTCATCCTCATGGTGGGAAACCCCCCCCTTCCCTCCCCTCAGTTTTCAATCGTGATTTTAGTATTTTGTATAAACAATATCCAAATAGTTTTTAATATGGTAAACGTGAAAAAGGTAAAACACTTTTTCGAACATTATATTGCAATGCATGCCGGATACAGCTAGTAATATATAAATATCTCGAGTCACGTTTGTGGTCGCACTCCTCCGAAAAGGGTCGACCGATTTTTAATGTTTTTTTTGTATGTTTGGTAGGTATGAGATTTGGTCCTAATGTATTTTTCAACCTGTTACCCCCCATAAATCGTAAGAATAATAATACCGATTGGTCGCAACGGCGCGGCGGGCAGTGCTCATTGACGTCACTATCCCGCATGATGAAAACCTCGTGAAGGCTGAGAAGGATAAGCTAAGCAAGTATTTTGACTTGGCCTTCGAGGTAACCGCCATGTGGGATGTAGATTCGACGATGATTGTCCCGATAGTTGTCTCGGCGAATGGGCTAATAGCGAAGTCTCGATCAACACCTCAAGAAGCTTTCGCTAAATGGTTGAATCAAGGGTCAGATTCAGAAGGCAGTACTCTTGGACACGGCACGTATTGTCAGGAGGTTCCTAACTCTGCAGCACTGACCTACTGGTAGCTTGGGCCCTGCCGCGCTGCTGGTGGCATGCTAGGTTTAGGTTTCTTTTTACAGTTTTCTTTATTTTGTAATATTGTATTTATTATTACTTTTATAAAAATACTGTAAAAAAAACCTTAGCTTAAGCAAAAATAATAAAAAAAGAGAATAATAATAATCAATTTTAGTATTTTTGTATGAACAGTATCCAAAAAGTTTCAGTATTGTATTAAAGTACTAGGCAACTATAAACGTGAAAGAGGTAAAACAGTTTATTTACATGGCATTGCAACGCATGCCGAGTACAGCTACTATAGTTAAATGTATAATATTATTCTAATCATCATGTCATTTTATATCATAAGCAAGCGACTGAGCGTGAGTTTGCTATTAATGATTTATATTTTTTTTACTATCAAAGTTTTCGTGAGAATAAGGCAATATAAATGTAGCATACAAGTCAATATGCAAAAAAAAAACAAACTACGAAATATACAATACATATACAAATGTATGTCTATATATTTCGTAGTCTGATTTTAATTTTTAGGCATGCATGAAACTATAATATGAAATGAAAATTCACTTCATATTTTGTTTCGTTAATAAGACCTATTATTGTAAATTTAATTGTAAAACCAACTTAAACATTATTTTTAAATACCTTTTCAATAATTCTCAAAAGTTTGTTGACTTAACATTTTTTATTTTTTACAATATGGCGTCTGAATCTTCGCCATATTGGTGACACTTGCAAGATGAAGACAAATCGATTGACATAAAAATATCAAAATCGGCCTACGTCTATGGTCTCTAGAACGCCAACGGGCAGCCAAGCCATTTCGTGCTTAGTAGTCAGGTTTTAATTTTTAACCCTTCGTCTAGTTAAATTAATGTCAATGTATGATCTAAAGATCATTAGAAAGTAATTAAACATGTTACGTCATTTGTAAATAAATAAACATGTAATGTCATTGCATCAAATTTGTCTTTTAAATTTCAAAAATTCTAAACCAGAACAAGAAATGTCAAAGGCTACTTAGACTTGTTTACCATCTCTTGTTTTCCTTCTAAAACAGCTATTTAATGTCGTGGTTTATTTTTAAATTAAAGAATAATTATTAGTGACATATGATCTAGGTTTAAAAAGCAAGGACTAAACTCGAGTCTCTGATTAAATCTGACAAATTATTAAGTCTTATTACATTTTTTCAATGTACAAGTTAATAAAAAAAGACAAGTCAAGGTTATTAAAAAAAGACGATAAAATACAAACACAAGATTTTGAGGCTTCTTTAAAATAAATTAGAAATATTTAAATTAGATAGAATAGAATTTAAACATTGTAATATTCACAACCAAGTACTCTTCAAAATCCTACTTTATACAGTGTTACACCCAGGTTCTTCAGTGTTACTTCAGGTCGGGATGGTAATTTTCTTGAGAATCTGGCAGTAGAGTCAGTAACTTTCAGGAGTGCCTCTTGAATGAGAATAAACGAATTTGAATTTGTTTTTTAATACGGCCAAATAAAAAGAATGGCTATGATTTTAGCACCGTATATATATGTATGTTACTATGTATGTTCGTTTGTTCCCTCACAGCGACCAAACGAATAAACTGATTGTAATGTATAGCGTATTGTTGAATTTGTCTCAACTCTATCGGTGTTTGATTTTATTGAAAAAAAAAATGGCGCCCGTAGTATTGCATAAAGAAATTATAAAAAAATAGATTTATTCTTTAAATAATAATAGCAATGTCAGAAAAGATTATAAAAGGGGAATAAAACAAATAATCGTCGTCATGGGTATCAATAGAAAGTACTCCAAAATACTATTTAAAAATATATAATACACACACATGTAGTAATAACGTATAATGTTTGTTTTTGGTTTTAAGCGATAAGAATCGTACTGGTGACATATTTTAGTTATTTAACTTTTGTTTTGTTTATTTAAGATATATTTTTTAGTAGATTGATGATTTTATTGTATTCTTTCACAATGTTCTAACATTGTTGGCATCGATAAAGGTGTTGCCTTTCTGGAAATAAGTCTGGGGAGTCCTCCTGTATGTATCCAGAGCTTGCCTGTTGATCAGCCAGAAGGGTTGGTTTTCGATGGGCAGTTTCAGTAGACGGTTGTAAAGATCGACGTCACCTTGAACTTCTATTGGGGTTGGAGCGGTTGTAGTACTTGTAAAGGATGAACTGTCACTTAATCTGTAATGAAGAAGATTATACGTAAGTTTCAGCGAGTGAAGCTGTTTTTAAGATAGGTACCAAATCGTTATTTTCCAACATAGATTTTTTTAAATCCGGTTACGTACTCTACTTGTCAAGACCTTTTCAACAATACCCCACAAGGGTAGATAAAAGCATAAAAAAAATGTCGCTCCCCACTTACATGTATGGGAGCCCCCTTCGTATTTTCACTTACATAATTTTTTGATGTCATTTCTGGCTTTGGGTAGTTTTACATATTCTATGAGAATTTGAAGCCATTCACTTATGTGGTTTAGACGTTAGATGCCTCGGACAGACGGACGGACGGACAAAGTGCTGAACGACCCAAGTCAACTTAGAGATCTCGCTCCGCTCGATCAATTATTTAGATTTCTGTGCTCATAAATATATATATGTTTGCATTCAGTAGCAAGTCACAGAACTAAACGAGCTAATTATTAAGAGCCATTTCGCTAAATGTGGGCGCTCGCACCGTAATGTACGGCGCTTGCATTTACATCGCAATTTATAGCAGTTTCAAGTGATGATAAATATTATTTTATGAGTAATGTAATGAATAAATTATTTTTTTAACTTTTGATTTAGATTCAATTAAGTCTAAAGTCACATGAACGCATGAATTTTGTGTCACCAATGTGACTATTTGAAATAAAAAATGGAAGTAAAGTAGGGTTAAAATAGGGTTTTTTATTTGTTTTTTTTATTAATCAACGTAAATAAAAATCAAAATTCTGTTTCATTATATGTCAATAATATTACGTGCCTGGTGTTTAGGCATATTTAACTAATCAATGCAATTAATTTTAATCAGTGTATGAAGAGCTTAAATTTTACTCCGTTGTCGTTTTTACTAAAACTAATTTGTGAAGATTGAATATTATAAAATAATTAAAGATATTTTAAAAAACCTGTAACATTATGTGGCAATTCCAAAGATTGATTTTTATTTAACATATATAAAACAGTAAAAATTAGGCGCTCAAAATCTTCGATTGTTCACTGAAGTGCGAAATGGCTCTTAACAAGAATCAGGGTATGTATGGTTTTAATAGTGCTTGCTTACCTGATACTTAGGAGATCGACAGTTGTGGTGGTACTAGAAGTAGTAATGTCGGGATATCCGATAGGTGATCTACCAGCGTAAGGAGACCTATAAGCTAAACAGCTTACAAACGTGAAAAATACTGCGAAGACTACGGTGCTCATTTTGAATTCTGTAAATAATTACAAAGCTTTAATCGTAAAAAAACGTTTTCACACTCCCAGCCCTACACTAAGTTTAAAGACTTGTATCGTGGGTGCCAAAAACATTAACATCACAAAACAATTACACCCAGAACCTGAGAACAATTAGTGTCTCTTGGGAATTAAAATTGTGCTCATGCCGGGAATCGAACCCAGAACCCAACGCGCAGAGGGCAGAGACATGCTAATTGCGCCAACTGGGTCGAAAATTAAATAGCCTATGGGATTGACAAACTAAACGTATAGTTCGGACATGTGGCAGAAAGCGAGCGCGGGCATCGCTGCACGGAAAGCGACCGATCCCGCGTCTCCGTATCCCGTCCGCACGCACCAAATGCGTCCTGTGTGTAGGAAATAATCTAATATGTAATTTGTTTTTTATCACACTAATATTATAAATCCGAAAGTTTGTATGTAAGTATGTTTGTTTTCTCTTCACGCTGTAACGGTTGAACAGATTAAGATGAAATGTAGAATGTACATAGCTTATATCTAGGATTAACACATAGGCTACTTTTTAACTTGATAAATGCGGGGCACGGCTTAATTAGTAAGCCCGCGATAACCTTGCACAAAGAAAATTATCTTACCTTATAGAATGAGATTAATAATCGTTATAAGTAAACTGTTAACACAAGTGACCAAAGTGTTTATTATTAGTAGCTATAGTTTAAAGTGCACTCCAAAAGTTTAAAAAATATTTTCAAATCACGACTTGAATGTACGAAGAGTAAAGCTCTACTAAGATGTCCTAAAGATCAACCTTTATTTAAATATATTAGTGAAATCTAAAGACGTTCGAAAGAGACAACCGGCTAAAAAAATGAGGAAGAATTAAGGACAGAAATACAAGAAATGGACTAAACTTTGACTTTTTTTTGCATTGAATAAAAATCTGGTTTTTCCTTTGCAATGTTTTGAATTTTATTAGAAACTGGTTTGTTAATGTTAAGGCGAGGTAGTACTAACAATTTACATAAAAAAATATATTTTTGAATGTGACTCATTCGATCTCAAATGATTATTGAAGTACCTTGGTTTTAGTAAAGACCGCCTGTTTAAATTCGATTGGAACTTTTTTACCAACTTCCCAAAAAAGGAGGAGGTACCTACTCAAGTCGACTGTATTTTTTTTATGTGTTTTACCTTATAACTTCTCTCCACGTGAGCCGATTTCGAATTTTTTTTTTAGTTTGAAAGGTGTTGCTTTCTACTTGGTCCCATTTAAATTTGATCAAGATCTGATCAGTTCTTGAAATATCTACTGACTACTTTGACGATGTTCTCGTTTACCCGACTTCGGATTACCTACCTCACAACTTCTTACGTTGTGAGCCGATTTTGATGATTATTTTTTTATTTGAAAGCTGGTGCTTTTCATGTTGTCCTATTGAAATTTGATCAAGATCTGATTTCTAGTTTTGGAGTTATAGTCAATAATGAGTGTTTAATACATTAAATCTGATCAAGGTTCCGAAGATAAAGCGGTGAAGTCGGTTTTTTAAGCTTTGCTTGCGTTTAATTATTTATTTTTAACAATGCCATAAAATAATAGTATCTTTATTTATATATAAAATGACAAGTGGTAAAAACTAAATATTGTAATTCCCCCATCGCTCTATCTGGAAAGCGGCTGCACCGGTTTTCACCGAACTCAGCACACTCTCGATCAAGTCACCTTTTAAATATAAAAACCGCATCCAAATAGGTTTTCTTGTTTAAGAGCTACAGACACATAGCGTTCAAACTTATAACATCTCTCTTTTTGCGTCGGGGATTAAAAATCCAGTTCAAATTGTCAAAAGAAATTTATTGTAATCTACTCCATACAATTTTTATAGGTAAGTACTTAGACATACATTTCGTAATCTTAATTAGCAAATAAAAAAAAATACCCGTATGAACATTATTTTTTTATTCAAGATAGGCAAACTTTTGACCACTATCTCACCTGATGGTAAGCGACGATGTGGTCGACGATGGATACGAACTTCAAATAATTAGCTATTATCGTGTGATTATATTTTTTTTATTTCTAGCAACTTATCGTATTATTATATCCTTTACTTTTATTTTATTCTGTATAGGCTAACGTTTGTCCATTATCTCACGTAACCGATGATGTGGTCGACGATGGAGCACGCTTCCCTAGAAGATACCTATTAAAAACAGAATTGTCTTGTTGTGTTTTTTTTTTAACTCTTTCACACTCACAGCCCCACGATAAGTTCGATGACTTGTGTCGTGGGTGCCGGAAACATTCACATCACACACACAATCACAACCAGAACCAGAAACATATATTTCCTTGGGAATTATTTAGAACTCTATTTTCGTGTAAAAATTGGAATTGCTATTTACTCGCCTAACATTAAAAATAGATAAGAGAGCCACGTCTCATTATCTTGATTAAGCGATAAATAATTAAAACTGGTTATTTGTTTAAGTAGATAAATATCAATAGTACTTATCTAAGGAATGTAGTAAAACAATTAAAGGTTCTGTGAAACGTATTGAATTCATCCGCTACCCGACTCTTTTCTAAAATAATAAAAGGTATTGTCTGACTAGCTATTAAGTACCTAAATATGTTGGAGGTGGAGTTAAAACTCGCTTATCTTCTTAAACACAACTAACAACCATCCATTTCAAGCAGAGGAAAACAAATAAAAAATATATGGTTTTAGCCATTCTGCCGTCATGAGATAAAAAGACGTATCAAACATTTTTGTCAATTTTGAGTTTTTTTTTTATATTTGTCTACGCAGTCTTGTGCATTTAGCCAGCATCTAATTTAATTCAGTTCTAATATATTACAATTATAAATTTAATATTAAAAGTCCTAGTCAAAATCAAGTAAAAGAGTCAAGGTCCAGTCATAGTCAACTCATGCTCTATAAAGTGGTAGAAACTTTACTAGAACTTCTGTTGGTGTTTTGGAGCAAAAAAACGTTATTGACACGATAATGTGTTATAAATTTACAGAAAGTTACAGAGATTCTAGATATCTTAAAAGTTACAGAGATCTTATTGTTATTAATAAGATCTATAATTATAACCTGTCACTGCAATGAATAAATGAATATGAATCGATAAACACCGGCTGCTCGCACAAAAAAGTGTCACGTTCCACCTGAGCCTCAGCGTGCAAGCATAGTAGAAATATATATATATATATCTACTATGGTGCAAGCGAGAGAGCGGAACAAGCGATAGAGGCTTTATTACTTACTTATGCACGTTTACTAAGTAATAACGGTTAATAATCCACCATTATCACACATTACCACTAGAAGAATCACAGGTTTTGGAAAATTAATGAAATTAAGAATGAAAATATTTATTTACAAATCACAAATCACAAAATTTTTATTTGCTTAAAACATGGTACAATTGGGTGTTTATATAACGTTGGAACAACATTTTCTGGTAATACAAAATAAAAAACGCCATTTTTTCACTTTTGCGGCAAAATCCTAAATTTAAATTATATATACCTCAGGAATTACTTAACTATTTAGTATATGTTATGGATTGTAGCAGGTACGTCAAAATAAAAGTAAGATTTAGTAGGTTGCGTTTGAATATTTTAAAATAAAAAAATACTAGTAGATGCGTCTCGTTTTCCTGATTACGATGATGTATATGACTCAATGTTGTCAAAAATGCAGATTCATCTTTTTTCCTTATGACAGCAGTATTGTCCTCATAATGTGTTAAGATTATATTTAGTGGGTAACTAAAATTATTTACACTTTTTGAAAGTGTAGCTGGGTTTTCAATCACATCACTCTAATATAATAAAGAAGAAAGTTTGTGAGTGTGTTAGTATATTTGTTACTTCTTCACGCTCAAACGGATAGACTTATTTGGTATAGATACCACCATACCTGACACCCTGGATTAACACATAGGCTCAGTTACCTCAGTTGCTAGTTCCATTACTGTCCATCCAAAGGTTGTTTGGTAGAAATCGCTGAAAGTGATAAGACCGCCCATTGTACTGCCTTATAATATTAATTTCGTAGTTTTAAGTTTGTATCTTTTTGTTTTTTGGTGTACAATAAAGAATTTTGTATTGTATTGTATTGTATAGGCTACTTTTTATCCTGGAATTCCCACAGGTCCGGGTTTTACGCGGACAAAACCGCAGCTAGTTATTTTACATGCTCAAAAAGTTCACGATTTATAAATATGTATTATTCGTTACCTTTTTTCCTAAAAGTGTTTAGAATGCTTAAAACTTTAAAATATATAATAGATTACGTTTTGTCAAAACATATGTGTGAGTTATAATGAGGAATATAGTGAAAAGAGAGAAAGAAAAAGGAAAAGTGAAAGTGAGAAGAGGGAGTGGAACTCATTGCCTGCGTATTTGTTTCCTAAACAGTACAATTTCGGTGTCTTTAAGTCTAGAGTAAATATGGTAATATAGAGAATAATTTAACTTTTAGGCAAGCATATTACATCTTCGGCCGCATCTTCACTTTCCATCACGTGAGATAGTGGTCAATGCTTGCTGATCCAGCACAAAATAATGTATCGAAGAGCACTTATATGGGTAACGTTTACAGGATAATTGCATATTATTAGATAATGGATTTTCCGAATGTCACGATGATCACATAACATGATCAACCTACAATAGTAACCTGACTAAATATTTGTAAAAAAAAACTTACAAATATTATTCTAAAGTTGTTGCGAAGTAAAGGAGTAAATTTAGAAACGAAATTTAATTCACTTTCCATCAGGTAGTCAAATTCTATCCAAAATACAAATAAAATGAAAACCCCACCTCAAGCGATATTTTTCCATTTTTAATTTACTCGTTTAGTTATGCCTAGCATTGATCATGCTGTAAAAACAAGACCCGTTATCGTGTTGTATCAATTTATAATAATTTATTTAGGTTTAACATATAATTCGGTTTTAATAATGTTTATATTATGTAAGAATATATCAAATTTCGTTATGATAATTTGTCTTGTAATTTTGTTAAGTAAAAAACAGGAAAAAAAATATTATAAGCAAATGTGCAGGTAGATTTTTCCTGACAACTTTGAAATATTAAATAGTAAGGCGGAAATACCCATGAGCTGCAGAATCTTTTATGGCATACCTTTAAAATTACCACGGTCATACAATTATCTAGATTGGTCTTAATATATATAAACATCACTTTGATTTTTAAAGAAACGTTCCAAATGCCTATGTAAATTATGCGCTCAATTCCACTATCGAAAGGTAGGGTCCCATATTCATGCTTTAAATAAAATAACAAACAAACGCATTCACACTCACAGCCCCAAACTAAGTTCAAAGACTGGTATCGTGGGTGCCGGAAACATTTACTTCACACACACAAATACACCCAGAACCAGAAGCACAAATATCCCTTGGGAAGGAATTTGTGCTCCTGCCGGGGATCGAACCCAGGCCCCACGGCGCAGAGGGCGGAGATTTATTCCACTTCGCCAACTGGGTCGTCAAAATATATACAATATGTATGGTAATTGCTAGTTCTTCGAATCTGAATTTAAATCAATGAATTCAAATGAATTTAATCTAAAAAAAGTTGAGATATAAAAATATTTTGGACTATACAAATACTAATTCCCACTTCACCCCCTTAAGTTATCCTGTCATAAATTTTGGAAACACCTGTTTTCTATTTTGAATTAACTATTTTCATATAAAAGTTTTTACCCATGTTTACCCCTATAGAGGTTGATTTTTTAAAATCCTTTCTAGAATTTTTACCCATTAAGACAAATTTACCCTTCAAATGGCAAGTCTCTACAACCAGGTTGTAGGCTGTGTTATTTCTCAGTCAGTGAGTAAGTTAGTCAGGACTGATTCATGTACATATATATTGTAGGTACAACTTACTCTGAATAACTCTTCACGTAAAAGTCGTGCAAAAGTGAATCGGCCTCTAAAACTGTAAAACTTTTTCGTATTCTTTTCTCCTTTCTTTTTTTGTGAAGCTTACAAATTAGCAGCTCAAGAAGTTAATCTCGCCTCCACGAGAGGGGTTTAACAAATTGTCAGGTATTTTATCAGTATTTTTAATTTTGTACGAACATTTCTGTAGTTTTTCATTTGATAATTAAAAGACACTGAAACCTGTTGCTTAAAAGATACCTATGTCAAAGAAAGTAAATGTTAGTATCCATTTCGCCCAAAGTTGGGATATTACCATAAGATTATAGATTCTCTTTAAAAAAATATGTGTAGGTAAATTGAATGTATATATTTTCAATATTATTTTTTTATGTGATTGAGTAAAGAGAGTAGCAAGTCACTCGCCTGATGGTAAGCGTCACACTTGATTTATAGTTCAGTGCTACCATAATAGAGTTAAGACCATAATAGAACTTATATATGTCAAAATCCTGCGCGGCAAAGCACTGGGCTCGTTTATGAAAAAATGCATCTTTAAGAGTCTGCCTAATAAATACCTATCACTCTTTTTTTTTTCATTCCTAACTACGGGCCAATTGCCTATATTTCCTAAAACTAAACTAAACTTATGTACAGCAAAGAACAAAGTTACTTACAAGACATCGAGCTTATAGGTAACTCAAGTGCTCAAGCCCACTACCAGTGGGTAGCGTTCCCACCATGCTGGCTGCATTGCCTCTCTGAATTGCAATGCTAATACGTTGAGCCAAATAAGTGCCAGCATTTTGATCACGCGTCGCCTCAACCAGGCGCTCTGATAGAATTTTAAGAGTTTGTTCAGAATGTAATTTCTGGAATTAAAATAAACAAATCTTCACTAATAGGAAGCTACTTTATCTCTGAGTGCTATTAGTGTGTAAGTACTGTTATTATATCTGAGGGCTATTATTATTCTAATAGTTATAAGGTTCTGATTGAGCTAAGTGAGATTTTTAAGTTTATTTGGGTGGTTCAGCACTTTGTGCATCCGTCCGTCTGTCATGTATATCTAGCGTCAAAACCCATACAAGCGAATAAATAAAATTATCAGAAAATATGTAAAGCTATGGCACAAAGCCTGAAATGGACATGAAAATGATATAAATAAAAATATTTGGGCCTATACACGTAAGTTGGAGCAAACTTTTTTTCTGCCTTGTGTCATTGAAAAGAATGTAGAAAGAAGAGTATGACACCGTTATAATAACAATCTATGTTGGGAAATAACAATTTCGTAGGCCACCAAAGTCACTGTTTTTAGACATATATTTTCCAGAGTTTATCTCAAAAAACGGCTTCAGATTTACAACTGATACTTATTTACCTATTTATACTATATGTTGTAAGAAATACAAAAATAAAACAATTATTATCGTATTTTATACACGTGCAGCCTATGGGTCAAGCATACGAAAAAGTCGTACACGACTTTGCGCACCCAATATAATAACGCGTTCAGGGCGCTGATGGGGCTGCCGTCGTACTGTGCATCGGGGATGTTTGCGAACGCGCATATAGACGGCTTCTCAGCGATCATGCGCAAGCGAGTCGCGTCCCTGATGCGCCGAGTGCGGGGCAGCACCAACAGTTACCTGCAATTATTCGCATGGAGGATGGATTTAGAGTGTCCAATAATGCAGCATTGGACAAAAATGCATGTTGAGAACTCTGGATCCAAGCCCAAGTATAGGCTAAGATAATTAATTAATTAAATTGGAAATTGCATTATAGTTATATTATGTTTATGACCTATGCTAATTTAAATTTTTGATTATACATTTTTGTTTTTATTAGATTTTTAATAAATTTTTGCAATGTGACATTTATAATAATTATGTACTTAGACTTAAAATATTTAATTGTATGTATAAATTGTATTATTGTATTGTATAAATTGTATTATGGATTTAATCTGAAATAAATGAATTGAATTGAATTGAAATTATTAAGATAAAAGTTATTATATCAATTAACCTCGAAATTTTTCTCTTTTTGGGAAAATGTAGGCGTGAGATCTCAGTTCGGGGAAAGTTCGGGGAACGATTTTTCCATGTAACTAATAGAGGTAGTAACGCCGGACAAGGCAAGAACGATCGATATTTTAGAAAATAAGTTTTCAATATTATTGGTAAATCCTGTTAACTTTTATTCCTTAGCCGTCTTGGATTGACATCCATTTTTATTTTTTGATAAAATTAATTTCAATTTAATAACAAAATTACAACTGAATAGATAAGAGACTATCGAAAATAAAACAGTGTACTATTTATACAAATTTAGAAAATACGCTCTGCTAAATAACCTAGAGATTATCTCTACCTAAGCACAGAACAGCTCTTAAAATGTCTATAACCATTTATTATATAAAAAATATATTTTTTCACTTTTGCTACCGTAAGACCGTTTTTCAGTCGGACTCTTATAATGAATCATCTCTTTTGCGTGAATTATCTGCTGTCTATCCTGCTAAAAAGGCTAAAATATATCCCGCTACTAACAGATGTTTATGCACTGTCACGGAGTCTTGATAAACATTGGTTTTAAATATGAGGGTAGGTACTAATTCGACCTAAAAAATTCCCTGAAAATAAATCGTCTCGTTGCGACAACAACAAAATGGCGTCGCCGCTGCCAGTTCGTTGGAATGATGTCTATAGTCTGCCTGATTGATGTTACCAAATAATACAATTTACCGTAGTGTTTTACAAAAATGGTGTATGAATGGTGTTTTTTAATCCGTAAAATAGCTACTGTAAGGTTCATTAAAATTATCGTATAATTTATCTTTGATCATATATTTTTATTTGTAATTTAACGATTTAAATGTACGTTATACCAACTGAACGTCAGAGAACATATCCGCATGAGCGAAGGATTGAGAGCGTAATGTTCAAATGAGTGAAGATCTAAGAACGAAGGTTCATTGACGTTCAGGTGGTAAGCTTGAGGATTTTTCGAGGGAAGGTTGATTGACGGCGACGAAGCTGGACGGACGTTTTTTACTTATATGTTATTTATATTAACATTATGTACCAATGTTATAAACTATATTATACAGTCAAATATAAGTGTTCAAGTGAAACGCGAGGAGTTTTTATTGAGTAGATCCGGGTCAGCTTCCACCTCAGAAGTTGGATTGAACCAAGGTACGATTTGTCTATTATTGTTCTTTTTTCTTATTAAAATACCCGCATTGTTTAGATAATCCATGTTTTCCTAAAAGGTTAGTCATCTGAAGCTATGAAAATGTAAAGATGTTGTTAGGACATACCGGTCGGAACTGTCCGAGACTATCCGGTTGTACTAGCTGTATTTAATAATGTAATGCTTCAGTTGCTCGGCATCGTTGGATTGATATAACGATGATATAACATTTTCATAATTCAAATGTATTAAATGCAAAAACTCGGGATTGAAGTAAATTTAGATTTTATAAAAAAAAAATACTTTGAAATACCCACATCATTTTTATGTTTTCTAATATAACATTTCGTTTAATTTGAATGCATGACACGATAGAGATTTTGTAAGTACGAACCGGTCGGAGTTATCCGAGACTACCCGATCGTACTAGCTGGATTTTAAAATGTATTATTTTGATGGTTCAGCATCGTTTGATTGGGGCTACTCTCCGATTGCGATGAGGCTGCTGACATGGTATATATAATCGTTTATCATTCAAATTTATTTTCAAAGGCAGAGATCAGATTTGTTTTCTTTATACCTACACAAGTTTCTTTATTTAACATTTCATATTATTATGATTTGAAGCTATGACACAATTATGATTTTAGTTAGTACGTACCGGTCGGAGTTATCCGAGACTATCCGGTGGTACTGGCTGAATTTAATAATTTATTACTTCGGTGGTTCGGCATCGTTTGATTGGGGCTACTCTCCGATAGCGATAAGGCTGCTGACGTGGTATATTTCATATCATTCAAGTTTATGAAATGCAAATGTATGAAATACTTGATTGAACAAACTTTGGTTTTAGTTAGTATTTTGCAATACCCACATCACTTGCATGTTTCCCGATATGACGTTTCATATGATCTGAAGCTATGACGCGAAGGTTTTGTTAGTATGAACTGGTCAAAAAAAATCCGAGACTATCCGGTCGAACTAGCTAATTTATGCAACGATGTTGCTTCAGTTGTTCGGTATCGTTTGATTGAGGCTACTCCCCAATAGCGATACTGAGGCTGCTGTGATGTTATGTTTCGTGTCATTTAGATTTATGAAACGCAGACTTACAACCTGTTGTGATGCAATAATTTTTAATCATTGGGAATAATTGTGCTGGCATGAGCCATTTGAGACTAACACATCTGGTTGTATTCATGAATGGTTGGGTGCTCTGTCGGAGGTCGAATTTTTTAAGTCTGTGCTGCCCTCTGATAACAATGCTTCGATATTCCGACATGGCGCACTACTCATTACAGCGGTAATAAGAATTACAAACCTAATTTCTGACTTTTCGATTTTTTTTTCTCGAGCATCGGAAAATGGATGATGGCGACCGTAACGAAGTGCAGCGAATAGCAACCCCTCGTCACGACGTAGACGCAGACGTAGTAGCTTGCACAGTCGCAGCTACTCGCGGAGTCGGAGTCGCAGTCGCTTCAGAGAGTGTCGGAGCCGCGACCGACGACGCTTACGAGGACGGGGAGAATGGCACTTCGGAGGCTGCACGGTGATCAGCGTAGACAACGTGCATACTGAGAGGTATCGTCGCGAGAGCAACAGTGATATGGACAAGACTTCCGCAACCGTGGCGCCAGTACCGGGCGTCACTCAAGGTCACGTGGTCCTTTTTCTATTAGACAATTTTTAAGTCATTGCAATCGCTCAAAACTAATTCTAAGTCGCAACCGATTAAACAGAGGGCACATTCTTTTAATAAACTTGAATATAAACATATTTTGCCAGAATTTTACCCTTCTTTGAAAAACCAACGCATTGACATTTGGCTTAGAAAAGTAAACGAATGTGCCTCGGTTTACAGTTGGGACACAAAAAAGTAATATTTTTTGATGCAGAAACCGCAAGGGCTGTGCAAAACGTGGTACGAAAGCTCACTCAAATGTCAAATAGTTTCAGCCTGCATGCAGACGTGCATATATAAAAAAAATAATTATTGTTTTAAATTTCATGAATTCGTTAATAGTATAATAACAATTACTTAATAGCCAGTCACTCAAATTCTTCTTAAAACTATTTATTAATTATAAACTATTTTATTATATACAGATATACACGTGATACAAGATATCTTTTTGTTAATATATTTTTGTGTTATTAAGTGAGGAGAATTTCGCACGCTTTTGTTTTTGTAAATTTCACTGCGATTTTTTTAGATATTCTGGGTATGTTTTTGTAAAAATACAAATATCTCTAATATAGATGCAAGCCAGAGGAAGCACGTTACATTTTTTGAAATTCGTTTACAGCTTAATCATGTTTTTTTTCTCGTGGACGGAATGGCAGGAAAATATTAACAAAGCCTTCCCTTTCGAACAAAATTATGTACAGTCGGCCCTTGAAGAACATGCTAAGACGATTGAGCTGGTTTAATGAACCCTTCAAAACTTATTTTTGTGAAATCTTGCTAATTAAACAATACGATATTACTGGCAAATGAGCCGTCGACCGTATCATCTGTGGGTTAATCGATAGAACTGTTAAAACCAGTGCACTGGCATTAAGATGCACGGAGCCTGATCTACTACTGAAGTTCCTACTGAGTAACAAAGAATGCGCGTATCACCATTCCTCTAGACAAAGAAATAACGAGCACCGTTCAAGCCGATGAGTTTCAACAGAATAAGACAAAAGCAGCTACTTTAAAAACTGGGTTCTTTTGTTATAATTGTAAAGAAAAAGGTCACCCTTATAGTAAATGTGTTAAACTATTACTGAAGTGTGATAAATGTCAATAAAATCGGTAATCGGACCGAGCAATAGCGTTTGAACTAAGAGTTCAGGTCTACGAAGGGTTTTCATGTACCTAAAACAATGTCGCACTTGGAGGTATTTTCCAAGTTATAAATCGTCTACTAAATATCACTGTTACACCCTGTTCCATTCCTTTCATGCTTCAGGAAAACTGATTGCTTGGGCCGAAAAAAAAATAAAATAAAAAAATTAACTTGTAACACTGCAATAATATGTGCATTGAAAGTTCAAGATTGTTAACGACTGTAGTGCTCTTCGTTTTACTTTCCAGAAACGTGATCGCATTCTCGGTATAGCACATTGGTGGTTAGCGTTGTAAGAGTTTGACAGTACAGTAGAGTACATAGCCGGTATGAAAATGGTTTATGCCGATGCGCCATCAAGAAGACTTATGGCGACCCAGATGGCGTAGTGGACAGGTGCGCCGTGGATCCTGGGTTCGATTCCCGGCAGAAGCACAAATTCTTTCCCAAGGGATATTTGTGCTTCTGGTTCTGGGTGTAATGTGTGTGTGTGTGATGTGAATGTTTCCGGCACCCACGATACAAGTCTTTGAACTTAGTGGGGGGCTGTGAGTGTGAATGCGTTTGTTTGTTTGTTTGTTTTTATAGTTGACATGGCTGTACCAGAGGCTACCCAGCATCCATCAGCGATCAACATCGCTCAACTCGCCCTTCAATTAGGTGACACAGCGCTAGGTTGGATTCGCGACATTAACAGCAGTGCTCTAAATCCAAAAGTAAATTGTCATGAAAGGTAACAAATTATTCAAATTTCTAAATAAAGCTAAAGCTAATGTGAGATGGGTAGTTCCCAAAGGCGCAAGGTGGCAGGTCTGCAGGATGAACCACGATGATATAGGGCATGTTGGTAATGAGAAAACGCTAGAACGTATAAAAAAATAAATATCTCCTGGTTCCTAAAATGACGCATTTTGTTAAGAAATCCGAAATCTCATGTATTGAGAGTGCGTGTACAAAGTTACCAAACATATTTTGAATGCTGGAGCAAGCCCTAGGTCTAATAGTCCGGTAGAAAGGTTTAATATGATTATGCTGGATTCTCTGATAGCACAGAATTTAAAAGCCAATGAAAAAGACGAACACCAAATTAGGACAAACACAATGAAGGCTGAATAATGCAGGGCAAAAGACGATAGATAGAGCACCAGCAGAGGTCATGTTCGCTACCATGATGAATTGCGAGTGTAACTCGGTATTAAATGAGAACAGATATAAATCGTAAACCATGCGATATTTCCTCGATACGGCAAAATAAAATAGGATTGAGCTAGAGCAGGAGAAACAAAACCGATACTACAAGGGGCGAAAACCATGACGTATTTACAGCAAAAGAGACTTCTCTTACCTACGTTTGAAGGACCATATAGAATTGCAAAGGTCCTAGGGAACGATCGCTATAAAGTAGCTCCTATCCCGGGGTTTGAAGGAATAAGCACACGACTACAGTAGCCGCAAACTGGATGCAACTCTGGATACACGTAACGTCATTAGAACTAGATAATGATGACAAAGATTCGCAAACGATATACGAATATGGATGATAACAGTTGTGATGAATTTTCCGATTGAAGTCTAGTCACATTCATACAAATATATGCTAGTTTATTATTATTATTATTTTAAATTTTCGTATTTATTTATTTTAATGTTTGTTAATTTTATGATAATTTATACTACATAAAACCGTATGATTTGTTTAAGGTCAAGAGCGAGAATGGATGGATTCGCCACTTGACTGGATCAACTGATACAGCTTTCGATGGATTAATTGAACATAGAGAGCGAGATAGATGGTTCGCTGGTTCAAATAATCTTATTGTGATAGTTTTTAATAGATTAATTGAACAAAGAGAGCGAGATAGATGGTTCGCTGGTTCAAATAATCTTATTGTGATATTTTTTGATAGATTAATTGAACATAGAGAGCGAGATAGATGGTTCGCTGGTTCAAATAATCTTATTGTGATAGTTTTTAATAGATTAATTGAACAAAGAGAGCGAGATAGATGGTTCGCTGGTTCAAATAATCTTATTGTGATAGTTTTTGATAGATTAATTGAACATAGAGAGCGAGATAGATGGTTCGCTGGTTCAAATAATCTTATTGTGATAATTTTTAATGGATTAATTGAATATAGAGAGCGATATAAATGGTTCGCTATTTAATATTATAATTTTGATGGATTAATTGAACATAGAGAGTGACACAGATGGTTTGCTGGTTCAAGTAATCTTATGATAGTTTTAGTTGGATTCATTAAACTTAGAGAGCGAGAAAGATGGTTCGCTATTATATATAATGATAATGATATTTTTTGATGGTTTAATTGAATATAGAGAGTGAAACTGTTCGCTATTTGTATAATGTGGTTACCTCGAGACACAATAGAGTTCGAGGCTATAGTTCTTTATTTGAATCGCATAAGATTTGGATGATGTTAAAATTATTAATATGCTTTATGAAGTAATGATGTATTACATATTATTGTAGATATTTATTTATGATGTACAATGTCATTTTTTTGCAGTTTTTAATTGCTATAATTGTTTATAATTTATTATAAAAGTATTAATATGCTTTATGAAGTAATGATGTATTACATATTATTGTAGATATTTATTTATGATGTATAATGTAATTTTTTTTGCAGTTTTTAATTGCTATAATTGTTTATAATTTTTATTATGATAGTTTTTTATGAATTCATTGAATATATAGAGTGAAAATGTTCGTTTTTAGTATAAAGTGGTTACCTAGAGACTAGATATCGAGGCTATGGCTGTTTACTTGAATTGATAAGTTAATGTTGTTGATGATTATAATGTATGGAATAAAAATAATAATAAAGTTTTGATCTTGATTAGGATTTGGATGATGTTAAAAGTGAGTATTAACATGCTTTATGAACTGATGATGTATTACATATTATTGTAATTATTTATTTATGATGTAGAATGTTAAGATATTTTTTTTTGCAATTGTTTATTATTATAATGGTTTATAATTAATGTGGTAACCAAAACATAAGATCTACCGAGTGTAAGGTTTCCAACAGAGTCGTGTATGGGGTCATACACGTTATCAGGATGGACGAGTGTAAGGTTCATTAAAATTATCGTATAATTTATCTTTGATCATATATTTTTATTTGTAATTTAACGATTTAAATGTACGTTATACCAACTGAACGTCAGAGAACATATCCGCATGAGCGAAGGATTGAGAGCGTAATGTTCAAATGAGTGAAGATCTAAGAACGAAGGTTCATTGACGTTCAGGTGGTAAGCTTGAGGATTTTTCGAGGGAAGGTTGATTGACGGCGACGAAGCTGGACGGACGTTTTTTACTTATATGTTATTTATATTAACATTATGTACCAATGTTATAAACTATATTATACAGTCAAATATAAGTGTTCAAGTGAAACGCGAGGAGTTTTTATTGAGTAGATCCGGGTCAGTTTACACTACATTTTATTCATATTAAGGTATTAAAATGGTTACATTTTCATGCTGTAGCTATGCATGAATCCTACTAATATTATAAATCCGAAAGTTTGTGTGTAAGTGTGCAAGTGTGTAAGTATGTTTGTTCCCTCTTCACGCTTTAACGGCTAAACGGATTTGGATGAAATTATGAATGTACATAGCTTATACCTAGAATTAACACATAGGCTACTTTTTAGCTTGATAATAGTGGGCGAAGCCGCGGGGCACGGCTAGTATATTTATAAAACAATGAAAGTGGGTAGCGTTCCCATCATGCTGGCGGCATTGCAATTCAGAAAGGCAATGCCGCCAGCATGATGGGAACGATACCCACTGGTAGTGGGCTTGAGCACTTGAGTTACCTATAGGCTCGATGTCTTGTAGGTAACTTGGTTCTTTGCTGTATATAATTTTAGTTTAGTTTAAGGAAATATAGGCAATTGGCCCGTAGCGTAGGTAGAATACAAAATCTTGAGCACACAACATATAAACATAAACATAAACGCTTTTACACTCACAGCCCCACACTAAGTTCGATGACTTGTGTCGTGGGTGCTGGAAACATTCACATCACACACACAATCACAACCAGAACCAGAAACACACATTTTCCTTGGGGAGAAAACTTGTGTTCCCGCCGGGAATCGAACCCGATACCCCTGCTCAGAAGTCGAACGCTCACCCAACTGAGCCAACGGGCAGTTCAACAGGCAGTTCATATATATGTTTTAAATTGATCAAACATTCTTCTTAAATTATGTCGATTATTATTAAAATTCGATTACACTTTAGGGGATCACTAATTAGTACTCGAGCTGTCAAAAGTAAAATAAATGGTTGGCTGAAGTATAGTCTTACTAATATTATAAATCCGAAAGTTTGTGTGTAAGTATGGTTGTTCCCTCTTCAGGTTTTAGCGGATAAACGGGTTTGGATGAAATGAAATTTGGAATGTACATAGATTATACCTAGGATTAACACATAAACTACTCTTTAATTTGATAATAGCGGGCGAAGCCGCGGGGCACGGCTAGAAAGATAATATCATATCGAATTGCCTGTTGGCTAAGCTGGGAGCGCGTCCGCCTTTAAAGCTACGGGTATCGGGTTCGATTCCCGGTAGAAACACAAGTTATCTCTCCAAAAAACTTTCACACACGCAGCCATGTGAGGTTGTTAGTGTGAAAGTATAATGTAGTCAATGGAAAAAAACAAACGACAGTTGAAAATCTTTAAAATTTTAATGGGCTGTTTCTTTAGAATCAAACTCATTCACTTTTCGAAATATTAATGTACAAATCAGTCTTAAATCTACATTCAGTGCATTAGCTATATGTATTCTCCAGTTAATATAATCTATCCCGATGTTTTAACATTATTGACATCAATAAAAGTGTTTGGCTTCTGGAAATAAGTCTGGGGTTTCTTCCTATTGGCTTCCAAAGCTTGCCAGTTGATAAGCCAGAAGGGTTGTTCTTCGACGGGTAGTTTTATAAGACGGTTGTATAGATCGACGTCGCCTAGAGCTTCCACGGGGAGCCTAATAGTCGTAGATGGCGTATCGTCACCAAATCTGGAATGAATAATTATAGATGTTGTAAAAATGCTAAAAATTAAAAAAATGCTGGATGGTTACAATGCTTAGAGAGAGGCTCATTCGATTATAAGTCACGGGTCAGATTAAAAAAAAATAACGAACCGATACAACGATTTGTTATTCAACCGTAAGTGTAGCTTTATTACCTACTTGTTACATTAGTTTAATAGAGGTTGAGCTTTGACGGATTTAAATATATTGCACAGTTTTCACCCTGATATAAGATCTTATATCTAGGTGAATACTATCAGATTGATACATGATAGTTAAATTGTAGAGAATAAAGGGATAAACTTCAAATGCTTGCCTATCTAACATTAAAAATAATAGCTAGATGTGAAGTCTACTAATAGTGAAATTATACACAAATACAATAAAAAGAATATTCTTATATATGTAACGTGAAATTCTGTGATACAAAATTTTTACAAGTTCTCACTTTCTTTGTAAAATTATATGGGTACATCCTTCTTAAAACCCTACAATATATGGTGCATTTCTTGAGTTTTTAAGTATAGTCTTATAATTTACTCGACCTGGGTACCCGAAGTATAGGTGTACTGCATATAAATAAAGTGCACAAAATTATTTTATGTAATTTTTTTATCTATATTCTATACATTAACTGAATGGTTTACCATAAAGCAAAAACGGTACAAGTGGCAAAATCAAAATTTGAAAATATTTTTGACGCTATATTTAGAAAACAGCTGCACTGATTTTCACAAAACAGCTAAGAACACTTTAAATTAAGTTACCAATTAAACCACATAAATACACCTCCTTTTCGTCGGTGATTATAAGTTACTACATTTTACTATACAGTCTACTACCTATATTTGTAGTAACGCTAGATATTTTATTATCAAAATAATGTAAACTTTGTCGTCTAAAGATAGTAACTTAATACCTTTAACATAAAATTGAAAGATTTTTTGCATACCTGACTCCCAAAGGGTCAACAGTAGTGGTAGTGCTGGCTAGGGCTGGATAGCCGATGGGTGATCTACCAGCATAAAAAGACCTTTGAGATGAACAGCATACCATGAAGATGGAAAATACTGCGAAGAATGTGATTTTCATTTTGCTCTGGAAATAATAAAATTGCATATTTAGTAGAGGAAAATAAACGCTTAAAGGAGTAAAATAATAACAACCTAATTATATGTCCTTAATGTAAAAAATCTGTAAAATTATACCAATATGGAAGTCTCCAAGTCACGAGTGAATCTTCTTGGCAAGCTTGCTCTGTGGTCGATCACATCGTCGCTTACCATCAGGTGAGCTGGTGGTCAAAAAACCTGTTTTGGCTTTTCAAATAATCAGTAAATAATAAGTTTTTTCAAATAATAAGTACAATTTTATTTTACTATATAAAATGTTCAGTTTCGGTGGGCTACGTAACCAATAAAACGTAACCAGTTACCGACGAGGAATAATTAAAAATTTCTCCGAAACTCATTACTACGGGAGAGTCATATTTCCTTATAGGAAATCAGCCGCAGACTTGATAACCAGTTTCTTCAATATTTTTTTTATTACCTCTAGATTTTTGCAGGAGATGTTGGCAAATAGCAGGTAAAATATGTTGTAAATGTAGGTATAACATCAATAGTAAACATCAATACAAACAATATAAGAAAGAAAGAAAATACATTTATTATTAATGACACACACAACATATACACTACAAACAAACAGCAAAATACATAAAATATGTATATCATATGTATGTAATATGTATTATTTGTATTGTTTTTTTTATTTAAGCGTAGAAAGCCACGCCAACCCAAATCATCCTGCTCATTTTCTGTCCATCCAATGGTTGTCTGGCAGAAATCACTAGAAAACCGCCCATTGTACCATTGTACTACCTTACATAACTCCTATTTTATTTCTAACTTTACAATGTAACTTTTGTTTGGTGTCCAATAAAGAATTATTGTATTGCAAACAACAAATACAAAATTAAATTAACTATTGTTATGAAAAAAGTTATAAGCTATAGGCCTCAATTTCTCTACTAGGCAAAATAAGGACTCATCCCTTACCGTCTCAGTTCAGGGCGAATCACTAGTAAAATAAGACCAAAGAATCAGTCTGAAGCCCGTCTGTTCTTAGATATCATTGTGCGGGCATAAAGGTCAAACGAGTATTTAATGAGACAAACAAGAAACCAACCTATAACATTTACTTATAACTAATAATGATCAATATAAGTGATTAATATGATTGCCAGTAGATAGAAAAAAACAGGGATGTCGTAAAGAAACACGATAGAAGTGAAACTTTTGCATTACAGGGAAACATTTTAAAAATTTCATCACAGTGTTAACCCCCGCCATTTTCGTCACACATATCTAAATTTCAAAGCCCTACCATAAAAGTTATCTACAGTTTCACATAAATTATGCCACTATAATAATGTTAAATTAGTCGATCGAAAAGAAGAAAACTATTGTTACATTAGCATGCTACATCTTTGGCCATATCTTTAGTTTCCATCAGGTAAGATAGTGGTCAAATGCTTCCATACCGAGCATAAAAAAAATGTATTAAATAATGAAAGCGGCAATGTTGATTTTATCATTCACTGACAGGTCAATCGTTATCTACCTCCGCGTCTTCGTTTCCTAAATGGAGTCAAAGAATCTTCATATCTAAAGTGAATGGGTATGTGACAAACAAGCTACATCTTCGGCTGCATCGTCAAGCCCCATTAAATGCGGCAGGAATTAAAATTAAATTATTTTAAGAGTGACTCTATAAGACTATGAAAAAAATTTCATTCATTCAGTGCATTAAACTAACCTCAGTATATAAAAAAGAATAAGCACAACTACCTTTTGTTTTTTAATAAAATGTGAACAATAATTGTTATCAACACTTTTGAGATCAATGACCGTAATGTTAATCACACAACTTAAGTGTTTAAGACCAACACTTAAACAAAATTGTTTGGACTATTATAAAACACAACTTCACTGTCTAAAGTTTATGACTCTACTGCGAGGTCTTAAATGACCACTATTTATATAAATAATATAATAAATTTATCTAAAGACGTTTGAAAGAGACAACCGATTATCAAACTAATGAGTAACAAGGACAGATGTTCAAGAAGTGGGCTAAACTTGCGTAGTCACTATAACATAATCTGTGACTGTGTGACGCATCTTGCATTACATTACTCTAAAGATGGATTTTCCTTATGCACGTATAAATATCTGGAATAACATTAAAAACTGGTATATTTTAAAGCAACGATGAGACAATATTCTAGACGTAATTTTACTAATGTGAGGAAGGTTTGTTTAGTAAAATACGTAAGTGGATTTACCTACTCTTTTAAGAATTTTAATTTCAAAATCGGATTGGTATTACTATTTTATATCTCAAAAGGTAAATACAGCAAAAAACATAAACGCTTTCAGACTCACAGCCCCACACTAAGTTCGTTGACTTGTGTCGTGGGTGCCGGTGCATACACATCACACACACAATTACACCCAGCACCAGAAACACAAATTATCCTTGTGCAGAAAACTTGTGTATCCACCGGGAATCGAACCCAATACCCGCTGCTTAGAAGGCGAACGCGCACCCAACTAAGCCAACGGACAGTTCAAAAAGGAGACTAGTAGTGGAAAATAATCATCTGAGATGTTTGTTGACGACCTAGTTGGCGCAGTGGACAGGTGTCCGCCGTCTGCGCCGTGGGTCCTGGGTTCGATTCCCGGCAGGAGCACAAATTTCTTCCCAAGAGATATTTGTGCTTGTGGTTCTGGGTGTAATGTGTGTGTGTGTGATGTGAATGTTTCCGGCACCCAAGATACAAGTCTTTGAACTTAGTGTGGGGCTGTGAGTGTGAATGAGTTTGTTTAGTTTGTTTGTTATTGAAAACCAATCAATAAGCAAGTTATTATTGTTAATTGCTGCAGAAGTGAAAGTATTTTTTTTTTAATGTACTTAGATATCGGACTCTTTCTACCGTAAATGTGTAAAATATAAAGGGAAAGCAGAAAGCATTGTGTTAGGCCGTTATTACGTCTTAAAATCCGTTTTTCATGCTAAAAATCTGACAACCATCCATGAAAACAACCAAGATAGTTTCTTGTACATTGTTTTCATTTTCCTTTACTAGTGTACACCATACTAAGGTTGTATGGAAGAAATTGCTATACGCGATAAGACCGCCGATTGTATTACCACTAGTGGCTCTGAGGGTTGAAGACGTCGCTTATTTTTTGAAATAGCTGAAATATGCTTTCTTTACGATGTCAACCCCCATAAATCCGCCATTTTGAAAAAAATCCAAAAACTGAACCGACAAAAAAATCTATTTAATTACTGAACCTGGTCACAAAATTTCATGAGAATCAGTCCAGAAATGCGTTCTGTAGAGGAGAACAAACGGAAATCCGCCGGACATTCGAAAGGAGTTTTACCTAAGCTGAAACGAAAAAGCTCCGCTCGCTCTGCTCGCTCGGTCAATCAACATCTATCATTCCTAAAAGTTGTTTAATTGTACATTTTATGAACTGGTCATACAATAAAGAGTTTTATATAATTGTGTAATTGTATCATATATATTCTTTCTATTCTATTCAAATTTACTGTGTAACTAGGTACTAATGTATCTATGGTGACATTATAATGACCAAGTAGCTGGTCTGATGATGGAGACGGAAGATGGCCATAGAAACTTCTGAACTAAAAACGATAAACCCATCGAGCTTGGGCTCGTTTGATTAGTTACAAGTTCTCTGGTTATATAACTTTTTAGTCCTTTTTTCATTTTCAACTGGTAAAAGCTTTATTTTAAAAAACTTTAAAATTATTATTTGTTTTACTCATACACACTTACCCACTATCTTTTTCATTTGAAGTTGTTACTATTGGACATCAATAAGAAGGATTACTTTGTACTTGAAGGTATACCAGTAGATTTTTCCACACAACTTTGAGTTATTTGAATAATATAATTGGTGGAATTACCCAAGAGCGCCGTCATTTATTACTGCATACTTCTGACTGGCCAAACATGTAGAGTTAGCAATCTCTATCTCTACATAGTATAAAACAAAGTCCATTTTCGCGTCTGTCTGTCTGTATATCTGCTAACTTCTCCTAACGGATTTCGATGCGGTTATCACACCGTCAATTAGATGATTGGTCACGAAAGGTTATTCTTACTTATACCTATATTATTATTAGCATATATTTTTAAGTTTCTTTTATCATTTTTCACTCTTTTATAAATTTATTAGTTTTCTATTTCTTAATTTATTTCTTTACGTTCATTGTTCTTAGTGAATACAATGTTGACTTTGTCTTTGAATTATATTTTTATCCTATGTATGTGCATATTATTAAAATATATATTATGACTGTATATGATATATTACCATATACAATATATAACGCAACCGTCATCACGAAGGTCTTAGGCCAGGGGTCGGCAACCTTTTGAGTCGGAAGAGTAAAAAATTACAATTTACAAAATTTCTAAGTATAATAGAGCCACATATTTTTTCTTGCCTACAATTATCCTTAGTGCCAACAATAATACCTACTGTACTATGAATTTCGTATAGAATACGCTGTGCACGCGTTTTACCTACCTAATCATCCCATAATTTACTTGTTAATCGATTCAGAACGTTTATTGAAATGATTTGTTTTAAATAAATAATATTTGCGTATGGAACTAAAGAGCCGGAGCTTCACATCCAAAGAGCCGCATGTGGCACGCGAGCCGCAGGTTGCCGACCCCTGTCTTAGGCGATACATTTTTTGTTTCACCATTGAGGGTATCGGGTACACAGTAAATCAAGAAATCTCGAAGAATATGAGAAATCTTAAAATACTTATAACATATTATTATGATTTTTAAAACTTTTCCTTTCCTCCACTAAGATAATTTCACGCCTGAATAAATAAAACTCAGAATATTTATCCTTGAAAATTAAAAAAATTAGATAGATAGATAGATAGATAACGCTTTATTGTCACACCTTACATAAATCACTTACAATAATTTTAAAAACTTAAATTTTAGTGTACAATCGGCGGTCTTATCGCTTAAAGCGATCTATTCCAGACAACCTTTGGATGGAGAAGATAATACTTACTATGGAAGTACATAATTTTAATCCAAAAATCTTGCGATAACTTCATATGTTCAATCCAACAAACTAAAGTAGTTTTGACTTTGTACTACTTAAGTATCGATACTAATTACTTACTTAACATACATAATTACCGACTTCAAAAAAGGAGGAGGTACTATGTTCGACTGTATGTATTTCTTTTATGTATGTTCACCGATATCTCCACTATTTGTGGACCGATTCTTTAAATCCTTTTTTGTTTGGTAGATTATACTTCAGAGATGGTCCCATATAAATTTTATAGCCAAACCTAAAATATAAGCGATGAAGTCGGTTTTTTTAAGCTTTGCTTGCGTTTCAATTATGAAGCTTTAATTACGTTTAAATTATTTATTTCTTACATGTGCTAGTCGCGATGATGGCAGGAAGTGTAAGGAAATTACTGAAAGGTAGCCATACAGCTAGCAGTACAGTCATTAACTTTCAGAGCGCCACTTTGGGGCCCACGTGAATAAAAGATTTTGAATTTTTAGGTCGACCAAAATCAAGATTGACAGATGGATTTAGGAAGATAGTGGGCAATACGTGGATTCGAGTGACGAGACAAAAGCGAATGGCAGACCCAAAGGGTGGCCTATGCCTGTGGGCTATTACAGGCTGATGATGATGATAAGTTGTTTGGTTAGAAATGTTTTCAAATGGTAAATGGAAGATGCCACTTTCTAACTATTAAATTTAAAAGAAACTTGAGAGGTGTCAAGGGACACCCGGATGGAACGAAGTTCAATTTCCGTCTAACCCCCTTTCGCAACGCGCGATAAGGAACTTTCGTTCTAAAATTAAAAGAAACATGCAAAAACCAATATCACGCGGTGCTCCCAGGCGGTCACCCATCCAAATACTGACCGCGCCCGACGTTGCTTAACTTTGGTGATCGGACGAAAACGTGGTATGGCTTACAACTATAGCAAAAAGTGTCGTTACAAATTTTGGTCTTAATTTTTTTCGTCTAGCCCCCTTTCGCAACGCGCGATAAGGAACTTTCCTTCCAATAAACACGGTAATTAGCGTATTACGCGCAGTCGATGTCAATAAAAATCAAACAAACAAATAAACGCTTTCACACTCACAGCCCCACACTAAGTTCAAAGACTTGTATCGTGGGTGCCGGAAACATTCACATCAAACACACATTACAACCAGAACCAGAAGCACAAGTATCCCTTAGGGAGGAATTTGTGCTCCTGCTGGGATTCGAACCCAGGACCCAAGGCGCAGAGGGCAGACACCTGTCCACTGCGCCAATTGGGTCGTCAATTGTTTCGCCTTCATTCGGAAGCCCTCATCAGGATGAGTATGTTGCGCTCACTGTCGCGTCTCACCTCGCTGTGCGAGTTGCGTGAGTTTTAATCAAATTATGTCATTTTTTAATTTAACTAGAAGTGTGAAGAGCTCTTAAGGTCAAAACTTCTACTCATAACGCATCACATACATTTTAGCGATACTCGACCGCTACCCTCGACCTTTTTAGGGGAACCTTTTTCAGAATGGTTTCGGACAAAAAGGAGCTTAAGCGAAGCCATGTGTACTCCGATATTTCGTTTCGATGTGAAATAAAACTGTCATTGTTACATTGTCAGTCTAACAGTATAACGTAGATACAAACTTTCACGGCCGTTAGCACCATTCATTAGATGAGCGACTCCTAGTTAGGTTATTCCTAACGTTAGGAAACTCCTAAGTTGGTAATTTTATTTCACCAATCGACTTTTAATAAAAATGTAAACTTATGAATCTTATCTATGGTTTAATTTTTAAAATGTTGTTTGCTTGTCATTTAACGTTTTTGCATCAATTTGTATTTTTTAGAAACCATTTCGTTCCGCCATTTTATATCAAAACACTGTGAAAGTTTTTTCATTTTACGTATACTTACTAACCAAATGATTTCTTAAGCTTGATTTATTTTATTTATTGCGCGTTTTGATGAAATTTGAATTATACCATGAAAAATCAAAGATTACGCGTGACCATGCGTAACGCCACGATACAATTTACGCAATATACACCTTTATTTGCAAAAGTGTAAAGGAAAAAATTGTCTCAGGTTAAAAAAGGGGCTCGCATTGACTTACAAAATCCTTGGAACGATACGTCATTCCAGGGCCCTGATTCTTTAAGCGTTACACTACTGCGATGTTTTGCGACTATACTGACTCAATTATACAGTGTTAAGTTTGGTATTCTGCTAAATCAAGTACGCTATCGCAGTTGTATGGCAAAAGCTACGCTGTAATTATGGCCCTTAGAGAAAGTAAGTATGACCTAGGATCTTACAGTATGGCAGTACTAAGACTCCGAAAACGGTATCTGTGTTTCCAATAAAATAAAATGGATATAGTATTTGAATCAATAGAAAATTTATCTTCTAGGTAAGCTACATCTTCGGCTGCATCATCACTTTCCATCAGGTGAGATAGGGACCAAATGCTTACCTATCTGGCATAAAAAAACAGGCAAAACATCAACATCGTCGTTTTTTGGCAAAAAATTCATCAATTAAATACATCTGTGTTTCATTTTTGTTGATAGT
Source organism: Lomographa bimaculata (assembly GCA_948107665.1). Classification (NCBI taxonomy): domain Eukaryota; kingdom Metazoa; phylum Arthropoda; class Insecta; order Lepidoptera; family Geometridae; genus Lomographa; species Lomographa bimaculata. Next base: position 5,895,758 of record OX403600.1, on the reverse strand, counting down.
GATTATAAAAACCTTTCAAAAATAAACTAATTTGAGATTTTAAGACTTTAAAAATAAAATGAAATAAACATAAAAACATAAACATAAACGCTTTCACACTCACAGCCTCACACTAAGTTCAATGACTTGTGTCGTGGGTGCCGGAAACATTCACATCACACACACAATCACAACCAGAACCAGAAACACCAATTTTCCTTGGGGTGAAAACTTCGTGCATAATTGTGTTATAAAGGTATAGTAAAACTATCGATAGAAATGACGAAACGAGATAGCGAGCAGCCTTCTAAAACTGTCAAAATGGTCGAATCTGAGAAATGTCAGAATCGATTTCAATTGAATCGAGGCTCGAATTAGAGACTTGGAGCCCAGTTCAACTCACACTCGAGCAGTGTTTTTAAACCACAAAACCTCACTTCCATCTATTCCAACATTTTCGAAGTCCCAGGCTTAAAAACTTAAAACAATTTCAAATGTAAAGTCTTTAGTTCCGTGCAATTTGAACAAACTAACTTAAATTACTTGCAAACTTACGGGCCCATAAATAAGTCGGTGCAAACAATCAGACTAGTTAAAATTTATAACTAGATAAAAGGATTTATGAGTTTGTAATGAACCCTAATTCTCGGCTTCAAATACAAAAGATACGATCATTTAGAGGATATTTGTGTATCTTTGTGTTCCTTTGTTCAAAATAACGATAACTGCAGGTATATACTTTTATAGATATGTTGTAATTAGAGACAAACAACACTCTGGTGTATTTTGGGTTGGAAATAGAAAAATATGTATTGTATAAACTGTGTAGAGTTCTTACTAATAATATAAATGTATAACGAATCAATAGTCTTTCCTATTTCGGGTGTACAATATTGTTATAATAATTAAACGTAAGCAAAGCTTAAAAAAATCCGACTTGACCGCTTTATCTTCGGAGCCTTGATCAAATTAAATGTATTAAACACGCAATATTGACGACAACTCAAAAACTACTGATTAGATCCCAATGGGAAAGCAACAGCTTTCAAACAAAAAATATTTTTTCAAAACCAGTTCACGTGGAAACAATTAACGAGGTACCAACGAGTACCTCCTCCTTTTTTGTGAAGTCGGTAGAAAATACAATTTGACCTCAGAGTTTGACAACAAAAAGATGGAATATTTCAATCAAAACACTAAGCTAACAATAAAAGTATTAATGTGTCCTTACAATTAAAGAAATCACTACCCTTTTAGGTACCTTAAATTTGTTTACTTCCAAAAGTTTTAAATGTAAGGAGCGATGGTTGTATATTTTAACGGCACTTATACATGGATTTTTATGGTACCTTGTATTATTAACATGCATTATAGATAAATTATACTTGTATTTGTTCCGTAAGCTAGCAATTTGATTATTAGTTTTTGATAAAGACACAAATTTTATAGGTTATATTATAATACAAAAATAATGAAAACATATTTGTAACAAGGGTTACTTGTATCTCTCCTTTTTTGAGAATTCATGAAACTTATAGATGTCACTTCGTACACGCATATATATGTTACACAGACAGATAAAACATATAAAATAATACAAGTTATTAAGCTAATCATGGTCATTCATAAATATGTATGTTTGATACAGGATTTCAAACATGTTCATTTTAAGTTTTGATTGAAAGCTCAATATTGTTCACCGTTACAAGCGCCATGATCAAAAAAATTTTTGCGGGTAGGTTGTTGACTGTTGATGAACGGACAACAAAGAACAATGGCGAAATTTTAGTTGGCCTATGTTTGATCGTATTTAAATGTGAAATTAACGAAATTCACTCAAATAAATTACAAAGATTTACTAAAACAACAGAAAAGGCAGACGAAGCCAGGTAAAAAAATACACATTAAAAGAAACAAAACGATTACTTTTAACCATTTTTCATTTTTCTGTTTTTGTCTATGCTGTGGTTATATAATAAGATGTTACCATGTCCATTGCCTTACCCTAGTGCATCTCTATATTCTTAAGCCGTAATGCTAATGCTTATGATGCATCCATAAAACAAAAAATACTATGGTAACTTATGTATGAACCATCAGCTGTCTAGAATCCGTCTGTCATTCACAGGTTTTCTAAAAATAGCTGCGGTTGCTATTGCAGTCATCGACATTTAAGGGGAAAAAAGCAAATGTCATGGCAATACCAAACTGTCGTATAAATGACGTTTTCGCTTATGACGTTTGTTTTTTTTTTCTTTTTTCTTTTAATATTAGCTTCGCAATCTTGTGCATTTAGCCAGTGTCAAGTTATAATATATTTCAAGTTTAAACGTAGTGGTGGCTCTTTGGAATGGGCTTTTATCATATTATTCACGACTGTCAGAACTGTTGGCGTATACAAAAAGAGATCGGCCTTACGTAAGATATTTTTTTATCTATATACGATGCTATTTTACTTCAACTAAAATGATGTATGGGAGTTCGCCATTGTTCTTTACTCTTTTCCACGATCGTTTTTCGCGTACAATGTCACTTCCCAAGAAGAGGTGTCCACGCCCGCTTCCCTGCACGCCGCCGCCGCGCCGTTCTGTTTGATCCAAATGCGTCATGTGTTTATCAGCCATACCCGTAAAAAACATAAAACAATTTAGAAAGGTTTCAAGGGCTGATTCTCCGTTACGTAATCTATCATTCTTTTACCTTGAGGTAACAAATAATACCCTGATTTGAAATAGATTACATCCCTAACGGCGAACAACACGAGTTCCCCTTGTTTTCAAACGTGTGCGAAAAACAAAAGATATTGGTTTTCCTAATAAATTGGTTCCAGGAATGGAAGCGGCGTTTAATTATTTGATCTTTTATTGGAATTACAGTACAAAATAAAGTCTTATTCTGTGATGTGTCCTTTAAATATCATGTCGTAAGTAACTGGACTAAGTTTGAGCGTCCAAGCAAACGAGAGTATTATAGATATGTAACGTTTTATTGTCACACCTTACTTAAATCTTATCGCTAAAAGCGACCTCTTTCAGATAACCTTAGGATGGATACAAATTTTAATAATTCGGTGAAACGGGGGTGTAAGTACAAGTTTATGAGAAAATAAAAATATAAGTAGGTATGTAAAGATTTGCAATATAAATACAAATTTACAAAATATTACAATAAAGTAAGGACAGCAGAATAGTATGACACAGAAAAGTTATTGGGAGAGAAAGAAATTTAATGTGAAATTCAATAAGTTATGTTTATGTATGTAACTCATTTATTTACTCACAGCGTCCAAACTTATAAACCGATTCTAACGAATCGTTGAATTAGTCTCAATTCTAAGGGTATCTTAAGCTAGGATTTTTTAAAACTTAAAAACAAAATGTCGTCCGTAGTAAATGTCCAAAGATTTTATAATTAAACGCAAGCAAAGCATTGGTTTTGACTGGATTGATTTCGACAAAACGTATATGGGAGCACCACTGAAGAATAATCTACCAAAAAAAAGCATCAAAATCGATTCATAATTGGCGGAGACATCGCGTAACATACAAAAAAAAAACATACAGTCGAATTGAGGACCTCCTTTTTCTAAGTCGGTTGAAAACCAGTTGATAGCTAATTTTCCTTCACAACAAATATTACATTTTAAATTCAAATTAAAATCTTAAAATTTGAGTATGTTCGACCAATATAAGTTACGCATATTTCATGAAATAAAAAAACCACTTGACAGATGTAAGTATATATTTTGACTGTAATAATTTTTTCTTACTTATTATACCACATTAAAATTTGTGAGAGTGAAAATTACGCTTAGCGATTTCGATGTAAAAGTTATAATTTTATACGACAAAAAACCGTAATCATATTTTAACATTTGTTTTTCTTGCTTTTTTATTAAAAATATTTCATCTTATAACTGAAGGTTTAATCGAAAATGACAAGCAATCTATTCCATTGAATTCCAGTTTAAAATTGACGGTAATTTGCTGGATTTATCTACTAATTATCTATAGTCTCTCCCACCACTGACAACAACTTGTTCGTTGAAGATGTTCTTCATAAGATGTCTCTGGCATAACTCCAATGGGACTTCTGAAAACGCTGAAATTATAAAGCATTAATATTTATAATTTATTTTTATATCACACTCACAGCCCCACTTTAAGTACGAAGACTTGTTTTGAGGGTGCTGGAAACATTTATATCACTAACAAAATCACACCCAGCACCAGAAACAGAAATTTCCATAGAAGAAAACTTATTTTCCCTCCGGGAATCGAACACAATATCCACGCTTTAGAAGGCGAATGCGCACCCAAAAACTCCAACGGGCAGTTCAAACAAAATAAAACGAACTGGTTTTAAACATACCGAGCTTCAAGTATTTGATTCCCATTCCCAGTGGGAACACAATATTTTTCCCCGAGGGATATTTATGTTCCTGGTTATGGGTGTGGTTGTGTGTGACCACGGAATTGGGGGTTATCATAATGAATTGAATATGTATACAACATTTCATGTCTGTGCTGATAAACTAATCATGATCTAATCTTGAGTGCAGCAACTATGTCATGGTATAACTCAAAACCAGCTATCATAATCAATGTGTAATCAAAATTTCATACTTGTGCTGTTGACCGCTGAAGAATTCGTTTATCTGGACCTGATTCTGGGTATCGATTAATGTCATTCTTACCATAAAAATGTAGTGTGATCGTGTCTACACCAACATGTAAACAATCAACTCCGCAGGACAAGATTTTTTTCTAATTCAGCTTGCAATTTTTAAACTAAACAAACTGACATACGTCTCACTCAGTTTGCAAGATTTAGCCTATTCAAACTCATACAAACGTCGCAAGTTAAATAAAAACTTGTAACTTACAAAAGTAATCATCATCTCCTCGGCAGTTTATCATATCCAAGTAACATCCATTGTTAAACGTCCTGTACACATAGGATCTTAGCTTGGATGCTCCGCATACAGGCCGGTAGTGAGATGGACAGAAAACTGGACAAGACTCTTCATAACGTCGGGCTTTTGTCTTTGTTCCTGACAGTATATCTTTGATGCAGTATTTTTGTGGAGTTTGGAGGAAGTCTGTAAATGGAGAATATGTTTTAAAAGGTAAGACTGTAAGGAGCTTGATATACAACGCGCCCGCCGCGCGCCCTTTTGCGCGCCCTGTACGCGCGCCTCGGCCGCTACTGCTGCCACTGTATAAATACGTGCGCCCTGTCCCCTTAGTATATTTTGCTACACTAGATCCTATGCATTTAAGTCTGCAACGCGGAGGGGGCGCCCGCCGCTCGGCCGCGAACAAAACAAATAAAACAAACGCATTCACACTCACAGCTCCACACTAAGTTCAAAGACTTGTATCGTGGGTGCCGGAAACATTCACATCACACACACATTACACCCAGAACCAGAAGCAAAAATATCCCTTGGGAAGGAATGTGTGCTCCTGCCGGGAATCGAACCCAGGACCCACGGCGCAGAGGGCGGACACCTGTCCACTGCACCAACTGGGTCGTCGAATCGTTTCTTTATAAGGATATCGGATGGACCGATTTTAATGATTTTTGTGTTTTTGGATTTATCTTCGTCCGGAATAGGATAATAAATAATAAAATATCGAAAAAAAATACGAAATATAAATAACATTTTGTCTTACATTTTGTAAAGGAATGGGGGTTTGATGATATTTCGAAAATTTGCGTGGGCAAAGCCACGGGGAACAACTAGTAGTTTATATAAAAATATGTTTACTTCGCTTCTTCAAAATGTGTCAAAATAAATTATTTTTATTTCAAATCATCATTCAAATCATTCTTGTTTCAGTAAGGCAGATGACGTTAGTAAATCTGTTGCGGTCAGATATCAGTAAAGCTCCTAAAATAACTAAATTATAATTAATAAATATTTGTAACGGTTGACGCACAAAACTGAAAACCTAAGAATTTGCCGGATCATTAATTCTTAATTAAAACTAGGATGGTTATGACTAATTGTATTAACTCAATGACGCAAATACATACGACAGTAATAAACAAGATAGTAAAAATAAATTCTAATGCTAAGAGGAAAAAGGAAATAATTGATGCTGTGTAAAGTTCTTTATAAGACATTTTGATCTATATTTACAATTGATATTAAAATATAATATTATGTAGTTATTATCTTTATTGAGCCACAACAAACAACTAAATTGAATCCATATTATTTTAGTATATTAGTAAATTACTGTTTACAACAACATTTAAAAATAATTGTAGGTTACATAAATATACTGCTTAATCATATACATAAGGGTGTATATATCTAGTCGGCATTCAATGGGTTAAAATAACGATGAAATCCTCATATCAAGAGAAGTTCTTAGAAAAATATTAATATTCATAATGCAACCGAGCAGTTCACGAACGAAGGTGCATTGTCACGATGACTGTCAGTATTTATTATTGGTAGTATCTTTATCCAAATGAATCATTCCCCTTAGTCCATTCATATTAAGTATGTTATGTGCTCAGGGTTGATGACAGGTCATATTGGCATACACATGGCATATTAGAGTGGATATTGCCAAATCATTGTCCTTATTTGTAAGCAAATCTGTGTCATAGTAAGCAATTCTAGTGAATGATCTTCACACATCATCTAACGCTAGGACTATACTCCCTCTCGCTTTCTTATTAAATGTGTTTCATCAGTTTCCAGAATTTTGATGTCATTGATTGGTTACCTTAAATTTGCGATAGCTTCGATTGAGTGGTGGACATCACAGTAGGAACTTCAAAATGGCCGCGTTTGAAATTGCTCGAACTTGCTCGCCTTTTTTTTATATTAAATGTAATTATTTTATGCATGAAAATTAACTAAAGGAAATGTATAATCGATTATAAGTTTTATCAAATATTACGCATTTTACCTAAACAATTAAATGGTTGCTATGAGCAACTCATATAGCACGAGCTAAAGCGTTTCTCCTAACACTACACTAATTACTCACTAATACAACAAGCAATTAAGCAGGCTACATACTTACAAATTTGATAGTTTTTACTCCGGCTCTTACCCGATTTAATGAAGAGAATCTTTGAAATTGATCACAGCTGACGTGGCATCTCCCAAAAGGGATGAACGGCAATAGTGGAGTGAAATAACATTACAGCTGTCGTCAATCCCAGATCCCAGGCTATATATTATACGCAGACATATTTAGAGAGAGAATAATGTCGTACTTGATAGATGTTTTTATTCGGCTAATGAGTTAATTAATTTTTTTTTAAATGCTATTGTTTAATTATTTTAATTCACTTCTGACATTTATTTATTCGATAATGTGCATTCAGTGACATTGGTCTTGTGTCCTTTTTATTGTTCAATTTAGTTAGTAATTAATCGTATGCATGCTTAATTAATTGGTATGTGTTAAGCTACTTTAGTACAAAATCTTATTCACCACGTTTTTCAGCAAATAAATCATGAATTCCAGAAATCACCTAAATTCCTAGCAGTGAAATCCTAATGGGTGGAAAATTTAGAGGCGTTAATTGAAAGAAGCCAATGGGAAATGTTCAGTACATCTTACATAGGCTACTTTCAACACTTTGAACGAACTGGATTCATATATACCTACTACATGTGTGTACTATGTGTGTGTTCGGTGGATTCAATTGTGGTTTAGATTCAAAATTCGATCTGATGAATTAAATCTTTTTAATTTTAGCGGGCGAAGCCGCGGATAACTAACCTCTTCTTCGGAGGTTCTTTATTAAATACGTTAAATTGGGTGAATAAAGTTATGGATATCACTACTAACTAAAACAATATTTTTCCAATAACTAAGAAGGAAAAAATCTTACCGACTTTGTGACATGATGCATACGCTGCGACAGCGCATTTGCTCGAAAACATTCTGTACTCATTTCTCTTTAAATCAAAAACACACTGCATATGAGTTTCTGACAAACATCGGATATTGCAGTTTGTTTCTGCTACACTTGCCAAGCATGATGCTGAAAGAATTAATAATAAATGGAAACACGACTCCCATGACTTATTTGAAGTACCATGCAAATGGCAGCACAAAATGTTATTTGAACCTGATTAAGTGACTAAAGTAAAGCCAAATTGGACAGCTGCAGGTGGTTTCACAACATAAATAATATAAAAAATATCTATTGGTAAAAAATAAAAGCTTTAAACATAGACAATTGATTGAAATTATTTTTGACAATTTTATAACTGAAAAAGACGTCAGTACTTTGTGTAACTCAAACAAGTTACAGGAATTAATGACGTTCGATCCCAACTAAACTGTCTAATAGCACTAATATTACTAGTGATACAAATTAGTACCACTAGTACTAGTAAGGTTATAAAACGACTAGCGAAAGCAGAGCCAGGGCCAATTATAGTTAAAATTCAAGAGTAATAGCGATACGAACCAGTACCACTAGTAGTACCTCAAGGGTACATCGTGGGTATACTAGCGGGTTTACTGTGATTTTATTAATGAGAAGGAGTCGCAGAAACTAGCATTTTTGATAAAAGATCAAAAACAGAAGGACGAAGGAAGAAGCAAAGAGGAGGTTTTAATCAAAATCAAGACGTTATAGGTCAAAACTTAACCCAAGTTAGGTTAATCATTTTGAATCATTTAAAAATGTTGATTTGCTGTTTTGCTATCTGTAATTAACAAATAATAATTCTAAATTTTTAAACAGTACAATACTTACTAAAACAAAGTACGATAACTATTAAAACAAAAATCATTTTCCACTTTGAGCGAGTCCAATGCAATCAAATGTTGCTGAACTATTCAAAACATTATTGAATGCTCTCCAATTAAGATAAGCCAGGGATTTAATTGAAACGTGATATTTCATTTATATCAAGAGTCCACAGCGACACGGTAAAGTAATTACAAATATTAATTTTGAACAAGTTGAAAAATTCAGGTGCAGGATTATGTCGTGAATTTCAGACTCATTTATTGGAGTCTTGGCAATCTCTACCGTCACAGAATTTAATATTAAGGAATAACCAATAGACCTTTTTGACTAACTATAATATTCTAACCACTAATACTGACTATAAATTCTATGATTCTTATTTTTTTATGTACTATTTTAATTTGTTTGTACTGGTCGGCTCTTTTGCGAAGTCCACCCGGAGTACCACAACTTAGTCAGATATTCAACGGCTAGCAGTGTGCATCACTGTGTATCGAATCAAAAGGGTACATAAAGTTTCCAATGAAAAGAAAAAAATGTATAAAAATATATAACTTGTAATGGATATATTAGTTTGAAATCCCCGCAGGATTTTGAACTATATAAGTTCAATAATAATAATAACATTCTTGGTGGCTATGAACTGGAAGGGGCTAGCGTGGGGCTTACCACGAGGCGAGCGATATGCTCATGTCTTCTCTCAAATACATTAAAAAATGCTTTTGCAATTAAAATGCAATTTGGCAGGTAGATAAACAATTTTCTAACCAGAGAGATCTACTGGATAAACTGAACTGGATTCACGTCCACTTAATAAGATTTGTTTCTAAAATTTCACTAACCGAACTCATTTAAATTTGTAGAGTTGGTACAAATTACTATTGTATTGAATAGGCACAAGAAATAAAAGATTTAATTCGAATTTAACGTAAATTCCTTGCAAATCGCCGTAAAAACTTTTTTCATTATTACTTAATTTTATCTATAGAAACTATAGATAATGGTCAACGACATTACATCTTAAACTTGTTTGTAATAGTATTTATAAAACAACTTTTTGTCTGCAAACATCATTAAATCCTTGTTAAATAAAAAAATTGGCGATATTATCTTTTTTCGGACATAATATATTGTTTTGCAACCCACAATCCAAGAAAGATCATCTAAATGATTTAGATCTGTATTTCCAAACTGCACATATCACTTTCAACCCTCTAATGAAGGTCATTTTGAACTGAACCGTTTTATTATAACATTCAAGCGCAAATGCAAGTGCCAACTCGCCAAGCTATTCTGAATCTTAAAACTTTAAACACAAGTTCAAATTTTCTCTGTAAGGTAGAAAATTATCTGGAAATACGAAAGATATTGTTCATCCTCCTACATCACGGTGTTCAAACAGCTAAATTGAAAATGTTCTCATGGATAATGCGAAAATCGGATTTTCTTTAGAATTTTCAGAAGAAAACGGATTGAAGAATGTCGTATTTGTTTTATCTTTAAAGCAACGTTCGAGGATTTCTTAAAATATGTGATTCTATAAGAAACGATTCATGTCTAACGAATTGAGAGTGCCTTATTTCTTTTACACCTTAGGTATTCTTACTTCTAGGCATTGCATGTTTTCCATCCTCTACTATATCATCACTTATAATTAGATGATATATTGCTCTATTGTCTTTCACAGTTTAAGCATCTTTTAATAATAAGAGGCATAATCAAAATTTATAAATACCACCTAAAAAGTTGCCTGTCAAACAAAAAAGAAAACAAAATCGGTCGTGCCGTTTGTGAGTTGATATGCCACAGACAGACACATAAACATACAAAACGGTCAATCTTATATCTGTTTGTTATTATATTTTAGAGTAGGTTCCTATTTGAATTGCCCATATATTTTTAGAACTTAGTGTAGAGCTGTGAAAAAAGAAGTATTTAAAATGTAAACTACCATTGTACTAGCCTAAGTTCGTTTTAATGTCTTTAATGTATTTTCCTCTATTTCTGGTGTACAATAAAGAGTTATCTATCTATCTATCTCTACCGATATTTTAGAATAGCTTTTTTTATGGATACAAAAATCTTACCAAGACCTACCTCACCTTCCTTGGAATGGCAGCCATTTTTATATTACACTAGCCGTGCCTCACAACTTGGCCCGCGCTTATCAAGTTAAAAAGTTGGCTATGTGCTAATCATAGATATAAGCTATGTACATTCCAAATATTAAATCCATTTAGCCGTTACTGAGTGAAAGGGAAACATACATACTTACATATCACCTATACATTTACACACACACACACACTTTCAGATTTATAATATTAATGTGAGAGTGTGTTTTCAATAATGTCAATCCAAGTGCGAATATATAATATAACAAATGAATACATAAGAGACCTCTGACTTAAGATGTCGTGATTTAGACGTTAAAATACGGTATATCAAAATATAGTAACCAAAATAATGGTGTCAAACTTGAAAATCTTAAGAATATAAAATAAAATGTATCTAAATTACAATTACTAAACAAAAAATACAAACTACGTTCGAGAAGTAATATGTATGTTATGACATACAAATAATCTACGAAAAACTACATAAAGTTTTCATATAACAAATACATACTTAAACTAAAATTTATAGTACATACGCAATTCATAACAAAAGAAAATCGTTCTCATTCATAAAATTCAATAACATCTTTAAATTGATTGATGGGCATGGGTACTGAAAGCAATAATTAATACGACAATGGAAGCATCTTCACATTTCTGAGTATAATAGCTCGATTCTCAATTGAACGCTTTGAAGAGATTTCGTCATTAGGTACATTAGGCAGATTTCTTATGAAAAAATTAATAAAAAACCACTCTCATAAGAGTTTGATTTTTTATGCAAACTTGCATTTGTGAAGCGTTTTTTTTAAATAACTATTTGAGGCGAGCGACGTGTCACACACACAATCACACCCAAAATCAGAATCACAAATGTTTGTTGGGAAGGAAAATGAGCTCCTGCCTGAAATCCGGGGACCTACGGAGCAGAGGGCTGAGATTTTCTGACCGCGTCCACTGGTCATCGGAATGATAGTATATAGGTACTGTACGAGTCTTCTTCTTAGTGGTACCAAATGGCATCTTTTTCTATGGGCTACCCAAAGCTTATCTACCGACTTCACAAAAAAGGAGGAGGCACTCAAGTCGAGTGTATATTTTTTACCTATTATATATTTTTTAATTCATAACTTCGTTCCACGTGAGCAGTTTTTTTTTTTATTATATTGCTTTCCATTTGGTCCCATTTAATTTTAATCAAGATCTGATAAGTAATTCTTGAATTATCGTCAATAACGCGTGTTTAGTACATCTAGTCTGATCAAAGTTCCGAAGATAAAGCGATGAAGTCGGTTTTTTTAAGCTTTGCTTGCGTTTAATTATTTAATCAGATAGGGTCCATCGCATAGGTTATAAACTACGCTCTCCCTTCATATTAAACTCCAACTTCTGCATAACAATAATCATTTCAAATCTCACTTCTAAACAAAGTTTTAATGCATTACTCCACTCATGCTTGGAAGCCAGTATATCATAAAAATACTTAAGAAGCTGCGGTAGTGCTCTTATACGTATGACGCAGGCTTTTCTATGAATTATTCCTTACAGTAAGAGCAATTGTAAATAACATTGTATGCGAAAATAACTTGTAGTGCTTTGAAATATTGTTAGCTCTTAATGACTCAACAAATAATACTACTTCTGAGCATATCAAGTGAGATAATTGTTTTTTTAGAGTCGACGACCCAGTTGGCGCAGGACAGGTGTCCGCCCTCTGCGCCGTGGGTCCTGGTTTCGACATTTGAGCTTCTGGTTCTGGGTGTAATGCGTGTGTGATGTGAATGTTTCCAGCACCCATGATACAAGTGTTTGAACTTAGTGGGGAGCTGTGAGTTCGAATGTGTTTGTTTGTTTAATAGAGAAGCATTTGACCACTATCTCACTTGATGGATAGTGATGATTTGGTCGAAGATGTAGCATGCTTGCCTAGAAGATACCTTTTCAATATTGAATTGAAGAATCCCAGATTAGATATACCGTTCTGGGAACAATAACGAGGGCAACGAGATCCACTACTTCGTAGATAACACATGTTAAACGTAATTCGAGATCAATAGAAGCTCCTTTCGTATCTATGAAGTATTTAAGACCCTAAATCACACACAGGCATATTTTAAGCGACTTTAAAAAAGGAAAAGGTTCTCAATTCGATCGTATGTTACCTCAGAATTTTATTTTGTGAATCTATTTTAATGATTCTTTTTTATTTGAAAGCTGGTGTTTGTCATGTGATCTATTTAAATTTGATCAAAATCTGAATAATAGTTTTTGAGTTATCCTTAATAATGCGTATTTAATTCATTTAAACTAATCAAGGGTTCCGGAAATAAAGCGGTGAAGACAATTTTTTAAATCTTTTCTTGAGTTTATTTTTTTTCTCATTTATATGTTCGTCATTGAAACTATGGAAGAAAACAAACCATGGTGTAAGCTTACAGAGCTAAACAGAGAAGAATCCAGATATATAAAAAAAAATTTAGAAGCATTAGCTAATAACCTATTGCTCTAACCGCTGAGCTACCTAAGTTCTGCACTAAGTGACGAAATTATCCCGTCCATATTATTAACGACTTTTGGAGACGTGAGACGCTATCCGGAATAGATGGGTTGCTCAGCGTTGAAAGCAATAAGGCATGAGACCCTAAGGCCGCGGGATGAAACCCTGTTATTCCTAAAATAATATTATACGGGCAAACTGTTGTTACCTGTATAATATTATATTTTTTGTAATACCATCTTATTTACACAGTTTACAATAAAGGAAATTCTATTCTATTATATTCTAAATTTAATACTTATAAAGGTAAAATTTCAATAGATATTGGGGTGAAGATTGTGACCAAAAAATCAAGCAAGGTACATTTTATTTACATACAGTAAATAACTTTTTATGTAGAGTACTCTCTACATTAAAACCTAGTATTTTGCAAGCTCAAGGATAAAATAAATTCTCATGAATTTATCCTACAAGATCTAATAATGTTTCAATTTCCTGTACCCCATCTAAATGCCGAATATTGGAAATCAAATTTTATAGGGTTAAGGTATATGTCGCTTGATACATGCCTGTAAATCAGTTTGTAATGTACGAGTATGTTTAGTATTACTTTTTTTCAATTTTGGCTCAAGCTTTGCGCATTTAGCCAATGTCAAATTATAAAATATCTTTTTTTTTATAATTATATAAGCAAGCATTTGACTACAATCTCACCTGATGGAAAGTGATGATGCGGCCGAAGATGTAGCATGCTTGCCTGGAAGGTACCTATTCACTCTTGACTTGAAGACTCTCAGATAATGCCGTTCGGGGAACAAAGACGAGGGCAATGAGTTCCATACTACTTTCAATATCTACGTTTATAGTTTTGGTCACGTTTTTTAAACTTTGTATAATATGCCTACACCTATGCACGTACACGTAGTATTTACGCCTTATTATCCAACAATACGAGTACTATACAATGACACTCGAAGTATCACAAGTTTTGGTAAATAATACAAAATCGACAACGCAATTCTTTTACTTAAACAGCAAATAGTTACTGTCACACTAATATTATTAATCCGAAAGTTTGTGTGTATGTTTGTTTACTCATCACGCTGTAACGGATGAACAACTGTTTCTTTATTTTCAAAAATATCATTGCTCCTTGGTACCTATATACATACCGGCGAGCCAAAAGACTCATTGGCGACAGTAAGCTAGTAGAGTCAAAACTGCAAAGTCTTGGTCACCGACGTAAGGTGGCAAGCTTATCGGTATTCTATCGCTTACATTTTGGAGAGTGTGCTCAGGAATTACATGATATAATTCCTTCATGCCCTCTTTACCATCAAACAACAAGACAAACTGTCAAACGTCATCCATTTATGGTTGAAATACCTCCAGTTCGCTCGAAGCGTTTTGCTTCTACGTTCATCATCCGTACAGCGAAGGAGTGGAACTCATTGGCTGCGTTCCCTGAACGGTATAATCTGGGTGTCTTCAAATCGTTGAACACATATAAAAAAAATACATACATTCGAACATAGTATCTCCTCCTTTTTTGAAGTCGTTAAAAAATAGCTTAAAAAGCATAAAGAGGAAAGAAACTTTTTCATCATAACCAATTTCTTTTTACAAGCATCTCGTAACACGCGTCACATCGAATCTTGTCTGACCAATTTTATTACATGTCAAAGAAAAGTTAAGAAAATAAGTGCCTTTGATCTGCGAGTATGGAAATTTCTAGGAACGAATAAACAGCAAAGGGATCTGCTACGTTTATGTATGTAGATATAATTTGCAATAAAGAAAGATGTTGATTTATTTTATTTATCGTATTCTTTACGGAAGAAAAAGGCGGGTTATAAATTCAGTAGCGTATGTGGTCGACTTCGACTCTATCGCAGTAAACATTTAAGTTTATTTTGAATCCGATATCAAAATTCAGCTAGCGCTTTGGTGGCTTGTATAGCTCACGCTCACTTAGTACTTTTGCTGTATCCTTTTTATATATATATAATAATTATTCTGTGCGTGTGTATGTGACTGAACTGGACCGATTTTGATGTTTTTTTTGTGTGTGTTTATATGGATTCTAAAATGCTGATTCATAATCTGATTCATAATGATTTTTCGCGTATCTTGTATACTGTGTATACAGGGTGTTTGGTGTGGTAGACGTGTGACGTGGACTTATTTGGAAAATACAAGTTTGCGTAAAAGCCAGTACAGGTGTTGTTGTTTCTTTTATCGTCGATTTTGAGGTACGAAACCCAAAAAACGAAAAAAAGAATACCTACGTACTATTTCAGTTTATGTAAAAGACAAAAATAAAATATTACTCATTGAAAACACACGATATAACTATAAAATCAAATTTTCAGCTAATCAAGCCGAGGTGACAACATTCCGGCATAAATGTCTTCTCTTCTAGTAACATTATCCTTGAGAGCCCTTTATAGAACCATAAAAAGCTCGTTAGAAGGGCTAAGAAGGGTGGGCCCCTGGGAATTGGGTCCAGCAGTAGGCCTATAAGTACAGATCTGCAGACAATGTTTCCTGTTAACATTGTATGAGCATGGAATTATAAACATGAACATACTATTTGATACTGATACAAGATATCCTAATGTGTTCTTGATGATGTGGTATATTGTATGTTTGTTTTTTAAGTCCCTTGCCTGACGCCTACACAAATCATCTCAAATTTTGCAGGTATGTAGGTCATGCAAAGTGAAGGCGTCAGCTAAGTAGATATTACATTTTGTTTAACTGTTTAAAATATGCCTATTGTATCTAACCGTAGGTACCATAATTTTGAACATTCTTATAGAATTGGAACAATTTTATATTTTATCCAATGCCATCTTTGGTTTAGAGCAAAGGATACGCTTGGCCTTTTTTCTAGTTTTGATATACATTCAAAATCATATATTTATATATTTTTATATCATCCTCTGGAAATTCAATGTAAAGTGAATTTCTTCCTGACAATAAAATTAAAATCATACCAACCGTTTTGCGAATTCCTCAGGTCTAAAAATCCTGAAATCGGGACTACCTACTAGTTCATATGACAAAACAAATCAAGCATACGCATTCACACTTAAACCCCAAGCTAAGTTCAAATACTTGTATCGTGGATGGCAGAAACGTTTTCATCACACACTATCACAACCGGAACCAAAATAATTACTTCACAAGATTACTTCCGCCGTTTTTGTGGCTTGCCAACAATTTTTACCCTGATTTTGCCTGCGGTTTTTAGCGCGATTAAGGCCCGAGATATAATACCTAAACTATGCTATGAGTACTTTCCAAACAAGTGTAGTAAAAATCAATGATACTACTTACAAACAACCGTTGCGGAAAAACAAAGACACCATTCAGCCTCAGAACCGATATAAACACTTTAATATAAACACAGGTGTGAGACTCCCCGGAAACCCCTCCTAATTGAATTTTGGTATACGAAGGATATTTTATTGTTAAAGTATGTGTTGGTAAAATTAAACCTGTATGAGGCAAATTTTCACTGAAGTGATAGAAGTGCCCGGTATTGGGAAAGGTGGGATAAACTAATCAATTAAAATTATTTCATATCACGTGAATAACTACTGCGTTACTAGTTACACTGTTTGAAAACTTGTATCGTGGGTGTGGTAAACATACTTATATTCACTTACATATGTTCACTGGTGGGGAAAACTTGTGCTTCCCACCGGAAATCGAACATGATACCCGCTGCTTTATAGACAGAGGAGAATGTAACTACATCAGCGAGCAGTTCAAAATCTGCACGCTAGTTGTTATGAATGTTTTCTAAAAATAGATGCTATAGATCTTTTGATACGAAAATCATTGTTTGTTAGATTATTCTTATTGCATGACATTGTGCTGTCATACAGTTCATCCAATATTGAAGGTACTTTGGTGAATTGTGCAGTTGGCCAGCGCAGGTTTCTGTCACTTAACAATTGGAAAAGTTAATATTTTTTAAAATATTTTGGACAAGACTACAGACTCTGTCAGAATTGGTAAAGTACTAAGCAAACATAATATACATAAAAGAGGAATTAATTAAGTGAATCTATATTATGGTAATGTAGTACTTTAGGCAACTATAAACATGAAGGCAGCTATGCTAAGCTACAGCTAGTGTTTTTATAAAGAAAGTTGTTTTAAATTTACTATAAAAAAGCTATGATACGTCATATGCCATGCCAGAAAATAAGATGAAGTAGAAAACAAAACTTGAAGTTTCATAAAGTTTTAATTAAAAATGCTTTTCACAATCTAATGAAATTCTCAGCAGGTCTTAAGACTGAGTATGAATTATTTACTGTGCTGTATGCAATTTTGAAACTTTCTTCTTGTGTAAACTATTTATTGTCAGAAGTCTTTAGTTGAAAACATTGCGACGATTTATTAATCTTTAGTTGAATATTGAATAGCATTTTGTTTGTTTGTTTTCTATGCGATCATTTAGCCACTATATCATCTGATGAAAAGCGCTAGATTGCTTGCTTAGTGGATATACCTGTTGATTCTAGACTTGAAGACGCCTAAATTATATAATTAGGGAAACAAAGACGGGGAAATTGAATTCTTCTTCTTTGCCGCACGACAGCTAGTTGTAGAAGCAAAACGTTTTGAGCGAATGGCTTATAATTGACAACAATAAATGGATGATATTTGTCAGTAAAATGATTAGAAAACGCATGACAAAATTAACTGGTAGGTATAATACGTGTGCACACTCCGTAATGTAAACGATAGAATGCCAATTAACATAAACGCTTACCCACTTACAACCCCACAGTAAATTTGATGACTTGTGTTGTGGTTGCCGGAAACATTTACATCTCACATATTCACACTAAGAACCAGAAACACAAATTTCCCTTGGGAAGAAAACTAAGAAAGTATAATGAGACGATTTCAAGCAGTTTTTGCTAAATTTTTTGGTCTAAATTATTGTGCCCAACAGGGCCTCAATTTTTAATATCCAGAAATTTATTTCTACCACCTATCTACATTTAGAGAATGCAATAAAGATTTGAATATGTTATATCAGATAGTTTCGGATATATCATTAATTAAAATGTTACGTATCGTATTGGTACCCATCAGACAAACGATTTATTTCTCTTTTGCTTTTGCGAAATAATATTTCAGGGCAATATGTAGTTATATGTAGAGATAAATGTAGTGCCAACATTTTGGAAGCGCCTGATGAAATATTTCAACGATAACGTAATAGACGGATATTAATCAAGCCTGGCCTGAAATGCCAGTAAACCTCATTTCTGCCGCCAAACGACTTGAAAATGAACAAAGAAAAAGGAAGTGCTATTTCATTTTCCCTTTTCCTAACGATATCTAAAGGAATTTTATTTTTGCCTTCATTTGTCACCTACTTATTCTACTTATAAGACAGCGATCAGCTGATTTCCTGCAATTTTAATCTTACACAATCAGTGTAACACTTACAGTCGATTGTTTAAATTAATACTTTTTTTTTCGGCAATAACCTATATTGCCCAAAAAATTCTTAAGTATTTAAAAATGCAAGCATTTTAGAATAATGTTAATAAATATTAAACGCGACATTTTGACTTCCTCTTCGTGACTTCCACAATCCAATCACCGAAAAGGAAAGTTGACCACTAGCTGCCCAGTAGGAAAGTTGACCAATCACAGACATCAATAGCGTGAATTGACGTCACTAATATAATAATAGCGTGCGTTTTGTTAAGCTACAATTTTCCTGTACTATAACATTTATGGTACATTTTAATTTAGGATAGGCATTTAGTGCAAACATCATCTTCTGTAAAAACAATTATGTGGTCCATACATAGTTTTCTAGCCATTTTTTTAAATAGTAATTATGGAACTGTTTAAGGATAGCATAAAACGCAAGCAAAGCTAAAAACCGACTTCACCGCTTATATTTTGGTTTTGGCTTGATTGATTTTGTTAAAATTTATATGGGACCACCTCTGGTGTATAATCTACCAAACTAAAAAAAAAAACACCAATATCTATTCATAATTGGCGGAATTATCGCGTAATATACATACAAAAAAACCAGCAATCGAATTGAGAACCTACTTTTTTGAAGTCGGCTGAAAATGTAAATGTTTGGATAAAGTACAATCGTTCATATCGCTTATTATTATTTATATGACTTTATCCCCTACCCCAACAACACGTTTTTACCCTACATTAAAAAAGTTAAGCGGCACACATATTAAATAAAACGCGTGTGCGTGTCTCCGCTTAATGCGGCATCCCCGCTAATGACTTGCTTAAGTATGGAAAACGTTTACTGGAATGTAGCCAGAGAGCAATTTGTTCACCTACGGGTAAATTTTCTCCCCAGGGTAAGCTTGTGCTTCTGGTTCTGGTTGTGATTGTGTGTGTGATGTGAATGTTTTCGGCACCCACGACACAAGTCTTCAAACTTAGTGTGGGGCTGTGAGTTTTTTGTTTGATATAAGCGTTGAAGTCGGTTTTCTTAAGCTTTCCTTGCGTTTCAATTGTTTTACTCATATTTTTGCTATTACTTTGATTTTATAACACATTTAAGAAAAAATATAATTACATATTTAAATGATTGAAGCTTCTCGGTGTGGCATATTAAACACATTGTTAACTTAATCCAGGTCGGCGGTTAATTAATTGTTAAAACAACACTAATGAGACGTTTTGTTATTAAAACAGTAGTGATAATTAACGAAGAATTTAATGGATGGCGAATATATTTCAATAATAGTCTGCATGTTAATTATTACTAAGTAACTAGATTTATTTCAAAGAGAAAAAAAATATATTTATTTATAATTAAAAATATCGTGAAAGTTGTTAATTAGAATATGTTACGAATAATGGCACTATTTTCGCATTTTTGTCGGAAACATGAAAATGCTCCAACCTCCCAGGATCATGGACATCATAGTCCGAAATCTGGTGAGAGATTTTTTTTAATGACGTTACACATTATTCTTATAGAAGCAACTGTATTTATCAAATAAGCCAAATGACGCCGTCGAATTATTTCACATAAATAGTATTTTTCCGAGACTCTCAAATTAAAATTAAATCAAATTATTGAATCTGTCCGAGTATGATTTACACCATTGTATATGCCATAATATTCACAATATACCCAGTATACAAATATTTGTTCGGCAATCAGGTCCAAACATATATTATTAAAATTATATAAGTGATAGGCCAGATGATTTGTTTTACTCGCAATATAGCTGCGCGACTAGTTTCGGAGCAGTCGGTGCTCTTTATTAGAATGAAGTATAGGTAATTTACCATCTTCTAGTATCAAATACCTCGACGCGCTATCTAGAATTATTTTAAGCTTTGCTTGCGTTTAATTATTATTAAAAATATATGGTAACCGTATAAGAGGTATCTAATAAAGAATTTAATAAAGTATAACGTGAACCATTTTTTTTACAGTTTGAGACGAGGTTTGTACCCGCGGCCATAGTGTGTCATGCCCGCCTCAAGCGATGATTTATCCTTTTTTAATTTATCAATATAGTTCTGCCTAGCATGGCTAATGCTATATAAACAAAATCAATAGTATCGTCGGTTTTTAGATCTGTCTTTCGATTTGTTTCTGTACGAAAGGATATTTATATCATTGCCTTTCCCTATTGTTTTACCTTTACAGTCAGCATACATTTTTTAAGTAGAATAAATATCTCACTTCAAAGGTTTTCAAAGATCTCCAAACAAAAAGTCCTTGACAAGGAAAAGCTCTCCGATTGTTTGTCAAGTTCTTGAATTCTTAAATTTTCTAAATTACGAAGTGAAGTAAAGGGAGGTAACGTGAACCCCAGACTTTGATTTTGGTAGGTACGTAATTACGTACATGCAATGTTGACTAGAAATAAATAACACAACAATTCCGTAACAGATTTTTCGTTTTATACACAATTTATTGTTTTCTTATAAATCGAGGGCATGACTATTTTCACGACGTTTCTCTAACTCTCGTGGTTTTGGACTTGGCTATCACCGCCCTTCTCAAAAAACCATCCTGTATATAAGCTGCCTTATTTTCTATTAGGTATTCTTTTTGAAAAACTTCACTGATGTATTTTGTTCACACGTCCTATCAATATGAATGAGTTTCACTCGGTAGATTTTTTCGTCGAAAGTTGAACCTTTTTGACTTTATGTTGGATTTTAAGAGTTGCATTTTTTTTTGGGAGTGCCGAAAAAATTTACATATCCACACAGAATTGAATTTATTTTGTCTTATGTCTAGTCGGACATCGAGAAGTGGGTCTGATTTAGCGTACAAGATTTGATTACAGACCGACAATAACGGGTGGTGAAACTAATTAATATCTAAGTTATAAAAAAGGTTAAAGATGGTTTAGACGATCTTTAATGTTCTGCAAAGTTACCAAATGCTTGCTGCATTACCACGCTGTATAGCAAGACTTATCCTCTGCCCTAAATACAACCCAGCATTTTGGTCATTAATATCTTGGAAAAAGTTGAAGACTCAAGGGAGCAAAAGAAACATTAACACTAAAAACCTCAGAACCAGTAAGTAGACATTATATTTCTGCTGGAGCATATCACCAAAATGCGCCTCTAGGGAGTATAATGGCTGCATTGAAGACGAGAAGAGGTACTCTAATGGCGCGGCGTTGCTTTTGTTTCGATTATAGTGATATAAGTATAGTTTTAAATCAGGTAAATATAAGTAATGTTTCTATAATTTAAAAACACCATATAGGTAAATACCAATTTCAGTCCCGCCATTAAAACATAACATAAATAGGTACATTTATATATACCTATCGTATTATAAGTATTAAATCTGCAACTCATGATATCCATTTGGATCGCGCGTACAGGGAATTGCAGCTATTAGTTATATTTATTTTGCCTTCTACTTTCGTGTATGGGTGCCCCCTTAATATTTACATTTATATCAGATTAATTGCTATTTTGGGCCTCAGCTTTTCTCTGAAAATTTGTAGTTATTCGCTTGTATGCTTTAAACGCTTTATGGTTCTGACAGACGGACGGACAAAGTGCTGAACCACCCAAGTTTATTTAGAGATATTTATGATTTTGCTAAAAATACAATACAATACAAAACACTTTATTGCATCAAATAAAATAACATAAAAAACAATCTATATAATAATATATAAAAATCAATGCCACTTTTCGTTGTAATTTTATAACTCAAGAACGAGCTCACCTATCCATACCAAATGTTTAGGCTTTGTTCGGACTATTTAGTAGACGGTTTATGTGAAGTTTGCCCAAAATCGGTCGAGCGGTACTTCATTTATCACACCCGGGCGAAGCCGGGGCGGATCGCTAGTAAATAAATAAATACATAATACCATAACATAACATACTTAATAAACAAATCTGAATAAATAATAGGTACCTATATAGTATTTGAAAGTTACTATCTACAAGTAAGAGATGAAAACATTCTATCAAATCAGTCGTTTAAATGAGATAGAAGTTTTTAACCTTAAATAGAAATATTTTCTAAATTAAAACCAAATCGACATGCACCATCAGCTCAGCTTAGTTTTAACTAGAAGTCTAGAGTGAATAGGAATTTTCTAGACAAGATTGGTTCATTTTAGACCGCTACATCGATTTCCATAACGTCCCAAGATAGAGATCAATTATTACTTGAATATAAATTATAAAAAAAAAAAGGATCAGTATCTTCGTTTAATAGATTGACTCACTGTTCAATAAATTTACTTTAGCAAATAATATATCAAACAATCAAACAGTTATTTTTTAATTTACTCTTCACTTACTTTTAGTTACTTTAGTGGATAATAGCAGTATATAGGTTTAACAATTTTTTTTATTTTTTTTTAGATATCTCGATTCTTCACTCTGTAACCATTGAACAATAAATAACGCAAGCAAAGCTTAAAAAAACCGACTTCACCGCTTCATCTTCGGAACCTTGATCAGATTTAATGTATTAAATACGCATTATTGACTATAACTCAAAAACTAGATATCAGATCTTGATCAAATTTCAATTGGACCACATGAAAAGCACCAGCTATCAAATAATAAAATAATCATCAAAATCGGCTCACAACAAAAGAAGTAATGAGGTAACTTTGAAGTCGGTTAAAAATGAGAACATCGTCAATGTAGTCCACAGAATACGCATTATTGACGATATTGCAACTACTTAAATGGAACCAATTGGAAAGCAACATATTTCGAACTAAAAAAAAAAATTCGAAATCTCATCACGTGGAAAGAAGTAAAAAAAAATACAGTCGACTTAAGTACCTCCTCCTATTTTGTGAAGTCGGTAATAATTTAGCGTTTATTTTTTGTTCGTTTATTATTGACAAAACTCCTAAGAAATAAGGTTCGTATTTGCTTAATCTAAATAGAAACTGCTCGCAATAAAGTTACGTAATACGTAATATAACGTCAGTTCAGGGGCTGAGTCACCCACGTCCGAAGGAGGATACCCTTTAAGTCTGACTCCCTACACGTGGTCCCCGGGTGGTGCTAATCAGGTGAAATTTGAGAGCTGGTAGAGCATTTTGTGAGTTGCTCGCCTGGCTTGCTACCAAAGTAGCTTACCACCATCAAGTTGAAAGTCTGCCGCCAAGCCAAATACGGTTTTCCGGCAGTTATCCTTGAGAGCCTGCGTATTCCAGGTCTAGTGTGTTTACCAGCTTCGATCACATTGTCACTTACCATCAGGTGAGATAGTGGTCAAACACTAACATGTGACAAATAAAAAAAAAGGTCACACTAGATTTTTTAGCGTGTCTAGATTATAACATTTAAATATCATGTCGAAATGATCATAACACGATTAGAATCTATTATTAAATTGTATACCTGCGAGAAAATACAACGAATAGATATCTATTTTATGGGTTTTTACCGACTATTAATCTTTTTACTCGTGATTATTCATACGTAAAATAAATTGTGAAATCTTATTTGTTTGTAATCTGCGCTGATTTATTAATAAGGAAAAATCGTGATCGTGTTTACTATAAAGCACTTCAAAGATGAGTTATTATAATATTACAAATTTTTCCTCTTAAATGCAAAATATTTTAAGCTATTGCATAGCTTCTATCGCGGGCCTTGAGCGTGGAGACCGAATCCAGAAATTCTGTAACGAAAATAACCTAACACGGGGGGTGTTAGGTTATTTTCGTTACGGCCGGCACAGCGGTGATACTTTTTAGTTTTGCCATCTATCGATGAATAGCAGTACTTTTAATGACTTTTTTGAAATATAACGCTTGTCTCTTTAGTTCAGCAACTCGCCTCTAGGTGGCAGGAAAAAAATACTGCATAAATAATATGAATAAATAATTATAATTGCATAAGTTGATAAAAAATGCTATGCAATAGCTTTACCGCGGCAGTCCCCGAGTGCCACACGTCTTTTTTTTTTGTCGTCATTTGATACATTAAAATGATTTTGGTATTATATTGTCAAATTTTTGACCGCTTGGGCTTGAGCTTGCTTTCATTCCGGATTTTCGATTATTCTCCTCTACAAGTCGCATTTTACAATCGATTCTCGTGAAATTTGTGAGCAAGTTTGATAATTATACAATTTTTAGGGTTCCGTACCTCAAAAAAAAAACTGAACCCTTATAGGATTACTTTGTTGTCCGTCAGTCTGTATGTCAAGACCCTTTTTCTCAGGAACGCGCGGAGGTATTAAGCTGAAATTCATATCAAAGACTCAAGTTTACTGTCCCTTGGAGCTATGAAAAAATTAAGCTTCTAAGCCAACTGCAAATCTTCGACACTCGCAAGGGAAACAAAACTTACAGGGTACTTCCCGTGAACGCAGAATCTTGAAATATGGTACGAAGCAACGTTTTAGACACGGATAACAGAAAAATTGCGAAAAGGATGTTTTTTTTGTTACATCATATAACAATTTCATTTAGTTAATGTTGTGTACGGCTTGAAACACGTCTAAATTTCGACTTACTTTGTAGTCGACTAATTTCGGACAAATTATTTACGTACACAACATTAATTATGTGTAATACTCACGATAGTTTTAATTTTCAAATTTCATTTAGCTATAAAAATACCATAACTTTTACTTATATACCTACAGGTTTGTACGGAACCGTCAGTGCTCGAGTCGGACTCGCACTTAGCCGGTTATTTTTTTCTAATTCAGATTTAAGACATTTTTCAATGGTAGATATATGGGAATTAAAAACGTAAAAAATCATATTATTTGCCATTTTCTAAAAAACGCGAGGCCTTAATCTCACAGATCCGCTAGTACATTTGATTCAATAGTTTATAGATCACGGGCGCCATTAAAGTCTAGATGAACCTAACGATACCATAGTTATATAAAAATTTAGTGGTCAAATTGCCTATTCCGCATAAAAAAAATAATGTAAGATATTATAGTCATTGTGATGTTATTTATATTGATAATAGCCGTGCCCTGCGGTTTCGCACGCTATCATTAAGTTAAAACGTAGCCTATATGTTATTCCTAGGTATAAGCTATGTACAATCCAAATTTCATCCAAATCTGTTCAACCGTTAAAGCGTGAAGAGGGAATAAACATACTTACACACACACTTTCGGATTTATAATATTAGTAGGATATATTTATAATGATGTTAGGTGTAAAATAATTGTTACATACAAAATGTTTCAATATTTCTTATCACATTTCCTAATCTATACTAATATTATAAAGCTGAAGAGTTTGTTTGTTTGAACGCGCTTATCTCAGGAACTGCTGGTCCGATTTAAAAAATCTATCAGTGTTGGATAGTACATTTATCGAGGAAAGCTATGGGCTATATTATATTTTCAATAAAATTAGGGATCCTTACTAAAAGTCCAATAATCACGCGGATGAAATCGCGGGCACTTCTAGTTATAAATTAAAAACTTAAATAAATATGCGGCATGAAAAATGTTTGTTCCATTGGTATTTTAAGTTCATTTTAAGTAGCACATTTTAATTGCTTGTAATTAAAATTAATGTAATAATTATAAAAAATAATTATAAATTGTATAGTGATGTCGTATGTATGTCAAAGAAAATGCAAAGTCATATTGTGGTAATATGTATAAAATATTTTAAAATACCTATTCATATAAGTTTATTTAGTCATATATTACAGCCGTTTCTTTGTAGGTTATAAATTCAATAATTGAAGATGATTTGCAACAAAATGGGTTTTTCAATAGAGCGCTTCCTGTATCTTCAATATTTATGCCAATTTACCGGGTGTGTTTGATGAAATGAAAATAGATTCTGAAGTTTCTATATTATATGTGATTATTTATCATGCCGTTATAAACTATGAACAAAAAAGTTACCTAACTTCATATGTCATCAATAAATCTTTTTTACCAGTGAAAAATGGCACTCGCATCTCAAGAGGGTAGCAGGGGTGTGCGGAATTCAACTAACACAAATATCTGGTGTTGATTTTTTATCTAGTCTTGAACTATCATCACTTGTTGTATCAAAAAATAATTTATAACAAAAAAACTTTTTTTTTAATATTTTCTACTTAAAACTTGCATTTTCGATAAAATTATAATTAAATACAAGCAAAACTTAAAACTCCGACTTATATTTTGGTTTTGGCTAGATTGATTTCGATAAAAATTTATGGGACCACCTCTGAAATATAATCTACCAAACAAAAATAATCATCAAAATCGATTCAGAATTGGCGGAAATATCGCGTAACATTTGAAAAAACCTTCATGTTTTAAACACAACAAACAACGCTATAATACAACCGGTAGAATCTAATGTGGTTACAAACGTTGCTAATTTAGGCTTCTCCCCTTTAACATAAGCTAGATGATGAATTTTTATTCTGTTATCTATCAATATCATTGTCCGTATTTTTGTTAGAGTATTAATCTCTCCGCAATTAATGTTATAAAATTTGAGGCAGGAATTAAAAGTTCTGTGTTCGCATTTATTTACCCAACGTCGATTCAAACTTTACGGGCTGCGATTAAATGAATGATATATTTTGTTTTGTTTGGCATCGTGGCTATCGATTTATTTAATAAGCGGTTTACTGGTGGCAGCAATGTGACCGTGCCGTAGACAATTTTGTTTTTGTATATTGTTCTAACAAATAGGTCGCCAATAGTTTTCGATTGTCACGCGTTGGTGGAACGTGTTCTTTAAAGGTTACTGGTTGAGTTCTTTTTTATCTCTTGCACTTGAGCTACCTATGAGCTCAATGCCTTGTAGGTAACTTAAGTTTTTACTGTATATATATGAGTTTCATATGAACATTTCGGTTTAATTTTAGGAAATTAGGCAATTAGCCCGTAGATGGCATAGATAATTGGTTCTCTAGTACAGCTGCTCGAACTGATTAACTGACTAAGCATAGTTTCTTGAAACTATCCACCCGATTGAAGTTACTATGAACTGCTCGTTGGCTTAGTTTGGTTGCGATCGCCTTCCAAGCAGGAGTATTGGGTTTGTTTCCCGACTGAAACACAAGTTTTCTGCCTATGGAAAATTTGTGTTTCTGGTTCTAGTTGTGATTGAGTGTGTGATGTGAATGTATCTCACGACACAAGTCATCGAACTTAGTGTGGGGCTGTATATGTGAAAGCGTTTTTATGTTTATTTCAGGTTTCAGACATTGACATTAAATCAACTGTGAGACTTTTGAGTAGATGCTTTGTTTCATTAGCGTCATTGTGATGGAGAGAGCAGTTGATTAGATTTATAAAACGAGGAGATAAATGTGTAACGGAAATTAATTTCGTATCAAGACTCCGCCATTTAAGCACTTAGCAATTTCTTCTAAAATAAATAATAAATATTACCATCTCGGCACCAGAAGAAGCCTCTCAGACACAGAATCTTAAGCGACACCGCTATATGGTAGATATTCCACAAATGCGTACGAAGCGTTTTGCCTCCACATTCATTATGCGAACTGCAAAAAAATCCTTACCTGAGTCTGTGTTCCCTGATAAATACAATATGGGAGTCTTTAAGTCGCGAGTGAATAGGCATCTTCTAGGCAAACGTACTCCATCGTCGACCGCATCGTAACTTACCATCAGGTGAAATGGCGGTCAATCGTTTGCCTATATTGAATTTTAAAAAAATCCAAAATCCTGGGTGGCCTATAGTGTGTAAACAGCATCCAATATCGATAGTCAGTCCGAAAAAAATGCGAGTGTAAAATATGTTTTTAAAAGAACAAAATTTACAGACATAGCCAATATACCTACCTCGTCAATAATAATTTTTACCTACGCTACCCTATTTAGTATTGCTTTAATTTTTACTTTAGTTTGATATTAATTATTTTTAATATTAATTATTTTACAACTTAATACCTTTACCCATTGCTAAGAAAAGTGATCTTTACAGACAGACAGACAGACATATATACAAAGAAATAGACCTACTATAAGATTATTATTCAGAAATCTCTGAAATCAAATGAAACACTATCACATTTTATCAGTATACATTTACTTATACAAAAATAATAAATATTACAAATAAGATTGTTTTAAGTCATTGAGGGATAAGACGAGCAAGTCGCTCGCGTGATGGTAAGCGTCAAGCTTGCCTATTACAGTTCAGTGGCACCCAGAGTTTTGAACTTAAATAGTTCGAACTCTTGCACGGCAAAGCTAAAATATACCTACTTACTCCGCTGGCTCAGCGACTCAAAGTGGGCCTTGGCCTCCGAGATAAGAGAACGCAATTGGTCTCGGTTCTGCGCAACTTCTTGCCAGTTATGGGTTTGAAGCACACCCAAGTCTGCCTCCAGTTCGTCGATCCAGCGATACCTTGGCCGGCCTACTGGTCTGCGCCCATACGGCTTTCCCAAATACGCATTCTTAACGTTACGATCCGCACCCATTCTCTCTAGATGACCAAGCCAGCGCAGTCTATGGGCTTTTATCTCGCCTATAATGTTTGGTTCAACAAAGATTTCTTCAACTTCTCTATTCTTCTTGACTCTCCACAATCCATCCTCTGTGCGTGTGGGTCCACGAATTTTTCTCAAGACTTTTCTTTCCGCTATCAGAAACTTATTTTCCTCTTTGAGAGTCAATGTCCAAGCCTCGCAACCATAAAATTTTAGCCTTTACAATAACAATAACTATTCTTTGTAAGTAAATAAGCATGCCATTTACGTATCACATACAACGGCTACACTGCTGATAACAAAATGACCTGCACTGATTAAGTAGGTATAATAAAATTGTACGCAATTGTACGAGTATAATATTATAATCAATTATTATTATGACCAAGACGGCTAGCAATAATACGTTTATATATATATATATATTTTTTTTTTTTGTCACATCTTCGGCCGCATATTTTTTTATGCCTGATAGGCAAGTATTTGACCACAAAGTGATGATGTACCAAAGATGTAGCATGCTTGCCTAGGAGGTACTTATTCACTCTTGACTTGAAGACTCCCAGATTATATTGTTCGGAGAACAAAGACGAGGGCAATAAGTTCCACTCCTTCGCAGTACGGATGATAAACGTAGAAGCGAAACGCTTCGAGTAAACTGAAATTTCTCAAAACCTAAACTAAAAATATACAAGGTTACTTTGAATTAGCGCTCCATACTTCACAGGGGGTCGGGTATCGACAAAGCAACACAAAAATATATACACAAAAAAAAATTTTTTTGCTAAGTTTTAAAGTGCCGAGCTACGATTACAACTAATTATCCAACACGTAAACTCAAAAATAAAAAGCAATACAACTAAAACAGCTGTTATTGTAGGTGACGCTGCGCGGCACCACTATCATCAGTGCGTGCGCGTCGGGGCGAGGGTCGGGTCAATGCCCATCCGCGTGCAGTCGAGCCTAGTATTATTATACACTACGCTTTAGATAACCAATTTCAATAAGTGAACAAGACCTAATCAGTTTTTTTCAAAACAAAAAAACACTTTTACACTCACAGCATTACCTACACTAAGTTCGAAGAGGTCATTCATAACCTACGAACTCCCGAGTTACATTGACAGCCGAGTCACACTTAGAACAAGAATTTACGTGTTGGATATTTAGTTTTAATCGTAGCTCGGCACTTTACAAACTTATCAAAAAAAAAAAAAAGTTTTTTTAATATATTTTTTGTGTTGCATTGTCGATACCCTACCCTCCCTGTCGAGTATGGAGCGCTAATTCAAAGTAACCTTGTATACCTCTTAGCAACCCTAAGCTACCTTCAAGGCTACCTAAGTTACCTACAAGGCTTCGAGTTACGTTTATTAGACAAAAAACAATAGGTATAACCTTGGAACTCACAAGCGGCAAATTAATATCAGCAAGACATGAGGACTGACCAAGTAGATTAAATTAAGTTTTTCATAATTATTTATGTCTTTATTTTCCTTGTAAAGTGCAATTAAATAAAAAATACGTGGGAGAAAAACTGCAGCTACAGCTCATTTAAAAAATGAGGTGGTATTAGATTTTAGGGTAATTATGATAACATATTCCTGGTGATTTCTTGGTTTCGTACCCTAAAACTTCAAAATGGACCTTATTTAATTTTTTTTAAGCAAACGCTTTTATTAATTTATTTTTTACCGTAGGAACAATTATGGAACACTTGGTCATGTCTTAAAATCTCTGCACAATTAACATAAAATTTAAAATCATTCGAAGAACACTCATAACCCTACACGTTCGGTATGTTCAAAGACGAAGGTAAGTATCGTGGGTGCCGAAAACATTTAACACAATCACACCCAGTACTAGAAGTACAAATGCCCCTTGAGAAATAAAATTGTGCTCTTACAGAGAATCGAATCCAGGACCCGCAGTCGCAGAAGGACCCGCAGAGCACAAGTCGCAGAGGACCCGCAGAGCACAGAGGGCAAAGATTTTCTTTTGTACTTCAAAATAATATAGCTGTCACAGAATACGAGTTATCATTGTAGATCCTTATCCTATAATAAAATTTTGTTTGAAGTTTTGTGTGTAAGAATGTTTGTTTTCTCTTCAAGATGTGTGTAGCTGAACGGATATGGATGAAATTTTGAATGTAAATATATTATACCTAGAATTAACACATACTACTTTTAAAATATGATAATAGCGGGAGAAGCCGCAGGACACAGCTAGTAGTTAATAAATATTATAGTAACAGTATTTTAGAACACGTTAAGTATTTAGTAGATTAGAAGAAACTTAGTATATTGGAGTCAAAAATAGTAATAAAATAAATTCAATAAAAAATTGCAAGACCTTAAAACAATAAATAGTAAATCTTGTTATAATTTGTATGCTTTTTAAAATTATTGTAACGAGGTTACGTACAACACGTATTACATTACTTATGATTTTTAGAGTGGTTTGCTAATAATTTCTACAATTTTGTTGTATTATTGTCTCCTTGAACTTAGGTGAATGGATACCTACTAGTTCAGTATCAAGGTTCAAAAGATTAAATAATTATGCCAGTTAGTAAAAAACAACGGAACCTGTATAACAATTATTATCGTAATATACTAGACGTTCCCCGCGGCTTCACTTGAGTTGATCAAGTTAAAACTAAATAAGTTTATATTTTTATCCTATAGGTATAAGTTATGCACGTTCTAAATCCGTTCAGCCGTTGCATTAGAAATAAATTATATTTTTTTATTGTATTTATGGTTCACTATTTTGGCGATAATGGCTTACACATAAAAGATTATTAAGATAAACTTTTCCACCATACATTATATACGTGTAACTCTAACGGTTTTTAGAGTTACACGTATATAATGTTAAGCTATATTATTGTACCTATAGTTTGATTAAAATTCATTCAGTAGTTTTTGGGTAAAATAGTAACAAACATCCATACATACAAACATTCGTAAGTAAGGAAGTTAGGATATTATAATGCAGTTCTTATTTGCATACCCCCGCCCTTCAACTGGGTGGCGAAATAGTAGAGGAGCTGAGACGGTCCTTGACCGTTACGTTCGGGCAAATGCTCAATGCCCGACTCGCGGGGGTTGAGGACCGGCTTCTGCCCGCCCCGACGGTCCGTCCACCTCTAAAGGCGGACGTTAAGACTGCCAGTAAGGCAGCGGCAGCCACCGCGCCACCCAAGCCGACTCATAAGCCGGCTCACAATCCCGCCCACAAGTTGGGTAAGCGGTCCGGTCAGGCAATACAGACTGTCGCCGCCCCTTTGGAGGTATCGGTTATAGGTCCCGCTATCTCTGGGGCAGCCTCCTCTACGGTGACTCAAGCGGAGACCTGGGCGACGGTGGTGAGGAAGGGAAAAGGGAAAGGGAAGGGGAAGTCCTCCCTACTTCATACCACTCCAGCGGTTGCCCCTGCGGCGCGTTCTTCATCCGCGAAGTCAAAGCCGGCCCCGGCAGCTTCTTCTGCCATGAAGGCTAAGGCGGTGCTGAGACCTCCAAAGTCCGCGGCTGTGGTTATGTCCCTTTTGCCTGAGGCCGCGGAGAAGGGGGTCACCTACAGCACCGTGATGGACGTGGCACAGGGGAAGATCGATCTCCAGGAGCTGGGAATTGACCAGCTCCGCTTCCGCCAGACGGCCACGGGAGCCAGGATGTTGGAGATTCCTGGCTCCCAAAATCACGAGAAGGCGGACAAGCTCGCGGAGAAACTCCGTGAAGTCCTGTCCGAGGTAGCTAACATCGCTAGGCCCGTTAAAACCGCCGACCTGAGGATAACGGGCTTGGATGATGCGGCTACCAAAGAGAAAGTGGCGGCGGCGGTAGCCAAGGCGGGCGGTTGTGACGTCCGGTTGGTGAAGGCAGGAGAGATTCGTCCCGGCGTAAGCGGCGTCGGCTCCACCCTCGTATCCTGTCCGACTTCAGCAGCCAAAGTGCTGTTGGAAAAGGGGAGGCTACTAGTGGGGTGGAGCTCAGTGCGTGTAGTGGCACTGGCGGCGCGTCCCATGCGCTGCTTCAAGTGTATGGGGCTGGGACATACGCGCACCCAGTGTCCCGCATCCGCTGATAGGGGAGACCTGTGCTTCCGGTGTGGAGGCACAGGCCATCGGGCGGTCAGCTGCGGGAGGGCCGAGCCCCGCTGTGCGATATGCGCTGAGTCGGGGCGGCCATCCAGGCATGTGATGGGGGCACGTAATTGCGCCCCCCCGAAGACGAAGGGGAGAGTCTCTAGGACCCAGGCCCTCCCTGCGGCAACTAGCCAAGCTGCCCCCGAGGTGGCACGCCAGTCGGCGTGCGAGGAGGTTGTGATGTCCG
Organism: Lomographa bimaculata; assembly: GCA_948107665.1. Classification (NCBI taxonomy): domain Eukaryota; kingdom Metazoa; phylum Arthropoda; class Insecta; order Lepidoptera; family Geometridae; genus Lomographa; species Lomographa bimaculata. Next base: position 5,862,141 of record OX403600.1, on the reverse strand, counting down.
ATTAATGGATCGGGTTCGACATCACAACTTCCTCCAGACTAACTTAAACCACTGCGCTAGGGCACAAGATCTGCTTATGCAGACCCTAGCGCAGTGGCAAGTAGACGTGGCGGTTGCAGCGGAGCCGTATTATGTTCCCTCGCATTCCTGTTGGGCTGGGGACCTGAACGGCTCCGTTGCCATTGTTAAGCGGAGGGGTGATAGTCCACCCCTCTCAGTTAGAGAGAAGGGTTCGGGGTATGTGGTGGCAAAGTGGGGGGAGTATGCTATCGTTGGCGTATACTTCTCCCCCAACAAAACCGTTGCGGAGCTGGAGGCTTTCCTGGACCTCCTAGCCGCAGCGGTAAGAAGGCAAGTGCCACTGCCAGTCCTCCTCCTGGGGGACCTTAATGCCAAGGCCCGGGATTGGGGCAATCCCTCCACTGACTCTCGCGGTGCGACTGTCAGGGAGTGGATAGTTGCCTCAGGACTGACCTTGCTGAACAGAGGGTCGGCCCACACGTGTGTGCGGTGGAACGGGGGGTCCGTGGTGGACGTATCGTTCGCCACCCCGTCTATTGCAGCACGTGTCCGGGCCTGGAATGTCTTGTCGGAGGTGGAGACTCTATCGGACCACAAATACATAAGGTTCGAGGTCTGCGCCTCCGACAGCCGCAGTGAGTTCCAGAGCGAGGTTCGGGCAGATTTCCCGCGCTGGACGGTAAGTCGCCTCGATGTCGAACTGGCAAAAGAGGCGGCAATCGTCCAGTCGTGGCTTACTGCCTCCACGAACCAGGATGTGGACGTCGAGGCGAGCCGTTTTCGTGTAGCGATGACGGCCGTCTGCGACTCGGCTATGCCAAGGTCTCGACGCCGTCTCGAACACCACTCGGTGTACTGGTGGTGCTCGGAGATTGCAGATCTCCGGGCTGTCTGCTCCGGGGCTCGGCGGCCCTACACCCGCTGCAGGAAGCGGCGTCGGGGCCGCACCGACGAGCAGATGTCGGCCGAGGAGATGGCTGTTGAGCTTCAGCTTTATGGCGTATATCGCGAAGCTAAGCGGGAGCTGCAGCAGGCCATCGGCCGGGCCAAGTCTCAAGCCTGGGACGAAGCCCTGGGAGGGCTAGACAGGGACCCCTGGGGGCGACCGTACAGGGCAGTCCGGAAAAAGTTCCGAGGCCAGACTGCCCCCATCGCGGAGTCCCTAGAGCCAGAACTTCTAGGTAGGGTGCTGGAAGGGCTGTTCCCCGTGAGCAGCCCTGACCACGTGCCCCCGATAATGGCGCCTGTCTCTCTGGAGGAGCTAGAGCCGACCTCTATCCCGCCTCTGTCAGAGGTGGAGATAGAGACTGCAATCGGCCGCCTGCGGGGGAAAAGAACGGCACCGGGCCCAGATGGCATTCCAGGGCGGGTCCTACAGATCGCCCTGGGGGAGATGGGTGAGTGGCTTCGGGAACTGTTCGACGCATGCCTCACGTCAGGACGGTTCCCGAAGTTGTGGAAAGACGGCCGACTGTGCCTGTTACGGAAGGAGGGTCGACCTGTTGACTCGCCTTCCGGATACAGGCCTATAGTGTTGCTGGATGACACGGGTAAGCTGCTGGAGAGGGTAGTGGCTTCCCGTGTCATCCAGCACCTAGAGGGTACTGGGCCTGGATTGTCCGAGGCCCAGTACGGATTCAGAGCGGGGCGCTCTACAATAGACGCCCTGCTCTGGCTCAAGGGGTGGACGCAAGACGCGGTCAGGGAGGGGGACAAGGCGTTGGCTGTTTCGCTTGATATAGCCAACGCCTTCAACAGCCTCCCGCATGGAACGATACTGGAGGCGCTCCACTATCATGGAGTGCCTCTGTATCTGCGGAGGCTGTTGGCTGACTACCTCCAGGATCGCGAGATCCTTGTGGTAGGACGGGACGGTATGAGGCGCCGTCGCGTCGCCTGCGGGGTCCCACAGGGGTCGGTGCTGGGTCCGCTCCTGTGGAACATAGGCTACGACTGGGTGCTTCGTGGCACGCTCCCCGCAAATATGCGGGTCGCGTGCTACGCGGATGACACCCTAGTCGTAGCCAGAGGGAGGGACCTAAGGGAGGTAGTGCGGTTGTCCACGGTGGGCACAAATCTTGTGGTTGGCCGTATACGCTCCCTGGGTCTGGAGGTCGCTCTTTCCAAGACCGAGGCCCTATTGTTCCATGGGCCTCGGGGGGGACCCCCTCCAGGAACGCGGATGGAGCTGGACGGGGTCCTGATTCCGGTTGGGACCCAGATGAAATATCTGGGTCTCATCCTGGACGGACGGTGGGCTTTCGGGGTTCACTTCACCCAGCTGGCCCCGAGAGTTGTGGGGGCTGCGGCTGCCTTAGGGAGACTGCTGCCCAACGTGGGCGGCCCGGGTGCGGTCTGCCGTCGGCTTTACTCCGGAGTGATCCGGAGTATGGCCCTGTACGGGGCACCGGTCTGGGCGGACGCCCTCAACCGCGGGAACAAGACCCTGCTGCGTCGTCCGCAGCGGGTCATCGCGACGAGGGCGATACGCGGCTACCGGACGGTCTCTTGGACGGCGGGATGCGTGCTTGCGGGTGACCCCCCCTGGGAGCTCCAAGCGGAGATTCTCGCCGAAGTATACCACTTCGTGGCGGCGAGGAGATCCCGCGGAGAGACCCCAGCGAGGGAAGAGGTCACCCGCATGCGGCGAATGGCGCGGGCTGCCCTGTTGCGGCGGTGGACGGAGGACCTGGCTCCACCGGTACCTGGGCAGTGGACGGTGGAGGCCATCCGCCCGGTCCTTCGGAGGTGGGTGAAGCGGCGGTATGGGTCGCTAACTTTCCGATTGGTGCAGGTGCTTTCCGGACACGGATGTTTCGGAAAGTACCTGCACCAAATCGCGAGACGGGAGCCGACTCCGGCCTGCCACGAATGTGGAGCGCCGGAGGACACGGCGCTCCACACGCTGGAGGTGTGTGCCGCATGGGGCCCACAGCGGCACACGCTCTCAGCGCTCATAGGCGGAGATCTCTCCCTGCCGAGCGTGGTAAACGCCATGCTCGGCAGCGAGAGATCGTGGCAGGCGGTGGTCTCCTTCTGCGAAGCGGTGATGAAGCAGAAGGAGGCCGCGGAGCGGGCCAGAGAGGTCGATCCTCGATCTGACCCGCTTCGGCGCAGACGGACGGGGGGAAGGAGGAGGCAATTCGCACGCCTCCTCTCTCCTCCTCTGTAGTGGGGTCACTGGTGGAGAGTCAGGGCACCTCTCCACTGACTTGCACGGCCCCACACGTCTGAGGGGTGGCCTTGGTGAGCAAGGTCACCCCTCCATGGGCGCAGTGGCCCGGAGAAGTTTGCATCCGGGCCTACCGCCGGGGCAAGATAGTGACTGCTAGCGCGACCCTATCTTGCCCCACCTCGGCGAGGGACTGCTCACGGGGGGGTTTTTAGTGGGTTCGAGCCCCACATACCCCTTTCCTTCATCCCTGGGAAGGAAAGGAAATGCCAGGCATTTTCCCCCCCACAAAAAAAAAAAAAAAAAAAAAAAAAAAGTTCTTATTTGCATACGTAGGTTTGTAGTATTAGCTTTTATTTTTTTTACAACCTCATACTAAGAAAAGTTCATTGACTTGTGTCGTGGGTGCCGGAAACATTTAAATCACACACACACTTACACCCAGACCCAGTAACATAAATTTTCCTTGTTGAGAAAACTTCTGTTTCCATCGAGAATCGAACTCGATACCCGCAACTAAGAAGGCGAACGCGCACCTAAATAAGCCAACGGGTAGTTCAAATTATAAAATGCTTTGCCTTTTCAATAAGTTTCAGGTTTTATAATGTCATGATATTTCAATATATTGTCAGGCAAGCTACTTTGCTTGTAGTTACAAAATCTGGCATGTGGTGATTTTTTGGCCGTATAAATGTATAGTTATTAGTATAGTACCGTATTTTTAGTTTTATTCCTGGAAAATAAAGGTAATTGAACTGCATGCTGGCGCGTTCTGTGTGTAATTGAATGTTTGTGGCGCCCGCGCCTCAAGTCGTCAAATTTAGTGTGAAACTGTGAGTGTAAGAGCTCTTCTGCGTGTATGTAGTTTTTATTACCGATTTCAAAAAAGGAGGAGGTACTATGTTCGATTGTATGTATTTTTTTAATGTATGTTCAACTATTTCTACCCCATTTGTGGACCGATTCTCAATTTTTTTTTGTTTGGTAGATTATACTTCAGAGGTTGCGTATTAATTCTATCAAAATTAATCAAGCCAAAACAAAATATAAGCGGTGAAGTCGGTTTTTAAGCTTTGTTCACGTTTAAATTATCAAAGAAGAAGAAATAGTTAATATTTAATAGTTATAGGTACCTACATACTTAAAATTACAAACTACTTGTACCAATCTATTTAAATATTAACTAAGTAAATCAATTGAAATGCGTTAATCTCACAAAAACACGAAAATAGATCGACCAAATTGGCTGATTTTTTTCATGTCTTTTTTTCTTTTTAAATGTCAGTAGATGGTTTGCAGGTATTTAAGAATTGCAATCGCCCGAAGCCGGGTCATATATCATCTAATATATAAAATTCTCGTGTCACAGCTTTCGTTGCCATACTCCTCCGAAACGGCTTGACCGATTTTGATGAATTTTTTTGTGCTTATCCGGTATCTATGAGAATCGGCCAACATCTATTTTTCATCATCATCATCATCATCACTTTTCATCATTATCAACGCGGGTGAAACCGCGGGGCGCAGCTAGTAATTCATAAATCATAAAATATTAGGCTTAACATTACAAAACTGAAACAGATATAACTGAAAACTTAAATAGTCAACAAGTAATTTATTATTTTAAATCAATCTTTTACACATATTTTGTAAATAAAATAGAAATAAAAGTTATATAACCAGAGAACTTATCAAAACGAATCAAACGAGCCCAAGCTGAGTTTATCTTGTTTAGTTCAGAAGTTTCAATAGCCATCTTCCGTCTCCATCATCAGATCAACTCTATTTTACCACATTATTGTATTGTGACTGAATAACATAAGTACACTAAATTTGAGTCTAAATTGACTCTAATTGGTCTAGAAGAGGAGATTTGATATGGAAGATGATAGGGAAGATTTGATAACAGACCGACAGTAAAAGGGACAGGTAAAACTAAATAAAAGCTTGTATAGGTGACTAATATGTCCTTATACGTAGGTACTACATTATCGTTTCATTAGCAATTAATATAACAATTAGGTACTCGACTAATGAATTTTAACTTAAATTCAATCAGTGCTTGTAATTGACGACCGTAATTTGGCGGTCTAGACAATTATATATACACAATATTATATATATATATATGCCTAACTAGCTATCCGCCCCGGCTTCGACCAGGAGTGATAAATGAAGAACCGCTCGACCGATTTTGTGCAAACTTCACATAAAGCATCTACTAAATAGTCCGAACAAAGCCTAAACATTTGGTATGGATAGGTGAGCCCGTTCTTGAGTTATAAAATAACAACGAAAAGTGGCATTGATTTTTATATATATACCTTATTATTATTATGCTTTATAACTTTTGAGAATTATAACGGTATATATAATTCGGTATCTAAAAAACAAATTCAATTGTAAAAAAAGGCAAAAGAAATACTTATCAATAATTTATTTAAACACAGTTATTTATACAGTTACATAGTAAGAGTCGATTACAACATTTTTTGCGGTTGTCAACTTGAGCTTTTTGCTTATTACATCGGAACTGTATATTGGAAATTTAGATTCTCAACTCACGATACGTCTTAGGTTTTAAATACGAGTATTAAATATAAGTAACTGAGGCACTTCTACTTCGTTTAGACTTTGACGTCCGTTGTGACCGAATGTTGTTCTTTAAAATGTGTCATCGATTTGCTTCAAAAACTCGAAATATTTTTCAGTATCGATTCTAATTAAATTTTGGTTTAAACGATATCAGTCTTCTCGCTTTCTCCCAAAACCTATGTACTTTCATAGGCTATTTCTTTCCAAATCTATCGACGAAGGAGTTCGGTCTCTGAGGATAGGCTTGAGGGCGCTTCCTCAAGGCATCGTAGTTCCTCCAGTTCAGGTACCAGAACGGCTGATTGTTCATCGGCAACTGATCCAATCTATTAACAAGATTCCTATCACCTCGAGCTTCAATTGGCGCATCTTCAGATTCCCCGAACCGGCTTGAGACATCTACAGTATCTACTGCAGGGATTCCAATTGGCCTAAGTCCAGCATAGAAAGGTCTCTGCGCATGAACGACGTACAGGAAACATAGGGCTAGTAGAATTCTGGTCGCAGCCATGTCTAGAAAAGAGAATAATAAAATTATGGCAGCTAGTTAAGTTTTATTACAAAGGAACAAGTCTAGACCGGTTCTGTCGGTTTTCCTGTTTACTGACACTTTAGAATCTGGCCCTTGAAGTGCTTGAAGGGCAAAAGCTCTGAGGCTATTTTAAGTGCAAACATGTGTTTGACAAAACGTGAAACTCGATTTTTAACCGACTTAAAAAAAAAGCAGGTTTTTAATTTAACTGTACACATTAAAAATGTGTGTTACCTTATACGTTTTTTCTGTGTGTAAGTAACGATTTTGATGATTCTTTTTCTACCGATTTCACAACAAAGGAGGAGGTACTCAAGTACTACTGTATTTGACTTTTTTTTTGTTGAAAGATGTTGCTTTCCAATTGGTCCCATTTAAATTTGATCAAGATCTGATCAGTAGTTCTTGAAATATCTTCAATAATGCGTGTTTAATACATCATATCTGATCAAAGTTCCGAAGATAAAGCGGTGATGTCGGTTTTTTAAAGCTTAGCTTGCGTTTAATTATTATTTATTCAAAAGTCGGAGCTTTCCCTGTAGTTCCATATACATTTGATCAAGATCTGACCGGTGGTCATTGAGTAATTCGGTCCAATAATTCGTATTAAATTAATTAAATCTATAGATAAAGATAAAGATAAGATAGATAAGAGCGGTGATGTCGGTTTTTAAGCTTTGCTTGCGTTTATATTATTGTTTTATTTATGATAAATATCGAAGCATGACTGAAACTGGTTTAGACATTTTAATAATATGTCAGGTTATGTTTTGGTTGACCTCTGTTTCTATTTTAGTATATTGGCTTAGTTGGGTGTGCATTCACCTTCTAAGCAGGGGTATTGGGTTCGATTCCCAGCGGGAACTCAAGCTTTCTCCCATGAAAAACTTGTGTTTCTGGTTCTGGTTGTCATTGTGTGTGTGATGTGAATGTTTCCGGCTCCCATGATACAAATCTTTGAACTTAGTGTAGGGCTGTGACTGTGAAAGCGTTATGACTATATGAATAAAAAATAGGTTGATCAATATTCTAGAATGGTTTTTTTGTAGTGACTAGTTGTATCCCTTGAATCGGTCAGTATATTTAGTAAAAAAGTTATTTTTTTGTGGACTCAGTAGAGGCAGTAGAACAAAAAGAAACTAGTGTAGGTATTAAGATTTTGAACAAAAAATAAACATTTATGTAATGTATTCTATATTTTTTTCATGGTTATATGTTTAATCTTAAAAGTACGGATAAATATTGTCTTCTTGTTAATGTTGTCTTTTCTAATATTTCTAACAAAAAATAAAGCCCTAAAGCTTTAAGCTTTCCAAAATTAGCTAAATTCTGTACACATTTGCAAATGAATTAAATAATGTATTGTTGTTCAACAAGTTTTGGGACGTGGGCGGGCATTGACGCCGATTCGCACCAGTGCGGTCATATCCTTTGTTATTTTTTATATATATAAATAAATCTGTTTAATGTGTTGGTTTATATATTGGTAGAGAAAGCTTATATAATAATTAATATAGATTCTACAAGAATTTTATAAGTTTGGTTGTAGTGTTTTTAACCATGTTTCAATAATGAACTACCCGTTAGCTTAGTTGTGCGTCTGCCTTCTAAGTAGCAGGTATAGGGTTCGATTCCCGATGGGAACACAAAAAAAAACTGTGGGAAGATACACAGTTTTTTTTTGTTTTTAGTTCTGGGTGTGATTGTATGTGATTTGACTGTGTCCAGTACCGACGGCACAAGCCATCGAACTTAGTGTGGGCATTTTAGTGTGAAAGAGGTTCTTAAAAAAAAAATATGGGTAAATCAATGACATGATTAGTGTCTAAATATTTTTTGTAACAAAATGACGACGAATACTGATAAAATTGCATTTGTTTATAAACTAAAATTTAAATGACTGTTATAAAACTGTTGAAAAAAAGCAAAGTAAAATAACTTATCTTACCTAATAATAACTTGCAGAGCACCACTAAAATACTGTTAATACAATAATAGTGTATTCTAACGATGAATAGTAAATAGAAGAATAGTTTATATCGACACGTCTTGGTTCACGGTGCAACGTTGAATGGCTCTCTGAGAGAAACTTCACCATATAAATACGGAAGACTCGCGAACGCTTATCAATAAGCAGAGCTATAAAGTTAAGACATGGCAGTGTCAGAATATAAATTAATAATTATTATTTCTTTATTCATTGATATATTATGATTGTTGTTTGTTTAGTTGTGAAAATTATAATGTCCTATATAGTATTGCAATTATGTAATTTCTTTTTTCAGTTTTGTATTGATTTGAGATGTGTAATTTTTTAAATATTTATCGCATACTTAATGATACATTTGTGAATTAGTTTGAAACAGAAACAAAAATGTGTTAGATATTTAACTAAAATATATTTTTTGATAAATAAATTTGTGGATGAGATGATATGAAGCACTGCATAGAGGCGGGCGTGTCACTAATTATCAGGCAAACGTTTTGCTTGGCTTCTTTCTTAATATCATAATTATGTATAATTAGTGCTATTCCGTCTCTAAGTATAGAGTTAATACCTAGGTATATTATATGTCAGTTCAATGCTTTAACTACTAGACCATCCAAACCTACATTTCAGGCAAAAATTTAGACTTTTATTATGTGTTATTGCTTTAAATCCTGATCTAAGCGATATTTTTCCTACATTGTAAAATTGTTCAAACATAAAATATTGTTCAAACATAAATGTAGCAAAGCCGAATGGCTTACATAATAAAATATCTTTAAAAATAAATTATTGTAACTTTTTACTGTCTCTTCTAAGTCGTTCTTAAGGGGACGTAAAAACCCATCGAAAACGATAGTCTGTTCATTAGCCCACTACAAATGACGTTACAGAGAATTTTGTTGCCTGCACACTCAACAGCCAATAATCAAAGAGCTCTTCACTAACTATATAATTCCGATCATATGGACATAGTTACAGCAGTTTTAGAAGTGATGCGGGGGATGGAGAAGATCTTGCTTTTCTGGTTTTTGTGAGATGTGAGTAAGGTGTCTGACGTATCAATTGGGTTTTTGCAAGTCACTGGTTATCACACACCCCCATCAGGCGTGCACAGAATAATTATTAGTTACTGTAAGCGTGACTCAAACCAGTTTTGTGTGTTATTAATAAGTGATTGTTGTGGTTGAATACATTAATTTTAATATTAGATAATTGTACAGGATTGGTTTTTCTCTGTTGTTTCATTGGCTTTGTGGTAAAGATCTGTGTCCGTATTATTTGTAATTATACCGATCTTTTAAGGAAAAGAGGGTTAATAAAAATATTATAATAGTTGAATAAGAGTAATTATTTCTATAAACTATAGGAAGAATAAATTATATAAAGATATCTTTGTTATAACTATACTCGTGACACGTTAAAATAACAGCAAAAGGGAATTATTATTTGTTGTTACGTAAGTTGTTGTTTTTTTGTTTTGCAATTGGTGGCCGGCAAAGTTAAAGTTCCGCAAACGTAAACAAATGGTTAAATTAAACTTTAAGCTTAACTTAGTTTAAATATAATACATTTAGTTTTGTTTTTGTCATAACGGATAATGTAGCATTTTAATTTTAAAAAATGAAGTAAGGTAAATTTTACTTGGAGCGGAATTTGACTCCTGTGTCATTAGAACCAACCCGAAGACCACAAGCTAAGTACAATATGGGAGTCTTCAAGTTGCGAGTGAATAGGTATCTTCTAGGGAAGCTTGCCCCATCGTCGACCACATCGTCGCTTACCACCAGGTGAGATGGTGGTCAAAAATTTGCCTGTCTTGAATAAAAAAAAAGCTAAGTTTAGTTTTTTTATTTCTTTCTATCTGAGAAAGAAATTTTCCTGCCATCTGAATTTAGTTGCAGCAAAGCCGAATGCTTAACAATAAAAAATGGGAGAGTCGATAATAATCTATATTTAATATTTTATAACCTTAATGTTTCAATGTTATATATATATATATATATACGGCTTAAGACACAAAAAAATGTCGACCTACTTTGTCGTCGACTAGTTCCGGACGAAATTTTTTTTTATGCAAGATAGGCAAACGTTTGACCACTATTACATCTGATGGTAAGCGACGATGCGGCCGAAACTAGACAACAACATAGAAATGTTCATATGAGAAAACCGTTTCCTTACACGCGCATTTATTTTCAAAATAGCATTATTTTGACTAAACTCGACGTTTCGGTAGGGTTGCACCGGACGTGGTCACGAGAGACAACAAAGTAAGTTGAAATATCTACATGTTTTAGGCTGTATATATATAACATGGAAACGTAATGTGTTAAACTCATAATGTTTTAATTTTCAAATTTTTAAAACCTTCTTCATTACTTTGAAAGGAAAAGGGATCAGTTTCTCGATAGTGATTTAGTTTGTAACGTTATTATGTTACTATCGCGTATCAAATGATGAAATTGCGCTTCTTAGTACTTCTTGCTACTATCTCTTCAGTGTCAAAGGTTTGCCGACCGGGATCCGATCGAGTTCAACTGATAGGACCAGACCAAGGGCATTTTTTATCACCAGCGGTTTTATCAGAGCACAATAATATTTGCCTGTAGTTTAATTAACGAATCAGTTGGCGCGGTGGGCAAGTGTCTGCCCTCTGTGCCGTGGGTCCTGGGTTCGATTCTTGGCAGAAGCACAATTTTCCTTCCCAAGGGAGATTTGTGCTTCTGGATCTGGATGTGATTTTGTGTGATAATATGTGAATGTTTCCGGCACCCACGATACAAGTATTTGAACTAAGTGTGGGAATGTGAGTGTGAAAGCGTTTGCGTTTGCTTAATTGCAATACATTTCATCAGTTAGCATTCAGGACCGCTAGAACTATGGTTGATACTTCCAGTTTGCTCGAAGCGTTTCGATTCTACGTTCATCATCTGTGAAGTAGAATTATTAGTATGCGTTTTCAACTTTTCCGCGCCTTACGGTATAATCTGAGTCTTCTAGTCATAGAGTGAATCTTTATGTTACATCTTCGTCCGCATCGTCACTTTCCATCGGATGAGATGGTGGTCAAATGCTATCAAGCATAAAAAATACCCTTTGATTTGACGACCCCGTTAGCAAGTCTCTGCCCCATGCGCCATGGGTTCTGGGTTTCAATCCAGGTAGGAGTTTAATTATTTTCCTTCTCAAGAGAAATTTTTATACTTCTGGTTCCGGGTATGCTTGTGCATATGATATGTGTTTCCGGCACCCACGATACTAGTATATGTTTTTAGTGTGGGACTGTGAGTGTACGTTTGATCAATCTATATTTAATAGTAATTCGATGTTATTTTTATGCCGAGTCATAATTATCCCCGAGCGAAGCCGCGCCGAAAAACTAGTTTCCTATAATAGCTAATTTATTTAATGACTGTTTACAGAGACTGCTAACGATGTTACATAAGCCATAAAATGAATTATAAATAAAGTAGTAGTAGGTACTTATGTGGGGTCACAGTCTAGTGTTTATAACCAATTTTAGGTAATAAAACTATGAAACGCTAATAAATTCATAATCTAAATAATATGTCACATGGAATCGTTACATTTGAAATGTTAGTAAATTATAAGTGAAATTAGCAAATTTGTCAAGATGTTAGATTAGGCGGCGAGCTTAGCTAATGCGGCGATCACCCATGAACCAATATATAAACCAGTAATAATTACTTTAGAAAGTTTTTAAAATCATGCTTTTACCACTTGTAAATAAATAGTTAATCGTAAGCAAAGCTCAAAAAAACCGACTTCACCGCTTATATTTTGATTTTGGCTTGATCGATTTCGATAACATTTATATGGGACCACCTCCAAAGTATAACCTACCAAACAAAAAAATATTATCAAAATCGATTCATAATAATTGGCGAAGATATCGTGTAACATACAAACAAAAAAAAAACAGTCAAATTAAGAACCTCCTTTTTTGAAGTCGGTTGAAAAAAGTACTACAAGTTGTAAAACCAGAAAACTTATCAAGACAAATCAAACGAGCGCAAACTTGATAGATATCTCTTGTTTAGTTCAGAAGTTCTTATAGCCAGCTTCATGGTACCATATCATTGTATTGTGACCGAAGATACAAAAGTACACCAAATTTAAGTCCAATCAGACATCGAGAATTGGGCCTAATTTAGCTTGCAAGACTTGATTCAGACCGACCGACAGTCCGACAAATACTGAGATAGACAGCGGGACAGGTGAAACTAAATAAAAGCTTGTAAAAATTTAACGATGATAATTATTGGTAATGAGTCCACAAATACCAAAACAATTTTATTATGCATTCTAAACTAACTCTGATACATAATTTGAAAATACAGCATATATTCACGAAACAAATTTAAATATACCTATATGTAGTAAATGCAGAAATCACAACATGTTACTAGGTATATAATTATTAAATGTTGACTTTGAAAACTATGCACATTTAGCCAGTAATAAATATTTTTCTAGTTAGTTCCTAATCACCAGTCAGAGTCTAACATGAGACTCATGGTGCAGTCACAGTCATGTCCTAGTAAAGTGGTAGAAATGTTAATAGAACTCCTATTGGAGTTTTAGATTGAAAGCGAAAATCACGTTTTTCAATTTTGTATTCACGGTTAAGAACTTTTAACGGTTAATAGTCCACCATTACTACATATTGACACTAAGGATCTCAAGTTTGTAAAATAATTAAACGCAAGCAAAGCTTAAAAAAACGGGTGCGGTCCGTTTTTTTTCGTCCGCTTTACCTTCGGAAACTTGGTCAGATTTAATGTATTAAACACGCATTATTGACGATACGACGTATTATGACTCAAAAACTGTTAATCAGATCTTGATCAAATTTAAATGGAACCACATGAAAAGCACCAGCTTTAAAATAAAAAAATAATCATCAAATCGGCTCACAACGAAAGAACTTATGAGGTAACACACATACAAAAAAATACAGTCGAATTAAGAACCTCCTCCTTTATTTTTAAGTTGGTTAAAAATACAAAATCGACAACGCCATTCTTTTACTTTCGTGGCAGTCATTGTAGACCATAGACTCATTTAGTTTGTGGCAATTAGTGTCAAGTTTCAAGTCATGTGATATTTGGCATATATATTTGGTGACAAGAGCTTATTCACTAGGTTAATTAAATTAATATTATGTACTAGTTCCATGATAAATCTAAACTCCTCTGATCTATGCTTACAGAACATTTTAGCATGGAGATAGGAAACTCACCAACCGTTTTTAGTTATAAAATCTTTGCATTTTAGAGTTTTACTGACACGAGCATATTTTTATAGGTTAAAACTATAAGTATTAGGCTTTTTTCTGATCATGGATTATAATGTCAAATAAACATGATCAAATAGAAATATAAATAATTTATTGCTAAATATTTAAAACAATCACAATGATGGTACACAGAACAAAATACATGCAAGAAATATTTGGCAATTGGAATATGTTCAGCGCTAAGGCTGCAATCTAAGAAGCGTTTTGATTCCACATTCATTGTGCGAACTGCAAAGGAATGGAACTCCTTGCCTGAGTCGGTGTTTCCTGATGAGTACAATATGGGAGTCTTCAAGTCACGAGTGAATAGGTATCTTCTAGGCAAGCTTGCTCCATCGTCGACCACATCGTCGCTTACCATCAGGTGAGATTGTGGTCAAAAGTTTGCCTATCTTAAATAAAAAAATAACAATAATAAGACTCTCGTCTCAAAATGAAACGTAATTCCATTGGTTTTTCCAACGTTTTTCCTGTTGGAAGATGACAGCTAATTACTGACGCTATCAAGTAACGTCTAATTAGAGGTCAAAGTAAACTTGAGGACATGATCTGGGATTTATTGTTCATGACCACGGACGTAATAATATACGGACTTAATCAATGCCGCATACAAAACGAGTGAAGTATTCTAGGTCCTAAAAATTTCACTTGTCATAGCGCGAGCTACGCGCACACAAATACACCGCTACGTGTGTGTATGTTTGTGCATACCGCTACGTGTGTGTATATTTGTTTATAGCACTATAGTTCTAAAACGGTAAAACCGATTTGGATTTGGTTTTTTTAATTGAATGAGAATATTTCGAAAGTGTTGATCTGTATTTGGTGAAAATTAGTGTAGCCGTTCAGATAGAGAGCGTCGAGGGTATTTTATAATTTTTGATTTTGCCACTTTTAAATAATATCACTTGTAACTGGATTTTTAAATGAAATAAAAAATATTTTAAATGTGGAATGTGGCTGACTGTCAAAATACATCATATAAAGGTTTATAATTTTGATACAAATTAAAATTCTTAACATACATAATAATATTATTACTAATTAAACATGGTTAAAAACCAAGATTCATTCAATCTTCGCACCTCAATCGCATTTTAATAATTCAAATTCGTACTTCAACGCTTTCAAACTCACAGCTCCATACTAAGTTCAAAGACTTGTGTCGTGGGTGCCGGAAACATTCACATCACACACACAAACACAACCATACTGTGACAAAATATCTTCAAAGGGGAGAAGCAACCCTTGTGACATCTGTAGGTATAATAGTTGCGGATATTCTCGACCTTAGCTTATCTTTGCCTTAAGCCTTTGGATTGAATTTAGTGGTACTCCTATCATCTTACGCATATTAATTAGATACCGTTCTATTATAATAATAACAATAATATTGGTGTTAAGTACCTGTAAACCTATGCCGTTTATCGTTGGAATTAAATTGTTATCGTGTAGCTGCGACTTGCTCATTGTTAAACCCAAGAAATCAAGATGTGTTAGATAAAATAAAATGAATAAATAAATATAAATAAACGCTTTCACACTCACAGCCCCACTCTAAGTTCGATGACTTGTGTCGTGGGTGCCGGAAACATTCACATCACACACAACCACAACCAGAACCAGAAACACAAACTTTCCTTGGGGAGAAAACTTGTGTTCCCGCCGGGAATCGAACCCGATACCTCGGCTTAGAACGAAAATGCCCACCCGACTAAGCCAACGGGCAGTTCAATTTGACTTATATGACTGACAGCTGACTCATAGCTAGAATACAAGTATTTAGCTCTTTTATTACCACTTATATGTAAGAATGGCTTTTTAATAGCAATAAAATAATTAATGTTCAAATTGATTAACGCAATAAAGACAAAAACATTGAAAAATACTATGCATAAAAATATGTATATATAGATTATCTAACTAGGTAGGTACTATATGTTGTATATATAAAAAAGTATCTACTTTGTAATTTTATTATAGGAAGAAAGTTTCTCTACTAAATATTATTATGTACATCCGAAATATATTATATAATGTTCAATACTTTTAGATGACTAAATTTTTAATACCATTTTGTTAAAAAAGTTTTTTTATAATGGGCACGCTATCCCCTGGTAGTGGGCTTGAGCACTTGAGTTACCTATAAGCTTGATGCCTTGTAGGTAACTTAGGTCTTTGTTGTATATAGTTTTAGTTAAGTCTTAGGAAATATAAAGCAGTTAGCCCGTAATTAATTTATTTCTTATTCAAAATGATTTAAAATTTATCAAATCTACGAATCTTTGCAAAACTATTTTACAGAATACATGTCGATATTTTAGCTAAGCTACTAGGATATTCAATAGTTTTATTATTATTGCCCAATTTAGGCAAAACTAAGCCATGCTTTTTCAAGCATAGACGTAGTTACGTCAATGCTTGAGAAAGCGTTACAAACACTCCGTTACCAACCAAATAAATAATTATAGTATATACACCTCAAAAAAAAGAAATCTGCATATATGTTTTTTTATTCTTAATAAGTTTATTTTTCTTTTGAAGGTGTGTATGAAACGCTTTTTTTTTTCAAATAAAAAATTTCTTTGTCAACGTATGTCAAATATTCAATTTTATTTTAAATTACCAGGGTGCTACAAATGCTAATGTCTCATTGAAATTTTATTCTAAACTACACATTTACAAATGAAGGTAAAATGTTAAATAATGTACCTTTATAGCCTTAAGTTTAAAGGAGAAGCATTTTTTGGAGTACCATTTTAAAACATTAAGGGGTAAATTCCACATCCCTTAACTGTACAAGGGAATAATTTTCTACACATTTAGCTCCGCTAAATGGCAGCCTTAATACAGTGCTTTAAAAGTCCAGAATTGGATTTTTAAAGCACTATATAGGAATTACAGAGGGATTTGATGCCATTCTTAGAGTGAAATTAATATTTAAGGACGAAAATTGTTAAAATTAAAAAATATATATATGTTTGCTCCTCGCTACGCTTGACTTTGCTTCAAGTTGAACAAAATGAACAACAAACGCATTCACACTCACTGCCCCACACTAAGTTCAAAGACTTTTATCGTGGTTGGCGGAAACATTCACATCACACATACATAACACCCAGGACCAGAAGCACAAATATCTTTTGGGAAAGAATTTGCGCTCCTGCCGGGAATCGAATTAAGTAGCCACGACGCAGAGGACGGAGGCCTGTCCACTGCGCCAACTTGGTCGTTATGAACAAAAAAAGTACCTACAAAAAATTTTACAATCTATCATTTCGCTCGACGATAAATTCCGCAATTTTGATAAGCATCCTTTAGCCGATAATTTTAATGGAAGGTTAAATTACAACATTTAATAACATATCTAATCGAGTTAGCCATTACCTTAATAGGTATTAAGGATATAACTAGTATGATGCTATACGTATCACCTATGGTACTAGGATATTACAAGGCATACAGAGTACGTACTTTTATATATTAATTTTGATAGATTGCTAAAACTGAATTTAGTTACATTTCATTCCATAATGTAATAAATCTTAAACAAATAACTTTAGGGTTGATATCAGAATCTTCTAAATTGCGTATTTGTAACCACCATTTTACTCGCCATTCAAAACAAAACCTGGAAGATAAAAATATTCTTCGAAATCTGCATAACATCAGAAAAGATTCTATAGGTTTATGTTCTCAAAATATTCATAGCATCTCAAAATTAAAGGAAAATAATACCTATCAAATCAAATTTTTTCTCAAACATTTTGTTGCGCAATTTTACATCAGAACAGTTTGAATGTTATATTATATACGTATCTTTATTTACTAAACAAAACTGACAATTTTCAGCTTGTTTTAATTTTCTGAGACACACGTTATTTTAATAAAACCTAAAAAAAACATAGATTGCTACGCGAGGTCACGTTGCGTAAATCATAATGTAAGTTATACAGCACTAGCTGCGCCCTGCTGCTTTGCCCGCGTAAGTCCCTGACCAGCCAGAATTCGGGGTTAAAAAGTAGCCTATGTCCTTTCTCAGGCTCTAGACTATCTGTGTACCGAATTTCGCTTAAATCGGTTCAGTAGTTTTAGCGTGAAAGCGTAACAGACAGACAGACAGAGTTACTTTCGCATTTATAGTATTAGTAAGGAGTAAGGATAAGGATAGTAAGGATGTGCATAAACGTACGGGAGGTAATTGGCTGTGGTTGTAAAGGTGCTCACATCGACATATTATCCTACTAATCTTAAAAATGCGAATGTTTGTGTGTGAATGTTTGTTAGCACATATCTCCATAACGAATAAATCAATCTTGATCAAATTTAGAATGTTGATAGTTTAAGTTCCAGAATAACACATAGGCTACTTTTGAACTTCATGAACGCGGGCAAAGGCACGGGGCACGGCTACTTATTAACGCAGTCTAATTACAGCCTTGTTCTCATATATCCACAGTCCATTGTTGTAATAACAAAACGATTTAGGTAACATATTTATTAATTTAATTAAACGAGTGTAGATCCCAAAACCAAAATCTAGAAGAGCTCTCTACCGGCTCGTACAATTACAACAATACAATTGTGCTCCAAATTCAACCGCTATTGTATTAATCAATCTTCGTCTAATCAACAGAAGAGGGTTTTGTTACATTTCGGTACCAAGAAAATATATTTTACTTCCAGACTGATATCACTAAATATTATTTGGTAAATCAAATCAAAATCGTTTATTCACATGGGTCCCAAAGAGGCACTCATGAAAGTTAATGAAACTACTGCCTGATTCGCAAAATTACAGCCATCTCGAGAAGCACCTGACAAGAAACTCGGTGGTGCATTTTTTCATATATTTTTTAAAATTATTCCTTAATTATAATACATAAGTATATTAACCTACTAGGTATATCTATATTAAGAAGTCGCTAGAAAGCGCCTGTGCAGTTTACCCCCATGCATCCTTATCATTAATGTAATCAATAGTTTTATAATAAAAGGCTATTTTAATAAATGCCCGTTTATTACTGATGGTAAGTCGTTTGTTATCTTGTTTTTTTTTATTTTAACTTAAGGCTTGCTTGTTTGTTGTATGGACTAGTGAGGAATCTAGTTTCTCCAGTGTCAGGATTTTTCAGCCTTGAAAATATCCAATTTGTCTTAACTATGGAATTATTACTTGGAAGAAAAGTTCACATTGGTTTCAAATTTTTAATACACTTTATTTATATATAATTTTAATGCTTTTCACACCCACGTCCTGGACGTCACCGTCTGTTAACAAATTAATGAAGAGTTATATTCCAGAAACAAGTGTTTTATTATTTAAGACAGATAAACTTTTGACCACCATCATATCTGATGTGACGATGTGGTCGACGATGAACCAAACTTGCCTAGAAGATACCTATTCACTGGCGACTTGAAGAATCCCATATTGTACTAACAGAAAACACTGACTCAGGCAAAGAGTTCCATTCCTTTGCGGTTCATTCATTGTAGAAGCAAAATGCTTTGAACTGCGCGATTTCAAAACTCTCCTTAAATTAAAATATTATAAGCAACTAGAGCCTTGCCCCGCGGCTTCGCGTTTATCAAGAAAAAAAAGTAGTATATGTGTTTTATCCTAGGCATAAGCTTTGTACGTTTCAAATTTCATCCAAATCAGTACATGAAGAGAAAACAAACACTCTTTCATAGAACCTTTCAGATTTATAAAATTAGGGTGATTGATTTGTTTCCATCTCAAAAACTTTTCCGTTAAAATTCTTTAAAGTTATATCGGGTTTTTTAGGTATCTTCAATCTAATGTTGTGCGTATCTGTTTTTAGCTGATCGGTGAAGTAATTATTTATTCCTGACAGATGATCTGCACCGGGTTTCTCCATGTATCACACCCACATCCATCCTCATTAATGCACGGAGTCGTATTGTTTGTGGTCATTAGGAGCCTGACATACTGATTCACTGACTGACTGATTGACTGACTTAGAGAAAACGTACAGCCTAAACAGCTGGTCGTAAAGACTTGAAATATGGAGGGTATATTTATCTTAGTACGTAGAGGTGTACTAAGTAAAGATTTTTGAAAATTCTACCTCAAAGAATGGGGTGATAATATTTGTATAAAAGTTTTTGAACTAATAGCGATGAAAAATGGTATTTCAGTAGTTCAGTGAATATAAAAATTTTACTATCATATTTTTTTTTGCCAGGGGCGGATTAATGTGGACCAATGTGCCAAAATTTTCATGTCGAAAGTTATTTATTTATCTCGTTACACTGATGGTAATTGTTATTGGAGTAGTTCATTTCAAATAAAAAATAATGCTTTAAATATTTTTTGCCAGTGGTGCATTAAGGTGGTTCAAAAGAGAATAAAATTTTATATAAAAAGTTTTTATTTATAAATTAAAGTGTTATAAATTGTAACTGAGCAGTAATTGTATTAATAGGTCATTAGCATTACAGTAAATTTGAAATAGCTACCTCTAACGCGTAGTTAACTATATTATTATCATACTAATAAAACGAAGTTTCTGAGTAAATGTGTATGTGTGTAGGTATGTTTCTTTTATATTTACGCTATATCGGCTAAATTGATTTAGATGAAATCCAATGTACATAGCTAATACTCAAGATTAGCACATAGGCTACATTTTAACTTAATACCGCAGGCGAAGCCGCGTAACACGGCTAGTTGCACTATAATTAAATTAAAAAGCAATGTGTTATCGTACAGAGATTCATGGCATGATTGTCGAGTAGTATTTCAGACTAGACAAGGGGATGGTGGCTGAATCGTTAATTATGGTGTTTGCCTTATACTTCTTTTTCAGACGGTTTAATCATTGTATTGATTAAGTACGATATAAGCACATTCGTTGGTGGATAACAATGCCAGCGTGGAGCGGCAGCCTATTAGACCACGCGATATTTAGTCCGTCTTACTGAGATCGCGCGCTAAATCGAGTAGTGTAATAAGTCTCTAATTAGACTGTTAGACCGCGCTCGGCCGCGCTGTTTTAGTGTTAGGTATAGTGACTGAATATCGCGTGGTGTAGTAAGAGTAAGAGTGCTTAGTCAGCCGCAAAGAAAGGTCGTGAAACAAGGGCATACTCTAAGTAAAACAAATCTGTCATTTATTTATTTTACGCTGGAGCACATACAATCTTCAATTAATAATCAGGGCGATTGGTTGAAGTAACCGGTGACTAAAATGCTGGCAAATATTTTCGACAGAGATTGAGCATTGCCATTCAACGTGGCAATGCTGCCAGCATTTTTGAGTACTTTGCTACCAGTTGGGTAGCGGTCTATTAGATTAAGTTTTGTACATATTTATATTTAGTTATTTTTGGTTAATTTTAATTTAGTTTTTAGTTTAATGTAACATAATCTTATGGTATGCAATAAATTTAATTTTTACACTTTCACACTCTTAGCCCCACACTAAGTCCCTGTGTCGTGGGTGCCGGAAACATTCACATCTCACACACAATCACAACCAAAATCAGAAACACAAATTTTCCTTGGGGAGAAAACTTGTGTTCTCTCAGGGAATCGAAACCGACACCCTTGTAGTTTATTTCTACCGTGACAGTTTGTGTGTAAGTGTGTGTGTTAGTGTGTAAGTATGTTTGTTACCTCTTCAATCCTTAACGGCTAAACGGATTTGGATGAAATTTGGAATGTACATAGATTATACCCTAGGATTAACACAGGCTACGTTTTAACGACGTGCGCCTTGCGAATGAGCATAGATAAATAAGATATATACCCAATTATCCAAGGCGAATGAGTTAGCGTGCGATATTCAGCGCGGTGCAATAGCGAGCTTGACTAATTAAACTCTAAGATTGTCTGAATATCGTACACTAAATATCGCGTGGTCTAATAGGCCCTCAAGCATGACACGCCGCGGAAGACGAACAGAGTCTATTCGGTGCACGTGCACCAACCACGGTAATCGCCTCTGTTTGAGCATGGCGGTATTGCTTGCCAGCCGTGCCGCCGTTCAATAATGGTGAACTACCTGCGCCCTGAGGTTTTACCCGCGTAAGTCCCAGACCCGCGGGAGTTCCGGGATAAAAAGTAGCCTATGTCTTCTCCCAAGCTTTAATCTTTCTCAGTACCAAATTTCATCAAAATCGGTTCAGTGGTTTAGGCGTGAAAGCGTACAGACAGACGGATATACTTTTGCATTTATAATATTACTAGCTGCGCCCCGCGGTTTCACCCGCGTAAGTTCCGGATCCGCGGAAATTCCGGGATAAAAAGAAGCCTATGTTCTTTCCCAAGCTCTGGACTATCTGTGTACCAAATTTCATTTAAATCGGTTCAGTAGTTTTGGCGTGAAAGCGCAACAGACAGACAGACAGAGTTACTTTCGCATTTATAATATTAGTAAGGAAGTAAGGATAATAGGGATAGTTTATTAGGGTATTTACTTGTATATATTAATTTTAAAAAGTGATATATTTTAATTGTTCAGTGACTCTCTAGTAAAATGAAGTTTTTCGTCGTTTAACTTTTGTGAGGACGAAGCTGTGTAACAAAGTTAAGTTTAGTACTATGAAGTCAAAAGGAATTTAACGGATGACAAATTAAATTTGAATATTGATTTCATTGTACTAACAGACTTCGCTTATTTGGCTTCAATTATCAGAATGTTTGCGCCTATTCCTGTAGAAACATTTGTGGTTTTAGAAGTTCGCAGCTGGCACATTTCACATCTTGTGAGAGCTTTCTTGCTCGCTCATTTGATATTTTATAAGTAGATAACGTTATGAAAATATTATCCTTTTTATTTATTTTTTGTGTTTAAGAAGCAAGCTTCTTACTATTCACCTGATGGTAAGCGATGGTAAGTGAAGCTTACCTAGGAGATACCTATTCACTCTTGATTTGAAGACTCCCAGATTATACCCCTTTGGGGAACAATGAGTTCCACTCCTTCGCTGTACGGATGATGAACGTAGAAACAAAATGCTTCTAGCGAACAGAAGGTATGTCAATAAAAGGATGACTTTTGACAGTTTGTCCGGTTGATAGATAGTAAATGGGCATGGTGAAATTAACAAATTCCTGCGCACACCCTCCAAAATGCAAACGATTAATAAAGGGTACTTCCCAACGGATCATAGTATCAGATTTTCGCATTAACCGATCATAAATGTTGTTCCCATCAACACTGTTCTACTACAACGACGTCAAATGGAAAATATAGGCAATTGGCCCGTTCCAATTGTCACGTTATATTTGGCTCAGACGTCTACGTTCATCGTCCATACAGCAAAGGAGTGGAACTCACTGCGTCCTTGTTCCCCGAATGGTATAATATGGGAGTATTCAAGTCTCGAGTGAATATCTTCTAGGCAAGGATGTCACATATTCGGCCGCATCATTACTTTCCATCAGGTGAGATGGTGGTCAAATGCCTGCCTATTCTGCATAAAAACGCATCTTTCTTTCATCCTTTTTACTTCCTTAAGCCAGTTTAAATCTTGCATGTTTACCACTCTCGACTAAATCATCACTTTCTAACACATGATAGTAATCAAACGCGAGCCAATCAGATTTTTAAAAAGTACTGTACATACTCGTTCGTAATGCATAATATCCAGATTTTTTAAAATACTTTAATGCACAATAATAGTGAACAAAAGGAGGATTTAATGCTAAAAGCATTCTAAAAGTATTTCTATAGAAATGTCAAAGACCTTATTTCTATTTCTCGTTTTTTTTTTATCCAGACTATTTTATTTTAATACATAGGTAAAATTTGGCTCGTTCGGAATTCTACAAATGTAATATTTTTTTTGTGAATGTAGTAATTTATTTCATTTATAGACCGTCCCACATATGTGTAGAGGAAAGGATCTACTTTCCTTTGTAATCCTATGGGACTACGTTAATGTTTTAATAATTAAACCCTTTGTTAGAAAGCTAATAGTCAAGTTCAGGGAGCAAGAAAGGTATGCAAAAACGTTTTTATCGTTATTAAATCTACTTAAAACATGAAAAATTTACTGTGTTTTTATCATGATAAAAATTACCCTGAACATATGTACCTTATTAAAAAGACTTCGTGTTTGTTTTTTACTACCTAATTGCTATGTGCACAATATCATACACAATCAATCAAACATAAATAAAATTAAGTGGAGTGGGCATTAACTATTATACACTAAAGGAAATAATTTAACACCGAAAAATTTGCCATCGAGTTTCTCAGCAAATATTTTTTCTTTGAGATGGGTGTAAATTTTCATGAGTGTCTCTTTGGGGCCTGTGTGAAAAAATATTTTTTAATTTTGACGTCATAGATATCACTAGCCTTCACCGCTTATAAGGCAACCCACGCAACTAAGCCAACGGGCAGTTCATGCGTGTTTTTAGATCTACTAAAATATTATTCTTTATATTATTCTTGTAAAAAATTAGTTTCTTTGTATTCTCCATTATATTCCACCTTTAGTTGTAAGCGCCTGATAAAATAATATTAGCCGACGCTCCCGCAACTTCGTGACATGCCTTCCCTTGGGAGCTATGTATCAAATCCGCATCAAAATTATCTTAGGTCCGTCGTCGAACTACAAGCCCTATCGTATTTCTTTTTTTACTAGCTATCTCTGCCATTTTTCACTGAGACAACAAATCTGATGATGGGTAGACTAAACAAGCGAGTTTAGTGGGTTATATTCCTTTTTTTATTAGAGGGTTGCGCACTAAGAATACAGTTCTGTTTCAGTTATAACAGATAGATAACATTTGTAAGTCTCAGCCTTTTTTTGAGATAGATTCCAGGTAAAAATAGGTCAAAAACAGATCGATTTCAAAGAACAACAAAATCTGTTGTTCTTTGAAATCGAAATAACGGTTTTGTATTCTACTTGCAAAGTTCTTTTCAACAATACCCTACACGGGCAGAAATTAAAATTTTATGTTCTGCCACCAACTTACGTATATCTCCATTTATATAATTTTAATTGCCATATTTGGCTTTAAGCCATAGCTTTACATACTTTCTGAGAATTGGAATAAAAGCGTATGACAGACGGACGGATGGGCGAAAAAAGTGCTGAAATACCAACTTCTGATCTCGTTTCGCTGAATCAACTACCACTTTTTTAATTAATTATAAGAATGCACTTGATATCGACTCGCTTCTACGTTTATCATCCGTAAGGCGAAGGAGTAGAACTCATCGCCCGCGTCTTTGTTTCCTGAACCTTGTAATCCGGGAGTCTTCAAATCAAGAAGGAATAGGTATCTTCTAGGCGAGCAAGCTACATCTTTGGCCACATCTTAACTTTACTTCAGGTGGGATGGAGCTCAAATGCTTGTCATTATAGCATCAAAATAGATACAATATATTTTTCCATAACAGTGAATCAAAACATGCTATTCCAGATATGTGACCATAATTAAGATTTGAGATATTTCTGTAATTAAAACAGTGTCGGTTAATGTATTTTCCATTACCGTAACATTCCTGGAAAACGGGATAACCGCGGTGAGGTTCATAATTCACAATGATTTTAGTAGGCAATAAGCACAGCCGTTAAAACCATATGGCGTACATCTTATAGCTCAGATAAATAACAAAGGCACTGACTTGAAACTACCGAACCTTCGTACAAGATTAGTTTTAGGCTAAATAGTGAAAGTAGTCATTTAACTATCTACATCATTTAATTATTTCCAGTTAAAAGCTTAATACCTTTAAAGTCACATTGTAAAAGTAGGTACCTACTTAACACTTATAGAGCCGTCGAACTCGTCTTGGAGGCTTCTTAAAAATTGTGCTGACGTAATCACATATCCTCACAATGTAAAACTGTAATAAGGTTCAGTTACTTGATGTAAGAGTAAAATCTGGGACAAAGTTAATTTATTATATATTTATTTAGTGTTCATCCCGATAAGGTTATAAGGCTTCAAGCAGGATGCAATACACGCCTACCCGCACGCCGCGAAAGTTGTTATTGGGCGAACGTTAGTATTAGTATTCTGGGAACTCCGCCGAAGCCTCTGCTCTCGCCGATCCCTGTTTGACTTGTGTTTCGCCTATACATGAGGCATCCTCAGGAGCTGTTGACTCGCCGAACGCTAAAACGAGAGTCATCCTGCTTGAAACCTAACAACCTTATCGGGATTAACACTTAATATAATAAATTAACTTTGTCGTTATGGATTTCCGAAAAGAAACGCCTAATTCAATAAATTTTCTTATAATATGGGAGTCTGCAAAGCAAATGTGAACAGGTATATTCTAGGCAAGAATATCATATCTTCGGCTGTATCATCACTTACCAATGAGACAGTAGTCAAATGTTTGTTCTATATGGCATAAAAATAATGTTTTTGGCCATTTTCCTTTGTTTCATAAAGACAGTAACATAATTGATAGAGTTTCAGTGGATAGATATAATTTTTTTAAAACGCTTTAACACTCACAGCCCCACACTTAGTTCGATGACTTGTGTCGCGGGATCCGGAAACATTCACATCACACATACAATCACAACCAGAACCAGAAACACAGCTTTTCCATGGGGAGAAAACTTGTATTTTCGCCGGGAATCGAACCCGATACCCCTGCATAGAAGGCGAACTCCACCCAACTAAGCCAACGGGCAGCCATTTTCTTGAGTTTATTTTGCATTTTACATATAATGTTAGATTATAGCCTTGAGCTGTAAATAAAAACAGTTCAAAACAAATACAGTTTATTGGAATATAAACCATATAAAGTAACTTTCATGTCCTGACAGTAAAGACTATAAATTCTCGTTTGGTTGTTACAGTCATTCTCAAAAAGTAACAAAGAATGTTGCCAGATGATCCTATTTTATTCATTGTATGATGTACCTGTGCCTCGCAGCTTCACCCGTATTAATCAAGATAAAACGAGGCTTTTATCCTATTCCATGATTTAAATTTACCTCCATGGCTTTCTTCGCGATTTTTCCAGGGTTTTAACAGTGACAAGGTTATAAAAAAGGAAATCTGAGTTACTCGTAGAAGCAGAGAAAGAAACACAAAATTTTCTTTCACATTACAATAAATAGTAATAAAGAATAACTTTTTATTAATTAATATATGTACTTTATTAATGAAGCGAAGATAGGTAGGTCTCCGAGCTATCTTAGAAAGGTAAGCACTTTGTTAAACTTTGTTTGCCCATCTGTCATTAGTATAGTTAATAAAAAACGCAAAAATATAAGGGATCTAGCCGAACAAAGGCCAAATATGTCTTTGCTTTAATTTTTGTCTAAAAACACGAGATAATTCTTTGACTTCAAATAGTTAAAAATATGAAGAAAAAATGCCGCTCGGAGCGGGATTCAATCTCTGCGAATTTCAAACATCAGCCGAACGCCATAACCACTATACCATCCAAGATCCCTCTCAGTGTACAAAATATACCTATCTTTCCCTTACTATTTATTAGCCTAAGGGGAAAGCAAAGAAGTTTTTGCGAGAAGTTTATTGTTAATTACTACATTAAAATATCTACAGTATAATAATAATAAATATATATATATCTAAAACTGTGGAGTAGTTGCAGATAATTACCAACCTAAACCTTAAGTATATTGAAGACAGATCTCAACTGGCCGCTAAGAAACTGGGTATCCTTGCTAAGGCCAGACAGCACTTTAAACCGGGGCAGCTTCTCATTTTGTATCAACCTCAAGTCCGATCGTGTATGTACTGCGGCCACCTTTGGGATGGATCCGCTAAGTGCCAGCTATAAATCTCTTAAATCTATTGACCGTCGAACCAAAATAATCATTGGCGATAGTAAATTAGTGGAGTTTAAATTACAAAATCTCGGTCATCGACTGAAAGTTGCAAGCCTATCGGTATCCTATCGCTAACATTTTGGAGAGTGTGCTCAGGACTTCCATACCATCTAATAACCTGTCAATCGTTATCTATTTGTTTTCAACGGTACAATCTGGGTGTCTTCAAATCTAGAGTGTATCTAGCTCCATCTTCGGCCGCATCGTTATTTTCCATCAGGTGCGGCAGTAGTCAAATGTAAGCCTAGATAGGCTAACATTTGACTACTTTTTTAATGCTAGATAGCATTAAAAAAACTAGTATGTTTACCTCCCTCGGCCATATACAAGAAAAAGCCTATCAGTGAGAAAATATATTGATTATTTCACTAATAAAGGTAGTCTAATTACAGATATTAAACTAACTACTATCAATAGAAAAAATAAATAAATTGATCACTCAGATAATAACATAAATCTTGACTTATTGTCATTGACCCATTGTGTACAACATAATAAGAACCATGATGTACTGTAATCAAAGGTGGTATTTACTTAACAGTCCGCTGATTTAGATAGAAAACTTTTCTTCGGTGACTAAATGAGCGACTAAAGAGAAAAAACACATGTCATTTTGGCAAAGTCTCTTTATTTACAGAAGTTCATACTATTGAACATCAAATATTTTTTCTGTCAAACAAATTTATAAAAAGCCTTTTCTTAAGATTTAGAATAGAACATAGCTAATTTGTTTTTTTATGTTATATTAACATGATGTTATATATTAAAGATAGCTCGCTTATTTATTCTTCTGCATTGTAGCTGTTTTTATACACATAGGTTGACTAATTGTTTTTTTTTTTCTAAATATGGCGCTTTTACAAAGCCTACAAAATAATAAGATCATGAATTACTTCTATCTTCAATAATTATACATAATTATCAAGATATTTGATTTTTTCTTATAATTATATTTTTTTTTATAATTTTCAATAACAATTAATAATTCTTTGGTCTTTTCGAAGGAATATTATTATAGTACACAGATTTAGCTTAAATTACATACTTAAATCTTAACAATATAAACTATTTATCTTTAGGTACATAAACCTCGTTAATTACTTTACATAAATTATGTACAAAGCAGCTTACATTCTTCAGTAAAAACTATTCAATATCAAATGTCGAAAATTAATTTGATTTTTAAGCATATTTATGACTATGTGCTGTAAGTGATTTTACAAACGCAATAAATATGCCACAAAATTGTTTTCTTGAATACACATGTTCGGAAGTTCAATGGTCACTCGAAAACAAATTGTAAAGAAGCATATCTTGATTTAATTTAAAAAAAGTTGTAAGTATACATCACAGGATCACGAGAGATGTGTTTTAAAAATCGAACGTGATTTGTATAATTTCTTCAAATATAAAAATAAACAAATAAATATTTATTCATTCAAAGAGATCTAAGCTGTAACAAATCCTTAGCACTATCAATAAAAAAAAAATACCGTAGAAAAATTACATCTATGACAAGGACGTTTTGGCGCGAAGGTGTAAATAAGGGGTCGTCATGGCGTCGTCGACTTTGTATTATTTTCCATATCTTGTGATTTTTCGAGTATAGTAATGGTAGATTTACCGTTTATAGTTCGTGAAAGTGAATAGCAGGTAAATCACAAAAAGTTGAAAAACGCGATTTACATTTTCACGCCAAATTACCAATAGAAGTTCTAGTTAATGTTTCACTTTATTAGAATATGCCTTGACTATGACTCTTTAACTTAATTATGACTGTGACTGGTGACTAGAACTGTAATATAGTTGTATCCTACTAATATTACTAATGCGAAAGTTTGTGATTGTGTGTGTGTGTGAATGTTTCTTTTAACCTATATCCGTAACAAATAAACAGATATAGATGAAATTTTGAAATGTAATGTAAATGTAAATAGTTTAGGTTATGGAATAATACATAGGCTACTTTATAACTAAACGCGGGCGAAGCCACGTGGCACGGCTAGTAAACTGATAAACTTCAAATATTAATTATTTGACACTGGCTAAATGCAGTTTGCAGAGCCAATACTAAAGTAAAAACTTTATACAAGGCTCTTCTGGCCAGGCGCGGGAATATACAATTTCTATAAAGGTTTTTAGATTTTATTTGATTTTAGACTTGAGTCTTTTCATCGAATATGATGCAAAATTGTCAACTTGAAAGATTCGTAACTCGGTGTTCCTTCGCCAGTCAAGTACGTGCGTAGACGCTCCGTCTCGGTGTATTCAGTACACGAAAGAATGAATTAAGAAGCACCGACTGTTCCGAAACTAGTCTCGTAACAATGCGAGAAAACAACCGTGATTGAAATCATAGAAATCCTTGGTAAACATTGTGTGTTAAATTGTTTATCTTCCGCGTAACCTTTTATTATGAATTCGAATTATGCGCTTTCGCTTGTGCTCCTTAATATCTCTAAAGTAGCTGGTTTACAGCCTTTACAGCATGTACCATCTACCATCTATCTGTTTACAGTATTTACCAGCAAATTGTGATATTAGACTTATTAACTTAACACCTATATTTTTCTACATACTTTTTGACATCTTTCTTGCTGTAAATATCTATTTCTTGACAACTTTGTCTTCTGTCTCTCCTGTTACGAAATCATTGGGGTCCCTGATGGTGATGATGGTGACTCCATCAGCACTGTGCCTGGATATGATGTTGCTCTTCTTCTTAGAATTTCCATAGTCGTAGTTGGATATCACCACACTTTCTGTCGGGTTCCTGTAACAGTTGATAGAACAATCACTGCTTACATAACTGGTATTTAAATAAAATAGCCTGGGAACTGATCAAAATAATTAAAACATATAAGCGGTAAAGTCTACAGTGAATCTTCTATGCAATCATGTTACATCTTCTGCCGCATCGTCACTTTTCATCAGGTGATATAGTGTTCCAATGCTTACCTTTCAAGCATAAGAAATGCTCGGTTATGTATTATGTGGGTTGTAATATTTAGCCTTGTATAGTACTATTTACTATCTAGGTATGTACCTAATTTTATTTAAATTCGTTTAGCTTTACAATAAGCTGCATTGGTAACACATAAACAAATAGGTACTTTTGCATTAATAATATTACAGTTACGATGATCATTATACATAGTAAAAATACAATAGTAGTAGTAAAAATTTATAAAACAGGGATGATGCCTTGGTAAAAAAAAACAATTAGTCTGTCAGTTAGATTATCAAATAAGATACGCTACCCACTGGTAGTGGGCTTGAGTTCTTGAGTTACCTATAAGCTCGATGACTTGTAGGTAACTGGGGTCATTGCTGTATAGATGTAGGTATTTAATTAGTTTAGTTTTAGGAAATGTAGGCAATTGACTCGTAGATAGTCAAAAATGATAGGACATTTTTTTATCAAATCATAAGAAATTAATTTAAAAAAAGAGTGTCAAAGTTTGACTCGTGACGTCAAGCCTGTAAAAAGTAAAAATGTACTGAAGCGTGATGTCACGGAATTTCAACGAATTATATCGTTGTCATTTTTGTTTACTCGAAACGTGTCCAATATTTTTACCGACTTCCCAAAAAAGGAGGAGGTACACAAGTCGACTGTATTTTTTTATTTTTATGTGTTACCTCATAACTTTTCTCCACGTGAGCCGATTTCGATTTTTTTTTTTAGTTTTAATGATGTTGCTTTCTAATTGGTCCCATTTAAATTTAATCAAGATCTGATCAGTAATTCTTGAAATATCGTCAATAATGCCTATTTTGTGGACTACTTTGACGATGTTCTCGTTTACCCGGCTTCAAAAGTTACCGCATAACGTCTTTCGTTGCGAGCCGATTTAAATGTTTTTTTTTATTTGAAAGCTGATCAAGCTTGATCAAGATCTGATCTCTAGATTTTTGAGTTATAGTCAGTAATGCGTGTTTAATACATTAAATCTGATCAAGGTTCCGAAGATAAAGCGGTGAAGTCGGTTTTTTAAGCTTTGCTTGCGTTTAATTATGTAGCTGACCAGACGTAGACGACCTATTGACGATTGGAAGTTAGTTTTTTTATCATAAAATAATATTTGATTACCCGTGTTGGTGTCACCGAGTGTCAAACAAACCAACGTCCAAACTTTTTCGTTTATAACATTGTTAGAAAAGAATCTCTTGTTAAACAGAATCAAAGTTACCAAAGCACAATCATTGTGCAGTCTGAGAACTTCTATCAAATAAATAACACTTTCAAAAGCTAACCCAAGATGAATCAATTTGTTTGAAAACATTTATTGAAAGTTTCTAGAAAATGGATAGAAAAACTGCTTGGATGCTTTTTCTATTGACATAAATATCTATTTAAGCAAAAGAGAAAGATTGATATCGAATAAAACTACCTACTTAAATCTTTTTGCATTGTGAAAGTATTTTATTTATATCTGAAGGAATCCCCACTGGAGAAGATTTCTTGCTTTTTCCCATAAATCTTCTATGACATCTACGTAGAGAGCACTTATTTATTATTTACTAGCCGTGCCTCGCGGCTTCGCCTTCATAGTTATTTTACTTATCTAAAAATTACGCGTCTTTGTGAAAAGCAGCGGTCGATGTCGCACTCAATGTCTAAGTTCAAGTTACGTACCTTATATAGTATCTGTAAATTAAATATTGAGATAAAATTTGCTTGAGTTTTAATGATGTATTTTCACCACCCGTATGTTAATTTGCTCTAATCAAAGCTTTTTGGCTCACCACAATTGTTTACTATAAGAGCACATGTTCTTCTCATTATTGAAGTTAGAAGTTACAGAGAAACTCTGAGGTACCTACTTCAAAGAAAAACAAAATAGATAAAACCGACTTTTAAATGTGGTTCTATCTGTTCAGCGTTCCAAATATAATTTTTAACAAAACAAATCGTGAAATTTTAATTATACACTCTTGGAGTATTTTATACGTTGCCAATTAAGTAATAGAGATCTTACGCATACATTTCAACAACAAAAACTCTTTTAACGTTAATTGCTAATAACTTCTTTTTAGAACTGCCCGTTGGCTTGGTTGGGTGAGCGCGCGCTTTCTAAGCAGGGGTATCGGGTTCGATTACCGGCGGGAACACAAGTTATCTCCCCAAGGAAAATTTGTGTTTCTGGTTCTAGTTGTGATTGTGTGTGTGATTTGAATGTTTCTGGCACCCACGACACAAGACTGACTTAGTGTGGGGCTGTGAGTGTGACAGCTTTTAACTTTTTATTCAGTACTAACTTTTTGAGTTTTCTGTGTTGTTAAAAAACATGATATATATATATATACTTGGTGTGGGGCTGTGAATGTGGAAGTGTTTATGTGTAGATTTTTTAACCGGGCGACGCAGAGTGGGGAATCTTTGAACTTTGAACTACCCACTGGCGTAGATGAGTGCGCGTTCGTCTTTAAAGCAGCGGGTTCGAATCTCGGTGGGAACACAATAACAAAAGTTTATTCCCCACGGGCAGTTTATATTTCTGGTTCTGGGTATGACATGAATGTTGTGTGTGTGGTGTTAATTGTTTACGGCCCCACGACACAACTTATAGTACTTTTACAGTGGGGCTGTGAGTGAGAAAGCGTTTATATGTAAGCTTTTGTTTACCCGGGCAACGCCGGGCGGGTCAGCTAGTATATATATATATATATATATATATATATATATATACCTAACGGATAATATTTGTAAATTCCAGCTTTATATATGTCGTCGTTATAAAGACAAAAGCGTGTAACAAACACAAAAAAGACAATTTCATTGAGAAGCTTCTTTTTTGAAGTCGGTCAAATGAGCTCATGTTGTCCATGTTGTCGAAGTTAACATTTACGAAGAAGCTCTGAGGAACTTCAAAGAGAAATAAAACAAACTCCTAAATGTGGTTCTATCTGTTCAGCGTTCCAAATAAATGTCTAAACAAAACGAAGCCAAGATATCGTTTTACCTTATTTTCTTCTAATTACAAAAATACCCTGGGACTGTACACGTGCTGGTAGAAAAGAAATTAACTAAATTTACAGTCGAAGAGGATGTTTTTCCTAATTTCAAACAAATTAAAAAAGGGAGAAGGTTTATCAGTGATTAATTAGATATAATTGCCCTGATTTCCTTTTATTTTCAATCGATAGATACAATCAACGGGGTGTAACAAACACAAAAAAGACAATTTAATTGAGAAGCTTCTTTTTTGAAGTCGGTCAAATGACTTCGTGTTCTCCATGTTGTCGAAGTTAACATTTACGGAGAAGCTCTGACAAAAAAAGGTTCATTCACATAATTTTACATTTCATAAAGATGTCAAATATCATAAAGTTATTCTGCATACATATTTTTTAGCCTGGATCCGATTCGGATAGCTTAGGTTTCTTATTCGCCTGTGTAAATTTAAATAAAACCGGCCAAGTGCGAGTCGGACTCGCGCACGAAGGGTTCCCAGGACGACCCAGTTGGCGCAGTGGACAGGTCTCCGCCCTCTGCGCCGTGGGTCCTGGGTTCGATTCCCGGCAGAAGCACGATTTCCTTCCCAAGGGATATTTGTGCTTCTGGTTCTGGGTGTAATGTGTGTGTGATGTGAATGTTTCCGGCACCCACGATACAAGTCTTTGAACTTAGTGTGGGGCTGTGAGTGTGAATGCGTTTGTTTGTTTGCGTTTGATCTATAAAAATCAAGTTTGTTGTATGGGAGCCCCCTTTAAATATTTATTTTATTTTATTTTAAGTATTTGTTTTTATAGCGGCAATATAAATACATCATCTGTGAAAATTTCAACTGCTATCACCGTCTAGCTATGACCATTCTTGAGATACAGCCTGGTGACAGACGGACGCACGGACGGACATCGAAGTCTCAATAATAGGGTCTCGTTTTTACACTTTGGTTACGGAACCCTAAAAACTTTATTTTTCGGATCGAATTGTGAATCTAAACCATACTAGGATCCACCTGAAGGAACACACAAAAAAATAATTAAAAAGATGTATTAAGTCCTCCATGTACTGCTAAATTGTGCAATAGAATAAATAAATATGGCTTGGCGTGTAAAAATTTGGTCTATGAAAATGAAGCATACCTATTATACTAATAATTACCAAAAAAGTGATTATTGAAATTATGTTTAATTAAGCATTATTATAGATAGGTTGCAGTTGTGTTTGCTGGAAGACTTGATACTCTTTGTAGCGAAAGATGATGCAACTACAAAGAACGTCGGTTTTTAATTGTTAAAAAATATATCTTAATTTAGTGTCAATAAACAAAATTTACTGTTTGGACCAAAAAAGAGAAAAGTATATGCTGCTACTGTGTGATTACTATTGTGTCCAAACATGCAAGTCTTTGTAACTCCAAGTAAAAATATTTTTTTAAATTTTGTTTTATTTCATTTTTTCGTCTTTTTTCGCGCTTGAAACTTTTAGAATAAAGCTCAGAGCCAATTGCCTATATTTTCTAAAACTAAAGTAAAACTATATACTTACAGCAAAAAGACCTAAGTTACCTACAAACACTCGTCTTGATATATATATCACGTTTAAAAAAATGCAACTTTTTTACGTATATGCTGAAAATCTGGCTTAAAACGTTAACAGGACATTTACGTTAGATGTTTGACCGTTTGCCTTCTTAGCAGGGGTATAGGGTTCGATTCCCGGCGGCAACACAAGTTTTCACCCTAAGGAAAATGTGTGTTTCTGGTTCTGGTTGTGATTGTGTATGATATGAATGTTTTCGGCACCGACACAAGTCATCGAACTTAGTGTGTGGCTGTGAGTGTGAAAGCGTTTATGTTTAACGTATTGGTTTACATTTCAATTACATTTTGTAAAGTAAAGCTTATAAAAAGTACTCAAAAACCTTGTTCATAAGCGTAACGGGCGACGAACGTGACTCTCTCAATCTCTTTTTGAACGCATAACAATGAAAGCGAAAAAAAAACACAGTTAAAACCTTTCACGAAGATTTGGTTCTCATTTACGTCCTACGAGCATAATCAAATGGGAAATTTGGTCTTTCATCGGAATAATGGAGGTTATTTTTTACCTTGATGATGCTAACGGAAAAATGAGGGACTTTATAAAGAATTTTTTTGGTGTGTTTTTCTTTTGTCAGTTTAAAAATGGCTTTCAGTATCGTAAAGACATATTACCAAGTTTTTATGGGTAAAATATTTAAAAAAACTACCAGTTAAAGTGAAATTTAGATAATAATAACATACAAAAATCTAGGACCTGAATAATAAATAATATCTAGATAGTAACCATTGTTCTAATTTTGAGTATAGTGATATATAGTGCTCAAATATATATTTTTTTTTATTTGCATATCCCGAATATATGCTCTAATTTTGAGAATAGTTAAAATGTTTAGTACAGCATAATTGAAATCAAGTGAAAATTGGTATAGGCGTAAATAAAGTAATAATTACGGTATTCCGGCAGTTATCCTTGAGAGCCTGCGTATTCCAGGTCTAGTGTGCTTACCAGCTTCGATCACATCGTCACTTACAATCAGGTGAGATAGTGGTCAAACACTATCCTGTCACAAATAAAAAAATTAAAAAAATTATATCTTCACAGTAAACAATATGTTACTCTAAAATCAATCAAACATTGACATCAATTTAGAGGACATTTCATATGGAAACCTCAGCAGTGGTTACATTTTACAGCCGTTTGGTGTTGAGACACTGGGCCCGTGGGGACCGGGAGGTCATTCTATTTTTAAAAATCTATCAGATCGCCTGGTTGAGGCGACGCGTGATCAAAATGCTAGCACTTATTTGGCTCAACGTATTAGCATTGTAATTCAAAGAGGCAATACCGCCAGCATGATGGGAACGCTACCCACTGGTAGTGGTCTTGACCACTTGAGTTACCTATAAGCTCGATGTCCTGTAGGTAACTTAGATCTTTGCTGTATATAGTTTAAACCTAAACTATTATTTATTAAGTTTTTGGATATATAGGCAATCGGCCCGTAGATATTAGTATCGGGGGATAATTGTTGAAAAAAATTATGAGGATATAATTTACATTCTGAAGCCTCTGATTCTCGTTGTAATTTACAGTGTGTTAATTGTGTTGCAAAAATCAGTATTTTCTCCTATTCATTAATCTATTTAGTTTTGCTAAGGGTTAGTTTACAGCTGTGTACAATATATAAATGTAGGTAAAGTATGTGTGTTAATGTTTAAGAAAACCAGCGCTTTCGACATGAGAGTAAAGGTCATATATTCACGCTTTTTTCCCATTGAAGAAGGCAGTGACATATTTATCCACCTACAACATTACAATCCTGACACACATGTTTTGCTTCTTCTACATTCATGAGTCTTTTTATACACTCGTTGGTTGTGGGTACTTAAGACCTGGCATTTCTTTAAAACGTATAAATTTTAAATGAGACTTATAATAAGACGTAGAATTACCAGCCTTCATTTAGACCCATTATACTGTTTTCTTTTTTTCTTACTTGCTGCTGGCTGTGTTTAGCCTCTGCAGCGTCACCGGGCGGAAGGGCGAGCGCGAAAGGCACCCCGCCGCAAAAGAGAGGGTGTAGGCAACTAGCACAAGGGCCACCTAGGAGGTGCGTGCCTCGGCTTGGACCGTTGCCAGGACAGGGGGAACGGGAGAGAAACGCCCGGTACATGAGAGTACCGTTGATAATGGGCCCTATGAATACGAAAAGATCGATTAGATCGATTTTAACTAGAATTTGGAGAGACATGAGGAGAGAATCTACGTCCTTGCCGGCGAGGACTGTTAAGTCTGATTGTGGTCTGTGTACCTAACGATGTCATCATACTCAGCCTATCTCAGTCCACTGTTGGACATAGGCCTCTCAGTATGGATATTTGCAATTATGTTAAGAAATCTGTAAATATAATAAAAAAATGTTATACCAAAACGACCGCCACAAAATTTCTGAGATGTGGCACGAACTACTTTCAAACGAACATCACAAAATGTAAGCTGAGAATCGGAAAAGCTTCTACAGAAAATTTTTGCAAAATAAGTGAGGTAACTAGATAACTCTAAGGGTATGACGGTATAGGCTTACATCATCATACGAGCTTTTATATCCATTGTAAGATAGGGATATATACCTATTTTTGCAAATGTGTATATTATGGTAAACCTTTATTTATTATGGTATTCCTTTATGGTAAAGTTTAAAGTAAACAATAGGTATTCAACTCATCAGTTCAATAATATTGAATTCAGCATTCTTTTCCAATATACGCCTTTTTCTTAGTTTCTTATTTTTTTTATTTAAAATTTTAATATTGTGCTGACATTTAGTATATCATGTTTGCTATAATTTCAAACAGCCATGACGATACAAATGCAAACAAATGCAAACGCATTCAATGTCCGTTGGGAAGGAAAATTACGCTCCTGCTGGGAATCAAACCCCGGGACCCACGACGCATATATTTTGCAGCCTGCATTTATTTTTCTCAGCGATTAATTCTAGTATTAATGCTCATAAACTTACACGAGTGGTGATAGTAGTCTAATTAAAAGTGAAAAAAAACTTGATTTTTTTCATTTTTTTTTCTTTCAAATAATAAATTAAATAATGCGGTTTATTATAAATGTACAATTAACAAACACATCTAAAGTTAAGCTCAATTGATAGCTAAACAAAAAACCTTCTTTGTTGACCTATAGAATACAGATCTCGTTTACTCTAATTTCTATTGTACCTCACCCACCACACACACCCACACACACACGACAAACACGCACACATACACACGCACAACACAGAAGCACACGACAAACACGCATACACACACATTCTTATTTAAGTAAATAATATAGACATATAGTGATAAATTTAGAAAGGAAAAATTATCGCTTGAGGCGGGATTTGAACCCGCGGCTTGAGTAGCGCAGCGGTTAGAGCCAGGCTCCATGCTATATAAATAAAATCAATATAGACATACCTATTCTAATAACGTAAAAGTTTGGGGACAAAAATATCTTGAAATAGTAAACGAAATTGTATCTAATTTGTTTTTTTTTTTGGGTTAATGGGCTTATAAAGAAACAACTAGCCCTGAGATATTAGATGTTAAATCTCTTTTGCTGGAAACATTACTTTACTTAACATATGTTTGTAGGTATCGTGCAAGTGAATTAAACGAAGATAAGGTAGTGGTAGCGAGTTAGTGGCGAGAAGCAATATCCACAGTATTTCTATAGTGTTATTACAAAAAATATTATCGTTTTGTTACACAATACCTCTATTCACAGACCTTAACGTGCTAGGCGTAATATCAATAACAAAATGAATTATAAGAGGTTTAGCAACACTAGGATTATTCTCAAAGAAAAGGATACCTCTTACGTCTTCTAAAGGTATAATCCACTGAGAGATTATATAATAGTTATATTACTTCGTAATCTGAGGGATGTTGAACATAAAGGGTTTACCTTAATGTTCAACATCCCTCACATTTCTTACTCACACATGTTTATGAGAAGCATAATATTTGCAATCTATAACCTACCTACTTAATATAGGTATAGGAAAGATAAGCATAAAAGTTTTCACACTCACGGCTACACTTTAAGTTCGATGATTTGTGTTGTGGGTGCTGGAAACATTCACATCACACCTAGAACCAGAAACACAAATTTCGCTTGAGGAGAAAACTTGTGTTTTCACTGGGAATCGAACCCAATAGCTGCTGTTTAAAAAACGAACGCCCACCAAACTAAGCAGACGAGCAATTCAAACGTGGGTCAGTGCTATAGAGGAATCTCCTGACAATGAATTGACATTGTCAGGAGGTTCCTCACGGAAACGAACCCGGCCAAGCATTGGCTTGCCGGGTTCGTTTCCTGGCGGGACACCAAGTTTTCTCCCCTAGAGAAATTTGTGTTTCTGATTCTGGGTGTGATTGTATGTATGATATGAATGTTTTCGATACAAAAAATACCAGTCATCGAATTTAGTGTGGGCCTGAAAGCGTGGAGTGTGAAAACGTTAATGTTATGTTAGCTTGGGCGCTGCTTCGCGAACCGCGGCATATTAGGTTAACGTATTTTAATAGTTTATTTTGTTTTGTAGTATCATATCATATAGTAGAGCATTCCGTTATTAACTATCCTGGTAGTGGAGATTGGAGGACGCTGCCTTAAGAAACCAAAGCCATCCCGACGCAAACACTTACATTGTATCTCCATTTCCATTTTATATATACACTTACTCTCCATGTTGTATATAAGATTTAGCTAGATTTTGTAAGTCAGGTCACCCAAATGCCAACTCTTCTCGTGAAAGCTTCAACATACAGTACAGTTGTGCTGAAATAAGAAAATTCTTAGTGACAACAGTACAAACCTGTTACACCTATGCCTCTGCGTGCTTCGAAACGAGGTTTCGCAGATGGCAGTTCTTGATAATCTGGAACTGCAGGTGGGGTGAAGTGCAGTTCTTTTGCAGCACAGGTATCGGTTGAAATGCTGGCGAAAAACGCC
Organism: Lomographa bimaculata; assembly: GCA_948107665.1. Taxonomy (NCBI): domain Eukaryota; kingdom Metazoa; phylum Arthropoda; class Insecta; order Lepidoptera; family Geometridae; genus Lomographa; species Lomographa bimaculata. Next base: position 5,822,189 of record OX403600.1, on the reverse strand, counting down.
GCTCACGCAGTACAAAGCAACTGGGTTCACGCAGGAGTTGAGGAAACTAGGAAATAAAATGCACATTTCAAACATCACAACATAATTAGTGTGTTTTGTGTAAAAATGCTATGTGTTAATGTTTCCTGCAGCCACGATACAATTCTCTAAACTAAGTGTGGGGCTGTGAGTGTTAATGCGTTTATTTTGTATACATATTGGCATGCCTAGGCTCTTCTCATTTAGGCAGAGACCACATCTCTTCACCTGCTACATTCCTGACACACATATTTTGCTTCTTCTATGTTTTTTTTATATACGATCGTCGGTTGCAGGTACTTTTGTCCTGCAGAAATTTCTCATAAACGTTTTCGACTTGAACGAGATACGTTTATGAGGGGAAAAAGCCTAGCCCTATCTTTGCCAGGGGTAAAGTAAAGGGGTGTGGGGCTCGAACCGACTAATCACTTTTTTCGGACCAGGTACTTTTACCGGCATATGCAATACAGTTCACCAAAAGTTTTATCATAATCGTCAATCCGTAGTCGAAATATCATCAAAAAACCCGTTCCATACAAAATGTATAAGAAGAGGTTTCACATAACATAAACGCGTTCACACTCACAGCCCCACACTAAGTTCAATGACTTGTGTCGTGGGTGCCGGAAACATTCACATCATACACACAATCACAACCAGAACCAGAAACGCAAATTTTCCTTGGGGAGAAAACTTGTGTTCCCGCCGGGAAAAAAACCCTAGAAGAAGGCGCTTAAAAGGCGAACGCTCACCCAACGGTAGCCAACGGGTAGTTTATTTTAAAAAAACCGAGATTAATTCTGACCGATTTTCTTTTATATATATCTATATAGATGCCGGATTTGAATTCTCTAAGTGTACTGTATCCCCCTGTGTAAAATATCCCATTAAAATTTACACTTAACGCTCTCGGGGTGTGAACTTTGCAATGATGCCAATTATGATATAACAAGTTCTTCGAAAAGGTGTCATTCACCGCTATGTGAGATGAGCCTCCGTTAGGTCTGTTTAGCTGCAAAATCTTTAATTACTCTAACATGCACAGCATATCTGCTCCACCAAAAAAGACGGACGTAGCTATAAGAAAAATTTAATGTTATGTGACCGAAAGATATTATATATACAGTATATATCTGAACTGCCCGTTAACTGAGCTGGGTGCGCGTTCGCCTTCTAAGCAGGGATATTTCCGGCGGAAACACAAGTATCATATTACTTAGTAAATCCTATCGAAATAATATACACATCTAAATATATGTGTATATTAATTATTTCGATGGTATATCCCCAGGAAAAAAATGTGTTTTTGGTTCTGCTTGTGATTGTGTATATCATTTGAATGTTTCAGGCACCCACGACACAAGTCATCGAACTTTAAGAGGGGGCTTTCGAGTGGGGCTGAGAGTGTGAAAACATAATAAAAAATATATCAAAACAATTGTGAATGTTTAGAACCTCATCTCGTTGGCGAACAAATCAATAAAACAAAAAGATTGCGGCGCCACACATATTTGGCATCATCCTAAATTTTTTTGTTGTTTGTTACGCAGTCCTTCAAAATATCAAAATATTGACACACTACTACTTTTACGCCTACTAGGAATCATATTTAATTATAAAGGCATTACAAAGTTAATTATTTATTTCTACCAACTTGAATCTATAGAAAGCGTTTAAAAAATAGAACGAGGTATTTATTTAGATACCTACATTTCAGAAATTGATAGAGCTTGAAATAATTTCTTTCATTGTAGAAATAGTCCAAACCGAATGTGTATTTCTTTTGAAATAGACAGGCATTTGAGAGTTACCCCCGAATTTAAGCAAAATAATGTATTTACATAAAAGTCTCTTTGTCGGCACACAATGAACGATTTCGTGCGTAAGGCAGTGGTTAGGGGTTAAAAGGTGGGTAAAAGGTAAGAAGGGTGAAGGTAAATGGGCAAAGTGAAAAGAACGATCATTTACGTATAACGGTTCGAGGTGTAGGTATTCTCATAGAAAATATTTTTATATGAAGGACTGACCCTATCGTTTCTTTTTTTATACAAATAACATATTGTACCTATAACAAAATATATCATCATCTTCTTATATTTATACATCTTGTGTTACGGTGTTTGTGGTCGAATTCCTAAAAAAACGGCTCGACCGATTATAATGATTTTGTTTGTATATTTGGTAGGTAAGAGAATAGGTCGTAAATTAATTTAACCCTCCTTCCTACCCTCACCCCATATTTTTTAATCGCGATTTTTTTATATACAGTATCCAAAAAGATTTTAGTATTGTATTAAAGTACTAGGCGACCATAACGGTGAAAGACGTAACTATTCTAAACGTGGCATTGCACCGCATACCGGGTACAGTTAGTTTATTTATAAACTATTATTATTTTTGCACTGCCCGTTGGTGTAGTTAGGCGCGCGTTCGCTTTTTGAGCTTTTGCCTTCCATAGGGCTATCGGGTTCGATTCCCGGTGGGAACACAAGTTTTCTCCGTTAGGGAAACTTGTGTTTCAGGTTTTGGATGTTATTGTGTATGTGATGTAAATGTTCCCGGCACCCACGACATAAGTCATCAAACTTAGTGTGGGCTTGTGGGTGTGAAAAGTGTAAATTCATTAATTTACTTATTTTTCTGTACTAGCATGCCTATTATAAGATGTTAATCAAGAATGTCCATCCATCTTTTCTGTTCATTAAACTCTACGACTAATAAAAAACTTTATATAGGCATTATGATGATATCATTAACATATTATTACGTATATAAAGTAAATGTAGAAAGTATATATAGACGTTGGAATAGGGCATAAATGTTTTATTGATAAAGGCGGATAAATTCATGGGGAACAATTATTTCAAAGAAAAAGTAAATGTAGAATCTAAACTACTATATTACATAGTTGGATCTATAAATGAAAATTATCAATTAAATCTATTTAAGATAGCACAAAAGATACAGGAGCCAAATATAATTAATTATCAAAAATAAATCAAATATAAATAACTTGCATAAAACCAAATACAAGAATAAAAAATCATTTGAAATAAAATAAAAAAAAACGTTAATTTATTGGTATTACATATGTATTTAATATTTTTAAAAAAGTACAACTTCGAGTGTAGTATAAAATTTATAAAAATAAAAAAATAGCTTCTTGGCATCTATCTCTCCTTAACTCTTGAATAATGGGACCAATTCAACCTCCTAATATCTAAGAAGTCTGTAAAAACAGGATGAGCATATCAACTTCTCCAAGTGCGAGGTTACATACTCGTGTTAGAAGATATAGGTCTAGCCTTCGGGCCTTCCACTGAATTATGTCAGTTTATTAAAATGATGCAACGGGGACGACCATCCACAGCATTCTGGGCAATAAAGCTTACGATAGCAGTAAATTTCAAGCTGAATTAATTTATCTTCTGCACAGGAGTGCTTTTACGAGATCTAAGCCACGTATTTGGAAGTTAAAAACCACCTATTTCGGATTTTACGATTTCACTCACGATTGGCTTTTCGCATTGTTGCGAGACTAGTTTCGGAACTGTCGGTGCTTCTTCAAAAATAACCTACATGGATGCATATTTTGAGGAGGAGTTATGTATTGACGGAACGCTGCCATAAGTTTTTTGTTCAGAAATGGTTATAATGGACAAGGCTTGTCTAAACTAGTACTTAATTAACATTTACCATCTTAGAAAATTAAGAAATAATAATAGCCAGCATAATTTGAAAAAAAAATTTGTATATCCGCATAAAAACAGATTACTTAATAGTAACAACGTAATCAGGATAAATTCAAAACGTAGGTAGTGTGAGATAGTTCTCTAATTTCTAGTATAATCTGTGCCAGAGAGCGCTTTTACTGATGACTGAAATACTTAATATTGTCTTTGAGCCCAATAATTATTGATTAACTTAGCTTACTTCAGAACTTTTTCAGCTTATTGCTCTATAACTAATATGTAACTTAGCTTAGTACTGATAGAGAATAATTGAAACGCAAGCAAAGCTTTAATAATTTAAACGTTAGCAAAGCTTAAAAAAACCGACTTCACCGCTTATATTTTGGTTTTGGCTTTATCGATTTCGATAAAATGTATATGGGACCACCACTAAAGTATACTCTACTAAACCAAAAAAAAAAAAACATCAAAATAGATTCATAATTGGCGGAGATATTGCGTAACATACATACAAAAAAAACATACAGTCGAATTGAGAACCTCCTTTTTGGAGTCAGTTGAAAATAGGACAACGTAGGGCAATAACTTAAAAAAAAAATAAACGCTTTCACACTCACAGCCCCACACTAAGTTCGATGACTTGTGTCGTGGGTGCCGGAAACATTCACATCACACACAATCACAACCAGAACCAGAAACACAAATTTTCCATGGGGAGAAAACTTGTGCTCCCGCCGGTAATCGAACCCGATACCCTTGCTTAGAAAGCGAACGCCACCCAACTAAGCCAACGGGCTGCTATGTATAAAATATTTAAAACGAAAGCATTATCAGTGAAACGGCCAACTGCTATATTCAGACAACGAGGTGATGTTCTGAATCGTCTTTTAATTATAAACACTGACCCTAACTGTTAGGATCCTGAAATAATTTTCTCTCGGGCAGCTCAGCTCGGGACAAAAATGACCGTGCTCAATGTATATAGTAGGCCAGACATATACAATAGTCGATCCGGATTTTTCACTTTAGTACAGAACTATTAATACAGATACAGTGGTAACATTTTTGTCGACACATTTTTCTCCTTGGATTTTAAGTTTGTTAGCAATGTGTTAAGTATAAATAAATTCAATTTACGGGAAGCCTCTTTCTTTGCAAGTGTTAACGTTTCAAAATTCTGCTTTGGTAAATTTTGTCATTCAAAACTATGGCATTAATTTGCAATTTAAAGTATATTAATAAACATTGACATCTAATCACACCACTTGTGATCGTTTACTATCTAACATTCCCGAAAATAGTCGGCAAATTCAACAAAAACTACCACGCCGCCGCGAGTCCTGGCTGATTAGTAAACAAATAATAGTAGATTTTAATTTGATTTAGACGCAATATGCCAAGATGGTAATTCTTTGAACTTAGTGTGGAGCTTTACGTGTGAATGCGTTTGTTAAATTAAATTCTCATCATACACAATCACACCCCAAAAACACAATTTTCCCTCGGGGAGAAAAAAATAATTCCCACCGGGAATCGAACTGGATACCCGCTGCTTAGAAGGCAGTTGCACCACTAACTATGCCAAAGTGGTGAAGCTAGTTTCTTACCTCAAACAGAAGCCGATTATTCTCAAGGCGTGTGTCCAATCATTATAGTCAAGCTCGGCTGTAGGCGACAGACGAAACCACATCTGGAAAGCGTGGTATGGCAGAAAGCAGACGAAGAACACTGTTGAAGAAAACAATTAATGTACATTTAAAATGCTTTTGTTATTATGGTTGGTAATAAAGTGACGAAACAAGCAAGTCGCTCGCCTGATGGTAAGCGTCACGTTTGCCCATTACATAGTTATGCCCATTATATAGTTTTGCACCTGTGGGCCTTATATATATATAAATAAGCTCAAAATCACACAACGAGCTATAAAAAGGGCTATTATGCTCGGGGTTTCTCTTCATCAATCAGGAATGAGAAGATCCGTAGACGAACGAAAGTCACCGACATAGCCCGGTTAGCAAGTTGAAGTGGCAATGGGCAGGGCACATAGTACGTAGAACGGATGGCCGATGGGGCCGAAAGGTTCTAGAATGGAGGCCACGGAATGAAGGCCACTGCCAAGCGCAGTGTCGGAAGACCGCCCACAAGGTGGATGGATGACATAGTGAAGGTCGCAGAAAGACGCTGGATGCAGGCCGCTCACAACCGTTCTTTTTGGAGATCTTTGGGGGTGGCCTATATCCAGCAGTGGATTTTTTGCGGCTGAGATGATGATGGTGATAGTTTTGCACTTAGGTCAAAAACTTGCTCGGCAAAGCACAGCGCTCGTCACCTGGAGGTGTTCGATGTTAAATTTCTTTAAACCTTTTAATTTCAGCCCTTTAGTTTAAACTGGAAACATTGCCCTTCAATCCGAAATACAGTAATGTTTGCTTACTGCTTGGCGGTAATGGTTTTTTTTATTCAGTAACACCGAACATTTGGCCACTATCTCACATGATGGTGACGATGGAGCACGCTTGCCTTGCAGATACCTGTACCATGGGTCTTACTAACACTCACTTGAAAATCTCATTAAACGGTTCTCAAGCTGGCTGATTGAACATTGCATAACCTGACTAGCAATTTGATTGATTATGCAATGTTCAATCAGGATTGACCAATCAGTTTCGTTTGACTATGCCGACCGCGTTATTGTTACTTAGCAGTAAACATAAAACATAAACGCTTTCATACTCACAGCGCTACACTAAGTTCGATGACTTGTGTCGTGGGTGCTGGAAACGTTCACATCAATCGCACAATCACAATCAGAACCAGAAACACAATTTATCCTTGGGGAGAAAACTTGTTTCCGCCGGGAATTGAACCCGGGGTATCGAGGTGCTTAGAAGGCGAACGCGTAACCAACTAAGCCAGGCAGTAATGTACTAAAGTACACAAGAAACAGTATAGTATAACTATTTATATATAACTATATATATATGTATAACTATTTCTGCATTTCACTTTATCTTTTACTACTCATGCTTGTAGAATTATGCATCTTCACTGTAACAATTTTACTCGACACTATTTGTGATTCAAAATGCGTATATCTTTAAGTGATTTAGTAGGTTCTTTGCTATTCACTGGCAACGTGCCCTGGAAAAGTTTCAGGAACGAAACATTTACTTACTTGAAAAACTATTTGCTGGCCGAGGAACAGAAAAACAAGTTAGTTTAGGTAATATCTCAGGACGTAATCGCGTTCAAAACTATTTCTATTTACCTCTCTAAATTGTAACTGAATGATCACCGGGAAAGTTCAAATCAGTAATAAAACAGGCATTTACTAAGAGAGCTTCTTATAAAAAGATTGTGACAAGGATGCATGGAGGCAAACTGCACAAGCGCTTTCTAGCAACTACATAATATAGATACATAGGTTAATATAATTATGTATTACTGAATAAATATGATTCAAAAATAAAATAATAATAAAAAATGCGTCGCCGAGTATCTTGCCAGGTTCTTCTCGAGATGGCTGTAATTTTGCGAATCTGGCAGTAAAGACAATAACTTTCATGAGTGCCTCTTTGGGGCCCATGTGAATAAACTACTTGGTCTCGAGAAAACTGAGTCAGAGCAGAAATTTCTCTTGGGAAGAAAACTTATATTAACACCGGGAACCGAACCCACTACCCAATACTTACAAAGCGAATGCTCCCCTAACTTAGCAAAGGGGCAATTCAGATTTGATCAAAGATTTGAAGATAAAAAATTATCACCTTATTATTATAAATTACTAGCTGTACCCGGCATGCATTGCAATGCCACGAAAAGAAAAGTGTTTCACCTATTTCCCGTTTATGGGTGCCTAGTAATATAAAGTACTTAACTAGTACGATGTTATGTTTTTTTTGACATAACGTTTTTGATATCGACTGTACCTTAAAAATTATCGGGGAAAAATGCCAAACGATGATTGACAGATTTAATATTTAATTTGTCGGGGAAAAACGGGAACGGGGAAAATCGCGACTAACCCACAATACTAAAAACTTGTTGATATTGTTCATACAAAAATAAATGGTCGTGATCATAAAATAGGGGGTGAGTAGGAGGATGAAATATACTTTACGACCTATTCTTATTACTACCAATATACAAAAAAAAACTAATTGGTCGAGCCGTTTCGGAGGAGTGTGGTCACAAACAACGTGATACGAGATATTTATACATGTACCTATAAAAAAGAAAATATTACCATATAAAATATCTTACCTATTACAAATATCAGCACCATACACGCCACAGACTTCCTGGCTCTAGCCTGCGCCTCCCCCTGTCCTCCTTGCATGGCTCCTGGCATTTCTCTGGTGCTAGCCAGTAATCGCTGAGCCATCAGCGAGTAGAAGAACGATATCACTATTAGTGGTAGTCCGTAATATATCAATGCTTTTGATATTGTCATCCACCTGCGAAATAAAGGAAAATGTAGATAAACGCATTTTATCGAAACACAAAGAAGGGTGATGTTTATCAGCCTATATATGTTTGTTCTTGTGTGGTATTTTAGAAACCAAAAGCATGGGTGGATTTTGATGATTTAAACGTCAATCGTTTTAGGTAATAAATTTAATAAATTGACATAATTATTAAATATGATAATGCTTATCATATTTAATAATAAATCATATTTAATAATTATCTCAATTGATTAGTTTCATTGGTTTTGTTAGTTTATAAACGACTTGTGTACGGAAGTTACTGATGGCGCCATCTGGGTGTGGCGATGGAAAAAACCAAGATGGCGGTCACATCGTGCGAAGTGATACAATCTTGTATTGTAATTTGTGCTGATCAGAACAGTTGCGTAAAGTGCGGTTATTTTGGTGTGATCGCAAATAGTTATTTTAGAACCTTAAGGATTTAGGCCGTGATTGTGATTATAATTAAGAATAATCAAATTATAAGGAATATTGAAATCCATCCCGGAGTATTAGATTTTTCCCAACTGACCCCCAAAAATCGATATGTCTTAATCTTGCGAGTGTCATAAAAGATATGAAAGTTATCATCAATATTAAGTATGTCGACAACTAGACGCCATAGTGTGACAAATAAAAAACAAAGTCGACCTGTAATAAGTGGTGTAGTATTGAATAGGTAATGCTTACCTATATGTATTAAAAAAAGGTATTTGAAAATCATCCTAAGGTTTCTCTTAACATTTTTCATTTCGAATGACCATTTAGGATCTATAATGATCTCTTTATCTATTTAAGTTAGCAACTATACTCATTTATATTGTCAAAACGTATAATAAAGCTGTGATAAATATCTTACAAAATTGCGTAATAGGTCTTATTAATGAAAACATTTGCTTGACTGATTTGGCAGTTTTCTTTTGTTTATGATTGTCAGGACAAGATTTGTTTGTATGAGAGTAAAAACGCTGTGCATCCAATTGTGATGAAGCTTTGATGAATTGTTGTGCGTAATTGCAAAGGTTCCTTTCTGGTCAAAACAAATGGATTTATTGCAAATAAATTTTTTGTTTTATAATATTAGACATGCCTTACTTTTGTCGTAATTGGCAAAGTACTATATAGGCAAACATAATGCATTAGAGAGGCAGTAAATTAATTAATTAAGTTTAAACTATGGTAATAAAGTGGGTTTGAGTACAAGGCAACCATAACCGTGAAAGGGATGAGGTAGATATTTATCTCACCTCGGTTTCGTCTATTTTGTTTTTTCCAGCGGCAGGGAATCCGGGTCGTTATAAAAACCACCTTATAGCTTCTAGTATCCAGCTCAATTTCGTATTCGAAATGATTTCTGGGTAACAATAAAAATAATCTAAACTTATTATCGATAATTAATGACGAATTACATATTCCAGAATAATCTTATCTTAAATAGAAAACATTATATTATAGTAGTACCTAAATGACCGAGCTTTGATCGGTTTCTTTTTGTTAAACGACGTTTTCTAAAAATGTAACCTAGCTAGATCGATTTATTGCCCCCGAAACCCTCTGCATACTTAATTTCAAAATCGTTGGAGCCGTTTCCGAGATTCAGATTATTTATACACGTATATAAAAATATAAGTTTAAAAAAAATTGTATGTCATTTATTTAAGGTGTGACAAAAAAGCTTTATCTATCTAAACTTTGTTCAGTATTTCAATACTTTAAGCTAATGATATCGTTGTAAATAATACTACTGTCTGCAATATATTTTAGCAATTATAAAAAAAAGATGGTAAATTAGGATTTCACCATTTTAGGAACCGTTTGCGAACCATTAATAATTTTCGAAGAAAAAATAACTAGATTAGTTTAATTACTGTTTTTAGTTGCTATAAAAATACTCTACTTATTCATTTAAATTTAACTTATGAATTTTTATATCGAAAATTATTTATACCAATCCGACTTACTAAATAGATGATATCCTCTTTATTTCTCCGACCTACATTACAGTAAGCCGGACAGATGACGTGATTCTTTTTCTATTTGGTACACCAAATGTACGCCAATCCATCCATAAATCTGGCGTAAACGGTGTATAACGCTCTTAAATAATAACTACGTAGATATTTTTTTTGTATCACGATATCGTTTTACGATCTACTCGTAACAACCAGACAAACGTAATGCATTTATAGTTGACATACATCCAGTTCGCTCAAAGCGTTTTGATACTTTCATCATCAGTGCAGCGAAGGAGTAGAACTCATTGCCAGCGTCATTGTTCTGCGAGGGATATAATCTGGGAGTCTACAAATCAAGAGTGAATAGGTACCTTCTAGGCAAGCATGACAGATATTCGGCCGCATCTACACTTTCCATCGTTCACAAGGAGATGAATACTAAAATCACGATTTAAAAATGGGGAGTGAGGGTAGAAGGGTGAAAAATACTAAACAACCAATTCTCATATCTACCAAAACTACAAACAAAAAACACTCAAATACCGTGACACGTGATTTTTATATATTAGACTAGCAGTGCCCGCGACTTCGTCCGCGTGATTATTGGACTTTTTAAAGACCCCTAATTTTTTTGAAAATATAATATAGCCTATAGCCTTCCTCGATAAATTTACTATCCAACACTGAAAGAATTTTTCAAATCGGACCAGCGGTTCCTGAGATTAGCGCGTTCAAACAAACAAGCAAACAAACAGCTTTATAATATTATAGTATAGATGAGAGAGTGATCACAAAATATGCTACAGTGGTCAATCACCGAACTCTTGACGAAGACTGTTAATTTTATGCGTGGCGTCGTATAGGGTGAGCGATGAATATTTATTAGCTTGCGTAAGTGTGGAGATTGTTCTATTTAACGATACATCACGCGCGAGGACTAGGCTCAAAGCTGTTAATGAGATAATTACCATGAATATTGTAAATGGAAATTTTGGGCAAAATTATACAGTATCATCAGTAAGTTATATTACAGTTTCATGCTTGCCCTATCACACAGGAACTGCACTGCTTTCGGAATAAAAAGAAGCCCAGGTTTTCATCAGTTTTAGGGTCAAATTTTATCAAAATCCGACTAGCAGTTAAAGAGATGTCTCATTTCAAAAATTAACGAATTTACCCAATCCCACAAGAACTGTACTGATTGATGGAGGCAAACTGCACAAGCGCTTTCTAGCGACTACATAATATAGATATACTTAGGTTAATATAATTAAGTGTTAGTGTTAAGTAAAGATTAAAAAAATAAAATAAAAAAATGCCCCGCCGAGTTTCTTGCCAGGTTCTTATCGAGATGGCTGTAATTTTGCGAATCTGGGAGTAAAAACATTAACTTTCATGCCTCTTTGGGGCCCATGTGAATAAACGATTTTGATTTTGATTTATGGGATAAAAAGTAGCTTATGTCCGATTTTTTTTTTTTTTTTTTTTTTTATTACGGATTCCAAGGTCTAAGCTATCTACCTACAAAATGTTATCTAAATCAAAGCAATAGTTACTGAGATACCTCACATCAAACGTGTTTTGCTCACACACACACACACAAACTTTCGGACTAATAATATTAGTAGGCATCAATTTTATTGGTCAACTTTACGACAGCCATGATCGTCACACAAAGAACGTCATCACCACAGAAAGAACATCGAAATGCCCAAGTTTTAATAGCCTAAACCTGCTTCCATTTTTTATATTTATTTTGACATGAAAAGTTTTTATGCATGATATTTTATTTCGGCAATGTTTTACATAACGTAAACAATCGACTAAAATACGTGTTCAATCCCAACTATGTTATAATTATAATGTACCGATTACCAATTACTTATTAAACAAACGCTTTCACACTCACACCCCCAAACTAAGTTGAACGACTTGTGTTGTGGGTGTCGGAAACATTCACATCACTCATACAATCACAATTAATTTTATTTGAGGCGTTCACGGCGTGCACTCCCAAGCGACTTTGTCCCCAAGGGCGACGGCTAAGACGAGGGACCAAGAGACGGCAAGGACTGATGACCGAAGACAGGAATGGAAGAATCAGTAATCAGTAAAGGAGCCCAAGCCAATATAGGCAAGGAGCCTCCGCCAAGATTCCCCGTGGGTAATAGCTCTCGGCGCCCAGCCTAGGCAAAAGTGAGCATCACTGAGGCCTACACCTGACGCCAAGACAGGCTCAGATACGCATACTACTAATACTACTAGTGTTGAGACACTGGGCCCCAGGGGACCGGGATCTTATTCTATTTTCAGAAATGTATCAGAGCGGCTGGTTGAGGCGACGCGTGATCAAAATGCTGATACTTATTTGGCTCAACATTGCATTTCAAAGAGGCAATGCCGCCAGCATGATAGGAACGCTATCCATTGTTTGATGTCTTGTAGGTAAGTCTGTATTTGTAGTAGATATATAGATCACAACCAAAAACATTATGTAATTACCAACGCGTTGGTCTAATCTGCTTTAGAAGAACACTAATATAAAAGAAATATTACGAACAAAAACACTAAAATCTACTCAAAAGCTCACGAGAATGTCGGATTCGTTGAATGAAGTGTAGGATTTGATTTGACAATTCATTTCTCGGTTTCACGAGTCAGAATGGCGCAAATGGAGAGGAATTTGGGTGATTGTTTACGACGGAAGTGAAATGTATAGCGACTGCTAGAGGTGACAACGTCGAAATAAATAATATAGAGACATAGAAACTGAGAACTTAAAAAAATACCCATAACCCACAGTCACATCGAAATATACGTACGTATGAGTACGGTGGGGTACTGTCGCTGATTTGACGAAAATCTGTGTTTCTAATCTAGGTGTGATTGTGATTGTTAAATCGAGAGGCTGAAAAAAACAAACAAACAAACGCATTCACACCCGCAGCCCCACACTAAGTTTAAATTCTTGTATCGTGGGTGCCGGAAACATTTACATCACACACACACATTACACCCAGAGCCAGAAGCAGAAATATCCCTTAGCAAGGTATTTGTGCTCCTGCCGGAAATCGAACCCAGGACCCTCGGCGCAGAGGGCGGACACCTGTCCACTGCGCCAGCTGGGTCGTCACTTCGCCAAATGGTTAAAAACATTCGTAAACTTTTAACTTAGTTTAATAATCTTTATTATTCAACCTATAGGTAATTATTAATCTACATATCTATAGGTTTATATCAGGTATCTTCGAGTCAATTTATTTCGCCTTTGCACCTGCCACCAAAACTCTTTGAAAGAAAGGCAGATGTAAGGAAACTTTCTTATACATTATTTGATACCCGCTAAAAGCACACCTTAATTACGAAAGTAAACTTCAGGGATTGATTTACTTTGTGATCCCTTTCACTTTATAACAAAGAACTCCACGTTGAGACTTTGAATTTTACTTTCGTTTGGTAAAACAAAATCGTAAGTGAAACTTTAGATTTGGAGTATATTTGACGAAGCTGTTCACGAAGTTTCCATGTTTGGTCTCTGTAGTGAAAATCTTGCAGATATAAGTTTTAAAAGAAATTCTAGATCTAGAAAGGGAAAGCTCTCAGGAGTTCAGATAACCATGTGTACAATATGGTAGTCTTCATTAAAACATAAACTTTACAGAACCGCTTTTTATATTGTATGTATTTTTTTTATTTATGTTTACCGATTTCTCCCCAATTCGTTAACCGATTCTCAAAATTCGTTTATTTCTTGGTAGATTATACTTGAGGTCAAGAAGAAAATTGATCAAGCCAAAACCAAAAATAGGCGTTAAAGTTGGTTTTTTTAAGCTTTGCTTACGTTTAAATTATAGAAAACACATTGTGATGAACATACGAGTATCAATGGTCTCGTCCATTTTTTACCTCTGTATCTGACACCATCCAGGCCAAATGATTTCATTTGAAAGAAAAAATTGAAAGGTTTTGAACACAAAGGGTGGTACGACAGGCATATAAAGCCTTACAATATGCTATTTTCCGAACCAGTGGTGGCTGTCGCTGACTTAGAAAATTGGGAAAGGGACGTTATACGTTTCTTATATTTTATTTTCCGGAAAATTTTGATACATATGTGTTTTTTTTATTGTACATATTCATACGTATAAATTTTAGTAATAATCTAGAAATTCTATACGCATATTGAATATCTCTAAAATCTCATAATGTTTTTATAACATTTATAACACTCTGTATGCGTCCGGGGTTAAATGTCCCAGTTTTCCCGTTATGATTAAAGGGACGATATACGTCAATGCGAGCACTTTTTTTGACAACGGACAATTTTCCCCCTTACATTTTTGCACATAAAGGTGTATATTGCGTAAATTGTATAATGGCGGTTACGCAATGTCACGCGTGGCAATCTTTGATTTTTTATGGTTTTATTCAAATTTCATGAAAACGCGCTTTAATGTTCATTCAAATACCGCAAAGTGATTCATTTTGATACATTAACAAAGCTTTCCGAGTGTAAGGGCAAGCTAACTTCCATGATGAATGTGGGAAAATTATGTTTGAATCAATCACTGTTTCCCGAAATTGCCCTTATTGTCCCGATTTTCCCGTTCGGGTTTCATTTTCAACTTCTGTCCAGGTATGTAACCAAATATTTACTGACATTTGAACAGCCCGCTGGCGCAGATGGGTTTCGCCTCCTATGCAGCGGGTATTTTGTTCGATTCTTGTTGGAAATACAAGCTTACTCCCAAGGAAAATTTGTGTTACTTGTTCTAGTTGTGATTGTGTGTGTTATGTGAAATTGTTGGCACCCAAAACAGTCATCGAACTTATATAGTGTTGGATGAAAGTGTGAAAGCGTTTTTATCGTTTTATTTATGCTAGACTAGCCGTGCCCCGCGGCTTCGCCCGCTATTATCAAGTTAAAAAGTAGCCTATGTGTAAATCCAAGGTATAATCTATGTATATTCACAATTTCATCCAAATCCGTTCGACCGTTAAAGCGTGAAAAGGGAACAAACATATTTACACACTTACACACAAACTTTCGGATTTATAATATTAGTAGGATAGGATTAGTAGGATTTGGTGCAAAGCGTAGCACGTCTCTAATTAAAACTGGAAATCAATCTGCTCCCATAAATCACAAAAAGGTTGGAGTTTCCCAGGTAAAAGCTTTTATTCGCAAATTGCTCTGTAGATACACAAGGATTACCTCCAATACGGGTCGTTAATTTTTTACCTGGTATTTCTTTGATAAGTGGTGGTAGTTTAACGATTAATTGCTATTTTTCTTTGACTGGCTAGCCTTGGACACTATCATGCTTTAAGAACCAAGTGAATATGTTGTAGAGACTGATATCAAACTAGTTCTAAAATGACTGGTTTCACGGATAGCTATAGAAAACTACCACTGTATTTCGTTACAATATGGTTAGCAAGGGGAGCATGAAGAAATGCTCTACCACCATGGATTTGTCACAATGTTACCTTACCGGAAGTCAAGCTCGTCGTTAAACTGTAACCACACGATCGGCAGGCGAGCCACGTGCTTAATACGACGCGGTCATTACCCAAAAAGTCACCATTTGGCGAAATTTTTTTCATAGCATGTATTAGTATGACAATGTCTCAATCATTAGGATCAGAATTATTTTCATCATCATCCAGTCCAAATTTTGTTCGATTTCTTCCTATTACACTCTAATTTCTTTAAAGGTATATGTACCCACTCCGTATTGCTTAGTTTTCTATATATACCTAAATATAAGCAAAAGTTATAATTTTATTACTGTATCTGTAATGAATGTGTCTATGTATATTCGTTTGCGTGATTATAAACATATCGGGCTTAATACCGTTAAAGTCATAAGTTACTGAGTGTCGGGATTTATGTTTGTAACTAAATTAAACTATAAACGTCACACAATGCTTGGCATTTGAAAACAGTTGTCACCTGACTGTCATCGCTCTGTGGCTGTTCAGAGACAATGTTTGTTGCGGCGTGTAGTGTGCAGGGTTTTTGTTGATTATTCGCTTTGATATTGTAAAATTTGACTTATATACTGACTGACTTATATAAACGTGTTTGATTGATACAAAACATCCACGCACATTGTTGGGCCTTTTTAAAGATAATAATAAGATCAAAAATGTAAAGGGCTATGCTCGGAATTTCTCTACGAGATCGAATCAGATATGAAGAGATCCGTAGACGAACGAAAGTCACCGACATAGCCCGGCGGATTAGCAAGTTGAAGTGGCAATGGGCAGGGCACATAGTACGCAGAACTGAGGCCACGGACTGGCAAGCGCAGAGTCGGAAGACCGCCCACAAGGTGGACGGACGACATAATGAAGGTCGCAGGAAGACGCTGCAGGACGGATGCAGGCCGCTAACAACCGTTCTTTTTGAAAATCTTTGGGGGAGGCCTATATCCAACAGTGGACTTCTCGTGGCTGAGAAGATGATGATGATGAGATCAAAAATTTGCCCTGCGCGCCGCTTGCACTTGCATTTTGAATGATACTATAGCTCGCTAAATATACTAAGCGGACAGGGCGCGCGTATTGATACAGTGGCAGCAGCAGCGGCCGAGGCGCGCGTACAGGGCGCGCGTACAGGGTGCGTGGCAGGCGCGCGCTTGGGGCGCTTTGTGTATCAATAATACAATTACGGAACAAGTTAGATCACGAGCAACAAAAAGTAATCACTCACAACGTTATAGAGATGCCACGTTTCAAACATTACTGTTTGAAACGTGGCATCTCTATAACGTGTTTTAACATACTTATGTTCACGACGGGAATCGAACCCGACACCCCCTCTTAGAAGGCGAACGCCCTCTCAACTAAGCCAATAGGCAGTTCAAAGTCAGTTCAAACGTCAGTTTGATATTTATCAATACATCATGCACATAGGATGAAAATATAAAGTTTTTGTCTATGGAAAGGTTGAGACAAAATTAGTACCTATCTTGCTTAACTATGGGTATAGTTAAAATTTTGGTTTCGAAAAATCATTGGGTGTGTACTGTATACTTATTTTAGTTAATGACGTACCTACCAATTACGTTTATACAACATAAGCATCACGATCTAGCCTAAAGACAGACCAATTAGTAATTTGAATTTGACCTAAACTGCTAAGTAGAGTGATATACTAAAAATGTGTCCAATAAAACTTTTTTTACTGTCTCCATTAAAGAGAAGACACTTTATCCATGTATTCCTTGTTAATAGTACTCACAAAATTACACTGTCACATCCCTACATTTAGCTCCAAAGGGTTAAGATCTCTTGAGACTTCTCACTAAGTCTGTGTGGTCGAGAAACTGGATTGCCTCAAAGTTCACATGGTGATATAGTCTTTGTTCATGAGCTTTGGCGAGTCATTTGATAACACTTGCAACGAGTTCTACTTTTAGATCCTGATGATGATCGTTATTTCTTATATATTATGTAAGTACCATTGTGCATGTACAATGCCGCTGAGTATTTTGTTTTCAAATTGTTGTATAATCTGGACATTGCTTTATTTGGTAGTACCCCAAAGCTGAATACCGTACGTCCAAGTATATTTATAATAAGGGTACACTAAACAGATTAAAGTCAAAGGCAACTCTCGTTCTGGAAGACATTCTTACCCCTTCAACCGAAAATAACAGTGAAATATTAAAGGAAGTCGTGCTCAATAATCGCCATTCCAGCTAGAACGTGACTTCAAGATTTCTCACGAATCTGTCCGTTCAATTTTGGTGGATAATTTAAACAAGACGTGTCACCTCTCGACTTGTTTCAAAGGAGCTGACACTCTCAATGAGATTCTAGCAAAAGAGACCTCAACTCTCAGATGTTAAAAGTACAGTATCATATGGTATCATGCTGCTTACTTTATAACTCGAAAAAAATACGTAAATGGTCGGGAAATATCGTTGCTAGATGGGGTGCTAAGTTGACTCAAGATTATCGGATTGTAATTATTTCATCACGCAGCGGGTTACAACGTATCGTCTTCAGTTTTATCATAAAATCGTTGAAAATTCCTACGCAATAGAGTAAGATAGTAGAGCTTAAGCTCTACTTCGCAGTTTTGTATTCAATGTTTGCGGGACGCTTATTGACCAATTTTGAGATTAAATCAAAACTTATCAAGTACGAGTCAAACTTGCACTAATAGAGGGTTCACATATCATCACTCAATATTTCGTCATAATTAAGGACTATTTTTGTGTTATTGAGAGACGAGACTAGCAAGTTCGCGTCAAGCGTTACAATATATATAATTCTGTGTTTAGAGCTCGTATATGTTTTACTATTTCGACGAAAGAACAAATAACAAATAGAAATGTAAAATAAAAACGTATCTAAAAAATTTTCATTAAAATTGGGAGATCCATTTTTAACTTATGTTCATTTCATTATTTGTTGTTATACCCGCCAAAATAACATAGTCATATTCAGTAAAAAATTTAGCTAGCCATCTTTATTACGGATTGCCTTTACGGCCTCAAAAATTCTTACATCGAGACTGCCCACTTAATTCATACAAGCTAACAACTACTAACAAGCATTACGGTTCATAAAATAAAATAAACATAAACACTTTCACACTCACAGCATTACACTAAATTCGAAGGCTTGTGTCGTGGGTGCCGGAAACATTCACATCACACACACAATCACAACCAGAACCAGTAACACAAATTTTTCTTGAGGACAATTTTTGTTCCTGACGGGAATCGAGCCCTGCTTAGAAGGCGAACGCTCTATCAACTTAGCCAGCGGGCAGTTCAAAATACTCTAAATGTTAGGATAGTCAAACAGAATGAAATTAATAATCGATAAAAGGATTTGCATTCACTTTTAATAACAAAACCAGGATTGCGACGATATAATTCGATTGAATTTGTTTAACACAGAATTGTGTATTTTCGTTCAGTAGTTATCAAAAAAAATAAATTACAATCAATAAAAAAATGTTCTGTCTGTCGGTAACGAGCACCTGTCAAGTTTAAAATGTCAATATCACTACACCAATCGAATCAACAGATGCTCTTTGCCACAGATCATTAAAGAAGTACATAATATAATTTACTGAATGATATTAAAGCGATAATCTTACATTAACCTATATTTAATCTCATGCATATTTCCTATTTAACAACAATTAAGTGCGTTCGCTTTCTAAGCAGCGGGTACCGGGTTCGATTCCCAGTAGAAGCACAAGTTTTCTCCACAAGGGAAATGTATGTTTTGGGTGTAATTGTGTGTCATGTAAATATTTCCGGCACGCACGAAACAAGACATCGAACTTAGTGCAGTGCTATGAGTGTGTAAGCGTTTATGTTATGTTTTTGTTAATTAGCCCACTGCAGAGCATAAGCCTTTGTATTTGCAGATAGTTGTAGGTCCCCAAGAAGTCACACAAAGTCGAGTCACAGTGTACTGGGATCTTCTGGGCTAAACTAACTTACTTAGAATATTCCTTCCATTTCCTCGGCCATGGCTGGCAGACGACGATAGTGAGATTATTTGGAAGATCTATTTCTTCTGTATTGGCGAACAACGCTGCTGGTGTTGCGAAGACCAAAGCTGCGCCCCAGATGATAACTGCGCAAACTAGTGGTAGTTTGCGAAGCTGTAAAAAAAACTAAACGTCAGTTCCACCCCCTTTTTTATCTCGGTAGGCAAGCATTTGACTACCATCTCACCAAATAAAAAATTACGGAAATGGAACATGTTTGAAGACTCCCAGATTATACCGTTCAAGAAACAAAGACACGGGCAATGACTTCGCCACTCCTCCGCCTGGAGGTATGTCAACTATAAATGGATAGCGCTTCTCAGTTTGTCTAGTTATTAGATGATAAAACGGGCATAGGGGAATTAGCTCATGTAACTCATGTTATTGTTATTGATCATGTAAATGATAGAATACCGATAGACTCGCGACCTTCGTCGAAACTTTGCAATTTCGACTCCACTTACTTATGGCCAATGAACTGCCCATTGACTTAGTTGAGAGCATGTTCGCTTTCTGATCAGGGGCACCGGGTTCGATTCCCGGCGGGAACACAAGTTTTCTCAAGTCAAAAAATTTGTATTTCTGGTTCTGGTTGTGATTGTGTATGTGTGATATGAATGTTTCCGGCACCCACGCCACAATATTCGCTCTTCCGTCGGTCAATGGATTCAAGAGCTTCAAGCTGGTACTTAATCCATCCCAAAGGTAATATTTGGTTCTACTGACCTGCAGTCTTCTAAAAGGGTTCACAATCGCACAGTACCGCTCAACTGACAGTGCTGTCAGAGTGAACACTGACACACCAATGCTGATGTCCTTCCCCGTTTCCGATATTCTACAGATAAGACTGCCCCATGGCCACGATTCCAAGGTGTATATTACGGAGACAAAGGGCACGCATATCAAGATGACTAGGAGATCGGCAAGTGCGAGGGAAAATATGTACCTGAAAAAAAGGAATTATTAAAATAGGCGAAAATATATATTTTTTTAATACTTCCACCAAACATGGTTAAGAGCACTCCCGATCAAGTAACTTGAACTGTCTGTTGGCTTAGTAGGGTGCGTGTTCGCCTTAAGGGTCACTGGGTATCGGGTTCGATTCCCGATAGAAACACGAGTTTTCTACCTAAGAGAAATTTTTGTTTTTGGTTCTGGGTGTATGCGATGTTAATGTTTCTGCCACCCACGACATAAGTCATCAAACTTAGTGTAGGGCTGTGAGTGTGAAATCGTGTATGGTTTTTACAAATAACTTCACGCATACCTTATACCTCCATCGTGGATAAAAATAGCCAAAACAACTACCAAAATAAGTTTGTTCTACGCTTCAGTTGGGGTATATTGGCATTCTTACAACCAGGAGAACGACTGGCACAGACCTGGATAGTCAAAGTTACTACTTCTAATTTACAATGTTCTTGAGAATAGGAAAAATAAAGCACTGGCACAGTGCATTTTTGTTAATTGAGAAACAAAACAAGCTTATCGCTCTCCTGATGGTAAGCGTCACTCTTGCCCGTTACAGTTCAGATTTGCACGGATGTGTCATTAAATTAGCAAGATCAATTTAAACCGAGTTCCAAAAAGGTGGAGGCTCTCATAACTACTGAACATTGCTTTTCCCCCCTTTTATTTTGTGTATCTTATCTCCAGCGTATGTTAACTGGCTTGGATGGTTTTTTTATGTTTGGAAGAGGTTTTTATTATGTTCGATAGGCAAGCATTTGACCGCAATCTCACCTGATGGAAAGCAATGATGCAGCCATTTATTTAATATTTGCTACAACAAAAATTGACAAGAATGGAAGAAAGTGTTTTGGTGGCGGAGTCAGTTAAAAAATGTAATACTTATTGACTATACCACTTGTCTTGGGTTCGATTTCCGGCAGGAGAAAAATTTTACTCTACGAGGAAAAGTGCATCTGGCTCTGGGTGCGTCATGTGAATGTTTCTGGCAACTACGATCTTTTAGCATAGTGTGGCGCTGCGAGAGTGAAAGTAAACTATTTTCCAAAACAAAAATGCTCCTCGACAAACACTATTTTAATAATGACTTAGGTTATTGCTACAAAGCTAATTACTTATATAAAGAAACCCTAAATGTAATCACAATAATATACCTATTATACTCTGTATGCAAATATACTCTGTATTTATATTTCTATGACATTATAAACATTCCATATTACTTACCAATTCGTAATTTTAATTAATTAACATCCAAGAATTTTTATTAGATCGAAGCCTTTCTAAAGTCTGTAACGAAAGTACTTGTTGCTTAGTTGAATTGAAAGTCTATACATTTTACATTTACTCGAATTGCAACTTGAAAACGGTGTTCGAACTAAAAACTTTAAATTGTTACAGTTTCATAGAGGTTGCGGCAGTTTTAGATACGGAACGTGTTGAAAACGTTTGCACAAAAATATATTTGAAAACGATATTTCAACATCAAAATCATTGTCAATTTCAATTCAGTGTCTTTAGTAAAATAATGATTATTTTCTGCATAACTTACCATAATTCAATTTAAAGTATTTTTATTACTTCAGTTTTGTTTATTTTGATTTGTATCATTTTAATTTTTTATAACATTGCAGTATGTATTGTAACAGAGATTTTAGTTAGCTGTGGGTATCCAAATTAATAAAAAAAACGAAAGTTATACTTATAATCATGAATAATTTAATTGTTAAAAATTCTTTTCATTCTGTAGATAATCCTTCTGACACAAGTGGAAGATAAAATTCCAGAGTTAAATAATTTTATTTGGCCGTCAAATTTAATTTACAAAAACGATGTTCTTTTGTTTTTCGTTGGCTATCAGCAGGGTGACCCTTGCGGCCCAGCCTTCTTTTAATTAGCTGTCAATCCGATAATTCAACTTCTCCAATCCAAACTAAATATTTGGTATTTGGATGACTGAACTCAGGGAGATGATGTGAATACTGTCTTAAGTTATTTAAAATTACTAATTAATGACTTTAAAATGATTGGGCTTGAACAAAATTTTTCGAAATGCAAACTTTCGAATCAATTTCGCCTTTTGTAGAGGAAATATTTCAAAATAGTATAAACAATTCTGACAGGTCGCTCAAAATTAACTCTCATATGGCTTTTAAGATTATTAGATTCTTTCTTTTTGTACCAAAATGTCCGTATTCGTTGAGATGTTCTCCGCTATGAAAACATAGCGCGCTCCTCGAGAGCATCGACAATATCGTAAAGAATACTCTTATATCTGACTGAAGCCAAAAGCGCCTGGGAGATGGCATGCCCAAATACCGGGCCCCCAGTGAGCTTATCCTCACAGAGACTGTTGGATCGGCCGCTATGTGAACTAGCACGGAAACATCTTTTATGTACGTGTCCTAGCGTCACAGAGCGTGCTCGAAGCAGTTTCTGTTTGGGAGTCAGGGCTTTGGTTTCAAGCCATCGCCTCTTTTAATACTGGTACACTTATAGATCCATCTGCTTTCCGTCTCGCTATATGCTTACGTTGAGATGCAAGGTACTATGTTGCCCATAGCTGTCAGTGTGGTACTCCTGTTGTTGACTAGCTCGATCGCCACGGCCTCTCGACCCAGATAAGTGCTGGCCGAATTTCCCACCGCGCCAGCCTCAACAACATCATCCGCCGGGCTTTTACCAGTGCCAATGTTTCAGCCATTTTCGAACCGAATGGTTTGATGCGTGACGATGGTAAAAGACACGACGGCATGACTTTTATTCCATGGAAGATAGAACGGCCTTTAGTGTGTGATGCAACTTGTGTAAACACTTTAGCTTCGCTACATCTTCCTGAAACACAGAATGGGGTTGCGCCGTAGCAACTTCGGCAGAGCACCGCAAACGGCGAAAATATAGAAACTTCGGCAGTGGTCACATATTTGAGCCGTTTGGTGTTGAGACACTAGGCCAGTGGGGACCGGGAGCAGCTCATTCTATATTAAAAAAAAATATCAGAGTGCCTGGTTGGGGCGACGCGTGATCAAAATGCTGGTACTTATTTGGCTCAACGTATTAGCATTGCAATTCAAAGAGGCAATGCCGATAACATGATGGGAATGCTACCCCCAGTGGGTACTGGGCTTGAGCACTTGAGTTACCTATAAGCTCGATGAGTTGTAGGTAACTTGGGTTTTTGCTGTATAGATGTATATTATTTTAGTTTAGTTTTAGAAAATAAAGGCAATACGCCCACAAAAAAAAACAGGTATAAGTAATATTTAATATTGTGTTTTTTATACATACAAGATTCCTATTAATTATATTTTTATGTATTAGGTATAGTTATTATGTATTTATATTTTATTTGGTAGATAATTATAATTGTTCCAATTCTATTTTGTCTTCATCTCTTTTTAAACCCCCAACGAATAATAGGGATGTTAGAAATTTGTAGACTGTCTCTGTCTATGCTATCTTAGCTTCCAAACTGCTGGACCGATTTTGGTTTAGTTACTGTTTGAAAGGTTACTTGATTAAGAGTGCCCTTAGCTATGTTTGGTGAAAATCGACGCAGACGTATACTAGATAGAGCGTAGAGGTACTATCAAAATTAAAATTTTGCCTCTTATTGACTATTCTTTCTAGAAAACCGCGACTATTTCGATACAAGGAAGCAGACCAGGCGAGCAAAGAAAATACCACATACAAGTACCAATTAAATTACTACGTCTCTGTCGGCTTTGTTACCAATCGCTTCAAAATATTAATAAAGTATTAAACAAAGCTGGACTCACGTATTGGGTGCATTCCTCATACCCCTATGCCTGACATACACGATCACCAAGGTACCATTACCCAGCACCCCTACGATAAATATAATCCCAAACAGCACAGGAACCAGGTATGTTTCAAGTCGTTGGTCGTATGAAGTGTACCCATCAGTAGAGTTGTCGTCGTAGGGCAACGTTGTTGCGTTCACTTGGGCGGACATTGCGGAAGTCTGAAACAAGAGATACGTGGAGTTACGGTTAAGAACTTCCCGCCGGTTGTTAGATGCATCTGTCTTCTAAGAAGTAGCGGATTCAGGGTATTGCTATGCCCATACGGGGTACATATGGGTTAGGAGCTTTACGACAACATCTCTTTTTCTTTTCTCTCTTTTCTCATTTTTCTTTTCTTTTCTTTCTCTTTTCATTCATCTTTTCATTGACTATTTAGCCGTAACGCGATATGACTATATCGCGTTACGGCTAAATAGTTGTTCGACCAAATATGCTTACGTCCTATTGTCAGTTCGACGTAATATCGATAATATTGAGTCAATACAAGATGTTGACTTTTAAGAACTATGACCTTTGAATATGAATATGAATAACTTTAGTGAATTTTGTTATATTAATTAACGCACAATCTGACACGGCACCTTCTGTTGATTTAGTTCCGGTTGTACTCACGTTATGTTTAATTTAATCGAGAAACTCGACCGGTGTTCGAGCGATATAGACGCTCATCCTCTGGAGCATGCGCTGTAGCGGCAACGAGAGCCTGGCGCGTACTCGTACGCGTACGCGCCAGGCTCTCGTTGTCGCTAGTTTTCGATCGATAGTTCTAATAATAATAGCCCCTTCTCATCATATAATAAACGTGAACCTTTACAGGTAGCAGGCAATAGCTAGTTTAACAAATATTTTGGTTTGAAAATATTGTCAAGCTCATAAACTTTACCAGATATGCAAATTACACGTCGACAAAGGCGCTAAGTAGAATTAGATTAGGTATGCTTCCAATATTCCAATTTTATTATTAGCTATTGTTAATCCTGGATGAATATTCAAAGAGTATTCTACCGGCAGATCAAACTTTCCTTTTCATGTTTGTGCTCGTCAACTGTTTTGATTGACTTCAAAGGCTTTGAGGCTTTCCATCTACAACAAGGGAGTTCATATTTCATAATTTAACATAAATTCGTTTAATATCCTATTTTATTACCCACTAATCCAGCTTCCTACAAAAGTTTAGATATTTGTTTGTTACTCAATCTTCGTGTACTTCAGCACGTGATTGATAGGATTGCTAGGCGAAAGAGATTTTACGTGGCTGCGGAAAAGCTTTGTGCCCAAGTCCTTATAATAAATCAATTTTCGGAATATTCCAGGTGAAGCAAAAAAATTAAAAAAAATAATCACATGGGCTCCAAAGAGGCACTCATGAAAGTTAATAAATCTACTGCAATATTACAGACCGCGAATTTTCAACGATAGTACAAGGTGTACTAATATTAGCTTAGACTGAATGTGTCGGCATATTTATGTGATACTTACATAAATTTCGTGTCGCGACTTTGTTTATAATATTTTTGATGTGATAAGTGTTAAATGTGAATATCATAAACATAAACTCTTTCACACTCACAGCCCCACACTAAGTCCGAACACTTGTTTCGTGGATACTGGAAACATTCTCATAACATACACAATCACAAACAATTATTCAGAGAGGCAATGCCGCCAGCATGATGGGAACGCTACCCATTGGTAGTGGGCTTGAGCACTTGAGTTACCTATAAGCTCGATGTCTTGTAGGTAACTTAGTTCTTTGCTGTACATAGTTTTAGTTTAGTTTTAGGAAATATAGGCAATTATCACAAACAGAACCAAAAACGCAAATTTTCCTTCGAGAGAAAACTTGTGTTCCCGCCGGGAATCAAACCGGATGCTTGCTTTGCCTGGCGAACGCTTATGCTACGGACATTTCAATAGCTTAGGCCTTATTCTTTACAAGTTAATAATTAGACTGCATCATTGCACATTAGTATTAAACATTTTCTTATACTTAACACGAGTAGATATAGTTATGTACAAGTAGAGCATCTTTTTTTGTCTAATTCCGCGGAGATATCAGACTGCGGCAAAGCATGTTAACTTTGATAAACTCGCTGAATACTTCTCTCTATATTCACTAAAGCTTTTGCTTATTATGATAAAGTTCTTAGCAGTTGTCATGGAGACTGGCAGTTTAGTAGATAGCGATAACTATTTTGCAGCTAAATTAGTGTAGGGGTCGGTAGGTATTATAATAATACTAGCCGTGCCCCACGGCTTCGCCCACTATTATCAAGTGAAAAAGTAGCCTATGTGTTTATCTTAGGTATAAGCCATGTATGGCATGCAAGTAAAGCCATGTAAAGCGTGAAGAGAGAACAAACATACTTACACACAAACTTTCGGATTTATAATATTAGTATGATTACTAACCGTGCCCCGCGGCTTCACCCGCTATTATCAAGTTAAAAAGTAGCATATGTATTAACCCTAGATATAAGCTATGTATAATCCAAATTTCATCCAAATCCGTTCAGCTGTTAAAGCGTGAAAGGGGAACAAACATACTTACACACTTACACACAAACTTTCGGATTTATAATATTAGTAGGATTAGTAGGATAGTCTAAAAGATTACGTCTTTACTTTGAGATAGAACACTACCGTACCGTTGCTCTTTTTATTTAAAACTAGCAATTCGCCCCTGCTTCGCGCGGGTCAAACAGAATTAAAGATGAAACAAACATACTTACACAATAATACTCACAAACCTTAGGATTTATAATATAAGTGTGATAATCATAGAGTTAACTACGCGTTAGAATAGTTATTTCTGATTTATTGTAATGACTTAATAAAATTACCTTTCATTTACTCAGATACAATTTACATCACTTTAACTTCATAAATAAAAACTTTCCGTCTGTACTTTCATACGTAACACACTTTCATATCATTGTAACGTCTGATTTGATAGAATGTTTTCATCTCTTACTTGTAGATAGTAAGTTTCAAATACTGTATAGGTACCTATTATTATTTATTCAGAATTGTTTTTTAAGTATGTTATAGTGTAGGTAATATCTCGGGACTTAATCGCGCTAAAAAACTATTTATTTACCTCGACATTTCGGCCAAGTTGTATTGGCCATGGTCTCTTCCCATCAGGTGAGATAGTGGTCAAATGCTTGCCTATATATCATAAAAAAAAAAAAAAAAAAAAGAAGGTGGCCAATGCAACTTGGCCGAAACGTCGAGGTAAATAAAAATAGTTTTTTAGCGAGATATTACCTACACTATGTGTTCGAATCGCGAAAGTTTAAAAATAAGTATGTTATGTTATTGTATTATGTATTTACTTATTTATATGTAATATGTATTAATACATATTATTAAAAATATACTTAGATATAATTGTCATGCCATTGTACTTAGATATAAATAATATGATTGTTTTTTATGTAATTTTATTTGGTGCAATAAAGTGTTTTGTATTGTATTTGTATTGTATCTCGCGGGGGCGAAAAGCGGACCATGGAGAGCCGCTTTGCTACGTTGAACGTAAGAGGAGGTATGAGTGGGAAAATAGATGAAGTCTGTCAGATGATGGATGAAAGACGTATAGATGTGCTATGTGTGAATGAAACAAAGCGGAAAGGGTGTGACACCTCGGAGCATGGCTCATATACAGCGTACTGGTCTGGTGTTTCTACCAACAGCAGGGGCTGTCGGGGAGTCGGTGTCATACTCTCCGCAAGAATGGCTGAGTGTGTGAAAGAAGTAGAGAGTGTGAGCCCGAGACTCATCTGGATAAGGCTTAAAGTCGGACTAACTCGGCTATTTGTTCTAGGGGTGTATGCGCCGACGGATGTAGGCTCGAGGAAATGCCTAAAAGCCCAAAAAGAAATAGATGAGTTTTGGGAAAGTATGAGAGATACTCTGGAAAAATGTGGACAGAATGAACGTATACTTATGTTAGGGGATTTTAATGGATGGGTTGGTATAAAGCGTGATGGTTATGAACGAGTTCTCGGCATGTTTGGGGATGAACGGGTGAATGAAAATGGGAAGAGCCTGTTAGAGATATGTTTGGAAAGGAATCTGTTTGTGGCCAACTCAATGTTTGACCATAAAAAGATTCATATGTATACAAGGGAAGAGGGTGATAGTAGAAGCATGATTGATTTTATAATTGTGGACGAAAGATTGAAAAGGAAAGTTCTAGATGCTCGTGCATATCGCGGAGCCGGCATTGACACAGACCACCACTTGGTGTTAGTACGAATGAGTGGTCTCTTTAATCGGTGGCGGCATAGAGCACAAGAGCAGACAAGCGATCTAGAACGAATAAAAGTGGAGAGACTGCAAGAAGAGGATGTAAGAGATGAATATGTGAAAGGTTTGAAAGAGAAATTTGAAAATCTGGACAAAGTGAACGAAATTGAATGTCTGTGGAATGCCATTAGAGATGGTGTGGTTGGCACGGCTGTCAAAGTATGTGGGATGATCAAAAGAAGAAAAGGAAAAATGAAGACGAATCTGTGGATGGATAAAAGCGTTAAGATAGCTGTGAGTGAAAAGAAGAAAGCATGGTTGGATTGGTTAGCTATGAAAGCTAACCAAAGGATACAGAAGGCGTCGGATGAAGATGTAAAGGAAGCAAGAAAAGAATACAAAAGAGTGAAAGGAGTTGTTAAGGAGATGATTAGAAAAAAGAAAGAAGAAAGTAAGGATGAGTTTGATAGGAGGCTTTCTGAAGATTTCCAGACTAATATTAAGTTTTTCTGGAAATCCATACGCACAGCTCGAGGAAAGTCGGCGACATCGGACCTGAGCAAAATCAGAAGCCAGGATGGAAGTATTATAAAAGGTGAAGAATGTGTGTTGAAGAGATGGAAGGAATATTTTGAAAGTTTGTTTGAGAGAGACGAAGCACGGGTCGAAAGAATCCCTGTGCAAGTCAATGAATGTGAGGCTACTCATAGCGAGATTAGTATGGATGAAATTGTGAAAGCGATGAAAAATATGAAATCAGGTAAGGCTGCTGGGTATGACAGAGTATCGGTCGAGATGCTGAAGACTGGGCGAGGCGTTGTTGCGAGTCTGCTGTACCGCCTTTTCAACCTTTGTTGGACGAATGGCCAAGTCCCAAGAGATTGGGGCAAGGCTGTGATTGTGCCACTTTATAAGGGGAAAGGGTCACAGCAGGACTGCAAAAGCTACCGCGGGATAAGCCTTCTCAGTGTCGTCGGCAAATTGTATGCTAAGGTGCTGATTGAAAGAGTGATGCATGATACTGATGATAAAATCTGGGATGTACAAGCGGGATTTAGAAAGGGGATGGGATGTACGGATCAGGTCTTTTCTTTACGGTGCATAGCTGAAAAGTTTTTGGCCAAAAACCAAAAAGTCTATTGCGCATTCGTGGACTTGGAAAAGGCCTATGATAGAGTGGTGAGGAATGAGTTGTGGTCGGCATTATCTGTGTATGGGGTGAACGATCGCCTGATCCAAGCGTTGAAATCTCTCTACGAGGATTCCAGCGCTTGTGTCAGAATAAACGGGGCGTACACTGAATGGTTTCGCATCGAAAAGGGTGTGAGACAGGGATGTGTAGCGTCTCCTTGGCTGTTTAACCTATTCATGGATAACTGCTTGAATGATTTGAAAGAGAGTATGTATGGACTAAGAATGAACGAGTTACTCATCAAATGTCTTCTTTACGCCGATGACCAAGTAATACTTGCGTCATCTGCCCATGACTTGCAGGAGATGGTAACAATTATGAATGTATCTTTGGAAAGGAAAGGAATGAAAGTAAATGTAAGCAAGACAAAAATAATGGTTTTTGAAAGAGAAGACTGTATGACTGAATGTAGTATTTTGATAGACAGAGAAAAAGTAGAACAGGTGAAAGAGTTTGTATATCTGGGTTCTAAGTTTTCGAGAGATGGAAAGTGTGAAAGTGATATTGAAAGAAGGGTTAATGCAGGAAACATGGTGAATGGTGCTTTGCACGCCTTTATGAGTAGCCAGAAGGTATCCGAAAGGGCGCGACTGGCTGTGCATAGAGGGGTGTTGGTGCCAACACTTATGTACGGTAGTGAAAGTTGGGTATGGCAGAAGCAGCATGAGAGTAGAATAAATGCAGTAGAAATGAGAGCATTGAGAAGTATGATTGGTGTGAAATTGAGTGACAGGGTGAGGAATAGTTGTATCAGAGAACGCTGTGGTATAAAAGAAGATGTAGTGACTAAAATTGAGAAGGGTATGCTTAGGTGGTTTGGACATGTGGAGAGGATGAATGAAAGTAGATTAACGAAAGAGATTTATAAGGCAGATGTGAATGGAACTGTTGGAAGGGGAAGGCCGAGACGAACGATTCTTGATCAAATTCAAGACGTTTTAAGTAAAGGTCTGGTCAAGAGTACCCTAAACCGACGCGCTTGTATGAAAGGATTGATGAAAATAGACGAAGCGAGAGAAGTATGTCAGGATCGTAGCAAGTGGAGAGATGTGGTCTCTGCCTACCCCTACGGGAAAGAGGCGTGATTTATATGTATGTATGTATGTATGTATGTATTGTATTTCATTTCCAATTGCACCACCTTAATGCACCCCTAGAAAAAATATTGACGACTAAATTTTTTGTACTAAATGAACTACTTAAAAACCAATTTTTATCGCTGTAAGTTCATCTAAATAATAATCTAGTAAAAATCAGTCTGTCAGTACAAAGATTTTTATAAGAAAGATGGCAAACGTTCTGCCAATATCTCACTTGACGTCGACCATGCGAACGACGATGCAGCATGTTTTTTATGTTATTTTTTTTTTTTTTTTTTATTTGTGACAGGCTAGTGTTTGACCACTATCTCACCTGATGGTAAGTGACGATGTGATCGAAGCTGGTAAACACACTAGACCTGGAATACGCAGGCAATTATTTATGCTGGATAGGCAAGCAATCAAACACTATCTCACCTGACGGAAAATGACGATGCGGCCGAAGATGGAACACGCATGCCTAGAAGATACCTATTCACTCTAGACTTGAAGACACACAGATTGTACTGTTCAGGGAGCTAAGACGGATGCAATGTATTCCACTCCTTTGCTGTACGCATGATAAACGTAGAAGCGAAACGATTCGGGCGAATTGGATAGGTATGTCAACCATAAATTGAATTATACCATATGTTTGCCTAGAAGATACGTTTCACTCGCGACTTGATATATTGTTAACAGGAAACACCAAATATTTCCATTCCTTTGCGGTTCTCACAATTAATGTAGAGTTCAGAGCGCCCTGTACGCGCGCCTCGGGCGCTTTGTATATTTTGTTTAGCCGTCATAAGTGAAAAATAAAGGAAAAAAGACATAATAGACTTTTTTGACAAAATTTAGTTATATACATCAGAAATGTCTGTACCATTTAGTATATGGTACAGTTTAAATTAAAAGTATAAAAATTTTTCGAAATCGGTCACATAAAAAAAAACAGTCGACTTGAGTACCTCCTCCTTTTTTGGGAAGTCGGTAAAAAATAATTGAAACGCAAGGAAAGCTAAAAAAACCGACTTCATTGCTTATATTTCGGTTTTGGCTAAACCGATTTATATTAAATTTATATGAAACCACCTCTGGAGTATACTCTACCAAACAAAATAAGAATCATCAAAATCAATTTATAATTGGCGGAGATATCGCGTAACATACAAACAACATAAACATACAGTCGAATTGAGAACCACCTTTTTTGAAGTCGGTTGAAAATACTAGTAATTTTATAATGTATATAACTTAATTTTGTCAAAAATATCAGAAAAGTTTTTTTTTCCTTATGACGGCAGTATACAAAACGGCAGCGCGGGGGGAAGAGCCGCGGGCGCGCGCCCGAGGCGCCAGATAAAGTAATAAATAAGGATATGCCAATATTTTCTAGAGTTGAAGAATTCCATTGCGGTTCGCACAATGAATAAGGAAGCAAACGCTTCATCCGCATTGTGGAATATCTACCATATAGCAGTGTCGCTTATCGGTTTGTCTTCTTGTCCGATGATAGAACGTGGTAGCGCTTACTAGATCGTGTAGTTCCTTAGAACACTATCAGAAATGTTTCCGATAAAAAACCGAGAGGCTAGCTACCTTGCGGCGATGTCCCAAGCTCTAAAGCCTTGAATCAGTCAGCTGCTCGTTGCCAATAAATCTCTCGGCTCTTCGGCGATGGTGTCGAGAGCCTCAAGCTGGTAATTAGCTGAACCATCCCAAAGATTATAACAGTACTCCATACATAAACGGACTTGTGCTTGATACAAGTTGAGAATGTACTGTGAAGTACATTCTCACCTTTGCTAGGATTCCGATTTGGATCAGGTTTTGTTATTATCAATAGGTATATTAATATATATAAACGACCCAGTTGGCGCAGTGGACAGATTTCCGCCCTCTGCAACGTGGGTCCTGGGCTCAATTCCCGGCAGGAGCACAAATTGCTTCCCAAGGGATATTTGTGCTTCTGGTTCTGGGTGTATTAGTGTGTGTGATGTAAATGTTTCCGGCACCCACGATACAAGTCTTTGAACTTAGTGTGGGGCTGTGAGTATGAATGCGTTTGTTGTTTGTTATCATAGTCTCTAGAATTAATAATATGACATATATATTCCATAGATATGACATATATTCCACATATTTTTTTTGTTTACCAAATGTTATCCTCATAATTTATCCTTAATAGGTAAAGGTAGTCATTTTATAAATTCCTTTACCTCGTTTAGCATAGTCAAATTACAAAATTCCAAAACAAATATGTTTTTTTCTGGAGTTACAATTTGAAGTTCATTTTAAGTTGTAATATTTTAAAATCCGCCAAAATTGTACAGAGATTATTTATTATAATTATATCTTTATAAATCTAAAGTAATAATACTAACCACATGATAAATTAACTACGGGTTGTATTTATAACATTCGATACAACCTGATGATCTGTAGATCTATTCTGGTCGTCAAAATACGATTGTTCGAATTGATGTGACGTCGATACGACAGTCGATTGATTGATTTTTCAGTTGATTCGATGTTCATAACAAAAGAAAATCGTTCGATTTCGACGTCGATGTGACGCTCGGAATAGACCCCCGGACATTTCACTTCGCACAACGATTACACCATCTTTTGTGTATTGATTCGGCTTGTGGATATTTGTGCGAGTTGTGAGAGAGGTATATCATCTTCAGAGGATGAAAAAGAATCGTTGTTTACCTCCTCAGTCGAGCAATTTTGTAGGAACGGCTTACCCGAAAGCGCAGGGGGTATCTCAAAAAAAGAACTCATGGCACGCAGTCGACTGAGATCTTTCTACTATAGTAGAGCACTCGTGCACTCTAGTGTTAAGAAGGCACCGTACTGTTAGAAGTTGTTATTTAACGCAAGCCAAGATTAAAAAAACTGTTAAATTATAAATGATTTTACTTCCACTGAGTATGTTCAATTAGTCCATACATTTTACAATATATTCGGCTACAATAATATATTGTAGTGTTTTGGTAAACCTTCTACCTAGTTTGGTATTCAGAATTGTTTTTCATTGTTGTCTAGTTAGTTTAGTGAATGTGCAGTGTTTTTGAAACTAATTTGCATAAGCACCAGCTTGAATGTTTTGCATACTGGACGTCGCTTAGCGTTTTGAATAGTGCTTAAGTTAAAAACATTGATCTAATAATTCTAGATATTTTAGAGAAGACACTTTACCTCTTATATTCGTTGGGCTCATGTTTGTATTTTAACCAAACTTTATAAATAAAAGGTTCTTAAATCGACTTGCATGATATTGCATTTGGGTATGTCACCTCATATCGATGTAGTACAGTTACCGATTTATATGAACTTCTTTGTATATCATGCAAAATTAGTGAAAAAAAAAACGAAAAATGTTTGCATAGTTTTTTTTTTTTACTATTATAGGTCACGATGGTGTGTTCCCTATTTTTGTTACAATCTAGCCAAGTTTGCATTGTGAAACAATAGTTTATCTCGTAAACGTGTAATAAAAAAATATATTAAAAATATAGTTTTCCTTATATAAAGTTATTTTTTTGACAGACCGCTATCTCACCTGAAAGTAAGCAAAGACGTGCTCGACAATGGAGCACGTATGCTAGAAGATCTTCAAGAGAAGAAACTTGTAAACTCTTCTTTTTCCTTAATTCGGTCTTCATTGAGTAATTGTTTTGAGAAAATGCAAAATAAGATTTTCATGACACTAAATTATTTTCACACACTAACTGCAATTAATTTGTGCAATTTTATAATAGGAAACATTGACTGAATGCAATCAGTGCTTATGGCGATTTATTTATGACTCATATTTGTTTTTTTTTTTAATATAAATAACCGCAGCTGAAACACACATCTTTGCTGTAGGTACTCGTGCTAAAGAATCAACTTGATAATGTCGCTTCTAGAAATCGTATATCATAGAATTGTTACTGGAGGCAAGTAATAATAAAGTAGGCGATGAGAGTTTAACCACGAAAGTGAAAAAAATGCGTTGTTGATTTTGTATAATAGTCCAAAAACCTGGGATTTTGCGAGTGTTAATGTGTAATGATGATGGATTATTAACCGTTATTACTAAGTAAACGTGGATAAGTGTGGCAAATCATACAAAGTTGAAAAACGTGATTTTCGCCTTCCCACCAAAACTCCAAGAGAAGTTCTAGTAAAGTAACCAGGTCATGACTTGACTATGAACGGACTTTGACTTTTGTACTTGACTTTAACTGTGACTTGTGACTAGGACTTTAATATGAAATACACTTGAAATATTGTTAGCTTTTGGTACATACTATTTCTTTATATAATTTGATTAACGATTGCATTAGAATACAGATATACATAATAAGATACAAGTTATAAAAAGAAACGTTAAAGATGGTTTAGACGATCTTTAATGTTTGGCAAAGTTCCCAAAATGCTTGCTGCATTACCACGCTGTATAGCAAGGCTTATCCTCTGCCCCAAATACAAACTAGCATTTTGGTCATGTGCCGAATCAATCAGTCTCTTAGACAAATCTTAAAAAAAATCTAATGCACCCGGTCCCCATGAACCTAGCATTTCAACCCCAAACGGCACAAATATAAAACCTTTGTCAAGTTTGGAATACTTGCGCTGTTTGAGAGATTCAGCTGCGCTACTAGCTTGTAGCGTGGTTTCAGGAAGATGGGATTGGGCCAAAGTGTCAACACACGTGACACACACTAAATTTTTATTCACTTGAAATATATTATTATTATTACTTGACACTGGCTAAATGCACGAGACTACCAAGCCAAAATTAAAAGAAAAAAAGAATATAGTAGCCGATATTTGCTAAAAACATAGTTTACAGCACGAAAAATAAACTACAGTTTGTGTTAAGGTCACAGAATACCAAAATTTCTAACCATAATTTCTTCATAATACCAGAATTTCTATTACGCGTGTTTTGTAGCCGTTTGACGCGGCAATCATAACAAACACAAAAAATCGTCGGAATCTGTATGATGTGATAAAGGATGCCTTTTTAGAATATTTATAACGCTCATAAATGTAAGGAAAAAATATCAGATCTCATGCAAATAACATCAATTTGTATTTTTGTAGCAAGTTCGTTCCGCCATTTTATATCAAAACACTGTGAAAGCTATTTCATATTACGTACAGTTACTAGTCGAATGATTTTTCATCTTGTTAATTTTTTTATTGAGGCGCATTTTCACGCAATTTTAATAATAAATATCAAAAGAAAAAAAATCAAAAGATAGACTGTATTTTTTTTTTATGTGTGTTACCTCATAACTTCTCTCCACGTGAGCCGATGTCGAAATTTTTTTTTAGTTTGAAAGATATTGCTTTCTAATTGGTCCCATTTAAATTTGATCAAGATTATAGATATAATGTCCATTTTGTGACGAATAATGCGTACTTTGACGATGTTCTGGTTTACCCGACTTCAAAAGTTACCTCACAACTTCTTTCGTTGTGAGCCGATTTTGATGATTCTTTTTTTATTTGTAAGTTTTTTTAAGCTTTGCTTGCGTTTAATTATAAATTATATTTTTATTTATTTGGAAAACCAAACAGCCTTCTTCAAAAAATAAGTCAAAAACATAAAAAACTAATGTACTCCTTTATAGGCAAAATAGTAAGGGGAGAAATTGTCTGTGGTTAAAAAACGGGTTCACATTGACGAATACCTGCCCCTTAAGTAAAGCTGTACTTGAATTACCTATATGATTTTATTTATTATTGTGATGTAAAGTCGGATAGATATAAGTTTAACTGAAAACATATATGACGCAATTACTATGTAGGTAAATTTATCCTGTTTATGAATAATACATAACTATATACGTATATGGTAAGACTCGTGTATTTTTTTTTAATTGCTATAATACAGACGCGATTGCTTCCTATTATCTGAAATGTTTAATAATATTGTAGATATACCTCCGGTTCGCTCGAAGCGTTTCGTTTCTACGTTTATCATCCGTACTGCGAAGGAGTGGAACTCATTACCTGCGTCGTTGTTCCCTTAACGCTGAGCTAGGAGTCTTCAAGAGGGTATCTTCTAGGAAAGCATGCTATATCTTCGGCTACATCATCGCTTTCCATCTAGTGAGATTGTGGTCAAATGCTTACCTATCGAGCGCATTTTCTTTTAATATTTATTTAAATAACTATGTAGTATAACATGTAATCTAATATATAAAAATAAGTCGGGTTTTCCTTCCTGACGCTATAACTCCAGAACGCACAAACCGATTTTCACGGTTTTGCATTCGTTGGAAATGTCTCGGGCTCCGTGAGGTTTATAGTGTCGAAACGGAGTTCGCCGGGTTTGCTAGTCTATGTATAAAATTGAATATTATTCTTTATTAACTATTTCCCTTGGTCATCGCATCACGCGTGAACGGATGGAACAATTTATCTAATTCTTTTTGTGTTGTTTTAATCATTGTTAGGAGAAGGTTCTTATGAAAGAGATTTTTTTCCCGGAATTCCCGTGGGTCCGGACTTACGCAGGTAAAACCACGGGCACAGCCAGTAAGTAATAAAAATAATGTACGGTGTAGATGGATGCGTAATGAATACTGCAATTAGTTATACCTATATAAGTTTAACCGGAATATTTAAATTATTCTCCAGTTGGTTTTTTTTGCACTCACAGCCCCACACTAAGTTCGATGACTTGTTTCGTGGGTGCCGGAAATATTCACATCACACACACAATCACAACCAGCACCAGAAACACCATTTTCCTTGGGGAGAAAAGTCATATTCCCGCCGGGAATCGAATCCGATACCTTCCGATACCGATATGCTTAGAAGGCGAACGCCACCCAACTAAGCCAAAAGCGAGCTTTGCAATCCATATTGCTTTTTTTTTTATTATTTAATAGCGAGTTCTGTAGTCCTTATTGTTTTTGGTGTAGCCTGTAGTTTTCAACCGACTTCAAAAAAGGAGGTTCTCAACTTGACTGTATGTTTTTTTTTGTGTGTATGTTACGCGATATCTCCGCCAATTATGAATCGATTTTGATGTTTTTTTTTTATTTTGATATATTATAGATACTTCAGAAGAGGTCCCATATTTTTTTTATCAAAATCAGTCAAGCCAATCCAAAAATATAAGCAGCGAAGTCGGTCTTTAAGCTTTGCATGCGTTTAATTATTATTAATTAAATATAATAAGAAATGTAATTTACAAAGCCAAATTCAATTAATTACCTATTAATGTAATAGGTAGGCGATGTTGAAAATATTTAAGGAAAATGGCTTTTACGATAGACTTACGACTCATAGACTACGCCTTTTGCACCATTATAAAGAGTGAGCGCCCATAAAAAACGAAAATGACATCGCAAACTCGTAAATCTGATATTTTATGACTCTTGACGTCTTGATTGCTCAAGGTATGGAAATAATCTCAGAATACATAGTTTAAATGCAATTAAAGCTTAAAAAACCGACTTCACCGCTTATATTATTTTGGTTTTGGCTTGAAAGATTTCGACAAAATTTATATGGGACTACCTCTGAAGTATAATCTACCAAATAAAAAAAAAATATATCAAAATCAATTCATAATTGGCGGAGATGTCACGTAACATAAATATAAAAAAGACATGCAGTCAAATTGAGAACCTCCTTTTTTGAAGTCGGTTGAAGATATATTTTGCTTCGCACTTACTTGGGTGCCCCCATAACATTATGATATATATCAGTTAAGCTTAAATTTTTGGCTATGGGCTATTTATTCTCTAAGAAATTGAAGTTATTCGAATGTATTGCTTAGACGCTAGATGCTTCTGACAAACACAAACGTTTATTTGCCAGAATACATGTCAATAAGACAGACAAACGGACGCACAGATAAAGTGCTGAACAATTCAACTTAGAGATCTTGCTTCGCTCGATAAACGAGCGAAAGCAACCCCAAAAGGATGACATAATGTCTAATAACAAAATGAAATTCTGGTGCTTATTAATAAAAGGGTTTTGTAAATTTAACCAAAAACAAAACGAGTTATGCCTTATCAGTTTTTTTTATTAATAATTATTAGTTTTGGTTTTTTTCACTGGACTATGGTGCTTATAAAATAAAACGAAGTATATCGATCCGATAAATTCGGTATTTTTAATAACATACGCGGGCGAACCCGAGGAAAATAACAGATTATCCTACTTCCTACTAGTATTATAAATCCGAAAGTTTGTGTGTAAGTGTGTAAGTATGTTTGTTCCCTCTTCACGCTTTAACGGCTGAACGGATTTGGATGAAATTTGGAATGTACATAGATTATACCTAGGATTAACACATAGGCTACTTTTTAACTTGATAATAGCGGGCAAAGCCGCGGGGCACGGCTAGTATATTATAAAAGCGAACGTTTGTAAGTTTGCAAGTGTGTAAGTATATTGTTCCCTCTTCACGCTTTTACGGCTAAACGGATTTGGATGAAATTTGAAATGTTCATAGCTTTTACCTTGGATTAACACATAGGCTACATTTAATCTTAATAATAGCGGGCGGAGCCGCGGGACACGGTTAGTATTATAATGAACCTAAATAATAAACCTTTGAGTAGGACTGTCGTGAGAGACTGAGTAGCACACTACTTATCAACTATATAGGCACGGACAATATCAAATAATTAGATGAGTGGTGTGAGAGAGTGCGGGCTCTCAGAATCCACTTATCAGTATATAGATTCATCTTACGCCGCTTTTCAATCAACCCCTTGCCTTTTGATAACTGTACTAAATAATTATCTCGTGGAGCGCAGTTGCATAACCCATTTTTATTTATCAAATTTAGTTTTTTATAAGGTTTTTTTTAGTTATACCGGTCACGGTGTCTATCGGTCTGTCTGTAATCAAAAATTGTAAGTTTCATTACTCAATCATTTATTGTAATAATGCTTACAGAATTATACTTTATAATTTAACACATGACCCTAATAGGATATAGCAGTATAAGGGCTGTGAGTGTACGGATTTATTAAACAATTGGTTATTTTAATAAACATGACATAATTAAGGAAGCCAAATAAAGAAGGTAAGTGATTTTTATTTATCTATAAAAATTTCTTGTAGCGTGTAGTAACAATTGTCATTTAGTATTTTTGAATTTTTTTAGTGAAAGTTGATTGTTTTTGTTCGATTTTTATTTGTTCGGGTTATACATTTTTACGGCCATAGCTTTAGGACTTGAGCTACGGATTTTAAGTGTTGAATTGGGTACAACAACGAAGTTATGCCTGTAACTACTTGGGTATTCGAGATATGTTAGATATTTTTGTAAAAAAAAATGTGGATATCTCCGCACTAATTAACAAAGTTCCAATCTGTAGATAGAAAATTGGGTTAAGATTTCAAAGTTTTTAATATGAGCTTTACAACTCTCAGATACTTTTATCACTTTTTAGTAAGGATACGTAAGCACTTTTTTTGGGAAATAAATAAATCTGGCGCTTTCACACTGTTTTCAAATAATATAATACCGGACGATAGCTTTGAGTACATGTATGCGTGATATGCGCATAATGCGTTTTAAGGTCGATAGTTCGTCGTACTTCCCTTAATGCGTAATCCGTAATGTAAGTAAAACTCGATAATTTGATTTTTGTTTTTGCACATGGCATTTCCAATTTATATTTGTGTCACTTTCCTGTTTCCAAGTTGAAATTTTGCATGTATATGTAAATTGGATGACAGTGCAATATTATAATGAAATGGAGGTGATCTGATGATGGAGCTACAAGGTGGCTATAGGAATTCTGTAATAGAACGACGAACTCCATCGAGTTTAGAATAGTTTAATTGATCTTGACAAATACTCTGAACCTAGATGATGTTCAGGGTCTGATGATGGAGCCAGAAAGTGACCATATAGGAACTATGTCGTTCACGGTGTAGGCTTTTCTTCTTTGGAACAGTTTAACAGTAAGTATCCGTCACTGGCCATCACTATGTGTATTTAAGGAGCGTGTCAAGAAACATTACTTAGCTAAAATCTGTATTCAAACATTAATATCATCACATTAAGCAAGTTTATAAGTGTTGTATTTATGTGTATAGTATAATGTAGATATGTATTTTTGTTTGTGTATTTATTCTTATGTTGTTATAATGTGTAAAGAATGTATGCTATATTTAATGCATGTACTTATTTAATTTAGTATATTAAAAGTAATTATATTATGTTTAGTATCTTAATGCACTATTATAAAGTTTGCGTAACTATGTGGTACACCTGAGTCCCAAATTATTTTGCTATCTCCTCTCCATCTTAAGGTTGTCTAGAAGAGATCTTTTTAAGCGATAAGACCGCCCATTGTCCTAGCCAAAGTTAGTTTTAAGGTCTTTAATTTATTTTCCTTTATTTGTGCTGTACAATAAAGAGTTATGTATCTATCTCTACTTATGTAAACAAAACGACGTAGTCCCATTAACGCCACTAGGTAAGAGCTCCTTTGATTTATCTTGAGAAATGCCTGTTCTGGATCAGATGGTATTCAGGGTTTGATGATGGAACATGAAGAAGGCCATGGAAACTTTGTATTAAAACGACGCAATCTCATCAAGTAACGGCTCGTTTAATTCTTCTCTGGTTCTATAATTTTGAAATAGTTTTTTACTAATAACTAATTAAAGCTTGTTTTGAAGATCTTTTATCTATAAATAAATTTGTACTTTGTACTCACTAACCGTGTGCCCTATTTATCTTAAAATTTATAAACTTTTACAGTAAACTTTCATCAAATCTCAATTTATTTCATTTACATGAACATAGGTAACATGGATGTTATTTCAAAGTTTTTAGTTCTCTTTATTATATTCAAAAGGGTAGGATCCTCTATTGAATCCTTTTTAGGGATGGATTTTCAGAAATCCTTCAGTGTAAACATTAACGGTTCTAGGTACCGGTTTAGTTAGACTGGGTGATGTAATCAGTCACCGTCACTTGATTTTGTTTAAATAGCATTAGCCATTCTGGGCTATACTAAAATAGGTAGTAACATTAGAAAGGAAAAATAACGCTTGAACTATACGTATCTATATATTACATTACCCTTTCAAACAAAATGAAAAGGTTCAAACCAATTCAGTAATAGGCACCACAAACACAAAACAACACATTTAATAATCTTCGTATAAACAAAAAAGAAGCAAAATTTTAGTGCCGGTTGATAATAACATCTATATTTTCATGCACTGCAACTTAACTCTAAATTCATGTATAATATGGTCTTATCTTGACGCTTTACTTATCTGGAAAACGATTGCACTCATTTTTACACCAAAAATAGCTAAATACCTACTCTCTCAATCTAATCGCATTTTAAACGAAAAAATCAAAGTTAAAATCGGTCCAGCCGTTTGGGAGCCGCACACTTTCCATCAGGTGAAATAGTGGTCAATCGTTTACCTATTGCAAATAAAAATAATAATTATATACGACTTTGAAAAACGAATAACCGACTTCATTTGCAAATATCTCCGAAACTCTTCATCAGATTTTGATCAAAATATAATGGAACCAACTAGGAAGTAAACCCTTCTAAACTAAATAATTTCATAAATCGGTCCAGGTATCATCGGTTCAAGTAATCGGGGAGCATTTGTAAAAAAAGATCGAGACGAATTGAAAACCTTTACCTTTTGAAGTCGGTTAAAAAAGCTACGATGCCTTAAACAATAAAGAATGATTAAAAAAAAAATGAATGAAAAAAAATTCTTCTAGAGATGGCTGTAATTTTCCGAATCTGGCAATAGATTCATTAACTTTCATGATTGCCTCTTTGGGGCCCATGTGAATAAACGATTTTGATTTTGATTTGAAACAGATAAACACTAAAAATGTATCACACTTTTCCGTCGGGGAGATATATCAAATCGTTTTAAAACACATAGATATAGTGAACGTAACTTACTCATGACTTCATATTTGAATAAAATTCCCGTCGAATGAAATTCGAGATATTTAAATATCTTCGCATATTAACAGCTTCTTACCCGCATCCTCGAAGTCACTCTGAAGATCCAGGCCATATATAACACGTCTAACTTTGAATGGACATAGTGGGCGCTTTCAGCGTGTATAAAAAAGCGACGTATTATCGTATTGAATTTTAGCAGTGTTTTTATTCCATTGTTATCTAATACAAATAAATCGGAATATAATTCTGTCTCTGAGTTTGTCTGTTCGATATCTTTTCAGGACTAAATGATCAGATCATGATAAAACCTAGTACAGAAATAGTCTTAACCAAGGAGAATTAAATTGGGAACTTTGTATCATGATTCATCTCATCCTTATTGCGAAGAAGTT
Organism: Lomographa bimaculata; assembly: GCA_948107665.1. Classification (NCBI taxonomy): domain Eukaryota; kingdom Metazoa; phylum Arthropoda; class Insecta; order Lepidoptera; family Geometridae; genus Lomographa; species Lomographa bimaculata. The sequence continues at coordinate 5,778,871 of OX403600.1, read as the reverse complement.
TCGGCGAAAATACAGCTAGTTAACATTGCAACATGTAGAACATGTTGCAATGTTAACTACCAATGATCCATTCGAGTCATGGAAGTTACAAAACTCTAAGAGTTCATGGAGGTTACAAAAATGCATGTAGGCAAACTGCACAAGCGCTTTCTAGCGACAAGATAATATAAATATACCTAGGTTTATATAATTTCTGTATTAGCCTTTAAGAGTGTTTTAAAAAATAAATAATGATATACTCGGCCGAGTTTATTGCCAGGTTCTTTTCGAGATGGATGTAATTTTGCGAATCTGGCAGTAGAATCATTAGTGCCTCTTTGGGGCCATGTGAATAAACGATTTTAAATTTGAATTTGTTAATAGTTATTATGTTCCTGTCTTAATTAGCACGTTTTGAATAGTGATACAATTAAGTAAATCTTTAAGCGTCATAGCACATGGATCACCTGCGATTTAAAATTAGAATGTCCTCGTTCTCTATAGTCACGTTTTCCAACATATTATGCTTCATTTGACGTCAATAATAATCAGTACGCCTACGATAAATGTGTTGAACAAAGTCAACTTTAGGTACCTACAAGCTTATTACCTAATAATACCTAATATTATCTCATCTAAAAGTAATAATATAGGGTGATTAGATCTGATCTACTATAGGATAGTCTTATTTAGTTCTAATCTTAACTATCTTTGATATCGGAGGCGGAGCTGGCTGCCAAGAAACTGAGTATCCTCATTTTTACACCAGGTAGGGTAGCTTAATTAATCGAGCGGAGCGATATCTCTTAGTTGACTTGGGTGGTTCAGCATTTTGTCCGTCCATCTATACGTACATCAGTCAGACGCATTTAGCGCCTAAGCCATACAAGCAAATAACTTCAAATTCTTAGAAAAATACGTATTTAAAGCTATGGCCCAACGTCAAAAATGGCAATTAAAATGATAAAATTTAAAATGTTAAGGTGATACAAAATAAGTAGGAAGCAATTTCTTATTAAGCCCGTGTTAGGTATCTTTGAAAAGATCTTTCGAAATGAAACAGGTTTCGAATTTTACCTGCAGAGCTCTTTTCAAGATACCCCCCCACAAAGGTACACAAAAAAATAAAAAACATTTTGCTCCCCGCTTACTAATTTATGTAATTTAATTGCCATTTCTGGCTTTGGGCCATAGCTTTACATATTTTCTGAGAAATTCAAGACATTTGCTTGTATTCGCTCGTTCAATTATGTTTGGACTCTGTAATAGTTACCGAACCTTAAAATGGTTAAAACTCATAATACGACCTATAGACAACACAAAAAAATGACGAATATATATAGACGAGTATAATTTATATAACATAGACGAGAGTTTTGCGGCCAAATTGAAAAAATGGCGTAGTGTTTTATATAATTTTACATAGCTTGTGATTATTTTAGTGTTAACGTGTAATAATGGTGGATTATTAACCATTAATAAGCAGTACTGTGCATGAGTGTAGGTAATTCATACAAAATAAAAAAACTTAATTTTTGCTTTCGCATCAAAACTCCAATAGAAGTTCAAGTCAAGTTTCTATACTTTATTAGAGCATGACTTGATTATGTCTGGAGCTTGAATCTTCTACTAGATTTTAACTCGTGACTTGTTAGACTTCTATTATAAATTATGATAAATATTTGAAATATTTTATTACATGACATTGGCAAATACACAAGATTGCGGAGCCAATATAAAAAAAAACAATCGGTAAATAGCAGCCCTTAAAATCCTATCTGGACAAGGAGACATGTCAAAACCACGGTCAGTGTTTGTGACAATGGTCTGTCCAGTGTTGATAGGGGGATAATGCCTGACATTAAAATAAACGCTCATCGTTCTCTACACTGGCAATACAGTTACGTAATCTGGTAACAATATACCTAAGCGATAAATGGTTTTATATCTTTTTTATTATGCCTGATAGGCTAAGGCATTTGTATGGTTCTATAAATCTCTAAATTTTTTTTGTGCTTGATAGCTAAGCATTTAACCACTATCCCATCTGAAAGAAACTGATTGTGCAGCCAAATATGTAGCGTGCTTGCTTAGAAGATATCTCAATGATTCAAAGACCCCATATTGATGTTCCCAATGAGTTTCACTCAGTCTCAACACAGATTATAAACAGCTGACAGCGTCATGAGTGCCGATTTGGGGCCCATATGAATAAACCATTTTGAATTTGAAATAAAGGGAAACGTTTTTAACAAATTGAAAGCATGTTAACCATAAATGGATGTTGTTTGAGGGAACTAGCTCGAGTAAATCCTGCACGAACTCTCCAAAATGTAGACGATAGAATATCGATTACGACTTTACGAGGCAGTAAAAGTATAAATGCATGATGCCCAATTGTCAAAATGACAACAGTATCTTTAAAGGACAAGTACTCACTTCAACAACTTTAAGAAAGGCTACTTCTCAAATGGTCAGTTCACTCAAACCAGAAATTAAATACATTTAGTTGCTTTAACTGTAGGTATAAACAGATGTAGGGTTTAGTGTATCAATATAGTTCGTCTCATCTTTCTGGAACTAAAAATAAGGCTGGTGTTGCGGCTGAATCAGCAGAGACTCTCAAAAGGCGCAAATATAGTAATCTTGATAGTGGTTATATATCTGCGACTTTTGGAGTTGAGACGTTGGGACCGTGGGACCGGGAGCACATACATTCTACAATGAATTAACAAAGCGTTTGGTCGAAGCAACACGTGACCAAAATGCTGGCAAATATTTTGGACAGAGATTGAGTATTGACGTTCAACGTGGCAATGCTGCCAGCATTTTGGGTACTTTGCCTACTGGTAGCGGTCTATTAGATTAAGTTTTGTAAATATTTATATATAATTATAGTTTTTTTTGTTTAATTTTAATTTAGTTTTTAGTTTAATGTAATAAATGAAAATATTAAGGGGGCTCCAATACATTTAAATATAGTTCACACACTTGGTCATAATAGCGACATGCTAATATCGATTTGAGGACTAGGGAGTCAGTTATCTTTAAAACAATTTTGATTATTGTTATTATATTTGATATGTGTCATAATTGTAATAAGTGGAAATAGAAAATTCATCATTAAAGTTATAACCACGACGACCCAGTTGGCGCAGTGGACAGGTGTCCGCCCTCTGCGCCATGGGTCCTGGGTTCGATTCCCGGCAGGAGCACAAATTCCTTCCCAAGGGATATTTGTGCTTCTGGTTCTGGGTGTAATGTTTGTGTGATGTGAATGTGTCCGGCACCCACGATACAAGTCTTTGAACTTAGTGTGGGGCTGTGAGTGTGAATGCGTTTGTTTGTTTTAATATCTAGGGATGTCAGTATTTCACCATATTAATGTCAAAGTAAATGTGCACCTGGTCCTCATAGACCCAGCGTTTCTACTCCAAATGGCACAAATATATAACCTCTGTCGAGGTTTGAGTAAAGATATGGCTGGGAGACTGAAAGAGTCGACACGTGACCAAAATGCCGGTTTGTATTTTGCACAGCAAATAAGTCTCGCTGTGCAACGAGGTAACGCAGCCAGCATTTTGGGCACACTGCCGACCAATGACTTTTTGTATTAGGTAAGTAGTTTAGTTAAATCTGTATTTTGAATTATCATGGAAGATGTCAAAGATAATAATGTTAAAAAAATATAATTATTTGATCTTATTACAATCCCACAATTGAATTAAGTACAACTTAATGATGTTTACAATTATCAAGAAAGTCCTTAACAGTGCAGTAGGTTTTTTCTAGCAGCCATTCTTTGAGTTATGTTTTTATATTTGCTATACGGTAAGTCTTTGATACTGATGCGCACAGCGTTATCGATTTGATTTCAGAAGTTAGGTATCAGCAAACAAGTATTTTAATAATAAAATTATTATCTTAATACAACTCAACGCAGGCAAAACTCGAATGCTGTACACATTATAACTATATTACATCTATAAACATTTATGCTGCCCATGTTATCATTAGGTTCCGTTTGAGTGGACATGTCAAAAACACTGACGGCCTGTGGAGGGCAGATAAAAAACATGCGGCTTTTACTTTGTACTGTACTTTGGTTAAATAATATTACATTAAATATTTTCAATACGCTATGCCGCAGCGCTATGTTTTTAGTAACCAATTACCTATATAAACTAAAGCACATTATTTGAATATAAAGAAGCTAAGTAACTGAAATGCCCGTGGCGAAGTTGGGTGGGCGTTCGCTTTCAATAAACCGGATATCGGGCTTGATTCCCGAAACACAAGGTTCCCCATAGGGGAATTTGTGTTGCTAGTTCTAGATGTTTCTGGCACCCACGACTTAAGTTTTTTTTATTCTCGATAGGCAAGCATTTGATCACTATCTCACCTGATGGAAAGTGATGATGCGGCCGAAAATGTAGCATGCTTGTCTAGAAGATACCTATTCACTCTTGACTTTAAGTTATCGTAACTTTCCAGTCGTAAATCCCCTTCAAAAACATCTAAGGCTCCTGCCAGGAATCGAAACCAGGACCTGTGTCAAGACTAAACCCAAGTGAGTTCGGTAAATAATGTCTGCAGCTTCGTCATCAACTAACTTGGCAAAAAGAAAGACAGTGTGAAAAAGCGTGTGCCGTTTATTCGTCACAAATTGCAATGCCAAAATCGCAAAAAGTAACGCGCAGTGGACACTTCATTAACTGTAGCAGCTTTTGGCAGATATCCCGCTTTGCCACGTTGTTTTGCTGATATTTTTCTGACTGCTGAGACACTATGATGTGCTAACGACTTCTATTTTATAAAAACGGAAATGGAAACGTCTGTGTTGTTTGTTTTGCCCTTTCAAGCTAGACGGCTGTAATGTGTTGGAATAGGTGTATTGTGCATTGTGAATAACGTTGGAAGAATTTATAACGCGCTCGGATAAGAGATTACATAATTGTCTTTATGATATCTGTAATTGTTACCTATATAGAAAATGATTTAGTGATTATAGTTTATAATAGTAACTCACACTTGATGACACACTAAATTTTACATGAGTTTTTGCATTGATTCCATATTACAAGCTTTATATAACATCACCAATTACTCAGTAGTTATTAATCTTGATGTTCAGATTTATCAAATCTATGATTTTTGGTGCGAAATAGATCTACATCAATAAAAAAGAAAACCACACCTATGGAGTAGGGTATAAAAATTTATGAAATTAAAAGGGGATTACATAAAATTATATAAAAAGTAAATTCACATTTTTCGCAGTCGGGTTTTTTGATATTTTTAGTACATTGACAGGTTTTATTTGTAATAGGTAAATTAATTATTGTATGTTCTTTAAACAACACTGTATATTGTACTAGCCGTACCCCGCGGCTTCGCCCGCTATTATCAAGTTAAAATTTAGTTTAATCCTAAGTATAAGCTATGTACATTTCAAATTTCATCCTAATTCGTTCAGCCGTTAAAAGCGTGGAGAGGGAACAAATATACTTATAGACTTACACACAAACTTTCGGATTTATAATATAAGTAGGATTAAAAAGTGGCCTATGTCTTAATCCTAGGATAAGCTATGTAGATTTCAAATTTCATCCAAATCTGTTAAAGCTTGAAAAGGGAACAAACATACCTACACACTTGCACACTTACACACAAACTTTCGGAATTATAATATTAGTAGGATTTATAATGTCAATAAAGCGATTTTTATTTTTAAAGATTAAAGACAAGTATGTTGATTCAACCGCAACAAATTAAGTTTATCTCTAAATTAAAGCTTTTGTAAGCAAATTAATAAAAACCCTTTTGTGCCTCAAATAAAATGCCGTGAAGTCGTTATTTTCTTACAAAACACTTTTAAGATAGCGTCAGGCATTTTGTGAATTTTACAACTCTATTAAAGTTTTTACGATGGTCTTAGTTTTACGGTGGCGTAAAATCTGGAGTAACACACATATCTGATTACCCTTTATTGAAATTAAATTCAAGTTCTATACATTTTACGTTAAAGAATAAAGATGACTTTGCCAAAAAGATCAATGACATTGTGAGTTTTATGCTGTTTTTGAATTTACTGCTGACATCAAAATAATAGTGTAGGACTTTATGAGGTCATCTAGGTTTTATGATCGTAAGATATATTCATACTAGATTTTTTTGGTGATGAATTATGGTAGGTATATGTCTATAGATGTTAATGACTCATACGTAAGTCAAGTGCTCAAGCCCACTACCAGTACGTAGCGTGCCTATGATGGTGCCTTTCTTAATTGCAATTTATTGAGCCAAATAAGTAACAACATTTTGATTATGTGTTGATTTTGATACTAAAGTTGGTTTGATATTTTACTAACTTTAATGTTATAACGTCATTGACAAACGATAACATTTCGTCTAATGTGAAGTTCTGACTGCATGACAGGGTGGTATAAAGTTCTAGAATAAACATCAACGATAAATGTAACAGTTTTTCTCCTTATTGTAAAACATACTAAATTTTATCTCTATCTAAATATTACATTTTAATCAATGAAGAATAATACAAGAAATATATGTATATGTAAAAAAGGAAAAAAAAACTGAAAAATTAAAAAAAGATAACAAAAATGTTTTAGACGTTTCACATAACAAAAAACATAGACATATATTTATTTGTGGCAAAAAAATTCAATTGACAAAAGTTACAAATAGCTTTTTTTTACTTTTTTACCACAAACCGTCCTCAACTCAGCATAATGCTGGTTTAAAAAACCAGCGCTGGTCTTCCTTTGAGAACGGCAGGTGACGTCGCACACGAAAAAAACAACATTACACTGAACAGCGGTGACAAGAAAACAATTACAAACAATTTGTTATTAAAGTTAAGTGAACGAAACAACTATATACGATCACACAATACAATAAAAAACATTAACTTACCGATTTACTATAAATGCATGTCTCTCAGTAAGACCCATTGCATCTTGGTAACAGATCAAAACCCGCTTTAAAAAAAGTCTCCAACTTGCGTTGGAGGATAACAAAAGGCGGAATATAATAAAAAAACAATTATTGCTGAGTATGTAAAAATAATTATTAAGAAAATATTTTTTTTATTAACTGCCGATCGGTTTATTTTGGTGCCATCTAAGCAGCGGGCATTGGGTTCAATTCCCGGTAAAAATAAAAGTAGGTAATCTCCTCAAAATAAATCTGTGTAGGTATCTGATTGTGATTGTGTGTGATAGGAATGTTTCCGGCATCCATGACACACGTCTTTAAACTTAGTGTGGAGCTATGAGTGTGAAAGCGTTTTTGTTTATATCTGATATCTACTTGAAACTAGGTACAAAATACAAACAATAATACAAAATATAATTTAATGGTTCTTGCAGGAAAAATGAGTGATTAATTATATTAACATTGTTATATAGCATTTAGGCCATATTTGTAAGTGATGTTATTTGGAAAAAAACTTTGTACAAATCAAAGTACAATTCTTGTAACCGCTGTATTTTAGGCACCTAATAAACGACCTTATTTTGTACTATGTAAGGGGGAATATCGCTGCTAAGTTATTTGGCGGTTCTATTCTGCATTATCCTTAGTTCAAAGTAAAATTAATACGTTAATAAAGTAATTAAGTAAATACAATTGTGATTCACTACCTATCTCGGAAATGTCGATGGAAGTCAGTTAGTTTTTTGATGCAGGCAAGTATTTGACCACTATCTCACCTGATGGAAAGTGATGATGCGGCAAAAGATGTGAAATGCTTGCCTAGAAAATCATGCGAGACTTGAAGACTCCCAAATTATACCGTTCGGGGAACAAAGACGCAAACAATGAGTTCCACTTCTTCGCTGTGCGGATTATGAACGTAGAAGCGAATCGCTTCGAGCGAACTGGAGGTATGTCGACCATAAATGGATGACGTTTGATAGTTCGTCTTGTTATTAGATGGTAAAAGGCCATGGAGGAATTAACTCATGTAATTCCTGCGCACTCTTCAATATGTCCAAAAAATATTTTTTTTTGTACATGTGTGAACTATGAACATTATATATTACATTGGTATATTTAGCCTATGACGTGTTAGAGTACATTATACTGTGACTATGATGAGTAACTAACGATATTTGCTCCATGAAAATAGCAATTATTGCAATACCATTAGGTATGTAAGTACATTAACACAGCTGAGTAATATTGCATTCTGCGTTTTTACGCTTGAGGATAGTCACTATTGGTCACGAACTAGGTTCTAACAGGAACTGGTTTATTTGCTGCCGTTGGTCCACCCGTCTGGTGAACTGGTTCTCAAATGTTGTGATGATGTATTTTAGTGGGAGATGATGCTTTATTGATTTATCAGAGGGAATTTCGGAATATACAGGAAAGACTAAGACTGATTGATTCGGCACATGACCAAAATTCTGGGTTGTATTTGGGGCAGAGGATAAGGCTTCCTATACAGCGTGGTAATGCAGCAAGCATTTTGGGAACTTTGCCGAACATTAAAGATCGTCTAAACCATCTTTAGCCTTATTAATATAATATTTTAAGAAAAACAGATAATGTTTTATTGATGTGGCAGTGGGGATTTCCCAAAATCCTCTTTGGTAAAATAATATTACATTAAATATTTTCAATACGCTATGCCGCAGCGCTATGTTTTTAGTAACCAATTACCTATATAAACTAAAGCACATTATTTGAATATAAAGAAGCTAAGTAACTGAAATGCCCGTGGCGAAGTTGGGTGGGCGTTCGCTTTCAATAAACCGGATATCGGGCTTGATTCCCGAAACACAAGGTTCCCCATAGGGGAATTTGTGTTGCTAGTTCTAGATGTTTCTGGCACCCACGACTTAAGTTTTTTTTATTCTCGATAGGCAAGCATTTGATCACTATCTCACCTGATGGAAAGTGATGATGCGGCCGAAAATGTAGCATGCTTGTCTAGAAGATACCTATTCACTCTTGACTTTAAGTTATCGTAACTTTCCAGTCGTAAATCCCCTTCAAAAACATCTAAGGCTCCTGCCAGGAATCGAAACCAGGACCTGTGTCAAGACTAAACCCAAGTGAGTTCGGTAAATAATGTCTGCAGCTTCGTCATCAACTAACTTGGCAAAAAGAAAGACAGTGTGAAAAAGCGTGTGCCGTTTATTCGTCACAAATTGCAATGCCAAAATCGCAAAAAGTAACGCGCAGTGGACACTTCATTAACTGTAGCAGCTTTTGGCAGATATCCCGCTTTGCCACGTTGTTTTGCTGATATTTTTCTGACTGCTGAGACACTATGATGTGCTAACGACTTCTATTTTATAAAAACGGAAATGGAAACGTCTGTGTTGTTTGTTTTGCCCTTTCAAGCTAGACGGCTGTAATGTGTTGGAATAGGTGTATTGTGCATTGTGAATAACGTTGGAAGAATTTATAACGCGCTCGGATAAGAGATTACATAATTGTCTTTATGATATCTGTAATTGTTACCTATATAGAAAATGATTTAGTGATTATAGTTTATAATAGTAACTCACACTTGATGACACACTAAATTTTACATGAGTTTTTGCATTGATTCCATATTACAAGCTTTATATAACATCACCAATTACTCAGTAGTTATTAATCTTGATGTTCAGATTTATCAAATCTATGATTTTTGGTGCGAAATAGATCTACATCAATAAAAAAGAAAACCACACCTATGGAGTAGGGTATAAAAATTTATGAAATTAAAAGGGGATTACATAAAATTATATAAAAAGTAAATTCACATTTTTCGCAGTCGGGTTTTTTGATATTTTTAGTACATTGACAGGTTTTATTTGTAATAGGTAAATTAATTATTGTATGTTCTTTAAACAACACTGTATATTGTACTAGCCGTACCCCGCGGCTTCGCCCGCTATTATCAAGTTAAAATTTAGTTTAATCCTAAGTATAAGCTATGTACATTTCAAATTTCATCCTAATTCGTTCAGCCGTTAAAAGATTTATCAGAGGGAATTTCGGAATATACAGGAAAGACTAAGACTGATTGATTCGGCACATGACCAAAATTCTGGGTTGTATTTGGGGCAGAGGATAAGGCTTCCTATACAGCGTGGTAATGCAGCAAGCATTTTGGGAACTTTGCCGAACATTAAAGATCGTCTAAACCATCTTTAGCCTTATTAATATAATATTTTAAGAAAAACAGATAATGTTTTATTGATGTGGCAGTGAGGATTTTGGGAAATCCCCACTGTTAAGTCAATCATTTATACTTACCCCGTTTTCCACTAAATTAGGATCGGCAGTGGGGATTTCAGGTAAAACATTCTCGAAATCTCTAAAGCTATCATCGTTTCAACTTATAGCACTAGATTTTCAAAATTCAGCCTATAGATCTTGTATATCAATTGTTGCAGCTAAGTAATTTAACCAAATAAGCCCTGCCTATATAGGCAGGGCTTATTTGGTATATTTGGGTATAGTCTAGTATATACTAGATACTAGAAAATAACTACCTAAATACCAGAAACCTCTTGGGACAACATTTCATCAATTAAGAACATCGTATTTCTTGGTACGATAATAGCAAATGCTGTTTTATGATTTTGAAATGAATTTTAAAATACAATCTTTATATATATATAATTCTACTGTAGGTGTGTATGTCACTGAACTCCTCCTAAACGGCTGGACCGATTTGAATGTTTTTTTTTGTATGCGTTTGGGTGGCGCCCTGGATGGTTTAGATTCACAAATGAGCCCGACAGATTGCGCTGCAGGGGTTGCACACGGACGAAGCCGGGAATCATTATAATATATATATATATATATATATATATATATATATATATATATATATATATATATCCAGAATTAGACTAAACTAGCCTAAAATTAGTTTTAATCCTGCTTTAGTCCAAAACCTATTCAGAAAATGCAAGATTAGACTAAAATTAAGTTTGACAGGACTAAGTTAGTTTAGTTACTCTATTTAGTGAAAATAACCAAATTATTATTCTGATGTACATGTTTTACGTCAAATTAAGACTAAAAATAGAAATTTTAAACTCAAATTAGTCTGTATGAAAAAGGTCTGGATTATTTTTAATGTGATCTTATACTTGAAAAAGAATAATTATATTATAATCAATTAATGAAGCAAATACTGACCTACAAAGTCTATAATGGAGGAATATGTGATTGCGGCTCTTGTGAATATAATTCAATTTGGTTGCTGTCAAAATCAATTTTAGTCCTGTCATTTCAACTTTTAAATTAAGTTCAACGTAAAATCAGAATAGCGTTTAGGTATTCTTTGACTAAAATTAGTTTAGTTTAGTTTAGGTTAGTTCGGCGCTCAACAGAATTAGCACCATTATATCAGAGAAATTAACATCAGTTAAATCTAGGTGTCAAGTCGTATTAAAAGCATGGCGCGGTGATGCCGTTGATTGAGCGACAGTGCAAATAACTTTAATTAACTAGATAACTATAAATTATAGATTCTATAAAACACATCATCTTAATTAGTACGATAAAAAAGCATTCACTAAATGAGCCAGGGGTTGGAACAAGAATCAGGGTCTGAGAGCTGTCTGGTATTTTTTTTTTTTTTTTTTTATTTGGGACAGGCTGGTGTTTGACCACTATCTCACCTGATGGTAAGTGACGATGTGATCGAAGCTGGTAAACACACTAGACCTGGAATACGCAGGCTCTCAAGGATAACTGCCGGAACACCGTATTTGGCTTGGCGGCAGACTTTCAACTTGATGGTGGTAAGCTACTTTGGTAGCAAGCCAGGCGAGCAACTCACAAAATGCTCTACCACCTCTCAAATGTCACCTGATAAGCACCACCCGGGGACCACGTGTAGTGAGTCAGACTTAAGGGGTATCCTCCTACGGACGTGGGTGACTCAGCCCCCAAAAAAACTTTAAAAATAACTCGGGAACAAGTTAGGTATGTGGTAAAGTTAATTCTGAATATATGTACAGTAACAAACAACTTGTTCCCGCGTTGTTAAAAATGCACCTCACGATAATCCGGGAGTTAAAACACGCAAACGGAATAACATTCAAATTGTAGAGTCAAACAAAACAGAGTTTCATAACAAAAGGTCATAAAAAACAGTCTGCTGTGCTTATTCTCTTTCAGTTCGCCCTGCTTTTGTGGCTTTAGTTTAAGCTTGTGCATTTGTGTTACAGTAACAACGTGCGGTCGCGTCAAGTTCAGCTAACTTATTATTTTCACACGCCTTAATTTAGCATCATCTGCCAGTCTCTAACTAACAAACAAGATAATTAAGTAAATAGTAGATATAAATCTACTTTTAATTGTTGTATCGATTTGAAAGTTTTACATATGTACGTCTTAGATGAATTGTGTAGTTATAATAATGTTTGGACAATTTGGTCTGTCTATTTCTTTTTATAATTTAGGTTTCTGTATTTTATTAAAAAATACAGAGGCGTTTGAAAGATACATGCATTTAACATGTGATTTTCAAAGTTACTTATGAGTCCTGGGTTTGATTCACGACAGAAACACAATTTTCCTTCTCAATGGAAATTTGTGCTCCTGGTTCTTGGTTCTTGATGTAAATGTTTCCCACGATACATTAAGTCTTAATGGCATCCACAATACAAGTGTTTGAACTTAATGTGGGGGAGTATGATTGCATTTGTTTGCTGTGGTTATTATCTACACATTTGCTAGGAATAACTTGTAACTGTAAAGTAGTATTTTCCACCTTGTCATCACCAAGCGCCGATGATGCAGTTAGCACTGCTGCTTTTCTAAAAGTTTTTACTATACGACTCATAATCAGTTACTAGCTTGGGTATAAGTATTTATATTAGGCAAGCAACGGACGATCTGTGAAATTGAACTGTCAGTGCGAAGTGATCTGTCTACTAGTTCTCCCTTACCGTCGGTTTCCAAATTCAAAATTTTCGCACCTCCAACGTATATATTACCCTTATTTTTTACCGACTTCCTAATGTGTGTTACCTCATAAGTTATCTCCACGTGAGCCGATTTCGATTTTTTTTTTTAGTTTAAAAAATGTTGCTTTCTAATTGGTCCCATTTAAATTTGATCAAGATCTGATCAGAAGTTCTTGAAATATCGTCAATAATGTCTATTTTGTGACGAATAATGCGTACTTTGACGATGTTCTCGTTTACCCGACTTCAAAAGTTACCTCATAACTTCTTTCGTTGTGAGCCGATTTTGATGATTCTTTTTTTATTTGAAAGCTGGTGTTTTTTATGTAGTCCCATTGAAATTTGATCAAGGTCTGATCTCTAGTTTTTGAGTTATAGTCAATAATGCGTGTTTATACATTAAATCTGATCAAGGTTCCGATGATAAAGCGGTGAAGTCGGTTTTTCTAAGGACGAAACATTCGATAAACCCTCGAATACTTGAAATAAGTTTTGCCTTATTTTAACGTTAGACATTTCACATCAGTCAAAGCAAGGAAAAATTGATTTAACTTAAATAATAGAAGGTTTTATCTTTTTATTAATAACTGATAGTCTTCAAATCCTTACGTAGCGTAGGCCAGAATTGGTTCAGAAGCCAATAGTTAATATTAATCCAGGTCAAGTACTTCTGGAACCTTGTTAATAATTTCACTTGCAATCTGTTTTTATTCCCGAAATGACCCGCCGACCGCTTGCTAATTTTAAATTTAATTAAGCTCGTATCATGCTTCGTAATTTTACGAGGAGAACGTGATTTTAATTTAAAGATACTATGTTTTTTTCAATTACCCACGTTATGGTATAAAACTTTTTTACTGCTGAGATATTCCGTAATATACAGGGTAATTTGTAATGTAAAAAAAACCTCTTGGGACATCATTCCAACTATTGGCCAACGTCTTACGTAGCACGGCTAGGGTGATATTTCTTCCTCTCCTTCGTCTTACGAATGTTTAATCAGGTCACGTGTCCTGACGCGAGTTTAAAATTTTTTGCCCATCTCAAAAAAGTGCACAACGCCGCTAAAGAAGTTTTCACTTCAAAAAAAATCTGATTGTGGGAGTTTTCTTGTATTTTACCCTTTCAATATACTTACGTTAATTATTATTTTAGACTAATTTATCCGATAAACGTTGTAACACCTAAAACTAAAGGTTCTAACTTTTTCCCCAATTGCCCCAGAATATAGGCGAAGCAACAAAAAAACGTGTCTATATTGACGTTTTTTGCAATCTGTGTACATTTAGCCAGTGTCAATTGATAAATATTTTGAGGTTTATAAAAATAGTCAAAGTCACCATCAACAGTTAAGTCATGAAAGTCATGATCGTCTTAGTCAAGTCATGGCAGACTTTTGGAGCAAATTCCAATATCACGTTTTTCAACATTATACGATTTGCCTACACTCATGCACGTTCACGAACTATAAACGGTTAATAGTTCACCATTACTACATTACTACATTTACGTGAAAAGTCACAAGTTTTGGAAAATAAAACCAAAATCGACATCACCATTACGATAAGGCTAGGGTTTGATACCCGATGGTGATTGTAATTTGATAAAAACTCACGCACATTTTGTACTATTAAATTAAAATTAAAACGGGAACGACAACGCATCACGCTAATTTCCGTTTTGATTTTAATTTAATAGTGATAGATTATGTTTTTTTATTCACGATAGGCAAACCTTTGACCACTATCTCACCTGATGGTAAGCTACGACATGGCGAAAATTGGTAAACAAACAACACGTAGTAAAACTTTAACGGCAAAACTCAGTTTCTAGACGTTCCCGACAAGAAGGGAAGTTTCGAATATCAATTTTAAATCTAAACAGCCAACAATTTTTAAGACCGTGGGTCGAATCTAAAAGTCAAATGTTAGCAATACAATTTTCTGCAAATAGAAATCCTCCAATTTTTATTTCCACCTCAGGAAAGCTTTCTTAGCAAAATATGTTTTTCGTAGCTTCACGTGCTCTTTACGCTAGTTTTCTACAACAAGTTTCAAGTTTTTATTGTAATGTTAGAGGGTTTTCTTACATTTGTACTCATAAACACGACGAAATTTTAAAATGGTGTGTCATTGTTTTAACCTGCTAAGAACTGATGGTTTTTAGATATAGCATTCCAAATTTAAAAAAATGAAGAACCTATTGCAATACTGGCAACTTATAAGCAATGCACTAAATACAAACATTTGAATTAAAGTTTTGCCGCGAAAGTGAAAAAATGGCGTTGTTGATTTCGTATAATTTTCCAAAACCTGTGATTCTTCGAGTGTTAATGTGTAATAATGGTGGATTATTAACCGTTAATATTTAGTAAACGTGCATGAGTGTAGGCAAAAGATACCAAGTTGAAAAACGTAATTTTCGCTTTCTCTCCAAAACTCCAATAGAAGTTCTAGTAAAGTTTATACCACTTTACTAAGGCATGACTTGACTATGACTGGACCTTGAATACACTATGATTACCTTGAAATATATTATTTGGCCGAACGTATTAGAATTGCAATTAAGAGAGGCAATGCCGCCTGCAATGATGGGAACATTTACTAGTATTGGGCTTGAGCACTAAAGTTACTTTTAAGTTCGGTGGATTGTAATGACCTCTTATGTTGTTCCTATAGATATAGCAAATAAGTTTAACTTTAGAAAATAAAGGGTACAAAAAACGAATGAGATGATAAACAATAATTGAAACTCAAGCAAAGCTTAAAAAAAACAGACTTCACCGCTTACATTTTGGCTTGATCAATTTCGATAAAATTTATGCGACCACCTCTGAAGTGTAATCTACCGAACAAAAAAATCATCAAAATAGATTCTTAATTGGCGGAGTTATCGCGTAACATACATACAACAAAAACACATAAAGTCGAATTGAGAACCTCCTTTTTTGAAATCGGCTGAAAAGAGCTGGTACTTATTTGGCTCAACGTATAAGCATTGCAGTTAATAGAGGCAATGCCACCAGCTTGATGGGCACGCTCACTGGGCTTAAGCACTTGAGCTATCTTTACTATTAGGTACCTATTTTGCTGTTCCTATAGATAGATGTTTATAACTTAAGTTTAACTTTAGAAATATAGGCTACTTAAAACTAATGACATGATAAACAATAATTGAAACGCAAGCAAAGCTTTAAAAAACCGACTTCATCGCTTATATTTCGATTTTGGCTTGACTGATTTCGATAAAATATATATGGGACCACCTCTGAAGTATACTCTACCAAACAAAAAAAAATCATCAAAATCGATTCATAATTGGCAAAGATATCGCGTAACATAAAAACAAAAATAAAAAAAGCATACAATTGAGAACCTCCTTTTTTGAAGTCGTTTTGAAATGAATAGGTACCAAATTTTGTGAATATTATGTTAGGGTGATCCTTTATGATCTAGAATTATTATTACATAAGATTTAACAAATCCTTACATAAAATGTACCTTAAAATCTTGGATAGTTTGTCCAGGCGCATGGTCCTATCACAAATTAAGTTTTTTTTTAAGTGAAAGCTTCTTTTGTGGCGTTGTGCACTTTTTTTTGGGATGGGTAAAAAATGTTAAACTCGCGTCAGGACACGTGACCTGATCGAAAATTCGTAAGACGAAGGGAGAGTAGACCGCAGGCGCGGCGTAGGAGAGGAAGTAATATCCCCTCTCTTTCTACCGCGTTTCTATGGTGACGATGGTATTGTTATTTCTCTTTGTAAAATTCGTGTATATAAAGTGTTTAAAATATGAAAATTGAACAAAGTGCATCTATTAATAAAAGAGTGACGAAGAAATAGTGAAAAAAATGCACAACGTTAATGTTCAAGATTTCACTTCTGCCGGCACTCACGGAGAGCAACCCATTGTTTTTTTTTATTCAGTAGGTATAGGCAAACGTTTGACCACTATCTCACCCGATGTTAAACGATGATGCGGTCGATTATGGAGCTCGTTTGCCTAGAAGATTCCTATTCACTACGTGCACATTATTAACATGTTTATGTAATTGTATTATCATAGGAAGGTTTTCCTTCAGTAGGTACACAAT
Organism: Lomographa bimaculata; assembly: GCA_948107665.1. Taxonomy (NCBI): domain Eukaryota; kingdom Metazoa; phylum Arthropoda; class Insecta; order Lepidoptera; family Geometridae; genus Lomographa; species Lomographa bimaculata. The sequence continues at coordinate 5,761,847 of OX403600.1, read as the reverse complement.
ATAAACGCCTGCATAGCTATACCTACCAAAGCAATTGTGAACAAGTTATGTTGAAACATGTTACCACCATCAAGTTGAAAGTCTGCCGCCAAGCCAAATACGGTGTTCCGGCAGTTATCCTTGAGAGCCTGCGTATTCCAGGTCTAGTTGTTTACCAGCTTCGATCACATCGTCACTTACCATCAGGTGAGAAAGTGGTCAAACAATAGCCTGTCACAAATAAAAAAAAAAAAATTAAGTACGCATCCTTGACCATAACTTAAAAACACTGTTCAGGTAAAGTTTAAGTAGGGCCACATAGGAAGCACCAGCTTTCAAATAAATATCATCAAAATCGTTTAACCTGTTTCAAACGTCTGAGGTAACACATAAAATAATAAAACGCAAGCGAAGGTTAAAAAAACCGACTTCACCGCTTTATCTTCGGAACTTTGATCCGATTAGTTGTACTAAACACGCATTATTGACATTTCAAGAACTTCTGATCAGATCTTGATCAAATTTAAATGGAACCAGTGAGAAAGCAACATCTTTAAAACAAAAAAAGAAATTTCAAAATCGGTTCACGTGGAACGTAGTTTCATAACTTCGTAAATGTTACCGAAGTATTAGTGTTAGACAGAAATAAAATTAAAAAAGACAGAGGATTATATTAAAAGGAAAACAAAGCGTTTAATTTATTTATAACTGCTGCTGTGAATCAGCGTTAGTAACTGTTCCAAACCACAAATATTTAATATTTATTACTTCAATGTGTAGGATAATATCACAGTTTCCCAGTTTATCGATATAGTCGGTTTGATGGAATAGGTGAATATAATAATATAAATTTTATAACACTGAACATAATCATTATTCCAAGTTATAATTATGATGTATGTATTATGATTATGACTCTGCAGCGTGGGTACTGGTTTCGATTCCCGATAGGACCACAATTTTCTTTGAAGTGTCTTTCATAGAAAGTAGCCCCGCCCCGATTGAAACGAATTTTGGTATCTGTGCGTTCTAATTGGCACTGAATTCTGTAAAATATTTAAAACAACTTTGAGTGGACAGGTCTCCGCCCTCTGCGCCGTGGGTCCTGGGTTCGATTCCCGCCAGGAGCAAAAATTCCTTCCCTAGGGATATTTGTGTTTCTGGTTCTGGGTATAATGTGTATGTGATTTGAATGTTTCCCCTACCCACGATACAAGTCTTTGAACTTAGTATGGGGGTGTGAGTGTGAATGAGTTTGTTTTTTTTTTCGTTTGTAGGCACTATGCAAAATTTGCTCCGGACCAGCTCAAATCTGTTTGGCGGTTTCTAGCAATGCTTGTTAAATGTTATTAATGAAGTAGCTCTTAAGACTTACTAAATAAGGTCTACTATTAAATGGCTACAGTGTGCGTGTCTTACGATACGCTCTTAGCCAATTTATTCATATCAGTAAAAACCAGTCACTGTCAAACTGTCATGTTTACCAGGTTCGATCTCATCGTCATTTACCAACATAGACGTTTTAGACATAGGTACACTAACGAATCAGAATTAAAAAATTAACAAACTAGACAGTAATAACAAAAATGTATTTATTAAAAATATGTACAATGATAATGATCTTATATATCATAACAGAGTCTAACTAATAATGAAAATGTCTATTTAGTCTGACATAATCTAAAACATTGGACACGCAATTTTTTTTTGTCAATTAAACAAAAAATTACGAAGATATTGTAGTTCCGCGTGACGTCACGCCTCAGTACAATTTTTACTGAGACGTGACGTCACTAGCCCTCCACTCCCGAACTTTGACGCTCTTTGTCTTTATCAATTACTATTGATTTGTTAAATAAAAAAATACATGTCCAATATTTTTTGAAAATCTATCTAACGGACTAATTCGATAATTTTTTTTGCCCAGTATCATCTCTTTTTAGTAGTTTTTTTTAAATCTTGACAGCTGAAACTGATCTACTTAAAATATTTTTTTATAAAAATTTTACACCATATTTGAGTTTCTTAGTATTTCCTAATAGAGAAGGTGTACTGTACCTAAAAATATATTATATATCTTTTTTAAATTATCAGTTTGTATTTACATCAATATTTAAAAACAATTTCATTATATTTACGTCAATACCTGTATAATTTACATATTACACGTACATAAAGATGGTCAGGAAAATTTTGCAATAAATATAATCACTATCTTCCTTATGATTCTAATTCACTTCAACCTGAATAATATTAATAAATAGCAAATTAAGTATTTACTGACATAACTAGTACAGTACATATTCTATAAATAATTAAATACTTATCATGGTAACTCAACTAAACTGTTGATTTTGACTCGCACAGCTAACTGCAATGTTAGACTCATTGGTCGCAGCAGTTTCAAACTATGTAAGTAGATGGCGTCAGACGTAAACGTAAATAATAAGGACGGGTTAATTTCGTCACAGGGCTTGAGTAGCACAATGGTTAGAACAATAGGAAATGACACCTTATGGCCGTGGTTTCAATCTCCGTTTCGAGCGATATTTTTACCGAGTTTCCAAAAAGGAGGTCAAGTCGACTGTATATTTTTTTTATGTGTTACCTCATAACTTCGTTCCACGTGAACCTATTTTTATTTATTTTTTTTGCTTTCTAATTGGTCCCATTTAAATTTGATGAAGATCTGATCAGTAGTTCTTGTAATATAATTATCGTCAATATTTTGTGGACTACTTTGACGATGTTCTCGTTTAACCGACTTCAAAAGTTACCTCATAACTTATTTCGTTGTGAGCCGATTTGGATAATAATTTTTTTATTTGAATACTAGTGAATTTTTTTCTTCTTTTTTCAAATTTCAATGTGGAATTGTGTTTCAAATGGGACCACATGAAATATGTGGTCCCATTGAAATTTGATCAAGATCTGATCTCTAGTTTTTGATTTATAGTCAATAATGCGTGTTTAATACATTAAATTACAAGGTAAAAATATAATGTAATACATTTCAAGGTACCGAAGATAAAGCGATGAAGTCGGTTTTTTAAGCTTTGCTTGCGTTTAATTATATCCTCTCTAACTAAACTACTTTAACTAAACTTTCTTTAACAAATCTTTCAGGCCTTTAATAACCGAAAACAACAGGCAGTACGAATCCTTACAAATCAGAGGATGACACAACAGGAACAATGTCGAAAACACAACACCCAAACACATGTAGGCAAAGGAAAAAAATATTAGTAATGATTCACAATTCAAAACAGTGGTAACTGCAATTATTATCATTGCTTTAAACTAAATATTACTTAAAGAGTTAGCTTATCGATTTCAAGGCGTCATATCAAAATAAATAATTACTAAACTTATTCTTAGCTTTAAACTTAACAGTTATTATCTGTTCTTCTAATTACACTAGTGATACTAGCTTTATATACAATTAGATGAGCGTATCTTCATTTATGACATTGTGTTGTCATTTCTGTAGACAAATCCGCCCTATCTATGTTCCCGTTCAAATAATTTAATAAGTACAACCGTTTTCACATATAATTAATACATTTTATTTAGAGTTCTCGTTATTGAATGATTTTGCATTACTATAAAACGCATCGAAACATGATTCCTTGTCATCAGTAAGTGGTAAAAGATATCCTGTGGCGCTATCATCGGTTATTACAATACCTCTACCGTGTCTTCTTGGAAGATCGTATTCATCGTCATCGCTGTCATTGGCTCTACTCCGTCTTGGCTCTGATTTTGCATCTGATGACTCAGCAATAATAGGTTTGTTGGATTTAGGATTATCATAAACATCGTCATGATGTTCATCATCAAAATGCACAGGCTTATTACAAGGCATACTGTCATAAAAATCGTTAGCAGATTGACCGTTATCTTTAGTGTTACTTGCGACACTATTACCAACAGGTATATTTGAAGGATTATCGTATACATCATCTAAATGCTCTTTAGTTAGCGTAACAGGTCTAGTTATTTTAGGAAGATCATCATAAACTTCATCTAGATCCTCATCATCTGTCTCCTTTGGCTCTACGAGTTTATTATTTTTGACAAACTTATTTGAATCTAATGAAGGTTCACAAATGTCTTCAGGTTTATCATTTATTTCCTTTTGACTAGATTTTTCAGTGTAGCTAAATTTTGCTGCATTTAAGGGTATTCTTTCATTTATTTTTAGCTCATTAGCTTTTTCACTACCATTCTGATTTAAGGCAGGAAATTTTTGCAATTTTTTCACCTGCGAAGGAGATGGGAAATTTTCGAAACTTTCGTCTTTGTCAACGAATCGAGTAGATGTGCTTTTTTGTACCTGCTGGATTTCTGATTCCTCATGGTTTTCATTTAAAATATTAGTATCAATTGACGAGTTATTTGCTGTTCTGTTCAATATTGCCTCACAAAGCTTTTTAATATGTTCTTTATGGTCACCGTAAGGCTGCAAAGTCTTACTCACTGTTGGAGTGATTATGGGTTTTTCATCATCTTGTATTGGACGCGAGAGAGAGTGGTCTGGATAATCAAGGATAGTCATTTTGCTACCTTGGCGACTTAATAATCGCTTGTTATCATTGGTAGTTTCTGTTTTATAAGTAATTTCATTGGGTTCTGTTGATTCGTGGCGCTCGTACTTTTGAGTTGAGTTGTTTACTGTGATATTTATTTCGTCGTCTAGAATTTGAGTTTTGCTGTGTTTTAGTTTATAAATATATGCTAGTAAACTTACAATCATAGCTATTAACACACATATCACAGCAATCATTGCATAAACGGCAACATTTGAACTATTCTTTTGTTGGCAACCTGTGAAGAAATAAAGAACTGGTTAACATTATTATGTTGAAGGATAACCATAACTACCTAACAAGGGTATTACATTGTGGTGCGTATATTTATACTTATAGCTACACGGAAAAACCAAGTGTGTAAATCAATAATTGTAACGGTGACGTATTTAATAAAAAAAATAAAGCGTATGGTTTTTAAGTGTGATGGATGAAAATATTTTACATACTGTATACAGAACTGGATTATAAATAGGAAATTGTGTTTGTGTAAAAATCTACTTAAATGAGATTTTTGTAAAACGATTATTAATTGATTAATGATTTATTGTACATTCAAAATTCAACTTATACAATTCGAAAATCGTTTGATTTTTTTTTCTAAAAATTAATTGGGCAGGTTCTCTTTCTCAGGTTGAAATCCTGATTATGTTTTTTTTAATGATAGGCTATTAGTACCCAAAATATATGGGTAATGATTATTATACATAATTATTATTTATACATTTATTATTATATTATATATATAACGATTCAAGCAGGCATAACCTAATGATTATTATAAACATAAACGCTTTCACACTCACAGCCCAACACTAAGTTTGATGACTCGTGATGTCGTGGGTGCCGGAAACATCCACATCACACTCACAATCACAACCAGAACCAGAAACACAAATTTTCCTTCGAGAAAAAACTTGTGTACCCACCGGGAATCGAACCCTATTCCCCTGCTTTGATCGCGAGCACTCACCTAACTGAGCTAACGGGCAGTTTGATGTTCATAATGACGTCGAAGTTTAAAAAAAAAAAAATTCAATACTTTGACCACTTTCATACCTGTAGGGAATAAAAATATAAGTTAATAATGTACCTATAGTATACCGCCCTTTGTGCTCCTGTTTTAAATTTAAGATTTCTTGAATAGAATTTCTTGAGAAGAATGGTACCATAGCTTAATAGTCAACAATAATATCTACATAATAACGTCTGTCAGTCTTATAACAATATATGGATTCTTTTAATTACAGTTTGTATAAAAAAGGAAAATTGACTTTAAACTTACCTTGAGACGTACGTTCTTCATCAGGATCATATTTGGGTGGATCACCACATACATCTGTTATCACCAGACAATATAATAAAATCCAAATCAACACTTGCATTGTTGAAAACAAATAATATGTGCGATTGGCATGACATAAGCCAAATGACTGTCCCCTGGTGTGGTATAAAAGTTTACGGAAAATCGATTCTTCCTCTAATTGTATAATGTTTATATAACGTATTAAATGATTGAATAATTGTGATTCAAATGTCCGCTGGCGTTGTTAGTGGCGCGTCTGCCTTATAAATGCGTATTGGGTTCAATTTCCGGTAGAAACAAATTTTCTTGCCGAAGGAAATTGGTGTTTCTGGTTCCAGATGTTATTGTGTGTGTGACGTAAATGTTTCCCACCGATAATACAAGTTTTCGAGCTTATGGGCTGAGTGTGTGAGTGATATAAAAATATAGTCTTAATTAAAAAACAATCAAATAATTATTGTAAAAACCATGATTGCCTAGAAGATATGTATTCACTGTAGACTTCAAGTCTCCCAGATTATACCGTACAGGGATCAGAGACGCAGTCAATGAATTCCATTCCATCGCACTACCATCATCGTCCTAAAACCGGAATGCCGTGCACCTTTAACTTTTTAGTAGATGCTGTTTTCCGTATTGAATGTCCTACTTTGGATGTAATAAAAAAAAAACTGATGATTAACGTAGAAGCAAAACGCTTAGAGCGAACTGGAGGTATGTCAACCGTAAATGGATGACGTTTAACAGTTTGTCTTGTTGTTTGGTGGTAAAAACTGCGCGTTCGTTGCGCTCACTCTCTGAAGTGAAAAAACGCTCACGATTGAAAACCGTGTATATACAACCTGTAACAAAAAAGTGTAGTAATACTTGGTGGTGTGTATGTGTATCGTGCCAGGAATCGTCTGCCAGAAAACGAAACTCGAAATCATACATATTTTTTTCCGTACAAAAATTAAAAATTATATTTTTCAAATACTTTTGACAACCCTACAGTTACATGTGCGGCAATCGGAGATATTTGTTCGGTACAAAAGTTTTAAAATATTTTCTTGCCATCCCTACGATTACATCTGTGGCGCGTGACCTTGACCTTTGTTATGGCCACCACTGTCAGATGTCAAGATCCAAAGCCTATGTTGTGTAGAACGGTAGCTGATGAAATAGGGATGCAAATGACATTTTTTTTTAAACTCTAAATCATCATAATTCAATATTCATGCTGCTGCCGCAAATGCAGAAGTTTCTATTAGACTCCATACATTTAGCTAGATGTGTGACTTGAGTATTACTACACCTTTCTGTTACACATTGTATAGTATTAGCTTATTAGTATTAGAAACTATACATTTTGTTAAGTAACTACCTGCTGGCGATGTCGACCTGTGTTGTTGGCAGCGCGTTTGCCTCCTAAGCAGCGTATATCGTGTTCATTTCCAAAACGCAATAGCTGCGGAGAAAAAAAGTTGACAGATCACTGACATCTAGAATGAGGAAGCTGATGTCACGAATACGCTCAGTCAATTCCGTGCTTTTTGCCATTTTTAATACCCATGCATTTTTATCTCTTTTTATTTATTAAAAAGCGTTTAAATAAGAAATTAATGTTTTAGGTGAATTTTTAGGTATACATAGTTATAATCATTTAAAAACGTTGTAATAAATCATACACCATACATTTTCTTCCGTTATATCAATCATTTCACCCTTAGGTTTGCAGCGCCACAAGATTATAAAAAAAAATCAATTTCAACAACAGGTTTTTTTTTATTTTGGCTTCCGATACTTGTGCATTTAGCCAGTGTCGAGTAATAATATATTTCAAGAGTATTTCATATAGTATAAAGTCCTTGTCACAAGTCACGGTCTAAGTCAAGGTCCAGTCATAATCAAGTCATGCCCTAGTAAAGTGGTAGAAACTTTACTAGAACTTCTATTGGAGTTTAAGAGCGAAAGCGAAAATCACGTTTTTCAACTTTGTATGATTTGCCTACACTTATGCACGTTTACTTATTATTTACGCTTAATAATCCACCATTATTACGCCTTAACACTCAAAGAGTCACAGGTTTGGAAAATTGTACAAAATCAACAAAACCATTTTTTCACTTTTTTTTCGCGGCATAACAGAAACTCCAACAACAGGTTACTAAAGAGTTCTATATTCAAATTTTTTATAAAAGTTTCATAGCCAATGTTTCTAACTGGCCAGTTCTACAAACTTTTAGTGCGACCGTCGCGCCGTATTATAAATCTAATTGATTGTGTAGTGTGTGCAGGTGAGTCGCTGTTTGTAATGAGGTATATCAGCTATATTGTTATTTGGTAGATTGTACATGGTCTAGACTCTACGGCCTTGGAATAAGACATATTTTATCACAACAAAAGCAAAAGAAGTGGCGGCGCATATACCTAGTAGGTACACTGAAAAAATTGTCTCGTTGCTGTTACTGAAATTCTAAGTTACAACTATAATTATTTAGTAACAATCACAAAATTATTTGGTAATAACTAGCTTACTTTGAATAAGAGCGTAGTAACTGTAATTTTGAAAATATGTTAGTATGTAGAAAATATGTTATTGAGAACTTTACAAGCTAATAACTTTCATCCTCAACTTTAATTCACTCAAAGTATACTAAGTATAGTTTTACTCTAAGTATACTTTTTTCATAACTTTATTAATATAAATCTGAGGTTTCTTAAGAAATACATACTTGTTCTTGTTAGCTTATTTGTTTTTGCACCGCCTTTGTAAAACTTCTACTTTTACTACGTTGAATATGTGCGTATTACAGATTAAACTTTAGATATACACACTTATAAATTACTAGCTGCGCCGCGCGGTTTTACCAGCGTAAGTCCATGATCCGCGGGAATTTGAGGATAAAAAGTAGCCTGTGTTAATCCAGGTTTCAGCTACCTGCATACCAAATTTCATTAAAATTTGTGAAAAAGTTAACATACAAACACACTCGCATACTTTCACCTTTATAATATTAGTGCGATGTAATTATCAAGAGCAAGAGTGGGCAATTTTAAAGGCGGTCACAACTACGTTCTTTTTGTCACGTCAGAGTCCACGACACAATGGCCTCGATTCTGATGTACACTCACTAAATTTAAACTATCCCTGTCTCTTACAAAATAGAAACACAAGACAGAGATAGCAAACATTTAAGTGCTGTCACGGTAGTTTATCAATTAAAATATGAACAGCAGAAGCAGAAAGGCGCGTGTTTTTAGTCAACACCAAGAACATACTCGACTAAGTTTGCATAGACATCTAAGTTCTGACTAACTTGACAGCACAGCAGTATGCTATCTCTGTCTTGTGTTCCTATTTTGTAAAAGACAGGAATAGTTTAAATTTAATTTAGTGTGTGACATCAGAATCGAGGCCAATGATTGCAGTGACACGTGAAATTTAACATCGTTGAGATAAAAAACGCGGACTCTGATGTCACTTATCAGTTAAGCCAGTATCATGAGTTTTGCTCTTTTAAATTTCCCGTTAATTTTTATTTCATTTTATTAATGAATGTCCTAAATAAATGACAATAAATTGGTTGTAAATTTTGCCATTAGAACACTCTTTCACAAAATACGGTTTTAAATTGGTTTTGTGAGGGTCCTCATTTTTACCCGACTGCGCAATGCAAAGGAGGGCCGTGTCTATGTATGTTTGTTTCTATGTGGTTTACTTTGATGATTCCTACGTCAATCGATTTGTGATGCCATATTGTGGATACATCACACACACAATCACAACCAGGAGCACATTTTTTTCTTGGGGAGAAAATTTGTGATTCCGCCGGGAATTGAAGCCTGTATCCCTGCACAAAAGACGAACGCCACCCAACTAAGCCAACGGGCAGTTCATTAAGTGGTATAATTGAATCGGTACTTGTAAAAAAACATTTTTTTTAATTCAAGATAGGCAAACTTTTGACCACCATCTCACCTGATGGTAATCTTTACTTTTTCTTTTTTGACGGATTTGGACGGTTCATATTATGTTAAAATTCTTGGCTGTGAAAAGTGTGAAATAGGACAATTAAAGCTGAACTTATTGTTTGTGTAGCCCAGGTGTATCCCAGTTTTAGCATTAATGGGTAAACCTAATTTATCGACCGTAACTGAGAAAAATACTTTATTGCGTCGCGTGAACAAATACAAAAAGGTGGTTAAACATGTAGAAGCAATTTGATTCACATGCTACCCTCATTTAGGTGAACTCTCTAAATGGGCTCTCAAGCTCCCTAGAGCTTTGTCTGAGCTTTCAAAGGTAGTTTCGAGTGTCCCATTTATGTAATGATGTACTGCGAGAGCGGATTTTTCGAAGTCATATTTAGTTTAACACTCTTTTATCACGTACTATATTTCTTTGCTTCTCGATGTGTCGTAGCTTGTAAATTATGAGATGGTAAGCTCTATCAATTAAATTTTGGAGAATGTCCACAGGAACCTGCGTTCCATTCATTACTTTACTACGCATTGCCAATCGGTGTCCTAAGTTTAGGTAGCTCTTAAGGTCGTTACGCATCTCCTAAAGGTTAGTGAAACGTGTTTAAATAAAGTTCCGTCAACTTACTTACGCAGCCCATACAAAAAATTACAGCTGTTTAGGAATTACCTTAAAGCTTAAGCACCGGTGAATCGGTGTTCTAAACTTAGGTAGCTCCTAAGGTTGTCAGGTAACACTTAAAGTTGGTGAAACGTATTTTTGTGCTAGGTAGCTCTCAATGCTTAGGCATCTCATTTAGGCGACTCCTGAGGTTGGTGATAATGGCGGTGATGATTAACTTGTCTAGATTGTTCCTTTCTCTTTCCTTCGAACATCCAATCATAAAGCACGAGAAACGTTTTCTTTCATGGTCATACTTTACGGCAATGTTAATACATGAAGTATTAACATTGCCGTAAAGTATTGTTATAGAAGAATTTGGGCCTAAGATATACTCATTGGCCAAAATTCCTATATGTTATTGTTCTGCAACAGCCAAAACAGTAGTATTTTATTACCCTGCTTCCTATTTTGTAGCGAAGTTTGGAAATAGTTGTCAAAACTTTATTTAAGGCGGCCCAATACTTCAATATCTATAGCATTTATGACCAGCTTTTTAAGGGTGGTTATGTACAATTATACTATAGTAAGTTATTTTTATGGTAGATTTAGTATGGGAGAATTTATTGACTAAAAGCAATGAATGAATTCAAGGCTTACATGGTTGAAGTGTCAAATGTGGTCTCATTGAAATTTGATCAAGATCTGATTTCTAGTTCTTAAGTTATAGACAATAATGCGTGTTTTATACATTAAATCTGATTAAGGTTCCGAAGATATAGCGGTGAAGTCGATTTTTTTAAGCTATGCTTGCGTTTAATTATATTTGGAAAAAATACAATTTATATGCACCACCTTTTTTTTTTTTTTTTATGCAGAATAGGCAAGCATTTGACCACTATCTCACCTGATGGAAAGTGATGATGCGGTCGAAGATGTGACATGCTTGCCTAGAAGATACCTATTCACTCTCGATTTGAAGACTCCCAGATTATACCCCTCAGGGAACAATGACGCAGGCAATGAGTTCCACTCCTTCGCTGTACGGATGATGAACGTAGAAGCAAACCGCTTCGAGCGAACTGGAGGTATGTCAACCATAAATGGATGACGTTTGTCAGTTTGTCTGGTTGTTAGATGGTAAAATGGGCATGGTGGAATTAACTCATGTAATTCCTGCGCACACTCTCCAAAATGCAAACGATAGAATACCGATAGACTTGCGACCATACGCCTGTGACCAAGGCTGTGCAATCTGGACTCAATCAGCTTACTATCGCCAATAAGTCTTTTTGCCCGTCGGTCAATACCCTCAAGACCTTCAACCTGTACCTATAACTAGTTTATGCTGGCTATGTAAGCGTATTAAAAGGTGTTATAGTTTGTAAAATAAGCTTTTTTTTTTGGCTCATACTAATGGTTAATAAATAAGGATTGAAAGATACATTATTTATCAACTTGAAGTATTTATATATATAGATTTTAGTACAACATTTCTTCAGACATTCAAACATTAAACTGGTCAGACTGTTTCGTCGCCATTCGGTCGAACATGCAGGATTGAACCCGCATAGAGTGTAAAATCTTTTATATAGAATGGAAAGCATAATAATATTATATAATATCTTTCATAGAGGAGTACGAATGAGAACGATATCCTAGCAGTGTAAACAGTTACCATCTTCGTCATTGCAGATGACGAAACCACTTAGAAATGTTAATGTCTTGTGATGTTTCTTGGTTTGAAGAGAAGATTATTCTATTAGTATACTTAAGAGAAATTAAGAAGTGGTTTTATGCTTTCCGTTGACACATTCTTGTTATTTCTTTTATTTTTCTAAGCCACGTCCTTCTTAATCAACCCTATCTCCCGAGTGAGTTTTTTAACCGACTTCAAAAAAGGAGGACCTTCTCAATTTCACCGTATTTTTTATGTGAGTTACCTACCTTAGAACTTTTTTCTAGGTAGAACCAATTTTTATGATATTTTTTTTTCGTTTGAAAGCTGGAGCTTTTTGGTCATATTTAAATTAGATCAAGATCTGACCAAAACTTTTTGAGTAATCATCAATAATGCGTATTTAAAACATTTAATCTGGTCAAGGGTTCCGAAGATAAAGCAGTGAAGTCCGTTTTTTAACCGACTTCAAAGAAGGAGGAGGTTCTCTAATCGACTATATGTTTTTTTATATATGTATGTTACACCAAAATATAAGCGGATATGTCGGTTTTTAAAAGCTTTGCGTTTAAGTTATTGAAGCTTTGCTTGCGTATAGATTATGTGCTTGTAGCCAAGCGCTCCAAACTTGAAGAAATAAACAAACCAAAACCAAAGGAGTCGGTCTACAGTTACAGCCCTTTCACACGGCAGTCCAGCATCCCGTTTTCTACAGGATCCCGTTCGATGGCGAATGTGTTTATATGCTAGCGTTCACACGAGCATCCCGCATGCGGGATCCTGCAAAGAACCGATCCGTTCGAATTGTGCCATTCGGTTTTGTCACTAGAAACTGGATCCGTAGTCCAGTAAAAAGCGGGATCCAGTTTAATTACACATATATTTCAATAGCAGTGTTCACACGGCTTCCTGCGTGCGGACACTGTTTTTTGCGGGATAGTGGAGTGGCTTTTTACTGAATCCTGCAAAACTAAACTGCCATGTGAACACAGCGTCCAGTTTAGCAGGATACCTTAAAAAGCTGATCCTGCAAAACTGGACTGCCGTGTGAAAGGGCCGTTACTGGTAGCTTATATTAATACTGTGCCGTTGTATACTATAACTTTTATCTAACCAAAAAAAACAGATTGCAACTTGTTGAATAGGAGCGCTTGAGAAGGCTCTAAGCAGTCCGTGGTTATTTTGCAGCTTATTGTTCCGCAAGCCTTTGTTTGTCGTGCCTTTGTTTCAGCCGAGTGGTCCTCCAGTTCCAATATTTGCGGTTGCTGTAATTTCTTCTTAAAAGCATTAACCCATGCAAATCCTTTGTAGGTTTAAAAATGTGTATCGGTGTTATTGTTTGTTATCATAGAGTCAACGAAGAGTGGTATTAACGAAATTAGTAAAACTAGGTAAAGTGGGAGCTTTGAATTTTATTCGATTTTTTTTAGTATCTATTTTTGAAAAAAAATCCTCTATCTTTGGGCTCTCTATATAAGTACTATCGGTTCTCCGAAATTTCCGGGGCTTTTATTTTTTCTTTTTTATTTAGTTTATCACAAAAAAATAAAATGGATTCCGAGGTACTCCTTAATGCAAAAATAGACAATTAATACCATCATGGGTATCAAACGAAAAAACTCCAAAATACCATTTCAAAAATATATATCACAAATGTATAGTAAAGTATAACGTAATTTTTTTCACTATACTATAGTTGTCCGGTTTTAGTTTTTGAGCATTCATCTTTTTTTATTAATTTTATGATTATGCTTGCAAAATAGAAGAATACTTTTGCATAGTTTTTAAAAAGTAATAATAATGCATGTAATTAACAAACATTTCAGTAAACCTGACCTATAAGTTTTATAAATCAACTACTTTAATTATGACAACGATGCAATATACTTTGCATCGTCCTCATAATTAAGTTAGGCAAGAACGAAACGAACGCATTCACACTCACAGCCCCACACTCAGTTCAAAGACTTGTATCGTGGGTGCCGGAAGCATTCACATCACACACACATTACACCCAGAACCAGAAGCACAAATATCCCTTGGGAAGGAATTAGTGCTCCTGCCGGTAATCGAACCCAGGACCCACGGCGCAGAGGGCAGACACCTGTCCACTGCGCCAACTGGGTCGTCATATATATCAAGATAATTGGTAAAAATACTTTTTTAGATATTTATGGCTTAAGCCCCTAGAGTATAAAAACAAAACACATAAAAACCTTCACAAGTCCCAGATTTATCACTAATGGGAAATCTGGTACATAGCCAAAATTTTATTTTTTGCCTAACAAATTTTAAGAAAGTTTTATTAATTTGTCAGAAAAAAATCTCATTTTGTTTTTCTTAAGGTTACAAAAACATCTTCAAGAATAAAATAAAATAGGACAGTTCGAATCTGTTTCCTGCGCTAGGGGTTCCGTGCAAACTTGTATGAAGTTAGTTTGTCCATCTGCAGGGTCTACTGAGATTCTCCTACGCAAAGGCTGCATGAAAGTAGATGAAACTGCAGAGCTCGTAGTCTATAAAGTTTTAAAGTGGCTAACTAACCATTCACACAACAATTTCATAATATTACACTATTACTGCTTATAAAGCTGTGATAAAGTTTTTATATAATCGCATACCAAGTCGTTTTGCCGAAAATGCGTAAAAAAAAATAAGTTGGTTAACTTTTAGGCAGTCAGGTTTTTTATTTTTTAATAAGTACTATACAGACTTGTTTTATTGAGGTACGGAACCCTAAAAACACGTGTCCATTTTTTTGTGTATTATATTTTTTAATTCAAGATCTGTCGCTAAAATATAACTAAATGCTAACATTTTTATACCTAACGATACACTCGTACTTCGTTCTTCATTTCTGGGGGTTCTGTCATGGGGGTTAAATCAATAGGTGGTGATGTATAATAATAATAAAAAAAGAAGATATTTGTTTACCTTTATCTTTGAGCTCATTATTATTCTCATACCCATAGGTATGAGAATAATAACGGAGTATACTCCGTTGTCCAACTTTGCCCGCGTATACGTTGATGTTGAAAATGTATCACAGCATCTAGTAGCATATTATGTCCTCTATATATATATAGAACCCGGATGACCGAGTTTTGCTCGGCTGAAAACACCGATAAAACGACGTTTTCTAAAATTGAAACCTAGCTAGATCGATTTATCGCCCCCAAAACCCGTTGCATACTTAATTTCATGAAAATCGCTGAAGCCGTTTCCGAGATTCAGATATCCTGTAAACCTAATATAAAAAATCCTTTTATTTTACCATTATTTCATTGGATAGTTAGTTACCATGCGGCCGACGATAGAAACGTTTATCTAAAATTTATAATCACGCGTGATTTAAAGATTTATCTTCTAGGTAAGCATGCTTCATCTTCGGCCGCATCATCACTTTCTATCAGGTGATATATAGGCCAAATGCTTACCTATCTGGCATAAAAAAAAATCTATACGTAATATGAGTACTTGAGTAGTACATATTTTTCTTATTCATTAAACAGCACGTAAACACTTTCGATATAAAGTGAATATTTATATATGAGAGTGAAAGCGTTTATATTGTCTGGATACTTTCTAAGAATAACATTCATCCACATACTATAGTAATCGATAAATATCTACATGACGCATTTAAACGATTGGAAGGCTTCTTTTTCAATCTTTTCTCAATCCAATAAAAGAGGTAGGTACTTACTTGTAACTTTTAATATATCTCATTTGTCATTGCACTACACATAAAAAAAGTAAATGCCGGTTTAATTGTATTTACTGATTGCAAACCAGGCTATTATTCATGACATGTTTCCAGTGAATGCTGACAAACATAGAACTATTTCTTGCGCTCGAAAATTACCCAGCAAAATTGGAACCACGGTAAGCACCGCTTTTATTGAAATAGCTACATCATTTTGCCTGACTGGATACAATCGTTGTTTAGCAATTTTCAAATAACAATGATATATAATAGGTACAATGTAAATCGAAACATATAGGTATTGCTGGAAATCAGCGCACTGTTTTGTGGCGGTGCATCATGCTGCTCTTTTTACCCGACTGCACGACGCAAAAGGAGGGTAATGTTTTCGTCATTAGAGTCAGTATTTTTAAAAATATTTAGGTATACTTTTATTTATGGTTTTGTGAGTGTGGCTATAACTAAACGTTTTTTCTTTCTTTCTTACTTCGCCTATAAACACGCCAAGAAAGTGGCAATGGCGTTCAAGAAATTTTAAATTTGACAAATACATTACTTTTACTTTACACGTATACGTTACACATTTATTTTAGTCAAAAGATAAAATTTATGTGTAGGTACCTACTTGTATCACATTACTGAGTTGACCAATGATCGTGCCCCAAGCACTGCCTAAGTTCTTATAGTTCTGACGATGCATCAGTTCTATTCTCAAGTTAGGGTCAAAACGTTCACTAAACCTCTTTAAAGACATTATTTTTTTTTTATCCACATTTACTGCATGTTTTCTTAATCATTTTCAAAAACAACTAAATAGTAAAAATGCAAGACAAAATAATTAGCTTCTATATTTAGCTTTATATTAAGTTTCGGTCACCATCGTAAGGCCTGTCGACATTCTTTCGTTTACATTTTGGAGTATGCGCATGATTTACACCAGTTAATCCATCCATCCAACAAGACAAACCTTAAAACAAATTTAAAAAAAAACCCATAAGTAAAAAAAAATACAGACAAAATTTGAAAATAGATCACATTATTCCCATATAGGATACAATATGCAATTCTGAAATTGGGTAATAGCGTATATTTTCATCTCCTCACAACGCTGATTAAAAATCTGAGATCTACTTATTAGAAGCGAATTGTTAAGCGATCAATAATTTATGTTATTAATTATTTTTTACTTTCCTCCAGGTCACTCGAAGCTAATAAATCATTTAGTATAAAGCGATTTAAGCACTAGTAGTCGGGTTTTGGTTTCTAACGTTTCTAGACATAACAAAACTAGCGGAGAATAAATGACAAATCCATCTCAATATAACTGAAGAGTGCATTGCTATAAATTTACACGTAGGAGTTTTATGACAACGCTCGGACTGGTAGCCCGTGGCTTTATGACATTAGCTACTTCCATAAAACTGCTTTAGTGCTTACTTGCTATATACCTACGAAGTGTCTTCTTTCCAAGGTAGGAATAAGCGAATACCTGGGAGACAAATTCTAGAATTTCTAATTAAGGTTGCGAGTCACATCATAATATTTTTTCATAATAATTTGAACTGCCTAAGCTAAGTTGGGTGGCTTTCGCCTTCTAAGCAGGGGTATCGGGTTCGATTCCCGGCGGGAACACAAGTTTACTCCCCAAGGAAAATTAGTGTTTCTGGTTCTGGTTGTGATTGTGTGTGTGATGTGAATATTTCCGGCACCCACGACACAAGTCATTGAACTTAGTGTGTGGCTGTGAGTGTGAAAGCGTTTATGTTTGACCGAGCGAGTGCAAAGTGCGAGCGAAGCGTTTCCGTTTTAGCTTAGGCAAAATTATTTTGGTATGTCTGGATGTCCGGTTGTTTTCCTCTACAGGTCGCATTTCTCAACGGATTCTCGTGAAATTTTGTAAGTAGGTTCGACAATTATTTTTTTTTTTTTTGTAGATTCAGGTTTTGGATTTTTTTTGAAATGACGGTGACATGGGGATTGGAAACGTTAAAAAACATATTTCAGCCATTTCGAAAAACGCGTGAAGTCTTTATGCTCACTGAGCCAATAATATATGTATACATTTTCGAAAATTCGTCAGTGTAGTAATTTTGCTCGGTGCCCCTGTAGCATCCTTACTGATGCTGGGGGGATGACCATGATAAAAGAAAACACCAGACAGAGTGTTTACTCTAGATCAACTCTATATTAATAATCATATCACATAGTCATTAACTTAGCGTATAGCGTATATCTTTCTTTTTTTCATTAACTTAGCGTACATCAAGTTCAAATCAAACAGTTATACCCTACACCCCTTAAAATAACAGATTACCATGCAATTCAATGAGAATAGTGGTGACCACGTCTGATCGAACAGAGACCGCAGAATTGACGGACACCACGCTGACCTCACGTCGAATGCAAACCATTTAGACTGACATTAATGTAAATGAACAAACCTATACTGTTAGAGGTTTTGTTTGGATCAAAATCGTAATAAAATCTAATGAAAATAGTAACATCAATCTTTTACAATTTTAATTACTACGATTGATGCGTAAGTGAAGATGTAGACGAGGGTGGTAAGCATACTAGGCCAAGAACAAACAAGCATAGGCTCAAGAGCCAACATTTAATGTGTTATTGTTTGTTATGGTACTGTAATACTTATTAATAGTAAGGAAAGATGACAATAGTGGAATAGACTTATTTAACCTGTCGTGTCAAAATACACAGAGACTTTCACACTCACAGTATAATACTGCTAGTAGGTACAAAAAATACAAAAATTAATGAATTCACTAATGAATTCGTAAACAATTTTTTTTAATAGGACTAAAATGACATTCTGGGCCTTTCTGAACTGCCCGTTGGCTTAGTTGGGTGGCGTTAACCTTCTAAGCAGGGGTATCGGGTTCGATTCCCGGCGGGAACACAAGTTTTCTCCCCAAGGAAAATTTGTGTTTCTGGTTCTGGTTGTGATTGTGTGTGTGATGTGAATGTTTCCGGCACCCACGACACAAGTCATCGAACTTAGTGTGGGGCTGTGAGTGTGAAAGTGTTCTAGACGTGTTTACAATCCTCGTCCACATCATCACGTACCATCAGGTAAGATAGGGATAAAAAAAGCTTATCAGTGTATTAAACTCACAACCTTAAACCTCATCATCACTAAAAAACAACTACACACGATCACACAACACAACAAAAAACATTAGCATACCATTTTACTACTATAAATGCATGACGCTCAGTGAAGCCCATTTCATGTTGATAACAGATCAAAACCAGCTTTAAAAAGGTCTCCAACTTGTGATGGAGGAAAACAGAAGGCGGAACAAAAAAAACCTTAAACTTCACAGGAAACTCGAAAAGAAAAAAGAGTAACGCTTTCACACTCACTGCCCCATAGTAACTTCGATGTCTTGTATTGTATCTATTCACATCACACACCGTATAAAATCACATCCAGAACCAGAAGCGCAAATTTCCTAACTTGTATTTCCACCGAGAATTGAACCCGATACCCGCTGCTTAGAAGGCGAACGCGTCAACTGTGCCAAAGGGCAGGTCTAAAGTAGTGCCAACGCATTTCGCTTGCCAATTCACTATTGTGTATAATAGTAAACACTGTACCAAACACACTGGCTTGTCGATGTGATTCCACTCCAATCGAAGCTCGCGCCAACAGAGGAATTTTCAATCAAACCCCGCCGCTCGCGCCTTAATTTCTGGAAGAGTATTTACACATAACATAGCGAGCTCGTTTGTTTTACTAACCCCCGACGCAAACATAGACCTTAATAAATGTGTACTGTATGATGTGCGTGTGTGTGTATCTGTAGGTTTGTAGCTCCCAAGCGGCTAAACCAATTAAGTTGTCGTTTACGTATAAGTTTTCCTATCACTGAGCAATTACAAAAAGGTCGTTGCGTACCAATTGTAGATTATTTGTAATAATTAAACGCAAGCAAAGCTTAAAAAAACCGAATTCACCTTGACTTCTTCGAAACTTTGATCTACTAAACACGCGTTATTGAAGATATTTCAAGAACTACTGATCAGATCTTGATCAAATTTCAATGGTACCACATGAAAACAACAGCGTTTAAATAAAAAAAAACATCAAAATCGGCTCATAACGAAAGAAGTTATGAGGTAACTTTTGAAGTCGGTTAAAAACGAGAACATCGTCAATGTAGTCCACAGAATACGCATTATTGACGATATTTCAAGAACTATTGATCAGATCTTCATCAAATTTAAATGAGACCAATTGGAAAGCAACATCTTTCAAAGTATAGGTTCACGTGGAAAGAAGTTATGAGGTAAAACACATTAAAAAAAATACAGTCGACTTGAGTACCTCCTCCTTTTTTGGGCAGTCGGTAAAAAAGGGACATTTTTATATAAAAGAAATCACCGAATCATCGAATTCAATAAAAAAAACATTTCAGTTTGAAGTAACGGCAGTATTTTGTTTAGTTTAATTTGAGAATATTTTGTTTACTTTCACCTAACCCGTTGAGTATCTGTCGATGTCCGATTGGTATTAAATTTGGTGTATATATGTACCTTCTAGGACAATACAATGATATGGTACCATGGAGCTGTTCTAATGATTAAGACAGAAGATTGCTACATGAACTTCTAAACTTAACGAAATAAACCCATCGAGTATAGGCACATTTGATTCGTCATGACAATTTAGTTCTGAATTCTGACAATCAACTTTTTAGTCCTTTTTTATTGACAACTGGTAAAAAAGCTGGATTTAATAAGTTTTTAAAGTTTTACTTGTTTATATTAAGGTAACATGTTTGTTTGTTTTTGTCTGTATTTGTTTGTATATGTTCATTGCTGGTGTTTTTTTTATTTGGAATGAAATTTGTTCGAGATTGTTCTTAACTATGCGTAGTAAAAATCGGTCCAGCCGTTTTCCAGATAAATCATTGAATATTTCTTAAATGTAACGGCTAAACGGATTTTGATGAAATCTTCATTCATTAAATATGGAATGGGTATATTTTGTATGGCTTTTACAAAAAAATTACACATTGCATAAATCGATACAAAACATGAAAGAACTTGATTTTTGAACTTAACTATTTGAATAATAAATCTATATATCACAAAACATTGTTGCCCACACAGATGTCCCATTCGGCCTCTTTCAACTGGAAGCACGTGTGTCCAGTTGGTGATCCTTGTTTGTAACGTATGTTATTTCATCTACCGGACACACAGTACCTGTTAGGTATCTAACGCACCTTTGTGTAACAGACTCAAAGCTCTATTAGGCCATCACAGACCTGACCTAATGTGGAGAAAGTAGGACAGGGAAAATAGAATAGTGCTATATTTGGTCTAAAAACATGAATGTGCCTTTTACCCGACTGCGCGACGCAAAGGGGGGCTATGTGTTTATCAGCCTATGTGTGTATGTTTTTTGTTCTTTTTTAGCGGTATGAAGACCAAAAGCTTGTGCCGATTTTGATGTTTCTTTTGTCAATCAATATGTCTTAATCTTCCAAGTGTCACTGAGAAAATGTCAGAAACAAAATGTAATATGGCGACCACCTGACGCCATATTGTAAATGATGACAAATTTAAGTCGACAATCTGTGTCTTTTGGATATTTTGTACCATTTTTAATTTCGAATGACCACTTCGGATCTAAATATAAGGATTTAAAACGCAGTTTTATGTATACAATAAATATTTTTAATAAATTAACTAACGACGATACTGGAGGGTTCGACGATCCATACCCTGACGGTGTCATCAAGAACTAAGTAAGGGGTAGTAACTGTCATTTGAATTCTCTCTTTTTAAAGTTTGGTAAATCAGACAGAAAATAACATAAAGCAAAAGTATTAGTTTTGTCGCTATAATGAAAAAAACTTTCCTATTTATTTATTTTTTCACAACTTGTTATTATTTGAGTGTTAATATGTTATAATGGCGGATTAACGTGAACATGCATGAGTTCATATCAATCATACAAATTTGAAAAACGTGACCTGAGTTTCTACCAATACACTAGGACAAGAGTGAATAGGTATCTAGGCAAGCATATTACATCTTCGGCCGCATCTTCACTTTCCATCAGGTGAGATAGTGGTCAAATGTTTGCCTATCCAGCATATAAAATATGACTTCATAGTCTTGTTTTTTTTTCTAGTCATCTAGACCATAATTCTTATATTTGACTTTGACTAGTCATTGATGACTAAGATTAGTTTTATGAACTACTTCAATAAACTTAAAAAAGATATTTTACTTGACACTGGCAAAATGCACATAGTTTGCAGAGCCAAAAAACAAAACAAGTACTAATGAATGAATCTAAAAAAAAATTGAAGTGATTTGGGTAGTGATAGCCAGATACGCCTATAATAGTACAAATCTAATTTTATTACTTAGATGTAAGTAATTCCATTTATGAAGGCGTCGAGCTATAATATCTATTAAATGAATCTCCAAACAATGCCAAGAACTTATTACATCTTCCCTAAATACCCTAAGGAACATGATTTACAGAGCGCCCGAGGCGCGCACCCTGTTTTACCGTTAAGGAAAAAAGACGTAAGTATAGTTTTGTCAAAATTGAGTTATATGCATCAGAAATGCCTTTGCTATTTAGTATATGTTATGACTGGCCGTGCCCCGAGGATAGCCCGCTATTATCATGTGAAAAAGTAGCCTATGTGTTAATACTATGTATGTTCATATAAGCTATGTACATTTCCAATTTCATCCAAATCCATTCAGTCGTTAAAGCGTGAAGAGGGAACAAAAGTACTTACACACTCACACACTTGCACACTTACACTCAAACTTTCGGATTTATAATATTAGTAGAATTAGTAGGATTCGTAGCAGATGCGTCTAAATTTTATTTATTTATTTATTTTGTAGGAAGACTAACAACTATTATAATACAATATGGCAATTTTAGTATATAACAAAGAGTTAATTAAAAGTCTCCACTCATAGATATTAAATAACTTAAAAAACATGTAGGATATAACAATTATATAAGTGTTTTTCCCTTTCTTTAAATATTAAATTAAATAACGTAGCTTTTTTTTCAATAACCAGTGATGAATAATCACTGGGAACAAACGAAAATTAAGATGAACCGCACTCACTAACAATACAGTATAAGTATAATCAAAAGCACTAAATAGGTACATTGATTAATTAAAAGTATCGCCAATTATACGCCTCATTGTTGGTATACTAGTGTGGAAAAGGTCAAGGTCGACTTTTTCCTTCGATAAATCACTAAACGTTTTGCATGCGCGGTAGACAAAGCTATTCTGCCGGTAATTCGTAGAAGCATCTGGAAGTGAGAAAAGAGGACTGTTCCTGTAGGTTCTATTGGGTATGTAAAAGCTGATTTTATTAAGTAGATCTGGATAAAAAGTAAGATTTAGTAGGTTGCGTTTGCATATATCAAAATAAAAAAGATAATAGTAGTAGTAGATGCGTCTAATTTTCCTAATTCCGATGATGTTTATAACTCATTTTGTCAAAAATGCAGTTACGTCTTTTTTCATAATGATGGCAGTGTACAAAACGGGAGCGCGGGGTGAGAAGACGCGGGCGCGCGCTCGAGGCGCTTTGTATATCATGTCTCTAATAAATGGCCTCTTTTATATTACGGCTCTCGCAGAAAATATGTCACAATCTCTTTTGCTTTATTAATGAAAGGAGAGCAAATATTTGCAGGCGATAGAACGATCCTGTTTATGGAAGGGATGCGATATCTGCGTTAATTTGGTACACTTATGTGAAATGTTTATTAACAAATTTACTGAACTAACCGCTAAGTTTGCGGGTGTCGAGTTTGATTCTCGGTGAAAGCACAAGATTTCTCTCCAAAGGAAATTAGTGTTTTCAATTCTGGGTGTGATTGTGTGTGTTGTAAATGTTTCCGGCAACCACGACACACGTCATCGAGCTTAGTGTAGAGCTGTGACTGTAAAAGCGTTTATGTTTATGTTATGTGTTTAATTTGAATCAAAATAATATCATTGATAGAGCTCTCTTGGATCTTCATCATGGCTGTGATCTCTTTTCAGTTTCATGGGGAGATATATTGTCCATGTGTTTAAAGTTCTGTGAGAGTAAGGTATATTAATTACCAAATGATCCCATGTTTAGATATTCAATATTAGTAAATGTTATTAGTATTTACCGTTATGATTAAAATTAATAAAAATCATTTCGAGTAATTGGGAATAAAATGTGATAAAAATGTATGGGAAATTCAAAATAGCAAAACGCAAGATATTGGCTAAACTGATTGGTGACGTCAGTTCACACATTTTTGAAGTCAATAATTGGTCTTTTCTTGATGGCAGTTGCGGTCAAATTTGATTAACAGTGATGTCACAGAAAGAACGTCAAAATGGCCGCAATTTCAATTGCATGAACATACTCGCATTTTCATATATTATTAATTCAATATTAATTTAACATTTTAAGAAAGATATTTTATTTTTGGAAATAAATTAAGATAAAAAAAAAACAATTTTTAACTTTTAAAGTGCATATTCCGTGTTATTATGATCAACAGCTTGTGGGGACGTGTGACGAATTTAACAATTACGGTCGGCACAAAATGCTGATTATATACTTTTTACTCACAACACCCCATATTGGTCACATCTTGGTACTCGATGAGGTAGGGTTGACGACAACCGGCCCACGGTCTATCCGTATTATGATATCAAAGTCGTAAACATCATTTATATAAAACATTATATTACGTCAAAGCAGAAGCACTTGAAACTGACGGCGTCCAATAAAATGGGGATTGAAAGCACATAAAATGCTTTGATTGCGTAAACGTACGGAATGTACGTAACTCTTAAATCTGTTGAGCAATCTGTCTACTGGAGCGAATGCCTCAAAGCTTCAGAACAATAATAATAAGGTAATATATAATTTATTTTTATCACTTGTGGACATACTGTTTTGTCTGAGAGTCCGTCTCAGGCAGTACCACAACATTGCCAGACATTCTACCACTAGAATCTATCTGCTAAAGTGAATACATAATAAATGAAAAAAAATGCTTCAAAGATTGAGAACAATGTGGTGAAGTTAGCAATATACAACCTGTAACAAAAAGGGGTAGTAATACTTGGTGGTGTGTATGTGTATCGTGCCAGGAATCGCCTGCCAGAGAACGAAAGTCGAAATAGGACATAATTTTTTCCGTACAAAAATTTAAAAAATTTATTTTTCAAATACTTTTGACAACCTTACAGTTACATGTGCTGCAATCGGAGATATTTGTTCTGTACAAAAATTAAAAAATATTTTTTTGCCAACCCTACGATTACCTACATCTGTGGCGCGTGGCCTTGACCCTTGTTATGACCACCACTGTCATATGTCTAGGTCCAAAGGCTATGTGGTGTAGAGTATGACATCATTTTTTTAAAACTTTAATTCGTCATAACTCAATATTCATGGTGCTGCCGCGAATGCAGAAGTTCCTGTTAGACTCCATACATTTAGCTAGATGTGTGACTGTGACTTGAGTATTACTACACCTTTCTGTTACACATTGTATATTATTCTTTTCGTCGCGTTGAATGCTTAATGCCTACCAACAGACGAGCGACTTGCTCACCTTATCTCTCAGTTACATAAAAAAACAATGACATTACTGTGGTAACGCTTATGGCTATTTATTACAAATAATCATTACAGATGTGAAATTCTAGTTTTAAATTCTACAAATAGTTTGCCTAATTAAACAAACGGATCGTCAGACGTACTACGTGTACCGAAACTAAAAAGCTTTCTTCATGGACTATGAAGGAATAAAACGTCCGTAATGGAAGCTCTAGTGGCTTTTTAACCGTAGGTATTTCCTGAAACATTCAGGAACATTCTGACAAAGTCGCCAAAAGTGCCTAATTGTTATAAAAGGTTAGGTCACTGTTCATATGGTTATAGTACCTACTTGTATAGGTGTGTGTTTAAGTACCTACTATACCAGAAGTAAGGGCGCTTAGGATAGTTAAGGTTTATCAAAAAATTCTAGAAACGAAAACTCGTAGCATAAGAAAATATTAATTGAATTTCATTGAGTTGTCGTAACGACCCGACTTCGCAAAAAAACTTTTTTAACCGACTTTACAAAAAAGGGGGTTCTCAATTGGGCTGTATTTTTTTATGTGTGTTACCTACTAACTTCTTTCTGGGTGAAGCGATTTCGATGTTATTTTTTTATTTGAAAGCTCGTGCTCGCTGTGTTATCCCATTTAAATTTGATCAAGATCAAGATCTGACCAGTAGTGTTTGAGTTATCCCCAATAATGCGTATTTGATTCATTTAATCTAATTAAGGGTTCCGAAGGAAAAGCGGTGAAGTCGGATTTTTGTAAAACTTTGCTTGAAAATTATTTACCCTAAAACCATCTAGGGTCAATATTAAGAAAAAGATTTATTAACTTTACATTCCAGTTTTGGCCACTGAGATCCTGGCCTTGAGATGGTTGATCATAGCCATTTAGAATTTAAATGTATTATGTAAGAATTATTGTAAAATTTTACATTGTAATGTTTTATGTAAGTTATGAGTCAAAGTTACTTGAAATAAATGAAATTTATTATTATTTTTATTTATAGCCTTCTATGATATTAGGACTTAGTGCCGTGGCCAAGAAGCGATCGATTTTTTGTAGGAATAGCAAGTTTTATGCAATGTTTTTGTTTGTACTCAGCAACATATGATGAAATAATCATATATACCAAATGGAATTTTTGATGGCATTTTTTCTACAGCTTTATTTTACTTTAACTTTAGACTTCGAATCTGACAAAAAATTGTTCGGCTTCTTAACTCGTGTCTGGCGCGTACGTTCTAAATATTTTCGCCTACTTTAGACTTACGCATAGAAGCGTTATTGAAAGAGAGTAAAGTGTTTTACTTTTATATTTAAGAAAACTTTAATTTATCTTTACATCTGAACACCTTAAGACAAAGAAGTTGTCGGCTTAGAATCATTTTCATGTTAAAAATATATTCAAATTATTTGTAAGTTTTCATATTTGTAGTTCCTTGGTCCTTCGAGGCGGATAAAACGCAAAAGAATATTGAAAAAAATGACGTTCCTAATTTGGTGAATTTAATTATTACAAACATTTAGGTAGAATACGTATTGTAGTCGTTCTTTGAATACTAATAATGTGGTATGCCTAGTATCAGTAATAACAATCACAATCGAGTAGATCAAATACGCTAGCCAATTTGAGGTAAAAACAAAAACGGTGTTAAATCAAATACTCTCCTTCTTAAACGTTTGTTTATTTAAATTGAGGTTATTCGGGCTAAGGCTCACATCTACCCTTTTAGAGTAAACTAAGATAATATGTAAAATAAACAGTGTAATCGAGTCTCTAATCCAAAGCACGTCTCGTATATTTCATACGAATAACACAGACCGCGGCGGATTAGGTATCCAACTTGGGACTACATTTATATAGGTACCTAAGGTTATTTTATATTTAAGTTACCGATTTACGTAGACGCAAAGTATAAGTAGGTACTCAAAATTCAGAATTCTTTAGGGCCAGCATAAAACGAAACCTCACAAAAATAGCAACAAAATAAAATGTATCGTATCCCTCAAACATTATATCACAGCTAAAGGCACGTTCAGGCCTCAAATACTTTACATAAGTCCCTGTCACCTTATTACGAAAGAGCTTTACGAACAAAGGGTAGCCTACTCTTTTTATACTCCTTTTAAGTCAGCAGTCCATAAAATTTCGCAAGTTCGCCCTTACGTCAAGATTTTTTTCTTGTATAGTCTTGTCCACCAATCGTGCGTTTAGGTTAAGTACCCTTTTATTATCAACATCGTTCCCAGGTTTTTAAGAGATAAAGATTCCATAAAACGAAATAAACACATTTACTATTTCTGTAATTATATTTATTTTAAAAAATCTGACCATGATACTTAAGCGAAATTATATGTCAATACATTATGGAACGCAGTATATTCTTAACTTTGATTATATATGGTAGTGTTTATTAGGGTAAACAAAAAAGGTAAAGAGCACTAACTATAGACAAATTAATTTTGTATTGACATAATTATAACCAACTAGCTGTCCCGGCGACCTTCGTTCCGCCTAACAGTCAATGAATGTGCATATTTAGGAAGCCATACCCGGCATGCGTTACAATGTCACGTGACTATATTATTACAACCTTCATGTTTATGTTTGCCTAGTACTTTACCAAATCCGAGTGACGTATGAGAAAATGGAAAGCATGTCGAAATGTAAAAAAAAAATTTAAAGAAATGTACGTTCTTAAAAAGTATCCTATGTCCTTCTCCTGGCTCTAAACTACCTCCCTGCCAATTTTCAGCTAAATCGGTTCAGCCGTTCTTGAGTTATAAGTGGAGTAACTAACACGACTTTCTTTTATATATATAGATTTTTAATAGATGACTGCTTGCATCCTTCTATATTCATTCTATATATAGATGATTTATGATTCACAAATCAAAATTTTTATGAAGCAAAAAATTCGTCACTACCTTGTCTGATGGCAAGCGATGAAAAAAAAGATTCACGCTATATACAATCTTTTTTTATATAACTATACTTAAGTTCCTTAATCATACCTACCTAGCATTCGGGGAACAAGGATGGGAGCAATGAGTTCCATTTCTTTGTACCCTATCAATACTGATAAAAGCTGAACTGTTCACATATAAAACTCCTGCACAGCGAGGGCTATTTGTTCCCATTACGATTTAATTTGGAAATCTCCATGTCAAGGTATTTTCTAGGCTAGCATACTCTATCTTCGACCGCATCAATTCTTTTAATCAGATGAGATAGCAAGTGCTTGTTAATAGCTGCAAAAAAAAAATACAAGACAGTCATCATAACCTGCATCATAACCAAATATTTTTCTTCTTTAAATGTGTATGTAAATGCATGTTTTACAAATGAAATTCTCTTTATCTTTATAATAATAACGGCTGATTAAAATTAATCAATGCTGAGAATCAGCAGCGTAAGACTCACACTGAAGTCAAAATGACAATGCTAATTGTCATTTTGACTTCAGTGTGAGTCTTACGCTGCTGACAAAACCAAAACTAACCAAACATGACCCGAGATAATCCAATTGTAAATTACTTTCTAGAAAGGCTGAATTCAATCAAGAGAAAACATTTATCGAAAATGTTGGTAATGCTGTAATTGTATTTCTGCGTGAATTCACATGAATGCCAGGTTAGAATGCGATTAGTAAATGTTTACCTGACCCTAAAGACATAGAAAATAGAGAAATAGTAGTTTATCTCAATAACGAATTCTGCACTGGATCCTACCGCGTGCCATAATAATATCGTGGCAATATGCGCACAGTAGATACGACTATGGGTGTTTTTTGGGCATTGTTTTTTCTTTATTTTATAATACACCGCTGAAGCAAGTTATCCCACTGATGGTAACAAGCCTAGCTAACTCCATCAGCATATCAGTGGAACCAGAGTCTTTGAAATTTGAATAAACAAAATCTACGCGGCACTACAATTTAATAATATTCATATTTCCTCTTGTCCTATCAATCGCAACTAGTCTTACTTGCACAATTAAACTTCATTTTATTTAGTTGATCTTCAAATAGGTGGTACTTCCCCAAGCAAAATCGCTATAAGTCCGATTCTTCAATCGAAGTTTCATTTCCCTACTACATTTACTACTGTGGGGAGTTCTACTTACCAACGGTTGTTCCCAATAATTCACCTGGGGAAGCGGCTTCTAGAGATTTAGGCGCAAGCTAAATTTCTCTTCAGGTAACCGATGTACGTATACAGTTAAGGAAATATAAGTACAAAATTCACAACTGACAGCGTTACTTGCTTGCGTATAACCAAGACTATACTTATAATAATCTAATAACATGTTACATGTTTAAAACTGCTGCAGTTTGCGTTGCTGCATTTCTTAAAGGTTCGCTTGACGTTTCTATATAGGTAACTATTAATTAATCTAATAAGTGAACACTGTCAATACAAGTGAGTTATTTTTTTCTCTGTACGTGGCAAATAATACTAAGCATTACAGCTAAGTTCAACTGCTTGTCTCATTTTACTATGCTAGAGACGTTGATTAATGTAAGCATGCAACGCTTGCCTCACTTCTAATAAATTAACTCGACTGCGATGCGGTTTGGTTGATTACATCTCGGTTTGGAGGTAAACTTACTAGAAGGGATGACCTGTTAGAAATGTTGTCGGATTTTCGTTGGATATGTCTTTGGTAGCACACAATAAATGCGCCGCCGAGTTTCTGGTCAGGTTCTTCTCGAGATTACTGTAATTTCGCGAATCTGGCAGTAGTCATTAATTTTCATGAGTGCCTCTTTGGGGCCCATGTGAATAAACGATTTTGATTTGATTTGAATGAGAAATATACTATACTGTAATAATCCTGATAAATGTGGATTAAGCCGCGGGTTTGAGAAAGTTTTGGACGTATATAAATGTTTTAGTTACTATGTCGCAAGATCTTATTATAGATGGCATGTGTGATTTACTTTAGAATTTTAAATAGATAAACAACGTTCTATGCCTAGATTGAAATAAAGTGCACTAATCAATGATGGTGACTCCCTAGCACTCTAGTCATCAGTAGTTAGTAGACAATTTTTTCGGGATTTTGACCTACATAAGTTCAAAACTCTAGGTTACACTGAATTGTAATGAGCTAACATGACGCTTAACATCAGGCGAGTGACTTGCTTGTTCTGTCTCTCAATTACTTAAAAATAACTATTAGTACTATGCATCGAGATAGGAAACAAACCTACGGTTTTGATGCAATGTTCGCTTTTGACCATACCTTGGCAACTGTGAAAAATATTTGCTTACAATTATTTTAATTAATACCTCTAAGCCCAAGTTAGAAATTGCTATTGTATATGTGTGAAAATAATTTTGCAGACTCTATTTTTTTTATTTTATATTGGCACACATTTGACAAATTTGACTACTATTTCATCTCGCAAAATGGAAAGTAACGATGTGGTCGAAGATGGAGCACGCTTGCCTGGAATTTATATGTTCACTCGAGATTTAAACTATTAACTTTTTCAAAAAAAGCGATTTTTGAAGTGTTTCAGGTCAGAATTATTAAAGAAACCTTAATTTCTTTATTGAAATAATGGATAGAAGGTTTATTCGTATACTTCACAAACATTATGAACATTTTGTAATTTTTTTTGTTAAAATCTAAATGTTAACAAACCTAGGAAATCGTATCAATTTCGATACAACTGTTTGTATGCGATATTATGTCCATCCGGATATCATATCAATGATTTGGTATCTTCAAGCTGATCTGATAACGGAGCTAGGACTGGGAACGTAGAACTTTATAAATAGCCCAATAGCCATCATTACTTCTTTCTGAACTGCTCGCTGGCTTAGTTGGGTGGCGTTCGCCTTCAAAACAGGGGTATCGGGTTCGATTCCCGGCTGGAACACAAGTTTTCTCCCCGAGGAAATATTTATTTAATTAACGGGTCCGCTGGTATTTTAAAAAATTTCAGATATTCGTTGACTTAATTTCCTAGTTATTTGTCCATGTGTCACAGATCTATTTGAAATTCCTTAGACGAATGAAAAAGGCATTATCCGGCTAATACGTATCCGGCTCGGCACAAAATATTTTATTATTGTACCGAGGTATCCGGCCAAATCCAGCAATTTAAATTTCTATATTCCGCAGATTATTGACGTATATATTCGCAAATCCTCACGAGTACGTACATTTGTTGGAGATCTACGGTTCATGTCAATATTCTTGGACTTTGATGGCATAAACGTTAGGGATGTTTATTCTAAGAATTGTTCAGAGAAGTCATGATGGATAGGTATATATTTAGGGTTCCGTTCTACATTTGAGAGATAAACTTCGTTGATCAATTATGTTCGTATGTGTATTTCAAATGAATTGGTATGACCGAATGAAGGCTTTTGTTTCCTTTTATATCACATTTTATTATAATTTCTAATTAAAATATCATTTTTGTTACAATCCATAAATCAATCTACGGGCCAATTGCGTACTTTTCCTAAAACTAAATTATAACTATATACGCAACAAAGAGCTCAATTACCTTCTAGCCACCGAGATTATTATTATATTTGGTCATGCATCACCACGACCAGGCGCTCTGATATTTTTTTAGTAGTAATTTTTGAGTTAAACAAATTAAATTTAACATTGGTTGACTGAAAATGTTTTCTATAGTTTAAAAGAATATTTCCTTAAAGTTTTTTGACATATCATGACTTTAATATCTCTGTCATTTTTGTAGTGTTCTTTATATTTCACAAATTAATTATAATAATTGTATCTTATTCACCATAAATTCCAAATATCTATAATCTAAATAATGAAAATTTGAATGGCTTGTATAATCATATTTTGTGACATTGGACGCCCGAGATGGGTCAACTGTAATAACATTACCTGCAATAAGAACTCGCGAATACTAACACTACAGTTTTAGCCAATAAAAAATTATCTTATCTTATCTTAACAATTTAATTAACAATATTCAATTTGATTATCGATGTTGAGTAATTGTGTTAAAAAATCTTTTTATCGACATTTTTAGTACAAGCTTTTATTTAGTTACACCTGTCCCGTTGTCTATCTGTTTGTCGGTCTATCAAATCAAAAAAAGAGGTAATCAAATCTGGCAACCTAAATTAAACCCACTTCCTGATGTCCGATTGGACTGAAATTTGGTGTACTTTATGTATTTTCGATGACAATACAATAATATAGTACCTTGGAGCTGGTCTAATGATGGAGACTAAACAAGATAAACTCATCGAGTTTGATTCGTCTCGACCAGTTCTCTGGTTATATCTGGTTATACCTTCTAGTCCTTTTTTCTAGAACCAAAAGCTTGATTTTAAAAAACTTTTTAAAATATTACGTATGAATGAATGAATGAATGAATGAATATTTCTGAATGAATGAATATTTATTTAACATAAGAAATACACATTACAATGAGTTTCAGTGGGCCCCAAACTAGGCATGGCCTGTATCTTGTTTTTGTTCTTTGATTACAACAACCAAAATGGCCGCCCTATTTTCTGCCAGGTATTTTTAAATCAGCACGCACTTTTTATGGATGTAACTAGTTCAAAGGTGAAGGTCAATGGTATCTATTCGCTGAATTTTTATCTTTTATGTCATAAAACCAGTTCATAATAAATCTTGAAATGTGCGAACAGAGGAGTCAATCCCTAAGTGTTGAAACGTTGATTTTTAGTAAAATTCCATCGATCAATGTAGAGATTGCACATTGGAATCTGATTGGCAAAGAATGCATGAAGCCATTCATAGGCTATCTATTTTACTGTCTTCCTTCTATATATACTCGATGTATTTTAAGTTGCTTTGAGAGATGTAGATAGGTACTGAAGGAGTGTCTAATAGTTGTTTTTTTCTGTATAATTTTATTTTTATTTTATGTTGTTTGGGAGGCTCACAGCTAATGATACAAAATAAGTCTTTATATATAACAAGTAGCCATTTACAAGCCTCCGCAGATAAAAAACAAATATTATTGATAAAGAAGATTGCTTTAGGAAAAAAAAAATTAAACATGATTAAAATAATTATACAATGTACACGCTATGTCGCTATATAATTTTTTTATTTTTTTTTCCTTTATTTACCAATTAAAATATTTACAATAGGTACAAACAAACAGTAATAGCATTTAAAAAACCACTAAGGTTTGTAGGGATAATGCTATCATTTTCAGTCTACATCAAAGTGAAAAACTAGGTAAGTGCATTTATTAATCATGAAGTATGTCTAGATTAGATAAAAAATAATGTTTTAACTTTACTTTAATGTTTTTTGGCGTAATTATGTTGAGCAAATCAGTAGGTAATTTATTAATTAACCGAGGAACTAAGTAGCTAGCAGTCCTCTCCCCGTACACATTGCTGGCGCGTTGGGTGCACAACCGGTTCCGAGCAACAGCCCGCGTGTATACAGGATGATTGACAACCTTTTTTAATTTTTCATTAAAATAGTGTTCATTTAATAACATATATTCAAATTGCGTGTTAACAGGTAGTGTTCTACAATGCTTAAAAATACCCATTTCGTTATTATGGTATTGTAACCGGATTTTGTTAGATACAATTTTTTTTAGAATTTTAAGTTGTAGTTTGTAAATTTTACCAATATATGTAGTATAACTACGGCCATAACTGGTAAGACCATATTGAACATAAGATTCAGCTAGCGAGTTATAAAGCAACAGCTTTACTTTAAAAGGTATGCGATCCTTCAGAATTGTAATATTTGTCAAAAATTGCCGTAGTTTATTGCAAACGCGTTCAATATGATTTGACCAGCTAAATGTACCGTCAATAACTAATCCAAGGTACGTTTGACAGCTAACGTTGTCAATAGAAGGACAACTACAAATATATGAATGAGTAACGTGGAGACAACTGTGGCTGTGGGCCACTAGTTTTTTTATGACAGTTTGCTTTATGTAGGGAGACTTTATAACAAGTAGTTTAGTTTTATTTGCATTTAGCACTAAACCAGCATCGTGACACCATTTTATTAAAACGTCTAGATCAGCCTGTAATAACTCATTAGCTTTTTGAGGGTCTCTATCAGCTATGACGAGACACGTATCATCCGCAAACTGATAACAAGTACAATGATGTATGCAATTACTCATTTCATTGACATAAGACAAAAAGTGAAGAGGGCCTAGGACTGATCCCTGGGCCGTGCCCTCCGTTGCTGTTATTGATTCACTATAGATATCGTCCACTTTGACAGTAGTAGTTCGATTTTTGAGATAATTCTCGCACCAACGAAGCAGTGGACCCCGGACGCCACAATTATCAAGCTTATTAATTAGCTGTTTATGCTCAAGCGTGTCAAATTACTAGTATGTTCTGTATGATGCCCGGTTGAAACACAAGTTTTCTCCTCAATGGTTATTTTTGTGTGGTTTATGGTTTATGGGTGCAATTTGTAATTTTTTTTATTTGGTACTTCGAATCTTTCTAGCTAGATTATATTCGTCTTAAAAACCTAAGTATCCTTACATAGCTGTATGAAAAAACACAAAATGTCGAACGCATCGTCATTTGTATCATCTGACGAAATAGACCGGCAGCAATTTTTTGGTCTGATAACTTCAATAAGATAACTTGGATTAAAAATGCGAGATATAGTATTTTAATGAAAAGTAAAATGTAAACGTATTTAATAACTGATAAGATTTTATTTTCTTGGCTTTGCATTGTAAGGTTTTGCCCATAATGGCCACGCTGGGCATGCGGGTTGGCGATCGCAGGGCGTAGCTTCTTGCACTAGGACGCTGCTGCCCGTCACTAGTATAATAGGATTTAACTACGCGTGTCATGGAAATGGTTATACCGCCACTTGTCGGTCGTCAGGGCCTCGTTCGTTGTTTAGCAGGATGCACCACGGTCAGGAGAGGTTGACATGGAACATTTTGATGTAATTTATGCTCCCTTACATCCCAGCGGTTGGAAGAGAAGAGCTGAAGATCGAGCTCAGAGTCATGCATTGGGAGAGGCCTATGTCCAGCTGTGGACGAATACAGGCTGATGATGATGAAGATTTTATTTGTTGTTTTCTTTTCCTATGATTGGTAATGCTCATTATCAAATTGTTTCATTCATTCACGTAACTGTATATGCTCATTACAAAAGCAATAAAGTTTATGACTGAACATTTCTAGGTAAACAACATCAAAGAAAACATCAATCAATACGCTACGGACTGGGATTTGTTATTTGAGCGTACCTACTACATCAGTGGTATATCCATCGACATCCTTTAAGCTGAAGCAGACGTATTGCCATACTTATTATAATCAACGCCACGCGTCGTCGCCGCCCGCTACTTCGCCTACGCGCACACAATTAATTGCTAGGTCGCTAGGTTTTACCCGATTACGCATACAAAAGAGGGTAATGTGTTTATCAGCGTATGTATGCATGTCCGTTCATTTGTTTTTTATTTACGTTTGGCAAGCATTTGACCACAATCTCACCTGATGATTGGACGACCCAGTTGGCGCCGTGGACGGGTGCCCGCCCTCTGCGCCGTGGGTCCTGGGTTCGATTCCCGGCAGGAGCACAAATTCCTTCCCAAGGGATATTTGTGCTTCTGGTTCTGGGTGTAATGTGTGTGTGATGTGAATGTTTCCGGCACCCACGATACAAGTCTATGAACTTAGTGTGGGGCTGTGAGTGTGAATGCGTTTGATTGCGTTTGTTTGTTTGTTTGATGGAAAGCGATGATGCGGCCGAAGATGTAGCATGCTTGGTACCTATTCACTTTTGACTTGAAGACTCCCAGATTATACTGTTCGGGGAACAAAGACGAGGGCAATGAGTTCCACTCCTTCGCTGTACGGATGATAAACATAGAAGTGAAACGCTTCGAGCGAATTGGAGGTATGTCAACCATATATGGATAACGTTTGACAGTTTGTCTTGTTGTTAGATGGTAAAACGGGCATGGGGGAATTAGCTCGTGTAATTCCTGCGCACACTCTCCAAAGTGTAAACGGTAGAATACCGATAGACTTGCGACCTTACGTCGTCGGTGACCGAGACTCTGCAATTTGGACTCGACTAGCTTATCATCGCCAATGAGTATTTTTGCTCGTCGGTCGATGGACTCAAGAGCTTCAAGCTGGTACTTAGCGGATCCATCCCACAGGTGGCTTCAGTACTCCATACACGATCGGACTTGAGCTTGATATAAATAAGAAGCTGCCACGGTGTGAAGTACTGCCTAACCTTTGCGAGGACACCCAGTGGCGGTCTAGAGACTAAACGCGTGGGCCAATTTTGATGATTCTCACTTGATTTGACTTAATCTTGCAAGTGTCACTATACAGCCATGAGCCATTACAGTAATCAACATTCATTTTGGCGACAACCCTTGATGATAATCTTATTTTGAAATATTAAAAATGCAATTCGACGAACTGTTTCAAGTCGGTGTAAAAAGTGTAAAATAGAAAAGTAAGTTTACTTTTTATGTATTCGGGTTTTTTTTTCTAATATTATATACAACTAGCTTTTGCCCGCGGCTTCGCTCGCGTTAAGAAGTATTATTTTAAAATTGACAAAGTTTCATACAATCTTTCATCCCCTATAATTATCCCCTTGGGGGTAGAATTAATCAAAATCCTTTCTTAGCGAATGCCTACGTCATAACATCTACCTGCATGCCAAATTTCAGCCCGATCTATCCAGTGGTTTGGGCTGTGCGTTGATAGATCACTATGTCAGTCAGTCAGTCAGTCAGTCACCTTTGAGTTATATATATAGATAGACAACTAGCTTTTGCCCGCGGCTTCGCTCGCGTTAAGAAGTATTATTTTAAAATTGACAAAGTTTCATACAATCTTTCATCCCCTATCTTATCCCCTTGGGGGTAGAATTAATCAAAATCCTTTCTTAGCGGATGCCTACGTCATAACATCTACCTGCATGCCAAATTTCAGCCCGATCCGTCCAGTGGTTTGGGCTGTGCGTTGATAGATCACTATGTCAGTCAGTCAGTCAGTCAGTCACCTTTGAGTTATATATATAGATTTTTTTTTTCCTAATATTATATGCAACTAGCTTTTGCCCGCGGCTTCGCTCGCGTTAAGAAGTATTATTTTAAAATTGACAAAGTTTCATACAATCTTTCATCCCCTATTTTATCCCCTTGGGGGTAGATTTAATCAAAATCCTTTCTTAGCGGATGCCTACGTCATAACATCTACCTGCATGCCAAATTTCAGCCCGATCTATCCAGTGGTTTGGGCTGTGCGTTGATAGATCACTATGTCAGTCAGTCAGTCAAGTCACCTTTGAGTTATATATATTTAGATTTTATATACAATTAAGCAATGTAGCGGCTGGAAGTGCAAATGTAATTTAATGTAATTTTTTGAAGTGATTTTTTATTGGGAGGTCTTTGAAATTCTAATCCGCAGGCTTTTTGAGCGACGAAAAATAATTTTGTTAACACTGTCATGAATAATTAAAATGTTTCATTTAAGTACAAAAGTTTCACTTCTTCAGTTTTTACGACACAATCTGTTTATTTATGCTCGATAGCCAAGTATTTGATGGAAAGCGATGATGCGGCTGAAGATGTATGCTATTTAAATTCAAATTCAAATCTTTTGCATTCTCTTAATGTAGATAGGTGGTAGAAATAAATGACAGTACATTAGAGACCCTGTTGGGCACAACAATTTAGAGCAGAGGAGGACGACATGCTTTATTAATCATAATGTATCAATTTAAATCATAATAAAATGTCATAATTATGTATTGTTATTGTATTTATGTAAAGTGTTGTTATAAGTGTTTGTGCTTTATAATAAATGTCAAGTATTTTTTAATTTGTTAATGTAAGTTAATATTAAATTAGTAAGTTATAATAAGTATTTGATTATTTCATTGTATTTAGATAGCAGTCAATTTTTTTTTTTTTTAATAAATATGCAATAATTATATTTATGTATGGATTAGCATGATTTGATAAAAAATAAATATTCATTCTTGAAAAAAAATATATTTATTTACGAGGGTCTCAAAGCGGCACTTAAGAAAGTTAATTACTCTAACAGTAATTGCCGAATTCGCAAATTTACAGCCATCTTAAAAAGAACGAGTGCGCAAGTGCTTCTATTAATTAATAATTGTTAATGACTTATTATTCAATAAATAAATAATAAGTATTGACAACATTTGTAAGATTATTTTATAGAAAACAATCGACTTAGGATATTTTACACCCGTTTTCAAATATTTTGACGACCCAGTTGGCGCAGTGGACAGGTCTCCGCCCTCTGCGCCGTGGGTCCTGGGTTCGATTCCCGGCGGGTGTAAAATTCCTATCCTTGGGACATTTGTGCTTCTGTTTCGGGGCGTAATGTGTGTGTGATGTGAATGTTTCCCGCACGCACGATACAAGTCTTTGAACTTAATGTGGGGCTGTGAGTGTGAATGCGTTTGTTTGTATTTACTTATTTCATTATTTTTTTTTTATTTTTTTATGTACATCACTTTTTCTTGTATATCTCTTGGAACAATTTTTTAAATCTTTAGTTTAGTTAACACAATTTGGTAGTACAAACTAACTTATCAGCTTAGGGTTCTTAAAAAACCGTTAATAAATCAATATTTTGCCAGTTTCGCAAAATGAAACCCGAGATGGGTTTCAAAAATCTAAATCGTTCACATGGGCCCCAAAGAGGCACTCATGAAAGTTAATGATTCTGCTGCCTCGAGAAGAACCTGGCCAGAAACTCACTGAGTTTCTTGACAGGTACTTTCATAATTTTTTTCAAACTAGCTTACGTCACTAATACATTATTTATCTGAACTAGAACTAGGCATATCTATATTAGGTATGTAGTCGCCAGAAATGAATCGCTTGAGCAGTTTTCCTATATGCATAATTGTCAATAAAAAATTTTGTTTTATAATAATGAATGCCCGTATTATTATTTATTCAAACTTTCCCACTGTTAAATATGTAAAAATTTGAATGTTATTGTAAAAAGTAAAACTCAATTCTATCATCAGCCCACGCTCACATAGTGGTTTGTACCTCAAGTTCAATAAATACTTTATTCATATATATGTACTAATATATGTACTTGTCATAAATTGCAGATAAAATTGAATAACTTCGAATCACTAATAAGTATCACATTTTATGAGTTTTGAAAGCAGATACAGCCACATGGCCCGGATCAGACAAATTTCAATGGCTTATGTATCACGCATGACATGAATAGGCTGCGTATTTGACATTGGTATTTCCATTTGACATCATACAATATTTAATTAATTGACCGTGCGAGCAGCGGGCAAAAATGATTTCGTATGTTCAAATATGCACCCGTGACATTTTTTTTAATAAGTTCGATAATTACATAGAATTTTTTCGTCGATTCAGTTTATGGTAACATTTTAGAATCGCGGACGTCTAAAAATCAAAAATCAACCATTTCGAAAAATACTTCGGAGTAGAATAAAAAATCTAATTTCAGCCATTTCGGAAAATACTGCTGAGGTCTTCAGCTCACAAAGCCACTTGTATATAATACTTAATTGGATCCGAAATTAAATATTTAAATATCCTATTGACAAGCTACCAGTGAAGGGGGCTGGTGAGCCCCTTTCATTGAAACAAAACAAAAAAGATCAGACACATTAGTCGAGGCGTTCTCAAGTGATGATTTTAACTCCTACATGCGGCAATAAATTTTTATGCATACTATAAGAAGATAGATTCATGAAACGAATAAAAATGAGACAATGTAAAAATACAATTAAAAAATATAAACCTGACATAAAGGTAATTAGGCGCCTATAGTTTTAAAGTATAATGTTGATAGTTTTTTAGTTTTTTACTTTAAGAAGTCATTCCTAGTAGGTATGTATACTAGTAGTCGGATCATAGTTTTAATTTCAGCATCTCATTAGTACGAGTAGTATGACTGTATAAATATCTACTATTCAGCTGATGCATGACTCTGATCTCCGTGTAAAATAGTCAGTAATCATTGAAAATTTTCTATATACTCGTAAGTACTTAGGTACAAGTACAATTATTTGTCTTGCGGCTGAGATGATGATAATAGCATCATCATCTCAGCCGCAAGAAGTCCACTGCTGGATATAGGCCCCCGCCAAAGATCTCCAAAAATAACGGTTTTTAGCTATACAAAACAAATAAACCCAAAGATACGTTTAGGTAAAACTTACCACATATCCGATATAAGACAAAAATATTTTAGCTTTATTTAAGTGGACCGTAACCATTTTATTAAAGGCTTGTAATTAAATTAATTAACAATTAAGCCCAGAATTACTCAATATAAATCAGTAAGACCAACATTGACCCACATAATTTTCTTTGATCCCTGTCTATTAAAGCAAAGGGCGAAGTGTACGGATGGCTTGCACAATATAATGGACGGTCACAGTGCCGCTTAAAGGCAATAATTCCTTTAAGTTTGCTTCCATTAATATAAATATTGTAAGCATTAACATCAATAAACATGGCTCTGAGCGGTAATAGGCACTCGACGCGAGTTACTCGAGCCACAAAATACAATTTTCTAAATGAGGTTTGGGAAACATAAAATAGCAAGTCGGGGATACGCGAACTCTCCCGTTTCTTAAGTGAGAAAAAAGTTTCGTTGCTGTTAACATTCTAAATGTGACAGCTATCATTATTTAGTATGAATCTAAAACTATTTGATAATAACTAGCTTATATTGTAAAAAGAACGTAGTAACTGTAATTTCGACAAGAAAATATTTTTCTGAAAAGATATGGGATAACTAGTCTAGTTATCCCAATTTTTATCTTCGTGTACCTTCAGTCTTACATGTCATTTTTATAATTTTTGAGTGCTAGCTGTGGCCAGTGGTTTTACCCGCGTAAGTCCCGGACCCGCGGGAATTCCGGGATAAAATTTTCTTTCATAAGAACCTTCTCCTAACAATAATTAACACAACAAAAAAAGAATTAGCGAAATATTCCATCCGTTCGCGCGTGATGCGATGACCAAGGGAAATAGAGATTCATTTATAAAATACTAGCGATCCGCCCCGGCTTCGCCCGGGTGTGATAAATGAAGAACGCTCGACCGATTTTATGCAAACTTCACAAAAACCATCTACAAAATAATCCGAACAAAGCCTAAACATTTGGTATGGATAGGTGAGCCCGTTCTTGAGTTATAAAATAACAACGAAAAGTGGCATTGATTTTTATATATATAGATATGTAGATTATCTGATATGCTAGCTTTGGACTATTTTCTCTCTTGTTTAGTATGTGGTGATGTCATTGAGGATGGGATACAGCTAAGCCTAGAATGACTAGCTCTCTTGTACAACTTACGGAATATTTTGTAATTTTGGCGACAGAATTTTCTACTGGCTTGCTAAACTACTTAAATACTGCGGTAGTTCTAGTGAGCTATGGCTGTGTTTCAGTACAGGATAGCAAGCCATGCGAGCACGAGAGACTGCTCTGCCAACTTGGATTTCACCACGATGTTACTGGAATCTTATAGCCGTCGCAGGATTCGAAACAACGATCCCCGAATAGAAGGCGAGTATTATACGAAAGGCGCCATCATGGTTTCAAGGCCTGTAACGTGTGTATTCGTCTCTAGATGAGTGTATTTTTGCTCAAAGAAGGTATAAGCAGAAATGGCTTTCAACTGTCAAATATCTAGCATTCTGTTGTGATACTGTGTAGTAGGAATAAAAAACGCTCAGTTAATTCGCGTATGTTGAGCCATGAGAGATATGATTGAGCCTGCGACCATAGGGACCTTTCTAAATGTATCACTATAGTTCTGCCTAGCATGGCTAATGCTATATGAATAAAATCAATTTAAATAACAATAAAAACAATGGTAGTGGTACCCAACGCAGTACACTGCGGGTAGATCGTTTCGTGTGCTTTTAAATCTATATCTATATGTATATTTATAAAAATCAATGCCACTTTTCGTTGTAATTTTATAACTCAAGAACGGGCTCACCTATCCAAACCAAATGTTTAGGCTTTGTTCGGACTATTTAGTAGATGGTTTATGTGAAGTTTGCACATAATCGGTCGAACGGTTCTTCATTTATCACACCCGGGCGAAGCCGGGGCGGATCGCTAGTATATTATATTATCTT
This sequence comes from Lomographa bimaculata, assembly GCA_948107665.1. Lineage (NCBI taxonomy): Eukaryota > Metazoa > Arthropoda > Insecta > Lepidoptera > Geometridae > Lomographa > Lomographa bimaculata. The sequence continues at coordinate 5,719,222 of OX403600.1, read as the reverse complement.
CATTCATTCGCATTACTCTTTACTCAGCATAGCGCTTGGAACAGTGTCAAAATTGTTATATCGAAAACTCAAAACTTTTAAACGATTTCACACTCACAGCCCCACACTAAGTTATATGACTTGTGTCGTGGGTGCTGGAAACATACACATCACACACACAATCACAACAAGAACCAGAAACACAAATATGCCTTGAAAACGAACGAAATAAATGGTACAAATTAATTCAATGCACATTTTTTTCTATTTATGATTGGTAAACCTTTGACCACTATCTCACCTGATGGAAAGCGATGATGCGGCCGAAGATGTAGCATGCTTGCCTAGAAGATACCTATTCACTCTTGACTTGGAGGCTCCCTGATTATACCGTTCGGGGAATAAAGACGCGAGGAAAGAGTTCCACCCCTTCGCAGTACGGATGACAAACGTAGAAGCGAAACGCTTCGAGCAAATTGGAGATTTGTCAACCACAAATGGATGACGTAATAATAATAATAATAATAATAATCATTTATTCAGATAACACGTACAATATACATAAATTAAAACATCTCGTTGAATGAGAGGTAATGCATACAAAAAATATTATATTTAAATGTTAATATTACAAAAAAGAAAATTTTATTCACATCATAATAATACATTTTATTTATGTAAGCACAGAACCTACACTAAGCATCGCTGCTTGTGCTGTAGGTAGCTGTTTTCTTCCAAGGGGAACTAGTAAATGGTTTTCAGAATATAACCTCTATCTGCGTGGCATATTATGGCATACTATGTATATCTGTTTGTAAGAGAGAGTGTTTGTGTGATGGTGTGTGTGTGTGTGTGTGTGTGTGTGTGTGTGTGTGTGTGTGTGATTATATGTGGGTGTTTATGGCGGTGTGTTGAATTTTATGTACATATTTGTTTATTTTATCTAATCACCTTTAGCTATTGTTCTGTGTCCTGATAATTTAGTTTAGCAAGCCAGCTTATTATGGCTTTTTTTGAATGATACCTATTTAAGGCAATAAAGTTATTTATTACGAGGTTTGTTTTATTATATAGGTAAGGGCCTAGAAATATCTTATGTCTTTTAGCTAGGCTTGAATTAAGTTTGGGCCTATAAAATACTCTATCTTTCCTCCTTTTTACTATAGTTTTGCTTTCCATATGTTTTGCTAACTTATGTTGACTTGTCACCAATGCAGAAACGTACAATTGGCGCACGGAGAGTACCTTACACTCTTGGTATAGTTGGGTTGTGGGGAACCTGTATGGTTTTCTTATTGCGACTTTTAGCACAGCCCTCTGGACGTTATCCCATTATTGACACAAATATTGAAAGGTATCCGTGGAAATCAACGCTTATATTTTACACAGATGTCTTCACATTTCAATCGTCAGTCCAATGCACTAAAGGTAAGTACTTCATACATTTGAAATTGCATTGAGAAATTCATTGCATTTCGTATGTAGATTGCTATTGCTGTGAATTGCCACGGCTCACACTACTTACAAATGGGAATTGTGTGGAATGAGATATATCATTTCAGAAGCATTACCGTAGGTTGCGAATCATCATTAGAAATCAAAGTTCTGAGGTAGCAAACATAAAAAATACAGCGGAATTGATAAGCTTCTCCTTTTTTTGAAGTCGTTTAAAAATAAAGACATTTTACTTATAATTTTTACGAAACCAACAATTAAAGTAATATACATATTATCGGACAACCAGACGAACTACATTGCGAAATCGTTATGCAGTTTATATTCCACAAATACATACGTATTGATTTGCTTTGACATTTATTATGTGCACCGCTGAGGAATAGAATTCCTTACCCGATTTTGTGTTTCCCGATAACTCTAATAAATTATCCCGGTCTTTAAGTCACGAGTGAACGAATATTCTAGGTAATCATGCACTATCGTCACTAACCTTTGCGTAAGATAATGACCACAAATTATATAAATTTCTCTAAATAAAAATATTTACTCAAATTGACAACCTTCTCCTCTTTTTATAATTAGAAAAATATTAAAAATAGAAAAATATTTAAAAATCGGATGTGGTCGGTATTTTGACATACAAAAAAAAATACAGTCGACTTGTCCTTACGTGTCCTTTTTTGGGAAGTCGGTAATAATAAAGAAAAAATACGTATATAATTATCCTCTTTTTTAAACTATTAAACTGAGTGCCAAGTAGAAATGGTTGATTGACGATGAAATATAAGAAAACATCAAATATAATTATAACAGGCAATTAACGTTACGTAAAATTATAATTAAAGTTGGCACGTACCAATCATCCCGCAGAAAATTAAAAAAATCACTTACATTTCGTAACGTTGAAAACGTCTTTCTGAGGAACGTATGACTTCAAAGAGATTTGAAATTTCTCAATTACGTAGGCAAAACATTAATAAGGTGCAAACAGGGAAACCCCGTTGTTACATTTTTATTAACTGCTTCCCAATCAAGCAAACTATGTTATGTGCCCTGCTCTGCGTACGTAGAACTTAGCTTAGTGTAGACTAGAAATCTGATATTAAGATAGGTACCATATTTTACCCCTAGGCAATCCAAAGATAATCATTTTAACGCAAGCAAAGCTATCTATCCGCAGCACAATGCTGAACGTACTCCTTTAGGACCGACTTCAAAAAAGGAGGTTCTCAATTCGTCCGTATGTTTTTATGTTATTATGTTACGCGATAACTCTGCCAATTATGAATCGATTTTGATGTTTTTTTTTTGTTTGATAGTTCTTCAGAAGTGGTCCCATATAAATTTTATCGAAATCGGTTTAGCCAAAACCAAAATATAAGCATTGAAGTCGCTTTATAAGCTTTGCTTTCGTTTAATTATATGCAAATTTCCAGCACAGCGTAGGAATTGCTTCGAACTTTGTATTATTTTATTATCTTTGTTACATTATTTATGTTTTGGGTGTATATTAAATATCGAAGTATATAATTATTTAGGTGATATTATTTTTCTTTCTATCAGAAAACTTCTTTTAAAAAACTTCCTTTTTTTTTCTATCTAAAAAACCGACTTCACCGAATTATCTTAGGAACTCTTGATCGGTTTAAATGAATCTTAAAAACTACTGGTCATATCTTGATAAAATTTAAATGGGACCATAGGAAGCACCGGCTTTCAAATAAAAAATCAGAATCATCAAAATCAGTTCACCTTGAAAAAATTCAAAGAGCATCATGGCTTTCTATTAGAGTTGAGATAGTGGTCAAATGCTTGCCTATGAAGAGTAAAAAAACGAAATATTAGGAATCACACTCCACCAGGTTGTCTATTTTTGTCTGAATTTTTCATAATACCTTGATTTAAAAATATTTATTGTTTATGAGAACGTAATGATTATAAAAAATAAATTTCTATATTTTTATTATATATGTCAAAATATGATGTGTTAAAAGGTTCAAAATTTAATAATACATCGTTGGCCTATTAAAATAATACAAACCATTTTTTTTTTATTCAAATGGACCCCATTGAGGCACTCATGAAAGAGGATGACTCAAACTACCAGTTTAAAATTTACAACCATTCCGAAATGAACCTTGCAAGAAACTCGGAGGCAATTTTTCTCATTTCCAAGTAATGCTTATGCGACTAAATTCATTAATTAAACTAACAAACTCACCCGAATCGACGTCAATCAAATCAAGATTTTCCTCAACGCATCCGTTGCGGCTGTCTCATTATAAGTCATATAAATAAACGATAATTTTTATCACACCGCGGATATAACCAAAATCTGTTACCAAAATCACCAAAAGTTAACGCGCTAACTTCCCAAACTTTGCCGCACTTTTAAAAAACAAACACGCATCACTTAAAACTTTTTCTTTTTGATTTGAAGTTCGAATTCAATTCAAACTTTTTCGATTATCAGTCGAATTTATTTTATATCGTTCTAAGTTTCGGTCGTGCGAGAGGCGACTACGTGCGGGAATATCAGTGAATAGACTGGAATGCCGGCGAGTAATGCTCGGGGAGTGAGTGGGGAATGCGCATGGTACGGGCTAAACCCGGGTATAAGCATAGTGTATCTAAATGAACGCTTTCAATGGAAAAACATGATCTATTGTAGGAAATGCAAGTGCCTGATTACTTCGTTCGCATTGCTTCGATTGGAGTATTCTCTATACGTTCTCCAGGGGTTACAGTTTATTACGAATCTACAGGTAATTTTTTTTTAATTTCAACTTTTGTTATCGTTTAGTGGAGTTTACGTATTTTGCCCCATCATACTCAAAATTTTTTCTTCATCTATGCAAAATTATACTGTACAGAGAAAGTACCACATATAAGGAAGATATAGAGATCGATATGATTGACGACCCATTTGGCGCAGTGCACAGGTCTCCGCCCTCTACGCCGTGGGTCCTGGGTTCGATTCCCAGCAGGAGCACAAATCTCTTTCCAAGGGATATTTGCGCTTCTGGTTCTGGGTGTAATGTGTGTGTGATGTGAATGTTTCCGGCACCCGCGATACAAGTCTTTGAACTTAGTGTGGGGCTGTGAGTGTGAATGCGTTATTTTTTTTTATTCTATATAGCTATATATTATTAATATTATTTTTTATTTTAAATGCTAAGTAAACAAATAATACGAGTGATTCAAAATAGTTATTTTAAACTAAACTCATTCATGACGTCAATACACTGATTTTTTTATGTCAAATGTGTGTTTCTGGTTCTGGTTGTGATTGTGTGTGTGATATGAATGTTTCCGGCACCCACGACACAAGTCATCGAACTTAGTGTGGGGCTGTGAGTGTGAAAGCGTTTATGTTTATGTTTATTTAATTATAGGTCAACTTTCCATTAATTTAATTTGACCCTAGAAGAAAAAGAGGGGTGTTTTAAGATTTTGGTGTGTATCTGTTTACCGTTTTTTATTGTTTTTATTTAAGAACCCGTATACATTTTTATGTCTGTCTCGCTCGCACAATTCATTCATTTTGAGAAATAAAAATTATGGAGCGAGTTATGGAAAATGTTGTCAATAACTTTACTAAATAATTATGTAACGGATACTTTAAAATTAATTTTCGTTTAAATACCTATTAATTAGACGAAGAAAGAGTGAAAAAAATATAAAATCAATTTGACATCGATTTTCTCCGCCAATCCAAAAGCTAAGAAAACGAATATCAGTTTATAAGATCCGTGATATTATTATTTAGGGATTATATTGACAACATTTACAATAACTCACACCGTCAGTTTTATATCTCAAAATCAGTGAATCGTGCGAGCGAGAAAGACATAAAAACGTATACGGGTTCTTAAGGTGACTTGACCCGAGACTGTTCTTAGCTATGTTTGGGGATAATCGATGCAGCCGTTTTACAGATAATTCGCCGTTGGGGGTATTTTCGAAATGTTAATTTTGCTACTTGTTTTAACAATAAAATAAACATTATAATAGATACTTTATAAATACTCTTAATTGCATACCTAGAAAAAATGTATATAATAGAACAACATAACGGTACAATCAGCGCCTTATCGCTAGGAAGCGATCTCTTTCAGATAACTTGAGGATAATATAGTTTTGGTAGAGCGCCAATAATCATTGATGCGAACTCTATATAAACATACACATAATATGATTGCAACCCGAATGTCTCCTAAAACGCGTGAATTTGTTACCGTTATAAAACCAGGTTATTAAACCAGATAAATAAAAATATTCGTCGGAATCGTGAGTGATATAATAAATGTTGTCTTTTTCCTAAAATACAAAACAATACAATAATTCTTTATTGCACACCGAATAAAAGTAAAATTTAAAATAATTCAGTTATATTAGGTAGTACAGTGGGCGGTCTTATCGCTTTAAGCGATTTCTGCCAGACAACCTTTGGATGGACAGAAAATGTGCAGGATGATTTGGGTTGGTGTGGCGTTCTATACTAATATAATATATTATTATATTCATTACGTTCTAATATATAAAGGAAAAAAATAACAAATGTTATGCAAATCACATAAAATTGTATTTTTGTAACCATTTCTGTTCCCGCCATTTTTATCAAAACACTGTGAAAGTTATTTCACATACGTATATTTAATAGACGAATGATTTCTTCAGCACAAGCTGAAGAAATCATTCGTCTAAAATTCGTCTAAAATTCGTTATAAATAACAATATTTTGAGGCGCTTTTACGTGACATTTGAATAAAGCCATAAAAATCCAAAGATGCCGCGTGATCTTGCGTAACCGCCACGATATAATTTACGCAATATGCACCCTTATGTACAAAAGTGTAAGAGGGATAATTGTCTCTGGTTGAAAAACCCAAAGACTTTGAACCCAATCAGTGGCGGGAGAACAAGACGCAATTCCTTCCCAAAATCGACGTCCGACGGCATTCGCGGGCGCTGATGACGATTCTCGGTGACTAAACGGAGGGGGCACGCGGGTCTTCGGCCTGCTTGCCTCTATATAATATTCGCCCTAAATAATAACGTAGAACATGTTTAAAAACTATTCCTTGTAGAAGTCGGGTTTTAGTTCTTGTACTCTTGTCTTGAAACATATCTACCCGATGCATCGGGTCGATATGTATGATATGTCGATATGCGTCGCGCCATCGCGATGGCGCGACGCAAAGGATTAATAATAATGTGATTTTCAGCCTATTAGTGTACTAATATAGAAACATGAGGAAACACTAGAACATGATACGAGTGCAATATAGATTGGTAGAAGTTTAGAAACTGGTACCTATATGTTATATTTGTATTATTTGTAAAATGTGTTTAGTTTAGTTTAGTTGTTTATTGTTGTGTTCGCGAATTGTGTGTATGCTTATGCCGTGATTCCACCGAACGGCTCCAACGGAAGATCAGCGCTGTTCATCTGCCAGCATTATGCTGAGTTGGGGCCGATTTGTGACTTTCATTTATATGTATATTTTATAATAGTATTTTTATTGTTAGATAAGTCACAAATAAATAATTTTCTTTCTTTCTTCCTTTTCTAATAAAAGACTCTGCAATGATCTCCAGCTTATCATCGCCAATGAGTATTTTTAGTAGTATTTTATTAAATGTGTTACTATTTTAAAAAAGGCTAAAAAATTCAAAGCATGCAGAAAAAAGTACTGATTGATCATCAGTCCCCAAACCACATGCGACAGCAGTGACGGGTTTCACTGAGTAATTGTACGATGGGGAATCAAACAAAAAAGACCATTAAGGTAAAAATATAGGTTTTCTAAATCACACTGGAGAGTGAGTCTACTTGTTACTACTATATTACCCATTTGTATTTTTGACGGTTCTGTGGATATAAATATCGATCGTAGGTTCTGTACCACAAATTTTTGTAATTTAAATGTAAGCAAGGCTTATAAAACTGACTTCTTTATCTTGGGAACCTTTGGTCAAATTAATTGAATTAAATACGCATTATTGAGGATTACTCAAAAATGTCTTACTAGTCTAAACTTGATTAAATTTAAATGGAACTAAAGGGAAATCACTAGTTTTCAAATAAAAAATCATCAAAAGCGGTTAACTTTGAAAGAAGCTATGAAGTAACACACAAAAAAATACAGCTGAATTGAGAACCTCCTCCTTTTTGAAGTCGGTTTAAAAATAGCCCTTATTTGCGAGCCGTTGGCAAACCAGTTGTCCCATGGGTCGACTATATAGAAGATCGCAGGGAAGACCCGGGGGTCTATTCCGGGCATCGATTGTCTTTACATCGACGTCGAAATCGATCGATTTTATTTTCTTATATAATATGAACTATAAAATCGACTGAGCTTTGAACCGATCGACTGTCGAATCGACGTCGCATCTATTCGAACAATCATAGTCTGACCTATTACCTATCTCTGTTGCGAGTAGTTTCTATTTGAGCAAAAATGAACATTAAATCTTAGGAGTTTTGTCGTTTTCGAGTTCATACCGTCCGCAAAAGAGAAAGGTAATAGAAGGTCTGGATGCGATCAGCGGAAAACAGAAATGAGTCACACAAGGGTGAGAAGGCTTATGCCCTGCAGCGATTCGATCAAGAAAAAGTCAAATCAAGAGTACCTAAATAGGTATCTTCTAGGCAAGCCTGTGTCCGTCGCTTCATTACTTTCCATCAGGTGAGATAATTTAGTTGAAATGCTTCCCTAATCAATTTTTTTTAACTCGCTCTAATTTAAGCGTCTAATGTATCATGTTTTTAATACATAGATATTGAATGGTATTATAAAGGTTGTATGTATAGGTTGATATCTACTGAAACAAAACTAAGCACCATACACCAAACAATTATACCACTTTCATCTATCCCATTTGGCAACCTTGTAATTATACTTTACCCCGCTATTATCCGCCTCTATCTCTATCGCCCGCTATTATCAAGTTAAAAAGTAGCCTATGTGCTAATCCTTGGTATAAGCTATGCACATTCCGAATTTCGTCCAAATCCGTTCAGCCGTTAAAGCGTGAATACACACTTGCACACTTACACACAAACGGATTTATAATATTAGTAGGATTAAAAGTTTTTTTTTTTCATGGTACGCAAACTTTTGACCACCATCTCACCTGATGGTAAGCGACGATGTGGTCGACGATGGAGCAAGCTTGCCTAGAAGAAAAAAAAACATTGTTTGTGAAAATTCAACTCCCTAGGATAGGAGGAAAGGGTTCTAATTCAGCTTGCAAGATTTGACCCAAATAAAACGAACAAACATTGCATGTTATAAAAAACCTTGTAAAAACAACACTGGAGTGGAACTCATTGCCCGCGTCTTTGTTCATCGAACGGTATAATCTGGTAGTGTTTAAGTCAAGAGTGAATAGATGTCTTCTAGGCAAGTATGCTACATCTTCAGCCTCATCATCGCTTTCCATCTGGTGAGGTAGAGGTCAAATGCTTGCCTATCGAGCATAAAAATATATTGTCCTGTATACTGAAAACTCAGTTGGCGTAGTGGACAGGTCTCTGCCTTCTGCGCCGTAGGATCTGGGTTCGATTCACAATTTTCCTTCCCAAGGGACATTTGTGTTTCTAGCTTTGGGTGTAGTTTTGTGTAACATAAATGTTCCGACACAAAATAAGTCTTTGAATATAGTGTGAGGCTGTGAGAGTGAATGCGTTTGTTATACTTAAGAAATACATAGCTCAGTGATTGTTACATAGTTTCATATCATAGGTACCTATTTACGAACACGAAGACCAAGTTCACAATATATTTGACACTCAATGTTTAGACAAATATGGTGTAAGGGCGTTTAGATTTAGATAAGGCAATTTATGTATCGCTGGAATACGTTGGGTACAGAATAGGCATTGTACGAAAAAAACTTCCCTCATATTGGAACCAACGAATTACACTGTGACTCTATTGGATTGTGACTCGTTGGCAATCTTTTGACAAATTGTACAGGTTTGTTTTAAAACACTTGCTGTTCTGGAGGCATTTAAACTTATTTCTTACATCACCATTGACAATTGCTCCTGTCTTATATCTTTTAATATATTATATCATTGGATAGATCAAACACCGAAATAATTAATTGTTATCAGTTCACATAAATCTATTACGTTCTTGTTTACATAACAGTTATGGAGTATCGTAATTCATATGATACTTAATCCGATGGGTTGGATTACGTATCATAGAGATTTATAGTTAGTTAACCATCTATTATAACAACAGAGCGGATAACTTGTAGCACACAATGAATGTTAATAACAGTAGGTCTATTCTAGTCGTCAAACTACGATTGTTCGAATTAATGCGACGTCGATACGACAGTCGATCGGTTGAAAGTTCAGACAAATCGATGGTTCATAAGAAAATCGTTCGATTTCGACGTCGATGTAAAGATAATCCATACCCGGAATAGACCCCCTGGTCGACAAATTACGATTGTTAACTAACGATTGTTCGAATTAATGTGACGTCGATACGACAGTCGATCGGTTGAAAGCTCAGTCGAGTCGATCGTTCATAAAAGAAGAAAATTGTTCGATTATCGATGCTTTATGATAACATTTGTGACATTTATTCGATGGTGTAATAGAAATAATCGTACACTCGAAAAGAGCAGACTAATTTCGTCGAAAATATGTAACCAAAAATTGCATTTTCGTGTTCGTACTACATGAATACACCAACATAACTTTTAATTTATTTGTTTTTGAGTTAGACGACTTGTTTAGGTTATAACTTCTAAGAATTTTTAGTTTTGCCCTCATGGATAAATAATTATCCGTTTTTATCTAGCAAGACGAATAGAAAGCCACGTTCGTTTCAAAAAATTATAATAAATAAATCAAATATTTACATTTACTTAAATTATAATCATATCTGATTATTTTTCCGATGGCTTCTTTGTAATTGTATTGTTAATTCGTAGCTTTCTAACGATATATTAACTAATCTTTTACATAACTCTGAGGATAGCGCTGTGAGCTACATCATTACTAATTGCTATAATGTGTCATCTTTGTTGATTTTATTATTTATAGTGTAGCTGTTTGCTTTTCCATAATAAATAAAAAATAAAAATTGAATCAATTCGGAGATACATTTACTTACATCTATTATACAGAGGTAAATTTACATACATCCTTGTTAGGATTAGAGTGGAAATACTGACAGATTATAAGTTTGCAGTGTAAAAATGATTATTGACACTATTTCCAAAACTGGGTGACAAAAAAAAATTGTTGTTAATAGCCTCTACAAATTATGTTGAGTTTATGCCCATAAAAGAAAAGTTCAAATTTCTAAGTAAATATAAACGCTATGGTATGGTTGCGGATAAACAATCAATTGATTATTTGACTAAACGTGCTAAATTATTAGAAGCAGACTGTTATAAATTATATATAGCAAAGGTTGAAACCTCTATATCTAATAACCCTAAATATTTTTGGTCATACTTTAAATCTTTATCAAAATCAAGTTCTATACCTAGTTTAATGACATATAACAATAAAAAGTCAAGCGCAGGTAATGAGATTTGTAACCTTTTTGCCGATTATTTTCACTCAACATTTTTAACGCAGGACTCATGTCCTCCTAGTATTGAAACAAATAGTCTCAACACAATGCTTACAGATGGGAACATATCTACAATTCACTTATCAAAATTTCAAATCAAAACTAAACTTATTAAACTAGATATATCAAAATCCGCCGGTCCAGATGCTATTCCACCAACGTTACTAACTAGATGTGCCGATACCCTATCCACCCCTCTTTTTACTCTCTTTAGCAGGTCTATTGATGAAGGATATGTGCCACTTGTCTGGAAAAAAGCTTTTATATCACCAATTCATAAGAAAGGCCCAAAAAATGAAGTCACAAATTATCGACCCATTTCAAAACTTTGTGTTATTGCTAAAATCTTTGAAAGAATTGTATATGAACAGTTGTACTCGGCACTTAGCAGTACACTTCCGACATCGCAACATGGTTTCCTCAAAGGTAGATCTACTGTCACTAACCTTATACTGTTGAATGAGTATGTTACTGAGTCCTTGGATGAGAGAACCAGTCTTGACGTCATTTACACAGATTACAGTAAATGTTTTGATAGGATTGACCATTGTTTACTTGTCGACAAACTTCTAAGGGCAGGTATAAGAGGTGACTTGCTGAGATGGTTCACATCTTATATCAACAATAGAACTCAAGCGGTAGTGTTGAGTAACTACACTTCAAAATGGATGAGAGTCCCCAGTGGGGTACCTCAGGGGTCCTTATTGGGACCACTCCTGTTCTTAATTTTTGTTTCGGACATAGACGGCTGTTTTAGAAATTCCACTCTTCTTAGCTTTGCCGATGATATGAAAATTATTAAACCAATAAGTTCTCAAGCTGATTCTTTGTTATTGCAAGAAGATCTTAACAGTCTTGACATTTACTGTAAAGAAAATAAACTCGATCTCAATGCTCAGAAGTGTTCAGTCATGACATTTTCACGCAAAAATAACCCATTACTACATAATTATTTACTACAAAACCATATTTTAAATCGTGTTAGTAACATGAGAGACTTAGGAGTAACTCATGATTCAAAACTTATTTTTGATCAACATATTGCTTCCATTTCAGCTAAAGCTTCAAAATCTCTTGGCTTTATAATGCGTTCTAGCAAAAACTTTACTAATATAAAAACATTAAAAATTCTTTACAGCACCTATGTCCGTTGTCATTTGGAATATGCGTCGCAGGTTTGGAACCCTCGGTATAATATTTACATTGATCGATTAGAACGTATTCAACAGAAATTTATTCGATTTATTAACTATAAAACTTCTAACAAAGACAAAGACTACTTAAAGTCGTGTGCAAAGCATCACTTTCTACCACTTCATTATAGACGCAAAATCTCTGATGTAGTTTTCCTTAAAAAGATTTTAGTTTCTGTCATAGACTGCCCAGATCTACTTAATAAAATCAGCTTTTACATACCCAATAGAATATACAGGAACAGCCCTCTTTTCTCACTTCCACATGCTTCTACGAATTACCGGCAGAATAGCTTGTCTACCGCGCATGCAAAACGTTTAGTGATTTATCGAAGGAAAAAGTCGACCTTGACCTTTTCCACACTAGTATACCAACAATGAGGCGTGTAATTGGCGATACTTTTTTTAATCAATATATTTAGTGCTTTGGATTATACTTATACTGTATTGATAGTGAGTGCGGTTCATCTTAATTTTTGTTTGTTCCCAGTGATTATTCATCACTGGTTATTGTAAAAACAAAAAAAAAGCTACGTTATTTAATTAATATTTAAATAAAGGGAAAAACACTTATATAATTGTTATATCCTACATGTTTTTAAGCTATTTAATATCTATGAGTGGAGACTTTTAATTAACTCTTTGTTATATACTAAAATTGCCATATTGTATTACAATAGTTGTTAGTCTTCCTACAAAATAAACGAAATAAATAAATAAATAAAAGAAGGGCCTGGTTTCTTAACTATTGTTATAATCTGTGACCTGGGTAACAAATGATTCAAATCAAATTTTATCTAAACGCAAAAAAGTATATCTTACGAAGAGTGATAAAATTAAAAATATATATTTGAATCGAATTCTGACGGCCGATTGTATATGTAGATTTTGGAGGTCTAACCATATTGGTGGGCATCACTGTTATTTTTACTGATCAATCCTAATCGTTCATATTTAAAGCTATGTAATTACAGAGTAGTTATGAATTTATAAACAAAATTTTGTGAATATTTACAAGTGAATGTTTCTTCCTATCTAATTATTCATTGCTTTTACCGGATGGTTTGAAAACTTTGCTGCTTATACTACTTTTATATTACGAATAGTTACCGGTATAAACATAAACTGTTTCGTGGAGTCTTGCAATTAGGACCTTATAACTGAAGTAAGACGTGTCATTCTCGTCTATGCATCTTGAAAACCAAACGTCTCTTCAGTGAGGGCGATGTTGTTCTTGGAACTTTTTTGTTATTGTTTGTGTCGAACGGAATATCCATATATATTTTGTAATTTATTATGCTGACAAACAAAGAGCGTGAGTTGACATTATAATATTTATTTAAACTGACGAAAACGAACCAGCATCAGCCTACTATGACTTTCACCGCTAGACTGACAGATATAGAGATTAATGAGATGCAGCACTAAGCCCTTACTTGTATTTCAAATTTTTTATATTGTTTTACGCATTCACTCAGATTTCTTCAGAAAAATAGTAAAATCAATGTTTAGAGCAGCCAAATTTTAATCCTGACTAACGTAAAGATGTACTACAAACTAGTAGTATGATTTCTATTCACATTTTCCAGTAAAAATCACAAATGAAAATAGCATCTATGATGACACGTGATAGGTCTACAATATGGCGCACGTCACATCGGTCAGGTTAATGCGCTTATCAGCAAGCGCCTCCCTAATGAATATACGAGTGGCTTTGTTTGTTATCACTGCGTATGTTTTGAGAGGCTGAACTGTATGTCCGTGCTTGCTTTTTTTTAATATATTCTTTGCCACTACCGGGCAAAGGTAATAATCTGCCAAGAATCCTAACTAATGCTTGTGCTGCCCAATTTGGTATTTCCGGTGAAGGTTACGACGTCGCCGGCCGTCTGTTGGCTCCACAGAGCAGGAAATTCTTAGAGCTCTATGCTCTGTGCTTGGCTCCCATTGTGTATCGATTTTTCGTTACTCAATAAGAGCCAACCACAACGTTACGTTCGAGTGACGTGTCATTCCATTTGAACAGTGCACTCTTGAAACCAGTGTCCTTAACGCCACACAGTGGTTCAAGGTGGACATAGGAGCAAAAGTTCGAAATTCGATCTGATTTTTAAGACCGGCGCGGTCTTTTGACGCAGCATAGTGTTTTAGACGCGAACTGTACGTAAGTATAAGTATGTGTCAAGTATGTTGCGTTCCTTAAAATAGCTCTCTGATAAATTTGAGTTTGTTAGAACAGGCAGACGAGAGTGCGTTTTAATGACCGTAGGAGGTCACTTTTCTTTCACGTTTCCACTCCTTCGCCGGACGAATGATAAACATAGAAGCGTACCTATCGCTTCGAGCGATTCGGAGGTATATCAAGCATAAATGGATGACGTTTGACAGTTTGTCTTGTTGTTAGAGGGTCAGACAGGCATGCGGCAATTTACTTCTGTAATTCATTCGCACACTCTCCTAAAAAATGTAACTAACTAGCGATCCGCCCCGGTTTCGTCCGGGTGTGATAAATGAAAACCGCTCGACCGATTTTGTGCAAACTTCACATAAACCATCTACTAAATAGCCCGAACATAGCCTAAACATTTGGTTTGTATAGGTGAGCCTGTTCTTGAGTTATAAAATTACAACGAAAAGTGGCATTGATTTTTTTATATATGTAGATAGATACAAGAATAAATGTAAAGTCGTTGTAGAAGTTAACAAGAGACTCGGGACGAAATAGGTATGAAAACTTCAACTTTGCCATTTCACTAAGTTAGATAGTAGTGTATAATTTGGGGTTCTGGATCAACACTATTCAAATAGAGTACTCAGGCGTACTCTATTTGAATAGAGTTTCTCCAGCCCCCTAATTATACATGCCTAATTTAAAAGAACTGATTCATTGATTTTTCTAATTACTGCTTCATATCAAGAACGAATTGTATAAACTGATCATCATGTTATCTGTCTGATTTAGATCAGTTTCCAGGTGCTGTTATGGACAACTTTAGCACGATTAAGCCCATGATCTACTTGTGATTTTACTCAGTATCAATTATACATTTTTATGTTCAGGCGATAGGGACTTTTTGGAGCTGGGGCTGAGGTCTTAGTACTCAGGCGCATTCTAATTGAATAGAGTTGCTCCAGTCCTAATTTTACATCACTTAACAGAACTGATTTATTGATCTTTCTAATTACTGCTTCATATCAAGAACTAATTGTGTAAACCGATCATGTTATCTGTCTGATTTAGATCAGTTTCCAGGTGCTGTTATGATAATACAACTTAAGCACGATTAAGCCCATGATCTACTCGTGATTTTACTCAATATCAATTATACATTTTTATGTACAGGCGACAGGGACTTTTCGAAGCTGGGACTGAGGTCCTAGTACTCAGGCGTATGCTAATTAAATAGAGTTGCTCCAGCCCTAATTTACCTCACTTTACAGAACTGATTAATTACGTTTCTCATTACTGCTCTATATCAAGAACTAATTGTGTAAACTAATGATCTGTTATATATGTTTGATTTAGATCAATTTCTGATGCCTCCTTAGTGAGTTTCTTATCTAAAAACTATACTACACTATCTAGTTTCGAGCTTGCTTTGTGTGAAGTTAAGACGTCGGTAATTTGACGTCACTTAGCAACTGCTTCATTGATAATTTCATGAAATAAAACCACATATTTTTATTAACAAATTTATTTAAAAATATCGTTATTAATACACCATTTTTTAAGACACATAACATTTTTCAATGCACAAATTGAGGAATGCTCTATGCAATTAAATACATCATTTGTTGACTTATACTGTTCATACAAAGTATTAAAGTTAGGACATCCAACACTTTCTAAATTATATACATTATTACAATCTAACATTTCTCTTATCCATGTTACTTTTTCAAGTCCTTTCGTATAAATATATTTATCTTTTAAAAACTTAACAATAGCCTTTAACAAAACATTTTTGAAAACATGATATGGTACTACCCCTTCATTCCAATAGATCTTTCTGTTTCTCTCAATCCAGGCTACCTGCTTCTTTTCAGAATCTGATAATTCATAACTGTGGTATGGAGGTTTAATAAGATAAACTTGCACACAGTTATTCCATATAATGGCTATTTCTTTCAGTATAAACCCATTTTCATCTGTTTTAAATCCCTGAACGTCAATAATCGTATTGTGATAGCTTGTATTCATGATAACTTGCGTACAATGTTAGTCAAGGGTTTATATTCCACAATGCGGTCATTTATAATGAGACAATACGCAGTAGTATTGTCAGGAATTGCTTCTGCACTTTCTATTTCTAGACGGACATCAACAGGTCCACTCTTTAAGTTTTCGTTTTGTCTAGAACAATCAATAACTACGAGGGGGCATTTATTTTTAAAATTAAATAGATCGAACAATGGATCTGCCGGAGAGTTGTAGTAAGACTGACGAAAATTGGTGAACATCTCGTATAATATACCATATTTATTTTCTTTAAAGTTCAAGTTTAGAGAATCATATGGATAACTGTATGAATTTAAAAATAAAGTGACGTTAGTTATATTACAATGGTCAAATATCGTACAATCTCTAGATTTTCGGTTTTTTCTATTTGTTTGAAAACCTAAGATTACATATCTTGGCTTTTCTAGTTGAGATGCTGTCTTAATTGACCAAGAATGTTTTGTAGTTTTTTGTAATAATGGATATTCATACAAATCCCAATTCCTAAAAGCCATTTGTATAGATCTATCCTTTTCCACATGCTTTAACAATAACAGTTTCTCTCGATCTGACACTTTAATATGAGGTACACGCCATTGCATTCTATTTACATTCACTTGAAGGCCGTCGTCTTCATGTATTGTAACACAATTCAAATTTGTGTTCGATCTGTTCAGAATCAGTTCATGTTTACAATTGATCATTATTTTGTTATAATCCTCTGCAAATCCCAAAATTTTATTTAACGGTATGATGACACTGAAGTACCCGTCTTTATTTTTATCTCCATCTAAATGCCATCCCCATAAAGCAGCTACCTTATTTTCGCCTTGATTCATTGATATGTAAGACTTCATTGTCGTAGTTATTCCAGCATTTTTACACGATCTATTTCAATACCGTTCAGTTCATATCGGATATCTCGGAATAAAAACATGAATGGATTATTTGTGAAATCTACATTCTTTAGTATTTCTTTTCCTCCTACATCTTTTCCTGTGACAATAACCTGTCCTTCAATGTATAATGAACTTGCAGATGGTAATACATAAACATCCTGCTGATGAACAGGTATACGGATTTCATCATTTTCTTTATAACTGTAATTGTAGGGATTGTAACTATGTATTTCGTAACTTTCGATTGAAGTATCGAAAGTTGGGATTTCTGATATCTGTAAGACACTCATATTTTGAAGCCAAGTGACCTTAGAAATAATTTATTAGTTTTTGTTACTTTTTTAATTTTTTTTATACGTCTTGTCACGTTAGTAGTTCTTACTTCTTTGACCGTTTTCATCGAATGATTCGGGATTTTATAAAACACTATCATCTTGATCTTCGTAAATGAAGACGTAGTTGAATAAGCTCTCCTTTGAAGTCAATACAATTACTATTTTCATCGACAATTTTTATTGCAATTGATGTTACGCTTGATTTATTAATCGGGAAGTATATAGTGTTTGATGGAGCTTCTATAAATCGATATCCAGCAGGAACATTCGGTACGAATTCGTGAATAATATGTGAAGGTAATCCGTTAGTGTAAGATCCGTGTACTAAATCACATTCGATCCTAATCACGGACACTGGCAGAATGTTGACTGGTTTCACTGATTCATGCCATATATTGCCTTCCAATTTTTTATTTGGAAAACCCAGGAAACTACCTATGCTGCTGTCTATTTCAAAATGCAATGGTTTTGTGCAATATAATGAACATGTTAACGTTATGTCATTAGGTATGAGCTTTATTTCACAATCCTTTACATTTTGTTCGAGATATTCAGATATATCCAGCAAATCATAAGCCCCACAGGGAATTTTCATTTGTTTATCTCCATAAGCAAATATGTTATTTTGAGCAGTTATATTATGTATTGAATTAAAAACAGAAAAGTTTAGCAAACCACACTCATAATTTTTGTCATCTAGTTGTAGAGGTGGATTAAAATATGTTTCAAGAACAGATTTTTTACTAGAGATAGCTATAGTATTAGACATTGTGATAGACTAAATAGTTTTTCCTTGAGAAGTCATATTTATTTCATTCTTTTATGCCAGAAACTTTTTAAAAAAGATATACACAGATGTCCACAGTTGTAGGAATTATCACGTTGAATGTTATCGTAATTATACTTTATCTCCCTTCTAACGTAATCAATAAATTCTTTAGGTGGTTTCAAATTCCCGTAACTGTCAAAATATTCAACATAGTCATAATATTTTCCGTAGGCTACCCAATGTGTACCAGAATTTTCTGATGAATCTAAGTTAATAACACCACACTCTTTTTTTAGAGGTCGCTTTGGTAAATTATCCCTCATAAAGACACCACGAAAATAAGGCACATCTAATGTATAATTTAAGATATCATAATTTGTAAGAGGTCGCTTGGGTAGCCTGTAATCTAGTTTTTTTGCTTAGATACATGTAATCTTAAACCATTTTTATGGGGCATTATGCTTAACCCTTTCCCAATACATAGTGCTTCCAACTTTTCATTATGTCTTTTTAATTCTTCAAAACGCTTCTTTGCAGCTTTGTATTCTTTGATGACTTTAACTATTGAAGAAATACCACCTGCTAAACTTCCAGCAGCAGAAAGGCCAGCAAAAATAGGTATTAAAGGTAGCACTCCACCAGTCTTTGGAATGGGTATAATACGTGGAAGATTAATAATCGAATTCGATGCATAATTCTTGGCAGCAGCTACTGCTAATTTAAGAGCCATTTTCTTACATTTAGGATTCAACATTTTTAATTGTTTTTTCGTATGATCAATCATATGTTTAAAACGTTTTTTGAGCCTAGCATTAGAATTTTTCTTTACTGATTTACTGACATTTGCCAAGCCTTTCTTCATTCCAGCACCAGTGCTTAGCTTTACAATCATCGCTTTGTTAACTATATGGGCTGCTATTTTTTCTCCTTTGCTAGCATTAGAAGCTGATGCGCGTTTCTTTGCCATTTTCATTAGAGTTTTATCGGCTTTGTGGCGATCAATTATAGACGTTGATTTATCGTAGGCAATATCGTGTTGTTTACAGTATTCGTCTAGTTGATTGATACCTTTGTCCCCTCGGGCAAGTCTTTGATGTAGTTTTGTTCCTGGACCACAATAATTATATCCAGGTAAGTGAACTTCGAACGGTAAATTATTAATAGACCAATTAAGAAGTCCACGTCCTCTCATTTACTGCGCATGAATGAATGAACATTTGAAAATTATCCATTATATGGGCCTTTTGAATAATTCTTTAACATTGATTTAACTTATTCTCATTATAATATTACGTTTGATTTATTAATCCAACTATTTTCTTGTGTGGGTAAACCTAACCACTTTACGAAGACCTGATTACCTCTTCTTCTAATCACTTTTTCAACTAGATAAATGTTTGGATGTTTGGTTTTCTGAAGTTCCTGTCCATAAAATGAACCTAAAATGTCATGATTATGAGCATCTCTTAATTTATATGTCACTGGATTCGTATTTTGGACTTCTTTTATCTTGAATATTTCTGTGGACCAGTTAGGAGTGTATCCTTTTTCGAAAATGCTTTTATGCTTACTAATACGAACAGGATCACCTGTCGCAAAACTCTTTGCTTTATGAAATACTTTTAATTTCGCTGCTTTTATATATCGCTCTAAAATAGCTTTTTTGTTTTTATTATTTACTTCAACTGGCATAGTATTAATTGTTCTATGGTACGATCTATTATATTCTTGAATAAGATGATCAAGAGTACCATCACTCCATTTATATTGACCCTTTAAACTGAATTCTTTAAACATTTTACTTTTAATGGTTCTAATAAATCTCTCAACAATCGATGCTTTCTTTGTTGAATAGGTGGAATAATGGTTTATGGAATATTTAAGCATTAAATTTTTAAACTTAACGTTATAAAATTCAGATCCTCTATCCGTTTGGAGATTGTTAGGTTTTCTTCCATTTTCAAGAAGTTTATGAAACGCATCAAACACATGTTCTTTTGTTTTTTGTTTAAGTGGAAAGGCCCAAGCATACTTTGAAAACGTGTCAATTACCACTAATATATATTTCAAATCTTTATTTTGTCTGGAATATGCTTGCATATCAATAAGGTCTGCTTGCCATAAATCGTCGATGTCTTTCATTAAAACATGTCTTCGGGGGAAGTTCACTCTTGCGTTTTTATGTATTTCATTTACCACGTCGGCTTTGCTCATTTTTAGATTTAAGTTTATCGTGCTCTAATCGTTTTTCAATAGTAGATATTTTGTCAGTGATTTCTCTTGCTATCTCATTTAATGATGATACTGTTTTATGAGTATCTGCTATAAATTTATCCACATATTCTTTAGTAACACTATCTTTCGGATCAATAGGGGTTTCTAGATTTTTAATGATTTTATCTTGTGCATCTATTTCTCCACTTTTTGTATATCTAAAAACGCAGGGCAAGGTATTATTCATCAGTCGCCTTTTATGTGCATGACGGCCAAATTTGTCAACATTCATGTTCGAGCGTTAACATCAAACTGAATAATGTATTGAAAAATGGTCCTATTTATTATTTTATAATACGTGCTTCTTTCAATTCTTCTATTATGGAGATTATTTCATTGTCATGGCTAGTATTACCAGCATTTTTGGATGTTATTAATAGTTTTAATCGTTCTATCAGCTCATTTGGATCATCCCAATAAATAAAATCTGTGTTATTTTTTAACTGCTTTAGTATAGGTAAACCACTTCCGTATTTATCAGTACATTTATTTTTATTGATAATCAGTTCTGAAAATAAGGGTTTTATAACTTGCCGATATTTAATACCTCTATCTCCTTTAATCTGACCATCAGGATTAAAATCTCTTTTATGCGCATTAGTAAAACTTAAAATTTCTTTATAAATATGCATATCCTCATCAGATACCATAGACATGGTGGGTTTTTTTCTCAGAAGTAACTCTTTCAATCCATCTGTTAATACGTATTGTTGATCATTTATAGTAATCTTCATTTTTTTCTCTAAATTAGAATTTTTAATCATTGAAAAGTGCACAGGAATGTTTCCCATCATAAGTTTCTTGTTTTCACTTCTTATTCCGAAAGGTATATTAATTTCATCATCATCATCACCATCATAGTTATAAATATTTAAAAGATCGTTTTTATCCAGAGATTCTTCTAAATCCATCATATATTTATTACTGATGTTCTCCCTACTTTTAAAATCACTTCTCGAAGAAGTGGAAACATTTTCGATTTCTAAATTATCTTCAACTTCACTGTCACTCAAATCTTCATATTTCGATGAACCACTCGAATCATGCACTGACCCGTCAGGTAAAGTTGTTTCTGTTCTAGCTTTAATTTTTTGCTCTTGTGCATCATTCACTAAGAGTTTTAATGGGTCTGTAATAGGTTTCAGCATTTGATTTAATGTCATATTGGTTTGGTCTTCTTGATCATGAATTTGCTTGAGCTTATTTCTTATTGACTCACTTGATTTAATTAATTGTTGCTTGATATTTTTTTCCATGTTTCGAAAATTTTTGTGTGTAACACAACCACTTATTAAAACTACAAGAATTGAAGTGTGAATTACGATTTTTAATAGCTCTTATATGTCTTATTAAAAAAGAACAAATGTGTGAAAGCATTTTCTATATCTACCTTTATCTACTGCACAGTCCTTGTTAATTAGAACAAATTGAAATGGCTCTTTCCATATGTCCGCACAAAGCTTTTTAAACTGTTGCCATGACATATCAGTACTCACATGCTCATCAAAAATATGTTTTAGGTTTGTTTCATCTTGTTTAAAAATTATTAAAAGATTTGAGTTATCCCTTATAAGGTGTTTCGGAACTTTCGTATATGTTTGAGTTAAATAGAAGCAATCTAACTGCTTATGCCTTCCCATTGTAAAATAATTACGGATAATATTTTGATCTTCGCAAACGACATCATCAAAAATCATAATAGAATTCGATAAAGCACTATTAGGATTTACGATATTTTTATCATTGGTATGTACAAAGTACTTGATCTGTGGTATCCTCTTTAGAACAAGACTCAAAAAACGATACTTCGATTGATATGCAGTCTTAGAGTACAGATAAATATTTTTAAACTTTAATCCGTTTTCATGTAATAGTAAACTTAGCATTACATTCGTTTTACCACAGTTGGAAGGACCGCATATAAGACAACGAATAGAATTAGGCAATAATACACTATGCTTCACATAATGTTTATTTTCTAGTAAGTCAATATTGTTAACGTCCAGAGACAAGGCTTGCCTTATCAACTTCATGTTTTCATCTGTTAGATTGTGTATAAATATTTATTTATATACGATTCAAACTTAGGAATAATAATTTTACGACGTATTTTACTAACTACGATGTATATATTCACAAAACTCTTATACCAGATTAAAACTAAAGGTGGTATTGTAAAATAAGAAACCAATTAATTTATAGATTTGTTTATTTATTAAAAATAATATTCAATAGCAATTATAGCTAAATATTCACAATCTTACTTTTAAACTTATAAACAATGACTAATATAATAATATTATTACTATGTTACACATTCATTAAAATATTGTTTCACGATGACCCCAAGGTAATGTATTTATAAGATTTGATGATATTTGTCTTTTGTCATCCTTACTGTTTAATACCACTTTATTCACTTCTTGTGAATACAATACATGCTTTATTGATTTGATTAGATTCATTTTACATTTTAAAGAAGTGTTAAATCTAAGTGATTCATTATATTCAGATATTTGTAATTGCTTTGTGACACACTTTGATATACCTTTTGCTTTTACAACTTTTGTTTCTACGCTACGTATACAATAGAGTTTCGCCCGTAGTCCAATAAACTCAGATATAACATCACCTCCAAGTTCATCTTTAAACAATCCTGGAATTTTGGCATTTAATAGAGAAATGTTATAAGGATTAGTGATACTATAATTACTAGTATCGTAAATGGAATTATTATCTTTTTTTATATCATCGTAAATATTTTCGGTCTCAAATAAGTACAGTAAGCTATCAGTATCTGTATAGCACAATCGTGCTTTGTCTTTGTATTTCTTTTTTATATAATTATAATGAAATTTGTATAAATGATGTTTAGCCAATTCTAAAACAGTAAAGCCTATATATATTGGTTTGTCTAATATAATTTTCTCAGGTTTTAATTGAATGGCAACGAAATCATCTGAAAATATTGTAACATTTTTTAAATTCGGTTTTGCCAATAACTTTTCTACTCCCAGATGTTTATTCGTAGTTTTTGAACAATCTTTCCATTTTGTTACAAGCTTAACATTTACTTGTTTCCTTTTATTTTCAATAGTTTTGCCGAAAATTGAATTGTTCAAAAGTTTAAAAAAGTCTTTTTGAAAGTTAGATGTAGCATCTTGTCGTAACTTCGTATTTAAATCAATATATTTTTTTAGATATCTTTCTTGTCTAAAACAAATGATTCGATGAATTTTTTTCAAAATTAGTCCTTGTCTTAAACATTCTTTAAGGTGAGTGATATGGATCACATACTTATATTTGTCATAAAGGTTTGCTATTAATTTTTTAGTTTTTCCTCCAGGAGGCACAAACTTTTCCACTGCAAATGGAAGATCACTATGCAATTCATGTAAATGATCTGGATAAAACATGTCAATTTCTAATATATATCCCAAATAACCATCATCATCAACATTCATAACATTAAACTTCGATATTTCTTTGTTTGATAAGAATCTAAAATCTGACATAGGTAATTTTTGCATCATGGAAAAACCATAGAGATTATTGGAATCCAAATAAAGTAAATAAGAATCAGGCTTGGACTCATCATAATCAGGTAAGAATTTGTTATTTGCCTTTGCATAACGCAGAGAACATTGAGCAAGACCTCCTCGTATTCCTTTTTCCAGCATTTCATACATTTCTAAATTATCGATCATATCCAATTGAACAGCAGTATATAAAAGCATTGCATCCCAGCTTAACCCAGGAGCTGAAACGTAATAAGCTGGATCTAAATTATAATATCTGAGACTATTACTTCTAAAATTTTCATATATGTCACAAAGCAATAATACATCACATTTCAAATACAAATCTGTGTATTCACCAAGCGTATGGATGTCAAAAGTTTGCCATATTTTTTGCGCACGTTCATATTCAACATCAGAAATATCTTCCCTTTTTAGACTATTGTAAAACTTTGTCTTTTCTGGTAGTTTATTTTCATCATATTTTAACCATGAATCCATATAATCATATGGATACGGTCCTTTATGTTTAAGTAAGTAAAATTTCTCTCCATCTCGAAATTCATTTGATAAATGGTTAAATTCTTCTGCAGCTAAATTTTTACTTAATTCATCTAAACCACAACTTAGAAATTGAAACGAATCAATAAATTTCATTTGTATAGATTTACTTGAACATTGCTTTGTTAAGAACTTAGTAATAGATAAATATTTCTCTTTATTCTTCGGAATCACTTTTATATCACCCTCGTATTTTGTCAACTCTTTGATGAATAAATGACAATCATAGTTGCATAAGTTATGAAAAATTATTGGAACAAAACTACATGTTTTTAACAAAAGGTTGCAATAAGAATGTGCTATTCCTCGAAAATAAGAAGTTTGGTGGTCATGGTCTATTACTCGATCATCAAATAATAAATTTTTACATATATAACATGTCGTTGCACTTCGAAATTCTTTTTCTTGTTCTTCTGTTAAAGGTGACATTGGTTTTTTATCATTTAAAATATTACTAATCAACATAACATCTTTTATCAACCATTCTATAAACACTTTAACGCAATCCAGACCTCTATAAGTAACATATTTATTCAAACTAGAATCATGAGCACAACAAATATAATAAGCAAAAGATGATGGTTGGTGCAATTTATATAAATGTGTGTTTTCTGAGGAACTCTTTGAACAATTAATTAATAAGCTTTCAAAGTCGGCATATATCACAAATTTGATTTTCTGTTGTCGTTCAAAATGTTTAAATTGTATTTTACTGTCACTGTAAGGCAATTCTAATAATACTTTCGAACAACTGTGTGTTTCATATTTAAGCTTGCCGCTAAAAAATTGTATACATGCATCACAAAAATACAGTTTACTTTTACTTTTAGTCAGCTGACGTTGTACTAATCGTTTCAAATCTTTGATTAAACAGTAATGACCAATATTTCCCTTTTCAATATATAATAAATTTATATGATTCGGTTTCTTAGAAATTGTTAAGTAAAGTGGTCCAGTGACATTACATTTTTCATCGATTCCATATATATTAACACTAATGCTCGGATTATTAAATTCAAATGTCTTTATATCACAGAGAGCTGGTGGTATACTCATATTTTTGGTATTCAAAATGTTAGCATAATGTGGATATGAACTTGGTCGACATGCATTGGTTTTTGTTGGAAACAACGCACCAATAATGCACCACAAGAAACAGTCATTGTCATTGCTCTTAATATTCAAACAACTCTTCGATTTTGCAATTTTTGATGGAAGTGGTATGTGGGTACTTCCTCGCATCGGATTATATTTATTTACATTAATTTCTAAATGACTTATAGATAGATATGACCAACCTGATTTACAATGATAAAATTCAGTTAGTTTTCTATCAAAAGTCTCAAGTATATCTGATAATAAAACGTTTAAATCAGTGTTCATGCAAACAATCTTATATTTCGAATTAAATGATTTTAACTGTTGTTCACCTGTCTGTGGCAGAACAAAGTAAGCAAACAGTTCAAAGTTAAGTTTTATACATGTGTTATTCGTCAGTGATAAATTGATCAATTTCAATATATCAGTTTGATTATCCTTTAGGAATGCCTCGGGTGTGATGTACTCGACTTCCTGAGCAGGGTTCAAACGATATGTTACAATTCGATTCTTAAATGCACAGCCAATAATGTAAATATGTTCAGATTCAAAATTTAATAAACAATTTGATTTGTGTAAATTCGTTCTCAAGGTATCGATATTCATTTTTAGGTATCATCACTTTGCATTTCAAACAATATGTATACAATTTTTCAATATCCTGGGCCTTGTCGGAGTGGGGATGAGGTGGAATTAGAACTGGAAGAAAAATGATTAACAACATTTAAAATTTCAAACAGTTTTTATTTGAATAAATCAAACAACGTTACTTAACAAACTATTGGTAAGCATAACTAAGTATACCTACCTAGTGTTAGTTAAAAGATTAACTTGAGTAAATATACTTATATTCTAAGAACAAACAAAAGATTCATTATATTATTATGATTACATGATTATATATGAGTAAAATAACGTTTTACATCCTATACTTAAAAATAAGAACTAAAAAATGTTTGTGGGCAATCTTTAAATTCAGCCCGTGTTGCTGAAATAAACTTTGTGAGATAGTGCCAGGCCTCAGTATCTTCGTCTGTTCTATTTTTAGAGTCAAAACGGCCTGGCGCCATCGGTTTATAGGCAACACTTCTTCAATTTCGCTACATTTATAGACTTTTAATTCTATGTAATGAGCACCCTTTTTATTTGTATTCTCCTGACGAGCATGTCCATTTGCTAGTCTTCGCGATATAAAGGAGTAAATAGGCTTATTACCACTATTACCAGCCGTCGGTGGTGGGGTTGCGATGTCCTCGTCTTCATTCTCGCTATCTGTCCCAAAAAGATCCTTTGCTGTCGGCCTAGTGACGGGGATGATGCGTGTTTTAATTTTCTTCGGTGCAGCATGACCAGGCAGAGTCGGAGGCTTGCTAGGGCGCTTCTTCGATGAAGACTTGCGGTGCTTTTCATCTGGAACTTCGATCGAGCCTTCTTCATCCGAAGGAAAGAGGCGGTCAGCTTTTTCATGTGCCAGTTTAGACCTGAAAATAAAGAAAATAGTTATAAATCAAGGGTGTCGTTGATTAGCTGGCGGTAGGAAGTACTAGACAAACTCAATCATTACATTTTAAATCATTTAATAAATGACTATTAGTACCAAGAGTGAATAAAGTATCAATTATTATTGATTAGTCAATCGAATACATAATGCAATTGAATGGATTATGTAATCAAATGAACTAAGCAGTCAAACGCACCATGCAATTTAATCGAGTATGCATTCGAAAGGATTGTGCGATTGAATATAGTATGCATTCGAATGGACTGTGCGATTGAATATAGTATGCATTCGAAAGGATTGTGCGATTGAATATAGTATGCATTCGAATGGACTGTGCGATTGAATATAGTATGCATTCGAATGGACTGTGCGATTGAATATAGTATGCATTCGAATGGACTGTGCGATTGAATATAGTATGCATTCGAATGGACTGTGCGATTGAATATAGTATGCATTCGAATGGTATATCCAATCAAGTTGACTATGCGATCTAAAAAATAGATTACTGGATTATAAAAATTATTAAACAAAACTTACATTTTATCGGGTATTCGTTTTCTTTCTTTCTTGGTTTCAGGAGCTGGAGTTATAGCGCTGATGAGTGCACCGGTGGAGTGTGATTTTGCTCTGCTCTCCCTAGCGTTTAAATAGGGCGAACATCGCATGTACTTTTCCAAATAAGGATACAATCCATGTGACCAAAAAATCTATGTCAGCTATTTTCCATAACAGATTTTGAAAACGTTAGCACTAATAATTCAAGTCGATAGTTACTCCCGCTGCATGTTTATAATACAAACTTTATTACGCATAGAATAGAGTGTATTATAAATATTAGCGAATCATAAAATTACATGGAAGGACCATGTAATGCAGTGATTGGTATTGAAGCATTCAAATAAATAATACATAAGCTTGTTTAGCTATGTTAAGCATGCAGGATACAAACATATTATTTTATTGATGATAAATATTGACTAAATAACATAAGAAGTTAGTTATATAAAGTTATTATAACTATGTTTATAACCTGTTATATTATTTCTTTTAACGCATGTGAACACATTCACACTCACATCCTATATATATTATATCCTAAAAATAAGTATTTATGAACAATAAACAAGCTAATAATATCCACTAAGTATAGCACTATCTGTTTAGGTAAATAAAAAACTAAATAAAAGCTAGCACATTGAATTCGGGTACTGCTTCTTATTACTGTATACTGTCGCAAGCAACGTATGATGCAGTGACTTTAACACAACTAAATTGAACTTGCCAGGATAACTATGCAAGGGGGACAGTTCATATACGTAGAGATCGTTCAGACAAGAAAGAACAAATATTGTTTTCTTAACATATATGGAGATACTACTAACTAACATATTATTACATATTAATATTAACATGCCACTATGATGATGGGTGCGGGGGGAGAAGCGCATCAAATTCCAATGCATCTTGAAGAATGCCAAGTTGCAGTATATTTAACTTACATTATTTTGAACCTTAAACCCACCAATATTAGTCTACGGCTACCTATAAATAGGATAAAATAGGACGAACATTTTATTTCACCGCATTTCCAGTCAGACTTTCAAAGCAAGGTGCCAGTAATAAATAATAGATAATAATAATGTCGGTAAGTATTTTATAATAATAAAACCAGATTCCATCATTAAATTAATATTTGTTTATTGATATTCAATTTCGAGTTATCATTAACGTTTATTTGCTTTCAGGATGCAGATCTGTTTCGCTTCATACCAAACAAGAAAACTATAATGTACACGTATATCAAGAAGCCCATTACGAACGGAGCCAAAGTAATTAAAATCGAAATATACGATGCAGAAAAATTCCCTAATCCGGATGAAAATGCTGGGTCGAAGATATTATGTGACTGTGATGCTGAACTATGTGTGCAGCACGTGGTGAAGAACCCATTCATGGATGAGGTTTATTTAAATATCAGAGAAATGATCGCTAAATTGGAGGGTAACTTGTGCAACGTCTTATGATTACCCAATAAATATATTTTTTCAATTAATTGTTACTGTTGTACTATGCTTTACGTTATGCATTAAATGTACATCTCTTGGATAATATTGTTTTCATTGAAATGTCCTCCATAAACATTTAGAATATTTTTATTTAATCATTTGAATGTAGAGTCGATAGTAGGTATAAAGCCATAAGCAAATTTATTTATTTATTAGATTGAATTCTTGTAAATAGTGTGGATAAACAAAGGTAGTGATAATTGGCGTGCATGTAGGTATAGTAAGTAAGAAAGAGGAATGTATCGCTTAGGTATATGTTCGAGTTTGGTTAGAGTAATAGGATTCCGTCGTCCGCACACACGTCTATCAATAATCATCATAGTATTGATGTAGGTATCAAGCACACACACATATCTAGCTACATTAAGTGTGTTCATCATTACATATACATATATGCTAAAACGTGATGTTTATAAAGCTGAGAAGCTTCGCCAGAAGCGTTACTAGTCTGATTCACAATAAGGAATATGAATTGATACTCATACAATACAAATACTTACCTACTTTATTCAAATGCATCATCCATTCAACTAGATGTCGAATCGAATGAATTAGTAAACTAGTTTTGCAACTATGTAATCAGTAGCTAATCTAAAATATTTAGGCATACTGATTGTTTTCTATATTGATTATTAATTTAAGCAGACCTTTGAATAAGTAGCTCATTTTAACTAAAATTGAGGATTTTGTTATAGCAGCTGGAAAAAAGATCTAAGTATAACAGACACCGACGACTAATTAATTATTTATCGGTTCACACAATTAAATTTTTAAATAAAGTTACAATGAGAAAGTTCATTTAATCAGTTCGTTTAAATTAGGCATGTATAATTAGGGGGCTGGAGAAACTCTATTCAAATAGAGTACGCCTGAGTACTCTATTTGAATAGTGTTGATCCAGAACCCCTAATTATACACTACTACTTGTTTTAAACTGTTTCATATTCAACTTGCTAAGTTTATTAAAACCTTGTTAATTATCACAAATTGACTCAAATTAGGTGAACTTATATATCTTTTTTTTTATTTAATAATAATAATAAGGGCTCGTTTGATTCGTCTTGAAAAAGTTCTCTTGTCATATAGCTTTTAAGTCCTTCTTTATTTACAACTGGTAAAAACTTGATTTTACAAAAACTTTTTAAAGTATTACTTGAATTAACTGTATATTTTCATGACACGTCATGACACCATTATCTTGTTTCGATACTATCAAACAAATATTCGATAGACCGGTTCAATTTTCCGGGCCTAAGCGTCAAAATTGGCTTTTCGAAGCACTTCAGTAATTGCTCAAAGCAACAACTTCATACACAGGCAGCATCACCTTTTTTTTTATGCCTGATAGGCAAGCATTTGACCACAATCTCACCTGATGGAAAGTGATGATGCGGCCGAAGATGTAGCATGCTTGCCTTTACCTTGTTGTATGATGTATTTTGTTTGCATCAACTGATCTTGAGATCAGATAGGAACAATAATTATGATAAGTTAATGTGAAAATCTGATACTATGGCCCATTGGGAGTACACATTAATCTGTGTGCGCGCTTCAATTGACCACGGTCGCACATTTTTTACCTGTCGAAGTTTTTAGCGAGTTATGATTGTCACTTATATTTCGTTGTGTAGCCTATGTTCCGCGGATACTTATTAAAAAAAAATATATAATTTAGGGGAAGACCCATGCATCATTTTCTAAATAACACATAATAACATCAATACATAAAATAATAATTTAAACGCAAGCAAAGTTTAAAAAACTGTTTAATACATAAGTATAGGTAAATGGAATTAATACATTTGTTAACAAGTAAAGAGTAGGTAAGTATCTAACATTCTCGTAATTCATGAACAGCTGTGACCTCTCGTCACGTGTTAGCTCAATGATTCCGTAGCACTTACGACTCGTAGCAGTCATCAGCTACGGATATTATTGTAGCAGCTGTATATAATAAGAGTTGCCAAAGTTTACTTGACAGTTACTGCTTTACTATCTGTGCCATAATTTACTTACCAGTAAGGAAAACAATTATTTTCGTTTAAGATAAAAAAACAACAGTTGATTAAAAAAACTATTTTATTCTGCGCAATTGTCGATTGTAAACCACCCCTGCAGGATTGTGCACTTCTTACCAATAACGGTATATGTAATAAAACCTATTTAAGTTTTGTGTAAGTAGAAACAAAACAATATTTTATAACCAAGCCACCGAAAAATAATTTTCATTACTTACAAAGACTTTTTTTTATGCTTTATAGGCAAGGATTTGGCCACTATCTCACCCGATGGAAAGTGACGAAGCGGCCTACTTTAACAAATACATAAAAACAATGTACTAAAGAATTGTTGTAAGTACTTCTAAAATTCTAAAGTGAAACTCTACAATGGCATACCTATCTCCATCTGTTACGGTAGATGCACACTAACCATTTCAATCAGTCTTTGTTCACTGAACGATATAATCTGGAACTGTTCAAGTTACGAGTTAATAGGAATCTTGCATGCTATGTATCTTGGATCGCATCGTCTTTCCATCAGGTGAGATATTGGACAAATGCTTTAGGTAAGCATTTGTCCAATATCTCACCCAAAGGAAAGAACAAAAACATTTTTATTTCACATTACTGTCAAAGTAAAGTAAAAAAACGTAGTTCAGCCATGATTCATCTATTTCCATTACCTACATATATAAACATTATTATTGATCTACCTACAATCCCCTTATCAAAACAACAAGTGATAAGCGGATCTTGTAATTCATTAAATACATTTATCAGGTTTAAACATTAAAGAATAATTATAATTCACCTGCAAATAACAACTTTAAACATACATTACACAAGCAAGCTACATATTATTTTGATTAAAATTTAATAGGTAAACACTCAATTCAAAATATATTAAACTTCTTTACAGAATGTAACATACCTACCATTACTATATTCTTCTAACGAATAAAAAATTTAACATTGTATTATCAAATATTAATCAATTATAAACAAATAATAATTTTATAAATATCTCATAATTATTGAAAAATTTTAGGTAATATTTTCTGAAGAAATTATATATATATATATATATCATGTAAGTATGGAGTAATTTTAATCTAATACTTAATTTATTACATTTTTCTATTAGGCATCTATAATCTAGGTAAGTTTAGGTACAAACTCACATAAATTCGATGCTATTTACATTACATAACTTTTACAGAGTTTCAGTTAAGAATTTAAAATTTTACATTAAATTAGACACTTACATATTACATAAGAGACACGTACTATTTATACGCGGCGACGCGGAGGCACAGGGCAGGTCCACCGATCAGGAGGTATCACTTCCCTGCCAGAACGAGTACGATAGAAGAAGTGGATGATGGTGGTGGTGGAAGGACACCGGAGCTGCTAGAGGAAATCGCGGGGGAAGCATCGCTAGCGACTGCAATGTCGTCATAGCGTGACGTATAGCCGGGAGCGGTGTCTATACGTCTGTCTGAGTCGATTATAATGTGCCGCCTATTCCGCTTCAATGTTTTACCTGAACACATTCTAATCAAATACGATCGTGGATCGATAATGGACTCGACTGTACCCGATTCCCATCTACTTCCTATTCTCACCTTTACTTTCTGTCCTCTAGACAATGGTTTCAAATCTCGTGAGCCTAAATCATAATATTGTTTCTGCTGTTCCTGTCGATTAGTCAGTTTTTTATGTACGTCGCTATGAATTTTCGTTACGATAGTACGTAGCTTCCTACTGAACAACAGTTCTGCTGGAGATGGAAGTTCATGATTCATTGGCGTGTTCAGATATTCTAAATTAGCTAAGTTAAAATCGCTATTATCCTCATCAACCTTTTTCATTATATTTTTAATATTTTGAATCGAATGTTCCACTTGCCCATTCGACTGAGGGTACCTAGGTGAAGAAGTAATATGCTGGAAATTCCATTCATTCTGCCAAAAATACTGAAATCTGCCAAAAATACTGTTAAAAGTGCACAGATCAGTGTCTTGGAATTTAACTTGCCAAAATGAGTGCTTGGCGTCCAAAGTACTAAACACTGCCGCTCCTGATAGCCGCGCAGTCATTTCATCAAATGTAGGAAGCTTGAAATGCTCACGCTTGATATTTTTGTTTAAGTCGCGTGGATCTAAACATATGCGTATATCGCCCGGTTTTTTCACAACGGTCATACTATTGACCCAATCTGTTGGCCCTTCTCCCTTTGCGATTATACCCTGTTCCTGCATTTCCATGAGTTTGCTTTTAACTTGTTCTATGAGAGCTACCGGTAAGTAATTACCTAGGTGGGTGTACGACAAGTTCTGCACTCTCCTTTAGTTGTATTTTATACTCCCCGGGTAAACATCCTATTCCTTCAAAAACGTCCTTGTAATCATCTAATATGTTCCTACAGTTACGATTTTCGTCTACCGTGTATAATCTTTTAATTAATTTTAATTCTTCACACGAATGTTTGCCCAGAATAGGAACCGAGTCAGTGTCCACTACTATAAATTTAAAAAAATACATGTTAGTCTTGTGAACGACTTTGCTTTGAGATAACATTTACCTAGTACCGTTATTGTACTGCCTGAATAACCGTGCAATTTAATTGATGTTGATACCAAATCCGTCTCAGATAAACCGACTAAAGATAAATATTTTTTCGGAATTGTATTTACATCAGCTCCGGTATCTAATTTTAAATTTAAATATTTCTCATTTATTTGTAATTCTTTTAGTCACTCATCGTTTTTATATTTATTTATAAAAGAGTGATTATTTACCTGATCCTGATCGGTGAAATTCTCCTGGACAAACACTCTGCACACTTCGGCGAAATGATTCATGCGTCTGCACTTTTTACACTGGCCGTAAGCTGGGCACTCGAACTGTCTATGTCTTGCACCACACTGCATGTTATTCTTTGTTTGTGATGTACGATAATAATTACTTCCTCCACGGGACGGCTTCCCGCGAGACGGTGGTGTACTGGTCGACCTTGGATACTGTGTAGACTGAGAAGCGCCGCGGCCGCAGTTTACCCAGTGAATATCGGCTGATATCTGTGATCTATCTTCTTCTCGATTTACTTTTATTTATTGAACGTGGTGGTCCACGTTTTCCGTGGTGGTGTGCTTAGCTTATGCGCGGGATATTTCAGCTAGTCTGCATATGTCGATCGCTTTTGACAACGTTAATTCTGCTTCTCTCAGTAATCTTTCTCGTAAAACTCCGTCTCTTAATCCACATATCAACCGATCGCGCCCTAAATCGTTTCACAGGTCTTTGAATTCACACTTATGCGGTTTTGTTCAATTCAAACACGTACTGTTCAATCGATTCCAATTCCATTTGATCTCTTGTAGAACACTGAATCAAATTTCTCTGATAACTCTTCAACTGTCTTGAATTCCTCGTTGAATTGATCACACTTCACGACAACGGTCGACAACTGCACTGTCCTCTCTTTTTTCGATATTTCACAAGCTGCGTAATATATTTTAAATGATTTCTTCCACTTTTCCCAGTCCTTGCTTAGATTTCGTCCGCCGTAAACGGCGGAGGCGGGCGTAGAACGGAATCCATTTTCTATGCTTATTTGCAGAAACCCACACTTGTACGATATAATCTTCCATGTATTCACACTTTTAATAAAATTTTACGATATTTTGACCGACTGCGCCATGTCAAAGTATTTAATAATTGGGATCGATATAATTAAACAAACGCAGTTCAGCCATGTTTTTTTTTTTTTATTTGTGACAGGCTAGTGTTTGACCACTATCTCACCTGATGGTAAGTGACGATGTGATCGAAGCTGGTAAACACACTAGACCTGGAATATGCAGGCTCTCAAGGATAACTGCCGGAACACCGTATTTGGCTTGGCGGCAGACTTTCAACTTGATGGTGGTAAGCTACTTTGGTAGCAAGCCAGGCGAGCAACTCACAAAATGCTCTACCACCTCTCAATTCATCTATTTCCATTACCCACATTTATAAACATTATTATTCATCTACCTACAACTACTATTCAGTTACATCTGTTCTAAAGTAGTGTTTATTCTACAATACTATATACAAGTTATAAAAGCGAATAACTAACTTCAATTGCAAATATCTCCGACACTCTTCATGAGATCTTGATCAAATTAAAATGGGAACGTTACACCCTTTTAATCAAAATAATAATTTTCCAAATTAAGTGTTCTGAGGCAACATATATAAAAAAATCCGGCAAATTGAGTTCCTCCTCCTTTTTTTTCAGCTTTAAGCCGGTTAAAAACGGGTTTAAAATCACTTTTATTGGTACTTAAAATTACAGTGGCGATGCTTTTACTTATTTAACTTTTCGTTTGTCACGTAAACACCATTTTCCTCGAATCTACGAGATTTACCAATTCCCTTTTGTCTTCGGAGGCATTGAAAGTAGATTACATTTTGTGACGATAGCGTGATGCTCTCAGAATCTTGACGCTGAATACAGGAACAGCTTTAGGATGTTGATCGTAGGGTCACCGCAACCTACTGAGTTGATTATAAAAATTTGGCCTTACTAGTTGGAATGGATTAGATATCGCATTTATAAAGTAGGAAAAATGTAATTCTAGTACTAATATCTACGGGCCAATTGCCTATATTTCCTGAAACTAAACTAAAACTATATACAGCAAAGACCTAAGTTACCTACAAGACATCGAACTTATAGGTAACTCAAGTGCTCAAGCCCACTACCAGTGGGTAGCGTTCCCATCATGCTGGCTGCATCGCCTCTCTGAATTGCAATGCTAATATGTTGAGCCAAATAAGTGCAAGCATTTTGATCACGCGTCGAAAAAAGCTCATTCTATTTTCAAAAATCTATCAGAGCATCTGGTTGAGGCGACGCGTGAATGAAGTGTAGTTAGATTGGAAGTTGAAAATTAATTAGATGGAAGTTGGATTGGATATGTATTGTCTCCTCATACCACACTCTAGATATTGCCTATTTGTGTGTTAATATTTTGAGTTGCTTTACTATGTCCATTATTATTTACTCTGTGTATGTGATAATACTAGGAAATATAGTTATCTATACTTAATAGTAGAGTAACATATAAAATGTTGAATCGCAATTAATATCTGATGTTATTTGACCAGTACCAAACACGATGGTAATTGTGGTTGTGGGTGGTATACTACAAACTGTATCCCACTTCACCTATCGCAAATGAATATAATAGTTTCAACAATCAAATCAGTGACCTTGATATGTTTAACAATTCTCTTGCAGTATTTAAGCTCTACATTTTGAGATATATGTCGCAATCACAAAGTAAATTTGACCCTAAGTAAATTTTCAAAGTAAATTAAAGTTATTGTATTGTTAGTAATTTTAAGAATTCCTTATATTTTCATTGTTATTATTTTATTATTTCTTGTTTTTTGAGTACATTTGGCAAATGATAGGCACGCCGAAATTGTCATGCATATCGGAAAATTCCCTTGTTGTTAATTTTAAGTTGAATTTTAATATGTATGACGTGGCAGTGCTATATTGAATAAATAAATAAACTGTCACAGACCGGAATTGTATAATTTTCTACTGATATTATAATTTTACAGATAGTTACTAACTATACACTAACAAACACTCAGCGGCTACTGAAATGGAAGATGAACAAAATAACTGTTATTCTGGCACTACAGCGACCGCTGCTGCGGAACGTTCATGCATCGGTTTAAAAATATGATAAAACCCCTAAGCAACATCCTTAATCAGTCCCTGCTAGAATAAAAAGGTAGTGTATTGGCTTGAGTTATTTACTTGTCCAAAATTACTCTCATGTTGACAATTATTATTCCGAGTGGTTTCTTACCGTGGTAAAACTTTTGCAGTTTCATTACTTCTTGTTTGTTTCCTTATACGGAAACACAAATTTGGTTCTTACATAATCTATCTAATACCTTTAGTATGCAGAGGATTTCGGGGGCGATAAATCGATCTAGCTAGGTTTCATTTTTAGAAAACGTCGTTTAACAAAAAAAAACCGGTCATCCAGGTGCTAATTGTTATAGAGCAATAAAATTAATCAGATATAAGATATCGTTTTAGCTAAATTTGTGGTTTCAGTAAGGAATAATTACCCGTTGTTTTACGGCCTTAGTATATTTTTTTTTGTGTATTAGAAAAGGTTAGTGACCAAATAATTGTCAATGCGAAATATGAATATTTTAAAAGCCTGCATTGAAAGAGATACTTATAATTGACGACTGTTTACTATTTAGATATTTTTTACAATATTTGTTTTTCTTTTATGGCTAGAATTTGACCGCCATCTCACCTGATGGAAAGCGACGATGCGGTCAACAGTGGGACATGCTTACCTCGAAGGTACCTGTTCACTCTTGACTCGAAGAGGCCTAAGTTATACTAATCGGGAAACAAGAACGAAGGCAGGGTATTTCACTCCTTTTCAGCTCGCATAATGTTAATAGTTGTTCCCCGCGGCTTCGGTAACTAAAAAATAAAATTATTTACCAAATTGAATTTTAAATCTAAACCATTATTAAATCCACCTGAACACAAACATCAAAATCGGTCCAGCAGCTTAGGAGGAAATCTGTCACATACACACGTATGTATAACATACAACGCAGCTGCGTTCTGTATTTGGTTTGATATTTGTAAACTTGTTCATTGAGTTGAATATTGCGTCGTTAACTTCCTCTTTACAGTTGAAATTCCCTTGTTATGAGTTTCGTATGAAAATCAACTAGTTTTAACGTTGATTGTTCATTTGATTTGAGTCCCTACTTCAAAGAACCTACGTAATTTACCAAGAAACATACATTTAGAACTGGATTATCTAGAGTCTGTACTTAACAGTTGACAAGGTAGTACTAGTCGTTCGCGCCGAACTGAGATCTCTCATCTACATTTTACCTAATAGAGAAAATCATTCAAGGTTAATTACTTTTTTTTCTTTAAAATAATTGTTTGATTACATTAGAACAGATTAAATCATGCGTTAGTTTCAGCTTTAAATGTAAAGCCGTTTTTGAGATAGACCCGGAACAAAATATGTTTAAAAAAAGTGACTTTGGTGGCCTACTTAATATGCATTTATACAACTTTTTTTTAAACCTGTTTCGTACTCTACTTGCAGAGTTTATTTCAACCGTACCCACAAGGGTAGATATAAAATTAAAAATTATTATGCTCCCCGTTTACATAAATGGATGTCCCCTTAACATTTTTAGACGCTGCCTCTAACAGACGGACGGATGGACGGACGGACGGATGGACAAAGTGCTGAAACACCCAAGTGAAACTAGAGATCTTGCTTCGCTCGATCAATAAGCTACGGGCCAGTCCTAGCACTTCATCCTCAAATAGGTGAGATAAGTTGAGTATAAAAAGCTTATTGTAAAACTCATACAAAGCAATAAATACGCTATGCATACCTAAATAATTTTATTGTACAATCGGTCACTAGTTGATTTTAATAATGGTTCGATTTTTTTCCATATATAGGTACCTAATAATAACTTTTAACATTGCCGTGCACGTAGCCTGTCTATATTGGAATTTTGTGTGATTTGAGACGTCTTAAAGGTATATATATATATAGTGTATATATTTATCCTAATAACGTTTATGTCTTGTTGCCTCTTATATCGTAAAGCGTTATTAAATTAAATCTGCAATACAACTGAACTCTGTCCCACTGATTACATAAACATGTTTAACCACATATTCATTAAAATCACATTGATAAACTTTAAAAGAAGTAGGTGATGAACTTACACAAAATAAAAGACAGAAAGTGTTTGTTATATGTATAATATAGGATAAAATTGCAAATTTTCAAATAATTATTACCATGATATTAAATGAGTTACATTTAAAGGATAAAACGTAGGCTATTAAAACAAAAAAATTTGACTAGGTATTATATGGGTTGGCAGCATCGACCTACAAACTCATGGACCTCGGGTCTAACACAAACTTATACAGACGTGGATATATGTATAATAATTAACGATTAATTTATGTCTAATCTCGATTGCAACACGGCTTACTTTTGCTTGCAATAATTATTATTATTATTATTAACGTACGCAGTTTCGACTGACGAAACTGGGGGTAGATTATCTATTCCGGGCATAGATATTATCTTTGCATCGACGCGACGCGTCGATGTAACGACGTCGAAAAAACGATTTTCTTTTCTTATGCAACATCGAATCAACTGAAATGTCAACCAATCGACTGTCGCATCGACGTCGCATCAATTCGACAATCGTAGTTTGACGATCAGAATAGACCTACAGATAACTTTCGCCTTACGAAGTTCTTACCGTGGCGGGATTGTCGCTTATATTTCGTTTTGTCGCCTTTTTCATGGATACATATCGTTCGCCTTCTAAGCAGGGGTTCGATTCCCGGCGGGAACACAAGTTTTCTCCCCTAGGAAAATGTGCGTTTTTGATTCTGGTTGTGATTGTGTGTATGATGTGAATGTTGTCGGCACCCACGACACAAGTCTTCGAACTTAGTGTGGGACTGTGAGTGTGAAAGCGTTAGTTTATTTATTTGTTTATTATTTATATGAATGCGGACCCGAATTGTTGTTTTTTTTAATTCAGTATATATGCAAACATTTGACCACTATCTCACCTGATGGTAAGTGATGATAATATGATCGATGCTTGGCAGCTATTACGTTAATTATTTATAAAAGCAAGTAAAAATAATTAAAAATAATTCAGTCATTTAAATCACTTGGTCGTCGCCGTCGTTTCAACCGTGCGAGTTCCGACTCTTTCTTCTTTAACAACATCCTTAGAAATCTTCTCCTTGATTCTTTGGAGCTGCTCTTTCTGCCTGTCGTAGAAATACATATCTTCTTGGGCAGCTCCTAATCTTCCTGTGGAATGAAGAAACTTATAGGCCGTACGCAGTATCAAGCAGGATCCCATCACGTAACGTGATCACCAGTGTTACTGCTTTTACAATTTTGTTTGGAAAGTAGTATTCAATTAATCCTACTAATATTATAAATCCGAAAGTTTGTGTGTAAGTGTGTAAGTATGTTTGTTCCCTCTTCACGCTTTAACGGCTAAACGGATTTGGATAAAATTTGGAATGTACATAGCTTATACTTAGGATTAACACATAGGCTACTTTTTAACTTGATAATAGCGGGCGACGCTAGTATATAATGGGGCACGGCTAGTATATAATAATAATTTAAACGTAAGCAGAGTGCCGCTAATATTTTGGTTTTGGCTTGATTGATTTCGATAAAATATATATGACCACCTCTGAAGTATAATCTACCAAACAAAAACAGAATTTTGAGTATCGGTCATCACAAATGAAGGGAAAAATCGGTTAACATACATAAAAACATATTAAAAAATACATACAGTCGAACATTGTACCTCCTCCTTTTAAAAGTCGGTAAATATAGGAAGAGATGAGACTATGTTGGCTAACCAATTTATTAATTAATTGGTTCGGAAAGCAATCCTACTAATCCTACTCCTACTAATATTATAAATCCGAAAGTTTGTGTGTAAGTGTGTGCGTAAGTGTGTAAGTTCGTTGTTCCCTCTTCACGCTTTAACGGTTGAACGGATTTGGATGAAATTTGGAATTTACATAGATCCTAGGTATAGGATTAACACATAGGCTACTTTTTAACTTGATAATAGCGGGCGAAGCCGCGGGGCGCGGCTAGTAATCTATATTATATGAAGCAAAGTCGGGTTAGATACACTATTTATAACTCAAAAAACGGCAGGTCTGATTTTTATGATATAGGATTTGTTGGATTTGTCCCTCCGAATAATAGAATAAAAAAATCACGAAAAATATATTTGAGCAATCAATTCATTTTTTCACTCATACATTTTAGGTATGTAAGGAACGCCTTTTTTATAATTTTGAACTGAACCACGTCTGGTGGACGTGTAAAACTAAAAGACGAACATAAACACGGAAGAGGTAATCATTTATTTTATAAAAGTATGATATTTAAGTACTAGGCATCCATAAACTTGAAAGTGTTAAAGTTTTTCTTTACTTGGTATTGCAACGCATGCCGGGTAGGTACAGATAGTATATAGAAAAGCATTTCTGCCAAACATCGTTCTAATATTCCTCTTTATCTTGATCTCTTCGTAGTTGAAAAACTGTTACATTAACCGAATTAAAAGAATTTCCACATAAAAATATTAAGACTGAACGACAACTGAGTTTGCTCTCAGCCAACTCCGTTTTCGTTCAGTCTTCCACGTGCGTTCGATAAATACATACAACAAATTATGTTTTCTCTATTCTCTAAGGCGTAGGTTCTAATTCTAGGGTTAAAATACCGCTTCGAACGCGTACGAAACCGTAGTCACGCAAACAGTTTCAATCGAAGACTTTTTTGTCTGCGTATGAAATGAGTAAACAATAATAAACCATCAAAGGGTTAGTACTAAGGCAGTTGTATATAATATACGTAATAATAGCGAGAAACATACCAAGACTACCACCTCCCTCCCTGATAGTGCCTCCCGCACCACCACCTTTACCAGCGCCTGATCCCGGGATACCACCAGCTGCAGTGAAGCTTCTAGTACACACCTTGAAATAAATATACAAAACGGTTAAAGATCTTCTTTGATTACTACCTACTAATATGTAAGCGTGACAACAAGAGGCCAATATAAAAAATAATGAAATACCCTCAACGACCTATTAGAAAAATGGCTGCATCGTCTTCAACAAACATTAAACCTAAAAAATGGCTGCATCGTCTTCAACAAACATTAAACCTAAAAAATGGCTGCATCGTCTTCAACAAACATTGAACCTAAAAATGGCTGCATCGTCTTCAACAAACATTAAACCTAAAAAAACCATATCTATATAGGTAGGTAATACCGATTTAGAGATAAATAAGAACATTCGTTTTGAACACAAAACCATTTCTCATAGTAGTTTTCTGTAATCTTCTCCATCCAAAGGATGTCTGGAAGAGATCGCTCTTAGCGATAAGACCGCAAATTGTACACCAACTGTAGTTGTTAACTTTTAGTATTAAGTTTTTTAAGTAATTTATGTAAGGTGTGACAATAAAGCGTTATCTATCTAATTTCACATGAAATATTGCCTGGGTTCCACGACACAGGTCGTCCTAGTGTGGGACCCAGGGATCTACATTTTTGTATTTTTTGATTTTTGGTGCAAATAAAGGTTGTTATTAAAGGTTTTTTTTATTGCTAGACGTTGAATGTCGGTAATGGTCCCAGAAGGACTATCAACATAAGTAAGAAACAAGTGAGAGTAGAAATGTCGGATATCAGAAGATATTGAAATCACCCTCTACGGTATTGTAAAAAATCTCGTAGACCCATTTTGACATTGAGATAAAACAACGCTCTCAAAATAAGCTAGTCTAGACTTGGTTATTAGCTAGCTCCTTTCATGAAAACAATCATTATTATAGTTAACATAGACACCTTTATTCCACCAGCAGCCTTATCAAAGCTGATACATATCTGAGGCCGTAATATTCTCGGAATTATTTTCACAATTTTCATTTTGGTAATTCGCTGTCCTTTTGAATTATACTTTGTTGACAGATGTTCTGGTTTTTTTTATGTTACCAATATACAGAAATGGTGACGTAATTTATGAAAATGTCTTAAAATTGACGTTTTATTTTTTATTTGAATTATCTATACCAAGAAAGTTGTATGTACCTACTTGGTGCTGCTGTTGCTATTCAAACATTGTGTGAAGCAATATGCAATAGTATTCTATAGATTTGACTATTTGCTTTTTTCCTTTGGTTCAGACTAGTAAATGTAGAAAATGTATCGGTTCTAGTACACAAGACACAATAATTTAACACAAGCAAAGCTTAAAAAAACCGACTTCACCGCTTACATTTTGTTTTTGATTGCCGATTTCGATAAAATTTATATGGGAACACCTCTGAAGTATAATCTACCAAACAAAAGGAATCATCAAAATCGATTCATAACTGGCGGAGACTTTGCGTAACATGCGTAGAAAAAAAAAGTCCTCCAGTCCTCCTTTTTTGAAGTCGGTTGAAAATTCAACTTAATACCAGTCGAATCCCCTATTTCTAAAAAAATAAAACGTTCGATAAAGTTTCTATACTGAATCTATAATTATTTTGTCTTATTTTAACATTAGGAGGTTTATTAAACGTGTTATGTTATGGGGCTTTGGTATGTAGATATACATGTTGCTTTTTACAAGCTTTTATTTTGTTTCACCTGCCACATTCTCTGTCGGTCTGTAATCAAATCTTGCAAGCTAAATGAGGGCCATTTCCCAATGTCCGATTAGACTCAAATTTATTGTACTTATGTTTCTTAGGTGACAATACAATACAATGATATTATGGTACCATGGAGACAGAAGATGGCCATCTTCTGAACTAAACAAGATAAATCCATCTTATCTGGGCTTCTTTGATTCGTCTTGACAAGTTCTCTGGTTATATAACTTTTTAGTCAATTTTTGATAAAAACTTGATTTTAAAAACATTCTAAAATATAACTTGTTATATATTTGGTCGAGAAAATAGAAATGCGCGACCTTCACAAAGCTTGGTAGTAAGAGCCCTTATGCTATATCGTAAATTTTGATATTCTTAGGTCGGTATAAGCTTGGAATTTATAAGATAGTTATAAGGTAGCGCTCCTTGGTCCCAAAAGTTTCGTAACTTTGTTATTTATCTCGTAGTAAAATATTTCAAGATACTTTTCAAGCACTTGGTAATAATTTAATATTATTTTTAGTACAAATGATTCTGAGAACGAGTCGTATAAGTATTATAAGAAGTTTGTAGGCTATTTTCTATGTTCGATAGGCATTTGGCCTCTATCTTATCAAGAAGATGCACCATTCTTGCCTAGA
Organism: Lomographa bimaculata; assembly: GCA_948107665.1. Lineage (NCBI taxonomy): Eukaryota > Metazoa > Arthropoda > Insecta > Lepidoptera > Geometridae > Lomographa > Lomographa bimaculata. The sequence goes on along the minus strand of OX403600.1, from coordinate 5,674,789 downwards.
CGATGCATAGCTAAAGATTAGATTTAGATCCTCTCCTTTTTCTTTTATCTCGAAAACTGTGAGACTATTACTAGGCACTTTTTTTTATTCAACCTGTAACAAAAAGATTTAGTAATACCAGGAATCGTCTGCGAGATATACGAAAGTCTAAATGGGAAATATATTTTATATACAAAAATTAAAAAAGAAATTTTTAAATATTTTTGACTACACTACAGTTACTTCTATGTCGCGTGACCTTGATCTTTGTTATGGACACCACCAGGGGAGGTCAATTTCTGTTCTACAAGTAGCGGCAAAAATGATTAAAATCTGTTTGGTCTAGTTTAGTCCAAAAACCTCCTTCCGGGCATTTAGTAGTATTGCTATATATAAATAAAGTGCTACAAGGCTTTATTTGAATGTGACGTGCAACGAGAATCTATACACTCTCTTTACAAGTCACGTTCGTATATATCCTTTTTAAAGTATACTTGGGTACCAACTCATATTTTTTTGTCTGAAACACTGAACGAAATGTGTTCTTATTACAATTTCAGATGTCAAAATGTCAGCTTGAAAACTACATCAAACAAATTCAATTTTTATATGAATCATTCTTGGCAGAATTATGGTGCGACAGCCCTATAGTCGCCATTTAAAGAAGAAGAAGAAGAAGAAGTATATGAATCATTCTAATATTATTTATTTATCCAAAGCACTCGTTTTAATATATACAGTGAAGTGATTATTTTCTTTTAGAAGTGGTGAGATAGAGACTTCATTCATTCTTAATTTCATGGAAGCTAACTACGAGGCTTGCAAGTATGGTGCCAGATCACAAAAAAAAAGACGTGTGGCACTCGGGGACTGCCGCGGTAAAGCTATCGCATAGCATTTTTTATCAACTTCTGTAATTATAATATTTATTTATTTTATTTATGCAGTATTTTTTCCTGCCACCTAGAGGCGAGTTGCTGAACTAAAGAGACAAGCGTGATATTTCAAAAAGTCATTAAAAGTTCTGCTATTCATCAATAAATGGCAAAACTAAAAAGTATCACCACTGTGCCGGTCGGAGTAGGGGGTGTTAGGTTATTTTCGTTACGGAATTTCTGGTTTCGGTCTTCACGCTCAAGGCCCGCGATAGAAGCTATGCAATAGCTTAAAATGAAATGATAAACTTTAACATCCTCAACGAGCGACTGCTTCATGATTCCATGGTTCATGATTCCATTTAATTGGATATCTACGCATCAACTTCTACTATAATGCTTTGCCAAAAGTCGTTGATTAAACATGTAAAATCACCACCTACCAATACACACAAGATATGTTTGGCCTTACTTGCCGTGCCCTGGCCGCAGAATACTTACTCAAGATTTCAAAACTATGAAACCTAAGGAATCCTAACTGAAGCGCAATGAGTTAACGAATATATTTAGCGGTATTACTGGATTGGATAACGTTAATTTGATGTTTTGTGTGTATTGTTTTAAATAGTTCTTGTATACTTAAGAAATGAAAGTACATACATAACACTAATAAATATTAAGTCGTATTTTTTAATCTATTCCTACTTTGTTTTTTAGCAGACGAGACGGGGAATTAGTGCATGTGCTCATTCATGGGGCAATATGGGGGAGATTTAGTAAACTTTTTAGTGACTGATATAAAGACAAAGTAGTAATAATTTAACTGTTAGTACTTAATTCCTTTTTTAGGTGTGAATACTAGTGAATATTTACAAGGATTTAAAAGCACGTGGTGGGAAATGAGAATATTAACGTTTATAGTCACGTTCATTTAAACCCTTGTATTAAGAACATTCCAAATTTTAAAATTCCTGCATTTTTAATTTTCAAAACGTAAATGGCGTATTGTGAACATAAACGTTAAAACTGGTACACTGCAATTTCTATTAAGTTGGCATTCTTTTCTGGTAGAATATATTATTTTCTATGGACACCACTGTCAGACGTTTGGGTCTAAAGACTATGTGGTATAGAACGGTAGCTGATGAAATAGGGTTGCAAGTGACATAATATTTAGAAACTTTAATTCATCATAACTCAATATTGATGCTGCTGCCACGAATTCAGAAGTTCCTGTTAGACTCCATACATGTAGTTAGATGCGTAGCTTGAGACACACCTTTTTGTTACACATTGTATTCTTGGCCATCATGATGTCTCCTATCTGTAGGTATAGGGTTAACCATTCATTACGCTACACCCTGTAGATGGCCGTGTAAGATTTCTTACAAAACGAGAAATAATAAACTTCTACATTATCACAGAAGCGTGACAACCTGTTGCATTACAGTTCTCATTCCTCCAGGCCGTTACACCTAAACAACCAGCCTATCATGACCTGTTCCTATCTCCACAACTTCTCAAGAAAGTACTACAACAAGGCTCTGAAAAAATTGGACGAATTACGCCTGTAATAAAGTTTACAGCTCAAAGGCGCAAAACATTAAATAGATAACAAGCTAAAGGATGTAAGGACGGAAAATCCGAGTATCTTATCTATTTAGGACAATTTGGGTACGTCCTCGAATTACCTAAAGAGAATTTACGACACTCGAGAAATATAGATAGCGAGGTAAATAAATAGATACATTATTTATTTGCCCACCAACAGGTTATACCTATAATTATAATATTTGTTGATGAAAAGATTGAAGCCTAATTAACACTGTACATTATTTTTAAAATAAAACATTTTATATACAAATATACTTTTCTGCATTAGAGAATTCAACATCTATGGTAATGATAACAACCCACGGTAATACTCTGGAAGTCTGGATGTTGTTTTTTTTAAAGTGAAAACTTCTTTAGATACGATGAGCACTTTTTAGGTGAACAAAAATCATGGAACTCGCGTCATCGTCACTTACGCTTTCCATGAGTAGTATACTGCCTTATGGCATCTGTCTCTTTTCTAGTTCTATACTCTATGTATCAAAAATGATAATCGTATTAGAATTTTTTTGAGCTATTGCTCGACGATACGGCGCGGCGCTCGGTTTCATGTTATTAGTTAAGTTGTTTGCTGACACTGGTTCTTGAAACACAGTGTAAACTGAAACAGAGGCTTCAGAATTTAAATTGTATTTTTAACCGACATCAAAAAAAGGAGGAGGTTCTCAATTCGACTATTTTTTTGTATGTTATCTCATAACTTCTTTCTGGGTGAAACGATTTTGATAATTTTTTTTACCGATTTCCCAAAACAAGAGGAGGCTCTCAAGTCGAAAGTATTTTTTTTGTGTGTTAATTCATAATTTCTTTCCACGTGAACAGATTTTGAAATATTTTTTTTAGTTTAAAAGATGTTGCTTTCCAATTCGTCCCATTTAAATTTGATCAATATCTGATCAGTAGTACAGTAGTACATATCGTCAATAATGCATATTCTGTGGACTACTTTGACGATGTTCTCGTTTACCCGACTTTAAAAGTTACCTCATAACTTCTTTCGTTGTAAGCCGATTTTGATGATTTTTTTTTTATTTGAATGCTGGTGCTTTTCATTTTGTCACATTGAAATTTGATCGAGACTTGATCGCTAGTTTTTGAGTTATAGTCAATAATGCGTGTTTAATACATTAAATCTGATCAAGGTTCCGAAGATAAAGCGATGAAGTCGGTTTTTTTAAGCTTTGCTTGCGTTTAATTATTAAAGCTTTATTTGCGTTTAAATTATCAAATTTGATGTCAATAAATGTTTTGATTGATTAATTGACGCTTTGAAGTATCACTAGCGGCGCGGCGGTGCGAAGAGATCTAGTAAGGAAAACTACGTACTGTCCATGAATATGTAGGTAGGCTACCATGTTCACTAACACATGCAAAGCCACGGAGCCTAAATAGTAGGTAGTTAGATAACTACACTAAAACTTCAAGTTTACCTCCATCAAAGTCAACAATTAAGCTTTGAATTAATGCTAATAGGTATCAAATCGCTGAGCATAATTAAACTTGAATAAGCGAGATGGAAAGGTTAGTTTCTAGAATGCCTTAGGTCATTAATCATGCAGTCAATAATTTAGAAATACAGATGAACATGAATTTGCTCTCAAAGTTTGGTAATAAACATATATTAATATCTGGAATTATCCAAGGTCTGCTCTTTGACTTGAATCGACATTGACGTTATTGAAACATTAGAAATCGGCATAACCCCAATGCTGATTGTGATTAGCAATGTGCTCCTTATTTAATTTTGTCATATATACATAAAATCTCTTGTACATAAAATAACGTATGTTATGTGAGACACCAAAGTTGCACTAAGGTAATTACCATTCAAAATTGTTATTTGTTCAACAAAAAAAAATTACCTGACATGCGTTGCAATGACTCGTATAGAAAAAAAGCATTATACCTATTTCACGTTTATGGTTGCCTTGTACTTTACCAAATCGTGACAAATCTGAGTGACGTATAGTCTATGAGAAAATGTTTACTTTTGCATATTTTTTTTTCATTATTTTATATTTTTCTGCTTAAATCTAAACCATTCTGGAATCCACCTAAACAAAACCAAAATTATTATCAGTCAGTCCAGTCGTTTAGAAGGAGTTCAGTCACACATACACGTACAGAAGAATCATACCTATATATAAATAATATTGAGGAAAAAAACTTGCGTTCTACTAAAACGTCATTTTCTACCTTGATATTACACTCTGGGAGGAAATATTAAGGCTTGATATTCCCTTCGAGATTGCAATTGTTAAAGAAATTTGGTATTTTCCAAGCATGTGCATTTTGTGCAATATGGAACATTTTCACAACTCTTATCTACACAAAACTCACTAACAATTTTTATGTCCCCGCGCTTTTAAAACTAGGACGTCCGGACTTTTTGCCATTACGAGGTTCTTGTTTTAGTAGAGCAGTCATGGGGTTTATATTCAAGTTTTCTATTATTTTCTGCACGTCCCTGCTTTACTCGGCTTTGCATTGTGAGCCTGTTGGAAACAGAGGTTTGGAATTTCATTATTTCGTTTCGAACTTGCCTATTTGTATTGAAGCTTGTTCATTGGGAGTTTTTTCTGCATGCTGGCACTTTGTTTGTTCTAGAAAAAGTTTAGAAATAAGCAATACCACAGTTAGCTGACTTCAACAATATGCGCAAACAGGAAACGTGGGCTCGATGTATGTGTTTTTAAACCTCGACGCAAACAGAGCGGTATAATAAGTTTGACGTGTGTGTCTAAAAATTTACATTTAATCATTTGTTTTATAACCGACTTAAAAAAAGGAGAAGGTTCTCAATTCAACTGTATTAATTTGTTTCTTCTTTTTATGAGTGTCACCTCATAACTTCTTTCTAGATAAATAAATTTTGATGATTTTTTGATTTGAACGCTGGTACTTCCAATGTAAACCCATTATGATATAAGATAAATTATTAAAGATATATTATTACCCATATGATTAAGATCTAACCGTAGTGGTTAGATCTTAATCTTAAGATGACGCTAAATACTACTATTTAGCGTTATCTTCAATAAAGCGGTGAAGTCACAGAACAAAGTGTTGGCCAAGACAAGGCAAACGAATTAAAAATTGTGGATCGAGCTAGGACAAGACCTGCTCAGGTCCGAGGCGAATGGCAGAATATGTGAGAGACCCAGCAGTGGGATCAAAAGAGCTGTGGATGATGAAAATGGGGAGTAAAATAATCTTGCAGAGCTGACAGAGAGTGAAATGTTAACAGTTTAAAATCACTTGTTACAGATGTCAAAGTCGCTCAACCATCGTTGGCAGTGCTTTGTGGGGATTTTCTTAGAACAAGCTTCTTTCAAGCTCGGAACAGGAAAGTAAGTACAATTGTTATAAGAATATTTGAAAAAGCCACAATAGAAAAGCTTGTCTTCAACTGATTTTGTCAAGAAATTGTGAGCTTTATAGCTTACAGCATCATTCTTTGTACATAATAAGTATTTAACATTATAGTGACTTGTCCGCCATTTCAAGTGATCCGCCATGTTGGATTTAGAATAACGTCACACAGCTAGCCGTGCATTGTAATCCAAACTAAACGTGAATACAAAATTTCAGCCCAATAGGTTGAAGATCTCTGTTTCTAAATTGAGTTGCAAGATGTATGTATGTTTGTCCGGGTGGAACCCGGACAAACATACATACATTGCAAGTTAAATAAAAGCTTGTAAAAAACATACATAGGATGATAAACTAACCGTCCTTTGCGTCGCGCAGTCGGGTAAAAACAGTCGAATAATGGAACTTGACTATATACACTTTTTATGCTAGATAGGCAATAAATAGCATTTCACCGCTATCTTATCTGATGGAAAGTGACGATGCGGCCGAAGATAGAACCTATATATAGAAGCTACCTATTCACTGTAGACTTGAAGACACCCAGATTGTACCGATCAGGGAACATAGACGCAGGCAATGAGTACCACTTTTTCGTACGGATGATGAACATATAAGCGAAATTTAAACTTCAATAAACTAAAAGAAGTCTTAACGACTCAATATACTGGTTTTATTCAAATACGTAATCCATATACTTATAATCTTTAGGTGTGTGTTTTTTTAGCTTAAAAATATGGTACACGTTTTATATTTTTACCGACTTCCCAAAAAAGGAGGAGGTACTCAAGAGTTTTTGAGTTATAGTCAATAATGCGTGTTTAATACATTAAATCTGGTTCCGAAGATAAAGCAGTGAAGTCGGTTTTTTTAGCTCTGCCTGCGTTTAATTATTGTGATTTATTTTTAGAGGAAGCATTAACACTTACAGCAAAATCTGTAATCCTATAAATATATATGGATACTAAATAAAGAGGTTAAAAGGTTTTCCCATCAAGAAACTTAATATTTCAATACGATACTAACAGTGCAAAATATCTCGTTAACCTAGTTTCCGGAAATGCTTCTTTTATCTTAAGATATAAAAAGAAAGTTTTAATTCAAGCGTTGCCAGATAGAATCTGAAACAGCGAATTTTCCATTGTTAAGGTTTGGCGACCTACCAAATAACAAGTTGCTCGTGCCTGTAACATGTTATATTCGAAATGAACGAAATAAATAATAACAAATAAGTACAAGGCACTTAACTATCGAAAAGGTTTCTTCCGTCTATTTTTACCCCACTACGGCGAACCAAAAATGAGGGTTATGTTTTTAGCATCGTATGCTTGTAATTATGTATCTATGTATATTGGTTTGTGCCTCACGGCGACGCCGCACGTAAGGGATCATGTTCACTGGCAAAAAATTCTTGGAAAAAAAAAACAAAATAGCGGTGGTGGTACTCCATAAATTAATGATAAAAAATATGGCTATCAAATGAAGCTTCAAAATACCATCAAAAAAAATATATAATTCATACAGTAGGTACAACGTATAATATTGTATATAAGGTTACATACATGAAAAAATATGTAATAAAATGTATATAAGTTGGCTAAGTTGGGTGAGCGTTTGCCTTCTAAGCATGGGGTATCGGGTTCGATTCCCGGCGGGAACACAAGTTTTCTCCCCATGGAAAATTTGTGTTTCTGGTTCTGGTTGTGATTGTGTGTGTGATGTGAATGTTTCCGGCACCCACGACACAAGTCATCGAACTTAGTGTGGGGCTGTGAGTGTGAAAGCGTTTATGTTTATGTTTATGTATATATATACATAGTACATTTTATTTATTTTAAACTTAATGAAGCCTTTTCTTTTAATTCTGTAAAACGTTTAGGTTTTGAACTGTCTTGTGTTTATTAGATGATTTAAAAAGCATTAAGTAATCATATCCTTAAAGCCGTGGCCTCGACGAACAATGAACAGCGTGGCGACAGCGGTGGCGAGAGCGGTGGCTATACAGTATATAATTTATTCTGCGACTAAATCCTTAGTCGCTCCCGCTGCCGATGCCACCCCGCTACCCGCTGTAGTCGAGTTTAACGTGATTGCTATCGTCGACCACACCAGACACTAGCCTATCAGAGATAAATAAAAACCTTCACTTTTTCCCACTTAAATTGTATCAGAACATGCATGCTAATATATTCTACGTAAGTATTCATCGAGGTAGATAGAGATCTTCCAGTCTATAAATGCACACTAAAATTGTCAACGATTGAGTGTCAAATCTATGAAAATTGTTGTGGAGGAGCACACTTTTTTCGTAATTTTTATTGGAAGCGTCTTTATTTATTTATTTATACTTGTTGCGCTTACAGCAATGCCAAGACGCAGAAACAAGTAAAATAATAATTTTACACTATTATTAAGTAGGAATTTATATCTACATCTGGTTCTTTAGCAATTAAATCAAACCTTACCAAATCAATGTACTTAGGTTAGCTATAGTCATACGGTCAATAATTTTACCATATTATCTATGTTTTTTCCAGTTATTCTGCATACTCTGCAAGGGCTTTGATCCGTCATGCTTCATCAAAACAACCACTACTACCACAACATCTACAACCCCTTCTCCAGCTCCTACTACAGCTTCTACTACGACTACTATTGCTACAACTATTTCGACAAGTTCTACTTTAACACCTAACTCTACAAACGTAACTCCTGCGACGAGAACTGAGGCAGTTCCCGAAATAGAAGAAGAATAATGAAAAATAAGTACTACATTGAGCTTCTTTATAATAACAATATTTTTTAATTATGATAGGTAGGTTACGAAGCATTTACGTTAATGAAATAAAAATAAAAACAGTTTAAGTTAATAATGTTAATGAATATAGATTGTAAAATAAAGTTAATCTATATATAATAAGGAAATGAAAAGTTTTATTATTACAAGCTTTTATTTTAGTTTCTCCTGACCCGATGTTACTCATCAAATCCTGCAAATTAAATTTGATCCACTACCGATTGATCAGAACTTTTGCATACATTTGTAAATTGCGTGACAATGCATTATTATGATGACATGTTCAGTATCTTCTAATATTGCATAAATAAGTCATTGAATACCTACTTCTTGAGTTTACCTACTTTTAATACATAGCATAACATACTACAAATATACCGAACTAATATAATATGTCACTATTATTACTATTTATTTTTTATTTAGTGTTGTATTACACCTTATTATTTAAAATAATTAAACGCAATTGAAAATATTAAAAATTGACGACCCAGTTGGCGCAGTGGACAGGTGTCCGCCCTCTGCGCCGTGGGTCCTGGGTTCGATTCCCGGCAGGAGCACAAATTCCTTCCCAAGGGATATTTGTGCTTCTGGTTCTGGGTGTAATGTGTGTGTGTGATGTGAATGTTTCCGGCACCCACGATACAAGTATTTGAACTTAGTGTGGGGCTGTGAGTGTGAATGCGTTTTGTTTGCAAGCAAAGCTTTAAAAAAACCGACTTCACCGCTTTATCTTCGGAACTTTGATCAGATTAGATGTACTAAACACGCATTATTGACGATATTTCAAGAACTTACTGATCAGATCTTGATCGAATTTAAATGGGACTAATTGGAAAGCAAAATCTTTCAAATAAAAAAAAATCAAAATCGGTTTACGTGGAAAGAAGTGGTTTAGAAGGCGGATGCTGACCTGACTAAACCAACGAGCAGTTCAAAATAACAGTTGATCTCTGAAATCACCGTATATAATTTAAACGAAGCTTAAAATAACCGACTTCACCGCTTTTTTTGATGATTTTCTCAAAAAGCTATTAATCAATTTCGATAAAATGTATATCTATCTATCTCTGAAGTATGATCTACAATACAAAAAATAATCATCAAAAAAGATTCACAAATGGCAGAATAATCGCGTAACATATGTACAAAAATAATTACAGTCGAATTGAGAACCTACTCATTTTTTGAAGTCGGTTAAAGAGGAAGTTTCATAAATTTTCCACGCAATCTGGTGAAGTGTTCATGAACGAAGATTTTGCAACCGACATTTAATTCTGTTCAACGTCTGCGTGCTCGATTCTTTTGTTATTCGCAAACTGGAGTTTAAAATGCAAAGCTGAAGATAAGACCTGTCTCTATGAATGATGAATTGCAGAAACTGAAGAATTTCAGCTAGGTTTTGAGCTTGACTTTAAGTAAGTACTTTATATCAGACAAGTTTAGTTTAAATGAGAAATCTTAACCAAAAGTTTATATGCAAGTCTGTAAATTTGTAAGTGTGTAAGTATGTAGGTCATCGGAAAACTTACGTCTCAAAATGCCAGCGCACAGTACGAGCTTTTTTGATTCATCTTTTGCCATTGAAGCTGTGCGTCTGTGGAATGCTCTACCTGTGGATATCAAACGTGCTCAATCTCAAGACTCATTTAAAACTCAAATAAAAAACTTTATCTTTCCGATATCTAATTATTACTGTATGTGAATTGTGTAGGTTAAATGTATTATAGTATTGTAGGTAATTATGTGTAATTATTTATTTATTTTATGTAAGTTTATTTAATTAGACATTCTGTTATTTTTAATGGTATGTGTTGTTTATGTAGTTTAAAATTTTAGTATTATTATTATTATAATCTACTTCATTCATTTAATCGCGCCACCATCCCTACTTTCACTTTTTGTTTATATTTCCATCCAAAGGTTGTCTGGAAGAGATCGCTCTTAGCGATAAGACCGCCCATTGTAACTTTATTTTATAGGCTTCTCTGTAAGCTGTTTTTATCTTTTGGTGTCAATAAAGAGTTATTGTATTGTATGTTTGTTGTATTTTCATGCTGTAACGGCTGAACGGATTTGGATGACATTTGGAAAGTACATATCTTATACTTAGGGTTAACACTTACGATATTGTAACCTTGATAAACGTGGGCGAAGCTACCTTAATAACGGCTAGCTGAGAATATTTTTTTAAACCTAAACTAATATCTATATAAAATTTTATAAAAATATTCAATTAGAATATATAATATGCTAAAATTTAACAGTAAGCAAAGCTTAAAATAACCGACTTCATCGCTTATATTTTGGTAGTGGTTTGATCGTGTTCGACAAAATTGATATGGCTATGACTACCTTTGAAGTATAACAGTATAGTATAGTATATATAATAGTAAGTATAACAAAAAAAAATATTTTAAGAATCGGACTACAAATGGGGACAAAATCGGTGAACATACATAAAAAAAAACATCAATTTATGGTTGACATACCTCCAGTTCGCTCGAAGCGTTTTGCTTCTACGTAGTATATCATCCGTAGGTACAGCGAAGGAGTGGAATTCATTGCCTGCGTCATTGTTCCCCGAGGGGTATAATCTGGGAGTCTTCAAGTCAAGAGTGAATAGGTATCTTCTAGGCAAGCATGTTACATCTTCGGCCGCATCGTCACTCTCAATCAGGTAAGATAGTGGTCAAATGCTTGCCTATTATGCATAAAAAAAAGTCGGGTAAAAATACCGCATATTCCAAAATGTGATCGAGAAGCTGAGAACTAGTGAAAAATATCACTACATCTATACTGCCCGGTGGCTTATTTGGATGAGCGTTCGCTTTCTAAACAGGGGTATCGGGTTCGATTCCAGGCGGGGACACAAGTTTTCTCCCCAAAATAAATGTGTATCTGGTTCTGGTTGTGATTGTTTGTGTGATGTGATTGTTTCCGGCACCTACGAAACAAATCATCGAACTTAGTGTGAGTGTGAAGATGAAAGCGTTCAAGTGTTTATAATTATCTATTAAAAACATGTGACTAGGTATCCTCAGCACTGCGTATTCCGGCTTATCCCAATACTATAAACTCCTCGAAAACGAGATGCCTCTATGGTGAGCCTATTAAGCCAGACATGACATCTTGTGGAAGGCAAAGGCCAAGAGGGCTATTGTCCTTATGATTGAAAGCTACGCCTCTTGAACAGAATGAACTACCAGTTGGCTTAATTACGCGTTTTAAGCAGCGGGTATTCGATTCACGGTGGAATAAACTGTTTTATTCCCAATGGAAATTTGTATTAATGGTTCTGGGTATGATCGTGTGTGTGATTTGACTGTAGCTGGCACCGACAACACTAGTTATCGAACTTAGTTATAACTTTTTGAAGTGAAAACTTCTTTAGCGGCGTTGTGCACTTTTTGGGATGGGTAAACAATTTTAAACTCGCGACAAGACACGTGACCAGATCGAAAATTCGTAAGACGGACGGAGAGTAGACCGCCGGCGCGGCGTAGGAGAGGAAGTAATATCCCCCTCTCTTTCCACCGCGCGGAGAAAATGTATGCCTGCTCCTGCTATTTACAACGTTAATGTTCAAGTTTTCACTTCTGCCGGCACTCCCGGAGTGCAACCCCGTTATTTTTTTTTCTGGTTCCCGATTTAGTTTACACTGTCTTTCGAGAACCAGCAGCAAATGTTATGTATAAACATAGGCTGTTAAACACATTACCAGCACATTACCCTTATTTGCGTCGTGCAGTCGGGTAATGATAAAGGCATTACATTCATGTTCGTGGTGTAGACCACTACACTAAAACAACACTAAAACTGCGTCACCGCTAAAAGCTAAAAGCAAAGCACGATTCATAAACGCTTTCACGCTCACAGCCCCACACTAAGCTCGATGAGTTGTGTCGTGGGTGTAGAAAACATTCACATCACACATACAATCACAACAAGTACCAGAAACACAAATTTTCTTTGGGAAGAAAACTTGTGTGTTCCCGCTGGGAATCGAACCCGATACCCCTGCTTAGAAAGCGAACGCCAACCAACTAAGCCAACGGGCAGTTCATATTGTATAGCTAAGATTTAATTCCAATTTAAGGGGCTGGTATACGTCAATGCGAGCACCTTTTCTAACCACAGCCAATTATCCCCCTTACACTTTTGCACGTAAAGGTGTATATTGCGTGAATTACATCGTGGCGGTTACGCTAGGTCGCGCGTGGCGATCTTTGATTTTTAATGGTTTTATTTAAATTTCGTGAATATGCGCCTCAAATAAAAAAAAATAAGCTGAAGACATCACTCGTCTAGTAAATATACGTATATGAAATAACTTTCACAGTGTTTTGATATAAAATGGCGGAACGAAATGGTTACAAAATCACAAATTGATGTTATTTGCATGAGATTTGATATTTATTTCCTTTATATTTACGAACGTTATGAATATTCTAAGAAGAAGGCATCATTTATTGTATCACACAGATTACGACAAATATTTTTATTTATCTGGTTTTATTATGAATGCCGAGTAAAACTGTTACAAAAACACGCATTTTAGTTGAAATTCTGGTATCGCCACCTTAAAAAAAAGTGATATTTCAGTATAGTATAGGCGCATGAGAAAATGGGCCAGCGTTATCATCTATGAGTATCGTTGAAAAATATGCTCGTGTCGAAATGGTGTTTTACGATCTTTTGTCTTCTTTATGTTGTGTGGACTGACTACCAGACAAGAGTTACGACCGAATTATTTATGATTAACGATTTATTTTTCAAATGTCTTATGATAACAACCGGTTTCTTTTGAAGTAGCTTCTTTATTTAATATTTAAATGAGATCATTTGTTCTTAAATATCCGCATGTGTTATTATTTACGATACATAAAATGTTTATTAAAAGCAGGCCAATGATTTGTGAAAATAAACAAAGTACTTTTCCTTATAAGCAGCATTTATATTCATTTTGAAGGGAGGTATTGTTGAAAATAATATTTTACTACAAACACTTGTTAAACTTTACTATCGTAGGTTTAACGGCTGTTGCTTTGGCTTTACGACCCAGTTGACAGTGGCCAGGTTTCTGCCCTCGGCGCCGTGGGTCCTGGGTTCGATTCCCGGCAGGAGCACAACTTTCCTTCCCAAAGGACATTAAAATCATGTCCCTTGGGAATTATATTAATTATTTAATTTATAATTGAATTATTCAAACTTGTTATTGAATTATTTAATTTTTCTAGAAGCACAAATTATGTGCTTCTGGACATTACATTTTGTTCTACTGGTTCTAGGTGTGTGTTTGTGTGATGTAGGTAAATGTTTCCGGCGCCTACGATACAAGTCTTTGAACTTAGTTTATCTTGGGCCTCAAGGCTGCTATTTCAACTGTTTGAAAATTGTTAATAGTTCGTACCATTATAGTGATTTTTGAAACTATTGGTAGTCTATTAACAATTGCTATAATTCGATTGCATTTTGATTGCGACCATTGACAAACAATAACTAAATCAGTTATCTGCTACGCAAATTGTTTCTCAACTGCATCGTGCGCCATTAGAAATTGGTAGTCTACAAATTTTTTGACAGCACTTCCAATTGTACCTTGTCTATGGAAAGAAAATTTTTCGACAATAGCTTTTTGATTAGTTATTTGACGGTTGTTTGTTAAATTCGTGCCATTTTACGGTGGCAGATGCTAGAATTAGCCGTTATCATCGAGGCGCGACAATGAAATAGGAGACGGCCACCGGACTCGAGCGTACTACAGCTAGACTAGGTGCTTAATTATTATTTTAATTGCGGGTGACAATGTGTGACGCAGCTAGCTAATAATAAATTGATACCGATGTAACTGTGTGCTATTCAGCTTTTTGAGCATTATTTTTTTAAGTCTTGAACTTACATTCTTTGTAACAGTGAAAACAAAATTAAAATAAACTTTTTTATTGCCAGATAATGATTGTCAGATTTGTTGCTACTTTAGTTTAAGAAAACTTTAATAAAATAATTATAGTTGTCAAACATACTTAACACAATTTTAATGTTAAAACTATCGTGAGTATTACACATTATGTTTAAATGTTATATTCGGCTTAAAACACGAATACTTCGACTTACTTTGTAGTCGACTAGTTTCGGACAAACTAGTGGTCACGCGCCAAGGCCCGAGCCGCACGCCTCCGCGTATCGCGCGTCTGACTCATCCTGATGAAGGACAACTAATTTGTCCGAAACTAGTCGACTACAAAGTAAGTTGAAATGTCCGTGTTTTAAGCGGAATATAACATTGAAACATACTTAGCACAAGAATGTTAGTAACAGTGTGACACTTTTTTCTCAATGCATCTCCCGGAAAAACGATCGTATCATTGTCTGTATATCAATGTCATCAATTATCTGGAGTTAAGTGACCTCGGATCTAAAGGAAACTCGACCGAAATAAACCTGATTTGTGAACCATAGATAAAACCCGCTCGTGACCCTTCCATAGATAAAGCTCGTTATCCAAATGGGTTCATGGTGTCATAAGAGCGCATTTTCAAAGGCAAAGCAAATGCAAAAACAAAGAGCCTTTGTAGCTCAGGCTTTGTCGCTGTTTAATTTGCAACATGTCCAATTACATGCTCTAAGAATGAAGTGTATAGTAGTCGTACATTATCTATACTTAGTGGCTCTGTGAGCTGAAGACCACGCGTATTCTTCGAAATGGCTGAAATGTGTTTCTAGTTTCTTATATTCTTCTATAAGAGAATATATATATATCTCCCCGTAAGACGTTAATTTCGCGGATTCGAACCCCGCGGATTCGAACCCCGCCTCAAGCGATAATTTTTCCATTCTAAATTAATCAATATAGTTCTGCCTAGCATGGCTAATGCTATACAAACAAAATCTATTGATTTGGTTGGACGCTATCAACACAACGTATAGCTAAATGCAATGTTAGACTCGTTGGCCGTAGTAGTATCTAAAAACAGTTTCGGTAGATGACGTCACACGTCCCCGTAAGACGTTAATAATAAAGAAAGAATGATTTCGGCAGGACTTGAGTAGCTCAGCGGTTAGAGAAATAGGGCACGTTGTCATAGGGTTATGACCGCGGGTTCAAGCCCCGCGTCAAACGATATTTTTTCCTTTCTAAATTTATCAATATCTATATATATCGATCCCATAACTCCGCTATTTAGAAAAAAATCCAAAAACTGAATACAACTATCGAACATGGTCACAAAATTTCACGAGAATCGGTTGAGAAATGCGACCTGTAGAGGAACAACGGACACGCTTCGCTCGCGCTTCACGCTCTCTCTGTTAATTAGTACTATTCAGATTATATTTAACGGTACAAACTATTTACGTTGATAAGGCTTAACTGATTCGCGTCACGTAAAGGCTACTTTATAATATTTAAAAACAAATTAAAGAGGATCCTTATTTTTCAATTTTTATATTGTTACATTTTACCTCAGAAAATGAAAAAAAAAAGAACGGTATCATTTTTTTGAACTTATAGTTGGCTTAGTTTGGTGCGCGTCCGCCTTCTAAACGTATTGGGGTTCAATTCCCGGTGTAAATACAAATTTTCTCCCAAAGGGATATTTGTAATTCTAGTCCTGGGTAGGCGTTAGTACACCGATATATTCACATACATACACGCACACAAACATACACACACAATCACCCCACACACATGCACACACACACATACATCGCCCTCACACACACACACACAACCTATGTAATCAATATTGTTTATCCAGTGGCTTGAACACGTTTTTAGGGAAAACGCGGCAAATTGAACATGAACTCGACAATCTATGGAAGACCTCTCCGAGCGCGCGCCCGTCGGCAGAAATTCGAGTGTTAGGACCACTTAGAATGGTTTGTTTGCTAAACAAATGACCATTATGGGCTCGTAAAAGATTACCGCTTCATCTCAAGTGTTTATTTTAAGTGTGTTACAAAGTAATTGATTGAATTAAACACGTTAGAAGTTTGTCACAGGGAAAAATGAGGAGTTCTTCAGATATCTTTATTTTTTGTCGTAAATAGCGATCGATAACATATATTTTTTTTGTTGTTAAAATGATGTATTTTAACTATGCTTTTGATTGCATATTAATTTATGTCATTGTGCAAATGATTAATTACCTTAAAAAATTAAGGAACGATTGAGTAAATTTCCCGCGGGGCGCATTAATTTGTCAAAACGCGCGCTGTAAATATGCGTTCATTGTAATTCATTTAAAACATGCAGGTGATAAACAAAAGTATTGCTATAATAAGCCGTTCCTTACCTTCACAATTTCATAAAAAAATAAACACCTTTCTCAGAAAAACTTGTTGTAATATCGGAAACTCTGATCGGAAAGAAAAAAAAACGCCTCGTTACCATAGTCACTTTTGAGTGACAATTGTTATTTGCCTTTTGACTTTCTTAGTAAAGAAACAAAATGAACATAGAGAAAAGATCCTCTTGTTGTCAGAAAAGTGCGCCAAATAATAACACTGTCATAATATTTACACAAAACAAATGGCTGAATTAGCGCGCGAAAGCATCGGCGCCCCGCGTCGGGCGAGTCCATTATTTATATAAAAGGCAAAACCATCATTCTACATATTCCACATATAACGAAATTGTTTAAATTACATAAATGCTAAAACAATGTTTATTCCAATGTATAAAATACATATCATAACATAGAAATTGGCGATTACCCCTTGAACTCGAGCCAGCAGTGCACCGAGAGCCTGGGCGAGTCCATTTTGGCGGCAGCAAAGGATTCTGCCGCGCCGGCATAATACGGTGATTACGCGTAAACGCAAATAATTAAGTATAGCAATATGCACATAAATCTAATGATTAATACCTACCACGTCGTATTTCAGTAGCAGTTAGAGCAAATATAAAAAAATACGATAGTTATTACTTGACAAAAAATCATAACTCACGCAATTTTCGTCAATGTTGTTACTCGAAGAAGAAATTTATTACTTTACATGCGTTTTTCATAAAAACCCATTACGTAAATAGATACAGCTTAAAACAAGGAATAAATATTAGTATAACACTCAATAAAATAACTTCTTACGGCAATTTTGTATTTTTTTTTTAAAACACTTAACTTTCCTTGCACTCAAACGACTTTCTCATTTTCATTGTTTGAAAATGTCTAATAATTTCATTTTACTTTGACATTTTAGCGATGGAAAATATTGCTACATTATTAATCTTAATTTCCCCATAACTTAAAGGAGTGCACACTCGGCCAAACTTAAATTATGACGAAAAATCAGAGATACGGACCGACCACACCGTTTTGGTTCCAATTGGAACCATGTTCAATTGGGCTTGGCAGAAATCGGTGCCTCTCGGCACCGCGTTCAGTTGAGTCGTTATGCGAAATTAATGTACCTATATTTAATAATTTTAATATTGTTGACGCAATGCTATAATAAGATTCATTATTGGGAAAAGGCATTGGCACCTGAAACACAGTGTTCAAACACTAGTTCAGAGGCCTATGGATTCATAAAATTTTATATAAAAACTTATGTCAATAAATGTTTAATTTTGTCTGATTTGAATGTTACCAGCACCCAAGACCCAAGTCATCGAACTTTATGTGGGCAGTGGGTGTAAAGCGTTTTTTTATTTGTTATTGTTAGATCAAGGAACACCTAACATTAATCTTATTTTTAGGAGAAAGCCGGTACTTTAGAGCTTTTTTTTAAATGGTAAGTTGTTTAATGTTATTATTTAAAAATTTAAAGCGCAAAACGACCCGGTTTTCTCATAAAAACATTATGTCAAGGAAAATAATTTCTAGAAGGCAAATCAATAAAATACAACAGTAAAAGGCACTGTTTACTTTATTCATACTTTAACTTAAACTCATGATCATAATAGCATTCATTGATGATGAGTGGTCATAGTCTTGTGTTTCAGCTTCTCATGGTGACTGACCTGAAAACAAAAAAAGCACCATTATTATAAATTATCGTACTATTAGCTACTAAAAAACAGCCTATGTGCTATCATGGGTATAAGCTATGTGCATTCCAAATTTCATCCAAATCCTTTTAGCTGTTACAGCGTTAAGAGATATCACGGATTTATTTGTATGTTAAATGTCTATCCACCGTGGACCTGTCACACTGCTATTCACAAATACCGATTTATTACAGGAACACATGTTATTACAGTGAGCGATACGAGACAACTGGAAGCAAGGCGAGGCGCGCGGTGCATCGACGCAAACCGCTGCGTCTGCATACCGACTGCATACCCCCACAAGAGAAAGCAAACAAACCTACACATAAGTGATATGATGATAAGTGTGACGTGTGATTATAAAATGAGAATAAACGGATTATCCTTTTTGCACACCGTATCTTTCGCAAGAGTTTTAAGTACAAGGTATTCAAGAGTAAAAAATAAATGTATTTTCTTTCTTTCTTTCTATTCTGTGGAACGAATAATTGTTTTTTTTTTTGAAAAATGAATTCATTTTTCAATTGGCCGTCTTAATGAAAAAAGATGTTACTACATTTTTTAAAAAATTCAGTTATATACATTATAGAAATCAGGAGAAAAAGACGCATCTTCTGTTTTTTTATTATTTTTAAATATTCAAACGCAACCTTCTAAATCTTACTTTTAAATTAGACGCATCTGCTACAAGTCGTAACATAGGCAACGTACTAAATAGCAAAGACATTCCTGATGTATATAACTCAATTTTGGCAAAAATATACTTACGTCTTTTTCCTTATGACGGCAGTAGTCTCCTATTGCGTTTGAACCCTATCCCAATGATAGCATACTTACTATCAAGTGGGCTTTCAAGGATATTTGCCGGAACATATTTTGTAGTTTTATGGCAAAAGATTTTATATTTAAGAGAAATATATTTTGGTACAGTGAGCAGGAGAAAATTCCTTATAACCGCGCGGATTGTATTTAAAAAGGCAACCCTTTGTTCTTTAAATTTCCTCTGAAGTCTTTTTTTTATATTTAAGTAATTAGCTGGCGAAAAGAAAAACCAGGAGCTTCTAAATTTTACTAACTTTGCATTTTATGTTTAAAATCATTGTAAGCTGTAAAATTATATTTATTAACTAGCTGAACCGCACGGCGTGGCCCGGGCAAGAAAAAAACATAACCTAGGACACTCACAAATAACGTGGCTTTCTATTGGTAAAATAATTTTCAAAATCGGTTCTGTAGATCCAGAGATTACCCCCTACAACCTCACAAACTTTACCTCTTTATAATATTAGTATTCATTTACCAAAACTCATTGAAAATAAATCCCTAGAGATATTTGCGTTCTTTTCAAACGTCCTGGAGGGCTATAAGCGTGAAAGCGATTATTTTTTATATAGACCATTTAAATGCAGAGTGCAAGTTCAATTGTTACAAAGTTGCTACAGCTTATTTTCTGTTTTATTGCTTGCGATAAAAATGTATCTCCATAAAGGCTGATGTATACTGAACTGACGTGGGATATAATTATATCTCAGGGCACCAAGTGTACATACAGCTTACGTAAACATCTGCCCTGAGTTATGTAATAACGAGGTGGCAACACTTTTAAAGAATGTTTTGCATGAAATTAAATGACATAGCAAGAGTTTTGTCACAAAATGAAAAAAAATTGGCGCTTTCTAATTCGTATTAATTTTCAAAACGTATTTCTTCATGTGTAATAATGTTAGATTATTTAACTTTGAATTAATAATCGTTTAAGAGTGTAGGTGAATCATACAAAGTTGAAAAACGTTACTTTCATTTTGGCTCTAAATCATTATTAGAAGTACTAGAAAAGTTTCTGCCAACTTCCCTACTAGGTCATGACTTGCCTATGACTGAACGTTGACCCTTTAACTTGACTTTGACTGCGTCTGGGAACTTTTTAAAAATATATTTGAAAGATTGACCTGACACTGCCTGGGTAAATACATAGAGTTTGCAGATCCAAAAAAAAAAATAACTTAAACGCAAACAAAGCTTAAAAAAACTGACTTCACCGCTTATATTTTGGTTTTGACTTGATCGATTTCGATAAAATGTATATGGGACCACCTCTGAAGTACAAACTACCAAACAAAAAAATATTATCAATATCAATTCATAATTAGCGGAATTACATGCGTAACATACATACAAAAAAACATACAGTCGAATATAATTTATTTTCTATTAAGAAACGGTGACTACAAACCAACCATTATGTTTGCTACAAACATAGACGACTTAACGATAAACTCTAGAGTACCGACAACAACATATAACTTGTGTCTCTATTAACTGAGAACCTCGCGTATTTTTAGAAATGACTGATATCCATTTTAAAAACATCCGACAATAATTAAACGCAAGCTAAGCATAAAAAAACCGACTTCACCGCTTTATCATCGGAACCTTGATCAGATTCAACGTATTAAACACGCATTATTGACTATAACTCAAAAACTAGAGATCAGACCCTAATCAAAATTCAATGGGACTACATAAAAAGCACCAGCTTTCAAATAAAAAAAGAATCATGAAAATCGGCTCACCACGAAAGAAGTTATGAGGTAACTTTTGAAATCGGGTAAACGAGAACATCGTCAAAGTACGCATTATTCGTCACAAAATAGGCATTATTGACTATATTTCAAGAACTACTAATCAGATCTTGATCAAATTTGAATGGGACCAATTAGAAAGTAACATCTTTCAAACTAAAAAAATAATTTCAAGAGAGAAGTTATGAGGTAACACACATAAAATAAAATACAGTCGACTTGAGTACCTCCTCTTTTTTTGGGAAGTCGGTAAAAAATCTATGTAATTATGAAACGCGCAAGTTGAAACGGAACTTTTTCCTCGCGCTACGCGCTCGCTCGGTCTATAAATACCGTTAAAAATTTATAAATCGCTTTTATGTACACTGCGCACTGTGGTGTTATTTCAAAAATACCAAACACTTCTTAGGACTTTCGTAGTACGACAATTGTACATTCTCTTTTATGTGATTTTTCAAATATTTCTTACATTTTTTTTTTAATATCTTCTATAATAATAGGGACCGGGAGCTCATTCTATATTAAAAATCTATCAGAGCGCATTGTTGAGGTATCGCGTGATCATAATGTTTAGCTCAACGTATTAACATTCAATTCAGAGAGGCAATGTCGCAAGCATGATGGAAACGCTATCTACTGGTAGTGGGCTTGAGCACTTGAGTTACATATAGCATATAAGCGATGTCTTGTAGTTAACTTCTCGGTCTTCGCTGTATAAAGTGTTATTTATGTCTCTAAAGTGTTGTGAGTAAACTAGGTATTCGTCGCTCCCGCAAGAAAGGTAGTTAAATAATTGGTAATTATAGATTGTATACATCATCTTTATTATAAAAAAAAAAGCATTCAGAAGAAAGTTGTAGAACTAAATGTGCTAAGGGTCAGAACAAGAATCAAGGTCTGAAAGCTTTCTATTAATGTCCAAATAACCATGTATATGGTGATACAGATGCAAAATTCATCGAAGTTTTTTTAAATCCATTAATAAATCTTACAAATACCATGTTTTCGGTATTTTTGCATGCTATTTTAGTACTCAAACAATCGCACCTATAAAATCCGTCGTGGAAACGAAGTGCCTCGTAAAATGTTTCATTTTACCACTCTTGCATATTTATGTTGAGTGCAAGTGAATACGATTGAGCGAAAACAGACAACCTGCCATTCGAAAGTACTCGAAACTTATTTTAAATAAGCTATGTCATTGACCGCAATGATAATAAAGAGAATTAAAATAAACCGGCCAAATGCGAGTTGGACTATCGCAATGAGGGTTCCGTACAAACCTGGTTACTGCCTTAAAGGTATTATAGACCTGAGTACCTATTTGATATTAGTTTTAATTTAATACCTCTACGCGTTTTTGAGGTCCCTTACCTCAGTAGTAAGTTTAAAATTATTATAAATATTTTTATTATATGATGTAACTATAAATATGGTCTCCGCAATTTTTCCTTTATCTGTGCTATTGCACATGCTATGCTTTGTACCAAATTTCAAGATTCTGAGTTCACGCGACCCTGAAGGTTTTGATTCCTTTGAAAGTGTCAAAATTTGCAGCATAAACGGGTGTATCTATTTGTTGCGTTGGCTTAGAAGTTTGATTTTTTCACAGCTTGATTCCTCCACGCGTTCCTGAGAAAAAGGGTCTTGACAGATAGACAGACGGACCACAAAATGATCCTATAAGGGCTCCCTTTTTTCCTTTTGAGGTACGAAACCCTAAAAATGGGTAATGTCAAAATGTATCTATAATGTTAAAGATTATTTACAATTAAAATAAATTAATGTATGACATATTATATAGTGAATAACTGTTTTGGCTCTAACTGAACTTACTTATCTAATACCGTTAAATGAGCAATTGTTGAGTATTATATATATATATACATAATCTGAATCTCGGAAACGGCTCCAACGATTTTCATGAAATTTAGTTTGTGAGGGGTTTCGGGGGCGATAAATCGTTTTAGCTAGGTTTAATTTTTAGAAAACGTCGTTTTAACTGAGCAAAACTCGGTCATCTAGGTACTCTATATTATTGACATTTACACTAATCATTTGACATAAATATAATTAATTTGACATAACAATGTTTAATTTATCCTAAAAAACTTTAAAACTGATATCATTTTTAATTGCTTTAAATTAAATTAATTCTTTTAATATTGCACATCTTTGAAGGAGGTAGATTGTATACATATCTTGTAACAACTCTGTAATTCTACCTTCATTCTAAGCAATAATTTAATTTGATTTGATTTAATCACACTAATATTATAAAGGTGAATGTTTGTTAGTGTGTTTGTATGATTGTTACTTCTTCACGCTTAAACGGCTGGACTGATTTCATTAAATTTGGTATAGAGGTAGCTGACACCCTGGATTAACATAGTCAAAAGCATATTTTTATTCTGGAATTTCCGCAGATCCGGGACTTACGCGGGTAAGACCGCGGAGCGCTGCTAGTGGAATATAAATCCTATGATAAGTATGATAATCATTGCATCCTGTCTGATCCAAATCCCTGCATTTACAATAAAACATAAATGAAGACTTGTGTCGTGGGTGTATCCACATCACACACACATACCTACTACTTACTATTTAGGATCTGTCTAACTTGGCTAATGCTATGAAAACATCACTTAAACCCAAGCGAAGCTTCAAAAAACTGACTTCACAGCATTATCTCCGGGACCCTTGATTAGATATTGAACAATTTTTATATGGAACCAATTAGACACCATACGCTTTCAAAAAAAAATCATCATCAAGAACGGTTCACATAGACATCAGGACACATAAAAATCGATCGAATTGAGATCCGCCTCCTTTTTTAAAGTCGGCTAAAAATAAATGGTTTGTACCAAAATACAGTAGCCATTTACAAACCTAAACTAGATTCTGTTTACAAACTTTGCATGGGGTTCCAACATCTATTCTTGAACTAGTCAAATTGTCACAGTCGTTCACAGTTTATCAGCCTATATCAGATCAATACTTACTAACATGCGAGTGTGAATGTGTTTATAAATGACGTACCCTATATCTTGGAGCTCGGTTTAATACTGTATACTCGACATGGCCGTATCAATAAGGAAAGGAAACCGCATCAAGTAATATTTTTCCTTTCTAAATTTACTACATGATATTTGGATTGAACCCGCGGTCATAGGGTTCATGATTTATTGCAAATGCTATATTTGTCCATTCCATATTTATTATAGCTGCAAAAACCGCTGAGCTACTCAAGCCTTGCCTCGAGTGACGAAAATATTTTTTCCTTATTGTTAACGTCTTACGGGGACGTGTGACGCCTTATACTCTCAAGCGATTAATATATATAGAATACGTCGTATAAAGTATTATATCTATTACCAAGAGAATTATTTGACTGACTTTCGCCTTCTAAGCAGAGGCATCGGGTTCGATTCCCGGCGAGAACACAACTTTTCTCCACAAGGAAAATGTGTTTTTGGCTCTGGTTGTGATTGTGTGTGTGATGAATGTTTCCGGCACCCATGACACAAATCAGCGAACTTATTGTGGGGCTGTGAGTGTGAAAGCGTTTATGTTTCAAGGTTTAGATTCCTATAGCCATCGAAAAGCCGCCGCTCCGCTCAAAGGTCTAGTACTCCATACCTTGTCAGAATCTGCAAGTGTGCTAAAAGTAAAACCATCAGGAACACCAAAGCTGCGAACCGCTTCTGGCTGCGGCCAATTTTCGTCTCCATCTTCATCATAAACTTCTTCTTCATGCTCATGTTTCACATGTTTAGCTTTATGCTTTTTGTTGTGGGAAGCTGAAAATAAAAAATAATAAGAAAATGCCTTTATTACTGCCATGCCATACTTCTTTCTTGGCCCTCTGAGTAGGGTCGGCACAACATAAACTATTTTTTACCGACTTCCCAAAAAAGGAGGAGGTACTCAAGTCGGCAGTATTTTTTTTATGTGTGTTACCTCATCAATTCTCTCCACGTGAGCCGATTTTGAAAAAAAATTCTTTAGTTTGAAAGATGTTACTTTCTAATTGGTCCCATTTAAATTTGATCAAGATCTGATCAGTAGTGCTTGAAATATCGTCAATAATGTCTATTTTGTGACGAATAATGCGTACTTTGACGATGCTCTCGTTTACCCGTCTTCAAAAGTTACCTCATAACTTCTTTCGTTGTGAGCCGATTTTGATGATTCTTTTTTTATTTGAAAGCTGATGCTTTTTTTGTAGTCCCATTGAAAATTTATTAAGGTCTAATTTCTAGTTTTTGAGTTATAGTCATGATGCGTGTTTATACATTAAATCTGATCAAGGTTCCGATGATAAAGCGGTAAAGTCGGTTTTTTTAAGCTTTGCTAGCGTTTAATTATATATGATTTTATTCACTGAACTACTCGTTGGTATAGTTGAACTGCTACTTGGCTTAGTTGGGTAGATGACAGATACTGTTATAATTTAAGATATTATTTTAATAATTATGCAACATTCAATGCTTAATTGTTAAACGAAATAATAATGGCTGTGGTTAAAAAAGTTGCTTACATAAAATTACATGACATTTACTTAGATTTACTATGTCTCGTGATTTCAATTAAAAAACAATTTAATTCAGGTAAATCAACCCATAATAGTTTACTCTAATTTTCTAATAATTTTTCTAATATTAAATAAAATCTAATCATTGAAAATATTCTAAGTAATTTAGCTTCTCTCGTATTTTTCATCGTTCTTCGTCAATATTGATTCACGCACCCTCATAACTTATTACAAAGAACGACACTTTCTCTCCGTCGGTTAAATACCCAATCTGTCTCAGCGAGAAATAATTTCCACTTTCTCCCTCAGTTGTCAAGTATTTTCAACGCTTTATCAGTAAATGTCACTGTTTTCATTTCTGGTGAAAGTACGTCAATCCGTGATCTTATGGTGGCTTATGGTTGGAAAAATTGTTAACAGTTGAAATGGCAAAATACGTTTTTTTTCATTGGTTTTTTTACATGTATTAAGGATGGTAAGTAAGTGCTAAGTGCACTAGATTTTAGGTAGTTATGTAATTAATACTTTATCTAAAACATAAACATAAACGATTTCACACTCACATTCCCACACTAAGATCGTTGATTTGTGTTGTGGGTGCTGGAAATTGTCATTACTAACGCAATCACAACCAGAATGCAAACACAATTTTGAATTGTATTCAAAACAGATGATGTCAATTATATTGTTGTAAAAAAAAATATGATTAATGTCACTATAGGGAGAAACCTCTTATATCTGAAAGACAGTTTATTCACTAGAAGCCCATAGATAAACTTCATAATGCAAAAAAATATGTCTTTAAATCAATTATTACTTTATTTCATGCAGTTAAAGTGAGACGGAGCGTCAAACCGTTCCCGTTTGTATAATTTCAGGAAGACTTTTTTATATTTTATGAACTGCACTCACTAACAATAAAATTGAGAGATCACTTTAACTTTTTTTATTTTTATGCTAGATAGGCAAGCATTTGACCGCTATCTCACCTGATAGAAAGTGACGATGCGGCCAAAGATGGAACATGCTTGCCTAGAAGGTATTCACTCTAGACTTGATGACACCTAGATGTTCAGGGAACAAAGACGCAGGCAATGAGTTCCACTCCTTCGCTGTACGGATGGTGCACGTAGAAGCAAAACGCTTCGAGCGAACCGGAGGTATGTCAACCATAAATGGATGACGTTTGACAGTTTGTCTTGTTGTTGAAGTATAAGCTTTTGTTTAACCTATTTTTACATAATTTTCACGCACACTGACAATAAATTCACGTCAAAATAAAAGAAAACTCTTGTTTTTCAACTCTCATGCGTACTCGAGTTTGTCCCCGTCGCAAAAGTTCATTTGGTTTGTTTGTTCGTACGAGTCGTTCTATATATTCTGTGGTGCAAGTTAAATATTAGATTCGTTTGCCACCCTTGGAATCGTCAACATTTTGTGGGTTCTAGTCTTTATTTTGTTTGCTTTTGAAGAATTAAAGTCTTCATTGAAACTAAGTTAGACTAAGGTGAGACGTAATTTATTTCTGTCGTCTATTTATATTTGATTTTTTAAACGATTGTGAACCGTTTTACATAATTCTTTTTTTATTTATCGACTATGGGTTATTAAAGTTTGTATCTATATACAAACTTAAATAACCTATAGTCGATAAATAAAAAAATAATCATCTAAATCGGTTCATATAAGAAAAGTTCTGAGGTAACACACATAAAAAATACAGTCGAATTGAGAACCCCTTCTTTTTTATAAATCGGTCAATTAAAACAGGTCAATTAAAATCAGTAAATCTGTTAATTAAAACAGGTAGTGTCGTTAAGACTCACGATAGAAATCAAACTTTTGTATTACAGGGAAACATTTTAATCCCCACCACTTTTCGTCACATAAAGATTGAGGATCAGAACTTGATAGCTCTCCCATAAAAAGTTTTTCTTTAAAAATATTCAGATTTCTCCGGTAAAAATAGTTTTTATATTATTAAACTTATAGTGTTACCTTGGTGAAGTGATAGTATTATGTAGGTCTAAAAACGTGCAACTTTTCATGTTTTTCGTAACGGTGGTGTTTTTAATGTCAACAAGTGAGTTTTAAAGAGTTATGAGAAAAACATGTTAAAGGGACTTGATATACAAACCGCCCGAGGCGCGCGTACAGGGCGCTCGCACTGTACTGCCGTCATAAATAAAAAAGACGTAACTGAATTTTTTTACGTCAAAATTGACAAAATTGTGTCTCAATTTGTCAAAATTGAGTTATATACATCAGAAATGTCTTTACTATTTAGTTTGTGTTTTGATTTGTAGCAGATGCGTCAAAGTAGGTTGCGTTTGAATAATTAAAAACATAAATAATAATTAAACGCAAGCAAAGCTTAAAAAACCGACTTCACAGCTTTATTTTCGGAACCTTGATCAGATTTAATGTATAAACACGCATTATTGACTATAACTCAAAAACTAAAGATCAGACCTTGATCAAATTTCAATGGAACCACATGAAAAGCACCAGCTTTCAAATACAAAAAGAATCATCAAAATCGGTTCACAACGAAAGAAGTTATGAGGTAACTTTTGAAGTCGGGTAAACGAGAACATCGTCAAAGTACGCATTATTCGTCACAAAATAGGCATTATTGACGATATTTCAAGAACTACTGATCAGATCATGGGTCGTCGGGGGGGTATCAAGATCCCTACTTACGCGCCATACGTTTTACATTCACAGCGTCCGGGGCGCGCGCCTCGTGCGTTTTGTATATAATGTCCCTTATTCTTCGAATTAAGTTATTTGCAGTTTGCTATCATCGAAAGGATAATGATAATAGTTTTTTAAACGTTAATTCACATCAAGTGAACAAATATAGTAAGAAGCAATCCCTCTTCAATTTTACACATAATTGTTGTTATAGAACAAAAGTTATTATCTCAGATATTTACTTCGTCTGGTACTTCGGCAGGGCTTTATGATATTTTCCCATTTCGCCAAACTTTTCTTATATCCCCATATTTTTAGCTTAGCTTTTTCCTCGGGAGTTTTTGAAAGGATCATGCTTGGATCTCTCTCTATTTGATCGCAGATTTTCAGGAAATAGTAATAATAACGATTTTACTCGTCTGGTTTTTTTTTCTATATTTAGTTGTATTTATATTAATATCACTTGCTAAAATACTTTGTTTATGTATGACAAAGCTTACGAATGTTTAATTCGTAACCAAACGCATTCACACGAACAGCCCCACACTAAGTTTAAAGACATTTATCGTGGGTATCGGCAACATTAACATATTATTACACATAATCACAATCAAATCCAGAAACACAAATGTCCCTCAGGAAGTCAAATTGTGCTCCTGCCCGGTATCAAACCCAGGACCTACGGCGCAGAGGCCAGATACTTTCCCACTGCCTCAATTGCGTCTTCAAGATGGAGATATAAACCTATTGAATAAAGATTTTACGTATTTTTTAAATAGGATTATTATTGAAATATTTTTTTTACAATTACTTAATTTAAAACATCGTGCAATAATAATGATGCAATAAAAATATAGACACTGAATACTTTGCTCATACATTTATAGGAGTTGGTAGTAATTTTGACCGTCCGGAACTCGACGCGGTCGAGTCGCCACCTTTAATCTACCGACTTCACAAAAAAGGAGGAGGTACTCAAGTCGACTGTATTTTTTTTATGTGTACTTCGTACCACGTGGACAGATTTTGAAAAATTTTTTTTGTTCGAAAAATGTTGCTTTCCAATTGGTCCCATTTAAATTTGATCAAGATCTGATCAGTAAGTAGTTCTTGAAATAATGGGTGTTTAGTACATCTAATCTGATCAAAGTTCCTCAAATCAAAAAATAAAGCGGTGAAGTCGGTTTTTTTAAAGCCTTGCTTGCGGTTAGTTATTTTATATAATTTTCTGGTTGTTAACTCGACCACTATAGGAAATTAGTACATTCAGGTACCTAACCTCCAAAATTCAATAACGGAAAATTTTTAGTTCGCAACAGATAGTTCTCGAATACAAATTATTCCGCCTTAAATGTCTCATAGTAACTAGTCTAATATCTAACACCCACCTACGCTATCTCTTCACGTGACGTAGATAATAAATCCGACATATTTTGCACGGGTATAATATGAGGTACAGCAAGCTTATCGGAATTCTATTGCTTACATTTTAGAGAGTGTGCACAGGAATTACATGAAAAAAATCCTCCATTTCTGTTTACCGTCTAACAACAAGACAATCTATCAAACGTCATTAATATATGGTCGACATACCCCCAGTTCGCTCGAAGCGTTTCGTTAACCGACTAGCTAAGGAGTGAAACTCATTGCCCGCGTTTTTATTCCCCGATCGGTTTAATCTGGAGTCTTCAAGTCTAGAGTGAGTAGGTATTTTCTAGGCAAGCATCATCATCATCATCATCATCATCAGCCTATGGAAGTCCACTGCTGGACATAGGCCTCTCCAATTGCACGCCACTGAGCACGATCAAGGCAAGCATGTTATGTACATATTTGGCCGCTTCAATTATTACACTAATATTATAATAGAAATCAAACAATCATCAAGAAGAAATTATATGCAATTAACATCAAGCAAAAATCAGCCATGTGACATCGGTTTATGATTGATATCCAAAGGGTGCATACGAAGCGTTTTGCTTCCACATTTATTAAACGTACTGTTAAGGAATGGAACTCTTTGCACGAGTCTGTGTTTCCCTATAAGTACAATCTAAAAGTCTTTAAAACTCGAGTGAACAGGTATCTTCTAGGTAAGCATGCTCCATCATCGAGCACATCGTCGCTTGCCATCAGGTGAGATAGTGGTAAAATACTTGCCTATCGAAATAAAAAAAATGTTTTTTAAATTTCGTGTGATACTAACGTTTAGCTAGCACTCAATGGAAAGGAAAATTACATTTGAATAACAACGCATTATTGAATCGTATTAAGTCCAAAGTAAACAGGTGGGCGTCTAATTCATACGTCGCATGTGGGTAGGAAATTCAAATAATAACAATACGTTGGATCTAAAATGTAGCTTCTATTTTTTATGTGGGTATTTAAGGTAACTTTTTTTTTGGCTCCGCAATCTATCTGCATTTAGCCTTTCTAACCCCGGATGAAAAAGAGCGGTGTTTGTAGGTTGTACCTGTAAAAAAAATGGTGTTTGTAGAGTGTACCTGTAAAAAGAGTGGTGTTTGTAGAGTGTACTTGTAAAAAGAGTGGTATTTGTAGAGTGTACATGTAATAAGAGTGGTGTTTGTAGAGTGTACATGTAATAAGAGTGGTGTTTGTAGAGTGTACCTGTAAAAGAGTGGTTTGTAGAGTGAACCTGTAAAAAGAGTGGTGTTTGTCTATCTGTCTATGGTCTATTCTGTCTATTCTGTCTATGGCACCGTACCTCCCAAACAGCTGGACAGACTTTTATTTCGTATTTTTGTTTAACTTGATTGAGAGTATTCTTAGCTACATTAGGTGAAAATCAGTACCGTCATTTTAAGGAGTTATGATCTAGGCGTAGTCAAGTTATGTTGTAGTAAAGTAATGCTAACTTCTATTAGAGTTTTGGGGTGGAAAAGAAAATCACGACTTAAACTTTGTGTTATTTGTCTACACTCATACACGTTCATACGAATTGCTAATAATCCACCATATACATTAACACTCAAAGAATCACAAATTTCTGAAAATAATACGAAATCGACTAAAACCTTTTTTTATATACTCGCCTTAATAGAGACGCAAGCAAAGCTTAAAAAAACCAACGTCACCGCTTATATTTTGCTTTTGGCTTGACCGATTTCAATAAAAAGTATATGGGACCATCTTTTTTTTTTCTTTTTTTTATTTAAGATAGGCAAACTTCTGACCGCTATCTCACCTGATGGTAAGTGACGATGCGGTCGACGATGGAGCACGTTTGCCTAGAAGATGCCTATTCACTCGCGACTTAAAGACTCCCATATTGTATTTATCAGGGAACACAGACTCAGGTGAGGAATTCCATTATTTTGCAGTTCGCATAATGAATGTGGAGGCAAAACGTTTCGTTCGCATTTGCATTTCTCTGCTGATGTAAAGTATCAAAGAAAAAAAAATTAAAATCAATTTATAATTGGCAGAATTATCTCGTAACATACATACAAAAAAAAACTTAAAGCCGAATTGAGAACCTCCTTTTTTGAAGTCGGTCGAAAATGAATATAATCGTAGCAAGATCAAATTGATACTACAAAGACATTCTAGTCAAGAAATCATAAATCTGTAAAGATGGGCTCTATTTACTCACTTCAAGTACCTACTCTGTGGATCAATGAAAGGGACGCTAGCTTAACCTTAGGGTTGGGTACCCCAGGGCTATCTAAAATGTATTGCAGGGCAATCTAAATAGTTAAGGGTTATCTAAAATGTATTGTAAAGCACTATAAATGGATCGAGCGCGTGCTAGATAGACATTGAATAACGTATCATGTATATTTATCTAGCTTGTGAAGTTTTTCATTTATTTATGTTAAGAATATTGTTGATTATTTGGCAAATATTGTAAGTAATGTGGAATAGAGTTCGTTTAATTTACTTGTTTTTCATAAATTTAGTTTTTTTTTTTTACACAACAGGCTAGTGTTTGACAGGCTAGTGTTTGACCACTATCTCACCTGATGGTAAGTGACGATGTGATCGAAGCGGATAAACACACTAAAAATAAGTAAAAAAAGTCGATACGTTCATCAATCATGAATTATTCATTGATAAATTTGACTTTTCAAAGGACATATTATACTCGTATATTCTAAGCTCATATTATATAGGTAGCTTAAAACCCGTTATCAAAAGACCAAAACTGAAATTGGCACACAAAACTGTGTGCTGTGTGGTTTTGTGTGTTTTTTGGGTGCCGGAAACAATCACGCTAACACACAATCACAATCAGGACCAGAAGCAATAATTTTCCATTGACGAGAAAACTTGCGTTCCCATCGGGAATAGAACCCGATACCCCTTAGAAGGCTTAAAAGGCTGACACCCAACTAACTAAGCCAAAGGGTAGTTCAAATGAAATCATTTAAATAAAAAAATAATTATATTGGTGTTATTCTATAAAAATAACATTAACTTAGATTTCAATACTTTGAACATATTCTCTATTACGTATCTTGACAATGCCCGAAACACCGGATTCCACTCCACTTACCTGAGTCGGTGTTTCCTGATGAGTACGATATGGGAGTCTTCAAGTAGCGAGTGAATAGGTATCTTCTAGGAAAGCTTGCTCCATCGTCGACCACATCGTCGTTTACCATCAGGTGAAATGGTGGTCAATAATTTGCCTATCATGAATATAAAAAAAATTACAAGGAATATAAAAAATAATGACAAGGATGCATGGCGGCAAACTGCACAGGCTCTTTCTAGCGACTACCATAATAACACCTAGGTTAAGAAAATTTTGTATTAGAAATTAAGAAAGTTTTTTTTTTAAATGAATGAAAAAAAAATGCGCCGCCGAGTTTCTTGCCAGGTTCTTCTCGAGATGGCTGTAATTTGCGAATCTGGCAATAGATTCATTAACTTTCATGAGTGCCTCTTTGGGGCCCATGTGAATAAACGATTTTGATTGGGGCCCATGTGAATGAATGCCTTTTAAGTCTCGCCAAATTTTACAATACCCTGAGCTTACTCTTCACTTAACGTCTTAAAACTAAATAAACAAGTCATCGAACAAAGGAACTTAAGTTACTTGTTAAAAAGTCAAATCGTACCTCTTCAGACCCAAAACTCAGCAATGAAAGCGTTTATCGTGAAGAATTCATGTCATGTCAAAGTCCTCAAGAAAGGGTCCATCTTAAAGATCCGTTCGAAATTCTGAATGGAGATTCAAGATCCCTCAAAGTTGTTTGTATTGTGATTGGCATAATAAAGGGAAATTTTAAACGAAAATAGACTGTCCTCTTACCTACAGATTGTAAAGTTAATGGGGTCGAGAATGTCATAAATATTTTAGAATATGGAACACGTGTAGGATAGGTATATCTTTTAGTCTTGCGAATGGAACCACCTCAAAAATGATCCGCGGTCTCTTTTGCCCGATCAGTTGATTTTATTATTTTTATTCGGGTGAATAACCCGACCAATCCACATTTTAACAAAAATTGCATTTTTTATTCTTAACTGTTGTACAATTACAAGAAACAGTGTTGAAATAAAAATACCGCCGGCGATGAGCTAGAAACAAGATATAATACGAGTTGGCGAGAAGCGAGTGTGTAGTATAGAAGCTAAGTTGGCTCGCTGGGCTAGTATCGCTGAGCGAGTATTGTCTTTGATAGCTGTTGTCGCTGCGACAAAATAGCGGAGAGAGAGAGTTCTAGCCGGCAAGGTAGTGTGAATGGCTAGCATATTGTTCTTTGTAATCACTACAAAAATACTGTTATATGTGGAATCCAAAAAACGTATATATATATATAAATTTCGATAAATCTAACATGCTAAAAAATATTTTGTTCCGGGCTTCCAAGATACAGGCCTAGCCGAGTTTGGAGCTCTCAAGAAAATGGCTACACGAACCTAAAGTGCTTATGTTTTCACACACTGTACCTAGTTTCTAAGAGTGATCTAAATGAATAAATTACATTATTATTATTATATATTAGTTGACTTATCCACACATTTCACATACACACTCACTCCACACATACACACACTCCTCCCACACTCCCTTTTTTTTTTAAATATTATTATTTTACTTATAGTTCAAATTTGATATATTAATAATATTAATTGTTTACTATAATCCTTCATAAGAAATTGACAACTAGAATTAAAATCAGATAAGTATTTATTTTTTTGTAAATTTAGTGAATGTTTCGTCAAATAAGTAAATAAATATATATATATATGGAGGAAATGTTGATAAGTTTCTTATATTTATAAATTATTTTTGCTCTCTTTGTTAATAATATATACCTAAAGTAAATCCGTAATTGGATATATGTATAATAGTCATGAAATACCTTACCATGTTTAAGATCTGTATATTTTATTACAAAAAAATAAAATAAAAATTGATACGGAATACATGTTTTGTTCGTTTGTTGAGCGAGAAAATTGTTTATAGCTAATCGCTTGCTCGCTGGCCGGGAGACAAGTGTCTTAGGTAGAGTTCGCTTATAGTACCATACCTCGGCCGGACGTTCAATACCCACGCATTTTTTATTATTATTATTATTTCATGACCATGGATGCATAGTCCTTCAGTCGAAATATTAAACAAATATTAACAATTTCTATTCTATGAAGAATAAAAGTTTTAGTCACAAGTCACAGTCAAAGTCAAGTAGTCAGTCATAGTCAAGTCATGCCCTAGTAAAGTGGTAGAAACTTTACTAGAACTTCTATTGGAGTTTTGGAGCGAAGGTGAAAATCACGTTTTTCAACTTTGTATGATTTGCCTACACTTATGCACGTTCACTAAGTATTAACGGTTAATAATCCACCATTATTACACATTAACACTCGAAGAATCACAGGTTTTGGAAAATTTTACAAAATCAACAATGTAATTTTTTCACTTTCGCGGCAAAACACCGCATTAGTGAGCAAATGTTACCAGCATTGGACCGCTATACTGCATTGGGACACCGATATATGGTGGATATTTCTCAAACGCGCACGAAACGTTTTGCTTCCACATTCATTATGCGCTCTGCAAAAGAGTGGAATTATGCGCTCTTTGCCTATATCTTACTCCCAGATAAGTACAATCTTGGTGTTTTCAAGTCGAGAGCGAATACCTGCGTATTTTTTAGGCAAGCGTGCTCTATCGTCGACCACATCGCCACTTAACATCAGGTGAGATAGTGGTCAAATGTTTTCCTACAATATATACATAAAAATCGTAAATAATTTATGGCTGTAATACTTTTATCACCCGTTTGAAATTTAGTGTTTTAAATTTTCTTTTTTGTGTTCTAAAGTTGTAGACGATTTGGGTTTTTTCTGCCTGAAATAAACACATTTTATTACTGTACTTCGCTTCTGTTTGATAACCGATGTTGCCAGTAAAATTATCACAATATTATTATAAATTCGAAAGTTTGTTTGTATATATGTAAGTACGTTTGTATTCTCTTCACGCTGTAACGGCTAAACGGATTAGGATGAAATTTAGAATGTACATAGCTTAAACCTACCTAGGATTAACACGTAAGCTACTATACTCTTTAACTTGATAAACGCAGGCAAAGCCGCGGGGCACGGCTGGTTGGGTAAATATATCAGTGCATTGCCGCGTTAGATTTTGATTTGCTTTTAAGTTTTAAATTTTGGATGTTGAATCCTGAAATTAAAAAAAAACATAAAAGAGCAAAAAACGTAACGTTTAATTTTGATAGGCGTAGTCTTCAATGTTCTAAGTTTATCTTTTTTAGTTCCTATGGCCATCTTCCGTCATCATCAGGCCAGCTCCATGGAACCATGTTATTCTATTGTCACCATTGACATTGGGAAGTGGGTCTAATTTAGCTTGCAAGATTTAATTAAACACCGACAAATAACGAGACAAACAAAACTAAATAAAAGCTTGCTAACCCGACCGGTGGGATAGCCCAACTTTTGTATACTGGATGGGTCTTCAATCAAAAGCGTGCGTGAATGGGACATAAGGGGTACTTCCCAACGGATCATAGTATCAGATTTTCACATTAACCGACCATAACTGTAGTTCCCATCTGATCTCAAGATCAGTTGCAACTAAAATAAATTATGTATTAATTTAATTTTATAAATTAGGTCTCAAGTTGAAAATGTCGCAATATCATATTTTATTTATATTACTTAATTTCGACATCGTATATTTTATTTGACATATTTTTATTTTATTTTTCTTTTTCCATTTAATTTTTTTATTTTAATTGTTTTTTTTATTATGCTGGATAGGCAAGCATTGACCACAATCTCACCTCATGGAAAGTGATGATGCGGCCGAAGATGTAGCCTGCTTGCCTAGAAGGTACCTATTCACTCTTGACTTGAAAATTCCCAGATTATACCGTTCGGAAAAAAAAGATGAGGGCAGTGAGTTCCACTCCTTCGCAGTAGTCATGGATGACGTTTGACAGTTTGTCTTGTTGTTAAATGGTAAAGCGGACAAGGTGGAATTAACTCGTATAATTTTTGTGCACACACTCCAAAATGAAAACGATAGAATATCGATAGGCTCGCGACCTTGCGTCGGTAACCGAGACTGCAATTTTGACTTGACTAGCTTTCATCGCCAATGAGTCTTTTTGCTCGCCGGTCAATTGACTCAAGAGCTTCAAGCTGGTACTTAGCGAATCCATACCAAAGGTGGCCGCAGTATTCCATACACGATCGGATTTGAGCTTGATATAAATTAAGAAGCTGCCCCAGTGTGAAGTACTGCCCAACCTTTGCCAGGATACACAGTTTCTTAGCGGCCAGCTGAGCTCTGGCTCCGATGTAGGTACCAAAGTTAATTTATTTGACACATATTTAAAAGTATTTTGAATTTAGTCTTTATAATTTTTTAAGTTATAAATTTCACTATTGTGCTCTTTTTATTGTTGTTATTAAT
Source organism: Lomographa bimaculata (assembly GCA_948107665.1). Lineage (NCBI taxonomy): Eukaryota > Metazoa > Arthropoda > Insecta > Lepidoptera > Geometridae > Lomographa > Lomographa bimaculata. Next base: position 5,637,425 of record OX403600.1, on the reverse strand, counting down.
TATGGGTGATAAATGCCTGAAGTAAAGATTATAAAAATATATATAATATAGCTATTTTTTTGGTTTGCCTGTCCTAATAAATACTATTAATAATAATTATTATTTTATTGCATGTCATATCTTCGACCGCATCATCACTTTCCATCAGGTGAGATAGTGGTCAAATGCTTGCCTATTCTGCATTAAAAAAAACTTATTAAAATCGCGAAAATGTTTAACCGACATAGTGACAAAACATAATCATATTTATGTTTCTGGTTAATCACGTTGCATCACTAAATCAGCTTAATGTAAACCGTTGACATAATCAGCCATCTAAATCCAGATGATATAATGCTGTACACCTACAAAGCTTCTGACCAACATTGTTATACAAAGAGATTATTACAATGCATGACTGGGTGATACCACCTAGGGATTAATTTATCAATGTCTACGGAAATTTTATGCATTATCTCCCTCAAATTGAAACACACACATTTTTATGGACGTACACTCTCACAGATTTATTTTAACTGACTTCAAAAAAAGGAGGAAGTTCTCAATTCTACCGTATTTTCTACCGACTTCACAAAAAAGAAGGAGGTACTCAAGTCGACTGTATTTTTTTATGTGTGTTACGAAGTTATGAAACTTCGTTCCACGTGAACCGATTATGAAATTTCTTTTTTTGTTTTAAAGATGTTGTTATTGATTATTATTGATTATTGTCTTTCTAACTGGTTCCATTTAAATTTGATCAAGATCTGATCAGTAGTTCTTGAAATATCGTCAATAATGCGTGTTTAGTACAACTAATCGGATCAAAGTTCCGAAGATAAAGCGGCGAAATCGGTTTTTTTAATCTTCGCTTGCGTTTTATTATTTTATGTGTTACCTCAGAAGTTTGAAATAGGTTAAACGATTTTGATGATATATATTTGAAAGCTGGTGCTTCCTATGTGGCCCTACTTCAACTTTATCAAGATCTGACCAGTGTTTTTAAGTTATGGTCAGGATGCGTATTTAATTTAATTCATCTGATCGGTTACGAGGATAAAACCTAGTGATGTCGGTTTTTTAAGCTTTGCTTGCGTTTAAATTATTTTCTACTTTGAATCGGTGCGAAGACAGGGCTACTACACTTTATATAATATTATCAGACAAAACTAAAATTAAAACTAAGTACCTACATATAATAAAACAGTGATATTTATGAGGTTGTAAAATGTTTATATCGCTTTTTAGTTCTTGTGAATTATTATTAGAATAAAATTGTGTGAAAACGTTTATTTATATTATAAAGCGTTTAGATTCTCAATAATTTATCAATCCGCCTGGTTGAGGCGACGAGTGATTTTAAAGTACTGGGATTTATTTGGCTCAACGTATTAGCATTCCAATTCAGAGAGGCAATGCCGCCAACATGATGGGACCGCTACACACTGGTAGTGAGCTAAAAGCACTTGAGTTACTTTATGGTTAAAATTAAGCTCGGTGCCTTATATGTAACTTTAGGCCTATGCTGTGTAGATGTATATAGTTTTAGTTTAGTTTTACGAAACATAGGTAATTGGGCCGTAGATAGTTTTTTTTTTATTCAGTATAGGCAAACTTTTGACGACTATCTCACCTAATGGTAAGCGACGATGTGGTAAACGATGGAACACGCTTGCCTTGAAAATACCTATTCACTCGCAACTTGAAGACTCTCATATTTTACTTACTTTATTAATTTAAGAGTATAATCAACTAGTAGTTCGCGCCGAACTGAGATCTCGCACCTACAAATCTCTCTAAAGATCTGAGATCTCAAGCATAAAAAAAACATATTGCCTAACACAAAAAACTTTTAAGGTTAATTGCTTATAGCTTTTTCATTAAAATAATTGTTTGATTTCTGTATGGAACGGATAGTATTCGTAAGTTTCAGCTTTAAATGTGAAGCCGTTTTTGAGATAGACCCCGGGACAAAATAAGTCTAAAAACAGTGACTTTGGTGGCCTACCAAATTGTTATTTTTCAACATTGATATTTCTAGAAATTGTTATTTCGGTTTCGTACTGTTATACCCTTAGCTTGTTAGTGATAATGCATACACTCACCTAAACCGACTCAATCAGCGGTTTAGGTTTGCAAGTAGTTATTTCAATAGTAAAAGCAGTCAGTCTCTCTTCACCCTCCACCGCGTAAAGTCTGCCCAAGGACAGTTTTCATAATTTCCATATATTAATATTCCAAATTAAATAAAGTTTATTTTAGTTAAATCAAATCCTTTTTTTTAAAACGCGGATCTCCAAAAGCCGCGTAACATAATTGGTGGCAGCGAAAAGGGGATCATAAAGGTCCCTCGGTCCGTCTCCTTGTGACATCGTCCAAAAGTAAAGGTCTTGGACCCTAAAGTGAAAACCAGTTACAACTAAAAGTGAAATATAAGTGTCTAAAAACTACCTGTGACATAAACACATATAAACTTACCGTGTCCTGGATACCTCCGTGTACCTACTGAAAAGTCGCCGTGTCCTGGAAACCCGCCGTATCCTGAAAATCGCTGTATCCTGGAGATATACATAGCATCCGAGGGAAGAGACTCCATCCATCGTGACGTCGGCTATTGGCAGAGGTCCCAATCACCCCCGATAGTTGTGATTGTGACCCATCCAGCATCGAGCTCCGTGTTCCAGACCCTGGATTTTAACCTTGACATACAAGGTTACGCCGTGTCGCCCCGCCGTCGTCCGATAATGCAGCTTATCGCGGTCGCCTACGCATTCTGTCTCCTGTAAGTCTTTGGTCATTGTTTTGATTCGCTAGGGTTACCACTTCAATTCGATTTAATTGTGGTTATTTTGTTATTACTTCGATATCTCATTTAACTAATAATGGCAACGAAGGACGAATCCTTAGCCGTACCCCCAAGTCAAGAACAAAAAAAGGGAACATCGAGATCTGCAAGTCATGAACCTCCAACAGATGTGCCTATTGTAGAACTCAACATCCTTACTAAATTCATTGGCAAATATGATGGAAACAGGGAACAATTAAATCCATTTATTACAAATTGTAAAAATGCAATAAGTCTAGCCGCCCCATGGCAAAAAGATATTCTATTTAAACTTATTCTTAGTAGATTGGAAGGCAAAGCCCAAATAGCATGTGCTATTAAAGAATTTGAAAACTGGAATCAATTAGAAGAGTTTCTTAAAACTCAATTTGGTGAGAAAAAACACTATGCGCATTTGCTTTCCGAATTACAAGAGTGTAAACAATTGCCTAACGAAACAGCCAACCAGTTCTCGCTCAAAATAGAAACATGTTTAGCAAGGTTAATAACTGAAATCAATATATCCATTCCTACTAAACGCAAAACGGAACTGTCTGGCCGAGTCGCAGCTATGGAGGACCTTGCCCTTCACACTTTTGTTACAGGACTTAACCCTAAGATCGCTAATATTGTGAGATGTCGTAACCCTGAGAATCTTAATACTGCTGTTAATTTTGCCGTAGCAGAAGAGAAAATTTCTGACAGCATTTCTAAGAAAATGACATCGTCTTCATCTAACAACATCTTTCGTAATCGAAACTCTCAAAATCGTCCAGATGTCAATAATTATAGTAAAAATCAAAACGATAGTAGTAAACTATTCTGCCGCTATTGCAAAAGTGTTGGTCACGTTATCGAAAATTGTCGTAAACGGGAATATAACAATAATCGCTTCCGTAACGCTGATCAACAACAACCATCAGGTTCAGGCTTTAAGCCTCAACAGAAACAATTTTCACGTGTTCATTTTGTATCTAATGCATCCGAGGATGACATCGAAGACGATGAAGGCCATGACGAAGTAGATTCAAAAAACGAATAAAAGTCTCGTCTCGGTGTCGTGCGCGACCTCATACTTCCAAATCCGACGCCAAAACTTCTAAATCAAATTCTAAATCCAAATTGACTCCGCTACATGGCAGTCATGACCTCGATCTGAATCAAGAAAGTTCTCTGAAGAACACTAAATTGACTCCGCTACATGGCAGTCACGACCTTGATTCAGAGAACTCTGAATCGACTCCGCTACATGGTAGTCACAACCTAACAAGAAATTCTAAATCCGTCTCTGAATCAAAATCAAAACGCGAGCAACCATATATTGGTATGCCACAATCGCAAAACTCTGACTCCAAATCTAAACAGCCACATAATAATACGAACATTTTTGAAATCACTAATGACCCTACAAAAATGCTTCTACCTCATGTCCTGATTGACTCCTCTGTATCAGAGGTCCCATTATCCTTATTAGTCGATTCAGGATCATCTGTGAGTTTAATAAAACGATCTTGTATCCAAGGTCACCCCAAACTTACAAAAGAGATTATTCATCTCAAAGGCATTGACTCTCTAGAAGAATCTGTTCAAACTCTAGGTCATTTCCAATTAAAAATGCGTTTTCCAAAATCCAATGTCTCGCACAAATTTCATGTGATCGACAAAATCCATCTTCCTTATGACGGAATCATAGGTACAGATTTGCTAAATGCCCATGGTTGTAGAATAGACTATAACGACAACTTACTACATCTTGGAAAAACAAATTTGAAACTCTCCTTTTGTGACCCAACATATATTATACCTGCTAGAACTGAAGCAATTATTGAATGCTCTGTCCAAAATCCAGATATGAAAGAAGGCTTTGTGCTCGATCAAAGCCCTTCCAACGACTTATTAATTGCAAATTGTCTAGTTCGTGTAAAAGATAACAACAGAATAAATATATCCGTGATCAACACTTCTGAGGTACCTATAACAGTAAAATCTGCTCTGAATCTAAAACTCACCAGTGTTGATCCCTCTGAACTTAATGATGCCACTCAGGCTCTGCATCCTATAAATAATGTTAAAACAACGATTCCTAATGATATTGTGATACGCACTGAAAAAGTCTTAAATCAATTGCGTGTGTCTCACCTGAATAAAGAAGAGAGAGAAGCTCTCCATCAGGTGTGCTCCGACTTTTCCGATATTTTTCATTTGCCTGGAGAATACCTTACCTGTACCAACTCCCTGAAACACGAAATAAAAACTACTACTGACCTTCCTATTCACACAAAATCATACCGATTTCCTGAAATTCATAAAAGAGAGGTCAAAAAGCAAATCGAGCAAATGTTGAACCAACATATTATTGAACCCTCTGATTCCCCCTGGTCCTCTCCAATATGGGTGGTCCCAAAGAAGCTTGACGCTTCAAAAGTTCAAAAATGGCGAGTCGTAATAGACTATCGAAAACTGAATGATATCACAATAGGCGATACTTACCCTATTCCCCAGATCGCTGAGATCCTAGATCAACTAGGGAATAGTAAGTACTTCTCGACCTTAGATCTAGCTTCCGGTTTTCATCAGATTCCTTTAAATGAAGCCGACAAATCGAAAACCGCCTTTAATGTCCCTGAGGGACACTTCCATTTCACACGGATGCCCTTCGGCCTGAAAAATGCACCTTCAACATTCCAAAGGCTAATGAATACAGCCTTATCAGGCCTCCAAGGCATTCGCTGTTACGTGTACCTTGATGACGTAGTCTGCTATGGGCATGACTTAAAATCTCAAATTGAGAACCTAGTGGCCATCTTCCAAAAACTTCGAAAATTCAATCTAAAACTACAACCCGATAAGTGTGAATTTCTCCGACGAGAAGTTGGATACCTTGGCCACACAATAACTGAAAAGGGCGTAAAACCTAATCCTGAAAAGATAAAAGCGGTTACTGAATTTCCAACTCCAACAACACCAAAGGATATAAAGTCCTTTCTAGGACTAGTTTCCTATTATCGTCGCTTCATTCCTGATTTCTCTAAAATCGCGAAACCTCTTACGAACCTTTTAAAGAAAGATATTCCCTTTATTTGGGAAAACCAACAACAATTAGCTTTCGACAATCTGAAGCACAAATTGACCACAGCTCCTCTTCTCATTTACCCTGACTTTACTCAACCATTCGTACTTACTTGTGATGCATCAAACTACGCCATTGGTGCCGTACTGTCTCAAGGTGCCGTTGGCAAAGATAAACCTATAGCCTATGCATCACGCACCCTTAACAAAAGCGAAACCAACTACAGTACAACTGAAAAGGAGTTGTTAGCCGTCCTGTTCGGATGTAAAACATTCCGCCCCTACTTATATGGTAACAAGTTTCAAATTATTTCAGATCACCGACCTCTTAAATGGCTATTTAATCACAAAGACCCAAGTAGCAAACTTCAAAGATGGAGATTAAAGTTAGAAGAATACGATTATGAGATTATTTACCGAAAGGGTAAACTCAATGATGTAGCTGATGCCCTTTCACGATTTCCCGTGAACCCAATCTTACCTGATACAATTTCTCCAAACGCCATAGATGAGCCCCTCCTCGACCTTGGCCCTTTGGATCTTAGCCCTCACGATGATAATCCTGCTATTGATTTTAGCTCATTGAATCCTCCAACGCCTTCTACGATTACTGAAAATCTAAATAACTTACCTGAATCCGCTCCAATCGTAGATACCGATCCTGAAAATCAAAACAACTTACCTGAATCCACTCCAATCGCAGAAGGTATCCCTGAAAATCAAAATGACTTACCTCATTCCCTTGATATTCCCGAACAACTCATCCGTAACATTCCGGAACTAGCACAGAACAGTGCTGATACTCCTTCGGGCAACATCGGCATCCCATCTCCTGCCCCTGAAACTCTTAATGACCATGATTACTCCACCTTCCTGAAAGAAATGTCAAAAAACAACTATAATACCAGTTTAAAAGAACACAATGAAGCACTAACAAAGTCGACCACCAAAATACTTATTATTCCGACCTCATTAGACTTAGACGAAGCCAATCCTTATATTCCGGAAATCTTGTCCAACTTAGAAAATACTGAAGAATTTCTAAACACCGAGAGAGAGCTATTTTCCTTCAAAAAACTAAATTTGAATAACAGGGTGGTATTTCTGGCTTTTACCAAGGTGCACCATTTTGATGAAAGTTCTTATCAAGACATTTTCAAAACTTTGAAACTAATAAGAAACGAACTTGTAGTAACACAAGACTCTGTAGAAATTGCCATTTCAGACTTTAAAAGTCCATTTGAAAGACTTTCTTTCATGAAAATCTATAATATGCTGAATTACCTTTTCCATAATACTAACATGGCTGTTCATATATACCATAATAACATTATCTATCCAACTCTAAGTGAAATCAAAAATATACTACGCGAAAATCATGACATACCTATTGCCGGGCATTTAGGCTCCACTAGAATGCTAAAACGAATTCAAGAACGATTTTATTGGAAAGGTATGAGAACTGAAATCGAGAATTACGTTAAAAAGTGCGCTCTATGTCAACAAAATAAAGCACTACGGAAAACCAATAGAGCGCCAATGCAAATTACTACCACATCTACAAGTCCTTTCCAACGCGTGGCAATGGATATTGTTGGCCCATTACCAGAATCTGGTACAGCAAAGATAAAGTACATACTGACCCTTCAGGACGACTTGACGAAATACTCGGTAGCTTACCCAATCCGTAGCGTTACAGCTGAAGAAACGATGGAATGCCTAGTGCATTTTATATCACTATACTCTATTCCGAAAACCATATTAACTGATCAAGGAACTAATTTTACAGGTGACTTATTCAAGAAAACTTGCGAGTTTTTAAAGATAAAGCAGTTATGGTGTTCTCCGTATCACCCTCAAACACAAGGCGCACTCGAGCGCAGCCATTCCACTTTAAAAGAATACCTAAAGTCATTTGTTGACGCTAACCTAGAAAACTGGCCCCGATACGTTTACACTGCGATGCTTACTTATAATACTAGCGTCCATTCAACAACCAACTTTAGCCCATACGAGCTATTGTTTGGTCACAAACCATTTCTTCCTGACTCTATATTTGAGGATAATCTAGATCCAACATATCCGGAGTATTTAAAAATGCTAAACCATCGTCTCAAACTTTCCCGTGACAAAGCACTCGAAAATATAAATCACTCAAAAGAAAAATCCAAAACTCACTATGATGCCCATACTCGTCGCGTCCAATATAAAGTTGGCGATTACGTTTACTTGAAAAACCATCTCCGTCTCAGAAAAGCCTTGTCCCCAATCTGGAAAGGCCCATACAAAATTGGGAAAATTCATAATAATAATACGGTCTCCCTGCTCATAAATCGACGTCACGTGAATCATCACATTGACGAAATCAAACTTGCTAACTATAATCCACCGTGAGAATCATTTTCTCCATTAAGGCTTCAAGTAAAGAAACAGTATTTAAATAAAAATATTCACTTTTATATGTTTATTTCAGCGTCATCGCTGGAGCAAGCCCAAGCTTTATCGAAAAAATCCGGACTGGATCCGGATTATATTCGGAACATGTGGGTAAAATGAAAGTTATAGATGGGAATCTAAATATCATAATACCCATAGATATCTCTCATATAAAACCACATATAGATAATATAAACTTAGTTTTAGGTACTTTTAAGTTTTTATGTAGGCAAATAGACACTATGGAACAGTCTGAATGTTATAATACGGTAGAACCTTTAACAATACGACATCAGGACCTTATGAAAGAGTTCGATTCAATTTCCCATTTGATAGATAATAGAACCAAACGATCAGCCTGGATAGGAGCGGGCGGTTCTTTAATGAAAACTATATTTGGAACACTAGATGAAGATGATGCCATAAAATATGACAGGGTTATGAACTCTCTGCAAAATAACGAGAAAAAACTAGCTTCACTCGTTAAACAAAATATTTTATTGACGTCATCTACTTTATTGAGTTATAACCAAACTATTCACAAAATACAACTAAATGAAGCTAATTTGAATCTGGCTATCGACGAGCTCTCTGCACACTTGAAAAACGTAACTTTTATTTCAAATGAATTATTGATTAGAAACAAAATTAATAGTATCCTCAACCGACTTGAAACTGCCATACTTACAGTTTCTTTTCAATTAGAAGACATAACAAATGCTGTGTTACTTAGTAGTAAAAACATTGTACACCCTGCGGTGATAACGCCTATGCAATTGTATCAAGAACTCGCCGATAACCACCTACACCTGTCTGCCGGTGTCAGCCTACCAGTAAGTTTAGAATTAAGTAAAATGTTTATTATATTAAGTATGTCGGAATTAATATGCTACTATTATAATAATAAAATAATGTTTGTTCTTAAGGTACCGCTTGTAAACCCAGAAGATTATTTAGTATATCGCAACTTACCTTTACCTATTCCACACAATATTGTAAAAGCAAATACATATAGCTTTATTATACCTAGCAGTCTATATATAGCAATGACCAAAGACAAAACTCGATATTGTTCCCTGGATAATCTAGACAAGTGTAAAAGTGTCAACCCTGAGAGTTACATTTGTGACGTACCTAACGTGTTATCGTCTACCGAGAATCCCACCTGCGAAAGTGAACTAATTACGCGAGTGATCACGTCCTTACCAGTGCAGTGTGAAACCAGATCAATATTCGGACACGTTAATATTTGGAATGCTATGCGTCAAAATAAGTGGATATATATCCAATCGGAACCTACAAAATTAACAATAGAATGCGAGGACTCTAACTATGATTTTAACATCCTAGGTACCGGGATACTGACCTTACCTAATTATTGTTTAGCTTACTCTAAAAGTAATAGATTAGTCCCTAAGTTTGATTATGCTAACTTTAGCTCCGCGATCATAAACATGGATTTTAGCCTTATAAATGAATCGTGTTGTAACTATAATATGATAAGCAAACTGACGTCTAATGTGTCTCCTGTTAAGTTAGAAAACATTAATTTGGAAAATTTAAGTTTGAATAAAAAACTAATAAATAATTTATTAGAAAGCTCGGATGAAATCGCAAACGAGGAATCGTTTTTAAACAAATATGGGACACATTACGCGATAAATACTTTAACTTTTATATTGATTTTAGTTGTTCTATTTTTAGCATATAAGGTGTATAAATATGTCAAGTCCGGCAGCAGACTCGAGATACAAACCATCAAACAAAAATCTCGTACTCCTTCGGTGTCTCTATCTGAACATAGCGCCCCTAATACTTTGCCTCGTCTTAGAGAAGTAGCATAAGTATATAAGCTACATGAATAAAAATAAATATATAAGCTAAATCATAATCCAATATAAATCTATTAATTCATACGTCCTAACATAAACTTCAGTTATCTTTTCAACCCCGAAGTTTAGTCTTCCGCGGGGGTTGTTATACCCTTAGCTTGTTAGTGATAATGCATACACTCACCTAAACCGACTCAATCAGCGGTTTAGGTTTGCAAGTAGTTATTTCAATAGTAAAAGCAGTCAGTCTCTCTTCACCCTCCACCGCGTAAAGTCTGCCCAAGGACAGTTTTCATAATTTCCATATATTAATATTCCAAATTAAATAAAGTTTATTTTAGTTAAATCAAATCCTTTTTTTTAAAACGCGGATCTCCAAAAGCCGCGTAACAGTACTCTACTTGCAAAATATAAATTATTTTGCCCCCTTCCCCAGCTCACACGTATGAGTGCCCCCTCAACATTTTAATTGTCATTTCTGGCTTTGGGCCATAGTTTTACATATTCTCTGAGAATTTGAAGTTGTTCGCTTGTATGGTTTAGACGCTAAATGCCTCTGACAGACGGACGGACAAAGGGCTAAATCACCCAAATCAACATAAAAATCTCGCTTCGCTCGATCAATTATTTTTTATTAAAAGTCGGCCTTTGTCCTTGCCTCATGTTTTGGCTTAAAACAATATTTTGACGGTTGAAAGACTAAAGCTTGTCTCAGCCTAAGTTTAAACATCCGACTGATCTGCGACTACTCAATTGAAGCTACTTCGTCAATAAAATAGCAAAGCAACATTGGGAATATTCAAGGTAAAAATATATTTCAGCTTCACGGAAACCCCTGGGAAATAGAGGTGAATTTCCCAATGCGTGACAATTAGATGTGAGAGGGAATTCCGTGAATTTTTTTATTTTAAGGAAAAATCTTGGCTCGCTGCCAGTTCAGGAAATAAAATAAGTGTTGTTACTTATTACGTTTTTTCTGACGCTAATATTTTTGCTCTCGTCGACACTTCTACGCTTATTACTTACACACTATTATCTATAGGTAAAGTATAGTTTCTGATTTTGTATGTACAAGGGAATATTTATACTAAAACATTTGATGAAATGAAAGGCCAAAGAAATTCATATCATTAGATCCCAAACTAAACAATATAATAATATTCAGTCAAAAAAGTTTAAAAATCGTGTAGATTTTTTTTTATTTGTAGTTTCAACATAGTAAATATTTTAAGGTATGCAGTACCTATGTGTGAACGTGAAGACTTAGATCGTGGGTGCCTGAAACATACCACAATCACACCCAGAACCAAAAGCTCAATTACCCCTCATGCTGAAAGAAAAGTTGTACTCCTGCCGGGAATTGAACCCAGATTCCACGACGTAGAGGGAAGAGACTGCCTTGTCTACTGGGTCGTCACTTTATCAAAACTTTCAAATTCAAATTCAAATTCAAATCTTTATTGCATTCTCTAAATGTAGATAGGTGGTAGAAATAAATGACTTTACTAACCCTTTTATCGGATTTCAACGTTTCAAACTCAAATTTCCCAAGATTAACGCGATAAAATACATTGAAAATTGTTTACTAGGTTAATCTTAATATATAATTATTATTCTGTACGTGTGTATGTGACTGAACTTAACATTAACTCCTCCTTAACGATAAGACCGAATTTTATGATATTTTGAATTTTTTCGAATTCAAAATCGGTTTCGATTTAAATTCGATCCGATAAACAATGTTTTATTCATAAACGCGGGCGAAACCGCGGAGAATCACTAGTAATTATATAAATCACAGAAGTGAAAACCAATGAAATCATAAAATGAAAATAATGTATCAAAAATCTTTTTACATTTTAACATATGAGACAAGTTGACAGCTGAAAATCTGAAATGTGACTTTGTAAATTTATATATTATAATTTCTAAGAAACTCACCTTCCACAGCAAAAACGACAAATATAACGAGAAAAGCGACAGAGGGCTTCATTCTTTTCACCTACTTTGAGTAAGAAAAAAAAATCTCGCTTATTTATTTATTTTCCCACCGGAAATGTAGATAACGAACCCTGTCATTTGGCGCCAATTTTCCACAATCGGCTGAACGGTATTACCAGTAATGGGCACCATTTGGCATGTCTTAATTGCTTTATGACGCATTGTGAAAAATAAGCGCTTTACTTTATTTGAATATTGAATGAAAAACAAATTGAATAGGATCATTTGAAATAAATTGAGTTTAAATTTGCGTTTTTTCTTTGATTCTAATGAAAATTTAAGTGAAGCATTTGCGACAGTAATTCCATGCTATTTAATATGAATAAAAAAAAATTGACGATGTTTTTTTGTTATTCAGCTAATAGGGAATATGCGTGACATTTAAATATAGGTTAGGTACTTTTTTAATTTTATAGCTATATAAAGTAGTAGTAATTTTACGTAAAACATATTTTTCTCATTTAAATGCTTTTTCATGCTTCGGAGGGCACGTTTAGCTGTCAGTCCCGGTTCTTAGTTGTAAGACAACAGTATCTAGACCATGTCGGATGCCTTTATCAGGCGGCCTGAAAAATCCTGAGATTAGGACTACCTACTAGTATATACGACAAGCAAGCAAGCAAGGAATATTATTGAACAAAAAGTGGCACAAATGAATGTAAAAAACCGACTTCACCGCTATATCTTCGGAACCTTGATCAGATTCAACGTATAAAACACGCATTATTGACAATAACTCAACAACTAGTGATCAGATCTTGACCAAATTTAAATGAAATCATTTGGAAAGCACCAGCTTTTAAATTAAAAATAATCATCAAAATCGGCGCACAAATAAAGAAGTTGTGAGGTAACTTTTGAAGTAGGTTAAAAACGAGAACATAGTCAATGTAGTCCACAGAATACGCATTATTAAGGATAACTCAAAAACTACTAGTCAGATCTTGATCAAATTTAAATGGGATCAATTAGAAAGAAACATCTACCAAATAAAAAAACATTCAAAATCGGTTCACGTGGAACGAAGTTATGAGGTAACACACATAAAAAAAAATACAGTCGACTTAAGTACCTCCTCCTTTTCTGTGAAGTCGGTAAAAGTGAGGGGTGGAGGGTGAAAAATGCTTATGTAAAACGATCAGAGCAGAGTGACAACGATCTCTTGGCAGTCGGTGACAGTTGGAACTAACGCCGTCATGTTGTAAAATATCACTTTTTGACAAATCTGTCAGACCGCCTATGGCTGTGTAAAGGGTTACCAGGTGCAAAGCTTCCTGACAAAATTCCTTACCAATAAAGGTGAAGACCATTTACGGATTTTCAACAAAAGTCGAAATTGGACATATCTGTTAACAGACTTCTTGGAAACTACTTCATTTCAAAATAATCTTTTACCCCAGTCTTTCTATTTTCCCCATTCTTTCTTTATATTATATTAAACATCGATGTTTCATATATTATGATAATCTTACCATCTCTATTTTAAATATTATATAAAAGATTTTATCGTTGAGTATGTTTGTATTTGTTCTCGTATAAACACACATTTCTCCAAAATAACCTTTGATCAAGTATATTGTATTAAATGATCTGAGGTTTCGAACTGCTCACTGGCAAAGTTGAATGCGTTATAGTTTTTCTCGTTGTTTCCATGTTTGGATGTTGAATGCCATACCAATTTTCCATTCCTTCAAAATAAGCAAAAGTCGCTTGATTGCAATAATTACTTTTTGTATGTTCATAAAGGGAGATTTTAGTAGCTGGCGATCCTAAAGTACCAACCTCTTTGTATATAGATAAAACCTCTTTATCTGTGGCAAGAACAACGCCCCGCTGCAAATGTCATTCAAGTGCCACAAGATCCTTGTCGCACTGTACTGTCTACGCTATTTCTCTAAGAAGCTTACTACTTAGTATGTTATCCCCTCGGCGCGTCTATTTTGCGAATAACAACAGAAACACCAATTTGCGCCGAATTTCTTTAGTGGTTTACCAGAGTTGTCTGTCCAATGAGTGTTTGCACATCGTTAGTTTTGGACAAAAGGCCTAAATACAAGTGTTGGATAAACAACGCTTTTGTGGTCCTTTGCGCCTCACGGAAAATGAGCGTGAAAACGAATGTATTGTTTACTGGACCTACATTCTGATGTACAATGTATTGCTGCGGTTGTTTCATATTATGATATAAAAATATCGGAGCACTTCGACATTTGACCGAAATTCTGTTGTTTGCGGGTGTGACCTACTTCGGAGGTTAATTAATAGAGAAAAAAATCCTATATAAATATTAATTATTGGCATTGTTAATTACTTACCAAAAATTATGATGTTTTACAATATCCTGAGTCGATCACATACCCTATCAATGTGTAACTTAAATAATATTATCTCGTGATTTTTCAGGCTTAGGTATTTCTATCCATTTATATATCCATTGAACTATTAGTTTTAAGATTGTATGAGTTTCACTCGATAGATATTTTCGTCAAAAAATATGGCTTTCAGAGTTTTTTGATTGAATTTTTCTTATGGATTTGTTTTTAACTGTTATTTAGTCAACATATTGATACATCTCTTACTTTATGTTACTAATTTTATGGAAAATGACACGCGTGATCATGCATAGGTAACCACCATATTTTCCCCAGAGGCATCACAACACCAAACGCGCCCTATGTGCTACAGTATATACGCTGTATAATCGACTGGGATGACAATTTTATTGTACTCGGATGGAAGCACAGCCTATTCTTAATCGAAGATGTCGTTATAGAATTGCTGATTTCATAAATAATTTTACAATAATAAATATTTTATTTTTGTCATCGTCACTTTAAATTACACGTAGGTATATGTTAATACATGTTTATACGAAATCTTTTTAATATAAAAATTTGCCTATTTTTGTTAAAATTGTGTAAAAAGTTACTTAAACTTGGAAACTGCGACCTTGATAATGAGCAATTGAGTTTACACTTTAGGTTTCAACCTATTCTTTTGAGATTTTGTAAAAAGCGATTCAATTAATCTTCTCGTTGAGTTGAATTATCGTAGTTTTCGACATTAATACCTCATCAGCGTTTTTATCCCGCATTAATTTGGATCACTGAAAATTCGCGAACATTTTTAGTAACTACAAATTTCAAAGAATAAACGTCTCGTGTCACCTCGCCTTAATTATAAGAATTTCTCGTCAGCCTGTCTTACCGTAAAGAAAGTAATGTCTTTGATTTGTGGTTTAGATAATGCATGGATTTGTAGAAAGTGTAAAAGCAAAAAATAATTAAAATAAGAAAGACATTTCGGACGTATAATAATTTAAAAAGACGTATTTAAGTAGCTATACGTTTAATTTATTTGCAAAATGTGTTGTTAGCCCTTTTTCACGATAAAAATTAAAAAATATTTTGCTCCCCACATACATGTATGAGAGCCGCTTTAATATTTTCATTTATATAATTTTAAATGTCTTTTCTGGCTTAGGGCCGTAGTTTTACATATTCAATGAGAATTTGAAGTAATTTACTTATATGGTTTTTAGACGCTAGATGCCTCTAACAGAGGACGGACGGACGGACAAAGTGCTGAATGACCTGAGTTAACTTAGAGATCTCGTTTCTTTCGATCAATTATATAATTATTTAATTATTGTGGGTATTTGACAACTATCTCACCTGATGGAAAGTGAAGATGCGGCCGAAGATGTAGCATGCTTGCCTAGAAGATACCTTTTTACTCCAGACTTGATGACACCCAGATTGTACTGTTAGGGAAACAAATATGTCTTGCTAGGTTCTTCTCGAGAGGGCTGTAGTTTTACGGATTTCGCAATTTAAGTCATTTACTATCATAAGTTTTCATTCCTCACCTTATCATTCCGAATAAAATAATAAAATAAAATGATTTGTGAATAAACAATTTCGATGTAAACAACACTTTTTTATGCCAGTTAGGTAAGCATTTGGCCGCTATCTCGCCTGATGGAAAGTGATGATGCGGGATTCATCATGCTTCCCTAGAAGGTAGAAGGTATCTTCTAGGTATGTATAGATCTTCAATTTCAATGAACTACAATTAAATCAATTCAATCTACTCTTGACTTCACTCTATACTTGAAGACTCTCAAATTATACTGCCCGGGGAACTAAACGGACAGTGAGTTTCACTTACATTTTATTGTTGATGTTCCATTTCAAAGCCCGCTGCTCTACTTATTTATCTAAAAGCAGATGGATGGTGTTTGCTTAAGCGTAATCATTACAATTTTTTTTTTAAATTTAAGATATCCAAACTTTTGAACGCCATCTCACCTGATGGTAAGTGACGATCCGGTCGACGATGGAGCACGTTTGCCTAGAAGATGCCTATTCACTCGTGACTTAAAGACTCTCCCATATTGTATTTATCAGGGAACACAGACTCAGGTAAGGAATTCCATTCTTTTGCAATTCGTATAATGAATGTGGAGGCAAAACGCTTCGTCCGCATTTGTGGAATATCTACCATATAGTGGTGTCGCAGAATCTGTCTCGATATCCGATAATAGGATGGGTATGGGGTATTACATTGTGTAATTCCGTTGCACACTCTCCGAAATGTATCCGACAAAATACCAAGAGACTCGCCACCATGCGACGATGCCCTAAGCTCTGAAATTTTGCATCAGTCAACTGGTCCTTGTTAATAAGTCTCTTGGCTCTTCACTTGTTATATATTTATTACATAGTCATCATCAGCATAATTTTCTTTTCCATTCTCCACCAAGACGTCTATAGCAAGAGTAAAGAGCGGAACTATATTTTGTGAACTCATCTCTAGAATAAGGTTAAGTACTTATCTAAATAAACAGTAAACGTTCCTATACAAGCAAAGTGAGAACATTCTAGATCGTGTTAGGATAAGGTGGGATGTGTATAAAGGGATTAGTAGGCGTAAGGAATATCGTCGTGTGCGTCCATAGAGCAATTAGTGAGCGTATTGCTCGCAAACCCTGCTGTACCTAATCTACCTAAGTTATCAAACATAAAAATAAACGCTTTCACACTCACAGCCCACACTAAGTTTGATGACTTGTGTTGTGGGTGGCAAATGACAAATACAATCACACCTAGAACTAGAAACACGGTTTTGCCGCGAAAGTGAAAAAATGGCGTTGTTGATTTTGTATAATTTTCCAAAACCTGTGATTCTTCGAGTGTTAATGTGTAATAATGGTGGATTATTAACCGTTAATACTTAGTAAACGTGCATAAGTGTAGGCAAATCATACAAAGTTGAAAAACCCGATTTTCGCCTTCGCTCCAAATCTCCAATAGAAGTTCTAGTAAAGTTTCTACCACTTTACTAGGGCATGACTTGACTATGACTGGACCTTGACTCTTTTACTTGACTTCAACTGAGACTTGTGACTAGGACTTTTAATATGAAATACATTTGAAATATATTATTACTTGACACTGGCTGAATGCACAAGACTACGAAGGCAAAATTAAAAGAAAACAAAAACTAGAAACACGAATTTCCCTTGGGGAGAAAACTTGTGTATTCACCGGGACTCGAACCCGATACACATTGCTTAAAAGGCGAACGGGTTGCGCGTTTCAAAACCTTACGATGAAAAGAATTAAGTCTGTCCCAAATTTTTGGAACCTCAATAGAATAATAAAATTTATTATCTCAGTAACCATAGTAACGGGTTATAAAAACCACCTTCTCCTAAATTACAGTACGAATCAGGATTACAGCCGTATACAGGGCGATTATAGTCAATCCTATAAAATGCCTGGTTGGTAATAATGTAGCTATAAATAGTTTTATTCGAGCATTCGTTAGAACCTGAGGATATAATAAAACGTCAATTAGGTTGTTGTTATAACAATGTTTATGAGCTTCGATTATGTACTTAGACTAGGTAACACATTTACACATAGTTATCGATTGTATCATTCCATTCTGTTAAAAAAAAGAATATTCCTATTGATTGCTATTACTAGCTTATCAAAACACTGCCTTATTTAAAACATTAAAAAGTAGTTTTTTGACTTCTAAGTTAGGGACATCCATTAAATTTTACGTTAGGTGATTTTAGCGATTTTTCGACCCCTTCTCTCTCCTTGGTGAGATGTTGCGAGATTTTTCTCGACCGCCTCCCCTCTCCTAATTTCACGTGAGATTTTTCAAAATGCGTATTTTTACAGTCTTACTAATAAACCCCTCTTAATTTTTAATCAATTGCTTAGCTACAGTTTAACTAAATTTCACTCTAACTGAATATATGATTTGGCCATAATTAAGTAGTTTTTTTTACTTTTTACATTAGTACAATTATTTAAATTAAGTACTAATTAATAATAATTAAGTACTTTAACTCGGTATACGAGGTAGACGATGATCCCGTGTTAAATATTAGTGGTACTAAGACAGCCTGCGTATTCCAGGTCTAGTGTGTTTACCAGCTTCGATCACATCGTCACTTACCATCAGGTGAGATTGTGGTCAAACACTAGCCTGTCACAAATAAAAAAAAAAAAAAAAAAAAAAAAAAAACTCGTAGTCACGTTACCTTATCTAAACTTAATTTAAGCAAAGATGAAATAATTAAATCTATCAAGAAGCTTGATCAAAATAAGGGAGCCGGACCAAATGGTGTACCGTCTTACTTTATTAAAAGGTGTGCAAAAGAATTAAGTACTCCTCTAGAAATTTTATTTAGTAAATCTCTAGCCTTAGGTGCATTTCCAACAATCTGGAAGAGTGCATTTATAATTCCAATACACAAATCTGGTGATAAATCCAAGTGTGAGAATTATCGCCCAATAAGTATCTTGTCCTGTATGGCCAAACTGTTTGAGTCCCTGGTCTACCCTCATATTTATAACCAAGTTAAACAATTTATTTCCCAGGACCAACATGGCTTTGTTCCCGGTCGCTCCACTATTAGCAATTTATTAACATATAAACAGCATATTTGCTGTGCATTTAATGAAAGGTTTCAAGTAGACTCTATTTACACCGATTTTTCTAAAGCGTTCGATAAAATAAATCACACTCTTCTTATAGAAAAGCTTTCATTATTCGGCATTCACGGTGACTTGCTACGTTGGATAAAATCATACATCACAAATCGCAGTCAAATGGTGGCTATAAAAGGCTATTTTTCTACGCCTTCCACCGTTACATCTGGTATTCCGCAAGGCTCCCATCTCGGGCCTTTATTTTTTACCTTATTCATAAATGACCTTACGAATCGACTAAAGAGTGACTGCCTGTTATATGCAGACGATCTTAAAATTTACCGCACTATCAGAAACTATAATGACTGCATTACACTGCAACACGATATAGAAGCAGTCAATGACTGGTGTAAATGTAATAGAATGTACCTTAATGTCAAAAAGTGTTTTGTTATGTCTTTTGCCTCCAGACAACCTAACTTCTTATTCAACTACACCATTGATCATTTTTCTTTGGAACGAAAGGCAGTAGCTAGAGATCTAGGTGTTTACTTCGACTCGAAACTGTCCTTTCGATCACACTACGACCATATAAGAAAAAAAGGTAACCAATTGCTCGGATTTTTACTAAGGATTACTAAGTCATTCGCAAAGCCTAAGACCCTCATACATCTATATACATCCTTAGTGAGACCGGTAGCCGAATACGGCTCCATCGTATGGTCCCCTTACTACAAAACCCACACGGATAATATCGAGCGCATACAGAACCGCTACACGGCTGCTGTCTGTCGCCGGTTTGGTCTCGCGCGCACGTGTGCTAATCACAATAGCCGCAACATATATTTTAAATTGAACCCGCTAAGTAAAAGGAGACAAATGTGTGAGATGCTATACTTATACAGGATTATCCATTCAACAGTAGATTGTCCCGACTTGCTTGGCCAAATAAATTTCAATATAAAGATCCGTAGTAGAATTCCTAGAATATTCAGTGTGCCGGTTTATAGAAATAATATATCTTTCAATGGCCCGATTCCGCATATGTGTCGTTCGTATAATGAACTGCTGGTGAACAGTGGCGCTCGTAACAATCAACCAAACAATGATGATGATGATGACAGTGGCATAAACGTCATTGACATATTCGGTCTTAGTCTCAACCGTTTCAAAGGAGCTGTATATAATTGTATTATGTAGGTTTAAGTTATTTAATTTAATTTAATTTATTTAATTGCACTAGATTTGGTATTTAATTTTATTTTAATTGTTTTAATTTAATTTAATAGTATTCTTTAATAGGATTTTAATTTTCTAATTTGTATTTAAAATGTTTATATATTTATTAGAATGATAACATATTATCTTTTATTGTACTATCATCTGTTAAGCATGCTGTGTACACAAATTGTAGGATTGCAGAATCGATTTTTATTGTATTACCACTATTATTATTATTGTTCATTTCTGTTATCTGTATTGTGTGCCTAATAAAATAAAATAAAATAAAATAGTCAAGTCATGCCCTAGTAAAGTGGTAGAAACTTTACTAGAACTTCTATTGGAGTTTTGGAGCGAAGGCGAAAATCACGTTCAGTGTAGGCAAGTCATACAAAGTTGAACTTTGTATGACTTGCCTACACTTATGCACATTTACTAAGTATTAACGGTTAATAATCCACCATTATTACATATGAACACTCGAAGAATCACAGGTTTTGGAAAATTACACAAAATCAACAACGCCATTTTTTCACCTTCTCGGCAAAACCCCTTATAATCGATATGATATA
The DNA here is from genome assembly GCA_948107665.1 of Lomographa bimaculata. Classification (NCBI taxonomy): domain Eukaryota; kingdom Metazoa; phylum Arthropoda; class Insecta; order Lepidoptera; family Geometridae; genus Lomographa; species Lomographa bimaculata. The sequence continues at coordinate 5,616,538 of OX403600.1, read as the reverse complement.
ATAGTATTGCCCTGATTTATTAATTCTATCAAAATTCGATACTTACTAGTTGACGTTTTCTACTGAAATACACAATTATATTTAAAAGTAGAAAACGTTGGCTTAAAGCTCGATTTGCTAACAAATACATTTAGTTGAATTGCGCATTGGGTTAGCCGGGTGCGTGTTCGACAAAGATAATATAACCATGTATTAACCTTCTAATAAATAGGGTTGGATTCCCGGAAACACAGGTTATCTCCCCTAGGAAAATTTGGGTTTCTGGTTTTGGTTGTGATTGTGTGATGTAAACGTTTCCGCAACGACAAAAGTCATCGAACTTAGTGAACGCTTTCACACTTCCTGCACCACTGCTGGCAGTGTGAAAGCGTTCATGTTTATATTAAGCGTTAATATAACATAAGCATAAACGCTTTCATACTCACAGCCCCACACGTAGTAAGAATGATTTGAGTCGTGGGTGCCAGCAACATTAATATTATAGAAAAGCATGTAGTCAAAAAGCTTCTGATAAATAGGCGCGAAGACCTTTCCGTTTACTTGAGTGGTCACCCCATCAGGTATGGGGTGCATATACATTCTGTTATTCCACGACTAAAACTATCGTCTCTAAAGAGGTCTGTAATTAGGAAACTTTGTTACCCTTTACAAGTGGCTAACATTGATTTCTCTTATTTGTTATTGGAAAAGATTTCGATTTATAGTTGAATGTATATGATAAGAGGAGACACTTTTATTTTATTAGAACTTTCTGTTATGGCAGGCATCCATCATTCCACGGCTATTATGGTACAGTCATATCCATGAACAAGTAGTAGATTACTAGTCCTTTAAGTTGATTAGTACTATAAACAAACAACACAAATGTAAATACACTCACAGCCACGCACTAAGTTCAATGACTTGCATCTTGGGTGACGGAACACGCACACGTTTGTGCGTCTGGTTCTGGCTGTGATCTCAGAACCAGAAGCACAAATATAGATCGAATATAGTGCCGGGAATTGAACCCAGGACTCACGGCGCGGAGGGCAGGCTTGCCCATTGGGCCAACTGTATTTTAACAAATATATTATAAGTATATTGAGAGAAACTTAATTACCAAATGCCAAAAGTCGTTGGTTGGCAGTGTGTCGAAATTGCTGGCTGCGTTATACATAATATGAAAGTAAGTAGTAAAACTTTATATTTGTTAACTCACTGTGAACTACTAAAATTGTGTTGTAGAGTAGCTGCTGCAAGATCTGCTAAAAATATTTTAACCAGCTGTGTCCCCGAATCAATCCCGCATTAATCAAGTCTACTCACGTTCAAAATTTCAGTCAAATGGTTAATTAGTTTCGGCGTGATTTAGTAATAAACATTCAAACTTTCGCATTTTTATAGTAGTTGGATTAGATATATTGGTTAGTAGGTATGTGTTTGAAACTCCATGTCACCTACCTGTCTGTACTAATTTCCTCTAGTGGTCGAGTTAACTACCAAAAATTTAATAAAAATTAAAGGTGGTGAAATAATTTAATTCAAACTTCTTACAATGCACTGGAGATATATTGGATGACTTGAATAGAATGTGCTTTTAACTCAATGTCAACTTTGTGGTTTGTCAAGATATAATTTATAATTCAAGAAACTAAATCAAACTTTCATACAATGGACTGGAGATATTTTAGGAATTAGATAGACGGCGTTAGAAACTCAAAGTCAACTTTGTAGTTTGTCAAGATATATATAATCTAAAAAACAAATCAAATACCTAAATCTAAGTTTCTTTCAATGGACTGGAGATATATTAGATGAATTGGATATATTGTGTTAGAAATGCAATGTCACCACTAGCTGTAGAATGTCAAGATATAATGTAAATCAAGGAACTAAATCAACCGTTCATACAATGGGCTGGAACACTTCCCACGCGCAATTTAACGTTCGTGGCAAGGGAATCTAAAGTTTTGTGGTATTAGATCGGTTTCAGATTAGCGTTTTTTCAGCGCGTATAAGCTTGTTTTTAGAAGCGCATGTATAGACGCGTAAAAGCGCACCTTTTGCCACGCGCAACTCGTACGAGCGTTGAAACGCTTATATAAGCTTGTATAATCCTAATTGATACTGACTCACCAGTACACGGGATCTAGCAAAAACGCCGGAATAAGCCCGTGTACGCGAGTCCGGTTTTTTGAAGCACGAAATGTAGCGCGCTTGTAACCGCGTATGCCGAAACGACCGTACACGCACAGAAAATAAACGCTTGTCTGAAACCGCCCTCAGCATTGATGTCACTCCGAAAATTCAGTAGTCGAAATGAGCTTTGAAGCCAGCCAGATTCAATTTTGGCAAAGATTGAGAGAAACTTATTTGGTACTGTAACTAAGACAAAAAATAAACATTTAAAGCTAAAGTTCACTAACTTATTTAATGACACTTAAATGATTAATAAAAAAAAATTTTAGTAGAGTAGTTTATTTATAATTAAAACGCGAGCAAAGTTTAAAAAAACTGACTTTATCGCTTTTGGATTGACTGATTTCGATAAAATTTATATGGGACCAAAGTATACTCTACCAAACAAAAAAAAATATATAAATCAATTCATAATTAGCGGAGATATTGCGTAAAATAAATAACAAAAAAAACAGTCGAATTTAACCTCCTTTTTTAAAGTCCGTTGAAAATAAAAAAAAAAATTATTTAAAAATTTCAAATTTAAGAACAGTTTTATTATTATTTTAACCCAGAGATAAATAAGATATATACCCAAGATTTTAACCCATTCAGACGTTGCAGCGTGAAGAGCTAACAAACATACATTAACTTTCGGATTTGTAATTTTAGCTCACTGACGATTCGGTCACAATAATAATATATATAATAAGATTGAGTTAGTAAATTTTTCAATACCTGCCACTACTTAGTAGCTGCAAGCAACAAATTACCTATAGATTTTATATTGCCATAAAATATTCTGGGTCAAAGGAGCATCGTTTCATACCAGAACCAGGAACATTGCTAAATATTATCTAATTGGTATAAATTAAACCAGTATACGTTAATTAAACAAGTGTCACTGGTTTACCTGCTTGGATAAAAAGTGAGAGTGGCAAATGTTTTGCATATTCAAGATATTACTAGGTTTCCTTTAAGCACTAGATGTTACATGATCAAATTATACAGGTATGAGTACAATATGGGAGTCTTCAAGTTACGAGTGAATAGGTATCTTCTAGGCAAGCTTGCTTCATCGTCGACCACATCGTCGCTTACCATCAGGTGAGATTGTGATCAAAAGTTTGCCTATCTTCAATTAAAAAAAACAAAGGTACAGAATTATAAAAGGCTTTCTGATAATCGTTGCCAATTTCATCAACGTGATAGTAACTAACTGTCAGATCGGCTGCCGAAGGACCTCATTAGGTCATGATACCTATTCACTCCTGACTTGGATACTCCCATATGTTTTTTTTATTTATTCTTTTACACAATATAGCTGTACATGGATGACTTTATGCTAATATAGCATTTTCTGCCAGTCATCCGAAAAGGTGCAGGAAAATTCGTGGTGGTGCAGTAAAATGACTAGTAACTACTATTTATGACTTAAAATATACCTATATATATTCTTGGCAATTCTTGTATATATATAATCCAAATCACGGAAACGGCTCCAACAATTTTCATGAAATTTAGTATGCAGAGGGTTTCGGGGGCAATAAATCGATCTAGCTAGGTTTCATTTTTAGAAAACGACATTTACCAAAAAATACCGGCCATCCAGGTACCTAATAAATATTATATAAGATATAATATAAAATACACATACATAAATATAAAATTGTACTAGGGTTAGTAAATATATTATGACGACTACATTGTTAATGAACTAAACAAAAATGTGGGCAAAGAGTTACATTCTCTCGCAGTATATAAGGATGATAAAAGTAGAAGCGAAACGCTTAAAACGAACTGGAGAAATTTCAACCATAAATATATGATGTTTGACTGTTAACCTTGTTGTTAGATGATTCAAAAGGCAAAGGAGCACTTGAGCTACCTATACGCTCGATAACTTAGATCTTTGCTGTGTAGATGTAAATAGTTTTAGTTTAGTTAAGTATAGGAAATATAGGTAAGTAGGCCCGTAGATAGCAGCGTCAATATATTAATTATGTAAGAAAAAAAGTTAAACTAATTATAGATCACCACTATCAAGTAGAAAAATATGCTATGTCAAACATAAAATAAAAATCGCACGTATACCGTCCTATTTTATCATGTTTTTTTTTCAATACAGAAGCAAGTCAAGAGTGAATAGGTATCTTCTAGGCAAGCATGCTACATCTTCGTCCGCATCATCACTCTCCATCAGGCGAGATAGTGGTCAAATGCTTGCATAAAAAAAACTGACAACAGAAATAAATAACATAACTTGACAATTTTAAAGACCGAACAGTAAATAATTCTTGTCCCGAGTCACACAACAGTACAAAACAATAGCTTACAAATCAATTTCAGCTATGAACTTTCACAAAGTGCAATTTAGTTTTCTCTGCGATATCTCTAGAATAAAGGATCCCAAGTCACGCGTCCGCCACACACCCTGTACGCGCGCTCTGTACGCGATCCGACCGCGCGTCTGTTTAGTATATTTTGCTACACTAGAACCTATACAAGCGTCGAGGACGCGTGCCCATCCGCTCGCCCGCAGCTCGTCCGCTCGTCTATCAAGTCCCTTATACATCCGTTTAAGCTAACTGTGATAACTTTAGAAAGCATTTGGTTATTAAAACAAGCTAGAAAGATATCTATATTACTAGAGTGTGCCAAAACTGTTTATTTTATGTTTCGACGACAAAGTTGGCGCAGTGAGCAAGCTGCTTTCTGCGCCGTGGGATCTGGGCTCGATTCCCTAAGATCATTAGTGCTTCTGGTCCTAGGTGTTATTATGTTGGTGATGAATAGACATTTCCCTTGGGGAGCAAACTTGTTTTTCCACCCGGAATTGAACTCGATCGCCCGATGCTTACAAGGCAGACGCGCTACCAACAACGCCAGTTCGTTTATTTATCTCAGTTTTAAAGTTAATAGTAATCGTAAAACTATTTATTCGGTTACAATCCTCGTCAATTCACTAAAATTGAAAAATCCCTAACAAATGTGAGACTTATTCAAACTTTTTTCTTAATAATAATTGTTTGATTTATGTATTTCTTATTAATTTATGTCTATTACCTAATGGTAATCAACAAATTAAAAATAAGTAAGTTCAAATTAAAGTAAGCTCGTCTAAAGAGTACCTGACTACCTAAATAGTGATTCAAATATTTAAAAAAAAGATTAGAAACTTATTATTATGATTAGAGACTTTACTGCTTTATCTTCCGTACCTTGATAATATTTAATGTATTAAACACGCATTATTGACAATATCTCAAAAACTAGAGATTAAATCTCAATCAAAGGACCACATGAAAAGCACCAGCTTTCAAATAAAAAAATAATCATCAAAATCGGCTCACAATAAAAGAAGTTATGAGGTAACTTCTGAAGTCGGGTAAACGAGAACATCGTCAAAGTACGCATTATTCGTCACAAATAGACATTATTGACGATATTTAAAGAAATACTTATCAGATCTTGATCAAATTTAAATGGGACCAATTAGATAGCAATATAATTCAAACTAAAAAAATTTTTCGAAATCGGCTCACGTGGAGAGAAGTTATGAGGTAACACATAAAAAAAAAATACAGTCGACTTGAGTACCTCCTCCTTTTTTGTGAAGTCGGTAAAAAATACGACACAATTTCAATCTAGTTCGTTTAATCGTCTGAAACTACACAATTTGAATCATAAATTCTATTCTACGAATATTAACGAGTACACGTCAAAACCATGGCCAAAGGTCAGACATCACTCCTATGAACAATACAGGGTGCTCTAATTACATGTTAATTTCTGAAGCCCCCGTAACTCATGACGCGCGGTAACATTAATCTAAAGCGATGAACCTTGTCAAATTAAATTATGCGGTGAAAGTGGAATTTTCTATGAGGTACAGAACCGGCGCACACTTGAAACTTAAAACTGCTGACGAGCTAAACGACCAGCCGCTTTTGGCACTTTTGGTAGTGCAACTTTTGCTCGTACCTATATTTGCCCGATTCACATCTGCATCATGGACGATAACCTACTTTAGAAACTATTATTAGAACTCAATAATATGCACCAGAGATGTGCCGTTTAAGTCGTGTTGATGTAAAGTATGTATGTATGTTTGTTCCTAAGCGGCTTTATAGAGACCAAACGCGTGGGCTGATTTTGATGATTCTAATTTTAATCGATTAGTCCTAATTGTGCAAATGTCGCTAAAGACATGACAGTATTCAAATTTAAATATGGCGACCGCCAGACGCCATGTTTTGAATAATAAAAAAAAATATTCGTCGAACTGTGTCAAATTAATAGATATTTGAGAAACATTCAGTAATTTTTTTAAAACTATGCCGGTCTTCGCCAAATTAACCTTAATAATGCTGTGATAAAGTTCTTATGACAAAACGTTTAAAAAAAGTAAGCTCTTAAGGCTATATTAAGGTTTTTTTTACTTTTTAGTATATTCTGTTTTTACGAGAAAACTGGGTCTTATCGCACTTTTATTTTCAAAATAACATTTCAACGATACGGCAGGATTACACCGGCCGTGGTCACGAGAGACTGAGGCGGCGAGTGTCATCGTCTTGATTAGCGAGCAGTATTTGCAACTACCCGCACTTGTTCTTCAAAGTCCCTGGTCCGACACACAACACTAACAATATCCTCAGATATGTTCGACGATAAATCCCGGTTTTCTCATAAAAATATGATTGAAATTCGCGAATGTTTAAAAACAATAGTATGCTGTTCTACATATTTTAAGAAATAATGATATGTTCTAGATTATGCCTTGCTTTTATCATAACAGCTGACGAGTTAAACGACCAGCCGCTTTTGGCACTCTTGGTAGTGTAACTTTTGCTCGTATATTTGCCTCAATTCACATCTGCAGCATGGACGACAACCTAGTTTAGAAAAAAGTAAAGTGTGTACAGCTTTATAAAAAACGAGCTTACTCCTAAGTCCTAACCCTTGTTTTCAGTCAAAATTCCTCCAGTTGACTAAATCTTCATCAAAAAGCGTCGAGTGTGCGTGTGCAAGACTGACTTAATATCATGTGGGCTTAATCTAAATGTGAAGACTAACCTCTATAAGGTTTCTTAATTAAAATATTTATAAGACATACATGAAAATATGCTAAATATTCATAGTTTATTTGCGGGTAAAACTGATTACATTATATGATAATCCAATGCTCTTGGTCTATTACAGTATCGACCAGGACCTGATGCTCTACGTTCTGTAAAGAAATCATATTGTATAGTTGTGAAACTGAATATTTACAAAGAATTCTAAAATATATTGATACCATAATTGTATATCTACATATTTCAATTAATAATGATCTTTCGTCGTGAACTTGCCTGATGAAGGGGATCGGACATTCCTGAAACCTAGGTCGCAAGAGTCAACCCTAAATCGTGAGTCAAGTATCAGTTATAAGGTATAATGTGTCATACTCACGAAAACCTTGATAATAAAAACTTGAGAGGTGTCAAGGGACACCCGGATGGAACGAAGTTGATTTTCCGTCTAGCCCCCTTACGTAACGCGCGATAAGGAACTTTCGTTCCAAAATTAAAAGAAATATGAAAAAACCATCATCACGCGGTGTTCCCAGGCGGTCACCCATCCAAGTACTGACCGCGCTCGACGTTGCTTAACTTCGGTGATCGGACGAGAACGTGGTATGGCTTACAACGATAGCAAAAAGTGTCGTTACAACTTTTGGTCTTAATTTTTTCCGTCTAGCCCCCTTTCACAACGCGCGATAAGGAACTTTCGTTCCAAAAATACAATTAATAAGTCCTAATGACGATTTTTTTTAATAGAAGTTTTCTTACGTTTGTTCTCACCTTTCTAAAACTCAATCATAGAACAGTCGATATTTACCTCATGTAGAAAAAAAATCCGCTACGTGCCAACCAGTGTTTCAGCAGCTACCTTCAGAGTGATGGTAGAGATCGCCTTTTCCAAAAATAAAAGTGGAACGACTAACTTTTTCAAAATATTGAGTACCTATAAGTGTCAGTAACATGAAAATCTGGCAGTAGATGGTAAATAACATTTCAAATTGATAAATAAAAAAAAACTGCAAACTTTGTAAGCAGAGCACTATTCAGTTTTTATATTATTACTAGCCGTGCGCCGCGGCTTCGCTCGCATTAATTAAGTTAAATAGTAGCCTATGTGTTATTCCGGAACATAAACTATCTACATTCAAAATATCATCAAAATCGGTTCATTCGTTACGAAGATACGTGGTAACAAACATTCACACACACACACATAAGCTTTTACATTTATAATATTAGTAGGACTTGTACTATTATTTTTGAAAGTATTATAATGTGGCACTGTTTAAAATAAAAACTAAAGACGTAGAAATATACGGAATATTATAATTATTAGTTACATAGAAAACGTACTGTGAAAGAAATACAATTTTAACATTTTCTTATGGAACTTGCCTTATTTTATCAAGCAAATTCGAAATTTATTATCTGACACTTATCCAATTAAAACGGTTCACAAAGACCGTTTTACAGTTTCCTTAATTAATTCACTTCATCAGAATTCTATGTCACAAAGCGTAACTAAGCATATTTATTACAAAGCGTACAATCAGGAACCTATATAATAGCGGATTTTTTTTTTAAATTAAAATCAAATCGAAAATAATTAATTGTCACTAATATAATTTGTGTCATTACCATATAAAAATTAACATCGCAATTTTAATATTTTTATTCCCCCTTTTTCTAATTTGGAATAAATTGTTTAATATTAAACCGTACACGCAAATAATTAATTAGTTTTATGTAATTGTTAGTTTAATTTATTATTATTAAGAATTAAACACAACCCACTTAAAAACTTTAAAAAAAGCAAATAATTTCAAATTCTCAGAAAATATGTAAAGCTATGCTCAAAACAAAATGGCAATTAAAATAAAATAAATAAAATATGAAGTGGGCATACACGTTAAAGGAGAGTTTGCTTTTCTGTCTGTGACATATTATGAAAACCACTTCTGAAAAAGTATACTAAAAAAAGAACGTCGTATTTTTATGTTATTGAGAGACGAGACGAGCAAGTCCCTCGCCTAGTGGTAAGCGTCAAGCTCGCCCATTACAGTGCAGTGCCATCCAGATTTTGAACTTATATAATTCGAACTCTTGCGCGGCAAAGCATTGCGCTCGTCACTGAGATATTAGATGTGAAATTTCTTTAAGCCCTTCATTTCATTGGTTCATCTATTTTTGCGATAATCCTCACACCTCATGAAATATGGTCTATCGAAGTCAACTTTTAAAAACTATACCGGTCTTCGCCGCATGGACCTTAATAAAGCTGTAATAAAGTTTTTTTTTTAACATAATGGTGCTAATTCTGTTGAGCACCGAACTAAACTAAACTAAAAATAAACTAATTTTAGTCAAATAATACCTAAACGCTATTCTAATTTTACGTTGAACTTAATTTAAAAGTTCAAATGACAGGACTAAAACTAATTTTAGGCTAGTTTAGTCTAATTCTGGACAACAGAATCGGCACCAATATGTCTTATTAACAAAGCGTCACTTAAACAAAATTCACTTTTAAGGTATATTGATATTTTAGTATTTTATGTTTTTATGAGAAAACCGGGTCCTTTCGCGCTTTTATTTTCAAAATAATATTTCGACGTTTCGGCAGGGTTGCACCGGCCGCGGCCGGACCGTGGTCACGAGAGATTGAGATGGCGGGTGTCATCGTCTTGATTAGCGAGCAGTATTTGCACCTGCCCGCACTTTTTCTTCAAAGTCCCAGCACACAACACTAACAATATCCTCGGATACGTTCGACGATAAAAAATATAAAGAAAACCGGGTTTTCTCATAAAAGCATGATTGAAGTTAGCAAAATTTTAAAAACAATAGTATATTGTTCTATATATACTAAGAGATAATTATATTATGTTCTATATTTTGCCTTGCTTTTATCATAACAAAAACTTGGAAGTGTTCGTTTCTTCTACGAATTGTTTTCAGTAACATTGTTGTTACATAAATGTTATTTTAGCAGAACTGCGAATACTTAGCTACTTACCTATATCAGTATTATTTTGATATTTTGAATAATAAATAACAATTGACGTCAACTAAAGCCGAGAGGAACTTAATGTTATTCAATCAAAAGGATTTCATAAATAATATATTACTATCAATATACTACGAAACCGCGTGTGCGTTCTCTTCTAAGCACCCGATACCAAAACCTATCGGGTTCGATTCCCGGCGGAAACACAAATTATCTCCTCAAAAAAGATTTGTGTTTCTGGTTCTGGTTGTGATGTGAATGTTTCCAGCACTCACGGCACAAGTCATCGAACTTAGTGAGGGGCTATGAGTGTGAAAGCGTTTAATTATTAAATTCCTATATAGAGGCCTGATGGAATGACGCTAATTCCTTGGAAGATGGGACGACCATTAGAGTGGGATGCAACTTGTGTCGATACTCTGGCGCCGTTTCATCTTCCAGAGACTAGTGTTCCAGCTAGCAGGACTGCAAACAATGCAAAAAACCTCAAACGGCGTAAATATTCTAACCTTGATAGAGGTTATACGTTTGTACCATTGGGTACAAACTTTGGGTCCGTGGGGACTAGGTGCACATGACATTTTTTAATATTTATCCAAACGTTTAGTCGAGGCTTCAACTGACCAGAATGCTGGCTCTTATTTAGCACAAAATATTAGCATCACTATCCAACGTGGAAACGCAGCCAGTATTCTGGGCACTTTTCCTTCGGCAAGCGGTTTACAAAATGTTTGTGTGCTATTGTTTTATTCCCCTTTTGAATATTATTTGACATTGTAAAATAACAAAAAAAATAGAAAAAATCCTACGTAACCTCATTTGAGTTGCTCGTTGGCCTAGTTGGGTGTGCGTTAGCCTTCTAAGCCGCGGATACCGGGTTACATTGAATGTGATGGTGTGTTATGTGAATATTTCAGGCACCCAGGCTACGATACGAATCATCGAACGTATGGGCTGTGTGTGTGAAAGCGTTTACTTATGTTTATGTTATTGATTTCTCATTATTTCTCTCATAGCAATACAAAGTTGCATATGGTCTATTGCCTTCTAATTTCCACATGCTTCTGCCAATTAGCGATGTTAGATCCAGGTACCAGGTATCGATATTCTGGATGTAATAAACTGTATCGATCCAAGTATCTACTATTGATTCGATACGATTTTTTAGATCGATCCAGTATCGTATCAAGTATTTTTTAAATAAAACATGTTGTATTTTACACCATAAAAGTTTATTTTAGAATAGAAACATTTGTTGTTTTAATTTGGCTTATCTTTGAATGGTATACAAAGGTATTCTGCCGGTAATTGATAGTACCTACCAATTACCGGCAGAATACCTTTGCCTTCCGCCCATGCAAAACGTTTTCTGAACTATCAAAGGAAATAGTCGACCTAGACCTTTTTCACACTAGTTTACCAACAATGAGGCGTATGATTGGCGACACCCTTTTCAATCAATGTGTTTAGTGCTTTGGATTATGCTTCAATTTTATTGTGAGTGAGTGCAGTTCATTTTAATTTATTTGTTCCCAGTTAATATTTATCAATGGTAAAGATAAAAAAAGTACCTACGTTATTAAATTTCATTTATAAATAAAGGGAAAATCACCTATATAATTGTAAATTTCCCACATGTTTTGTAAATTATTCCATAACTAGTGAAGCCTTGATTTTTTTTTTGGTATATTATACTTCTGAGCTTACTTGATACTTTGAAATTTTATCGAAATCGATTTATCGCATTTGAGAAAATCAACAAAAAACAAAATATAAGCAGTGAAGTCGGTTTTTTTAAGCTTTGTTTGCGTTTAAATTATTCTGTATTATATTTACCGATATCGATAAAAAATGCCAGGAAAAAAAATAAAATAAAATAAAAAGCACTAAGCTCGGAATCATGTATAATATTCTTAAGAACTACCCTCAGATTTGACTAAAAAAAAGACGGTACATAACACGTTAATTAATTATTTATTTTAACAATGATTTTTAATTATTAACAATAAACACTAAATTAAATTAAAGATAATCTAAACAAAATAAGAAACCCTAGCACGTTCCTAAGGCGTCCGTCGCACCCGAAAGCCGTAAGTGCACCCCAAGTCCGTAAGCCCACCCCGCGCCCGAAAGTGAACCCCAGTACCGAGTCGCCATCGCTTTTATACTGTGCCGCTCGGTCCTGGCTTGCTTCGTAGGAAATCATCTAATAATATAACCTTGGTTATAATGCTTGATAGCATTGGCATTTGATCACAATCTCACCTGATGCAAACCTATGGTGCAGTCGAAGATGTAGCATACTTGCCTAGAAGATACCTTTTCACTCTTGACTTGAAGTCTCCCAGATTATACCGTTCGGGGAACGAAGTTGAGAACGATGAGTACCTCCTTCGCAGTACGGATGACAAACAAAGAAGCCAACAGCTTGAAACGAACAGGAGGTATGTCAATCATAAATGGATGAACAAAGACGAGGGCAATGAGTTCCACTCCTTCGCAGTACGGATGATAAACTTAGAAGCGAAACGCTTATGTACTTATAACATATTATATTGAATATCTATATTAACAACGTCCCGCATTTCTTTTGACACACCTCGCAGATCCATGTGGGCTCCTCAGTAGTAGGCGCCATTGTGGTCGTAGTTGGTTTCGGTGTAGTGGTAGTGGGGCAGTAGACCCACTTGCCTCCATGGTACGGGGGATGTGGATAGTAAGGGTGATCTTCGTAGTATATCGATGGTGGGATGTTAACGTCACTATCATCCCAGTAGCCACCTGGAAATTTTAAAAGGGTTGATCTACTAAATATATACTGGAATACTACGCTTGGAACATTGGATTGAAGCCGGGTGAAGAACACGTAATCCTATGGCAATCTTTGGGGAAACCGGGGAATCCAGTCGTGGAAGCACCCCGAGGATTCCCTCTAACGCTTTGCTTCAACAATATGATGGGTGAGGGGAACGTGTTGAAGGAAACGTCCGGAGTACAATCATAGACACGTTATATTCGTGGAACACCGTTACCAATAATCACCATAATATTCATTTACGTTAGTTGATATAGTAATCAATAATAATCTAAAGTAATCATCTGTCGCTTTTTGCCGGGAGTTTTGACCGGTGACAGTAACAATCCCGCGGATTGGTGATGGGCGAACTTTAGTGGTGGACACCACAGATAGTGGCGATTTGCCACAAATCTACATAAAAAAATATGTCAAAATGTCTTGAGTCGTCTTTTAATTTATAATTTTATTACTGATATATAAATTTTAATGGACTATTAGTAGAGTGGATCTGTTAAAGCTTCTAATGTTTCGTGCGTAGTAAATGTTTATTTTTGTAGACATTAACAGTTACTAATATAAAAGAAGATTCGTGGTGATTCATGGCGTGATGTAGGCACAAACATAAAAATAAACATTTTCACCCTCACAGCGCCACACTAAGTCTAATGACTTATGCCGTGGCTGCCGGAGGCATTCATGTCACACACACAATCACACCCAGACCAAGAAACACAAATATATAGTAGTTATAAATATATAGTAAGTAATAAGAATATAGTTTTTGTAAAAAATTGCTACGACAAACGACGTAAGGGTTATTGTTTGTTTTCTATCATGTAATTTGATACGACGACGAAATATTTTTTTTTTGATGCGTATGTATATTAAACAAACGTGACTGCTGTCTCATGGTATATAAAACTCCAATAAGAGTAAGTATCTTTTGTATGCCACAGATAACGAAGCAAATAGTCACGACATAATCACATATGCATCGGTCGTGTCTAGACATTCTAGTTCCTACTAAAGTAATAAATGCGAAAGTTTGTGTGTGAATGTGTGAATGTTTGATACCACGATTTTGATGAAGAATCAACAGTAATTTATTGGTGAACTGACAAATTATAACGCTATGCAAGGTATTAGAGCAATTTTGTAACAACAGTTTACCCATATCGGGTATTCAATATTTAGACACAAAAATGGGAATATATTGTTAAAACAATTTTATATTCACATTAATACAATAAAAAAATGACAAAAAAAATATAAAAATTATTTCAATGCTAGCCGTGCCTCGCGGCTTCGCCCGCTATCAAGTTAAAAAGTAGCATATGTGTTAATCTTAGGTATAAGCTATGTACAGTCCACATCCGTTCAGCGGTTAAAGCGTGAAGAGAGAACAAACATACCTACACACTTGCACATTTACACACAAACTTTCGGATTTATAATATTAGTAGGACATACGCACTAAGTTTACTCTATCTACGGGCCAATTGCCTATATTTACTATACATATATACAGCAAAAACCTAAGTTACCTACATGGCATCAAGCTTAGAACTCAAGTGCTCCCAGGGTAGCGTCCCCATCATGCTGGCGGCATTTCCTCTACGAATTGCAATGCTAAACTATAAACTATAATTATAATAGCTGCGTACATAGCTATAACATCAATACGATTGCACGTCCATTGTCTAAGTGATCGATGGTTACATGAATAAACATAAATTCTTACCCGCGTCACGCTTAGACCGCTTCGCACAATACAGCGGGCAGACCTTCAGACAAAGAATTATTGCGTGCTTCTCTGTAAACAAACAATAACATGTTTAAATGACAAATTACTGGGCTTTGAATATCTTATTTAATTAAGAGCCGTGTGTTGTGGATATTTATGGCTGCGCAGTAAGTTCTTTTTAATTTCGTTGGTTATATTCGCGAGTTCGCGCTCATTTCGAAAATAAGTTCAAAATGTTGTATAGTAAGCGCCTTGTTCTGGCATTTACGATTGATATCACACACACAATCGTATACTGAACCTGAATGACAAAATTCCTGGAGGAATATTGTGCAAAGAATCGAATCGAGGACCAGCGGCTTAGAAAGCAAATACTTGTTGATTGCGTCAACATAGTCATCACTATAACTCGTAAATATGTAAGTAGAGATGTATATTTTTTACCAATTTTAATACAAGGAGGAGGTTCTCAATTCTGTTGCATTTTTTAAAATGGTTGTTACTTCGAGATACCGATTTGGAATTTTTTTTTAATTTAAAATAATGTACTTACTTTCATGTTGGTTTTACAAAAAAATCATTAAAATCGTTTCAGTAGTTTGGATTGTAAATTAATTGAATAACTGAAAAATATAAATCATCATGACCTTTTACATTTCAAGCTTACGTTTTTTTTTTTTTAATTTTGAATTCGCAATTTTGTGCATTTAGCCACAGCTGTCAGATAATAATATAATATTTAAAGTGTATTTCATATTTAATCAAAGTCAATTCAGAGTCAAATTCCAGTCTAAGTCAAGTAATGCCCTAGTAAAGTGGTAGACACTTTACTAGAAATTCTATTGGAGTTTTAGAGTCGAAAATCGCGTTTTCCAACTTTGTATCATTTGCCTACACTTATGCACGTTTACTAAGTATTAACAGTTAATAATCCACCATTATTACACATGAACACTCGAATGATCACAGGTATAGGAAAATTATACGCGGCGAAACTCCATAATAAGTTATAAAGTGGTATGTGAAGTCTATTTTTAAAAACATATCATTGCACACGACGAAAACGCGTATAAAATCTCCTTTTCGTCGTGGATAAAAAATAAAAATAAAACTTAAACGATTACCATAATCGAAATTATTGAAAATATCCTTCACCGCTTTATTTCCACCGATTTTAACCAAATAGCTATGTTTGATCACAACTCCCGATCAGGTCACTTTCCAAACAAAAAAAATCTTTTGTGAGCTACAATGCCACAGACTCACAGATACAAAAGTACACACTAAAAACTTAAAATACGCCTTTTCCCGAGAAATTACAAAACGTATCTGAAATAATGGCCTCGCAAAAAACCTTTAAAAATATCTGTCCAACAAAAATTGTAAATTTTTAAAGAGCATTTTCCACTCACCGGGAAATAAAAAGAATGATGCACCGAACTCACAGAACACGAGCGAAAAAAGCAGGAAAAAGAACTTCATTTTCCAGATTTGCAAATGTGCATTCGCCTTTCACCGCAGAGCACAGACAGCTTTTCTCGAAATGCTTCCGCGATCTTTATATAAGGAATTCTAGACAAGTGACCACTGGTCAAAGTTATTACGAATACTATACTACATTTGTGTAATACTATTATAATATTTTTATATATACTATTATATATAATACTTATTATATAAAATGTTTGTGTAGTATTTTTTTTAGAATGCAGACTTTTGGGGGCTGAGTCACCCACGTCCGTAGGAGGACACCCCTTAAGTCTGACTCCCTACACGTGGTCCCCGGGTGGTGCTAATCAGGTGACATTTGAGAGGTGGTAGAGCATTTTGTGAGTTGCTCGCCTGGCTTGCTACCAAAGTCGCTTACCACCATCAAGTTGAAAGTCTGCCGCCAAGCCAAATACGGTGTTCCGGCAGTTATCCTTGAGAGCCTGCGTATTCCAGGTCTAGTGTGTTTACCAGCTTCGATCACATCGTCACTTACCATCAGGTGAGATAGTGGTCAAACACTAGCCTGTCACAAATTAAAAAAAAAGTGTCATGTAATGAATGTTTTTACATACTTTTATTTACTTTTACCTGTCTCGTAGCTATATCTACTAGATCGACTTCCCGATCTCCAATTGGACTCAAATTTGGTGCATTTACGCATCTTCGGGTGACAATACAATGATATGATACCATGATGCTGGTCTGATGATGGAGAAGAAAGATGGCCATAGGAACTTCTATAAATAAGGTAAACCCATCGAGTTTGATTCGTCTTGACAAGTTCTCTAGTTATAATACTTTTTAGACCTCTTTTTATTTACAACTGGTAAAATCAAAATACTTATTAAAGTATTGTTTGTTTCAAATTAACCAGATATTAAAAAAACAGTTAAAGTCAAATAAATGAGTCTTGGTCCAGTCATATTCAAATTATGTCATAGTAAGGTGGTAGTTTACTAGAACTTCTGATGGAGTTTTGGAGAACGAATCACGTTTTTAAACTTTGAATGTTTGCTAACGCTCATGCACGATCATAGAATATTAGAGCTCGTCCAAGCTGAAATGACGCGCCCCACTACTTAATTAGTTTATTTAGATGTGTGAGTGCAAATATTAATGACGACACTTCATCTGTATGGGAGCGTCGATTGTTCAGTGAACAATGGATCTGCACGTGTACAAGACGGTCGACTAGTCGGGTGATAAATCCGACCACGCTTATGTGCGTAAATGCGAAGGTGAGGCGCGTCATTTCAGCTTAGACAATCTCTAACAGTTAATAATCCACCATTATTACATACCAACACTCGAAGAATCATACGTTTTGGAGAACAATAAGAAATCGACAACGTACCTAATTTTAAACTTTCGCGACAAGAAACCGAGATAGTAATTTGTTAGGTATTTTGCCCTAGGGGCTAACAGTAAGTGATTTATAAACATAAACGCTCTCACACTCACAGGCCTACACTAAGTTCGACGACTTGTGTCGTCAGTGCCGGGAACAATCACTTCACACATAATCGCACCCAGAACCTGAAAGCCAAATTTCCCTTGGATAGAAAACATTTATCCTGCGGGGATTGAAACCGATACCCATAAATGTGTTATATCTTGGTTGTATAGTTGAGTTGGATATTTTTTTACCGACTTCAAAAAAAGGAGGAGGTGCTATGTTCGACTGTATGTTTTTTTTAATGTATGTTCACCGATTTCTCCCCCATTTGTGGACCGATTCTCAAAATTCTTTTTTTGTATGGTAGTCCGGATTCAGTCCTATATAAATTTTATCGAAATCGATCAAACCAAAACCAAAACAAGCAGAGAAGTCAGTTTTTTTTTTAAGCTTTGCTTACGTTTAAATTGTTGAAAATAAAGTTCTATTAACGACCGAGCAAGCGCGAAGCGCTAGCAAAAAGTCTTCGTTTCAGCTGGGGCAAAATTGCTTTTCATCCAAAAGCATACGGATTTCCGGTTGTTCCCCTCTACAGGTTTTACAGCATTTCTCAACCGATTCTCGACAAATTTTGTAAGCAAGGGCGATCATAATGTAGAATTTGTTATAGATTCTGTAATGGGTTTTTTTTCGAAATGGCGAGATATTTTGGTTGTAAATGTAAAACAAAACACATTTCAGCCATTTCGAAAAATACGCAAGGTCACAGTTTAGCTTTTGTAACTAAATAGACAGAGCTACTACAAATTTATGTCATTTTTATAAAATGTCCTCAAATAAGATATTTTTATCAACCAAAAAATCTAAATCAAAATCGTTTATGGGCATGGGCCCCAAAGAGGCACTCATGAGTTCTACTGCCAGATTCGAAAATTACAGCCTTTATTAATCCTACTCCTACTAATATTATAAATCCGAAAGTTTGTTTGTACCTAAGTGTGTAAGTATGTTTGTTCCCTCTTCACGCTTAAACGGCCGGACGGATTTGGAATGTACATAGATTTTGCCTAGGATTAACACATAAGCTACTTTTTAACTTGATAATGGCGGGCGAAGCCGCGAAGCACTGCTAGTATAAATGTATAATAATATAATTATAGCCATTATCGCATTGTTTTACTTTATCTTTAGGTCGCTGTACGCATTTCTTCGACTGGAATCATCTTCTGTTATATAAGTACCTACCTCATTTTATGTTATTTTACATAATCATTTATATTCCTGTTTGCAAACAGGCTATTCAATATTCTGTGGTTAAAGTACCACATTTTATCGTCACAGGCAGACGTAAAACTACAATGTTGACAAATCAAACGATTTGTGTATCTACTAAACTCCCGCATCATCATCATCAGCCTGTGTCGACCCACTGCACGGTGTGAGCCTCCTCACCCTTGTGCCTCTTTTTCATGCCAGATAGGTAAGTATCTGGCTTCTATCTCACCTGATGGAAAGTGATAATGCGGAAGAAGGTGTAGCATGCTTACCTAGAAGATACCTATTAACTCTAGACTTGGGGAGTCCCAGATTATACTGTTCGGAGAACAAAGACGCGGGCAGTGAGTTCCACTCCTCCGCTGTACGGATGATAAATGTAGAAGCAAAACGCTTTGAACGAACCGGAAGAATGTCTACCATAAATGGATGACGTTTGCCAGTTTGTCTTGTTGTTAGATGGTAAAACGGGCATGGGGGAATTCATTCGTGTAATTCCTGCGCACATTCGCCGAAATGTAACCGATAGAATACCGATAGGCTTGCGACCTTACATCGGTGACCGAGACTTTGCAATTTGGACTCAATAAGCTTAGACTCAATTAGCTTATCATCGTCAATGAGTCTTTTTGCTCGTCGGTCGATTGACTCAAGAGCTTCAAGTACTTCGCCGATCCATCCCAAAGGTGGCCGCAGTACTCCAAACATGATCGGACTTGAGCTTGATATAGATTGAGAAGCTGCTTCGAGCGGATATGAGGTATGTCAACCATAAATGGATGACGTTGGTTAGTTCGTCGTGTCCGATTATAGAGACGGCACGGGGGAATCAACTGGTGTAATTCGAGCGCACACTCACCGAAATGTAAGCAATAGAACACCGATAGGCTATTATTATACTACTCAACTAGCTTGTCATTTGCGGCCCGCGCGTCTGATTTGAGGGCCCGAATTCGTGATCGGCACCCCCGAATGCCCCCAGATATCGATTTTGAGCCGGATTGGTGAACCTCGATTTTGACAAATGAGTCGCTTTGCTCGCCGATCAATGGAGTCAAGAGCATCAAGTCACTCATCTCTGTTTTGTGCTGATCGCATCCAGATCTTTCCTGCGATCACCACTACTTATATCGTCTTTTTAAAGTCCCGCATAAAAACTGAAAAGATCTATGCAACAGAAATTATCATCATCGTTAACCTACTAATCCTACTAATATTATAAATCCGAAAGTTTGTAAGTGTGCATGCAAGTGTGTAAATATGTTTTTTCCCTCTTCACGCTTTAACGGCTGAACGGATTTGGATGAAATTTGGAATGTAACTTATTCCTAAGAGTAACACATAAGCTGCTTTTTAATTTGATAATAGCGGGCGAAGCCGCGGGGCACGGCTAGTGTTTTATAAGCCTACATTAATTTCCTTAAGTTAAAAGAGGGAGAATTTTTTTTTCCTTCTTTTTCCTTTTATAAAATTCTGAAATGCAATTATATAAAGTTGCTTTCGTGTTTTCTCTATGGTTTGATTAAGTTCAGTTTTATTTATATTTTCCCCTGCAATCTAATTACTGTAAATCCCGACTGTTATGAAACTGCTGTTATAGAAAAATCACTTGAACTGACTTAGAAAATTATTTAAACGCAAGCAAAGCTTCGAAAAACCGAGATCACCGCTTTATTTTCGGTACTCTTGATCATATTAAATTAATTAAATATGCATTATTGAGGATAACTCAAAAACAGCTAGTCAGATCTGAACCAAATTTAAATAGGACCAGCATTCAATTTAAAAAAGTTTGATCAAAATCGGTTCACCTAAAAAAATTGAGGTAACACATTAAAAATAATACCGCCGAAATCCACTTTTTGAAGTCGGTTAAAAATTATCAAAATCGGTCCAGCTAGAAAAAAGTTGTAAGGTACCTAACACACATTTTAAAAAATACAGTCGAATTTAGAATCACCTCCTTTTTTGAATTCGTACGTATAACAATGGATCAGAAAATTTAAGTGACCTACTGACATCGCTGTTTATACGTATGTACCGTATGTACGTATATCAAATAATACGTATAGAGGGAGCTGGAAATTGAGTTTATCCCGAATTTTCCAGTCGAGTGACAGGAAACTCATATCAGGAAGTACGAATTCGGTAAAATTAGCCTTATAAGCGACTGATAGTTGGTGACAAACATACAATTTACCATCGATTTAATAAAAATATAGATAGCACATGCACGGAACATTAATTTAATGCCCAACGAGCGGATACCATGAGTGGTATCCGCTCGTAAACAACCACATTGGCCGGTTTTGTTGCGTCTGCCGCAAACATTCACATCACACACTCACGACTATACGAAAAAGAAGTACTTCCTATAGTTCCATGGCGAAAATCATTCGTTATGATAACGACCCACATGGCGCAGGAGGTAGGTCTATGCCCAAATCAAGTATTAGGTATATTTCATTATCTAATCTAATCTAATATCTTTAAACGAGCAATTCTTGTATATATATATATATGTATATATATATATATATATATATGTGTGTAATCAGGATCTCGGAAACGGCTCCAACGATTTTCATGAAAGTTACAGATTAGGGGTTATTCGGCCCAAGGGATCGATTTATCAAAGTTTCAGGTCCGAGAAATGCTCGGTTCCCAAACTGCATTTGAAAAACCGGGTTTAAGAAACTATCAGCGCCATCTATTACGCTAGATGGAGCTTTCTGAGGACACAAATTCAAACACATTCTACCAAAACTGACTTCTGTCCCCCCACCTCCCGTGTGCTCAAGACAACATTATACTATCATAGGTTATAGATTATATAAACACTACAATATGTTTCATGACATTGCTAGTTCCACGGGGTCCGCATAAGACTTAGTTACTGACATATTATCACACTTCCTTTAATATTATAAATGCGAAAGCTAGTAACTGTGTTTGTATGTTTGTTACTTCTTCACGCTCAAACGGCTGGACCAATTTTAATGAAATTTGTTATGGAGGTAGCTGACACCCTGGATTAACACATAGGCTTTTTATCCCGGAATTCCCGGGTCCGGGACATACGCGGGTAAAACCGCGGGTAAAATCTTGACAAAAATGACGATTGATAAACAGAACTATTAATTTAAGTACTTCTATAGGAACGGGCTACTTTGGAAGTGGTATCCGATTTTTGAGCTTTATCCTGATATTTCTTGCGTAGTATGTAGATTTTTAGTAGATCCATGCCAATTCCGAGAATTCCGCCGTTATAATTATAAACCAAGAATTTAATTTACAGCCGCTCAGGCAAAAGTTTGGCAGAAAGTACAAAATTGACACGCCTTGTCAAGTTGAGTTGGCAATTCTATGGTCTTATTATTACGGTTTCAAAACAGAGAACACACAGACAAAGAACGTATATAGGTACTTATTTTAAAGTTTAACCTATCGTGAGTATTACACATTATGTTCCAATGTTATACACTGCTTAAAACACGTAAAAAAATTTCGACTTACTTTGTAGTCGACTAGTTTTGGACAAATTCGTTGTGATACGCGGAGGCGGTATCACAACTAATTTGTCCAAAGCTAGTCGACTACAAAGTAAATCGACATTTGTACGTGTTTTAAGCCGTATATAACATTGAAACATAATATAGGTACTAAGTATACCTAACGTCTAGATGTACTTGAAAAATAATTTTACTGATTGTCTTAGGGCCAATTTTTCAATTCTCAGATAAACCGACTGACAGCATTTATTATAATAACAAACTTCCGCGTTTATAATATTAGTAGGATAGTACATAAAAAAACAACTTTAAATTACTCAGACTTTGAGTCATAAGTCTTACTTTATTTGTTATGTGTGTTTATTACTTGACACTGGCTAAATGCACAAAGATGCGTAGGAGAGCCAAATTTAACAAAAATACCAGTCTACCACACCATGGTTGTGTCTCACGTAAAAAAGTTTTTTTTTTTTGTGACCGGCTAGTGTTTGACCACTATCTCACCTGATGGTAAGTGACGATGTGATCGAAGCTGGTAAACACAGATATAGAAAGTTAGTCGAAAATAGTAGCTAATGACATTTGACACTTTAGCACTGTGATGATTTACTATCTTTGCTTTCTGCATCGGAGGTTCTAGGTTCGAGTCCCGGCAAGACCACGATATTCCTTACCAAGGCAGATTTTTGCTTTTGGTTCTGTGTGTGACTGTGTGTGAATAAACTTTTCCGAAATCTACAATACACGTCTTTATACCTAATGAGATGCTGTGTTTTTAAAATAATTATTTGATTTGACTTAGATACATGTAAGACTTTTAAATAGGTACAGTACTAACTATACCTATGTAGAGGTCTTAGAATATACTAATATTTACACAATGCTGCCTCTAATTTAGCACAAAAAAAATATTCACAAGAAATTATATATGACTTTTGACGTGATAACGTATAATAAATCCATGAACACCGGCTGCACGCACAAAAAAGCGTCACGTTCCGCCTGAGCCTGAGCATGCAAGCGAGAGCGCGGAACAAGCAATAGAGAGGCACGATCGGCCTATGCGTTCGTCTTATGACGTTATCACGCAAAATTATCGTCCGTAAACCGTCATTAAACAACCAATTTTTTTTGTAAGTAGATTAGTTTGTATTCATGATACTACTCTTCCTAAATGATTTTAATAGCGAATGTGTATTGGAAAATATTCAAATAATATTATATGCAGATTTTTATTGTATGTTTTTTTTATATATTTGGGTAAACAAAGTTTTTTTTTTAATTTGTGACAGGCTAGTGTTTGACCACTATCTCACCTGATGGTAAGTGACGATGTGATCGAAGCTGGTAAACACACTAGACCTGGAATACGCAGGCTCTCAAGGATAACTGCCGGAACACCGTATTTGGCTTGGAAACGCAGTATCTGGGCACTTTTTCAACAAATCTTTGAGTGATATGTTTTATTCCCCTTTATTTCATTGTTTCAAATTTGTAAAGAAATACCCACTGCATATTTACTTACTTAGTATGAAAATGCATATAAGATTTTATTAGTTTAACATCCCCTATATCAAAGTATCAGAGCACTCTGCGGATAAAAGGGTAAACGGCAGTTTCTATAACTCTATTTACCTACAAAACAAAATGTTTATATAGAGATGAAGACGTCGAGAATGTGAAGTTTATGGAGATAAAGTGAAACGTTTAACAAAGTTTTCCTATTCAGTATGCATATTAAAAACATTTTATGTTAGCTTTTGTGTTTTAAAAAAACTAAGGATATGGTAAGCTTGAAGTTGATGTATGCTGGGAGACTGAAAGACCTGGTACAATGGGTGGTCTGGTCTCTAAAATGCTGCTGGACTTTACCGCCTCGCTTATAGAGCTAAGACCATTGTAATATTATAAATAGATGAACTCTTTACTGTACGACATTTCAGAAAGAGAAGAAAAACATTGTGATAACATTAAACATAATTTAGGTTAGTACAATAGGCGGTCTTATCGCTTAAAGCGAACCTTCCCAAAAAACCTTTGGATGGAGAGGAGATAGCAAAATAATTTGAGATTGTGTATCACACTAAAGCATTACTGATCTGAAAGTTTGTTTGTAAGTGTGCAAATGTGTATGTTTGTTTTTTCATCACGCTGTAACGGCTAAACGGATTTGGATGAAATTTGGAATGTACATGGCTTAAACCTTGGATAATTAGGCTACTATTTATATATATATCCGTGAGCACTTTGTGGTACCATCGAGCCGTTTGTAATATTTCAATGACTAAGGACCTAAGTCTCCTATCCTTATAATTACTTCCTGTTGTGAAAATATTGCAATGCTTAACTTAAATGTCAGTGATGGAGGCCGTGAAAATCAAAGGCAACAGGCGTATTGGTAAATCTTTATTTGAGCTGACGACCCCAATAAAATTTTACCTTCGACCCTTTCGGCTGATAGCGCCTGAAAGCCGTATTAATAATATATATTCATATACAAATTGATTACACTATATATCAAAATCACCAACTCTGCTTATATTTTAACAGAAAAATACAATACTAACCTCTAAGTACTTAAAAATCAGTAGTGGATCTCATTACCCGCTTCTTTGTTCCCCGAATAGTATAATCTGGGAGTCTTCAAGTCAAGAGTGAATAGGCATTTTCTAGGCAAGCATGCTTCTTCTTCGGCCGCTTCTTCACTTTCCATCAGATGAGATAGTGGTCAAATGCTTGCCTATCGAGCATAAAAAACGCAATTAATGAATAGCAGCTTCGAATACCTCCTCATTAGAATCAGACACGCAGACAATGCCCGCAGAATATAATTTTAAATATTTTAAAATAAAAAATAACAGTACATCATCGAAATCAGGAAAAACATCCGTCTATTTTTCCTGATTTTGATGATGTATATAACTCAATTTTGAAAAAAATGCAGATACGACTTTTTTATATTACAGCGCCCGGGGCGCGCGCCTCGGGCGCTTTGCATATCATATCCCTTAAGTAGCGAATTTTTTAAATCTTTTAAGTGCTCCTCTACACTATCAAGTAAAGACGCTAAATGACTGACCACTGACGGACAGACGGACGGACGGACAAAATGCTGAACCACCAAAGTCGACTCAGAGATCTCGCTTTGCTAAATCAAAAATGACTTGCACTACAAATTAGAAAGGTCATTCAGCTGTAAGGAAAGCTCCTCTTTTTTGTAGGCGGTTAATATCTACTGCTCTTATTTTAAAACTAGCTGACCTGGCAAACTGCGTACCGCCAACAAGAGTTGTCTGAACTTTATCTGTACATATAAATAAAAAAAAAACAAATTCGGAAGAAAGCTTTAAAGGTCGTTTTCTCCTTGAAGTAAAAAAAAGACGTGTGGCACTCGGGGACTGCCGCGGTAAAGCTATTGCATAGCATTTTTTATCAACGTATGCAATTATAATTATTTATTTATTTAATTTATGCAGTATTTTTTTCCTGCCGCGTAGAGACGAGTTGCTGAACTAAAGAGACAAGCGTGATATTTCAAAAAAGTCATTAAAAGTTCTGCTATTCATCGATAGATGGCAAAACTAAAAAGTATCACCGCTGTGCCGGTCGGGTGTTAGGTTATTTTCGTTACGGAATTTCTGGATTCGGTCTCCACGCTCAAGGCCCGCGCTAGAAGCTATGCAATAGCTTAAAAGTTTCCGCGTACTTCACATACAAATTGTATGTATATGTCACATTTGTCTGTGGTCACTAATCCTTGACAGGGACGAACAATTTGTATGAGAAAATAAAATAGTGGTTTTTACGACTTTCCTTGCAATTTCTTTAAATTTTCTTACCTTTAAAACCGTCCCTGGACTGTACAAATATTTCAAAACCAAAATTAGGCAAATTGGCTCAGCCGTTCTTGAGTTTTTGTAAGACTAACAAAAATCAATTTTATTTATCTCTAACAGAAGATATAAAAAAATTTCGTGTTACGGTGTTTGTGGTCGAACTTCTCTGAAACGGCTCGACCGATTTTAATGATTTTTAATATATATTTGGTAGGTATGAGAATAGGTCGTAAAGTATTTTTCATCCTCCCTCATTTTTTTATCGTGATTTTTGTATTTTTGTATGAACATTATAACAAAAAAAGTATTTAGTATGGTATTAAAATACTAGGCGACATAAACGTTAAGGAGGTGTATCACTTTTTCTGAGCATCGCATGCCTGGTACAGGTAGTATATATAGATTAAACACTATTTGAAAGTTTAGAAACTCGACCTCGAAAAGTGGTAACTTCAACCAACTTTTTAATTGTATAGCATTGTTGAAATTTTGTTTCTATTAAAGTATTACCGACGAAATTAAATCGTTACTTACAAAGTTCTACAGAATAAAATGTTCAACGGCTAGTTCTTGAATAGGTTTGGAAAGATTGTAGTTACTAAGTGAGAAGTTTATTCCTAAAGAACGTTCATTTAACTAAAATAAGTACTCTCGTCCTGCCTCCGTCTGTTATCAAACTAGCCGAATTTTGAAAATTTAATTTTTTTCACACTCACAGCCCCACACTAAGTTCTATGACTTGTGTCGTGGGAGCCGGAAACATTCACATCACACTAACTTACAACAAGAACTAGAAACACAATTTTCCTTGGGGAGAAAACTTGTGTTCCCGCCGGGAGTCGAACCCGATGCTTAGAAGGCAAACGCTTACCTAACTAAACCAACGGGCCGTTTAATTCTAGTCTCAATTAAATCACTGTCTGCAGACGACAACGGCGAAACTGGGGCTGACGGTTCACGAGATAGCGAGTATTTTTGTTGTCGACCTTGCTAACTCTTTTCTAAAGGTTTTATAGTAACTGTCTCTAGTTACAAAGTGACACAAACGTGGTAAATTGAAGCTGAGATGAGGGTCCGACACACGGCTGTGATAGCGTCGTATTTCTATTGTCGAACTTAGTAAAGCTAACCCTTTTTGAATTGACCGTCTTTAGTTGAAGTATTATATCATATTTGTTTTATGCTAGAGAGGCCAGCATCTCACCACTATCTCACCTGAAGAAAAGTGACAATGCGGCCGAAGATGGAACATGCTTGCCTAGAAGGTAGCTATTTACTCTAGACTTGAAGACACCCAGATTTTACCGTTCAGGGAACAAATACGCAGGAGTTACACTCCTTCGCTGTATGGATGATAAACGTAGAATCGAAACACCTTGAGCGAACAGGAGGTTTGTATTTTCATAGCGAATTCGATTATTTGATCGTCTTAAGTAAAAAAATCGCCTTAGAAATATACTGAGCACACATATACACCCGTTAAACTTGTAAAGAGATTAAATATTTATCTTATAAAATTGTACGCGGTATACATGATCCATAAAAGTTTACTATTGGTTTTACACTAAGGTAAGCCTGTCTCGGGCTGAGGCCCTGAGACAGGCTTAGAAACCCTAGTTACCACGTTAACAAATATATTATAGCTATATGTAAGTATGTACATGTATAGCTACATATGTACAGCTATATGACTTATTAAATACACGCACAATATTAGAATAAAAAAAGAAAAAAAAAAGTTGCTATTTTCTTTGGCTTGCCGCTTTTTTAAATTAATTCAACTTTTTTTTTTGTGTGTTACCTGAGAACTTTTACCTAAGTGAACTGATTTTCATGATTTTTTTTATTAGAATGCCGGTGCTTCCCTTGAATACCACTTAAATTGATCATGATCTGACCAGTAGTTTTAGACTTATCCTCAATAATGCGTATTTATTTCATTTAATCTAATCAAGGAATAAGAAGATAAAGCGGTAAAGTGGAATTTTTAAGCTTTGCTTGCGTTCAAATTGTGTTAGTCCAGACGCTTCGCTTATCTTGCGCAATGATATGTGTATATCTTTATATAATAAAAAAAAATACCTAACGATATAAAAATTTTAAAAGGCAATAGTTTTAATAAGAATTTGAGTGACTGGCTATTAAGTAATTGTTATTATACTATTAACGAATTTATGAAATTTAGAGACAATAATATTTTTTAATATTTGCATGTCTGCACGCAGGCTGAATACATTGTACATAATATTATTTATAAGACCTTTTTGACATGTATTCTGGCAAATAAACGTTTGAGTTTGAGTTTGACGTCTTCGAGAGCGAATTTGTAAAATCCTTTTAAGTGCTTCTCTACACTACCAAGCTTAGACTCTAAATGCCTTTGACAGACAGACGGACGGACAAAGTACTGCACTACTTAAGCCAACTTAGAGATTTATAAAGCTGTAATAGCAACATTGACGTGTTTCGTTGAATGTCCAATGATTACCACATCTTGATACAATATGTCCTTGAGTTTATGTACATCACTTTACATATACCGTGTTTTATTTAACGCTGCTCGCGCAAGTGTAATGGCGGGAAAAATTACCGCTTTACGTTGGCGATACCGGGAAAGTCTTTTCAAAAGATCCTCGCTTCCGTTTGTTGTCCGGACTCGAGACCGGATCACGAGCGGCGCTTCTTTTTAAAAGGATATTTCGATATAGAAACAGTCTTAACAAATAAGTACCTATCGATAACGTAACCTGTATGTTTCCACTTTTGACATTTTAGTCACTTCAATTTGATATACTAAAATGTTTTAGTTTTTAAGCGACTTCACAAAAAAAGGAGGTGATCCTATATTAAGGAGCACCTCGCATTAGCGACTGTTTTTTTTGTTACAATTTTTTTCCTTTTTTTATTTATGTAGGTTATTATTAGCGTCACTACTCACCAGCATAAGATGCAAAGTTATTTTCTGTGGTAAAAATATCCTATTTACTCACAGGACTTTTATTTTCTATAAGGAAAGTTTATTTTTTTATGACACTCGTCTGATTATGAGCGTCACGCTTGTCCTTTCCAGTTCAGTGCCAGCCAAAGTTTTGAACTTATATAGGTCAAAATCATTGGTAGCAATTCTGGCACTTGTTATATGTATTTAAAAAAAATATTATTGACGTATACAACAAATGCTATTTAGATTTTTTTTCTCTCACAGCCCCACACTAACCTTAAAGACTTGTATCGGAAGTGCCGGAAACATTTACGTATTACACATATAAGAACCAGAACCAGAAGCACATGTCCCTTGGGAAGGATAATTGTGCTCCTGCCGGGAATCGAACCAGAACCCTTGGCTCATGACCCATGGCAGAGACCTCGCGAGGTGCCCTTCGCGCCAGCTGAGTCGTCATTCAAAATTATGCGGTGCTGATATCATAACCTTCCATTTTACTTCGCCGTAGCCGACTACTTGCCCGAGCAAAAGACGCCTAAATTAAACGTTATGATAATCCTACTAATATTATAAATCCGGAAGTTTGTGTGTAAGTATGCTTTTTCCCTCTTCACGATTTAACGGCTTAACGGATTTGGATGAAATTTGGAATGAACATAGCTCATACCTAGGATTAAAACATAGGCTACTTTTTAACTTGATAAAAGCAGGAGAAGCCGCGAAGCACGGCTAGTTAAAAATAAAAGTATCATAGAATATTATAGTAAGGACTAAGACTAAGAACTAAGATTATCTGTTGAAGATCTATGAACGATTCGCTTCACGAGAGAGCAGTTTATAGAAACTGTATAAGAGCTAGTTTGATGCCAATTAGTGCACTGAGCCAGCAAAAGCAGCTCAAGTCGTTTGTACGAGTTCCTTACTCCTGAGAGAATATCTTTTATATCAGATACATATTTTTCCGTGGGAATAACAGTCATTTTATTAGTTCACAAGCGGGTATGCTACCCGATACCCGACAATGGTGAAGCAAAAACGTAACCTCCCTGAGTTACGTTTTTGCTTCACCGTTGTCTTTTTTTAAGCTTACAATACTCTCGATTATGTTACCTTTCAAAAACAATAAAAATAATCAAAATCGGTCTAGCCGTTTGGGAGCTACGATGCCACAGACAGACAAACCTATTTACTTATTACGCCTACCTTGTTGCGTCGGGGGTTAACAGACAGATAACATTTCACTTCTATAGTATAGCACTGGTGCGGATAGGTTATTGTAGTGTTGGAGGGTAGAAGATACTTCGGCGCGCAAGGGTATAAAAGCGGCTGTCAACCAGCGATCGCCCCTTACACTACCGCCAGCCGTCGTCGTGGAAGCATCTCCCTGACAATTTTCTTGTTAAGAGTCATTTTGTTGCCAGTAAATTGTGTTTTGTTTCGTTAGTCATAATTGTTAATTTTTGTAATAAGTAAAGTTGTGTTGTCTATCAGTTTGTTTTTAAAAAATAATTCCTCGTAGAATATCCAAAATCAGAAGTGGGATCGAATCTACGTATTTTTACGTGATTTGATCCTACTAGCCCACTATTTTTGCTGTTGAAGTAATAGAAAATTGTCAGATCGCGAGCGCCGTCGATCACGTCGACATCATAAAAGCCGTGAGCGACGACACAGCAGATATCGAGATCGTACTCCAGACGGCGGACTAAGGCGCACAATGGAGGCGATGTTGGAGAGGTTAATTGCGTTAGAGGAACGGTCCGCTGCTAGATCTGCACGGTCACACGAGCGTTACACACCGCCACTCCCGCTCAGCCCTCGTCAACCATCGCCACCATTTCGGCGCCAGTCTTTTTCACCGTTACAGGCACATTCGCTGCCTGTTCCTACGCGCGTGACGTCACCATCACCGGTGCGATCTGCGCCACAGCCGCACCTAGCGCGGGTGCCACGCCAGCCACCCGCTGTCACACCGCTGCCACCGAGCGAGATTTGCGGTGACGACGGGGCGCCGGCAGTGTCCGAGCGGAGCCATGCCGCTGAGAACGCAGTGACGCCATCGTCTGCGTGTGTTTCTACAGGAACGGATCGCATTGTTGATGCGATTCGATCAATTGGAGCTACGGTGAGATCCAACCAAACTTACTATATTTCCAATTTTGATCCCAACTTACATAATATTGACGATTGGTGTGAGGAGGTAGATCGTGCGCGAATTATAAATAATTGGACTAACCATGAGTGCCTTTCGAGGGTAGGCAATTGTTTGAAGGGTGATGCACGAACGTGGCTAACTGAGTGGGTGACTAGTGACCGTTCGTGGGCTAATTTCAAAAAGGAATTTAAACCTTTGTGTCCGAAAACACCTGATATCGCGAATATACTATTTGACGTGATGAATAAAAATTCTGACAATTATCCCACGTATGCTGATTATGCCCGCCGCTCATTGCTACGTTTGCGTATAGTACGAGGACTGAGTGATGAGCTAACATCGGCGATTGTTGTTCGTGGAATCACTGACCCTCAGATTCGCGCGTCTGTAGTGAACGCGAAACTGTTGCCTAACGAATTAGTTGAATTTTTATCAATTTACGTAAAATCGAGTGAAACCAATACCGTACTGTTATACCCCTGTAATGTAAGCCTTAATGCTGTCCTGTCAACTCTGCATTCAGCACTATGGTGTTGATGATAGTAAAGTTGAGGTGGGGTAGTCAGTCTGCTTTCATCCTTCAAACCAGTCGGTTGCCCCTGGATCTTAAGTAAAATCCATGTTCATTCTTAAATAATATAATAAGTTTTTCCGCGAGTGAAATATAGTTTTTTTTAAAAAGCTATCCAAGACCCTTCTTATAACAATTGGTGGCAGCGGTGGGATCCGGAAATCCCCAGTGCCTGGCAACCGCGTCGCAGA
This sequence comes from Lomographa bimaculata, assembly GCA_948107665.1. Taxonomy (NCBI): domain Eukaryota; kingdom Metazoa; phylum Arthropoda; class Insecta; order Lepidoptera; family Geometridae; genus Lomographa; species Lomographa bimaculata. Next base: position 5,584,393 of record OX403600.1, on the reverse strand, counting down.
CTCGCTCCGGATCCTGAAAAACCAAGTGATTAAAATAAAATATAATCCAAAATCTTAACTGTGCTACAGTGCCTGTGAATAAAATAAAAGCAAAAAGTACTTACCGTAATTTCCCTGGACCCTGGACGTGTTCACTAACACCTGGAGGTGTTCACCAGCTTCTGGAAGGAACCTGCTCGTCCTGAAAATAAATTGCATCCTGAACCGCAATTACTTACCTGCTGCAGCTCTTGGTCTTTGAGCTCAAAAACCTGCAATAGAAGACTCGGAAGCCCCATTATCCTCTTCGTGACCCGCTACATCCTGCACCTGGAATCAAACCGGCATCCAGCAAACAAAACTCATTCAACATTCAAGGATCATCTGCAATTCCGTGCCTCTTATCGCACCGGAATGTTCCCGACCGTCTCGGCCTTATCTGTCGCCCTGCTCGTTACATTGTAAGTCCACGGTCATTCTTTGTTTTGTCTAATCCGAGAGATTTAGAGTTCCGCAACCATTTTAATTAATTCTAGTGAATGTATTATTTCATTTTTCTCTATTTTATAACTTGCTATTTGTTCTACCCTATCTTATACCTCGAGATTAAGTTATGCAAAAAGTGACTAAAACCGAAGACAGCAAATTAACCTTAAAATTACCGGAATCAGAACAAAGCGCAAGCGATACAGAAGTGAAGTCACCTCTCATTTCACCTCGTGCAACTAGGAAAACTACTGCATCTCTAGCTATGTCGGAACTAGGTCTAAGTACCTTATTCAAATTTATCAAGGCTTATGATGGGAGCCGAGAAACTCTTAATTCATTCCTCGTGAACTGCGATAACGCATACAACCTAGCAACAGAACCACAGAAACATATACTATTTAAATACATCCTTAGCCAGCTAAACGGTAAAGCCGAGGTTGCTTGCTCAATTAAAGAATTTTCTTCATGGGAACAGCTTAAGGACTTCCTTAAGACCCAATTTAGTGAGCGCAAACACTACTCACATCTCTTGACTGATCTCCAAGAGAGCAAGCAAGGCCCACAGGATAACGTAAGCCAGTATGCCTTACGAGTGGAGACTCACCTCTCACAATTACTAACTGAGATATCCTTATCTAATACTAAGATGAAGGAATTACCTGGCCGCACAGCGGCTATGGAGGATCTTGCCCTCCATCATTTCCTAATGGGATTACACCCCCGAATCTCAAACATTGTGAGATGTAGGTCTCCAAAGAATCTCAATGAAGCAATTAATTTAGCCGTATCCGAGGAACGCATACAGCAGACGTTATACAGACGCCCGCATACCGAGCAGAAACCGAATAGTTATAACAAAACTAAACCAGGTACATCTAAACCCGATAACAATAATCACTCAAGCTCACGGAAATCGCCTATTCCTTCAACCCAGGGGTCATCCAATGCCTTTTGTCGTTATTGCAAAATAGCTGGCCATGATATTTCCGTTTGCAGAAAACGGGAATACAATAACAGCCGATTTAAATTCAACCAAAACGCAAACAATAATCAAAACTCGTTTCGGCCGCCCCCACGTGTTAATTTCCTCGAAAATCCAAATGAGGAGGCCGGCCATGATGAAGTTGACGATGTACCCGATAATTTAAACGAATAAGCGTCTCGCAACCGCGTCGCACGAGACATAACACAAAAGTCGATGCCGCTATCCAACCAACAGAATCCAATGATCCTACTAAATCTAGAGACCACACGGGTAACCAGTCCGAAACAAGTGTCCAACCCTCTGTATCCAAAAAGACCGACCGACAGGGTAACCAGCCCCAAACAGACGGTCAAAATTCTATTAAATCGATTTCTGACGAGATCACACCTAAAGACCACAAGGGTAACCAGCCCCAAGCAAGTGTCCAAATCACTGTATCCCAGGCCAACCGACAGGGTAACCAGCCCCAAACCGACAGCCAGAACACCACTAAATCAATCTCTAACACGATTACAAATCTACGAGACTCATCCGTTCCACACGAAACCAATAAAGGAATTTATGAAATCAATCTAGATATAACAAAACGACTCTTACCTCATGTCTTATTAGATTCCCCAGTCTCGGATATTCCATTATCCCTACTAGTTGACTCAGGTTCTGCCATATGTCTAGTAAAAGAATCAAGCATACCAAAAAAAATTAAACTAATCAAAGAACCTATCAAACTTAAGGGTATAGACCCCGGCGACGAACCAACATCGACTGAAGGCCACTTCCAACTAAAACTAAAAATAAACGAGTCCAAATCTGTTTCTTTTAAATTCCATGTCATCAGAGACATTAATCTGCCCTATGACGGCATTATAGGTACAGACTTCCTAACCGCATTCGGCTGCAAAATTGACTATACCCATGACACTCTGAAGGTACAAAAATTCGAGGTTAAACTGTTATTCTCAGATCCATTTTATGTCATTCCACCACGCACTGAAACAGTCATTGAATGCTCAATCCAAAAAACTAACCTCATAGAAGGTATTATCCTAGATCAACATCTCTCGGAAAACCTTTTAATATCTAATTGCATAGTTAAAATAAAAGATAATAACCGAATTAATTTGACAATCGCCAACACTTCAGAATCTTTCGCAAGCGTCAACTCAAATCTAAATCTCAAAATTGAGCCTTTGCATTCTGCTGCATTCCCGATCAATGCGAATATTCGAGAAACATCAAATCGAACCAGAGAAGTGATCGAATCATTAAGAACCGATCATCTCAATCAGGAGGAATCAAAGGCCCTTATAGAACTCTGCTCCCAATACTCAGACATCTTCCATCTGGCTAATGACCAGCTATCACACACTTCCGCCTTAAACCATCAAATTAAAACAAATAATGACATTCCCGTTCATACTAAGTCCTACAGATTTCCAGAATGTCACAAAAAGGAAGTCGAAACCCAAATTGACAAAATGCTCGATCAAGGCATTATAGAACCTTCGTCCTCACCATGGAGCTCACCCATTTGGATAGTACCTAAAAAAGCAGATTCTCAGGGCCAACGCAAATGGCGAATAGTCATCGATTATCGCAAATTAAATGATATCACCATCGGAGAAACTTATCCTATACCCCAAATTTCTGAAATTTTGGACCAATTAGGACACAGCAAATACTTTTCAACTCTAGATCTCACTTCCGGTTTCCATCAAATCCTTATCTCTCATGAAGATGCGCCTAAAACTGCTTTTTCTGTGCCTCAAGGCCATTTCCAATTTAATAGAATGCCCTTTGGCTTGAAAAACGCACCATCTACTTTCCAAAAACTGATGAATAATTGTCTCTCCGGGCTCCAAGGGACGCGATGCTTTGTGTATCTCGACGACATAGTCATTTATTCACCAGATCTAACGTCACAAATTGACAATTTAAGAGCCGTATTCGATAGACTTCGCGATTTCAACCTAAAACTACAACCAGAAAAATGCGAGTTTTTACGAAAGGAAGTCGCCTATTTAGGGCACATTATCGGCGAAGACGGAGTGAAACCGAACCCCGATAAAACTAAATCCGTAGCCGAATTTCCAATTCCCCAATCACCTAAAGACATTAAATCTTTTCTTGGCTTAGTGTCATACTATCGTCGATTCATATCCGATTTTGCCAAATTAGCTAAACCACTGACTTCCTTACTGAAGAAGGATGTCCCATTTAAATGGCAAAACGAACAACAACTTGCGTTTGAGTCCTTGAAAAATAAACTTGTCTCTGCACCCATCCTTGCATATCCAGATTTTACACAACCGTTTTTGCTAACATGCGATGCATCTAATTATGCGATATCAGCCATTCTATCCCAAGGTCCTGTAGGACAAGACCGCCCTATTGCATACGCATCTCGTACCCTCAATAAAGCCGAATGTAATTACAGCGTCACCGAAAAGGAATGCCTCGCAATAGTTTTTGGCACTAAAGTTTTCAGACCTTATTTATACGGTCACCGTTTTAAAATCCTTACAGACCACAAACCACTACAATGGTTATTCAATTGCAAAGATCCTGGGTCGCGACTTGTTCGTTGGCGACTTAAATTAGAGGAATTTGAATATGATATTCAATACAAAAAGGGCAAAATCAATTCTAATGCTGACGCTCTGTCTCGTTTCCCTGTCAATCCTATCCAACCAGCAAATCCAGAAACCAATCCTATTGTAGAAGAGGGATCTGCTCGAGAATTGGATCGGGACCTTATGGACCTATTGATATCCCCGCCATCATTTAATCCCGATGAATTCGTCACACCCTCACCAAACATCCTAGATCCTTTTGAAGACATCCTGGACCTACCTGAAACCAACTTACCTTCCAACATCCCGGATAACCTTCGGGAACAGATCGAGAGCGAAGTAACCAACTTACCTAAGCCTATACCTGAACATACACCAGCTCCTGACCTCCAGTCTAATGAAGATCCTATGCCATCCACTAGTGCATGTCCTGACCTACCCGTCGATGATTACCCTACTTTTCTGAAAACAATGACAAACAAAGATAAAACCTTCGACACAGAAATCGAAGAACACAACGAAAGCCTTATGAAATGCCCGTCAAAGGTTATTCTTGTTCCCACTTCTATAGATCTTGATGAATCCAACCTATATATTCAAGAAATCCTCAGCAATCCCGAAACATACGATAGATTACACAATTCCGAAAAAGAGCTCTTCTCGTTTCAGAAAATTGAATCCGATAATAAAATCTACTACCTGTTATTCATGAAAGTGCACCATTTTGACGAGACATCATACCCTGAAATTTTCCAAACCCTAAAAACAGTCAGAAACGAACTAATTGTCTTCCAAGATATCAATGAAATAGGTATATCCGACCTGAAGAACCCATTTGAGAAACATTCATTTGTAAAAATCTACAACATATTGACATATCTTTTTCACAATTCGCGTATTAAAGTAAAAATTTACCACAACAACGTCTTATACCCAACTCCGACGGAAATAAAGAAAATTCTTTTCGACAACCACAACATCCCGATAGCCGGTCATTTAGGTTCTGTACGAATGTATAATAGGATTAAACAAACATTTTATTGGAAAGGAATGCGCAGCGATATAGAATCATATGTAAAGCAATGTAAATCTTGTCAAGAAAATAAAGCACTCAGAAAATTAAACCGTGCCCCTATGCAAATTACTAGTACGTCTACGGAACCATCACAACGAGTGTCCCTGGACATCGTAGGCCCACTTCCCGAGGCGGGACCTGCGAAACTAAAATTCATCCTAACAATCCAGGATGACCTCACAAAATTCTCTTCCGCGTATCCAATTCGTAGTACCACTGCTGAAGAAACGAGTGAGTGTCTACTTCACTATATATCCATTTTTGGTATCCCTAAAACGATTCTAACGGACCAAGGGACTAATTTTACGTCAGACCTTTTTAAGAAAACCTGCGAGTTTCTTAAAATCAAAAACCTGTGGTCATCACCGTATCATCCTCAAACCCAAGGTGCCCTAGAAAGGAGTCATTCAACACTAAAAGAATACTTAAAATCCTATATCAACGAAGATCAAACCAACTGGCCTCGTTATGTTTATACAGCCATGCTTGCCTACAATACATCCGTTCATTCAACAACTCATTTTTCTCCCTATGAACTAATGTTCGGAAGTAAACCATTTATCCCGAATTCAATTTATGATGAAGCACCAGGAGCAACATATCCTGATTATGTCCGTATGCTCCAAAACCGACTTAAATACTCTCGTGAAAAAGCTTTAGATTTCATAAGAAAATCTAAGGAATCCTCCAAATCTTATTATGACGGCCATACTCGCCCAGCCAAGTACAAAGCTGGCGACTATGTATATCTCAAAAATCACCTTAGATTGCGTAAAGCGCTCTCGCCTATCTGGAAAGGACCTTATAAAATAATAAAAATAAATGGTAATAACACACTTACCTTGCTTATTAATCGACGACATGTCACGCACCACTTTGATCAAGTGAAACCGGCGAGTGTAGAGCCGCACCTGTAAATAAAACATTAAAATTAGAGTTAAGAAAATAGTTACTTACTTACCTTGTACTTACCATGTGAAAGTGCAGACAAACAAATCTGAAAAGAAAATCATATTAATAAAATGTATTACTTAGTTAGTTTATTTTAATTATAATCATTACTTACAGTTCAGTTCGGGCTCAATCTGATCAAGACTTCATCCAGCCGATCACCTCGAGTTCAGGCCTATATTTTGATTATTTAGGTACATTAAAAATTAATAATGCAAAATTAAAAATTTTAATACCAGTAGATATTTCCCATTTTGGACCGCACTTAAAAAATGTAGATACCGCGTTAAAAACTACTAGGTACTTATGTAATCAAACTCGGATCGCAGAAATTGATGCAGAATGTCATAACATGTTACAACCTCTGACAGTACGGTACCAAGATATAAGAAAAGAATTTGAATCCATCTCTCATTTGGTAGACAAACGTAGTAAACGCAGTGCCTGGATAGGGGGCGTAGGAACTGTGTTTAAACATATTTTTGGTACTCTGGATGAAGATGACGCAATAAGATATGATGAAGCTATAAACTCGATACAGAATAACGAAAAACAATTAACTTCACTAATAAAAGAAAACATTTTGGTAACTTCGTCAATTATAACCACCTATAATGATACTCTCAATAAGATTAAGGTTAATGAAGCTGTCTTAGCTGAAGCTATCAACAAACTCTCGTCTAATATAAACAATATTTCTGAAGTGACTAACGGATTACAAGTACTCGCTAACGTTAATGAAATTTTCGACAGCCTTGAAACTTCAATCCTCACACTGTCGTTCCAGTTAGAAGATGTAATTAACTCGCTGCTGTTTAGCAGTCAGAACGTTTTACATCCAGCCATTATAACACCTCAAGAATTGTACCGAGAGCTTGTCGATAACTACAGATATTTACCTAGTAACCTAGAACTACCTGTAAGTTTAGATGTAAGTAGTGTACACTTAATTTTAAACATGTCTAAGTTAGTTTGTTATTACTTAAATAATAAAATCGTATTTGTATTGCAAGTACCTTTAGTTAATATAGAAGATTATATGCTTTTTCACAGCATAGCTCTACCTACTCCATATAATAACGAAATGCCTAATGCTTTTAGTTTAATAATACCAGATAACAGATACATTGCAATGACCAAGGACAAATCCCATTATTGTAACTTAGACGACTTGGAAAATTGTAAGGTTATACGTCCAGGAAATTTCATTTGCGATATCACAAACGTTTACGCATCCGACGCCAAACAGACGTGTGAAAGTGAACTTTTGTCAAAAGTGATTGCTAAAAAGCCAGTGCAGTGTGAATCAAAATTCGTTTACGGAAAACTCGATATTTGGAAATCATTGTTAAACAATAAATGGATTTATATCCAATCAGATCCAAGTAAAATAACTATAGAATGTATAAATACCGGACTTATAGAATTAAATATATTAGGTACGGGTATACTCACCATCCCTAATGGTTGTATCGGTTACTGTAAGAGCACTACATTGTTACCCAAATATATTGCATTCAATATTACCTCACCGATAAATAACTTACCAGACTTCAATCTAATTAATGATACTTGTTGTAACATTTCAAAATTTCATAACTATGTAGATAATGTGTCTCCTATTTCCTTACAAAATGTGGACTTGGACGAAATAAATTCCAAGAGTAATATTAAACTAGAGTCACTTTTGATAAAATTAGATAAAATAGAAAATGAACCGCACATAGTAAAATATGGGACACACTACTCTACGATTACGATAATTGTGTTAATTTTAGTTACTTTATATCTAGCTTTTATTTTATATAAGAAATGTTGTAAATCCGGTAGCAACCGCAAGTCTATTGAAATTAAACCAATAGAAACATCACCACAACTCATTTCACTTACAAATTTAGCTCAACCGACAGATGGTCTAGAACCAGATGTTGAAATCAGTCGATTTGCTTCAATTCGGACTCAAGTTTAACCAGACAGAGACTTTAGCTTCAACCTCAAAGTCTCCTCTTAAAGGGGGAGATGTTATACCCCTGTAATGTAAGCCTTAATGCTGTCCTGTCAACTCTGCATTCAGCACTATGGTGTTGATGATAGTAAAGTTGAGGTGGGGTAGTCAGTCTGCTTTCATCCTTCAAACCAGTCGGTTGCCCCTGGATCTTAAGTAAAATCCATGTTCATTCTTAAATAATATAATAAGTTTTTCCGCGAGTGAAATATAGTTTTTTTTAAAAAGCTATCCAAGACCCTTCTTATAACAGTACGTACTCAGTCACAAGAGTCCTCTGCTGAAGATATGCGTAAATTTGAAGCAAACTCGGTCAGAAAGCGTAAATTTGATGATGGTAAATGTTTTAGATGCGGTCTTGCTGGACACAGACAGTCGTCTTGTAATAAAATACCTAAGTCGGGGCAAGTTGCGTCAAGCAGTGTTGATTTTAGTGTAAATCCTAAGCCTGTATTTGTTCCAACTAAGATCGAACCATGTTCATTTTGTAAAAAGTCGGGTCACAAGGTAGAATCTTGCTTTGCGAAATTTAAATCAGAATCGCGTAATAAAAACAATGTCAATTTCTGTCATGAAAGTGAGATTACCCGCAATAACGATGTTGTGTAGTTGTAATTTAAGGCATACCCACAGATGTTTTAATTGACAGCGGATCTACCATATCTCTTATATCGTCATCGTTATTAAAACATTTTGTGGGTGCCCCTATAAAACCGGCGTATCGTGTCCTTAGAGGGTTGGGAAGTCAAGAAATCGAGAGAACTTCTTGTGTTACCTTACCTATTGAATTCGACGGTATAACTTTAGAAGTTGAATTGTTTATTGTAAGCTCTGAATTCATGAACACGCTGATTATCGTAGGTACAGACGTACTTAAATTTTTAAATTTGGATCGATTCTTAGCTATAATTAATGAGTTTTCTGACCATCTTATTGCCGGACTGTGCTAAACATGATCCGAGTAGAATGTAACTATCGTCAGGAACAGTGGCCGAGGGTAATTTGGAAACTTCAATTAGTTCTGTACATAACCAAGCATAGAACTACCCAAATCTCTTGTTGGGTATTGATGCTGCGACGCCTCTTATTCGAAGTTTGGTACGAGACGTGGCACTCGAAGGTTCTAAATGGAAATCACCACAATTGTTAGTTATAAATTCTTTTGTTTTTGTCAGGAAGCAAGCACAATCTACTGGCAAACTCGACTCTGGCATGCGTGGGCTGTATCGCGTCCTGAAGGCGCTACCCCACGGGCGGTATGAGCTGCAACTTCTGGCTGGCTCGTACGGGAAGTCGACGCAAGCAGCAGCGGAGTACATCATCCCGTGGCGCGGGGAGTGGACTCCTGATGTTTGTGCTGCTTTCTTTAGTGGTGAGTGCGATTGTTGCGATAGTGGTGGCGTAACGCCTCTTATTTCAACAATCGTTGTTTGTGGGACATAGCTAACGTAGTGCTTCCTTGTCCTTGTGTGGTTGAGATAATGCCGTTGTTGTGCCTCTTATCTTAACAGGCTAGACATAGCTAACGTCGGGCTTCCTGTCTTGGCCGAGTCATTGAGATATTGCTAACGTAGTGCCTCTTATCTCAATGGTGAACTAAGTAACGCTAACGTAGTGCCTATTACTTAGTCTTGTCTTTATTTGTTTGTGTGTTGTATCTAATGACATGCGTTCGTATGCTCGCATATGGATGTATGTGTTTCCATGTTGTGTTTAGATGCAGACACCGATATAGAAGGAGCGGAGTCTACTTCCGCCGCTGCTGAGCTTCCCACGCGGGTCGACGAGCCGCGGTCCAGAGCTCCAAGCCTGTCGGCGAGCGACGAGCCTCAGTCCGGCGCATCTGGGACGCAGACGCGTGCTAACGCCTCGTACGAAGACCAGCCAGCGTCTATCCCGTTCTTGGAGACGAATCTTCACAGTTGAGGGAGCCCGTGGACGGCCTCCGATCAGGCGGGCCGTGTTGGAGGGTAGAAGATACTTCGGCGCGCAAGGGTATAAAAGCGGCTGTCAACCAGCGATCGCCCCTTACACTACCGCCAGCCGTCGTCGTGGAAGCATCTCCCTGACAATTTTCTTGTTAAGAGTCATTTTGTTGCCAGTAAATTGTGTTTTGTTTCGTTAGTCATAATTGTTAATTTTTGTAATAAGTAAAGTTGTGTTGTCTATCAGTTTGTTTTTAAAAAATAATTCCTCGTAGAATATCCAAAAGTAGATATTCTTAAACATGTCTTGTATTTAATAATTGTTATAATATTATGGTAACACAATCATATTATCTGTGAGAATAAATGTTAGTCTATGGCAAGTAATTCATGCAGTTTTATTAGGTTACGGGCCCATGGTTATTTCATTTGAATGTAGAAAGCAAAGAAACACAGCGTTGTCGAGTACTGAAGCAGAGTATATTTCAATTTCAGAAAGTAGCAACGAAGCAATATATTTAAAAAATATATATTGTGAAATTTTAGGAGAATGTGAACCAATTGTTTTATTTAACGATAGTCAAAGTGCTCAAAATCTTGTCCTGAATCCAGTCTTCCATCGTAGATCTAAACACATAGATATACGATACCATTTTGTAAGAGATGCTGTAGCTAATAGATATATTAAACTAGCATATTTAGAAACAGCAGAAATGCCAGTAGATTTGTTGACCAAAAGTGTAGGATCTGTAAAACATTATTATTTTATGGAAAAGCTTGGTATTTCAGCTATAAGTAACATTTAGTTTATATAATTGATTTTGTTAAGCGGAGGTGTTATAATATTATGGTAATACAATCATATTATCTGTGAGAATAAATTTTAGTCTATGGCAAGTTATTCATGCAGTTTTATTAATAATTTTACCATTTTCATCTCAAACACGTCCAGTGCAGTTTTAATAAGACGTCCAGTAGATACGTCCCTGAGCCGGTACTCGTGAAATGCATTGATGGAGTATGGAATATGAATTAATGGAGTGGAACGTGAAGCATTCGCATCCAATTTTAATCAGTTCATTCACATGGGCCCCAAAGAGGCACTTATGGAGATCAATTACTTTAATTGCCAAATACGAAAAATTGCAGCTATCTCGAAAATAATTGAGATTCGGCGATTTCCAAACATGCTTCGTCATTATTGACATTAATTATTCAGTTTATAGTATAACTAGCCCCGCGGCTTCGCCCGCGTTAATTAAATTAAAAAGTAGCCTATGTGTTATTCCGGAGCCCAAACTGTCTACATTCTAAATTTCATCAAAATCGGTGTATTCGTTACGGAGATACGTGGTAACAAACATTCACACACACACAAACTTTCGCATTTATAATTAGTAGGATAGGATTATTTGAATTATAGTGCAGTTTACACGGGGGCATGCCATGCCATCTATTGAAAGTAATTCGAAGTGGCAATTTCGACACAAGATTACCTATTGAACGCAGTACTTTGCCGCCTAGGAGTTCTACGATTTATAGTTAGTTCATAAATCTAAGTGGCACTAAACTTTTCAGTCCCGAGACGAGCAGGCAGCTTGCCTGGTAAGCCAGGCGAGCGGCCTGCTCGTCTCTACTCCCAATGACTAAAAAACAAACAATTTGTTTGAGATAAAATGAAACAAGGAGTGTTTCTTTTCTTTTATATTGCAAAATTGAATCAAAGTTGACTTTTATTTCTTGATGAATTTTGTGGAGTGACCCCAAGCCATCGCTAGGGGGCAGCCTTCTCGCTGGCTTGAAAGTTATATCGTGATGAAGGTCCAATGACAGAGCGGCGAAGCATCAATAATGCGCTACGGAGTGCGTTCCCGCCATAGGCTGCGGCCAATCGCATCTCATCTAGGCTTAGTGGCGATGCACATGACGTGATAAAACACCAATCCGCTCGCCACACAGTTTGCGTTAGGAAATGGCGCGAACACAATTTATTGACCGATCCTTTAGGTTTTCCTAATTTCCTAAGCCACCCCTGTATTGAGGTGGACAAAATAGAAATCAAATCATTTTTTGTTTTGCGATAATAACACACGGCAATTGATTTATAGATTTATAGAAGTTGTAGATGATTAAAAGAATATTCCTATTGATTAGCGCCATCGTCGTCGTCAGAAAGTATTGAATAGAGGAGCTCTCAGAGCTTAACAGTTTTTTGTAAGAGAAAGGTACCCCTATTCTTTTTCAGGCAGAACGTGGCTTGGAAGTCGTTAAAGAAAGTATTGTAATATGGTCTATTGTTTTGTATGGTTTATTATTAAAATTATAATAGTGATCACATGTATAACCCTGTTTTATTAATTCCATCAATTTCACAATGTTCCTAGTTGACGCGTTTATTTTGGAAGTAGAAAACGTTGGCGAAAAACTCGATTTGCTAACATATATTACATAGATAGGTTAGCGTTTAACTAATACCACCGCTAACTAAAAAAATAACGTTGACTTTGCCGTCATGACTTGCCTAATATTAGGAAAATAGAATCTAAGAATAACAAACCATTAATAACCGTAGCTCCAATTTACAGCCTTAACTAATAAATGTTACCATATAAAAGAAAATGGGTTCCCTCCGAAACTAGGGTGTTCGACGGAAATGGCAGCCTCTTTGTACAAGAAACGGCTGTTCCAGGAAGGAGGTATCTTTACGAACAATGGACCTTCGCTGCGACACCATTTTGTCGAAAATAATGGCAACACTGTTTTGTATTTTTCCAGTACACCGGTTTGAATAAATAAGTCAGTTTAACACATGAGTATCTGTAAGATACAGTTGCTTCAACGGATTTTTACCACTTTTGTGCATCTGTAACAATGATGTTATCAGAAGTGATATAGACATACGAGTACAAAAGACCAAATGGCTGGGTAAAAATGGATGACGAAGGTAATATGAAGAATAGAAGAAATAGTTGGCGCAGTGGGAATGATTATGAAATATTCAAAATTCCTGGTGACACTGCATAATATATAAAGGTAACCTATGTATTATAGTGATAAATTTAGAAAGGAAAAATTATCGCTTCAGGCGGGATTTGAACCCGCGGCCATAGGGTCTCATGCCCTATTGCTCTAAAACCGCTGAGCTACTCAAGCCCAGCCTGAAGCGACGAAATTAACCTTTCCTTATTATTAACATCTTACGGGGACGGACGTGTTAAAAAATACCGCCTCAAGCGATAATTTTTCCTTTCTAAATTTATCACTATAGTTCTGCCTAGCATGGCTATTGCTATATAAATAAAATCAACCTATGTATTCTTTAAATTTCTAATTAGAATTACAAAAACAATCCCAAAATTTTATTCTTCAAGAATTTTAAAGTACAGTTCTATAAAATGTAGTCATGTAAAGGTATAAAATCTATTTATCCGATTTCATATACATTTTGCTTTTATGCATTTTTCCTCACAGCCTCACACTAAATTCAAAGACTAGCGTGGGTGCCGAAAATATTTACGGCTCTAAAATTTACATATAGAACCACAACTGTCCCTTGGGAAGGAAAATTGTGCTGCCAGGACTACTATTTTTTTATTTATTTGGTTTATAGTCTTCTAACACCAGTGATATAGACCGTAAAAGTGGTAAAGATCCGTTATGGCAACTGTATTTAATAAATACGCCTTGTCTGTTTAAATAATTCAAACCGGTATACAGAAAGAATACAAACAAATAAACGAACGCATTCACATTCACAGCCCCACATAAATTTCTAAGACTTATTGTGGATACCGAAAACATTTACATCACATGCAACGTTGCAATACCACTTAAGGAAACGTGTTTTACCTCTTATATGTCTATGTTTGCCTAGTACTTGATCAAGTCCGACAGACGTAATACTTACTGTTAAAAAATTATAAAAAGCCGTTCCATACAAAATGTATAAGAAAATTAATATATTTAATAAACATCGTTTTCCTTTATCATAAATATTCAAATTACGGGACAATCTATATTTCCTAAAACTAAACTAGAACTATACACAACAAAGAACTAAATTACTTACATCGAGCTTATAGGTGTAACTCAAGTGTTCAAGCCCACTACCAGTGGGTAGCGTTCCCATCATGCTGGCGGCATTGCCTCTCTGAATGCTAATACGTTGAGCCAAATAAGTGCAGCCAGCATTTTGTTCATGGGTCGCCACAGTCAGGCGCTATGATAGATTTTTAAAAATTTCCAATGTTTTAATTGTTATTCTGTTATTCGCGTTGAAAACAAATCCTACAAATCATCTAAATATATATAACTCAAAGGTGACTGACTGACTGACATAGTGATCTATCAACGCACAGCCCAAACCATAAGACGGATCGGGCTGAAATTTGGCATGCAGGTAGATGTTTTGACGTAGGCATCCGCTAAGAAAGGATTTTGATTAATTCTACCCCCAAGGGGATAAAATAGGGGATGAAAGTTTGTTGTACTTCTTAACGCGAGCGAAGCCGCGGGCAAAAGCTAGTAGATCATTAAATCGGTCTAGCCGTTCTTGAGTTATAAATGGTGTTACTAGCCCGACACTATTTTAATTAGATATACTACACGAAGCATGCCAAGACGCCATCATTACTAGGGTAATACTGCATTTAATAAACGCTAAACGAGCTTCTACGAAAATACACCCTTGTAAATAAAATTCAGCGCAAAGTGGGCCTGCCTGAGAGCACATCTAATTTTAATCGTATTTAATAAATAGATTATTTGTCGTTCAGCTTTGCAATTTTCATTATTTATCTTCCAATTTCATTACATCGATATAACGACCAATTTAGCATACATCTTTCGATCCAATCACTACGAGTGCTCGCATCCTATCGTTCCCATTATTTCCCATTATACTGGGAACATTTGATGCCAGGAATCAAACAGTCCCTTTGTTCGACATATTGGTTGGTAAATTATAGGTAATACGTTTAAATATTATTATTGGGCATTTTCATGCCCATATATCATGTTCATTGATAGTATTTTTATGCCCGATAGGCAAGCATTTGACCACAATATCGCTTGATGAAAAGTGATAATGTGGCCGAAGTCAAAAAAAATGTAAAGTAAAAGCAGCTCTGTCTCGAAATATTAAGGTTAAAAGTTTTAACTCGGAATAAACGCATGAAACGCATTCACACTCACGGCCCCACACTAAGTTCAAAGACTTGTATCTTGGGTGCCGGAAACATTAACATCACACACATTATACCCAGAACCAGAAGCGCAAATATCCCTTGGGAAGGAATTTGTGCTCTTGCCGGGAATCGAACCCAGGACACCACGGCGCAGAGGGCGGACACCTGTCCACTGCACCAACTGGGTCGTCCGGAATGAATGGATGGCGTGGAACAATGGCTTCATATGGCTAAATGTGAACGCAGCTTTATTTTTATTTCATTATTTTCGGCAAGAAGACTGATTATTTTATTTTTATCTAAATATGTACGAGTAAAATGTTTTATAAATATATAGATAATACTTTATTAATAATACTTGTCGGAGTGATGCTGCATAAAACTTGAAGTAGATGTTGTTTTTTTTTTTTATTAAAAACTAAATTAAAACAAACCTTAATTAACTATAACTAAATATAAATATGTACAAAACTGAATCTAATAGACCGCTGCAGTTGGCAAAGTATCCAAAATGCTGGCAGCATTGCCACGTTGAATGGCAATTAACAAATTTATAATCAAATTACAATAGTAGTAATAAATAAGAACGAAAAATTTAACTAGGTGTAAGGCAGAGCCATGTTCTTTCGCTCAGAGCAATTTAAATTGACATTGATTATAATTAATTATATGTAAGTTTGTATGAATATGTATTCTAAAATAAAACATTATTGTTATTATCAGAAAAATATTCACAAGAAAATATATATGACTTTTGACGTGATAACGTATTAGTGTACGGCCTGAGTGCACGCTCTATTCGAGCGTCGGGCGGGGCGGGGCGTGCAACGTTCATGTTAAACACGTGCTACCCGTAGTGGCCGTCCTGAGTGCCGGCCGAGCGGAGCGTGGCCAGCAGCGGGCTTGTTTGCGTCGAGCGGGGCGTCGCGTGCAAGTTCAAACCAGTTTGTGTTTTGCAGCGGTGATACGAGCGTTCTTGAAGGATGTCGTTTGAAGAAATAATTTCAGAAAGACAAAATAAACCTGAAATATGGTTATCTTCGCATTCTTTATATATGAAATTTATCTTCATTCACCCTTAATGTTTCAAATAACGTAGAAAACTCTCCAAATTATTTTCTTTGCTTCACAATGTTACTAGGACCTTGTCTTGACTCATAATTAAATTTTAGCCACAAATTTTCTTCTAAATACATATCAATAATATCGTACGACGCAGACGCCATGATCGACACAAACGACCGCCACCATAAACGCTGAGCGTGCACTGAGGCCACTTAAAGAACGCGCTTTCGACCGCTCTTCCCCGCCCCGCCCGACGCTCGAATAGAGCGTGCACTCAGGCCGTACACTTATAAATCGATGAACACCGGCTGCACGCACGAAAAAGCGTCACGTTCCGCCTGAGCCTGAGCATGCAAGCGAGAGCGCGGAACATGCGATAGAGAGGCACGATCGGCCTATGCGTTCGTCTTACGACGTTATCACGCAAAATTATCGTCCGTAAACCGTCTTTAAACAACCAATTTTTTTTTTTTAATAAACGAAAAAATATATCACACAACACTTCTTCCTAAATGATTGTTATAGCGAATGTGTATTGGAAAATATTCAAATAATATTATATGCAGATTTCTATTGTATGTTTTTTTATATATTTGGGTAAACAAAGAATGGCACAATTCAGTAAATTTTAAATTACCTAAAAATTATCGATAGACATAATAAATGTGTCAACAACATCATTTACCACAGATTACTAGTTTTAACATTCAATAGAAATTAATATTTTTTAATTAATGATGATTGCTTTCTATTAGAGCAAAAAATTAAAATTGTCTATAAACAAATTGAATAGCCTTCAAAACTCAATTATTACACACGAATTTTACCGAAACTTCGCTGATATTGTTAATAGGTAATCTAAAATTGTTGAAGTAAAGTAAACATTTGGATAGGATTCAAAATAACAAACATATTTTATGATAATAACAATACAATACATATAACAATTTCAAAGAAATCTCCACACATTGATTCCTCATTACATGTACTATTTGCCGGAATTTTCAGAATACCGACAGAGGACTAGTGATGTTTCCCTATTCTCGGTGTGCTTCTTTTTCTATCATTTGTTTGGACTAAACAACAGGCTTTTAGACCAAACTTCTTTCTACTTCAGTAGACTGTGAACGGCCCACTTATTAAACTTAAACAAGCCCCACACTAAGTTCGATGACTTGTGGTGGGTGCCGCAAACATTCACATCACACACATACATAGACACCCAGAACCATAAACACAAATATTCTTGAAGAAAACGTGTGTTCCCACTGGGAATTGAACACGATACCCTTGTTCAGAAGGCGAACGTTCACCCAACTAAGCTAATGGGCAGATCGACTTAATGAAAGCTTATATTCTTTTCAAACGACTTTAAAAAAGGAGGTTCTCAAATCGACTGTATTTTTTTTTATATCTCAGCAAATTATGAGTCGACTTAGATGATTTTTTTTGTTTAGTAGAGTTTACTGCAAAGGTGGTCCTATATAAATATTATCGAAGTCGTTCAATTTAAAACTGAAATATAAGCGATGAAGTTGGGTTTTTTAAGCTTTGCTTGCGTTTCAATTATTCTATCAATCGATTGGTTAAGTTAAGATACATCATAAGTAAGGAGTTTCCGGATCTCTTGAAGAGTAATAGGTAACATATATTTAAAACATTTGATTTTTTACCACAAGAAATTTTAAGATTTTTTTTTATGCTCGATAGGCAAGCCTTTTGCCACTATCTCACCTGATGGAAAGTGATAAGACTATTTTTAATTTCTTACAGATTTCTTCAAAAGCACGATTTAAAAGTCTCGAAATTGGTTTTCAACCAACATTTCAAATCTATAATAAAAATAATTAAACGCAAGCAGATCTTAAAAAACCGACTTCACCGCTTTCTCATCGGGACTTTGATCAGAATAAATAAATTAAACGCGCATTATACTTGAGACTAGACGATAAGTCAAAAACTACTGATCAGATCTTGATCAAATTTGAATGGGACGAATGGTAAAACAACAGCTTTTAATCAAAAAATATGTACACGTGGAAAGAAGATATGAGGTAATACACATAAAAAAACAGTCGAATTGAGTAGGTACCTTCTCCTTTTTTGTATCGGTAGAAAACTCGAAAAAGAAACCAGCAAGATAAAAATAAATGTTGAACGGGTCCGTCGCAAGTAGTTTAAAATGTACTTAGTTTGTTTCAAAGTGGCTGTTTGCAAACATTAAGAACCCAAACAAATGGACGTACTCAGGAGTGAAGAGATTGTACTAATTAGATCGTTGGGATTGGTAATTGTAGTTTATGAGATCGTTAGTAGACTTTTATGCAAAAAAGTCTCATCATCATAATCATCTTAGCTACTAGAAGTCCACTGATGTATATAGGCCTCCCCCAAAAATCTCCAAAGAGAACGGTTGTTAGCGGCCTGCATTTTGAATTGAGAACCTCCTTTTTTGAGGTCAGTTGAAAGTCTACCTAATGCAAAACGTCAGTGCACTGCTCTCCTCTTATATTTTTGCAATAATTTTACAGTTTTTTTTTATCCATATTAGGAAGTATGACATGGAGCCATGTTAGGAATTACTATCTATCAAATTCTGTTTTATCTTTATGTTTGTTTAAGTTAATATCTACAGGCCTATTGCCTATATTACCTAAAAACAAACTTAAATTATATATATACAGCATAGACCCAAGCTACCTACAAGACGTCGAGTTCAAAAGTAACTCAAGTGCTCAAGCCCACTACCAGTGGATAGCGTTCCCATCATGCTGGCGGTATTGCCTTTCTGAATTGCAATACTAGTAGGTGGAGCCAAATGAGTACCAGCATTTTCATCACGCGTCGACTCATCCAGGCGTTTTGTTAGATCTTATCAGAATACTCACACTAATATTATGCGAAAGTATTTATGTAAATGTGTGTGTAAGTATGTTTGTTTTGTGTAAACGCCGTAACGGCAAAACGGATAAGGATGAAGTTTGGAATGAACTGTAATGCTTATACCCGATGCACGCATACACGAAAAATATCATGCTTCGTCTATGATTTGCGAAGTTACGGAAAAGGATGAAGTTACGTCATTTTTTTTCAGAATCGTGTAAAACTGACGTTTTTAACAGTTCTAAACTCTTGAAAAACGGAAGAGGCTCTCAATCCGACTGATACTTTTTATGTGTTATATACCACACTCGCAGAACTTTTTTCTACGAGAAGTACGAGAACCAATATTGATGTCATTGATGATTCTAATTTTATTTGAGTTCAAAGGTGTATCAAACATATATATTATATATATACAATATTCCAGAACGTTCTGACAATTTACTGAGTTCACGTTAGATCGGTACATAGACTACATAGATCGTCGGAAAATCTCCCCACCGCGATCTAACTCACCGCCTAAAGCTATCTAGTTCGGATGAACTTTATATTTTTTTTAAGTTTGGACAATTTGAAAGCTGGTGCTTCCATTAAAATTTGATCAGATCTGACCAGTAACTTTTAAGTTATTCTCAATAATGCGTATTTAGTTCGTCTAATCTGATCAAGGGTTCCGAAGATAAAGCGTAAAGTCGGATTTCTAAGCATTGCTTACGTTTAAATTATCTTGCACCCAATAAATGTTCTTACTACGTCTACCCATTTTATATTCGACTACCTCATTACTGCGGAGATGTTGAGCGTGAAAATGCTAGTAATTAAGATTAAGACCGACATTAATAAGAGGTAGTATATGTCTTTCGGGATCAAGAAGTTTTCTACAGGAGTTATGGTTTTTTTTACAGTAGTCTTGCTTTATCTCTCGACGCAAGCAGTTGTTATAAGTTGGAAGCGTGTTTCTGGCGTCATAGAATTCCCAAACTGATGAAACTTTATGTTCGAAAGGTGGTTTGATCTAGAGTTCTTAGCTATGATTGGAGATACGAGGCAAAAAAATAACTGGAAAAAGAGCGCGCCGATTTTTACAAATCAGTTCAGCCGTTTGGTAGATATGATGCCACAGACAGACACATAGATACACAGTCCGAACATATAACACCCCATTTTTGTTGGGCGTTGAAAATCAGTTTCATAAATTTTTCATTTTACCACTTGCTAGTTTTTAAGTAAATACAGCACCTAATTAAATACAGAACTGTCCATTGGCTTAGTTGGGTTAGCGTTCGCCATCTAATCAGGGGTATTGGGTTCGATTACCGGCGGGAACACAAAATTTATGTTTCTGGTTCTTGTTGTGTGATGTGAATGCTTCCGGCACCCAAGACGCAAGTCATCGAACTTAATGTTGGGCTGTGAGTGTACAAGCGTTTATGTTTATGTTTGCATTAGTACATAATCGTGTTGTATAATAAATAGAAGTAAATAAATATACGAGTAATTATAAAATTGACAGTGTCGACAAACGCGCCTTCAAAAACGGGAAGTTGATTAAAACAGAAATGTGTCATATTTTTTCTTGCGAAATTAGTTTTCCGTCGGATATTTGTATAAATGTCAGATATTTATAAAATTTTATTTGAAGCAAAAACTGTTTTTATAATAAGATTCTGAAAGTGAAATAATTTGAGCATATTTTTCGTACAAAAATTATCAAATTAAATGTTTACGATTCAAGATTGAAACTGTTTTTCTTCTTAAATAAAATTCAAAATTTTCCTGCTCTGGATTTATTTTTAAGTCGCTGATTATTATAATTAAATGTTGACTTCTTTTATTAGGTACTGATGTCTTATACTCTGAGATATTCTAAATTGCAAAGTCTCGGTCACCGACGTAAGGTGGCAAGCTTATCGGTATTCTATCGCTTATATTTGGGAGAACGTGTACAAGAATAACACGAGTTAATTCCACCTTCCATTTTTAACCATCTAACAACAAGATAAACAATCAAACGTCACCATTTATGGTTGACATACCTCCAGTTCGCACGAAGCGTTTCGCTCATCATCCGTACAGCAACGGAATGGAACTCATTGCTTGCGTCATTGTTTCCTTAGGGGTATAATCTGGGAGTCTTCAAACCAAGAGTGAATAGGTATCTTCTAGGCAAGCATGTCCCATCTTTGGCCGCATCATCACTTTCCATCAGGTGAGATAATGGTCAAATGCTCGATTATTCAGTATAAAAAAAAAACAAATGTTGGAATAGTTATTTATTTTAACTAATACTGATTTTTTCTCTCTCAAGTTTTTCAGTTCGATGTTATTGTGTTGGGCCTAATAATTAAATTATTTTCTACAATATTAAGGTTTTTTGTCCACTTTTGTGTAGATAAAAAAACCTCAATATTAAAAATATAAAAGTTTCGATGTAGAATGTTATATACGGGACCCGGTATCTGAAAGTTGATTACTTCTTTGAACAACCTCTTTTATATTATTTTGTTTTCACTGAAGTTGCACACTAACTGGGAGCTTTGTTAAGAACTTTAAGAAGTGACTAAATGTTATACTGTGAATAAAACATGCTATTTTTTGCCAAGCCCCGCTCCAGAGACAGTGACGAAAAAGTAAGCATGTTAAAAAGTATATACTTAAGTATGATGATATTTTTCGCAAAACCATACGCTCCAAAGATAAAAGAAAAAGTCGGTTAATATATATTTTTTAAATATAACTTTTTATTTTTGCCAAACACCGTTCATAGTTATATAGAGATAAGAAAATCGTTTATATTTTAATTATTGAAAAAACCGACAAGCAAGGCTTAAAAAACCGACTTCATCACTTGTATTTCGGTTTTGGCTTGACCGATTTCGATATTTTTCTCTAAAGTATACTCTACCAAACAATAATAAAAATCTATTTTTAATTGGCTGAGATATCGCGTAACATACATACAAAAAAAAACACAGTTGAATTGAGAACCTCCTTTTTGAAGTCGTTTGATAATATTAGATACATTTTATTTTTTGCCAAACCCCACTCCATAGATAAAGGAGGTAAACTAGGTACCTATTATTCTTTTAAAAAATAATACCGTCACCTTATTTTTCGCTAAACCACGCTCCAAATATAACATATAGGAGGTTGGTGGTTGTAAAAAATATTACATGTTATTTTTACTAACCCCTCTCTTCAAAGATAGTGTATTAAAATAATATTATAACATTATTTCTCGCTATACCCGCAGTTGCAACAAGACGCAGCAGCTAAATAGCAAATTAATTAATAATTAACTAAACAGTAACATTGTAATTAATTGGCCTCTCGTACCGTACTCCATTTTATTTTTATTAAAACGGCCAGCTCCAACCTCTCGATACAAAGGGAGCTAATCTTCACGAAAACTTAATAAACGTCGTCCTTACTGATTATTAATTAGCGTCCCTCCGCTGTTGAAGAATTAAAAGAGTTTTTATTAATTGGGGATGACGGAGATAAAGTCGCTACCTGAAGTATTCCTACTACCCTTTCGAGAACAAAGCAGAATCGACGTTCTATGGGTAACTGTCATCGACATTTTTTTTCAAACAAAATAAATCAGTTTAATTTACGTCTATCTCTACTTATTGCCGTTTGCCCCGAAGTGAGATCTCTCTCCATTTTGCCTTATAGGGATTAGGTGTTAATGTTAATTGCTTTAACTTATTTTCTTGATAATATTAGGTCCTTACATATGAAATTAGCGTTTTGTCGTACTGACCCCTTTGATCTGATATAATATCTTCTCTTTGGTTAAGAATTCCAAATTCAAATTTATAAATTCATTTAGCTGGTATATTTGAGTTTTGAAAACAGTCATTCATTTGTTTTCTCCTCATGATTTTTTTCTTTGGCATCGCTTATTACCGCACAATGGGAAACATGAAATATCGGTATATTTACGATTACGAGTTCTACCGTGGCACCAGTGCTGCAGAAACAGGTCGAAGGATTAATGATGTGTACGGCGTTGGTGTCGCAAAAGAAAGCGCGGTACGTTTTTGGTTTCAACGTTTTCGTTCTGGAAATTTTGACCTTCAGAACCAACCCCGTGGACGGCCGGAGACCAAAGTGGAAGTTGAACGACGGGTACCTCATGAATTGAGTGAATCGAACTTGCAAACACGCGTCGACTGCTGTGTTACTTTGCTTAACCGACACAATAATGAAGGGATTTTAAATCGAATCATTACTTGTGATGAAAAGTGGATACTGTACGATAATAGGAAGCGCTCGTCGCAATGGCTGAACCCTGGAGACCCAGTCAAATCCTGCCCTAAACGAAAATTGAGTCAGAAAAAGTTACTTGTGAGTGTTTGGTAGACTAGCGCCGGTCTCGTTCACTACGGCTTTCTAAAATCTGGCCAAACGATTACGGCAGATATCTATTGTCAGCAACTGCAAACCGTGAAGGAAGAACTAGCTGCTAAACAACCGAGATTGGTCAATCGCTCTAGGCCACTGCTGCTTCACGACAACGCAAGACCACACACTGCACGACAAACAACCACTAAGTTAGATGAGCTACAACTGGAATGTCTGCGACATCCACCGTACTCCCCGGACCTTGCTCCAACAGATTACCATTTTTTCCGGAATTTGGACAACTTCTTACAAGGAAAAAAATTCAACTCCGAAGCGGCAGTCCAAACCGCCTTCAAAGAGTTTATCGACTCTCGCCCCCCTGGTTTTTTTAGTAATTTAAAGTGCATAGATAACAACGGTGCATACTTCGATTTATTAAATATATTTGACAAAAAAAAAATTACTATATATTCCTCCCGTACAAAACGCCAATATCATATGTAAAGACCTAGCTTTGAACGTGTGAGCCGTCTTATAAAATGGACCCTGGGACAAAATAGTACCAAAAACAGTGAACTTTGATATCCAAAAATTTTAGCAAAATTTTTTTTTTTATAGAGCTTGTACTCAATTTCTAACGTTCTTTTAAATGATAACCCACAAGGTCAGAAAAAAACTCCCCACTTAGGTGTACACCCATGTGTACACCCTTCATGTTTTCATATTCCTATATAATTTTCATTGCCATTTCTGGCTTTGGGCCGCAACTTTACATATTCTCTGAGAATTTGATTCGAACCTAAAGTGTGAGTACGGACGGATATCCAAGAAACATAGAGATTTCACTTCGTTTGATCAAAAACACAGCTTAAAAGTAAGCTGATAAATTGTTGAAAACAAAAGTGTTTGCAACAATTTATCAGCGTACGCAGCTCAGACTGACGACGACGCCAACGGTCGCACAATTTTCACCTTAGGATTTTTTTGCGAGACAAAATTGTCGTTTATTTTGCTTTTTCAACCGACTTCCATAAAACCGGCCAAGTGCAAGTCAACTGGCACACGAAGGGTTTCGTACCATTATCTATAAAAACTAGGTTTAATTTAATTTCTAAAAACTAAATATTTATGAATATTTCAAGCGTCTACCTATTGCCGTTATTAATATGGAGCAAAAACGAGGGAAAAAAATTACTGTTGATGTATGGGAGTTTCCTTCAATATTTATTTTATTCTGTTTTTTGGTATTTGTTGTTAAAGCGGCAACAGAAATACATTATCTGTGGAAATTTCAACTATCACAGTTCATGAGATACAGCATGGTGATCATCCGTACAGCAAAGGAGTGGAACTCATTGTCGTCTTTGTTCCCCGAACGGTATAATCTGGGAGTCTTCAAGTCTCGAGTGAATAGGTATCTTCTAGGCAAGCATGTCACATCTTCAGCCGCATCATCACTTTCCATCAGGTGAGATAGTGCTCAAATGCTTGACTATTCAACATAAAATAATTAAACACAAGCAAAGCTTAAAAAACCGACTTCACCGCTTTATCATCGGAACCTTAAACCACCAGCTTTCAAATAAAAAAAAAAACATCAAAATCGGCTCACAACGAAAGAAGTTGTGAGGTAACTTTTGAAGTCGGGTAAACCAGAACATCGTCAAAGTACGCATTATATGCACAAAAATAGACATTATCGACGATATTTCAAGAACTACTGACCAGATCTTGATCAAATTTAAATGGGACCAATTAGAAAGCAACATCTTTCACACTAAAAAAATATTTTCGAAATCGGCTCACGTGGAGAGAAGTTATGAGGTAACACACATAAAAAAAAAAAAATACAGTCGACTTGAGTCCTCCTTTTTTGGGAAGTCGGTAAAAAATGATTATAACTCATATTCTCTGACGTTTACGTTTGCGGCTTAGATATGCTCAAAAATATTGTTCATAGATATATATGGGGCTATAGAAAACCTTTTTATCAAAGACTTCTTTGAATCCTTTAAGCATTTGAAGTACCTACGTATAATTCCAGTTCACAATCGGTTCTATCAATCATTATGACATACCTCTTTAGGATCTAATGGCCTCTAGAGACGAATAGAAAAGGTGCCTTAAGTGCCTTGTAATTGATATTTTCCCAACAGCACTGTAAATTTTGCCTACAGGCTATAAGATAACTTAATACATTTACAATAATGTAAAATAGACGCTGTAAATTCCTTTACAAATTAATTAATTATTAAATTCAACAATAACAATCACGAAATACCGAGAGAACGCAAACGAGCCGTTGGCAAATCAGATGCTCGATTGGTCGAAGATATAGTAGAGATCGCAGGATAGATCTGAATCAGCGCAAAACAGAGATGCATGGCACAAGGGTGAGGAGGCTTATGCCCAGCAGTGGATTTAGGCTGATGATGATGATGAATCACGAAAACCTAACAAATTATATATACACTTTTCAGTTAAATTTAACTTTTCCGGGTGGTTTCTGTTCTCAACCCTCAATTGCCAATAAACAACTTATTCTATACTAGCCGTGCCACGCGGCTTCGCCCGCTATTATCAAGGAAAAAAGTAGCCTATGTGTTAATCCTAGGTATAATCTATGTACATTCCAAATTTCATCCAAATCCGTTCAGCCGTTAAAGCGTGAAGAGGGAACAAACATACTTACACGCTTGTGTAAGTGTGTAAGTATGTTTGTTCCCTCTTCATATTATAAATCCGAAAAAAAAATTGTGTAAGTGTGTGTGTACACACTTACACACAAACTTTCGGATTTATAATATAAGTAGGATTTGGCACAGTTGTCAAATATTGAATAAGTTGAAGAATGTCAAAAGAACCGGAAAAGCCTCAAAAGAATCTTGGTGAGAAGGACAAGTCCGTTATGTGATCACACATGATTAACTTTTAACGGATCGCAAAAAAATGTGCGCTTAACTTTCAACTTTGTATCTCTGGAATAAATGTCCATTTTGATTTCAAGATTCAACTTTTACGTGGTCCTAGAGAGTGAAAGGTACGAAAATCTTATTGGAAAGCGTTTAAAACTTTTCAGGGGGTGTTACAAAGTAATTTATGAAGATACTCATATTTATTTATTTGCCTATCCTTCCATAAGGGTTCTGTTAAGTTTCTATTTATTATTTTTGGCTCGGTGTTTGGATAACATATAACATAAACACAAACACTTTCACACTCACAGCCCCACTCTAAGTTCGATGACTTTTGTGGTGGGTTCCGGAAACATACACACAACCACAACCAAAACACAAATTTCCCTTGGGGAGAAAACTTGTGGTTTTTTTATTTACTTAATTTTTTACAATGGTTACTAACTTGAAATTATATTTTATTATAGCAGAATTTTTTATATACAAACCAAAAGGTTTGTATTGGTACAGACATTCGTACCGCACTGTTAGATAGAACATACATTGTAACATAATTAAAATACACACCCTGTAAACAAAGAGTTTTTTGTTTTTTTAAATTTTCAAATTTTAATATATATTTTTTTTATTGTTTATGTCTAACTCTGTCCTGATGCGCGTGATGTCATGCATGGGTTCCTCCTGAAAACCAGTTACTGGGTAGGTAGGAGCGTCCTGCCCACCTACTTACCTAGTTATATGCTGAGTCGGGACCTCATTCGTGACATCACGCGGCGTTATATTGTTTATTTTTGTATTTTGTTATGTGTTTTGTCTTGTTG
Source organism: Lomographa bimaculata (assembly GCA_948107665.1). NCBI lineage: Eukaryota > Metazoa > Arthropoda > Insecta > Lepidoptera > Geometridae > Lomographa > Lomographa bimaculata. The sequence goes on along the minus strand of OX403600.1, from coordinate 5,557,191 downwards.
TTTTATGTAAATAATGTAAAGTAGCGTGTTGTCCCGAATAAATCTATTTTCTTTCTTTCTTTCTTTAGATGCACCTAACCCAGGCGTCGGCAACCTGCGGCTCGCGAGCCACATGCGGCTCTTTGAATGTGAAGCTGCGGCTCTTTAGTTCTATACGCAAATATTATTTATGAAAAAAAAGTCATTTAAAAAACAAACTTAAATTAGCGTCGTTTAAAAAACTTTCTGAATCAATTAACGAGGATTAGGCACCATTTCTATCGAGCCATTAACAAGCCTCCAAAGAGAGCAAAGAAATAATTTTACACAGTTGAAACAAGTAAATTATGGGATGATTAGGTAGGTATAAAGCGTGCATAGCGTTTTCTATACGATACTCGTAATACAGTAGGTATTATTGCTGAAATTTAGGATTATTGTTGCCAAAAAAAAAATTGTGGCTCTATAAAACTTTGAAATTTTGTAAATTGTAATTTTTGGCTCTTCCAACTCAAAAGGTTGCCGACCACTGACCTAACCAATTCGACCAACCTTATTCGTCGTAGGTATAATAAGCATTACAACCAGTTAAAGCAGCGCGTAAAATATGCATTCACAAAGTTACATTCAAACTGGTTTTTAAGTAAACAAGTCGGTCTGGATAAAGGATGATGTCTAATTTTCTTTTCTATGATAATTATTCACATGTTTTCATCATGTTTATATAATAATAATAATTTTATTAACAACTTAATAATAACTTTGGCATCAACTTCTAACGTAAGAGATGTCCGTCGTATGTTTGGACACGCCCGATATGTTATTATTAAAATGTAATTATACCAAAGGGCCTCTTAGCGTTGGTTACGGCTCCGCTAATGCCTTACAAAGGTCCGGGCACAGACCCGTGAGATTAAATAAATTTTAATAATAATTTATTCATCATCAAAAACTTAAGCTTAATTAAACAGATGAATTACAAAACATGTTAGGTATGTATGCGTTTGCAAGGCCTTTCTGTTTATAAAAGGTGACCACTGTCTCCCACACTAGGAAAACATGTGTTGTGGGATTCAGTCTCTTCCTAACTGTTATTACAGTACAATGTGAGTAGATAAACTAAAAATTAGAATTAAAATATATATATATATATATGTTCAGACAGTATTTAAAACTATAACATAATTAACATTATACTATATGATTATCATGTTAGGTAGGTACTTATTCTTTCGAGATAGTTTAGTTATAATTATGACTACTACTTTATGTAACAATACTTTTGCACCTACCTACTTGACACATAAACCAAAAATAAAATATAAGCTAATGTCAAAAATAGCGGTTATAACACTAAGTTGTTAGCAAATGACAATATTCAAAATGAAAGAATGATTTATGTATTTGGATATCTGACTTCTTGAGGGAACGATCGATTCGAGTTGTTGACAGCTGTTCCTCCGATTTAATGGTTATTATGTGTGAGATAGTTGTCAAATGCTTTCCTATCGAGCATTAAAAAAAAACGCAAGGTAATATAATGGTCCGAGTGCCGAGCCTTGAGCCGTTCCTTCTGAAACTTCAATGGGGTTGTCAAGTTTGATTATTAAAGTGTCAAGTGTCAAGTATCAAACGCTTTGCTAAAATCAATGAACAATAAAATTGTGTATTTTGTCTTCAAGACATCTATTAACATCATCTGTGAATTTAGATAGCAATTGTAAGGTTGACTTATTGGGTTGAAATCCATATTGTGAATTTGAAAGTACATCATTTGAGATGTTAAAGCGTTGTATCTGATTACAGACGTATTTTTCTATCACCTTGTCTACTACTGGTAAAATAGTGATAGGTCTATAATTTGCATATTCACTATGATCACCTTTTTTATATATATGGGCCTTACTATTCCTTTCTTTAGATCTCTGGGATATTGTCCTTTCGCAATGCTGCTGTTGATGAGCTTATTTAACCTGCTATTTTGTCACAAATAGATTTAATTTCTACACATCAAATTGAATTTATTCCTGGTGCCTTGTTTACATTTTTTTTTTATTTTGATCACACTCTCACTGCTTCCTTTTTTAAGCAGCATTGACTTGTTCTGGGAATACATATTATACTCAGTTCCGTTTATTAGGCGTTAGTTGCATTTGGGCTATATTATTTGTACATTATTATTTAATTCTTTTGCAAAATTATTTGACATTTATTTTATGTTTATTTGATTTTTTTAAAAGCTCTCAATATTGCTTCATCTACAGAATATTTATTTTGGCCTGAAAGTGTATTTAACATTTGCCATAGTTTTTCAAATTTATTCGATTATCATTTGATTTGATTGTAATGTATTTTATTTGTACTTTTTATCATTTTAATTATTTTATGTAGTTTATTAACTTAACATATTATATTTATGTAAATTTGTACACCTCCACCGACCTCAGTTGCTACTACAATTACTGTCCATCCAAAGGTTGTCTGGTAGAAATCGCTGAAAGCGATAAGACCGCCAATTGTACTGCCTTATAATATTAATTTCGTAGTTTTAAGTTTGTATCTTTTTGTTTTTTGGTGTACAATAAAGAATTTTGTATTGTATTGTATTGTATTATTTATTCTAAAAAATATTTGTTACGAGATTTTTCAATAATGTTATGGGTTTTGTTTTTTAGTTTATTGTACTCTAATCTAAACGTTTTGTTGGTATGGCCATTTTTCCATTTAGTAAATAATACATGTTTTATAAAGCACTTATTATAATTATTTTTTTGTATTTATTTTTATAGTTATGAAGTTGCTGGTATTATTAGTTTTGATTAATATTTGTGACTCAGATAGACATTTATTAATTTTTTTTTTGATGCAGTTTATATAGGAAACATTTGGGCACTCATCTTCCAACTCATTGCAATTTAGGTCATCGAGTAAGCTTTTCGCCTTAATATTATCCGTTCGATATTTTTTTATTGAATCACTCTGTATATTTGAATGTTCAAACCCGGTGCAAGACAATATTATTACGCGATGGTCTGCCATAACAGTTCCGAGTGCGCCAAAGTGCAGATCTAACAAGCGTGATTTAGCAAACATATGATCTATACAGCTGCGGGTTGTAATTTCACCACGTCTTTCGATTGTAGTGTAATCAAATCAGATATATTGCTTGTTATACCACACTCCGACATGCTGCTTATGTCACCTAAATAATAAACTTCGAGTTGTGTGAGTGGAGGATTTGACAGTAGATCTTTAATTTCTTTTATAAACAAGTGCCAACATTCTCTCGATGGTCTGTATATTGCACAGATATATAAAGAATACTGATATGGTGTAGAATTACTCGATGGTGGATATTGTATGGGTATGGTGTGAAATTACCTATAATTGATTCACAATGATGGAAAGAGTGATATAGTGGTGAAAATATGTGAATGTTTCTTACGTTTAAAAGTATACCTCCACCTTTTCGGGTTTTACATAGTTTAAGCATTTTACATTATACAAGGTTACTTTGAATTAGCGCTCCATACTCCACAGGGGGGTAGGGTATCGACAATGCAACACAAAAAAAAACTTTTTTTATTTACTTTTTAATAAGTTTTTAAAGTGCCGAGCTACGATTAAAACCAATTATCCAACACGTAAACACAAAAATAAAAAAATAAAATTTTAAAGTTTCTTTTTATATATTTTTTTTGTGTTGCATTAACGATACCCGACCCCCCTGTGAAGTATGGAGCGCTAATTCAAAGTAACCTTGTATGTCCATCAATGTTGTACATAGTCATTATTTTGTCTGTAATGTTTACTTTAGTTAGGATTAAAACATCTATAGTTACTTTTGAATTAAATTGAGTCACAAAACAAAAGTTTTTGAGTAAGGATCTTATGTTTATATGAACGATATTAGGACTAGTGCAATGTTTTATAGGGGTGTGTTCAATAAATCCTACTAATCCTACTAATATTATAAATACGAAAGTTTGTAGGTAAGTGTGAAAGTGTGTAAGTATGTTGGTTCCCTCTTCACGTTTTAACGGATTTGGATAAAATTTGGAATGTACATAGCTTATACCTAGGATTAACACATGGCTACTTTTTAACTTGATAATAGCGGGCGAAGCCGCGGGGCACGGCTAGTTTGTTTATATTAAGACAATTAAATATTTCCGTCCGTTACAACCTTCAATGCGTTTGACCTTTGTTTAATGTTTCTCATCCAAGTTTAGAGCCTCTGCTAATTTATTGCACACTACGTCTAGGTTCTCATTCTGCAGTTTAGGAATTCCTGAGACTTCCACTACATTAGCGTGTAGTATGAGTGCTCGACGAACTGCTCAAGCGAGCTCAACTCAAGTTTCATATGAGTTTTCTCGTTTGTTAGGTAAGTACAGCGTTTCTCCAAAGTAGTTATGTGTTTATTTTGTGCCTCTGCTGTTTTTGTAAGTTTATCATTTTTAGTACAGCAGAAAGTAGTCAACGTTTCGATAGGGAGTTCTTTCTTTAAGATTTTTTTTTCTGCTGTAATATCTCTCAATAAATTTGCTGTGTCAATAGTGCAGCTTCCCAAATTCATGCTAGAGTTCTTTTTGTTTGAGGGTAATTAGCACACGAGATACTTAATATGACAGTAAACCGCACAGCACAACAGCGCGATATCGAGTAAAAAAAAAATGTTACCGTCGGGAATCGAATCCGATACCTTGGAAGGCGAACACGCACCCAACAAACCAACGCAACGGACAGTTAGATCAAAAGATGAAGAAGAATAAGAAGGCGATTCCAATCATATTTGAAGCCGTGATTGCGCCATGGTAGTAACCCAGACATTCAAACAACAACAAAAAAAACACAAATTAAAACACTCCGTGTTAGTACTGTTGCAAATTGTATTAACTTATATACTTATAAATTACTTATATTTTGACATATTATAATTAAACTTTAGAATATAGACTAATCTAATACTACCATAAAATTAACACAATTGCGAAAACCAATACACCTGATAATCTCAGTAAGTCGAAAAAATAAACAGACCTAATCGTTGTAGTTTGTATAAACATTTTTACTTGTAATAACGACATACACAACGTTTTAAAAATTATTTTACCGAGTACCCGTTTTATCGTATCCTAATACAGTTATTCGTCCTTCTATTTCAGGAAAAACAAGATTCAGATTTTTTATATAATACATCGTACACAATGATTCTGTATAATCTAAACCAAATTTTGTTGACTGTTCCAACATCGTATAACCGTCGCCACCGCTCGCTATAAAACCTTGTGAAATAACTTTATACAATCTCTTTTCTTCCACCCTATGGTATTCTGGCACTTGACAAGCAGAACATCTAGCCTCTACTTTAACTACTCGCGATCCAACGGGTCTACTGACATCATAGACTACTTGAAGTCCAGAAACTTGAAGGAAACTATTTGATTTAACCTCATAGTTAGCTACAGATTGCTCGAGCATCTTTAGTAGAACAGTTCCGTTCATAGTTACAACCGCTAATTTGTTTTTATATGGCATCGCAGTCATCAAGTCAAACACTGTAATGTTAGCTGGTAGACTTGCATGTTTTATGGATGACCTTACACTTCCATATTGCACTACCGCTATAGGAGCGTCTGTCCAGTTTTCTCCTTTGTAGTTATTTGCGTAATTGTAAACTATTGCATCAGTTGCAAGATTTCCAATGTTACATTCTCCTATGTTACAGTTGTCTCTATAGAGAATAACAGAAGTCCTTCCAACTACTGTCATTGCTTCTACGAATTCAGGACGTCGTTTGTATTCTTCAACTATTGAAAGCACTGTCGAGTTTTGAGGAACAGTTGCATCGAGGAGCAGAGGTTGACCGATAGCGTTGATAATTTCACCGCTGGAATTAAACGTAATAGTGATTTGGCCCAAGTACTTGGTATTACATTTTGCTTGAACCACTCGCACTATTCGGCCTGAAGCTTGTCTGACGTTTGTTGGATATGTTTCGTTTTTATTTACAATATCTGTAGGATCGGGGCACTTATTATTACATAGTAAGGTGTGCGAATGACCACCTACTACAATATCTAAATCTTCAACTTCTTTTGCTATATCAAGATCTTTCTTGTATCCAGAATGACCCAGCGCTATAATAATGTTTACGCCTTGTTTTTTCAATTTTTTGGTTTCCTCTTTTAAAGCTACAATTTCATCAATGTATGTGACGTTGTTTTTTGAAGATCCATTTTTAGTGGTCGGTGTGAGATAACCGATTATGCCGATTTTATGTTTGTTTATTGTTAGCACCGTAGATTTTTTAAGATTGTATTGACTAGCTAGCTCTGGTTCATTGGATAAATCTATATTGGCACATAGCACAGGAGTAGTTTTTGTAACATTTTTTATAAAAAGTGAAAGTTCTTTAGTACCATCGTCGAACTCGTGATTTCCGAGAGACTGCAACAAAAAAATATTAATTATTGTAATGGTTTTAATGTTCATACAAACGAAATCATATTCCTGTATTAAATAAGAACTAACTTACCATAGCATCAATACCAATGACGTTGGTGAAATCAGAAGCAGCTTCCCCCCGAAAGAGGCCGTGCCAAGGGGTGCCAGTGTAGGTGTCTCCAGCATTGAGGTGCAGCACTGGTGGACCTTTGCCTTCCTTGTATTTCTGTTTCGCTTCATATACGCTGAAATAAGGAATCATTCATTTAAACAAAGGCATTGGATTTGGAAAGGTATTGGATTCATGTTAGGAAATGATAATGTGGTTAACAGGCCCCGGATATTAACTCTACAAATGAGCTGCCAGAATACTGTTTGTTAGTGCACCAAAAAAATATAGTAGTCGGGTTAATGCTTTGAACTTTTGCCTTTTTCTTTATCGACATCATTTTCTGAGTTTGTGGATATTTTTTTATGCACTCACAGTCCCACGCTTAGTTCAACGACTTGTTGGTGCCTGTTACATTCACATCACACCCAGAACCACCAGATACATCGGGATGTAAGTAATACTTAGTAATCCCTGTTATTATTAAATAGTGTATGTTAATAGTACCTATGCTTGAATAATATGTTTAAAGGATCGTAAATCTGTAACTGCTGCACGATTTCGAATGACATTCGGTTCGTCATCGTCCCTTTTGATCCCACTGCTGGGTATGGGCCTCTTTCATATTTTGCCATTTACCTGGGACCTATAGTCCGTGCTCTGGTCTTGTCCAGGTTCGACCCGCAATGTTAACAATATCGTCAACTCATCTTGCCGCTGTACGTCCGACGCTGCGTTTGCCTTATCTTTGCCAACACTCTGTGAATACCTTGCTCTACCTGTGGTCACTTCGCCTTACCATGTGTCCCGCCCAACTCCATTTGAATCCCATAATAAATTTACCAACGTCCCGAACCTTTGTTCGTTGTCAAATTTTGAAATATGGGACTCGATTTAGTAATTTAATGCCGAGCATGGCTCGCTCTATGGCTCTCTGTACAACCCCTATTTTGTACACTGCCTCATGTGTAAGCGTCCATGTTTCGGCACCATATGTCATGGTGAGCAGAACGCATAGGCGAGTTTTTTTTTATCTATTTTAACGTTTTTCTTTGACGTCCACGATCTAATCATGGCTGCCGTAAAGGAAACTTGACCGTCATTGACATAAAAAATATGGAAATTTATGTCACTAACCAGTATAGCCAATAACATGCTTTGTACATTGAATTTGCTATGCATTTTTTTTACTTTTTATTCTTTAATATTCCTAATTATGAAGCATGTAAATATGATAATAATGTTATTATACCGACTCCCTTTTAATATAGTAGAGCGCGCGCATTCTAGTGTTATATCTCAATTAAAATTATCCTTTTATAATTATTTTACTGGGCCAACTTCGAAACGTATTTTCGTCAAAAATACCTCAAAGCCTTAGGATAAAAAAAATTACCAGTATAATAATATGTTACCTGTGATGACATAATAATATACAGAAACGTGGCCTTATAAATAAGCCCAAAGTCGCACAAAAAGCTATGGAAAGGGCTATGCTTCGAGATCGAATCAGCAATGAGGAGATCCGTAGACGAACCAAAGTCACCGACATAGCCCGGCCAGCGGATTAGAAAGTTTAAGTGGCAATGGGCAGGGCAAATTGTACGCAGAACTGATGGCCGATGGTTCTCAAATGGAGACCACGGACTGGCAAGCGCAGTGTTAGAAGACAAGGTGGACGGACGACATAATGAAGGTTGCAGGAAGACGCTGGATGCAGGGCGCTAACAACCGTTATTTTTGGAGATCTTTGGGGGCGGCCTATATCATAGTAGAAATACATAAGTAAGTTATCTTTATAGAGTGGTGCCAAACGCGGCTTGTATGTGTCCACGACCGTACGCACGTGCCTCAGCACGCACATTATGATAACTTACAGACCGGCGGCGAAGCCAACACGAGCCGGGGCCGCCCCCGCGCTTGTCATCAACGTTTGGCCGTGTTCGCGCCATTCTCCACGGGCCTTTCCGCGCAGACAGATATCGCGTGCCGCGCGAAGCGTTTTGCTCGAATTATGTCTACATCAAACAATCGGACCTATTGTTGTGTTACTCTATGTGTTTATTCGATTTAATAGTTATGTAGGTTTTTGAAGTGAAAACTTCTTTAGGCGCGTTGAGTACTTTTTGGGTGAGCAAAAATCATGGAACTCGCGTCATCGTCACCGACGGCCAATATTTGTTAAGCTCTACGCGCGATACATATTGCTCACGATCGGAAATCAACTTATAATGGTTATTTATGTATAATGTGTAATATAATATAATATAACATAACAATCATGTGTATAATATACACATTGTGTATATTATACACATGATTGTTATGATACATAAATAACCATTATATATATAATTTTCACTTCTATGGGCAGTCCCCAAAGACTGCCCCGCATGTTTTTTTTTATAATTTAAGAAAAAGATTATTCTTTTACCGGGTCGTAGACATTGTACATGTTGCGAACATTGATTTATTGAAGCCTACTTAGCTATGATAGTTTTCCTCTTAACTTCGTTATATATACTACTACTGTGATTTCTTTGCACATATGCAAAAAAAATTTTGTTTTGACTCTGCTGGCGCGTGGCTAATATATTCATGCCAAATTACAGCTTTCATGCAAATGAAATCGTATCTATTCTACCACCACATTTTATACTATTTTATTGTACCTACCTACTTGTTGGTTTGTTATAACATACATTTTACATATAGGTTTACCTTTAAAAGTCGGAGATAGTGACAACCCTGCGTATTCGGCTAGAGTAGGCATTTGAATCTCCTACGGGCCTCGAGTTATCTTACTTATGTATTTCTACTATGCCTATATCCAACAGTCTGTGGACTTCTTACGGCTGTGTTGATGATGATTTTCTATTATTTACTTACACATTAGCAATTCTCGCAGCACCTCCATAACACTTGTTGGCATCTCTGAAAAACGGGGTGCAATCCTCCCCATCGTTAGTAGCTTCGTCGTACCTCGCGTGTATGTCATTTGTATGGAAAATCAGTAGCTCAAAATTACCCTCACTTTTGGTCTGGGTCGGGTTGCCTGAAGAGGCACCAAAGCTGACAGTTACTACTGCCAGCAATATTGAAAGAGGTTGGAAACTAACCTGGAAAAAAAATGAATTTTTAACTAAAGTGAGCAGACCTTTCGATTGATAATAAGCATCGAGCCTTCTTCATGTGTACTCAGTATTATGAGTCTTGGATTTGAGAAGACAGGGAGCGCTCGAAATATACTTATGCAGATTTGCGTATGAACCTGCTACAGGTGACTAATATAATAGTTTTAAAGATAAATATAGTTAAACGCAAGCAAAGCTTAAAAAACCGACGTCCCGCATATATTTAGATTTTTGTTGATTTTATTAAAAATTACTAAATCAATTCCGGTAAAGTGTATATGGGATATACCAAACAAATCAGAATTTTAGAAGAAGAATTTTTTTGAAGTCGATTGATAAATAGTTCATATCTATAAATATTAGTCGCATTTATAGTTCTATTTTAGAAAATGATATCTTTGTGTAAAGTAAAAATAACTCACCATGTCGAGGAAGTTTTCACGGTTCTAATTTTGGAGAGCACTTATTATTTTTATTAGTTACTTACTATTTACTAATTCGCGGATGTGCTTAGCCTACTTGCGCTTGTGTCTGTCTCTGTACTATCTATAATATAGCACAGCGCTTATATACGTTGATTTGGCAAATATCACAATTACCTACTTATTAAAGTTAGGTATGTACTTTTTAAAAGTAATAGATAAGTTATCTATACTATTAGGTATACTTATTAATTTATATTGTTTTATCTCTTATGAGTGTCAAGGATGGGAAACACAAAAACACATATGATGAATTATATTATAAACTAGCTGCGCCCCGCGGGTTTACCCGCGTTAGTCTCGGACCCGCGAGAATTCCGGGGTAAAAGTAGCCTATGTGTTAATCCAAGGTGTCAGCTACCTACTTACCTAATTTCATCAAAATTTGTCCAGTCATTTGAGCGTGAAAAAGTTTAAACATACACACTCACAAACTATTACCTTTATAATATTAGTATGAAGTGTTATGATGGTATTCTCTGAGGCTCTGATTATATGTTTATCAAAGAAAAGCTTTAACTTGCATAATTATTACACGTTACAAAAACTTTTATTTTTTTAACACAGTTTTCTCATTTATTTATCAGTGATAAACTGTTTCCGAAGAACGTTACTGCAACTACAGCATTTGGAAAAGGTCTGCTCAAGATAAAGCTCAGCATAATTTTGAGATCAGCGCTGGTCTTCAGATTCGACGCAATGAAGTCTATGATATACATAAATATATAGGCGAAGATACTTATATTATTATATACGCATAGACAAACAATAAAAAAAAGTCGTATAATAACATACACAATAACTATATATAACCAAAAACAATATGGAAAACTGCTACAATTTATTAGTGATAAATGGTTTAAATATGTAAAATAAAAATATAAGGATAAACATTTTCAAAATCTATACTAAATCTAATATATAAAATTCTCGTGTCACAGTTTTCGTTGCCATACTCCTCCGAAACGGCTTGACCGATTTTGATGAAATTTTTTGTGCTTATCCGGTATCTATGAGAATCGGCCAACATCTATTTTTCATCATCATCATCATCATCACTTTTCATCATTATCAACGCAGGTGAAACCGCGGGGCGCAGCTAGTAATATAGATATTTATGATTTCCATTACTCAAATTTTTTTAAGCTATTGCATAGCTTCTTTCGCGGGCCTTGAGCGTGGAGACCGAATCCAGAAATTCCGTAACGAAAATAACCTAACACCCCCCACTCCGACCGGCACAGCGGTGATACTTTTTAGTTTTGCCATCTATCGATGAACAGCAGAACTTTTAAGCAGAAATATCACGCTTGTCTCTTTAGTTCAGCTACTCGCCTCTAGGTGGCAGGAAAAAAATACTGCATAAATAAAAAAAAAATGATTATAATTGCATAAGTTGATAAAAAATGCTATGCAATAACTTTACCGCGGCAGTCCCCGAGTGCCACACGTCTTTTTTACTTCTAGAGTACCTCTTACAAAGTGCCCTATTATAATTACAATCTAGCCAAACTATTACTCAAATAAGTATTGAATTGCATTAGGGTCAAGGCCATAGTACTAAATTTTTTTAATAAAAAAGGTTTATTTATGGATTTGAAAGCGCATGAAAAGTCAAATAAAACTGTTCCTATATATATCCTATCCTATACCTTTGTCTTGAGCAGTAATAATGTTGTCGAAAAAGGTTTGGTATCATATTTATTTTAGATATTGTTCCTACAGTGTAAATGATTATTTGAAATTAAAATAAGTAAATAGGATGTAAAATAACATTTGTACGGTAAATCATATATTATAAAAATCCCAAATCTTTCGGTTTTTTATCAGATACATTTCGGAGAGTGTGCCAAGGAACTGCACGATCTAGTTCCCCCATCCCCGTTCTATCATCGGACAAGCAGACAAACTGCTAAGTGACACCGCTATATAGTAGACATGCGCACGAAGCGTTTTGCTTCCACCTTCATTGTGCGAACTGCAAAGGAATGGAACTCCTTGCCTGAGTCGGTGTTTCCTGATGAGTACAATATGGGCGTCTACAGGTGGCGAGTGTAGGTATCTTCTAAGCAAGCTTGCTCCATCATCGACCACAAAGTCGCTTACCATCACGTGAGATTTTAGTCAAAAGTTTAACTATCTCGAATAAAAAATAAATGTAATACAAACATGTTTTGGTTTTTAGATAACAAAATGTTCCTTGACCATTTAACCTTTTTAGATATCTTGGTTTTTTAATGAGCTTATCAATTGATTATGTGATGGTTTTACCACAAACAAGGGAAATTACGTTATTGTTTTATACAAAAATATTTGATATAAATTAGTAATAAAAAACATTTATATAAACAAGCTTTAATGCAATCATGGTGACACTTAGAATGGATTATCATAATTGATTGCGAATATATACAACACTAGCTGACCCGCCCGGCGTCGCCTGGGTAAATAAAAGCATACTCATAAACGCTTTACGCTCACAACCCCACACTAAAAGTACTATGACTTGTGTCGTGGAGCTTTAAACATTAACACCACACACACAACATTCACGTCAAACATAGAACCAGAAACATAAACTTCCCGTGGGAAGGAAGCTTGTGTTCCACCGAGATTCGAACCCGCTGGTTTGAAGATGAACGCGCACTCATCAACGCCAGCGGGTAGTTTAAGTTCAAAGATGACCCGCCGGTCACCCGGTTTAAAATATACACATAAATACTTCCACATTCACCGCTCCACACTTAGTTCAATGACTTGAATCGTGGGGCCGTAAACATCCAAGATACACACAACATTGACAACATAGTCGAAACCAGGAACACAAATTGTTTTTATTTATATTTTTGTTTTTACTAGCGATCCGCCCCGGCTTCGCCCGGGTGTGATAAATGAAGAACCGCTCGACCGATTTTGTGCAAACTTCAATTAAACCATCTACTAAATAGTCCGAACAAAGCCTAAACATTTGGTTTGGATAGGTGAGCCCACTCTTGAGTGATGAGATACAAAGCACATCCCTATGAGTATGTCCCATCTCTAGTTGTAGAATGTGATTATTAATGGCTCTCTCTGTTCGAATGGCGTTTGTAGAAGGAAGACATAAAAGGTGCTAAATTTAACTTGAAACAGTATTCCAGTATTTTATTAATAGAGAAATCCCCAACATTGAGTAATAAAATTACAACGAAAAGTGGCATTGATTCTTATATATATAGATTAGCTATGCAATGTTAGACTCGTTGGTCGTAGTAGTTTCTATAAACTGTTTCGGTAGATGACGTTACACGTCCCCGTAAGAAGTTAATAAAAAGGAAAGGTTAATTTCGTCGCTTCAGTTAGGGCTTGAGTAGCTCAGCGGTTAGAGCAATAGGACATGGCCCTATGGCCGCGGGTTCAAACCCCGCTCAAGCAATAATTTTTCCTTTCTAAATTTATCACTATGGTTTACAAGCTGTCCGTTTGTGGAACGATTTACCATCAGAAATCAAACATGCCAAATATCTGCCAATTTTTTTAAATGTAGTAAAAAAAACACTATTTATCGAACCTTTCTACCAACTTTTAAAACGCTACACATTACAGTTTATATTCTATTATAAGTTGTTATTTTCTATAATTATTTGCATTCAGTATTTATTTATGTATATATTAGTATAATATATAATATCCGGATGACCGAGCTTTGCTCGATCGATCGAAATAATATAAATTAAATTAAGTAAAGACTATATATGGCATTGAATCTATAATTTTGATTATTTAATATAAATTAACATATAATTAATTGTGACATTATTTAATGGAATTCAATTTTGTAATTAATTTAATATTGTATAATTTAATAGAGTTGAAATGTTTAAAATTTGCACGCCGTGCCACGGCAAAATGTATCTGGTACTGTACTACCCATTTCCATCTTACTAACCTACATTTACAAATAAATGATTATGATTAAAAAAAAACCCCAACGAAGGACAAATTATGTTTTAAAAAATACTTAACGTACTTACTTGTGTATTTAAGATGGAAGTTAATTTTATTTAAGCTGCTTTAATAATAAACATATATTATTATTACATGTAAATCACTCGGAGCGCTTACATAATCATATATCACATATATCATAATATATCATAATCATCCGCATATTATATAAAAAGGCGTGAATTACGTTTGATATAACTAGTTATTTATTACTCCAGCGACGAAACGGTAAAGATAATGGACAAAAAACATTGAACCGACCTCACAACTCGATTGTAAATTATATAATAGTGACGTAAACATGGTGAGTTCACCGTTTTCTTAAACCTACAAAGTAGACTTTTTCTTAGTTTTGGCTCCACATACTATTTGCATTTAGCCAGTGTCGAATAATAAATAATTTTCAAATTAGCTAATAATTCATAAAACGAGTCCTAGTCACTAGTCACAGATAAGTCAAATAAAAGAGTCATGGTCCAGTCATAGTCAAGTCAAGCTATTTAAAAGTGGTAAAAATGTAGAATAGAAAATTCTTTATTGTACACCAAATACTGTTGAGTTACAAGGGTAATGTTCAAAAACTTAAGTATAATGGGCATGTACAAGAAAATGTAGATGCTTAAGATTACACAACCTAACCCACATTAACTATTACAGATTAACATATCCATGTTCTCCATCCTATCACAACTCTTAACGTTTTTGCTGACGACACTGACAATCTGCCCCTGCGCTTTTACAAAGAACCTCAACAAAGATGGCAATTTCGAGCTACTGATTCTTCACAGCAATGACATACACGCCACGTACGAAGAAACCTCACGTGGAGGCGGTGACTGCATTCCAATGGATAAGAAAAACAACGCTTGCTACGGAGGCATTGCTAGAATTGCACATGTGTAAGTACCAAATTAGTGTGCAATCATAATAATTGATCGAGCGAAGCGAGATCTCTAAGTTGACTTGGATCATTCAACACTTTGTCCGTCCGTCCGTCTGTCAGAGGCATCTAGCGTCTAAACTATATTAACGAATGATTTCAAATTATCATAGAATACTATGGCCCAAAGCCAGAAATGACATTAAAAATTATATAAATGAACATATGAAGGGGGCTCCCATACATGTAAGTGGTGAGCTGTAGTAGATCTCGTGAAGTAGTTTTCATACCAGGCGTACTTCTCATTCCCAACTATTTTCCATTACAATTTAAACGTTTGCAGCTTCCCGTGCGTCAGCGTATTTTTCACTATGACCATAAACAAGTCGAAGGTTCAGACACTTCAAGCCGCCCGGTGTCAAACTCAGGACAAACTGACACAAAAAACAAAAAAAAACTGAAACAAAAAAACTCTCACACGTATACCTATATTACATTGCTTGCTCACGTGTCACTATATCCCGCAAACGGTACGCTTGACAAAAATATGATGTAATCTACCTTTATTTTAAGATATCTTTTAAATAATACAACACATGATTAGGTAGTACTTAAAATTCTAGATGTATGTTTGTAGCTCAATCACGTCAAAATAACTGTATGAATTTGGATGAAATTTGGCACACAGATAGTTTATTACCTGGATTAGCACATGTGATGAGACTTTTTACCTACTACGCGGACGAAAACGCGGGCAGAAGATAGTCTAAAATAAAATCATGTTTTATTTCATAATCCCAGCCGTTAGATTATTTTTCCTTCCATATCACTGAACTAAGACGTTTTTGATGATTTCAGCGTAAAAGAAGCAAAACGGAGAGCCAACGCAAGTCAAGGTCCGCCAGTGCTCCACCTCAACGCTGGAGACACTTACTCAGGCAGCATCTGGCACCACCTGTTTCATGGGGAGGCAGCTTCCAACTTCATCAATGCTATTGACGTTGATGCTATGGTAAGAGTTTACTGACATTTTACTTATTTAACTCTTCTTCAATGCTCCTCTAATATAATTACATCGAGATACAATATTTATTTTCTAGAGATCTTTAAGTCTCTGTCAATATTGAATTTTGCCAGCAAGACGAAAATTTTGTTACCTCATGAGTTCTTCACACGTCTGATATTTTTAATAGTATATTTTAATTGTATATAATTAAAATAAATTATTAAGCACAAGAATGCATGGATACAAACTGCACAAGCGCTTTCGAGTGACTACATGAGATAAATACACCTAGGTTAATATAATTATGTATTAGTGTTTCAGAATGATTTAAATGAAATTAATGAAAAAAAAATGCGCCGCCTAGTTTATCGTCAGGTTCTTCTCGAGATGGCTGTAATTTTGCGAATCTGGCAGTAGAGTCATTAATTTTCATAGGTGCCTCTTTAGGGCCCATGTGAATAAACGATTTTGATTATGATTTTGATTTTGAAAAGACAGCCAAATATATTATCTGACGACAGAGTGTCTAAAGAATGTTCACCGTAGACAGGATAATAATACTATCAAGTTCCAAAAAATACCACTATTGAAATTTTATATCCATTTGGTGAACACTATGTTTGTCACTTGTTGTCAAATACATATAATTAACTAGCCGTGCCCCGCGGCTTCGCCCGCTATAATCAAGTTAAAAAGTAACCTATGTGTTAATCCTATGTATAATCTATGTACATTCCAAATTTCATCCAAATCCGTTCAGCCGTTAAAGCGTGAAGAGGGAACAAACATACTTAAACACTTACACACAAACTTTCGGATTTATAATATTAGTAGGATTCATAAACAATATATATTTAAAAGATTTTCATCCAAAACTTGCTAAACGCTTAAAATCGAAGAGTGACATGTCTGACCTTGCAAATCTAGGTGTTAACGAGAAAATATACGCATATGATCGCAAACACCGCTAATTTGAGGTTATCAGAAACGAATAAATAAATTTTCTTGTATCAAAAAAAGGATAAAAACCAACCTAAACTTTTGAATATTTTTTTCAGTCACTTGGAAACCATGAATTTGATGATGGTACCAGTCAACTTACAGATTTTATTAAAAATATAACAAAATCCACTCCTGTACTATGTGCTAATCTAGTGTTGACCGAAGAACCAGAGCTTGCCAGTGCAAACATTGAAAATTCTATCGTATTACACATAAAAGGCCACAAAGTTGGCATTATTGGCTACCTTACTCCAAACACGAGAAACACAATATCAATAAAAAACAAGGTGGATTACATTGATGAAATTATAGCTATAAAAGCAGAAGTTCAAAAGTTGCGAGAAAATGGCGTTAATATTCTTATCGCACTGGGTCATTCTGGATACCCTAGAGATCTTGAAATAGCAAAGGAAGTTGATGGTTTAGATCTTGTTATAGGTGGTCATTCGCACACCTTACTTTGTAATAATAAGTGCCCCGATCCTACTGATATTGTCAATAAAAACGAAACATATCCAACAATCGTTACACAAGCTTCAGGACGAATTGTGCGAGTGGTACAAGCAAAATGTAATACCAAGTACTTGGGACAAATCACTCTTACCTTTGATTCCAGTGGCGAAATTATCAACGCATTCGGTCAACCTCTACTCCTCGACGCAACTGTTCCTCAAGACTCGACAGTGCTTTCTATCGTGGAAAATTATCACCGTCTTCCTCAATTACTTGAGTGGAAAAAAGTTGTTGGTAGAACTTCAGTAAGTCTTTCTAACAACAACTGTAAAAAAGGTGAATGTAACATTGGTAATCTTATAACTGATGCAATGGTTTATTATTATGCAAATAACTACCAAGGAGAACATTGGACAGATGCTCCTATAGCCATAATACAGCTTGGGGGTATCAGAGCATCTATAGAACATAGCAGTCTACCAACTGATATAACAATGATAGACTTATTTACAGTAATGCCTTTTGAAAATAAGTTATGGACGGTGATGATGAACGGAACAGTATTACTTACCATGCTTGAGCACTGTGTAGCTAAATACGAAACTGATCCTCGTGGTTTCCTACAGGTTTCTGGACTTAGAGTAGTTTACAATGTTAGCAAACCCGCGGGTTCAAGAGTGGTTAAAGTAGAGGCTAGATGTTCTACTTGTAAAGTGCCAGAATACTTTGAAGTGGAAGAGAGAGGCGTGTACAAAGTCATTTCGCAAGGTTTCATAGCAAAAGGAGGCGACGGCTTTGAGATGTTGGGGCAGTCACATCGAACTAGTTTAGATTATACCGAACTGTTGTGTACAAAGTATTTCATCGGCAATAAGACTCTCGTTTTTCCTGAAATAGAAGGAAGAATTACTGTATTAAGTTAATAACCTTTAATATAAATATAATCTAACATAATTGTTTTTCTTTATTTCCTGTACTAGAAAAAAAATTGCTTCCTATATGAAGAAAGAATAAGATCAAAGATCATAGATTATGTGGTATAACTTCATTTGTTATTTTTTTTTTTTTTTTTTAAATAAATAAATAAACAAAAATTTGTTATCTAAATTTGTTTTTATAATAAAATCATCACTTTCTATCAGGTTAAATAGCATAAGTAAACTAGACCATACTTCGTTCAGACAAAACAATACAGGTTTTTTGTTAAAGATTAAAACCTACACAAATTTTTGATCGAGCAAATCGACATCTGACTGAATTGACTTGGATGGTTCAGTGCTTTGTCCGTTCGTCAGTCCTTCTGTCAGAGGCATTTAGCGTCTACATTTGTGTCTTTATAATAATTGCCTGATGTTTTTGTTGTTTAACTACAGCTATAGCGGATATAATATGTAAGTTTCAACTTTAAATGTATAGCCCTTTTTTTAGTTAAATCCCGGGACAAATAGATCTTTTCAACGACACACCATATGGGCAGAAATAAAAAACAAATTTTGCTTCCCGCTTTAGTTCATGGGTGCTTCCTTAATATTTTCATTTTAAATGTCAATACCTGGATGACCGAGCTTTGTTAGGTTTTTTTTTTGGTAAATCGTGTTTTTTAAATATGAAACCTAGCTAGATCGATTTATCTGCATACTACATTTCATCAATATTGTTGGAACCGTTTCCGATTTTTTCTTGTTCTTTAAACAAGAAAATTCGTATTAGATAGATTGTAATTGCAATATCTGTCTTTGGACTATAGCTTTACATATTTTCTGCGAATTTGAAGTTATTCGCGATAGTTTTAACTTGTTCCACAGTTCACTCAAGTTTACAGCTCGACGGACCAAAACGCCCAAACTGGTCCACTTAACCCACTAAATGAGTAAATGAGTAACTAGAAACCGATTATTATAGTCGAACGACTATTGGGCTATAGGGTCCGCTGAGCAGCCCTAATGAGAAACGTGTCAGAGATAATTGAAAGAAAACAAAGCACCCGTTTTGTTATCGTTTAAGTAATATAGGTATATAAAATAAATTGGTTTATGTAATATAGTATATTGGTAGGTACCAATTTACTAATAATTCTATGATATTTCAACCGCCAAGCAGTAGTGTGCAAACATTACTAAATTTCGGATTAAAAGGCAATATTTCCAATGAAATTACAGGACTTGGAAGATATTTAACATCTAATATCTCAGAATTATGAGTGCAGTGCTTTGACGAATAGGATTTTCTACCGACTTCACAAAAAAGGAAGAGGTACTCAAATCGACTGTATTTTTTTTTTCATGTGTTACCTCATAACTTCGTTCCATGTGAACCAACGTAAATTTTTTTTTTGTTTGTAAGATGTTGCTTTCCAAATGGTCCCATTTAAATTTGATCAAGATCTGATCATTCGTTTTTGAAATATCGTCAATAATGCGTGTTTAGTACATCTAATCTGATCATAGTTCCGAAGATAAAGCGGTTAAGTCGGTTTTATTAAGCTTGGCTTGCTATTTTTTACCGACGTCAAAAAAGGAGGAGGTTATGTTCGACTGTACCTATGAATGTTCATCGATTCCAAATTTGTGGACCGATTCTCAAAATTATATTTTTGTTTGATAGATTATACTTTATAAATTTTATCGAAATCGATCAAGCCAAAACCAAAATATAAGCGCAAACGTCGGTTTTTTTATGCTTTGCTTGCGTTTAAATTATACTATATATTAACTATAGTTGCTTCAAGTTAATGAAATAAAATAAAGTTACATTTTAGAATTTTACACTTTTAGAGAACAATAAAATTCAGTCGAAAATCAATACTATTCAATAGTTCAATGACCTTGCGGAGGCAGTTGCACTAAATGAATTAAAATAATATTTTATATGGATGAATATGAGCCTTATACGCACCAACCTTTCACTATTACACAAGCATAATATGAAAAAAAACCACCCTTACAGCCATCACGAATTTTGTAGCTAAAGTAATCTTAGGTATGTTTCCTCGGAAGAGAGTAATAGTATTCTGTGGTTTCCTATCTCGATGACAGCCATAGACGGACTGACCGATTTGTCAAAAAGTGACACTTTACTAGATGACGGCGTTAGTTACGACTGTCACCGACTGCCAAGAGATCCTTTAGATAACAATTGAGTTTTTTGATTAAAAGTGAAAAAATGGCGTTGTTGATTTTGTAAAATTTTCCAAAACCTGTGATTCTTCGAGTGTTAATGTGTAATAATGGTGGATTATTAACCGTTAATACTTAGTGAACGTGCATAAGTGTAGGCAAAGCATATAAAGTTGAAAAACGTGATTTTTACCTTCGCTCCAAAACTCCATTTGAAGTTCTAGCACTTTACTAGGGCATGACTTCTTATTCTTATGACTGGACCTTGCCTCTTTTACTTGATTTTGACTGTGACTAGGACTTATAATATGAAATACACTTGAAATATTATATTATCACTTGACACTGGCTAAATGCACAAGATTGCGAAGCCATAACTAAGAAGAAGAAGAAGTAGATAACAATTCCAAATAAACGTCACTCTAAATCCATGGCAGATTTCTCAAAGCTTGTTTTTTTAAAAGTTTTTACAAGTAGCTTATTTTTGATTGAATGAATCAGTCAACAAATTGTTTTCAAATCCGTTTAAAGTTCAAGTAAGAAATTGCGAACAATAAAGCCAACACTTAGCTTTCATCCGAAAATAGCCACGAATTTATTCAAGCCATTTGCAAACCAAAGTTGTAATCCCTTACAAATTGAGATCTCTAACGGATTTGTCGCTACAAACAGTAGTTTCACTCAAATCACAAATCACAAAAATATATCAATCACAAACTAATTATAATTATTGTATCTTATTCACCATAAATTCTAAATATCTATAATTTAAATTATGAAAATTTGTATGGCTTGTATAATCATACTTTGTGACATTGGACGCCCGAGATGGGTCAACTGTAATAACATTACCTGCAATAAGAACTCGCGAATACTAACACTACAGTTTTAGCAATAAAGAATTATTTTATCTTATCTTACAAATCACAAATCACAATTTTTTTATTGCCAAAAACTGTGTATAAAGATCTTACAAAAATATTTTTAGGTTTCAACAGTTGCCCTTTTCGGACGTGCAATTTAAAATAATAGGTACATAACGAACAACACAACATAATATAATATTACAACATTGGCTAGTTATTATATCTTGACATCTTGACGTCAAGATATAAAGCAGAAGTATATTGACACTAATTGAAAAACATTTGTATCAATATTTAATTTTAATAATATTATTATTAAAAATAATACTGGATTTAATGACACACTGACATCATCTCAGACACCCTGCGTATTATTAAAAGATTTTATTACAAATAATATGGGAGAAACTTGACACTAAACTCTTCCGAAAATCCTTAATAATAATCGAAATTAGAACAAATACCATACTTTTATAATGACTCGTCGTTCGCCCGGAATTGAGATCTCGCGCTCACATTAATTTGCCTAATTGAGAAAAAAAATTGGGGTTAATTGTTTATATTTTTTTTCTTGTTAACAATTATTTGTTTTAAATTTATTTATTGTTATAACGATTGCCTATCAAATTATTATTTTCCAGTATATATTTTTTCAAAAACGGATCTGTATTCTGCTTGCGAAGTTCTTTTCTCGCTTCGCCCGATCACTGAACTCTAGCTACTATGTTTATATGTATATTCCAGACTACCTAGTATATTTCATCAAAATGTACTAAAAAAAGGTTCCTACTTGCTTATTAAGGATTTAACTCATGGTTGATTGATCGCATTATTACGAGACTAGTTTCGGAACAGTCGGTGCTCCTTCATCACTCGAATATGCGCGTAGACCGTCTGGCCTCTCGGTATACTGTATACATATTGTGTGTATACTGTTTTCCTTAGTACCTACTTAACTGTCCATACTGTTACCTCAATCTTGTCTATTTAGAGTCGGAAGTGAAACAAAGGGCAAGAAGGTGGTAGATAATTAGACCCGTGATAGGTACCTATTATAGTTATTAAACCTGCCAATTCACGAGTGATTCGATTAAAGCATTTATGTTAGAGAACTTGAATCCCTACGAGCCAATATTATACGAAACGGATTTACGAATATTTGTAGATATTCATACAAATATTATTATTAGTATTAATTACATAATATTTTTTGTATATAATGTAAATTAATCGAATTATAATAACAATGTATTATAAGATTACAAAAGGGGATTAAAATAAAAAGCTGGCGGGGCTGCAAACAAAGCAGAAAACCTCAAACTGCGTAAATATTCCAACCTTGATAGAGGTTATATGTTTGTACCGTTTGGGGTAGAAACTTTGGGTCCATGAGGACCGGGTGCACACAATTTTTAATTTTTTTATCCAAACTTTTAGTCGAGGCGACAAGTGACCAGAATGCTGGCTCTTATTTAGCACAAAAAATTAGCATCGCTATTCAACGTGGAAACGTAGCCAGTATTCTGGGCACTTTTTTTCGGCAAGCGGCTTACAAAATTTTTGAGTGCATTTGTTTTAATCCTCTTTTGTAATCTCACATACAAAATGAATTTAATTTCGAATTTAGGTTTATTATGGCAAGAACACATTTTACAGTTTTTGAGCTATATATAAAGAAAAAAAAATGATCTGCAACAATTATAATATTATATATATTTTACATATATACTATCGTACCCGGCAGACGTCGTCCTGCCAAGCCTAAAATTTGGTGACATGCCGACAGCAGCGCCATCTACCGGGTCCAATTGTGTTTTCAAACCATCCAGGAATCCATTGAAATATACACACAACATCCAAATCGGTCCAGTCGCTTAGGAGGAGTTAAGTTACAAATACGTATACGAATTAAATATCTTCTTATATATAAAATTCTCGTGTCACAGTTTTCGTTGCCATACTCCTCCGAAACGGCTTGACCGATTTTGATGAAATTTTTTGTGCTTATCCGGTATCTATGAGAATCGGCCAACATCTATTTTTCATCATCATCATCATCATCACTTTTCATCATTATCAACGCGGGTGAAACCGCGGGGCGCAGCTAGTATTAAGATAAAATAATTGAAAGACAAAACTTGCAAACCGCTCGCCTGATGGCAAGCTTCTAAAAGCGCCTAGAAGATATCTATATTTACTCTAGACTTGAAGACTCCCAGATCATATAATTCGGGGCACAAAGACGTGGGTAATAATTGGATGATAAACGTAGAAGCGTAAAATATTATAATAATTCCTAACATACTTACATAAATAATAATAATACAAATACACATACATTATAATAGCTAAAAGGGTAGGTATAGTTATTTTATATGTACCTAATGCAAATTAGCGAATCCGGTAGACATCGGCCTCTTTTGAGAGCAACTAATAAAAATAAAATATAATGAAACTTATATTTTTTGTAACTCGTAGAGAAACTTTATCCGTTTGACCAAAAAAAAATGGTACCTAAAAATATTTGCAATCAAACGCTAAAACCAATTTCTAAAATTATATGCCTTCAGCAAATTAAATATTGGTTATGTTTCCGGAAACCGCGTCTTCATTTTCTTACAAAAATACTTTAGAGAATTTTCCACTCAATTAACGGAACGTACGCAAAATTCTTGCTTCGAACATCAAATTTGTAAGTAAATTTGGCATGGTTAAAATCATAAAACTGACTAATAAAATATTCACATAAACGCTTTCAGACTTACTGACCCACACTAAGTACTGTAAGGACGGGACTTGAGAAGACAAGACTACTTGTATACGGGGAATACGTACTTGTATTTTCACCAGGAATCGAACCCGATATAGAAGGTAAACGCGCACGCAACTAGGCCAACGGGCAGTTTGATATGATGTGTTATGTGGATGTTTCCGCACACATGATACAAATCTTCAAACTTAGTGTGAGTGTAGCTGTGAGTTTAAAAGCGTTTATGTTTTTATAAGTAAACCTTTAATTCTTATCTGATGCTAATACCTAAATACTTTAAATGCAGAATGTTGCCCCTGTTGTTCCAAACTTTGCAACTCTATTTACTTTTACTGTTTATATTCTAATGTACGAGGTTAATTGACGAAAGTTAAACAAAGGTAGCTTTCATTCAAAAGTCTTAAATACGCCTCTTGAATTACAATTCGAACAAATTTCAATCGTGCAATGACTTTTGATGTAAACTACGTAAGTACCTGCTGCCTACTCTCTTAGCGAGTTACTACACTCGGTCGAGTCGCCTTTAATATTTATTCAATATAAATATTAAATATTAGTTTTAAATTAATGACAAAACAACTAATACTTTAAAAGTCTTTTTTTAAATCAAGCCTATGCCAGTTGTAAATAAAAAAAGACTATAAATTTATATACCCAGAGAACTTATCGAGACGAATCACACGAGCCCAAACTCGATGGGTTTATCTTGTTTAGTTCAAAAATTCCTATGGCCATATTCCGTCTCCATCATCAGACCAGCTGTCCACCGATACCAGATTGTCACCGAAGATACATAATTACGTACATTAAATTCAAATCTAATCGGATATCGGGAAGTGGGTCTAATTCTCATCTTGCAAGATTTGATTAGACTTCAATTTAATGTACCTAATTATGCTTATTTTCATGTTTGAACGTCCAAATTATATTTAAAGTATGAAGGAAAATCTAAATATAAACGTAAAGTACGTCATTCATTCATTCGTTGTCTTCCCAGTTTCCTCCATCGAGATAGGAAACAAATATACTTCACAAGCTGAAAACACCCTACAATTAAGATACGCCACCTACCGAAAGGTGAGTAAACTATAATTACTGAGCACGTTTTATAGATGGCGCTACTTGCGAATGCGACACTTTGAAGGAATGCTTTTGAAAGCACCTTTCCATTCTGAACCAATAAGTTTACTGTGTTAACTGTTGCACTTACATATTGACTGAATTAGTACGCCTGAAAATTACAAGATGGCTCTTTGCCAAAAAACTTTTATACAAGATTTAATGGATATTATTATTAAAAAGGCTAGACGATTTTGAAATTAGAAATCAGTACCTCTAAACCTTAACACCCCACATAAAAAAGCAGTTAGAGATGCTATAGTTAGGTAAAGCGCGTAACCACTTGCATATTGACGCTCATTCGTCGAAATTTACTTCAGTCAACATTTGTCTACCTAGAAAAAATGCCTTATTGTGCGGTGATCACCAACAAAAACTGAAGTCAAAATATAAATTGCAATGATTATGGCATTACAAAATATATATTTAGAGCATTTACCACAAAAAAGTACGAACGTTTTCAACCTACTTTAAAAAAAAGGAGATTCTCAATTCGACTGTATGTTTTTTTTTGTATTTTATGTTACGCGATATCTACGCCAATTATGAATCGATTTTGATTGTTTTTTGTTTTGTTTGGTAGAGTATACTTCAGAGGTCCCATATAAATTTTATCGAAATCAGTCAAGCCAAAACCGAAATATAAGCGATGGAGTCGGTTTTTTTAAGCTTTGCTTGCGTTTCAATCCAGAAGGATTGAAACGCAAGCAAATATATAATATTTATAATATTAGTAGGATAGAAATCCTACTAATATTATAAATCCGAAAGTTTGTGTGTAAGTGTGTAAGTATGTTTGTTCCCTCTTCACGCTTTAACGGCTGAACGGATTTGGATGAAAATTGGAACGTACATAGATTAAACCTAGGATTAACACATAGGCTACTTTTTAACCTGATAATAGCAGGCGAAGCCGCGGGGTACGGCTAGTTATTAATAATTCCCAAGGAACAGCTCAAACGAACCGATTGACGCAAATACATTGTAGTTAAAAAAAAAGTTAAATCGTGGTAGTGTACAGAGCTAACTTGGTTTGAAATACGAAATGTATAGAGTGCTTTATTTTACAAATATGCGTCATCTATAAGCATAATGAGAAGTGTAGAAAGAGTAATACTTAAAAAATCTTTTAAAATCAAGCTTTTACCTGTTCTAAATAAAAAATATTACTAAAAAGTTACACAACCAGAAAACGTCAAGACAAATAAAACGAGCCCAAACTCGATGGGTATATCTTGTTTAGTTTAGAAGTTACAACGGTCATCTTCCGTCTCCATCATCAGAACAGCTCTATGGTACCATATCATTGTATTGTCTCCGAAGATACATAAGTCTTTGTTCCCCGAACGTTATAATCTGGGAGTCTTCAAGTCAAGAGTGTATAGGTATCTTCTAGGCAAACATGCTACATCTTCGGACACATCATCACTTTCCTTCAGGTGAGATAGTGGTCAAATGCTTGTCTATCAAGTATTTTAAAAAAATACACCAAATTTGAATCCAATCGGACATCGGGTAGTGGGTACAATTTAGCTTGCAAGATTTGATAACAGACTGACAAATAGACAGACAACGGGATAGGTGAAACTAAATAAAATTTAAAAAAACTGTGTTTCAAACTGTGTTTTACATAGTTTGACATACACACACACACACCTACTTCATTGAAACGGTTCATTGACCTACGAACAAATGTGATTGAATTCGTGATAATTATCTTTCTTTCAGGACCTCGTTATTTCTTGGAACAAACTGTAATCGAAGTAGACACTCTTACGTGCTATAAAACTAGTATACCCACATCACAAATATAGATACATATCCGATCAGCTGATTCTATTTCTTATTCCTTCTGCTTTAAGATAGTTTTTTCTGTACACTTGTGGCAGTAAACAGTTCTGTCTCCTATTTAATTAAATTCTGAGTAAACGCTCTACCTAGTTAGGTTTGTCCCGTGAATCCATCGACCGTGCTTGGAGCTAAGCTCTACAAAATGGCGCAGATGCACTTTTAATCATGTTCAACTCTTTCATTATAATGTTGTAGAATTGTCGTTTACAGGATTAAAGTACGCTGAAAAAAATGTCTCGTTGCTGTTACTAACATACTAGTGCTGTATGTATGTGAGCTATAATTATTTAGTAACAATCACAAAACTATTTGGTAACGACCCAGTTGGCGCAGTGGACAGGTGTCCGCCCTCTGCGCCGTGGGTCCTGGGTTCGATTCCCGGCAGGAGCACAAATTCCTTCCCAAGGGATATTTATGTTTCTGGTTCTGGGTGTAATGTGTGTGTTTAGAGCCTGCGTATTCCAGGTCTAGTGTGCTTACCAGCTTCGATCACATCGTCACTTACCATCAGGTGAGATAGTGGTCAAAAACTAGCCTGTCACAAATAAAAAAAAATGTGAATGTTTCCGGCACCCACAATACAAGTCTTTGAACTTAGTGTGGGGCTGTGAATGTAAATGCGTTTGTTTGTTTAATAACTAGCTTATTTTGTAAAAAGAACGTAGTAACTGTAAATTTGACTAGAAAATATGTTTCTAAGAACTTTAGTAGTCAAGTTGTCCCAAAATATTTTCTCCGCGTACCATAATCAGTACCAGGATGACCGAGCTTTGCTCTTTAAAACGACGTTTTCTAAAAATGAAACCTAGCTAGATCGATTTATAGCCCCCGAAACCCCTAGCATACAAAATTTCATGAAAATCGTTGGAGCTGTTTCCGAGATTCAGATTATATATATGCATACAAGAATTGCTCGTTTAAAGGTATTAGATAAATGCATATAAATGCATATGTCATAAAAAAATCAACAATAAGTAAATTAAAAAACTAAAACCCGACTTCTAGTAAATACCTACGAAACGGCTTCATAATCCAACAATTTAGACAATTGACTGATGTAGCGACGGCAAGGCTCGTTTACTTCGCAAATTTTCATAGTTTGATGAGTTACGGCATCTTACTGTGGGGATCTGTTGTTGCCGCAAAGCCAGAAATGACATTGAAAATTATATAAATGAAAATATAAAGGGCCACACATGTAAGTGGGGAGCAAAATATTATTTTATCTAACCTCTCTAAACATTGTCTTCACGCACACAATTGCACCCAGATCCAAAAACTTTCCCTTGTATATAAACTCCAAACATATATCAATCGTTATTTAACACAACTAGTCGTGTCCAAAAACTTGCAACGCATCTGAACCCTGTTATAGCCCCATTAGGATTGTTATAGGTTCGATGACAATGAAGCTGCAGCTATGCCAATTGGGTTAACACTGGCTTCCATTGAATCAATAGGATTAATTTCAAGACACCACGTTATACAGTCGGCTGAACCCGTCTTTGAGACAAAGGGATCTATATTGAGGATGTTAGATATCGTATGACATAATAGGATTTACCTACAAGTACAAACATAAATTATGTTAGGGTGCGTTATAATTTAACATACTATGTTGTTTCCTTCATCTTGTGGCCAGCACTAAAGCTCTAAAAATAGTAATAAAACAATATGTTTAATACTAGCTGCGACCCGCGGTTTTACCTGCGTAAGTCCTATCCCGTGGGAATTCTCATAAGAACCTTCTCCTGACAATAATTATCACAACAAATAAATCACGTTCCATCCGTTCACGCGTGATGCGATGACCAAGTGAAATATAGATTTCATTTTTAGGGTTCCGTACCCAAAGGGTAAAAACGGGACCCTATTACTGAGACTTCGCTGTCCGTCCGTCCGTCCGTCCGTCTGTCACCAGGCTGTATCTCAAGAACGGTGATAGCTAGACAGTTGAAATTTTCACAGGTGATGTATTTCTATTGCCGCTATAACAACAAATACTAAAAATTAAATAAAATAAATATTTAAGGGTCCATACAACAAACTTGATTTTTTATAGATAATGGTACGGAACCATTCAGGCGCGAGTCCGACTCGCACTTAGCTGGTTTTATAATATATATAGATGTATGTATGTATCCATTTATAGTAGGCTACCTAATGACTTATAACGGCTAGGTTTTTTTTAAAGCATTTGAATGAATGGCTTTTCGATTGAGCGAGCCTAGCGTCTCCGTTTCAGCTCGGGCAAACAAGCTTTTGTGTGTCCGGATGTCCGCAGGTCGCATTTCTCAACCAATTCTCGTGAAATTTTGTGAGCAGGTTTGATAATTTTATAAAATCTTTTTTTGCGATTTTTTTATTATTTTTGCGATATAGCTTTTGAATTTTTATCAAAATGTCGGAGGGGAGATTAATTATGCAAAGGCAGACTCGCGAGGTCTACAACCCACAGAGCCACCAGTAAATAATTGCTGTTATACATTGATGACGTTTACCTGGACACATAGCGTCAACACATTTGACGCTATGTGTCCAGAGTAAAATCAAAATCAAAATCGTTTATTCACATGGGCCCCAAAGAAGCACTCATGAAAGTTAATGATTCTATTGCCAGTACAGCCAGTAGAGTAGTCCAGAACAAAGTATTGATACGGGAAATAGAGCTTTTAAATGTACCTATGTAATTTTATTATGGGTGCTTCCTTCTTCGCATACCTTTTGTTTATTTTATATACACATACGATTTTATAAATTACTACACTACTTGCACCTGTAAGACTTAGACAGATTTATAGAGGTACAAGGTCCTTATTTCATGTAATTGTTAGCATTGCAATTCAGAGAGGCAATGCCGCCAGCATGATGGGAACGCTACCCACTGGTAGTGGGCTTGAGCACTTGAGTTACCTTTAAGCTCGATGTCTTGTAGGTAACTTAGTACTTTGCTGTACATAGTTTTAGTTTAGTTTTAGGAAATATAGGCAATTGGCCCGTAGATTTAGAAAGATTAAAAAAAAAAAATTGTCAGACGAAACAAAGTCAGACGCCTGATGGTAAGCGTCACGCTTCACGTTGCAGTTCAGCGTCACGCGTCACGTTGCAGTTCAGTGAAACCCAGAGTTTCGTTCAAATATCACAGACAATAAGTAACAATTACTGAGCAAAACAATTATCTGCATTTCTTGATCTAAATCTCATGAATAGGACTATATTTTGGTCGCATATTTTATGATTTGCTTGTCGTAACTCTTAAAATACAATTATAACCAAGAATAACCGCAAAGTTTTGGTTAAAGTTGAATTTTAAGTTATAAATAATGTTATTGTTCCATAACTGAGACTAACAAAATGCTGATTCTTGTTGTAACTTTTTTTCACTTTTATATCATTGCAAGTGCGATAAACAGGATGTGAGTGAGTCAGATGGGAATAAAATAGACACATTTCCGTTAAGCAACGTAGAAGGCAATGTGCTGCCTACTACGCCTTCAGGTCAGTCGATAAAGTCGATAGTAGACAGTCACAAACCGGGACCAGCTTCCGGTAAATCCGACGATCCAATACCTAAACGGAAGTTCTGAGATGACCCGATACTCTCCAGATCTATAACTTGGACTACGTGCTTGTGCTGAAACATAACATAAATACGTTCACACTCACAGCCCTACACTAAGTACGATGACTTGTGTCGTGGGTGCCAGAAACATTCACATCACACATACAATTACACCAGAAACACAAACTTCCATTGGGGAGAAAACATTTGTTTCCACAGGGATTCGAACCCAATTCCTGCTTAAAAGAAAAACGCGCATCCTACGCGCACCCAATTCGGCCAACGGGCATCCATCTTCGACATTGTCACTTTTCATCAGGTGAGATAGTGTTCAAATATTTGTCTATTCAATAAATACAAATATCATTAAGTACTTCCTAAATTAGACGTAATTATATTTTTTAAATCATTTACATCACACACACACACATTCAGAATAAAAGCACAAAAGTGGCTTGGAAAAGAAAATTGTGCTCCTGCTGGGAATTTAACCCAGGACCCGCGGGGTAGAGAACAGAAACTTTCCCACTGCGCCAACAGCAAGCATATTTGCAAAGCATATTCTATTAGAGCGCCTTTGAGGCGACGCGAGATCAAAATGCTGGAACTTATTTGGCTCAACGTATTAGCATTGCAATTCAAAGAGGCAATGCCGCCAGCATGATGGAAATGCTACCCACTAGTAGTAGCCTTGAGCACTTGAGTTACCTATAAGCTCGATGTCTTGTAGATAACTTAGGTCTGCTTTGCAGTATATAGTTTTAGGAAACATAGACAATTGGCCCGTAGTTGGTGTATCAAAAAAAAATTAGAGACAGTAAAAAAATATAGTATTAATAATAATAGTACAATATTCGTGTGAAAATCGCAAACATTCACACACACATATATATATTTAGTAGACACAGACGCACAACTAGGACATAGATCTATTTTTGTTGAAATGACATTCACTAAAATGACTTGTTTTGGTGTAGGTACCTACCACATCTTGACATCTTGTTTTCTTAGTAATGGCAGACTATTCCTAAATAACTTCTACTAAATTACCACTTCACCTGCAGAACGAAGAGATCGAATATTCTCAAGATCCAATTAACTTAGTGAGCCATCTTTGCACCAACCCCGTGCAAACATACCTGTATAGATAGATACGGTTATCTTATACCGCCCTCCGACAGGCAGCCTTGTGTAGTGTAGATATGTCTCGTTTCCGGTACAAAGACGTTTGATGTTAGCCCGGATATAAAGCTATGGACAGACCATTTCCACTAGCATTACGTGTTTTTTGTACGATCTCTTTCACCATGATTTCACCGCACAGTTAAGTATTTTTATATAATACATATTAGATAATACCTTCGTAAATAAAATCATTTTCCAAATTTTCGGTGCGATTTTAGGTTGTTCGTGTTTTATCAAAACTACAGAAAATAGCGGACCAATCTGCACTGAACTAGTCTATAACATATATTACGAGGTGTTTATTTTTTTATTTTAATCAAGATAGGCAAACGTTGGACCGCTATCTCGCCTGATGGTAAGTGACGGTGCAGTCAACGATGGAGCATGTTTGCCTACACGCCTTTTCATTAGCGAATTAAAGACTCCTATATTGTATTTATCACGGAA
Source organism: Lomographa bimaculata (assembly GCA_948107665.1). Taxonomy (NCBI): domain Eukaryota; kingdom Metazoa; phylum Arthropoda; class Insecta; order Lepidoptera; family Geometridae; genus Lomographa; species Lomographa bimaculata. The sequence continues at coordinate 5,524,793 of OX403600.1, read as the reverse complement.
CACAGACTTGGAGGCTTAAACCTCGGAGAATGGATTTCCAGACGAACTATTTCCATAATAGTTTGTACGGATGTCGATGATGGTAAGCACGCTACGCCTACTAGGCACGTCTCATATTCCTAGTAAAGCTATCAATTCGCTCTCAAGCAGCCTCAGTGCCGCTAGCGTAATCCTACTATTCTACTGTTTGGTATATGGAGGTACTGCTTGAGGCGAATTCAAAGTAACACCCAACGAATATACCCTTATCCGGGCTATTTGCTACCTGGGAAACGGCTACAAGATCTAATTCCTCTATCCCCAGTCCATTATAGGACCACCAGGGTGCTTTGCGATATATGGCTAATATTGCCCGAATCGTCTCGTTTAACGCTCATTATGGACACTATAAAGAAGTGGAACTCCTTGCCAAATTGTTCGCGGTGTTCCCAATTAACTACAATTTATAATGAAGACTTCAAGATTGTACTTGAAGTTGGTGAATAACTTCTATGCAAGCGTGGTGCATTGTCAACCTAATAGTGAGATAATGGCCAATGTTAGCCAATGCCAGAAAAAAAGCAAAAACAGATTTTTTTTACACGTTGTCTACGTGACTCAATAACTAAGTCTGCTGGAACTGCCCGATGGTATAGTTGGGTGAGCATTTGCTTTCTAAGCAGGGGTATCGGGTTCGATTCCCAGCAAGAACACAAGTGAAAACTTCAGAAAACTACTTGGAAAAATCCATAAGTAAAAATTGTGTTTCTGGTTCTGGTTGTGATTGTCTGTGTTATGTGAATGTTTCCGGCATCCACAACACAAGTCATAGAGCTTAGCGTGGGGCTTTGAGTGTTTTATCTTTATGTTTGCGTCGTTAAAACTAAACAAAGATGTCACAACTAAGCCTGAACAACCTTTCCCAATCTCACTGCAAATAATATGTAGTTGCAAACTTGTTCCGTCGCACGAACTCGCATGCCATTTACGACGCGAGCACATCGGCAAGTTTCGCCGCAAGTTTCACGTAACTTGCGGACTTATGACTTGCATGCCCGTGTAGACACGGCTTTAGTCAGAGACGTCGGAATCGTAAGCTCTGTGCAAATTATCAGAATCTCATCGCTACCTGCACAATGTACAGGCTGTCGTAGTTATTCTGTTGCAATCTATTTGTATCTACTGAAGGGAGTGGTTACCTTAAATATTTGTATACTAGATTAAGGTATATAATAATAATAATAACGTTTATTTGCACAATACGATATGAAAATACACTAAAATTAATACATATGTAATCCTACACTGGGACAACCTGTGTACGTACTGTTGTGGTATTCAGTTTCTCCTTAAATTATTGCTGAACAAATTGTTTATCAGAAATCATACTAATATTATAAATCCGAAAGTTTGTGTATAAGTATGTTTGTTCCTTCTTCACTCTTTAAAGGCTGAACGGATAAAGACTATTTAGTGGTTGACCCGTTATACACATTCATTCACAATCACTGCCCCACACTAAGTTCAAAGACTTGTATCGTGGGTGCCGGAAACATTCACATTACACCCAGAACCAGAAGCACAAATATCCCTTGGAAAGGAATCTTATGAGTTACAGAGTCAAAATCTGCTTAAACTACATTTATGCATAAGAGCGTGCTCTGCATGGCCCCAGCAATTTATAATAAGGTGCCAAGATGTATTAAAGACCTCAATCTAAATATATTCAAAAAGAAAATGAGAAATTTACTAACAGACAAATGCTACTATCAAATATATGATTTTATAAATGACTCCTCATTGTGACATACATTTTATAAATACTTACTCAGTATATTTTTTTTTACAATATCATTTGTATAGAATTTATTATTATATTATGACATTTATGAATATTATTTTTGTAAACAAAATGTAATTAATTATGTGTGTTATTATTAATACGTTTCATTTTTGTATTCGGTTATTATGGCCAACACCATATTTGTACGCCTACTCTTGGGCAAAACATGTATCGATACCAACTAAATTGTACAACAACCTACTTGTAAGCCTTCCACTTACATGCAAACGCATGTTTAACACGACCCAGTTGGAGCAGTGGACAGGTGTCCGCACTCTGCGCCGTGGGTCCTGGGTTCGATTCCCGGCAGGAGCACAAATTCCTTCCCAAGGGATATTTGTGCTTCTGGTTCTGGGTGTAATGTGTGTGTGATGTGAATGTTTCCGGCACCCACGATACAAGTATTTGAACTAAGTGTGGGGCTGTGAGTGTGAATGCGTTTGTTTGTTTGTTTGTTTGTTACAAATAAATTATCTTTATCTCTTTATCTTTAAAATATTATATTACAGCAGCGAGGGATTGGAACTCATTGCCTGCGTCATTGTTTTCCTAACGGTACAATCTGGGTGTCTTCAAGTCTAGAGTAAATAGGTAAATTCTAGGCTAGCATATTACATCATCGGCCGCATCTTCACTTTCCATCAGGTGAAATAGTAGTCAAATATTTGCCTATCTAGCAAAAAAACTACATTCTTAACTGCTAGTTGGCTTATTTGGCTTTGCATCCACCATCTAAACAACGGGTATCGCGTTCGATTCCCTATTGGAATACCAATTTCTCTCCAAGGGAAATTTGTGTATCTGGTTCTGGGTGTCTTCTAATTGTGTGATGTGACTGTTTCCGGCACCCACAACACAAGACATCGCGAACTTAGTGAGACTTTGAGTATAAATTAATTTATATCCTCTGATTATAGTAACTATATTAACGGGCAATTGCCTATATTTGCTTAAACTTAACTTAAACTAAATACATCTATACAGCAACCTAAGTTACCAAAAAGGCACCGACCTTATAAGTAACTCAAATACTTAAGCCCACTCCCAGTGGATAGCTTTAGCCATCATGCTGGTGGCATTGCTTCTCTGAATTGCAATGCTAATACGTTGAGCCAAATAAGTACCAGCATAAAAAAACAGAGCTTTTATATTGAACCAATCATTTTAAAGACGTTTTAACAAATACAAAACCCTATCAAGTATATCAATCCATCGACAAAATATGAGAGTTCGTTTATGCCAACATCCTGTAGAGTATGTATCTACCTTGTATTATCGAGCTTCAATAAGCTCTATATACCGACAGCTCGCTTCCCAGTAATACATAGGCACATAGACCAGAGTATTGATTTTTACATTTTACATAGACAATATTTACTCGCGCTATGAAACGTCCGGAAAATGTCGGGACCAGTTTAATGTTTGCTGCATTTTGTGATGTTATTTCAGGATTTTCATTTAATCTCTGCTTTTAGAGTTTATGCCACACTTACTAAACTAAGTTTTGTAAGCAAAGCTTAGTTTAATCCTAATAATATTAATCCTAATATTATAAATACGAAAGTTTGTGTGTAAGTGTGCAAGAATGTTGGTTCCCTCTTCACGTTTTAACGGCTGAACGGATTTGGATAAAATTTGGAATGTACATAGCTTATACCTAGGATTAACACATGGCTACTTTTTAACTTGATAATAGTGGCCAAAGCCGCGGGGCACGGCAATACATAACTGTGGACACATCCTTGACCGTATTTATCAATACAAAACGTATTATTCGATAAAAAATAAACCAAACTCCATCAAAATCCGTTTAGCTGCCGCTGAGATGTATTGTTTCAAACATACCTATGTAATACCAGCGATCCGCCCTTCGCCCGGGAGTGATAAATGAAGAACCGCTCGACCGATTTTGTGCAAACTTCACATAAACCATCTACTAAATAGTCCGAACAAAGCCTAAACATTTGGTTTGGAAAGGTGAGCCCGTTCTTGAGTTATAAAATTACAACGAAAAGTGGCATTGATTTATATATATATAGATGTGTCTTTTCGTAATTGGAGACATGTCTTCTTTGAAAGTAAATCATGAGGCATTGAAATATATTTAAGATAACCTGAATCATCTTTTTTAGGTCATGTGGCCGAGTGTTGTATAATAAGTACATATATAACTTTAACGTGATTGTGCGTGTGTGTGATCTAAATGTTTTCGGCACCCACGATACAAGTCTTCGAACTTAGTGTTAAAATTCTTTAAGAGTAAATGCGTTTGAAAAATCTTTAGGTCACTGATTGTTAATTAAGTTTTTATTTAATTCTAGACAATTAAAGCTTATTTAACGAGAGCAAAATAAACATTTTGTTCTAAGTTCCTTACCTAATTATTTTAATTGGCTTGGTCTCAAACAAACTTTTGGATTTATTTATTGTGTGATGATATCTCCTACGTCATTTATAATATTATTATTTGTTATTTATACTTGAAGAATGTAAAACATAATTAACTTTTACCTATGACGTTAAGTTATTCAAGTGTTAATTTAGAACAATACTTTGCTCAAGCAGAAGCTCCGATATCAAGTTTACTGAAATTACAGTGAACTGTAACCGTACCGTTGTTGTTAGCTAAACGGCGGTAATACCGCACGAACAAAGACGTCCTGGATTCGCAGCATCCCTTTGTTTACCACTGTGGCTGTACACCTTAATTGCCGACATGTCGGCACCTTGAGACGGTGTATCCAGTATCCACCTGAGCAAGGCGGCAGATGCGCGCCAGCTGTCGGCCCGGCCAGTATCGCGGCCCGCGCGACCTCGCACGCCCCGCCTCCTACCCGCGCAATCGCGGCTTACATTTTTATTTCCCCGAATAAAGTTTATCAAACAAAGCGAACGTGCCCCTGCATCTGCTCGCCCAGCTGTTCCCGGTTGCAGCCGCCATTGCCATCCCGCTCGCACCCGCCCTGCGCCGACCCCCACGCGCGAAACGGGGCATCGTTGTAATCGCGCGGCCCTACGATTCCCTGTACACGGGCCATTCGCAGTTCGCATCTCGATGCCGACGGACAATTACCATAATGAGTAAACGCAAGAGCGACGACGTTGCTGAAAGTGACGACGCGAAGAGGCAGCGCCGCCGCACGCGCTCCTCCAGCGAACCACCGCTGCAGAACGAGACCGAGGAGCCGGAGAAGCGCGAAGTGTTGAGGCGTCTTTTCGGCCGCTATTGCTCCGTCAACTCGCAGAACAACCAGCCGCGCGAAGAGGAGTCAGAAGACGAAAACTACAACGAAGTTTTGGACGAGAATGAAGACCCGCTGCTTGACATTGTTCCTGTGAACTTAGATCCGGAGCAGCTGGGATTTTTAATTTGCGCACAGGAGACTTTGAGGTTCCTGTATGGCCGTGGAATAACGGCCGAAAATCCAATGTTCGTGAGGCTGCGATCGCGTTTGCTTCAAGGGATTGCTGACATTGCAGCCGCCTAGGCCAGGCTGGGCCCTCGGCCCTGCTGAAGATGATATCTTCACCAACACGGATCATAAGTGTTTATCCCCATGTGTCATCCTCCCAGCGTAATATCGGTGTTCCCTGTGACTGTAAATCGTGATCTTTCGGCGTTCTTTGTGCGTGTATCAACAGGTGGCCCTTCCGGGCGCTCTAGTCACTTCTAGTCAAATTTTAAGAGTTATTGTATGTTAGAAAAAAACTTTATTGATGTCTACTTATTCATGAAATAAATGTCTTAAAATGTGTTTGTAGTTGTTTATTTGCATCATCTCATTAGCACGGATATATTTGATTAAAGATCATAGCTGCTTATTTGTCTTACTTATTACCCATCATTTATAATTTTAAATAAATATAATGCTATTTTTTATGTTTAGTTCGGCTGGCGATCACTTAATTTAATACAATTTCAACAATAAAGTACAATGATATTCTATATGTGTTATAGGGAACTATGTACTTAGGTTAAGTACTTGGGTTGCTAGCTTAAGCAAAAACTTAGCACAGTGTAGGTATAGAAAATAAAAAAAATATACAGTTTGAGTAAGATAGCGCATTTGGAATTTACTTACTAGGTAATTTTCTGAAAACACTTTTAAAAACGTTTGAATATTAGTTGTCTTACTCTTCATTTTTTGTATTATTCTGTATGATTTTCAGCTTCAGTATCACCTTTTCAGTTTAAGTATTCAAGTTTATAAAAGACTTAGTTCCTTTTTGCAAAGCGAAAAATAGAGTAATCCAAGCACTGCGAGTATATTCAAGATGTGCTGCAAAATACAACTAAATAGCTGTCATTTTGCGAATCTGGTAATTATATTCTTCTATTTTTTTAACTTTGAAACGTATCAGTCTCTTTTTTTATTTAATTAGTTATTTATTTAAGTATGTATCCTTATTTTTTCATTTTTAATATAATTCAATTTAGGTAACTACAAATGCATATAAGTAGTCATCTTAGGGATTTTTTTCTACCCTTAAACAAAGGTCCAGTTATCAAACCAGTAAATTAATCTTATTTTTTTATATCCTTGTTAGGCAAGCATTTGACCACCATTTTGGAAAGCAATGATGCGGCCGAAGATGTAGTACGTTTGTCTAAAAAATACCTATTCTCTCTTGACTTAAAGACTGCCAGATTCTACCGTTCGTGTAACAAAGACTCGGGCAATGAGTACCTTCGCAGTACAGATGACAAACGTAGAATCAGAAGCTTCGAGAGATCTGGATATTTGTAAGTATCCAATTTAGTACCAAATAGACTTTTTCAATTTTCAATGCCCTGTTTTCGATCAGATCAGGTATCTGCAGTTTTTTTGTAACAATCTTCATTTGTTTCTCGACCGAATGAGATGCATTTACACAAAGTTGCAGTTTAGAGAGAGAGAAGAATGATTTTCAACCATTTGCCATTTGACGTTTGTTTAGAAAAAAAGATAATTGCCTCGATTCTATCACACACTAAATTAAATTTAATTAAATTTAAACTATTCCTATCTTTTACAAAATAGGAACACAAGACGGAGATAGCATACATTTATATGCTGTCAAGTTAGTCAGAACTTAGATGTCTATGCAAGCTTAGTCGAGTATGTAATTGGTGTTGACTAAAAACACGCGCCTTTCTGCTTCTGCTGTTCATATTTAATTGATTAACTAGCTTGACAGCACTAAAATGTATTCTATCTTTGTCTTGTGTTTCTAGTTTGTAAGAGACAGGGAAAGCTTAAATTTAACTTAGTGAGTGTACATCAGAATCGAGGCCAATATAACCAGGATATATTAGTCTTTAGAATTGTCTGGGCATCGAAGAAACAGATAAAATTATTCGACTGATAGTCGACTTTATGGCTATTGAAATATTATTTTTTGTGCTATTAAAAGAAGACACGTTGCCTGTCTGTTTATCTCAGGATTGCAAAATCTGCCCTATGTTAAACTACTCAAGGAGGACAAAAAGAAGTAGGTTCTTTTTTCTTTTATGTATGTTCCACAATTACTCTAAAACGCCTGGACCGTTTCAAGAAATTCTTATTTCAATGAAATTCTTTCTTCTTCTTTTGTTTAAAAGGATGTATTTCCCAGGTATCCCCATTATTATTTGATTATTTTTTTATTACCAATATGAAAGTTTAACAAAATATTCAAAATCATGCACCTGTAAACCTCGTCAAGATTTATCTAGATGCAAGGTCCTCTATAATAATATAAGCGTAGCAATAACGAATCAGTAACAATATACACGTGTAAAGTGAGAAAAAACAAAATCTGAAGGAAAGTCTCGGAGATAATTGCGATTGAAGACGGTTATTAGATTTTTAAACTCGTATCTATATTATTTTATGCTCGATAGGATGATGATCTTATATTTCTTCTGTTCTATGCATAGCGGCTATGACTCTACCAGCAGCTCTACTATATACTATACTATATACGCGTATCTGTCAAGCGCAGATATTCTGCATTGAACAGCTTCTTGATAAGACAAAGGGCATGTAGTCGCAGCCCTCATTTGTTTGAAACCGTAAAATAGGGGAAATTCGTCTCACTAGTTCTAGTATATCTTTGTTTTTTTTTACTGATAAGCTATCTTCTGAACACTATCTGTGGCATGCGATTAACATAGATTTAGTTGGTAGTTGAAATTGAGATTGGTCATCAAATTATTATTTAGCCTAGAGATTTTACGACTTTATCTTCAAATCTATTAGTTACTGAAGATAAAGTCGAAGTGGTATAATCTCTAGGCTAAATATAGAGTCCAAAAATAATTATTCTATTTAAATGTGTGTGATGTGTTATGTAAATTTTTCCGGCACCCACAACACAAGTCATCGTACTTATTGTGGGGTTGTGAGTCTGAAAGCGTTTATGTTTATGTTTAATTGTTATGATGTATTAATTATTATTTAATTAACATAGCTTTTTTAAGTTCATTATTTTGTTACTATTCGATATAAAGTATTTATATTTATTGTTAGACACAAAAAAATTATAGATATAGAAATAAATAATTGATTTTAAAAGAGTTTTGTTATCTGATTATGTAAATCTTCGCTAAAACGTTAGTAATATTACTGTATTTAGCCATGAAGTTTTTTTTTTCATAAAAAGGCAAGCTATAACCGCTACCTACATTTACTAGTAAAATTCCTTAAGTATACTTCCGTAACCCAAAGTAGCACTCTTCTACGGGATTTAGAACACATGCTGCGACGGACAGCAAGAAATTAAGGGAAAGTATTTGATTTAATTATTTTTCCAACATTGCTTTACATTACAATTGTTTCTTCTCTTTTTGTCTCGTTCTAAGCGAAATAGTTCAATTTTAAATTACTACTTTACTTTTAAACCCGTCCCGTTGTTTTGGTTTCTTCCCAATGGATCATAATATCATTAGATGATGGGAACAGCCTTGACAACGACCTTCGCTCGAGAGTCGGTCGGTTGCGGATCCTATAGCTAAAGAGTTTAAAGCACTCTTGAGCTTTCGCTTAGGTAACATGTTTCAGCTATCCTCGAAAACAGATCTGGCTACCTGGTACAATCTGGTACAATGTAAAATCTACTAGATGACTCTCATACAAATCATTTTCGCTATTTTAAAGTATACTTGTCTAATAAAAAATAGAACTTAATACTTTAATAGTTTTAGTAGTGACAACAGCCGAACTGATTTCGATGAAATTTAAAATGTATATAGTATATGTTTAGAATTAACACATAGGCTACTTTTTAACTTGATAATAGCGGGCGCAGCCGCTGGGCACGGCAAGCTCAATATAAGCGTGACAAACATTATCTTTCCTTGGCAGTCGGGTGAAAAAGGCACGGCAATAAATTTCATGATCGCAAGAAACAAGAAGAAAATATTACTTTAGTATATACCAAAGACTAAGGTATATTTATAGAAGAAATCAATAGAAATATCATTTTCTTGAGAAACCTACGTGGGAGGGAAGGAGGTCAGTATTTGAGTTTGTTTTTCCATGGATCGAGTTACTTTGGTAAAATCACGATTTTCTTGGAACTGTCGGGTAAATAATACCAAGAAGGTACTTTTTTCGTCTTTGAACATTTCAGCAGGAATAAATCAAGGCGAAACGAATATAATTACTTTTCTATGAAACAGCCCAGCTACGAGGATAAGGGCTGTACAATAAATAATTACGATATATAGAGTTTACGTTATACGATATAAAAGTTGGTTTTGACGTATTAACTTTACTTTAACAAACATATGGTTGTGATTGTGTGTGTGATGAGATTGTTTCAGGCAACCACGACACAAGTCATCGAACTTAGTGTGGGGCTGTGAGTGTGAAAGCGTTTATGTCATGTTATATGATAAACTATATATATTATAAACTTTTTTTACTTTTCTTACACGCCCAGGAAAGCTAGTAGAAAATGCTTCATAACATTAAGCTTATTCCTTGTACACTGTTTTATGCTAAACCATTAAATAAATAAATAAACCTCATCTACACGTAATGCCCCTGCCGATCAACAAGAGCCTTCGGTGAATCACAAAAGCATAGGAGGGTTAGCATCAAGCTGGCGGCAGGTAATAGAAAATCTTTCCAAACTTTACAACCTTGATTCTCAAGTGTCATATTACACCGACCCTTCTTGCTGGTAGGAGAACAATAATATGATGAATTGAGCTAGTTAGGAAACATCAGTTTAAATCGAACGAAGCAATTCTTTTTTAATGGCCTTGCAGTTTGATTTTTACTAAATTTGTACCTAATGTTTGACCGGCTCACCTGATGGATAGCAAAGAGTAGTCGAAGATGGAGTACGCTTGCTAAGGAAATATCTATTCACTCTCCTATTACATAATACTCGTATATATGAAACTATGAACTAAAATTAAAAAATAATTACTAAAATTATAAAAAAGTTCTCGAAACACCGGCCCGATAACCAATTATTATGATTTGACCAACAATTATAGACCACCTGATATTGTTGACCGAAGCACAAAATATCGTCGAGTCAAATTAGGCGATATTTTGCGAAAGAGTGAAAATATTTCGGAAAGTTGCAATTTTTGTTTTAATGGCTGTCAAGGATAGCTTCCGGAACACCGTTTAGAGTATGCCGACATAGTTTTCTATGACTTATTGTTTTTACTAAACTACACAATTATTGGCGAGGATAAGCTAGTCAAGTCCAAATTTCAGACTCTCATTCAACGACGTGAGGTCGCAAGCCTATCGCTATTCTACCGTTTATATTTTGAAATTTGTGCACAGGAACTACATGAGTTAATGCCCATTTTACCATCTTACAACAAGACAAACTGTCAAACGTCATGCATTTATGACCGTATAGCAAAGGCTGGGGGTCTATTCCGGGCATCAATTATCTTTACATCGACGCGCGACGTCGAAATCAAACGATTTTCTTTTCTTATGAACCATCGGATTCGTCTGAAATTTCAACCGATAGACTGTCATTTCGACGTCACATCAATTCAAACAATCGTAGTTTTACGACCAGAAAAGACTTACTGACTATATACAAAAGGAGTGGAAGCAAAGGAGTGGAACTTATTGCCCGTTTCATTTGAAAAGAGGCAAAAAATAACAAATGTAAACCTTAGATATTGTTAATATTTTCATCACAAATCCCGTTGCTCCTGGTTTCGTGGAACTACGGTAATATTTTCAACTCTACTGTATCAGAGCAAATCTTGCTAAGTGCTGGATGGAATATAATCCGCTTTTACCGTACAGGCCATTTCCCGGAAGCAATTCCTCCGGAAACCAGCTTAATCTGCTGTGGGAATAGGTATAATAATTAATTATAGCTCATACTCATGGCTTGTATAATAGTGTTTTGTAGAAACTAGTCTCGTTTAAGAGAATTGGCGCATAATGAGAGGATACATAATAAAATTATATGTATGTTAGTACCGGATAAAGGAAATACTTAGATAAGCAAAAAATAAAAAAATATTGCTATTAGGTATTAGTTCAGGGCGAACCATTAGGTAAAACTTATTATAACTAGGTGCTAGTGGCTTTTTAAGATGAAGACCTCAAGTGTTTTTGTAGTAATGTATTACTGCGCTTATCCCGTGTTTTGTAGATATTTTTTTAACTCGCGATTTGTATAATAATTATTGAGGCAATTTTTTTCACATAACAGTTGTTTGACATATCGGCGATGCACTAATATTCAAATTGTATAATATATGTTAAATAAAATGTAACTTTATAGTTAAGTACTATATAAACTTAAGCAGACTCGGCAAAAGACATTATATATCCGGAGTCAGATTCTTCCCACTTATATTCCATAAAATGATATAAATCCAATAATAATTAGCCTCAAATTATATGTATAATTTTTACATATGAAATGGAAATAAGATTACGTGAGTAGTTTTAACTAATATTATGCGAGCTAAAATTATGCAAAGTTAACTATTCATTACGAAACAATGAAGAACCATGTACCTAGAGTTTTTTTATAGATATCGAATGCCAGCGCTTGAACCACTTTACATTAAGTAACTAACTTATCAAACTTTTTTTTTTTAATTATTATCGACAAATCTACGGGCCAATTGCCTATATTTCCTTATCTAACTTATATAAAAAATTTGAAAGTTAATGTGTAAGTGTGCAAGTATGTAAGTGTGTTTGTTCCTTTTTCACGCTTTAACAGCCGAACTGATTTCGATGAAATTTGGAATGTACTTAGCTTATACCTAGGATTAACACATAGGCTACTTTTTAACTTGATGATAGCGGGCGAAGTCGCGGGGCTCGGCTAGTTATATATATGCCTTCTAATGAGATATTTTGTGCTGCTGTTTCTGGGTGTGCCTGTGAATGTAGAGTAAAGTCATTAACTTACATGAGTACCTCTTTAGGGCCCATGTTAAAAAACAATTTTGTATTTAAATGAGTTTTGAATGATTTATGCACCCACTAATAAAAGTCTCCCAACTTAGTGACGGCCTGTGAGTTTTAAAGCGTTTATCACTGCGTAACGTGCACACAAATTACATAATCTCGACAGGAAAAAAACAAGAAATTCATAACAAGTTTTATTGTCTAAAGGATGCAGAAGCCACACTAAAGCCGTTTCACACTGGCCTATGTTGGAAAATGTGGAAAAAGCTTGGATTGTCATTTTGCTTTGCGTAACCTTTACGTAATTTTGTTTTCACGGAGGTCAGTTTATTTCAGTAAGTCCGAGATTGCGTATTTCAAACCACTACTCCCTATATACCTAATGTATGTAATATGTGAACGTGGAATATAGCTATAAGTAAAGAGCTATATAATTAAATGCAAGCAAAGCTTAAAAAAACCAACTTCACCGCTTTATCTTCGGAATTTTGATCAGATTAGATGTACTAAACACGCATTATTGACGATATCTCAAGATAGTTCTTGAGATTGTTAGGATCCTAAGTATATTATGTACATTCCAAATTTCATCCAAATCCGTTCAGCGGTTAAAGCGTGAAGAGGGAACAAACATACTTATACACACTTGCACACTAACTTTTGGATTTATAATATTAGTAGGATTGACTTGTTTCTAATAAAAATGGTTTGTGATGTTCGAGCAGATATATTTTGTCTTTGAGTACCATTCAATGTAGACCTAGCGTATTAACTACCTCCAAAACCTCCTAAACCTACCTCCGAAACCTCCGAAACCTACCTCCGAAACCTCATAAGGTGAAACACCGCTCAAACTCTACAAATACAACGGAATAATTAAAGGGTATAATTAAGACGGCCACCAAAAATTCTAAATGGTTACCAAAATGGATAAATGGTCACCAAATTACGTTTCCTAAAATAAAATTTCCTGTGACACAACCGAATCGGATAACAGTAGTTTAAATTGTCATTTGTTTAATTGTAGGTTATGGTAATTTTTCTTTTATAATTAATACAAAAATATTTATAATACGAAAAAATTGATTTATTTCATAATATTTTAGGACGCGTAATTTGGTGACCATTTATCCAACGTAATTTGGTGATCATTTATCCAACGTAATTTGGTGACCATTTATCCATTTTGGTAACCGTTTAGATTTTTTATGGTAGTAAAGGGGTACTTTTTTGGGCGGTGTAAACACAAGCCATAATTAAATGGTCGGTTTAAATCAAATGAGAGTTAATCGAAGTGTAATACAATGACCGTAAGTAAAAAACAAATATGACAGCGCGTGCTAGACACAAAAAGAAAAATTCAAGTTAAATATCTACAACCTCTGCACGCCTGTCGCAGAAAGCCAATAAAGTACGAGTAAAATAAGTTACTTCGAATTTCCTTTAACTTGAGCTTTTCGAGCTGCATCCTTTCATAACTTAAGTATAACTTGATGTGGCGAGAGGAAAACTAGATTGTAAATAACGAATGATTTTTTTTCTATATTTCGTGTAACTTTAGCGAAATATTACTTGGAAATGTTGTGATTCATTTTATGATTAGATTAAGTTTGTAGGTAGGTTTATTTTGTTATGCATTTATTGTGGTTATTATACATGATTTAATAATACATAGGTATTAAAAGAGCTCTATGTATCCATATTCAAACTACGGGCCAATTGCCTATATTTCCTAAAACTATATACAGCAAAGACCTAAGTTACCTTCAAGATATCGAGCTTATAGGTAACTTAAATGATCAAGCCCACTACCAGGAGGTAGCGTTCTCATCGTGCTGGCGGCATTGCTTCTCTGAATTGCAATGCTAATACGTAAAGCCAAATAAGTGCCAGCATTTTGATCAAGCGTCGCCTAAACCAGGCGCTCTGATAGATTTTTATAAATAGAATGAGCTCCCGGTCCTCACGGGCCGTGTCTCAACACCAAACGGCTCATATATGTAACCACTGCCGAGGTTCCCATATTTTTAGTAAGATTTGAAGTTGTTTTTAGTTTATTTTAAACAAAGAAACAAACACATTCACACTCACAGCCCCACGCTAAGTTCAAAGACTTGTATCGTGGGTGCCGGAAATATCACACACACATTACACCCAGAACCAGAATTTAAGTCTAATTGTTTTGTTATTGATCTCGAAGTTGACTTAGACGGGTTAGTACTTTGTCCGTCTGTCAGAGGCATTTAGCGTTTAACCCATATATGCGATTACCTCATTATTATTACCTACCTGCGTATTCCAGGTCTAGTGTGTTTACCAGCTTCGATCACATCGTCACTTACCATCAGGTGAGATAGTGGTCAAACACTAGCCTGTCACAAATAAAAAAATAAATATAAAAAAAACTAAAATTTCTCAGAGAATATGTAAAGTTGTGTAAAAATGCTAATTAAAATAATAAGGGGGCACCTATAAATTATTCGTACCTATACACGTAAGTGAAAAGGTAAAATATTTTTTAATTATTTAATATGTTTTTTTTCCCCGATAGGCAAGCATTTGACCACAATCTCACCTCATGGAAAGTTATGATGCGGCTGGAGGTGTAGCATGCTTGCATAGAAGGTACCTATTAACTCTTGAATTGAAGACTCCCAGATTATATCGTTCGGGGAACAAAGACGAGAGCAATAAGTTCCCCCTCCTTCGCAGTACGGATGATAAACGTAAAAGCGAAACGCTTCGAGCGAACTATGTCAACTATATATGGATGACGTTTGGCAGTTTGTCTCAGTTCAATGGACAATTGCTACACGTGTGGGATATCGTTGAAAATTATGTTATAAGTAAAGTACAAAACCCTTTTTTTTACAATTTGATATTTTTACTATTCTTGTAACATAACTCTCAAGTGTAGAGACAACCACTAATATCTCCATGTATTCTACACAACATAGTTGCCAGGTGATGAGTGTCTGATCAAAGAGATAAAAAAATACCGACTCCCGGGTCTCACCACCATTACACCCTGTTTAAATAATAACCGGGTTTGTAGCTGCTGCCAATCATACAATTAGCCTCTAATTGCTGAATTGTGGAATCTAGCTTATACAGGGGTGTACTCAGGACGAATGAAACAGGGCATTCAAAGAACGAAGAGGGATTTATATATAATACTAGCCGTGCCCCACGGCATCGCCTACGTTAATAGTAAAATAGTAAATATTAGCCTATTTGTTATTCCGGAACCTAAGCTATCTACATTCTAAATTTTATCAAAATCGGTTTATTCATTACGAAGAGACGTGGTAACAAACATTCACACATACAAACTTTCGCATATATAATATTAGTAGGAATAGGATAGGATATTTTCAGGAATCCAAGTACACGCTTAAAGACAACAAACACCTAAATGAATTAAAGACCATAGAAAAGCCTGGGATTCTTCAAGTCACGAGTGAACGGGTATCTTCTAAGCAAACCTGCTCTATTGTCAATCGTATCGTCCTTTACCATGAGATGAGATATTGGTCAAATGAATTACCTATCCTAAATAAAAAAACTTTTTGACAAATGGATGAAAGCGCCCCAAGAGGACTCGGAAGAAATGAAAACTCGTTAGAAAACAGTGATTCATATCTTCGGTCCAGGGAATTCGGCTTCTACGAGGTAAAATAAACACTAAAATTAAATAATCCAAGTATATTTAATTTTTTCGTTTTATTTTATCATATATTATTATAGTTTATTTGACTGACAGTTTATTGCAATCGCCCTCAAATATTTTTTGACTGAGATTCTTTGGAAAATATTTAACAATATTTATTTAGGAATTAGTATCAAGGATGATAAAATTGTAATATTTGTACTAATTGAATTTGAATTAATCGAAACAATAATAATTTCTTCATGAAGGTACAGAGCAGAATCAGAACTATTATTTATTTTTAATGCAAAATTATTTAGAAGGTTCTTACCCCTTTTTCGGAATGTAATCTAATTTTCTTAAGATTTACAATAATTTTCAAAAAAAATACAGCATTGCCTATTTAATTTTATAGAATTGCTCATGGTTAGCGCAGTGACCGACTGTACTCTATGATCGAATTATATTTTCATTACAATTTCGACGTTTCACAAGGTCCATAATTAATTGTTTTCAAGTATTTTTATATTTATACCACATAAATATGTTAAATTCACAGTTACTATGATATTTTAAATAAAAATATATTTTAATCTTGGTACATTACAAAAATCTACAATTATCCCTCGAAACTGTGCAGATAAAAACGCATTTATTTAAATACCTTTAAATTTAGTTTTCATTGAAAAAATATTTATTGAATTACTAAAGGAACACAGATCCAAATTTTGGTTCAAAATTGAAAAATAAATTAAGTAATAAATTTTTTTTTTGGTACATAGTTTTTTCCAGCAACAGTTGAGAGGAAATTTCTTGGAAATCATAATCAATACTATTCTTAAAATTACAAATAAATACTACGACTTTGGTATTATTATGGCTAGTTAATAATTACTATGTAAGTAAATAATTTTAAATTATATTGCTAATAAATATTGCTAAGCCAGTTCCGTTACCGCTCGCCCCAGTCGTCATCTTGCGTCTGGCCCTGGCTGTACCTGATATCCGACCCCCGGTAGACGTACTCTTTCAGCAGTTTATTGATTTCCTCTGCAGACAGGCCCGTTGTCAGGTCGGCTCTGTTCAGAAATAGAAGGAGTAGAGCCTTGTGTAGGTCGTGAGCGGAGGGTTTTGAAGGGCGGGTAGTTTCAGGCGACGTTGTGTCTGGAATCATTCTGGAAAGACACAAAGGGCTTATTTTTAGGTGAAGGGTAAACTTGATAGTGTATTTTTTAGGTGTTTTTTTAAATATCATATTATTGTACCCAATAATTATCTACCTTCTGTGACAGGTAAAACGAGATGTAAATTTTTTAAATCTCGCATACGCTAGTAATTGAAAGTAGCTTCAAGGGAGTAGTGTTATCGATAGATCACATTAGTCAAGCCTATGTCATAACTTGATAATATTAGTGAAACTCAAGTCTATGTGAAATTAAAAAATCCCTCGGTCATATTATCTGTTACAGTTGGTAAACACCTGTGATTGGATTTAAATGGTGGCCGCTATAAGTCAAAAGTGGCTGCATCTAGGTTGATACAGTAGTTTAAAACCCTAAAGTACCGTTTAGAGCTTATCTACAGATGTTTCTACTTGACAGTGATAAACTAAGGTGTCAGTACAGGATGAAGTTAGGCGAGCATGAAAAAATACTCTACCATCATTGAAACTGGCACACTGGTCTGCAGATACGAGACTCCGCAGCCGACAAAAAACGAGCGTACACGCTCATGCTCTTTTTTATAAATGAAGAAACTGTGGATACTCAGTAGTTCTAAGAGATCTCAATTTGCTCGATTAAGTCTTAACCTTCTAGAAATGAGTTAGAACGTGGCTGTTAGTATGCTATAATAATTTAGTACCTATCTGTACATGAATATATCACTAGAATGTAAAAACCAATAAATAATTTGAATTTGAATATGCTAAAAGCAAAAATTATAAGTTTACACAAAGGAATTTGGAAACTATATTCCATTTTCAACTCCAAATCTTCGCAATGGAACTACAAAGTTTAAAAGGAAAACTACTTTTTTAACAAGCTTTTATGTATTTTCACCTGTGTCTGTCTATTTGTCGGTTTGTAATCAAATCTTGCAAGATAAACGAGACCCACTTCCCGATGTCCGATTTGATTCAAATTTGGTGTACTTATGTATCATCGGTAACAATACAATATGGTACCATCGAGCTGATCTGATCATGGAGACGAAAGATAGCCATAGGAACTTCTGAACTAAGCAAGATAAACCCATCGAGCTTGGGCACGTTTGATTCGCCTTGACAAGTTTTCTGGTTTTATAACTTTTTAGTCCTTTTTAACCGGTGAAAGTTTGATTTTCTAAAGCATTTTAAAGTATGAGGTAATTGGTTACAGAATTTTGAATGTGAATGATTATTTTTTTGTTTTTTGGGCAACTGTGTGTACTACATACCATCTCATGAGTGTGTTTGTTTTTTTTTAGCGTATAAGTTCCAGTTAGTTGCATAAAAGATAATTACGATTGAATTTCCTTACATTTTATATCAATATCTTTGATATTGGCGGAGAATTCCGTTTGGTTTAAAATAAAACACATTATTATTTGATTCGCATAATGTCATAGCAACACGAACGCATATTAACTATGTGAGGTATAATTCTAGATTTTTATTATAAATATTAAAAAGTACTGTGATTCAAATCAATTTCGGGTAATGTCGGGTAAATCCTGATCCAGTTTCGACTGTTGTTTTACTGCAGGCAATAGTGAATTGAAGCGACTGCTGCGGTCTCTTCAACTTGTGGTTGGACTTTGGCGACCTCTGCGGTCAAATTGCTGGAGGTACAGATGTACGAGTATCGTTAGCGACCATTATACGACTGCTGTTGTCGACTAGATAAATAACAAATAAGAGCTATCTTCACAAGCAATTCGTTTTTAGAATAGGCTGCCGCATTGTACCACACAATTTCATTTTTATTGAAATTATTAATTTCCATGTACCTACTTCTTTTTTTCAAATTTCTCATTGGTGCTTTCATAAAATAAATAAACATAATATTATATTATTGGTTTTATGTATATGTACTGAGTTGTATATATATATATAGATGTTTATAGTTAATATAGTATAACGTAATATAACATAGCATCTATGTATGTTAGTAATGTATTTATTATTAATTTACTTTTGTGTCTTCTGTTATTAGGAACTGTTCAAAACAATATTAAAATGTATGTTTATGTAAAGCACCGACGTTCACTATTTTGCGTTATTCCTCTTCATCAGAAGGTTGTCTGAAAGATATTGCGCCTGACAGCGATAAGAGCGGCTATTATTACACTTCAATATATAATTAATGATTTATTTACTAACTTTTAACTATTTGTTCACCCCGAACTGAGATCTCGCGCCCACATTTGGATGGGTAGATCCATTAAAAAAATGAAAGTTTTGTTTGCCGAATCCACATTGCCCTTGCTCACTCTCAGCCATTTTAATTCGTCTTTCCTTCCTCTGCATGTTTATTAACAGTTATGAAAATACCGTGCTTACGAAAATGTTACGAAATCAGACAGAAAAATCTTCGTATGTAACTTGGTTACGAGACATAGTTACGATGGCGGCCGAATGGTATTTTTCATCTACTTAGGTAAACTACCTAGTATAAGAGATAGTTCTGAAAAGATCATTTTACGCTGGGTTTTATATCTAATAATAACTGCTAGACTGTTATCTACATACATGTTCTGATCCTTTATGAACGTAGAATGACGTCCTATTACATTGCGTTATTCCTCCCCATCCAAAGGTTGTCTGTAAAAAATCGCTTTTAGCGATAAGACCGCCTATTGTTACACTTATATAATTATTTAATGTCATTCCTATTTATTTTCTTTATTATTTTAAGGTGTTCAATAAAAAATATATCTTTCTATCTATCTACATACGAGTATAGCAATGTTCTAACCTGATCTTCGTTGAAACGTTAACTAGTTTTATAATTAAATAATCCTATCCTACTAATATTATAAATGCGAATGTTTGTGTGTTTGCGTGTGTGAATGTTTGTTACCACGTATCACAGTAACGAATACACCGATTTTGATGAAATTTGGAATGTAGATAGTTTAGGTTCCGGAATAACACATAGGCTTTTTTTCTTTAACGTAACGCGGCCCTCGGAGCACGGCTTGTATAAAGATAACGGCGAAAATAAGGTATGGGACAAACACTTTTTTTTTTTGCTAGCCGCGCCGCTGTTTTACCCGCGTCAGTCCTGGACCCGCGGGAATCCTGGGATAAAAAGTAGCCTATTTGTTAATCCAGGGTGTTAATGTATATGATAAAGCTTTATGTATATATATTTTAAATGTATCTAAAAGTATATAATATACCTCGATTTCAAATTTCATCAAAATTGGTCTAGCCGTTTGAGCGTTAAAAAGTAACAGACATACAAACACACTCACAAACTTTCGCCTTTACAATGCTAGTGTGATTTCTACTTCGATATACGATTGAATTATTCAGTTTTATCACCAGTCCTCAACCAACGCCAAATCAATAATTTCCACCATTAATAATTTGCTCAGGCTCATAGCTGTCTCACTCTGTTAGTAGTAGACTAGAGGATATAATCGGAACACCTAAAATGCTAAACACAGGTAATCTTAAAGGTTGTCTAGAAGAGATCGCTTTTAGCGACAAGACTGCCTATTGTATTTTTTTTTTAATAATTATTTTCTGTTTTGTTTTTGTCTTAATTAAGGTGTTCAATAGGTACAGAGTTTATCGATCTATCTTAGTTAGGAGTAAGGGCTCAGATAGAAAAACGCCACAGAAACTTAACACAAAACACCTACTTGTCAATTACGCAAAAGTACCTACTTATTGGATTATTTTTTGTATAGCTCCAGGGAGCAAAATATGATAACTAGTTTTAGTTTAGTTTTAAGAAATATAGGCAATTGGCGCGTAGTTGGGCACCATTGA
The DNA here is from genome assembly GCA_948107665.1 of Lomographa bimaculata. Lineage (NCBI taxonomy): Eukaryota > Metazoa > Arthropoda > Insecta > Lepidoptera > Geometridae > Lomographa > Lomographa bimaculata. Next base: position 5,503,959 of record OX403600.1, on the reverse strand, counting down.
ATTAAAAAAAAGTTTTATAAAGTAGGTACTCAAATTTTACAATCATTGATCTATAATTTCGATAAATAATAAGTATCTCCTGGGTCATTGTAGCAGTACGTAGCTACAACATTAGATTTACTCGATAAAGTTTATATTTTTAATTGCAAATTAATAGTTTTGTATTAAATGCACGATAGAATAAAAAAAACAGTTTTAGTCGCCTGAAACTAAGTATAAACCAGAACATTAACTTTTACAAGCACACGAAATTGTTGTTATTCAGTTAGACGGCTGAAACCTGGTGATGCAGCTAGCTTTGATATAAAAATAATCGATTGCCTAAAATTGGTTATTTATAATTAATAAGTAAAAATCGCAGGCTATGAATAACCTATGCAGGCAAAACCAGATATTTAAATTTTCAATGTTTTTTTATTATTTGAAATAATTTTGAAAGCGTTTATCGTTATAGCTCTTTTGACTCATGATCAATTTCGATCTGTAATAAGTCAGTTGATACGAAATACATAACAAAATAAAAACCCAAACTAATAAACTACAAAATTAAATTATCAAATAACCCAACCTAACCTCAAAGACCCTTGACCTACGGAGTATCGGACAATCATGAATGACTCGCTTGGCAATGGAATTCCCCAGACAGAAGAAAAGAAAAAAAATACACAAAAAACAGGTCGCACCTTGCGTCTGCACCCTCAGCCGGTATCTTGCACAAACTTCACGATACACCGGCCTTCAATTCTAAGGAAATAAGCACAACACAATCGCTTACAGACCGTCGACGAAATGCCAGCCATCACTGCCCTACTCATTGAATGGCACTTTTTAACGAACTCTTGTTTATAATCAACAAGGAAATATATTCTTTACACGGTTTAGTTACAGTTGAAAATAGATTGCGATGGCGTTATTTAGGGGTGCATCTGGCATCCGTCTGGGCTTGTTTGTGTGATTTACCCCAACATGTGGCGTCAGCTATCCGCATGTTGCTCGTATGCCCATGATATCACTTTCGTAAAGGCTTATCGTTAAAACGTGCGAATGGAAAATGGATCTTATTACTTCGGGTTTAGGGCATGATGTTATATAAAAAAGTTGTGGAAGCAGTTAACTACTTTGAATTGAGAAGTTTTCTCAATTAAGCTTTGGTCTGTTGTTCGACCACGCATTTTATAGCAAGGAAGCGAAATCTTTGTAACAATAGCTATTATTTGGTAAAGACATCGTTCAAAGTATTATGTTGACAGAAATCCCTTATCAAAGTAAATGGTGTCAAGGCCAGGTAATGGTGTCTGTTATTGTGAAACTATAAATACAATAACCTACCAACTAAGTTAGTCCATTATAACAATAAACATATTACATAGAGTCTAAAAAACTAACAGAAATAATTTCGATACAATATCTTTCATTTAGATTTGGCTTAGGTAATTGTTTGTTTTATTTTTCAGTTAAGTACATCAAAATGATTAACAATTTTCAATTCTTTTTAATTTTTTTTTATTATGTGGCTTTCTATGATATAACCAACAATATTTATATGAGTGCAAAAAGAAAGTAGATACAAAATAAAACTTATTTTCAGCGAGAGCAGGATAGAAATGAGAAGGTTTAAGGGTATATACATGACAATTACAACAAACGCCCAAAAAAATAATTGACTATTAACTCATTCAACTTACTTAATCTAACATTCACAAGCACACTTAAAAAATTCTGAGCTATTAGCAAAATTTTGAAGCAAGTAAAATATAATCTATTAATCTAACGAGTTATGTCATAACATTGTAACATAAAATTGTCACAACTTTTATAACTTTTAAGTATATCGGTTTTAGACAATGGAATTTACTTACAAATTATTTACTCACAAAAAAAGTTGTCAGGAAGAGATAGCTCTTAGCGATAAGACCGCCTGTTGTTACACAGTATTTGTCAGATTATTATTTCTTTTGTATTTGTTAAGGTGTTCAATAAATAGTTTATCTATCTACTTCTCCTACTTCAGTCTTTAAGAGTCCACTTTGGACTTTATACAATACTTTAATTATTATTAAAGTTAACCTATTGGTCTTTTCCAAATTTTTATTTTATTTATTTTACTAATCTGTTTTGCATTCTAATTCCATTCCAATTCATTTCATCATTACATCTTCCATGATTCATGATTTCGTGCCTTGGTCATCCAATAATGTCTTACGTGTCCTCTCTCTATCTATCTATAAATCTGTTTTACGATTACCAGATGTAGATCAGAATATTCTGAATGTAATTATTTTCTCTATTTTCTCGCAACTTCATTCTGCGAATTTATACTCTGATGTGAAGTTGAGTCTATCCGGATGGAAAGTGTAACACATCAAAAGCTTTTAAAAATGTAGCTACGTTTTCCCTTATTTTATTTACTTTGTTGATACAATTTGTTTTCTGTTTTATAGGTTTCTATGCATCTTTTTGCGGTCAACATCCAATACTGGTTGGTTTTGATCCATTTCCGCATATACGGCTTCCATTGTATACTTATTGGTATAGGTTAGTTACATGCGGTAGAAAATACATTAGTTAAAATTTGTTTTAAGAATTGCAATTGAGAGAGGCAATGCCGCCAGCATGATGGGAATGCTACCCACTGGTAGTGGGCTTGAGCACTTGAGTTACCTATAAGCTCGATGCCTTGTAGATAACTTAGGTCTCTATATATATTTAGTTTAGTTTTAGGATATGTAGGCAATTGGCCAGTATTTATTTAAGTAAAAAAGATTATATATGTTTTGTAATATTTTGATGCTTTACATTGACATATTTTGATATCACTCAAAAATTGACGTAACATTTTTCAATTATAGAAAGGTTTACTTATCGAATCATTTATCTTTTCAACCGATTTCAAAAAAGAAGGTCCTCAATTTGACTGTATGTTTTGTTTTTGTATGTATGCTACGCGATAATTCAAAGAAAATGTTTGTTTCTGGTTATTGTTGTGACTTTGTGTGTGATGTGAAAGTTTTTAACATCCACTACACAAGCCATCTTACATCATCAACAGGGGCTGTGAGTGTGAAAGCCTTTTTTTAATGATTATTTATAAACGGTATGCTTATTAATATTATGTAGAGTATGAAGAGTTAGGCTGGGGTACAACATAATTTTAAAAAAAATTGTGCAGCTTAACAGCAGCTCTTTAGTCCGAGTACGATTGTCATCAGATTATAAAGGTTATGTCGTAGCAAATAGGGACGCGTTTAGTGGAGTAAACATTTGGTGGCCTAGTATAAAGTCACGCGTGCCATATTTAGATTTTTAAGTTTTTCGTAAATTCCTCGAAAAGTAAGAAATATATCATAATGTTAGCGTCATAAATAATAATATACTATGATTTCTAACTTCTAGAATCTGTAAGGAACTTAAGGCTAAAGTCAGTTCAACGAAAAATACAAAAAATAATATAAGTATTGAAGTTAAAATTATACATAAGGACCGTTTTCCAGATAGACCCCGGGATGACATAGTACTAATAACACCGATTTTGCTCTGCTGCCATATTGGTATATTCCAACGTATATTTTTTTCAAAATGATTTCGTTCTCTACATTCAAAGCTCTCCAATGATAACTCACATTTTTGGAAAAAAATGCCTATTAATATTTACATTTATGTCGTTTTAATTACCATATCTAAAATTTTCTGTGAATTTGAAGTTATTCGCTTATGTTTATAAAAGACGCTGAATATCTATTAAAAACGAACGGATCGAAACGAAGAAAGTGAACCATCAAGTCAAATTAAAAGTCTTGCTTCGCGCGGTCAATAAAAAACCTTCCTCGGGTTTTGTTATGGCCTACATATCGTGTGTCTCTGAAGCCTGGAAAAATAGTCCGCGTAGGTTTAAAAATACGGTTATCCAGTTACCCGTAAAAATCGACGTGGACGTGCACGCACGTATCGTAGGTAATTATCGATCCGCGCTCCATTTACATAAGCCCCTTTTTGTGACGTCCGTCAAAGGGTTGAATAGAGCGGATTTAAAATAGTGAAACAAGTTTTATGGGGTTGAGAGCATTGAAGCGTACATTTTACCGTATTAATCAATGAATGACAACGGTCACTTTGAAAGGACCATACTGCCCCACATATTTATTGTAATTTTATAACACTAAGTTCATTGACTTGTGTCGTGGGTGCCGGAAACATTCACATCACACACTCAATCACGACCAGAACCAGAAACACAAATTACCCATGGGGAGAAAACTTGTGTTCCCGCCGGTAATCGAACCCGATTCGACCCTGCTTAGAAGGCGAAAGGCCACACAACCAAGCCAACGGGTAGTTCAGAATTGAAAAGCGAGTCGTTTGTCTGATAGTAAGCGCCACGCCTGCCTCAAGCAGCGCCTGTTGGAATAGATAAGGAGCTTTGCGAGGTACTCAAGTCACACTTAAGTGATATAAAAGCTCTGACGTCGGATGATTGTCAGGAGTACAAACTTTTTAATTTAAACCGGATCTAGTACTGCTTGCAGAGCTATACACTTGGTTAAGAAGGAAAAAAAGCAACTCCTTTGTTAACGGAGTTTCATTTCTTTGGCCTTCTGGTCCATCTGGTTTGTAGCACCATGTAGAATAATATCATATTTCAATACTAACGACAAATTTAAACACACATTAAATCCAATTTTGAACTGCCCGTTGGCTAGTGAGCGTTCGCCTCAAGCAGCAGGTATCGGGTTCGATTCCCGGTGGAAGTTTTCTCCCCCAAGGAAATTAGTGTTTCTGGTTTTGGTTGTGATCGTGTATGTGATGTGAATTATTCCGGCACCCACGACACAAATCATCGAACTTTGTGTGGGGCTGTGAGCGTGAAATAAAAAAATACTTGTATCGTTTGTGCCGGAAACGTTTAAATCACATACAATCAAACCCAGATTATACACCCATCCATAATTCAAGATCAATGTGATTTTATTGTCATCATATTTTATGTCATGTTTTATATTGAGTTTATTTTTTACCGACTTCCCACAAAAGGAGGAAGTACCCAAGTCGGCTGTATATATATATATATATATATATATATATATATATTTTATGTTTGTTACCACATAACTTCCCTCCATATGAGCCGAAAGATGTTGCTTTATAATTGGGCCCATTTAAATTTGATCAAGATCTGATCAGTAGTTTTTGAAATATCGTCACTAATGCCTATTTTGTGGACTACTTTGACGATGATCTCGTTTAACCGACTTCAAAAGTTACCTCATAACTTCTTTCGTTGTGAGCCGATTCTGATGATTATTTTTTTATTTGAAAGCTGTTGCTTTTCATGCGGTCCCATTGTTATCCCATAGGTATCCTAAAAATAAACCCAAGTAAAGCTTGAAAAACCGCCTTCGCCGCTTTATCTTTGGAACTTTGATCAGATTTAATGTATTAAACACGCATTATTGACTATAACCATAGTAGAAATATATAAGTAAGTTGTCTTCATAGAGTGGTACCAAACGCGGCTTGTATGTGTGCACGGCCGTACGCACGTGCCTCAGCACGCACACTATGACAACAAACAGAACGGCGAAGACGACACGAGCCGGGGTCGCCCCCGCGCTCGTCGACGCGGTCGACGACATTTCGCCGTATTCGAGCCATTCGCCACGGGCCTTTTCGCGCAGACGGATGTCGCGTGCCGCGTGCTGAGTTGCGTGCGCGCGTTTATATTTTGTAAACAGATAGGTAAAGTTCATATACCTACTTATAGTGTAACCTACTTTACGTGTTTATTCAATTTATGTAGGTTTTTAAAGTGAAAACTTCTATAGGCGCGTTGAGCACTTTTTGGGTGAACAAAAATCATGGAACTCGCGTCATCGTCACCGACGGCCAATATTATTGATTTATTGAAGCCTACTTAGCTATATTAGTTTTCCTTTTAACTTCGTTATATATACTACTACCGTGATTTCTTTTCACATATGCAAAACAATATATTTTTTTCAAGATTTTTTTTGACTCTGTCGGCGTCTAATATGCAAATGAAATCGTATCTATTTTACCACCACATTTTATACCATTCTATTGTACCTAACTTGTTGGTTTGTTAAAATATACATTTTACCTATAGGTACCTTTAAAAGTCGGAGATAGTGACAACCCTGCGTATTCGGCTAGAGTGGGCATTTGAATCTCCTACGGGCCTCGAGTCATCTTACTTATATATTTCTACTATGCTATAACTAAAAACTAGAGATCAGATCTTGATTAAATTTAAAAGTGACCAATAGGAAAGCACCAGCAATCAAAGAAAAAAAAACAAAATCGGTTCACGGGGAAAAAAGTTATGAGGTAACACATAAAAAAGAGCAAAAAAATTACAGTCGAATTGAGTACCTCCTCTAGAAACACATATTTTCTTTGGGGAGAAATCTTGTGTTGCAGCCGGGAATCGAACCCGATATGCTTAGAAGGCAAACGTTCACCTAACTAAGCTAATGGGTAGTTCAAGGATATGAGGATAAGGTATATAGTCTCAGAATAAGTTTTAGGAAGGAGAAAACTAGTTCAAATTAATTAAAAGAGGAGGTTCTCAATTCGAATGTATGTTTTTTTGTGAATATTAGGCAATATATCTCCGCCAATTATAAGTCGATTTTGATGATTCTATTCGTTTGGTAGAGGTCCCATATCAATTTTATCGAAATCGATCAAGCCAAAACCGAAATATAAGCGAAGTTGTTTTTTTCATGCTTTGCTTGTTCAATTATTCAATAGATAGATAGCGCCTGCGTCTCATCGTATAGAACAATATTAGCTCTTTTGAAACATCGAAATGCGTATACATCCGAACTCGACAGGCGCTTTAAAATTCAACGTATTCTGAGCAGGTAACTGAAAACTTTTCTGTCACACGGCGCTGTATTGTATGACAGTTGCCTGTCTACGCTCGCTGATAAAATCCATATCTCGTACAAGCACATATATAAAACTCATGCTAAACCTAACAGCCAATAATGTTTTACGCTTACGCTTCGCTTTTACACTCACAGCCCCGCACTAAGTCCGAAGACTTGTAATCGCGGATGTCGGAAACATTCACATCACACAACCAAACCCCGAACTGGCTACACAAATTTCCCTTGGGGGGGAAACTGGTTTCCCCACTGTGAATCGAACCTGATACCCGCTACTTATAAGGCTTTCGCGCAACCAGCCACGCTAGTGAGTGAGTTTTATTAGATTTATAGCAAAAATATACTGCCCAGTCCGTTTGATAAGTATTCTAATCATGGCACTTTATTAAGTTTTTGTTATGTATGTATAACATGTATTCTATCTAACATTTTGGTTTAGGCTGGATCGATGTCGATAAAATTTATATGGGACCACCTCTGAAATATAATCTACCAAACAAAAAAAAACATCAAAATTAAATCATAATTGGCGGATATCGAGTAACATACAAAAAAAACACATATAGCCGAATTGGGAACCTCCTTTTTTGAAGTCGGTTGAATACTAGAGTAAAACTTAAAGATGATTTTCATATACCTATTTAATGATACCCACTATATAACACATTTCGTCGACTGTAATATTATCATAATTGACTGTAATAATATCAACTTTGTGTGGGGCTGTGAGCGTGAAATAAAAAAATACTTGTATCGTTTGTGCCGGAAACGTTTAAATCACATACAATCAAACCCAGATTATACACCCATCCATAATTCAAGATCAATGTGATTTTATTGTCATCATATTTTATGTCATGTTTTATATTGAGTTTATTTTTTACCGACTTCCCACAAAAGGAGGAAGTACCCAAGTCGGCTGTATATATATATATATATATATATATATATATATATTTTATGTTTGTTACCACATAACTTCCCTCCATATGAGCCGAAAGATGTTGCTTTATAATTGGGCCCATTTAAATACTGATCAGATCTTGATCAGTAGTTTTTGAAATATCGTCACTAATGCCTATTTTGTGGACTACTTTGACGATGATCTCGTTTAACCGACTTCAAAAGTTACCTCATAACTTCTTTCGTTGTGAGCCGATTCTGATGATTATTTTTTTATTTGAAAGCTGTTGCTTTTCATGCGGTCCCATTGTTATCCCATAGGTATCCTAAAAATAAACCCAAGTAAAGCTTGAAAAACCGCCTTCGCCGCTTTATCTTTGGAACTTTGATCAGATTTAATGTATTAAACACGCATTATTGACTATAACCATAGTAGAAATATATAAGTAAGTTGTCTTCATAGAGTGGTACCAAACGCGGCTTGTATGTGTGCACGGCCGTACGCACGTGCCTCAGCACGCACACTATGACAACAAACAGAACGGCGAAGACGACACGAGCCGGGGTCGCCCCCGCGCTCGTCGACGCGGTCGACGACATTTCGCCGTATTCGAGCCATTCGCCACGGGCCTTTTCGCGCAGACGGATGTCGCGTGCCGCGTGCTGAGTTGCGTGCGCGCGTTTATATTTTGTAAACAGATAGGTAAAGTTCATATACCTACTTATAGTGTAACCTACTTTACGTGTTTATTCAATTTATGTAGGTTTTTAAAGTGAAAACTTCTATAGGCGCGTTGAGCACTTTTTGGGTGAACAAAAATCATGGAACTCGCGTCATCGTCACCGACGGCCAATATTATTGATTTATTGAAGCCTACTTAGCTATATTAGTTTTCCTTTTAACTTCGTTATATATACTACTACCGTGATTTCTTTTCACATATGCAAAACAATATATTTTTTTCAAGATTTTTTTTGACTCTGTCGGCGTCTAATATGCAAATGAAATCGTATCTATTTTACCACCACATTTTATACCATTCTATTGTACCTAACTTGTTGGTTTGTTAAAATATACATTTTACCTATAGGTACCTTTAAAAGTCGGAGATAGTGACAACCCTGCGTATTCGGCTAGAGTGGGCATTTGAATCTCCTACGGGCCTCGAGTCATCTTACTTATATATTTCTACTATGCTATAACTAAAAACTAGAGATCAGATCTTGATTAAATTTAAAAGTGACCAATAGGAAAGCACCAGCAATCAAAGAAAAAAAAACAAAATCGGTTCACGGGGAAAAAAGTTATGAGGTAACACATAAAAAAGAGCAAAAAAATTACAGTCGAATTGAGTACCTCCTCTAGAAACACATATTTTCTTTGGGGAGAAATCTTGTGTTGCAGCCGGGAATCGAACCCGATATGCTTAGAAGGCAAACGTTCACCTAACTAAGCTAATGGGTAGTTCAAGGATATGAGGATAAGGTATATAGTCTCAGAATAAGTTTTAGGAAGGAGAAAACTAGTTCAAATTAATTAAAAGAGGAGGTTCTCAATTCGAATGTATGTTTTTTTGTGAATATTAGGCAATATATCTCCGCCAATTATAAGTCGATTTTGATGATTCTATTCGTTTGGTAGAGGTCCCATATCAATTTTATCGAAATCGATCAAGCCAAAACCGAAATATAAGCGAAGTTGTTTTTTTCATGCTTTGCTTGTTCAATTATTCAATAGATAGATAGCGCCTGCGTCTCATCGTATAGAACAATATTAGCTCTTTTGAAACATCGAAATGCGTATACATCCGAACTCGACAGGCGCTTTAAAATTCAACGTATTCTGAGCAGGTAACTGAAAACTTTTCTGTCACACGGCGCTGTATTGTATGACAGTTGCCTGTCTACGCTCGCTGATAAAATCCATATCTCGTACAAGCACATATATAAAACTCATGCTAAACCTAACAGCCAATAATGTTTTACGCTTACGCTTCGCTTTTACACTCACAGCCCCGCACTAAGTCCGAAGACTTGTAATCGCGGATGTCGGAAACATTCACATCACACAACCAAACCCCGAACTGGCTACACAAATTTCCCTTGGGGGGGAAACTGGTTTCCCCACTGTGAATCGAACCTGATACCCGCTACTTATAAGGCTTTCGCGCAACCAGCCACGCTAGTGAGTGAGTTTTATTAGATTTATAGCAAAAATATACTGCCCAGTCCGTTTGATAAGTATTCTAATCATGGCACTTTATTAAGTTTTTGTTATGTATGTATAACATGTATTCTATCTAACATTTTGGTTTAGGCTGGATCGATGTCGATAAAATTTATATGGGACCACCTCTGAAATATAATCTACCAAACAAAAAAAAACATCAAAATTAAATCATAATTGGCGGATATCGAGTAACATACAAAAAAAACACATATAGCCGAATTGGGAACCTCCTTTTTTGAAGTCGGTTGAATACTAGAGTAAAACTTAAAGATGATTTTCATATACCTATTTAATGATACCCACTATATAACACATTTCGTCGACTGTAATATTTTTAACTAGTTGTAAGCATCATAAGATTTAACACAAAAGGAGTTTCAAATTTAAATAGACCACATCGTCACTAACCGTCAGGTGATCAATAGCTAGACTATCTTAGATAAAAAATAAAATAAAAGCAACACCTATATTCAAAAGTAGAAATATTCGTACCGGATAAAATTGAAATAGAACATTACAGAGCTCAGGTAACCATGGTTACCATACATAAGTAGCCAGAGTCGCGTTCACGTAAAGGTGGATACTATAAATAAACTCTCACTGAGTGCAAAACTCAATACATTAAACACCTTTGTGATTCTGTGAAAAACGGGTATCGGCAAAGACAGAACGTGAACTTACGTCAGAACGTTTTGACTGAACCAACGTATTCCACACAATTCTGTTTTATGTAGGTTATAGTACTGCCCTTCATTATAAAGTTTTTTTTTTTTATTAAAGAAATAGTGCGTCATCATCATCATTATTTTTGTCCACTGCTGGACATAGGCCTCTCCTAATGAACGCCACTGAACCCGGTCTTAGGCTCTTCTCATCCAGTTTCTGCCGGCCTCCTTTCGCAGGTCGTCGCTCCACCTGGCCGACGCGCGACGGGCGTCCTGTGCTACGTTTGCCGAGTTGCGGTCTCCACTCAAGTATTCGTCTACTCCAGCGGTTATCCGCCTTTCTAGAGACGTGGCCAGACCACTGCCATTTCAGCTTGCTAATTCTTTGAGATATGTCGGCGAATTTAGTTGTCTGTCGGATCACCTCGTTCCTGACTCGATCCCTCAGAGAAATACCGAGCATAGCTTTCTCCATAGCTCGCTGAGCTACCTTAAATTTGTGGACTAGTCTTACTGTCAGTATCCAAAGAAATAGTTACTGCGAGTCAACCGTAACTGATAGAGATATACCACTGCGGAGTTTTCTTTAGGATTTTAGAAGAAATACAACTCTTTGGTACATCATTTTTAAGTATATCTTAACAGTTAGCTTAAGTAAGCCATGCAAACTTATTGGATAAGTTGGGTGGCGTTCACTTTCTAAACCCTACATAGAAGGCTAACGCCACCTAACTAAGCCAACGAGTACATCGAATAAATAAAAAATAAATGAGTAAAAACAATCGGGTTCGATTCCCGACTAAAACACAAGTTTTCTCTCTAAGGAAAATTTGTGTTTCTGGTTCTGTTTGTGATTGTGTTTGTGATGTGAATGTTTCCTGCACCCATGACACAAGTCATTGAACTTAGTGTGGGGCTGTGAGTGTGAAAGCGTTTATATTTCTTGTTTCTTTCTACTCCTGCATAAACTTAATCATATTTTATTATATACTAGCTGTGCCCCGCGGCTTCGCCCGCTATTATCTAGTTAAAAAGTAGCCTATGTGTTAATCCTGGGTATAATCTATGTACATTCCAAATTTCAACCAAATCCGTTCAGCCGTTAAAGCGTGAAGAGGGAACAAACATACTTACACACAAACTTTCAGATTTATTATATTAGTAGGATATAAACCTTAAATGAAAAATTATCTAACTTATGGTGAAAACGGCACAAAACCTGCTGCGTGGTTTAGGAGGAGTTAGCGGTAAACATGTAGACAGAGGCGAAAAGCGACTTTGTTTTATACTATGTAGAGATGCATTTATTTTGCAGAAACTAAACTTAAAAAAAATTATTTAGTGCCTACTCTACCAATGATCATATACTCATTTTAATTTTAATTATAAATACACCTTTATGTACTAAATTGATGATACTATTGTGTTAAGTAATTGCTTTGTTATAATCCTAATTGAAATTGAAAAAAAAAAGTTCTCACGGAAGAAACTAATTCCCATAATACAGGGAATCCTAGCATGGGAACTAGTGAATAAAGCACTAGCACACACAGACTTAATAATAGAAAGAGAGAGATATATGTGACTGTCTAAATATAAAACATATTTAGACAGTTACACATTGAAGTAATTAGAATAATTCACTTTAAATGTTTTAATATTTTATGCTTATTTTACCAACTACCTGTACCTATTGTCTGTTCTGTATTATGTGAAAATAAACAATTTGAATTTTATATGGTGCTTTTTTGTTAATAACTTCGGTACACTACTAATTCTAATTTAAATAATTAAACACAAGCAAAGCTTAAAAAAACGACTTCCAGACCAGCATGATTTTTTTAATTGTCCAGCTTTCAAATAAAAAAAAATCATCAAAATTGGCCTACAACAAAAGAAGTTATGAGGTAACTTTTGAAGTCGGGTAAACGAGAACATCTTCAAAGTAGATCTTGATCAAATTTAAATAAGACCAATTAGAAAGCAACATATTTCAAACTAAAAAAAAAATCGAAATCGGCTCCCGTGGAGAGAAGATAATAAGGTGACACAAATAAAAAAAATACAGTTGACTTGAGTACCTCCTCCTTTTTTGGGAAGTCGGTAAAAAATCAATGCCGCTGTTCTAGGTGTAACGTAGTAATCGAAAATTGTATTCCCTTGAAGCTTCTCTTTTACTTAAGTAGAGATATTTCGTTTAACTAGTAAGTAGATAACACATGCATTAGATTTTCAATTGGGCCCATTACATTGTCAGGCCGTCGAGTTCCCTTCACGTCCGATGTAATTGCCTTCAAGTCTCAAGATGTCCTACATTCCTACAACATAGGACACCTAATCAATAATCTACACTAGAGCGAGACAACCTCATTATGTACTAGATGTTTTTGCTACTAGAAATTATAAGGGTGCTTGGGGCTATGGGATGGGTAGCGGGTGGGGAACTTATTATCAAGCCGTATCATTTATTAAGTGTATTGTGTGAAACTCACGAAAACTTTTATAATAAAATTATTATGTTTAGATTATTATTATCATCTCAGATTATATTTATTGTAAACGCTTTCATTTACTCACAGCCCCACACAAAGTTCTATGACTTGTGTCGTGAGTGCCGGAAATATTTAAATCACACACACAACCACAACCAGAGCCAGAACGAATTTTCCTTGAGGAGAAAACTTGTGTTTCCGCCAAGTTGTCCTACCAAATTGTTATATTCCAAAATAGATTTTAAAAAAATCGGTTTCGTACTCTATTTGCAGACTTTTTTCAACGATGATGGATGGACCTCACACAGGCAGATAATTAAATAAAAGCTATTTTGCCCCTACTTACGCTTACACGTATGCCCCTTAATATTTTCATTAATATCATTTTAATTGCCATTTTTGGCTTTGGGCCATAGCTTTACATAATATTTTCTTAAAATGTAAAGTTATTCGCTTATTCAGACGTTTAATGCCTCTGCCAGACGGACGGACGGACTGACAAAGTGCTGAACCACACGAATTAACTTAAAGATGTCACTTCGCTCGATCAATGATCTTCTTTGAATCAGCTCATCACCTGTATTAAACTCAATTAAATTGATTTTTATTTAAATACTTCAATATTCGACAAAGCTTACTGTACAGCCAATTTAGTCATACATAGAATAATACTACTTAATTATTTATGTATAAAGGTATTGTTAGATTACTTATTGCCGAGGCCTGATTGGTTGAATGACAATAAAAACATTCTGTTCTATTCTATCTCATTAAGGACAATCTGGAATTGACCGTCCTGCTGGCGCCGCCGATGTACAGTCAGCGAAACAGGCTAGGAACCCCCTATTATAAAGAAGTTCTAAGAAGCTAGCCAAAGTATGGCAAAAAAAAAACATTCATCAATGTACTGAGTTTGTGATTATTAAGATTATTTGAAACTATTTCTTTCACAAATTCTAAAAAACTCTATACTCTATACTCTACGCATATTCAACGGTTTTTCTTCCTTTTTAGGTACGGGCCACTATAATCGTTACAATACTTTTTTTTATCAACTTAAAAAACGGGAGGATAAAAATAATTCGGTTGGTATTTTTTTTGTTTGTTATCGCAGAACTCTATTATTTCCGATCTGAAAAATGTTTTTAATTTAATAAGATATACATTCAAATTGATCCCATACAAATTTCATCAAAATCAATTCAGTATTTTGATTTTAAATCAAAACATCGAATTGATCGAGATCGAGATTTAACTACATAAAATTACATAAAAGTAGATTAATATTTTTCGCAGTCAGGTTTTTTTTTTAGTACATCCATTAGCTGAGTACAAGTCACTGTTTTTAAACCAATTTTCTCTCCGGGTCTATCTCAAAAACCACTATATATTAAAAGCTAAAACTGAAGTTCAATCAGATTCTAAATATATCTTTGGGCCAATTGCCTATATTTCCTAAAACTAAACTAAAACTATATACAGAAAAGAACTAAGTTACCTTTAAGACATCGAGCTTATATGTAACTCAAGTGCTCAAGCCCACCAGTGGGTAAAAAAACTCGATAAAACTTGCATGTATTAACTATTATATCCTCTATGATAATAATAATAATAATAAAGCCTCTTTATTTCTTATCCCCTAATTATTACATTTATTTTCAACTTATAACTATTTAACGCTATTTTACAAGTTACATTACATTATTGAGATATAAAAGAAAAGTTAAGATAGGAACCCCTATTTGGGTAAAGGCCTCCTCCAGTGCGTTCCAGCTTTCTCTATCTTTAGCTCGCTCAGTCCACTCTTTTCCCGCTATGGCTATGATTTCGTCACTCCATCGTTTCCTAGGTCTTCCCTTCCGTCTTTTACCACTAGGTCCATTCCATTTTGTTGATTCTTCTGTCCATCGTTTGTCGCTGTATCGTGCTACGTGCCCAGCCCATCGCCATTTTGCCCGTAGACTGTACTGAAGGACATCGATTAACTTGGTCTTCTTTCGAATAAATTCGCTTCTTATTTTGTGTATTTTTCTTATTTTTAAAAGGCTTCTTTCCATTGCTTTCTGGCAACTGACTAGCTTTGTTTTTATTTTAGTGTTGTAAGTCCTTGTCTGGCATCCATACGTAAGAGTTGGCAGAATGCATGTATCCATCACTGTTTTCTTCAGGTGTAGCGGATATTTGCCTTTCATAATTTCTTTAAGAGACCAGTATTTTTTCCAGTCTATATTTATACGGCGTTCTATCTCTTTCTCTTCGCTTTTATCTTCGAATGATAGTAATTCTTTTCCTAGATATATGAAATTATTTACGTATTCAAATGTATTTCCTTCTAGTGTTATTGTACGTGTATAGCTGTTTGTCATAACTTTAGTTTTATCTTTATTCATCAAAAGGCCTACTTTTTTGCTCTGTTCCCTTAACTCGTTTACCATTTTTTTCTAATCTTCCACTACTTTCCCTCAAAATGGGCAACCGGTACCTAATCACCTCAGATTCGCAGATGATATTGTTCTTTTTGCAGATTATATCCTCTTATTATACATTAAATACAAAAAAATCAAACAAATAACTACCAAGAAAAATGTTAGCAATTAACTCAAAAGATTTTCTCTATCAGGAAAAACGTAGGCGCGAAATTTTAACAAGGCAGGTTATTAAAAAATATGTATCTTTTTCAACTTCAAAAAACGTGATTTTCAATTCGACTGTATGTTTTTACAAGCTTTTATTTAACTTGCACTGTATGTATGTACGTTTGTTCGGGTGGAATCTTGCAACTCAATTTTGAAGCATTCTTCAATCTTCAACCCATTGAGCTGAAATTGTTCACATTTAGTTTGGATGACAATGCATGGTTTGCTGTGTGGCATCATTCTAAATCCAACATGGCGAAACACCCAAAATGGCGGACAAGTAATTTTCCATGCACTCCTACAATATGGGTATCAAATGAAAGGGCTTGCTGAGAATAACTTGAAAAATAAAGTGACGTCACTTTTAATCCAATATGGCAGACTTCTAAAAGCTTGTCTTTAAAAAAGTTTTTAACAAGTCTCTTTTTTTGTATGTATGTTACGCGATATCCTCGCAAATTATTAATCGATTTTGACGTTTTTTTTTTTTGTTTGGTAGATCATACTTCAGAGGTGTTCCCATATAAATTTTATCGAAATCGGTCAAGCTAAAACCAAAATATAAGGTGAAGTCGGTTTTTTGCATTTAATTATTATTCATTGTCATTATAAGCTGCTAGTGAAGTAGCCATACACAGCTATACTTCAACATAACAAATTACAATTGTCGACTACTAGGTTTGTTTCATACATGTTCCATTAATCAAAATCAAATAACAGTCGCAAATTGTAAAACGGCAACATGTAATTACCACACATTTTCAGGCTTCACTCGTATTCATTACGAGTCGATGGTAATTGTGTACCAACCCGTAAACTGTACATAGCGTCCTATGTGTTAAATGTTTACAGACAACCTTTGCAGTATTCTGGGTTCCAACAATGCCTAACTGATAACTGTTCGAATAAAAACAAGTGAATGCCTGTAATAGGAGTAGCACATGCTTTTCTGGGAAAAATCTGTCACACACATTTTGAAATATGAAGACAATGTACTAAAAAAAAGACGTGTAGCACTAGGGGACTGCCGCGGTAAAGCTATTGCATAGCATTTTTTATCAACTTATGCAATTATAATTATTTATTTATTTTATTTATGCAGTATTTTTTCCTGCCACCTAGAGGCGAGTTGCTGAACTAAAGAGACAAGCGTGATATTTCAAAAAGTCATTAAAAGTTCTGCTATTCGTCGATAGATGGCAAAACTAAAAAGTATCACCGCTGTGCCGGTCGGAGTGGGGGGTGTAAGGTTATTTTCGTTACGGAATTTCTGGATTCGGTCTCCACGCTCAAGGCCCGCGATAGAAGCTATGCAATAGCTTAAAAAGTAAAAAAAACTGACTGCGATAAATATGAATCTACTTTTATGTAATTTTATGTAGGTAAATCTAAATCTCGATCTCGTTTTGATTTAAAATCAAAATACTGAATTGATTTTGATGAAATTTGTATGGGATCAATTTGAATGTATATCTTTTTAAATTAAAATCATTTTTCCAGATCGGAAATAATAGAGTTCTGAGGTAACAAACAAAAAAAATACCAACCGAATTAAAGTCCTCCTTTTTTTCAGTTGATAAAAACCTGTTGTTACGATTGTAGTAGCCCGTACCTATAAAGGAAGAAAAAACGTTGAATATGCGTAGGTATAGAGCAAAATTTGTGAAAGAAATAGTTTTAAGAAAAAAAATTGTGACTGGCTCTTAAATAATTGTTTTATGATATTAAGAAATTCACAAACTTTAGAGACAATAATCCTACTAATCCTACTAATATTATAAATCCGAAAGTTTGTGTGTAAGTGTGTTAGTATGTTTGTTCCCTCTTCACGCTTTAACGGCTGAACGGATTTGGATAAAATTTGGAATGTACATAGATTATACCTAGGATTAACGCATAGGCTACTTTTAAACTTGATAATAGCGGGCGAAGCTGCGGGGCACTGCTAGTATTTTATAATATTTACACGTCTGCATGCAGGCTGAATACATTGTGCATATTATTTTGAATTGTAAGGACTTTTTGTCATGTGTTCTGGCAAATAAACTTTTATTTGAGTTTGAGAGCGTGCCACCTTTTTTTGTAGTTGGTAAACGAACCATTTGTACCGATTATACTAGCCCGTACCTATATAGAAGGAAAAAACATTGAATATTATACAGACCCTCCCACAGATCTTATGGACCCTCCACATCACATACGTACAGACCAAACTTTGTGACGTCAAAATTTCATAACTAAAATCATGGATAGATCAGTCACTGTCACGCGCTGAAAAGTTTGCATTGCAAAACAAGCGCGAATCCCAAACAACTGGGAGCCATTTTTGTCGAATCGATACCGAGTGGACATGAGAGGCATTGCATCCAGGCTGCTCGTTAAAATCCGATCCCGGGGAGTAAGTGAATTTCCCGGGAACGCGATAATATTACTGGAATCCCCGAAGGCTGCAAGTGAGCTTCACACGTCGGCGCTAGCCCGGGTAACGTAATTAGAAGCATCACGCGTCAGGCCTGAAGCTTTGTCGATAACAATGTAAGCTAAACCACTTAATGGATCCGCAGTAGTCCCTATTCGAGGCTAGTCTGAGTGTCTGTTAGTGCTATTTGTGTTTCTGTTTGTGTTTCCCACTTTTACTGAGAATAATATCTTTGAAAATCTTTTTTTCATAAAAGCTTTTAGAAGTCCGCCATATTGGATTTAGAGTCGTCACGTTATTTTTCGAGCAAGGCATTTTCTTTTCAACCGACTTCAAAAAGGAGGTTCTCAATTCGACTTTATGTTTATTTTGTATGTATTTTATGCGATATCTCCGCCGATTATAAATCGATTTTGATGTTTTTTTTTTGGTAGATTATACTTCAAAGGTGGCCGAAAAATATACATTTTATCAAAATCAATCCAGCCAAAACCAAAATATAAGCGTTGAAGTCGGTTTTTTTAAGCTTTGCTTGCGTTTAATTATGATATTCCTATAGAAATTACATTAAAAATAACTTGTCCGCCATTTTGAGTGATTCGCCATGTTGGATTTTAATGACGTCACACATGCATCCAAACTAAACGTGAATAAAAAATTTCAGCTTAAATCGATTGAAGATATCGGCTTCAAAATTGAGTTGCAAGATTCCACCCGAACAAACATGTACGTAACTATGTACATTGAAAGTTAAATAAAAGCTTGTAAAAACAGATTGTTCTGGGGTTTCACATGTAACATATTGTAATAACAAATTGAATCTATAAAAAACCCACAAGAGGCTTGGTTGAGGCGACGACGTGTGATGAAAATGCTAGTACTTATTTGACTCAAAGTATTAGCATTGCAATTCAGAGAGGCAATGGCGCCAGCATGATGGGAACGCTACCCACTGATAGTGCGCTTGAGCACTTGAGTTACCTATAAGCTCGATGCCTAGTAAGTTACTTAGGTCTTTGCTGTTTAAATGTATTTAGTTTTAAGAAATATAGGCAATTGAGTCGTAGATAGCATTTTTTTTTGTATGTAATAATTTTATTTTTTTATCTACGGCCCAATTGCCTATATTTCCTAAAACTAAACTAAAACTATGTACAGCAAAGAACTAAGACCTACAAGACATAGCTTATGTATTGATTTTATTTAAAAAGCATTAGCCATGCTAGGCAGAACTATAAGCTATATAGAACTATAAGGGCTCGAGTAGCTCAGTGGTTAGAGTAAAAGGGCAGGACACCCTAAGGCCGCGGGTTCAAACCTCGCCTCAAGCGATAATTTTTCCTTTCTAAATTTATCACTATAGAAATTTGTATTTCTGGTTCTGGGTGTGATTGTGGATGTTTTCGACATCCATAACACAAGTCATTGTATATACCTTTGCAAAAGTTATCAATTGTGATACAATACAATACAATTACTCTTTATTGACATCTTAATAGAATTGGTACAAAAAAATATACAATTTTACATGAAACGCTACAATGGGCGGTCTTATCGCTTAAAGCGATCTCTTCCAGACAACCTTTGGATGGACAAGATGTAGATAGAAGGAGTAGTGTCGGGTGTACTATTGACTAATAACTATAACGTTATATCAGATTACAGATAACATAATATAATTAAATACAAATAACGACATATTACACAAATACTCTTACATATATAAATATTAAATACCATAACACATAAACATACATAAATATTTACATACAATACCTACATGTGAGTAAAGCATTTAAAAAATATATATATTAGTAGTTGAGAGATAGATAATCCTCCTTAACCATATTTCTAAAAAAGTGTGATATGTATTTTTTGTTAACAATATATTAAAATAAGAAAATATGCTAAGATAGTCAAGAATTTGACTAACATTTCACCTGATGGAAATTGAAGATGCGGCCGAAGATGTAGCATGCTTTCCTAGAAGATACTTATTCCCTCTAGACTAGAGTATACCTTTCAGGAAACAAATGCGCGGGCAATGAGTTCCACTCCATCGCCGTTCGTAAAAGTAGAAACGAATCGCTTTGAGCTAACAGGAGGTAGGTATATGAATCATAAATTGACAGCGTTTGACAGTTTGTCTTGTTGTTAGATGGTAATACGGGCTGTTTTTGTTGATATTTTACATGGGTTTATTAACTTTGGAAAATCTACTGAATTTAGGTATCTTTAACGTTTTACCACTATCTCATCTGTTGGTAAGTGATGATGTGAATGTGATAAACATATAACAATTTAAAAAGACGAATTATAAAACACATGTGTAAAATAATGAATAAAGTAGAGATATTAAAATCATATGTTGTTACTAGCCGTGCCCCGCGGCTTCGCCCGCTATTATCAAGTTAAAAAGAAGCCTATGTGTTAATCCTAGGTATAATCTATGTACATTCCAAATATCATCCAAATCCGTTCAGCCGTTAAAGCGTGAAGAGGGAACAAACATACTTACACACTTACACACAAACTTTCGGATTTATAATATTAGTAGGATTAAATATACAATACTAGCCGTGCCCCGCGGCTTCGCCCGCTATTATCAAGTTAAAAAGTAGCCTATGTGTTAATCCTAGGTATAAAATATGTACATTCCAAATTTCATCCAAATCCGCACAGCCGTTAAAGCGTCAAGAGGACACAAACATACTTACACACTTACACAAACACTTACACACAAACTTTCGGATTTATAATATTAGTAGGATTAGTAGGATATTCGATACCGACTCGTAGTCACACCAGATTATCACGCTAGAATGACAAACGGGTTTTTTTTCTCGTTTTTAACAGTATCTTTTATGTTTTTTTTTGTAAACAAGTGATAAGGCGATCTGGACATTCACCTGATGGTAAGCGTCATGCCAGCCCACAACAGTTGCAGTGCTACCCATTGCTTTGATTTACAAAGTCATTGGTTGCACTGCACTGCGCTCATCACTGAGATGTCAGTTCTTGAGTCTGTGCCCAGTAATTTCACTAGCATATATATTATATATATTTATGTATATCACTATTATTCCTGTTGTTTTTTTCTGATATTTCAATACACTTTTCAATGCCAATTTGTAAAAACAAAAATTATCTCGTTCGTGTTTTTTATTATAACAACTGTAAAGCTGGTCACGCTATAATTCGTCTCGTGATAGTGTAATACTTTGTTTGAGAGAAATTTACATGAGAATATAATATGGAAATTTTAAATCTTTTTTTTTAAAACGTGCAGAAAATGTTTCACGTGTTTTGCAACAAATCAATATGCTAACAAATTGGTTCGCCTGACGGTGTGTCATACCTGCCTATACATATACAGGGTGTCATACCTGCCCATACATATACAGGGTTATTTTTAAAATACCAGAAAGCTCTGATCTTGTCTCTGATTTTTGTTCTAACCCTATGTTATTTAGTTCTAAAATTTTTGTTCTGAATGCTATATTAACCATAATTAAGTTGATCTATACTTACACTTTTTTACCCAATACTCGGCTACGCAAATAGCATATCCATATACTTGCTAAGCATGACAATAAATGAGACAAGTAGTATGCGGTGACGCTCCACATACGCATCGGTTTGTGCTTGGGTCCTGGACAGATTGTCTATTGATCTTGTC
This sequence comes from Lomographa bimaculata, assembly GCA_948107665.1. Lineage (NCBI taxonomy): Eukaryota > Metazoa > Arthropoda > Insecta > Lepidoptera > Geometridae > Lomographa > Lomographa bimaculata. The sequence continues at coordinate 5,482,027 of OX403600.1, read as the reverse complement.
ACTATCAACTATCACACTGTCAACAAAACCGTAAAGGACGGCATCGCCGCGCCGCCGCCGCATCGCCGCGTCTCGTGATATGCACGCCAAAGCCAGTTGACACCTCGACACCTTAGACTTAACAGAGAAGTAAATAACATATTTTAAAATTTATTTGAAAAATCATAAAACAGAATTTGCAACTAAAGAACTTGGTCTCAATGTTTGGAATTGTGTCGCATAACGTTTTTGTTGTTTTACAAATTACCCTGTATAACTTCTGCAATACCAACAATCCTGTGTACAATTACATGGGCTCAGCTAGTGGATGTACGATTAACCCTGACAAAACTGTACTGTGACTCGTCATAGTTCGCTCGTACACACAATACGCGGTTTTACGTTTATACTTAAACGCGTTTTCACTAGTTCAAACTAGTTTTTACTGGATACCTTTGTTAATACCTGAATTTACTACTTAAATATCGTAAAAACTAGTTCTAGGCGGATAAAACGCGATTTACATACCTTCCTGTGGTAGAACCAATTCGAATGACAGTACCTACCAGTGCGACAAGGATCTCTTGGCAGTCGGAACTAGCACTGCCATCTTGTAAAGTGTCACTTTTTGACAAATCAGTTCGTCTATGGCTGTACACAGGGCTACCAGGTAGGTATCTGTGAATTTCTGACAAAATTTATTTATTTTTATTTTTTTATTTGTGACAGGCTAGTGTTTGACCACTATCTCACCTGATGGTAAGTGACGATGTGATCGAAGCTGGTAAACACACTAGACCTGGAATACGCAGGCTCTCAAGGATAACTGCCGGAACACCGTATTTGGCTTGGCGGCAGACTTTCAACTTGATGGTGGTAAGCTACTTTGGTAGCAAGCCAGGCGAGCAACTCACAAAATGCTCTACCACCTCTCAAAATAGTCTTTGAAAAGACTATTTACGTTTTTAATGACGTTGAAATTAAAACAGGTAACAATGCACATATTTAATGACAGACTACTATAATTATACTTAATTACAAAAACTTGTCTAATTATATTCTATAAATTATTTAACCCCATTCTTTCTAATAAAATAAATATCTATCTATCTATTACCTTTAAACGAGCAATTCTTGTACAAATATATGTGTAATCAGGATCTCGGAAACGGCTCCAACGATTTTGATGAAATTTTGTATACAGGGGGTTGCGGGGGCGATAAATCGATCTAGCTAGGTTTCAATTTTAGAAAACGTCGTTATATCCGTGTTTTCAGCCGAGCAAAGCTCGGTCAGCCGGGTAGTTAGATATAAATTGAGAATCTTATTATCGCTTAACTATAAATTGAAAAAGAGAATATATTACCAGAAATAAAATAAACATATTATCATGTGTTGTTGGATACCATACCCAATTTTCCATTTCGTCAAAATTACCTAGACAAAACCTCCTTTGATTACAATATAGTAAACTTTTTGTATTGTCATAAAGGGAGATTTCATTAGCCGGCGACCCTTAAGTTACAATCTTTTAGTATGAGGAAACAACCTCTTTATTTGAGGCAACAACAACGTTAAAAAATTTGGATAAGTCCAAAGATTTGTATCGTGGGCGCCGGAAACATGACCCAGTACACCCAGAACCAATAGCAAAGATTTCCAGTGGTGAGGAAAATTGAGCCTGACTGGGATTGAACTCAGTGGGGACGGTGCGGCGTTCAAAGCAAGCCTACTGCATCAACAAGGTTGTCAGTTACAAAGGCAACTCGCCTTTTAAGTCCAAACTAGCCCTGTTTGCCTGTTCATGGGTAGTATCGCCCCCAATGGACACGCAAAAAAAAAATACTCGTTTCTTTATCCCTAGCGATCACTATTCATCGTCCTGGAGACGCAGCCACCTGTGTGTGACACTATCCCTTGGCTCTTTGTTATATCAATTATTGGCTGAATTATTTTTTATTTCTGATAGCCTAACGTTTAACCACTATTTTACCTCACGGCAAGTGATATATTGGTCGAGGATGGTAAGCACGCTAGACCTAAAATAATTCTAAAACATAATTTTCGGTGATTATGGTAGCAGTAGAGTCATTAACTTTCATGAGTGCCTCTTTGGGGCCCATGTGAATAAACAGTTGTGATTTTGATTTTGAAAAAGTCCACCCATAAACGCTTTCAAACTCACAGTCCCACACTAAGTTCGATGACTTGTGTCGTGGTTGCTGGTAACATTCACATTACGCAGAATCACACCCAGAATCAGAAACACACATTTTCTTTGGAGAGAAAACTTAAGTTTCCACCGGGAATCGAACCCGATACCTGCTCCTTAGAAGGTGAACGACCCAACTGAACCAACGAGCAGTTCAAAATCCACCTCGTTTGTTTGTTTAAACCTACGAAAAAAAGTATGTGTATCACACAGAAACGATGACACTACGATGCCACATACAGAAACACTGTGTGTATGTTCTCAAACGGCTTCACCGACATGCATTTTCCTTTTTGAAGAAAAACTTTTAAAGGAGGTCGTTGAAATTCTGATCGAGAGCCTTCTTGTGTGACGTAAGGTGGCATTGTGATGTATAATTAAAATGTTTCCTAATAATACAAAAAGTTTCACTTCTATCGTGTGTCTTTATGACACACCCTGTTCTTTTTGTTTGAAACGTGACTTGACCGAGAGTGTTCTTTGCTTTGTTTGGTGAAAATCAGTGCTGCCGTTCTCTAGATAGAGCGTCGAGATTGTTTTCAACATCTTGATTTTGGCGCTTGTAATTACCTAGGGTTTTAACTCCCTCCCCGCTGTCCTGGGGAAGGCTCTCTGTTACATAAACTTTTGACAAAAGTCAGAACGGTTGAGTCGTTTTCGTTTGCTGGTAATAAATCCCACAAATAAGCCTAAAGATGATTTTCAAATACCCATTTAATGATACCCATTAGACACAGATCTTCGAATTATTATTTTTTACAATATGGCGTCAGGCAGTCGCCATATTGAATTTTGATTACTTTTATGACTTTTGTGACACAATTAAGATAAATCTAGGGAAGACGATGATTTTAAATCATCAAAATCGGCCCACGCGTTTGTTCACTAATAAGTTACTAAAGAACAAACAAATTATATACATACATAGGCTGATAAACATATTTCATGATACGTAGTTGTGGCATTGTTATTTATAATACAGATAGGAAATGTCAGCACGTTGCTCCTCTATAATAGTTTTATTGCTGGTTTAGTAGATACCTACACAACAATAGTTTGTATACCTTTAGTAGAAAGATAAGAATCTGTTATACAAAGATAACTTAACATTTTAAAAATGTAAAGACATCCGATAGCGAAACGTTATCATAACCGCGCGGCTTCGCCCACGTTACTGATGATGTAACTGTTAAATCATTACCTCTTTTTCATAACTACTAAAACTCATACGCATATTTAAAAATCTACGACATGTTATGCCATTTAAACCACTTGTTACAGTTTATTGCGCCTTTGCTAAATCAATATTAACTTACGGCATTCTTGTTTGGGGCTCTGCATCAGAAAATTACATGACCTAGTGCAGAGAGCAAGGTTCACAATAGTTCGTTTCACAATAGATATAATTATATAAACTTACTACTTTCATATATCGATGTATTGTACCAACATCTGTTTAATGAAAACTCACGCACATTTTAAACTTTTATATTAAAATTAAAACGGGAATTAGCGTGATTTACGCTTTGTTGATGTAACATCGACAATTGTTTCGGTTTCATTCGGGGATGAGTGTAGAGCACTCGCCGTCGCGTCCCAGGCGCGAGGTGAGACGCGAGTAATCTACAAGTAAAGCAAATTTTGGATTAGTAGGTATTATTTAATTGTTAAAGGGAAGCAATTAAATAAGATCGTCATAGAAAGGGGAGCTTACAATGCAAATTTAATAAATCCTTCAATCAATCACAACAATGCATAGATAATAGACAATGATTAGATCATAAAAACTTTATAATAATAAAGTAAACTTTATAGAATAGATTGATGTACCACCATTTTATCTGTACAGTTCTGACAGCAACACTCTATAAGGACTAGAATTTAGATACAATGCCATAAGGATGATATTGGATTGTTGATACGGCAAATTTGACCCTAACTACTGTACATATAACTTGGCTGTACTGTACAATAATCTAAACAGCTTGTTCATAGAATCGTTTAACTTTATTGGATACCTTCGCTTTCTGGCCAAGACCTCTTTACATATTGGCCAGCTATTTATTTTAGCTGTATATATTTTTTTTAAATCTGGTTGACACAAAAACTAAATGGTTCTTATCTTTGATAGTCTAGCATTTTACCACTATCTCACCTGTTGGTGAGTGATGATGGACAGAATGGTACAGAATGTACACGATAGTAAACAGTCTAGATTAGAATGTCATAGTTATATAGAAAAAACAAATAACCGACTTCAATCGCAAATATCTCCGATCTTGATCAAATTATAATAGAACCTATTAGAATAGGTATACCCCTTCGAACAAAAAAAAAATTTTCTAAATCGCTTAATAAATAACAGAGTTTCTAGGTGAACCTATTTTGACGATTTTATATTTGAAAGCTGGTGCTTCCCATGTGGTTCCATTTAAATTTGACCAAGATCTGACTAGGAGATTTTGAGTTATCCTCAATAATTCGTATTTAATCTGATTAAGGGTTCCGAAGATAAAGCGGTGAAGTCGGTTTTTTTAAGGTTTGCTTGTGTTTAAATTAGAAGTTGGTTTAAAAATGGTTGCATCTAAAGTGACACAGTTTGAAAACCTTGAAGTATGGTCCAAACATTTACTTACCACGTGACATTAACATAAACACAAAGTATTCATTAATCTGCGATACAACATACAATTCTTTAATTGCTATGTAATATACACTATAAACAGTATTACATCTTGTCAAGAATCTCCGCAACAAAATTTATATGTTTTTGGCCAGTCCCATTTTAAAATTATTCCATTTTGGCGATATAAATCAAGGAAAACCAACGAAAATCAATGTGGATAAATTTAGTTTTAGTTTAGTTTTTAGTATTAACAGGCTTTTTTAATCTTTCTTCAGTTCCTATAAGATAGTGTATATTTGTTAAGTCGTTTGAATTGTCTCTGTAACTGTTGGTCGGATTTTGAAAGATTTAGTGGGCAAATAGCTACAATATTGGAATTGGACATAGCTAACATTTGATCCCGAAAATCAGTGCAATTCCTGTGGAATAGGATAAATTCGTTACCGTATTTGAAATGAGGTATCACTGTTACCGTATAGATAGAATTTTGATAAGAGTTGGTACCTATGATTCTGGAATAGGGCTATGATAACTTTCGATCCTGAAAATCAGTGCAGTTGTAGGGCTTATCGGTAATGTAAAAGTTAGAATAACATACGAACTTTTACAAATTTACCGATACACACTTTAAAGAGATTAATTAAACTTAGCGATTATGGAAAGGCAGTCCTAAGACGAGACCTCAAGTTTAAACCATCCATCTACCAATCCAACATTAAAAACACTGAAAAATTACAGCGACAACTCTTAACTCACGCAGGCGAAGCCGGGGTACACAGCTAGTACTATATATGAAAATAAATTGACATTTGTTAGTCTCACGAAAACTCGAGAACGGCTCGACCGATTTGGCTGATTCTTTTTTTGTTGTGCGTAATTGTGAGGGCAAGTTTTGTATGTAACATTTGCGCGAAGCCAAAGCGGATCGCTGGTTATAAATAAAAAGAAATATCAATCTTATTTGTATTCTACGTATGTAGACGTATACAATACAATACAATACAATACAATACAAATACTCTTTATTGCACACCAAGAAAAATATTAATTAACAATAGAAAAAAATATCAATATAGCAGTACAATCGGCGGCCTTATCGCTAAGCAGCGATTTCTTCCAGGCAACCTTAGGATGGAGAGGATAAAAAAGTTTAACAAAAAGTGATCGGTGGTGCGGCAATGATCATTATACATACATGCAATATTTTAAACATACATATAATTATTAATGTAATTAAACAAATTATATACATATAGTTACATACATAAATTAAAGATAAATACAAAATACATAATATACAATACAGTACAGTAATACGTATTTTATAAATAAAAACTACACGCTCATCAATCAAATCTGATAAATAACGCGTGTCACTTATTTAATTGAATTGTGTTGTCCCAAAAGTATTTTATCATATAGATACCTAAAGAATAGTAAATGTACTTACTACGTACATATCTCGGACTAAAACTTGTTAAAAAAAAATATTTACTCTAAATCCCATGTATATACCCGCTTAGACCTTAAAAATACACATAAGCGGACCCGTACCCAACACTAACAGGTATTTTCAGTTTAGTCGGCATTTGACATTTATATTTTATATATTTGAAACAAATTTCAAAAATTAAATAATTATAATTAATTATTACTTTATTTAATTATATTTATTTAAATATCAAATTTATCAAAATAATAGACTATAATATCAAAAGTACATATTCTGTCAAAAGTCGGCTAAAATGTATTTTGGTAAAATCATATTCTCTAATAATTAAATTATGGCGTTACGAAATATTATTAATAAGTATGATAATTAAACGCAAGCGAAGCTTACTTACTTCTTATATATTGGTTCTGGCTGGATCAATTTCGATAAAATGTATATGGGACCTCTGAAGTATAACTACCAAACCAAAAAAAAACATCAAAATCGATTCATCGTATCATACATAAAAAGTACCAAGGATTTATTTATTAGTACATTCATGATTATACAAAATACAGATTTAACTAAACTACTTACCTAATACAAAAAGTCATTTACATAAAAATATATACATATATACAGAGTCGAATTGAGAAACTCCTTTTTAGAAGTCGGTTGAAAATTAACACAAATTTTCCATTAGTTCAAAAGCGAAGTTGCAAAATCGAAAACTATAGAAATAGATACTTTTTATTGACATCTACTTGAATAAAAGAAACTAATCGATCAGCTATATGGACATTCACCAGCCATGCGTAAAATTGCTTCAACCAATATAATAATGGTCAAAGAAAATCGCTTATTGAGTTACTGTCTATCGCGTACAACGCATTTGCCAATCGTCCACATAGTGCAAACCGTCTGCGAAGGCAGCCGCACGCGCACGTTGACTGAATAACAAGTGAATAACCACAAAATAAAACAATACAACGTGACAATGATGTATTCGTTTATTCAAAGCACGTGATGTGTAAATATTCTGATAAAATAAGATCAAATTCAGATTCGTGGCAGGAAACGTTCAGTTTGTGTTGAGACGTATTTAATAAAGTTTGAGAAGAATTATTAGCGACATCGTGATTGGGATCCCAGTGGAACTTTATTATGAAAGTAAGATATTAATATATTTATGAATATTTACTTATTCAAGAAGTTTCAGGCAGACATGGAAACTGAACCTAGCGGCATTCGTTACATTGTCCATAATGTGTTTGAATTTTTTTGTCCGTAGGTTTAACCCTGAAATATTAAGCTATTAATATAAAATATTATTACAGAGTTAATATAAACAACTTTTTCATGAAATTATTAATTAGTTTTTTGATATTTTAGTTTAATTTAATCTCCGTAGTCCCTAACTTAACTACAGTAGGTAGTACTCGTATACCGAGTTTTTTTTTAATGCTAGAGAGGCAGGCATTTGACCGCTATCTCACCTGATGGAAAGTGACGATGCGGCCGAAGTTGGAACTTGCTTGCCTAGAAGGTACCTTTTAACTCTAGACTTGAAGACACCCAGATTGTACCTTTCAGGGAATAAAGACGCAGGCAATCAAAAAAAAAGAACAAATATAAATATAAATACATGTTTTCCCGAAGGTATGACCCTGAAGTCTGTCGAAATAAAAACAGATATTATACAGTTGATTTAAACAGCTTTACCGCTGTAAATCCTCGTGACCTCTAAATAAATATGGTTAGGATTATCCCGAATAAATAAAAAACCTAACTATTTGTCAAAATATTACGTAGACTGGCCACCATGGAAAAAAGTAACTAACTATACTAAAGTAATTGTTTAAGTACAGGCTACGCTTCGGTCCGAGCACGATTGTCATCGGAAGTGATTATCAAGCACACTAATATTATAAATCCGAAAGTTTCTGTGTAAATGTGTATGTACGTATGTTTTCTCTCTTCACGCTGTAACGGCTGTGTTAGTATTTATTTACGGATTCAACGTAAAATTAAAATAAACCTAGAAAGACATAATTTCCCACGTAAAAAACTATCAAGTGAAACTCATTCATCTTGAAACTGGCGTGGAGGATAGAAAAGTCTAAAAAAATAATTAATAAAGTTACTCACTGAAAGGATAAGTGATCGACTTAAGGTATCATTGCGAAACATCATATTTTTAGAGAGCCTGCTCTTAAATGCTTTAACGTGGTAGATGGGAGGAACGTAGTAGGTATGTATATACACAGGTGTTTCAATTGTATACATAATAATAATAAAGGCTGTTACTTACAATGTAAATAATAACAGTCCGTAATTTTTGACATTGAAAATATTTTATAAATGCTTCTTCTTCTTCTTAGTTATGGCTTCGCAATCTTGTGCATTTAGCCAGTGTCAAGTGATAATATAATATTTCAAGTGTATTTCATAATATAAGTCCTAGTCACAAGTCACAGTCACAGTCAAAGTCAAGTAAAAGAGTCAAGGTCCAGTCATAGTAAAGTCATGCCCTAGTAAAGTGGTGGAAACTTTACTAGAACTTCTATTGGAGTTTTGGAGCGAAGGCGAAAATCACGTTTTTCAACTTTGTATGATTTGCCTACACTTATGCACGTTCACTTAGTATCAACGGTTAATAATCCACCATTATTACACATTAACACTCGAAGAATCACAGGTTTTGGAAAATTTTACACAATCAACAACGCCATTTTTTCACTCACGTCAAAAAACCTTTATAAAAGCTATATATATTATTATGTATTATGTATATATTATGCTAGCTGACCGGCGAACTTCCTACCGCAACTTACCTATATGTCACATTAATTGTCTGTGGTCAAATATTTACAGTGCGTTCAGAAATTGATGTTGTGTCTAATCTTTGACAATTCAATACTTTCCTTGCAGTTTCTTTGTATTTTCTCAACTTTTAAACTTTTCTTGAACTTCTACAAATATCTCAAAACCAAAATTAGGCAAATCGGTTCAGCCGTTCTCGAGTTTTTGTAAGACTAACTAACGTCAATTTATTTATAGATAAATTATTATATACTAGTTGACCCGGCGAACTTCATACCGCCACTTGTCTGTGGTCAAATATTTAGAAACATCTCCTGTTTGACAGGTAGGAACAGTTTGTATGGGAAAATAAAATACTACTTTTTACTAATTTTATTGCAATTTCTTTATATTTTCTCACCTTTTAAACCTTCCCTGAACTTCCACAAATATTTCAAGATCAAAATTAGCCAAATCGGTCCAGCCATTCTCGAGTTTTAGCGAGACTAACGAACAGCAATTCATTTTTATATATAAGAAGATAATCTTACTTCATACATCATAGTAGGTTTGTTATTTTTGCTAGACCAATAGACCGATCTTGATAAAATTGTAAAGGGAAATAGTTAGAGTTATGGAGAATAAATAACTATAGATATACTATACTTTGAATTTAGCCCATATTTTCCCCTGAATAACGAATTACTTAATAAACTACTTGATTATTGAAGTGTTTACTTAATTTTACTACTGTACTACTTAAACTTTTAAATTCTGATCCGCAACCTTTTTGTGTGACGAAAAATGGTGGGGATTCAAATGTTTCCCTGTAATACAAAAGTTTCACTTTTAACATGTGTCTTTACAACACATCCTGTTTTTTTTTTTAAGTTAACGTCTATACGATCATGATCAATTTTGTAGGTTATATTACAGAAAACCCTCAAACGGTAGCTCATTTTTAAACCACGACGCAAACAGATACAAGTTGTTACAAGATTAAAATGTGTATCTATTTGCGGCATCGTAGCTCTCAAATGGATAAACCAATTTCGATGTTTTTTTTTTTGTAATGTGACTTGAATGAAGATAAAACTTAGTACAGCCGTTTTCGTCGCCAAGGGTATTTTCAAAATGTTGATTTGCCACTTATTGTAATACAATTTTTTTTTTAATACAAGTTGTTTTATATTGCTTGTAAACCTAAGTTTGTCTAGACAATAAGTTCTCTTCGTTTCTTTAGTGCATACTAAGCAAAATATAATAGAACTAGCTGGTGCCCGCGACTTCGTCTGCGTAGGATTACTACTTCGAGTAAAAGATAGATAGATATATGCCGTCGCTGACTTTTTATAGTCAAAAGAAAAAAAGATATTATGTAATAATGAAATCGAGGGTGATAAGCACGCACTGTAGAATAGGAATACCAATTCGTATTAACAACGCGACGGCTATCGCGCGGAACTCCATTTAGTGCCTTACGTCAGATTGAGACGGTAAACTATTGTATTTTTTTTCTTTAATTTACCTCCGCTCTCTAGACAACAAGACCACAAGACGTTAATAATAAGGAAAGGATAATTACGTCGCTTGACGCAGGACTTGGGTAGCTCAGCGGTTAAAGCAATAGGACATGACAACCCATGGCCCCATTAAACTGCCATTTGAACTGCCCGTTGGCATAGTTGCTTGTGCGTTCGCTTTCTAAGCAGGGTATCGATTCCTGGCTGGAACACAGTTTCTTCCCAAAGGAAGTTTGTGTTTCTGGTTGTGATTGTATGTGTGATGTGTGAATGTTTCCGGCATCTACGACACAAGTCATCAAACTTAGTGTGGACTGTGAGTGTGAAAGCGTTTATGTTTATTTATGGCCGGAGATTCAAACCCTACCTTAAGCGATATTATACCTTTCCAAATTTTCTAATTAAAAAAATTAGAAAATTTGGAAAGGTATAATATGCTAGATAGGCAAGCATTTGACCGCTATCTCACCTGATGGAAAGTGACGATGCGGCCGAAGATGGAACATGCTTCTTGCCTAGAAAGTACCTATTCACTCTAGACTTGAAGACTGTACCGTTCAGGGAACAAAGACACAGGCAATGAGTTCCACTCCTTCGCTGTACGGATGATAAACGTAGAACGAAGTATATAACGTAGTTATTTATTTAAGTATACCAAAAACTAGCCGTAGTGATCAGTCACACAGTCAAATTCAAGTAAAAGAGTCATGGTCCAGTTATAGTCAAGTCATGCGTTATTAATCCGGTAAATTTCTACTAGAACTCCTATTGCAGTTTAGAGGCGACCCTAATATAATTATGTATAACTGTACTACTATCACAGAATACCGAATAGTTTTACAAACAGTTGTTTCACTTCAATCTCATAGTAATGTAAAGCTGAATACCTTACGCTAATTTACCACTAAGTGTTTCAGACGTTCGTTTAATGCTAAGTGGAACGTATATTGCTACTTTGTTAAAGTGTCACGTAGCAAAAAAAAGCAAGGAGTATATTGAAATACTAAAGCTGACAAGTGCAAGTCTGACTAGCGCACCAAGGGTTCCGTACAAACTTATATGTAGATAGTTCGTCCATACGGGAATCGAGTTTCGAAGGATTTTGCCTTTTAGTAATAATATTTATCTAGATAGACTATATCTACGGGCCAATTGACTATATTAATTACTAAAACTAAATACATATATATATCAAACACCTAAGTACATACAAGTCATAGAGATTGTAGGTTATAAATAGGCTTTATAAGTAAGTAGGCCTTTTAGTTATGTAGCATCTTTTTTAGTTGCATATATTTTTATTCGATTTTTTTCTTCCTTTTTATTCATCTTTATATTTTTTATTCCCAATAGGCAAGCGTTTGACCGCAATCTCAAATGTTGAAAAGTTATAATGCAATCGAAAATAATAAAAAAACTCAAAAATAAAAATAATATATTTCTGTGTATAATAGATTTTTCAGTTACTTGTACTGTGAGACCTTGCTACTTGCCAAATTTCATGATTCTGCGATCTACGCTGTGGATTTTGATTCCTGATATTAATCTTGCTAGTGCCAATATTCACTATTTGAGCTATTACGTTCGTACATATTTATTATATTTAGAATCCTATTTTTTTAAGCCCCGACACAAGAATGTATAAAATGTGTAGTGTCAAGTAGTGTGTATGGGTGTATAGCTTTAAGGGGTATATCTGTACGTCTGTCTGTGGAATCATTCCCAAACCTTTGGGCCAATTTTGACTTAGTTTTTTATTTCGCCAGAGCATTAGGTTATTTTCAGCCGACTTCAAAAAAGGAGGTTATCAATTCGACTGTATGTTTTTTTTTATATATGTTACGCGATAATTCCGCCAATTATGAATCGATTTCGATGTTTTTTTTTGTTTGGTAGATCCTACTTTCTGAAGTATGATCTAACAAACAAAGAAAACAGAGGTGGTCCGATATAAATTAAGTCGAAATTGATTTAGCGCTTTTTGAGGAAATCAACATAAACCAAAATATAAGCAGTGAAGTCTGTGAGCTAAGCTTTGCTTGCGTTTCAATTTTCAAATTACATTATGCCACTTGATTCCAGATCTAAGTGTTTTATTATTATTACCGGGCCGTAATTTCGCAAATCTGGCAGTAGATTCATAAACTTTAATGAGTGCCTTTATGGGGCCCATGTGAATAAATTATTTTGGATTTATTTTGAATCTTTCCTTTTTTCTCTTGAACTGCGGAACCCTATAAAGCCTCACTATCAACTAACAACAAACAAACATTCAATTTGATGTTCGTTAAAAACTGGGTCATAACACGACTCAATTCCCTGTCCTTAAGGTTTAAATTCAGTTGATTGTAATCCTAGTTTCATCCCGCTTTCCTGTAAACTCATGTTGGAAACGTAATTAAAACTTCGTTGCCAATAGCGACCAACAGAGTTCCCGTCCCGGCGAAGCGATGAAACAATCAACTGTAGGTAATGAACAGCAGCTATAATAGCTATTATGTCTTTCTATTTTATGCTACAATGAGGTGTCATTCGTTTTACATCCGCTGTTTCAAGTCAACATTAAATATTCTGTCCAAAATGTCTGTCGAAACTGTACTCAAACTCAAACGTTTAATACCTTCGTTTCATTCTTTCGTTTAGTACCTTCAATAGAGACAATACTGATTGAACTGCTCGTTGGCTTAGTGACTACGCGTTCGCCTTCTAAGCAGGGGTATCGGGGGTGTAGGGTTCGATTCCCGGTGTTAACACAAGTTTTCTCAAGAAAATTTTTGTTTCTGGTTCTGGATGTGATCGTGTGTGTGATGTGAATGTTTCTGGCAACCACGACACAAGTCAACGAACTTAGTGTGCTGGGCTGTGAGTGTGAAAGCGTTTATTTATTAATTATAAACGTGTTATTGGACTCATTCTTAGTATATCTACTTAGCAAATTAGGTTTCTTCAATTTAGATAATTTTAAAGCTAGATCGTAATTCTAATGCAATGGTGGTACACTGTACTAATGGCATTTTTTTTTTAATTATCCAAAATTTTACTACGTAGAAATTTTTTTGAAAAATCTCTTTATCATTGGTATTATAATAATTTGACGACTTTACATGACCAAAGACTAAACATAAAACATCATCATGAGGTACGAGTCACTCAAAACAAACATTCTTATGAGGTTTATAAGGCAGGCACCAAGTCACAAAATCTCATGTATTCGCGATTAGATTATTCATTATTTTTCACACATGACCAAAGAATAAACATAGAACATCATCATGAGGTACGAGTCACTCAAAACAAACATTCTTATGAGGTTTATGAGGCAGGCGCCAAGTGACAAAATCTCATGTATTCGCGATTAGATTATTCATTATTTTTCACAATGCTAGCTGTCACACTCTGGACGCATTTAGTTCAAGCGGACGGCGTGCGAGGACGCAGGCATGGTCGCCTACCTGCCGCATTGTTCGCTCTATAATCGCCTGGGATGGCAATCGTGCTCGGACCGAAGCCTGCTCTTAGCTAATGATGGCGTATTTTTTAGTTCTTTTTGGGCAAATATTATTCAAGGCGATTCACTGCAAGTCTTTGAATGCAAGTCTTTCAAGAATATGAGTCACGATATTATCGCTATAAACACAGCTGCACTTTCAATACGCTTCAATTAGTCATCGCAACCTTACAAAAATAATTAAATATGGTAGCCCTTGAATATTGAATTTTATTGTACCGATAAAGAGTAAAGGTATTGGTGGAACACGGAAATTTATCTTTCGCTAATTGGCCAATTAGGTTGTTGTTATGATGGTTTAATAAATTACAACGTCGAAAATGTAAGTAACAATAATACGTTAATATATTTTCTTATCACGCTTTACTTTACTACATGAATGTAAATATAAACATGTGTGTGTGTATGCGTGAGAGAGAGAGAGAGATAGATAGTCTGTGTTTAAAACGAGGTATTACTGATAGGAATAGATAAATACGTCCAGGTATTTAGATTTGAAATGTTGACCCTGAAATGTAACATAAGGTACTTTTTATTCTAGTTGAGGCAGGCGAAGTCACAGGATACATTTAGTATATGTCAAGGAGTTTCTTAAATACACATTTTATTTTATGTTATGCTGAAGGTAATCATGTTACATCTTCGGCCGCATCATCACTTTCCATCAGGAAAGATAGCGGCCAAATGCTTACCTATCTGACATATTTTTTTTATTTAAATCTCTCGACTATATCATCATCTAAATGCATCAAACGCTCACTGAGATACCTCGCTTTGAACATGCTCACATTTTTTTTTTTATAAATTTTATATATTTTTAGTATATGACAATGTGTTAATTTTATAATTAGAGTTAAAAAGCATATCACAGGAATTAAACCGATTTTCTTTTCTATTATTGGTATGAACTGCTGACAAATGTCCGCAGCCCATAATATCTTTATGGCTGGCTCTATTATTATCTAATGTCATCGTCAATTCATTTACGCGACTACGACGAAACAAAAAGGAGAGTTGTTGTCTAAATATGTAGAATATGTATTTTTCTACGTACTGTTAGAAGACTTTGGGGATGAGCCTTTTTAAAAAATAAAATAATACTAGAATAAGATTTTTAGACAACCGTCGGGTTTGGAAGTAGGATGAAGACTGAATGGCTGTGGACGGGTAGCTGGATGCTATGGCTAGAAAATGGTGATTAGGCGGGAATAGGGATAAGTCTGCAATGTAGGGTGCATTTAATATTTATAACACCTCCCTGGGGTAGACTAAACTTCGGGGTTGAAATTTCGAAGTTTAGGAAGGGAAAATATTGTAAGTTAAATATTTCTCCTAGTACTGGGGGATGGAATGTCTGCCGGAGATTGGCTATGCTTCGCCTTGACAGGGATGATAGGATTAGGATTAGGCGCCTGTTCTACAGGAGTACCTGTTGGAGTTGACCGGGAAAACATGGGAAAGCTATAGGTAAGACGGTTGTGCGATTTAATATAGAAAAACAATTTAAATATACAAAATAGTGAAATAATACAAATAATTAGAATTAAAACTATAGAGTAGTGAGTCTCGTATTTAATTATTTGGTGCTCATTTAATATTTTATCGGTTTCATCTGATATTGATTTTAATTTTGTTTTTGTTTCCGGAGTGAAAATATCAAGGTCAAAGTTTTGTAATTTTATACGAGGTTCATTACTCATTTCCTTTTTAAACTTATCTAAGGTACAGCATGAATCATTTATAATATTAAAGTCGGAATGGAAAATAGTTACATTGATTTTTATGTTATTAAATTTAGGAATCAGTTTGGTACTTTTGCAGTATGCAAGACAGTTGTTTGGTATAGTTACAATACCTGTTCCAATAATATTTATTTCTAAGGTTTTCTGACTGGGACATTCTATATATAATTTATTATTCTGGGATTGTACAAAAATCCAGTTATTATTACAAAGTGGCTTCCATAGATCTATATGTCCATACATGAAGTCGGTTTGGCACTGTACAGGTAAGACACTTATCACATTTGAAATTAGTTCGCTTTCACACGTGGGATTCGCACTGGTGGGATATACGGTCATCACGTCACATATAAACTCGCGAGGGTTTATCACTCTGCATTCTTTAAGTGATTCGAGGTTACAATATTCCGATTTGTCTCTGGTCAGAGCGATGTACTTACTACTAGGTATAATATAAGAAAATGAGTTAGGCTTTACATTGTTGTGTGGGGTAGGTAGTGCTATACTATGATATAAACTATACTCTTTAGAGGATATTAAAGGTATTCTTAAAATAAAAATTATCTTATTATTTAAACTATAGCAAATAACATTAGATATATTCATTAACACATGAATACGACTTAATTCTAAAGTAACAGGTAGCTTAAGATCAACCGGTAAGTACCTATAATTATCCACAAGCTCTTGATACAGTTGCGTAGGAGTAAGAACGGCCGGGTGCAGAATGTTTTGGTTACTAAACAAGATAGCATTTATGACGTCCTCCAATTGAAACGATAAGGTGAGTACAGAGGTTTCCAAACTGTGTAATATTGAATTAATGTTTGCTTTTATTTTTAAGTCATCGTAAATAAGCGACACATTTTTTAATTTTAATGAAAGACTTTCGATTCCTTCATTAAGTCTGGCTTCATTGATTCTTATTGCATGTATTGTATTATTAAATTTAGATAAAGTGGAAGTTGTAACCAAAATATTCTCTTTAATTATTAAACCCAGTCTCTTTTCGTTGTTTTGTAAATTGTTTATGGCGTTGTCATATTTGACAGCATCGTCTTCGTTTAAAGTTCCAAAGACCGTTTTGGATAAGGTACCTATACCACCTATCCATGCGCTCCGCTTAAACTTATTAATACTCGTAAGGTGAGCGATAGACGAATATGCGGAAGTAATGTCGTTATACCTAATCGTGAGTGGTTCTAAAGCGTTATGACATTCTAGTTGGCTAGTAGTTTCAATTCGAACCTGGTTACATAGGAAACGTATTGTACCTAATATTGAATTTATATTTTCAATATGAGGCTTAATATGTGAAATATCCAGTGGGGTGACTACATCTAGGTGACCGATATTTATTTTAAGTTCACCAATTGGATCAAAGTATATGCCGGCGCTTGAGTTGATTGGATGGACATACTCTTGGTGACCTTGGGCCAGTACGCTGTAATCAAAAGAGATGTCGGAGTTACTAACAATTAACCTTAACTATAAGTATTTAAAACAACTAACTAACTTATTTTAACTAATTGCTAAAAAACATTAATTAGTTAAGTACTACGTAGGAGATGGGTCGTCAACTTGCACGTGTTTGACTTCGTCGTAATGATGTTTTACGTGACGCCTATTTATAAGTAGGGACAAGGTATGGTTGCCGTGTATTTTGACAACCTTGTATGGGCCTTTCCACAAAGGCGATAAGGCTTTGCGCATCCTAAGATGGTTTTTTAATAGGACAAAATCACCTATCTTGTACTCGACAACACGAGTTTTTGAGTCATAGTACCCTTTAGAGTTTTCTTTAGATTTTTGAATGAATTCTAAGGCTTTATCGCGCGCGTGCTTCATACGATGCTGCAGGAGTTTAACATATTCGGGATATGTAGTGTCGGAGTTATCTGTATAAACTGAGTCTGGTATGTGAGGCTTGTGCCCAAACAAAAGTTCATATGGGGAGTAGTGTGTGGTTGAGTGAACAGCAGAGTTGTATGCCAACATAGAGGTGTATACATATTGGGGCCAGTTATCCTGATTTTCGTTGACATACGACTTCAAGTATTCCTTCAAGGTGGAATGTGACCTTTCCAATGCGCCTTGTGTCTGCGGGTGATAAGGTGATGACCATAGCTGTTTGATCTTAAGGAATTCGCATGTCTTTTTGAAGAGATCCGCTGTGAAATTTGTACCTTGGTCGGTGAGTACATGCTTAGGAATTCCGAATAATGATATAAAATGAAGAAGGCAATCGCTTGCCTCCGCTGCCGTGTTACTGCGAAGAGGATAAGCTATTGAAAATTTGGTTAGGTCATCTTGCATAGTCAGGATGTACTTGAGTTTGGCTGTACCAGATTCAGGCAGAGGACCTACAATGTCGAGGGCTAGTCTTTCGAATGGGGATGTAGAAGTGGACGTTATAACCATTGGTGCTCTGTTTATTTTACGCAATGCTTTGTTAGTTTGGCATGACGGGCATTTCTTAACATAATTCTCTATGTCACTTCGCATATTTTTCCACGAGAATCTTTCCTTAATGCGGCTTAGCATTCTTGAGGTTCCTAAATGTCCTGCGATAGGGATATCATGATTTTCTTTCAAGATTTTAGGAATTTCACTAAGTGAAGGGTAGATGATGTTGTTATGATAGATATGGATTTTTATATTTGTACCATCAAATAGGTATGTTAACATGTTATAGATTTTAGCAAAGGAATGTTTGTCAAAAGGGTTTCTGAAATCTGATATGCTTATTTCATTTACTGTGGGGTAAGAAATGATTATTTCGTCGCGGGCATACTTTAGACATTTGAATATGTCGGGATAAGAGTGGTCGTCGAAATGGTGCACCTTCGTGAGTAAGAAGAGGTAAGTTTTGTTTTCAATTGTAAGGGGTAAAAGGGTATGTAAATTTCTTTCCAGTTTCAGGAATTCTTCGCGCTCGGTGCTTGGACAGTTGGCGAGGATTTCATGGACATAAGGCATGGATTCGTCCATGTCTATCGAGGTAGGTATTACTATCAATTTTTGTGTTCCTTTCAGCAGATCTTCGTTATGTTCTGTAGTATGAGTATTGTATAACTTTTTAGATGATTTTAAGAATTTATTATAGGTTTCGTCGGGTAAAGGTAAGTTTTCAGGTATCGGAGAAGGAGTTCCTGGGTCGCGGTATGCAGATATAGATGCAGGTAAGGTGTTAGGGTCTTGCCAACTGGTTGAAGGTTGAGGGTCTGTCTCTGTTTCAGGGTGCGGTTCACGAGGTGTTGAAAGAGAGTCTGAAGGGGTATGAGGAGCCGTTAGAATGGGCGGATTTACAAGTGCAGCGGGTTCTACAGGAGTAGGAGGATCCAGGGGACTGAAGTCAAGGTCTAAGTCATTTACTGGGCTAAAGGTTGTTCCCAACATTTCATCAAGGCTTTCTTGAGGTATTTCAGGAAGCGGTGACTCCGTCGGAATGTCAGCGTCTGGGTGAGTGTCATCAATGAGATTTGGATTTAAATTATTTTTATTTTCAGGAAGGATGGGATTCACAGGGTATCTAGAAAGAGCGTCAGCTGCACAGTTCAACTTGCCCTTACGATAAATGATTTCGTATTCATACTCTTCAAGTTTTAACCGCCATCGTTGGAGTTTGCTGCTGGGATCTTTGTGGTTGAAAAGCCATTTAAGTGGTCTGTGGTCAGTTACAATTTGAAACTTATTTCCGTACAGATAGGGGCGGAAGGTTTTGCAACCGTAGAGAATGGCTAATAATTCCTTTTCAGTCGTGCTATAATTCGATTCACTCTTATTGAGAGTGCGTGACGCATAAGCTACGGGCTGGTCTTTACCAATTTGGCCTTGGGAAAGGACAGCACCCACTGCGTAGTTCGAGGCATCGCAGGTAAGTATGAAGGGTTTGGCAAAGTCAGGGTAGATTAGTAGGGGCGCTGTTGTTAATTTACGTTTCAGTGTATCGAATGCAAGCTGTTCTTGGTTTTCCCATTTAAAGGTTGCTTCCTTTTTCAGGAGACTGGTGAGAGCTTTAGCGTTTCGTGAAAAATCGGGAATGAAACGACGATAGTAAGAAACAAGCCCAAGAAATGATTTTATGTCTTTTGCAGATCTTGGTACCGGAAATTCGGTAACTGCCTTAATTTTGTCTGGATTTGGCTTTACGCCTTGTTCTGTGATGACATGACCTAGATAACACACTTCACGTCGTAGGAACTCGCACTTGTCCGGTTGCAATTTTAAATTAAAGTCTCGGATTCTTTGGAAAATCGATGTGAGGTTTAAAATATGAGACCGGAGATCATATGCATAGCAGACTATATCATCCAAATATACAAAGCACCGGATGCCTTGGAGGCCAGACAAGGCGGTATTCATAAGTCTTTGAAAGGTGGAAGGCGCATTTTTAAGACCGAAGGGCATCCTTAAAAATTGGAAGTGTCCTTCCGGTACAGTGAAAGCTGTTTTAGTTTTGTCTGTTTCATTTAACATTATCTGATGAAATCCGGATGCTAGGTCTAAAGTCGAAAAGTACTTGCTATTGCCGAGTTGGTCTAAAATTTCTGTGATCTGAGGTATAGGATAAGTGTCACCAATTGTGACATCATTGAGTTTTCTGTAATCAATTACGACTCGCCACTTCCGTGTATTAGATGCGTCGAGTTTTTTCGGGACTACCCATATGGGTGACGACCATGGAGAGTCTGATGGTTCTATAATATTTTGCTCTAACATCTTATCGACCTGATTTCGGACTTCGGTTTTGTGAACTTCTGGGAATCGATATGTTTTAGTGTGGATTGGTGTTTCAGTAGTCGTCTTTATATCGTGTTTTAGAGCATTTGTGTTGGATAGTTTTTCACCGGGGAGATGGAAAATATCAGAAAACTCAGAACATAGTTGCAAGAGTGCTTCTTTTTCTTCACCATTCAAGTGAGAGACACGCAACTGTTTTAGTACTTCTTCAGTTCGAGTGACGCAGTCAGCTGTAGTATTTATATGGTTTACAGAGCTAGGTGGGTGTTCCGTGAGCTCAAAGGAATCAATAGGGGTAAGTTTTAGGTTAAGATTTGATTTCAGTGTTACAGGTTCTTCAGAGGTGTTTACCACGGATATATTTATTCTATTATTTTCTTTTACACGGACTACGCTATTTGCGATTAAAAGGGATTCAGAGTATTTTTGATCGAGAACCATTCCTATTTTTAATTCAGGGTTGCGAACAGAACATTCGATAATAGTTTCTGTTCTCGCAGGAATCAAGTATGCAGGGTCGTGAAAGTGCAGTTTCAAGGATGATTTACCAAGATGGAGCAAATTATTGGTATAGTCAATGTTGCAGCTATGTGCGTTGAGCATATCAGAACCTATAATGCCATCATAAGGTAAGTGTATTTTATCTATGACGTGAAACTGGTGTGATACGTTGGATTTAGTTAGTCGTAGTTTCAGTTGAAAGTGACCTCTGGTTTGGATGGAGTCTTCAGATGAGTCAATACCCTTTAATTGGATTTTTTCCTTTACTAGCTTTGGATGTTTTTCTAAACAGGAATGTTTCAATAGACTTACTGAGGACCCTGAGTCTACTAGTAAGGCTAAAGGTATATTTGATATAGAAGATTCGACGAGCACATGAGGCAGTAACATAATCGCAGGATTATTCGTAATCTCGAATATGTTGGATTCAGTGGATTTTGGCAGTTTAGTGTTCTGCGTGGATACAGCGGGTTTAAGTGAATCATCATGTAACGATGACTGCGAAGATTTTGAATTAGTCATAGGTTGACCTCCATGTAACGGAGTCAATCTGGATTTAGGAATAGGGCTTAAGGTGTCGGTTTCTAAGTTCTGAGGTCCCGTACGACACCGAGGCGAGACGGTTACTCGTTTTTTGTTTCAGCATCGACGGTGTCATAACCCTCAAGTGATTCGGTTAGATACTGATCATCAGGGGCATCGGAAACGAAGTTGACACGTTGGGGTGTCCTTGATGGATTTTGATCGACTCTAAATCGGTTGTTGTTGTATTGGCGCTTGCGACACTGTTCCAGGGTATGACCTGGCGCTTTGCAATATCTGCAGATTGGAGTGGACGAGTTGCTACTCGCATTATTATTATTATTAGGTCGAATAGGGAAATTCATTCTTGGTTGGTTAAAGTTTGAGGGGGAAAGTTGTTGGTTCTGATCGCGACGCGTATTTTGGAAACTAGGCCTAGGCAAATTCGGCTTTTCTTGTCGAGAGCCAGGTGAGTTCTGTTTATATAAATGTTGTTGGATTTTTTCCTCGGAAATGGCTGTATTGACAGCTTCGTTAAGTGTTTTGGGCGACTTACACCTAACAATGTTTGATAATCGAGTTATCAGTCCCATTTGGAAGTGATGGAGGGCTAATTCCTCCATAGCTGCTGTGCGTCCTATCATTTCCCTACTCTTATGGCCGTGAGAAATAGATATTTCTGTAAGTAGTTGAGAGAGACATCTTTCTATTCTTAAAGCGTACTGGCTCACTGGTTCATTGTTTTGTTGCTTACTTTCTTGAAGATCTGTGAGCAAATGGGCATAGTGTTTTCTTTCACTGAACTGTGTCTTAAGAAATTCTTTTAATTGTAACCAATTAGTGAACTCTTTGACGGAACACGCGGTCTGAGCCTTACCCTGCAGTTGGCATAGTATATATTTGAATAAGATATCCTTTTGAGGCTCTGAGGCTAAATCGTAGGCATTGTTACAATTAACCAAAAAGGAATTCAGTGTTTCTCTAGATCCGTCAAACGGTTTTATAAACTTAAGTAGTGTGGAGAGGTCTAGCTCTAATTTATTAGTTACAACATTTTTCTTTTTCGACCTTGTAGTTGGGCCTGGAGGACAAAAGTTATCATCCTCCGTATCTGTGACTGTAATTTCAGGTTTTTCAAACTTTGGGCTTTGAGCTCTACTCTCGGCCATTTTGGGTTATACAATTACCAAGGATCACAAAATAATTACAATAAAACCTTGACAAATACTGACCAGGATTCACAAAATAATACAATAAAACTCTGACAAATACTGACCAGGACTCACAAAAATAATTACAATAAAAGTTTTAGAAACACAACCGAGAATCACTTACTTGAATGCAGACAGAGTGATAACAAAAATTATCATTTCTACGAACTGCACGGCAGGTAGTCGAACGGGTGTAGGCGGAAGCTGCGCGATGGATCGTCGCTCTGGGTGAGCTCTGGATGGAGTTCGCTTCCCGTCGGGTGGTCAATACCGGTCACAGCACTAAGTGGTGCGTGACAGTGGGTATGACCAGCTCCTTCTGGAAGAGCTGCAGCAGCAGCCGACTGCAGCACAAACAGTGTGCAGCAGCAGCTGTGGTCCTTTTATAGGACCGGGGTCTCGGGTTATTTGGCACTTCACTTTATTATTTGATTTAGCACATCAAATTGGCACTTATGGCACTACACATACGGTGTTCACAAATTCGTGTTTCGGAGACGGTACCAGGGATTTTTCGAAATCCCTTAACGCTGCCACCAAATGTTAGAAGACTTTGGGGATGAGCCTTTTTAAAAAATAAAATAATACTAGAATAAGATTTTTAGACAACCGTCGGGTTTGGAAGTAGGATGAAGACTGAATGGCTGTGGACGGGTAGCTGGATGCTATGGCTAGAAAATGGTGATTAGGCGGGAATAGGGATAAGTCTGCAATGTAGGGTGCATTTAATATTTATAACACCTCCCTGGGGTAGACTAAACTTCGGGGTTGAAATTTCGAAGTTTAGGAAGGGAAAATATTGTAAGTTAAATATTTCTCCTAGTACTGGGGGATGGAATGTCTGCCGGAGATTGGCTATGCTTCGCCTTGACAGGGATGATAGGATTAGGATTAGGCGCCTGTTCTACAGGAGTACCTGTTGGAGTTGACCGGGAAAACATGGGAAAGCTATAGGTAAGACGGTTGTGCGATTTAATATAGAAGAACAATTTAAATATACAAAATAGTGAAATAATACAAATAATTAGAATTAAAACTATAGAGTAGTGAGTCTCGTATTTAATTATTTGGTGCTCATTTATTATTTTATCGGTTTCTTCTGATATTGATTTTAATTTTGTTTTTGTTTCCGGAGTGAAAATATCAAGGTCAAAGTTTTGTAATTTTATACGAGGTTCATTACTCATTTCCTTTTTAAACTTATCTAAGGTACAGCATGAATCATTTATAATATTAAAGTCGGAATGGAAAATAGTTACATTGATTTTTATGTTATTAAATTTAGGAATCAGTTTGGTACTTTTGCAGTATGCAAGACAGTTGTTTGGTATAGTTACAATACCTGTTCCAATAATATTTATTTCTAAGGTTTTCTGACTGGGACATTCTATATATAATTTATTATTCTGGGATTGTACAAAAATCCAGTTATTATCACAAAGTGGCTTCCATAGATCTATATGTCCATACATGAAGTCGGTTTGGCACTGTACAGGTAAGACACTTATCACATTTGAAATTAGTTCGCTTTCACACGTGGGATTCGCACTGGTGGGATACACGGTCATCACGTCACATATAAACTCGCGAGGGTTTATCACTCTGCATTCTTTAAGTGATTCGAGGTTACAATATTCCGATTTGTCTCTGGTCAGAGCGATGTACTTACTACTAGGTATAATATAAGAAAATGAGTTAGGCTTTACATTGTTGTGTGGGGTAGGTAGTGCTATACTATGATATAAACTATACTCTTTAGAGGATATTAAAGGTATTCTTAAAATAAAAATTATCTTATTATTTAAACTATAGCAAATAACATTAGATATATTCATTAACATATGAATACGACTTAATTCTAAAGTAACAGGTAGCTTAAGATCAACCGGTAAGTACCTATAATTATCAACAAGCTCTTGATACAATTGCGTAGGAGTATGAACGGCCGGGTGCAGAATGTTTTGGTTACTAAATAAGATAGCATTTATGACGTCCTCCAATTGAAACGATAAGGTGAGTACAGAGGTTTCCAAACTGTGTAATATTGAATTAATATTTGCTTTTATTTTTAAGTCATCGTAAATAAGCGACACATTTTTTAATTTTAATGAAAGACTTTCGATTCCTTCATTAAGCCTGGCTTCATTGATTCTTATTGCATGTATTGTATTATTAAATTTAGATAAAGTGGAAGTTGTAACCAAAATATTCTCTTTAATTATTAAACCCAGTCTCTTTTCGTTGTTTTGTAAATTGTTTATGGCGTTGTCATATTTGACAGCATCGTCTTCGTTTAAAGTTCCGAAGACCGTTTTGGATAAGGTACCTATACCACCTATCCATGCGCTCCGCTTAAACTTATTAATACTCGTAAGGTGAGCGATAGACGAATATGCGGAAGTAATGTCGTTATACCTAATCGTGAGTGGTTCTAAAGCGTTATGACATTCTAGTTGGCTAGTAGTTTCAATTCGAACCTGGTTACATAGGAAACGTATTGTACCTAATATTGAATTTATATTTTCAATATGAGGCTTAATATGTGAAATATCCAATGGGGTGACTACATCTAGGTGACCGATATTTATTTTAAGTTCACCAATTGGATCAAAGTATATGCCGGCGCTTGAGTTGATTGGATGGACATACTCTTGGTGACCTTGGGCCAGTACGCTGTAATCAAAAGAGATGTCGGAGTTACTAACAATTAACCTTAACTATAAGTATTTAAAACTATTTTAACTAACTTATTTTAACTAATTGCTAAAAAAACATTAATTAGTTAAGTACTACGTAGGAGATGGGTCGTCAACTTGCACGTGTTTGACTTCGTCGTAATGATGTTTTACGTGACGCCTATTTATAAGTAGGGACAAGGTATGGTTGCCGTGTATTTTGACAACCTTGTATGGGCCTTTCCACAAAGGCGATAAGGCTTTGCGCATCCTTAGATGGTTTTTTAATAGGACAAAATCACCTATCTTGTACTCGACAACACGAGTTTTTGAGTCATAGTACCCTTTAGAGTTTTCTTTAGATTTTTGAATGAATTCTAAGGCTTTATCGCGCGCGTGCTTCATACGATGCTGAAGGAGTTTTACATAATCGGGATATGTAGTGTCGGAGTTATCTGTATAAACTGAGTCTGGTATGTGAGGCTTGTGCCCAAACAAAAGTTCATATGGGGAGTAGTGTGTGGTTGAGTGAACAGCAGAGTTGTATGCCAACATAGAGGTGTATACATATTGGGGCCAGTTATCCTGATTTTCGTTGACATACGACTTCAAGTATTCCTTCAAGGTGGAATGTGACCTTTCCAATGCGCCTTGTGTCTGCGGGTGATAAGGTGATGACCATAGTTGTTTGATCTTAAGGAATTCGCATGTCTTTTTAAAGAGGTCCGCTGTGAAATTTGTACCTTGGTCGGTGAGTACATGCTTAGGAATTCCGAATAATGATATAAAATGAAGAAGGCAATCGCTTGCCTCCGCTGCCGTGTTACTGCGAAGAGGATAAGCTATTGAAAATTTGGTTAGGTCATCTTGCATAGTCAGGATGTACTTGAGTTTGGCTGTACCAGATTCAGGCAGAGGACCTACAATGTCGAGGGCTAGTCTTTCGAATGGGGATGTAGAAGTGGACGTTATAACCATTGGTGCTCTGTTTATTTTACGCAATGCTTTGTTAGTTTGGCATGACGGGCATTTCTTTACATAATTCTCTATGTCACTTCGCATATTTTTCCACGAGAATCTTTCCTTAATGCGGTTTAGCATTCTTGAGGTTCCTAAATGTCCTGCGATGGGGATATCATGATTTTCTTTCAAGATTTTTGGAATTTCACTAAGTGAAGGGTAGATGATGTTGTTATGATAGATATGGATTTTTATATTTGTACCATCAAATAGGTATGTTAACATGTTATAGATTTTAGCAAAGGAATGTTTGTCAAAAGGGTTTCTGAAATCTGATATGCTTATTTCATTTACTGTGGGGTAAGACATGATTATTTCGTCACGGGCATACTTTAGACATTTGAATATGTCGGGATAAGAGTGGTCGTCGAAATGGTGCACCTTCGTGAATAAGAAGAGGTAAGTTTTGTTTTCAATTATAAGGGGTAAAAGGGTATGTAAATTTCTTTCCAGTTTCAGGAATTCTTCGCGCTCGGTGTTTGGACAGTTGGCGAGGATTTCATGGACATAAGGCATGGATTCGTCCATGTCTATCGAGGTAGGTATTACTATCAATTTTTGTGTTCCTTTCAGCAGATCTTCGTTATGTTCTGTAGTATGAGTATTGTATAACTTTTTAGATGATTTTAAGAATTTATTATAGGTTTCGTCGGGTAAAGGTAAGTTTTCAGGTATCGGAGAAGGAGTTCCTGGATCGCGGTATGCAGATATAGATGCAGGTAAGGTGTTAGGTTCTTGCCAACTGGTTGAAGGTTGAGGGTCTGTCTCTGTTTCAGGATGCGGTTCACGAGGTGTTGAAAGAGTGTCTGAAGGGGTATGAGGAGCCGTTCGAATGGGCGGATTTACAAGTGCAGCGGGTTCTACAGGAGTAGGAGGATCCAGGGGACTGAAGTCAAGGTCTAAGTCATCTACTGGGCTGAAGGTTGTTCCCAACATTTCATCAAGGCTTTCTTGAGGTATTTCAGGAAGCGGTGATTCCGTCGAAATTTCAGCGTCTGGGTGAGTGTCATCAATGAGATTTGGATTTAAATTATTTTTATTTTCAGGAAGGATGGGATTCACAGGGTATCTAGAAAGAGCGTCAGCTGCACAGTTCAACTTGCCCTTACGATAAATGATTTCGTATTCATACTCTTCAAGTTTTAACCGCCATCGTTGGAGTTTGCTGCTGGGATCTTTGTGGTTGAAAAGCCATTTCAGTGGTCTGTGGTCAGTTACAATTTGAAACTTATTTACGTACAGATAGGGGCGGAAGGTTTTGCAACCGTAGAGAATGGCTAATAATTCCTTTTCAGTCGTGCTATAATTCGATTCACTCTTATTGAGAGTGCGTGACGCATAAGCTACGGGCTGGTCTTTACCAATTTGGCCTTGGGAAAGGACAGCACCCACTGCGTAGTTCGAGGCATCGCAGGTAAGTATGAAGGGTTTGGCAAAGTCAGGGTAGATTAGTAGGGGCGCTGTTGTTAATTTACGTTTCAGAGTGTCGAATGCAAGCTGTTCTTGGTTTTCCCATTTAAAGGTTGCTTCCTTTTTTAGGAGACTGGTGAGAGCTTTAGCGTTTCGTGAAAAATCGGGGATGAAACGACGATAGTAAGAAACAAGCCCAAGAAATGATTTTATGTCTTTTGCAGATCTTGGTACCGGAAATTCGGTAACTGCTTTAATTTTGTCTGGATTTGGCTTTACGCCTTGTTCTGTGATGACATGACCTAGATAACACACTTCACGTCGTAGGAACTCGCACTTGTCCGGTTGCAATTTTAAATTAAAGTCTCGGATTCTTTGGAAAATCGATGTGAGGTTTAAAATATGAGACCGGAGATCATATGCATAGCAGACTATATCATCCAAATATACAAAGCACCGGATGCCTTGGAGGCCAGACAAGGCGGTATTCATAAGTCTTTGAAAGGTGGAAGGCGCATTTTTAAGACCGAAGGGCATCCTTAAAAATTGGAAGTGTCCTTCCGGTACAGTGAAAGCTGTTTTAGTTTTGTCTGTTTCATTTAACATTATCTGATGAAATCCGGATGCTAGGTCTAAAGTCGAAAAGTACTTGCTATTGCCGAGTTGGTCTAAAATTTCTGTGATCTGAGGTATAGGATAAGTGTCACCAATTGTGACATCATTGAGTTTTCTGTAATCAATTACGACTCGCCACTTCCGTGTATTAGATGCGTCGAGTTTTTTCGGGACTACCCATATGGGTGACGACCATGGAGAGTCTGATGGTTCTATAATATTTTGCTCTAACATCTTATCGACCTGATTTCGGACTTCGGTTTTGTGAACTTCTGGGAATCGATATGTTTTAGTGTGGATTGGTGTTTCAGTAGTGGTCTTTATATCGTGTTTTAGAGCATTTGTGTTGGATAGTTTTTCACCGGGGAGATGGAAAATATCAGAAAACTCAGAACATAGTTGCAAGAGTGCTTCTTTTTCTTCACCATTCAAGTGAGAGACACGCAACTGATTTAGTACTTCTTCAGTTCGAGTGACGCAGTCAGCTGTAGTATTTATATGGTTTACAGAGCTAGGTGGGTGTTCCGTGAGCTCGAAGGAATCAATAGGGGTAAGTTTTAGGTTAAGATTTGATTTCAGTGTTACAGGCTCTTCAGAGGTGTTTACCACGGATATATTTATTCTATTATTTTCTTTTACACGGACTACGCTATTTGCGATTAAAAGGGATTCAGAGTATTTTTGATCGAGAACCATTCCTATTTTTAATTCAGGATTGCGAACAGAACATTCGATAATAGTTTCTGTTCTCGCAGGAATCAAGTATGCAGGGTCGTGAAAGTGCAGTTTCAAGGATGATTTACCAAGATGGAGCAAATTATTGGTATAGTCAATGTTGCAGCTATGTGCGTTGAGCATATCAGAACCTATAATGCCATCATAAGGTAAGTGTATTTTATCTATGACGTGAAACTGGTGTGATACGTTGGATTTAGTTAGTCGTAGTTTCAATTGAAAGTGACCTCTGGTTTGGATGGAGTCTTCAGATGAGTCAATACCCTTTAATTGGATTTTTTCCTTTACTAGCTTTGGATGTTTTTCTAAACAGGAATGTTTCAATAGACTTACTGAGGACCCTGAGTCTACTAGTAAGGCTAGAGGTATATCTGATATAGAAGATTCGACGAGCACATGAGGCAGTAACATAATCGCAGGATTATTCGTAATCTCGAATATGTTGGATTCAGTGGATTTTGGCAGTTTAGTGTTCTGCGTGGATACAGCGGGTTTAGGCGAGTCATCATGTAACGATGACTGCGAAAATTTTGACTTAGTCATAGGTTGACCTCCATGTAACGGAGTCAATCTGGATTTAGGAATAG
Organism: Lomographa bimaculata; assembly: GCA_948107665.1. Taxonomy (NCBI): domain Eukaryota; kingdom Metazoa; phylum Arthropoda; class Insecta; order Lepidoptera; family Geometridae; genus Lomographa; species Lomographa bimaculata. The sequence continues at coordinate 5,452,184 of OX403600.1, read as the reverse complement.
GGCTTGAGGTGTCGGTTTCTAAATCGTGAGGTCCCGTACGACACCGAGGCGAGACGGTTACTCGTTTTTTGTTTCAGCATCGACGGTGTCATAACCCTCAAGTGATTCGGTTAGATACTGATCATCAGGGGCATCGGAAACGAAGTTGACACGTTGGGGTGTCCTTGATGGATTTTGATCGACTCTAAATCGGTTGTTGTTGTATTGGCGCTTGCGACACTGTTCCAGGGTATGACCTGGCGCTTTGCAATATCTGCAGATTGGAGTAGACGAGTTATTACTCGCATTATTATTATTATTAGGTCGAATAGGGAAATTCATCCTAGGTTGGTTAAAGTTTGAGGGGGAAAGTTGTTGATTCTGGTCGCGACGCGTATTTTGGAAACTAGGCCTTGGCAAATTCGGCTTGTCTGGTCGAGAGCCAGGTGAATTCTGTTTATATAAATGTTGTTGGATTTTTTCCTCGGAAATGGCTGTATTGACAGCTTCGTTAAGTGTTTTGGGCGACTTACACCTAACAATGTTTGATAATCGAGTTATCAGTCCCATTTGGAAGTGATGGAGGGCTAATTCCTCCATAGCTGCTGTGCGTCCTATCATTTCCCTACTCTTATGGCCGTGAGAAATAGATATTTCTGTAAGTAGTTGAGAGAGACATCTTTCTATTCTTAAAGCGTACTGGCTCACTGGTTCATTGTTTTGTTGCTTACTTTCTTGAAGATCTGTGAGCAAATGGGCATAGTGTTTTCTTTCGCTGAATTGTGTTTTTAGAAATTCTTTTAGTTGTAACCAATTGTTGAACTCTTTGACGGAACACGCGGTCTGAGCCTTACCCTGCAGTTGGCACAGTATATATTTGAATAAGATATCCTTCTGAGGCTCTGAGGCTAAATCGTAGGCATTGTTACAATTAACCAAAAAGGAATTCAGTGTTTCCCTAGACCCGTCAAACGGTTTTATAAACTTTAGTAGTGTGGAGAGGTCTAGCTCTAATTTATTAGTTACAACATTTTTCTTTTTCGACCTTGTAGTTGGGCCTGGAGGACAAAAGTTATCATCCTCCGTATCTGTGACTGTAATTTCAGGTTTTTCAAACTTTGGGCTTTGAGCTCTACTCTCGGCCATTTTGGGTTATACAATTACCAAGGATCACAAAATAATTACAATAAAACTTTGACAAATACTGACCAGGACTCACAAAATAATACAATAAAACTTTGACAAATACTGACCAGGACTCACAAAAATAATTACAATATAACTTTGACAAATACTGACCAGGACTCACAAAAATAATTACAATAAAAGTTTTAGAAACACAACCGAGAATCACTTACTTGAATGCAGACAGAGTGATAACAAAAATTATCATTTCTACGAACTGCACGGCAGGTAGTCGAACGGGTGTAGGCGGAAGCTGCGCGATGGATCGTCGCTCTGGGTGAGCTCTGGATGGAGTTCGCTTCCCGTCGGGTGGTCAATACCGGTCACAGCACTAAGTGGTGCGTGACAGTGGGTATGACCAGCTCCTTCTGGAAGAGCTGCAGCAGCAGCCGACTGCAGCACAAACAGTGTGCAGCAGCAGCTGTGGTCCTTTTATAGGACCGGGGTCTCGGGTTATTTGGCACTTCACTTTATCATTTGATTTAGCACATCAAATTGGCACTTATGGCACTACACACACGGTGTTCACAAATTCGTGTTTCGGAGACGGTACCAGGGATTTTTCGAAATCCCTTAACGCTGCCACCAAATGTTAGAAGACTTTGGGGATGAGCCTTTTTAAAAAATAAAATAATACTAGAATAAGATTTTTAGACAACCGTCGGGTTTGGAAGTAGGATGAAGACTGAATGGCTGTGGACGGGTAGCTGGATGCTATGGCTAGAAAATGGTGATTAGGCGGGAATAGGGATAAGTCTGCAATGTAGGGTGCATTTAATATTTATAACAGTACGTAAGTATTTATTGTTTACGATTGTTCCAATTAACCGATTGTAACATAGTAGGCCCTAATACGATACCCAACCAAGTAGGGGAAAAACTATTCGAGAAATTTAAAATGCGGCCATTTTGGTGTTCTTTCTGTAACACCCACAATCCAATCACTATAAAGGAAAGTTTACCGCCAGCTGCCGTCAAGGAAAGTTGACCAATCACTGACATCAAAAATGTGTGAACTGACGTCACGAATCAATTAACCCGATAGTGTGCGTTTAGCTATGTGAGTTTCCCATGCATATGTATCTCTTTTTTTATAACTTTATAGTTAATTCTTAGACTAGTTAATTATTAGACTTCATAGAAAATTCATAGTTAAAAAGCTTTAAAATAAGATAGTAATGTTACTGGTGTAATTCTATAGCTATCACGATTTAAAACTTAATCTACATTTCAATCCCATGCATAGGTATTTACTATTCGTCACAATACACCGGGTGTAGGTTAAACCAGGTTATTTTATGAAACAATAGTAATGGTTGCGTACACCATAAAGCAAGGACCAAAAATTTTAAATGAACAAGTATTATCAAATTACAACTTCTACTTTATTTCATGTTACACTTTGCAATGTCAAAACGTGAGGAAGTTTGAGTTTGAATAGGCCCTTAATTCGGACCTTTGTCGTGACACAGATACATTCCTTCACACTAACACACATTTTTTTTACTTTGAAACTATCGCATACCGAGTATAATTGGCGCGATTAACGCATTCACACACACAGCTCTACACTTAGTTCAAAGACTTGTATCGTAAATGCTGAAAAAATTTACATATCACACACCCAATCACACTCTAAACCAGAAGCACAAATCACCCTTGGGAATAAAAATTGTGCTCCTGCCGAGAATCGAACCCAGACGCCATCGCCACGGCGCGGCGCAGAAGGCAGACACTTGTCCACCACGTTATGCTGTAAATTATTGATAAGTGCTATTAGTATTATATCACATTAACCTTAAGTTTTTGTTTTTCAGACCGTGACACACACAAAACACGTAAAATGTGGTCATATTCGAGCGTCGACGTTATCCCCGGCATGCGCACCACAAGAATGGACCGCATCAAAATATACATGTCCGAGTGCGTCGTGTGTTTCTGCATTATATTCTTCATTGTGTGCGTGGGACTGCTTCTGTACCTCTTCTTTCACCTCTACACTACTATAAATAAGAATCAAATTGAAGGGACACTTGCGGAGAGCTGATATGAAGACTAATTGCTACTTTGAATAGGAATGAAATGGACGGGACGCTTGCGATAAGCTCTTCAGATTCATGGCGCGAAGTCGAAAGGAGAAAATGGAGAAGATTATCTGTCAGAGGTCTCTGCATATTGTTGCTTTTTAAAACTAATGCAAAAAACTAGTAAAAACCTTCTCCATAAGTTGGCTTTGTGGATTCTTAGTAGCTACTTTAAAACAATTGACAAATTGCATACCCTTTCGCACTGGAAACCATAGGCCAGTATAGCGGCCCTTCCAAATTCACGCCACGAATTCACGGCGAGAATCATTCACAACCTCAGACCTGTAGAAACTGTAGATTCAAAGTATCCGTGAATCTTTTGATGCAGACGCGAAAACTTTCCTCGGCACGGGGACCAAGCCGGTGAAAATCATTTCACATGAATGCTCACGCTTCTCCCTAGGTATACAATGCGTGAATTTGGTGAAACACAAATGTGTTAAGGTGTGTCGTCTCAATGCAGAATTGTCTTTTACTAACACATTTCAACTCACAAAAGTCTCTTATTTATTTTAACATTATTGTTATGGCCTCTACACACTGGTAGCACCTGGTTCGGGAGGCTACCACGGCCGCGTCCCCACACGCCGTCCGTTCGAGCCAGGTACGTCAGGTGTGTGGCAGCCATTTAGTCTCTACATTTGTTGAGTTAAGCTAAGAAAGACATGCGTTATATATCTACTCACCAGGAACTATTAAAACATTTCTATGTAGAATTTTCATCGTCCATTTATGTACGTTATTTTACTAGTCGTTCGTACTGTTCTTTTAGAAGTATACTACACTAAGGGTTACTTAATGGGATGTTTGCTAAACAGCGCTAAAGCCCAGCATTACAATAAAGAAATAAAATTACAGCCACGTATTTGACAACCGTCATTTAATAAGTAACATTATTCAGTTTGTTAGTGACTCATCATATACAATGAGTGAAAATGTGATCTCTATACCTACATTGTTAAACAAAGATGTACTGAATATATTGAACATAAGTGACGTTATTTCATTGTACTATCCTACTATGTCAATTTGTATGATATAATAGGTCACGACTGCTAAAAACTTTAACAAACAAGGCAGTGTGTCAGATTGAACACTGAAATAATGTATCTTTACCTCGATGTGAACGTCTTGTTTTGACCTTGTAATCATGTTATTGAAAAGATTATATTCTATCAATTTTAATGTACCTACTTCCATTACTAGTAGGAACTGATATTATGATAGTAAAATAGAGCAATGTTCTCATAATATAAACAATAATATGATTCATAAATTGATTGTAAAGTTCATAACAAAATCGTCTCCGCCACGGTAAACATGTCGCTCTCTATCTAACTGGTAGAGATCGTCTATTTAAAAACTGTATGCCGCTATTTTGATCTCTAACGTGTAAAATACCTTCATATAATAAAACCTCTCCATATACATTTTTAAATGAAAGTTTTATATAAAACTTCGTAACGATTGAATTGTAAGCGTAGGTACATATATACTCTCACAAAATTGAAATATAATTATGTATCTGGTGTTTAGATAAGTTATTATGGTAATGTTTTGAAATGTTTTTTAGTTGAAATGTTATTTTGGTTATTCTCTGAACGTTTTCAAGATAAGAATAAATAGGTAGGTACAAGAATAAATACGTGATAAATACCTTATAGAATTTATAATCTGGGAGTCTTTTTTAAAGTAAATGGGTATCTTCTAGGCGAGCATGCTACATTTTCGGTCGCATCTTCACTTTCCATCTCATCATCCTCTCTCGTGACCACGGCCGATGCAACTCAGCCGAAACGTCGAGGTTAGTCAAAATAATGTTATTTTAAAAGTTAATGCGCAAAAAGACCCGGTCCTCTCAAAAGTATAAAAAAAATTAATAGGTTAGTTAAAATAATGTCGTACTTTTACTACATTATATAAATACATAAACACTTAAACCATACGATAAACAAACCGCGTTTTCAGGGCATTGGCACTTTGATAGGGATAGTCTTCTTTGGTTAGTAGGTATCTTTTTTTTTTACATTTTTCATGACCATGGATGCTTAGACCTTTAGTCGAAATATTAAACAAAATAAAACAAATTCTATATTTCATAATACAAGTCCTAGTCACAAGTCACAACAGTCAAAGTCAAGTCATGCCCTAGTAAAGTGGTAGAAACTTTACTAGAACTTCTATTGGAGTTTTGGAGCGAAGGCGAAAATCACATGGTTTTGGAAAATTATACACAATCAACATCGCCATTTTTTCACTTTTGCGGCAAAACTCCAGTACGTATCAATTTAAATATTGTTGCCATTAAAGCGTAAGTGTTATTTAGATAATATAAAATACATCACTAGTGTAACTGTTATCTCTAAAAACCAGTTCCCATTCTAGGCCTCGCTTTTTTACCTCCCTCGACCACACTACCACTTATCAACAGGGCATATTATTATAGTAGTCAAACACTAAAAAAATCAAGGCATATCCAGTAAGAAGCCAGTTAATAAAATTAATACTAATGGCTCTGTTAGATGCAGACCTCTATCTCCGCCATTTAAAAAATATCCAAAACTGTATTGACAAAAAAAGCTATGTAATTATCGGACCTGCTCACAAAATTTCATTAGAAATGATTGAGAGACACGACCTGTAGAGGAGAACAACTGGAAATCCGGACATACGATAGCAATTTAGCCCAAGCTGAAACGGAGACGCTTCGCTCGCGCTTCGCGCTCGCTCGATCAATAAGACTTATTTTTACATAAATATAACTGAAAGTGGTGTGCAAAGAAATTGTTTACTTCACCTGATTCTCTTTGCTGGCCAAGATGTTTTTTTCCAATTAGATCCTTGTAGAACAATATCGAAGAATGATCACCATAATTCTTCGATATAGCTTGGGTTGAAAGATAATATAACCAGGACATGTAGTCTGCTTGTGTACATGTTCACAGAATAAGTCGAGAACTTCTTAAAATGTTGTAGGCGAAACTCTTGTTTTATTTTATATGGATTCATTCTACATATTTTGATAAAACATACCAAAGAAGATTTATTTTCTTGTTTCACAAAACCTGTTAGTGGCTGGCAATGCAAAATTATAGATAATATTTATAATAAGACATACATTAGGCATGTATAAAAGTATCATATCATATTATTGTCAAGTTTTGTTATGCTAAAGTACAAAACAAACATTTCACTATCAGCAAAAAATAACGTTTTTGTTAGATTGAGTATTTGTTAAGTACTTATATTGTAAATATGAAAATAAAGATAGTTCGAGCTAGTCTTTAGTGTAATAAAACTAATCAAGGTGTTAAAGATAAAACCAGTTCCTACGCAGTGTTTATTATTTTAAAGACATTGTTATACTTTGCTCCAAATATTTGTATAGTGTCTTCTAGATAAGTGATAAGCTAGAGTTAAATGAAAGGTCTCAACTTGTCTTGTAAACTATTATTTTATCAGATCAATATTTGTACAGTATCAAGATTTGAGTAAACTACGGAGACTAAGGATTTTTATGATCTCAATAGTCAAAATCGACCTCTTTCGATAGTTTCTAACTGACTTCACAAAAAAGTAGGAGGTTCTCAATTCGCAACTTATTTCTGGGTAAACCGATTTGATTTTTTTCATTTGAAAACTGGTGCTTCTCAGGTCACATTTAAATCTGACCTTGAGTTCCGAAGATAAAGCTGTGAAGGCGGTTTTTTTAAGCCTTGCTTGCGTTTAAATTATTATTCTGATGACGTATGACTCTGACTAAAAAGATTGTACTTGTTGAGACCTTTAGTAGGCTTAAGTCAGACATAGCTGTAAGGTTAAGTGCACTAGTCAATTTGGACAAGCGTTCTTACTATAACTGGCATTCTCCTTAATGTTATGTTTGAAAATATTATAATAAAATTAAAAAATAATGTAAATATATGTTATACGATTCATTATAATCACAATCAATAAGATTTTAATGTAAAAAAATTACACTACGCATTGTAATGATTTATTTGTATTATTTTAACATATTAAGACCTCGCAACGTTTAAGCCAAAATCATATTAAAAAGGTCACTTAAAAGTTGGTTTGCATTTTCTAATGCTTTATAGATAAGCATTTATTTATTCTTAAGGAAGACCAACAGCCAAAGCCAATTACTGGTCCTCACGGCTAGACTCAAAATATTTTACTATTAAACGCTAACATAACATTATACGCATCATTACACAAAAAAAAAGGAAACGCCTAATAAAAATTCAAAATTTGAGCTTACATCCGAACAGAGACAATAATCCTAATCCAAACAAATAAGAATAGTGTAAATTATTTAATCTATTGAGTTAACTATCAAAAACTGGGGTACTGAGTGGAAGGTTGTATCTAACAAGAAATGAGGGAACATTTAGATGTAGACTACTAACCAGGTCAGAAAAGTTTATTATATTTGATGCAATTTTAATAGAAATGTTATATAAATATACAACATTTGACCACCATCTCACCTAACGGAAAGCTATTCTTTCTAGACGTAAAAATTTAAGACCCAACGGCTTTGGCGGGTCACAAAATTTAAAGTTATACGGCAAGTATAATCGTATCAAAAGAGTTTTGTTATGCTTTACAGAGAAGCCACTCTCACCTATGAAAAGCGAAGATGCAGCCGAAGATGAAGCATGCTTGCCTAGAAGATACCTATTCACTTTAGCCTATAGGACGCCCAGTATACTCTTCAGATAACAAAGACACGGGCAATTTCACTCTTTGGCTGTACGGATCTGCAATACTTGCTTACGTCATCAAAATATTTTTCCAAAATGTATCAAACAAATGAATTCATTATTTTTATTGTCCGATTCGTCACTACTACGAGCACAATACAATCTGAGTTAGTGACTTGCTTTTTGAGTGGAACATTTCATCACCCTGAACCGTTTTAGTTGCGAAGAAGTAACATACAGAAAAACACTAACGTTACTTTCTAGAGTCCATGCACTGTTACAATAAATTAATTCTATTCTTTATAATGTTAGTGAAGATATTATTTAAACTGCTCGCCTGGCTGGATGCGCATCTCCCTTTTCAGCAGGTGTTGTGTTGATGTCAATATTTCTGGCACCCACGACACAAGACTTTGAACTTAATGTGGGGATGTGGGTGTAAACGTTCATATGCATGTCCTACAATATATACATAGCTACCGAGCAAACTGAAACTATTGTAAATAGGTATTCGTTACACACGTGTCAAATTTGAGCAAGGTCGGTATTTTTACATATAAAGTCTACCTACCTACCAGTATTTGACCAGTTTTCTGTTGAATTTCAATCGCAAACAACAAACTCTATTCTCAGGAGGCATAAACTATCCAGGTAAAAACAATAAGACGTCATGGTTACTAAAATAAAATTCTGATCGATCCTTTGATATATCCGTAATGTCAGCTGAGATTGCGAGAAATCTAGAAAAAAAATATTGATGCTCTCAAGATGTGGCGCTGACCGAGTTTCTTACGAACGTCTTCATACTCCACGAACTCTCCATCAAAAAACGTCTATTGACTTAAGTACAATATCGTATACTTCAGTTCTTCGGACACGTCAAGAGGCGAGGAAACGATTCAATAGAACGTCGAGTGTGAGTGGAGGGCTCTGTTGCAACGTTAAACAAACATTTGTATGAACGTTCCAAAAATTAAATGGTTTTAATTTTTGGAACGTTCATACAAATGTTTGTTTGCCCGCGTCTATTCCTGTTTGCCTAGTTCACTGGTGTGACTACAGACCACAGAAACAGACCGATCAGAACGTGCTTCATCGTCACTTAGCATGTGTAATAATATCGCCAATATTGGGGTCAAAGTTTGTCAATATTATGGCCACATAGAACGCTCCAGTCTAAACGAAAGTCGTGCGGAGTTGCGGGCGCGGTCACCTGAAATACGTACTGTGTGGGGCAGGCCTTAGAAAAAAAACGCAGGCTTACTATGACCACAATGGTGACGCCACCGTCACGGCTCCATAAACGTAGTGATTACATTATCTTCGGTTTCAAGTAAACATTGAAATATGTCACCAAAACCAAGACAACAGTTTTCATGGCAGGTTAACTACCTCGATAATTAAAGACGAACATAAACGCTTTCACACTCACTGCCCCACACTAAGTTCGATGACTCGTGGGTGCCCGAAACATTCACATTACAGACACAATCACACCCAGAACCAGAAACACACATTTTTCATGGAAAGAAAACTTGTGTTCCCGCCGGGAATCAAACCCGATACCGCTGCGTAGAAGGCGAACGCGCACCAGTTCATGAATCAATTAACTGCTTTGATGTCGTGCTACCTTGAGAATTGTATACGTAAGTTTTTAAATTCAACTAGGACAACCCAATAAAAGTGAACGTAAGTTTACATTCCTTATTGTCGCACGATTGCGGACTGCCTACCGAGTCACCGAGCCACATGTATCTACATCTCTACACCTACTCTACTAATGCGAGTGTTTTAGATAGATAAATAAACTCTTTATTGAACACCTCAATTACGACAAAAAACAACACAGAAAATAATTATTTACAAAAAAAAGTTTAACAATAGGCGGTCTTATCGCTAAAAGCGATCTCTTCCGGACAACCTTTAGATGGAGAGGAATTACGCAATAGAGAGTGACGCAGATTTGGTTTGGACCACCCTTAACAAATGTTAAGGGGTATGAAAAATAGATGTTGACTGATTTTCAGACCTACCCGATATGCACACAAAACATCATAAAAATCGGTCAAGCCGTTTCGGAGGAGTTTGACAACAACAGGTTAGAGCATCAATATACATTAACACGTAAGTTATAGTTGCGTATTTAAGCTAGACGTCCTCGCGGTGGCTAAAAGCTAGCTTCAACGCGCAGTGAAAACTGCTAACTGTTTAAACACGCAGAGCCCAGAAGAAGGACATCATGTAATATGTCCGAAAATGGTCGGATAATTTTCTTCCGACAATAATACGTGAGTGAGCTCCGGTTTAATAAATACTAATCAATCATCAGTTGTACTATGACATCATGGTACAAAAGAGTACTCATTTTATAGTACTATCGAGTTACAACATGAAGGTAGCAGTGGTCCGGATGGGTATAGAAATTGCATTGCCAGATTTTTTTACCTATCCTATAGATGAGTTGTGCCTCCACCCGTATTTGAGACCCGTATTAGATTTAAGGTAGTAGAGTTTATGATTTAAGGTAGAGTTCAAGGTAATCGTTACCAGTCTTGCACATCCAAGTAAGAAAGGAAACATTTTCGCTTGAGGCAGGAATTGAACCCGCGGCTACAGGGTGTCATGCCCTATTGCTCTAACCGCTGAGCTACTCAAGCCCTGCCTGAAGCGACGAAACTATCCGCGGGTTCAAACTCCGCCTCAAGCGATAATTTTTCCTTTCTAAATTTATTACTATAGTTCACAAGAAGGTACCTAGCATGGATAATGCTCCACAAGAAGGTGGGTTGCTGTGTATTTTGTGTTTAGATACTGCACTAAATACACAAACAGTGAGAGAAACCAAAAAAATATTAATTTCATGCGTATGTAGGTATTGTATATTTGATTTTTTTGTCGTATAAAGTGGATGAGTGAGTTGGATAGATCGTCTTGTGTGAGAGATTGAAAGAGATCGCAGCGTAATGCATAGGTATAAACATGCATAGATAGGCAGTTCCTAGTTTTAGGCTGTTTTTAAAGGAGTGGTGTACGACTATAAATACTCTATTTCATCTCACTGTTGCCTATAGAGTTTATAAAATTTTAATCCGTTATCCATTTGAAACTGACAGCTTCACAGCGCCGGTAATATTAATCTGTCATACCAGAGCGCTTTGCTAAAAGCCTGTCGTTTGTTACAGGAAATAATTTGCGTTCACATAGTTTCCATTCAAAATACAGAGCAGTTTCAACTTTCAAAGTGAAAATCATTTGCGACGTGCACTCTCGTGCAATATTAAGCCCTCGGGCTTTAGGGCTCTACATTTAGCTCAAATTACAGTTTCGTATTTACCCTGGTATGAATTTTGCTGGATATTTATTTATTTATTTATCAAATGCGGTTGACCGCTATCTTTCTTGTTGGGTAAGCAGTAATTTGGTCGAGGACGTGTTTACCAAACATGCTAGGTTGAATATGTGACTCAACTATATAGCTCTCAAATATAGCTGTAAGAACGGGTCTTGTACCCACGAGCACCCACCGGCTTCACTTACGATATAGGTTGAGGGGGATTGTACGTTACCCATATACCCTACAGTGGGTTATGGGGGGAATGATTATCACTCCCCGCTGTGCCGAATGTTTTCAGATGGTAACGAAATATGTAACAACGTCATTTTTTCACATCTATCAATTCAATCAAACAATTTTATTTTCAACGCAAACCTGTACCGCCCATAAAAACTTTATAATTATCTTCTGTACTATTTTAATTAATATTGATTAAGTCTTAACTTTAATAATATTGTAATTTATTAATATAGAAAGCATGTACGGTGGAAAATTGTAAAGGATATCTACCAGTTTGGCAGTCCATTAAAAAAAAGACACTGCACTCTGTTATTCTCAAGATAGCAATTTGTAAATCTGTCAATTAGAGTTATAACTTTAATTAATGCCTCTTTGGGGCTGATGTGAATAAACAATTGTGATGTTTATTGACCCACTGAAGAAATAAAATCGGGACAATGGATGAAGTATGTATGAATGCAAGTATTGAAATTCCTTTCATTCCTTGTAAAAATAAACTTGAGATAAAAACAGTAAGGGACTTGAAATACAAAGCGCCCGAGCCGCGTGGCTCGGTCGCTGTGTAGATAAAATGAATGGCGCCTAAAGGACAATAATACAAAGCGGCCAGGGCGCACGGCCGAGCGACACTTCCCCCCGCGCTGCCGACGTTTTGTATAGGCTCTAGTGTAACAAAATATACAAAGCGCCCGAGCGACGAGTACAAAGCGCCTTGGGCGCTTTATATATTTTGTTATACTCAAGTCCCTAAGGGTTAGGTATGGAGGAGCTCCTGAGCTTTTTCTTACCAGCTAAATTCTTAAATGAGTATTGCTATATTCATTTGGAGGCGTTAATAAAAACTACTGTTTGTAGATACGTTAAATTAGCTACTACTTCTATCATCTATACGTCAAAGGAGTGGAAATAATTGTCCGTGTCTTTGTTTCCTGAGCCGCATAATCTGGGAGTCATCAAGTCTAGAGTGAATAAGTTCTAGGCAAGCATGCTAAATCTTCTACATTATGCATTGCACAAAATACAGGATGCTACAATATACGTTACCAAATAATTGGCGGAGATATCGCGTCCCACACATAAAAAAAACATACAATCAATTGAGAACCTCCTTTTTTAAAGTCGGTTGAAAAGGGGCAGACTGTTGCAAGCACGAGTTAAACTGTTATAGGTCAGTTTTATGCGTATAGTAAGGACGGTTCTGATACATGTCCCAAGCTCATAAAAAAATATTTTACACTGTAATGCAATAGGTAAACAAATAGTTCCCTCACACTTTTATTTTCACGTATTTTACCTACATTGCCAATTGGTTTGTGGTTTGCTCGGTTACACACGTACGTAGCAGCTTGTGGCTATTTGTGAGCCGCGAAACGTCACACTATCGACACTGAAAGATCGACAGCGTGACGTCGGCTGACAGCAGAGTGACGTTTTCAGCGGTAGTGGATTACCGGAAATCTCCGCTAACAATTAAAGTGTTCGCCAACACATTGCGGCTGGCGGCTTGTTACATTAATGATTCCTGCAGTTACCGGTTCGAGTGAAGCCATTAAGGCCGTCACAGACGACAACGATAAAAGATATCTGCATATAAAATATTATAGCATCTTAAAGTATCCCACACGGTTAAGATATGATAAAAACACGGTGTGTCGTAATGACGATATAAGTGCAACTTATGTATTACAGGGAATTTTTAATTATTCATCACAGTTGTTTACCGTCACCACTTTTTGTCACACGAAAAGGTTGCGGTTCAGAATTTCAAGCCCTCCAATAAAAAGTTTCACTTTAATGTATAGGCAACACGCGTATCTCATGACCGATAGGTTCCGATGTTCAAATAATTTGTATCTTAATATGGCCTGTTTTAAAAATGTCCATATCTCTCGATATCTTAAGTTTGTGAGCCATACGTCACACAGTCGACACTGAAAGATCGACAGCGTGGCTTCTGCTTTACCAACACATTGTGGCTGGCGGCTTGTTGCATTAATGTTTCCTGCTGTTAGGCCAGTTACAGTGAAGCCGGTAACGGCGTCACAGACGACGAAGATTGTAGATATTTGCATATAAAATATGATCGTATCTTAAAATATCACAGACGGTAATATATTGAAAATTGGTCAATCCATCGAAGGTCCTCTTAGGTGCCCGTAGGAGTTGGTTGTTATCTCGACCGACCGGAACTCGACCGCGCGGTCGAACTGCCACCTTTAATTTTTATTGTTATTTCTTGATAAAAATATATTTATATGTCACAATAAAATTCTTATCTTAAGATGGCATCTTTCAAAATATCACTTGATATCTTAAGACACTGGACGATGTAAATATATATTATCTTAGTCGTGTGTGTCGCCCTTTATAGCTGATACTCGCAGGACTCATTTGATCTGAACGGATCGGCGCGCGGCGTTCGGGAACGCGGGTGCGGGCATGGTTTATAATAACCGATTTTAAGTTTTGCCATGACTTAGTTGCTTCAGTCAGGGTTGGCTACTAAAAGATAGTATTATATTATAAACAATGTTGCAATTATTTCATTTTATTTATATCAAGCGCAAGTCCGATCGTGTATGGAGTACTGTGGCCATCTCTGGGATGGATCCGCTTAGTTGAACCAGGTCTTGAGTCTTTTAACCGAAGAGCAAAAAGACTCATTGGCGATAATAAGCTAAGCATTTTGGACAGGGTATGCAGGAATTACATGAGTTAATTCCACCATGTCCTTTAACCATCTAACAAGCGGACAAACTGTCAAACTGTCATCCATTTATGGTTGACGTACCTCCAGTTCGCTCAAAGCGTTTTATTTCTACATTCAGCATTTGTACAGCGAAGGATTGGAACTCATTGCCTGCATCATTGTTCCCCGAAGGGTATATATAATCTGGGAAACTTCAAATGAAGAGTGAATAGGTACGAGTATCTGCTAGATAAGCATGTCACATCTTCATCCGCATCATCATTTTCCATCAGGTGAGATAGTGGTCAAATGCTTGCCTATTTAGCATATAAAAAATTGTGTAGGCTAATAAACATTTTGGCCGAAAACACAAACACTTAAAACATATAATAGCGAGAACTAAGTCAGCACATAGCTGAGAAATAAATCAACACTTTGCGTTGATTTTCGGTCACTAAATCCCAACCCTTTGAATGGAATTCGCATTATAGCCAAATTTAAGGGTTAGAATTAAGTACATAGATAAAATAGGATACAGATAAATGTTATAATTTTATTATTATACATGTAAACAAAAACAAACAAACAAACGCATTCACCCTCACAGCCCCACACTAAGTTCAAAGACTTGTATCGTGGGTGCCGGAAACATTCACATCATACACACATTACACCCAGAACCAGAAGCACAAATATCCCTTGTGAAGGAATTTGTGCTCCTGCCGGGAATCGAACCCAGGACCCACGGCACAGAGGGCGGACAGCTGTCCACTGCGCCAACTGGGTCGTCACGTGAACGTTTTATGTAGAAGCCCGTTGGCTTAGTTGAGTGCGCGTCCGCCTTCTATGCAGGGGTTTCGGGTTTGATTCCCGAAGGAAACACAAGTTTTCTCTGCAACGAAAATATGTGTTTCTAGTTGTGGTTGTGTGTATGATGTGAATGTTTCCGGCACCCACGACACATGCCATCGAATTTAGTGCCGAGCTGTAACTGTGAAAACAAAAAAAAAGAAGGTTTGAAACTAAGTGCCCTTGTTATTTCATGACGGATTAGGATGAAACTTTCTAGATAGTCTAGATCAGCCGTCCCCCTAATTCAGAACTATACGATAACTCAGATACCGAACGATTTGGTTAGTTTTCGTACGATAAAATGTATTTTTAAAGAGAAAGTAATCCAATCGATTCGGTAAGTTACCGAAACGTTCTGAATGAAGGGACTGGTCTAGAATGGTCTAGATGCTTTTTATATATTTCTTCCCGTTTAGGAATAGCGTGCTTACCACTCCCGATTTCATCACCACTTAAGAACAGCAGGTGAGAAAGAGACCAAATGCTAGCCTATCGATTATAAGTTATCCGTTTGGGAGCTGCGATGCCGCAGCTAGACAAAGCCTACAAATCCACGTATCTTTTTGCGTCGGGACATACCCGTGCACTCCATACAAATGTTGCACATCAACGCCACACATGAACAATAATGTATACTCTTATTAATTAAAATTAAAACGGGAATTAGCGTGACTTACGCGTTGTCGATGTATAAATCGACAGCTGTTTCGGCTTCATTCGGAAGCCTTCTTCAGGATGAGTGCGGAGCGCTGAAGATGGCAAACGACAACGCGTAAGTCACGCTAATTCCCGTTTTAATTTTAATTTAAAAGTTCAAAATGTGCGTGAGTATATATCAAATTATACTTTTTTATACGTATGCTTAATAAGGTTCTCATTTGCGCGGTGGGGTGCGAGGTACGAATTTGCGGTAGGTACTACACGCTTTGTGGCGACTACATAATATAGATAAACCTATATAGGTTTAAAAAATTGGTGAAAAATTGCGCCGCCGAGTTTCTTGACTTTCTTTAAGGGTAAAAAAGTTATTTGTTCAGTAAAAACAGTTTTTGGTACATTTTGATTTAGGATACAATATTTATGTGAATAATAAAAATGTTCATCTCGAGATGGCTGTCATTTTGCAAATCTGGCAGTAGAGTCATTAACTTTCATGGCTGCCTCTTTGGATGGAGCCCATGTGAATATACTTTTTTTTTTATTTAAGATAGGCAAACGTTTGACCGCCATCTCACCTGATGGTAAGTGACGATGCGGTCGACGATGGAGCACGTTTACCCAGAAGATGCCTATTCACTCGTGACTTAAAGACTCCCATATTGTATTTATCAGGAAACACAGAAAGTTGAAAAATGAATAAACACAAAAACGTGAATAAACGAATTTAAAAAGTGTGTCTTTTACAAACGTTTATTTAGTCCCGTTGTTTACCTGTCCCGTTATCTGTCGGTCTGTAATCAAATCTTGCAAGCCAAATAAGACTCACTTGCCGAAGTCCGATTGGACTCAAATTTAATATACATACTTATGTATCTTCGGTGACAATACAATGAATTTTAAATGTTAATTTGAATGTTATTTCTTCTGTATTGGGGTTTGAAAACCTTATCTTGAAAGTCAACTTTGAGACATTAAAAAACATTCGCATTCATAACCAACCCGTGTAGACTCCATACAATCTCGGGTTATGCCACTGCGCTCCACGAAATAGTGGACAGCGCTCCACGAGCACTTATTCTGACTTTTAATCAAAATAATATAAGCCACTACATTTATTCCACTGCGCTCCACGAGAAAATTATGAAGTACAGACAGCAAGTAAAGCTCATTTTTTTTTAAACATAAAACAAAAAAAAATAACAAACGCATTCACACTCACAGCCCCACACTAAGTTCAAAGACTTGTATCGTGGGTGCCAGAAACATTCACATCACACACACATTACGCCCAGAACCAGAAGCAAAAATAACCCTTGGGAAGGCATTTGACTGCTGCTGGGAATCGAACCCAGGACCCACGGCGCAGAGGGCAGACACCTGTCCACTGCGCCAACTGGGTCGTCAAATGTTGTTATTATCCACGTCTCGTCCCCACGTGAACGTCATAAACAATCGTGTAAAATCTATTATGACTCACGGCAATTTTGAAGCATTTTCACGTGCCAATTCGCCAACCCTGTTTTATCACGCGCACTCGTAAACTTCAGTTTTACAAGGTTTTGAATAAGATAATAATATACTGACCGTTTCATGCTGTTTTAACACGCCTTTCATTATCTCCACTTGTATGTAAGATATAATACCTTACATACAACGCATGACAAACTTATGAACGTAGTCAGGTGTGTAAACAAATCTTGGAAGTCATTTTGAAATACCTACTATTTAGAATCTACAACGATTTAAATTTGGCTAACAACCATTCCCAGTTGGAGCAGTGGACATGTCTCCGCCCTCTGCGCCGTGGGTCCTGTGTTCGATTCCCGGCAGGAGCACAAATTCCCTGCCAAGGGATATTTGTGCTTCTGGTTCTGGGTGTATTTGTGTGTGATATGTAAATGTTTCCGGCACCCACGATACAAGTCTTTGAACTTGTGGGGCTGTGAGTGTGAATGCGTTTGTTTGTTTATTCTTGCTTAAATTTTATATTTACCTGTATAAAGTTCTTATGTGATCGCAATAGGTAAAAGCTATTATCAACAAAATAGTCTAAAATAAAAAAAAATTTTACGCACTCGGGGTTTTTTGATTTTTTAATATATTGTCTTGTTCTATTGATATTTGTAGTACGAAAATGGGAATGGGAATTTTTTAAAGACTTTTTTATCCACTTTTTCTTTTGGCATCTAATGCAATAAGTACCTAGGAGTCACAACAAAAATTCATGCGTCAAAAACCTTTATGAAGTTTTTTTTAAGAGTCTTGTGTCTAAGAACTACATACTTATGGAGGTAGGTAGGTATTTTTATATTTATATGATGGTCACATACTGTTACTGTTTGACTACCGAGCTACACCTTGTTATATATGGAATCTTAGATTCATAGATATGCAATAGATACATACTAAACAGGTGATGATTTTATGGTTGTATCGCGATTGATATTCTAAACGGGCAAGATTATGGGCTGATGACGTCAGCACTGCGATGCAAGCATAAATACAAGTAATATAAGTATGAGTAGAGGGGAGAGAGGCATCTAGCAATCAAAGGGGGCCTCCCTTACTCTACATACCTTACATCCAATGATATTATAACATTTAGTAACTGTTAGAACGTGATTTTAAAACTATCGTGAGTATAACACATTATGTTTCAATGTTATATTCGGCTTAAAACACGAAAATTTCGACTTACTTTGTAGTCAAGTAGTTTCGGACAAATTAGTTGTCCTTCATCACTACTAGTCACGCGCCGAGGCCCGAGCCGCACGCCTCTGCGTATCGCGCGTCTGACTCATCCTGATGAAGGACAACTAATTTGTCCGAAACTAGTTGACTACGAAGTAAGTCGAAATTTTCGTGTATTAAGCCGAATATAGCATTGAAACATAATGTTAGAACGGAGACCGCATAAATGGCATGTCTTCGCCCAGTAGCTGCATCTGGTCCAGGTTCTTTTTTAGGTAACTGAGAGACAAGATGAACATGTCGCTCTCCTGATGGTAAGCGTCATCCGAGACCATTACAGTTCAGTGGCACAAGTTTTGAACTTATATAGGTTTAAATCTTGCGCAGCAAATCACTGTGCTCGTTACCCCTGTAATTACTCTAGTCCTGTAATTACACTGGAAACACTGCCCAATATTTGCGCACTACTGCTTGGCTGCTGAATGTATGGCTATGGTGAGGTACTGCCCCAAGCGGACTCTGCAAAGGGTCTACCACTACTTACCAGTTTCTGTTTACTTAATGTCAGGACGTAACGTATCTTCTCTCGTTAATAATATCATTGCATAGACCCCATAATAGTACGCTGTGAGGAAAGACACATATATAGATATACTAGCTGCGCCCCGCGGTTCCACCCGCGTGGTGATGGAAAATTGTGATGATGATGATGATAGGAAGTATTTTATTTTTTAGCTAATTTTTCAGTGTTTTTATATTATTCTGCTATTCGGGGCGGAGACAAAACGAACAAATTAAAAATCATGAAATTATTTTATTTATGGTTCACTATTTTGGCAATAATGGCTTACACATTAAAGATAGATATAATTATGCTCTCACGGGCTTTTTTGTAGAACTATTTAAGAAAGACATTTCCTATAAATTATAACCTATGTGTTATTCTGATGTGTAAGCTATATTATTGTAAAGTTTTATCAAAATCCATTCATTAGTTTTTGCGTGAAAGAGTTACAAACATACATCCATACATTCTTACAAACTTTATTACAACTACGGTGCTACTATCATAGCCCTTCTTTTTGTTTCGCCTTGGTGGGGTAAAAGCAGAGTTTTTTTTGTTTCCTCGCAGCAAAACCTCACAGAAAAACAGAGTTCGTTTCTCTGTTTTTACAAACAACATACTAAGATATATAGGTAGATACATACGTTGCTAAAATCATAACCTCTTTATTGCTTTGCCATAGTAGGGTAAAAGTAGAGTTCATTAACCTTAAACTGCCAAAAGGCAATAAAAGCGGTATGTGCAGCTTTTTTGCCATCCAATGGCGATCGTTAAACACGTCTCGCGGGGCCGCTGATTGACACGTCCAAAATAACGGCAGATATTTGATCTATTTGTGACTATGTAATAGGAGATACTTTATTAAAGTATGAACAAAAAGCCGTGATGGCACCGTACTGGTAAGCCCGCCTCCCGATCGGGTGGTTACCGTTTCGTATCTTACAACAGGGCATTTTTCGTGCCTAGCTTGCTACGTTTCCGAAATGTAGATGTAGCTCACTCAAAAAAGTGTCGCAAAATCACAAAAAAAACTGTTTATCTTGGAACAAATAAATATAATTTATTCATTTCAAAGTGGTTTTAATGAGCTAGAAGAATTAATCTATACAAACATTGTAAGTTAATAAAAAGCTTATAAAAAGAGAAGAAATGTAAACCACTTGTGTTACTTATACAGACAGATAGTGTGTACTTAGAAGTGGGAAACATTTTACTTACAATTTCTTCTCTCAATTCTTTGAGTGCTTACTGTAAAATTTACTTAACATTCATGTTGTTGAGACGTAAGTGGAATTGCACTTACGTGGCCACCATACACAAAGATTCAAGCATTCTTTACTCCTTAAACGCTGAAGAGCAGAGCTCACTGCTGCCAGTCACAGCCCCACTCAAGTTAGAAGACTTGTATCGTGGGTGCTGGAAACATTCACATCAGTCCTTGCGTGTTATCTATTATCATTATGATGGTAAGATGATGATATGAGGTAGTGGTCAAACACAATAGATAGAAAGCAAGAAATAAAATACATTTATTCGTGACAGCACAATCATTTGCATATCTAGAAAACTTGTGCTCTCACCGGGAATCGAATTCAATCACCGCTGCTTAGAATGCAGATGCGCAACCAACATCGCCACACTAAGCTCAATGACTAGTATCGTGGATACCGGAAACATTTACATCACACACACAATCACACAGACTGAATCTGGAACAATGTCCCTTGGAAAGGAAAATTCTGCCTGTAATCGAACCCAGTGCCCACGGCGCAGAGGGAAGGTAGTTGTCCCCTTCGCAACTAGGTCGTCATATCTAGTGTGCGACTCCGAATCTTATTGATTGAGCAAAGCGAGATATCTGAGTTGACTTGGGTGGTTTAGCACTTTGTCCGTCCGTCCGTCTGTCAGAGGCATCTAACATCTAAACCATATAAGTAAATAACTTCAAATTCTCAGAGAATACGTAAAGCCCAAAGCTAGAAATGGCAATAAAAATTAAATAAATGAAAATATTAAGTGCCATAAATGAGCCGAACTAATTTTTATTCTGCCCATGTGTGGTATTGTTAAAAAGAGCTTGACAAATGCAGCACGAAACAGTTTTTATAATAATCTATTCTAGAAAATAACCATTTGTTACACTTAACAATTTGTAACACTTAAAAGTACATAAAATAATTTTAACGCTAGCCAAACCTAAAAATCGACTTCACCGTTTTATCTACGGAACCGTTGATCAGATTAAATGAATTAAATACGCATTATTAAAAAATCAGCGTCGAGTTTTGTGCTTGACTTTTGTGCTGAGGCAAACCCATTTATTTCGGCATGCATAATATATGTATAATATATAAATATTATATCATTAATTATTGTTATTGTTATTTGTAATATTATTATTTTTTGCTACGTGTCGAAATAAATTATTTTTCTTACTTTCATTATTGAGGATGATTCAAAAACTACAAATCATGACCAAACTTAAATGCGACCACATGGAAGCACCAGATTTCAAATAAAAAAGGAATCATCAAAATCAGCTCTCCTAGAAAAACTTTCTGAGGTTCACATAAAAAAAATACATACAGTCTAATCGAGATTCTCCTCCTTTTTTAAGTCAGTTAAAAAACAGGGTGTTTTTTAAGGACATACAATATAAGTAAAACATTTGTATCATCATAGTGCTTACCTCGGGTAGAGTATATTCTTTTCAATGGTGTTTACCACCACATTTCGTCACCCAAAAAAGTTGCGGATCAGAATTTCAAAGCCCATTAAAAATTTCACTTCAATACCAACAAATCGTTGCACACTTCGACATGCCGCTGTTGACATGTCACTGAAAATAAAGCCGGAAATGACGGCTCTCCAGCCTTTCCGGTTGACAGACTAGACTATGGCTGCCTGAAAATAAGCCGGAAATAGCTGTGTACTGTATTAAACCTTCGTGATAATTCACAGCGGTAAATATAGTTTTAGATTTCCCAGTCTTGATAACAGATACTACTATCTCTTACATTTAAATGTCTCAGATAAATATGTTCTATGCTAATAAGACCAAAGGTAGTAGGTACCTTCCTAACCCCTAGGACTAGGTAGCTAGGGAGCTACATTTGGCGCTATATTGGTAGTCATAGGGATGACTACCAATATAACACCAGTAAACTATTTATAATTAGATTTCTCATATAAGTGAATTAAATTCTTTTCGAGGAAATAAATAATCTTAAACCTTATACATATATTTGAAATATTTATATAATATAATATTTCGATGAGCTAGTTTTACATAAAACATAAACACTTTCATATTCCACCCTCACACTATAGATGGCAATGGAATATATCAGACACGCTATCGCACCCAGAATCAAGAAACACAAATTATCCTTAAGGGGCCTGCGGAGGTTGTTTTGCCCATACAATCGTAATACCGAAATTGTATATAATTCAAGCATATAACCACCATACTGTGCTGTTATTCAGATTAAAAACATATTAATCTAGGTTCCTGGATAGTTTTTATTCCAAAATAATTACCTAAAACGAAATATAAACCAATAGACTTTCACACATTATTACGACGTAAATGTCGCATCTTTAACTTATTCGTTCAGTATTAAAAACTGACACATTTCTTTTGTCATTAAAACAGGAACATAGATTATCATTTCAAGGTTTAGTACAATGACTAAACATTACATTTTTATTCATAATTTTTGGTATTACGGCACCTATCATAGTTTGTTCGTTCGGTAGTGCTATCGCATCAAGCATGGGCTCAGTTTGCCAGTTAAACAGAAACAGCCTATAGATCGTTTCACAGACTACCCCGGCCTCTTAAGGAGAAGTCTTTTGTTCCCGCCGGTAATCGAACCCGATACCCCTGCTTATAAGGCGAACCAACTAAGCCGTTGCAGCAGCATGCAAGCAATGGTGGTAGCGCGGACTTAGACCACAGTGGGTGGTAGAGCGTTTTTATACTTGCATCCATACTACCTAATCCGAGTACATCTCTTTATAAAATGAAATTAATTTATTGGCCATAAAATATAATAATAACTGTGACCGTTACCATGACAAAAATGTTACGGAATGATTTGCAATTGTATGTACAAAAAATGTTTATATCTATAATCATTGAAACGGCTTTTGGGGGCTGAGTCACCCACGTCCGTAGGAGGATACCCCTTAAGTCTGACTCCCTACACGTGGTCCCCGGGTGGTGCTAATCAGGTGACATTTGAGAGGTGGTAGAGCATTTTGTGAGTTGCTCGCTTGGCTTGCTACCAAAGTAGCTTACCACCATCAAGTTGAAAGTCTGCCACCAAGCCAAATACGGTGTTCCGGCAGTTATCCTTGAGAGCCTGCGTATTCCAGGACTAGTGTGTTTACCAGCTTCGATCACATCGTCACTTACCATCAGGTGAGATAGTGGTCAAACACTAGCCTGACACAAATAAAAAAAAAAAACACAAGAAAGCTTGAAAAATCCAACTTGTTTCCTTAATAAATACAATATGGGAGTCTTTAAGTCACGAGTAAATAGGCATCTTCTAGGCTAACGTGCTCCATCGTCGTGGCGGTCAAACGTTTCCATATCTAGAATAAAAAGAAAAAAAAAACGTCATCGCTTATATTTCGGTTTTGGCTTGACCGATTTTGATATTTTTTTTATGAGACCACCTCTGAAGTTTACTCTAACAAACAAAAACAAACATCAAAATCTATTCATAATTGGCGGAGATATCGCGTAACATACATACAAAAAAGAACATACAGTCGAATTGAGAACCTCCTTTTTTGAAGTCAGGTGAAAATAAAGGTTCTAGGTGTGTTTGTGTCTGTGATGTGAATTTTTCCAGCACCCACGACACAAGTCATCGAACATAGTATCGGAATGTGAGTGTGGAAGCGTTTATTATTAACAAATATTTTCTGGCGACGATGCTATAAAACTAAAATATGATTGAATCCTGCTAATGACAATTTTAACATTCTAACAAAACAATTTCAGTTACTTACGCGTATTTCAGATACTTACCAACAGGCGAAGGACTTGCTTGTCATCACCTCAACATTTCATGTGGTACCAAAATTTGAATATTTTTTTATAATCAGCCTGCTTACGTCAACCTGCCTTGCCAAAGTGTGTAACAACTCGTTCGTTCAACGGCAGAGGTACTTACTACGTGCAGCTGAGGGTGACTTGATTATAAATCGTTATGTCCTAAGTATCCATATGACGAACCTATATAAATAAAATGCTATATATAATAGTTATAAGTTATATATTCAAGACAGCGATATACAAACTTGAGCAATTATTATAAACTAAATTTTCGTTTGGTAAGTCACTTTTTTAAGTGATGTGCGGCGTGCGGCTCTATTGCATGCCAAATGATGACGACATTTACTAATACTTTAAGTAGGTACCTATAATGTCGTCATCATTTAGCAGACATTTGGCAGGCATTAGAGCCGCACGCGACTTTGAATGCTCTCACAAAACCATCGAAGCGAAAAGTCGCTAGCAGCGATTATGTTCTAGTCGCCTAAAGCGTTAGCGCATTGTACAATTGATATTTCAAGCTGTTGTCAATACATTCAGCAAAACAACCATTAAACCTTAACGCATTCGGCTGTAAAAAACCAACTAATTAGGTACACAATTTCGTCTCGCTCTAGCAAAGACCAAGGGCAAACATAACCACCTGTAAATACGTTATCATTATCAGTTATTTTATCATCAAGAGAGATGCGCGGGCGCAGACGTCTCGTGCACCTCCGAATGGTATTTATGTAGTAGCGCGCCAGCCACCAAAAGGTGCGCACGTGTGTAAGTGCTCTTAAAATAATTGTCAACCTCGTGCAAAGACCGCGTGTTAATAAAAATGGTGAGTGATCAATTATTTTGTTAATTTTCTAGTTATACATGAATGTGAGGAATAATAGATTATTGTAGTAGATATATGGGTTTTGGTATCTGCACTAATTTGGTTTCGCGCGCACCGCATTTGACCACGTGCGCTGTTGCAGTCGCTTGCGACGAATGGTTAACGTTGCAATTTCTATTGAAGTCTTTAATTACCTTCTGTTGCGTGCAAATTGTTGAAACGCGAATGGCAGAAAATTGGACTTAATGATCTTAATACACAATTAATTTGTTGCCATTGAAAGAAGACTCGATTTTGTTCTGGTACGATGAAAATGAAACAAATTTTGTGTACTAGCTAATATGGAGGCAGGATGATTCTAAAAGTTGAGACAAGTTAACAACATATCTGTTAGCAACTCTACTTATCATGGCAAATCGAAATTATCACCATCGGTTTTATTTCTTTCATCAAAATAACCTTATAGCATAATCTTTTTATTACATCTGATTAATGATAAAGTCGATTGCTTTATCCGGAGCTTAGTGACGAATATTATCACAATATTCAACATATTCTAGTTCCTCATTAAAAATAATTGGCAAAGGTGAAAGTATTTTCTTTTTTAAGAGCCCACGTTCCTAATGAGTGCCGAGGGACTTGGCTCGTGGGATGTTAACGGAAGCGTATATTTCATGTTTAATAACATTAATAACTACGTCATTAACAGTATTATATGGTATCCTCGTAATTATGACAGTTTATTTATAATGATCTAAAAGCTTTATCTATATAACTAAACATGAATCCCTATTTAACTTGGTCACGCCATAACTAGAAAACGACTTTACCGATTTAATTATTTTTTTTTAAGTTTCTAATACTTCGTACTTTGAAGTTTCTTACTTATCTGCTTAGTAGAAATTTCGACAGAAAATTGGAAAATTTCAGAAACCTTAACGACTTTTTTTACATCGCGCGTTTGACATTTTGCATGTGAAGCGTGCTAGACAGCGGTTTTTAAACTACTACTAACTAACTTATTATTAAGAAAATAAAGTATGTTATAAATATGAAAAAGTTAAAGCATTTAAAAAAAATCATTTCTTCGTATCGTATTTGGTAAAGTACTAGGTAACCATAAACGTGAAAGAGTAAAATTGCTTTTGCAAGCATGCCGAGTATATCTAGAATATATTATATAAATTAGTTACAATTTGTTTTAGCTTCTGTAGCCGATTATGTGTAGAATGCATGTCGAATGCCAGCCTCTTTTCAGAGGTAGAGTTATGTAGAGACGTCTACTCATATTAATAATTGATGAAAAACCAAAAACGTTTTCTTCTTCTAGACTTTTTCATCCACTTAATTAAGTATCAGGACCAATAAACACCGTTTCAAAAAAAAATTTGTAATAAAATAACAGTTTAGTAGGATATCAAAGTCACTGATTTTAGGGGTTATGCCACTGCGCTCCATGGCTATTGTTCTCAAACGATTTAATGTCCATACTTTGTATCCACTGGGCTCCACCGCACAAAATTTATAGTTAAACCTATTTTTTTGTCCCGGGGTTTATCTCGAAAACGGCAACTTTTATGATATTAGAGACATTAGGATAATATTTGTGGGGACCGGGAGCTCATTCTATTTTCAAAATTCTATTAGAGCGCCTGGTTGAAGCAACGCGTGATCAAAATGCTGGCACTTATTTGGCTCAACGTATTAGCATTGCAATTCAGAGAGGCAATGCCGCCAGCATGATGGGAACGCTACCCACTGGTAGTGGGCTTGAGCACTTGAGTTACCTATAAGCTCGATGTCTTGTAGGTAACTTAGTACTTTGCTGTACAAAGTTTTAGTTTAGTTTTAGGAAATATAGGCAATTGGCCCGTAGTTTTAGAAGGACGAAAAAAAAAAACAAAAAAAATTGGATTTTATGCAAGGATATTGAGAGACAAGACTAGCAAGTCGCTCGCATGATGGAAAGCTTCACTCCTGGCAATTACAGTTGAGTGCCATTCAAAGTTTAGAACTTATATAGTTCAAGCTTCTGTACGGCAAAGCACTGCACTTGTCACCCCGAAATATTAGATACTAGTAGCTCCCCGCGGCTTCGCCCGCGTTTAGTTTCAAAATATCATCAAAACCCCCAAAAAAATTGACGTTCCTAAAAAGTATCCTATGTCCGTCTCCTGGTTCTAAGCTACCTCCCCACCAATTTCTAGCCAAATCGGTTCAGCCGCTCTTGAGTTATAAATAGTGTAACTAACACGACTTTCTTTTATATATATAGATTAAATCTCGTATATTGTTATCGTATATCCTCTTATCCTCTTAAACAACAGATATAAAAATATAACTATTGTTATTATACTTTTAACCAGTGATCTGTGCTTTTAACTAACCTCAAAAGTATTTTTCTAACTGTCAAAATGTAAGCGTGAGATCTCAGTTCGGGGCGAACGAATAGTTTACATTATATATTTCAACTCGCTGCTACTGACCCCTTATTACCTAACTTTGTTGTGGGCAGTTTCTATTTGAATTAAGCAACAATGAACCTTATTTCTTCGTAGTTTTACCGTTTTAGAATTGAACATATTTGCAACAGAGGTAGAATAGCCCTCTATTCTGGTCCTTGTTAAAAATTTATATCCTACTAATATCATAAATCCGAAAGTTTGTGTGTAAGTGTGTAAGTATGTTTGTTCCCTCTTCACGCTTTAACGGCTGAACGGATTTGGATGAAATTTGGAATGTACATAGATTATACCTAGGATTAACACATAGGCTACTTTTTAACTTGATAGCGGGCGAAGCAGCGGAGCACGGCTAGTATTGTATATAAGGAAAAAGTATGATACGTGTATATCAACACATAATAGGCTATTTAATGATTCAAAACTGCTAGAAGGAAAAAGTATGAAGACATTTGAGTGACTGGCTTTTAAATAATTGATTTCAGACAGTGAAAAGTTTATAAACTTACGCAGAAGATTATGTTTAACATTTGCAGGTCTGCATGCAGACTTAATATAATGTACTAGTACTATATAATACTATATAATGTAGAGATCTTTCATTCTAAATATGCACGCCCCTCCATAAACATTTTCATACATTTGACACTCGATAGTTTGACAAATTTGGTGGAGGGGCGTACACATTTAGAATGAAAGATCTCTACTAGTCGTTCCCCGCGGTTTTGCCCGATATCATAGGGTTAAAAAGTAGCCTATGTGTTAATTCAAGGTATAAGATATGAATATTCAAAATTTTATTCAAATCCGTTAAGCAGCTAAAGCGTGAAGAGGGAACTAACATACTTATACGCTAACACACTTACACACAAACTAGAACTAGAAACAAAAAAGTCCCTTGGGGAGAAAACTTGTGTTCCCACAGGAATCCGATAAGGGTAAGCAGGAGCTTAGTAAACGGATGCGCACCTAAATAAGCAAACAGCAGTTCAAAGTATAGAAATAAAAGTCCTGTACTTTGACAAGATCTTATTTAATACTTTATTGCAAAATAAAAAGTGTACAAAAGGAGGACTTAATGCTAAAAGCATTCTCTACCAGTCATCCAGCGGTGGAAAATAAAATGACATGAGGCGTGCATCAATCAGGGATAAAGAAAATCTATGTAAGATAATAACAAAATGTAATAGAAATTTATGTCGTTTATTTTCTTTTATTACATCGTATATTTATAACTATTTTATTGTACATAAATATATGTATTTATATATGTACTAAAAACTGTGCTCAAAGAAATTTGTCAACATCATGAGGCTTTGGTAATCATTTTAAGATAACGTTCTTTAACATGCTTTTTGAAACAACCTTTTTAGGGTGATTTTTTTAATATCGGTTTGGAGATCATTCCATAGCCGCACCGCTACTATGCCAAAGAAGTGGTCAAGGAAATTAGTCCTATGAGATCTGCAAATTAATTAATTACAAAATTCTTTAACAAAATGTTTTAGTGCTATTTGTTTTTTTTATTTCCCCTTTTGTAATCTTATCTGTCATTTTTATTAGTACAAAATACAAATTGTATGGTATGGAATGTCTTCGCCGAAAATAATCTCGAAAATGTACTGCTAATCTGTCTTAATGTTGTTTGCTCACATGTATCTGCGAAAATGATGGCTTTATAATTTTGAAACCTTTATTTGATCATATTATGAGATGAACCTTGAAGTCGGTTGAAAAGCTGGTGCTTTCGATGTGGTTTTATTTTAAATTTAATTAAAAATGTGACCAGTTTTTTTGAGTTATCCTCAGTAAAGCGTATTTTATCTGATCTGAAGGTTTCCGAAGATAAAGCGGTGAAGTCGGTTTCTTAAGCTTTGCTTGCGTTTCTAATGTAAGACGAAGTAGCACGTTCAATTTTTTGCACCTCGGCTAAAATACATTTGTGTATCGCCTGAAGCTTACATCAACATCAAAATTAATACAATTAGCTAGTTTAATTATGTTCAAGGACAATGACAATGAACGCTTTGATTTTTATTTACCTACATTAACCTCACAGCGAAGACTTTTAATGAACAGCCTTAAAACAACAGTAAAATAGACGGATAAGATGTACCCTAATTTTTGTGTATAAGGTCTAAAATCCTTTGTCGTAAAACCGATTGTCGGCTACTAGGTAGTATCAAATTTCAGTCATAATAGAGTTACCTCTTACACACACAAACGCACATTTTCCTAACGTACACGCAATTATTATACAAATACCAGATGTTTCTACAGTAATATTTTCAAAAACTGATTACAACTAATGCTAATAAATTTGTTTACCATATTTCTAATAAAAAAATTTTTTTTACCAATTTTGAAAAAATATATATAAACAAAAGATTAACTTTATAATATAAGTAGGTGAATTAGTACTAATTATTAAAAAAAATTTGACTGTCATGGTTTTAAATAGAATCCTCTATTCAGAACTTTAACTTTTTTTCTTACTTTCCTTTCTTTCTTTTCAAAGTTGGTAAATATTTTTTTGTGACTAGATAATAGTGAAAAATAAAAAAAAAATTAAAAGATTTAGGTACCTTATATTGATGTCAGTAAATTATTATTAAAATATGTAAGGTGAGTTTAAGTGAGGAGTTACAATAAAGACTTACATATTGAACTGACGCCTGCTATCTGGATTTGACTGAAGAGCAGCTTAATAAGCTCGAGCGTTTGCAGAACTTCTGTATCCGGTTCAACTACGCACTTATGACCATGTGTCCGAATTTAGAAATGAGCTAAAATGGCTACCAATTCGACTTCGGCGGAATACTCACTTATTATCTCTCCTTTACACTGTCCTGTTTCATCCTTCTACTCCTTCCTACCTCAAGGAGCGCTTTGTTTTCCTACACTCCTCTCATTCTTTATCCTTACGCTCCTCAGAAACCCTTGAGTTACAGATCCCAGTGCACGCTACACGGTTCTACGACAAATCCTTTACGGTACAAGCAGTTCGTTTATGGAATTCTTTGCCAGTGGACATCAGGCGTTCTAAGTCTTTGGAAATCTTTAAGTCCACGTTAAAAAAATTCTACCTATCCCAATCCTAAAAAAAAAAAAGAAAAATTGCTGCACATTGCTATTTATGTATATAATCTTATGTATTATTTTTTATGTAATATAACATTATGTTTAGTGTATAATATATGTATGTGTATTAATGTATGTATATATATATATATATATTTAAAATAATATATGTAGTTTATTTTTAACACCTATGTACTTTTGATGAATATCTGTATATTAATAGTTCTATTCTCTATTTATTATTTACTTGTTAGTGTACACCTCCGCCAGATGCTGTTCTTTATAAAAAAAAAAGTATACATCCATGCTAAGGTTGTCTGGAAGAGATTGCTTTATGCGATAAGACCGCCTATTGTGAAACCTCTTTAAGATTTATTTATTTAGTTAGTTCTTAAGATTTTTGAATTGGTTTTTCAATAAAGAGTATTTGTATTGTATTGTATTGTATTGAACTACCCGTTTACTTAATTAAGTGCGCGTTCGTCTTCTAAGCAAGGTGTATCGGATTCGATTCCCGGCGGGAGCACAAGTTTTCTCCCAAAGTAAATTTGTGATTCCGATTCTGGTTGTGATTATGTACCTAGACCTACATGTCTCCGGCACCCACTTCGGACTGTCGGGCTGTGAGTGTGAAAGCGTTTATGTTTATGCTTATTTTTATATATCTTGAGTTATTTAATGTGATCTCGGGAAGAGTATGTTCTAAACGCGTAATCTGACAAGCCATAGGTTTGTCTGCTATCTTGATGCGTGTAAATTGGCTGAAATCGGATAATTATTCGTCTGGTAGTAGACTTTATTATTAGTTAAACAAAGTAAAATTAGCTTCAAGAGCAAATTTTTCTATGTCTTCTTTTTAATCGACATCTAAAAAGGAGGTTCCCAATTCAACAGTATTTTTTTTTATGTATGTTACGCGATATCTCCGCCAATTATGATTCGATTTTGATGATTTTTTTGTTTGGTAGAGTATTCTTCACGATGGTCCCATATACATTTTATCAAAATCGGTTAAGCCATAACCGAAATATAAGCGATGAAGTCGGTTTTTTTAAGCTTCGTTTCAATTATTACTATTAGAGGAATAAATGCTATCTGTTAATTTACCTGCAGATTGAAAAATCGGCTCTAAATTATAATTGCTATGGTCAACTTATAAACAAAACAAAATCTACAAATAAATATTATCAATTAAGTCGCTGCCTCTACAGGTAAACTGCCTTAAGGTAGAAAAGCTACCGTTGTACATTATTTCAGAGCGAGGTAAACAAATGACAACATAAGTGACAAGTGGTCAAACTGGTCAAACTTAAAATATGTGGTAAATTGCTAAAGCGGCTGGCTCTGTTACCTACAAAGGGTCGGCTATAACTCCATCAGTATGCTATAATTACCGCGGACCCCAAGTTTTTGGCTGCCCAAATAGGAAACATATTTTTTTAATACATATAAAACATTTATAAAAACTTTACCCTTTATATTAAAAATATCCGGATGACCGAGCTTTGCTCGGTTTTTTGTTTTTGGTAGAATGTGTTTGAATTTGTAGCCTCAGAAAGCTCCATCTAGTGTCTAGTAGAAACAGTTTTTTACATCGGTCAGGGCGTAATAGATGGCGCTGATAGTTTCTTAAGCCCGGTTTTGCAAATGCAGTTTGGGAACCGAGCATTTCTCGGACCTGGAACGTTGATAAATCGATTCCTTGGGCCGAAAATCCCCTAATCTGTAACTTTCATGAAAATCGTTGGAGTCGTTTCCGAGATCCTGATAACACACACCATATACAATAATTGCTCGTTTAAAGATATTAGATAGATAGTGTTTGAAAATGCAAACAGGTTCGGGCAATTTTAAACGTGTATAAGTTAGACCACTATCTTATAATAATGTTGGTAAGTGGTAATGTGCTCGACGGTAGTAAACGCGCTAAACTTAAACGAACAATACAAATATCTAGCCTAGAACTAGTCAGTATCTAACGTACGAAATTGGGAAAACCATGGGTAATAGATATTCATATTAATTTTATGATGGGAACGCTACCCACTGGTAGTGGGCTTGAGCACTTGAGTTACCTATAAGCTCGATGTCTTGTAGGTAACTTAGTTCTTTGCTGTACATAGTTTTAGTTTAGTTTTAGGAAATATAGGCAATTGGCCCGTAGATAGCTATCAAAATGATTTCATCAAAAAAAGCATTTTAGTAATCAATTACATATTATCTGCCAAAAACTATTAAAATTTATATTTTCTCTTATAGGCTTGCGTTTGACCACTCTTACGTTATAGTGAATATACGTTTTTCCTGTCATTTCCCATTCAAAGTAGAGATATGACAGTAATAAACGTCGTAAGAAGTCATACTTCGTTAGTGTAAAAAAAAAAATAACTAAACATTTTGTCCCGTGTGTCAGTACTCTTTGTTAGTGAAAAAAGGCATTAAACGACTACCATGTAGTTTGAGATTCAATTACCAACTTATTGGTGTCGCTTTTAGTCGTCGTGTGTGCGCGCGCATCGTAAAAATTCACTCTTATCATTTTTCCCAAACGCGCCAAAAGAAGTATAACATCAATAAAGCTTATTGAGTACTGTTTCTACCAAAGACTATATATCATAGTTTCTATAATTGTAAGATAATATCTCCCTAGCAATAACACAATATTGGATCTCAGTGTCCATTTAAGATCCAATTTGTGTAATGGCAGTGTTCGCGGAAGTTACCCATTCTAACTCCGATTGTTATGGCCGTTGTTAGGATTATTAAAGACCGTACAAAATGTTTAAATGTAGTGGAGATTATTTTAACCACCCAAGCGTCTATGGTTACTACAGCTCCCGAAAAAACTCTTGCCTTACCTGTCCATGGTGCCTGTAGTACCCAGACGATATCAACTCCTTCAAACGTCCATAGAGCAAAAATCAGCTGTTATTAGTAGTGGGAAAAATAATCGACTAAACTTAATTAAATATCTAATCTGTAGAAACAAATATCAGCTGTGTAGGGGCAGCACAGTATTCAGAATAAAAAAGTAAGAAGTTTTGCCGCGAAAGTGAAAAAACTGGCGTTGTTAATTTTGTATAATTTTCCAAAATCTGTGATTCTTCGAGTATTAATGTGTAATAATGGTGGATTAATAACCGCTAATACTTAGTAAACGTGCATCATCATCATCATCATCATCATCTCAGCCGCAAGAAGTCCACTGCTGGATATAGGCCTCCCCCAAAGATCTCCAAAATGAACGGTTGTTAGCGGCCTGCATCCAGCGTCTTCCTGCGACCTTCTCTATGTCGTCCGTCCACCTTGTGGGCGGTCTTCCGACACTGCGCTTGCCAGTCCGTGGCCTCCATTCCAGAACTTTTCGGCCCCATCGGCCATCCGTTCTACGTACTATGTGCCCTGCCCATTGCCACTTCAACTTGCTAACCCGCCGGGCTATGTCGGTGACTTTCGTTCGTCTACGGATCTCCTCATTCCTGATTCGATCTCGTAGAGAAACCCCGAGCATAGCCCTTTCCATGGCTCGTTGTGTGACTTTGAGCTTATTTATAAGGCCCACAGTAAGAGGCCAAGTTTCAGTACCATATGTCATCACTGGTAACACACACTGGTCAAAGACTTTCGTCTTGAGGCATTGAGGTATATTGGACGAAAAGACATTGCGAAGTTTCCCGAACGCTGCCCAGCCGAGTTGGATTCGACGATTGACCTCTTTCTCGAAGTTGGACCTACCTAGTTGGACCGTTTGTCCTAGGTAAACGTACTTGTCAACAACTTCGAGCATCGAGTTCCCAAGTGATACTGGAGTGGGCACAACATGGACGTTCGACATAATCTTCGTCTTGTCCATGTTCATGTTAAGGCCCACCCGTTGGGAAACTCGATTGAGGCCTTCGAGCATTGTGCTGAGATCTTCCATCGATTCTGCCATGACCACGATATCGTCGGCAAATCGAAGGTGAGTGATGTACTCGCCGTTGATATTGATGCCGAGCCCTTTCCACTCCAGAAGTTTGAAGGCATCTTCCAACGCGGCAGTGAACAGTTTCGGAGAAATGACGTCTCCCTGTCTCACGCCTCTTTGTAGTGGAAACGTGCATAAGTGTAGGCAAATCATACAAAATTGAAAAACATGATTTTCGCCTTCGCCTCAAAACTCCAATAGAAGTTCTAGTAAAGTTTCTACCACTTTACTAGGGCATGACTTGACTATGACTGACTACTTGACTTTGACTGTGACTGTGACTTGTGACTAGGCTTCTATTATAAAAAGTTATTGCTGTGTTCAGTTCCAACAAAAATGTGGTAAAAACTCTGTTTTTACATGTTATTTCCATTGTTATTTTGTACAAAAGTAATCGTAAATATGCTAGCTACAAGAAATATGTATAGTTTTGACAATTCCAAGAAGTTTATATTAAACAATTTAGACGAGAAGATTTGGCGCGAAATGAGATCTCGCGCCTTAACTTTTTTTAACAGAGAACTTTTTCTGTATAACAATTGTTAGATTTTATATTGTTTGTTCGAGTACAGAAAATAACGGAAACGTCAGTTTCATCTTTAAATCGATAGCCGTTTTTGATAGACCCCGGGACATAATATGTCTTAAAACATTGATTTTGTTGTCCTACCAAATTTAACACAGATTATATATTCATTCATATTCATTTATTCATTGCAGTGACATGTTATAATTATAGATCTTATTAATAATAATAGAATCTCTGTAACTTACCCTTTAGGCATGCAAACATATTTTTACACAAAAAAATATTATAATAATACAATATTATTAAGTGGAAAGAGTGGAACAATGTCATCAACTGGTATAATAGATTAAAAATAATTAAAAAAGAAATTAAATCAATTTCTTATCCAAATAATCCTTAATCGTATAAATGCATTTACTAATCAGGAGACCAAATAATTCTTTTTCAAATAAAATAGTATTCATTTTCTTAATCCTATCTGGTCAGATTAAAATAATCGGTTTCGTACTAGCAAAACTCTTATCATCAATACCTCACTCGGTCACACATTTTGGTACCTCACCTACGTGTGTGCTTTTTTAATATTATTGACGTGACAACGTCTTATAAATTGGTTTGCCGGGTGACACTTCAAGAAACTGCGTTACGCTCCGCTCACGTTATGCGCTCACAATGAGAGCGAGTGAGAGGGACGCGTTGTCTGTCTCTCTCGCTCTTAGGCGGGCTAACCATGCCCGAGTTGTCACGTAAAACTTTCGCCCGTATACCGACTTTACAGGCAACCAATTTTTTTAATTTATAAAATTAAAATTGCAGTTTTTGGCTTTGGGCGCAGCTTTACATATTGTTTGAGAATTTAATGTTATTCGCTTGTATGATGCAGGCGATGAAAGCCTTTGAAAAATTAACTGACATACAAACTCTTATGTAACTGAAATAACACCCTGGTCGCTCGGTCAACTAATAGTTCGGTTTTAAAAACAAAACAAACGCATTCACACTCGCAGCACCGCACTAAGTTCAAAGACTGGTATCGTGGGTACCGGAAACATTCACATCACACACACTACACCCAGAATCAGAAGCACTAATATACCTAGGGAAGGAATTGAACCCAGGACTCACGGCGGCGCAGAGGACGGAGACCTGTCCACTGCGCCAACTGGGTTGTCAACTGGGTTTTAGTTTTTAACCTTCGTCTTGTATACCAATTACATAATCTCCATTGTAATCGTTATTATTCTTTGTCTTTGCCCCGGATAGTTTCAAACCATATGATACCTTGAGCTAAATTGTGACATCTGATAATCGAATACGTGTCTCATAAAATTGTAAGTAGATACGAGTTCCAAGCTTATATGTATGTACCTATGTATATTTGTAAATTTCTTTACTATCTCGTGTCTTTTTAAACGGCTGGATGGATTTCGACTTAGATTGCTAAAGTTAAGGTTATATTCGTATTAAAAACCTAAGTGTCCTTAGATAGGTGTTTGAAAGAAAAACAATATGGCGAATTTTGGACGCGGAATAGTTTTAAAAATTACATAACCTATCGAGTAGGGTATCCCTAGTCGTTCGCCCCGAACTGAGATCTCGCGCCTATATACTGCCTAATAGTTAAAAACTTTTGAGGTTAATTGCTTATAAATTACTTTCTTTATAATAATTGTTTGATTTCTATATTTGTTGTTCAAGTACAGGATATAACAGATATTAAACGTAATATTCAGCTTTAAATATGAAGCCGTTTCTGAGATAGGCCCCGGGACAAAATAGGTCTAAAATCAGTGACTTTGGTGGGCTATGAAATTGTTATTTTCCAATATAGATTTTTTCTAAAACCGGTTTCAAAGTGCCCCCTTAATATTTCCATCTTTTCGCTGAGAATTCGAAGTTATTCACTTATTACGGTCAGGTGAGATAGTGGTCAAATGCTTGCCTATAGAGTATAATTTTTTTTTTAAAAAAAACTGTTAGACGTTAAAATTATTAAAAAGACGTGATGCCTCGATGTTTATACAAAGTACCGAATAGAATAAAATAGAATATTTTTATTGTACAAAACTCACAATCACCAAGTCAACTTAGAGATCTCGATTCGCTCGATCAAAAATGAGTCACAACTGGTTTGTTATAAATTTATATATATAATAATTATGTTTATTTTAATATATATAAAAATTATGTTTTAATAATGAATAGTTATTAATTTTTGGACTAGTCTTTAAAATACTTTTGTTTAATATCTCAGTAAGCGTTGGTATCTTTTATATCTCTAATGAGCTAGCGATTGATCACTATCTCACCTGATGGTAAATGGTGACGTGGTCGAAGATGGGAAACACACTGGTTTGTATTCATCGGAAATCCAACGAACATCATAGTTTTTTTTTTCGAAGTTCAGAAATAAGGAAAGTTTTTTTACGGAACGGGTAATTTTATTCTAACGTCTTCACATACCGTTTACTTCGCTATTCAAAAATAGAACTTGTGACGACCTTGTAATACTTATAAGATGATTTTTTCATTGTCTCGACTATTCTACACGATTATTGAGGAAAGCAGTGACAATTTATATCTGCCATTTGTTTTTTGCGTCAGTCAGTCCAGATATAGCTAATCGATAGGTTAATCAGTCTAAAGATATTTTAGGTGGCAATTGAAACTTTGTACGTCTACACCAATATTATAAAGAGATAAAGTTGGTATTTGGAACTACTAATTTGATTATGATTTATTAAAGTGAAACTATATATGGGAGGGTTATGAAATTCTGATCCGCAATCTTTTCGTGTGACGAAATGGTTGGAAGTAAACATTTTTATGAATAATTAAACTGTTTCATTGAAATAAAAGTGAATTTTCAATACTTAATCACAATATTCGTAAGACAAATCAGTAAAAAATATAAGGTTTGACATAGTAATACGCTTAATAACCAGTTTAACAGAAGTCATTAAAATAAACAGCAAAAATATTGACCTCACAAGAGTTCGTGACAGCATATATCTAACATTAATATTTATCCCAGAAAACGTCTTTGATTAAAATCCAAAAATAAAAACTATGTTTAGTTAGAATTCAATATTTATATCCTTATAAAAATAAACTATCTCAACCTCTTATGTAAATACAAATCGCCCTTTATTGCATGTAATTACAAATAGTTTAGGAGGAATCGTGAGACGAGTCTCGGCGCGGTAAAACGCTCTACATTGCGATGTTCGCGTTGTTACTATTTACTGCGGCGACGGGTTCTGTATCCCAGATTGAATAACAGTTACTGCGTAGTGCGGCCCATTATGCGTGTCAGATGGAAAAGAAAAAGTAATGTATTAAATTTTAGATAGGTCGTAGTCGGTACCAAGTTTACACACTGTCTGGGGTCTTGTTATTGAAAGTACACGTTTCGAGTCATTTTGACCTACATCCGGGCATCGATGATGTAAATAATACCTAAAGATAAAGATAAAGATATTTTATTTGTGAAACATGAGTAAAACCTGTCCTGCATAACCATTGTTCAATCCTATTAGGTATGTAAATACACGGCTTTCGTTCTATGAATCAAATAGGTACATAATAAAGCATTAAAGTTGCTCAGCCTAGTGAATTTACTTTAATAAACTTACGTATAAGAACCTATTCAACATTTTTCATTCTAAAAGCCCTCTTCTCAGAAAATGTAAGTATTCTTTTTAATATAAAGCCGTATCTTCCTTCAATAAGCGAGACCAGTTCGCATAGATTGGCAATGTTATTTCATAAGACTCATAGTAGGTACAAGATCGATGCGTCTAAGACCTAGGTGGCCTAGATTCAGGTCGCTTGTTGAGAAAGCAGTTGACCAGTAGGGACACTTCAGGATATATTAGATAACGATGTAAATGTCAAACGTAATAACTAGCCTTGTCTGCAAAGTTTTATACCCAGGCAAATTAGCGAGGCGTTATATGGGGAAATTGCATTAATTGATAACCAGTGTAGTTTCTCATGTCTATAATATGTAAGTAAAGGAATCCAACTAAATTTTTACCGGGAACATAGAAAAAAATATTGTTTATATCCGAAAATTTTTAATAATAATATATGCAATGATAATAACAGTATATTTTATTATTATTTTGATTCATTTATGCTTTTTCTTTAATATAATTAATATAATATAAAAATCCATCTTAATGTACACCCGGAACATCTAGTTTTTCTAAGGATAATGTGCCTAAATATAATATTTGAGATATAATAAGTGTGACGTTAGAGAAAAACGGTCTTGGTTTTGTTTATTTGTTTTCTTTACGGATTGTATATAACACTGAGAATCCAATTTTATATTCACAAAAATTTTTTTAGTGAAATGTTTAATATGGGGGTTGAAAATGTAAAAAAACATATTTCAGCCATTTAAAAAAAATACGTGAGGTATTCTGCTCCCAGATTAGTTATAACTGGCGGTGCTAAGGACACCTTTCAGATTCTCAGATCATGCTTACTGTAGATACTGTACACGAAGCTAAAGAACAAATTACAGGAACTAAGTTTCCTTATTGCTTCAGGACTTCAGAACTTCTTAACTCCAGCTACTTAAGTAAAGCCTTTGGAAATTGAACTTTAAGTTTTTGTTTTGATCGTATTATGAACTGGGCGATATTCATACCCTTATAGCTATACCCGTATATCATACTTATATTAGTACCTGGATGACCAAGCTTTACTCGGTTAAAACGACGTTTTCTAAAAATTAAACCAAGCTAGATATATATATGGCCCAAGACCCCCTGCATACAAAATTTCATGAAAATCGTTGGAGCCGTTTCCGAGATTCAGAATGAAAGAAAGTCGTGTTAGATACACTATTTATAAATCAAGAACGGCAGAACCGATTTGGCTGAAAATTGGTGGGGAGGTAGCTTAGAACCAGGAGACACATAGGTATAGGAGGACATAGGATATTATTAGGAACGTCACATTTTTTTTTATTGGTGTATAAAAATCATTTTCTCATACGTCACCCGGATTTGGTAAAGTACTAGGCAAACATAAACACGAAGGAGGTAATAATATAGTCACGTGGCATTGTAACGCATGCCGGGTATGGCTTCCTAAACATGCACATTCATTGACTGTTAGGCGGAACGAAGGTCGCCGGGACAGCTTGTATATATATATACAAAAATTGCTCGTTTAAAGGTATTGGGTTATATTTTAGGATAAAAACTATCGTGAAAGTTATTCATTATAAAATGTATACTTGTATTATTTTTATACTCTCAAAACAGATTGTAAAATTGGACGAGCTTCGCCAAAAAATCACTCAAGCTGCGGATCACATGAATGGTAGAACATAATTATGTACGAAGATTAAAACGATCTTTTATAAAGCAATTTCGTGCGTCTATTAATGTCGACGGCAACCAATTCGAACATTTACTGTAATGTTAAACTATTTTGAAGGTGTGTTAGAACTTCTTCTTTTTGACTATGACAGGATCATCAAAAGAGTCTCCCACTTGAATGGGAAATCCATCTTTACTGCACAAACAAAAACAAATTGTAGGTACACAGGCGAACTTAATGCTATGAAGCATTATCTTCCAGTTAACCTCGGTGTATTGTGTAAATTTTAAATGGTAGTGCACATGTTATGTAGAAGTAAGTTTATTATTTAAACATGGAATTTTAAGTTTATAAATATTTTTTGATTAAGTCTTAAAATATTTTACAGTATTTCTTTATCTACATATATAATATAAATACATAAACATAATTAAAACGTTACTAAAATATGCAAAGATTTTGTTACTCAACTTAATTATTCTGTAGAAAAAAGTAGTGGTTGATAAACTTTGTTTTAAAAGTGTCATTAGATGTAGCTCGACGAATATCTAGACTTCAACACATGCTTGAACAAGCAAGACACGAGATCTCGTAAACTTTCATCGCTCATTACCAGTGCTAACCTAAACATTCTCGCTCTCTACCTACCCTCATTCGCACACGAGTGATACCCTACTTTATCTAATCATAACATCTGACATTAATCTTATTTCCACCCGCGGGTAGTTTGACGCTACTGGATTTAAGCATCATGATATGCACATTTACATGTTTTAAAATACTTGGTACTTTAGTACCAAAATCAAAACCTTAGTTTGGCTCGTATGAATGTTGATGAGCTACCGACCGATAAGTAATCAAAAATGTAGATACAATTAATGAAAAAAATGTATCATTGCCGAGTAACATTCTAGGTTTATTTGATCGTCATTCACATTCAACCTTACACCCTGTCAGGCTGAAACACAAACCATCACCATGGATAAGTGACTTAATCTGTAGAGCTATGTCGAAGTACACTAGAGGTACTAGTATATAAGTAACCGAGCGAGCGCGAAGCGCGATCGAAGCTTTTCCTTTTATGCTTGGCAAAATTGCTATCGTATGTCCGGATATCCGGTTGTTCGCCTCTGCAGGTCGCATTTCTCAACTGATTCTCGTGAAATTTTGTAAGCTGCCCCCTGATTCAGAACGTTTTGGTAACTCAGTAACCGTACGATAAATGTACCTTTAATTTACCCGTATCAAATTATCGAAATCGTAACCGAACCGAAAGCGACATCATTCCAACCGAAAATGCTTGTAGCAAATGTTCTGAATAACTCAAATATCAGCTAACGATACGAGAAAGTTATCCAATCGTATCAATTCGGTAAGTTACCGAAAAGTTCTGAATCACGGTACAGATTCGATAATTATATAGATTTTTTTGTCGATTCAGTTTTTGGAAATTTTTCAAAATTTCGGAGATGACGTACAGATTCGATAATTATATAGAAGAGTTGAAAACGTAAATACCTTATTTCAGCAATTTCGAAAAATACGCGAGGTTTTCTGCTCAAAGAGGCACTAGTATACTTAACCTTTAAACCTCAAAAAAATCTCATGCATACATCCTATTCAACGTACTAAAACCACCATTACATATATGTACCTGTATAAAAGCAAAGCTCCAACGTTATACATTACTAACTTTCCTAATGCAAAGCCTTTGTAGGTAAACTGCTTCTCAGTTTGCGAAGCAATTTAGATAGTTAGAAGCAGTCCCGAGAGCTCCGGTATATATCGGAAACACACAGGTAAAAGTAGATTAGAAATGGGTAGAAAACTACTTAAATTTATTTTCAACGTTACATAACGTATCGCCATTAATAATAAGTTACTTATTACTTAAATTGTAATCTATCATCAGTGATTAGCAAATTGTGCATAAAATTATTTAAGCAAATTGTTTGTGAAAATTGACCACTAACCGCTGCAAAATAAACGTATATGTTTTATTATTTTTACGTTTTCAACCCAATTCAAAACAGTTCCAAAAACTATATAGACATAAAAATTCTGTAACTTATAAATATAAATTAACCAACCTGCTCTCAATTTCACGAGATTCGATTGTGCAAGGTAGGACGCGCTGCGAGCGCTCCGCACTCATCCTGAAAAAGGCTTCCGAATGAAGCCGAAACCATTCTCTATCTAGACATCGACAACGCGTAAGTTACGCTTATTCCAGTTTTAATTTTAATTTAATGTTACACTGTTTTGTTTCTGCCTCGTGTGTGTTTTTATGTTTGTCACAAATACATTATTTCAAATCTATTCTAATAAATTCTTAGTTAAAACAGTATCCTCGAAAACTTTGACTCTAACTAAATCCGAGCACAAAACGTAGAACTTTGTTTCTGCTCCAACAAACAAATCTAAAACTGCCTGTCAGTCGTGGTAGGTATACAATAAGTGCAACTGACATGTACTCGTACCAGCTAAAAACTAGGGATGTTTGGAATTTTCACCGGTTGAAGAGGGATGTATTGTAGACGGACTGAACTACAAAGCATTTCAAAGCAAGTTGAAGCGATTGCTATTCGTTTAGTAGATTTTTTTCTTTTGGCTCCGAAATCGATGTGCATTTAGCCAGTGTCAAGTAATAAATTTTATTCAAATTAGTTAGGTATTTCGTAAAACCAGTTCCAGTCACCAGTCAAAGTCAAGTAATAGAGTCAAGGTCCAGTCCTAGTCATGCCACGGAAGGACAATGAGCGCCGTCCGTCGTCTCATGATGATGGGGACATCCCCGAAACCTAGGTCGCAAGAGTCAACTAGGTCGAAATCGTGATTCAAGCCGTATCATTTAAAAATTATAATATTTTAGTACTTCTAACGATTGGTTTATTCCTTTGTCTTGCATGTTTGTGTAAAAAGTA
Organism: Lomographa bimaculata; assembly: GCA_948107665.1. Taxonomy (NCBI): domain Eukaryota; kingdom Metazoa; phylum Arthropoda; class Insecta; order Lepidoptera; family Geometridae; genus Lomographa; species Lomographa bimaculata. Next base: position 5,408,993 of record OX403600.1, on the reverse strand, counting down.
ATGCAATGAATTAAACCGCATACATATAATACAGTATAATATCTATATATATAAAACAAAGTCGGGTTAGTTACACCATTTATATTTTAAGTATGGTTAGACCGATTTTTATGATCTATGCTTTGTTGGATTTGCCTCTGCCCCGAATAGCAGAATTACTATTACAACATCGGAAAATTAACGAAAACTAAAAACAAAAAAAATTTCATATTTTTTTAAAGAACGTCTTTTTTGTTGATATCTCGAGAACGGATTGACGATTATGATAGAAACTTTAGTGAGTTATTCTGCGTATGCTGACAAAGATTCCTTGGTGCAGAAATTATTGGAAAAGTGTCAAATGTTTTTTTTTACAATTTTGCACCGGGTACGTCTGTTGGACATAGCAAAGTACTAGGTAAACATAAACATGTTACTAGTTTAGTCATTACATTTTTAGTAAGTTATTAAAGTACCAGGCGAACATAAACGTGGAAAGGTAAAATATTTTTTCTTTACGTGGCATTGCAACGCATGCCAGGCACAGCTAGTAACGTATCCTACTCATAATATAAATCCGAAAGTTTGTATGTAAGTGTGTTAGTATGTTTGTTTACTTCACGCTTTAACGGTTGATCGAATTTGGATGATACTTGGAATAAAAAAAATATAATAAGTATCTTATACCTAGGATTAACACATAGGCTACTTTTTAACTTGATAATAGCGGACAAAGCCGCGGGGAACGGCTAGTATAACCATAATTTAACCATCTTCCAACATTTAATTAAGTCTAAACGTAGCTCTCTGAGCTCTACCTACGCTGATTCACAGAGTCCTTTCATTGGAGCTTGATAAAATACCTGGAGCATTCCCGGGATTGTGAAATTTCCCAGTAATTAAATTTCAGCAGATGAAATTCCTGCAGATTTAAAGGATGCAATAATTAAATAAACAACATGATAGTTTAAATTCTAAAATCCGGCTGCTAGTTTCCAAATTGGATTTCTTTAATCTAATACTAGAACGAAAATTTGAAATGATATCCCATTATTGAGTGAATGCAAGTAAAGCCGTGAGCAACAGCTATCAATTTTTTTTTTTTTTTTTAATATTATTTTATACCCCATATTTTTTTAAATACGTGATTTAAGTCCTCTAGAGAGCGCCATATTTAATTTAATGTGGCGTCACACTCTATAAACAGTAGACGATCAAGACGCTTCCAAAGATAAAATAAGTAGTTAGTAGGTTTGTTTTTTGCCGCGAAAATTATTGAAAAAATGGCGTTGTTGATTTTGTAAAATTTTCCAAAATCTGTGATTCTTCGAGTGTTAAAGTGTGATAATGGTGGATTATTAACCGTTAATACTTAGTGAACGTGCATAAGTGTAGGCAAATCATACAAAGTTGAAAAACGTGATTTTCACCTTCGCTCCAAAACTCCAATAAAAGTTCTAGTAAAGTTTCTACCACTTTACTAGGGCATGACTTGACTACGACTGAACCTTGACTCCCTTGCTTGACTTTGACTGTGACTTGTGACTAGGACCTATAATATGAAATACACTTGAAATATATTATCACTTGGCACTGGCTAAATGCACAAGATTGCGAAGCCAAAACTAAGGAAAAAAAAAAGTAGTTAGTAGTAAACATACTAGTCAAAATCATAACCTGTTTTTCAACCTTCAACTATATGTTTCTTTATGTATGTTACGTGGTAATTCCGCCAATTATGAATCGATTTTGATAAATTTATTTTTTGATTGCTAGATTATACTTCAGAGGTGGTATATAGTATATACATTTTGTCGAAATCGATGAAGCCAAAACCGTAATATAAGCGGTGAATTCTGTTTTTTAAGCTTCGCTTGCGTTTAAATTATTTGCATTTACGATGCATGGAGGCAACTTGCACAAGTGACTACATAATATAGAAATCATTCCTGCATTAGTATTTTAAGAATATTTAAAAAAAAATATGGAAAATTGCGCCGCCGAGTTTTTGGCCAGGTTCTTCACGAGATGGCTGTAATTTTGCCAATATGGCAGTATACTCATTCTCTTTCATGAGTGCCTTCTATGGGCCCCATATGAATAAACCATTATGAATTTGAATCTGATTTGCCGTAGGCGGTAATAATCAAGTTTTAGTGCCCACATAGCCACTATCTACAAATGTCGTATGTGATAAAATTAGTAGCCCTTGCTTATAGAAGGACAAGGATTTATTTTTCTTAGGACGTGTTACATTTTTACTCGTTACTGAACTCAGGGTTTCCACTTATCTCTTACCTTAAGATCTAAATAGATATTTTTACCCAACTACGGCGAAGCAAAAGTGAGGGTTATGTTTTTATCCGGTATGTGTATATGTATGTTCATCTGTTCCCTAAACTACTTATCATGTTTAGACAAATGAGTTGTCGTTGGAAGAGTCTTGTTTCTCCGCTGGTTATAAGTTCGGGTAGAATATATTCTTTTCTATGGTTATAAGCATAGTGACGTCACGTTAAATTGAATATGGCGACCTCTAGGGGCCACGAAGCCAAGAAAGAAAAAAAAAACGCCTCACCTTAATTCAACCTTCATTTCAAAATCCCTGTTCAATGATAACACGCATGATGATGCGTGTTATTTATACTGCTATTTTGTAACTATGTATTTTCCGATTTCATTCGTCAAGCGAAAAATTCGTTTGTGCACGCGTGACGAATTGAACCGGAGGTATAAGTCAAGGACGGCTACAACTACCAAATTGTTTTACCCAGACGCGCTCCAGGCCTTCACTTTAGTCAGGAAAATTGAACCTATAGAGATATTGCCGTCTGGAAGAAATTGCTATCACGCGATATGTCCGCCGATAATATTACCATTAAAAATCTATAATTAAAAAAAATAGTTTAGTTTATTTATTTATTTAATCAAAAAAATCCACAGCTCTTAAAATTAGTACTTATAAAACTTATGATAAAACTAAATAGATAAACTCTTACATAAAAGGAATAATAACCTAGAAAATAAGTTTAACAACAGGCAGTCTTATCGCTAAGAGCGATCATTTCCGGACTACCTTTGGATGTATATGAGTAAAGCAATAAGATTGGACACGGTGTGTTGTATAAATATAATAATAAAGATAACGGGTTTACATTAAGTAGGTTATTCATTTGAAAAAGAATATGATAAACGTTAATATGTAAAAATGTATATTAAGGTACATAAAAGTTTAGCAAACATATTACATTATCATATAGTTATACAATTTGTAAACTGGTTATACAATAAAGAGTTTTGTATTGTATTGTACACTTTATGAGTCTCCAACATCATTTCATTGAAAAGGCATTACACAACATGGTGACATTATCCTTATTGGAAAAGCACTTTCAAGCAAGGATGCAATATTCTCGCAATATCGTCGAGCTGAATCGTGTTACGGGCTATGTGGACGATTTTCTTTGACGGCGGAGCTTGGAGGAAATGTGGACGTCTTTCGGCACTTCCGGTTACGAGATGCGCTCAACGATTTCAAAAGAAGAGATTGAAATTGGGTTCGAGAGGGCTAGAGCGAAATATACCTACAATATTGGGTGTTTATGTGTATTTAATAATTATAAAAATATATTTACTTCTGCTAATAATCTAAATGTTATATGAAAATGGTTTAAGGACAATTGGATGTTAGTCTAGTTGCGTTTTGTACATAGACGCACGCGCCGCGATCTGTGATTGTAGCTTCCAGAAGGAGGATATGTCCAAAACATGGTCGGAGCATTTTTCTTCGACAATAATACGTGAGTGAGTGGTGGCTTAAGAAATTAATAATAACAATTAGATTCTTCGAAAACAACAATATATTTTTTTTATATATGATTATATATAGCTATAATTTAATCACTATATTACCTGTTTCAAAACTGATATCGTGGTCGAAGGTGAAGCGAAGTTTAGGCCTAAAACAGGTTACTCAGATCTTGAGTACTTACTGTATAGCAGGTACAACACGTAGTAGTATCTGCCAAATTATAGTAGATGCTAAATGATATATTTTCTACGTAATAAACTAAGACGGTACTTTTGGTAGAAACTCTACTAGAAGTTTAGTCGGTGCTTACAAAGCTAGCCGTATGACGACTAGACTACAAAATGGTCTACAAAACCTTTGTCAAAATGTTTTGAGCTGAAAAGTGAGCAGATTCGTTGTGTATGTCGATTCGTCAACGTTATGTGAGACGATTCGTCAACGTTATGATACGTGGGCAGATTCCTGACTAGCTTCTATGACGTAGAATGCACAAATGAGGTGCAATGGACTTAATTGCCTTCCGATCTGGCCCACTTATATTTACGTACTTATATATTTTTTTTGCGTTATAATAACTTAGATTAATAACAAAGGCTCGTTAGCCTCGATAGTTAGTGTCATTATACAAACGACAATAGTACTTAATTGAAATAATTAAAAGAGCCTAATTCAAAAGAACATTGGTCTCAATCGTGGAGGTGTGATAGTGATTGCAAGATATAATTTTCTACGTGATAAGCTGGAAACAGCATTAAAAAGTAGAATATTTGACAGTCGATCGTTTGACAGATTTGGTGTAGCATTCTCATTTAAAATGGTTCTACTTCTACTTCTTTAATTACAGTCGCAGTTCACAAAGCTGACTAGTCTAGCTAGTTGAAAACCGACTGACTATAGTCAGTTAAGCATCATAGAATGCCCTACACACAGAATTTCAACCATTCTTCATCTTCCGATTTTACAATATCCATTTGTTGCGTCATTCTCCACTTCCCTATTGCTAATATCATGCTAACTTTCCTACTTTCACGACCGACAAGAGGTTCTAGATTATGACGTCACAAAAAGAGCGCCAAATTATTCGCGTTAATTTTTTTTAAATCTGACTGTGGTATTAAATAATTGGTATAATTTAAAAAAATATGTGATGTATAATGTTTAATTATAAGTACTTGTGATATCATTTCGACATTTTAATAAAGAACTAAAATTTATAATAATAAAAAATGATACTAACAAAAAAAAACTATCAGAAATAACTCATATGAACGAATTTAACATTTGTCTGGGTCGTGTAGGAGGTGTGATAGGATCACAAAAATTACATCTTATCTGAAAACAATAGATATGTTACTACCTACTATTCGTTATCAAGATAATAATCAATAGCCTTTTAATTTTTTAATTACGTATGATAAGAAAATCATCGATAATGGTATTCGATCAAAATATACTTAAGCAGCATTGGGCTACCGTATTGACTAGTTAAGCTAATATTAGCTTAGCGATTGGTGTTAGGTATTTGATTGCGTCACGGCTTTTATAATAATAATAATCATCATTTATTTCAAGTTACAAGGACTCATAATTATACGACACAATATTTAACACACAAATTAATATTAAAAGGACAAGACAAATTAACGAAATTGAACTAAATTGAAATAAAATTATCTAAATATTAATATTATTATAGACAATTATTAATTTTATTAATATTATATAGATACTTACATAAATTAATAATTAAATTTGAAAAATTAATATTTATTTCAATTTGTTTATTTTTCATGTAAGTACATGGTACACTTATGAGCGTCATAAATATTACATTGGTTAATTGAATAATACATTAAATTATGGTAGGTACATTAAAACAAAATAAATAATAACTATTGCAAAATTACATAAAAACATTTTAAAGAAAATGTCAGAAAAAAAATATTAACAATATTGCTAATGTCAAAGAATAATATAAAACGTACATATAGTATTACAATGTCAAACAGAATTAATCGTCAAAATATTATATATAATATTTCTAAGTCACACAATTTCTAAGCCATCGATGTCATCAAATTTCTGAAGCTGTAATCGGACAAGAAATCGTTTATAGAATTGTAAGCCTTTTTTATTTATAAATTTTTAGAGTAAGTTTAAATTACTTCTCTTTCCAGCGCCAAATAATGTATCCACTACTTAAATTATATGTTTATGGTATGAACATATAACACTAATAGGTTTATAACTAAACAGTATTTAACTTTGGTGTTACAGTAATTTTCCATCCTTTTCTCTATATCACTAGTAAAATCATTCTTTACCATTTTCAGTAGATTTTTTCTACTCTGGTTGGTAATTTTGTCTTGCTTGCCTGACTAACAAAATCATTAGCAAAAAAAAATTTGTTGCTATATTTAAAATGGTTTTTCTATCCTTTAGAGCATCTATTACTTTTAGATTATTTTTTGGTACTACAAAATGTTTCCTGCCTGCTACTCACTCGCGCAAACACACTCACAAAAAAACCTGTAGGGGTACTAGTATTATTTAAATAATTCGATTTTCTTGGAATTTATTGGCCGGAAACCATAGAACTTGAATTTTATTAATATTAACTATCAGTAATCAGCTTCGGTATTGGACAACCATACAAGTCCTACACGTTATAGATATCCTTCGACGAACCATGAATCATAACCATTACCCATCCATCAATGGTCAAGATTGATGTGTAGATGTAACTTCGTATATTATAGAGTACAGATGTACTATATGTGTGGAATATCGTGAAATACGTGCATTTGATGGTAGGTGTAGTAAATCGTACTTAAGTGACACAACATTTTAATTTCAGAAATAACCCCGACGACCTCCGATGACCGACGATATCTGAAACAGCAGCACTGATTTTCATCTAATTTTTTTTTTTTTTATTTGTAGCAGGCTAGTGTTTGACCACTATCTCACCTGATGGTAAGTGACGATGTGATCGAAGCTGGTAAACACACTAGACCTGGAATACGCAGGCTCTCAAGGATAACTGCCGGAACACCGTATTTGGCTTGGCGGCAGACTTTCAACTTGATGGTGGTAAGCTACTTTGGTAGCAAGCCAGGCGAGCAACTCACAAAATGCTCTACCACCTCTCAAATGTCACCTGATTAGCACCACCCGGGGACCACGTGTAGGGAGTCAGACTTAAGGGGTATGCCTCCTACGGACGTGGGTGACTCAGCCCCCAAATAAATAGGATTGAAAGATATGAAAATTCATTCTATGTCAATTTATATTATACTAGTGATTCGCCCCGGCTTCGCCCGTGTGCAACCCCTGCAGCGCCATCTGCCGGGCTGATTTGTGAATCTAAACTATCCAGGGCGCCACCCAAACGCAAACAAAAAAAATTATTCAAATCGGTCCAGCCGTTTAGGAGGAATTCAGTGACATACACACGTACAGTAGAATTATATATATAATAAAGATTAAAAATCATCAATAAAATGCCTTGCTCTTGAGATACCTATAAGCTCAATGTCTTGTAGGTAACTTAGGTTTTTGCTGTATATAGTTTTTGTTTAGTTCTAGGAAATATAGGCAATTGGCCCGTAGATATTACTTGAAATATTATGCCATAATACTCCTTACAATGTCAAGTGCTTTAATTGATATTATTTAGATTTCAAGAATTCCGTTAATTATTTATCATACAAGTTCCATCGTCAGTAACAAATAAACATAAACATAAACGTAAACATAAACGCTTTCACACTCACAGCCCCACACTAAGTTCGACGACTTGTGTCGTGGGTGCCGGAAACATTCACATCACACACATCACAACCAGAACCAGAAACACAAATTTTCTTGAGAAAGCTTGTGTTCCCACCGAGAATCGAACCCGATACCCTTGCTTAGAAGACGAGCGCTCATCCAAGCCAACGGGCAGTTCAAAATAAGCAAATACAAGTAGGTACACATTGAGCGGATCGATCGATACAGTGCCTTTATATATCTATCCAATGTTATGGTTTTGGTGGTGACATGCCGCTGTAATAGCTTCAATCAAGTTTGTAGTTAGACAGCGTTGAGACGAGCTGCTGCTTGCAACATCAAATTACTAGTCTGATGAAACAGCATCTCGGGCGTGATCGAACTAGTATATAACTACGTATACTAGTATATACCAATACATACATACGATCGAACTAGTACATACTTGTATGTATTATTATTATTTATGGTTAACCTAACTCCAATTCGTTCAAAGCGTTTCGCTTCTACGTTCATCATCCGTTCAGCGAGGGAGTGGAACTCATTGCCTGCGTCTTTATTCCCCGAATAATCTGGGAGTCTTGAAAGTCTCGATTGAACAGGTATCTTCTAGGTAAGCATATCACATCTTCGGTCGCATCATCACTTTCCATCCGGTGAGATAGTGGTTAACTGTTTGCCTATTCTGCATAACAAAGAAACAAAAAGTTTATACGATCGAACTAGTATATACCTACGTATCCATATGTACAAACTAGTTAGGATCAAACTATATATGTTTATATTTCTATATATTTTAACCCCCGACGATAAAGATGGGGTGTTGTTGGGGGTTGAAGTTTTTTATTTTTATTTTCATAATCTAACAGCGCTTACAAAATAGTTGCGTATCAGAATTGCAAAGTCCTCCCATAAAAAGCTTTACTTCAATATAGACACGAGGGACACACGGGTTGAAGAAACAAACAATATAGTCTAAGATAAATAAATAAATAATAATAAATAATAATAAATCTTTATTCACAAAAATAAAATAGCAATTTACATAGTACATAAAGAAAAACTTAAAATTAAGTAAAATTATAAATTATCGCATAGTTTGAGGGCAGTGGTTAAGTCTTTAATTATGCACTACTGGGGATTTCTAGTTCCCACACTAGGATATCCTGTGTTGTGAGTAACTAGTCTCTTCCTGGTTGTGTACATTTCCAACGTCAATATTGGTCTTAAAATATGAATCTACATATAAACATAAGAAAGAAGGTAATTGAATGGATAGATACTTTAGAGAAAAAAATTAAAAATTAAGGTAAATTTGACATATATTAGTTTACAATATTATTGTTAATTGAAGGTATGCTAATATTCATTTGATTTACACCTGTGTGAAAGTTTTCTGTGTGAGTGCGTCGCATGTGCGTGTTTGAGTGCGTTATCGTATACAGAATACTAGTTGAATGCGCGAGATAGTGTGCGTGAGGACAGGTTTTAGTTAGGCAGGCGGTACACTGTTACCTTTTTAGCGCTCAATTGTAAACATTAAGGTTAAATAAATTATTTTTATATTGTTAGTGTTAATCTAATATAAATAATTAAATATTACTAAACTATTTGAGATTATTACATGTTCATTATGAGAAAAAGGTATATTTTAGTGGATAAATTTAAGTTAGGGATCGGTAAGCAAGTATTAATGAGCAACATAAGATGTGCTGGAATTATTATTGTGGATAAGTGAAAGCATCTGGTACTATTAAACTAATTAAATTATATAAAGTATATATAATGATTCGTTGTTATTTGAAGGATGTAATCTTAGTAGTATAGGATAATTTAGTCCATTTTTTTTAATTGTGGTACTGCGTTATGTTATTTATTTAAATAACTACATATATAAGTGTTCTGTATTCATACCAAGGTCTAATCTAGAGGTGACTATATGTGAGTATATATTTTTGTTATTAAGTAAGACGTGTTGATAATCCTACTAATACTGTAAATCCGAAAGTTTGTATGTAAGTGTGTAAATATGTTTGTTCCCTCTTCACGCCCCAACGGCTGAACGAATTTGGATGAAATTCGCAATGTACACAGTTTACACCTAGGATTAAGAAGGCGTGGAGCATGGCTTGTATATAATATTTTATTGATATTGATATTATATTAGCAGCATTAGTATTTTTTCAGTTGTAAAATAGTCAAGTCCAACAAACCACATCTTTAGTGTTTTTTTACATGATGCGTGTAAAAGGCTGTCTATATCCAGCATTTTGTTAATTTTTGTATATAAATAAGGGCCCATATAAGCTGGGGATCTTTGTGCAAATCCAGTTTTAAGTTTAGGGGTATTCCAGATCGGTACACGACGAGGTCTCGATTTAGCTTTCTGAAGTGGAAGTGAAAATTTGCGAAACCGCATCAGCATTGCTGTGATATAGATTTGTCGTACTCTTAGGATAAATAAGTCTTTGTATAACAAGTCCGTGGGATAGCGGTAGGGTTTTTTAAAGGCTATCTTTAGTATTGCTCGCTGGGCTCGCTCAAGTTTGAGTAGGTATGATGCAAAAGTTGCGCCCCAGGTTATGATACAGTAGGACAGTATCGAGTGACATAGAGATGAGTAGATCAGGTGGATAAGCTTACTGTCTGCTACTCTGCTCAAACGTTTAAAGATATACTTAAGCTTCCTAACACGTGTGTTTAAAACGTCTATTTGTTTCCCCCATGTTAGACGGTCATCTATGACTACCCCCAAATATTTTACTGAAGGCACTTGTTCTAGGGCTTTACAGTTACAGTTTTGGCTTATAGTATTGTGACAGGTGTGTATTTTTAATTCTAATGGAAGCTTTGGTGCATTCCGTTCAGTAATACTAAATGTTAGGTATTTTGTTTTTGAGGTATTGAGTGTGAGTAAGTTGTTCTGGAGCCACTCAAATACTCTGCGTAAGCCTGTTTGAGCAATAGTACTGACAGAGGACCAAGAGTCTGAGTAAAAGATTATAGCTGTATCATCTGCAAAGGCAAGCGTTTTAGCATGATTAAGGTTAAGTAGACACAGGTCATTAATGTAGACTAAAAATAAGGTTGGCCCGAGCACGCTTCCTTGCGGAACCCCGAAGGAGACTTCCGCGTATTCGCTGTGTCTATTCTCTATACAGATTCTCTGTTTACGGTTCGTAAGGTATGAGGAGAACCAGTCATATGCGACTCCTCGTACACCAAGAAGGTTTAATTTTTTGAGTAAGATAGGCCGAGAAACAGTATCGAACGCTTTTGCTAGGTCTAAGAAAACCCCTATGCACTTATGGCTTGTATCAAGTTTCTCTGAGATAAAGTCAACCATAGAAATAACAGCGTCTTCAGTAGATCTGCCTCTACGAAAGCCGTACTGGTTCTCGGCCAATAAGTTGTTTTTTTCTAAGAAACCTAGTAAGCGCTTGTTGACAACTTTCTCTAAAATTTTAGATATTGATGTGAGCAGAGATATAGATCTCAGTATAGAACTTCACCGAGCTGGTTAATGGATGAAAAGTATTTTATATCAAATTAAATATGTCAATAAATATAATGCAAATGGGTTGCCTAAAAATTTCAGTCCAGAATATGATTAATTAACAATTTAAAAAACTATTTTTATTTAATTTCACTGGTTTGGTTAATAGACAAATTCCATACCAATCGAAAGTATAAAGCCTATAGAATATGCAAACGTTAATGGTTTCGATGTTGACATCAGTATAAAGAAATATTTTATACAATATTTTGAGCGCGGACCCGAAACACATATATTGGTAGGTCTATATACTCGTCATCTTACGTTTTATATACCTAACACACAATAGAAGCGGATTTTACGAATTTTGTGGTAGATTTTCCTCCTTTTCTTTTGAAAGCGTTAATAGCTGCTATGGCAACAAATTCCGGGAAATCCAGGTAAGTCACGGCATTGAAATTGAAATCAATACGCGTGAGATATTTTAGGGTACTGATGCCGTAATGTAGCGCGGAACAATGAGAGGCACCAAGATTTTACATTTATCTTCTGATTTTTGGAAGTTATACTTCTTTTAGCGCGTTTGGCGAATAATGATGAGAGTGAATGTTTACGATGCACACTGATACCTTATAGCGACACCATGAAGTTGGATGATAATTGTCTCTTAAGTTTTCGGGATAACTAATTACTATATTCAAGGTAGTAATTTAATTTAATTATACTTTATTGCACAACAAAAACAATGTACAATTGGAGGACTTAATGCTAAGAGCATTTTCTACAGTCACCCAGCAATGGTAGGAACAAAAGTAAAGCGTGCATCAGAACAGTGTATTGTCCATAATTTAAACTATAATTTATATATAATAATATATATATATACATATATATATATATATAATATGTGCTTAATAAAAACGTATGGTAGCTAAGATGCTAATAATAGTGCTCATGAAGTACTCTCGCACCTGTCGATTCTTTTGAAGGTGATTTTTTAATATTTTATTTAATATATTTTTTTCACAAACAAAGAGTAGGTACTGGCACACGGGACAACATTTTAAATTATTTTTGTTAAAAGCTAAAGAAGTATATCTTTTTATGTCCGTTTATGCCTAAGTAATTTACACACATTCTTTTTTCTCTCTCTCTCGTAGTTTTCAATGTGCTTGAAGTGCTGTAAGTACCAATGTGTCTTATTGAAACAGTGTAATCAACTTAATTTCAAGAATGTTTGACACATCATTTTGATCTTTTTGGACATCGAAGACAATAGCTTTGGTATAATATCTCGGTACTTAATCGCGCTAAAAACTATTTTTACTTACCTCGAAGTTTTGTCCAAGTTGTACTGGCCATGGTTTCGAGTAGACTAAAGAGTCTTCTCGAATCATGAAGTAGAATCTTCATGGTCTTCTCGAAACCATGGCCAATACAACTTAGTTGCCTGGGGAGTTCTCCGTACTTAATCTCGCTAAATACTATTTTTATTTACCTCAACGTTTTGTCCAAGTTGCATTGGCCATGGTTACGTGAAGACCATGAAGTAGAGAGTATTAAGTACCGAGATCTCCCCAGGCGGACTCTGCAAAATAGACCTACTACTACAAAAACAATAATTAAAGGCACTTTCGGAGATGTGATATGAGATATGGTCGCATCATCTTCTAACTATTTAATTATTATATAATAAACAACCAATAAGTAACCAATCATACTATTATACTAATATTATAAATCCGAAAGTTTTTGTATTAGTATGTAAGTATGTTTGTTCCCTCTTCACGGAATCTGGATTTGGATGAAATTTGGAACGTACATAGCTTATAACGTATATATCTAGGATTAACACATCGGCTACTTTTTAACTGAATAATAGCGGGCGAAGCCGCGGGGCACAGCTTATTCAATATATAGGTATCCAATTTGTGAAAATAAACTAAGTATTCTCATTAAAAATATCCGTTAATTGAGCTGTAGTGTTGCCAGGCGTCCAATTAATTACTTTTTACGCTAGCAAACGCGGCTGATCGATGATGGCTGCACGCTCGATGCGTTTACTCAATTAAAATATTATAAGTAATTAGTACAGATTGCGTCACAAATATCAGATATACCAGATGATTTGATTTGAAACTTATATGAGAGGGCCTTGAAATTCTGATCCGCAACTTATTTGTGTGACATAGTGGTGGGTGGTAAACACTGTGATGGATAATTAAAATTTCCCTGTAATACAAAAGTTTAACTTCTATCGTGTGTCTTTACGACACATCCTGTGTTTTTATGGTGGTAAAGTATTTTCTAACGCTCACTCCGTCGTTTGTACTCAGCAAAAGTACCTTGGTACAAAGCACGTTTTGTAATTTACTTAACGATGTACAGATGAACAAAGTAGAGACGTAGAGAACTTTGTATTTTTAGATTAGTAAAAGGATAAAAATGTATAACTTTATCCTTTAAGTATTGTATTTGAATTAAGCAGCTATATAGGTTCCTTAGTTTCATTATTATTATTGGAGATTAATTCGAAAAATACGCAAGTTCTCACCATCGAGTATTATTTTTATACGAGGTCATTAATGGCTAAGATATTGGCTGGAATTTCAAATTCAAATTCAAATCTTTATTGCATTCTCTAAATGTAGATAGGTGGTAGAAATAAATGACATTACATTAGAGACCCTGTTGGGCACAACAATTTAGAGCAGAGGAGGACGACATGCTTTATTAATCATAATGTATCAATTTAAATCATAATAAGATGTCATAATTTAAAGCAATGCATCTTGTTATTTTATATTGAACTGCCCAAATTGAGATTTAACAGCTTAGAGGATATATCAACTATATAGGTTCCAACTTAGCAACATATAGGATTGAACAAGAAAAATCCAATGCGATAAGTTGTATGTATAAGTACGCAAATAAAACTCACACAAGGCATACAGAAATACAGAGGTACTTAGGTAAAATATTTAAAAAACAAATACAATAGGGATAGCCAGTGTTCATTCCAAAGATAATTATATCACTACGTTGTAGTTCACATATGTACACACCTCCTACTTGGCTGAGCAGAAGATACGGTTGCGTTTCGGTCAGTGACGGATTCAGGGACGGCTAAGAGGCTCAAGCCCCCAAAAATCAAGAGTTATTCTGTGACCAATCTTGTCTCGTGATAATTATTGCAGCGGCTGCAAAATCTACTCTCAGCTGGGTCAAGCCTCCCCTCCCCCTGACGATAATCCTGAATCCCCCACTGGTTGCGGTAAACGCAGATCTAACGTCGTAGGACGTGGTATGGCTTATACTCATGCTTGCCTGGGTGCCCGAAATACAGTGGCAGTATACACTCAAGTATATATCTTCTATCTATATATAAATATATATATAACTCAAAGGTGACTGACTGACTGACTGACATAGTGATCTATCAACGCACAGCCCAAACCACTGGACGGATCGGGCTGAAATTTGGCATGCAGGTAGATGTTATCACGTAGGCATCCGCTAAGAAAGGATTTTGATTAATTCTACCCCCAAGGGGATAAAATAGGGGATGAAAGTTTGTATGAAACTTTGTAAATTTTAAACTGATCGGGCTGAGACTTTGCATGCATAAAGCTACTATGACGTAGATATCCCCTAAGAAAGGATTTTGAGATGCAAGCTTTATAAGATTAGTAACTTTCAGTTTAAAATATACGAATTTCTGTATGCTAGCGCCATCTACATTGAGTTATTTTGGAGAGAACTTTGAATTAACTATTTTTGTGCATAGTGCATAGATAATATATCTAGCGGATTATATTTGACGACTAGCCTTTGTCAGTCAGTCAGTCTAGTCACCTTTGAGCTATATAAATTTAGAAGATTTTGGCTGTTCTTTTCTTGGTATATTTTGGATTGCATTTGTTTTGTTTCGGTTCAGTAGTTTTGGTTATAGATTCTACTTTGTATTTGGTTATATAATAAATAATATATATAAAATAATAATAATAATATACCTAATTAATAATAATACTTCTTAACGCGAGCGAAGCCGCGGGCAAACGCTAGTATATATATATATATATATTTATATATATATATATATATATCTGTTGTGTCGGTAACTATCCTTTATAAGTTGATCTCACTATACATATGTATCTACTGCTGATTCCGCCGAAAATCGAAATAGCTAATAATCATCGGGAAATATTCATTTTGATACAGTCTTCAAGTCAAGACTGAATAGGTATCTTCTAGGGAGGCATACTACATCTACGGCCGCATCATCTCATTCCATCAGTTGAGATAGTAGTTAAATAATTGAAAAAAAACTGCATACATATAGTATTAAATTCGTATAAAAAACAAGGCAATTCTTTGAAGTACTCTTTTTAGAAAGCAATTCAGAATCTAAACTTTTAGAAGTCAGTTCCTGTACAGTGAAAAATTAGCTCAAGTAGGTAAAAATACTCTTGCAAACTTAACGAACCAAATAATACTCGATATCGGTAGGTACATAAAACTGTAAAACGCGCTTCCAAAATCGAACTGGATCGCCATTTAATCAACAACCAAATAGTCTACTTTTAATTAATGTTTCATTGTTCGTGGGCAGTACCGTCAGCAACACAACGCAGCCAACAAATGCGGTAGCGTCTGCAAAATAGTTGACCTGAAATAAATTATGGAAGGCTGATAGATTATTTATGATTATTGATTACGTTATGGAAGTTATTGTACTAGTATGAATGTGTGAAGTAAACTCTGGGTTTTCAGTAAAGAAGACATTGTCTTCTGTGGTTGTAATGAGTCTTATACACCTACTTTATACTTTGAGTCAGAAACCATAGAAAAGAATATAATCTACCCGAACAGGTATCGCGTATGTTCCGATTATTTTAATAATGTTATTTACCAGCTAGCTTGTCGGCGAATAATCTCAACTTGCTTGTCGTAAATACCTACTGTAGTGTTTCTACTAGTTAAAAAGTAGGTAACATGACTACATGACGCAGTCTACGAACCTCAAAATAAAAATCAAAATCAAAATCGTTTATTCACATGGGCCCCAAAGAGGCACTCATGAAAGTTAATGAATCTATTGCCAGATTCGCAAAATTACAGCCATCTCGAGAAGAACCTGGTAAGAAACTCGGCGGCGCATTTTTTTTCATTCATTTTTTAAAAAAACATTCTTAATTTCTAATACATAATTTTCTTAACCTAGGTGTTATTATGGTAGTCGCTAGAAAGAGCCTGTGCAGTTTGCCTCCATGCATCCTTGTCATTAAGCACCTGTATAGTGGGGCAGCATGTCAAACTGAGACGTGACTCGTGAGTCGTAAGTGAGCGATGAAAGGGAGTAGACGTATCTGCTTGCAAACGTCGCATGCTGTAGAGCCCGTGTAAACTATGTTTACCTATCCAACTCCTCGTAGTATTCGTCGGTAAGGGACTTGATGTACAAAGCACCCGGGCGCGCGTACAGGGCGCGCGTTAAAATTGAGTTATATACATCAGAAATGTTTTTACTATTTAGTATATGTTATGACTTGTAGCAGATGCGTCTTCCATACATGTTATTAACATCAGTTCCTTACATCATTGTTTGCATCTAAGGTAGTCTTTGTTTTCGTGATTAGGCTCCATGAAACAACTACTGATACTGTAATCGTTAGGTTGTAGTTATTTGTGGCGGCTCTAGTGACTGGATTTTGGAGACCATCCGAAGTTATTCGCCTGAAATTCTCCTTTTAATTATACCACAGAAGAGACAGTAATACAATGTTTCACAATTTTGGAAGGAGAAGTTTTGTATGATTTAGTTTTCAACCGACTTCAAAGAAGGAGGTTCTCAATTCGACTGTATGTTTTTTTTTATTTTTGTATGTTTGTTACGCGATATCTCCGCCAATTGTGAAACGATTGTTATATTATTATTTTTTTGGTAGAGTTTACTTCAGAGGTGGTCCCATACAAATTTAATCGAAATCGGTCAAGCCAAAACCGAAATATAGGTAAGCGATGAAGTAGGTTTTTTTAAACTTTGCTTGCGTTTCAATTATTCCAGTTTGGTTTCTTGCCTATAATTTGAGTTTTTTTTTTATGTTGGATAGGCAAGCATTTGACTACCATCTCACCTGATGGAAAGCGACGATGCGGCCGAAGGTGTGACATGCTTGCCTAGAAGATACCTATTCACTCGAGACTTGAAGACTCCCAGATTATACCGTTCGGGGAACAAAGACGCAGGCAATGAGTTCCACTCCTTCGCTGTACGGATGATGAATGTAGAAGCAAAACGCTTTGAGCGAACTGGAGGTATGTCGACCATAAATGGATGACGCTTAATAGTTTGTCTTTATGTTAGATGGTAAAAAGGGCATGGGGGAATTAAGTCATGTAATTCCTGTGCACACTCTCCAAAATGTAATCGATAGAATACCGATAAGCTCGCCACCTTACGTCGGTGACTGAGACTTTGCAATCTGGACTCGAATAGCTTACTGTCGCCAATTATTCTTTTGGCTCGCCGGTCAATAGATTCAAGAGCCTCTAACTGGTACTTTTCGGATCCATCCCAGAGGTGACCGCAGTACTCCATACACGATCGGACTTGAGCTTGATAAAGGTTAAGAAGCTGTCCCGGAGTGAAGTACCTTAGCGAGGATACCCAGTTTCTTAGCGGCCAGTTGTGCTCTAGCTTCTATGTATGTGCCAAAATTAAGGTTCGACGATAGGGTCACGCCAAGAATCTCAAGCTTGTTCGCCATCGGTATTGCTGCATCTTAGAAGGTCGGAGATAGATGGAATGGTCTCCGTTTTGCGGAGAAGAGACACGCCTGTGTTTTTGACGCATTGCATTGAACTAAGTTGGCATCGCCCCAATCGGACACGACCATCAGGCTTGAGTTCAATCGTCCGATCATTGCCTCTATTTGTAACTGGACTTGTATCTCATCATACAGTTTAATGAGCGTTTGACTATAATTAATATTCTATCCGAAGGTAGTAGTGATATAAAGGTTTTAAGTAGTCTCACTAGTACCATTAATGTTACTATGCGATGGTTGTAGTGATAAGTATAAAGGTTTAAAGTAGTAGTAATACTATTGATGGTACTAGAAATACAAAGTGCAGTGGTGCAGTGGACAGGTCTCCGCCCTCTGCGCCGTGGGTCCTGGGTTCGATTCCCGGCAGCAGCACAAATTCCTTCCCAAGGGATATTTGTGCTTCTGGTTCTGGGTGTATTTGTGTGTGTGATGTGAATGTTTCCGGTACCCACGATACAAGTCTTTGAACTTAGTGTGGGGCTGTGAGTGTGAATGCGTGAATGCGTTTAGTACCATCAATACTTATATAATTATGAAATATACACAACGTGAGTTACCAATAAGCTCAATGCCTTTTAGATAACTTAAGTCTTTAAAATTTTAGTTTAGTTTTAGGAAATTCAGGCAATTGGCCCGCAGATAGAAAAACTCACGATAAAAAATCAAATTTTAGGTATTAACAAAAAATACACAACTTGAAATATTCTATTATTTGACACTGGCTAAATAATTGCGGGGACTAAAATTTAAAAAAAAAAACGGTAACAAAAATAAAAATAGACAATAAAAAAGAGGTAACAAAAACAGATAAATATATAAATTAAAACAATTAATTAATAATATTAAAACAAATACAATAAAAGAATAAAATGGCGGCAGTTGGCCCGCTCGCTTATTTTCACTGTAACGGCTGTGTTGCGACCACAGGCATCGTGCTCCTTAAAACAATTTATTGAAGCGACAGAACACAACACTGAAAACCCCTCTCATATAGCTTGTCTTTTCTCCAGAAACTCCGTACCGCTGTAAAATTGCTATGTGTAAGGGCCAAGGGCCCTCGTGCCTAATTGGCGGGTATTATGTTTCCGACAAACTGCGTTGGACTTTAAGGGTCTCTATTTTCCAGGGAATGGAAAATCCTGGAATAACGATTGGGCGCTTGTTTTGTTGATATCTAAAATAGATTGCGTAGTTAGGTACTTGTCACAGATAGGATACTGCCGGATAATGTAAGAGGTATTTTCACTTTTTAAGAAAGTTTTTAGGGCCTCGAATTGTTAGCCTTGCTTGTGCGCATTTTTTCAAGACACATTTCGGAGAGTGTGCGACAGAAATTCATGATTTAATGCCTCCCGTTCCCTTCCATCGTCGGATAACAAGACTTACTAAAACAGACATAATTTCATGGTGGACATTCCTCCGATTCATACCTAACGATTCGCCACAACTTTTATTATGCGAACTGCAAAGGAATGGAGCACCCTGCCTTCGTTCTTGTTTCCCGATAAGTGTAATTTAGGCTTTTTAAGTCAAGAGTGAATAGGTACTTTCTAGGCATGTATGTCCCACCGTCGACCGCATCATCGCTTTCCATTAAGTGAAATTGCGGTCAAATGCTTGCCAATTGATCGTTAAATAATCGTTTTTAGACTTCAGTTATTTCTTAGTATTGTTTTCTGTGGCAATAACATACCTATCTAAAATTCTATATATATCAAAAATCTTATGCCATGCGTAATTCTCGCATAAACTCCAGCCAAGAATCTCAAAGCCATCAAAATTTTCTCTTCTACATTATACTAGCATTCTTAAGTCTGTTACTGGGCTGTGTTAATATACATCTAATATGTTTAAACGAGCAATTCTTGTATATATATATATATGTGTAATCAGGATCTCGGAAACGGCTCCAACGATTTTCATGAAAGTTACAGATTAGGGGATTTTCGGCCCCCAAGGAATCGATTTATCAACGTTCCAGGTCCGAGAAACGCTCGGTTCCCAAACTGCATTTGAAAAACCGGGTTTAAGAAACTATCAGCGCCATCTATTACGCCATGACCGATGTAAAAAACTGTTTCTACTCGACTCTAGATGGAGCTTTCTGAGGCTACAAATTCAAACACATTCTACCAAAACCAAAAACCGAGCAAAGCTCGGTCATTCGGATATTAATACTTATCGGAGACGTTTATTTCAGTTTTGAGAATTCTTTATTTTATTAATCTTAGTAAATAGATGTTTACAATGATCTGCAGGAACCAGAAACGTAATGAACAGCTCTTTCTTCACATTTCAAGAATTTTACGAGTTCTTTACAAGGAATAGTTGGTATAAATACCGCCTCCATTCAACAAATCGCCATTCATTGACAGACCGTTTCATTGCAGCAGACGGACTGTTATTGGATAATAACAATACGGGCGGCATCAATAGGCCGGTAACAATGTATTAACTATCCACTTAACGGTGCTGTTGTGCATTTTATTTAAACGGTTTTCAAAAGATACTCTACTAAAATGGTTTTTTCATTTATTTTTGCCGCTATCGGTTCTAACCGTGTATTTTCTCAATGTTTTTTTTAAATCTGTGATAGGCAAACATTTGACTACTATCTCACTTGATGTTAAGTGACGATGCGGTCGACGATGGAGCACGCTTGCCTAGGAAATTCACTCTCGACTTAAAGAAATCCAAGATTGTACTTATCTGGGAACACAGACTCTGGCAAGGAGTTCCACTCCTTTACAGTGCGCATAATGAACGTGGAAGCAAAACGCTTAGTGCACATTTGAGGAACGTCCACCATATATCGGTGTCGCAATACAGTCTGTCTGGTGGTACAATGATGGAATGGGGATGTAAGAATTAGATCGTGTAATTCCATAGCACACTCAGTTTTGTAATGGTAATAACATATTCCTTTCAAATTACCGGGTAATATAATGGTAAATATTTTTTCTCTTAGAATACTGGTTATCTAAATTTAGTTATCTAAGGGGAATAAGGGACATTTTTACATGGTTTCTTTCACTATAAATAATAATAATGATAATTTATATTCATATTTAAAGCTGAAATTTACGCATTATATTTGTTATATCCTGTACTTGAATAACAGATACAGAAATCAAACAATTATTACAAAGAAAAAAAGTTATAAGCAATTAATCTAAAAAGTTTTACTCCATTTGGCAAAATATAGGCGTGAGATCCCAGTTTGGCGCGAACGACTAGTTACATTTAGCCAAAAAAACACCAGCTGTTTTTTGGCAAAAACTATTTAAAGTATGACAATGTGTTTTACTACTTGAAGATAGAAAATACTGGTACAGTGGTATAGCTATAAAGAAAATGCTCTAATATCATCGTGGATTTTACCACGTAAATAAAAATCAAATTTTCTTCGTTGCGCTATTATTATAGACTAATGGATAGTCGACCTTACTACCACTATGCTTTCTGTATCATTACATCAAAATGGTCAAGACTAGAATATCTCCTGACGTAAGAAAACTCGTGCAGTTTCGTCACAGCCGTTGCTAATGTAGGACTAACAGCTGAAATATACACACCCATACATAAATCCATACATTAGTTTCGTATATATTTTTATATTAGTTTTTGCATTCATAATCACAATAATATTATAAAGGCCAAAAATTTGTGAATGTGTTTGTATGTTTGTTACTTCTTCACGTTCAATTGGCTGATCAATTTTAATGAAATTTTGTACAGAGGTAGCTGACACCCTGGATTAACACTTAGGCTACTTTTTATTCCGGAGATCTCGCGGGTCCGGGACTTACGCGGGTAAAACCGTGGTGCGCATCTAGTAAAATATATTTCGAAATTTTAATAAACTATTAAATTCTTTACATAATTTAATCACTTATATTTTGGTTTTGGTTTGATCGATTTCGATAAAATTTATATGGGACCACCACTAAAGTATTAATCTACCAAACAAAAAATAATTTTGAGAATCGGTCCACAAATGAGAAATCGGTGATACATAAAAATAATACATGCAGACGAACATAGTACCTCCTTCTTTTTTGAAGTTGGTAAAAATAAACAATTATGAACGTACAATAGAAGCAGTTAATTGTACATTGTAAAGTTTGATCAGTTGAAGTTATCTATTTGTTTCTAAATATGAACAACCTTGCTCTACAATTCTAAACAAGTCGAATGATTATGTTCATTATTTACTTAGAATAAACATTACGTCCTTACGGCCAACAGTTTCGCAACGAGTTGTCAATAATATAAGAACTTTCTTATAGGCGTGCAGAAGCCAAGAACTTCTTTCCTTGTTTCGCAACTGGGAGTTGCCACTTCTACTCGAAGATTTTCGCAAGAATTTGGCAAAAAGATTTGTGATTATGTAAGCTATTGTTACATGTGATACCTAGACCTACTAGGTCTTGACTAGGATTATTCTCACAACATCCAGTGGCCAGATCCAGTATACATCTTGTGTATTTTTTCAACCTTGCAAAAAGGAGGTTCTCAATTCGACTGATTCATTTTTTTATGTATGTTACGCAATATCTCCGCCAATTATGAATCGATTTTGACGATTTATTTTTGTTTGGTAGATACTTCAGAGGTGGTCCCATATAAATTTTATCGAAATTTTTCAAGCCAAAACCGAAATATAAGCGATGTAGTCGGTTTTTTTAGTTTTGTTTGCGATTCAATTATTCTTCATTATTTCTCCTACTAATGATCTGTGAGATCAATTTAAATCGACATAAAAAGTGGCCTACGTCATATTCGACGGTTTGATTCTTCTTCATTCTTTAATTCTGATAACAGGTTAGCATTTGAACACTTTCTCACCAGTTAATAATATATGATGTAGCTGCTGGTAGTAGAGTCATTAACTTTCATGAGTGCCTCTTCGAAGCCCATGTGAATAAACTATTTTGATTGATTTTGAGTGAGCGCAGTAGGCCGAAAATTGTTGTTGTGCCGTGAATAGCTGTTATCATCGTGTGTTAGCCGACAGAGATTCTTTTGAAAAGAGGACTATAAAATAAATAACACAAAACTATAATATAATATAACTATAAAATAAAGAATAACTTCAAGTACGTTCATCAAATTATATGCCCTTAGAGTCTCAAATACCCCTTATAGTTTAAACATTTTTGATATTATACATAAACAAACAAGATATTATTTCCAACTGCGGGTATTTTATCTTATCTGATTGTCGTTCACACGTAGCATGACGGCTTGTTAGTAGTTAGTAATTTACACTAGCTACTATCTAATTTACATTACAAAAGTAAATTAAGCATATAATTTCTCTGATTAGGTATTATTAGTAGCTAAGTTTTTATACAGGTGACTGTGAAGACAATTCGAGCTTGAGGAACGTACCTTAGTTTCTATTTTATTTCTAAATAATATGACTTGAAAACGTTGATTTTAAAGAAATTTTGTAACATATATGATGCAATACAATACAATACAAAACACTTTATTGCACCAAATAAAATAAAAAACAATTATAATAGTTAAATCTCAGTACAATAAACAGCAATAAACGACTAAATATGAATCCTACTCCCTATCCTACTAATTTTATTAATGCAAAAGTTTGTGTGCGTGTGTGTGAATGTTTGTTACCGCGTATCTCCGTTAACCGATTTTGATGAAATTCAAAATGTCGATAGTTTAGGTTCCGGAATAAAACATAGGCTTCTTTGTAACTTAATTGACTTGGGCTAAGCCGCGGGACACAACTAGTATCATAATATAATTGGGTCACTAGTCAGCGTAGGGGGCAGAAACGTGCCCACGGGATTGCCAACCATTTGTTCCATCAATTCAATGTTACAAATGGAACATAGCTGTTTTTGGCTAGTTCCAGTTTCACCATAACTCCACTTCATTAAGACATAACAATACTGAAAAATAAATGAAAATACATGTCTGGTTTGGCTAGTATTCCCGTTAATGGGCACAATAAGTAGATAAAACTAATATCGCGGGTAAAATTGTTATATCGCCACGTTCTTTACGTCATGACAAGCGAAGAACATTTTCTTTACGATGAAACCACTTCATTGCAATAAAAGCCTTAATGACTGCGCACTCCGCTATATTTTTTTCCATTCTTCTGTACGGAGCAAAAGCGTGAACATTATAATAAATTGGAAGCCTTCAAATGTGGGCATATAGAAGAATGTTGAAAATATCATACAAAGACAAAGTCACGAATGTAGGTACTGCAAAGGGTTGGTAGAAAACGTGAAGTAATAATAATAATTTATTCATCATCAAAAACCTAAGCTTAATTCAACAGACAAGGTACATTACAAAACATGTTAGGTACGTATATATATGAAGTGCTCAACAACGTCAAATGTAGAAAACTTATATATATATATATAAGAAACCTTAGAATACGATTTGTTGCAGTAGATAATCCAAGGCAAAATATAAGGAAAGAGAAGAGTAGAAGAAGAATATCCTAATGGCTTAAAAACTTACGGTTAGACCAGTGGCTCTAGCACGAACAACTTGCGAGAAAGTTTTCGTATCGTAAACGTCAACAATTTATATGAAATTTTATCAGCGCCTCTACAGTGCGTAAATTGAACTAAATTCGGCAGCACGAACGCTTTTAACAACTCTCCTATCACCTTCGTATCGTCACGTTAACGTTACTTGAGACATTTTGTATGAAAATTGCGAGCACGAACCTTATTTTGACATTAGCTCGAAGGCTGGCTATCGTAAAGCTATCGAGAACGTACGAAACATTATTCACTTAGAATTTGTCGGTGAGTAAACATTCGTCAGATGTTAGAAACGATTTAGAATGGCTTTTCTTCAAGTAAATTAAATAATACGGAGCTCTTTGCATTATTATTTAGCAGAAAGGCTCATCGAAGATGCGAGAAATGAGCAAATAGATACAAGATTAGTAATTTGAGGATATTTAATTTTTTACCTACTTGGTTTTCATTAAGTTATTAAATTAATTGTTGTTAAAATTGGTTTTTAGAGAGAAATTGGGAGCCTGCAAACAATATAAGGAATATAATGAGTTCAATCTTTCAAACAACAACTTTCAACACTACTTCCGGCTGACCAAAGAGGCATTCAACTTCCTTAGAGACCGTCCTTAGCGACGATTTCAGTCAAAAAACATTAAAATGACAATTCAGATTGACAATTGATAGGTGTCAAATTCAAATTTTTACCATTGTGCATAAACAATTTCAATTTTTTTTTGTAACATTTCGGTCTTTTTTCGTGGTTTTCATTCAATTGAGCCTACCCCTTTTTTCGCAGAATGACGTCACTTTCGTAATACTTTCGATTTCTCGATAGTAGATGAAAAGTGATTTGTGCTACGACTATCTTAATGCTCCGTTTTCGTACGGTAAGCTCGAAACGTTAACGTTACGAGACAATTAAATATTCGTGCTAGGGCTACTATAGCCCTACAGAGCCCCCATCCTTCTTTTGAGCCGCGTTGTTGAAAATTCAAGTCGCCCAATTATCGCCGACCTTCGTTAGAAGAAGAAAAAAAAATGATCGACAATTCTCCTTATTCCAGAAAAGACTGACATCCCTAGCGGTGCTGCTGGCGACGGTTGCCGTCAGCCTCTGCGCCTTCGTCAAGGGTCCCAGCGGAGGCAACTTCGAGTTGCTCATTCTTCACAACAATGACATGCACGCCAGGTTCGAGCAGACTTCGCAGCTGAGCGGCGCCTGCACCACTGCTGATAGAGAGGCTGGGAAGTGCTATGGAGGCTTCCCTAGAGTTGCCACAGTGTAAGCATTATATCGCACTTCACACTCATCACACTAATATAAACTTTATCCTACTAATATTATAAATCCGAAAGTTTGTGTGTAAGTATGTTTGTTACCTCTTTACGCTTTAACGGCCGAACGGATTTGGATGAAATTTTGAATGTACATAGATTATACCTAGGATTAACACATAGGCTACTTTTTAACTTAATAATAGCGGGCGAAGCCGCAGGGCACGGCTAGTATTAATAAGGCGAAATTTTGTGCGTGTGTTAGTATGTTAGTAACTTCTTCACGCTGAAACGGATGCACCAATTTTGATGAAATTTGGTATGGATATTTGATGTGTTGTGTCTGGAATTACGCGGGTAAAACCGCGCGGCGCAGTACATTATAAGTTTTTAATCTCATATTGTCGCCTATTTAACATGTATCTTCATTTTGATTTTAATTGAGAGCTCGATGTTTCGGTACCGTTACGATCACGAGAATCACGAGAAATTCTCGTGAACATGGCGCTTGTAACGATTAAATATCGAGCTCTCAGTCAAAAACAAAATTTAGATATATGGTAAACTAGCCTTGCCCCGCGGCTTCGCCCGCCAATAACAAGTTAAAAAGTAGCCTATGTGTTAATCCTAGGTATAATCTATATACATTCCAAATATCATCCACACACTTAGACACTTGCACACTTACTCACAAACTTTCGGATTTATAACATTAGTAGGATATCCCGTATCAAACATAATAAAGCAAGAACAATGGCTTCGTCAATTTTGTATCATTTTCCAATACCTGCGATTCTTCGAGTGTAGTGTTAGATTACCGTTTATACTTAATAAACGTGCATAAGTGTGGACAAATCATACAAAGTTGAAAAACGTGATTTTCGCCTTCGCTCCATAACTCCAATAGAAGTTCTAGTAAAATTTCTACCACTTTAGTAAGGCATGACTTGACTATGACTGACTATTTGACTTTGACTGTGACTTGTGACTGTTGTGACTAGGACTTCTATTATGAAATATAGAATTTGTAATGTCTGTTTAATATTTCGACTAAAGGCCTATGCATCTATGGACACGTAATAATATAAAAAAAACTAATTTTGTTGAGCTAAAACTAAATAGACTTCACCGCCTTTATTTTCAGTATTCATACAGACTTCCGGAAATAAAAGCTGATCTAGTTTTTTTATAGAACTTACTAGACATTAATAATATGGGTATGTGGGTATATATATTGTCTATGGTCGTACACAAAAACATTAATCCAAATAAAATAATTAAAGCACATCGAGATAATTATTTTGAGAAAAAAAAACAATATTCGCCGGATTCAGAACCTTCATCAATGCCGCCTTCGAAGCAAAAAGGATAATTATGATTTTAGCAATGTAAGTTTGTATGTATCTATGTATGTGGTCAAGGTGTAAGCAAAATACGCAATATCGTTACTTAGATGACATATTTAAAATTATTTTTATTAAAAACCAAACCACTGAACCGATTTTGTTGAAATATCTATGGGACCAATCTGAAAATATATGTTTTCAAATAAAATATAAATTATCCAAATATGGTAGCAAATATAAAAAAAATACAATCGAATTACAACTTCCTTTTTTTAGTCGTATAATTAAGACAAAATAATAATAAGGAAATGAAAAACGAAAATTCATAATATTACGAGTTTCCTGCACGATTTGTCTAATAATAACAATTGGCCAATCTGGTAGGTATATCATACGATGGTAACGAAGATCGATTAATAACAACCTACCAGACATGTTGTGGTATTTAATTTCTGACGTAGGCTCAGTCTCCACGTGATCGTTAAAGAGAATTAAACAAACATCACGCAAAAATATTATTGTAAGTAGTTGTTATCTCTTAAATTAATGTAATGTAACATAGATTTGTTTTTCATAATTTTCTAGGATCCTGCATCTCAAATCGGCATTTTAGCCTAGTTAGCAACTCTTTACTAGAATAAACACTTTTTTTTTATGTAGGCAAGCATTTGACCACAATCTCACCTGATGGAAAGTGATGATGAAGCCGAAGATGTCGCATGCTTGCCTAGAAGGTACCTATTCACTCTTGACTTGAAGACTCCTAGATTATACCGTTCGGGAAACAGAGGGCAATGAATTCCACTCCTTCGCAGTACGGATGATAAACGTAGAAGCGAAATGGAGATATGTCAACCATACATGACCACATTGTCGCTTACTATGAAATAAGATAGTGGTCAGTATAAAACAAAAACGCATGTAGTTCGCACCTAGTAACGAATCTGTAAGCACTAAATGATCTTCAAATATCCCTTAAAGATATAACTTGTGTACTTAACGGGAATCGGTTCTCAATCCGCTGCTTAGAAGGCGAACACGCAACTATACGCCCAAAGTGAAGGGGACAGTTCTAAAAATACTTACTCAATAAAAGGGCACCAAAACAATATTCAATTATCAACATTCAAATTAAAATTGATGCCTCTTGCCTTCTGCTATTTCAAAAATCAAAATTTGAAAATAAAATTGTTGATCTGTGATGAATGTCTAATGTTAGCAAAGCTGCCTTCTACGCTCCCAGATCGACCGGTAAAAATATCTTTTCATAAAAACGGATCAGTGAGCACACATTCGACGTAGCTCAATAACTAGCAATTTTTATTGAACAACCTTTGCTGTGCAGTCGCCCAAGCCCTGAGTAAACTCAAAACTATTGGGTCCGTGATAAAAATCCGTTTCCATCCGCATGAAAAATCACGGAAACGTATATTGAGCACGCTTTTCATCAAGCCGCAGTGCGTCTCTACTCAAATAGCAGAGCATCGCGGTTTATATTGTAAATATTATATGCAGTTTTTTTATAATTTTACACGGGTTTCAATAAACAATTCTTTAAATAAACCACAGGTAATAGAGACGTGAACCTACCAAGGTGCCTTTGGTTCGAGGGGAGCACCTATATACGGAATAGGACTACTTATAATGATCTGTGACTTGGAGGTATTCCGACGCAGACGCAACCGGGGGCAACTAATAGTATTTTTTTAATGTCATTAAAAGACGAGACGAGCAAGTCGCTCGCCTTTTGGTAAGCGTCACGCTTGCCGCGACTTGCCTATTACAGTTCAGTGCTACTCAGAGTTTTGAACTTATATGGGACAAATTCTTGCGCGACAAAGTACAGCGCTCGTCACCCTCAGGTGTTAGATGTTAACTCTCTTTGTGTCCTCTAATTTCACTGGAAACATTGCCCTTCAATCCGAAATACAGTTTGTACACTACTGCTTGGCGGTTGTCTGGCAATGATGTGGTACTGCCCCAGACGGACTCTGAAAAAGACTCCTACAACTACAAAATATGATAACTTGAAACGTTCAGATATATACAGCCGCAGCTGCAGTCTTGCTTTACAAAGACTTGTACAATGTAGTGCCTAACATTGGTTGCTTGGAGAATTGTGGTGATCAGTACATCGCCCGAATATACTGAACATCTGTTCACTCCCTGACTAATTATATCGGTTTTCCAGAGTAAAAGAAGCGAGACAAGCAGCTCAAACCGGCCAGGGCCCGCCGGTGTTGTATCTCAATGCTGGAGACACCTACACTGGCACAGCTTGGTTCACCATCTATAAGTGGAAGATCGCTGCCGAATTCATCAACGCGCTTCAACCGGATGCAGTTGTGAGTACCTATATATCTTGAAAGGAACAAAGGGTGAAGGCGATCTATGTTTTCGGTTATGGAGATATTGTTGTTGAGCAAATGCAACAAAAACATGTAATTGGTCAATGGTCACAATGAATGGAATTTGTTCATTTGTACGATAGCGTGCAGTATACGAGGCCAGTCATTTCAGTTATACTAATATCAAGGTAATGAATTCTCATTACTTTTTAGTATATTTCAAAGAAACTACTCTATTCGGGTCAAAGAAACTTGCAAGACAACATTTTGTTGAACTGCCCGTTGAATTTGATAGGCGCGCCTTCGCCTTCTAAACAGCGGGTATTGGGTTCGATTCCCTGTGGGAACACAAGTTTTCTCCCCAAAGGAAATTTGTTTTTCTGGTTGTGTATGTCATGTGAATGTTTCCACACATTTCCTCGAACTTAGTGTGGAGCTGATAATATGAAAGCGTTTAGAGTTTAAAAGATTTTATTCAAAACAAAGTCTTGTGGAAAAAAATAATGATTTGACTGCCTCGTGTATGGCATGAGTATTATCCCTGCGTTACCCAATATCGTGACGTTTTTTGTGGTCGGCCGTGACCGTGACTTTTTGTCGTGCCGTCTTGTACACGTGAACTGTGAAATCGAGTGGAATTAGATCAATTTATTCGAGATCGACTGTGTATCGTCCTAATTATATTTGAAATGCATAGGGTTTTGGGTTTTTAACATGTAATTTAAATTCCATTTTTTTTTTCAATTGGCTATGGAATATAACTTAATGACGTTACATTTTTTGTGGACCTACCAAGAAGTATAGTGTCTCTAATCAGGAACATAAATATATATGAACTTAATTACCTTTCTTTTTTTGTTCCATCTCCCCTGATGGTAAGCGACGACAGAGCAAACCTGCCGGAAAGATACCTATTCACTCGCGACTTGAAGACTCTATATAAGAACACCGACTCAGGCAAGGAGTTCCATTCCTTTGCAGTTCGCACAATGAATGTGGAAGCACAACGCTTCTTGCGCATTTGTGGAATGTCTACCTTATAGCGGTGTCGCTTAGCAGTTTGTCTGCTTGTCCGATGATAGAATTTTATAATTATATCCAGATTCAGAGTTATTGTTTTTAAATGTATAAGAACTACTTTGGTTGCTTAGGTGGTACCTTCTAACCTGAAATCTGATTTAAAAGTTATTTTATTTTGTTATGTAATTAGGTACCTAGGTTTAAAATATATCTTACTCCAAATATCACTTATGAATTTCTAATTAGAGACACCTACTAAATGAAGTTCAGATACAGTTGTAGACAAATTGTTTGTCTAAAACCGCCTTTAGATATCTTTCAATGTTTAATGACAGTAAATCATTTGAAATATCAAATAATATAAGCGATGTGGACGTTATCAATACAACGAGTAGCTAACTGCAATGTTAGACTCGTTGGCCGTAGTAGTTTAAAAAAACTAGTTTCGGAAGATGACGCTACACGTCCCCGTAAGATTTAATAAAAAGGAAAGGATAATTTCATTGCTTCAGGCGGGGCTTGAGTAGCTTAGCGGTTAGAGGAAAAGGGCATGCCACTATGGCCGCGGGTTAAATCCACAACTCAAGCGATAATTTTTCCTTTCTAAATTTATATATGTGTTCCTAAATAAACGTTAAGTGCAATTGGCAGTTACAGTTATGTAAAAGATAATAATATAAATGAGCAAATAATGTTTTCCCATTGTAATGTGTATGTTTTAATTATGTTGTCGCCGTCCCTGTCAAAGTGTTGTGAAGTGTTGTGATGTCTACGCGAATCGTCAACGTGGTTCAGTTGTCCCCCGTCTCTACGTGTTAAAGTAAGATGTATCGTTTATTCTTGTTGCATTACGTAGGTACTACATTGAAACTATAAATCAATTCGTGTTAGGTATATTAAGACAACTCCTGTATTGCGGTGTTCAATAAAATTGTTCTGAATACCACACTTCGACTTTAGTTGAGAGCGTGAGGCACGAGATCTTTGTTAGAAACTGTGACAAGTTACCTATGTAAGGTTTTATGAAACCTCTGATAAAATCACTGTCAATTTTTATGCTTGGAACTAGCCACCACGACGACGGAGGTCGCGCTGTGCTATTTTTGTAGTCTGTGGCGCGGAGATTTTGGCGGGAAGGGATTTTAGGAAAAAAGGGCGGGCACATGGCTTTTGGGATTCCGTATGGATAGATGTTTTTAGAGGAATTTTCATGGAACCCTTATATGTTTGATTAACGGAGGTTAATAATATTATTTATAACTGACTAAGGTCACTGGTTGTTGTATAATAGTATATTTGTGGATGTTAAAAACAGTGTTTGGTTTTACACTCGAGTTTTACACCTATTGACTAGTTTCAATATAGTACCTACAATAATTACGATGATGCAGATACCTGCGTCATAACTTGGTGTTTTTAAGTCGCTTGTAATGCTTATATATTATATGTTTTTGCTTGTTTTAGGCACGGAAGGGGTCATTGTCCATTCCACATTACAAGAATACCTAAACGAGATTTGCACATTCCTACACATAATGTAATATAAGTTCATTTAAATATAGGTCAACAATCACTCCCACACTCTACATATCACATTAATAAACGTGACTAGGTTACTGCCTACGTTATGGATTACAATTACAACTGTGTTACAACATAACCTTAACATAACAAATAATTTGGTACAACCTAAGAAGGTGAATTTCCGTATTTTGCCATCCAAGCTCTCTTCAAAAGATAACTCTTTATAGTTACAATAGAGTATACTTTAAGTAAATTGGTAGAATGTAGAACCATAGTAATGATATTAAAACATGTGTCAAAATCATTTTTTTTATAAAAATTACCCAAAGTAAGTACTATTTGTAAAACTAACAAACATAAATAAGAACACTTAAAGAACCTTACAAAGAAAAACTAAATCAAAATCGGTTCAGCTGTTAAGAGCTGTAATGACACAGACAGCCACAGATACACAAATGCACACGTAAAACGTATAAAATAACTTTTTGCGTCAATGGTTAAAAAAAAAGTTTACGCTATAAAGAGAGAAGACGCGCTAAACGTTCGCTTGATGGCAGTTGAATAAGCTATAATGCCTAGTGCTATTTGGATCTTTGAACATCAACGTTTAAGTAACACTATATATATACGATACGCTTTTCTACCTGAGACTAAAGTTATGTCGCATTTGCCCGGTATTATTACCTCAGGTTATAATACCGGGCAAATACCGGATATATACGGACATAACTAGACCTTTCAACAGCGAACTCAAATTCTACCTAAATTTTATGTTCATCACGTCTAAAACCCAACTACTTTATAAATTACAAAACTTTAAAGAACAGTATATAAACCCGATTTCAACAGTGTACGCATACGCATCTACTACCGTGTATTGTTATACTAGTGAGCGTTAAACACAAAGGTTTGAAAATTCAGCGTCGAAATTGAAACGAACTCTTCATTTGAATAAATTCCGGCTGCATTCTGGACTGTAAAACGGAATTTTCAACCATGTATTTTACAGTGCGTAGGTTTTCAACGGCATATACACGAGTACCTATATTTACACCTGTGTATACGTGGTTAGTTCAGATTACTCGTTAATTACGCTATCCGCAACATTGATGTGGTGAAGTAAAAAGATAATTATGTTGTTGTAGCATAATGTATTTTAAGAATAAATCAGAGATAGATTTTGGCAGTGTTACAAGGGTTTAAATGACTTTATTTCACTGACATTTTGAAAGTTTCAACTAAAGATATCTCTCGTATAATTTCATACGGTTTCTTAAAACTTTGTCAATGTTGTTTGGAAGCGAATTTAGTTCAATTTATACCTTCTTACACGTAAAACATTTTTTTATTTATCAGTTGCTAAAACTGATTAAATCTTTTTAGCACTACGTTTTTTTTTTTTTTCATACGATTGCGAAGCCAATAAATATAAAATGAAAAAAAAAGTTTATGTTTATATATATTCTAGATAAACAGGGCTATCTACTTATATTTTTTTAAAGCATTACCTTGTGGTTTAGTTACTTTTTTAATTATGTGTCACATAATTTCGAACTGCCCGTTGGCTAAGTTGGGTGAGCGTTCGCCTTCTAAGCAGGGGTATCGGGTTCGATTCCCGGCGGGAACACAAGTTTTCTCCACAAGGAAAATTTGTGTTTCTGGTTCTGGTTGTGATTGTGTGTGTGATGTGAATGTTTCCGGCACCCACGACACAAGTCATTGAACTTAGTGTGGGGCTGTGAGTGTGAAAGCGTTTATATTTATTTAATTATATAATTATAGTAATAGCTTCTTTGGTATCTATGAATGTAATCTCTCTGGTCTCAATCTTTGTAATCACGGAGGCATGGCTAAACCAAAACAATGGCTGAAAATCGATGCCTGGCTTTGCCTTCACAAATGGAATTGGACAGTTACCTAAGTGGATAAGTAGGTACTTTGATACGGATCGCAGGACGGCAAAATGCAATGTTTAGAACGTCATAAAATACAATACAGTACCTGCTACAGTACTGGTAGTGCACTTGAGCACTTGAGTCAGCAATAAGCTCGATGACTTGTAAGTAACTTGGGTCTTTGCTGTATAGATGTATAGAATTTTAGTTTAGTTTTAGGAAATAAAGGCAATTGGCCCGTAGATAGTGGATCGTCTAATATATATACACACAATATATAATTACAGTACAGGACTTAACATTTTCCGGCACTCACGACACAAGTCTTCGAGCTTAGTGTGGATCTGAGTGTGAAAGTGTTTATTATTAAGAAGTAGTGATAATCTTTGCCCCCTGCGGGTTCCGTTATATGTAATGATGTGGTCGGGGATGGTAAACACGCTAGGTTTACTACCTTCTTTTCCGGTAGCTAAACTTCTTTCTGTGGGAGATAAGCTCAAGATAATGTGGAAGGGTGAATAAGTTTTTTATTTATTAGGTAATGATTGTGTGTGTGATGTGAATGTTTCCGGCACCCACGACATAAGACATTGAACTTACTACGGCTGTGAGTGTGAAAATGTTTATGTTTATTTAAACTATCCTTTCCTTTAGAGTCACTGACTACTTAGCTATAATTTTAAGAATTCTCCGCCACACCACTTACCATCCAATGACATAATAATACATTTTTTCAAAAATATTCGGAGTAGAAACTTAATTGTGTGCATTGTAATTAATTCCCAAGATACAAGTATTTGAACTTAGTGTGCGATTGTAAGTGTGAATGCGTTTGTTTGTTTTTTTTAAACAATTTCAAAATAACATATACACCGAACAGTAAGTAGAATGCGCGTAGGATAAGGATATAATATCCTGAGCTGGGGGTCTACCACAATAAGTGAAAAGAAGTGAGATATTACTTATTTTGAATTTATTTTTATATTTATTTTACTATATTAACATCCCTTATATGAAACAATACGTTCTTACTTAGCTTATAGAATAGAATAGAACAGAAAAATCATTTATTGCTAAATATTTAAAACAATCATATGGTACACAAAACAAAATACATGAAAGAAATATTCGGCAATTGGAATATGTATGTTCAGCGCTAAGACTGCACAGACTAAGGGTTTGGGCAGGGCTGGTTTTTAGTATATCTCATACATCGAATTCAGGTGTTACTCGAAAATAATGGCATATATGTATTGTTGTTATTTGCCTATATTATCTATACAGACAATATAATTTATAACATTATTAAACTTATCTTATAACCAATAATGGATTTACATTTTATGCAATAGATTTTTAATTTTTAAACAGGCAGTTAAATTTTGAATAGCGGCCCTTATAAATAAGAAAATAGTGTAAAAAGTATACGCTCAATTAAAATATTTGTTTTTATTTTTGTAGTGAAACTTCTTATTGGAGGATTTTTTGTTTGACTAATTGTCTCGATAAGAAGAAGAAGATTGGAGGTCTTTGAAATTCTGATCCTCAACCTTTTCTAGCACCCTTCACCTACCATCGGGAGAGACAGTGATCAAACGCTAACCTACTAGAGATAAAAAAAATCGTGCCTGTTCACGATTGCCGTCTTTGGATGTCCGATCTAAAACGGCCCATCCGAAAGAACCATTACGTTTGTGTTCGTGTTTTTTCGGGCCCGAAGCTTCAGATGATAAGAAACGTGGTAGGCCTCCTGTGCCGGATATTTCAATGTCGCTTCATTGAAATATCCGGTGCAACTCTGGATAGCACACAAGGATATCTAAGGATATGAGATCATATCACAAAGTAATAACGCTGGGAATTTTGTAGATTGTACATAAAATCTGCGTACGTACTTAATATGTACATAAAATAAAATGTTTGCGTAGTAATACGTTTTGTGACTACAATAAGGAATATGCATGAGATTTAAATATAGGTTAAGTTTTCTTTTTTTTTGCGGCGTCTTTGGCAGACCAACCAACTTTGTCCGTCCGTCTGTCAGAGGCATCTAAACCATACAAGCGAATAATTTCAAGTTGTCAGAGAATATGTAAAGCTATGGCCCAAAGCCAGAAATGACAATAAAACGTAAGTTGTAAGTAACGTAAAAAATCGATTAAAAACATTAAACAAAAATCACATTCCATATTAAATAGATATACAGTAGAAATAAAAAAAAAATCGAATCGATAACCTGAGATTATTTTCGTTGATAATTAATTATATCACTTTTAGTTTATTTTGGCCACGAGTGTTAAAAATATGGTTTATTAATCGTTGTAAGCCAAAATTTTGATAATTCTCTTACTTTTCGAAAACTTCACGAAATTTACGCATGAAACGCACGACTTTTCATTACTGGCATTTGTTTCCGAATGCGCCCCTATGCGCTACGGCATGTAGGTATGCCGTATAAGGTGTACCCTATGATCGTCTGAGATAACAAGCGTCCTCGCACAGAAACGCAGCCAGCTTATTTGTTCCATTTGGAAAACTCAATCGAATCTTTAAGTTATACATACCTTAATAATAATAAAAAAAATACTTATACTTTTTATCACAATTCCATTTCATGGTTATGTAGATTTAATGCATATTATATTTGTTTCGTTATATTTTTTTTTTAAAAGGTATTTTTATGAAGCATGAAGCCGGTTGAACAGTTATATGAGAATACTTTTTATTTGAATCAAATCAAACATATGCATGGACAGGTTCGTGATAATTGAGTACAGTATGACGTTTCATCATTTGTTGATAAAATTATCATATTTACACTTATAGTAATAAGTTATCTTAATTTTAGGATATTACTTATACTTTCATCACAATTCCATTTTATGGTTATGCAGATTTGATACATATTATATTTGATTCGTTATAGTTTTTTTTACAAAATATTTTTATGGATGGCAATGAACCATGAAGCCGCGTTGATCAATTATATAAGAATACTTTTTATGTGAATCAAATCAAATATATGCATGAGTACAGTATGACGTTTCATCATTTGTGAAAACATTATCATATTTAAACTCTCTAGTAATAAGTTATCTTGATTTTGTTTATATAGCATTAGCCATGCTAGGCTACTATATTGGCTGCGGTTTCAAACTCCGCCTCAAGTGATAATTTTTCTTAAAATGTATAATTGTTACAACAAAATTTGTTTCAATTTGTAAATTAAACGCAAGCAAAGCTTAAAAAACCGACTTCACCGCTTTATCTTTGGAACCCTTGATCAGAATAAATGAATTAAATACGCATTATTGAGGATAACTCAAAAACAACTGGTCAACTATTGCTCAAATTTAAATGGGACCACATGGGAAGTGTACCTTCTTAAACAAAAAAGAATTTTCCAAATCGGTGCAGGCGTAATCGGTGAACATTCATAAAAAGATTCAGTACCAATTGAGAACCTCCTCCTTTTTTGAAGTCGGTTAAAAATATACGACCTGGAATCGTTTACATACTTAAGTACTATTTTATTAGTTATATACAAGTGAAGCTAAAGTAAGACGTGAAAAAGTTGTGGATGTCCGCGTAAGTTTATTGTGCGTTTTATTATTTAATTAACAATACTTACTAATTATAAATAAAGGTAAAACTAATACTAACACACATATTAGTAGTCATGCCCTAACTTCGTACTCAATCCTTGGATGTAAGACTCAATCATTTTATTCATACAAACGCTTCTCATATTTTGGTGTCGGTGGTGATTTTGGTATCTTAGTATTCCGAAGTACAGTCCATAAACATAAAACTATAACCTATATGGTTAAAGTGCTGTAACTAACTAAACATATATTAAATGAATTAACTATAACAAGAATTATTTTTAATAGTAACCATAGCTATCTCATGTACAAACAATGTATTGAAATCTAAACTAATAAAACTAATGTTTCTGTAATTAAACTCACTAACAAGCTAAATTTATGTATGACTTGCTAAATAGTTAACGTATTTCTACCCGCCAAACTAACAATATTTTTCCCATTACAGTCTCTCGGAAACAACGACATAGACAAGGAATCCGAAGCACTCTCACCTTTCATGAGCAACATTAACACTAAGATATTAGCAAGCAACGTCATTCTCAAGTCTTCAAAGAACAACGAAAACGTACAAAAATTCGCAATATTCGATATAGCTGGTGTCAAAGTCGGTATTGTTAGTTACTTGACCCCTGATGTAGGTATCTTAGATACTGATGGTGACATAGAGTATGTGGACGAAATCATTGCCATTAGAGAAGAAGTGCAAAAACTTCAAGCTTTGAACGTCAACATAATAATTGCTCTTGGTCACTCTACGTACGAGAAAGACCTGGAAATCGCTGAAGCTGTAGATGGTCTTGACTTTGTCATCGCCGGTCAGAAAAATAAATTCTTCTGGGATGGGCGCACCGTTCACGACAAAACCCACACACTTCCTTTGACCGTAACACAACCATCGGGACGAGTGGTGCCTGTCATTCCATCAACTTCTTACAATACATACCTCGGCAGCATGTTGACTGAATTCGATGAAAACGGTGAAATTATTACGTGGAATTCTGATCCAATCCTTCTTTCAAATGTACCACAAGATGAAGAAGCACTGCAGATTGTCAAAGCACACCATGACGAAATTATCACTAGGTCAGAAGAGGTATTGGGCAATACAGCCGTTGTCTTGGATGGTAGTTCTTGCAAAACCGAGGAGTGCAATCTCGGGAATTTGATAACTGATGCTATCATTTACTATTACGCAGTCAGATTCGAAGGTGAAAGGTGGACAGACGCACCCATAGCGATTATTCACAGTGGAGCTATTGCTGGTTCCATTGCGCCAACTAATCGGCCTGCACCAGTGACAAGAGGCGACTTACTCTCAGTTCTACCATTGGAAAGTAATTTAGTAGCAGTAACGATGACAGGCACAATTCTAACTCAGGTATTGGAGCACTCTGTATCCACTTACAACACCCAAACTCCTACTGGACAGCTGCTCCAATTCTCTGGTATCCGTGCCACTTATGACATGTCAAGGGAACCCGGTTCGAGACTAGTGGATGCTGTAGTTCGTTGCTGGGATTGCTTCGTTCCTGAATTTTATGTGATCGATGACTGGAGAGATTACAAAGTACTGATGCCTGCTGCGTTGGCAAACGGTGATTTCGGTTATTCCATGCTCGTCGGACTCGAAAGGGAGAATCTTTCGTACGATGAAGTGACCACTACAGCTGAGTACATTCGTTTGAGGACCCCAGTTTATCCCGAAATTGCCGACAGAGTTGTGTTAAACAATGTAGAAGGTGTTGAAGATGTTGTAGAAGTAGATGACAACGAACCCGGCTCAGCTTCAGGCGTTACTGCAAGTTTGATTATGTGTGCACTTATGCCATTGTTATTAAACATGAGGAACAATAATTAAAAACATCAGTTAAGCAAATTTTGTTACTTTCTTAATTAAATAAAGAGTACAAAAAAAAACATTTGTGAAACTTGTTCCTTAACCTTACTTTGCTGAAATGAGAGTTATAATAATTATGTATAATTTTAGATATATTCTATTTTATGTCATAAAATATAGTTAATTGATAGTTTTTAATAGACTTATAGTAGTCTACTTCTGTTTCTTCAAACTTCTGTTCGAGAATGTGGTATTGAGTCTTATTTATGTTGGCCTTACTTATGGTGATTGTTTAACCCAAGTTGAGGTGGGTCTCGAAACATATCTAAACAACCTTTAAACGAGCAATTCTTGTATATTTATCTCGGAAACGGCACCAACGATTTTCATGAAATTTTGTGTGCGATAAATTAATCTAACTAGGTTTCAATTTTAGAAACCGTCATTTTATCCGTGTTTTCAGCCGAGCAAAGCTCGGTCATCCGGGTACTTTTTATAAACAAAGGTAAATCAATGCTGCCACATAACGTAAAAAATAATACTTTTATTATAAAATATAGGCAAAGTATAATATTATGAATTGGAATTTCAGGAATATACACTCAATAAACAATTCATGTTTTTATATCGAAGTAAAAAAATATCACGAGTTTTATCTACCCGAACAACAATGTCATACATGCATGTAGGTAAAGGAGATAAGAAAAATCTTGGTGGAGTAGGTAATATAAAAATTACCGTTAAAATGGTATAACAATAATATTGAAGCACGGATTAATGTAACATTCGAATAGGTGAGATAGTGGACAAAAATTGACCATCATACCTAGACATACGGTTTTAAAATTTATTTCTCTTAAGAATTACAAATTCACTTACAGAGAAACACAATTTTTAAACAAAAATAAAGTGCCGGTAAGCAAAGTACAAGTAAGATAAATTTAAAAGTAATCACTTAAGTAACATTATTTTGTATGGGTAAAATTAAATTGTTAGTACCCACATTCAGATTTAATATATTAACAACGTTTGTATAGCTGCCTACTTTTTATTTAGGTAGGTAACAGCGTGACATACTAAGATCATACAAAAAAAATATATCTAGGCCAGTAACATTCATGGCGCAACGTTTACTTTAGGAATTACATGAGTTAATTCTTCCATGCCCTTTTTATGTCATCTATTTATGGTTGACATACATGATACATCCAGCTCGCTCGAAGCATTTCACTTCTACGTACAACATAAAGACAATCACACACAGTCCAGAAGCATTCATTTTAATGTCCCGTGGGAAGTAATATTGTACTCCTGCTAGGAATCGGTACTTAACCCACGATGCAGAGGGCAGTAACTTGTCCTCTGCTCCAACTGGATCGTCACTCTTCAATCTAACTATTCTTCCAGAAAAAGGGAAAGGAGATGCTGAGGATCCAATACTAACTATCACAACAATGTGTGCAAGTAGGTCTCTATATGTGTGGAGAGTTGATGGATATTTTGTTTTTTCTGCAAGATTTTATTTAATAGGATTTTAGGAGCGCAATAGGTTTTTATAGTACTACACTATATTAATAATATCAGCGACAAAAGGAGTCATATATATATATGCTCACAGTCCATGAAATTATCAGGTATTTCCCTATTTCAATATAAAAAGATGAAACACTAAATACTAAATCGAAACAACAAAGCAGTTCTAATAACTTAATCTGTTATATCATCTACCTCTTTTTTATATATATTTAATACAACCTCTCTCTATACAAAACAATACAAAATGTTTTATTATTCTTAAAAAAATGTGCCAGTACATAATATTTTTTATAATTTTTTATTTGGTAAGGTATGACGTGGTCGATAATGGTATTTACTATCTTCAGCGTATTTACGCTAGAGATAGAATAACTGGCACTAAGGATAGCATCCCAAACATATTTTTTAGTGATAATAGCGACAGATGTTTTCCCTCTATTATAGTACAGGGTAGCAAGCTAGGCGAGCACCTAAATATGTCCACCAGCCATGTCTACAATGAAGAACCTACCACAGAAAACTAGTCCTTCCTACACTTGGAGTAACCTACCTACGCGTCTCAATCTACTAATCTGTCAAAAGTTTAGAATCGTAATTTTAAGCTTCCTTGACAGACTTTAGAATTAAGATCACTGTCATAATCATTATATCTTTATTGTTTAAAACTGTGTACCTATATAGATCTTAAAAATTAAAACGTTCCAACAGTCTACACGTTTCGGGCGTTTATGGACAATAGTTAAAATGTAAGCAAATTACACATGTCTGCTTATACTGTAGTAAATTTTAATTAAACTATAATACAGCTTACACATTACAGCAAAGCAGAGTATAGCTTTTGTGTATGTTTATGTACATACTAACATAATTCATCAAGGTATTGTCACAAATATTATATTTACTGCTACAGGATATGTACAGATAGTCTATGTTCTTGGTACATTATATCGCTAATCGATAATATATTGCTACAATAGCATTTTGATATTTTACTATTAAATGTTTATTTTGTATAGTCGTGCTACAAAAATAATTAATTTACTTACTTATTGTAGATAATTAAGCGGGCTTGCATGATAATGACAAGATTGCATGGAGAGAAACTGCACAAGCGCTATTCTTTCTCTCTCTATAAATATATACATATTATATAATAAATATATATATTTATATATATATATATATATATATATATATATATATATATATATATTTATATCATTCCTGTTTAAGTAATTTAAAAGTGTTTACAAAAATTTATTAAAAATGCACCGCCGAGTTTCTTGCCAGGTTCTTCTCGAATTGGCTGTAATTTTGCGAATCTGGCAATAGTGTCATTCACATCATGAGCGTCTCTTTGGTGGCCATGTGAATAGACGATTTTTATTTTGAATTAAAACTTTGTGTAGCCATACAAACATTTTTGACAATGATTACGTATTACGATCATAACTAAGTAAAAACTAAGATAGCTACACAAATAACGCACATTCTGTAGGTACTTATATTCGTTTGTACCAGCACAAAAAATAAGTTAATATCACACTCTGTTTATATGTATGACCTCCGTAAATCTTAGTAGGTACTTTACGGGTTTAGACCCTTAAAAAGGTACTGTACTGTGTTATGTGTGTTTGCTTTTGTCTTTTATGAATTTTTTTCTAAGGGCCTTGCTAATTAAACTTATTGCATGTATTATTAATAAAATGTATTGTAACGCAACTTTGTTCCTCCGCATAACTATCCGTAGATTCTTGCCTAATAACAAATTATTTTGGTCACCAATGTTTACACTTAAAATAATAGTTAAATCCATTTTCATTACTTGTTCCAGTCACTCGGCAATCACGAACTCGATAATGGTGTCTCAGGACTGACACCGTTTATCGAAAACCTGACATGCCCGGTCTTAGCTGCTAACCTCGTTCTTAACGATGAACCTGAACTGGAAACTGAGCAAAATCTCATGAAATCCGTCATATTCGACGTTAACGGAACTAAAATAGGAGTTATAGGATACTTGACACCGGATACAAAAGTGCTAGCAATTAGAAATAAACTTGAATATATCGAAGAAACTGTAGCTGTAAGAGAAGAAGCTAAAAAACTTAAGAGTCAAGGTATAAACATTCTCATTGCACTCGGACATTCAGGATTCACAAAGGACTTGGAGATAGCTGAGCAGGTCGAAGACATAGATTTAGTTATAGGAGGTCACACAAATACTTTTTTATGGAATGGTACAAGTCCAGATGTGGAGAAACCGGAAGGCCCGTATCCGACAATGGTTACACAAAAAAATGGTAGATTAGTTCCGGCAGTACAAGCTTACGCCTACACAAAATATCTTGGAAAGCTCAGTCTAGTGTTTAGTGCTGACGGTGAATTACTCAGATTTGATGGAAATCCTGTCCTATTGGACAGTAATATTCCCCAAGATCCACACGTTCTCAGCATTGTTAACCAATACCGCGGTGAAGTGATGAAAGTAACGGAAACAGTAGTTGGAAATACTTCAGTAATTTTGGACGGTCAGTCATGTCGATTGCAAGAATGTAATATGGGCAATTTGATAGCTGACTCAATGGTATACAAATATGCAAAAAGTTACAAGGGACGAGGTTGGACAGATGCTCCTATAGCCATCATTCAAGGAGGAGGCGTAAGAGCTTCCATCGCACATTTAAATCTGCCGGCAAATGTTACTAAAGGAGACCTCCTTACTGTCATGCCCTTTGATGGAAACATGATCAAGTTAACAATCAAAGGCTGGGATATTTGGAGAATGTTCGAACATGCAGTAGCTAACTACAATCCAACTAGAGCCCTTGGTCAGTTTTTGCAAATGTCTGGTATGAAAGTGGAATATGATTTTGAAAAGTACCCAGGTTCTAGAGTTATTAAAGTGGAACTTCTTTGTGGCGTTTGCGAGATGCCTAGGTATAAGTTATTAAATAAAAGTGAGGAGTATAGGATATTGATGACTTCGTTTTTGTCGATGGGCGGGGACGGGTTTTCTATGTTTGATGGTTTGCCAGCTACCTCTCTGATATATGATGAGCTGCAGGCTACAGAAGAATACTTTCAAAGTCATAGTCCAGTGTACCAGGGCATAGAAGGACGAATCATTATTCACAACGCAGATAAGTGGCGCGTAAATTCGGGATCTCGTTTGAGTGGCCCATATATTACAGGGATTCTTGCCTTGATTATCGCCCTTATTAGGTAGAATCAACATTGTTTGCAGAAAACTATGTTGCAAAGATGTTGGATTTGTCAAGATCGAGTGAAGGAAACGGAATGCGTCGAAAAAAATACAAGTGAACTGTCAACCTATGTGTCCATACCCGCCGCTCAGTGACAGTCTTGCCGTTACTGGAAATGGACTAATCACTGAACAAATTCAGCTGTGAAAAATGACGAGTTGTACGATTAAGCTGTGCAGAAATTACAAAGGCCGAATAAAAACAATACATGTAGTCACTTATCACCAGTAGGTTACATAATTTCGTATTAGTTACGCCAAAATATGCCACTGAAGTTACGTTATATGAGTTAGTTACGTTATTACGAATAAATAAATTTGTAGTTCCCCATTTTGCATTAGCCGTGCGGTGTTACCAGTTTACTGAACTCAAAATTCTATCCGTAATCATGAGGCTTAGTAGGTAAAGATTCCTTTTCATTATTTTCTTGAAATTTTAAAGTCAAGTTAAAAATGAGGACTGTTTTTGATACTTAATATACTTGTTTGTAGAATACCAATCTATCGATCCCTGAGAAACAAATGGGTGAATATAATACGAAACAGTCGTGATTAGTTTGCTCCGAGCAGTTTAGTAAGAAATAAATCTATTTTGTCAATAAAAATAAGCCGAAAATTTAAAAAAGAAGCGCTGCCGAGAAAGGAAGTTTTTGTGTC
Source organism: Lomographa bimaculata (assembly GCA_948107665.1). Taxonomy (NCBI): domain Eukaryota; kingdom Metazoa; phylum Arthropoda; class Insecta; order Lepidoptera; family Geometridae; genus Lomographa; species Lomographa bimaculata. Next base: position 5,364,268 of record OX403600.1, on the reverse strand, counting down.
GCGCTACCTAATGTTTGTAATACAGATTATTTTGACATGAGCAGCATTTATTAATAAAACCCCTATATTATTCTGTACAGGGTATTTGTATTTAAAAAAAAAATATCCATTTGTTGCATTAAACTTTCATAAGTATAAATAAAAAAATATGAGTATTAAATAAAATTGAAACGCAAGCAAAGCTTAAAAAACCGACTTCATCGCTTATATTGCGGTTTTGGCTAGACCGATTTCGATAAAATGTATATGGGACTACCTCTTAAGTATACTCTACCAAACAAAAAAAGAATCATCAAAATCGATTCACAATTGGCGGAGATATCGCGTAACATACATACAAAAAAAAACATACAGACGAATTGAGAACCTCCTTTTTTCAAATTGGTTGAAAATACAGAAATTTTTAGTTTTATATATTGTTCGGTAACTACAAACGATCCGCAGACGCCGCCGTGACTTGCACGTGCTGTCATTCCTTTATTCCTTACTCTCCAATCCACAGTCTCCTCCTTATCTTCGGCAGCGTTTTGGCTACCTTATACCACGCGACGTACAGTGTAGAACAGCAAAGTCTCTGCTCCTTAAAATAACTCCTCACAATTCTAGTCGGAATAGTGACTCATTCACTATAAAGGCACTTAAGCTTTGGAATTCCCTACCACATGACGTACGAGACAGTTCTTCTCTCGACATATTTAAAAAAAAGAGTGAAAAATCACTATTTAAGTAAAGTGTAAATGTATATATTGTATGTATTTAATGTATTGAATACATATATATATATATATATATATATATATATGTGATATTTATTGATATTGGTATTTATTCTTACTTTATAATATTGATTATGTTTAACTATTTATTTTTTAAATGATGTATCTATACATTGGCCTCTTGTTTTTCGTTTCTGAACCGCACAAAACTCGTTCTAGACATATTGTCAGTATTAAAATAATTAATCAAGATAATTTTCATTGTTTATAATGTTATTTACTCGTACTTAAATAAATATAGATATGCATACTGTATTTGTCTTGATATTTCTGCATATAAATGACAAATAAATCACCATTCACTACCTTATCTTTTATACTTATATCCAAAGTTGGGTTTGTTACAACACTTATAAAGAGGTCGGAGACTAGATAACTGACAAAGTACTGGTGCCTACTGATTTGGCTGACGGTGCGTTTGGATATTCAAAGTTCCTAATCCTCGGACTTGAAAAGGAGCATCAGAGGCTACAGAAGAATATTTTTTAAATCGTAGTCCCGTTTACCAGGGCAAAGGACGAATCATACACAACGCAGTACCTATGTGGCACGTAAATTCAAGGTCTCCTTTATGTGGGTCTGATATTAAAGGGTTTTTAAACATAATTACAGTAGAACGCCCGATTATCCGAACGCCGAGTAACCGAATCGCCAATTATCCGAATTGGTCCTAAGCGTAATATAAAAAATTAAAACCAAGTAATATTTGTTTTGTTTTGTTGTAACAAGTTGGAACTGGTTGGAGTCCAGATATATTTCAATTGTTATGGCTAGAGGCAAGACACTACATGTTTTGTTTGTTAAACTTAATAAAGTTTATTTTATGTGTGACAGTTCGTTTTTCTTTATTACCAGTCTATGTCCGATTATTCGAATTTTCGATTATCCGAATCGACCCTGGTTCCAATTAATTCGGTTAATCGGCGTTCTACTTTAAATAAGTATGGGGAGATGTACAAACTTTGTAGCGAGTATATAGTTTGCGTCATCAGACGCTATGTCTGATGACGCAAACTATATTAGTACTTACGAACATAATTGGAACGCAAGCAAAGCTTAAAAAAACGGTAAACTTAGTGTTCATATTTTGTACAAAAATATAGAGGTAAAGGTCGGTACACATACGTTTTAATGTATGAAATTTTCCATTTATAAATTGGAAATTTAAAAAAAAAATTTTTACGAAAAACTTTGTTATTTTATTTACCGTTTTCAAAAAACTGTCTAATTTAAAACCAACTATCAATTATTGGCTCTAAGATAAGTGAGGGCGTGTTTTGTGGATTTTGTGAAATAAATATTTATTTATCAAAGGAATTTTGTAAAATAAACATTGATTTATTTATCAATTTGTACCACTTTTTTGAGATTAAATGTTTTTCCTTGCAAGAAATTGTCCGAATTTGGGAAGAATGTTCTGGCGAGCTAGTTTGGAGGATGACGTATGGACTGCAGGTCTAAGTCAAACAGTGTGAGGTATTTGGTAGTCTTGGAGCAAATCGGAGCAATATGGAGATTTTGCAAATCATTGATCGAAGTTCAAGACGAAACAAAAGATATCTACTATTACACCTAACCGACCCTTTTAACCGACTTCAAAAAAAGGAGGTTCTCAATTCAACTGATATTTTTTTATGCGTGTTACCTCAGAAGTTTTGTCTAGGTGAACTTTTTGAAGCTGGTTACCATGATTATTAGATATATACTCCCATCATTATCGAGGAAAACTACTCGTGATAAAATTTGAATGGGACCACAGACCAACTTTGAAATAAAAAAGAATCATCAAAACCGGTTCATATAGAATTAAGTTCTGACATAAAAAAGTCGAATTGAGAACCTCATCCTTTTTTTGAAGCTGGTTTAAAAGAAGATTTAAGAGAAGCGATAAGAATGTATGGTTTACCTACCTTACGTTCTTCGAACCGGACGACTCCAAGCACAAATAGCGATACCGGTCAAGCACAATCCTATACTACGTGGTTTGATGCGTGACGACGGCAAAAGACCCGATGGTATGACACTCACCCTTGGAAGATGGGTAGGCCTTGTGTGGGATGCCACGTGTGTTGACACTTTGGCCTTCCCATCTTCCTGAAACCACGCTACAAACTAGTGGCGCGGCTATGGAAGCTGAATCTCTCAAACGGCGCAAGTATTCAAAACTTGAAAAAGGTTTTATATTTGGACCGTTTGGGGTTGAGACGGCCCATGGTGCATTAGAAATTTTCAAAGAGTTGTCTAAGAGACTGATTGATTCGGCACATGACCAAAATGCTGGGTTGTATTTGGGGCAGACGATAAGCCTTGCTATACAGCGTGGTAATGCAGCAAGCATTTTGGGAACTTTGCTGAACATTAAAGATCGTCTAAACCATCTTTAAACTTTTTATAACTTAAATATTTATATTGTAAATCTATCCTATATTATATATAGTACCTATTATATTATTGAACTGCTCGTTGGCTTAGTTTGCTGGCGTTCGCCTTTTAAGTAGGGGTATCGGGTTCGATTCCCGTCGGAATCACAAGATTTCTCTCCAAGGAACATTTGTATTTCTGATTCTGGTTGTGATTGTGTGTCCCACGACACAAGTTATCGAACTTAGTGTGGGGGTGTGAGTGTGGAAGCGTTTATGTTATGTTATGTTTATGTTATATGTACTAGGTATATTATATTCTGTAATACACCCACTAGGTTGTATAACCCTGATCCTTTCAATCATTCCTTTGGTGACAATTTCTTACCAAGCACTGCCTTTGCAATTCCTTTTCACTTCCTTTTGCACTTCCTTTTCGTACTCATCTACTTTGTCACGCTCATGAACTAACTTGGTTTTGGCGCACTTATCGTACAACATAAACATACCAAAAAAAACATACAGTCGAATTGAGAACCTTATTTTTTTAAGTCTGTTGAAAATAGCTTATGTATACCTTACTAATGCTATTTTTAAATTAATACCAACAGCAGTAATACCTACTACAAACTAAAAAACAAAAGAAAAAGGATAGTGTAAGTAGAGTAGGTACCTACTTATTAAGTATGGTAACGTTTTAATTATCTTTAATCTGCTTTGTTTGTTTATATAGTTTCGTCTTCGGGAGTACCTGTAGTCCAAGCGTATGCTTACACCAATTATTGAGGTTTAAACTTCTCACGTTGAATTCCCATGGAGAAGTTATTAGCGGCCTACCCATGATTTTATTATTTATTAAATCACTTTTGATTGTTCTCCCGTATATATATCAGATCTGATTTGTTTTTTCAAAGACAAGTTTAAAAATAAACAAGTAAGACAAAGATTATATATTTTTTTTTATAATCAATTAAGTTTTCTCAGTCTACATAGAACTAGGCACTAAAATCACTCCAGATAGTAAAGCACTTACGTATCATCTGTGTATCGTTTTAGTATCTGATTTCCACTAATACAAAACTGAATCATAATCTTATTTTTTCCTTATGTGAAAGTATTGTCTCCGCAAATTATTGACTATTCAACTGGCCAATAAATATCCGGGAAAGACAATGACCCTATCACGGTATTAGGCAGACTAATAAGTAGATAGAGATGCCTGCCGGCTACACCTGTAGTACCTACCCATAGTAGCCCTTTCATTAATCCGCTCATATCACAGAATTTCATTTAGTTCGCTAAATGTGAAATTATACGCAGGTGAATAAGGATAGAGCGATGGTGGGCGGTAAATCTATTGATTTCGGAATCGTTTCGGACATTTTACCGTGTATATACAATTGACCTTTCATGAACTCGCACAAAGCTTCAAAGAGCATTAAACGCTTGTACATAGTATGCTAAGTAACAAATGCTACCCATCAGATGTCACAAAGCATTATTAAACTTTTTGAAACTATTAGTAGCAGTTTTTATAAATAAATTATCTTATTGTTTCAGTCTCTTGGAAACCACGAGTTCGACAACGGCGTCAGCGGACTCACGCCGTTCATAGAAAATATCACCACCCCTGTTTTATGTGCCAATTTAGACTTGACACAAACACCAGAGCTGGCCCGAGAAACAAATCTCAAAAAATCTATAGTGCTAGAAGTAGACGGCCACAAAGTAGGCATCATCGGCTACCTCACACCTGAGACTAAAATACTAGCAAAACAAAATGACGTCGAGTATATCGATGAAATTGTAGCCATAAAAGAAGAAGCGAAAAAGTTGCAAGATGAAGGAATTAATATTCTTATAGCACTTGGTCATTCTGGTTATAAGAAAGATCTTGAAATAGCTAAGGAAGTCGAAGGTATTGATCTTGTCATAGGTGGTCATTCAAACACTTTCCTTTGGAACGGCACAACTCCTGATTCTGAAGAAATAAAGGGCCCTTACCCGACATACGTCATTCAGTCTTCGGGCAGAAGTGTGCCTGTGGTGCAAGCGTATGCTTACACCAAATATTTTGGTAAACTTCTTCTTACATTCGATTCCCATGGGGAGGTTATTAAAGCGGATGGTCTACCCATACTTCTCGACGTGAGTATACCTCAAGATACGACGGTGCTCTCCATTATAGAAAATTACCGCGATGGCGTTCTACAGTCTATGGAAGAAATTATAGGAAAGACCTCGGTGGTTCTAGACGCTGGCGCCTGTGCGAGCTTAGAATGTAATCTGGGTAATATGATTACTGATGCAATGGTTTATCATTACGCAGTAAACTATGAAGGGGAACATTGGACTGACGCTCCCATAGCTATACTGCAAGCTGGAGGTATACGTACTTCCATAGCACATGCAACTTTGCCAACTAACATTACAAAGGGAGACATGTTAGGGGTTATGCCATTTGAAGGTAATCTAACGACGGTATCTATGAATGGATCAGTACTGTTAATGATGCTCGAGCACTCAGTAGCAAACTACGAAAGCATAGACATGCGCGGAGAGTTTCTACAAATTTCCGGTATTAAAGTTATTTATAATGTTACCCGACCCGTGGGATCACGAGTTATAAAAGCAGAGGCCAGATGTTGGGCATGTGATGTGCCAAAATACTATAAAGTGGAAGATAAAGACGTGTATAAGGTTATCGTACCAGGTTTTTTAGCAAATGGTGGTGATGGCTTTTGGATGTTAGAAAATTTAAGTCCAACGTATTTAAGCTATAGTGAATTATTTTGTGCTCAATATTATGTCAGCCATCATAGTCTTATTTATCCTCAAGTAGAAGGTAGAATAACTATTATTTCCAGTGATCACGACTCAAAGAGTTCCTCAGAATTTAATGCTGTGTCATTTTATTTATTGCTGTTATCAACAGTGTCAATTATGTTCCTATAATATTAAATATGATTTTATAAGTTTAGTACAATATTAAATTTTCTAATAAATACTTTTCTATTTTAAAATTTTTTTTTTCTTTCCCCTGTCTGATGTTATATTAATGCCAAATGCACACTAAGATATTTTTTAATTAATAGAAACCTAACAAAATCATTAACATAGTTCGCAAAATAAACTCACTTTCACTTATCAAATCTGTTGTCATACTAAGATACACTTAATTTCATTATAATGTTATATACATGACACTAAGTTTTCCTTTCAGTCACTTGGAAACCATGAATTCGACGAAGCCGTGGACGGAGTTATTCCCTTCATCAGAAATGTATCCACTCCCGTACTAGCTTCCAACCTTATACTGGACAAAGTACCAGAACTGAAGGAACAAGAAAACTTACATAAATCAGTTGTATTGGTAAAAAATGGAATCAAAATTGGAATAATAGGTTATCTGACAGGTGATACTAAGTTTCTTGCACCGAAAAACAATGTCGAATACGAGGATGAAATTCCAGCACTTAAAAGAGAAGCCAAGGCACTGAAGGCCCAGGGCGTACACATTCTAATAGCGCTAGGACATTCAGGTTTTCTAAAAGATTTAGAGATAGCGAAATACGTCGATGATATCGATTTGGTAATAGGAGGCCATTCTAACACTTTTCTGTTAAATAGTAACATTACTAATGAAATTCCAGAAAAGCCTCAAGGACATTATCCAACTGAAGTAAGGCAAGCTTCTGGAAGAACAGTCAGAGTGGTCCAAGCGTATGCCTACACAAAGTACCTTGGTAAACTGCATCTGATCTTTGATTCTAATGGAGAAATTATCGAATGTGATGGTATACCAATCTTGCTAAATCAGGATATACCAGAAGATCTAGATGTACTCAATATTGTCAATAAATATCGCGAAAGCATAGGCAAGATAAACAACGTAGTTGTCGGCAGTTCATCAGTGGCTTTAGACGGAAATCATTGTCGGTTAAGGGAATGCAATATTGGAGATGTCATTACGGATGCAGTTTTGAACTACACTAAAGAAGTAAAAGGTCTTAACGATATAAACATTGCCATTATACAAGGAGGAAGAATCAGATCATCGATTGATCATCCTAGGAAACCATTTAAGATGACACGAGGCGACTGGTTAACAGTGCTACCTTTCACAGATTCTATAGCAGTTGTAACGATGGACGGTGGAGTATTGAGGCAGAGTTTAGAACATTCAGTAGCAGACTGGCGAACTATCGATACTCCTGGCCAGTTTCTTCAATTTTCTGGTATCCAAGTCACTTACGACTTAGCTCAGCCCCCAGGCTCGCGAGTTATTGACGCCAAGGCAAAATGTTCTAGATGCGCGAATAGCGAATTGGCTGCTATGGAAGACAACATAGAGTACAAAGTATTAATGTGTGCATTTTTAGCAGAAGGCGGTGATGGATACTCTTTGTTTGAAAATCAGCCGAGAGAGATACTACCATTCAACGATTTGGATGCTGTACTTTATTATTTGAATAAGACGGGCACCATCACACAGAAACAAGCTAACAGATCGTTCATACTTAACAAAGACGCAGTTAAACAATTACAAACAGATGATTTCGTGCATCGTTTGTTGCCTTCGCATGGAATACAGGTTCGGACAAACGGGATATATTTATTTTTATCTTTAGCACTTTATTTTACAATATGAGTAGGTAGTTAATATATTCATCATAAGACAAACTCTGTAAAACAAATAATGTATTAGATCATAACTTCTGTGTACACACAGAAATGAGTCACGAACGGATAGGCGAGATCGGGTACCAAAATTATCTCGAGTAGGTACCGCTTCTTCCGTCATCTCGGTCAGCTGATTCCACTTCCACTATTGAACATAATCAAAACGTATTTTCAGTAACCGTACGTTATTTAAAACAATATTTAACAATAATGCAGCCAACTGCATATTATTACAATAGTACCTGTATGGCCCAGCTTTGCTCGGGTTTTTTTTTTAATTTAAACGACGTTTTCTAAAAATGAAACCTAGCTAGATCGATTTATCGCCACCGAAACCCCTCATGAAAATCGTTGGAGCCGTTTCCAAGATTCAGATCATATATGTGCATATATACAAGAATTGCTCGTTAAAAGGTATTAGATTTAGATATATAGGTAACAAAAAGTAATATATAACAGAAAAGGATAGCTAACACTGGATCAATCATCAAAAAACTTGGCATAGATGTAACTCTTATCCAATTTGATTGTAATAATGAAAGATGAAAGTAATTAACATATTAATTAAAGTATTTCTGAGCGCTTTTATACCGCTAGGTTGATAATTGATCGAGCGAGGCGAGATCTGTAAGTTAACTTGGTGATTCCGCACTTTGTCCGTCCATCCTTCTGTCAGAGGCATCTAGCATCTAAACTGTACAAGTAAATAACTTCAAATTCTCAGAGAATATGTAAAACTATAGCCCAAACCTAGAAATGACGATTAAAATTATATAAATGAAATTATTAAGGGGGCACTCATACATGAAGTGGGGAGCAAAATATTTTTTGTTTTTATATACCCATGTGGGGTATCGTAGAAATCAAGTAGAGTACGAAACCGGTTTTAGAAAAAATCTTTGTTGGTAAATAACAATTTGGTAGGCCAACAAAGTCACTGATTTTGGACCTATTTTGTCAAGGGGTCTATCAAAAACGGCTTGATATTTAAAGCTGATCTTACGTATATTATACGTTATATCCTGTACTTGAACAACAAATACAGAAATTTAACATTTTTATTTAAAAGAAAAGTTATCAACAATCAACCTCAAAAGCTTTTCTCTATTAGATAAATGTAGGCGCAAGATCGTTGGGCGCGAACGACTAGTAACTGCCGAGTTTATAAATACCGCTTATTTCCAGTGAACTAGAAAATTCCAGGCTGTAGTTAACATGTGATAAATATATATTATATATAAATAGGTATAGTGAGTTGATAGAAAACAACTTTCTGTATTTCAGACTTCTTTATTAAACATACGTAAACGATGGTGCCACACGGTGTAAATATAGAGACTTTTTTATATTTATATTAGTAAAAACACGTACAGTAGCGTAGATTTACCTGTGCGTTTTGTATGGTAAACTTGAACAATTCCTATAGACTATAATATATAAGATTATAGTAAATGATGCTAACGATATATAAGAGATATTTTGCAAGTATCCACTTACACTAGATAAAAAAAACATGTACTTACTTAAATAGTTAAAAAGAAATCAGTCTATCGCATGACTCAAAGCTTGCAAGAAATTTGGCGCATTATAACTGAGTACTCATAAAGACAGTTATTTATTTTATTCTAATAGTGCGCATCTCTCGTGCTTACCGTAACAATATATGTATAGAAAACTACAGTACGCAACGGATCACCTTATAGTATGCTCCCTATTATTGTATAATATTATGTTAGGAGCCATGTGTTGAGAGATGTCGCGAATTGAGTTGCAAGAAGAAGTGGTAGGTAATGCACAAAGACTAATAATTGAGATACCAATTTTTTTGCAAGAAACATTATCATTATGAAGAAATTTTATTAGTAGAATATATGCAAAAGTCGTATACATAATAATAGTGTAATGACGATGTAATTATTACCAGTGTATAAAAATTTGATGTACATTCATTTATAATAATATCAGAGACATTGTAAGTATAACACTTACACTAGATAAAAAATATATAAATAGTTCACAAGAAATTTGTACATTGAATAACTGAAAGCTTGCAAGAAACTTGGCGTTTTTCGAGACTTATTTATTATATATCTTTATCACTCTTGATTATACTAGTTTATACATCTCGTACAGATTCTATATCTATATGAGACTTCTATATCTATATGACAGACATTGTGCTTACCACAAGAAATGTATTATAGAAAACCCTAAAGTATGCTTATGTATTTAAACAAAAAGATGATATGGACATTCATCTAAATTTAGAGACAATATTATATATGCCAATTTTCTTGCAAAGCGCTCTATCATTATGTCTACTTGTTTTTTAGAAAATATTATACATATTACATAACAATACGTAAGAAATATAGAACATTTGTATACATACATATAAAAAATACGTAACAACACATAGTGTTTAATAGTATAATAATAATTAGTAATTACTATAATATAATATAACTATTTATAATATAAGGCACTGAAATAGTATTGACAATATCACAAATAAGTAAACGATGATGAGCTTCTTTAGACTTAAAGAAAGAGTTTACCTTATAACAAGAAATATGATTGTAAGCCTCGCTAACAACATATTCATACATTGAATTCCAAATTGGTGTATTATACACAAGCTTACTGCTGTGAGTGTGAATGCATTTATCACTGTTAAAAAAATATATTAAATGTGAATAATTATTATAATTAACCCTGAACCAAAATTGAAGAAAGATTTCTGAGATTTCAACACGCGTTTTCATTAGTTTCGGCATTACTGTATACAGTTAAAAATATGATTGCTGGACACACACTTACACTTGAAAATCTAGTCCTTATCATCTTAACAAATATTAAAATATTTAAGAAAAAAGAGAATTGTCATGTGCTGTGAAAATAATGTTACAATTACTCTCTTAAAAGATTGCCAAATAATTACAAATTGTTTAAAGGCTACACTATCTGACATAAAAAAACGATTAGAAATAACGTCATATGATTTTAAAATAGAAAAACTAGAACATCTCTTTACATCCCTTATCTATAACAGGTCTAAAATATTTAGTTCTATAAATTTGCATTACTACACATTAAAAACAATAATAACTTCTGAAATCATAATAATCTACACCAATTTGGGATTCTATATAGCCACAAACAAATAAAACTTATGAGATTCTAATAACAAGTACAAATAACCCTAACATATTGGAAGACTCAAATGTGACAGAGAATCTCGTTTGTTAATACTGCATACAGCGTTATTACTGTACCTATTATAAGTGTTTTGTTGCATTTTTGGGAATTTATGTGAAATTATCTGTTAAGTGGTAAGAAGTTAATATACCAAATCTTTGAACAGTTTTACATAGTGTTTTAAATAGTGACATTAAAATGCATTATAAATATCAAAGTAAATACTGATTGTTTTCTGTATCTTATACAACTTCATGAACTAAGTTCACACCTCAGGTGGAATAGCTTGCCAATTGACGACTTGACTGTACCCATAAGGTACAAAACCTTCGAACAAAGCCAGGCATTGCTTGAGCGACTCTTGGCAATCGCACAGTTCTTTACATGGTGCATAGGAATCCAAGCTTTCAGCAAGTTCACACAAAGATTTGAATATTTCTAAAGCTTTACCTTTGTCTCCCTTTTGTAGCTTATCTATTGTGTTGGGGCCAAGCAGCTTCTCCTTACGACGTCTAAGCTCGATTGGTATATTTACCCCAGACCCCAACCTTAGGTATGTGGGCCAATCGTTAACGCAGGCTTCGCAGAAACAAGTGAATTTGTACTGGAAGTTCAGAGTTTTCTGTCGACTAGCATATTCCTCAACAGCATGATGTGATCTGAAATGTGTAAGTATCGAGTATGAAAATAAGATAGAAACTAAAACTTTTTCTCTACTGTACCTGACATTGATTACCTTTAGTTTTGGACCACTTTCTCTACTATGGGTAAGAAATTATTAGGTAATACTTTTTAAATAGCTAGTGGCATAAAACACATCGGAAATGTCAGCTGTCAAACATATATTGTCAATATTAATGATGTATTGCACATATATTGGATTTGTAAGTGCCGATAATAACTATTAAATTTTAATGTGAAGTTGCATGATGTATTTAATTTCGTAATATTTTACATTCTATGGACCTGTATTAAGTGAAGTTAATTGAAAAGACTGCAGAGGGCAGTAAACACACTAGAATAAAATTAGAATGGGTCTCGGATACATTCTTAATCATCGTTTTAAAGCTTAGTGACTAATTTTTCTACATAAAAGTGGTGAACTACAACCATTCACAAGTTTACAGTGGCCATAATATTATAATCAAATTAACCAGACCCAATCAATGAAAAAATATTTATCTAAATCAAGGTGGCTGTAGATATTCATTCAAAAATAGAGATAAAATGGTTAACTCAAACTACCTCAAGACTACATTTTTAAGAAAGTTTAAATAATAATCAGCTGCTCTGTCTAATGTTAATAACATATCAAGCATACTTCAACTTAAGCATTATAATACTAATACTGATGTAACAAGTAGTAACAACAGGTACCATCTCACTGTATACATACCCATAGTTGTCAAAGAGCTGCATTCCCTTCTTAATTGGCCTCAAGGCAAATAAAGTCATCTGGCTAGTTCCCAACTTGCTGAACCTCACCACGTTTGGGGCACAAGAATGGTTGATGAGGCTGTGGAAAGCATATGGAGCACTTGCAAAGCTAATCTCATCAACGTAGTTGCCATATCTGTTTGCAATATTAGAACTTATACCATGCATGTTCGTTGGACTCGTCATTATATGCAGTAGCAATGAACCCCCTACACATCTTCGTATTTTGTCTCTGAGACCATCATCATGGCAGTTTACAAAATCTGTAGCGTCTGTAAGCAATTTTAAAAATACGGCAGCAGTGACACATTTTTGGAAAATATCAGAAATACTTCTTTTATCAATGTTTGAGGCAAGTGTATGAATTGATGTGTAGTACTTGGAGTCGAAGACCCATTTGTCGTCTAATTTGACACATCCTCTATATTCAGTATTTTCAAACGTTTCTGCTTTAGCAATGGTATTGAATAATGAAACCCAGTCTTCGTGATCGGTACGGGCTTTGATGACAGTTCTCAATGCTAAAAGCTCCAGTTTGGTAAACTCCATGTGTACCAATGTTGGCATCAACAGACATTCTACTTGGTGATATTCTTGCCAGGCTTTCTCTTTACATTTCTCAGTGCAGTATAGAGCAAAGCAGCAGTTATCACAAGGCAGTAGATTCAAGTTTCTAGATAAACAATAGCTGCAACTGAAAAGGTACTGTGATTTCAATAAAAGAGCTAAGTAAGGATCTTCTTGGATGAGAATTTCTCCGACCTTGATGTCTGCTTTAGCCACCACATGTCTGCCCATTTCTGGTGTACATACAACTTTCAGTTTAGTACTAGCACATAGATAACGTTGATCCTTGGTGCCTTTCATAAGAAGTATATCTTCAGTTTTTTTATTTTCCTCATCATCTAGTTGGCTCTTTTCAGTTAGAGCTTCATGGCAAGCCAAATGTCTTTTGTTGAGCTTATCTTTTAATTTGCTTGGGTATTTCATTGATAGCACTTTTTCTATATCCTCTAAGCATTCTTCATATCTTTTTATAGAGAAAAAGACTGCTGACCTATTTGCCAAGGCTAACGTGTAGTGGTCAGAGTGAGACGGAGCATGCATCAAGGACAAGTTATAATACTGCCATGCTTTATAGTCTTCTGATTTCTGGAAATAGTTGTTGCCAAGGTTACGGTAATGTGTAGACACATTCTCAGTTTTGTGCACCTCAATAACACTAGGAAAGCCATTCAAATCTCTGATTAGGTAATAAACATATAAGACCCGCTCATCATTACTTGTGATGGACAGAAGCTCCTTAGATATTTCTACAATTTTACCTAACTTTGTAAGTTTAGATAAAATTTCTTCATACAGTGAATCAATAATCATTTTGAGGTTAGGCAGGAAAGTTTATATTGATTTTTTCGTTTTCTCAGGTGCTGTTGTAGACCGAAATGTCGCACTTTGCCACCCCCTTTATTGTAGTTAATTTAGGTTGTGAGATGGTTTTTGTTATCGACCAGCGGTTGAAGGCTCAGAACATACTTCTGGATAAATCTGAAAGAGGTTAGTAGAAACTCAATTATAGTAATAATTATGTATCTTACATATGTACGAATTAAAGTATTACCATGCGGACGTTTTTAAATTATTCTTTTTTTAGTACTTACAGATGTTGTGACAGTGCTCCTACATCCGAAGCTCTTGGATGAGCTATTTATACCTCAACCGGTAGCAACTCACGCAATCACAAAGCAGTTACTACAGGATATATCAACCACTTCCATAATGAAACTGGACGACTATTCCATGAATAAACTCTGGGATTTAATGACGATGATATTTAAATGGCAAATATCATTAGCAACAAACCAAAACTTATTTGACATTACCCGCCGACATCTTAAGAGTGTTGCCACACTAATGCCACAATATTTCCCAAAATGCTACATAGAACAAGCAATGCGAAGATTCGAATCTTTAGTGCAAAAATTTAGCGATGACGACTACAAATGCCTTAGCAACACCATGATACTATGGTTTTCTGAATATCACACCAAAATTTCAGTACTACTTAGACTCAGTTTACAGAAAAAAGATGGCACTTTCAGCTTGCCAGCAACAATACCACCAAGCATTTTGCAAAACCTCGGAGAAAACATCTATAAATACGATAACAAAAAGAATCCTGTAGAAGATTATGAGCAGCGTTGCGCGGATGCATGTGAAATAAGTTGTATCTTAGAAACGTTGGAAAAAAATACTCAAAAAAATAATATTGAGCTACAATTGCCCATACAATTTGGAAACAAGGATGATAGAGAAATAAAAAAAGTGCTTAAAATACTACGAAATACTCAATTTGAAAATATTGACACAAACATTAAAATTAAGAGTTCAGACCTCACATTTGTTCCCAAATTTCCAAAATCTGCTAATGAAGACTTATTGGAAATGATGCAAGATATTGCAATATAAACAAAAAAAACAATTTGCGAAAAATTGTTGATCGTGTTTACTCTTAATGCTTAGCTTATAATAATATATATAGATACCGTATCACTGTTTGTTTTCCGAATAAATTAAAATAGGTGGTCACGGATTACGAAAGACCACTTTTCTAATTGGTCTTATCATCATCAAATAACTATTTTTAATTGACTTAATAAAGGTGGAGGTATTCAATTCGTGATGTATAAGTATGATCGTAACATCCATAAGTGATTACAGCAGTCAAGTCTTATTTTTGTTAGCCGTGGCGGTACTGTTCAAAGTTATAGTTCTATAAATATCTATTGTATTTCGATGTTAATCCTACAATGTGATAAACATGAGTCATGTTCTTCACATACAACAAAAACAGAAATCAGCGGTCGACTTAAATACTCCTCAGTTCTGGATAATATATATTAAAAAAATGGCAATATACTTCTTGTTAAAGATAAGTTTCTAGTCTATGGTAGGTACAGAACAATAATCAAAATTAACAAAAAGAAAATAATTATGAATTCACTTACGAGTCGATGAGTAAAATCAGTTGATTAGGTAAAGTTATTTAACTATCTTACTGGGCTAGCTAGTCTCCTTCGAAAACAGACAAGAACGGGAAATCGCAAGACGATCTTTACATAGGACAGTCTTAATAAAGGTAAGGACTTATATTATAAATACTATGTAAAATGACAATTAAATAGCAATTACAGATTAAAGACTCATTATTACCTACTTAAGTACTTCAATATAAGTATATTTAAATTTTTATCGTTATACTATATATAATTTATATTTAATTTATACCTCCAGTTCGCTCGAAGCGTTTCGCGTCTACGTTTATCATCCGTACAGCGAAGGAGTGGAACTCATTGCCCTCGTCTTTGTTCCCCGAACAGTATAATCTGGGAGTCTTCAAGTCAAGAGTGAATAGGTACCTTCTAGGCAAGCATGCTACATCTTCGGCCGCATCGTCGCTTTCCATCAGGTGAGATTGTGGTCAAACGCTTGCCTATGGTACATTAAAAAAAAACTAAATAAAAAAATTAGTAATTATAAGTAATACATACATAAGTAACAATAATCCTATGTAGTAGAGTATAGAGTAGTAAGGTACATATTATTATGGGTAATATTTAAAAATCGCCCACGAATATCTTGCAACTTGTTATCTATCCTTAAATTTACAATTAACGGCACCTTATTATTTTTCACACCCGTTGTCGCGCCCAGGTACAAATACAAAAAAAACATAGGTACATAAATATTTTCACACTCACACAAAGACTAAATGGTTATATTATCTTTGCACTCACACTTAGTAAAATGACGAGTGTTAGGGCAAAAAATATCACACACACAACATTCACATCACACCTAGAACCAGAAACACAATTTTCCCGTGGCACAATGTAGAAATATTAATATCTAGCAGGATTTCATTCTTTGACTTTTTACCTTTTTTGTTAATGTATAGATATATTTTGTGCTGAAATTAAACAATAAATCCATTAGTAGTGATTTGACAAATTTTACTGGCAATAAACTCAAATATTTAGTATATTATATTGTAAATTATAAACAGTTTCTTCGCTACAAATAAATATGTTATGTTTATAAATTGCTTAATGTTGATATTTTGAATTATATCCCGCTTAGAAGTCATTACCCACTCTTCAAATCGCTGTACACTGCTGCGTGGATGAGGTCAAGAGCAGTAGAATAAACTTTTGCACATATGTACTTCGCATAAGAGCGCTGCGCTTAGACATATTTATTTATATATATTTGCAGCAGTCTACAGGGATTTGAAATGGGGGCAATGACTTCCCAGTCGCCACCTGGCTGCAACTGAGAATAAAATTCCCAAATGTGGGAATCCACTGGGAATATATGAGAATTTTCAAAGTCGAATCAGTGGTTTCAGAGATTACCTTTTACAAACTCACTGATTTTGTATAATAAAATATATAGAATATAGAAAGTTCTATTCTATGAATTAGCCATGCTAGGCAGAGCTAAATTATTTTTCTTCCCATTCCAAAACAACTTTAACCAAAACAATGTATGTTCTATGTAGACTAGCCAACAATCATACATAATAGTTGCTACACAGTGGACGCATTTGGTTAGAGCGGACGGCGCGGCGTGGGGGACCGGCGCGCCACCGTGGACGCATCCCATGCAGCGGCATCCGCGTCTGCTCGAACCAAACATTTACCCGATACCTGTCTCTAGGCCTATTCTTTATTTCACCAGACTAAACATGGGCAGCTTCATATCCATGATCGTGGTGAATGTGGTTGGTGGAATCATACTGATGACAGGAGCCACCTGGGCAGCTCCGATACTTGGGTTTACGAAACTTGACATTGCAGTTGGAAGCATCGCTGCTAATGCCCAGTCGTGGTACTGCGGTGCTCTCGGAAGTGGGACCATCATTGCTATGCTGATGGCGCGCACTATGGGACCATAAAGGTAGGTATAGAAAAATGTTTTCATTCCTTTCCACTAAAACGGCATAGCCAAGGGTTAGGACTGAAAATCAGCGCTGGGGAGTATTTCGCAGTATCATGCTGAATCCAGACCTATTCCGACACAGCACCAATATGAATACCCCTTCTAAACTGCAAAATTTACTTAGCTAAGTGAAAAGATTGATTACATTAATTGCTTTGCTTATTGGGACAAATCTCAATTTTTTGCTGTTGTGTACAGTGGTGCTGAGCCAGTAAAATTCTTTTTTCTTTCTTTCATTCTTGTAAGAAAATGCCCAAAACTCTAAATGCACCTTATTTGGTTGTCTGTAATTATTATTGCCCCATGACTAATTTAAGCTTTAGGTAAATAGCATTTACCTTTATGTACCTTTTTTCATGTCACATTAATTTAAATGCATTTATAAATGACAAGTTCGATGGAAGTAGTAATAGAAGCTTGTCTACGTTAGCATGCTATGGGCATAGCATAAGGGTTGAACGTCATGCAACTTGAAGTTTTACAAAAAATCCAAAGGCTTTATGTCGTTTATGTCACACAGTTTAGGTCAATAATAATTGACCTAAACTCTTGAGCATAAGTGTCAAATTGCTTAGTAACAATACAAAAAATCCTTTAAGCACTATATAGACTTTTATTTAAATACCATTCCATCTAATCATAATAAATAACGAAAAGATTTTTGATATAAGGAATATTATTTTTTTATCAAAATGAATTTTGAAAGAAGAAATTTTATTCTTATTTAGAAATCGGTTTCGAATGTGGCCAAAGCGGACTTAAAGGTGTATTGAATTTGTGATAGCATTTCTATTGATTAATATCAACAAGAATCATTTTTGGCAAGAGGGGCCGAGGAAGGAGGAGAAAGAGTGACTATAACAAAGACAGCTTATAGAAGAGAGTGGAACAAGAAAACATGTTGTGCGGTCACGGCAATCATGTCATGAAATGAGATAAGTACAGGTGGACAAGTAAGATGATGAACCCACCAAATAGCCATGCCAATATATCTATCCATTTACTAAGACGTTATTAAAACGTTATTTGAAATATTTTTCTTATTTCTTTTCAGGTTTGGGACATTTGAACGAAGACAATCAAGACAAAATTATTAAATTATAAGAAATGAAGTCAAAATCGAGTCACTGCATTTTAACAAAGACAATCAAGTAGTGTTACATTATTAAAATTATGAAAAAATAAAATCATTGTCAAATTTAAAAAAATACTTTATTTCACCCATCACATTTAAGTGTAACTGTACCTTACATAACAAACACATGCTTTGAAAATGATTATCAGTTCAATAATTCTCTAATACTACATTCACCAAAACAATTTTAAATAATTAATGACTTAGAACATTTTAACAAATAAAAGCATGTGTCTGTTGACAAAATGCAATTTATTTTTTAACAATAACTGCCAACTACATTAAACAATCACTATTTCCAGACAACAAAATGACAACGAATTTATTCGATAACCTATGTTCTATATCCTAAAATCTTTCACTCCAAATCAATCTAAGTATTTTCAACCATTTCAAAAAAGGAGGTTCTCAATTCGACTGTATGTTTTTTTTTATTTATATTACGCGATATCTCCAACTAATTATGAATCGATTTTGATGTTTTTTGAGGTCCCATATATAGATACATTTTATCGATGTCGGTTCAGCCAAAATCAACTTATAAGCGGTGAAGTCGCTTTTTTAAGTTTTGTTTGCGTTTAATTACTGTTATATTCTCTAATTTAGTGTATTTGGTGTAAGTTTTCAAGCTACCATGGTCACTTTCACTATAAATGTTTGTCAAAAAGAGCAGTCAAGAACAATGACCCTCATAAATCGGCCATCGCTGAACATCTTTTGGAGTCCGGGTCAAACCATTGGATTGAGTTGCATAACCCACAGATTTTGTCAGTTGAACGCCACTACATACCTAGACTGGTGAGAGAAGCGATTGAGATATCTAAGTTTAGTAATTTCAATCGTGAAAATGGCTTTCAACTGTCAAATGTCTGGCATCCTGTGGTGAGACTGTGTGGAAACAACAATAAACGTGTCTCAGTGAATTCGCGTAAAGATACTGTGAGTGTTGTGTGTCGCGATCGAGTTCAAGCTCAAAGTGATAACAATGGTAGTGGTGTTCAACGCAGTAAACGAGTACGAAAGCGGGTAGACCGTTTCGTATGCTCGTAAATCTAAATCTTCATCCACCCGCACTACTCCAGTTACTCCGAGATCATGGCGCTTGCAACAGTGCCGAAATATCGGTAACTCAAAACAAACGAAATACATGGTAAATATCCCGTTATTGATACAAACATTTATAGTGTATTTGGTATTCTGCTGTTTACATTCGATATATTTAATTATCATTAACAGTCGAGTTTTAATACTTGCCATAGCAAGATTTTATGTTTTCTGACATTACCGGTTATTTTGCAATTTTATGTGTTTTTCTTATAATAATTGAATTATTTTGTTACTTGCCACTGGCTAAATGCGCAAGACTGCGGAACCAAAATTAAAAGAAAAAAAGTATGCCTACGATCGCGGTTGTTTGGTAGAAATTTTGGCTAAATGCACAAGATTGCGAAGCCAAAACTAAGAAAAAAAAACTAGAATTCAGGGTTTTTTTCAGCGAAAGTGAAAAAATTGCGTTGTTGATTTTGTAAAAAATACCAAAACCTGTGATTCTTCGAGTGTTCATGTGTAATAATGGTGGATTATTAACCGTTAATACTTAGTGAACGTGCATAAGTGTAGGCATATCATACAAAGTAAAAAAACGCTATTTTCACCTTCGCTCCAAAACTCTAATAGAAGTTCTTGTAAAGTTTCTACTACTTTACTAGGGCATGACTTGACTATGACTGTACCTTGACTCTTTTACTTGACTTTGACTGTGATTGACGAGGACTTATAATATGAAATACACATTAAATATTATATTATCACTTGACACTGGCTAAATGCACAAGATTGCGAAGCCAAAACTAAGAAAAAAAAACTAGAATTCAGTTAATTTGAAATTTGGTACAATAGCATAGTTTTCTAAGGGTAATTAGGATATAGAATACAGGCGTAATGTTTTATTGAGATCATATTAAAATTGTTACTTATAGTAAAGTCTCGAAATTGGTGAATTTTACCTAAAAATAGAAAAGTTTAATGTTAATAATTATAGAAGTCACAACCGATTGTTCTCTTCTGAAGATCGTAAAGTAGCTGCGCAGTTTTAAATTTTGAATCTTACTCTGATATTTACAGTTTTTGAGTCTATACTCGTAGTAGTTTTTGACGTGAGCAAAAAATTTAATTAAATTTGTCTTTGTAAGTATACAGCCTCAGGTGGAAATGGGCCTCAGTTGTGCCTCCTGTGTCTGTAGTCATACAGTGGCGGATCCAGCATTGTCGTTTAGTATGGGTTCGACCCAGCTGAGGGAAGGTTATGTTGCACAACTCAATTTGTTTAGCGACTAGTATATTTCTAGTGACGACACGTAATGCTGTTGCGGGGTTGAGAGGGGGGGAGGGGGTTTGAGCCCCTTAGCCGCCCCCTGGATCCGCTACTGTAGTCATATGTAAGCTAAAACATACAAAATACTATACACATTATTAAATTGTCTAAATCAATTTTTTTTTGCCGAAAAAGTGTATATATGTAATTACATTGAAAAACTATCTAAAACTAATGAATTACAAAATTAATGAAGTTCTACTTACATTACCGTTAGTTTAACCTAATGAGGTATTAACAATTTACATAACAATCACAACACTTTGTTATTAACAAAGCCGATTTAATTTATCCTAATTCCTCGTATTTAGCGATTTCCTGCCCGAGTCGTTCTGTAACGTTATCCATGTTTAAAACGATTCGGTTTGATTCAAATTGTTGCTTCATATGTACAAATTTATAAATAATACACTGAGGTGTGACAGTAGTAGATTATTTATAACAACAAGAAGGTCATTTTATAATATGACAAAAAATACATTTTATAAATACGAATAGACATGATGTTCCTTCTAGACATTTTCTAAAATAGTAAAAGAAGAACCTAAATCAAGTTTTCGCGTACGATTATGTATTCATACGAGATGTATACATACGAGACCTCTGATGTCCATAAAACGACCGACCGATCTATTACTAGTGATTAGTAAATTATCGCTTTCTATTGTCAAAGTGATTATGTTATGTTATATTCGGCTTAAAACACGAAAATTTTGACTTACTTTGTAGTCAACTAGTTTCGGACAAATTAGTTGTCCTTCATCAGGATGAGTCAGACGCGCGATACGCAGAGGCGTGCGGCTCGGGCCTCGGCGCGTGACTGAATTTTCGTGTTTTAAGCCGAATATAACATAACATAATGTGTAATACTCACGATAGTTTTAACATCAAAGTGATTACATTGAATGGTGTACATCAATTACGTAATGGCTTCGTCATTATGTGATTAAGGCTACTTACAAACATAGCAACCTGCGTTTCGCGGTCAACCGAAAAGCACTTTTCGGTTGACGCGGTCAACCGGTTTGGAAGTAATGAAAATTCCATTTCCTTCATAATAGGTTGATTGTAAGTAAAAAATTTCCTGCTCTCGAATCTGTGAAATTTATGTGGAATCCATTGCGGAATGTTTTCTACTTGTTATATTTAGTCACAAACATTATCCTGACTAAGACTAAACCTAAGTTGAATAAGTGTTTGTTGTATAGATCTGTTTAGTTTCCAAAAATATTGGCAATTGGACCGTAGATATAGTTACATTAGTTCTTTTTACTGATAATTATTTAAATAGTTTATAAAAGGTCCAATTAACATCAATATCAATAGGCTTGGCAGAAAGGTCGATCTCTGTTTATTTTCGTCTGATATCTCGAGTTCTCGTTTGTTGTATGCGCGGTGTCTTGAAACCTTTACATTATAGATAACGCTATTCAAACGAAGAATACACACATTGCGCGCGTAAAAAATATAGCAGAACTATCGAGAACGAAATCTAAAGCAATAGATCAAAACTTAATATATATACACACACACACAAGATTTAAGGTACACAGATCAACTCGTTAACGTATTAGCACGGGCTCGCTTGCGTGCGCAATGCGGTTGAGTTGTAGACTATAAATCTGCTTCAACCATTTACTGAGCAATGATTTGTCTTGGACGTCGTCGGTTATTTCAAATCATTTATTTTACCTTTCATACTAGCGTAGAACTTTGTTCTAATCATTTGACATACGTGTAATATGCTTTTTTTAATCCAGAGTATGGATAATACAGGATAAAATATTAGTTGTACACGCTGTCTGCTACTAATTCTATGTAGCAGTTACTAATTTTATATAGCTGCTACTAATTTTATATAGCTGCCACTAATTTTATATAGCTGTCACTAATTTTACATAGCTGCCACTAATTTTATATACCTGTTACTAATTTTACATAGCTGCCACAAATTTTATACAGTTGCAAGTAATTTTACAAGTTGCAAGTATTTTAACTACTATTAATTGTATATATCTGTTAAAATTTTTTTACATAGCTGCCACAATTTTTACACATAGTTTCTAGATGCCACAAATTTTACATAGTTGTTACTAATTTTACAGTCCAGAGCATTACTTAATAAAGATTTATTGGAACAAAATCAATAAGAATTATTATACAAAATTACTAATTGATTACATGTCAATTCAATTATAATTTATAAGATTTTCCATACAAAAGTTTATGGGTTTTTATCATTTTGCAATTTTATCAGTTTAAGCATTCGAGACCGAGCGTGTTTACCATCCACGACCACAACACCACTTACCATCAAACGAGATGTTTAAATACCAGCCAGGTTAAGCAAGTGCTCTAAATATATCTTATTATCTTGAGTTATTGCATTATGTATCTATGTATATGCATAATGCAATACCAAATGTTATCATAAGTTATAGTTACGGGATTTCGTGATTATTATATCATAATTAATAATTAATTAATCATAAGTCAATATATATAGCCACGTTTATCGGAAATCCTAATTAGATCTGGTTCGAATTTCTGTGCTCGTATGTTTTATATAAACGTGTTTATTACAAGCTAAGCATACTCCATTGTCGCCATATATACAAGGATAATAACAAACACGAGTCTAAAAAAAACAAAGTATCAGATACGTACTCAGTATATCGATATATATATTTGATGCATACCAAGTATTAGATTAGTCTTGATACGTCCAGCTGCTTTATATTAAATAATCTACCTAATTTTAATTACCAAGGATGTATTATTTAGTATCAAATATAGAATACATACCTAGTATCGAAGAGTAGTATCTAGTACACATGGTATCAAATATTAGTAGTGAGATGTTGTCTAAGCACGGGAGCCTAAGGTGATTCTTTACAATTCTTAACATAGGTTTAAGTATGTCAAAAGTATGAAAAAAAATTGAGAAAAGTCATTTATGTTTCGAAGATCTTTACCTAGTATAAAATAGTTTATCTGTATCTACTAGTATCGAATATCTAATATTTAGTGCCAGTTAGAGAAAAGGCGTGCATTTTAAGTTTAGAACGTAAGTAATACCAACTAGTATTGTGTCTACCAGTTACTAAAGAAACCTTGAGTGCGTTCGGCTTGATGTAGGCGAAAAGCTGGTGTCTGGCAGCATGCTGGAATCTCCATAGACCGGCACGGAAGGGCCATTGGTAGCGTAAGGACTGCGAGACCAAGTTCTTGACCGATTCAACGCTGGCGAGTCTTGAGGCGGCAGCACCGATTGAATGGGCTCCTTCGGCTGATTGATCCTGGCTTTATGTTGGAGTCTTAACTGTACTAAAAGAAAACAGAAATAGATTTAATAAAGAAACATTTGAAACCATCGTTGTAACACAACATCCAATCAGAGGTCACGGTTTCAAAACTTACGTAAGGCTTAAGATGCCGGTGAAGTGTAATTTTTACAATAAAATCCATTGTAAAGGGCATTTTTATGAACTCGCTTAGCTTGCCTCTCTGTAGAGACAACAGTCATAGTTTACCATCCTCAAGTAGAAAAATCTGTCACCAAATCAATAAATAGGATGTTCCAGCAGTTATCCTTGAAAGCTAGTCATTCTGGGCTTAGTGTGCTTTTCTTTTCTACCGACTTCACAAAAAGGAGGAGATGTGTTACCTCATAACTTCGTTCCACGTGAATCGATTTAGAATGTTTTTTTGTTTGAATGATGTTGCTTTCTAAATGGTCCCATTTAAATTTGATCAAGATCAGAGCAGTAGTTCTTAAAATATCGTTAATAATGCATGTTCAGTACATCAAATCTGATTAAAGTTCCGAAGATAAAACGGTGAAGTCGGTTTTTTAAAGCTTTGCTTGCATTTAATTATTTTAACCGGCAAACGTTTACCAACATCACTTACCATTTCGTAATAGGTCAAATGATAGCCTATCTACAAACATATATATTGACATTTTCAAATTTTTCTGACATTCTTTTATTATCAAACAAAAACAAAACTATGAAGCCAAATAAATATAATGACTTATGCATGATTATTAATTATAACATTTTTATTGAGTCCTCCTCATCTAATAGTCTATAATTCAAAAACAAACATACATATGTACTACTAGCCGTGCCCCGCGGCTTCGCCCGCTATAATCAAGTTAAAAAGTAGCCTATGTGTGAATCCTAGGTACATTCCGAATTTCATCCAAATCCGTTCAGCCATTAAAGCGTGAAGAGGGAACAAACATACTTACACACACTAACTTTCGGATTTATAATATTTGTATGATTACATTAAATTGAACTAAAAACGAATTTAAAACTATGTATTTGCTTGTATTTGTATATTGCTGTGCCCTACCAGAAGGTTTTAACTTCTTTATAATTACTTGCAATAAACTACTAAATATATAAGAAGTTTCATACACGCGGCAGCAAAATTAACGGGCACATTCTGGTATATGAATAAATACCACAAAAACAATACAATACTTAAAAACGCTTTCACACTCACAGCCCAACACTAAGTTCGATGACTTGTATCGTGGGTGTCGGATACATTCACATCACAATCACAACCAGAAACGCAAATTTGCCTTGAGGAGAAAACTTGTGTTCCCGTCACGAACCCGATAGCCCTACTTAGAAGGTGAACGCTCACCCAACTGAGGCAACGGGCAGTTCAATACTTACAATTTAATTATACTTACAATATACATAGGCAGCCCCCAAAGCTGCAATTGTCACTAGAGTAGATAAATACGGACTAATGAGTGAGAACAGAGCGCCCAGTAGAGTTCCGCACGCGACTTCACATTCTCTCTCTACTTCGACTCTTATCTCTTGGTCGGTTAGCTTAGAGTTCACTGTCACCCAGCCGAGGCCGCATGTAGAGTCATCGTTTGTCACTGTGACTACGACTTCGTCTGGAAAATAATTATAAATTATATAAATTACTGCTTATTAATTTATTTTTTTACAAGCAGTGCCTCGCAGCATCGCCCGCGTTTATTAACTTACAAAAGAGCCTATGTGTTATTCCGGAACCTAAACAATCTACATTCAAATTTCATCAAAATCGGTTAATTGGGAGATATTTTCTGTTGCTATGCTGTAAAGACAAACATTTGACCACCATTTCACCCGATGGAAAGTGATGATGCGGCCGAAGATGACACGTTTGTCTAGAAGATACCTATTCACTCTCGACTTGAAGACTCCCAAATTCCTTCCCACTCCTTCGCCGTACGGATGATGAACGTAGAAGCTAAACACTTCGAGCGAACTGGAGCTATGTCAACCATAAATGGATGACGTTTGACAGTTTGTCTTGTTGTTAGATGGTAAAAGGGGCATGGGGGAATTAACTAATGTAATTCCTGCACACACTCTCCAAAATGTAGACGATAGAATACCGATAGACTTGCGATCTTACGTCGGTGACCGAGACTCCGCAATTTGGACTTGACTAGCTCATCACCAATGAATCTTTTTGATACGTGGTAACAAACATTCAGACACACACAAACTTTTACATTTATAATATTAGTAGGATATAATAGGCAAGCATTTGACCACTACCTCATCTGATGGAAAGTGAAGATGCGGCCGAAAATGTCCGACTCTGAAGACATCTAGATTGTACCGTTCGGGGAACAAAGACTTTGGCAATGAGTACCACTCCCTCGCTGTACGGATGATAAACGCAGAAGCGATACTTCCCATTGAATTAGGTGCCTGTTCGCCTTTTAAGCCGGGGAATCGGGTTCGATTCTAGGCGGGAACACAATTTGAAATTTGTGTTTCTGGATATGGGTTTGATTTTGACGTGTTATGTGAGATTAATTGAACTTACTGCGGAACTGTGCGACACCGTTTTTTAGGTCTACTTCAACTTTCTCCCGCATTTCCTCCCTCTTATGGCACAAATAACTAATCTTACCTGACTTTCCAGCTGTATCGAGTTTGAGCCCCGGCGTAGGGGTAAACTTGGTAAACTTCAAGGCAGTCGGGTGTCCAGTCACAGTGAATACAGCAGGCGGACTCAACAGCGACACTTTAGGCTGGGACACGTGTATTGGAGGCAGCAGTAACACTTTAGTGCAAGTTCGGAACACGCCCCATTCCGCGCATAGATCTATTTCTGATGCTTTTGTGATCTGCGTCGCTGGAATAATCTTACAACCGATTTGACCTGAAAGAAAATGAGTTAGTCAGTTATATTTACGAATAAATGGGGAAAAAAAAATACAAATAAATTGCTTTTGCTCACTTGTATAGATGTTTGTATGTATTAATTTATCTATGCAAGTGTATGTATTATATTTATTGGTATATGATATTATATACATATTAGATATGTATTAGGATAATTAATATGTGTATATGTATATGCCGTTTTTTTAGTACTTAGTCTCTGTTTTACCACACCATCATCCATGATTATCTATATTATTCTTTTCCATCCAAAGGT
Source organism: Lomographa bimaculata (assembly GCA_948107665.1). Classification (NCBI taxonomy): domain Eukaryota; kingdom Metazoa; phylum Arthropoda; class Insecta; order Lepidoptera; family Geometridae; genus Lomographa; species Lomographa bimaculata. Next base: position 5,336,833 of record OX403600.1, on the reverse strand, counting down.
TGCCTGGAAGAGATCGCTCTTAGCGATAAGACCGCCGATTGTACCTATTTATTAGTATTTATTTTTCTGTATTTTTCATTATTGGTGTCAATAAAGAGTTATTGTATTGTAATAAACTATACAATACGATACATCCTACTAATATTATAAATCCGAAAGTTTGTGTGTAAGTATGTTTGTTCCCTCTTCACGCTTTAACGGCTGAACGGATTTGGATGTATATAGATTATACCTAGGATTAACACAAAGGCTACTTTTTAAATTGATAACTGGCAGGCGCAGCCCCGGGTGCACGGCTAGTAGAAAGATAATTCTATAATCTCGGCTCCACTCTCTTATACCAACAAATTGACAATAATACGAAATACTCTTACTTCCAATAAGAAACAATAACTATTAAAACTATTTCCTAAGCGTGAAGGTTCAATATAAATCTGAATGCATTATTCAAATATGTTTGACATGGAAAACCCATTCGTTTTGGAGCACTTTATCAGTGACGATGTAGTGTGAAACACTACATCGTCACTTTCCATCAGGTCAGATCAGTGATTGTTTGTAGTCAAATGTTTCCTTAGTCAGTAAAAAAAATCTATCATCTCAACCCTCCATAGTGGGTTTACAACTGTATACTTTCAAATTTTCTCCCTTATGGGAGAAAAGTTGAAAGTATCCAAAAAGTTGGAGGAACCATCTCAAGATCGAAAGACAGAATAAAGAACAGCGCTGAGTCTAGTTTACTCTCCTTCTCACGCCGTGTCTATTTGGTGGCATTTTTTATGCTTCTCCGTATAATCCTACTTATATTATAAATCCGAAAGTTTGTGTGCAACTGTGTAAGTAGGTTTGTGTTCTCTCTTCACGCTTTAACGGCTGAACGGATTTCAATGAAATTTGGAATGTACATAGCTTTAGATTCAGATTGTTTATTGCCTCCATATATACAGTACAAGATTTGACATTCCAAAAGGTAGGTATAATGTCCCATATGGACCCTATCGGGCGCAGCAACTTAAGAGAGAATATAAATAGCTAGGGTTAACATATAAGCTACTTTTTGACTTGATAATAGCGAGCGAAGCCGCGGGTCGCGGCTAGTTTTTTTATAGGATAGCTACGTACCAACATAGGCGGTTCTCAATTCGACTGTATTGCGTTTTTTTATGTGTGTGTTACCTCATAACTTATTTTTGGATAAACTGACTTTGATCTACCCATGTGGTCCCATTTAAATTTGATCAAGATCTGACCAGTAGTTTCTCAGTTATCTATACTAATATTATAAAGAGGTAAAGTTTGTTTGTTTGTTTGTTTGTTTGTTTGTTTGTTTGTATGTAAAAGGTAATCTCTGAAACTACTGATCCGATTCTGAAAATTCTTTCACCAATAGATAGCTACACTATCACTGAGTGTCATAGGCTATGTTTTGTTGGGATAGAAGTTAGTTATCAGTTCGAAATAATAATATTCGTAAGACAAGTCGGAGAAAAATTTGCTAACTTTCCGCTTTATCGGCGTACGCTGGCTAAACGGTAAGACATAGTAGAATACAATGTATGGCAAAAATGTTAGCCTTTATGAGTTTTACAAAAAAGTCCGCGACAGCATATATCTAACATGTATGTATAGCTCAGAAAAAATACTTTTCTTTGTTAAAAATCTGAAAAAAAAGCGGCCTCTGTTTAGTTGGCTTTTTGAGACATTCAGTATTAATCCTTATCGAAATAAACTATTTCATCGTCTTACGTAGTTCATGTAGATACAATTTGCTTTTTACTGCATATGATTTGGATAAATAGTCTATGAGATATCGTGAAATTAGTTTCACGGGAGCCCGCCCGTGAACGGGACGGGTCAGAAATGTACCGACACGTACTACGAATTCCTGCACATTAAAAAATAGCGGCTTCTTATTCGTTGGCTTTTTTTAAGTATTTAATATTAATCCTTATCAAAAAAACCTATTTCATCAGCTTACGTAGTTCAGGTAGATGCAATTTGCTCTTTACTGCACATAATTTGGACCTATGGTCTAGGAGAAATCGTTAAGTTTATTTGAGGGTGAAATCACAGAATGGAACAGTTACTGCGTAATCCGGCATACGTCTATGTTTTGAACCGACTAACATAAGAAGGAGGATATAAATTCGACTGTTTTTTTTTTGTTTAGACTTATCATTGAACTTTGAACTGCCCGCTGGCGTAGTTAGGTGGGCGTTTAGCACCGGGTTTGATGCCCGGTGGGAACACAGGTGTTTTCCCACGGGAATTTGTGTTTCTGGTTTTGAGTATGTTGTGAATGTTATGTGAATCTTGGATGTTTACAGCCCCATGATACAAGTCATTGAACTTAGTGTGGGGCTGTGAATGTGGAAGAGTTTATTTGTATATTTTTTAACCGGGCGACGACGCCGGGCGGGTAATCTTTTGAACTATCTACTCGCGTAAATGGGTGCGCGTTTGCCTTCAACGCAGCGGGGTCGATTCGCGGTGGTAACAGAAGTTTTCTCCCTACGGGAAATTTGTGTTCCCGGTTTTTAATATGTTGTGTATCTTGGATGTTTACGGCCCCACGCTACAAGTCACTGAACTTAGTGTGGGGCTGTGAATGTGGAAGTGTTTATGTTTAGATTTTTTAACCGGGCGACGCAGGGTGGGGAATCTTTGAACTTTGAACCACCCACTGGCGTAGATGAGTGCGCGTTCGTCTTTAAAGCAGCGGTTTCGAATCTCGGTGGGAACACAATAACAAAAGTTTTTTCCCCACGGGCAGTTTATGTTTCTGGTTCTGGGTATGACGTGAATGTTGTGTGTGGTGTTAATGTTTACGGCCCCACGACACAACTTATAGTACTTTTACAGTGGGGCTGTGAGTGAGAAAGCGTTTATGTGTAAGCTTTTGTTTACCCGGGCGACGCCGGGCGGGTCAGCTAGTTCTCAATAATGCGTATATTTAATTCATTTAATCTGCTCAAAGGTTCCTAAGATACGGTGAAGTCGGTTTTTTAAGCTTTGCTTGCAAACGCAATTATTAGGCTTACCATTGATAATGTCCAAAACCGGTTCAGCGTTATGCGGTAATTTGGTGCGACAAATGAATGGTAATTCAACTTGCACGCCTTCCAATGCGTATTTCTGGTCATCGCTACAAAGTAAAGGACCCGTAGCGAGGCCAGACGCTTCGATGGATAGAGGGACGAGCGATGACGGCCAGTCGCCAGATTTGAATTCGATCTGTTAAAAAAAGAAACAAAACATTACTACAAACACTTTTACACCCACATCCTTCCACCAGCATTTTGCGACACCCGTGAAGTTCGAAGACTTGCCTCACGGGCGTCGGAAACCTTCACATCGCACACAACTATAACTAGAAATATAAATTTCCCTTGGAGATAAATTTTATGTTCCCACCCGAACCCGGCATAGAAGGCAGACATTTATCCAACTACACCAGTGGACAGTTCAAATTAAACATAAACATTTCACAGTCACAGCCCCACACTTAACTGGATGACTTGTGCCGTGTTGAAAAAATTAACACACACCACCACAACCAAAACCAGACACACTTCCCTTTGGCAGAAAATGTTTGTTCCCACCCGAACCCACAGCATAGAAGGCAGACAATGTATACAACTACGCCAGCGGGTAGTCAAATTGGTAACGGTATATTTATTGCGTATTTTTCTTTGTCTTGGCCTTGCCAGCATTTGGCTGCTATCTTACCTATGGAGCGATGGATGGAAGCGATGATGCGGCCTTTTCGTTTGTTTTAAGTTTCCGGTATTTCGGCATTGTTACAAGCGCCATGACCATGGAGTCACTGGAGTAGTGTGGATGGATAAAGATTAAGATTGACGAGCATACACAACAGTCTACCTGGGCACTCACTTCTTGAGTCGTAGACCACTAACGTTACTAATACAAAATGTATCGTGTAAGCATGCACGTTCGTGTGGTAGCACGTGTTGCGCGCCGACGTCACGCGTCAGTAGCGCGAGTGTTACGCCGTAATGTAGCACTCGAGCACGTGTTGCAGTATGACAGTGCATAGAGCACATTACCTTGTGCACGGGCAGCTGGTGCAGCGTGCGCGAGTGGTGCGTGCGTTCGTGTCGCAGCACGTGTTGCGCGCCGACGTCACGCGCCAGTAGCGCGAGTGTTACGCCGCTGCCGGGTATAGTGGTGACCCCGGCCGGGGCTCGCCACCCTACGCCTTCGAGGCACACGCCCCATCCGCCAGAAACTGTTCAAATAACATAAACAATACCGATCTTATCTCTATTTGTATTCATTTGACGTTATTTCATAGTCCGTGTTGAAATCCATTCGTTATCGATTTGTGGTCGTTATTCTATTAACAGTACAGTACAGTACAAAGTTGCTTGACACCAGTCATATTTGCGACCGACCGCACTGAATTTGTCTTGTTTGTTTGAAGTCGTTGCATAAATTGTAAAAACACCGGATCGTTCGGAAAGTGCTTAAAATAAGGATTACAAATTTTGAGCGATGAAGACAGAAAAACGAATGAAGCTAGTCAAATAACAGCTTATTTTAAAAGGTGTCAACTTACCAATGATCATCTCATTCTCCGAATCGCTGCCGTTGACCCAGACCTCATCCTTGACAGTAACTCCACTGATCGTCGTATGAAACGTCATAAACGCGCCCAAGGCGTCTAGGCCTTCTATTGTCAACTCAGGACCGTTAACACTGAAAGTTAATATAAGATCGTTATGCCATAAGTAGATAAAACACACTTTTTATTGGAAAGTGAAGATGCAGCCGTATATGTCACATGCCTAGAATTCACGTATTCACTCTAGACTTAAGACACCCAGATTGGTGGTGGTATATGATACCATTTGGGGACAAAGACGCAGAAGATGAGTTCCACTCCAACACTGTAAGAATTATAAACGTATAGAACCGAAACGTGTCGCTTCGAACGAACTGGATACTGAACTTGGTATAGGATTTTGGTATGATTTCAAATTATTATTATTCATGATACATTACAGAAGCATCCTACACGCGCTTAATATCAGACCAACCCAAATACGGATATCATCCTACGTCTTTCAGCAAGTGACGCTTCCTATAAAAGCAAAGTCAGTTCACATTTCTAAAAAAATATCGTTTTATAAGTTTCCGTTTCCGCCACGTGTGACATGAGTGTAGTTACCTGTCGTGCGGCGCCACGTGTGACGTGAGTGTAGTTACCTGTCGTGCGGCGCCACGTGTGACGTGAGTGTAGTTACCTGTCGTGCGGCTTGTTGGTGCGGCAGGGCAGCGGCGCGGCGGCGGGCGCAGCGTGCGGCGCCAGCAGCGCGCGGCCGTGCGGCGCGCGCGGCACCACGCGCACGGCGCCACGTGTGACGTGAGTGTAGTTACCTGTCGTGCGGCTTGTTGGTGCGGCAGGGCAGCGGCGCGGCGGCGGGCGCAGCGTGCGGCGCCAGCAGCGCGCGGCCGTGCGGCGCGCGCGGCACCACGCGCACGGCGCCACGTGTGACGTGAGTGTAGTTACCTGTCGTGCGGCGCCACGTGTGACGTGAGTGTAGTTACCTGTCGTGCGGCTTGTTGGTGCGGCAGGGCAGCGGCGCGGCGGCGGGCGCGGCGTGCGGCGCCAGCAGCGCGCGGCCGTGCGGCGCGCGCGGCACCACGCGCACGGCGCCACGTGTGACGTGAGTGTAGTTACCTGTCGTGCGGCTTGTTGGTGCGGCAGGGCAGCGGCGCGGCGGCGGGCGCGGCGTGCGGCGCCAGCAGCGCGCGGCCGTGCGGCGCGCGCGGCACCACGCGCACGGCGCCACGTGTGACGTGAGTGTAGTTACCTGTCGTGCGGCGCCACGTGTGACGTGAGTGTAGTTACCTGTCGTGCGGCGCCACGTGTGACGTGAGTGTAGTTACCTGTCGTGCGGCTTGTTGGTGCGGCAGGGCAGCGGCGCGGCGGCGGGCGCGGCGTGCGGCGCCAGCAGCGCGCGGCCGTGCGGCGCGCGCGGCACCACGCGCACGGCGCCACGTGTGACGTGAGTGTAGTTACCTGTCGTGCGGCGCCACGTGTGACGTGAGTGTAGTTACCTGTCGTGCGGCGCCACGTGTGACGTGAGTGTAGTTACCTGTCGTGCGGCTTGTTGGTGCGGCAGGGCAGCGGCGCGGCGGCGGGCGCGGCGTGCGGCGCCAGCAGCGCGCGGCCGTGCGGCGCGCGCGGCACCACGCGCACGGCGCCACGTGTGACGTGAGTGTAGTTACCTGTCGTGCGGCGCCACGTGTGACGTGAGTGTAGTTACCTGTCGTGCGGCGCCACGTGTGACGTGAGTGTAGTTACCTGTCGTGCGGCTTGTTGGTGCGGCAGGGCAGCGGCGCGGCGGCGGGCGCGGCGTGCGGCGCCAGCAGCGCGCGGCCGTGCGGCGCGCGCGGCACCACGCGCACGGCGCCACGTGTGACGTGAGTGTAGTTACCTGTCGTGCGGCGCCACGTGTGACGTGAGTGTAGTTACCTGTCGTGCGGCGCCACGTGTGACGTGAGTGTAGTTACCTGTCGTGCGGCTTGTTGGTGCGGCAGGGCAGCGGCGCGGCGGCGGGCGCGGCGTGCGGCGCCAGCAGCGCGCGGCCGTGCGGCGCGCGCGGCACCACGCGCACGGCGCCGGCGCCGCCGCCCGCCGGCTCGCACGTGCAGTAGTGTGGCGCCGCTACTTCCACGTGCACCACCTGACACGAACAATGACACATGAAGACCACGTCCCATAATTCGTCCGCAACAATCGCAACGCTCCCACCCCGTACCACTATTGGGCGTGATTTTATTTTTAAAGCTTATCATCGCCAATGAGTCTTTTTGCTCGTCGGTCGATGGACTCGAGAGCTTCAAGCTGGTACTTAGCGGATCCATCCCAAAGGTGGTCGCAGTACTCCGTACACGATCGGACTTGAGCTTGATATAAATTAAGAAGGTGCCCCGGTGTGAAGTACTGACTAACCTTTGCGAGGATACCCAGTTTCTTAGCAGCCAGCTGAGCTTTGGCTTCGATGTAGGTACCAAAGTTTAGGCTCGACGACAAGGAAACGTCAAGAAGCTCGAGTTTATTTGCTATAGGTATTAGTACATTCTGGAACGTCGGAGACAGGTGAAAAGGTTTTCGTTTAGCGAAGAAAAGACACGCCTGTGTTTTAGACGCATTAAAACGAACCAAGTTGGCATCGCTCCACTCGGCCACGGTCAACAAGCTCGAATTTAATCGGTCTATCATCCCCTCTCTGAGTGACTGGACTTGTACCTCGCCAGCTCGTGCATTTGATACGTACCTTTCGACAACAGTGCTATCATCTGCATACCCAAAGATTCGAACGATCGATTTGCTTAAGCCCTACCGGGCTTGAGCAAATCGATCGGGCTGAAGCTAGGCCATTTGTGACATCATCTTAACTCGACAGGGGCGCCACGACCGTTGCGACCCTGGCCATCCGGATAAAATTCAAATGTTTTTTCTATAGAAAAGCCTACGAGGACCGCGTTATTGTTACCGATTAAATCGAATACTATCGAAGCTCACGACAAAACCGGCGTTATAAGCGTGAATACCGCTTTTGGTCACGTACTTGTTTTGGAACGCAGGGAAAAATAGATAGCCCGTCACGATAGTGATTTGAAAATATGTGTAAGTCATCAACGCAAGTACTTTCGCGCTTGGAGGCGGTAAAAGTAACTCTTGTCTCTCGGTTTGTTAACTTTCACGCCTATACAGATAGATGAATCTTGATAAAATTTGGCCAGAAACATTTTAAAACACAGAATAAAACATAGCCATATTTATCCCGATTCAAATTAAAAATACAACGAACCTAGGAACAACGTTTTATAATCCTCAACCCATCACAAAAGACTTTCTAAAGCTAAGTGCTGAACAGCACAGGCTCTAATAACAGTGAAACTATGACCACAAATAAAAAAATAAAGGGACATACATTTTAGCTACTTGATAGCTAAATGTATGTCCCTTTTAATAATTGTATGTTCCCTCAATAGAACAACATATTGACCACAGACTAAACTCTTCCTAAGAGAAAAGACCCTTAGAAAATAGCCTGATATCCGACTCACCGTCTCTCTATAAATATTATTCCTCTCATCCTTATGCTGCGCTACTATAACTCCATGCCCTGGCTGCAAGGCCTTCACTTCTCCACTCTGCGTGACTTCAAAAGCTCCATCTTGGTACGCTTTCCAAGTGCCCCTCGGTATCGACTTGAGTCGTAGTGTGGTGCCCACTGCTAGCGCTAAACGGTCTCCGGGGGATATATCTCCTGTTTGGCCTTCGATGGACGTGCGAATATCGGAAATGCCGAGGATTTCTATTGTGCTGTCCCATGATCGGGTTTCTGCTACCTGGGAACATTATTGTATCATTAGATTGATGTAGATAAAACCAGTGTGACTAGGATTCACACAACAAGAGTCCAATACTACTAAACAAAGGCGCGTGTTTTACTCACTCTACCGATTTTTATAAGTTAATTTTCTTTAGATTTGCACGATAAGTTCAAAGATTGTATATCGTTTTAACCGTACATGAAAAAAGTATTTTTTATGTCTTCCAAGTACTTTTTATATGGATTGTTAATCTTACTATCCTACTAATATTATAAATCCGAAAGTTTGTGAGTAAGTGTGTAAGTATGTTTGTTCCTTCTTCACGCTTTAACGGCTGAACGTATTTGGTTGAAATTTGGAATGTACATGGCTTATACCAAGGATTAACGAATAGGCTACTTTTTAACTTGATAATAGCGGGTGAAGCCGCGGGGCACGGCTAGTTATGAAATATAATAACAGTATAATAATATGTCGTGACAAAATAACTAGATATAAAATATAGTAACCAAATTCATTGATCAGGGTATTAATATAAGTAAAATCTTGTTACCTGTCCCAAGTTTCGAACTCTGACGTCAATGGCTATGACTCCGGGCTTCAACGGCACTACTCTCACGGATAAACCTTCAGCTACTGATCTTTCGAGCATGTCTGAAAGTAAAACATTCAACTTTAGAAATGGTTCATCGCAGAATGTACAGATAACACCACCGAGGTCAACGACTCGCGTCTTACACTCGACCACATCATCGGGGCACGGTTACAGTAGTCAGTTGTTGATGGATTCTTGCGCCATTCCTTTGTAGAGGGGAGCGGCAAGAAGGGATTCGAGAGAAGCTTTTTACCCTATCTTAGGCTCTCAAGGTCTACCCCTGGGTAACTTGGACAGGTCCTTTCCTTTTCCCAGCTTTCCTTTGGATGTTATCGGGCTTTACAGCTGCAAGCTGGAACACCGCCGAGGTCAACGATCTGCGTCCTGCACTTGGCTACGTTAGCGGGGCCAGGTTTTTTTTTCTTTTAATTTTGGCATCGCAATCTTGTACATATAGCCAGTGTCAAGTAATAATATATTTCAAGTTTATTTCCTAGTCACAAGTCACAGTCAAAGTCAAGTAAAAGAGTCAAGGTCCAATCATAGTCAAGTCATGCCCTAGTAAAGTGGTAAAAACGGTGGAGCGAAGGCGAAAATCAGGTTTTTCAACTTAGTATCATTTGCCTACACTTATGCACGTTTATTTATTTATTTATTTAGTTACCGTCCAAGTGCGTGGTGTAGAGGCGGGCGGCTGCGGGGTCGCGCAGGGAGAAAGTAACTCGCGGGGGAGGGTGCAGCGCCGCCAGCGCCGCCGGGGTCAACGCCCCCGCCTCTATCCACACGGGGCTCGGGGACCCCACCAGCAGAGTTTGGGTGGCCGAGCGCACGCGGAGACCTGATATCGGGATCACCTGGGGAGTAGTGAAGTTAATTAAATACCCACTGGCGTATTCGGGTGACGTCTTCTATGCAGCGGGATTCCCGGTGTGAACACAAGTTTTCTCTTCAAGGCGAGTTTGCGTTTCTAGTTCTGGGTGTGATAATGTGTGTGCTGTGAAAGTATCCGGCGCCCACGATACAAGTCATCGAAATTGGTGTGGGTCTGGGAGTGTAATATCGGTAAAAACGAGTTAAAAATGAGGTTTATAGTAAAGTGCATAATTTTATTTTACTGAATGATATTATATTTTTTGTTCATTTACAGCAGTAAATCATCATTATCATCCATTCTAATGACAGGGTATAAAATTGTGATTTAAAAGGGCGTCCAATCTATAATACGGTTGAATAGTCTCAATTCAACGGTTGTCATAGGTCTATTTTATAAAAAAACAAAATGGCGTTCATGGTTCTCCATAAAGTAATGACAAAGAAAATTTAAATAAATAATTACCATCGTCATGGCTAACAAATGTAAGAGCTCCAAAATACAATATAAACAATACCACGTTTCGTAGTAAATTATAACGTAGAATATTTATTTATAATTTTTTTGGTTTTTAACTATAAAATGCCATTTTTTACTAGTAGTAGGGTTTTAGTTTTTGAACTTTGTTGTTAACTCACCTCGACTTCCGACTCGGCGCTAGCCATTTCCACATTGGCGATATCGAGAGCTACAAGTTTGACTCGCGCCGTCCCGATAGAGATCCCATGCACCGAACCAGATGATGATACCTGTGAATATAACAATTATTCATGTTTCCAAATAGTTATCTACCAAAACTAATAACCTTTTATGTGATTAGTTTGACATAAATTTTGGTAGGATACGTGCAATATGGGAGTCTTCAAGTCGCGAGTGAATAGGTATCTTCTAGGCAAGCTTGCTTCATCGTAGACCACATCGTTGCTTACCATCAGGTGAGATAGTGATCCAAAATTTACCTATATAATCTATATTAAAATAAAAATCTAAATTATTTATTCACATGCGTCTCATACCACTGATGAAAGTTAATGACTCTATTTGCCAGATTCGAAAATATACAGCCATCTTAAGAAGAACCTGCCAAGAAACTATTACCCATATTATCAAGATAGACCATTTTTGTGTTTACTTCCTTTGCCTCGCAGAAGTTTAGGATAGGGATGTGTGGGGCTCGAACCCACAAAAAATACCTCGTGAGCAGAAAATACCTCGCCGAGGTGGGGCAAGAAGCCTTAGTATATCTGGGTCACTTGAACTGCCTTAGTTGGGTGCGTGTTCGCATTTTTAGCGGGGATATCTGGTTCGATTCCTAACGAAAATACAAGTACCCCTGCTTTCTCCCTAAAGAAAATGTGTGTTTCTGGTTCAGGTTGTGATGCTCTGTTGTGTGTGTAATGTGAATGTTTCCGGCACCCACGACACAATTAATCGAACTTAGTGAGGGGCTGTGAGTATGAAAGCGTTTATGTTATGTAATGTCACGTTAAATAGTTCACTAAGCTTTTAGATGAACTCTTTATTGTACACCAATTAAAAAAAGAAAATAACAGCAAACAATTACATTGAAAATAACTTAGGCTAGTACAATGGGCGGTCTTATCGCTTAAAGCGATCTCTTCCAGACAACCTTTGGATGGAGAGGAGATAGCAAAATAATTTTGGGACTGTGGTGTACTACAGTTCTAAACAAATTATATATAAAAAATAAAGTTGTAAATACCAAATATGTAAGAAATACATAAATATAATATATAATATTTATACATATTATATTGTATACCTACTTAAACAATTACATAAATATACACACATATAAATATAAATATATATATATATATATATATATATATAAATAAATATATAAACAAATAAAACTTAAATATTAATAAGATATTATACCGAAATTCATAACTTAATACCAATTTGAGATAAGTAGAATTTTTTTACATTTTCTTTAAATGAGTACAGTGATGGAGAGTGTCGGATACTGACAGGTAAGCTGTTCCAAAGACGAACCCCCTGAACAGTGAAAGATGCATCATAAAAAGAAGTGGTGTGTGGAGGCATTTTTAACTGAAGGGTTTCAGATGACCTCAGTGAAAGAGTATTCTTAGTGTGAAGAAACTGGAAACGATCCTTAAGATAGGAAGGAGAAGCTGGGTTGAAGAGTATATTATAGAGCAAGGAAAGAATGTGAGAATTACGACGAAGGCGAATAGGAAGCCACTTGAGCTTATGACGGAAATGGGAAATATGGTCATATTTGCGAAGACCAAATATAAACCTTATTGAAAAATTTTGAAGTCGTTCAAGTTTGTTTAATAAATCTTCAGTGATATCTAAGTAGCAGGCATCGGCATAATCTAAAATGGGCAACAAAAGAGATTGTGCTAGCGTAACTTTGGTAGCCGTTGGAAGAAAGTTGCGAAGTCGTCTTAAGGAGCCAGCCGAAGCAAACATTTTGCGGCTGACGGCCGCCAGTTGTGGACGCCAAGTCATACATTGGTCAATAATTACACCAAGGTTTTTTACTTCCTTGCTGTAAGGTATTGTGACACCATCAAAAACAATTGGCGGTAAGTTATCCCAGTCTATTTTTGATATTAACCTAGAGCTACCGACAATAATTACTTGAGTTTTCGTAGGGTTGACTGCGAGACCAAAATCTTTGCTCCATTCTGATATGTGTTTTAAGTCAGAGTTTGTTGATTTTATACATTCTTGAAGCTGGGGAAGGGAAGATTGGGAATAGATTTGGAGATCGTCTGCATATAGATGGTACGAGGAAGAGAGATTATTAGAAATTGAGTTTATAAAAGTCGCGAAAAGAAGAGGAGAGAGAACGCCTCCCTGTGGTACGCCAGCAGTGGTGTTACACCAAGAAGAGGACGATTCTCCAAGATGAACCCTCTGTCGGCGGCCAAACAGATAATTTTGAAACCAGTGCACAACGGTTGAAGATGTGTTAATAGAGCGTAAAAGTCCTAAGAGGACATCGAAGTCGACGGTATTAAACGCATTGCTGAAATCAAGGAGGGTGAGCACAGTTAACTGACCTTTATCCATACCAGAACGGATATCATCAGTTATTTTGATCAAGGCTGTAACTGTGCTATGGGCAGGACGGAAACCAGACTGATATGGATTGAGGAGATTATTCTTTGTAAGGAATGTGCTAAGCTGGTTGTGGACAAGGCGTTCAAGGACTTTGGACAGGAATGGAAGGATGGAAATGGGGCGGTACTCGGAAAAGGATTTTGGATTTAATTTTTTGGGCAAAGGAATAATTTGGGCCTCTTTCCATAGCGATGGAAACGTACCAAGTTCAATAGAAAAATTAAGGATATGACATATGACTTTTAAGGCTCTGTATCAACACTACATATTTTTTTTTATATTGAATAAGCAAACATTTGGCCCCTATCTCACCTGATGGAAAGTGATGATGCGGCCGAAGATGTGACATGCTTGCGTTTTTTATTACCCAGTAATAAACAGCAATGTAGATAAAAATATAAAAATTATAATCACAATATTTTTACTTATAACTCTTAACTCTATTCTTATCTAATATCTTAAAGCTTTACAGATATGGTTCCAATACGCATATTACCTCGACATAGGACAAAGGATGGAGCAGCTTGTAATGCAAGGAAGCGAGATGGGACGGAGGCCCGCCGTGATGTCTCAGTTGCAGCCTGGCTCCCGGAGGTACAGTCGCTTTGCTCGGAATTATCTCCAAAGGCGGAAACACTAGCACCTGCAAATATAATAATATAGCGAATTAGTAAGAGTTATTTCTAAATTTTGTATGCTTAGCTCACAATACATAATATGCCATGAAAAAATTTATATAAATAAAAATCGCCTAGTCTATCTAGTCGTAGTCGAAGCTAGTCCTTCATTCCAGACTACCACTAAATCACAAACAACTACTAAATAATCAAGTAAAGTAGAACAGTTTACCTCAAGCTCGGAACTCCACACTCCCGCCAGCGAGGCCCTGACTCTCCCGCTCCCTTCCCTCACTCCGCAGAGTGAGCCGTCCCTCACGGCTACGTCACCACTGGTCCTCCACTCCGGATCGCGGCCGATACTCAAGTATCTGTGGGAGACTCCTTTGACCAGAGCCGATATGGGAACGCAAGCACCCACGCCTACTGCACGAGATGTAGCAACTTCTACACTTAGAACTTCTTCTATGTAGACCTGTTGAATAGACAATAATAAGCGAAATGTTTAAACGCTAGCCTATCATGATGAAGGCATAACAGTAAAGTTTTTTGATAATTCACCATAAACCATAAACAAATCACATGTTCACATACTAACACATAAAACTGTAAAGGGCATGTGAGAAAAAATCAGGAATTAAATTTAATGCTACAATAAAAAAACAACGGGTTGCACTCCGGGAGTGCCGGCAGAAGTAAAAACTTGAACATTAACGTTGTGCATTTTTGAAATAACAATACCATCGTCACCATAGAAACGCGGTAGAAAGAGAGGGGATATCAATTCCCCTCCTCCGCCGCGCCGGCGGCATAGTAGAAATATATCAGTAAGATAACTCGAGGCCCGTAGGAGATTCAAATGCCTACTCTAGCCGAATACGCAGGGTTGTCACTATCTCCGACTTTTAAAGTAAAAATATGTAAAATGTATCTTATAACAAACCAACAAGTAGGTACAATAAAATAGTATAATATGTGGTAAGATACGATTTCATTTGCATGAAAGCTGTAATTTGGCATGTATATACATATTAGCCACGCCGAGACAAAACAAAATTTTGAAAAAAATATTTATTTGGATATGTCAAAAGAACTCACGATAGTAGTATATATAACGAAGTTAAAAATAAAACTATCATAGCTAAGTAGGTTTCAATAAATCAATGTTCGCAGCATGTACTTGTCTACGACTCGGTATAAGATCAATCTTTTACTTAAATTACAAAAAAAACATGCTGGGCAGTCTTTGGGGACTGCCGATAGAAGTGAAAACTATATGTAATTTATTTATACACATTACACATAAATAACCATTATAAGTTGATCCCCGATCGTGAGCAATATGTATCGCGCATAGAGCTCAACAAATATTGGCCGTCGGTGACGATGACGCCAGTTCCATCATTTTTGTTCACCCAAAAAGTGCTCAACACGCCTAAAGAAGTTTTCACTTCAAAACCTACATAGCTATTGAATAAACACGTAGAGTAACACAACAATAGGTCGGATTGTTTGACGTAGACATAATTCGAGGGAAACACTTCGCGCGGCACGCGATATCTGTCGCGCGGAAAGGCCCGTGGCGAATGGCGCGAACACGGCCAAACGTCGACGACAAGCGCGGGGGCGGCCCCGGCTCGTGTTGGCTTCGCTGGTCTGTAAGTTATCATAGGTGCGTGCTGAGGCACGTGCGTACGGCCGTGCCCACATACAAGCCGCGTTTGGTACCACTCTATGAAGACAACTTACTTATATATTTCTACTATGCCGGCGGTCTACTCTCCATTCGTCTTACGAATTTTTGATCAGGTCACGTGTCTTGACGTGAGTTTAACATTTTTTACCCATCCCAAAAAAGTGCACAACGGCGCTAAAGAAGTTTTGAATTTAAAAAATTGCCACAATTATATTCACATCAGGATTTCGGATCCGCGCTCATATTAAGTATACATTGAACATAGGCGAAAAAACGAAATATAAGCAACAATTTTGCCGCGCGAAAAACTTCGTTAATAGCGACTTTATAGCGTTTATAATCATAATAACCATGTATCCGTTGTTAGGTTAAGCGGTACACTTATTTCGTGAAGTTTGTGTTAGAGCCGAGAACCATTTGGTTGTAGGTTGATGGCTATTCAGTAGAATATACATATCGTTAACACAAGAGCACTTACTTCAACAATCTGTCTCTCCCCAAAAACGCACAAATCAGTGACAGTAAGGTCATAGCTGCCGGGACCGGGCACTATCACAGTCAGGGCTCCTTTATCGACGGTAGCGGTGACTCCTTTAGGGGCTTCGACGGCGTACCGTCCGCTTCCGCCACTCACTGTCGCTATATTCGTCAGAGTGTCGCCTTCCCAAGCTACGTTCATCTGTGAAGGTATACATTTATTTAATCTCTAATACGCTAGCGTTTGACTTCTATCTGATCTTATGTGTATATACGAGTGTGCCACGCAATTGCATAATCTAATTTCCCAATCGCCTTTTTATCATCGGACAACCAGACAATCAGACGTGTGACATCGGTTTAAGGTTGATATTGCAAGGGTGCACGAAGCGTTTTCACAGCCCGAGTCTGTTTCTCGATAAGTACAATCTTGGAGTATTTGAATTTCGAGTGAAAAGGTAAGTTAATGAGTTCGGGTATGCTAAGCTAAATTCAATTTCAGAATGAATTAGGTATATCTGTAGGACACCGGATGAAGGACCAAAACTTTTCAACAATTTTTTATTTTATTTAAGGCAAGCACCATCTTGTATTATTGGATACTTTGTATTATTCTCCGAGCCGCCTGTGTATCCATTTTTATTTATGTGCAATAATTATATGACCACTGTTGCACTTGATAGAAAGCGATGATGAGATAGATCTTCTAAGCAAGGATGCTACACATCCTTGCTTAGAAGATAGACATATTCGTCTTGCAAGTTTTCGTGTTTCGTTTGGGAAATAAAGATAACTGCCTTATATTAACTGTACGGTTGATGACTT
Source organism: Lomographa bimaculata (assembly GCA_948107665.1). Taxonomy (NCBI): domain Eukaryota; kingdom Metazoa; phylum Arthropoda; class Insecta; order Lepidoptera; family Geometridae; genus Lomographa; species Lomographa bimaculata. Next base: position 5,320,259 of record OX403600.1, on the reverse strand, counting down.
CAAGCATGTAGGAGGAACAATGGATAACTTACCTTCAAAGGACTGCATTTTAAAGGCGCAACGACTATTGCCTGAATACTAGCAGTTGCTTCAGGTATGTTTGCTTTCAACGCGCCGCTCCAGCCGATAGCTGCGTCGTCTGCTATCACAAGCTAAAAATTATAATATTTTTAAATACCGAACGTCGGTTTAAGTATACGAAAGCCAGAGATATGAGGTAACATACCAAAACAATAACAAGATAAAAATAATTAAGCCATATTTAGCCTTGTAAGCTCCTTCTACGAAATTTGTCAAAGTATAGTGTCAAGTTTACAATGAGGTAACATTTTGTGTTCACTGCAGACCAACGACTTTTTGCATGAGGTAAGTAAGTAGTTAAGTTTGTATATAGATAGTTATATTTAAGTAATATAAGTGTAGTGCATACATTTCCGTAACGTTAAAGTCGGAGGAGTAAGGTGGATATTTACTTTAGTAAATAAAATTATTAATGTCTGCTACAATAGGTAGCTTGCAACAGTAATATAGTCCTAAATTATAGTGTCAAATATATTAAAAAAAATATTTTAGGCATAGAATTTTAAATAAGACGATCTCATCGTCTTCACACACCTGATAATACTTATGTGGCACAGGCACTGGAGCGTAATCGGGATGTGTCTCAATAAATAGCCTATCGGTAGATCTATATTGTATTCCTTGGTGGCTAGGTTCAGTTTCCCACGACACTCTCGGTCCGCGTTCGTCGAGCAACTCTCTTCCGATAGCGTCTAGTAGCGTCACTTTGATGGAAACCTCGTGACCGGGACGAAGCCATATCCTGGAAGAATTGCTTTTATTATAAGCTTTTACTTAACTAGCAATGTAACTTGTTTAACTATGTTTGTTCGAGTGGAATCCTGCAACTCAATTTTGAAGTAGATATCTTCAACAGATTGAGCCGAAATTTTGTATTCACGTTTAGTTTAGATGACAATGCATGGTTAGCTGTGTGACGTATTTCTAAATGCAACATGGCGGAACACCCAAAATGGCGGACAAATTATTTTGAATTCACTCTTAAAATATGGGTAATATAAATAAAATATAACTCTAAATTTAAGTGACGTCACTCTAAATCCAATATGGCTGACTTCTAAAAGCTTGTTTTAAAAAAATTTTTGAACAAGTAGCTAATCAGACCACAATTTAGTTGTAGTGGGAGTCAACCCAACTGTAATTTTGTTTGGGGACGTGAGGACTGACATCCCACTTTATATATTAATACACCCCATTGGGTATTTCCTCTTGGCGGCAACTAGCCGAGCTCGTTAAATGTCTGGCAGTAGTACTGCTCCAATTGGACTTTGTACAAGAGTCCTACAATTACAATGAATATTGTACAACTATGTATACATACTTAGGTCCTTGGCTGCAGTTCCCGGGCGGCTCCGGCGGCTCGAGGCGCAGGCGCGACACGTGCGGCGCGCACGCCGCCTCCAGCTGTACTGACTCGGGCTGCGAGTCGCTGTGGGACGTCAGCTCTAGCCGGCCCTCGCCTTTCTGTACACAATCAAGGAGACTTTAAGCGGGCTACTCACACATTTGCCACAGAGGCAATCGTTTTTTAGGATTCCGTACCCAAAGGGTAAAACGGTACCCTATTACTAAGACTCCGCTGTCCGTCCGTCTGTCACAAGGCTGTATCTCATGAACCGTGATAGTTAGACGGTTAAAATTTTCACAGATGATGTATTTCTGTTGCCGCTATAACAACAAATACTAAAAAACCAGAATAAAATAAATATTTAAGTGGCTTCCATACAAACGTAATTTTCTTGCTTGTTTATGCTCGATATTGATAACGGCATTCACAGAATATTTAGTTATATTATTCACTTCATAAATAAAAAATTAAATTAAACTAAAATTAATATTTAAGGGGGCTCCCATACAACAAACATGATATTTCAACCTGATATCGATATTAATTTCGCTGTTTTTATAGATAAATGGTACGGAACCCTTCGTGCGCGAGCCCGACTCGCACTTGGCCCGTTTTTTTTATGCTGAATAGGCAAACATTTGATCACTATCTCCTCTGATGGGAAGTGACGATGAGACATGCTTGCCTAGAAGGTCCCTATTCACTCTAGACTTAAAGACACCCAGATACAACCAAGACATGTAATAACTGGTCTGTTAACCTCTAGATAGAAACTCACCCTTCGACATTTTAATGTGAAAAGCTGGACATCTGGGTAGCGGTGTGGAGGGGCGGCGTCGCGTCGAGACAACTCTACCGTTCGGGCGTCACTGGACTGAGGCAATAGGGCTTCGCCTTCTGCTAAGACCTGAAAGTGGAAAAAAATAACTTGGTTTTATTAAAAACTAGCCGAGCCCCGCGGCTTCGTCTCCGTTTGTCAAGTTAAAAAGTAGCCCGTGTTAATAGGCATAAGCTATAACTATAAATGTACATTTTAAATTTCATCCAAATCCTTTCAGCCGATGTAGCGTGAAGAGAAAACTAACATACTCACACACAAACTTTCGGATCTATAATATTAGTGTCATTTCGACTAGCAACATTTCGATGTTGCTAGTTACAATGGATCGGTTATTAGATTAATATTGTCCTTCCTTGTTTATGGCTTTGCCAAAAAAAAAAATATTAAGAAAGGGCACGGACGCTAGGGCTGTGGTGATCAAATTGTAGTAGGTAACCACTCGTTCGCATAGAACTGAGATCTCGCGCCCAAATTTTGCCTAATACAGAAAAACTTTTGAGATTAATTGCTAGTAACTTTTTTTATTGTAATAATTGTTTGATATCTGTATTTGTTGTTCAAGTACAGGATATAATGGATATTATACGTATGTCTCAGATTTAAATGTGAAGCCGTTTTAGCGATGGGCCCCGGGTCAAAATAGGTCTAAAAACAGCGACCCAAACTGTTATTTTCCAAAATAGTTTTTTTTTAAACCGGTTTGTACTCTACTTGCCAAGCTCTCTTCAACGATACACCACAAAGGTAGACAAAAAAAATTTGGTCCCCGCTTACGTGTATAGGTTTCTTTTTATTTTCATTTATATAATTTTAATTCCGATTTCTGGCTTTGGGCCATAGCTTTACATATTCTATGAGAATTCGAATTCATTTGCTTGTATGGTTTAGACGCTAAATGCCTCTGACAGACGGACGGACGGACAAAGTGCAGAATCGCCCATGTCAACTTAGAGATCTCGCTTAGCTCGATCAATAAAAAACAATGTTTCGATCAATGAAAAAACAACTATTTGTCCCGCGGGATACGCGGATCGTGGAGACACCGCGAAGGTTATAGTTACCGGCAGAGTAGCTCCAATCAGCGCAGCGGCATTGTGCGGCCACAGCAAAGAAGGCGCGGCGCGAACCGCCACGCGGGCCGTGTCTCCCGCGCGGCCGCGGGACACGCGGACCGTGGAGACGCCTCGAGTGCTGTACACGGTCTCCAGCACGCAACACGCGCCATCTGACAAATAAACATTTTTTTAATTAAGCTAGCAGGTTTCTATTAATTTTCATAGCTATAAAATTACAGCTGTGAGCTGAAGACGTCGCGTATTTTCCGAAATGGCTGAAATATGTTTTTTTAACGATTGTAACCCCCACATCCCCGACAACATGAAAATTTTACAAAAACTGAATCGACAAAAAACTTATATAATTTTCGAACCTACTCACAACATTTCACGAGCATCGATTGAGAAATGCGACCTGAGAGGAGAACAAACGGAAGTCCGCCGGACATACGAAAGCAATTTTGCCCAAGCTGAAAGGAGACGCTTCGCTCGATCTGCTCGCTTGGTCAATAAAGGATATCACACTGACAGTCCTACACTAAGTCCATAGACTTGTATCGTGAATGCCCGAAACATTCACATCACACACACACACACACACACACTATTCCATCCAGAAACGGAAACAAAATTTTCCCTTGGGATTAATAGTTGTGTTTTCACGGGCAATCGAATACCCGCTGTTAAAAGCGGAAGCGCACCCTACTAAGCTAACATTAATTTTATAAAATATAATAATATTGAATCTTTATAGCCATAGAATTACACTTTTAATATTATTTAAAAGCAACAATGTCTTAGACTGTCGATGGACTTACCCGCAGGCTCTATCCAAGTAGCCGCAGTCACATTGTGCGGTTCCGGTCCTTCTAGTAGAGATACTGCGAACGATGCACAGTTACATCTGAAAAGGGAACAAGATTTTGGAAAAATGATATAACTCCTCCGTATACGCCCTTGTTACCTAACAACAAGACAAACTGTCAAACGTCATCCATTTATGGTTGATGTTCTGTGTTCTAGTCAGTGGCGGATTTACCAGCAGGCTGAGTAGGCTCGAGCCTAGGGCGGCAGATTTTGGGGGCGGCAAATTTGGGGAACGATTTTTTATTTATTTTTTACCTCATAGAAATCAAAAAGATTTTTCTATGAGTTTTCTGATGTCTTACAGATAGAAGTCTGCAACAAATTTTGTCGATGACTTCTCTCACTTGTCATTGCACATTCCGAGAGTAGCAAACTTCCATATTCTAGAGTAAAACAGCTAGTTCGCCGCCCCTCTAGCAGTAATCGGCCTCTCGCCTCTGCGCCCAAATGTTCATTATTGTGTAAATAGCATACATTACCCCGCCCATACATGATTGAAATTCGATTAGCTCAAAAATATACCGAAAAATTATTTTACGTGCAATTTCAACTAAATTGTTGCATTGTAAAAATAAATTATGATATGAAAATTGTTGAGGCAAGGGCGGCAAAAACTATTCAGCCTATACCTTGAAAATTTGTAAATCCGCCACTGGTTCTAGTACCTTTTTATTATGCCTCATTTATACAGTCCACTATGTACCTAATGCATTTAACCAGTTTGCAATAAACCACCGATGCTACCGCTCGTTCGACTTTTATTCGTAAGCTTCCAGTAGGAATTTGAACCTTATGCCCACACAGTTGACATTCTCTAGAGTGAATGTGTAATACTAAGAGTTCATATAAAAAAATGGGGCAAGCACTGCAATTTTTGACTTGCGAGAGCAAAGTTGTGTCGACGTCATAAAAGCGATTGGTCCTAAAAAACATACCAAATATTATTCAATGTTCGAGTTTGAGAGTAAGTATAGGGACCCATACTTAACTCTTAATCAAGGCATGAGATCATGTCGTGTCTTTAATTTTTATGGTGTGCAGAGATGATGATGATTTTTTATATATTAGTATGTATGTATCATATAATCTGTTGTATGTATAATCTGTATGACTGGCAGAAAATGCTGTAGCATAAAGTCTTCCTACATACGTAGTATTTGTACATGAAGTTTTTTTTTTAATAAAATGATTTCTAAATACTTACGTATGGAAGTTGTAAAGTTCGCCGGTGGTGGGATGCGAAGCAGTCAGAGCGATGTGCAAGTGATGAGGACGGCCGACGCGCGCGTACCCAGATGTCGATACTTGGATCAGTTCGGGTGGAGCGGACCACACTCTGCAAATCATGCATTAATTAGCACTTAGTGGGTATTGGGTATAACATACGCAATTTACAAGATCTGAATTTGCTACTGAAAAGACCGAACATAAAAACTACATACATAAGAATGGAAGGAAAAGGCAGATAACAGCTTATTATAGAGAGATGGAAAAAATTGAAAGATGAAAGATAAAAAGAAATGGCACAAAACAGTTAAGAATGAAAAGACGAAAGAGAGAATAAGGCTCAAAACAGCTTATTATACAAAGATGGAAGAGAAAAATAAAGGCACAAAACAGCTTATAATGAAAAGATGGAAGAGAGAAGGAAAAGGATACAAAGTCATGACTATCGGTCACGACTGAAAATCAGTGACTAAATCTTAAAAACCTTAGTCAGGACCCAAATCATGACACTCACAACATCTCACTTTTTCTTTTCTCCTTACTTGTTTAATTTTTTGGTTATTTATGTACCTATATTTTTATGTAGTCTGTTTTTATAGTATAATGTTGTGTGTCTTAAATAAAAGTATTTAATTTTTTCTTTCAAATAAAATGTAAGAAGAGCAAAAGAAACGGCCCAAAAAAAAGACGGCATTCTTTGGCCCTCAGTTATGACTAAAGAACCATTTATAAGTGTATCTCACCTGCCGATAGCCTGCACATGTGGGTACTTCACTAGCTGCACTTTAACAGGTATGTAGCCCTCTCCTCTGACATTGACCACGCCGGCAGATGTAATAGTCAGCGGGCCGGTCGCGATATCTGCTTTCGACCAAACAACGGATTCGTCGCCACCACCGCGGTGTTTGAGCGTTATGTCTCTGTAAGAAGTTTTTGTTACATGATAAACACAAGTATAATGATATTTTTAGGTGATTTATGTAAATTAAATCTTCAACTATTATTTAATTCAATGTTACCAATTAATATTGTTCTGCTAATCAATAATAACTCAAGAGTTCAAATCTTAAACGAAAAACGTCATATATATTTCTATTTATTAAGTAGTTAATAAAATAAAGTAAAACCCTTCGAATTAAAATGCCATGAACATTATGGCGTCAGGAAATCAGTATTTCGAGTAAAATAATAAGTTAGGATTTTTTTTAATGTTCCCTACATTACAAAGTTATTCAACTTACTGAATATTGTCTGTCCATGCCACAAACAGTTCGGGAGGTACAATTTCCAATGGGTCAACTACAAAAGCTGACACTTGACCTTCGACCTGCAAATTAAATACCATTGTTAACAATGTAAATAAAACAATAGAATTATTCGAATTTTCGCTCCTTCTACAGTCACCAAGTAAATTTTTAACACTTCTAAACTCACAACCTTACACTAAGTTCGAGAGACACACACACACACAAGAACAATCAGAACCACAAATTCGCCTTGGGCAGAGAATTAGTGTTCCCACCATGCATGGAAAGTAGTTATGTAACCAAATTTGTCAGGGTGAAGTTGACAATGTTTAAGTAATATGTTAAAGTTGTGCAAAGACTTCTTGATGAGTTTTAGTAGCTATTCAAACAGTATTTATCCAAAAATCTTTACCTTATGTGAAATTATCTTTCCAGCAATGGAATGCAGTCTAGCAGTGACAATAAACGGGCCAGAGTTGTGCGCTACCGCATCAGTTATAGTCCCATTCTCAGTCGATCTCAAAAGCTCAACATTCGCTTCTCCAGCAACAGAAAGACGTATCAATATTTCATCACCGGACATCAAAGGATGTCCAGATGCATCCAATAAAACACTGTGAATTACAAAATTCTCTCCCTTGATTAACAAGTTTGGTGGTCGTAAGTTCACTCTTATACTATGAGCTTCGGCTATCGTCAATACAGCTGTTGCTACTTCAGTTGATCCGGAGTACAGGAGCACATTTGTATTGCCTATTTCATTGCCTCTGACTAGGCTTACGGAGTCTTCTAACTGGGCTATGTTAGAATCAGGAACTTTTATGTAGTAGAGAGTCTCTGAAATGTCTTGGATAGTGAGCCGGCCAGCTCGCGCCCTTACAACCCTGAAAAAGAAGATAAAGCACTAATTAAATGGCAAACACAGGAATATTGTCTGGTTTATTAAAAACAAACGAGTAGTTTTAGTAGTCGATTCGTTTTGATAAGAGACCTAACAGGAAATTATATTTACTTTTACATTTGGGTAACTAAGATTGAGTAGATATTTCTACCATACTACATTACCGGCCACACCATCACTTTCCATTATGTATAAAAGTTGATACAACACCTATCAAATTTCACTAATAATATGCTTGAAAATGTTAAAGAAGACTGACTAACAATGTAAAATTAGCGATAGATCTATTTTACCATTGCATTTCCATTAATGGTCAAATAACCATACTAACAACTTAAACAAAGTCCATCAAATCAATGAAGAAATAATTGAAACACGAGCAAAGCTTAAAAAAAACTGACTTCATCGCTTATATAAGACTTGGTGAAAATTCTAGAACTATCAGCTTAACTACCTAAGAATTGTGATTTTTGTCTAAACCAAGTATCTAAAGCTCCTTTTATATGGTTCTAACCAACTATGGATACACAGGGAACTATTCTCAGCCTAAAGCTAACGTTAATCATCGAAACTCCTCTCTTCTGCTCTGTGTTCCTTGTTATATTAAATTACCTGTATCTCAATGTATCTCCGGGTGCAATCGACGCCATGGCCGGTGTCAGTACCACACTCGCCACAATCTGCAGTTTAAAGTCAGTACAAATGTCGCCAAGACACACAGTCACACGACAGTTACCCATGGCCTGTCCGTAAAGCAGAGCCGAGTGTGATCTGAGGCCTTGTGCTTCCAATTCTGTAACTCCTGATGGAGCCTCATAATCTGTATCTCGCCAGCGAACCAAACTGTAACAGATAGTGGGAATAACTGGGAATGAGTTCATGTATTTTTAATAAGTTTTCTGTCTAACTTGTTTTTTTCGTCTAACTGTAAACAGCTAAACAAAAAATAATATTCAGTCGACTTGAGAATCTCCTTCTTATCTAAATACTGAATGATATGACTGACTTTGTATATGGTGTAATCATGAAGAAAGGTAAGGTATATACAATAATAATTATCATTAAATTTAAATTAAAACGGGAATTAAAGTGACTTACGCGTTGTCGATGTCTATTGCGAGGTGGGACACAACGGCGAGCGCTCCGCACTCATCCTGAAGAAGGCTTCCGAATGAAACCGAAACGATTGACGATTTAGACATTGACAACGCAAGTCACGCTAATTCCCGTTTTAATTTTAATTTAATAGTACAAAATGTGTGTGAGTTTTTATCAAATTAATAATTATCATTATTTAGCAGAAATTGCCATAGCATTCACAGCAAGTTAATTATGTATGTCCTTACTTACCTGACTAGCAATTCATCTCCAACGTTACTACCAAGATTTTCAATGGTCCATGTAAAGCTCAGTCCCTCTAGTGTGCTAAATTTGTTTCCTAAAACCAAGGTATAACAAATAACTTTTTTGATGTAGCAGAAGTTTTGATTTACATTAAAACATCAATTAATTTAGATGTTTAGATACATTATTTTGGATGGAAATGGTTGTTTTTATCAAGAAACTGACAGCATTTTAAATAAATGCCAAATGGTGGAAACCAAATTTAAAAAGCCTGGATGAGAATAAGCTACTTAAACTAAATAATGTCTTCCTCTACATATTGATGAAAAACATTTAGGCAGCAAAATTTATGTTTCTTCTTCAGTTTTCAAATGCCTTTCTAATATTCTTTATGATATTTGTAGTTTGATATATTACCATCACAAAGATATTGTCAAATACATCATATCAATACAGTATTATTATGAAACTAAATCACTATAAACTGGTTATATTTTTAAAAAAAATTACTTGATTTAAAATAAACACACATAAAATTTTCAGAATCCAGAGTGATTTTTTATTTTCTATTTGTTTACGGTATACTTTGCACCATAGCCAATCCTTGTAATGAATGTGATTGTAAATGTAATGTGAAGTGTAAAGTTTCAGGCACCCGCAACACAAGTCCTAGTCAGGGGGTGAAAGCAATAAATAAATGATACATCAATTTTAACACATTATTGTAAAAAAATCAAGCTGGATTTAGATACCTTGTCTAAAACAACCAGGAAAATTAATTTCAAACTATCTTTTTCTAATAGGTATTGATATGGGATAAAATAAACTTATGGAACAAACAAAAATAGAGAATCCTGCCTGCTTTCTGCAGATAGATAATAAAATATCAGTCAAATGTATGCCTATTAAATTATTAATTAATCAAATTTAAACTTCATAAAAAAAAAAAAAATTATATCATAGAGTCCTAGCACTTCTTTGTCAGTGAAATGGACAAATGAGGTAAACGTGTTAGGCCTATAGTGGAAACTTACATCTCTAGCATAACTACCAGATCTTCTTTTAGTCCGTTACACATGTTTTTCAACATGGCAAATTACAACACTAATATGGTGAGTGATAGTTAGGTGCCTGGTTCTAGAACAGTATTCTTTTCTTAAGGTCATCATATAACATATAAGAAGTGTTTTGAAATGATCATGGAAATGTAGGGTATATTTCAGTGACCTTTACAAAACCACTATATAGAATTAATTTAGACTTTATTATGTTTCATACCTTGTTCATCATATGCAACAACTTCAAAAGCCTCAGGTGCTTCCTCCAAGAACAGTTTCCATGTTGTACTCATTACCTCCAGTGATCTTATTTTATCAATATCTACATCTCCGCGCAATATCTGAAATATTTTTTGTCTAAGTTCAAACAATAAGGCCTTACAAATGAGGGTACGTGATTTCCCGCCATTTTAAGTTAATGTTTTACCTCGCCGGTATTTACTTCTTCAGCCAGGATGATCACAGATCCAGGCGGCACACATGTTTTGGTGACTGAAACGCGAGCAGCATGCGAGCAGTGGCCCCATGTATCTTCGTACAGAGGCTCCAAGTCTATGATGTCATCGCGAGACAAACTCCTAAAAAATCAACATTACATCACTTCTCAGCGCTGATTACAGCCGAAAATTCAGTGTAAAAACTACAAACCATGTATAACAGCCTCCCTCAATGATTTCAAATGTAAAATTCACTTTAGTATTCTCAAACCAAGGAAGTAGTACCCTTGGAGTGTTTATTTTAGCGGCGTCACTTAGATACGCACAATAACACAGTATAAAAGCAAATAAAATAGTCTTGTGGGTTTCCATTATAGCTGTCTGATAAATAGATACATTAGTAAATCAAGAATTCATCACAATCTTTGAATCGAACTTCTCCGACCGACCTAAACATAACCTCAATTACAGTCAAAGACCACAGAGTATAATGTTTTGAATGCCGGAAAATTCAATGCATAGACAAAAGATAGGTACATCCACATAAGACCGTGTGTAAGTTAAACGCGGTTTCATCCTGATAAATTTTTAACCAGCTGCGCAATGTAAAGGAGGTTAATGTGTTTATCAGCCTATGTATGTAAGTAATGTATGTAACTTTATTAGCCTATGTATGTAAGTTTATTCCTTTGTGGTGCTTTAGTGACCAAAAGCGATGGCCGATTTTGCTTCTTACGTAAAGCAATTTGTCGTAATTATGCGAGTGAATGACATGACCACAATTCAATATGGCTATAACCAGACGACATATCGTGATATATAAAAAAAACAAAGTCTATTGACTATATTAGGTGATATCATTGAATAGGTAAAGATGATTCTCAAATAGAATCATCTTTAGGTTTGTCATATTGTATAATAATAATATATTAAATTATTATTATGTTGAAACAAAGAGTTTTTTGTTTTTTAACTGTAATCTCATTACATTCATTAACCAGTTAGAATGGTTTTGGTTTGAATTAATGTTCATGACAGAAAAGTGTCACTAAAGAAAATGTTGATAAAATGATTTACATCTAATTTGTATCTTGATTATTGTGTTAATGTATTTTGTCGAGAGAGGTTTAAAATATAACTATATTATACGCGATTTATGTTTTTCTTTGCTGAAGCTGTGCACTTAGGACCCCGGTAGGAAGTAATAGTATTCTATGCTTAGGACACACGGCTAAAACCTACCAGTAAATCAAGGACTTGGTGGGTTAATGGAGTGAGTGAAGATTCACCAACTCTATTATTATATTATCATGTTATCGTTTTTTATTTCGAATGACCATTTAGGATCTATAACGACTTAAAGTTAGTTAGCAACCATTCTCACTTCATGTGAATATACGAATAATAAAGCTGTGTTGAGTTCTTATAATATCAATCTTATTAACGAAAAATGTAAAATATCTCTAAGTTGACTTGGGTCGTCCAGCACTTTGTTCGTCCGTCTGTCTGAGGCATCTTGCGTCTAAACCATATAAGCGAATGACTTCAGTTTCTCATAGAATATGTAAACCTACGGCTCAAAGCCAGAAATGAGATTTAAAATTATATAAATGAAATAAAAAGGGGGCTCCCATACATGTGGGGAGCAAAATATATATGAAATTTTTTATTCCAACTAAGTCACTGTTTTTAGACCTATTTTGTCCCGGGGTCTATTTCAAATCGGCTTCACACTGAACGCTGAAACTTTCGTATAATATTCGTTATATCTTGTACTTGAACAACATTATTGTAAAGCAGAAAAGATATAAGCAAGTAACCTCAAAAGCTCAGAATACAGAAAGAACAAAAGTTTTCCTGTACGAGGCAAAATGTAGGCACGAGATCTCAGTCCGGCGCGAACTACTAGTATAGTATCTACAATAATTATTGACTTGGTTCGTGACTAGAATGATAATATTATGTGATTATATGCCGAGGTGCGCATAAATTGTTTATAATATATTATGGTTTATTTATTCCACGTGTCACTGAATTTGGCCAAGGATTTCGTCATCGTCACTGAATTTGGACGCATTCAGAATTCAGACACAGTATTTGTCTGAATTCTGTTTGCGTTTATGGTATTGATAATAATTATTTCCCATGTTTGAGCATGCACAATAAACCACAGTATTCTTCTCCTTTTTGGTCTGCGGACTTTACAGTTGTCGTTAGTCGTCACTGTCAATAAATGTCATATTATAATCTTTGCAATTGTCAAAATGCCAATATGGCTGATATGTGTATGTCTTGTTTGTGTCGTATTTTTGTGATTTTTTTGTATAAAACACGACAGTTAATTCCATAACTAATAGAAACATTATTTAAAAATTTAGACGCTTAAATTAGAATCAATGAAAAATAAAAAGTGAAAGTATAGTGCAACATGTCAGTCGACAAGGCTACAGAAATGAAAAGCTACGAGATCGATAAAAGCAGACGTCGTCATAGAACGGACGACAGTATTATTGCGACAGCTTTAGTGAGTGGTGGTGAAGATACATCGCAACATACGATGATGGAGGGCACAGACGAAAGCGCGGGCAAACCCACTGAGCTGAGTCTTCAAGGCAACTGTCATCTCATATCTAGCACAACGAGCAGCTTAGCCGATACGCCTGGTGATTCTGGTGTTTTGTGTTTGGATAGCGAGGCTTCTGAAGCTACGAGTCAAGCGCTCATGTCTCATAGTTTAATTGGCGCCGAGGAATTAACTTGTGACAGTGTTTACGACGCGCCACCCTCATGCTCCCAGGATATGATTAAAAGTACCACGAGTAGCCTGATGACCAGAAGTGATATTGACAACCAAAACATGGGGGCACCTGATGACACCGTCCCAGAACTAGTAATTGAGACACACAAGAAACCTAATGCCTATGAAAACTTGCCAGATGTTGTTCTGAAAGCTTTAGAAAGTGAGAAAGTAAGTGCAGATGACTCAAACTTGCCTGCACTCAGAACAAACGAACCAAAGAAATCTTTATCTGAAGATATTGTGTACAGAAGAAGATGTCGCAAGAAGTCACAGAGTGGACCAAGTTCTCAAAAGAAAAGAGTTTCATTCCATGAAGATATTTTAAACAGTACTAAAACTGACAATATTCACATTGAAAGAGGTTTTATTTCTTATGGACCTGATAGTTCTTACTGTGATAGGTTTAGGCAAAAGAATAATATAATGTCTGATCGATTTTCGTGGTGTGCTTCCGGAGACAATAGGACTCCTAGGTATGCTGCGGATGTAGCCCAGCAGACCATGTCTGATATCCTCACATATGGTGACTCCCACAATGATAGAAGTGGAGTATTTGAATACAGTCCTACATGTGAACAGAAAACCGAAAATCTTGGTGAGATTGGTAGTCAAGACAACAACAATGATGCTACACCGAGTGGCAAGCTTTATAATTGTGACTCAAATAGTTCAGATTCTAATTTCAGTTGTGATTCTGAGACATCCTCCAGTGAGTCATCTTCTTCACATTCGAATAAAACTGAAACGTCTCTATTGCACAGAAAATGTGATAAAGCGCAGAAGTCTTACTCATGCGATGGATTTGAAAACAATGGACATGTAGCATTCATGAGAAAAACCTATTTCTCTGAGGCTGATATTGACCAATCCACGGATCGCATGAAAATGCCACTTGAAGTCTCACAGAGCCCTAACACAGTGAAATCAGTCCTAAAGAAAAAGCGTTACATTACAACTAATATTGTTGAAGAACGGAAGCAAAACTATAAAGTCCTAAACTTATTAGATGCCAATAATATCATTGATTCATTGAAGAGTTTTTACAAGAATTTTAATTTTACACCTGAAAAAGGATTGCCCGAGAACAGCCTTGATTTGAACAATGTAGTTGAAGCCTTATCCTGTGATGTGAATCAAAATAAGGGATTGTCAAAGAGTTTGGATTCAGGCTTCCATGTGGATGATGAGGAAGACTTTGTGGAGATAAATTTGAATAGTCAGCACTTAGAAACTGCTACTAACAAAGAACTCACAGTCCAGCCTAAAAATTCTGTAGCTGGTGATAGAACTCCAAACGAGGGTTCTCCTCGACATAAACTCACCCTAAACATGAAAACACCCTTGGACAAAAAAGCAGTCAAAAGTGATACTTTGCCACCGTTGAGCAAATATGTTGTCAACTGTGAAAGTACAGTATACGAACACAAAGGAGTTTCTTACAGCTATGTACATGATACATTCCAAACTGCTTTCGATGCACCCAAAGAATCCTTTGTTCCTATACCTGATACGACACCAGTAAAAGAGCTAACAGCCAGTTCAAGCAAATCAGATATTAACTCAATCAATCAAACTTCCAAGGTTTCCGAAGTGGAAACTGCAAGCAAAACATCCACACCTAAGCGTCAGTTCAACAAGAACGTCCAAGATGAGACCGAGCAGAAAAATGGCATTCCAAAACATCTATCCTCACCGAAAAAACAGAATGTCAATAGATATAGTCGGAAATCTGCATCAACAGTTCAAAAGTTGAATGAAGAACCCGCACAAGCAAACAGTGATAACTGTTCCAATACTGACAATTCTACATTAAAAGGAGCAGAAGACTTTAACGAAGACTACTTTGACAGTCCCTCTAACCAGAAGCTGCAATCCAATAAGTCAGCTCTACTGAATAGATACTTGAAAAATGTATGTCAGAGAAAGGACCTTGAGTTGAAAATCAAGAACAACAAATTTTATCAATTGAAGTTGCACCTAGAAAAGCATTTTCCAAGCATTATATTTCCATTCAAAGATGTGTCAGATTCGTTCCACATTTCCGCTGCGAGAATGTCCCGTCTCATTGACAAAGAAGTGATAGAGAACAAAAGGTTGTCAGTGCGGCTGCTTACAGCCGATGAGCCATCATACTTTGACAGTTTCGAAGATAATGTGGCAATTGAATGCAGTGAGAAGTTGAGGCTACAGATTTTCTCTTACCCTAATGAGACTTTGAATAGGGTAATTGCCATTTATTATGATAAGTTCACCTTGACCTAGGTTAGCTGTTATCTTTATAACAGTAGTTCGTCACTTTATGCATTCTATTCATGATTTATCTCTAAACTAGCCGTGCCCCGCGGCTTCGCCCGCTTTTATCAAGTTAAAAAGTAGCCTATGTATTAATCCTAAGTATAATTGATGTACATTCAAAATTTCATTCAAATCCGTTCAGCCGTTAAAGTGTGAAGAATGAACAAACATACTTACACACTTACACACAAATTAGTAGGATTTTTTTTTTATTAGTTTTGTGCAATTACAATTGACATGTTCTTGAAGTTGTATTACATTAATCATTTAAGTAAAAGACTGTGATCTAACTTATTTTATTTCCAGATGATGAAAGTAAAATCTCCATACAACATGGATGATGGATCGTGGACACCCTTACTTGTGTTCATAACGGACTATGCTCTATATGTTGCTGGCGTGAAGCAAGGCGGCACGGAATACGAGCTCCTATGCCGATTGCCCCATAATGAGCTAGATGCTATAGCTGTAAGTAGCATTTATTTTCCTACTTTAACAAGTTATCAATGTATCTTGTGAAGATTCCATGCTTCATATGCTTCCAAATTTAATATCAATTTCATAAATCCTCCGGTAGTTTGCCTTAGTTGGGAGCGCTTTCGCCTTCTAAGCAGTGGTATAGGGTTCGATTCCTAGCGGGAACCCAAGTTTTCTCCCCAAGGAAAATTTGTGTTTCTGGTTTTAGTTGTGATTGTGTGTGTGATGTGAATGTTTCCAGCACCCACGACACAAGTCATCGAGCTTAGTGTGGGGCTGTGAATGTAAAAGCGTTTATGTTATGTTATGCCTGAAAGAAGTTTCTTTTCATGTTTAAGCAGCTCAATTTATAACAATGCCGAAGAGTATTGAATGTTATTCAATAATTTGAATTATGAATTTAAATTGGAGCTAAATAAATAAATAAATAATCCCTTTATTTCTCATCACTATGGCAATACTGAGATAAATTGTGATAAAGCTAGGCTTAAGTAAATAGACATGTAATAATTAGTAGTACTTTGTGAGAGCTGGTGCCTCACATAGGTCTTACAAAGACCTGTATTATATGTCACCAGGCCCTCCCGCGGTAACAACAGCATACATCAATTGTTCCTATTATATAATGTAAAGCTAGATGTTTTACATTATGTAATAGGAACAATTGGTGTATGCTGTTCTTACCGAAGGAACAGTGGTTATGTTATGCCTGACCCACGCGCCATTTTTCGGAGCTAAATAACTGTTAATCGGATAAGGTTATGATAATGTCAGGTAGCACATACACCTCAAGACAATTATAAACAAAACTTATCTTTCAGTTTATTGACACAATGATTTCACTATATGACATATGCTTAAGTATATATTAATGGTGTCATAATGTCTGAAGCAGTAATAAAATATCATAATGATTATAAAAATGAGTAAACAATCCATTATATTTCATACAATGTTTCTTATAAGGGCTCCACATAATGAGGTCAGAATTGACAGTGAAAAATATGTAACACTGTATTTTTATTTTACTGTCACTTGTGACCTCATTCCGTTGAATTAAATATTGATAAAATAATCTAAACGCAAGCTAAGCTTGGCAAAAAACCAACTTAGCATTATCTTAAGGCAAAAAAAAACAACTTTACCCCATTATATCTGGAAACCTTGATCAGATCTTGACAATTTTTATATGGGACCAACTTGACACCATATCCATTCGAATAAAAAAGAATCACCAAAATTGGTCGTATCAAAAGAATCATCTACTTAGCAGCTTAGGCCAACATTAAATTACTTATTAGTCTTTAGGTATCTATATAGATCGTAATTCCAATAGAACAGCTTAAAAAAATAGGTGTCATTAAAAATAAAATTGGTGCACCTAGAAAAAGTTCGGAGGTGACACACAACAAAAAAACCAGTAGAATTAAGAACCTCCTCCTTTTTTGAAGTTGGTTAAAAACAAGTACATACAAAAACAATACATATAATATACTAAATAATTATTGCCAATTACAAGTATACTAGTACAATATTAATCATAATAATTTTATTGATATTTGTAACAATTTTATTTATTAACTAGTGTTAACAATTTATTGAAGTGATAAAACATAAAAACCATTAACTATTCATAATTTATTTATTACAAACAGGTTACATACATATTGGTGTTACGATAAATAAGTTGATACAATGTTGAAGAATAAGTTATTTAAATACTATATTTTTTGAAGCATACTATATTTTTCATAGCTTTTTTAAAAAAAGACTATGGTCAAACCAAAAAATGTTGGCAACCCTAATTATGGAATACACAAGTTATTGCAACTCTATGTACTTATGTAATTGAACAAATTGCACTGTTTGTTCATTCTCGAGCGGGTGACTAATGCACTTGTGCCTTATAAATATGCATATGTTAGTGCTTGATTCCTTGATGAGTTATGTGGAATACTTTGTATGATGTCTACTGTGTGTCATTGTTATGTAATCTGTGGTAATGCAGTCGGAATATGCGAGCCATGTGTTATAAAATAATTAATAAATACTTTGTGTACATTTTTTATTTATCCAGCTGTTGTGATACTTATCTTCTTACGTTGATCTAGAAATAATCTCTCTGTAAATCTGAATGATGTTACAAGACTAAATGAAATTAAAAATATATATGATTATTCCCAAAAATTACAAGTAAATACACAATACATGACACACAACTGATCAATAAGCTAAACTAATTGGCTAGTAATAACACACTAATATTATACATTCAAAAGTTTGTGTGTAAGTATGTTTGTTTTCTCTTCACAGTGTAACGACTAAACGCTAACGCGCATTATTTAATTAACACATTACTTTTTAACATGATGAAAAATTATTACAAAAGTTATTTTTGATAATGTATAGCCTCCTTTTCTAAACACTTCATGCTACTAAAAATAGAGATAACAATACAATAAAGCAAATTTATAAAGTACACAATCATCAAAATATTAAGAAATTATAGAACTGTAAGAAAATTTCGTTTAAAAGAGATTAATTTATCACCAAAAATTTCAAAGTCTTGGCATAACTTGATGTGTAATCTATGTGTTGTGAATGTTTCTGGCACCTACGATACATGTCTTGAGCTTTGTTTTGGCCTGTGAGTATGAAAGCGTTTGTTCGATTTGGCACAGGTCGGTCCCGAAGCGCAGTACATCCAAATCATCGACATAGCCGGCAACATCGCGTGCTCCGTCATAACGGGCGAGTCGTCACTCGGCGCGCGACTGGCCTCCTCACTGGAATGGAGCGCTAGGACGTCTCCGCTTCGCTCGCAGCGGCCGCCGGCCGTCATTCCGCTTACTTGCCGCACGCTCGCCGCCGCCGTCGCCAGGCATCGCCGGGAGACTCGGGTATGTCCTAACAATGTTTCTTACAGATGGACGGAGACTAGAATCCAGTCTACCATTACCGATTACTTTTACAGCATATTCCATTAGTTTTTATTCCACCACGGCGAAGCAAATAGGAGGGTTATGAATTTGACTGGTATGTATGTATGTAATGCATGTTCGTTTGTGCCCTCATAACTTTTAAACTACTTACCATAATTTGGCAAAGGAGGTATCGTTGTAATAGTATGGTATAACATCGAATTCGACCATTGCAGCGGCGCTACCTACATAGGAAAATGAAGGCGATCGGAGGATTGGAAATTGCGACTAACCGATTGGGATGCGTATTCACTACGGTCAAGCGGTTTGAGGCGGTTCACCGTAATTCGACCGCATGTTCGCACCTGTATCCTATTAAAGCCCATAAAATATCTAAATACCATAATATTACAAATTTGTTACCTACATATATAAGTACTATTCTATTAGCAAAGGTTTGCTCTTTCTATTACTCAAGCCTATATTGCTGAACCCAAAAATGTCCAATTAGTTGAAGCCAGCTATATAATTACTATATAAACCGACGTTTTATTTATTCCGGTTGCTTCTTAGTCGTTCACTGAGCCGCCTGACTTCGGACCCGATTTTAATGTAGATTTTGGTGTGGGCTGTTCTTATATTAGCAAATCAAAGAAAGATTATTAGTGGATTATTATTATTAGTCAAGAGTGAATAGGTATCTTCTAAGGCAGGCATGCTATATCTCCGGCCGCATCGTCGCTTTCCTAAGAAACATAAAAAAAAAAGTTTGCATTATTTGTAATGTTAGTTATAAATGACACAGTTTCAAATGAACACAAAATAGGTTTATTTAATGTAGTATTTGTATGTACCTATTTTATGTAACACATGTCATATATTTTGCATATATGGATTACCCAGAGACGTCAGCAATAGAGGAATAAACACTATTTATCACCCGTTTTGCTAAAAAACAGGATGTCCAAGAATAAATAAACAAACTACTACTATAGAATAACAATACAAGTATTTAAGTAGGTATCTATATTTCATTCATTAAACATTACCATATAAATGTTAACTACATGTAATTAATTAATTATACTATATTTTACCTCTTGCGGTTTCACAAATTATTTTGCAATGTTTCCCATTGTGCGATCGTGCACACATTGCGCTTGGTGATACTGATTTTAAAACATAAAATATTACAAATTTCCCCAAAAAATTGAAGGCCGACTCACCCTTGCTTCACACCGCCGCAAATCTCACAGACAGGATGTGCCTGTGATGAATCCTGGTCGTAGTCGACACCACACTAGCTTTTCTTTAAGTCCATTAATTATTGTTCCACAGTTTAGCGAGGTTTTTAGATAAATTCTTTAACTTCAGCGCGCGCGCGTCTTGATTTTATTTTTTTCACACAGTGACGTTTTTACGCGGAGATGATAGAGGGCGCGCGACGTCGCGATTGGCGCGACACACATTTTGGCGGGAGATTTAAATAGTACGGCCAGGGCCCTACATTTCCCCCCACCGAAATCCGACAGGATTTCCCAGTTACAATTCCATGATGAAATATATATTTTGTTGAATAATGTTTGAATAACAAAATGTTTGTAGGGTTATGTTTAAGGTTTATGTAAATAGTTACAGGTGGTTATATGACACAGAGTTGAAAAGTATGTTGAATAACTAAGTGTGTATATTGTATATATATAGTATAACAAAACTAGGCAAGATATACATAATTAATATAAGAGAGTGGACTGTATTTACTAAAATTAATTTTAAATGCGTTGACAATTAGTAGAAATATCTAGGAGTCCTGCTCCAAAGGAAGAGGACTAAGTTTAACTACCGGTCTAATATATTCTCCGGCCTTTGTACGTACACTTACGACCCGGATAACGTTATCGGGTCCGCTATGCACTTTTGTGACTCTGCCCATTACCCACTGAAGGGGTGGAGCATCCGAGTGTATCAACACAAGTTCTCCAACCTTTATATCTCGACAGCCTTTACACCATTTCTGTCGCTGCTGGAGAGTGTGCAGATAATCTTTTCTCCACAGACGCCAAAAGTGTTGAGATATCTGTTGAACCGCCTGCCACCGACTGAGATGCGTAATTGGGACGCTAGTTAGATCATATTCTGGCGCATCTAAAAGTTGCCGTCCTACCAGAAAATGTGCTGGAGTGAGCACCTCAAATTCACTTGGATCCGTAGACAGGGCGCACAGAGGTCGCGAATTTAATACCGCTTCTACGCGTGTAAAAAGCGTTGTTAATTCTTCAAAGGTTAACGATCTATTTCCGATTGTACGTTTAAGAAGAGACTTGGCCGATTTAATTGCGCTTTCGTAAAGGCCACCGAAATGACTACCTGTAGGTGGGTTATGTTTCCACTCTACCTGTCGAACTAGCAGACCACGAGAGATCTCATCCGAGTTATGTTTAAGGCATTCTGAGACCTCCGCAAGCTGTCTCCCAGCCGAGACAAAGTTTTTTGCATTATCAGATATTATAACACTGCTGAGTCCTTTTCTGGCAGTAAAGCGATCAAAAGAAGCTAAAAAACATTCCGTACTGAGTGAGGATAATGTTTCCAAATGTACTGCGTGAATTGAACAGCACACAAAAACACATAAATATGCTTTAGTGATACGAGCATTTTTGCGAGTAGACTCTTTGGTCAAAAAAGGACCGCCGATGTCGATACCTACAGCGTAAAATGCGTGCACGTCCTGAGTTCTGAATTTCGGTAGCTGACCCATGATTGGTTGTCTAATAGCTGGCCTGACCTTGAAACACGAGATGCATTTCCGGACGCGCAATCGGATTATGTTGCGTGCGGAAACAATCCAATACTTCTGAGTTAGTATACTTTGCAGAGTACGTGGGCCGACATGCAGGTACAACAGGTGATAATAATCAATAAGACAATTTGTGAAGTGGCATTTTTGAGGTAGCAGAAGCGGATGTTTTTTGTCGAAAGGAATGTTGGCCAGCGCAAGTCTACCCCCCACCCTAAGGTACCCACGGGGGTCAACGAAGGGGTTAAGCTTTAGCAAAGCTTGACTAGGCTTGAGACCTTTCGAAATTGCCGCGATATCGTCAGAAAAGTGTTGTTGTTGTACTGACTTTATGATCGTATCGCGAGCTTCTCGTAAATCCGTTAAAGACAGTGTAGTCCTTTTTGTTTTGGCTGTACGACAGTTTTGGATAAATTTACGAATCCAGGCAACAACGTTGACTAATTTTGAGTAATTAGAATATCTTTCGGAAAGCTCGTAAATCATGTTTGGCGATTTTTCCGCGGATACCATCACCGCCATCTCGTGAGACGATTTTAGCTCAAGTGGATTTTCATGTATAAATTCGTCTATGGAGCGAACCGGCCATTGCTCATCTGATAGCCAGCTAGGGCCGTCCAGCCACTCAGGCATAGCGAGTAACGCAGAAGGGGATGCGCCACGGGAGCAAACATCGCTCGGGTTACTCTCGCCACTCACATGGAACCACTTCTCACTGGGAACTGTATCCCGTATCTTGGTCACGCGAGTAGCTACAAATGTCTTGAGTTTATAGCTGGGTGTGTTGAGCCAGGCTAGTACGACGGATGAATCCGTAAAAAGCATTGTATCATGGACAGTGATCTCTCGCTCCTGAAGAACAGATAGCGCGTACTTAAATAGTTTTGCTAATAAGTGAGCCGCCATCAGTTCAAGTCGAGGCACTGATATTGTCTTCAAAGGAGCGACTTTGGACTTTGCCATGAGCAAACTGGTTTTGCTCTCACCGTCGTCATTCTTTGTGTTCAAGTACAGAATAGCGGCATAACCTCGAGTAGAGGCGTCTGCGAAGCCTAAAATACGACAGTAGGTGCTTTGTTTCACCATGACATGCCGTTCATGCCTAAATTCTGTCAGGAGTGGCAGCTCTCCCACAAACGCCAACCATTGTGACTGCAAGTCCACTGGTAATTTTGTGTCCCAGTCTAGCTTAAGAGCGTGAAGTGTCTGCATGAAGCACTTAGCTTGAAATACGCAAGGAGCGACAAAACCGAGAGGATCGAACAAACGCCCAATCTGTGATAAGACGGTTCGTTTTGTGACTTCGTTGTCAGAGGGTAGGGCTCGAAACGAGAAACAGTCTGTAGCCGGTTGCCACTGGAGACCCAATACTTTGAGTGACAAATTTTGATCATCATCGAACTCAATTGGTGTCTCTCTGTGGTCTTCTGGAACCGCAGCCAGAACCTGTGAACAGTTGCTCGCCCACTTACACAGAACGAAACCCGCACTCTCTAACAAGGCTCGTAGATCCTTCTGCAACTGGAGCGCATCATTAACTGTGGGCTCCGACCATAGTAGATCGTCCATGAAAAACCCACATTTTAGAACTCTGGCTGCAGCTGGATATGTGTCAGCTTCTTTCTGCGCCAGCGTCAGCAACACTTTTATTGCCAGGTAGGGGCTACTGGCTACGCCATATGTGATTGTGTTTAGTTCGTAGACTAGAATCGGTTGGTCTACCGAGACACGCCACAATATGTGTTGATAAGGTCTCTGGTCCTTATCTATAAGTACTTGCCTATACATCTTGCATATATCAGCCGATAGACAGACTTCATGAAGGCGAAAGTGTATTAATATTTTATTAATATCTGCCTGAAGTTTAGGTCCGGCAAGAACCACATCATTCAGTGATCTATGATTCGAGGTTTTCGTCGACGCATCAAACACAGTACGTAATTTAGTACTAGTACTCGTAGGTTTTAATATGCAAAAATGCGGTATTAAATACTTGGACTCGACGTTTTGCATTTCACCTAAACACGTCATGTGACCTAAGGCTTCGTATTCCGACATAAATTTGTGGTATTCTGATTTCAAAGGAGGGTCGCGCTTAAGTCGCGCCTCTAAATTAATGAGTCTACGTACCGCCGCCTGACGTGAGTCACCGAGACTGTGGTCCGGTCGAAAAGGATACTTAACGATAAACCTACCCGTTTCCAGATCACGGCTATGTTCCTGCGCAAACAATTTTTCCGCTAATATATCGTCAGGTTTCTGCGGTAATTCAAACGGTATGTTTTCCACTTCCCAAAAGGCGTTCATCACTTGATCCAGGTTGTAGGCACTCGAAAACCCGGTGAAGGTGCTGGCGCTATGGTCGATATACCTTGGTGTGTTCGGTGCCAAGTCAACTTGGCCTGTGATGACATAGCCGAAAATAGAACTTAATGCCACGGGCATACCGGGTTGATCGGGTAGTATTTTATTTCCGTCGTATACGTAAGGAAAGAGATCTCCTGCTATTAGCATACTCACGCTTGATGAGCGGTGGAAGTTTTTATCCGCCAGATCGAGGTGCTGATATTGGTCGAAAACCGCGCGAGGTATAGACGTCGTCGGTAGGTTGCCGGCTATGTTTGATACGATAACGGCATCCGTAGACAGAAGCGGCAAAGTACCGTGTCGAGGTTTGACCTTACATGTAGTTAAACCGAAGTTTTGAACTGGATTCCCGCCTAGACCAATAGGTTTGAAATCGCACTTGCGGCGGGCCAAACCTAGCGTCCGAGCGCATTCCTGAGTAATGTAGGAGGTCATAGCTCCACTGTCAATCAAGGCACGTATGTCATGGAACTGGCCCCACACATCCGCGACCTGAATAACAGCTGTGCCAAGTAAAACTGTTTGTTCCGTGGAACACGTAAGCGCCACTACCTTCTCTTGACATGTAGCTGATTCAACGTGAAGAGAAGTGTGGTGCCTTTTTTTGCAGACTGTACAACAAAATTTGGACGCGCAGTCACCCTGTGTGTGACTGCCACGCAAACAGTTTTCACACAACCCGAGTTCCTTGACTTTGGCAGTGCGAAGCTCAGGCGTGAGAGCGTTGTAGACAGTGCATTTATATATAGCATGATGTGGCATTTGACAACACGGACATAAGTTGGATTTCCGTTGGTCGACAACCCTATCCGTGCCGGCCACAGCTGCTGTAAGTGTAGGTTTATTATTAGGTTTTGTCGAATCCTGGTATTTGTTTGTCTGTCGTGACATAGTCTGCTTGAAAGACGGCGTAGACGGTTTGACGTACCCCGACTTGCATTCTGACATCTCCAAGACTCGCGTCTGTTTTTCTACAAAGTTGAGTAATTGCCTAACGTTAGGAATATCGCCCGGTTCCACGGTTTGTTCGAACTCACGTCGTGTAGCGGGGTCTAGATTACGTAACGATATTTGGAACAGTATGAAACTGGATAGATCCGGTATGTTCAAAAGTTCTAATGCCGATATATTTTCCTGATATGTTTGAAGAAAATTATTCAGATTCAACGCAGACTCGCTAGTCAGCGGTTTGAAGTTAAACATCTTATCTAAATAAGCAGTCGCAAGTGCGCGTTTGTTTTCAAATCGCTTTACTAACGCACTCCATACGATAGAGTAATTAGCGGCAGAAATCGGCATCGACTTTATGAGCGAAAGAGCCGAACCGCTCACTGATGATAACAGATAATAATACTTCTCGACATCACTGAGGCTCGAATTATCATGAATAATGCTTTGAAACGTATCCCGGAAGGTTACCCAATTTTCAAGCTTACTGTCAAATTTTACAAGGCTAAATTCAGGTAATTTGACGCGCCGCTTATTCGTAGATCTGCCTGAATCGTCTTTGTCACCTTGTTCCGATTTGGCGGGAAACGCCGGTAGACTAAGACTGTTTGCGACCTTACGAATAGCATAGTACAGTTCATCGAATGCTTCAATCTCATTGTACGTGGGAACGAACTTAGGATTGTATTTACGTGATAATGAATTAATTTCAGTAATACAACGATCGTATTCAACGCGAAGTTTCAGTAAATCCTCAATCCTAGCCGAAAATACCTCATGCATCGATGCATCTGACTGTACCGATTTAGACATTTCCCATATGCGTTGTACACGAAGAAAACAAATCTCCTTAGACGTCAGCAATGGCTGTAATAAGTCGGTAAGATCCGTGACATCTAAATCTTCGACACTTTCGGCAGGTTTACGAGATCTGTGAGCCATGTTTATAGCGATACGATAACGAGATTAAATAACCTAAGTTACTAAAACTATCTATTCCGGACCGAACGCGATATAAAACACGGATAAAATGACAACAATATGCAAGAGGTAATTACGTTACCTGTATAGGTATGTATGTATACACGAGCCTACCAACAGCTGACCCGATACGTTAGCCGACTGAATGCGGCGTAATGGAGGTAGGTGATAGGTAATTACCGCGACCGTAAAATGCACAAAAATCACAAGAAATACAATAACTAAACACTTGTTTAAGTTGAAATTCTTCAATACACACTTGTATAATACGAGATTGCTATAGAAATGCGTAAAATAAATGAAATTAACACTCGAAAAACACACTTTAAGTTTCAACTAAAGGTCAACGCACTCACTAAGATTTCACGGAAATAACAACTTTCAAACAATTTGAACAATATAAATATGTAGAATATGTTGTGTTATGTATGAAATAAATAGTAGTTGATGTTGGAACCTGTGTAGTTCTTAGATAAACTCAAAATTTGTTCTCGCACAAGCACGTGTTTTACAACAATGGATGGATGAAATTATGCAATATCTTGGCGTTATAACTGAGAAATCCTGGCCGAAGGATCATTATGTGCGATCGTGCACACATTGCGCTTGGTGATACTGATTTTAAAACATAAAATATTACAAATTTCCCCAAAAAATTGAAGGCCGACTCACCCTTGCTTCACACCGCCGCAAATCTCACAGACAGGATGTGCCTGTGATGAATCCTGGTCGTAGTCGACACCACACTAGCTTTAATTATTGTTCCACAGTTTAGCGAGGTTTTTAGATAAATTCTTTAACTTCAGCGCGCGCGCGTCTTGATTTTATTTTTTTTCACACAGTGACGTTTTTACGCGGAGATGATAGAGGGCGCGCGACGTCGCGATTGGCGCGACACACATTTTGGCGGGAGATTTAAATAGTACGGCCAGGGCCCTACACCCATCATGCTTATTTAATAACTAGCAGTGCCCGCGACTTCGTCCGCGTGATTATTGGACTTTTACTAAGGATCCCTAAATTTTTTGAAAATATAATATAGCCTATAGCCTTCCTCGATAAATGTACTATCCAACACTGAAAGATTTTTTCAAATCGGACCAGCGGTTCCTGAGATTAGCGCGTTCAAACAAACAAACAAACTCTTCAGCTTTATAATATTAGTATAGATAAATCACAATTCTTAGAATTAAGTATATAGAATAACCAATAGTACTACAAACAGACAGAAAAGGCGGATATACCGGTCAAAAAAAAGGACTTTATCCTTGTGGCCTGAAAATTAATTGATTTATTTGACCTTGATCCGCTGCAATAACAGACGTTTAGGTTAAAGGAAAATATTGTTGACTACCCAGTTGGCGCATTGGACAGGTGTACGCCCTCTGCGCCGTGGGTCCTGGGTTCGATTCCCGGCAAGAGCACAAATTCCTTCCCAAGGGATATTTGTGCTTCTGGTTCTGGGTGTAATGTGTGTGTGATGTGAATGTTTCCGACAAGTCTTTGAACTTAGTGTGGGGCTGTGAGTGTGAATGCGTTTGTTGCCGATTCCCTTTAAGGCGACTTGGTATCGAGTTGGCGGACTGGAACCAAACTGTAGCCTGTAGAATTTCCTGCATAGCCAGCGTGCGCGCTTTCGTATATTTTTTAAAATTAATCTTACCCTTTAACAAAAAAATTGAGTTTACAACGAGGTTTGAATGTTTGTTGGGATTACACTCAATATTTTTTGTAAAAAATATCTTTTATAGAAACAGAATAAAGTTGATTCATTCCACTGACGGGAACGGGATATTTGGTGTTTTTTTTAGTAAAGTTTAATGTTTTTTTCTATAGAGCCAAATTTATTCAATCGTGTATCGCTGAACATATCCGAATAAAATATTTTGTGAACATTTATTACACATAAAAAAATGCTGTTAATCGACCGTTTTTAAAGGTCAAATCTTTAATATTCGTGAGGATGAATCATCCAATTTGGAGCCTACTTCACCTTTAGTTCTTTTTCTGGAGTCTTCAACATTCATAAGTGTCACTTCCTCTTTCTTTAGAAGAATGTGATATAGGTATCTTAGGAAAGTGTGTGGCAATAAGTACAACTTCCGAAACTCCAATAGATGTTCTAGTAAAGTTTCTACCACTTTATTTGGGCATGACGTGACTATGACTGGACCATG
This sequence comes from Lomographa bimaculata, assembly GCA_948107665.1. Lineage (NCBI taxonomy): Eukaryota > Metazoa > Arthropoda > Insecta > Lepidoptera > Geometridae > Lomographa > Lomographa bimaculata. The sequence goes on along the minus strand of OX403600.1, from coordinate 5,292,090 downwards.
ACTCTTTTACTTGACTTTAGCTGTGACTTGGACATGAAAATGAAAATCGATTATTTAGTATTAAAAACAAAGTTGTACAGACAAATATTGGTAAACGATGACACCTGCAGTAATGTAAAACTGTGTCGCAGCTGCCGACGTCCTCCTCCGAAAAATGTAGTTACAAAAATCACAATTTCAAACAAGAATACTGTTTCAGACAAAGATAATTTAAGTGACGAATCTAACTAACAAAGAAATATATATATCTAAATTAATTAGGTTACAAAGTAAAAACTATTTTTTATTGTCAGTGTGTGTGTTTGGGTGTGTGTGTGTGTGTATATGTGTTTTTGTGAGTGCATACACACGTGTTGTTTATTTAGTAACTGTTATAAGGTCTTCTGCGTCTTGATATGCCAAGGATTGTAGCCATTCTTTACATTTTATTTTTCATTTTTATTTGATGGAATCGAATATAATATTATGTTGATTTTTTTGTTAATCCTATTGTACAGCATCGAGCTGATATAATAATAATGACGACTAGCAGTCGCCGTACGCCGGTATTCTATGTTGCAGACTTTTTCAGCTTCTACGCTTAGTGTTAATTGTGTTTGGATCATAATATATTATGAAATCATAGACTTGAAATATTTTTCACTTGGCATTGGCTAAATGCACAAGATTGCGTAGCCAAATTTTAAAATCTTCAATCTTGTGCATTTGGCATTTTCAAACCAGGTGTCAAGTAATAAAATATTTCAAGTGTATTTCATATCAAAAGTCCTTAGTAAAAGAGTCAAGGTCCAGTCATAGTCAATTCATGCCCTAGTAAAGTGGTAGAAACTTTACTAGAACTTCTTTGGAGTTCTGGCGCGAATGCGAAAATCACGTGTTTCAACTTTGTATGATGTGTCTACAGTTATGCACGTTTACTAAGTATTAACGGTAAATAATTCACCATTATCACACATTAAAACTCGAATCACAGGTTTTGGAAAATTATACAAAATCAACAACGTCATTTTTTCACTTTCGCGGCAAAAACTCGGGAGTGTTCTTTGCTATGTTTGGTGAAAATCAGTGCAGCAAGTAGGCGACGTCGTAGGACGTCTGTTGGTCTAGACTGAACATTTTATCGTGTCTAGAAAATATTGTCCCTTCGCTTTCAGACTTATTGCATTTGGCTACTTGCCAATGTGAGACATAGGTACCATTTAGTGTAATATATATTTTTTTTTTTTTTTTTTTTTTTTTTGTGACAGGCTAGTGTTTGACCACTATCTCACCTGATGGTAAGTGACGATGTGATCGAAGCTGGTAAACACACTAGACCTGGAATACGCAGGCTCTCAAATACAATATAAAATGTATTTCTCTTTTTTGTCGTTGTCAGGCTAGCTTTTAATTACTATTTCACTGGTAATTGATAGTGTGGACACGCTAGTCCTAGAAAAAAATCTAGGATAGTTGTCAAAATACAAATTACATTTTTACCCGATTACGCGGAAGCAAAAAATGGATTTTCATTTTAGCACCGTATGTATGTATGTATGGATGTTCGTTTGTTAAACCATTTTCGTGTATTAGCGAGATTAACGCACGGCAATTGTTTTTTTTTTTCATTTATAAATTCATAAATAGAGAGACAAAATAAGTTTGTTTATTAGTTAAGTTTGTTTTATATAAGCCTTCGCCGTTTGTGTTATCTATCAGCAAAATCAAAAGACCTTACACACTTGGTTAACCGCTACAGTATAAACAGTTTCGTCATTTGAAGAATACACTACCAAATCTATTATATTTTTAATTCAAAAGTTATTGTATAATTGTCTGAGAAATAAATGATGTATTAATATCGTATACCTTTAAACGAGCAATTTTTGTATATGTATATGTATATATATATAATCTGAATCTCGGAAACGGCTCTAACGATTTTCATGAAATCATTGTTAATTAGGTATAATTTTTAGTAAACGTCGTTTTTGGCGGAAATGCAAATGCCCCTTGGGAAGAAAACTTATGTTCACACCGGGAATCGAACCCGATACCCGCTACTTAAAAGACGAACGCGCACCCAACTACGCCAGCGAGTAGTTCAATAACAGATTTTTTTTTGTAATTTGTACTCATGAATACAAATAAAATCCCGTAACAACGGTTATGCGTTATACCTACCTAATTATCCCGTAATTTACTTATTTCAATTGTATAACTGTATTTTTTTTTATTTAATGTATATTTGCTACCTGTGGAGGCTTGTAAATGACTCTTCTTAAGTTTAAGTTTTGTTTATTTTGTAATTTATTTATTTTCAACCGACTTCAGAAAAGGAGGTTCTCAATTCGACTATGTTTTTTTTGTATGTATGTTACGCGATATCTCCGCCAATTATGAATCGATTTTGATGAATTTTAGTTTGGTAGAGTATACTTCAGAGGTGGTACATCTAGTCAGTACTATCTAATCTGATCTAAGTTCCGAAGGATAAAGCGGTGAAGTCGGTTTTTTAAGCTTTGCTTGCTTTTAATTATAGTGAAGTCGGTATTAAAGACTCCAAATCTCCATGTCAAAGGTTTGCCTATCCTGAAGTAAAAAATAAACCTTTTTCCAATAAGTTGGATCGGTACAACATGGAAGTATCTCTCGAAACTATATCCGACATAGTAATAGCTACGCATACACAAACTGCAATATTTTATTTCGTAATAAAGGCGATTTCCTTGTTATGGCTTGCCTAACGCAATATTAATGCAAATCGCCGGTTCGTCATAGTAGGCGACAATGCGTTGGTATTCCATACATGTAGATTATTCTTTGTAAGGAAAAATAGTATGCCCATTGTTTCATTCATTTAATTAAACCAAAGTTCCGACTCGATATTGTGAATGAAACATTAGGCGGTATTATTGAAAACAAAGTAATTATAAAATGGAAAGAGTAGAATAAGTATAAGTAAAAAACAGCGTCTTTGTTGTGTTTTTTTACGAACTATTAGTATTCAATAACGAAAAGACAAAGCTTTTATATATGGAAAGTATTTACTTGAGAATATTAATTAATAATAACTTAGTCAGGTTAACCCATTACACATGAAAAAGTATATTTCCTGTCGCTTAATATACACTGTTTCAAACCAACGTTATGTTACACAAAACTATATTGCTGGCTTAAACGCGAACCCCCTAACGCCCAATAATATAATGCTATATAACCTGCGGTTTCGTTTAATTCTGTTGCTTCTCCTTTATCACTCTTTGAGCCACCTGACTACGGACCCGGTTTCGGCCTGCCGGTCAGTTGGAAAGCACAGTAATTCCTAATTTTATTAGTACGGTTTGGAAACTACTCATAAAAAAGTTGTAAAATCATACTTTAATAAATATTAAATGTGTGTGTGTTCATGACGGTTGTTTTTTTTATAACAACCTGACAGGCTCACACAACAGTTCGAAGAATAGACCACATCTGAATTAGATCCATTTTGTTCAGGTTCCACAGATCCTGTTCTACGGGCGGGTGTGCTCGGGCGACGCTGGAGACCGGCTTATTGAAGCGCCCGGCGCCTTCGCCCCTCCTCTGGAGGGCTACCTTATGTGCAAGACTGATAAGAGCCGGCGGTTCGAGCCGTGCTACTTCTTGCTAAGGTAAGATATAGACAGTATTTTCTAGGTCTTAGATACTAAACGAACGAAGTTGATAGTTTGTTGTTAGTTTGGTCCGTGATGTCCGTGCCTAAAATAGTAGTAAAAACACTGATGTTCATATGAAATAAGCGACTTAAAAACGCGGTTGTACTTATGCTTGCGGTAAAGTGAAGCAAACAATATGGCGTAGCATTAGACTTTAAAATAAACAGTCTACGGCGTTATCTCGCATCGTAAACTCATCCCGAAGAAGAGCATCGTACATGCTCGAAACCTAGGTCAACAATATCGATCAAATGACATTAGTGATAGCCGTATTTTAATAATATTATAATGTCTAATTCTCACGAAAACTTTAATAGTAAAATTAAATTAATTAAATTATATTATATAAAATTATATGAGTATATTTTACACAAAATAGAGTATATATATTGCATGAGATTAGAAATTAAAATCAATTTAACAACCAGCATCAGATTACACACCACACTAATACAAGTTTTCCCTCACACTGTCATTCAATAACAGCTAGGATCAAGTACGACTTAACCATGGAGCAATTGAACAGCTGCACTACCTCAAAAACCTACTCATTTATGCGGTACTCCTGCACTTTTTGTTTTCAGAGCGGGTGTACTCCACTGGGGCTCTCACTCACCCGACGGCACATCCCCTCTCCCGAACAATATCTCTCTCCGATCGGTGGTGGGAGTGAGACGGCATGTCGACTGGACTCGTCGGCCGCACTGCTTTGAGATAGCGCTCAACGACTCGAGCCGACTGCTATTGGCCGCTCCGGACGAACCGAATGCTTCCTCTTGGCTACAGTCGCTGTTACTTCACGCTGCTCAGGTATATGCAGTGACGTCACATCTCGCGTCCCTTTCTCCGGTCGGTGGAGGGAGGGAGATAGAGTGGCACATTTAACGTTTCCTCTTGAAAATGAAAATGAAAAATCGTTTATTTTAGGATAAAAACAAGGTTGTACAGACAAAAATTTTGGTAAAACGATGACACCTTAGTTACTATACGCTGCACAGGTCTATACAGTGACGTTATATATCCGTTCTTTAGGCTCCGGTCGGTGGTGGGATAGAGACAGAGCATTTAGATTGAAACGTTTTATTTTAGTTACTATGCTGCTCATTTCTATATAATGACGTCATATACCTATTAGCTCTCTCTAGTCGATAGTTGGAGCACAACCGGTCTGGCCATTGAAATAGTCATTCTATCGCAGTGCCGTGCTTAGGCCGCTTAAAACATCCAAAAATATATTACAAAACAGCCATTTCCATGAACTTAAGCCGTTTTACCTATTATGTAAACAACAATATTTTATGGCAGTGTTCAATATTACAAATTCTTTTCCTTGTATTATTGAACTACTTTCCTTGAAGTAAGACTGATGATGTAAGAGTTTATTGTAGAAGTATAAGAAGTTGTAGTAGGTAGCACACTCCTTCACTGGGATGAGGGAATGGAAATGCACGGTATTTCCCCTCCCCCCCATCCCTCCCCCTACAAATAAGGTCTAGCATTAGACACGCTCACTTGCTAAAGATTTTTTTTTTTTTTTTTTATTTTATTTGTGACAGGCTATTGTTTGACCACTATCTCACCTGATGGTAAGTGACGATGTGATCGAAGCTGGTAAACACACTAGACCTGGAATACGCAGGCTCTCAAGGATAACTGCCGAACTGATTAGCAAGAAACCAATGAATCCTAACCTTGCCTTAAAAAATACCCATCAATGGACCAGTTTTACAATTAATCTTTTCTATAAATAGTAAAACTGGTCTGTTCGCTGCTTGCCACCTTTCTGATTTTGTCTATTGATCGAGGCATTCATACTAATTGTGGAACTTTCCCACTTTTTATTAAGCTATTGCATAGCTTCTATCGCGGGCCTTAAGCGTGGAGACCGAATCCAGAAATTCCGTAACGAAAATAACCTAACACCACCCACTCCGACCGGCACAGCGGTGATACTTTTTAGTTTTGCCATCTATCGATGAATAGCAGAAGTTTTAATGATTTTTTTGAAATATCACGCTTGTCTCTTTAGTTCAGCAACTCGCCTCTAGGTGGCAGGAAAAAAAATACTGCATAAATAAAATAAATAAATAATTATAATTGCATAAGTTGATAAAAAATGCTATGCAATAGCTTTAATAAATAATTATAATTGCATAAGTTGATAAAAAATGCTATGCAATAGCTTTACCGCGGCAGTCCCCGAGTGCCACACGTCTTTTTTTTTAATCCTGAGCGAATAGACCGCAAAACTGATACTAGTTTCATTACCGAATAGTTAATAAACATATTTTACAGGCCCTCGAAGAAAAAGACGGTGCTAAGAAGGTAGACCCTAGAGCGGGAGGTCCGCCCCCCGCCTGCACCGTATTGGTGACCCCGACCGAAGTGATCAGTTTACGGGACACGTTGGACATGCCTTTTGTTGCCGGAGCGGCGGCTTACTTGAAGGATCGGGGCTCCGAGGCGCTCCTCAAAGGTCAGTCAAGTATTTAAATGAATATGGTACGCAAAGTGTATAAATTCTCCTTGCACGCCCCGCTCATATAAATCTTAGTTATTTTTTATGAACTGACATGTTTTAATAATGGTACGCCATTTTGAAAAAGCGCGCTTATAGTGCTCACGCCAACAAACGATTAGGAATAATACGCATAGACCAGAGGAAGCGAGAAGGATAGTGTGGCAGTGCACATTCTGCTCTACCTCGAAGCCGCAAGCGCTTCAAGTGTATTGATGACATCAGTAATGCCGTGATAAGGATGCATTTTGCTTGTATCATGTGATAATTATTTCATGTTTATTACTATTAGTTCATAAAACTGTTCCCAGTTACAGTCATAGTCAAGTAAAAAGACGAGAGAAGTCATGCCTAGTAAAGCGATATTATAATTACAAGGTGGAGTAAGATACTTGACGTATCTGATTGCAAATGCCTTTGAGGATAAGGTTGTTAAATATCAATAGTAATTCTAATAACCAATCTCTTTTACAGAGTATATTGAGGAAATGCGGACCGACATTGAGATCTTAGCTTGCGGCTCCATTAAGAATTTGACGGCTTTCAAGATTCCCGACACCGACGAAAATTGGTGCTGTTTGGTAAGTATCAAAGGGACCTTCCAGTTAAAAAATTAAGAAATACTTCACCAAATTTTTCGTGCACTTGCGATTTGGCACTAAACCATAATTAAACAAACAAACGCATTCACACTCACAGCCCCACACTTAGTTCAAAGACTTGTATCGTGGATGCCGGAAACATTCACATCACACACACATTACACCCAGAACCAGAAGCACAAATATCCCTTGGGAAGGAATTTGTGCTCCTGTCGGGAATCGAACCTAGGACCTACGGAGCAGAGGGCGGGCACCTGTCCACTGCGCCAACTGGGTCGTCATAAATTATGACATTTTAGTGATTTCGTGAGGCTGTTAATTTTTTGCAGTCAGGTTTGTTTTGTTTATTGTCTTATTTTTATTTATTCCGTTTATTTTGCATTTATTCCAACTGCCTGTTGATTTAGCTGGGTGCGCATCAACCATCTAAACGGGTTCGATTCCTGGTGGGAAGTTGTGAACACAAGTTTTCTACACAAGGGAAGCTTATGTTTTTAGTTCTGATTGTGATTGTGTGTGTGATGTGAATGTTTCCGGTACCCACGACACAAGTCACGGAACTTAGTATAGGGATGTGTATGTGAAAGCGTTTATTTAACCGTTTACCTATGTTAACTAAAATACATTGATATATTCTAGGAGTGGAGTGTTTGTGAGGCGCGCGAGCGGGGCGCCGGCTTGGCGTTGGTGATGGCGAGCAGTACTGAACTAGAGAGGTTCATAGCAGCACTTGAACAGGCGTTCTGCGCACTCACGGTATGTTTATATACAGCTTAACAGATTGGGATGTTGCATTTCATGAAACAATTAAGGATCTTCTTTTCTTGATAAAGATTTGTATATGTACATTTTTTGTGCATGGCAAGCTGTACCGTCAAATCTGTAAATTTAATGCACTATATTCAATGTAAAACATTTTAAAAATTATACTGATCGATTTCTTCAAAAGCAGTTTTTGTGGCCTCGTAGCTCCCGAACGAATCGACCGATCCCAACGCAGTTTTTAAAATTGAAAGCAAGTGAATCATGATGTTTCTTATATGTTATTGGTGAAAATCGGTGCAACAAGTCCCCAAATATATCGTCAGAAGTATTAAAAAAAAATCATTTTTTTGTATCTTGTGTTCCAGTGTGAGCCTTTTCCTCTAAGCGTGGTGGATTCGAGCAAATCTGCGTGTAGCGCCGCACACACTAAATACGAAGCGGCTTGGCGACATATGCTGCCGGCACACCAGTGAGCTCACAATAATGTATGCTACTCAATTATCTGACAACAAGAACATATGAAATTTTAAACTGATCTTCACATACAATATAATTAATTTTAGGAACAGGATATTATTCCATTTTTGAATTTAGTTGTAGGGCTTGATATTTCAGCACCAATACAAGCGATTACGAGAACCGGAGTATAAAATTTGCGGGTAGGTATTGATTACGCAGCGTTTCTGACTACCCTCTTCCTAACCAGTTATTTGCGTTAGATGTTGCTATTACGGCAACTCTTCTTACACTTTCATTGTTCGTAAAAGATGACGTTTTCGACATAATAATATCGCAACCATAACCCGTTTCGAATATTAATTGTACTTAGACTATATTTGATAATTTGTTGTAAGTCAAGATTTATATCAGTTAACAGATAATTGAGTAGCTCGTAAGTTAGCGTAGTACTTAGTAGATAGTATAGACAATACTTACAATACTAGGTGGTTTAGAGAAATAGACCCAAGTCGTTGTGAACACTGATATTTACACAAACAAATTCTATATATATATTTGGTTTTTAATATCTTGATGGGATATGTAGATATATGTTTGTTATAAATATATTTGTTTGCACCGATTAGGGTCTCTTCCTGTAGGATATTTTGCTCTTGTCGCTTACTACAGCTATTCTTTTCAGTTGATCAATATGATGAAATGTTCTATGCAAATGTATGCAAAACCGCATGATTAAGTGTCACAACTGTATACAATTTCTATCACTTAGGGCTATTGAAATACGATACAAAATGAATTTAATCTCGAATACATATTCTTAACTACATTTTATATAATTATAAAGGTATATAGTTGAATTCTCTTTGGGAAAAATAAAAATTGCTCGTTACGTAAACAAAACATACTAAAAACATAGCGAAATCACATTTATACTTAGAATATATGATATCCCGATTTAATAGTGCTGATATTGACGTCAGCTGACATGGCATCCCACTTCCACAAGTGATTACAGTAAAAGGTGTGAGCGAGATGCTAATATGGTAGTTAGCTCGTCAATATCACTGTTTCTTTATTAATTTGGGTTGTGTTATCGATTGTAGCGGGCTATAAATTAATCATACTGTTTGTTCTATAACGAAATATAGCTCTTAAATACTTTATCTCATGAGTACTTTTATATTGTGAAAAAGGGGCGACTTGAAGCAGCTAAAGCACAATTTAGTTATTTATTAAAATAAATTCTTCCTTTTTCTAAGGGAATGCATAATTAAACCTTTTGCTTGTTATGTTGATCTATTTTAAAATAGAAAATTGTGCGAAGTGAATGAAAAATAGCTCCATGCAGTGATGATTTTTTGTGTCTATGATAATTCATTTATTCCAAGTAACTCAGACTATGGTTGCCTGTCAATAATTGTGGAACTTAATAGGCGTGATTTTGTCAAAAATAAAATAAATAGTTGCAAGTCAGACAGCCTGGTTCTGGTGGCTAAATAGTTACTGTTAAATCTATATTAGAACTTTAATATTTCATATTGAACATAAGCTGTTCTAATTCAGAAGGTTAAAATAGTCAACAAAACAAGCAAAATATTTATATAGCAGCTGCTACCAATATGTAGAATGTTTTCTCATTAATATATAGGTCACAATAATGTGTTAAAAATAAATGTCATATCCACCTTATGATTGTACAGATTTGCATTTGATATAGATTTCGTTGGCGATATGATAATGCGGATATGACACTTAATTAGTATTATCGATATAATTGTAATAATATGATATTCCAATTAATATTCACCATAATTTTTAATCTTGGAAATTAGTCATAGTTAGTATATTAGTAATATATTATGTAATTTATAACTTTGAACAATTCATTATTTTAAAGTGAATAATCAAATTGTATAAATAAACAAACTTATTCATAATTAATGTATGTATCGTCCCTATTTCTTTGAAAAATTTATAATTATATTGATAGGAATGTATTTGTAATGGGTGAGCTTTTGATGAGTGTACTGCGAAACGCGCTATTCTGAGACTTGGTTTACACAAATCCCTAAAAAATAAAATAAAATATCGATTTCGATCTGTATAATCGATAAGGATTGTTATTGAAACATTGGCGTTGAAAAAAACGAGTTCATTGTACACAATTTTTAACTAAAGCGTATCATACATATTCAAGCGTCTCAGAGCTTTAAAAAATATTTTATCGTGCATCTCATTTTAAATCGATTTTGTAAACGAAGAGAAAATATCAAATTCTGAACAGGTATTTGAGGCTATTGCGATTTGGGTATTTTATGTAATTAATATGAAGATAATATATTATTATGTATTAGTTATGAAGCGTATGTTGTCAAAAAAAAGCTAAAGTAAATTGTTATTTAAATGTTTAAGAATGTATTGGTATTAGGTATCTGCAGATCATTACGCTGATAACGCGAACATGCTTTTTTTCATCGCTAATGAATCGAATACAAACGGTTTGCTCCTTTTTTGCTTACATTGTAATGTATCAGAAGATTTCTCAAAAAGATGAGAATAGTAGGAGCCTTTAACAAAATCAATCAAATCAAATATCAAGTTTGATAACAAATATATATTAGAACGTCGCTATGGACAGGAATTATCATCGGGTGGTGCATTGTCTTGAATTAATTGTTCGTAGGCAACTGAATTACTTAAAGGATCTCTTCTCACAAACAGACCCAGTTGCCTATTATTGCCCCCTACCGAAACCAACATGCCTTATGTAGCATCAATTATCAGTGGCTATGATTGGTTGTTCCGCAACTGATGCCGCTGATATCATCGGCCAATCACAAGCACGCATCGACATATTTACCTCGCTCTTTTACCCGCTGGTGAATTTTGTTAAGAAGGAAAATTACCTGCGTTATCACCCGTTTTTATCATTGAAGATCTTAAAAAGTGTTTAAAGAGAGCAAATTGTTTGTAGAATCCTCTAAAAAAAAATGGGATCAAAGTTTCAAGTTTAACAGAATAAGGCAGCTTTGTGTGAAATGCCTCAGTGAATTTTGTAAATTTTTTGACAATTCGTTATTGCAAACCTTTGTTAGCTTTAATTGTTTTAAAGCTTTTTTAATGGTTTTGTCGAATTCCGTTTTTATTAATGAATTTTTGGTGAACCCGATTGTTGGGGGTATGTTTTTAACGTTATGTATTTTATTGGATGAATTTTGGCTTCGCGGTTTACAGAATACGCGTGGTACTTAGTAATGCAAGAAGGTGTGATTAAAACATGGAGTCCTAGTCATCGTTGGTAGCGCGAATACCTTATAAGTAGCGGGGAGCAGGTTCGATTCCCGATGGAAACACAAGTTTGCTCCCCATAGAAATATTTTGTGTTTCTGGGTGTGAGAGTGAGTGATGTGAATGTTTTCGGCACCCACAATAAAAGCTTTCGAGCTTAGTGAGGGGCTCTCAGTGTAAACGCGTTTTTGATAGCTATACGCACTCATATAAAGTAAAAACAATACAAATTTTAACTAATTAATAAACGCTTTCACATTCACAGCCCACACTAAGTTCAATGACTTGTGTTGTGGGTGCCAGAAACATTTACTTCACGCGCACAATCACACCCAGAACCAGAAACACAAATGTTCCTTTAGGAGAAAACTGGTGTTCCCGCCGGGAATCGATCCCGATACCCTTGCTTAGAAAGGCGCTAAACTAAACCAACAGACAGTTGAACTGTTTTGTTATAACAGAGTAAAATATAGATGTTTAGAAGCAACTTACTCTCCGTTTATAATAGATTGCTCTACTTGGCATATCTATAAAGCAGTTTCTAGATGTTGCGTTTTATTTTTACTAAGTATTACGTGTATTCAGGCCGTTATGCTTTCACGGTTTCCAATGGCTGTCCCGCTAATTGTTACCAAATATATCAGTGAACATATATCATTTTGTATGTGTATTAGGCCACTGTAACGGCCGTGTGATATTAATGTATATTATATAAGTAGGCTCTAGACATTTCTCTTGCGTCTCTGGAAAAAATCGCATTTAAAACAGTCAGCAGATTTTAAACGGGACGTATAGCATCTCAGTGTTTATTAAAATCAATTTTATTTTCGTATTATTTTTAATAAATCAATTTTATTTAGTTTATACAGGGATGTGTGATGTACATCCCTTTGTTATTCTATTCTAAGTTTTACATTCAGTGACTATTATTTTATTATTACTATCGCTTATGTGTTTGTGATACTGCCTATGTTAACAAAAGTCATAACAACACCTTAATAATGCAATAAATTGTACTACGATGTTTCTACTGGGTAATTGCATTAACAGTCTTACTTATAAAAATGTCGCTAAGCAATGCTTAGCCACCTCTTAGTTAAGCAGCTCTTAAGCCCATAATCAATGATTAACTTGTTTTCACTCATAAACATTAGTTAGCCGCTGCTTAGTTGAGGGACGCAAAGAGAATCGAAAATAATCGAAATTTACACGATCGCCACAGATTATAACCAAAATAGTCGACTAAAAGTTAAATAGTACGAGTAGAGTTGTCAAAAATGTGGTTTTGTTAATCTATTGAAATGAAAATAAAAGAAAGGTGACATTCAACGGTTGTCGAAGTAAACAATTTTGCACCTTACGTAAAAAGTTTTGACCAAGGATGTTGTAGCTAAAGTAATAGGATGGATAACTGACAAACTTACAGTGCCGAATATCAAACATGCATGGAATCTTATCACAACTAACTAAGAGCGTATTTACAAAGTCAAATCGTTTTATCAATTGCATAAAGAACCAATCGTGGTTGCGGTCCCGGCGAAATCGGGTGAAAGGTTAGAAAAGACCCCTGTGTCCCTCTCTCACAGAGCGACTAGTTCTAAAAAAGTTTCCAAGTGGTAGAAATTGTAGTCTGTAGTAATAATAAGATCTTATCTGTCGTCATTATTTGTTTAATCGAAACCTTACAGAATATGTTTCTAAATGCCCTACCTACTATCAAACTATTCTCAATAAACCGTTTTTTTTTCCTAATAGCATTAGGTTTTATGATATTATTTTTGTTATATGGGTATACAAGCCAAGCTACACAACTACATCCGCCATTTATAAACATATTTTGTAAAAACAAAATAAAGTTATCCTGCTATCATACTTCCTACTAATATTATCAAGGCAAAAGTTTGTGAGTGTGTTTGTAGTTTGTTCCTTCTTGATGCTCAATTATGATTATATTAATGAATACGTTTGTAAATATGGAATATGCATACATTTTTATTCGATTGTTGCCGTTAATACATTGCCGGAAAGAAAATTTTCCTTCATAACAATACATCTCATATCGAAATAAATAAGCATTGGGAAATGCAATCAGGTTTTTTTTTTTTATTCAAGTAGGCAAACTTTTGACAACTATCTCACCTGATGGTAAGCGACGAAGTGGTCGACGATGGAGCAAGCTTGCCTAGAAGATATCTATTCACTCGCGACTTGATGACTCCCATATTGTACTCATCAGGAAACACCGACTCAGGTAAGGAGTTCTATTCCTTTGCGGTTCGCACAATGAATGTAGAGGCAAAACGCTTCGTACGCATTTGTGGAATGTCCACCATATAGCGGTGTCGCTTAGCAGTTTGTCTGCTTGTCCGACGATAGAACGGGGATGGGGCAACTAGATCGTGCAGTTCCTTAGCACGCTCACCAAAATGTATCCGATAAAAACCGAGAGACTAGCTACCATGCGGCGCGGCGATGACCCAAGCTCTGAAACTTTGAATTAGTCAGCTGCTCGCTACCAATGTGTCTCTTGGGTCTCCACTCAATGGTGTCAAGAGTCTCAAGCTGGTACTTAGCTGAACCGTCCCAAAGATGAGAACAGTATTCCATACATGATCGGACTTGTGCTTGATACAAATTGAGCAACTGTCCCGGTGTGAAGTATCGTCTCACCTTTGCAAGGATTCCCAGCTTTTTTTCAGCTAGTTGGGTTTTTGACTCGATGGAAGTACCAAAATTGAGCTTTGAAATTAGAGTCAAACCGAGTAACTCGAGATGGTACGGATACATTTCGGAAAGTTGGATTCAGTTCAAATTGACTCCGCGGAGAAAATTATAGCGGAGAAAAAAAGTTTAGCAAATTTAAACACAGCGATTTTGAAAATACAAATAGAATTAAAGGAAAGTTGACCAATCAGTGACCTAAAAATGTGTAACTTAGTCACGATCAGCTTAGCCAATAGTGAGCGTTTTGCTATTTTGAAATTCCCATCCATTTTATTTATTAAAACTCCTAATAAAAAGCAATTAAAGAAGAAAATCATATTATGGGTGTAATTTTATAAAAATAAAGATTTAAAAAAAATCTTGACCTGTATGTAAATTGTATGTTTATTTCCTATTGATAATTTATAGCGTTGTTATATTTTTCTTATATCACTAATATAGGCCAAAATGTTTGCTTGAAGATGAGTTGATTGGCTTGAAGAATTTAGTAATTTTTAATTTTGCACTGGGTCACACTCTACGACATAATTTGTACACAACAATTTGTGTCAGTAAGGTGTCATAAAAGTTAGGGTTTACCTCCTTTGGATTTTTTATGGATATATTGATGATCAAGCCGTGCCACCCCGCAGTTTTGTCTGCGTTTATCTAGTTAAGTTAGTTAGTTAGTTTAGTTAGTAATAGCAGCCTATTTGTTAATCCTAGGCATAAGCTACGTACATTCCAAATTTATCAAAATTAATTCAGCCGTTGCCGCGTGAAGAGAAAATAGACATACTTAAATAATGCCACAATTACACACAAACTTTCGGAGGCATAAATTAGTTTGATATTAGTATGTAATAATAATATTTACCAAGATTCTGACATATTAATGTAGTAATAATATCTGTCATCGATTTATGGATTATCTTTATTCTAGGATACAAATTTAAAGATGGGTTGTAAATGTATCTAGAAGCTTATTACAACAATTGTACAGCACATATCTCCGCCATTTTGAAAAATATCGAACCTGCTCTTATAGTCGGATAAGCGGACGAAGCCGCGGATAGATACTAGTAAATATATATAATGTAAATTAAATTTAAATGCATTTTGAAACATCAGTGTGGATTTTAATCACGCATATAGTGTATTTTAGTTTATCTTTATGAATGACATAATAATATTTTTAATAGATATCATATTGTAGCATGATTACACAGTTAAATATCATTCAAGTAGAACATAATTCAAATGGCTCAAAAGGTTATCCCACCAATCTCAAAATCAGGGTTACCCTAAAGAAAAGGGACACAGAGGTTTTTTGTGACCTCTCACTAGGACACAGATTTTCGGCGGAGTCGTCCCTCCTTTTACAAACCGTAGGTTTGTTTCCTATCTCGATGGTTTTGACACATTTATTATTGAAAAATATAAGACCCGCCATCTTGCCTCTTAGCAAGTTTTAAACAAGGCAATGGCGGTGTTTAATTTTAACAACTATTTAAGCATTACTTAACGCTAAATCGCGTTTATGAGTGAATTTTTTGTTAAACTGTAGCTAAGCAATTGATTAAAAATTAAGAAGGGTTTATAAGTAAGACTGTAAATGTTTACTTTACATTATTACCTATGTGGCCGCTATTAAATCTACCAACGTCACAAATATAGTAAAGTGCCTAAAACTCGTGACTTTTAATATACGTTATATTTCTTCAACGATTTTAATGAACGTAACGTTAATAATGTAGAGAATGAGAATGTAGACAATCATTGAACGCTACGTTCATTGAAATACTTGTAGAACTATATATAAACATTGTAAATGCTACCAAATCAAATACAACGTGTGAATTATGACTTTTGCGTGCTGTTCATACGCTACTGTGATTTGTCTTTTATAACGTTAAGTTTGTTGTTTATGCATAATATTAGAATCAATGTTTTGGCTTGTTATAATAAGATGTAGGTAACTGTTTTATGTTTTTCCTGTATCCTTCAGTGCTGCCAGATAATTCATTTTGTTCTCAAAATGTTAGATTTATTTTTAATCTGTCATTTCTGTAACGCAACTCTTAATTCTGAGAGGTTATGTTGATATGTATATTTAAGTACAGTAAGCTATTTCCGTACCTACCAAAATCTAGTAAAAGCATTTTATATCTGATGCTTTTGGAATATAAAATGATGTATTTCTGGAGGGTAAGGAGCGATGCGTGACTCGAATAAGTACTTATTTGTCATTGTTTGTATTGTTCAAATTGTGGCAAATTTGTCGTATTGCCCCGTGGCAAGCTTAGACTGAAACTGTACGCGTTTTAAAGAAGAATCGGCTATGATTGATATTATTGTTAAATTAGAATGTATTAGTATTGATTGGTTTTAAATTAAGAGCACATCAGAGTATTGTAACTAAAACATTTTGGCTCAAATATTCACAAAAATAGTCTATCGAGTTGGAATATTGTAATCACTCGAGTTAATATAATCTAGTTATATATTTAACTACATATGTTGTTATACCTCAAGCTCTGTGCATTTGAGACTTCGCCACAAAGGACGCATTTGGTTCGAAAAGATCGACGCCCGTCCCCCTCCCATGCGGTCGAGCCAGGTGCGTCCTGCGTGTTACAGCCGTTCACCTTCATGTGCTCGAAACAATTCAAAATGTTACACTCAAATTAAATAAAAAGTATGTTATGCAATATCTTGAATTAAAGTATGTCATGCAATATCAGAATTAAATCATATTTTTAGCGTTTTTAGGTATTCGTCATATGTACAGTCTGCATTGTCTGCAAATTTAAGATAGTGAATCACTTTTCCTGTGTGTAAAAGATAGCTTCAGATAATCTAACCTTGAGGCGATGAACCAAGTTGTATACTATTACACATACTGGACTGGATATCAAAGCAAAATATAAACCGAGACAGAAAAGCCAGTATATCGTTTCAGAGAGTCCTGACTTCAATCTGAACTGGTTTACATATTGTTTCTAATATTATTGAGTATAAACGGCTATTCTGTGTTGAAATACACTTTGTTTTAGAAGCAAACAATGCTATTACAATGCAGTGTCGTGGTTAACGGTAAAGGAAATATGTGTCAGTATACAGTTTGGCAAACATGTCAAATATAGCTATTAAATAAATACAATGTGTAAAAAAAAGGTGTAGTAATACTAAAGCCATGCATCTAGCTACATGTAGACTCCATGTCTAACAGGAACTTCTGAATTCGTGGCAGCACTATAAATATTGATTTGTGATGATGAATTAAAGTTTCTAAATAATTATGTTATTTGCAACCCTATTTCATCAGCTACCGCTCTACACCACATAGTCATTGGACCTAGACGTCTGACAGTGGTGGCCATAACAAAGATCAAGTGATGGTGCGTGACCACAGATGTAACCGTAGGGTTGTCAAAAATAATTGAAAAATGAAATTTATAATTTTTATATGGAAGAAATTATCTCCTTTTTCGACTTTCGTTCTTTGACAGACGATTCTCGGCGCGACACACATACACACCTCCAAGTATTACTACACCTTTCTATTACACCTTGTATAAAAATATGAAAAGTTGTGTTTTTTACTCGAATTATTACATTACTAATATATATGCTATTGTTATGCATTATCATGCTTCTTCTGCTGCAACAATATGTAATTTTGAGGTTAGTGATTCTAAATCTATCTCTTACTAAATAGAGACAATATAAACTCCTGTTCTTTTCTTACACTTGGTAGCTATGAAGTATTATTAAGAACAATAATAATGTAATTATCACGCTGTAAGTTGTAGATGCTAATTTTTTAATAATTGATATTGATTGTAATCTAAAGTTTGATGATAATTGTAATCCTACAGATTTTATCCAAACGAGTGTCTTTTCAAACGGAGTATCAATCTCTTTTTTTGTATACTGATTGGCGCATAAATATATACTTAAATTATAAGTAATGACGTGTAATGTCATTACTTATAACTTAACTTTTATTTGTAGTTTCTAGCATTGCTATCGTAATTATGTTTATTATGGTATTACAACATGATGCTATAATTACGACTTTATCTTTAAAGATTTAAGATCTTTAAGACATTCAGTAAACTATCACTCTCATATAATTACAATCTGAAGCATGTATCTAGTTCCAAAGTTCATTTGAAAAAAAAAAGTGCTTATAATATTTGAATTAGTTCAATATATATCATGTTTTCAAAGTATTTAACCAGCATTAAAATGTATAATTGATTATATATTTATCATTTTCGCGTTGAAAAGGCACTCTACTTGATTGTAGCATACACTGTACTGTAACATGGTTAAAATACTCAATTCAAATTATTATCGCTTTACATTGTTCGTATAAACGATACTTATATTAAATTCTTGCGAAAGTATTTCACTTGTTTTTGTATTTGTTTCAACCAATTTGACTGAAATCGATTGATCTTAGAAGATCTAAGAGTATCAGATAGTTTCTAAAGTCCATAAGGTCGCGCTGATAGGCTCGCGTGGTAGGCCATAGCCTCGACGAACAGCGGTGGCTATACAGTATATTATTCATGCTGCGACAACATCCTTAGTCGCTACCGCTGCCGCCCTGCTACCCGCTGTGGTCGAGTCCAAGGCCTTAGAGGGTCGATGCATATATATCTCACCAGTACCACTTCCCCAATGCATGAACCAATTTTACAACTTGTTACGTCATCGCCTCGCCTCAGAATTACATTCTTATTCCAGAAACCTCAGCATGAACTATTTCATTAGCTTGTCATCACATTACATCGCCTCGACAATTGCTATCAGTGAAGCGGTGCGCGAGGAGGCAATGCGATGCTAATATAGGTGATATGCCCAGTTTCAGTTAGTGTCTTTTACAGGAAGCCCGGTGTACCAACGGCGAAAGCTTAGGAGATAGTGCGTACACAAATTTCTCTTGATATGTGTTAGCTATAAATTGAACTTGGTTATCCGGCGTAGGTACCTAATCTGGATCCCCTCCGCCAGCAGACAAATTAAATGAAACATAGGCAACTCATTAAAATCGCCATGTCTCGAAAGTAGTCTAAAGAACTATCAAGCTATCAATCCTCCAAACTGCATGTACAGATAATATACATTTACTAATCCTTTTGTTACTGTTTGTAGGTAGACAATAATATAATTCAAATGATTTTGATTCACTAAAATAAATTAAATCTTAATTATGTTGTTCTTATATTTCTTTAGGTAAGAAATACGTAAATTAATGTAATAACAACATATTACACCATGTTATGAAATGCACAAACAACATTAAGTTATTTGCCGTTCTCGGAGATTGTGGAACCTGTATTTCGTATTTGCATACTCGTAAACACCACTTCTAATAACAAAATATCTATTGAAACCAGAATACCTACACCTATTCGTGGTATATATGAGTTATATTATTAGGGTATCCTTAGAATTGGATTATTAGCTCCTAACCATTCTAATTGACTATTGTCTTACGACTAGATGACAAGCAACTGTGATCGGTGGCCATGCTTTGAAAAAATCCTCTATACGATTTTGACTCATTCAAACCAGGCTTAATCTTGACTAACTTCTTTGATCGATTTCGGGGATCGTAGGCAAAACTATATAGCTACGCGCTGCGCCCTGTAATTATAAAAATAGAACGGCTGAAGTCCTTTTTTAGGATGATCCTATTAACACCAGACTAGAAGACTCAGAGTATACCGTTCCGGGAATAAAGACGCGGGCAATCACATTCTTTCGTTAAAATAATATACGACACAAAACAAGACATGTCGGATGCCTTCAGGCAGCCTAAAAAATCCTGACACCAAGACTGTACTAGTCCATACGACCAGCTGCTGCAACTACACAAAGTTTCATCAGGACCTGGACTAAACTAAAATAAATAAATGAGAGACAGACAGAGACATTTTGAAATTTAATTTTGTATCTTGAAAGTATAGATAATGCGTCACTTATCATGGCAATAACTTGGTATATATCTAGGTAAATACCTATACTTATATCTCCGTATCACAGCCTGTTTATCACCTCAAACAAACCGGCTATATTTACATACAAGTCGAGTAAACAACTGAGGCTGGTTTGATCTGCTAGTCTACTTGTATCTGTGCTGGTGGACGCAACGATACAAAATGTCGAATTTGAAGGTATGAACATTTTCAATTCATTAATTTTAACTCCGTTACTCTACAGTAATTATTTATTCTATGTGGAGTTAAGTACATATATTTCTTGCCTTAGTGAGGTATTAAGGTACATTTCTAGACAATGTTTTAATTTACATGTTGCAATTTGGCTGAATATTATTTTATTTGTTTGGTTTGGTGGTAATGAAAATGTGGACGAGAATGATAATGGCACTCGGCTTATTATAGAAACTGGCTCTCAACAATCAACATGTCTTCTGGCAAGAAGAGTAGTGGCTAACTAGGCGACCCTACTCTACAGAATAGAAAACTATTGAAAAGTAAGCCAATGGACATTGATATATTCATAATCCTATGTTTTTCGTGCATAGTACCTTTCGGGTTTCGGTTCCGAGTTTGCGTCAGAGGACCCGCGCAGACCCGGCGCATTGCCTGAAGGACAGAACAACCCACAGCGATGTCCTTACGGGTTATACTCAGAGCAGTTGTCAGGGACTGCATTTACGGCGCCCAGACATGAGAACAAGAGATCATGGCTTTACAGGTAAGGATACAGAAGGGGGTCCTTAGGTATCTTTCAAAACATAACATTATAGACGTATATTATAATAAGATACATTACAAAAGTAGTCAGGCACTTTGTTTGGATCTGGAATAATATATTTAGAAGTCATGTTCGTATCATTTAATTATATATGCTCTCAGATAACGTTTTACTGGATTGTAACGTCATTTGTGACAAAATGCCTGCCCATAAAAATATAGCTCAAATGCAAATTTTAGTTATGCAATTTCGTGGAGCGATAGATAAATATGTACGCGTATATTATAATATTGCGACGGAATATCAGAAATACTAACATTCATTCTTCTATATTTTGTACGCCTTTTAATAAAGAGTCAGCTTTGGTAAGCCCTAGGCACATTTTCTTTGTCATAATAGCATCAAGTTGAATAATCTGAATTTACTCGACTCCACCCAAAAACCCAAAACAAAGATGCTTATAAAGGATCAAAACTTTGCTAAGAATGTTTTTGTAGGTGTACATAAGAACATGCCATTTCTCTTCCAGAATTCGGCCTTCTGTTATTCACAAACCATTCAAGAAGTTGGGCATCGCTAAGTATTTGACTCACAACTGGGATGAACAGGAACCTGATCCAAACCAGGTAAGAAAAATCCCTCCGGGTCCTATCTGACTTCACCTCGTCACTTGCGAACTACGTATTAAGGAGGATTGATTCAGGTCTACATTTGTATGTCACATCTATTATACTAGTATACAATTATTCTACCTTGAATAGACCTAGACACTCTCCTGTCTCCAAGTCGCGCTTCGATGTCCGCACGTACACCATAGATTCGTTGTCGGGTCTTCCATATATTTTCTATATATAAATTCAGCACACATAATTGCGAGGTGGGTGACCCGTGCTCATGCATCGAATCCATTCTCGTTCCCGTTGACGCCCCGTTTGACTTCCGCACGTTCCTGGAGGACTTTGTGTGGGGTCTGCACACAATGTGCACTATATGACCTGCTCTCGTGTAATAAGAACATCTATACCAAGATAATACTCATAAGATCTTATTCTAAGTAGACATTCTCCTGTCTCCAGTCTCGCTGGGCCCCATTCGACATCCCCACGTCCCAAGTGGACTTTGTGTCGGGTCTGCACACAGTATGCGGAGCTGGGGACCCGCGCTCGCGCAACGGTCTCGCTATTCACGTCTACTTATGCAATGCAAGCATGGACAAGAGCGCCTTCTATAGCAGTGATGGTGATTTGCTTATCGGTAAGATTATTTAGTAACTTTTTAAGTAATACGTCACCTTATCATAATTCTAATATTTATTTATATACATATATGCTACGAGTAATAAGATAATTTTAAAACGAATGATCGATAATATAGAGCAGATGAAGAGATTTCGAGTGGGAACTTCCTTAAATTACGGTAATTGAGGATTTTATGGTAGTGTAATATTTATTTACTTATGTAATGTTTAAAGTTTAATTTAATGTTAAAAAACATGCGGGCATCTTTGGGGACTGCCGATAGAAGTGAAAACTAGAAAGGAGAGATGCCATTAGCCAGTACACTAGTGAATGACGCGAGTTCCATGATTTTTGTTCACCCAAAAAAGTGCTCAACGCGCCTTAAAAAGTTTTCACTTCAAAAATTTGTAACCGATTCTAAAATGTATACTGTAAAGGCCTTTTTTCTTTCTACTCAAAATAATTTAACCTTTATAGACAAGATCCATTTTGATCACTATCTTTACATTGACTTTCAGTACCACAACAAGGATCGCTCAAGATTACCACGGAGTTTGGCATTATGGAAGTAGCTCCAAACGAAATCGCCGTCATACAACTTGGTATGAGGTTCGCGGTCGCAGTCGATGGCCCTACCAGGTAAAAGACAATAAGCAACTGTTTCCGAAATAAATTCCCTCAACTATACATTTAAACTAACTTAGCGTTCTTGATTCTTCCCTGAAAGTATATCCTTAGGGACTTTAACTTAGTGTCGTACTTATGGAGTGCATGGTATCTCAAAAAATTGATTAATACATTGATATTTTATTTCTGAATCATTTTGTTATGTTAATTTATCATTAAATTAGAATTGACCTGCGTCATTAACAAAACATAAGCTCAGAAATCTACAGTTTTGTCGGTTTCGTATGGCGTAATGCATCCCTGTAAAGCGCCTGGTAATTAAAGGTTACTTCGTCACACTGAACAGGGGCGCGAATTGTTCTAGCTCTTGGAATCGACCGGCAAACCTAAATTAGCGGATTTGGGTTCCATCTCTCATATGAACCTTATACATTTTGCTGTAGAAGCTAATATTAGGGTTCAGAGTCAGGGCACTCCTTAGATTTACTAGAGTAAAATGTACAAGTAAGTTGAAATAGTAGAGTTTGAACGTTTGCGAAAACATGGTTCTTCTCGAGATGGGTGTAATTTTGCGAATCTGGCAGTAGAGTCATTAACTTTCATAAGTGCCTCTTTGGGGCCCATGTGATTAAACGATTTTGATTGATTGACTTCATTTCGTATTGTTTTCTTTTATATTAACTCCTGTAATGTTTGGGAGGATAAAAAACTTAAATGGCTTTTGCATACGACCAACAATTATATTCCTGATTGAAAACAATACACATAAAAAAAACACAAGGACACTTATAGTCCCACACTCAGAAATAATACACCTAAAACAAACACTACCACACTAAGAAAATTTGTAATTTATTTATTTATTTATTTATTTATTTATAAACAGGTGCTTGTTGCGCTTACAGCAATGCCAAGACGCACAACAAACTAAAATAAAATTTACACTATTATTAGGAACTTAAAAAATAAGTTATATACCTCATGTAATCAGAGTAGCGCATGTTGAATATATCTACATCTGGTTCTTTAGCAATTAAGTCGTTAAGCAATCTTAGGGCTTGAGTTGTTGGAGCAAACAGCGCAGTTTGTGTACGGACTGTAGGAGTAGCAAATAAGCGCCGCGTACGCAGCCACCGCAGCTGGTCAGGGACAGAGAGTGAACAGTGGGATAGCGTGGTGGGATTATCTATTTTATTGTTCATTAACAGGTAGTAGTGTAGCAACAAGTCGCATTTTCGCCTAAGCTCTAATGTGTTGATACCTACCATGCCTGCTACGAAAAGGGATGGGTACATGTAAGGATAATATCCATATATCTTCACATTCAGATATCGCCCGAATTTCTTATGTACTTTTTCAATCATCATTTTATATTTATTTTCATGTGGGCTCCAAATTATAGCATTGTATTCTAATTTGCTTCTCACGAATGAATTATATAAAGTGAGAATTGTACTTCTGTTACGGAATCGCGTGGCTTGCCTCATAACAAAGCCAAGCGATTTGTAGGCTCGTCCGTACAGCTCCATAATATGTGAATTGAAGGTAAGCTCAGAATCCATGATGAGACCTAGGTCGGTAATCTGAGCCACACGCTGCAGCGGAACACCAGCAATGCTGTAAGAGTGTACAATGGGTGAATGGGAACGAGTAAAGGTAATGCTGTTGCATTTGGATGTGTTAAATTCCAGTTGGTTACGATCACTCCACCTGGCAACATTATCAATGTCTCGCTGCAATAATTCACAGTCTATCACATTATCTACTCCCAAGAATAACTTTAGGTCATCAGCAAATAACAAGCATTTTGCTGACTTCACAACATTCGGTAAATCATTCACCATTATTAAGAATAGTGTAGGCCCAAGTGTGCTACCTTGGCTTACCCCGGAACAGGTTGCGTATAGATCAAAGCGGAAGCCTAGAAGTTGTACGTACTGGATTCTATTAAAAAAATAACTAGCAAAAAATCTTAAAAGATTTGACGAGAAACTGATTGCTGCTAATTTATTTAGTAATATGTCATTATGGACGCGATCAAAGGCTTTTTTGTAGTCAAAATAAACAACATCAACCTGTTTCTTATGGTCTATAGCATTAATAGCAAAGTCAACAAAATTTATGTGATTAGTTGCAGTAGATCTGCCTGCTCTAAAACCATGTTGTGCATCACTTAGAAAAGAATTATTAACCTGCCTGGTTATGTGACGGTTCAAAATGGATTCAAATATCTTACCGAATGCCGACAATATAGCTATAGGCCTATAGTTTTCTACTTTAGACCCGGAGCTATTCTTGGGTACAGGTGTTACCCTTGAGATTTTCCATCGTGATGGATATGTTGCTGTTTTTAGAGCCAAATTCATGATGAACAATAGTGGCGATTCAAACGCATCAATGCAATCTTTTATTATAAACGAGGGTATTCCATCTGGTCCTACAGAAGTGTGGGTCTTCAATCTTTGAATTGCAAGTGAATATCGTGTAATATATAGTGTAATCGTGGATTCAATCCAGAACCAGAAATACAAATTTTCCTTGAGGAGAAAACTTGTGCTAATTCCGGGAATCGAACTCGATACCCGCTGTATAAGTAGTAAGCACACGGAAAACCGACTGTATATTTTGTTCCCTTCAGAGGCTACGTTCTAGAAGTTTTTGACGGACACTTCAAGCTGCCCGACTTGGGCCCGATCGGTGCGAACGGGCTTGCCAATCCGCGGGACTTCCTCACACCCGTCGCGCATTACATCGACGAGGAAATACCCGGTGAGAAGAATCCAAATTGTGTAGAGAGGTAGAAGCCAAATAGATAGTCTAGCATTTGACCGCTATCTCATCTTAACCAACATGACGATGCGGCTAAAAGTGCTCGCTTCGAAGATACCTTCACATTAAACTTTAAATCTCCCTAATTATACCGATTGGATCCTATTTTCTTCGCGTGAAATCTGTTTTAAGACCACTTTCCAATTTGTTAGAGTTTTTATCAGTTTGTAGCTTTTATGCTGGTGGTATTAGAGGTCACCTGCTGATGGCTCGAGGTTTCGAACCATATCATGGGTTTGAACTACCGGTGAAGGTGATAATCCCAGCCTAGGATCCCTGGGTCCGCTCATGGAGATCATGGTGACACGAAAAAATATCATCGAAAAGAAAGACTGTTTTGACACTACCATGCCCGTTTTACCATCTGTATAACAACAAGACAAACGTCATCAATTTATGGTCGAAATATATCTAGTTCGCTAGACGCGTTTCGCTTCTACTTTTATCATCCGTATATAAATCCGCATATACTATTCCACCGCACCGTCTCATGATTTTCAAAATTTGTTTATGAAATAATAATAATAATCTATATTTATAAAAATCAATGCCACTTTTCGTTTTAATTTTATAACTCAAGAACGGGCTCACCTATCCAAACCAAATGTTTAGGCTTTGTTCGGAATATTTAGTAGATGGTTTATGTGAAGTTTGCACAAAATCGGTCGAGCGGTTCTTTATTTATCATACCCGGGCGAAGCCAGGGCGGATGGCTAGTAATTTATATATTCTACAACAAACGTGGTTTGCAATGACAATACGCCATTTTCATTTGAATCCTTGTCGAAAAATACATCAATCTCTTGTTTTCATCCAGGTTTTAAAATAATTAACAAGTACCAAGGAGCTGTCTTCGAAGCGGTGCAAGGCCACTCTCCGTTCGACGTGGTGGCGTGGCATGGAAACTACGTGCCATACAAATACGACCTCAGCAAGTTCATGGTCATCAACGCCGTGTTGTATGACCACTGTGTAAGTGACAAATGACAAAAACACAGCTTACAGATCGCGATAGTGGGCCCACTGTTGTATGTAGTGACCTCACTGGTCGATATGGTGGGCTCACTAATCGTTTCAGTAGTTATTTATTTAATAATTTTGCACAAATTAAAGTACGGAGAATAATGGCCTAATGCCAAATAGCATTCTCTACCAGCCATCCTGGCCGTGAAAGAAAAGCGGTAAGTGTGTGGCAGCAACCGAATATATGACTCCGGGGTGTATTACTTAGTCCAAATGTCAGAACGTCCAAGGTGTTAAAATGTCCAGATGCTACAAAGGTACACAAGGGTAAGTGATAATGTGGTTAAGGATGGCAAACAAGCTAGACCTAGAATAGCTGGCTCTCAAAGATAGTTGAATTTTTGTTAAACGGGAGAAATTAATTTTAACTTTAATTTTATGAATGCCTCTTTGATGCTCTATCACGCCGGAACGGCTAAACAAACAACAAAAGTTAGACGATTGAGAGTTAAATTTATAGACAATCTACTTTTATGTATCCTGATAGTTCGTTCAATCTGCAGGACCCATCCATCTTCACAGTACTGACGTGTCCATCGCCGAGGCCGGGCGTAGCCATCGCAGACTTCGTCATATTCCCGCCGCGGTGGTCGGTTCAGGAGCACACTTTCCGACCGCCTTACTACCACAGTATGTGCCTTTTATACCCATCTACGAGTAAAGTAACAAACAGAATTGCTAATTTGCATTGTTAAAGTGCACAAATGTAACATTTTCACCTTTTTTCGATAAAAATTACACAAAGCCTTCTCAAAATCCTCTTGCGCAAATTACAAATTGACAAAAAAACAACAACAATCTAAAACATATGACTTTTGTTTTCTTTCATACGTTTCTGTGAGTTAGTAAATGTATGGATGGAAGCAAAACGAATTATAGTCCAGTTATTGCTAACAACCAAAAAGAAGAAAAAACCTAAAAATAATGAAATTTAAAATGTATAATATGATTTATTTTAGTTACGATACCAGCTGTCGCTATCTACGGCGGGCTAATTGCCTATATTTCCTAAAACTAAATACAGCAAAGACCTACAAGACATCGAACTTATAGGTAACTTAAGTGCTTAAGCCCACTACCAGTAGGTAGCGTTCCCATCATGCTGGCGGCATTGTCTCTCTGAATTTCTAATACGTTGACCCAAATAAGTGCCATTTTGATCATGCGTCACCTCAATCAGGCGCTTTGATAGATTTTTGATAATAGACTGAGCTCCCGATCCCCACGTGCCCAAGGTTTCCATATTTTTGCCGTTTACGCTGCTCTACCGAAGTTGCCGCGGCTCCAACCCCATTCTGTGTTCATCCAACACTAAAGGCCGTCCCATCTTCCATGGAATTAAAATCATGTCGGTCTTTTACCATCGTCACGCATCAGTTCGAGAATGGCTGGAACGTTGGAGCTGGTAAAAGCCCGGCGGATGATATCGTTGAGGCTGGCATGGCGGGAAATTCGGCCAGCACTTTTTTGACACGAGAGGCCGTGGTGACCGAGCTGATCAAAAGAGGGCAATCCCTCTTTTAATAATGGTATCTACTTGCAACCAAAGCCCTGACTCGCATACAGAAACTGCTAGATGTCGAGCACGCTCTGTGACGCTAGGACACGTATCTAAAAGATGTTTCCGTGCTAGTTCACAGAACGGCGGATCTCACAGTTTCTGTGAGGATAACCTCACTGGGAGCCCGGTATTAGGGTAAGCAATATCCTAGGCGCTTCTGGCATCAGTCAGGTTTGCTGTTTCTAAAGATCCAAAACTTACTATGTGAATATATTTTTTCGACTAATTTAGAACTTCCATGAACTGAGAACTAGAAAGACGGTAACGCAACACTAGAAATTTTACGTATACCTAAGCCTCCTATATAGTCTTACAGGTAAAGAAGCTTGCGACCAAGCCCTGTCATCTATGTCAATACTCAAAACCGATAATAAGTGTATTCTTTATGATATTGTCAAGGCTCTCGAGGAGCGCGCCATGTTTCCATAGCGGACAACATCTTAAAGAATACGTAAATTTTGGGACAAAAAGGCAGAATCTAAAAATTGTAAAACCCATATGAGTGCATTTGCAATTTTGAGCAACCTTTCGGAAGATTTTTTAAATATTTTTTTTTCTTAGACAGTAGGAGAAATTGTTTCACCTAATAAAAAAGCGAACCTAAAAAATAAACGAGAGCCAATTATTTTATTTAAGATAAACTTAATCACCATCTCACCTGCTGGTAACTGGTAAGCGACGATATAATTACCAAAACGAAAAAATAAACAAAAAGTCGCTGAGGACAGGATTCGAACCTGCGCGGGTATAACCCATTGGATTTCAAGTCCAACTCCTTAACCACTCGGACACCTCAGCTGTGACGAGTGCCGCGAAAGTATTGGACTGTGGATAGACGTAACGGCTTACAGTTAATTGTTCGATCAACAATTTGTTTTTATTGATACAAATAGGTGATTATTAATACCCGTATATTAACGGTGAACGGACAGACGGTATAGTTGTATTCATCTCAATTATTATCTGTGAAGCAGACTAGATAAAACAAAATACGACGTAAGTTTAAGTAATCTTAATCAATTTAATTAATTGTTGTAACTCTTCATTGTTGTTGTTATTGTAAGCATACTGTTAAACGAAAGAGGCTACCTTCCACAACACAGGCTCGCCTAGTGTGGAAGTTAGAAATGAAAATTTTGTTGTATCCACTTTAACTTAAGTATGGTAATAAATAATAATAAAAAAAAGTATATAAACGCTTTCACACTCACAGCCCCACACTAAGTTCAATGACTTGTGTCGTGGGTGCCGGATACATTCACATCACACACACAATCACAACCAGAAACACAAATTTTCCTTGGGGAGAGAACTTGTGTTCCCGCCGGGAATCAAACCCGATACCCCTGCTTAGAAGGCGAACGCTCACCCAACTTAGCCAATGGGCAGTTTATATATTTTTTGTTTTAAAATATGAAGCCTTTTAGCATCTTTTAGTATGTAGTAGTCAAGTTTTAGTTTTTACCTTTCGTCTTTTTTATGCTATTGAACAAAAAGGCAGTGCGTATTCATATTATTCCTTAATCTAAGCTCGGTGCCTTGTAGGTGAGTTAGATCTTTGTATAATTATTAGATGTATATCGTTTTAGTAAATATAGGCAATTGGCTTGTGCCGTAGGTTGTATATAATAGCTACGATCAGCTACGTACCTATCACTAAATGTATAAATGCACATCTTTTTAATTAAGTAGTCTTATTTATGTAGCCATATGTACCGTTATATTTATATATGCGTCGTTCGTACATACATGCTTTAGTTAAGCATTATCAGTATTAATTGTTCTATTGTTTAACTTGTAACAGCTGTGACAACATGAACCTATTCAAGTGGATATTTAACATCTATTTTGCTATCTCTTTGCATGCTGAGGTGTCCGAGTGGTTAAGGAGTTGGACTTGAAATCCAATGGGTTATACCCGCGCAGGTTCGAATCCTGTCCTCAGC
This sequence comes from Lomographa bimaculata, assembly GCA_948107665.1. Lineage (NCBI taxonomy): Eukaryota > Metazoa > Arthropoda > Insecta > Lepidoptera > Geometridae > Lomographa > Lomographa bimaculata. The sequence goes on along the minus strand of OX403600.1, from coordinate 5,262,119 downwards.
GAAAATATTTTTTTTGGTAGAAAAACTAAAAATATTTTCGTCACCACGTCACATTTATATGTAATACTTCAACATATTCTGCGGTAAGATTCTATTACGGGTACATTCTTTACGGGAAAATTCTCAATTTCATGCAGAACTGGTGCTGTTTTGTTTAATAAGATAGATAGTTATTTTTTCATAGAAGGTAAGGCATTAATAAAATCTTTGATTTTACTTGTAGAATTGTAGATGTTTGAATTTTTTCAAGTCTTGTGAACTGTGATCATGTTATCATAATCATCTTCATCTCAGCCACGAGAAATCCACTGCTGGGTATAGACCAAAGATCTCCAGAAAGAACAGTTGTTAGCGGCCTGCATCCAGCGTCTTCAGATGTAATCATGTACCTACATAGTTATAAGTATTTCGTGTTTTTTACGCTTTTATCCTAAATTACATAATTTTTTTGACTAATTTCGACGTTTCGGCAGAGATGCATCGGCCGTGATCTCGACCAAGGTAAAAATACAATTACAAGATCCGAAAGTAGGTAGATCTAATCACCTCTCACGCAGATCAGTTCATCGCCCTCACAAGATTATTATTAGGTGTAGTTACCTAATAATCCTGCTTCAGTTCCAAATTTTTCGACAAACTAATAAAGTAGATAAACAGAGAGAGAGAGATAGAGAGCCTGCGTATTCCAGGTCTAGTGTGTTTACCAGCTTCGATCACATCATCACTTACCATCAGGTGAGATAGTGGTCAAACACTAGCCTGTCACAAATAAAAAAAAAAATAAAAAAAAAAAAAAAAACAAGGAACCGACGTATAATAGGTATACCTATAATTGTTTTCCAGGGAATTGTATGAGCGAGTTCATGGGTCTGATCCTCGGCTCGTACGAAGCTAAAGAAGGCGGATTCCTCCCGGGCGGGGCGTCGCTTCACTCCATGATGACTCCCCACGGACCAGACGATAAATGCTTCGAGGGAGCTTCCAACGGTGAACTAGCCCCGCAGAAGATTGCCGTTGGAACCCAAGTATGTTGATTTTTACATCGTTAGTCCTAAATCTACGGCAAATGATCGTAAGATTCGGCATTAAATAGCTTTTATTGACGTATTAAGATAACAGAATTCAAAAGTTTATCACACTAATATTATAAATTCAAAAGTTTGTGTGTATGTTTTTTCTCTTCACGCTGTAACGGCTGAACAGATTTGAATGAAATTTGGAATATACATAACTTATACCTAGAATTAACACATAGGCTACTTTTCAACTTCAAAAACGCGGGAAATGCCGCGGGGCACGACTAGTTTGCAATATAGGTTGGAAGAGAACTACCAGCTAGATCTGATAAAGATCTGTTTTATGTCACTGAAATGTGATAATCAAGTCGTGATTGTAAAAACCTAGATCATAAGTCCCGGATGACACAGTTGTGTAATTCGAAGTTCTTGAACCTAAACGTAGGAATACAATAAAGACAGCGTGTTTTTTTGTTTTACAGGCGTTCATGTTCGAGTCTTCTCTAAGTCTTGCCATAACCAAATGGGGAGCCGAAACTTGCCAGAAGCTGGATGCCAGGTACTACGAGTGCTGGCAAAAGCTACCCAAACTGTTTTCTGATAAAGCTTAGTATCTTTATCAGTGCGTAATCTTTTTATATCATGTTTTTGTTACTTTTTTATCAATATTAAAATAATTACCACAACAAAGAGTTGTCATTACCACTACTATCTGAATATTTCGTGTGTGGACTTCGTATACCTACTGCCAGTTTCGTTCGCTATTGAATTTGTTGAATATTTATATGAAATCTAGTAAAGTCCAGATTGCTGAGCCTCGATCATAGACGTATGGTCGCAAGTCAATCGGTATTCTATCGTTTGCATTTTGGAGTGTGCGCAGGAATTACATGAGTTAATTCCACCATCCAACCAGACAAACGTCATCCATATAGGTTGACAAACCTCCAGCACGCTCGAAGCGTTTTGCTTCTACGTTCATCATCCGTACAGCGAAGGAGTGGAATTCATTGTCTACGTCATTGTTCCCCGAGGGGTATAATCTGAGTCTTCAAGTCAAGAGTGAATAGGTATCTTCTAGGCAAGCATGTCACATCTTAGGCCGCATCGTCACTTTTCATCAGGTGAGATAATGGTCAAATGCTTGCCTATTTAGTATAAAAAATCTAGCACAGCGTGCAGCGCCCACAGCTCCCCGAAGGACAGAATTATAAACAAAAATTTTTACAATACAATACCAGTAGCGATCCCAGTTGGCAAACATCGTTAGGTAATCGTTTATTTTTCGTAAAGATTTACTCAAGCAAACTTAAAACACCTTCCGAGATGTAGTATAGTGGAACTGTTGTGTGGGTAATAAATAATAAAATCAAATTGTTTTGTAATCGTAATATTATTTAGCGGAGCTTACAAATACATTCCATTACATCATTAACATTATAAAATACCCTCAGTCAGTCGCGTCAACAGATTAAGAGCTTTTTTCACTTTACGTATTTACAATTTTGAATTTACAAACATCCCTCTACAATGATTATCGAAGTTGCTTTAAAAATGGAATGGCATATAAATTGACTGTACTTTCTACATGCAACAAAATGTAACAGTCGGTATAACGTTCAATCAGTTTGTCAAAACAAAATATACACCAAATGGGTGGTATTTTCAATTTAAACGTCCGGCGCGGCACTAACTATGGCGGCAAATGATGTAAAATGCCGTGCCGCCAACTTTCATATATCTACCGTCATTTTTACCGCGCCGGATATTCAGTGGAAATACGCCCTATATCGTCTCACATCAGCGCAATATCCATGTATTTTCTCTAAAACGGATCCAAAAACTATCAAATAATTAACTAAACTGTCCAATTTAGGACGAAATGGTGTAAAAAGCTCTTAAACTTACAGCATATTGGAAGAATTGCAACTGAATTTCCTTTGGAGACTGGTATACAAAAATAAATTAAGAATTCTTCACGGCTAGCGGTGGCTACGGCAAATCATAAAGTTCAAATTAATTTTACCTACGGTTCATTTGCACATTTCAGTTTTTATATTCATTTCTGAGATTCTTGTGCATACTTTTTAAACATACCTTAAATGTGCCTTCAAGACAGGAACATTGTACCTAAATTTAAATATTACTTATTTAATATGTTTATACATCAACATACAAGATATGTGTGTTAGCGTTCAAATTACACGAGATCAATGATTATGATTTTTTACATTCACTTGTACATCGTTACCATCTGTAAGATCTGGACATTTCGGATCTAATACTAATATACACTGTTAATTAAAACAAGACCTAAGCAGATATTTACCACCTTACTTGTAAATGTGGCATAGTTAAAAACATGTGTCTCTTTTTAATGAGGGACCTTTGCTTCAGTAGAAACGAGACAAAGCAGTGTTTATCTATGTAATGTTTTATGCAGAGTGGTGTTGATCGATTATGAAATGTATGTACTTTAACACTTAATTCATATATATGTTCCCGAATAGTCTCATCTTAGGACCACTTATTTATATACTAAAGTTCCTGCCTATCGAATTTCTTGCACAAGGTTGTTATGATGAAATTATTGCCATTGACATTATGCAGACATGCATACAGATAGCCCTGTAGATATTTATTACTGTATAATTATTTATTTATTGAAACTGTGCGTTTGAAAACCTGTAACAAATGTTACCAAGATACAGTCAATACTCTTTTTAAGTGTTAAGATTATTTTCAGAGCTATCGTTTATAACTGTTTAAAAATGTTTAAGGGTCGAGATGTCAGCAAAGCACGGCTCCAAACCGCTTAAAACTCATCATTTCAGACAGAATAACGGATATACAAAAGATCAGTCTGCATAAATAAAATCACTCCATATCTGAGCACTTAAATACTAGAAAATAATATCTAGTACCAACTTTTTCAATACTTTGCTTACAATTCCGGTACACCCAGGTAGAAAACCTGCAATAAACTTTAAGCATGATACATGTATAAGATTTTGTAGTGGTTTTTTCTGGACCTTTTTCTACCTGATTGTATCTGGGCTGTAATTAGTGCCGACCAATGTTATAATAGATAATTGGATACTCATACAAATACTAAATCAAATGTATGCAAAATTGGTAGTACCTTAAAGTATAAAGACTTAAAATCTCTCTCTACAAATATTTGTGTAGTCAACTACATGAAGCATGTTTATACATAAGATAGATAACTTTTATTCTTTCCCAACATGTTTTGGGTTTGAACTTGTTTGATTGCATAATTTTGTTATATTTATTAATAACTCTTCAAACACTTTGCAGCGTTCATGGAGACTAAAGCTTATAGGAAAATAATACATTGCTATCTATTGTATATCTCTGATAAGGTAATTAAATGTTGCAAAACAGTCCAAGGCATTCTATCGGATTGTAAAGAACATTTGTATTGATCTACCAAAGATGACGATGAACTCAAGCCCTGCTCATGTAGAGGTCTATAATGTTACTTTTAACAAAAAACAATATCATCTGTAAATGACACAACCTAATCGCATGTAGATCGGATCGTCTTGCACCAGTCAGTAAGTATTTATCGTGGATTTCAAGGTGACTCAAGAGAGTGCATTCTAGTGTTATTATTTTTCTTCTTATTCTTAAACGGGTTCTAAAGTCTAAACTATCACTTAGTTCACATTAACACTTATAACTGGTCGAGTACTAACTACAGGCTAACAGTAGAGCGGTTGGTGCTGTACTTCACAGTTTTCACAAACAAGTTATGTAGGTGAGTTCAGGAGTCTGTTGCATCCGCTAGCCGTGATTCACGTTCACTCCAGACTCTAGTTCTGACGCCGGCGTCTCTGGCTCTTCATCATTGTAGATGTTCTCAGCCATTTGCCACACCTGGAATTAAAAATGTTACTTGTATAATTTGTATATGTTTTTCTATTGTTTTTAGTGTACATCAATGGACCAATCCCATTGAGTTCGAACTCATGTCTAAACACTATTTCACGTTACAGACTTGACTATAACTCAAAAACTTTGTCTCTGAATGCAGAGCTTTAGTTTGAAATTCAGAGACAGTTTTGTCTATTCTTGTACATTACAATGCAATGCCAAATAGTAAGTAGTTTTTGACAGGATCTAGTTTGAATTTCAAATCGGTTGTTTCTAAAAATTGAGCTTAGAGATGTGAGCCTCCAATATTCCATAGAATGCTGTGATATAGGAGTCACTTTCTACCACCATGATATAGGAATGATATAGATAGACAAATGACTATATGCGACGCTGTTGGCGCGGTGTGCAAGTCTCTGCTTTCTGCGCCGCGGGTCTGGGTTCGATTCCCGGCAGGAGCACAATTTCCCTTCACAAGGGAGATTTGTGCCTCTGGTTCTGGGAGTGATTGTGTATGAGTGATATGTAAATGTTACCGGTACCCACGATGCAAGTCTTCGAACTTAGTATGGGACAGAGCGTGTGAATGCGTTTGTTTGTTTACCACCCCAACCAGATTATCAAATATCAACACATTAAACAAAAATAACTAGATATAATAAGAGAGAACACGCTTAACCTAATGATAAGTGTTTTAGCCTCTAAAATTTGCAAGACCAACCACCATGAAGCTTACCTGCATGATATTATCCTCGGAGACGGAGCATATGACCCAGGGCTCGTTGGGGTTCCAGGAGAAGTCTGATATCTTGGCGGTGTGTCCGCCGTGGATGAAAAGAAGCTCCGGCGGGCCGTCTTCTGCATCTTCAGCGGTTTGCTCCTCGCCTATCTTTGAGAGGTCCCACACGTGCAATCTGAGGGAAGTTAAAACCAGTCCTAATTAGTAACTTGGCTTCATTTGACATAACAGGGACATATTTTTTATGCATCTAATCGATTATTTACGAATACGTCATTTCCGAAAACAACATTTAATATCAAAAATAATTTCATATCAAATACTGAAAATGCGGACAGGTTGGGACATCTGTAAATGCGGCCATTTTGAGGTTCTTTTGTGATGTTTACGACCCAATCATGGCTGCCATAAATAAAAAATCCAAAAAGTAATGAATCAGTCTAGCCAGTAGCGTTTTTATTACATTTTATTCATTAAAACTCCTTATTAAAATCAATTTATATTATAAAACAATGTTAAAGGTATTCTATAGTTACACAGATATAAAAAAGAATTTAAATCTCATGCATGAGATTCTTCGCGATCGTAACGTTTTTGATTAATTTTTTTTGCGACTTCAAAATATGAGGAGGTTCTATGTTTGACTATATGTATTTTTTTTATGTATTCACACCTATTTGTAGACCAATTCTCAAAATACTTTTTTGTTTGGTAGATTATACTTCACAAAATATAAGCGGTGAAGTCGGTTTTTTCTATCTTTGCTTACGTTTAAATTATTTAATTATTGAGTGATAAGCAAGTACAGTGCGACAAGCATCTTGTGGCACTTGACTGACAATTGCAGGCGGGCATTGTTGCCTCAGATAAAGAGATTTTATCCTCATGCAAAGATGTTGTTACTTAAGGGTTGCCAGCTAATAAAATCCCCCTTTATGAGCATGCAAGATCTTTACAATATTGCAATCAAGCAAGGTTTGTCAAATTTTAACAGAATGGAAAATTGGGAATAGCACCCAACATCCAAACAACGAAACAACGAGAAAAACTACAATTCTGGATGCATTGTAGTTAAATGTAATAAGAGCTATTGTTAAAATATGATTAATGAATTTACCTCCTATCAGTTCCACTGCTAGCGAGGATAGTCTCGTTGTGCGGAGACCACTGCACTTGGAAGATCTCATCCTTGTGAGACTCAAATGAGTGTAACTTCAGTTTGAGATTGCGGAGATCCCATAGTGCCACCTGGAATGAGGTATGTGATATTAAACAATACTTTCTTCAAACTTTATATTTTTTAGATATCTATCTATACAATTAAAAATAAAAGTATTTTCTTATGGCGCCATAGGTTGTTGTTATGCCAGTTGGCGCAGTGGACAGGTTTCCGCTCTCTGCGCGGTGGGTCCTGGATTCGATTCCCGGCAGGAGCACAAATTCCTTCCCAAAGGATATTTGTGCTTCTTTTTCTGGGTGTAACGTGTGTGAGATGTGAATGTTTCCGCCACCCCTTTGAACTTAGTGTGGGGCCGTGAGTATGAATGCGTTTGTTTGTTTACTGCAGGAGCACAATTTTCCTTTTCAAGTGATGTTTTTGCTTTTAGATTTAGGTGCGAGTGTGTGTGATGTGTTTCCGACCCACGAAACACTTGCACTTAGTGTAGGACTGTGAAAGTGTGTGTATGTGTTAGTTTATATAAATTGTTACCGTTTTATCGGCGCTCCCAGTGGCAAGTATAAACTCGGAGTAGGGGTTGAAGCTGAGGCAGTTCACTTCAGCTGTATGTGCGTCCACCGTGTGAGATGGCTTCGAAGTGTTGTTACATCTGTAAAGGATTTATTACAGTTAACTAATTTCTATAGGGAGTATGCATGACATTTGAAAATAGTTCAAGTATTATTTATTGATTCAAATTCTTTTAAAGTAGGAATGATTTGTGACGTCAGTGTCCAGATTTTGATGTCAATGATTCTTTACCTACCGGTAGCCTTGATTGGATCGTGTACTTCGCAGAAATAACCTTAATATAGCCGCGTTTAAAATTACTCGAACATTCTCGCATTTTTACATCTTTATTTCGATATTAAAATGTACTGCATTTGTATAAAAAAATATTGTATCTTATCTATTACCATGATAGACCACATTTCCACTTTCCAATAAGTGGGGTTGTTGGGAAATGTTAGAAAACTAGTTTGTATAGAAAATCTATTCTCTTCATTACTTTACTGTATATTCAATACTGTTGAAAAGTCCCAGATTTGGGTATCAAACATTGAGATTGAGAAGCCTTTGAATTTAAATGTGTTGGTTGAAAAACAATAAAAAAAAATTATTATAATTTTTTTTATCTAAAATGAGATTAGCTGCTTTCCCCTCGTTTTATATTGAAAAATATGCCATATAGAAAGTATATATGTAAGTATAACAATAATCAGAGGTAATATCCCAGATCAGCGTCGTGTTGATATCTAAATAGCTCTAGTCATACCTGGTATCCCAGATCATGAGTTTCTGATCGTCTGCGACGGAGCCGAAGAGCGATTCGTGCAACAGGTGCCACGCAACATCCTCGACGACGGCCGTGTGTCCGGTGAACACGGACTTGGCCTCGATCACTCTCCCTTCTTTCGGCGTCGCATTGATGTCCCACAGGCAGATCGTGTGGTCGTCACTGCAACCATCACTGTACCGGTGAACAACTGCCCGCTGCCTTTTTTTATACAACTTAAGGACGAGACGGGCAAGTCACTCGCCTGATGGTTAGGTCAGGCGTGCCAAGTTCAGTTCCACCAATAATTTAAAACTCTTTTATTGCGCGGAAATGCTTTGAGACCATCCCTGTGAGATATAGATATTTGCCTAGCTCCAAATCTTTATTTTAATTAGGCTAAAATGATCTTATTTCTCCAGACTTTAGTTGAGTTTCAAATGGAAATCCTACTACATCATATTATAAATCCAAAAGTCTGTGTGTAAGTATGTTTGTTCCCTCTTCACGCTTATACGGCTGAACGGATTTGGATGAAATTTGGAATGAACATAGCTTATACCCAGGATTAACACATAGGCTACTTTTTAACTTGATAATAGCGGGCGAAGCCGCGGGCACGGCTAGTAGATTTAGATTATAAAAATATGGTCGTTTTCTGGTTGGAGCTCCAGTTTTCTCTCAAGGGAAATTTATATATTGGTTTACCAACAGTAGATACACAAATACTTTCATAATTTTTAAACTAAACAATTATATCTATGTGTACAACCAATTATAGGTAAACACAGCATGCACTACTTTAAACTATACAAATAGCAATAATAACACATACAGTGACCATTTATACAGTTAATGACAAAAACAAAATACCTACCTTAAAATTCCTTAAAAGTTAATAAAAGTGCATTTTTGGATGTAATTGTTTCTGAAATTAAGCCCAACTAAGTTTAACGTGTCTAAGAACTAGCATTTTCAGCCTTGACAGTGGTAGTTATTTACTTGAAGAAGAAACTCCAAAATGTACTAAATAATGTAGAAAAATGTTTAAATTTCTTGTTAAACCAAGAGTGCTTAACTTCATAGATCAACATACCTGGCAGAGAGTAAGTATCCATTGAGGTTTGGGTTCCATGACAGACCGTAGCCTTCTTTTTGGTGACCTCGCAATCTGCAACACAAACCATGAACATATATTCAGAAGTCACATAATAATATATAAAAAAGAAAAAAAAAACAAATGATTTTATTTAGGGTCCAAATATCGATAAAAGTTTCCGCAGGTAAAAGCCAATGCTTATTATAATTAAAATACAAATTTTAAAATTGATAATTTAAACAGAAGCAAAGCTTAAAAAATTGTCTTTACCACTTTTTATTTTCGGATCATATTAAATTAATTACATATGCATTATTGAGGATAACTCAAAAACTACTCGTCAAATCTTGATTAAATTTAAATGTGACCACACAGCGAGCTTTCAAATAAGAAAATAATCATCAAAATCGGTTCACCTAGAAAAAAGTTCTGAGGTAACACATATAAAAAAAATACAGTTAGATTGAGAAACTCCTCCTTTTTTTTTTAAATCAGTTATAAATACAAAACACTCCGCTGAGGAAGGAAAACTGAGTCTTTCTTTACCAATCAAAAAAACAATTTTTTTTTCCCAAGACTATTGTGCCTTGACAATCATAAGTGCAGTATTAAATATGACTACATGACAAATAAATAATTAGAATAAATTGAATTTAGCTAGCAAAATAGCTGTAAAATTTATTGTAATTTGAAGAATATCAGAGTTGAGTGGATTTAAAATTATAGGGCTGCGACAGAGATTCCTACTATTCCTAGTAGTCCACAATAATAGTTGCAATCATAATGTTTCAATGTTAAAAATAGCTTAAAACTAGATATGAAACGGATAGTAGTTTGGCCGGATACCGGATATTCGGCAAGCTACTAGGCCGGAGCGCCGGATATCCGGCTGCCGGATATTCGGCCCTTTATTGCGTTGACGCGATCAGTTTGATTTGAATATTGGCGCGGAGAACGAGATCGGAAATATTCAGGCGCATTCGGGTCGCACGTAAGCGGAGATCGGGTCGACTTGGGGGCGTTCGAGTGTTATCGCGCGTGTCAGTTTGTGTTTGTTTCTCAGTTCGTTTGTTGTTTATTTCATTGTTTATCACTTGTCGTCGTGATTTTATGTTCGCAATCACGACCCATACATTTGGTGGTCAGTTAATCTAAATCAGTACCCGCAGTTGTCAAGGTTTGCTAGAATTTATCTTTCAGCACCTGGCAGTAGCGTTTACAGCGAAAGGCTATTTTCAGAAGCTGGTCTGGTATACGAAGCCAAGCGGAGTCGCCTCTTACCAACAAAAGCGGAAAATTTGGTATTTATTCATCACAATTTGCTACTTGTTAATTTTAAGTATTAAACTAATAATTAATAAAACAAACATTTTTGATGTGCGATTATAAAAATAAACGGTGTCCATAACCTATTGGAGTATGATTTGCCTTGTGTAAAATAATGAGATTTTTTAAAATTTTACTATCCGGTATCCGGCCGGATACTGTATTACTATCCGGTATCCGGCTGAATAGTGAATACAAGGCCGGATAGGCCGGATACCGGATAGTTACCGGATATTCGTTTCATCTCTACTTAAAACACATAAAAAATGTTGACTTACTTTGCTGTCGACTGGTTTCGGACAAATTAGTTGGGACTTCATCAGGGTGTCTCAAATGCTAATATAATTGTTTCTCACCTAAGATCCGGGTGGCATTCTCCTGAAGGCTCCGGTTTGGAAGGATGCTTGGTGTAGTCAAACACCAGCACATCGGAAGATGGGGTCTTGGTGGCGATCACGCAGGGATTCTGCGGCATGTAGCGTGCCCGGTTCACTTCCCCTTCATGGTTGATTTTGATCTCAATGTCTATTTTGCCCGAGACGGAACCAAAGCCACCAAACTCTGGAATTGATTTTGTTTATATAGCATTAGCCATGCTAGGCAGAATTATATTATTAGAAAGGAAAACTTATCGCTTGAGGTAGAGATTAAACTCCAGCCATTGGGGCTTGAGTAGCTCAGCGGTTAGAGCAATAGGGTATGACACCCTATGGCCGCGGATTATATAGGTACTGGGTGTGATTTTATGCGAGTTTGAAAAACATTTTTAATGGTTTCATAACCTATACAGGAAATATACTTAGCATTACAATTATTGTTATTATGTGTGTGATGTAAATGTTTCCAGCACTCACGATACAAGTGTTTGAACTTAGTGTGGGGCTGTGAAACAAATAGTCACACTACCTATATACACTAACAGATAGTCCATTAAAGAAAACAACAGCTAAATAAGAAACAATCAGTACCTGATTTAAAAAAATCTAGAATACATTTTTTTAACTTTTTCAATTAAAAAAAACCTCAAACCATCCAAAAGGTTCTTCAGGAGAAAATAACAAAATTAATCGTATGTCGCCATCAAAACACAACTAAATAAAATATTTACAAATCACCTTCAACTGTTTCTAAAGATAATAAAGCAAAGTACATAACCTGATGGCGCAATTATTATTAAAGTAGTTTGGATACAACAAATATGTACATAAATCCTCTGCAGTCAACATACAAATATATTTTTTGCTTCACTCCAAAGAGGCACTCATGGAAGTTCATGACACTAGTTTCCAGATCTTGCTAATTTACAATTATCTCTAGAAAAACCTTGCTAGACCGCAAGAAACTAATTTCAAATCAAAATGCAAAATTTTATGTTAAGCATGATTTTAAACTATTTAATTTATACCCAGGGGTTCTATTCCGGGCATCCATCAATTATCTTTATGTCGACGTTACATGGAACGATGTTTTCTTAGTATGAACCATCGAATTTACTGAACTTTCAACCGATCGACTCGACTGTTGTATCGACATCACATCAATTTGAACAATCGTAGTAGATTAGAAATAGTCGTAGACGACCAGAATATACCTACAGGACAGTTTCATAAAAAATTCAAAATGCTCGTTTTTTGTTTTGATTTCCTCAAAATATAAGTAGTTGTTTCAGGAAAGAAAATACAGAAAATCAAAAGGTATCCGAAAAATCGAAATCGCTAATTTTGTATGAAAATTGCCACTTCGGTGAATTATTCATTTATTCATATGCATTGCATGTACAGAAGGTCATAAGACTAAACTTAGAAACTAAAGATAGATACAATAGATGGTGTGGTTTAAAGTTCACCAGGTCATCTAGTTCATTAAGAATGGAGACAAGCAAGATGTTAGCCCAGATCCTGACATACAGCCTACATTTAAAAGAGTTTGAGGTCCACTCACCTCCCTTGTCATTGTCATAATGACTGGCATCAAACTGAGCGTCTTCATTGGGTAGTTGTACACTTGCAATCAGTAAGTGATTCTGTTCATCTGATGTGTGCGTGCCCAGGATCAATCTAAACAAATGGATATAAGGTCAGCAATTTGAATAAAAATCAGTGGCTTTAGTGGGAATTTTTGAGTGATTCTGGGCTTCAGAGAGTGCATTTAGTTGTTGCTGTCCAGATTTTTAGTCATAAGACAACAGTCATAAAGCCATGTATAAAGGCATCCGCCTTCAGGTAGACTAAAAAATCTTAACAGCTTAGCCCACTTGTCCATATGACAGGAATCAAGTCAGGCAATCTGGGAGTCTTCAAGTCTCGAGTGAATAGGTATCTTCTAGGCAAGCATGTCACTCCTTCGCCGCATCATCACTTACCATCAGGTGAGATAGTGGTCAAATGCTTGCCTATTCAACATAAAAAAAAAAAAATCAAGCCTGTCATATGGAGCAAATGTTATTGTCTGCATCTTTGTTATCTTGTACCTATGTAATACATACAAATATTATAGTCATTTCTAAGTCAAGAGAAATGTACTTTTCCCCACTGGGCCCCAAAGAAGCACTCGCAAAATGATTGGCTCGTTATCAGATTTGAAATTTTATATCTGTTCGGAGAAGTTTATAAGGCTCATTACCTGGATCTCAGTCCACATTACTAATAAAAATAAATACAAGGTATACAATGATTTTGACGAAAAATTAAACAAGCGTTGTTATCCTGTAGCAGTCGTTGTATTAGGTGCAGTTTTAGCACCTACCATTGAGGTTAAACATAAACAGGAAACATTATTAATGTGGGAGTATATATGATTGACATGATGTATCCATAAATAGATTTGAATCAAATTTGGTAGTCTAACGGACCTCACTATCTTTAGATTATAACATGGGTTTTTTATAAATCTTTATTAATGTAGATAAATGTGAGGCACAGTGATTCACACAAAGAGAATGTAAATCACCAGATTCTAACAATTTTCAAACTGTGGTTACGTATCTAATGCAAAAAAAAACAATCTTAAAGAATGGCTCATAAGTTAATATCGTAAAATTTTAATTAATTATTATTATTATTATTATTATTGTTGATACACTGAGCAGCTTATTAAGCTGATATGTGTATATCACTTTTGTGCACTTTTTTTAAAAATGTTTGTCCAATCTGTTTTCAAAAGATTTTACTGAGGGAGCACTTATCACTGGCTCTGGTAGCATATTCCACAATCTAGTTATGCGGTTCGGCAGGAAGTGTTTTCAGGGATTGCTTGCACTTGTATGTTTGATCATTTTCCTGGAATGCCCTCTCAGTACCTTTCTTTACAAAATGTGTCTAATTGGTGTAAATGTATATTATATATATTTGCCATGTAGTGGTTCAGTAAAATTAACATAACTTATTTTGTATGGAAGCATTTTATATATTAAAAAAACATTAATTAAGAGTATTAAAAACATGGTAGGTAATAACCTATGAATCATGTACTTGATGCATTATGCATATCAAATTGATTCTTACATAAATGGAAATACTTTGGTACATAAATGCATACCTATTGATTATTGTATGTACATATTGGATAAGCTGTTGAAACAAAACAATTCTTCTACACATATATCTATGTACACAGTTTCAAGCACAACTTGGCTAAGTGGGGGTACATAGACCATTCCCGCAATAGGTGCATCTGTGGAGCGCAGGACCAGACAATGTCCCATCTATTGTCCTGTCCTTCATGTCCATACACATGCACAGCTGAAGACTTAACAAATGCCTCCAGCGAAGCTGTAACACTGGCGACGCATTTAGCAAAAATTGGTGATGGTGATGTAGAATGCCGACAGCAGCCAAGAATCTCGTCGTCAGTTCATCAAATTGAATTTAACATGATAATCAGAAAGGACAAGATACTCTTATTATAGCAGTGTGTGTACCTGTGAACAGAGTAGTCCTTTCCGTCGGGCCGAGTAACATCGGGAAGCCACTGAGCGGTCAGTGACGGCCACTCCAGAGCATGGGTCATCACCAGATCGTACAGAAACGGGGTATTCTTCTTCCATATCTTATATTCTTCGTTAATGACTCGCTCCTCGACCGCGTCATCAAACGTTTCTACAAACGAAAACAATCTAAAGATCCAACGGGAAACATCTTCCGATAACCACAAAATCAAGCTGACAGCCACCAAGCTAACATATTTGAAACGTCGAGGAAATCGCCAAAATTTGCTCTCAAATACCTCCATCTCCTTTGTCACCCATTTTGTAAAACTATTTGCAACCTTTTGTTGGCTGATAAAGAAATAACACTGTTTTATTTGCAAAAATAACCGGCCCCGTAAAGGCGCCAAACAAAAATTATTGGCGTTGCTCTTCGATTTCATTCGTTCTTTAGACAGATAATACACAAACTTCCGGATGTATGGTTGAGTGAGTAGTGTATTGAAGTTTGTTGAACTTGTCAAGTTGTCACACTAAAATATAAAGACACGCTTCTTTCTATGATCTTTCTATTTGAACGTATGGTACTTCCCATGAACCTTTTGGGTAGTAGGTTCATAGTACTTCCAGGCCTGTGATTATTGGATAGCTATTTAATTGCTGTAGAACTTAAATTAAAGGTCTAATATACCCAAATAACTTCGGTTATTTTTAACCGTGGAAATAATTTCCTACTGTATGGTCGTATATACTGTGGTTATTCATTTTTACAAGTAATTTGATTTACCGGTTGACATACCGGAAAAGAATCTCAATCATTATGTAGTGACAATTGCCATTATTAAATTATTATTTTTACACAGGCAGTTCTTACTGGCAAATATTATCGAAAATGTCACTTTACTTTGTAGTTTGTTGTCCTGTCACCGTCAGTTAAAATATTGTCAAAAATGGCTGATGCTGCTGCAGCTCGTCGCGAAGCTCGACGAAGGAAAATTTTAGAAAACTCTCACAATAGACTCAAAATTATATCTGGCAAAGGCAGCGACGAATGCCTCAGAGGTATACACATATTTATCTCAGCAAAAAACCTTATTGCTTATTATTAAGACGTGTTGCTAAATGATGTGCAATGTATTTCAGAGTCCCCGATCAGAACCGTGATTTCAGAGCCCGATTACGATATACCTGCCGCAATTAGCAGCAGCAGTTACAGTAGTACCTCACAGCTTAATGGAGTTCCATGTATCAGTGCCGCGCTAACAGATTTGTTAGCGAACCACGATATCGATGCTTCGGGCGACAGTGATGTTGTCAATGATTTGGCACCTTTACTGCCTGGAACAGGATTAGTACCTCCTTCATCGGACCCAGCGGAAACAACAACGCTAAATATCTGGGAGAAAATAACTGCATCAAAGTATGACATAGTATTGTTATCCTTGCTTTTACAATTATTGTATAGCCTCTCCTTGTTGACATTTGAAAGAGGTTACTTTTTCCTACCAGTTATTGTTTATGTTGTTACCAAGTTCATTTATTTCCCAACACAGAGTAGTTCTGGTATTGCCAATATGCTGATGCTTCTGAATGGCATGACTCCTTCAAGGATTCAAAGAGTGTTATCTCTTTCACAATGTTTTGGAGTCATTACACATGATGTCTTCATTTTCTTATTTACAACTATATGCACACAAGCACTGTGGGCTATGGTGAGGGATAACTTTGTTATATAGTACTATGTATGTAGCTTTCGTTTTGTTCTCTTCAAGGGGAATTTACACTTATTGACTGAGACAAATCGCAATAGCTAGATAGTGTTATTAGTGCTGTAATCAAAATTTGACTTCAGCTGATGTATGGAATGAATCTGAGTTTATGTTGGGTTTCATTGAATCAAAATCACAAAATTTATTATACTTGAAAATTTGTTGGGAGATCTACAGATCTGTGAATCATTTGTGTGACATAATAAATGTTTTAATCCCAAAATTCTTGAGCTTAAGTAGTTTAAATACTGTGATTTTGATAAATTGAGCTGTATATTGTCATAATGTTTTCTGTCAGGTGAACAACTACTTATCATAAAAATATAATACCTACCTGCATAAAACAAATTATATCAGAATGGATTTCTTAGAACCATTCTTTACATAAAAGAGGTAAATTTTGAGTGCAGTTTGTTACATGGTTTTGATTGCTCGTGCCTTTTACAAAAGTGAGAACTTGTGAAATGTGTGCGTTTTAGTCACATATTGCCATTTTAGTTTAATAATAGTGTCAATTCTGTAAATACATTTAAATTACATTATTTAACTATTTATTTTTGCTCAATAATGTCTATAAATAATGAATTATTTAAATTTGACTGTTACAATTTCACATGTATTAACTTTAACTTCTAACTGCATTTTCATTGTAGTTGCATAGTTCCAAACAAGCTTATGAATTAAATGATATAGAGTTATGCCACTCTGCTCCACTTAATTGTAGACATAGCTCCACGAGCATTTAGTCTTATTATTACTTAAAATATCAGATGCCAGTACATTTATTCCACTTAACTCAACAAAAAAAAAATTTTGTACAGTCAGCAAGTATTTTTATATTTTTTCTAGGCTTTTTTAGTGTGGCCTCCTGGCAATTCAATATACAGTGTAAACTCTTTATTGCGAAGCTCAAGGAACTGAGGATTCCTTTTTGTTATAGAGAGTTTTCGTTTTGTGTAGTGAAGAAAGAGAACAACCATATACTTATCACTAATAATTATAATTCAAATACTAATACTTTTTAATATGTAATTAAAAGAAACTGGATATTGACACCACTATATCAATTTGCCAAATATTTTTCTTCCAAATCTGTCTGTGGAAAGGTAGTTTAAATATAAAACGAGACTCTGTAGAGAAACCCTACGAGACCCCATATTTTCTATCCGACGATTATTTTTGCTAACAGTACTACATTTCCATGGAGTGATGTCGACTAAAATGCTATTTTAGGTTTTGTTTGATGAAGCCCGGATTCCAAGTATGGACATTCAATTGTTTGAGAACGATAGCCGTGGAGTGGAGTGGCATAACCCATTTATAAATAGATTGCCAAATTAGGTAAATATTTTTATGCAGCAGTTTAAAAACAAATATTAAATATTTTAATAAATAAAATGTCTTTGGGACCTTTGTATAATACTGAATGAATAATAAAATGTAATATAAATATTGTGAATGATAAACATTATAAAGACCTAATCATATCTGCGTCTAATGCCGTTAGCAATAAGGTCACTAATCCCAAGTATTTGTCATATATTAGCTTTTGATATTAATGTCACCAAATAAAGTATTCAAATAGAAATTTAAAGCATGGTTACTCTGTGATTTATGGCCTGAGCATATAAACTGAATATTGTACTAGGCCTAGTCATCATTATAAAAACATCTGAGCATTTAGCAATTAGCTAATAAAATGTTATGGCAGTCTGTGACTAGGGCAGTTGGCTGCATTTGTATGGCAAAAATGTACCTAAATTTGTCGTCTAATCAAAAAATAGCTTATTTGAGCATACTTGATAGTGCAATAACATAAAAGACTTAAGTAAAAATATTTTCATAATGTAACTTTAAAAATACTTGCCATTGAAATGTACACCCAATGCTCCATGATAATCAATTTTATTTAGACTGCTAAGTGGTTTGGTGTATTTATTTTCTATACTATGTATTTTTTAAGACAATTATTGAATCTATGTTTATTGCAGCTGTAGAATATATAGCTGTAGCCTATGAATAGACAAACCTAACTTTGCGAGCGGAAAAGGATAGAACTAGTAAATTTACATATTTGATTAGAAGCAGCGCCCCTGTCCAGTGCCGACTCTGGTGGAGATATATTTGTTTTGTTTCAGTTAGTGTTCTGAATGCATGAAACTGTGTAGAAAACCGTGTTCTCACATGTTTTTTCTAGATGTTTCAACAATGGAAAACAGTGCAGGTTCAGTTTAACATCATTGTGACCTACCAGTCAGTGTTCAGGTTAACATCATTGTGACCTACCAGTGTCCCATCTCTTACAATAAATTAGCGGGAAAAATTGGATTTCAAATGTTTGAGTGTAGATATAGTAGGATTGGAAGCTGTATCGTATACAATCCGACATTATTTTTATGGATAAATTATTATAGGGCACTGTACTGGACACTGCATGATCAATAACAACTAATATCTTTAGTTTCAATGTTAATAGGAAGCAATTTATGTCCCTCGCATTTTAAAACTACAATTTACAAATATTCAAGCATGACTGCATTTCTTTAATAAAGCATTTTACTTATTAAACTCGTATTAGAACTTAGGACTGCAGCATTACATAATAACTAAGGATAACAGCAATGCAATGCAGGATTAAGCTGGTATGCTACTAAATTACCAAAGAACTAGATAGTAATCTTTGTAATCTCTGAACACAAGTGTATATAAAACACATAAAAGCTAGAAAGCACTATATATCTTTTTATACAATTAAACTAGGCATATAAATAATATTATCAAATATCAGCTTAATTCAAGTTGTAAATAAATTAAAGGTTCGATTTTAAATAAACAGATTTTATTTTGTAACACATTTGAAATAAAAGTTTGTTAATCATGTTGCTTTTTAATTAATATGTCCAATATCCATGCCGAATATAATGAAGTAGCCTGTAGAAGTCTATGACTGATGCTGAAAAAAAAGTAAGTTAGGTATTAGTCAATATGCCATGACGTAAAAATGATTTGATTTTTTAGTACTTTTTGGTATCTTCTTAGGCAAGCAAGTTACATCTGCGGCTGCATCTTCACGTTTCATCAGGTGTGATAGTGGTCAAATGCTTGCCCATCCAGCATAAAAATAACTTACCCGTGTGCATTACATCTTGAAGAGAAAACAAACATACACACTTACACAAATTTTTGGATTTATATTATTAGTGTGATGGCTGCGCCCCGCGATGTTACCCGCGGTTAAACATTACGTATTTCCATATTAAAACCGGTCCTGTTGTTTAGGAGTTCAGCCACGTACAGAATAATTATATTAATAAAGATTTATAACATAAACAGTCGTTATATTATGTACATACACTAGTATTTTATACTAGTGTTAACAAAACTAAGAGTGAAAACTATAATTATTCATAAATAAAAATTCCTTTACTTGATGCCACATTTTTTCCATTTAATTTATATTATAAAACAATCTACTAAACCGAATATGATGAAAATATAAAAAACAGAGTATTCCAAATCGGTTTATGTATGTCGGAGTAATGAGGTAAAATAAAAAAACCTAATTGAGAACCGCCTCCTTTTTTTAAAATAGGTTATATTAAAACTAAACAAAATCAACCTATTTGTACAATACTTACCAATTAACATTACTTATATGATTATGATATTTAATGTGTTACCATCGATCTACAAATAAATGGACTTCGGGTCCACAGTCATAAGCGTCACGGAACATAGGTGACAAAATGAAATTTAAGAGACAATCCCGCCCCGCTAGAGACTTCTTAGGTGAAAATCTGCAACCGACGTCGTCAGTCGAAGCAAAAGTAAGCTGTGTTGTAATGAAGATCACATAAATTAAACATAAATGCTGTCACACTCATAGCGCCACATTAAGTTCAATGTTTGTGTCTGGGAGCCACACAAACACACCCAGAACCAGAAACACAAATTTCCCTTAAGGAGAAAACCTATTTCCATGAAGAATCAAACCCAATACTCACTGCTTAGAAGGCGAACCCAAACTCACCTAAACCAACAGGCAGTTAAATTTAATTGTTTTAGTGTGTTATACATGCATCCATATTTGTATAGGTTCATTTATTTAGTGAAGTTTGTGTTAGACCCGGGCCCGTGGTCCATTTGTTTGTAGATTGATATAGGCTATGAACATATGGGATACTGGAATAATAAAAAACATATAGCTTAAAAGTACTTTATAATAGCCATAACTAAATAGAACAACTACAAAACAACAAAATGTCAAAACTCATAACTAAATAATGGAAAAGTCTGGGCAAAATGAACATAATCTAAAATAATAGGAGAAATACAAACCTAACGTGTGAAGAAACTTTTAATACTACTTATAAAATTCTTACTCTGGTTTGGCTTAGCTTCAGTGGAAGAATTTGGCGGGAAATTGGTCTTTTCACCCGTGCTCTGACTTTCAACTGACTCAGTCTTAACAATAGATTGTGTTGTGTTGCTAGTCTGCTCCTGTATATCTATGATTTGAGTCTTTTTCTCTAGTGGACTAGAAGAGCTATGCTTATGAATACTTTGTACAGTTTTCTTAGAACTACACTGTGAATCATTGGAGTCAGTTGAATGGTCAGAGCACCCGAATTCCTATTGTTTCTTTGCTACAGGTTTTGCCTTCTTCTCTCTGACGGGCTTGGAGCGGACGAGGTCAGTTCGGCCGATTGAGATCATTTTCAGTTCCCATGCTTCTAGGTCTTTTCTGAAAGGGCAATGCAAACATTTCATTAATTGACAGATAATAAGAGTCAAAGTAGAGGTCAATGACTTGTGTCGCGGTGGTAATATTTACATCACAAACACAATCGCACCCAGAAACTCATTACCCTTGTGGAGAAAACTTGTGTTGTCAACGACCAATCATAGCTGTCATATAGGAAAGTTGACCAATTAAAAATATGTGAATTGACGTCACAAATCAGTCTATCCAATAGTGTTTCGCTATTTTGAATTTCCCATAATTGTAGAATATTTGGCCTATATTTCAATCTTATGCACTAACTAATAGGGAATATTATTATGTAAGTGATTATTGGCAAATGCTCCCATAGGAGTAACATGACAAGGAGTTTGTAAATAAGTATCACGATGTAGTTCGAGGACAAATAAAACCTATATAGAATGTCATTGAAAAACAGAATTGTTATTTTTATATATCTATTGTTTTTTACAAAACTCACTTATACTGCTTCATAAGGTCTTGAGCTTGCTTCTCTAACTTTGATTTTTCACTCAGTGGTAGTTTTTGCCAGTCTTTTTTGATGTCTGCTTGGTATTCTTTGAGATTTTTGCCACTGAGGGTTGTTTTTCTGGACTGTATGTATAGAAAGTATGAAGACATGGGCTTTTTGGGTCTGCCAAGTTCTTTATATTCCTGAAATATCAAAACGGGAATACTGATAATAACATACACATAATCGTTTTCACACTCACAGCCTCATACAAATTTTGATTACTTGTGTTGTGGGTGCTGGAAATATTCACATCAAACACACAATCACACTTAGAACCAAAAACAAATATACCTACACATTTACAATTTCACACACAAACTTTTGGATTCAGATTTATAATATTAATGTGAAGTGTGATACCTGCAAGCAGGGAAAATTTGAAACATATCTGCCAGGCAAATATTTCTAAGCCCAACATTATATACACATATTAATATTTACATATTGCATGGTGCAGCTCGTAATAACCTACAGCTAAATAAGATACATTTGGTTTACTTACAGCTTTAATCTTCCTCTTTTCCTTGGCTGTGGCCATTTCTTGCTTTACTCTCTTGATGTCTTCTTTCTGTGTGGGTGTGAGTGATGCTTCATACATTGTCTTGATTTTCTTGTAGTCCTCTAAATCCTTTGCATATTCTTTCGCCATTTGGGTCTTTGTCTGAAACATAATAAATAAAATATTTACTGCTTTTATGCAGTATTAAACTGCCCATTGGCTTTGAGTGTGCCTTCTGAGCAGCAGGTATTGGGTTTGAATGCCGGCAAGAACATGTTTTCTCTGCAAGGAAAATATGTTTTTATGTGTGTGATGTGAATGTTTCCAGCACCCATGACACAAGTCATTGAACTTAGTGAGGGGATGTGAGTGTAAAGGCATAAATGTTTATGTGTGAGCAGTTTATGCTAATGAAACTGCAATTAAGTATTTGGGTTTCTTGTAGCTTTGTGTTGTAACTTTATGCTAAAACTTCTGTGACAAAGCAGATGGATAAATTTAAAATACTATTTTGGGGGTACGAACACATGTACACTAAGTACATAGGGATTTATTATTTAGTCTACCTATGATCTAAGAAACAACTTAACATTTAACTAACATATACAAATAAGATAAAATTACCTCGGCATCTAACTCTTGCCAATGTTTGGAAGTCCATGAGATAGCATCCTTGGAAGTAATACCTGGATTTTTAGACAGGAGGGCAGGCCTCATTTGACCCATGAACTTGAAAAATGGTGTCAGAGGCCGCTTGGGCTTCTCTAACCCTAGCTTTTCTTCGGCAGATTTCTTCGTATAGTTGCATACTTGGGCGGAACTAAGCCAACTACTTCTGAAAAAAAATGAGTCTTTTTAACACTAATATATGCATGATACTGTTTATAAGTATTTTGATGTTATTTATATATAGAGAACCACGTAAAAAGTGAACAACGCGATACGAACGAGGTACATAATTGATTATATCGTAAAATAAACAAAGACTACAGAGAAAGCGTCAGGAATCATAACCTCAATCGTACCTTCCAGTTAAAACAGTTTTGTAGCTTCCTACAAGGTAATTACTGAGACGGCCAAGCTGTGATAACGAAGACATATTTAATGTTCGCTACTTGTGTTGAAATTCAATTATTTTTCGTAAAAAATTCACCATGGGAACCAAGATTTCTGGTTTTTTTTCAGTATTTTTTGTGTGTTTTCAAAGTTTCAGCTTGCTTGTTAATTGTCAGTGTCAGAATTACTGCTTGTTAGCTGTCAAACAACGATTCTGTCAGTGTACTTTTTTAACATTATACGCAATAGGTTCATGCTCCTCATGCTATGTTCATTTAGCCAGTGTCATTATTTTATAATATTATAATTTATCATTAAAAGTGTAAAAGTTTCTTTATATAATTTTTTTCCGAGCCACGCTACGCCGGAAAGTCCGCTAGTAAAAAATATAAATTACTGTATTTTATAATTTAATACTAGCCAGAATATTTGTCTGTGGTAGTAAGGTATATATTTTTATAGATAGACTAGCTGCGCCCCGCGGTTTCACCCGCGTTGATAATGATGAAAAGTGATGACGATGATGATGATGAAAAATAGATGTTGGCCGATTCTCATAGATACCGGATAAGCACAAAAAATTTCATCAAAATCGGTCAAGCCGTTTCGGAGGAGTATGGCAACGAAAACTGTGACACGAGAATTTTATATATTAGATAATGCTTGTTTGAGTTGTAGTTATGCACATTTTACTATTACAAGCTCTTATTTAGTTTCCCGTTGTCTATCTATTTGTCGGTCTGTAATAAAATCTTTCAAACTAAATTAGACCCACTTCCCGATGTCCGATTGGACTCGGTGTAAGTACTTATGTATCTTCGCTGACAATACAATGATATGGTACCATAGAGCTGGTCTGACCATGGAGACGGAGGATGGATGTAGGAACTTCTGAATTAGTTAAATAAAATAAAACCTGAGTTTGGGCTCGTTTGATTCTTCTTGACAAGTTCTTTGAATGTATAACTTACTAGCCGTGCCTCGCAGCTTCGCCCGCTATTATCAAGTTAAAAAGTAGCCTATGTGTGAATCCTAGGTATAAGCTATGCACATTACAAATTTCATCCAAATCCTCTCAGCCGTTAAAGCGTGAAGAAGGAACAAACATACTTACACACTTGCACACACACTTACACACTTGCACACACACTTACACACAAACTTTCGGATTTATAATATTAGTAGGATTAGTCCTTTTTAACTGACTTCAATAAAGGAGGTTCCCAATTCGACTGTGTTTTTTGTTTGGTAGATCATACTGCAGAGGTGGTCCCATGTAAATTTTATCGAAATCGGTGAAGCCAAAACCAAAATATAAGCGATGAAGTCGGTTTTTAACCGACTTCAAAAAAAGGGAAGGGGATCTCAATTCGACTGTATATTTTTTTAAGTATGTTACCTCATAACTTCTTAGCCCATTTTAATGATTTTATTTGAAAGCTGGTGCTTTCCATGTAGTCCCATTTAAATTTGATCAAGATCTGACTAGTAGTTTTTGAGTTATCCTCAATAATTCGTATTCTGTGGACTACATTGACGATGTTCTCGTTTTTAACCGACTTCAAAAGTTACCTCATAACTTCTTTCGTTGTGAGTCGATTTTGATGATTATTTTTGTATTTGAAAGCTGGTGCTTCCCATATGGTCACATTTCAATTTGATCAAGATCTGATCACTTGTTTTTGGGTTATCGTCAGTAATGCGTGTTTAATACATTGAACAACAAGGTTCCGAAGTAAAAGCGGTGAAGTCGGTTTTTTTTAAACTTTGGTTGCGTTGAATAATTTTAAGCTTAGCTTGCATTTAATTATTTTATTTACTTACTTTCCTTGGATATATTATCTATTTACTACGTACCTATTTATAATACCAGCACGTTGAATGTTTCAAGTAGGGCCAAACCACGAGGAATATCTAATAAACGTATATACTACTATAAGCACGAATGCCAATAGATATATATATATAGAAAAATTTAGTAAAAATGTAGGCAAATGGCATCAATTTGCCATTTGCCTACATTTTTACTAAATTTTTCGTCGAACATTTTCTTGCTATTCCTCTTATAGATTTAGATTTGTATAGCGTCTCTTTTTTTTTCAAAACATAGTAGGTATTCCCTTCCGGGTGGACTTATCGACATTAAGACTAAGGTCTACCAGTCTAAGACTTTCTTCTTGACACTCGTTTTGCTCTTGGCAGAGCGGTCGTGGTCCTCATTCTGTATTGAGCACTCGCTTCATTATCGCCATCTGCTTCTATTTGAGGTCATCTTGGTACACTCATGCAAGGGGCCGCCCACAGCCGATTTGATCTGATCGGTCCATCGCATGGGTGACCTTCCGGCACCAGACCACGCGTCTGGTGCCGTCCACTATAGGTATCCTGCGCAACGAAATGTTCTATACAAGTTCTATAGAATCTTTTCCTAGCCTTGTGACGTGTCCGAAGAACTTTTCTTTTTTTTAGTCTAGGACTTTACCTAAATTTTAAAGGTTTAATTAACTTATTATTCTGAGTGCAAAAACCAACAACATACTTATCTGCATCCTGCATGAAAAATCTTAATTTTACTTTTTATTTGTTATAATATCTGCTGTAACACAAATATTGCTTAAACTCTAAAAAACACACATACAGTGTTTTGGTTTACCTATTACCGTAAAAAAGATAAGCCATTTTAAGGTTAGAACTGAAAGGCAGACAAACAGACGAAGACTAAGTTATAGCATAGGAGAAACAGAGTGCTACACACGGGTGCGCGTTCGCCTACTAAGCATCGATATGGGGTTCGATTCCCGGTGGGAACACAAGTTTTCTCCCCAAGGGAATTATTGTGTTTCTGGTTCTGGGTGTGGTTGTGTGAATGTTTCCGGCACCCACACCATAAGTGATTGCTCTGTTAGGTAGTACTAAAAAAAGATTATAGGCTTACTTATGCGACCTTTGGGTATTTAGCTGCAATCAAGAAAAAATAAAATGCACAACTCCTTTTTTACGATAATTTATTATAGGTAACACTTATAATAAGTATTCTTATCTACATCAACGCACAATAATGCCATATACCTACGCTAAGCTTTACCTACAAACCGTAGGTTAGGTACCTATAATTATAAATTATTTAATAAAGATTTAATATTTTCAGTCGTATTTTACATTATTTTACTTATGCTAACTTAATTGTTAACTGGCAAGGAGGTGAGCAACAGTACCTTCTTTCATAGATGTATTCAAACTGGGAAAAGAAAGTTGTCATATTTTTCCGCTAGGTTCGCGTCAGTTCGCGACGCGCTACGAATGTAATAATGTAATCGATGGATTTTAAACAAAATGTATTTGGTTTATTAAATAAGAATTTAATACATTTTAAATTTTATAAGTCTAACAGTATATTAAAAAACATTTCCTCCAATCCAAAGTCATTGTGAAAACACATGAGAAATTAAGGGCTTTGATAATGACATTTAGTTATGTTAATTTATTATTATTTTTTTACCTTTGTACAATGATTGTAGATGTCCCAAATTTGACACTATATTGTATTCGGTATTTACAGTTCATTTGTACTTAATCTACTCAAACCTTACTGCTAACTTAGTTACTTAACGAAATATTTTTTTATTTACAATTACGAATACGAAATACACATTTATACACTCGCGTCGTTCATACAGGACAATAACTAAATGCATATTCATAAGATGTCATAAAAAGGCCCTCGAAGTCTGTTACAAACTCATACAAATTAATGAAGCTATATATTAAATATAGGTGATAAGGAAAAGGAGGATCTTCGTAGTCAACTTATCATAAATAAATACCTAAAGGTACATTATAGTTACTACAGTAAATGTAGGCTACTGTATGTACATACCGTAACCTACTTATATAGAACTGAAAGAAAATACTTGGTATTCAGTATAAATAAAGTCACAATCGTCGTTCAATAGTCTAGAATGTATGTTATAATTAGTTAGGTAGGTATTTATCTATCTATTATGTACAAAAAGGTAAAGATCATACAGGCTCACAATGTATACAACTTAACTAATGGCACTTGTGGGAAACTTACACAGTTCTAATTCAACGTAAATGCTCGGAGGTTAGGATAACCTTCATTTTTCAAGTCTTTAACCATCAAGGATTCAAAGACCCGGTCAGAGAATCGTTTCACCCGCGGAGTAGTGGTAATGCCTCGGTTTCCGGTACGAGTGCTGCTGCGGGGGTCGGTACGTGGCGTATTTTTGCGAGTGTCGGGACAGCGAGTGCGGGTGTGACGCGTAGCAGTGGAGTGTTAGAGGCGTAGGCGGTGGCCCCGATGGACACTTGGCCGGCGCTGGCTTACGCGGCCCCGCCAGCCGCCGCCACAGCGCCTTCAGCCGAGGCGTCGCGATCCACACTGCCACCATCACGCCCAGAATCTGCGTCGCAAATATCCGGAACAGGAACACCCAGAACGCCGGCTGCGGGTGCGTCGACGGCTCGGGGGACGGCACCGGCGCCGCCAGCCACTCGTCTCGCCACGCGTACTCGTATACCCACGTGGCTAGTATGCAGGCGGAAGGCACAGCGTACAGAGCGGCGAAAGCTCCCAACCGCAACACGCTTTGATCTGTGTGCGGCTGAGGAGCGCTGCTGAGGAGAATAGAAGGCGCAGGCGCAGGCGTCGGCCGCCGCAACACCGAGCGGAGCCCCGACGATAGAAACACGCAGCCCAGCAGCAGACAGATCGCTTCGGGAATGATAACCAACGCGAGCAAAGACTTACTCGACTGGTTACCGACGAAACATGTGCCTGCAACAAGAAAAACAAATTGGGTAAACGAACTCTGACTCCTCGTGTGACCGCCGTTGGCGGATACGAATTCTTTCTCTCGAGTGCTCTTTATCGAGCTGAATAACATTCCAATTTCCACTAAAGCTGCTCTCAAAGCGAACACCTACACAAACACACGGCGAGAAAAAAGGCTTGCATTAATAAGGCGGTTAAAAGGGCCGATTTAAAATTGAAATACGAGCGTGCGAGGAGGAAAGGTGTCGTATTTAACGGCTCGAATAATGGTCGAGCATTTCTTTCGGTCGCTGCAATGGAAGTGGAATGGAAATAATAAAAATAAAGAACAATAAGCGTGGCACTATTGAAGCTGCAGTATGCCTGAGAATCGGCGAGGTAGCCAATGCCACTTCGCTCTGCACTTCATTCACAGACTTCATTCAATGATGGATGATAAAACAACATAAATAATACATGCCAGATTATTTATATAGACAAAAAACGTATTGGCTTGTTCTTAGAAAATCGTATAGTGGACATAAAGGATCTTCTGCAATAAAACCAGCTTACGGGAAACCAGTATTGCAGCTACTTTACCTATTTGCACACCAAATATGGCAAGTAACTGCAAATAGAAAGAGTCATGGGAAGCTATGGCATGAAATGCTTTGTTTTTATTTAAATATTAGCAGCGCCCCGCTGTTTTACCCGCGTAATTCAGGGATGTCAGCTACCTCCATACATCATTTTTTTAAAAACACTTTCGCACTCACAGCCCCACACTAAGTTCAATGACTTGTGTCGTAGGTGCCGGAAACATTCACATCACACACACAATCACAACCAGAACCAGAAACACAAATTTTCCTTGGAGAGAAAACTTGTTTTCCCGCCGGGAATCGAACCCGATACCCCTGCTTAGTAGGCGAACGCTCGCCCAACTTAACCAAATTTCATCAAATTGGTTCAGCCGTTTAAACGTAAGAAGTAACAAACATACAAACACACTCACAAGTAAACTTTCGCCTTGATTATATTATTATTGAGAAGTGTGATAAGTAAATTACACTACTACAGCTACGTATACTGATAAAAGAATAATACATATACGTCTCCAAAAGATACACCTTCGACATTTACTTGATGATTTTACGGCTGCAGAAATTTATACTACCTACCACACTTATACTAGCTACCTATCCAGCCTAACGAGGTTTTACAGCTGATTTAAGTCCAAAAGTTTATACAAGAAAAATATTTTATATCAAATATATCCGGACATAAATTCATTCCGCAAAACAAAATATGTGTGTAACTTACTATACATTTTTTTATTAATTTTTTTATGAAATAATTGCAATGTTCGCATAATAATAACAAAAACATAATATGAAAATACTAGCCGTGCCCCACGGCGCGTCGCCTGCGTTTATCAAGTAAAAAAATAGCCTATGTGTTAATCCTAGGTATAAGCTATGAGTACATTCCAAATTCCATTCAAATCTGTTCAGCCTTTACAGCGTGAAGAGGAAACAACCATATTTACACGCGTACACATTATCACTTAATCTTTCGGATTGATTTCAACAGTTTTCCAGCTCCCGGTTATATCCTTCATTAACTGAAACACCGAATATAAATGATTCTTCTGTACGTGTGTTTGTCACCTAACTTCTCCTAAACGGCTAGACCGATTTGGATGAAGTTTTGTTTATATATTTCTATAGGTTCCGGATGGTTTGAAAACATAATTGGACCCGGTAGGTGGCACGTCAGTATAAAGGTAGGACTGCTGTGTCCGGTAGTGGGGGTATGTAATTGTTGGTTCATTGAAGGATTTTTTTTCTTTTAATTATGGCTTCGCAATTTTTTGCATCTAGCCAGTGTCAAGTAATAATATATTTCAAGTGTATTTAATATTATAAGTCCTAGTCAAAAGTCAAGTAAAAGAGTCAAGGTACAGTCATAGTAAAGTTATGCCCTAGTAAAGTGGTAGAAACTTTACTAGAACTTCTATTGGAGTTTTGGAGCGAATGCAAAAATCACGTTTTCCAACTTTATATGATTTGCCTACACTTATGTACGTTTACTAAGTGTTAACGGTTAATAATCCGCCATTATTACATATTAACACTTGAAGAATCACAGGTTTTGCAAAATTATACAAAATCAACAACGCCATTTTTTCACTTTCGCGGCAAAACTCCTCATTGAAGGTTACTTAGTAGTAGCTGCTTTCTTTAGAGATGCCAGTTACTCAGTCGGTGTCTTCAAAGATACGAATTGTAGATACTTAATTTTTATTATTATCAGCGCGGTGTTCTTTAAATAAATCCCTTAGACTATACTTTAATCTGTCCCAGCTTATATGATAAGGTTTCTTGTTTGATAAATGAGCTCTTTCTACCGCTTTGTTATTATGGATTTAGTGATATGGCAATCATGAAAAAGAGCCACTGTTTGGTAATTTCTTTCTATGATTCTACCGCTTTGATAGCCTTAGGTAAACTTATGTAGGTAAATAAGTTATCACGCTTTTGTAGAATAAACATGACAAGTTCCTAGAATGCCCCGTAAGATTAAAAGTTTTTCGGTGTTTTTGATGTTAGTCTTTAAGATGATAGAGGAAATACAGCAAGTAATTATTTACTACTAATAATGAGGTTAAGTAATAAAATAGAGAATATAACTATATATTATTTGTCTATTTTAAATAGAAACAGTAGGAATACCTGCAAAAACCAATACAGAAGACGAACCAAAAGCAAAACAAATGCCTTCATCCTCAAAGCCCCACACTAAGTTCAAAGACTTGTATCGTGGGTGCTGGAAACATTTACATCACACACAATCACACCTAGAACCACAAGCACAAATGTCCTTTGAGAAGGAACCTACCGGGTATACTGCGCTAACCAGGTCGTCAGGTCGCCTGAAGTCTCAATAATATTGAACTGGCACTTAGGAACCAGTTGGTGAAAGAAAATGTAAAGGATATGTATTACTCATGCATAGATCACACTAATATTATCAATCCGAAAATTTGTGTGTAAGTGTGTTTGTTTTCTCTTCACGCTGCATCGGTTGAAGGGATTAGGATACAATTTGGCATATCATACATAGCTTATACTAGGGGTTGACGTACATAAGACTACTTTTTAACTTGATAAATGCGGGCGAAGCCGCGGGGCACGTCTGGTCAGATATAACAGACTAGTTAACTCAAACTCGTGGTATTAGTTGTTGCTGTCCCCACGTTCTCGCTTTAGAGGGTTACAATATAATCTGGAGAATTAGTATAATAGCACAGGTACTTATATGAACTGGCGACAACAAAGCCCCAGTATTCTATACAATACCTCACGAATATTACGATCACGAATGCCATTACCGCGTATGCGTGCTCCTGCGCACTCGTACCAGATTTTTATCGCTTTGAAAACGCCGCCGATCAAACAAGAAAGGGCTATTAAAATATGAATCGCCATCTCTCGCCATTCTTCGCCATTGTGCTGCTGCGGATGTGTATTAGGTTTTATAGACTGGGCAAAAAGACGAAATACTGTTTGGGTCCGTGACAAAACTAGGGGGGAGGAAATGAAAGGATGTGGAGTATCAAGTGATGATACCTATCTCTGACATACCTACTTCCATACATAGAGCATTTTAAGCAGTCCTATTCTGAGCATACAGAATTTTCCTATTTAATTGGATCCAATGGCAAAGGGATAAGATTCAACCATCTATACTCGATAGTGTGTGGATATGATTACTGGTACAAATATAAAGATTAAATATCATACTATTATAGATGCTATCTCTGCACAAAGTAGAGGAAAAGAAAGTGGATCTATTCCTACGATTATTAATTGATAACTGGCGAACGACCGTAAAACCTATAATGGTAGTCGTATATACATCATGGCCAATTTACCAGTTTTATACAAGTAGAGATGGTCTAGGTAGGTACTTTAGTAGCCTATGTTCGTTGACGGTTTCTTTTATATCACCCTCACAAAGTCATCAATTATCGAAGTTCGTTATAGCAATGTTCTTTAAACCTACTTAAAAGGAATGGCCTATAATGGGACAGCCTCCTTACGTGGCGTTGAACTTGTTATTATGGCTTTATAAAGCGGCCGATCGTAGGGACTTCTTTTTGCCACACTATTTTCTACTTCGCAAGGGAGTGGAGTAATTGCTCATGATACAAGGCCCCATATCGAGGCGTACAGAGAAATAAAGTGGCAAAAACAGGTGGCTTGATGGATTGTACAAGTTTCGAACCTTCTCGTTATATTGGCAGTTTCTAACTCGTGGCTTTACAAATAGATGGGTATCGGGACTATCGGGTTGTAATAGATGGATAATGAATTCAAGGAGACAATTGTAATTGGCTTGTAGTGTACTAAAGAGGTGTTGCTGAAGTTGATTCAATTTGTTATAATGAAGGAATAAAACGATTCTGCTTGTTTTCCTACGCTTCATTTAGCTCCTGGGAACCATGGCCTGTCTGTTTTCCTTGAACGGAATTCTGTTAAAGGGTTGTGAAGTTATTAATACCTATACATGAGCGTAGTTTTTCAGACCCTGTCACGTTTATTTAGTTTTTATACTTGATTGGCAAGCATTAATTACTTGATAAATCATGGATGATAAAGTTGTATCACCTGCAATCGAGCCCTTTCTCACTATCGTGCATCGGTCTCGGTCAGCTACTGCTACTCCACAATGAGAAAAAGGTATAAGTAGTTAGCAAAGCTTAAAAAACCGACTCACCGCTTTGTCTAAGGGACCCTTGATCGGATTAAATGTATTAAATACACATTATTGAAGATAACTCAAAAACTACTAGTCAGATCTTGATCAATGTTTAATGGGACCACAAACACCAGCGTTTAAATAAAAAAATAGTCATCAAAATCAGTTCACCTAGAAAAAAAATCTGATGTGACACAAATTTAAAAAAAATACAACAAAATTGAGAATCTCCTCTTTTAAGAATACTACTAAAAAGATAAGTTACTGTTATTATACCTGTGAGCTCGTCAGCGTCCACATCTCTGGTAACCAGCACAGCGGCTGCTAATGCTGCAGGTACTCCCCACGCGCACAGCTGCAGTAGTGAAGAGTGCCGTTCATTGCGGACGGTGTTGCCAGGAGTTGAAGGCGGCCGCATCACGCTGGCTCGCCATGCTCCCGCTACTACTACCCACCTGGAACAATTAATTTCTAAGTTAGACTTGTCGTTCTTATGTCAAACTAGCGACCCGCCCCGGCTTCGCTCGGGTGTAATTTAGTCAAAAGAAAAAAATGGTTATTGTAACTCAACCGTAACAGATAGAGATATGCTATCGCAGAGTTTTCTGTAGGATTTTAGAAGAAATGCAATTTTCTAGTGCATCATTTTTATGTATCTCTGGTTTAACCTACGTAGGCCATGTTAATTTATATTTCGACGACTTGCTATGCATTGTTTATTTCTACTAAGGGACATGATATACAAAGCGCCATAGGCTCCCCGAGTGCTGTGAAGATATAATGTATGGCGCCCAAGGGACCTTGATATACAAAGCGATAGGAAAAAAAAACGTATCTGCAATTTTTGACAAAATTGAGTTATATTTATATCATCGAGTGCGAAGGTATCGGTCCAACCGCGACCCCTACGTCTTCACCCCGCACAACTAGCGCCCCTAGTTTTTTTTAAATATTATGTAATTCCATCAATTATGAATCGATTTTATTGTTTTTTTTTGTGAAAGTGAAAACTGAAGTGTAACCTACCTAGGTTACACTTCGGTGGTGGTCCCATATGAATTTTATCGAAATCGATCGACCCAAAACCAAAATATAAGCGGTAAGTCAGTTTTTTTTAAGCTTTGCTTGCGATTCAATTATGTATTATTTTTCAAAACTTGTTACATGTGGATTATTAACCTTTAATACTAATTGAACGTGTAAGAGTGTAGGCAAATTATACCTACTACCGCTCCAAAACTCCAATATATAGAAAGTAAAGTTTTTACCACTTTAATAGGGCATCACTTGGCAGTGAATGAACATTTACTCGTTTACTTGACTTTGACTCTATTATGAATTATGTAAAACTTGTAATAATTTCGAGACAACAAGAACATGGCATAATAATGCTACTATATAACCGCACAAACACCACTAACAAGAGAAAAGCGCGGGCAAGCTATTTTTTAAAATAAACTGGTATAAAAAAGCAATTGCACCAAATAGCTTATAGAGTAACCTACATTTAAATTGTCGCCGCGTTGCAATTATACCCGAACAATACCTTAATACTAGTAAATACGAAGTCGGCGCAATTAATGTAATTATTAACAGTCAACAAGTACGGTAATAAAGCCCAGTCAGCTGGTGGGCAGGTGACGTGACAAAATTACTAGGTATAGGTAAGTATGCAGCATATTGTTTTTTTTTTATTATTTAGTTATTTTCGTAGTTTGTATAGACCTACTTAACACCTTCAAAGATAAGGTAATATTTATGTACTGTATGTTAATTAAAAAGTTCGATTTATATTAATATGTTACCTAACGTTATCTTAATATGTGAACTTTAAGATATTTTTATAATAAAGAGTTAGTTATTGACACCAAAATATAAAAATAGGTACAAAATGCGATGTTACCGCTAAGAGCGATCTTTTCCAGACACACTTTGGATGGAAATATAAACGAAAAGCGATAACAATGCGATTAAATGAATGAAAAAATTAAAAATATGTATAGAAATACTAAAAAATATATTTAAATACTAATCAGTACTGCATTGTTTAAACTACATAAACAAACATATTAAACGTTGAATGCGTTAATTCATACAAAAAATAATAGCAGAATGTCTAATGTATCTAACCTATATTATAGTTAGTTAAATAAGTGCGACGAAACCGACATCACTAATAAATAGTGACTAGTTAAAGATAAGTTATTATTTATAAATAAGTTAATACTTTTGTTGTTTATATACAGAATAGATTTTTTTTCTCAAAAATATTACCTTATTTATACATATAGATGAAATAATTATTTATCTATATAAATAAATATTCACTCGCGAAAATTGTGTGTTGGTTGAACAGAACATAAATAAAATACTTATTGGTGTAGACCGGTATAAACCGTGCCTAGTGAAATGTTTTTTATCCGTCCGAGAAGTTGCTCTTGAATTCGCCGGAGTAAATTATAGCCTTTGTCAACCCTTACTTAGCTCGTTAAAACATCTGACAGGTAAATCCATCCCACTGCGGCCGAGAAAGGTGTCGCCTTGTTTTCAACCGGCGTGGCGGCACCAATAAAGCCAGACCCCTTACTGATCTTGTATGATGTGGAGGTTAGGTAGTTGTAGAGGTTAAGTTATGATGGTTAAAGGTACCGGTGGCGTGTCGTCGGTACTTGTGCATACAGTCCCTATTTGTATAGTACCGAAAGTGGCGATAGTCCAAACAGCGGAGTTTGTTCTGTTGCTCGTATGTTTGATCCGGCCTCTGCGGCATGTTGGCTAACATTTTACTAATGTTTGTACGATTTGCATTGTGATAATTAGGCTTCTTTGAAGTAGGGAGTGTGTTTACATCGTGTTCTCATTAGCTGGATGCCTGGTTCGATTTACATAGCGCTCGGTTGCGCTTGTCTATTCCAATTATTAGCACTGTTCAAATGTATAATTAAGTGTTCTTGTAAGTGGTTATATGTTAATGCCAACGAGCTTCTTAGGGGGTCCTTGCGTAACATTAACATATTATTGTATTTTAATTAAATATTTATTGGAAATTTATTTCGAAACATTTATTAGCTGTAGTTTTATTTGTCCACGGAAACGCTTCTGTACTCACTGCGAGCGTTAGTTCTAATAAACGAATTTTAACGAATGCAAACAAAATAGGCCGTTTCTACTCCTCAAGTAACTGTCAATGTAAATGAGAGATAATTTCATACAAATTCTGTTCTATTTATTATTATTATCTATATTCCCCATTCGGACAATAGGGAGGGGTTATAGGGGCAACTAGTCGTTCTGAACTTTTTGAAAGTTTTGAACTTATGGTTTTTGAGACCGTGTATTGATACATTCGCCGCGCCCGCGCCCTTGTGTTTTTTTTTTTCCTTAGTTTTGGCTTCCCAACCTTGTGCATTTAGCCAGTGTCAAGTGATAATATATTTCAAGTGTATTCTTCTTATTATAGGTCCTAGTCACAAGTCACAGTCAAAGTCAAGTAAAAGAGACAAGGTCCAGTCGTAGTCAAGTCATGCCCTAGTAAAGTGGTAGAAACTTTACTAGAACTTCTATTGGAGTTTTGGAGCGAAGGTGAAAATCACGTTTTTCAACTTTGTATGATTTGCCTACACTTATGCACGTTCACTAAGTATTAACGGTTAATAATCCACCATTATTACACATTAACACTCGAAGAATCACAGGTTTTGGAAAATTTACAAAATCAACAACGCCATTTTTTCACTTTCGCGGCAAAACTCCCGCCCTCGAGTTTCGGCCTTTGGCTAAACAATAGTGATGTGCATCAAAATATGATATATAGGTCATCGATATATTGATTTTTTCGTCAATCTTGATAGCTGTAGAAACACATATATTACATTATTTTCTTATTTAAACGCTTGTAAATAGAAAAATCAAACTGATAACAATGCATGGGAAATTCATAATAGATTCAAATCGCACGGCATTAGCTGGATTGACTCGTGACGTCATCAGTTTACGCATTTTTGATGTCAGTGATTGGTCACTTTTCTTTCTCGACAGCCTTTGTGCCGTAGACCCTGATGCTAAAAAAGAAGGTCAATATGGCCGCGTCTGTAATTACCCGAAACTGATAGCATTTTCAAATATTTATTTTGATATTAAATTAAGTTTGCTTATCTTGAATAAAAAAGATATGTAAGTAATATTTTTATGAATTAATTAATTTATTCGATTGTTAGTACCTATATGGAAAAATAATGTGAAAAATAAAATTTGTTCCTATTTTGCAAAGAGTCCTACAGCAAGTAGATTAAATGCTGGCAACTCCGACCTCGTTGCGATGTAAACAAGTCTGCTGCGACAGATGTACCAACAAACGGACTGTCTTCACCATGGCCCAAAGCTATATGTAAAAGGAAATTTTAATGCAAATGTGACGAGTAAGGCGCGACCAGAGCATATTTTTCTTTTATTTTAGCTGTTAACCGTCGGGGCTCAAGTGGCCATTACAAGATAGCGTTATCTCCTCGGGAACGATCGCTTCACGCCGTGAATAAATATTTTTATTCGGCATATGTTGTGGGAATTTATGACGCGCTGCTTGATCGTGAACTTGCGCTGATTAAGTAGAGTGGGTAGAGTTTTTTTCTCCGAATCGAAGTCTTTCTGGGTTCTGCGATGGGTCTGCGATGCAGAAAGAGAGCACTGCGCCATCAAGGTCGTCACGAAGCCCCTTTGGGTAGGCATTTATAAAGGTGATAATTAAGTAAGTAGGTACATGTAATTAAATCCAATATATAAAATTCTCGTGTCGCGGTGTTTGTTACCAAACTCCTCCGAAACGGCTCGACCGATTTTTATGAAATTTTGTGTTCATATCGGGTAGGTCTGAGAATCGATCTATACACTACATTTATTTTTCATACCCCTACATGTTAAGGGAGGTCCAAACCAACAATTTTTTTTTTTTTATATATATTTTTTTGTTTTTATTTTTTTATGATTCAGCATGAAATAAATTAATGTTTATGGCAAAACAACGTTTGCTAGGTCAGCTAGTTTCATATACAATACCTACTCATATTTAAGACGCTACTCAAATTTATTAGCCGGACGTGCTATTTACTCGCCTTACATTAAAAAGAGACAAACATACCCTTTAATAATCATAAAAAACTCGTTTTGCGCGAGAATTATTGCACTCATATTATAATTTAAACGCGACCAAAGCTCAAAAAAAAACCGACTTATATTTTGTTGATTTTCTCAAAAAGCGCTTAATCAATTAGATTAGGTTGATAATACTTCGACATGTAATTTATACGGGGATCATATAAATTTTATTGAAGTATGATCTACCAAACAAAAAGATAACATCAAAATCGATTCATAATTGGCGGAATGATCGCGTAACATAATACAAAAAAAACATACAGTGGAATTGAGAACCTTTTTTTTCACAGTGCTTACCCCACTACTTTACGTCACACAAAAAGGTTGCAGATCAGAATTTCAAAGCCCTCCTGTAGAAGTTTTACTTCAATAATTAAACGCAAGCAAAGCTGCTTTTATTTTGGTTTTAGCTAGATCGAGTTTGATAACATTTTTATAGGACCACCTCTGAAGTATAATCTACCAATAAAAAATCTAAATCGATTCTTAATTGGCAGGGATATCGTAAAACATATATACAAAAAAAAACATACAGTCGAATTTAGAACCTCCTTTTTTGAAGTCGGTTGAAAATGACATAGCAACAAAGGATTTGAGAGTATGCGGTAGGGTTATAAATCATTGCCTCTCTGTCACTCGACCTGCATCTCATTTACGTCAAGCTACTGCGAATACTATCAGCATCCATCAGCTACCAAGTGTCGGGCTCTTTACGACCGTGAGTAATATGATATTTGATATTTTCGGTCTAACCTTCGCATGGCAGCTTTATGAGCCCACACACGAGGCGGTTCAACTCGTGTTCTTATTTCGAATGCCTCGTAAACGTCAACATGACATACGTTGTGACAGAAAAAAAATTGGAGTCTATGGTTGGGTTTGACCGCAAGCGGGTTCGGACTTTGGTACTCTGTAAGCGGTTTACCGAAAGCACAAAGACACCTTATATATACATATCATTTATTATCGCGCTTTTTGAAATATATGAGAAGTAGGTAGGCCAAAATACGTGACTTTGTAACTATTTTCTCGGCTTTCATAACGAAACCTAATAAATAGGAATATTCGTCAGAATCTGAATGATATGACACCTGGAATAGAGTCGAAACCTTCTTTTTAGGAAATGTATAACATTTTGATTCGTAATTACGGAAAAAAAATGATTTGATATCACACAGTTTGAATGTTATATTTACGCAATTCTGTATTCTGAGACGCAAGGATGTTGTAGCTAAAGTAATGTAGGTTTGTTTCCTATCTCAATGTATTTACGTTATCCGTCGTAAGATTTTAAATTGACATGGTCAATGACATTAGAAATAATGTTAGAAACGGTATATCTAGTCTAATACCTTGAAATGAGCAATTCTTGTATATCAGTATCACTGTGTATATCTGTAATCTGAATGTCGGAAACGGCTCCATCGATTTATTGGGGGCGATAAATCGATCTGGCTAGGTTACATTTTTAGAAAACGACGTTACCGAGCAAAGCTCGGTCATCCAGGCACTATATCATTATGAAAGTAGATATAGAAATATACTCAAAGATAAATCAGAAACACATGGTAAACTATATAGTCCATACGACATAGAAGCGCCGCAGTAGGTACCCCCCAGTATTGTTGCTTCGTCAAGTACTTTCTCCAAGAAGATATTTAGACAAATGCACGTTGTTATCACTCGTACAATGATTGAAAGGGCATCTGTTTACAATATAAGCTTGTGCTGTAAGATCATGAACGTCAGTATGCTCTATACTGCAATACAGTTTTTTTTTTTACAGTTTGTAATTTAAATCCTTTGCAATGCATATAATACATTAAATTGGTGCATAGGTTCTTCTCGAGATTGTTCCAAGTTTACAGTGAAACAAATTTTCTCCTCAAGGGAAATTTGTGTTTCTGTATTTGGGTGTGATTGTGTGTGTGATTTGAATGTTTCCGGCACCCACGACACAAGTCATCGAACTAAGTGCTGCGAGTGTAAAAGCATTTGTTATATTATTTTTTAATATTAATAATTATTTATATATAAAATTCCTATGACACTCGGATAATGAGGACGAATGTAACAATGGCTTCTTAGTTGTAATCGGTCTATTTGTTAAGGAAAAACAAATAAAAAACTACATAAGCTGCCAAAATCATAATCCTCTTTTTGCTTCGCCATAGTCGGGTAAATTAAAAGAAGCAAATACCATATTTTTAGTTCTTGCCAGTATTAAATAACTCTTGAAAACAAAAACCGAACATTTGTTATATATATTTATATTAATTACTATATTACTTACTATTATATTTATATATATATTCATAACTTTGTTTTCGAGACAATTTATATTTACTGGTATATCCTTGTGACTAATTAGAAGCAGTTGTGGTAATGACGGCTATTTTTAAAAAATCGTTAAGGCGACGGTAAAATATATCTGCGGTGGCTTACCTCACAAAATATTTATAATGCTTGTTATTTTTAAAATATGGTAATGTCCGCTGACATATGTAGTTGGATGCGTGTCTGCCTTTTAATCAGCGTGTATTAAAATAAAATAAAATAATGTTATTTCAGACATGGTCCACATTCAAAAACTTTAAAAATTACATAAAAATGTTAGTCTTACACACCTTACAAAAACTATGTTAGTATAAATTACGTTATTACTATTAGATAGATGCAATATATATTTATATATAGTTGTTTATATATATAGTGCAACAGTTCACGATGAACCCCAGTGAACCTGAACAGCTTTCTCCCCAAGATTTTTTCGTTTCTAGTTCTGGGTTTGATTTTGTATGTCTGATCTATTTGTTTTGAAAGTAGTGTGGGGCTGTTGAAAACATTTATCATAAGCTCACAGCAAATTATGTCATTATTGTATGCGTCTATTTTTTTTTTTACTCAAGATGGGCAAACTTTTGACCATTATTCTGTCGTCATAAAGAAAAAAGCAGTAACTGCATTTATGACAAAATTCAGTTATATACATTATCGGAATCAGGAGAAATAGACGCATCTACTATTATTTTTTTATTTTAAAATATTCAAACGCAACTTACTAAACTTTACTTTTAATTTAGACGCATCCGCTATAAGTCATAAACTCATAACATATACTCAATAGCAAAGACATTTCCAATGTATAACTCAATTTTGACAAAAATATCAGTTAGGTCTCTTTTCCTTATGACGGCTGTAGTTCAAAGCATTTTATGTTTTAGTTACACCGTACTATAATAGATTTTTTTTTTTTTTTTTTTTTTATTCGTGATAGGCAAACTTTTGACCACTATCTCACCTGATGGTAAGCGATGATGTGGTCGACGATGGAGCAAGCTTGCCTAGAAGATACCTATTCACTCGTGACTTGAAGACTCCCATATTGTACTCATCAGGAAACACCGACTCGGGTAAGGAGTTCCATTCCTTTGCGGTTCGCACAATGAATGTAGAGGCAAAACGCTTAGTGCGTATTTGTGGAATGTCCACCATATAGCGGTGTCGCTTAGCAGTTTGTCTGCTTATCCGATGATAGAACGGGGATGGGGGAACTAGATCGTACAGTTCCTTAGCACACTCTCCGAAATGTATCCGATAAAAAACCGAGAGACTGGCTACCATGCGGCGATGACCTAAGCTCTGAAGCTTTGAATTAGTCAGCTGCTCGCTACCAATAAGTCTCTTGGCTCTACGCTCAATGGTGTCAAAAGCCTCAAGCTGGCGTTAGATACCTTTGTCAAATTAAAGTAAAGTTTAAAACAATTTTCTAATACATTAAAACTTTCTTCAAATAACCAAATAAGTAAACCAATAAGGTCAATTTACTCTCTACTAATAAAACATATTCTCAAATTGGTCAAGATAATCGCATATTGATTGCTTTCAAGTTATTTACAAGCCTATAAATGCTTTTAATTTAAACCTTAACTACTTTAGTTTATGGTATACCATATTGGATGACAAACAGGTTGTGGCGGTACTTTGTCACCATTTGTGGATGATTAACTTGTCGTACGATTCTGCTGAATGACCGCTAGGTACTAGCAATTAGAAGGGAAAGCTGATTGATATGGAGAGATGGGAAGTGCAAGCTTGTATTAGAGCTCTGCTTAGACAATAACTGTAGTGGTAGGCTCTTTTCCAGAGTCCATCTTGAGCAATACCATACCATGCCTGTAGTAATAGGACTCTTTTGCAGAGTCCGTTTGGAGCAATACCACACAATTGCCTGTAGTAATAGGACTCTTTTCCAGAGTCTATCTTGAGCAATACCACACCATTGCCTGTAGTAATAGGACTCTTTTGCAGAGTCCGTTTGGAGCAATACCACACAATTGCCTATAGTAATAGTACTCTTTTCCAGAGTCTATCTTGAGCAATACCACACCATTGCCTGTAGTAATAGGACTCTTTTGAAGAGTCCGTCTGGAGCGATGCCACACCATTGCCTGTAGTAATAGGTCTCTTTTGCAGAGTACGTCTGGAGCAATGCCACACCATTGCCTGTAGTAATAGAACTCTTTTGCAGAGTCCGACTAGAGCAATGCCACACATTTGCTTGTAGTAATAGGACTCTTTTCAGAGTCCATCTTGTGCAATACCACACCATTGCCTGTAGTAATAGAACTCTTTTGCAGAGTCCGACTAGAGCAATGCCACACAATTGCTTGTAGTAATAGGACTCTTTTCCAGAGTCCATCTTGTGCAATACCACACCATTGCCTATAGTAATAGTACATTGTTTGTCAGAACTCAAAAGTTAATAATCAATTATCTAAAGTTTTAAAATGGTGACAGAATTGTATTAGCATAATTGAAACGCAAACAAAGCATACAAAACAGACTTCATCGCTTATATTTCAGTTTTAGCTAGACCGATATCGTTAAAATTTATAAAGGACTACCTCTGAAGTATACTCTACCAAACAAAAAAGAATCATCAAAATCGATTCACAATTGGCGGAGACATCGCGTAACAAACACACAAAAAATACAGTCGTATCGAGAACGTCCTTTTTTGAAGTCGGTTGAAATTTCAATTTACAATACAGCTATGATGAATCGAATAACACAATTATGACGAAGACAGTAAATTACTCTAGGATATTATTCTCTTAAATATGTTCCTCTCACAACTTTTTTTTACGCTTTCACACTCACAGCTAGCTGTACACAATAAGTACTCTGTACTCAGTAAGTTCGTTGACTTGTGTTGTGGTTGCCAGAAACATTCACATCACACACACACAATCACAACCAGAACATGAAACACAAATTTTTCTTGGGGAGAAAACTTGAGTTCCCGCCGGGAATCGATCCCGATACCTCTGCTTAAAAGGCGAACGTTCACCCAACCAACCCAACAGGCAGTTCTATCTACATAGTAACTATCTCTGAGCTAAGAAAAACTGACGTCCCAAGCTGTAAACAAACTCTATAAGAGGAAGTTTCTCGATACAAGAGGAGGCAACACACTACTAAATCTGTCTGATCTATTCAAAGATTAGTAAATAATAGGCACGGCAGAGCAAAGCAGGCTCGTTAAGCCAGTCGTAACAATAAAACCTAACACCCACTGCACTATTTGGGTGAACGGACCCATTTATTGGTGCGGCATTCTGCTGCACCTTAATGATGGGCTCTACATAGAACGAGCACCACGAGTCCTGCACTCGTGATAGTGTTTTCTTTTCTATGGCTCTACTACAGGCTCTATTACTCTATGTATGCCACCGAGCTTCCAAAGGTCGATGATATATACTATAATAATAATATAATATAACTATAATCTTTTATACATAATTCTACTGTACGTGTGTATGTCACTGAACTCCTCCTAAACGGCCGGACCGAATTGAATGATTTTTTTTGTATGCGTTTGGGTGGCGCCCTGAATTGTTTAGATTCACAAATCAGCCCGGCAGATGGCGCTGCAGGGGTTGCACACGGGCGAAGCCGGGGCGAATCACTGGTAATATATATGTATATTAGAGTCAATAAATTGTCCAAAAATTCCTCATTGACAACACCAACTTATTAAGATACTTATTCATTTTGTTGTTTACTTCGAGCCACTGAGCTAATAG
Organism: Lomographa bimaculata; assembly: GCA_948107665.1. NCBI lineage: Eukaryota > Metazoa > Arthropoda > Insecta > Lepidoptera > Geometridae > Lomographa > Lomographa bimaculata. Next base: position 5,218,244 of record OX403600.1, on the reverse strand, counting down.
ATAAGTGATCAAGCCCATGCTGCCGGCATATTGATCAAGTGTCGTCTTAATTTTTTTGAAAATAGAACGATCTCCGAGTCCCCAAGGGCACAGTGTCTCAACAACAAACGGCTAAAATTTGTAGGCACTGCCGAGGTTTACATTTCTTGGCGTTGACATCGCTCTACCGAATTTGCCGCTGCACGTAGCCTCATTCAGTGTTTAAGGAAATGTGACGCATCTCTTTTGCTGTACAGATAAACATAAACGCCTTCACACTCACAGCCCTACTCTAAGTTCAATGACTTGTATCGTGGTTTCGGGAAACGTTCACATCACACATACAATCATACCCAGAACCAGAAACACCAATTTCCTTTGGGGACAAAACTTGTGATTCCACCGGGAACCGAACCCGATACCCATGCTTAGAAGGTGGGTATCCACCTAACTAAGCCAACGGGCAGATGTATGTAGTTTTAGACAATGTTATAAACTAGTTGACCTAAGGTTTAGTATATAAAAATAAATGTTTATAAATGTAAAATAAATGTATTTAATATCATGTTACTTAGGTCAAACTTATAAATGCTAAATAAATGAGTTTGAAAAGTTACACACTTATAAATGATACCGTAAACAGTCGTTCTCACTTACCCTTAGCATTTTTTATAACGAGGCTCAGTTTTATTGCGGCGATAACATCTTTGGTATCAGATTTCGTTTTATAGACGAAAGGTCGACGATAAAACGTTGACAAAGCGGCAATTTGATATTCCACTCCCACTAAGCTGCCCACCACGAAAGCAGGTTGTAAAACTTATACTTCGAACCGCCTTGTTGTTCCTTGAGCAGAGTAGGACAGATTCATAAAAGCGTATTCTATGGTGGTAGCCTCCCAGTGTATAGTTATTATTATTATTTCATGACCATGCACAGTCCTTCAGTCGAAATATTAAACAGATATTAACAATTCCTATTCTTCATAATAAAAGTCTTAGTCACAAGTCACAGTCAAAGTCAAGTAGTCAGTCATAGTCAAGTCATGCCCTAGTAAAGTGGTAGAAACCCAGTGTATAGTAGTGGATAGTATTGCCATATAGTCTGATAAATAACTTGACGCATATATTTTAATGAGACTAGCAAATCAAGTAAGTAAAGTCATTTTTACCCGACTGTCAAGGAAGGGATATGCTTTTCGCGGGTATCTTGTATGTATGTAAATTTCTTTTACCTCATATTCTCCAAATGGTGGAATTTTCGATAGTTGAGGTATCGTTATATTCGTCTTAAAACCCTGTATTTAGACGGGTATTTGATAAAAAAATAAAATGGCAGATTTTTGGCGCGCAATAGTAATACGTGTATATAGTAATAAAATATCGAGTAGCTATCAAAATGAAGGAAATTAAAACGCATTAAAACATTGTTAATTATAGCAAATTATTATGTTTATTAAAAAAAAAACATATTCAAACGGGCCAATTGCCTATATTTCAAACATTTGACTGCTATCTCACATGATGAAAAGTGACAATGCGGCCGAAGATGGAACATGCTTGCCTAGAAGGTTTTACTCTAGACTTGAAGACACCCGCTACGAAACCAATGAATAAGACTTGTAAAATTAGAAGTAATGAATTATGTATTTATCATCAAAATATTAATCGCTTCTCTGGCAAAATTTTAGATGTAGAGTTGCTTACAGATAAGTATCACCTAGATGTTCTATGTTTTTCTGAAACGTGGCTAAAGCCTCATAAAATGTCATTCAATGTTAACAATTATGTGGTCGCTAGTACGTTCAACAGAGTGTCTGCTGAAGGCGGTGGTACAATAATATTTGTTAAAAACAACCTTAAGTTTAAAGAAAGAAATGACGTGGCTACTTGCTCTGTGGAGCGGGTCTGTGAAGTAGCTTGTGCAGAAATCGCTGGTTATATAATTTTGTGTATTTATAGGCCACCTGCTTCCAATTTATCCCAATTTCTTGTAGTCATGGAAGAAATTTTAAGAAAACTATTTAAATGTAATAAACGCATAGTAGTGTGTGCTGACCTTAATGTAAATATTTTAGAGGATTCGGCAGATCAACAAAAACTTGTGTCGCTATTTGCATCTTTTAATTTAATTTTTTTATTTAAGGAACCGACTAGAATAACCAACTCTTCAGCAACCTGCATCGATAATATTATTGTAAATTTTGAAATTAAAAATAAATGTCAAATCAGTGGTATACGATCAGACCACATGGGACAAAAGGTAACAATATCAAGAAAAAAACAATCTTTTGACTCTAATATAGAAATACGACCACTTACTGAGAACAAGTTGAGTAAACTTAACGAAAATGTCGATTTAAAACTATCCCTTACCAGTTTTCCACTTGATGACCCAAATAATGTCCACCAAATGCTGAACTCGATCATTTGTAATGAATTCAATAAAATATGCCCCAAAAAATTAATAAAAGTGAACACTAAATTACAATTTAATGATTGGCCCACTAATGGTATACGGAAAAGTAGAGATTTCATGTACGAGCTTTACTATAAAAAATCTCTTACATCTAATGAACATTTTCACAAGTATGTTACTAATTATTCGAAAATTTTTAAACGCGTTTGCATCCAGGCCAAATCCAAATTCATAAGTGATAAAGTCTCAAAATCTAATAATAAAATAAAAACGGTCTGGAATATTATTAACAAAGAAACTGGTAAAAATAAAAATAGAGATTGTGATTACAGTCTAAAAATTGGAAATAGATTAATTTCTAACAAAACTGACGTAGCCAATGAATTTAATACTTTTTTTACAAAAATTCCCCTTGAAGCAACAAAATCCCTAGACTCATCTCCCGAATTAGCTGCAAAACTGTTGCAACAAAACTTCACACAAGAAATTCCAAATTTTTGTTTCCGTCACATAACGGCTAATACCATAAAAAAGGCATTCAAAAGGATAACTATAAAAAACACTGAAGATTTGTGGGGTATTTCAGTTAAAGTTATTGGTTCCATACTAGATACTATTACGCCTTACCTTGTCGTTGTATTCAATCTCTCGGTCGATCAAGGAGTATTTCCTGATCTCATGAAACACAGCAAAATTACTCCAATTTTCAAATCGGGTTGTAAACATACTCCCTCTAACTATAGACCAGTTTCTGTATTACCTGCCCTCAGTAAAATATTTGAAAAAATTATCCTAGAACAGCTACTCTCCCACTTTAATGAACATAAAATATTACATGATCACCAATTCGGATTTACTAAATGTCGATCTACAATAGATGCCGGTGCTAAGTTAGTGTCACACATTCTCGGGGCTTGGGAGGGATCGCAGGATGCAATTGGGGTATTTTGTGACCTCTCCAAAGCGTTCGACTGCGTGGACCATAAAACGCTTATTAGCAAATTAAACCATTACGGTATACGTGGGACTGCTCTTGATTTGTTAGATTCATATTTATCGGGTAGGCAACAAAAAGTAGGCGTTAATGGTGTGACATCTGACGGGTCTACAGTTAAAATTGGCGTGCCTCAAGGTTCAATATTGGGACCCTTCCTATTTTTAGTGTATATTAATGATTTACCTTATATGACAACTTCGCTAGCATTAGATATTGTCTTGTTTGCTGATGACACGTCACTTATTTTTAAAACAAATAGGAAAGACGTAGAATTAAATGAAGTAAATTATGAATTAGATCTAGTATCGAAATGGTTTGCTGCTAATAACTTATTGTTAAATGCTAGCAAAACCAAATGTATCAAGTTTTCCCTTCCTAATGTTCCTTTGGTAGATGCAAATGTTACACTTGAAAACAAAAAATTTGATCTTGTAAAGAAAACTGTTTTCTTAGGTCTGACTATGGACTCAAAACTGCAGTGGGGTCCTCATATTGATGTGCTTGCAGGTCGCTTGAGTTCCGCTGCTTTTGCGGTCCGTAAAATTAGACAGCTGACTGATGTAGCGACGGCAAGGCTGGTTTACTTTGCATATTTTCATAGTTTGATGAGTTACGGAATCTTGCTATGGGGATCTGCTGCCGATGTTGAAACTATTTTTATTCTCCAAAAGAGAGCAGTTCGTGCAATATATGATATGGGTCCACGCGAATCGCTCAGGGAATTCTTTAAAGAAACAGGCATACTTACCATGCCTTCGCTTTACATCTTTGAAAATATAATGCATGTTCGCAAAAATATTAGTAAATATAAATTAAGAAGCGACGCACATAATCTTAATACTAGATATAAGCATAAAATTACAGTGCGCGCATTTAGATTAAGCAAAACGAATAAATCTTTTATGGCAAATGGTGTTAGATTTTACAATAGAATTCCTAAAATCGTAACTGAATTACCACTGGGAAAGTTCAAATCTGTAATAAAACGGGCATTAATTAAGAAAGCCTACTATAAAACCACAGACTATATTAATGACAAGGATGCATGGAGGCAAACTGCACAGGCTCTTTCTAGCGACTACCATAATAACACCTAGGTTAAGAAACTTATGTATTAGAGATTAAGAATGTTTAAAAAAAAAAATTATGATTGAAAAAAATATGCGCCGCCGAGTTTCTTGCCAGGTTCTTCTCGAGATGGCTGTAATTTTGCGAATCTGGCAATAGATTCATTAACTTTCATGAGTGCCTCTTTGGGGCCCATGTGAATAAACGATTTTGATTTTGATTTTGACCCAGATTGTACCGTTCAGGGAACAAAGACGCAGGCAATGAGTTCCACCCCTTCGCTGTACGGATGATAATCGTAGTAGCGAAACGCTTCGAGCGAATAACTAATAATAACCCATAGGTAACTCGACTGCTCAAGCTCACTACCAGTGGGTAGCGTTCCCTTCATGCTTGCAGGATTGCCTCTATGAATTGAAATACTAAACGTTGAGCCAAATAAGAGCCAGCATTTTAATCACGCGTCGCTACAAGTAGGCGCTCTAATAGCTTTTTTTAAAATTTAGTTATAAGATTGTTATTCCAAATTTTTGCCACATAATTAATTATTTGATTTTTTATTATCTTTTATGATTGTCATGAAGAATGAATGAATTCACTTTTGTTCATAGTAGCTAAATACATTTTTTGAATTTGACTTTGTCAGTTGATCGTTAAGTTTGGATGGCAGTCCTCTATCTACCCGCCTTCTCAATATAAATATAAATCCTCTATCTACCCGCCTTCTCAACGTAAGTAGAAACAACCCACAAAAGCATTCTAAAATAAGCTCTGCAGCAGAATGGCGCGTTGCAAGGGACCCGTTTATTTCAGGAGCTCATAAAATCGATTACCGAACGAATCTCGTTTCCGACTCGAGTGACGCTGTCGGCCGAGCTCAGAAACAGGATGCTCTATTTATGAAACGTGGACGCGATGATATTTCGAATTATGAGTATTTATGAACGAATTTACACGGAAGCTGTTCCAAAATGGGGATTATTTATGACAAGATGGCGAGAAACAAGAAACATGTTTCTAGCGGCTGCCGTTGCGTGTCGTTTATAGCTTAGGTTATAGGTAAAACGTATTACGAAATGATCTTTTAGGAAAATATTGTCTTTAATCTATATAATAATCTATATAGATTAGCATAACCACAGTATTATTGTAAATCCGAAAGTTTTTATGTAAGTGTGTTAATGTGTAATTGTGTAAGAACGTTTGTTTTCTGCTGTGCGCTGTAATTTTGATAATCTGGAAGTAGTGTCATTCACTTTCATGAGTTCCTCTTTGGGGCCCATGTGAATAAACTATTTTGATTTGATTTCAATCATCTTAACGCTCGCTGTAACGGATTATTGTCATGATTATTGTCGCCTGGCTTGCTACCAAAGTAGCTTACCACCATCAAGTTGAAAGTCTGCCGCCAAGCCAAATACGGTGTTCCGGCAGTTATCCTTGAGAGCCTGCGTATTCCAGGTCTAGTGTGTTTACCAGCTTCGATCACATCGTCACTTACCATCAGGTGAGATAGTGGTCAAACACTAGCCTGTCACAAATAAAAAAAAAAAAAAAAATTTGGATGAAATTTGAATTTAACATAGCTTATTCATAGGATTAACACATAGGCTACTTTTTAACTTGATAAACGCGAGCGAAGCTGCGGGGCACGGCTAGTAATGGGTATATAATTTGTAACAAGATTATGTAGACAGTTTAGTTCTTCAATATTAACATTTGTGTGCATATAATTTTTAATAGACTAAGTTTAGTAGTTTTACGTATTTCCTTGAAATTACTTTAAAATTTCAACTAACGAATCGACCATTTGGCGCACTAGGCCGGTGTCTCCCTTGTATGTCATGGTTCGAATTTTCATTCCCAAGGAACATTTGCGCTTTTAGTTCTGGATATTATTGCGTGTGTGATGTAAAAGTTTCTGGCACACACGATACAAGTCTTTGAACTTAGTGTGGGTGTGGGGCTGTAAATGTTAATGCGTTTGTTTTGTTAAGGTAAATTTTAACCCATTTATCGAAGCATTTAAATTGTTAGCGTTATGTAGTACGGTTAGCAGCGATCGAGGGACCTTTGAACTGAATCTTTATCCGCCAAAGATGGCATGTAAACGCGGCAGGTGGCTAAATAAGGCAACGCTTAGTTCACCTACCATATGCCAAGGTTTGAAGACCTCCTTCTTCGTATGGACTTAGTATCGTAATTGGAACTTGTAATGGGGTACATCAAGTCGGAAAGATCACGTTAAACTGGTTAAGTTATGCAAAGGAGATCGATGCATGGGCATTCGATCAGCAGCTTCGAGTGTATGATTGATGAGTTCGAAAGGAAAAATAAATGATGCTTTTTGCTCCGTTGCCTTACAATTTGCTATACAAACTCAAACCTTCTTACTTGGAGATAAAGCAGAGAGTGGCGCAGCTAAAGCTCAATTGCACAGCTTGTAAATTAAAATTGTAATTTATTCCCTTGTCGATGGGAAGTCAGGATAAGGTGATATTTCAAACCAATTAGCAGAATTAATTATAATTTATTTATTGCGTCCGTCCGTTTGTATGATGTAATGACTTGTATTATAAGTAGATGGCATGTTCACTTAATATGTAAACTATATGGTGTCTATATTAAGAACGGATATATTATTAAATATATATATATGTTTTTTTAAGTGCTATCCAATTTTAGTTTAAGCCCTATTGCTTATATTATCTTAAAGTATATTTAAGCAACAAAAGACGTGTAACCTACGCATAAGCTCATTGCAAGCCACTGAGTTTATAGGTAATTCAAGTGCCATCAGTGGGTTGCGTGCACATCATGTTGGCGGCATTGCCTCATTAAATTACTATCACATTACGTTGAGTATGATTAAAAAAAAATATATTAAAAAATGCGCCGCCGAGTTTTGTGTCAGGTTCTTCTCGAGATGGCTGTAATTATGTGAATCTTTCACTTTCATGAGTGTCTCTTTGGGGCCCATGTGAATAAACGAATTTGATTTGATTTGAGTCAAATAAATAAATTGTATTTTTAGTACGTAGGTACATGTTAGAGTAACAAAAACAAAATGTTCCAAATCTTTTTCTAGCGCAAACATTCATTAAACTTATGGGTAACAAGATGCTGTTGACTTTCGTTTCCAACGATAATATACAAAATGCCTCGATATTTTACACATATGTACAAAACATTGTTAAAGCTCATTGAATGTGTCTACATTACCTAATACAATAAGAACACACGTAGGACACGTAAGTGTAAAAAGGCCGACAAATTGTAATTTCGACTTATTTGTATACTCCCTAGGCACAGTACCCATAATTTAACAAACCATGACTAATTGAATTTCAATATGTTTCCCCTCATTAATATTGATTGCGCTTTACAGAATTGAAGCCTGTACGGACAGACAGCCGTTTCGTCTTGTATGTTATTACCATGTCGTGAACATGGTTGAAAATAAAGACGTCACAACTTCTTCGTTCGACCACAGTTAGAAATATCCTCGTTTATACCCAGGCATACTTTGGATAAACGTATATAGCGGGACTGGATTTAGGCTACCGTGTAACCACTATGACACCTGATGGTAAGTGATGGTCGAGGGTAGTAAACACGCTAGACCTGGCTCAGTTAGAAATATCCATATATATACCCAGGCCCACGTTCATCATCATCATCAGCCTGTATTCGTCCACTGCTGGACATAGGCCTCTCCCAATGCACGCCACTGAGCTCGATCTTCAGCTCTTCTCTTCCAACCGCTGCCAGCCACTTTTCGTATGTCGTCGCTCCACCTAGCCAGAGGGCGTCCTCGCAAACGTTTGCCGAGACGCGGTCTCCACTCTATAACACGTCTACCCCATCGGTTATCAGCTCTACGGCAAATATGACCAGCCCACTGCCACTTCAGCTTGCTAATCCTGTGGGCTATGTCTATAACTTTAGTTCTTTGTCGGATCACTTCGTTTCGAATCCGATCCTTCAAAAACAAACTCCGAGCATAGCCCTCTCCATAGCTCGCTGAGTGTCTTTAAACTGGTGGATTAGTCTTACCGTGAGTGTCCACGTCTCAGCTCCGTACGTCATTACTGGCAAGACACACTCATTAAAGACTTTTGTCTTTAGGCTTTGTGGTATTGGCGACGAGAAGACTTGACGAAGTTTTCCAAATGCCGCTCAGCTGAATTCTCCTGCGGGCCTCTCTCTCGAAGTTGCTCCTACCTGATTGCAATGTTTGCCCCAGGTAAATAATAAAAAATATAAATAATAAAGCAAAAGTAAGTAAATATGTAAATAATAAAGTAATATTAGCCCACGTTAGATAATCGAATATAGCGGGACTGGATGGAGGCCACCGTTGGCCATTATGATACTTGATGGTCCAGATTGGTAAACACGCTAAACCTAGAATGACAGGTCCAATTAGAAACATCCATATATATATACCCAGGTCCACGTTATTTAAACGAATATAGTGGGACTGGATTTAGGACAGTTTGAACACTATGTCACCTGATGGTAAGTTATGGTCGAGGTTAGTAAACAAGGCAGAAGTGCAAACAAACATGCAAGCGAGCAGTTCATAAACTCAATGCTACTGTTCTTTTTTTTAACTTGCATTGTTGCCATCTAGATTTATATAATGATGCTCGGAGTACTCCTAACGAAACAAGCTGCATACGAACTACAGCATTTACATACTCTGATCCTCTGGGGTTGGTACCGCTGATTGCCGACAGGGAGGTGGAATAGCAATGGAGATCTCGTTAAAGGTACATGGTTGGGGTCGTAAATGCATGTTGTATATGGCAAGAACGTCAGCGACTTCATGTTTATTTAGTATTTTAGTTTTTATTTTATTTTTGCGGCCTGGTACGTATCTGGTAGTATACCAAATTTATTCAGATTTAAATTCAATTTCAAATTTGCTTTATTGTAATTTTTTGTAGGTACAATTATTTATTGAATCCATAGGCTCCCAAACTAGTCAAACTGTGTTTCAGGAGCCAGTGGCTTCTCCCATCAATGAAATACATAAAACTGTCGTTAGCATTTGTGATCACATTTGAGACCTATATATGACAATCTTTATAAATGTGGTATGTGTATATATATATATATATATATATGTCTGTTTATGTGTTAAATGCGTGTTTGTGTGGGAAGTGTAATAATGCATGTAAGGGTGTGTATCTGAATGTTTGTGTATAAGTGCATAAGTGTTAATGTAGAGTGTAGGTATATAAAATATCAGAAGTATAAATTAGTTAGCAAATTTTCAATTCCAGCATAATCAAATGAGTAATATATATAAAAGTATAATATTCTTTATGTCCCTGTTATTTTTACTTTTTATGTTGTGAATTTTATCTAGTCTGTTATATAGGTGGGGAACAATGACACTAAAGTGTTTCTGAGCAAATCTAGTTTTTGTTGTTGGGATGAGATATTTGTAGATTCAGTGGCTTCTCGTCATAAAAATATGTCACATCGTCGTGTCAAATGATTTGCGTATCGTTTCTAGCATCGGACGTCGTTTATAGAGCACATTTTGCATTTGCTTAGTTTGCTTCTGTACTACCACTGATTAAATTATTATTACCTAATCTTATAGAACAGGTAAACGTATCTGGTAGGTATAAATAACGTTTATAGCATTTAATGATCGGGTTGGCTTTGATCGCGTTGCCAAAACATAGAAACATGTTGACAGCAGGATTTCCGCTATAAAACAACTACTGGGACATAAATATGCCTTGTTAGCAAGTTAAATTGACTTTGATTAACTTATTACATGAAACAAAGGGTTTTTTTGAGCTAATTGGGTGTTGACATACTACGTGCTGACATAGTTTGATCTGTGGTTTATTAAATAAAGAGAAATATAGCTAAGATAGCTTCTTTTTAGGAAATGTGCTATCGTGCCTGCCTTTAATGTAGATTTCCTTAAGAGATTATAGTGATGCTTTTAGTGATAAGGCCGGCTGTTGTGGGCTTTTTGGATAAGCTGTAACCTTTTATTTCCATCATATAAAGCGGAGCATATGATGGAAATAAAAGGTTATATAAATATTATATACATGCTGTCAACTTCGCCCTTCAAACTATGTAGACTTTTGTAGACAAAATGAGAGGATAACTAGGTTACCATAATGCTTGAAGAAATGTCGAAATCTTTGACACATTGCTGCTGATGTACCTTTGTTAATTAAGGTTCAATATACCTTAATTAACAAAGGTATATCAGCGAATTGAAAATCTCATTAATACGCCCGTAATATTTATAGATTATCTATATATATATCTATAAATATAGCATGTACATATTTTATATCTATAAACGTATTTATCTCCTTGCAAATAATCTTTTACAATAACATGTTCAGTCTCTTCTCCATTTTTTTAATATAAAAGGAACCTGGCTCATAAGTTTTGATGTATTTTAAAGTAGATTTATCCGACATATATATATGGAACAGGTGTGTATGAATAAAGTATCTCCAATGACTAATGTTATTAGTTTATTTTAGTGCGCTAGTGTTAGTGCTGTATTGAGAAATATGTGTTAAATTATTGTGTTGAAAAATCAACACAAATTCTGTAAACAATTTTTTTCTTTCTTTATTCAAGATAGGCAAACTTTTGACCACCATCTCACCTGATGGTAAGCGACGATGTGGTCGACGATGGAGCAAGCTTGTCTAGAAGATATCTATTCACTCGCGACTTGAAGACTCCCATATTGTACTCATCAGGAAACATCGACTCAAGTAAGGAGTTCCATTCCTTTGTGGTTAAACTACAAAGTCAAACCAACTCAAAATTTAAGAGATCAGGCAAATAGATAAAAATAAATAGTCACTTTATAAGATGGACGAAAATACTCATTCCACTTATTTTTCTCGTATTTGAGCGTCACTCAGCCTGCGAACCCCATCACGCTGATTGCTTCGCTTTCAACACAACGATTTTCTAAACAATTGCTCAACCACAACAATTTTCAATTCAATTTTATGAGCGTTTGAGTGACACGTTTTAAAACCACTCGAAAATACGTCGGCTATAACGAGCTCGTCTTTTGGCTTATAAAATTTTAAAGTCTTGAATGACAGTCGATTGAAACGATGACGATGCATTTTAATATGATAGAAATGGAGGTGATTTCGAAGCGAGTTCGGGTGTTTGGGACCTCGTTTGGAGCAGTTACTGAGCTGTAGGTACGTGGGACGCTATTTAATAAAGATAAAGATGGCCTCTCTCTAGTCTCTACACTCTTCATGGTAATAGCTAGTGCAGTACGCGTAGAAAGTGCATTCAAAAGGTCGAAAGCTGTTGCTGGGGAAGAGATGTAATTAATAAATACAAAATTATAGGCATATATAATTAAAGATACATTTATAGGTTATGTTATTAAAAATATAAAAAGTATTCTTTGAATAATCTTTTATATACTTATAATCTAAGAGCTTTTTATGTGTTATGTGATTTATACCTAATTTAAGAACTTATGGGGTAAATTATTATATTTTGTTTAAAAAATAACCATAGTTAAAAACAACATTCACAGTTAAAAGCGGGATATTTACCACGTATTTTTAATTCTTTTTTGAGGACTCGATATTTTGACCACGTTACAAGCGTGTGAAGAAATATCGAGTCCTGAAAGAAAAATAAAAATACATGGTAAGTTATATCTATTTATTTCTGCGAGGTAATAAGTACCTACCTTGTATGCGGGTCTGTACAAATATCAATCTAATCTTCTTCTGGCTGGAATCTGGCAGTAGAATCATTAACTTTCATGAGTGCCTCTTTGGGGCCCATGTGAATAAACAATTTTGATTTTGACTAACGTATAATTAATTAGTACCTGGATGACCGAGCTTTGCTCGTTAAAACGACGTTTTCTAAAAATGAAACCTAGCTAGATCAATTTATCTCCCCCGTACCTCCTGCATACTAAATTTCATGAAAACCGTTGGAGCTGTTTCCTAGGTTCAGATTATATATATATATATACACACACACAAGAATTGCTCGTTTAAAGGTATTAGATTTCATAAATATATCTAGTCCTAGTCACACGTCACAATCAAACCCAAGTAAAAGAGTCATAGTCCATTCATAGTCAAGTCATGCCCTAGTAAAGTGGTAGAGACTTTGCTAGAATTTCTATTAAGAGTTTTTTCACTTTTGCGACAAAACTCTCGTAATTACAGTTAGTGTTAGTTTCGGTAGAGATACATGCGCATGAACAGGTGCTGTCCATTTAAAAGGTGAGTGAACCTCACATCTTGATCGATTTGTCAAAATGTTAGAGTGGAAGCTGCAAGGTAGATCATACTTTCAGTAAGATCGATTATTTTTACGACGTGTTTTATATGTTCGACAGATCGGTCGGTCCATCGACGACTGCAATCTACGAAAGCGTTTTATTTTAATGCTCCGGTTATATCCTCCATAATTCATATCGATCAGTGGAAACATAAACATAGACCGATTCAGTTCCACTGTTATGCTTATGAGTGTTATGACGGCATGTTCAGCTTTTAGTTCTATAAGGTAAACAAAATAAAAGATTTCAAACATTACCATGTGGATTTTGAAAGCATGCTCTTTATCGTTTGTTTTTGTTAGGGAATCTAGAAATTTCTAAGTGCTTCTGTCTACTTATACTATTGTATCTACTTATCTTTATGGTCAACTAGCCGTGCCCCGCGGATTCGCCCGCTATTATCAAGTTAAAAAGTAGCCTATGGGGTAATCCTAGGTATAATCTATGTACATTCCAAATTTCAAATTTTGTGTGAACTATATTGATACACTTAACCCTACATCTGTTTATACCCACACTTGAAGCATATAAATGCAAATAAAAAAATAAATAAAATGCGATTTGGCACTCTGAATAGCTTCAAAAGCGAGATTTAATTCCATGTGAAAAGTCCCTCCGTTGTTAAAAAGCTTTTGGGTTTCGTAAACATATTATTTTGCCGCGTAAAATTTTCTCACTGTTCCAATTAGCTCGAATTACTTTTCATAGCCTTACTTTCAGTTATATCGCAACTAAACTGCCAGGATGGTGTTTTTACGAGTGCGACGGTTTCTCGGTATCGATGGGGGCATAACGAGGCGATCGAGCGAGCCGTTTCCACGGAACAACTGCTTTTTTATTATTTTTGTTCGGCGGGAGCATTGGCTTCGATATAATAAACAAGTACGGTGGTAGGGTGACATCGTTTCATGGTGTATTGGAGATTTTGAACTTGGGAAGCAAGGAAGTGAAATCCGTTTGGATATGTACTCCACTAGTATTAAAAAGTGGACATGCATTAGCCATTACTCAGGCCATTAAGTTAGATATTAAAAGAGCGCTTGTAAACTGGGGATTTATCATTGCTTCATCGAGATTCGTCTTATTCCAAAAAAAGGAAATAATTGGAAATGTCTTCATTTGTACCTTAAAAAAATAAACAAAACAACTGATATCACAGATGCAGATGTAAAATTTTTGTTTCAGTTTGACTTTTTTTTTTATTATAAATATGTTTTTTTTTATTTACTAGTCATCAATGGTTTATAAATAAAGAAAATACAGATTTAACTGAACTACTAACCTAATACAAAAAGTTTGACTTCATGCTGTAAAACCTTTTTATACTGCAAATTGTAAACATTTGACTGCAATCTTACTTTACGATAAGCGACGATGCGGTCGATGACCTAGCATATTGAAAGATATTTTTTCACTCATAGCACAAAGGTTCCATATCAGGAAACGTGAACATGCCTTTGCAGTTCGCATAATTATTACCTACGCAGTGATAGAACTGGTTCACTTAACACAAATGGAGCTCTCGAATGGCTTGCATCTATGACCTGAATACATTAGGACATAAAGTCATGCTTTAAGTAGAGCAGAAACTGTATTTCCATTCAAGTTATCCCACAGATAAAGCAAACAATGGTGCGCGTACACAGTAAGACAGGCTGGTGTGAAAATGAGATAGCGCTACGCCGCAACTGCAGGTGTGAACGGGACACGCGCGAAACATACCTCGCAAGCCTCCTACTGCGGATCTCAAACTTTAGGAACCAGCTGATGGTAAGTAAGAAAAAACATTTCTTGTTAAAACGATATGTGACATAGTAGTCCAACGCTTGTCTATATATTTAAAAATCAATCGTTCTGCGTTAGTCTCGCAAAAGCTCGAGAACGGCTTGACCGATTTTGCAGATTTTTTTTGTGTTTGTAATTAACAGGGCAAGGTTTGTATGTAATTTTTTTTAATCCACCGGAATTTGCACCCGGGCAAAGCCGGGGCGGATCGCTACTTTTGAATAAAAAAGATGTTGTCTAATATTTATTTACAATATTTAAGGTTTTAAATAACAAAAAAACATACATACAAAAAAGAGGCAATGAAACATGTTATAACTAACTATACTCGCAATATTTTTGAAATGGTCGTGGAAATGTTCTTTAAGTATAGAAATATTGATCTTATACCACTCAAAATACTGTAAAATTAACATACAATGATTAAACTACGTGATAGAGGCTCCGAAATCTAATAAAAGCATTCAAGATGCCAATCAAAAAATTACATCATACAAAAAAAGTTTGACAGTCACGAGGAGGCTCGTGCTTTTCCTTCGCCTCTCGTTAAGAGCTTTTAACGAGCCGACCTTGATGTAACGACTAGAAAAGGACGGCGATATCACACCCGCCCACGATAGTAAAGGAGAAAAAACACCATCTAACAATAAACTTACTAACAAGACTCCGCTACCAACTTCGAAGTGGCTTAACAACCGTAATTATACATGGAATTATGCAACCTATTCATGTTTATTTAAGGCGTGATTCTCGATGAATAAATATTGATAGATAGTCTGTGGTGCTGATGGTGACCCGACTAACGAGAATGACTCAGGCGCATGTTTTTATAGTTTTTCAGATGTGAACCTTTCAGTCAAACAGGAGAGTTTAAATTAGATTGGAGGTTTGTTACACCACGGGGTTTTCTCGTAAATATCTTTTTTGAAATTTATTCTAATTGGTTTTCCGTAGCTGAGACCTAATCACTAGTATAAAGAATGTTACAAGCGTATTTTTATGATACTATCGTTCAGTGATTATGCTTACTATAGTATAATTTTATCATTAACATGTTGATAATGGCATTTTTTTACTCGGTAAATATTTCATTGAGAAATTGTTGATAAAATTAAATTTGTTTGGTTACAATTTTGAATAAGCGATAGGCGTTCCTTTTGGTGGCGGCGCTATTCATTTACTGCTCCGTACAAAAGACATCAACGCATGCTCGTTTTAAAAGTTGGACTTGTGTATTCGCAAATATTTGTGTAATCCATAAAGTAGAAAAAAAAACCGACTTCATCACTTATATTTCGGTTTTGGCTTGACCGAATTCGATAAAATTTATATGGGACCACCTCTGAAGTATACAAAAAAAACATCGAAATCATAATTGGCGGAGATATCGTGTAACATACATACAAAAAAACCATACAGTCGAATTGAGAACCTCCTTTTTTTAATCGGTTCAAAAATTATAGACAACATTTCAAAAACATATAACACATGAGGTAATAAGTATAACCTAGAATTTGTCTATGGTTTTTATTATAGGAAGGCATTTATATTTCATATATTGAGTGGGTTTTAGTTTATAAGCTTTCTTCTTCTTTTTGTGATAGATAGACAAACATTTGACTACCATCTCACCTGATGGAAAGTGAAGATGTGGCCGAAGATTTACCATGCTTGCTTAGACGATATACCTATTCACTCTTAACTTGAAGACTTATTATTAGCTAGCCGTGCCCCGCGGCTTCGCCCGCTATTATCAAGTTAAAAAGTAGCCTATGTGTTAATCCTAGGTATAATCTATGTACATTCCAAATATCATCCAAATCCGTTCAGCCGCTAAAACGTGAAGAGGGAACAAACATACTTACACACTTACACACAAACTTTCGGATTTATAATATTAGTAGGATAACATTTTATGTTTAGCCTGGCAGCCCCATACCCCAACAGTTATCTGTTGGTAAAAAAGTACAAGATAAATGGTATTAAGAATTTAAAATACCAGACGTCATAGGGTGATAATCACCTTGTTCACCTGTCTCGGTTTATGTTTAAACTATTTATAAATTAAAACTAAACCCCGCTGAGTTTGTTTAACGAAGGCTCGCGTCCTAATCTTTTAATCTTAGCTTATTTATCTAAGTAATTAACTTGGGCACGGAGCGTGTTCTGTATTTAAGTATTTAGTACGGTTGAAGATGGATTTCAGAAGTTTTGAATAACTTATATATAAGTATTTTAATTGAATTACCCGTTAGCTTAGTCTGGTACGCGTTCGGCTTATAAGCATTGAGTTCGATTCCCGGCGGGAACACAAGTTTTTTGAAGGGAAATTTGTGTTTCTGGTTGTGATTGTGTGGTCATCGAACTTAGTGTGAGCTATGATCATCTCATTGTTGCAGATCTTTCATTAACAAATGTTTACACAGAAACACTAATACCTGTATATAAAATGAAATTAAACTAAAACCAGTTTTTCTAACAATAAAACGAATAGTTTTGAATCGAGATAACGACGTTACGCTCTTAACGTACCTATTTTGTATGGAGCTGTATGGAGCTTCTGTCATAAAGTGACGGAAAGTGTAAGAGGTAAGCGTTAGGATATATATATATTTTTTTTAATTTGTGACAGGCTATTGTTTATATAAAAAAATAGTTTTTCGAACACGTGTTTTTCCAAATAACTGAAATATGTTTTTACGTTCTCAACACTCATTACCAATACATATCTTCGCCCTGTTGAAAAATTTTCAAAAACTGAATCGACAAAAAATATCTATACATGTATTCATGGAATCTGCTCACAAAATTTCACGTGAATTGGTTTAGAAAAGCGACCTGTAGGAGAACAACCGGAAATCCGCTGGACATAAGAAAACAGTTTTGCCCAAACTGAAACGGAGACGCTTCGCTTGCTCTTGCTCGCTCGGTCAAAAAAAAACTATATAATTTTAGGTATGGTAACGCCATTAACTTAAGAGCAGATTGCTTATTAAAAAATACTTATACATTTCGAAGAACTTATCCTTCTAATCCTACTAATATTATAAATCCGAAAGTTTAGTAAGTGTGTAAGTATGTTTGGTCCCTCACGCTTAACGGCTGATCGGATTTGAATGAAAATTGGAATGTACATAGATTTTACCTAGGATTAACACATAGGCTACTTTTTAACTTGATAATAGCGGGCGAAACCGCGGGGCACGGCTAGTTACTTATAAATAGTTAGTTACTAATATTTCAAGTTCACATTCTCACACAAAGTATTAAACCAAGTTCGAGCTCAGATTAAATTTAAGGAGCTCGCTGTACGAATCAATCTTATCGGCAATTTATATTGACAGCACAACCTTATTCTATGTGTAATAATATCCGCCACGGATCAAACCGGGTGTAAAATCGGCTGCACAGTAAATATTACCGAAACAAGTCGTCGTTAACGCGTTCGATCGTCGATCATGTCTAACTTGATCGTATCACGGCTCGTTAATGCTGTTTACTGAGTTAACAGTGCATTAACTTATGCGTTTTCCTGCGTCATCAGAGCCTCTACTGCCTAACCTTGTTACGAGGAGTTTTAATTTGAGTTAAGCTTATATTGAATTAATAATTGAAATATTTATGCCTAATCATACCTACTTATTCCTCACTTTTATACTCGATCATTTTAGAATTAATGTTAAATAATTATCATGTTTTCAGCTAATGCCTAGATACAATATGTCCCAAGCCAAATTGCAATCAAAGCGATTCTAGATAATAGCGAGGCTATAGGCTAGATAATAGATCCTAAGACTTTAGATTCTATCTAAAGTCTTAGGATCTATTATCTAGCCGATAAGCTCAACTAATTCTTAAATAGTTTATTTGAAATAAAAACAAAAATTAACTCGACAAAATTACGGTTTGTTTGCTCGTTAGATACAATGAATATATATTGTCGTAAGAGTAGTTGCAATAGTAAGAGTAACTAAGATATTCTTTTTTTTTTTTTTTTATACGCATATGTATACTGTGGTAACAGCTACTTTGGGTTTCAAATTAGACAAAATAGGCAAGAAAAAACACAAAATTGTATGCTTGTCCCCGTGTTCTCGCGGAGAGTGGTTACTCCTCCCAATTTCTTAAAGACCCAAAATATTTAGGCACGACTCAGACTTGACAGACAGAAGAAAGGGTGACAGTCGAGTTCAACGGTACTGCCGATTTTTCTTGGCTATTTGGGAGCGCCAGGTTTCCATACATTTTGAATTTCGAAGATGAAATACCTCGCATTGAAATAAACGATAGGTCGCACTGAAATACGTGGTCTAAGAAAGTTCATTAGCCTCTTATTGGGATCTCAATCACTGACATAAATTATATAAGTTATCCGATAGACGAAAAATGTATCTTGTTTCTCTGGCGTAGCACACGAACTCGAAGCGCTAATCTGACGCTTTCTATCTAAGCCGATGGTTCTTTAAACGTTGTGACCACCAATATCACTGGCACGAGGTAAATATGTAAAAGGTACTAATTTAAAATTTAAGAATTATTTTTACAAGTAGATGAAAACTATCGCGATTGCTATTCATTGTGGTACTCAACGGCTTTTAGTCGCGTGTTAATTCGATTATTTGTTTGGAGTATTATTCGACACAAAAATCACGCGATTAATAGCCGGGTAGTACCTCAAGTATGTTATGCAAGATGTCTGTCAATTCACTTTCACGACAGGCGTCAAAGAAATACGTGCTAACTATATTCTTCGTTCTAACTATATTCTACGATGATATTGTTAAAAACAAGTTGACGACATATCGGCTGAAAGTGTTGGGACATTTTGTAATAAAAAAGTTCATCGAAAACATAACTTGAAGGTTTCTTCTCGAGTACCTTACCAACCAGTCAATTATCAATTTCCTTTCAAACGCCGATACACCACTCAAAATTCCTAATAATTATCGTCTCGCTAATGAAACGCAAACGCAAAAGCTCATCAGAGTACCTACCAAAGAGAACCGGTAGCGGAAGCTCCACAGCGCCATTTTAGCGCCTCTCTCAAATACGTGTTGTTTCTTATTGGTGGGTGATTACCTCTTTGATGGTGCCGCCTCATCGAGATGCAAAATAGAGTTCAAACCAGCCGCCAGCGCTGTGTTTTGATTATTATCGTAATAGTTTATCACTTGGAATGGGAGAGGCGCAGGCGCACGTTTTTAACAGAGCTCTCTCTTGGTTCGTGATGGAGTAGCATAGACCCATTTGTAAGGACTGGTTTGCGGAGGATAGTTTTTTTGTTATGTGAGAAAAATAACGATGCCTCGCTTTATACATTGGCGTTAAGTACACCTTTTTTGTCGAAGAGGTAAATCTGGAGCTACTTGGCATAGGGTTTAATATTAATAAGATTATTATATACACATGATACACTCCCTAAATATCCTACTAATATTATAAATACAAATGTTTGTGAATGTGTTTGCATGTTTGTTCACGCTCGAACGGCTGAATCTATTTTTATGAAATTTGGTATGGAAGTGGCACCCTGGATTAACACATAAGCTACTTTTTATCCCGACATAGCGGGTAACACCGCGGGGTGCAGGTAGTTCAATAAAAATAGCATAATAGGTGACGTAAACGTGTTAACCACTATCACGTACCATCAGGTGAGATAGTGGTCAAACGTTAGCCTATAAACACTTTAAAAAAACCAACTTCAAAAAAGGAGGAGGTTGTCAATTTGACTGTATATTTTTTGTATGTATTTTAAGCGATCATATCGCCAATTATGAATCGATTTTGATGATTCTTTTTTGTTCGGTAGATCACACTTCGGAGGTCGTCCCTTATATATTTGGTTCCTTATTTTGAAGCGGTGCTTACGTTTAAATTATTTATCTTTCTGTCCGATCCGCGTGTATACTTTCAATTACATTCCAAAACCTGTCTAGTTTACTAACAATCGTTACTCAATTGTATTTTATCTAGTTCATACAATCTTTAAACACAAAACACATTGCAATTAATCATATGCACTATAAGATAAACGGGGGTGTATAATCAAATCCCATCATTTCGCACGGCCATTCGTTGCGGGCATCCGATTTATCTTGCTTTTTACTACATTCGTTATACGCTCCATTTTCATCTCGTCCATTGTTAATAGTAAGTTGTATAATATGTTAGTTGTAACTATGTTTATGGTGGTTCGTTGTTGGCTCTTCGGTTAATTAAAACACACTACATAAATAAAACTGGAGACAAAAATTGTGATTCTGGTCCTGAGTTCATACTCAGAATCGCATTATTGTTTTCTGTAAACATTCACATCACACACATAAGTGATGAGTGATATTTCCAGCACATGACACAAGTTATCGAACTTAGTTTTGGGCAGTGACTGTGAAAGTGTTAATGTTTTAAAAACGTTCATGTTTGAATATGCACGATGAACAAAGGTTCTATTACAGTTTCTACCTGCAAACATTTTTTGCCGCACTAAATCTAATTTAAATGTTACGCGAATGCATATCGCATGTAATGGAGCGTTCCTTATTAAAAATTCCATGAAATCCAAGCCATATTTTGAAACAGATTCGCAGTAAAGTTGAGTCAGCTCTCGAATTCAGTTAGGAAGAAATGTTAACAGTATAGTTTACTCGAAACTGTAAGTTACAATGTCGTCTTTAAAACTAGCAAGAACCAAAAAATCTAAATTGTTTATATACATAGGCCGAAAGAGGCATTAATTGCTAGATTCAAACATTTACAAACTAGAAAAAATTCGCGCATTTCTTTCAATAATCTCTTATACCTCTTGTACCTATCTATAGGTTTATCTATATTTTGCAGTCGCTAGGAATATTTTTATATAATTTTACCCAATTTGCAATAAAAGACTAGTGTAATGCTGTCTCTATCCTTCTTGGAATACTCCAAATAGGATTGATCTGAACTTGAAGTAGAGATCCCAAACAGCCAAATCTAGATGGATGTTATAATCAAGGGTTCAACAGGATCAGTAGTTATACATAGTTTAGTTTTGTACACAAAACGCACACCCAATATTAGTATCCAAAGTGATGAGTGCCATCATATCATCAGTATGCACATATCCACATCTGATGATAATGATTTGTTAAAGAAGTTCTGGGAGATGGAATCAGAACCTTCTTCTAAAATAAACATCTGACGATCATCTGATGCTTGAAAAACAGAAGTGTGAGGTATTTTCGAAAACTCAAAGAGATAAACTATGGCGACAAGCATCTGTCAATTTACCATAGAGAGGCGTTTTTGTCTTAAAGTAATGTAAAACGAAAACCGTGTTCATATTTCCAAGTTTACAGTGTAAACTGAAGCTAATTTTAAAAGTGTCACTTAGGTGTTAAGTTTACGCGCGGTGTCAACTAAAATCGAGATAAAAATGCAATCGTGTAAATTGGATATATAAATAAATTACTGCTGTTGTCCAGAGGCGAAGGCAGGGCTGTGATAGTGGGGGAGTAGTCGAGCTGGAGCTTATAATACAATACAATACAAAACTCTTTATTGCAGTAAATAAAGTAAAAAAAAACTATGTACAATGGCGGACATATCACTAAGAATTATCTCTTCCAGTTAACCTTTTAAAATGTAACGATTTTAATTATCATAAATGTTGTTAAAAATCCTTTCCTACAAAATTAAATGTAGTATTTTCCTACGTCCTTTAATCAGAAATTCTTCTCAAAAGAACATGACGTTTTAATAGTGCCATTAGTTGCCGTTTGGTTATTTAGGTAAGCTTTCGATGTTAAAACTAATTCTATTCGTTAAGTTGCAACAACTTATTAAATTTCGGGCACTCAACATACATATGTTTAATTTGGGGTCCACAGGCAAGATTCACAAAACCTATACATAATGCTAAAACAAACAACTGTAACTAAGTGTTATCTTCTGGCAATAAATAAATTTTTACTTTTACTTTTATTTTAAGGATATGTTGATTATAAGGTATCAAAGAGGGCTTGTTTCCCCCGTAGTTTATGATCCGTATAAAGGCAGTTGTTTTACATACAATCGAGCCTTTCTTATGAGACTTGGATTCAAACAGGTTATCGTATTTTTATGGGATGATGTGAGATGGATGCAAGTGACATTTCTTGTTTGGAAGACACTTTTGCTTTATGGTTCACTGTGCACAAGATCGTATTAACATATTTATACAATATAGTTATATATTTTTTCAAAGCGAAGATGCATATAGATGCATGTATATTCTATATCTTCGTCCACATCTTTACTTTTTATCAGGTAAGATAGTGATGAAATGCTTGACTTCTTAATATTAGCATAAATAAAAAAAAAAAAAATACATACATAAAAAAAAAATATATAAAAAAAAAATATTAATACATATAAATAAATACATAAAGAAATAAAAATAAAAAAAATAAATACATTAATTTAATTTAATTTTCGATTTTATAAATACATCTAAATTGTTCCACAATCATGCTGAAATGATTCCACGGACTAGAATGAAAGTTAGTTATTAATCATTCATGAAGGAGTTGGCGCAATGGACAGGTGTCCGCCCTCTGCGCCGTGGGTCCGTATTCGATTCCCGGCAGGAGCAAAAATTCCTTCCCAAGGGATATTTGTGCTTCTGGTTCTGGGTGTAATGTGTGTGTGTGATGTGAATGTGTCCGGCACCCACGATACAAGTCTTTGAAATTAGTGTGGGGCTGTGAGTGTGAATGCGTTTGTTTGTTTTGTTGTTAGCTATTCTAATTTTAATCTAAAGAACTTGGGCAAAGTTGCGGAGCACATCTAGCAACAATAATGTGACTACTCTTAAAGAAATGTCATTATTTCTCAGAAGGGCTTAGTAGAAATATACGGCTTAAGAAGTCTGAACTCTTCTGGACGCTAATATATTCAAAGCAGTTTTATAACCACAATTTATGATCTTTTAAGTTCACAAAGTTACATGGCGTGACATAATTCATACATTTTATACCCAAAAATACCAGTTCAACCTATTTTAACGCGTGGGATGAACCCATCTCAAAAATAAATAACGTAAAATACAGAATGAAATCTCATTACAATTGCTAGCCCATAACATGGTTACAAGTTACAGTAATAAAATAATTTGTGATGCAACATCTGTCCTCTTCACGTATTAGATATGTCTGAGGGTGCGAGAGGGATGGAGAATAAAGCTAAGGATAGATAGTGGAGATGCAGGTATCCCGGGGCATGTGCATCTGCTTAACGTGTCATGAAGGAGTAGAAGTGGTGTAGAGTCGATTTATACCAACATTTATTTTTATTTTATCCTACTAATATTATAAATACGAAAGTTTGTAAGTGTGTAAGTGTGTAAGTATGTTTGTTCCCTCTTCACGCTTTAACGGCTGAACGGATTTGGATAAAATTTTGAATGTACATAGATTATACATAGGATTAACACATAGGCTACTTTTTAACTTGATTATAGCGGGCGAAGCCGCGGAGCACGGCTAGTCTATTATAAATGCGTTCACGTTCACTGCCCCGCACTAAGTTCAAAGACTTATGTCACGTGAGCTGAAAAAATTCACATCACAGAAATCAATGTTCCCTTGGCGAGGAAAATGGTCGGCCGGGAATCTAACCCAGAGACAATAAGAAAAACCAGGAAAAAAAATTGTGTTATGATTTTAGAACCGATTTAAGTATGTATTGTATTTATGTATGTTCGTTTGTGCAGTCACGATCATAATTATACGGATGACGGAGGCTAGGTTTTATGAAAAAACAAAAAGGCGGCCACTTGGCTCTCCATAAAATAGTTAAAATAAAAAAAACGTCAAATACCATCGTCATTGGTATCAAATAAAAGAGCTACAAAATAACATCTCAAAAATATATAACACATATAGTAATAAAGTATAACGTTTTATTTGGTTTGAAAATATAAACAGTTGTTTAGTACTAGTAGTCGGGTTAACTCT
This sequence comes from Lomographa bimaculata, assembly GCA_948107665.1. NCBI lineage: Eukaryota > Metazoa > Arthropoda > Insecta > Lepidoptera > Geometridae > Lomographa > Lomographa bimaculata. Next base: position 5,193,685 of record OX403600.1, on the reverse strand, counting down.
AGTTTTAGTTCTTGAACTTTCGTCTTTATTGCTGGCTCCGACTTTACACGGGGCACGGCTAGTTTCAATTATACATGTTTACTCTGAATTACAATCAAATAACCCGTTTACTTTATAGCGTTTTATAAATCTCGTAACATCCAAAACAAAATTCCTATAAGGGAGACTGATTTATTTATTTGATCATAAACGTGTCTAAACATTTCCCTGTCCGAAACGCATCAGCTAAACATTCGGTTCTGGGCTATTTAAAATACGCCTTTGGGTTTTCTCCTTACGATCAATAAATCAATAAATATATACGGCTGGACGTCCGTCTGTCCGGCCGACATTAATGGAAATGGGTGTTTGTTTAGGATCCTGCAAGATCTGTTATTAGACGGAAGCCATTTTGATCGACTTCCTGTTGATAACGCTAATTTTGCTACACATGTAGACTGTTCGCCTAGATGGAACCTTGTCATATACATTGAATAATATTTTGATGTTATGTTAACACATAAATGACAGGTATTACATTGTGACATTGAGGCAAAATAGCCAGCTCAGATTTTAATAAGATGATATTTTACTACACTAGTTATATATATTACACTAGCTATGCCCCGCGGCTAATAATCAAGTTAAAAAGTAGCCTATGTGTTAATCCTAGGTACTTATAAGCTATGTAAGTACGTTCCAAATTTCATCCAAATCCGTTCAAGCGTGAGGAGGAAACAAACATACTTACACACAAACTTTCGCATTTTAGTAGGATCTGCTTCGTAATTTTTAATAATAAGAAAATGTTAGACGTGAATGTAAATAACCTTCAATAAAATTACTTTTACAAACAGACCGACTCCTCCTAATAGCGTCCGTAGTAGATTTCTTAAATCACCAATTCTAAAATCAACATTGTGTGCTAAAATTTGCAGACAAAAAAAGTCGACTTTCTCGCAAACTGTCCGCAAACTTCGCCCAAACTACTGTTCCAAGACACCCGGCTACAATAAATAACGTATTTTTTCACCAGCAGTACCCCATAGGGTCGGCAAAAAAGTCTACCTGCTCTCTCGACCCACACAATGGGCCTCGTTTATTTGGCCGACGTCGTAACATTTCACGTTTTCGTATTCGGAAAAAAAAACAACACAATGAGGTCTTGCATTTTCTGGGGAGAAACCAGACCTTGGGTTTCGAAAATTATTCGGGAATCAATAAGCATAACTGGATAACCATGTTCCTATTATAATGCGATTGAAAATAAATTTGAAACAAGTACTTACAAATCAAAGCGTTCTCCATTTATATCAAAAACAAAGTCCATATCGTTTATTCACAAGAGGCACTCATGAAAGATAATGACTCTACTGCCAGATTCGCAAAATTACAGCCATTTCGAGAGGAATCTGGCAAGAAACTCCGTGACTTTGTTCTACATTACTACTATACCATAACAAAAGGCATATGAAAGCATATTATTTAAACTGCATCTTTATAATCAGTCGGAACACCATGATAAGTTCATGGTGTTCCGACTGATTATAATCCGGTATGATAATGAAAATCATCATCTAGAGCAAAGCTACGCACAGTTAAATAACTAACAAATATCTTAACTAAACTATAATATATATTCCACCAAGTATATCATCATCAGCTGATCAGAATACCGTGACTTTTCAATAGGAAGCCCCAAAACCGTTATCAAATACAGATGGCAGCACTTGAGATAAATTCGAGAATCTAGCACTAACGTAAGTAAGTAAAAGTCTGTGTGTGCAAGCAACGTTCAAAAGTTGTCTTGAGTAGTTTAAAAGGTGTCCGTTGCATCGATAAACAAGAAACGAGCCGTGAAAGCTTTTAATTCGAAAGACAAGAGCGAGTCAGTCGCTTGTTTGTGGGAAGCGCTAAATAGGAGCGCAGGCGCATCCGTCCTGTAAGCCCTGTAGTGACTATGAGTTGGGATTTGAGATGGGACCTGTAGCAGATCCATTCACGAAGGCCGCTATTCATTCTTATTTTTATGTTCATACAACTTTGAATGATCTTGTGTATATATGTAAAACTCCAAATTGTATGTACCCACACTTTACCCTATGATTGCAAAATTATACACAAACTTGTGGAACTATATCCTTGAAATATCAGCTGATGAGAAGTTTTTTTTTAAAGTATATATATGCTAGGTATTCAAGCGTTTGACTACTGTCTCACCTGATGGAAAGGGAAAATGCGGGCGAAGATGTAACAAGTGAGATGCATAACAGAGTCCAAGCTCTGATTCATTAATAAAATAAATATAAAACACTAAAAATCTACCATCATAAAAGCATATGCATTCTAAGGCAACCGCTATAGAAATCAAAACTGTTTTTATGAGTAAATATTAGGAAAATATTACACTGTTTGAATTAACAGTTTCATAAAATCATGGTCACTACATCTTCTTATTTTACGCTGACCAAGTGCTGCGTCGGGCGTTAAAAGCTTTGTTCACTACATGGAGAGACGTACACAACGAGCTTCTTATTAAATAAATAAAGTAAATCTTCGAAATGGACGAGATGTTATTAAATTAATGTACAAACAGAATACGCATAACTATAGTCTAGCCATTTAATTGTGTAAGTACCTACCTATATAACTCCTCAGAGTAAATGTTTAAACTGACCTCAACATAAACATTAGAAAAATGTATACTAAATCCTTGTCCATGGTAAATATCTAATATTCATTATTAATTTTGATTGCCCGCTGGACTGGTTGGTTGCATGCCTTGTTGTTTCAATTCCGGTAACACTAATTAATTAGTCCCCAATTTGGGAACTTATGTTTCTAGTTCTGAGTGTTATTGTTCGTCACATCACACACAAATGTTTCCGGCACCCACGATACCATCTTTTAAACTAGTGTAATTCTAGCTCCTCTCTATTTTGGATCTAAGTTTATCTAGCTTACAAATGTCGATTAAACACATTTTCTGCGTTCTACATAAGACTTAGGCGCCTATAAACAGAGAGACCTGTAAGCAGTATAGCTGTATACCTATAATGTATCTGATTAACGAACGTGTATTCATTTATGGGTAAAATATAGCTAGTACTCGATAATGGGGCTTATTACCATAGCCGACTACCTAGGCATTATGATCAATTTTAAAATTCCTGTCGAGTGAGACTCGGTGGAGATAATCATCCTTAATTACATGGTTATCCATCATCGAAAACCAACAAACGAGGTGGATTCGGAAACGATAGCCCACCCACATTCTACTCAGCGAAATTGGAGATATTTTGACCTTTGAGAAGGGCGAGTTAACGATGAGCCTCGGGCGCGGCTCTTCAAGCACACTTCAAGCTGGATTTGATGTAAGATAAACTATTATATTGTATTCGTTGGAGAACATAAATTAAGGTTTTAGAACGATTTAAATCTTGTCTGTCAAATTCATGGAGCTGGGATAGAAATAAAGTGACGTAGTCATTCACTTTGGAGCGTGGTGCATTGACAATGGGTCACAACAAAGATTATCGCACCTTGAGACAGGCAGGCGGGGCGAGGTCTCGATATCCTATCGAGACCGTGCATCGCCCTAACGAGTCTCGGAGTACTTTGTATATATAGAACCAGCTTAAGCTCGCTAGCTTGTTTTGGACTTAAGTGTTATTCCCTGTTTGAGGTTAATGTCGGCCAGGTGATCGAAACACTTAATCGAGTTTCTTGGAAGCATTGTTTTGTAACCCAATACGAATGAAAGCAATAGTTGTAAGCCACAAACTTAAGCTCTTCTCTATCTAGCATGAAGATTACTTAATGTTGAGCTGAGCGGGTCCATTTCGTAGTGGTTATTTAATGATTATGATGAAAACAGAGATAGAAGCGCATTTTCCCATAATCCGTTATGCGCAAATTGCCTCGCTCGTCGTGTGTGTCCTAAGCAAAAAGCTGAAATGATAGTTTGAATCGCTTCTGGTGCTATTACGTTCATCAATAACCACGAGGTAACCGAAGCATGAGAGTAACGCGGATAAATAGCATCACAATTACAGCCAATAGCAAACACAGTGCCTGTTTGTAACCAATACGGCTGTTACGTGTTTTTTATCAACCACACATTCCCAGTATACTATTTGTATCCAACAAAGCGTGTTCCAATAATGAGGATCGTTCGATACGATCGGGCCAGCGTGCAGCGCCCGGGTCTCGTCTGCGCGATCATTCTCCAAGATATGCAGAATCCTTAAGCTCGGCGCCTTTGTACTCTCGCCAGGGTAAACACGGCATGGAAGCTAAATGTGAGACAGTGAACCACTTTTTTCCTTTCTCAACTTCTATATAAAATTATAGTTTTTTAGGCAAGCAAGTGACCACTCTCCTGGAGGAAAGTAAGTAAGGAAAGTAAGTAAGGTAAGTAAGTAAGATACCTATTCACTCTAGACTTGAAGGAATACAGATTGTACCGTTCGGGGAACAAAGACGTAGGCAATGTGTTCCACTCCTTCGCTATACCTACGGATGATAAACGTAGAAGCGAATCGCTTTGAGCGAACTGAAGGTATGTCAAGCAATAACAACTGATGTGGCATACATCCGATCATACGTAGGAAGATCACGAAAATCTCGGATAAGTCCCAGTTAAATTTCGGAACTAAATGGATGATGTTTGACAGTTAGTCTTATTGTTAGATGGTGCACACTCCCAAAAAGGTTTCGAAGTGATCACGGATGTAACGCAGCAGTTCCACGACATAATGGCGCTCGCTATATTTAGAGCTCGCTAAAACAAGTGACTTCTAAACTATGCGTCTTTTACAACCGTTACTCTTGAAATGCTTTTATTGGCGAGTTACAACTGTTTCAAACGGCGTCGATGCTAATTACGTGTGTTTGAATATCCCTGTCGATATAAAGTACGCTGAGCGCTGGGTTGTTAAAAACGAAAATGATTCTGCGAGCGCAAACTACGGTGATTACAAATCAGGCGGGCCAAACCCCGAGGGAAGCGTCGCTCTCGCTTATTGCCAGATGATTGAAGACCCGCCGCCTCCGATGTGGTCTTGCTGGCGTGCGAAAGAGATAACACATAAAGTCGTGATGGTGAGAAAGGGATGGAGACAGCTCAGCATCTGATTAGCATCCCAATTACGGCGCGGGCGCAGTGGGATCGAATCTTTGGGCGTAGTGTTGCACCACAAGAATAATGGTTGCGCTGTTGTCGATGTTTAACATCTTTGACTTTGTAATTTAATATTTTTGCATGTAGGTTGTATAACTCGAGTGTTCAGCACTTTGTTCGTCTATCCGTCTGTCAGTGGCTTAAAAATAATCAGGTTTATTACATCGAATCTCACACAATAATAGAATGTAAAGCTATATCGCAAAGCAAAAAATGGTGATAAAAGTGACATTCTTATTAATGTTTGCGTATATTCTTCAAAGTAATGGTAATAATAAAAAAAATCGTAACAGTGAATTGTTTACCGCGAACCAAGTCTATAAATCTGAAAGTGTCTCTGTGTCCATTTTTGTCACCTTTTGATGGTAAGGCTGCAGGTGATAAGTTGTGTAATAATAACTAAAAAATAATGTGACTGATACGTTTTATTATAAAAAGAGTTTTTGTGAGCTTGATACATTTATATATTTATATATATTATTGATAAATACTTAGGTTTATAAGAAAAAATAATCTAGTTTTATTCATCACAAAGGTTGTACCGAAGAAATATTCATTGATTTCTTTTCTAGTAGTGCAGTAAATAAAATAAGTAATTCTGTTTATATTAAAGCCAACTTATATTAAACAATATTTTCTTCTTAAACAAAACCCGTATTACGATCGATAAGTTAAAATACCAGCGTGGAGGCAGCCCTATTAACAAGCCGGCGCAGCTCGCAGGCGCGGGCGTGGTGTCTCTAGATTGCATCGGCAGCGCAAGGAAATTTTAAATAAACAAGAAATTATGAAACGAGCTGAAATTATACCTTCGTACGGACGCGGACGGTAACTAGGGGAAATTGCTACAAGCCAATACGATTATTGTGAACTGGTAATTGTTGTTTGTCATTATCGTAAACAGAAAACCAGATCTTATACTCACCTAGATGTGGTTAAAATTGTTTTTATTTTTAACTAGCCGTGCCCCGCGGCTTCGCCAGCGTTTATCAAGTTAAAAAGTCTGTGTTAACACTAAGTATAAGCTATTTACATTCCAGATTTCATTCTAATCCCTTCAGATGTTACAGCGTGAGGAGAAAACAAACATACTTACACATAACATTTCGGATTTATAATATTAGTGTGACTTTGACTCCGCAAAGTATGTGCGTTTAGTGAGTGTCAAGTATAATGTTTTTCTTTCAAGTTAGTTATATGTATTTTATAAAACCAGTCCCTGCCACCAGTCACGGTCAAAGTCAAGAGTAATGGTCCAGTCATAGTCAAGTAATGCTCTAACTTTACTAGAACTCTATTAGTTTTGTAGCAAACACGAAAATCACGTTTTCAACTTTGTATGAACTATTAAAGGACAAATAATTGTCCATTATTACACATTGTCAACGCCATTTTGTCACTTACGCGGCAAAAAGTCCTTTACACTGTTCGTAGCGTAGGATGACCAATGAACATAGCGAAGATTTTTTGTTATGAAAAAACTTTGGAGATTTTAAAATGTCATAAAAAAATATAGACTGAGCGAAGGTAATTCGGGTGCTCAGCACTTTATCCGTCCGACCGACACAGGACATCTTCTAATTTATCCAAATAATGTATTACTTAAAATTCTCACATAGGTAATATGTGAAGTTATGCCCCAAAGCTGATGGGTTTAGTGAGGCACTTTTCCATACCATTTTTTTACCACCATTAAAATGTTATATTTAAAAATATAAGACGACCTCTTCGTTATGTATTTATTGCAAAAGAGAGATAAGTCATATTTTAAAAGACGACCTCTTCGTTATGTATTTATTGCAAAAGAGAGATAAGTTATATTTCAATCATATGTATGCAAACGTTGTTATAAACCGTGCGTGGGTAAGATATATCATGATATATGTAACGGTTTATAATTAGTCATAAATTTTAAATTTATATTTGGAGCTTAAATGACAACCCAATTAGTATTTTATAGCTAACACCATCTTTGGTTGTATCTAATTATTATAGGTAAGAGGAAATAAGATGGAAAATGTTTAATGCGCTTTACATCTAAATATTTTCGAAATATGTCACTTTACATTATATAATACTAACCGTGCTCCGAGGCTCTGCTCGCTATTTAAAAACTATGTGTTAATCCTGAGTATAAGCTATGTACATTCCAAATTTCATTCAAATCCGTTCAGCCGTTAGAGGTTGAAGAGGGAACAAACATATACACTCATACACACTTGCACCCTTGCACACTTACACACACAAATTTTCGGATTTTTAATATTAGTAGGATTTTTGTATTAATGTTATTATTTATATTACACTAGCAACACGCCCATTCACATGGGTTCAGTTTTAGGATGTACTGTCATACAAACAGTGTCCTGACAGTAACACTAATATAACAAAAGCGTAAGTTTGTGAGTGTGTTTGTATGTTTGCTACTTCTCCACGTTCAAACGGCTGGACCAATTTTGATGAAATTTGGTGTGGAGGTAGCTGAGACACTGGTTTAACACAGGCTACTTTTTATCTCGAAACAGCGGCTAACACTGCGTACTTCATGATCTATCGCGCTTGTGACTGATAGTTTCGAAATATCGAAAACTCAAAACAAACAAAATACATGGTAAATATCCCGTTATTGACACAAACATTCATAATAATTAATCATTTAGTTAGTTATAGCGCATGTTGTGTTTGCTTCAAGAAGGTTGTCTATTACATTCTTAAGCAAATTATCGTTATAATAAATATAGTTTATCAAGTGCAACAGCTAGTTTTGTCAACCTTTAAATAAAAAATAAAAAAAATAAAGAAAACAATACGATTTTTTAAACCATTGTTGTTTATTAATCTTTAACGCTAAAACGGCAGAACGGATTTTAGGGAAACTTCCTACCAAAGGAAGGGAAAAATAGAATAAATTCTTAATATCGTAGAAAAATACATATCTTATAAAGTACGCTTTCCTTTTACTCTGATAATTAAATGCAAGCAAAGCTTTAAAAAACCGTCTTCACCGCTATGGGACCACCTCTGAAGTATAATCTACCAAACAAAAACAATCATCAAATATGATTCATAATAAAATTGCCGGAGATATCGCGTAACATACATAAAAAAATAACATACAGTCGAATTGAGAACCTCCTTTTTTGAAGTCGGTAGAAAATGAATAGCAGCAAATGAGCATATCTTGTACAGAATCACTATTTTGTCTTGTATATCAGGTGTATCGTCGAACAACAACAAAATCGTTGAATTTCAAATGTGTCCACGATTCAAAAACGTCGATAAGACTCAAAAATCTACGTCACAACACAGTTCAAGAACAGAAAACCCAAAAGCTCCGTGAACAAATCATAACCACTCATAACGGAACAGAGCTCGGGGCACGTCTTACGCTTTCGTATCTTGGCTGCGCAGGCGCATGGAATACAAAAACCAATTTGACGTTTCTCATTACGGCCCGACCACAATATGCGCTGGCCGGCTAGTTCCGTGCGCACAGATCTGTTATTATGTTAATGATTCTCGTTTAGAAATATGGACACAGTAGGTATTCGGAGATGCTGTTGAACTTGAAAGAAATACAAATTATCTTCTCAACAGTTTTGTAATACACAATTTCTTGGATTGTTCGGTTATTAGTTATATGTTAAAATCCAACTTCCTTAAATTTCCTTTCGTAGATCTCCGAAACTCACCGAAAATCTTTTTAGAAGTAATTAAAAATGCTCTATGATAAACATTTTCACTCTCACAGCCCGACACTTAGTTGAGGATTTGTATTTTGGGTGCCGGAAATATGCACGTCACACACAAATTAATTGGCGAAGAAGAATCTAGTTGGCGCGATAAGCAGGTTTCTGCCCTCTGCGCCGTGAGTTCTGGGTTCGATTCCCGGAAATCAAACACAAATTTCTCTTGGCAAAACTTGTCTTCCCACCGAGAATTGAACCCGTTACCCGCTGCTTAGAAGGCAGATGCGACACCAACTGAACCAACGAACCAAAAATATTTTTTTTTACGCAGCTTAAATATCCCCAATGGATAAGTAATTCCAACGAGATTCTCAACTTCTATAGAACTGATATTATTTTTGTATGAAAGGGACAGCTGTTACCTCATAAGAAGAATTAACGATTACACTGTATCTACCCATACAGTTACCGTTCGCAACCGTGTACACCACAGAGATCGATTGTAGTTAGAACACGATGGACAGTTGCTCCCTCACTGTGACATGGTCCTAATCCAAAACAATTAAACCGGCTTCTTTTATCTATCAATAAATCGCGATGACTGCTTGTAATTGACGTCTTGTACGCCGTCTGTTTCTACGCAGATCACACGCATTACCACTGCGCATACGCATCGTTATTGCCACTTTAGACCTTGATTGTTGCCAGTTCACATGTATGGATTAATGATAGTGCTTCTAAGGTGTTACGGCCTGTTAGGAACAAAAGAATGCTGGTGTTAGCACCTGACTAGATTGTTCACAGCCGTTTAGCGCTGTCATAAAATATCCCTCGGGGTTATGATACATAGTTACATTTTTTATCTGTGGAGCTATTTATTTTTTTATCTGTGATAGGCAAACGTTTGACCACTACATATCACTATTTGTGGAATTTTGCCGCGAAAGTGAAAAAAAGGCGTAGTTTATTTTGTATATTTTTTCAAAACCTGTGATTCTTCTAGTGTTAATGTGTATGGTGGATTATTACCCGTTAATAGGTACTTAGTATACGTCCATAAGTGTAAGCAAATCATACTAAGTTGAAAATCATTATTTTCGCCTTTACTCCAAAACTCCATTAGGAGTTCTAGTAAAGTTTGTACCACTTTACTAGGGCATGACTTGACTATGACTGGACCTTGACTCGTTTACTTTGACTGTGACTTGTGACTAGGACTATTAATATGAAATACCTACACTTGAAATATATTATTACTTGACACTGGCTAAATGCACAAGATTGCGAAGCCAAAATAAAAAAAAAACACTATTTGTAAGATACCAAAAAGCATTCATATCCTGATTCTTGTTCGAACCAAGCTCATTTAGTTCTGCGAAATTGTTCTGAATACTATAATGTCCGTGATAATTAAGATTATGTATTCTGTATAATTTAAAATTAATAGTTGTGAAAAATAAACTGTTCTACAAGAACGGCACGCCGCGCCGCCGCCGCGCGCCGCGCCTCGTGATATGCACGCCAAAGCCAGTTGACACTTGACACCTTAGACTTAACAGAGAAGATAAATAACAAATTTTTAAAAAATATTATAAAAATCATATAACAGATTTTAAAATAGTTGTGTACCATGAAACTCGTTCATCTCAACGGTGGGAATTATGTCCCAATGTGTCTGGAATTTTATACATAACCCTGTATAGTAATGCTATTATTAAGTGAGTTCCATGGACTGAGGCCTGACATACCTATCTTTGTTGCAAACGGTTTCAATACTAAATTGCCAAACTCCTAAGAAATAAGGTTCATTTTTGCTTAATTCAAATAGAAACCGCGTGCAACAAAGATACGTAACTGGTGACCTTTGATACGAGCTTTTATGGCTACTTCAGTCACCAGTCCTTGCAATACAGATTTTAATTACTGAAAATATTTGAGATAGCACACTTACTAAGTGTTTGTAAACCTTTTTCCAAAGATAAATAAATAATAAACATTTTTACACTCACAGCCTAACACTAAGTTCGAAGACATGTGTCGTGGGTGCCAGAAACATCAAATTACGCGCACAATCACACCCAGAATCAAAAACAAACATTTTCATTTTCATTGAGTACAATATTTGTGGTCTCATAGGGAATCGAACACGGTACCCACTGCTTAGAAGGCAGAAGCTAAACCAACTACGCCAACGGGCAATTCTATAATAAAAATGCATTTATTATTTTATAAAATTAGCCACATCAGCAATGACCAACAACAATTACGTTAAAGTTACACATTTTCACAAATTCATTGCGTTAATATTAATTTATGTTTATGAATAACAACAACAACTACGCAAATCAAAACACAGAAAATAATCAAATGGAAACTACCACTCCAAAGATAACAATCTAACATTGATCAGATAAAATGTCATATCAATGGATTATCACGCGATTTTCAGATAGTATTACCTACACATACTTGCGGATAACAAACATCCTGGAGTTTTGCCACGAAAGTGAAAAAATGACGTTGTTGATTTTGTAAAATTTTCCAAAACCTGTGATTCTTCGAGTGTTAATGTGTAATAATGGTGGATTATTAACCGTTAATACTTAGTGAACGTGCATAAGTGTAGGCAAATCATACAAAGTTGAAAAACGTGATTTTCACCTTCGCTCCAAAACTCCAATAGAAGTTCTAGTAAAGTTTCTACCACTTTACTAGGGCATGACTTAACTACGACTGGACCTTGACTCTTTTACTTGACTTTGACTGTGACTTGTGACTAGGACCTATAATATGAAATACACTTGAAATATATTATCACTTGACACTGGCTTAATGCATAAGATTGCGAAGCCAAAACTAAGGAAAAAAAAAAACAAACATCCTCGCGACCTCAACAAAAAAAATGGAGTAAGTAGATACACTAGATATCAAAGAACACCGCCTCTAAATAAATCTTCATAAAATTATCATAACGAGTCAGGTTTGGTCGAATTTGAGACTTTCTACGAAATTAATAATGTGTGCTGTAAAACTGAGATTTACAGCACGAGGAGAGGCGGGGGATTATATTTTATCTCGGCTCAGGATTTGGAGAGGATTGAGACTTGGCTTGGTTTATGGTCGGGCTTGGAGGCAGTTAAACTGCTATTTTGAGCTTTGTGGATTAATTGATATTACTTAACTAGTAAGACGAAGGTTTTTATAACAAGCCTTTTTAAGAAATCATGGAGAAATAGTAGGTAATCAAATGATCTACTAGAATTTGCAGTCACTATCTTTAACGCTTTCACATTCTTCCGCATTGAGTTTGAAGTCATGTTTGCTGGAAACCTTCACATCTCACACATAATTCTGCTTGCTTGAGTTTGAAGTCATGTATGCTGGAAACATTCACATCACACACACTGGTTCTGGGTGTGATTGTGTGTGTGATTGGTAAATGTTTCCGGCACCCACAATACAAGTCTCTAAACTTAGTGTAGGGATGCGAGTGTGAATGAGTTTGTTGTTAATTACAACTAGAAACATACATTTCCTCAAAGGAAGTTTGTGTTACTGGTTTTAAACCACAATTTTCACTTGAAACTGCAAACGTACTGGAAACAAATTTCCTTTAAGAAGAAAATTTGTGTTCAAGGCATGGAACCCGTTGAAGGCACTCTTCTTATATTCTGATAATAAAAATAAACACTTACACTCGCAGCCTCACACTAAGTCGATGACTTGTGTCGTGCCGTAAACATTCACATCACACACACAATCACAACCAAGATCCTTATTACGTTCTTGTATAATAGGTACTCGTTCTCATGACACTCAAGGAGCAGCTCGCGTGTATGGCACCAGCGAGGTGGTATTTCCACCACATCAAGATGAATAATACTAGTATATTTCATGCTTTATAACCATGTGACGTAATTAATTGAGACCCATAACACAGCCTCGGCGGCAACGCGGTAATAAAGGCGCTTACCGCAGGTGATTAAAAATTTAATCGCCTTAATAAAAATACAGGGATTCATTGCTAAATTAATTGGACACCTGACCATATACTATTTATATGTGTATCGATCATTTATGGTTTTGATAAGTGGATCTGGTTTATTTGGTTCGATCAATTGATCTCTTTGTAAGTATTTTTTTTAAGTCAATCGAACACAATCAACGTAATAAGCTAGGCCCACTTGTTATATACCTATTGTATGATATGCAAAACTTTTACGATCTTAATTTGGTAAAAATCAAATCAATGCAAATCCAAATTCAATATGTATGAGTGAAAAATATAGAGGCACTCCTAATTGTTAGATTCGCTTATCAAACAATATTTAATTTTATATCTAGAAATAATTTAAACGTAAGCAAAGCTTAAAAAACTGACTTCACCGCTTATATTTTCGGTTTTGCTTGATCGATTTCGATAATATTTTAAGAATCGGTCCACAAATGGAGGAGAGATCGATGAACATACATAAAAAAATACATACAGTCGAACATAGAACCTTCTCTTTTTTTGAAGTCGATTAAAAAGTAATAATTACGTTTATTTTATTAATGGTTGCTAACGAACATTAAATAACCATATCAAACTAGATTTATTTACATATTTATTTTTATGACTTCACAAAGAAGATCGCGGAACAAGATTTTTCACAGGTTTAAGGTTAGTGCATCAGCAATGCGACTTTTTTTATTTTTGCAAGCACTCTTGGATAATATAATTTCCTTATTACTTAAGCCGTACCAATATAAAAACCCTGAGTCAGCACTTAAATATAATGTGAATTTAAATTATTTTTGCGACATTACAACAACATAAACACAATATTTTTGTGCAATTTTGTAATTCAACAGTAAAATGAAAGAAGTTTCAATGTCTCAAAGGCGTTATGATTTCGAAAAATGTCTTCATTGGCGCATTTGTTTCGCGAGCAAAAACCGGTGAAATGCATCTCGGTATGCCATGTTCCAGACTTCCATAGATTGCCAGGAATTAGTTCCATGACTTACTGTGCACCTTAAATGGCATGTTTTTAAGTTTACAGTGATTCGAGACCTAGGAAATCAAGCTTTGCTGGAGAGATTTGTGTTGAGGGCGAAGTGAGGACCCTTTTCAATTCTACAACCTAATAAGCCGATTATCAAAGAAAAAACTTTTCAGTAACACAAAAAATCGCTCGTTTGATGGAATAGAATTCACTTCTTGTTACTGAAATGTATGCCGATGCAGGTAGTTAATCAAGATAAACTATAAAATGCTTCAGTAATTTCATACTTTGTACAATCTAAGCAAAAAATAACAGTCGATATTTCTCGCATACCGATCATCCGATCGCAAAGCTGTATGGTTGGTTACACTAATATTTATGTGAAAATGTGAGACTGCAACTTTTTAGTCGCTACTTCTCCGCTTACACTCCACCAGCATTTATTTTTCATACATTTCAGTCCTTACTACTTCGTGATAGAGTCCATTTGTATAAGAACAAACCATAAGATTTAACAGGAACGTCTCAGGGTCAGTTTTTCTGAATCCTTTGCAACGTGTGTTTAGTTACATGCAGACTTTACAGCTGCTTTATATTAACAAGGTATTTTAAGCAACAGCTTTACATTTCCTATGCAATAAAACTGTCACTTGGATACAAAATTAATAGCTAAAATTGTATTAATGTTGCCACTCATTTACGTCTTTCCCAATTTCGAGGCTGTAAAGATTTCAGTAGGAACAGATTTTTTTTATTTTAGGAACTTTCAATGTTTTTCTCGGACAAAAATTGCCTAATTTTATGATCGATCTGAAAGTTATCAAAAAAGCCAATAAAACAGAACATACCTACTCAATTAGTTCTATAAGAATTTCGCCCTAAAGCTAACCACGTGTATACAGACGTATTTATTGTCACCTCCTTAGCGGAATGTGGGAATCGTCACACCGCACTTCAACCAATAAGTCACATCAACATGGAAATTATTCAATTGCCCCATGTTCCGTCGCCTCGGCCGGCACCGTCTTCGCCTCCACGTGATTTATTGGATCTCGTTTATTTTATTTCCCAATTCGTTTTACTTTATAGCCGTTCCTCTATTTTAAAACAGTATTTCGAAGAACACTTCTGATTTATGTTACCGTAGCATTCAAGGAAATGAGGTACGAGTATAATATATCTAGCGGATTCAAACTTTACGTACTTTTCTTGGATAAATACGACGCCAGAGTAACAATGGAAAAGCATTCTTCAATCCAAACATTCTTTAGAGACGCAGGCTACGTTAATTATACTTTTGGAACGGTTTTACAAGGCATTAAACTTATTCTTAGTTGAATAGCCAAGAGTAGATAATTAGGCAGCAGCAGACGTGAACCGTTCATTATATTTCAAAGCATGACTTATTACCGAAGAAACAATAAGGTAGCTCTCTCGTTGACAACTACTTAGCTGCGTAGAGGAATTCGAGTTAACGAGTGCGTTTTCTATTCAAGTTAAGGTATATTGTCTTAGCTCTGCAGCACTGACTCCGAACAATATCATTAACGCTCAATTTTGTGTAACAATAGAGAAATTCTATTACAAATGGGTTGTACTTACATTGTAGTACGTAATGCTCGCTTTAAACGAGAGATTTGAATTCTTTTCTGGTCATGTTGTTATTGTCATCTTAAATGTGATGCATTTCCTGTCGAGGGACAAACGAGAAAGCTCGAAAGCTTTGTCGCAGAGGTGACATAAAGTAATTGATCGGCGACAAGTTAAAGCTTAGGGTATGCTCGGGATGGACAATGAGCTTGTATTTGTTATCGGAGGACAATACTCTGGGACAAGATTGTATGACGGCGTGGAGGAGTCAATAGTCGTTTTTGTGACAGTTTATGCGTTTACTATACAAATAACAATAACAAACCTTTTACTGTAAACACCTTCGCTAAATTATTTTTGCAACAGGTAAACGATACCTGCGGCACTAAAATTTAATAAGTAGATGCTTTTTATTGTGACTTTAGTGTATTTAAATATGAATAATAACTAATATCTAAGGGATAGGAATAAATATTAGCAAATGTAAACCTCAATCCCGTAGGTAAGTAAGCACGGTGAGGAACAAAGAAATTGAAATGCTGAATGTAGATAAAATTTGAAACTTACCAGACAGATGCAGCCAGCCCGAAGTAATATAGCAGCAGGAAGACGACAGCGCAGTTCGGGTTGGCGAGTCCATCGTGGGCCAGCAGCATGCGGGTGGGAGAGGTGGAGTCCTTGGCGCAGCCGGCGGCGGACCGGCCGGCGGCGGCGCGCACGCCCCAGCCGGCGGCGGCGGCGCACCGGCACAGCGCCACCAGCACCAGCGCGCGCTCCCCGGCGCCCCCTCGCTCGCCGCACGCCAGCTGAGCCCCCACGGCGGCCAACGTGCACGCGAAACTCAACGCGGCCCACGTCGCCAGCCAGACCTCGGCGGCCTTCCTCTCGCCACCCTCCCACAGCACCTCGGCGTCACAGAACTGCGCGCATCGCCCGGATCCCCGCACCCAGACCCAACTGTTCGGCTTCACCAGCTTCCGGCAGCCTCCCCGGCCCGCCCCGGTCGCATCCAGGGGCACGGTGCCGACGGGAGGGGCGCGTTCCCCCGGGCCCTCCATGCACATATGCTCGTGATTGTTCTCCGCCGGAAACAGGGAGCAGTCCAGCTCCGGCGGCCAGGGGAACCCGAATCCCCTCAGCACCGGGTAGCACCTGCCGTATACGCTCTCGCAGAGTCCTCGGCAGGGCCCGATGGGCAGGGCCACTTTGTCCGTACACATCGGCACGTACACGGAGCACAGGAACAGGTGGAGCTGGGAGGAGCAGCCGTACTGCACGAGGGGGCTGAAGGTCTGCAGGGTGACGTCGGCGTCGGCTTGAAGGGTGTGCCGCGCCAGGTTCGGCATCCCCGTCTGGTTGTATCCTATGTTCTTGCACATCGCCACTTTTATGGGTTCACATGTCCGCACGGAGGCCTCGCAGGCCACTCCGGTCACTAGGGTCACGGTGAGCACTATCGCGGCGGGGCACTTCATCTCGGAGAGAGTATCCGGCGAGTCAGATGAAAGATCTCATTGTGAGTGATGAGATTAGGTACGAGTGTTTACGCGCGGGCGCCGCTGCGAGTCGAGCGCGACGTGCGGCCGCGGACGCGTCTCGAGACGGTTTGTTTGTGGCGGCCGCGGGGGGAACACAAAAAAAGGTACGCAGGTATGCGAGCGCGGCCGGCGGAGGGACTCGGACTGGGAGAAATGGAAGCGTGCGTGTGCCGCGGGTTGTGGCTCCGTGTTGTGGTTGCGCCGCCTTATCGCGCGCCTTATCCACTTATCACCGAGGGTGGATTCGGACTCGTGATGCGTATCGAATAATCTCGATTCGATTGATCTAGCCTATATCGATTTTTAGATAATGCGCTAAAACCGTGAAGCCCGACGAGATAAGATACACGTAACGTTACCTATTTATAGACATAAAATACAAATGTTAATATTTTGTAATATATTTATTGTACATAATTTACTACAATATTTAAGCATTACCGTATAAATTTTTACGAAACATAATTAGGTAAATACGATGGTGAACATTAGTATTAGGTAGTACAAAAATTGGACCGAAATATCTAATCTGATTAATAAATGGGTCACCGAGCGTTCCGATAACATGAGACAAAGAAAAACCGATATATTTACACATAGATGGCTGCTCAAGGATAATAACATTCTTAAAATACGCCTAAAGTAAAAGATAAATACCTTTATAGACAATTCTTATTTATAATACAGACAATAAACATCTAACAATTACTAACATGTAATCGTTTGATTTGTAACAATGCGCGCCAGACGTAGCACAAAAAAAGATAACCACTATAGGACTCTGCCTAATTACATTTACTTACATATAAAACAATCTTTTATTCTCTTCATTCATTTCAAGTCTTGTACAAGTGTCTTTCTCAATAGTTCTTAGCCTGACACACTCATTAGTCTAAGCGGCGTTTCCTTATTGGCACGGGCTGGTCCAAAATAGTCGGTAAAAACAACGCTAACGTTAAAGAGTTCAAAATTTATTAAGCTTGAATAATTACAAAAAAATATATATTCAGAAAGGCAACTTAGTTTGAGTTGTAAAACAATTGTAAAATTATTAAACAGGGACTTAGGTAATTGCGCAGACACCAATATACTAAATGTTTTTTAACGCTTTCGCACTCACAGCCCCACACTAAGTTGAATTGTGTCTTTAGTGCCAGACACATTCACATCACACACACAATCACAACCAGAACCAGAAGCACAAATTTGGGATAAAACTTGTGTTCCACCTGGGAATCGAACCCGATATCCCTGATTAGAAGGCGAACGCGCACCCAACTAGGCCAACGGGCAATTCGTAACTTTCACGAAATTAAATTATATTTTTATATGAAAACCAGTGTTATTCAAGCCTTTTTCTTTAACGACATGCTTATTTGTAATATGCTCCCAGAAAGTACAATGTTAATTTTGAAGAATACATTAAAAAATATACAGCCGAAAATAGAATCTCCTCGCATTAAGTCGGTTTAGAAGTCAGTTAAAACGTTAAAAATTGTCGGTTTTCATATAAAAACAATATTGTTTCGACAAATATCTCCAGACTTAAGAGTAACCTGCAATAGAGTAATATATATATATATATATATATATCTTCCTGCTCACCCTGGGCCAATAAAGAGACGCATTTATATATTGCATACTTTACAACATTCACAATATTAAATAAATATTCTCTGTCTGATGGAGATTTTTTATATATTTTTTACAATAATATAAAGCAAATACGTAAAAATAAGGAATGCTATTCAAGCAACATTTTCAAAGTGCCACTTTTTATAATTTTAACATATACACAATAATTTATTTTAAGATGAATTAGGGTGTGAAACATTTTACATTTTACGTCTTGTACCTAATCTCGGCTTTATGTATATTTTATTTAAATTTTTATACATTCATCTTATTACAGATATATAATAATTAATAAAATACCTAATTTTTTTATTGTTTTCATTTCTAAACCGAGACATAGCTACGTTAAATATTATTATATCCCCGATGGTTCCAAATTAAAATTTTTTTTTCTTTCTCAATAATCTTATGAGAAATTACTTTTTTTTTCAGATTAAGTGCATTAATAAAACAAGCCAGTAACTTGATACATTTGACATCTTTAAAATTCAAGTGCACTTACTGAGATAAACATTGGAAGATGGTATGATATAAACTGACATAAAACCAAAACAAAGTCTGTTAAATACTTCACGACAAGTATGTATATGTTAAAATATTACTAACGACATATACAAGAAGTTTATTCACACAACATTATAAAGCTTAGCGACATTGCTTGGAATCAAAAGTGAAGCATTCAAATACTTAGGAAAATTAGCACAACCACACAAAGGAATAAGACAAAACTTAAACCCGCGATCACTAACATTTAACCTTAGTTTAACCGACATTTAATCTAAGCGATTTTTGTTTCATTATGGCATTTATAACGTTAGTCCTTTTTAGAAGCTTTCATTTCGTTTCACCTGTCGCTTTGTTTCGGTCTGTAATCAAATCTTGCAAGCTAAATTAGATCCACACTCAAATTTGGTGTACTTTTGTATCTTCGGTGACAATACTATGATATGGTACCATGAAGCTGATGTGATGTGAGACGGAAGATGGCCATATAGGAACTTCTGAACTAGACAAGATAAACCCATCGATTTTGGACTCGTTTGATTCATCTTGACAAGTTCTTTGGTTATATCGCTTTTTAGTCCTTTTTAATTACAACTGGAGACCACTATAGTAACCTTAAACATGTTGGGTTGTAGTGTGATGCAACGTGCTTTGCTTATAAGACAGAGTCTATCAAATAAGTTTAAAAACATAAACTCGTAGAAATAATCTTTGTTTCTATGAGTTTATAAGTTCTAAGACTGTTTAAAAAGTTTGCCGGAAATGTGTGAAAGAAATATATATCGACATCTTTTGTGCCTTTCCGAGGATAAACATAATTATTATACTCTATATAAACTGCGCCACAAATGTTTTTTTATAATCATTCAAAGTTGTTAGTCTTGCGAACGAACTATCAGAGAATTGTCCACTATATTTACACGTTTTTGGCAGAGATAGTACTATACTAGTAACAGACTATTTAACTTTGTTGCAATCTTGAATCAGGCAAAAATGCACCTTCTTACTACATAAGATAAGCAACAAAGTTAGATAGTACGTCAAATTAGGATATGAAAACAAGCTTGTTCTTATCCCTAACATGTACTATAAGTCTTAAAATTGGGAACTAAGCAGTCCGCGTCTCATAAATGTATTTATAGTATTATAATAACTAAAAATGTCGATCGTCATATTCATGGGAAAGAATACTCGTTGGTAATGCAACGAGTTAGAGTTGGATTTAAAATAGCCTCTGATATCCGAAGAACTCCTATTTCATAATTAGCGGGGACAATTATAAAGGTTATTACAAAAATCCTGGGACATAAACTCAAACTATGACAGGATACTAACACAGTCAATAGAGTCAATAGAGTCACATATGAATAAATGATTTAGATTTTGAATAATATTAAATCATGAAATTGACAGCAGAAACTAAGTAAGAATTTTGAAACAATTTAGCATCTCGATGCAGATAAAATTCGATCCTATTTCATCGCAAAGTTCGTATATACAACTACGTAATATTGGATTTACAGGCGAAAGTAGACCTTATTAATTGTGACGATTTACTGTCGTTAAAAGCGAAAGCAGCTTGAAATTTCACCGAGTGAATCAAACAAACAACAAACAATTACAAGTCGGTTTGCATATAGAAAAGTATCTCACTTGAGTTTTTGTTATAGTTTTTATTTTTACATGTTATTTTCATACGTGTGAAAGCGTTTATGTTTATGTTTATATTCAGGCCGCCTAAAGGCATCGGACATGGCTTACCGACCGATGTATTACGACTTATGCGTCAATGCATGGTGTAACGGCTAATTGCATTTGCAGCGCCTTCCGATTCCACTACCGTCACCAGTTGATCACGCGATTTATCTTACATTTTCCGATTTTTATCGATGTTATAGTGCTTAATAGAGGAATGTAGCAAAAACGTAGCGCTTCTCACTATGTTGCGACTGTTGATCTTATACATCATTCCCGTTTTATAACAGTATGAGAGTGTTAGAAGGCAGGAATGTAGGGGCTAGGGATGCACAGCGCTCCCGTTGTACGTCACTAAACTCGTGAAATTGCGCGCAGTACACAGGTAGCAAAACTGCGTTCCGCTCTAAAAGCGCGCAGAACACGAGATGCAAAACTGCGTTCTGCTCTAACAAAGCGCAGACTAAGCAATTGATTAGAAGATTAGAGACGTCACTAAGCTTGACCAAGAGGTGTTGATATTTATAACTCCCGAACTATAGCCGTGTTAAAGAGTTGAAACGCAGGCAGCTAACTGAACTCGCAGCGCTTAGCTAAGCCGATAAACAAGTGGTGTTAAGTTTATAATTGATGTTTTTTTTATACAATCACTAGGGGGGTAGTAACGTAGGAATGTATCGACTAGGGGTGAGCTGCGTCGGTAGAAGCAGCTAGCCGAACTCGCAGCGCCTCACGATCCCGTTGCACGTCGCTGAGCTCGTGGAGCAGCGCGCGGCACACGCGATGCAAAACTGCGTTCTGCTCTAACAGCGCGCGGACATCGGGCTCGGGCTCGGCTGGCGCGCCGCGGCGGTACACTTCGAAGGCTCCGTGGGAGCGGCCGGCGTCTTCTCTGTTATATCCGAACCCTTCCGGTTCGTATTCTTGTGGAGGGGGCGCGCGACCGGAGGGGGAAGCGCGCGGGGGCGGTGCGGGCGGAGCGCCGTTCTATAATAAAAAGCATTTGATTAGCGGAATAAGTTAAATCAATATTGGTTTTGGCGCGAAAGTGAAAAAATGGCGTTGTTGGTTTTGTATAATTTTCCAAAACTTGTGATTCTTCGATTGTTATTGTGTAATAATGGTGGATTATTAACCGTGTAGTCAAATCGTACCAAGTTGAAAAACGTAATTTTCGCCTATGTAATCGCCCAAAGAATAAATAAAATATGTGCAACCAGAGGAGTTTACCTTGAGCCTGTTGAGGTCTAGCGAGCTGGATCTCGTGTGGTTCCGCAGAGGGCGCGGCGGAGGCGGCGGCGGCGGTTCCTTCTTGGGCAGATACTGCAGTGACGCGGGACCGTCCTCCGCGGAAACCGCACCCACCGCTCCTACCGCTCCTACCGCGCCATCGCGTGCCGGCGGCGGCGGCAATGCTCCAGCGGACTGAAGACAACTCACCAATTAGACACCGTCAAATCTTCTTAAAGCACAATTTTTGGAGGCAAATAAAATCCTACTAATATTATTAATCCGAAAGTTTGTGTGTAAGTATGCTTGTTACGTCTTCACGCTTTAACGGCTGAACGGATTTAGATGGAATTTGGAATGTACAAAGCTTATACCTAGGATTGACACATAGGCTACTTTTTAAATTGATAATAGTGGGCGAAGCCGCGGGGGACGGCTAGTACATTCTATTTCGATTCCCGGCGGGAACTCAAGTTTTCTCTCCGTGGAAAATTTGTGTTTCTGGTTCTGGTTTTAATTGTGTGTGATGTGAATGTTTCCCGCACCCACGACACGAGTGATTGAACTTAGTGTGGGGATGTGAGTGTGAAATGTTTATGTTTTTATGTCAAATGTGATTCATCATCTCAGCCGCAAGAAGTCCACTGCTGGATATAGGCCTCCCCCAAAGATCAGCAAAAAGAACGGTTGTTAATACTTGTTAGCTACCTGCGTCCAGGGACTTCCCGCGACCTTAATAAAGAACAGCCACAATTTATAAACCGATTTTGATGAAATTTTGAATGTAGACAGTTTAAGGGCCGGAATAACACATAGGCTACTTTTTAACTTAATTAACGCTGGTGAAACCGCGTGGCACGGCTAGTAATAAGATAATAATAATGATGTCATGTATCAGATAATTGTTATATGAAATTATAACTTTTCTAGCGACTTATGATAATTATTAGATTGTTGCATTTCGACATACATGGTTAAGGAATAATACAATTTAGATCAAACCCCATACTTTTATAATTTAGTTCTGTTAGCTCGGCTAGCCACTGTCTAAATTTTGGGAAAAATTATATTTGGTCCGTTATTTACATTATCAAAAAATATTATTTATTTTTAGATAATAAACAAATACTATGTTAGAGTGTTTAAAATTCGGCGTTACGTCACGCCTCGATACACTTTTTGACGTCACGAGCCCCCACTCCCGAACTTTGACGCTCTACGATCTTTGTCAATTTCTATTGATTTTTTAAATAAATAATTATACGCAAGCAAAGCTTGAAAAAAACCGCCTTCACCGCTTTATCTTCGGAACTTTGATCAGATTAGATGTACTAAACACGCATTATTAAAGATATTTCAAGAACTACTGATCAGATCTTGATCAAATGGGACCAATTGGAAAGCAACATCTTTAAAACAAAAAGATATATACAGTCGATTTACCTCCTCCTGTTTTGTGAAGTCGGTAGAAAATACATGTCCTATATTTATTGATAATCGAACTGGATGGCGGACTAATTAGATTTTTTTTTACATGCATCATCCCTATTGTATTGACCAAAGTATTTTGTGTATGTACCTTCAGTGGCTTCCGCGGCTGTGGTCTCTGAATAGCCTTAACATCGGGAACGTCCCGCTTGGGACTCGCCGGCTCGAACGCCAACGCCACATCGTCCCGCCGCGGCGACGCCGACGACCGCTCGTCTATAGCCGCGTCGGGCGTTACGCGCAGCGCCACCGGGTGGAAGATCTTCGGATCGCGCTCCACGGCCCCCTTTTGAAAGTCGAAGTTGACCGGCTTAGGGCCCGGGCTCGAGACGCTGGACGTCGGCGAGTCGACGAATTTCGTCCACTCTTTGTTGTGGTCTTTGGGGGGGGATAGGGAGGCCCGCTCGTCGGCCTTCGGCTCGGGTTTGAAATTGAAATCGGCGGAAGTTCCCGAGCCGAACATGTCTGCGCCGAGCTCGACTAGGTCTGTGGTGACGGCCTGTGGACAAATTGTATTTAATGTAGGAAACTTATAGAAAATAATTAATACAATAGAAAATAAGCGTGAGAATTAAATATAAGTCAAGTATTATTTTTTAATCTTTATAGCTTTGGTATTATACGTATAACATTATATTTTACTCAAATGTTTTTGAATTAAGTATTTTAATAGATAAAAAGTAATAAAATTTTCACACACACAAAAATCGTAAGCGTTACTTCATATAATTGCATAGGTTCTATTTGACAGATTAAAAAGTGCGTCACGGATAGTCCGCCGTCTGCGCTGCACCTTAGACGGTCTTGAAAAAGTTAGTAGCTCTAAAATGGACGACTACCCTATTATCCATATGGCAAGCAAGCAAGCTAAAAACTAAAATTTTATCCCCCCACCAATTTTTTATTATAATTGACACTCAATCTCAAATTAGCCAAATTGGTATACCTGTTGTGAGAACCGTGAGTCGACTCTCGGCACCAGTCTCGGTGGCAACACATCCGGCACGGGGGCGTTGTTTCTCCTCAGAACTATCAGGTGCATGGCGATGCTGAACTCTTCGAGAGTCAACATCCCATCCTTCGTGAGGTCGGACAGTTGCCAGATTTTCCGCAAGTCACCGACGGGCAAACGGGACTTTTCGAAAAATAATCTGAAAGAGGACGGTAAATATAAGTCAACATCTGATCGAGGGTTCCGGAGATAGAGCAGTGCAGTCGTTTTTTTTAAGTTTTGCTAACGTTTAAATTATTTTGTTTGCTCGGTTCGTAGTTAAACATAGCATAAACACAAACGCTTTCACACACACAGCCCCAAACTAAGTTCGATGACTTGTGTCGTGGGTGCCGGAAACATTTACATCACACATACAATCACAACCAGAACCAGGAAAATAAATTTTCTTTGGGGAGAAAATACCCCTGGGGATACCCCTGCTTTCCTACTAAGCCAACGGGCAGTTCACTAAGCCAACGGGCAGTTGCGCGAACTGCGCGGCGTATAATGCCTGCGCCTCGCTGGTGTAACACTGTTGTGTATGTAACACTACTCACCGGGCGGTCTGTCCCGGCAGCAGGCCGCGCTCGGGCCGCAGTTGCGCGAACTGCGCGGCGTAGTGCCGCGCCTGCGCTTCGCTGATCGCCCACTCGTCCCCCGGCGAGCCCTCCCCCTCTTCCTCAGATGAGTGCCGATCTGAGGACTCTTCTTCGGTACCTGGAGAAAACGAAATGATTAATTATTACTTCAGTGGTAAATTTAGAAAGGAACAATTATCGCTTGAGGCGGGGATTGAACCCGCGTATTGCGTTGTATTGCGCTGCCTAGCATGGCTAGGATAGCTATACAAACAAAATTAATTATTACTTTGCACGCAACAATCATAATATTTACCATAAATAATTAGTTAATAAACATTAATAAAGTGTAGTAGGTCAACATTTTATAATAATAATACTAGAAAGTCATTTTAACCACTGCAAAAAGGAGTTCTCCCTTACGGCTTATTTATTTTTCTTTTTTTTATGAACATGATTCCTTCTCGATCTAAGATTAGATTTTGGCATAAAAAAATCTCATACAAAAATCTATGGAGGTATAATGAAGTGTAAAAATGCTTAAATGTCTTATACAAGTAGTTTCGGGGTAGATATATGCGCAAAAAAAACAAACGCATTCACACTCACAGCCCCACACTAAGTTCAAAGACTTGTATCGTGGGTGCCGGAAAAATTCACATCACACACACACACATTACACCCAGAACCAGAAGCACAAATATCCCTTGGGAAGGAATTTGTGCTCCTGCCGGGAATCGAATCCAGGACCCACGGCGCAGAGGGCGAACACCTGTCCACTGCGCCAACTGGGTCGCCAAAATGTATGACATTCTTATCAGCAATACATAAAACTAACCAACGGTTTTTAAAATTGGGATCTCGCATTTTGTATATTTTAGCATAACGAAAGTGGTTCGCTAGATTACCATTCCCATACAAAAATTTATCGAGGTCTATGAAATGTAAAAATGCCTTAATAAGTGGTATACAAAGTAGTTTCGGGGTCCATCCAAAATGTATGATGAATATCGCTATAAGCAATATATAAAACTAACCTATTTTTAAATTGAAATTCACTGATTTTGTTTATTTTGCGCACATAACTACTCCGAAAATACGTCTTGTATGGCCAAATATATCCAGGCATTTTTACAATTTACAGACATCATGATAGTTCATTGATTTTGTATGAAAACCATACTCAAACATACCATCTTATGAACCAGCGAGCATTAGTATCAAAAATGTTGGTCGAGGAGTTTATTTACAATCTTCAATAATAGTTTTAATTACTTAAAGACATAATCATACAAACATATTCGTGAGAGGTGATCTAGGTTATCTATTCAACTTTTATTTGTCTATATCCTTTTTTTTACCGACTTCACAAAAAAGGAGGTACTGAAGTCGACTGTATTTTTTTTTTATGTGTGTTAACTCATGACTTCGTTCCACGTGAACCGATTTTCATTTTATTTGTTTGATAGATGTTGCTTTACAATTGGTCCAATATAAATTTGATCAAGATCTGATCACTACTTTTTGAGTTATTGTCAATAATGCGTGTTTAATACGTTGAATCTGATCAAGGTTCCGAAGATAAAGCGGTGAAGTCGGTTTTGTTAAGCTTTGCTTGCGTTTAATTATTTTACTGTTAGGTTTGCTTCTAGCGTTCGACAACTATCTAACCTGTTGGTGATGATGTGGTTGAGAACAAGGATTCAAAATAGCGACCATCCCATCCAGGAAAATTTTCACTGGGCAATCATTATTTACACAAATCAACACAATCTAACATCAAAGACACTGAACTGGGTGCAATGAACATATTATGGTAATAAAACACAAATGTTATCATTCAACGTCAGAGAATGTATTTCATGCAACAA
The DNA here is from genome assembly GCA_948107665.1 of Lomographa bimaculata. Classification (NCBI taxonomy): domain Eukaryota; kingdom Metazoa; phylum Arthropoda; class Insecta; order Lepidoptera; family Geometridae; genus Lomographa; species Lomographa bimaculata. The sequence continues at coordinate 5,166,724 of OX403600.1, read as the reverse complement.
TGTAACTGTTGGGATGCGGACTACACAATCTTATATGTATTTATATTTGTATGATTCAATCAAGTGGTGCATTGACTTGGTAATTTGCTGTCCTGATTCAGTTTATTACTGGTTGTAATTCACATGTACCAGATTGCTTACAATGTAACAATACTATCTAACGAATACACATATATCAGTAAATTTATTGTTTGTTTGTGAATGTGATATCCTTTTACTAATATTATAATCGCGAAAGTTTGTATGTATGGATGTTTGTTACTCTTTCACGCAAAAACTACTGAATATTTTAATAAAACTTTACAATAATATAGCTTATACATCAGAATAACACATAGGGTATTAATTTATAAAGATATTGTGTGAATAGTCCAAAATATAAGTGAAAAAAATCTGCCATCTGCGAGCTATTCTGGCGTGCGCTGTAAAAACCTAGTTAGAGTTACACCTATATAATGTATCATGGCAATGTTTATCTTAAATAGTCCTACCAAAAAGCCCGCGACAGCATATGTAGTCTATTTTGTGTAAGCCATTACCGCCAAAACAGTGAAACATAAATACAATAAAAATTGATAATTTATTTCTAATGGAACGGCGGAACGGATTTGGAATGTGCATTTTTTTATTTTTTTTTTATTTGTGACAGGCTAGTGTTTCACCACTATCTCACCTGATGGTAAGTGACGATGTGATCGAAGCTGGTAAACACACTAGACCTGGAATACGCACAGTTTATACCTAGAAGAATAGGTACCTTCTAGGCAAGCATGTTCCATCTTTGGCCGCATCGTCACTTTCCATCAGGTGAGATAGCGGTCAAATGCTTGCCAATCTAGTATAAAAAAAAAACGTATAGGATGAACACATAAGCTTTTTTAATTATAACTTGATCAACGCGAGCGATCGCGGGGCACGGCTAGTATTCAATAATTTAATTTATATGTTTAATTATTTTTAAGCTAAAATTTTATAGACGCCAATAGATTTTAGTTCCTGTCACTTGCAAATGGTAGTAATTTGTTTAATAAGTTTAATTAGTTTATTTATATTAGGCTACTACATAGTAAGTTCTGCAGATCGCGCAAAATTGATAAAAACTCTTTTTAATTACGATTATTTAACAAACACACGTACTATATACAACGAAACTAAAATATTTCATATAAAACAGCTATATACATATAATACATGCATATTAATTAAGAAAATTATGTGTGATAAAATTCATACGGCAATTAAATTTAAAAGAGAACTTTTAAATGTAACCTAAGAAATACAAACAAAATAAATGTTAAAGCCGCGAGAACATACTACGGTAAGAGGAGCATTGTGTTTGAAGGTGCACAATTATACAACTATTTACCTATTGATATAAAAAATTGTAAATCCATGATTCGATTCAAAAAAAGACTGAAAAAATGTATGATTGATACAATTTTCTAAAATTAGTCAGTACCGTTTGATTACTGGATAAAATTATATGTATAAAGTAACTAGCTAGGTTGTAAGTTAGTTATAAGTTAGTATGTAAACTCATTATAAGCGAACTATGTTCTTTATGAGTAAATAAAAATCGTTAAACCTAAGTTCTGCAAGGATGAACTTGCTATGCTTCTACTTGAAGAAAGACGACTCTGTAGAGATCTCAAGGAAATAGTAATATATAACTAGCAGACCCGTTAATAAGATTCATTAATTAAAACAAGTAAAACTAAAAAACAATGGGACAAGTGAAAAGAAAACAAAGCTTGTAATAAATATACACTTTAAAGAATATTGACTTCATAGTTTCAAATATACATATATTTACTGTTACAAATATACATATATTTACTGTTTCAAATATACATATATTTATTGTTTCAAATATACATATATTTATTGTTTTAAATATATGTATATTTATTGTTTTAAATATATATATATTTAAAACAATAAAGTCGCGTGTGAATCATCACCTTGCATCTCATATAATAATTTTAGGCCTTATAACTATCCTATAACATAAATTAATTATAATTTTTAAGCTTTCGCGATTTGAACACATAGTTTAGGTAATATCTCGGGACTTAATCGCGCTAAAAAACTATTTAGAGTCTTCTCGAGACCATGGCCAATGCAACTTTGCCGAAACGTCGAGGTAAATAAAAATAGTTTTTTAGCGCGATTAAGTCCCGAGATATTACCTAAACTATAAATTAATTATTAGTTAAACAAATAGTCAATTAGAAATGTCACTCAACAAACATGAACTCAACTTTTACATATAATTGTAATATTTCCTGTTTGCTGAGTTATGATGATTATGGAATTTTTCTTAAGACTTACCAAGTAACCTGGTGTGCTCTTCGCCAGTGTTGGCCGGCCAGACCCCTCGGCCAGTAGCACTGTGCTCCCACACTGGATGCACTCGCTCTGCCACACTGTTCGTGGGAGTAGGACTTTCACTAGCAGTACTCCATGGAGAACCGTTTTTGCCTCTTCGCTGGAAATTGTTGGAAAAACAATAACCTAATTATAATTTGCATTGGGGGGTGGTTACTAAGGTACTTAGACCTACACTGAGATAACAGTCAGGGTGATTTGTGCATTACCTCTGTCAGCAACCATCTAAGCCATTATAACTCATTAAAATATTGGATGATGACTTTGGGTTGCTGACTTAGCAACTGCTCCAATGTTGTGGGTGGTTGTGGGTCTGTCGTACATTTTTTTTATAACCGGTATAACATTGCAATAAATGAATATGAATAACACCTTGAGTTTTATTTTTTATCAAAGAAGGATCTGGTGAATCAAAAAAACATTCCCAGGTCAATATCGGCCAGGCAGCGAGTCATAAAATCATGTCATACCTTTCTACAAAATAGATTCATAAAAAGTCAAATGCTTGCCTATCGGGCATTATAGAGAAAATTCAAATTAGTTTATGTTATGCAGCTCCACTCATTGGCGAAGGACAACAAGATTCACCATCTCATTGTCCTTGTCTTGTGTAATAATGTTTGTTTGTACGTAATGTAATCGTATCTTAGGTACGAATTCTTATGACTGGACTGTGAAATGGAAGATCAAATCGAATTCATCCAAAACAATTCACAATGATTTCACTAACAAAAAACAACCATATTGCCCAATATATATAAAAACTGAAAACAATTACCATATGAGAATACAGCTAAATATCTAGGCATGACGCTTGACGTTAAGCTTCGCTGGAAAGCTCATGTCATGAAGAAAAGATATAGTTCTTATCTTTTCTTCTGTATTGGCTACTTGGAAGACAATCCAAGCTTTCAACACACAATAAAGTACTAATGTACGAACAAGTCCTTATGCAAATATGGACATATGGTATACAACTCTGGGGCTGTACTAAACAGAGTAATATCAAGATTATATATATCTTCCAGAATAAAGTATTGAGAGATATGGTTAATGCTCTTTAGTACGTAAGAAAGGAAGACCTCCATCAGGACCTCAATATAGAGTTCGTTGACAAAGTTATTAGACACAGTCTGCCAAGTCAAAAATGTGTGGTCATTTAATGAAATAAATGCATGGAAAATAGCAGTGTTAACATAAAAAAGGTAGTTAATTTGCAATTAAAACATATTACATTTATACAATTTAAACTAAAAATTTCCTTTTGTACTTTTTATAAAATTAGTACTTATCAATACCAATATGATATACCTTGTTGAAATGACACCCATATAGTGGTCAGCTTAGTTGCATTTTGTGGTAAATTACAGGAAATTTACATTATGAAACGTAAGTTATAGTTGATATTAAAACCAAGGTTGATTAATATCATTTTGGTTTATGACAGATATTTTAGATTTATTTAAAACTGGCTGTTCTCCCCGGCTTCACCCGCGTCATTTAAAAAACAATCCGTTCTAGAAATATCTTCAATCTTCAATAAACCCATTGAGTAATGCATAATAATATTTTTCATTAATTTTTCCGACATTTAATAGTTATTCTGCTATATGAGGCAGAGATAAATCCAACAAATCAAAGATCATTAAAATCAGTTCAGCCATTCTTGAGTTATAAATGGTATAACTAACACGACTTTGTTTTATTTATTTAAAACTAGCTGCGCCCAGCTTATTTCTGAGAAATTTTGAAATAAAAAGTAGCCTATGCATTAATCCAGGGAGTCGTCTACCTCCATGCCAAATTTAATCAAAATTTGTTTGGCCGTTTGAGCGTGAAGAAGGAATAAACATACAAACAACACCAACTTTCGCTTTTATTATATTAGTGTGATAAATCAAGTTTTTATTCTACAAATTATCATATTTGTTAACATATCTCAGTTGTAGCAGTGGAAACCGCAGTTTAAGAGCCTAGATGAGAATAATCAGCTAAAACTGAGAATAGCTGGTCTTCCTTTGCATCAGTTAAAATACGATTTGATTTTTTTATGTTTCATGTTGGTACATGGTACAATTAGGAGACACATACACTTATGTAAAACATAAATACACTAGACAATGTTATTCCTTCTCCAATGGCGATATTCTAATTTAAAACATTGAAAAAGCCACATAAATACTGCAAATAATATTTTATACATATTTAAATACTTATGAAATTATTGCAACATATTATATCCAGTAAAATTAATATACTCGTAATGAAATATGAGATACCTTTTTACTCATATAGTTTGTTAACTGTATTGGTGTAATCCTTTTTAGGCCTTATTATATATAGAATCACTTTAACATTTATACTATGTCAGGTAATGCTGTTGGATTAACAAAATAAACTAAATTAATTAATAAAAAAAGACAATTATTATGCACTGTCACAAGAAAGATATTGTTAACAAAGATGTTGGTTTCTTTGTGTTAATTAATGAAACATAATAATATGGTATCATAGACTTACCCCTCGAGGACTAGATCTTTGTGACATAGTTTCTGACTCTTTCTCTGAATCTGTGCTTAATCCTTCTGTTGTGTCATGGGACAATGTCTGTGGTACATCGCTGTCTGACAAATTTGATGACAGTCTCATAGGTTCATATGCTCCAATACTACTGACAAAATTCCTATCCCTTTTAGGCATGTGCTGCTCTTTAGGTGAGTTTGATAGCTGTATGAGGTCTGCACTAGCTTCAGAATTTAGACCAGATATCGTCCATGTAAAGCGCGGTAAAGGCAAGTCCAAGGGAGTCGATAACAGTTCAGGCTTCAGGGCCATGCTAGTTTGATGTGCAGCTATTAGTTTCAAAGCAGAATAAAACTGTTTCCTGTTCAAATGGTTCAGCGTGGTACAGCTATTAGGGGCTACGCTTATATCCATGATCTGTAACGCATAATTAACACCAATCATCATAATCACAAATAAATATGCATGTTATTCTCTGACTAATCCTAACCTTTACGAGACCGTACCTGTTTCAGGACATCGTTAGGTATATTAGATGATCTAAATAATTCTGTCGCTTTCAAAATTGGTATTTTCCCATTAGATTCTTCGTCACAACACAAAAACAAGTCACCGAAATATCTCATTTCGGTTTCTGTCAAATTGAGATCCTCCATTATAAGTATATAATCACAAATTTATGGGCTTCCTTACTGCTGATCTAGTTAATTGTTAAATGTACAACCAAAATAAACATTATCTATTAATGTAAACCATATTCATTGATAAATAGACGGATTTGAAAATTGTACATCACAAAATTTACACGAAGCAAACGAAATGTCACTGACAGTTCATCAGCAGACAGCTGCCTTGACGTGCCCGCGGCCATATTAAATTATCTATGGACCTGAATAAATAGGGAAGGGGTTAGTCGCTGTTTAATACAGAAACCGATTAATACCGATATTGTGGAAAACCTTTTAGAAACCGCCACCCGTGTGCAGAGTTGTGCAGTGTGCAAATCAAGTACAGCGTGCTTCAAGGAAATGTTATCAAACTTCGTTATCAATAATAATCAATTTTACATCACCGAGCATCGATGTAATTAAACAAAGCGTCACATGCTTTACGATTGCTGTAAAATTCACACTGCTCTATTTAGTTAAATTAGTAACATAGTGGTATAAAAATAGTTTACTTAACTTACAATTCTAGTCAATATTACATACATTATAAGCATGTAATTTGTACACTTTTAAATTGCAGTTTTTTTTCTAACTTTATTCTTACATTTCTGGTGTAGTAGTTTCGGTAATAAAACATCGCAATTACGAGCGAGGTATTCTACTATAAAAACGAAAACTTACGAATCAATAACATGGGGGAATGTTCCAACACTACAGAGTGAAGACTAGGTAGTAAAACAGTAAAAAAAACCTAAAGTTATCAGGATATAAATAATTGAATAATTTGTTGTCCTTATTCACTATAACATAGCTTAAATCACATTACTTATGCAAGACAATGTCATATACATAGAAGGTGCAATGCATTTGAATATTATGTTGAATTAAGCTAATAATATACTTACTTACATACTTTAATAATACTTTCATTATTAAAACAATAATTATGATTGGTTATTTAGAATAATGAAAAACATAAAACTGAAATAAAAAAATAGTTTTTATCACACACTGTGCAATAAAAGTTGTCAATGAAGAATAAATATAAAATGTTAAAAATTCAGTACTTACCTGATAATTAAGTTTATATTATTCATGTGATATTTAAATAATTACTTTATACTTTATTTTTAAATATGTAATTTATCCAAAATGTTGAAAATAAAGAACTTACATAAATGGAAACTCAGCCAAGTTCGTCACTTGTTTATGAAATATAGTTAATCGTGTAATTTCTAAGAACTAATTCATAATTTGTTTAAAATCTTAAAATCATTATAGATGGTAATTCAAATAAATCAGTGAGAGATATGGTTGTTCATATATGTTTACAGTATTATTTTCTATTATTAAATTATCTGAATATTATTATATTCTAAAGTAAAATTTTATTGCAATAAGTACGGTTTCTACCCATTTACACTTACTACTAAATAATATTAATTGTTATTGTATATGTATACTGCCAAACTGCCCGGTGGCTTAGTTGGGTCCGCGATCGCCTTCTAAGCAGGAGGACCACTAAATTTAGGGAATACTTTTGACAGTTAATTTTAACATTTGAGCCGTTAAGTGTTGAGAAATTGGGCCTGTGAAACCCGGGAGCACATTATATTTTCAAAAAATAGTTAGAGTGCCTGGTTGAGGCTTAGCATGTGCTTATTAAAAAGGTAGTACTTACTTAACTGTTATTAGGTCTGTGACACAGGACCCGTCGCGATTTTATAATATAGAGGGATGGAGCGCGCCTAATACCATTCTTTTAATATTTTTGTATATAGTCCAAATGAAGTGCAATAAAAGATTAATTGTATCAACATGAATAAAGTGTAAATAGCATGTTACAGTTTGTTTTAATAAGTAGGTATTAGGATTTAGTATCCCATCAATCATTAAAATCATTTTCAGCTTTTTTGAGTTTCTTAACACTGAAAAAAATGCGTATTACGGATATGTTTATCCTTATTTAAGTTATGGAGTAATATTTTGGGGGAACTCAGTAGAAATTGACTCAACTTTTTTAGTACAAAAAAGATGTCTAAGGATGATTTTTAAAATGCACCATATGGAATCCTTACGAAAAGTCTTAAAAAATAACAAAATACTCACTCTTACTGATATTTACATATATGAAATTTGTGTTTTTGTCAAATTTAACGTTAATTATTTCTTCAGTATCAAATCTTTTAGTACGGAGAATCATAGAACGAAACAAAAATATAATATATGTATCCCACAATCAAACAATAGCATGTTTCAGAAGAGCACATTTGCAATGGCCATTAAAATATTTAATAACTTACCTTTAGAATTAAAAATGTTAGACAGAACTCAATTCAAAGTGAAGTTGAAGTCAGGGCTTGTTTGGAAATCGCACTATAACTTAAAAGAATACTTTAGTGTATAAATGTCAATGACCTGATTTATTATTATAATGATGTCATCAAAGTAAACTAAGACAAACTGTTGCATTCAATTTAATTTTTTTATGTTAAATTTGTAGAGCACACTATTGTACGCCCGAAACGGGCAAACTGTTGTTACCTGTATAATATTATATTTTTTGTAATACCATCTTATTTACACAGTTTACAATAAAGGAAATTCTATTCTAATTCTATTCTAAAGATATTTTTTTTGGAGACGTCGACTTTGTGTAGAGCCTATTTTAAATAGCATTCTTAAAATTTTTATCAATCATTAACATGTACGGTTTATGCAAACCGTACACCTCACTTATCTCTAACCAATAAGATAGCGCATGTCAAAGCAACCAAATGATTAAATTATATTTAATAATAAATTACTTAATATAATAATATTGTTTTTACTTTAAACTCTTAACCGGTATTCAAATATCCAAAAATATTGTCTTAATAGGTACTCTACTCAGTGATACGCCTGGACCAATTTTTAAGTAGTTTTGATGTTTTTAGTGATCTAGCAGGCAATCATAAATAGTATAAACCCCTTATTTTTTCAACTAATAAATAATACTCTAAAGCACAATATTTTCATTTAACTTTCAAATCCATCCTTAATGCAAAAATATCACACTAATATTATAAATGTGCAAGTTTGTGTATAAGTGTAAGTATGTTTGTGTTCTCTTGACGACTCTTGTCAACTAACAACTAAGACTTTATAATACCTCTATGTACGCGGGTAAAGCCGCGGGGCACGGCTAGTTATTTTATATATTGTTTACATAAATAGCAAATTCCATGTTCTTTCCATTGAATACGTATTCTTAGAAACCGATATAACAAATCATATTAACACATAATATTAATATATAGCATATTATATTAAATATATCGTATTTAATAAATCTTTGAACTACCTTAATCCCTGCCTTTCGAATTTTTTTTTATTATTTAGCATGTTCCATCCTGGCCGCATCGTCACTTTCCATCAGGTGAGATAGCGGTCAAAAAAGTAATTATCTATATGTATGTCCTTGTGTAATGTTAAACTAAATACCAAATTTCATGTCTCTTAACAGCAACAATACCTATTTTAATTGCATTTTGACCTCGTAATACCTCTCGCAAAATGTTTTCTTTAAATAATGACTTCGCAAATGTTACATTTAGCCAGTAATAAATAACATTATTAAAATACGGCTATCACTCACGTCAGTTGATCAATATTGTCGACCTAGGTTTCGAGCATTTACGATGCTCTTCTTCGAGATGAGTTTACGCCGCGAGATCGCGACGAAGATATCGATCTGGTAGCGAGTCTAATGCTCATGAAAACTTAAACAGTAATAAATATTTCCAAGTAATATCACATAACTTAGCGTTAACAAGTCCAGTCACAATCACAGCTGAACAGTTATGATCCAGTCATAGTTAAGGTCTAGTCTTTGAAAAGATAAAGTAAAGGTCAAATAATAGCCTATATTGGAAAATGAAGTGTTTAAGGAGTTTTAGGGTGAAAACCAAAAATATATATTATACATTTCTTATGGTTCGCCTACACTCATACCCAAAGATAATGTAATCATTCCGTTTGCTCATACCTACATGTTGACGTTAGATTTCATGATTAATCAATCAGTGAGTGTCGTATGTTTGCTATTAAATATATCTAATATGATATAAAAATAATACTATAGTTACCCGCCCCCTCATCAGGATAGGCAAACATTATAAGCTTAATTTCTAGTCTTAAAATACTTACCTAATAATTTTAGCTAAAATAATAATTAAGTTTATTGATCTCTGATTCATTTTAATTATCATCACTAATTATAAACACAGACAAATCAACTACTTAAGGAAACAAAAACAACACATATATTTTGCAATTTTATTTTAACGTTACACATACACGCTTTTTGTTATAATTGCTACAAAGCAATGAAGATGTAATAGAACAAAATTTAATTTGTTACTCAAGCATAATGTATGCTACTTTCAAAGTAGCACAATAATTTAGATATGACATTCTATACATACTTTCAACTTAAAATATAAACAGCCGATAATCTCGACGATGTAACATTAAACATCAAGTTATTATTAAGTTATTCTTATAATACTACAAACTTTTTAATCCTTGGTCTGGATGTACTTGATGAGATCGATGACTCGGCTGGAGTAGCCATATTCATTGTCATACCAGCTGATGAGCTTGACAAAGTTGTCATTCAGAGAGATACCAGCGGCAGCATCGAAAATGGAGGAGTGAGTGTCACCGATGAAGTCAGAAGACACTACTTGATCTTCGGTGTATCCAAGAACACCCTTAAGAGGACCTTCGGCGGCTTCCTTAACCTTCTGCTTAATGGCATCGTATGATGCAGGCTTGCCAAGGCGGACAGTGAGGTCGACCACAGATACGTTGGCAACGGGGACACGGAAAGCCATACCAGTCAGCTTTCCATTGAGAGCAGGAATAACTTTGCCGACAGCCTTCGCAGCACCGGTGGAAGCTGGAATGATGTTCTGCTGAGCACCACGGCCATCACGCCACAGTTTGCCGGAAGGTCCATCGACGGTTTTCTGGGTCGCTGTGGTAGCGTGTACGGTGGTCATGAGGCCTTCAACAATCTCAAAGTTGTCATGGATGACCTTTGCGAGGGGCGCGAGGCAGTTGGTGGTGCAAGAAGCGTTAGAGATGACCTTGAAAGAAGGATCGTAAGCTTCAAGGTTGACTCCTACGACGAACATAGGTGCATCAGCGCTGGGAGCGGAGATTATGACCTTCTTGGCTCCACCCTCCAAGTGAGCGGAAGCCTTATCAATAGTGGTGAACACGCCTGTGGATTCAACGACATACTCAGCTCCAGATTTGCCCCAAGGAATGGCTTTCGGGTCCCTCTCCGAGAACACGGCGATTTTGTTGCCGTTTACAATGAGGTATCCATCGCTAGATGTGACAGTGCCCTTGAAGCGTCCGTGGGTGGAATCGTATTGGAAGAGGTAGACCATGTAATCAAGACCGATGAAGGGGTCATTGATGGCGACGACCTGGGCTCCCTTCTCAATTGAGGCACGGAGGACCAGACGACCGATGCGGCCAAATCCGTTGATACCGATTTTCGACATGTTGCCTGAAAAGAAAGAAAAATATGTTATACAAGTGTAATGGAAACTCATATAGGTTGATGTGCCAAATTGTTTGACTTTAGTTGACAATTACAGGACAGTGATTACATACGACGATTCATTTATTTGTCACTACCTGTGCCCCTCGACGCCTTATATCTGGATAGTAATGATAATGATAAAAAATAGAAACTTTAAAACATGTAAATACGTTCAGCAGTTGCATATGTAGAAAAACAAATACGTTTTCATATTTACACATAATCTTTAGGATTGATCACACTAGCATCACATTGTATATTTTTATTGAAATTTTAAAGGTGTAGAACCTGTAATTATGGCTATGTGATAAGCACCACGAGAACTTGTAGTATATAGTAATAAAAAAAATAATTAAATATGGCACAATAAAGATAGGAATAGAAGTCACCAATCTTAAATATTTTAATGTTTTATGGCTTTGTTCACATTCACACATAACGTAACTGTTAAATCTAATTCAGATATTGATAAATTTTATAGTTGGACACTAAATATCCATCCAAACAATATATATATAAATTATTACGTATACTATAGGTACGTGGTAACATAACCAAATAAAAGCAGATAAGTGCTAGTCAGGCTCGCGCATCGAGGTCTCTTGGATTTTATGCGGTGTTATAGAAACACTGCATAATAATATGGGAGACTTTATAGGTAGTACCTAGATAAAGAAATATTACTTTTTTTTATTAGGATATGCACTAGTATAACACATATTTTGTGAAAATTATTTCCAGCTACCTATTATGTTTCACAAGGAACCTTAAAAATAAATATTATCACGCTGATATTATAAATCCGAAAGTTTTTGTGTAAGTATATTTGATTCTCTTCAAGCTGAAACGGCTTAAATTTGCAATGGATATAGCTTATACTGAGGATTAACAAAATTAGGCTACTTTTTAAATTAATAAACGCGGGCGAAGCCGCGGGGCACGGCTAGTTAAATATAATTTTCACAATCCAGGCTTAGCGATAATATTATCTCAACCACATTATGACCATTACCAAGAGGTAAGATGGTGTGTGGTCAAAGGCTAGCCTATTAAAAATAATTCTTCTTTTTGTGACTTGGTTAAAATACCTACTGTTTAAAATGTGATTTTTTTCTGTATTGTCATTAAATACTTTTATATGTAACTTTTAAAACGTAACTAAGATGTAGAAACCAAATATAAATAAATATGTTATTATTATTATGTACTTCTTAGTACTTTTAGTTTTATTACTTAGTAATAGTATTATGTACTTTTTAGGTCTGTCATTGTGTACAGAATTACACAATGACAGACCTAAAAAGTACATAAAATTATTGGAATGAAAAAAAAAGGTAGCAAGTATTTAGATAAATTTTTCTGGATCGTTTTTACAACACCAAATTAAACGTAAACAAAGAATACTAAAAAAATATTTAACTTAATAAGAAATATTAAATTTTTCAACTATATGAAAAATAGTTGAACTTGACTTTGACCTTAAAAAGGTCAAACAATGGAATGCAAACACGGAAAAAATACAGGACATAATGAAATTATGTGAACAACATTAGGGAGTATTCTATTCCTATGCAAAAAATATTTATTAGATTCTTTCAACATTAAAATATTATGAAAAAAATAAATACACGTATATTTTATTTTTGTTAAAAAACACTTCAAAAATTATCTCTTTTTACAAATCCACCTAATTTTCAATATTGAAGCGTTCAGAATGATAAAAAAACATTAAGTAGGTATGGACCGATTATTTAAATTTAGAGATAATAAAAAATAATTTTTCGTGCAGTATAATATTTATCTGAGTTTGTATAGTGCGGAAAGTGGGCCGATAAATTACGGTTTTTACCGGCTGGTCATGAAGGGCATTTGGAGGTCACAGCGAAAGCCGGCAAAATATGTTGCAATAGATAATTCAAAATGATACCTCAATAAGACACAACGTGAGCACATCGTATGCATGGAATTGATGAACTTTTAAAAGAGTTAAAATAAACAAAATATCTACTTCACTTTTTACGATTCGTGGCAAGTGTATGAGGTAATAGTCATATAATCATTGTAATTAGCAAGTATTTATTGAATGCACTACCGCAAAAAGGACTGTATATTGATGATGAATAATTACTATACTGATTTGAATACAATGTAGGTACTCACCGGAATTAATTGATTAAAAGTCGGTTTTATCACTCCACGTACGTTCTCCGCAAGATGGAGTAGGAAAATGTCAGCTGAAGGACAAGGCGAGGCGAACGGAGGGTTTTAATAATAGACAATTTGTAGCAGATCAATGAATCAAAGATTAAAGTGCAAATTTTACCTCTACCTAATATTTTATGTATTCAGTGAAGGCACTATATAGATACCTCTCATAGACTATTACTAGCATCATCAGTAACATTTATAGTATTTCAGAAATTATCTTAAAATAATTTTTGCCCACATGCTGGTATGCGTCGTTTCAGAAAAACCTTGTAGTACACTTGTTTTTATACCATTTGATCAAGATTTGATGCAAGAGTTCCGAAGAATAAGGCAATGAAAGTCGGTTTTTGGAATAAAAAATATATAATTACGCACTATATCACATTAATTTTCTTGGAGACTGTCTCAAAGAGTAAGCTGTGTGCCACTGTGGAGAGCCAGTGTGGAGGATTATCTTACATAATAATTACATTAAGACTATTTAAATTCAGATTTAATTTTATTTCAACACTTTCTCCACTCTCATGATATAAGTAGTATAAAAAATACAGTATAAAACCATATAAATATCGATCCTGCTCACAAAATTCCACGAGAATCTGTTGAGGAATGCGATCGAAGAGTAGCTGGACATCCGGACACACAACATCGCTCGGTTACTTAACTTTTGTCAGACGGACGGACTGACGTTAATGTGTCAAATGAACCACCCTGAACTGAACTGGACAATTATGCATAATAATATATAATATTTTTATACCGATTACATTTTGAATAACACTGCGCAGGAATTACACAAGTGAATTCCCCCATGCGCGTTTTACCATCTAACAATAAGACAAACTGTCAAACGTCATCTATATATAGTTGACATACCTCCAGTTCACTCAAAGCGTTCGCTTCTACGTTCTATCTTCTTCTATCTTCTAGGCAAGCATGCTACATCTTCGGCCGCATCTTCACTTTCCATCAGGTGAGATAGTGGTCAAATGCTTGCCTATTGAGCATACAAATTGAAAAACCTTTGTTGTGAAAAGGAAACCGTAAAAGTAAAGAACATATTGCACACTGGTAATTTGCAAAACTAGTTTGTTTTTTAATATCAACCAGTTTCGTTTTGGATGTTTTACACACAATTTGTATAACTATACAAATTATACGTGAAACTTCCACCAAAATATAATATGTATCATATTATTATTATGTAAATGTGTTATACTCACCTAAATAATGCGGTACCTAAGGAATCAATAGTTTACAAATGATTTGTCTTTGTGCGACGTGAAGGCATCTCTGTACATATTTTGAAATCTTTGAAACTACGCTGCGTTTGTTATCTATGTCAGTAGTGACGTGACTGCTATAACTAAAACACTTTTTTTACCGGTTTTCATCACACATTTCACCCATGTAGAAAAAATAAATAAAGCACACTTCGCGGGGTGTGGAGGCGATGAATGTCTTCACGTGGTACTGTGGCTAACGCAGCAATAACGGAATCCTCGTCTCCGTTTAAATTAAATCGCGGTGCCATGTAGGTGTTATTGTAAACGCTTTATTAGGTAGCTTTGTAGCGTACTTCGATTATTGTTATGTCTGTGGTAAAAAATATAACATTTTGGCTTGTTTACAAAAAAAATATGGTTTTGTTGCAGTCAGGTGATTACATTATCTTTGGCAGTCAGTTGCAGTTGTCAAATGTTGGGTTGGGGTTGCGCCAATTTCAAAATTAAGGATTTTCTTGTTTAAGCCCGTATGATGTTGATTTTATGTGCAATAATCACAGAAAACTATGCAAAAATACTCAACACAAAGCCATGAACTGTATATTTTTTATTTGTAATGGTTATAAAAGTAGGTATCAACGGCTTCGGCCGCGTAGGGAGGATTGTATCCAGAGCGTGTCTTCAAAATTCGGATTTAGAAGTATGTGATCTGATCATTTTAAGAATAATAGGGTGTTGTAAAGGGGACAGGGAGGAAAAAAGACGGTTAGGGTGTCGTAAATGGGCACTGAGGAAAAAGGAAAATTTCGCTTATAATTTAGGCTAGGGCAGTCATCAATAGGTACGCGACGACGTGCGAAGCGAGGAGGAGTGGTTAGGTTTCTTGTGACCAATACGCGCGAGCCGAGCGAGCGAAGCGAGCGTGCCGCGGCAGCGGCCGACGAAGATCCAGAAAAACTTTCTGTATATTATTTTATATTTCTAATGCAGTAATTTTTAGGATTCGATGAGAAAAAAATATATTTGTATATTGCGGGGCTGTGAGTGTTTTAAATTACATGTTGTTCTAACTAAAGAAGATTGTCTTGGATAGTTCTATCGAATCCCGGCATAAAAACATGCTTTATAGGGAGTCAACATGGTCTGTAATTTTTTAAGTGTCTGTCTCCTTCTCGACACTTGCTGCACATTTATTGGACAAAAATTTTTTTTTGTGCCAAGATGACCCTAAAATTGTTTGACGTCTTCATTTTGAACAACCTTTCTGGACACATGTTTGTCTAAAACGTTTTTACTTTAAACCTACCCCTACCAAGTCATGCGCAAAATCAGTTAAGGTCAATGACCTTGATATGAAGGTTACTGACTTCAAGCATCATTAAATATAGCATTTATAAAGAGAAAATAAAACTGTTCTGCCCCCTTTACGACACTCTCGAGGAGTGTTAGGTTTCATGTGACCACAACGCGCGAGCCGAGTGAGCGAAGCGAGCGTGTCGCGGCAGCGCGGCGGCGCGCGGCGGTGTGTTTAGGAACACATATATGTATAATGTAAATTGCTTAGTATACCTAGTATTATCGAAGGAGGTAGGTACGTATATTTTATCATTATAGTTTGTTTCAGTTATCAGCGATTAATGACCCCGCGATCGGGGTTGACTACGTTTGTTATTTGCTAAAGTTCGACTCTACACATGGGAAATTGAACGGGAATATTACATATACTAAACATGAAGTTGTTATAAATGGTAAAATCATGTATTATGTAGACAATAATATCCTTCATATACTTTTATATATCAATATAGCGAGCCATTTTTAACCGACTACATTAATTATTATAGGTATAGGTACCTATGTTGCAATTTATGATTGTATATCGTAATTAAATAAATTATAACCAAAAGCGATGTGCTACCAAAATGCTTCATAGATTCCTTCCTTTAGAGCACCATATCAAAGTGTTTCACGAGAAGCTCCCTTCAAGCGTGCCGTGGGACTCCGCCGGCGTGCAGTACGTCGTGGAGGCTTCTGGCATGTTCACCAATCAAGATAAAGCATCAGTGAGTATCGTTAAATGTCGGCCTGACCACTGAGCGGCGCGGCGCGACACGACACGGTCGTATAAATTTTTGTACGCAAGTTAATGACAGATGGCGATCTATCATGTCGCGCCGCGCCTAACGCACAGGGCTGAAGCACCACTATGCGACACGATACTGCAGTTGCCGTTTTACCAATATTAACCTTCTTGTACCCGCGCCTATTTTCATTAGATACACCTATACCCGCGCACGGTCTCGTAGACCGAGAGTTTGGAACCCTATTTATTTCTGTTTTTACTAATAAAACCTACATAGATATAATTTTTCTTAAAGCTAATGGATATAATAAAACAATAAGTATAATTGACTTTATTATTAGTTATTTCAATGGCTATCAGTCTGTTACAAAACAGCTTTCAAAATTGAGACTTACATCTTAGGTAAGTACTACAATCACAAAATCTAAATAAAGAAATATATACGAAGAGAGAAGAGATGTACGTCGGTCCCACAGACCAATGCGCTGGTAGGTATAGGAAGGTTAAATACTTACGTTCTTTTTTTGGTTGCGTCGTGTCGCGCCATCTCCACTGGCCCTGATCGGCCCTCTCTTCACATTAAAGTTGACTAAAGCAGATAAGTAGTACATAATGAAAGGTTCGTTTTTAGAATTGCGATTCGAACCTATCCACTTCTTGCAGCCAAGCACGCTAGCACGGCTTTTGATCATTTGCTATAAAACTTTAGGTCATCCACCGGATAAGTGGAAACTATCTTATGGTTACCTCGTAATGTGGCGTGCTAAAAGTGAGGTCGCGGATGGCCACGGTCTCGTTTGAACACTACTTCACCTGATGGTAGGATGATGTGGTCGAGAATTGTAAACACGCTAGGCCTAGACTGACTGGCTCTCAAGGATAGCTGCTGGATTGCTGTGCTGTTAGGGTGTTGATTCAAAGACTCGAGGTTTGAATCCAACACTCAGCTAAATTTTCTGTTTTAAAGTATGTCCACATGCAATAAAAGACCTACCTATAGGAATGTTTAGAAAAAAACTGAAGTCGTGGTTACTTAACAAGACTTTTTACTGTCTGAAAGATTTTTTTTCGATACTAAATTGGATTGACATCGTAATGTTATATTAAAATCAATAACTGTATTTCTACTTAACTCGTTATTATTATTTTTGACATTGTATTTTAATTATTTTATTGACATTTAATATAATATAATTAATTTAATTTAATATTGTCATTATATTAATTTAACATGTAATTTCACATGCCAACACATGGCAAAATAGAAGGACGATTCAACCATGAAGACCAATATGTATACTCTATTTTGTGTGAAATATACTCATTTCATTTAATTTCATTTCACAAAATTCATAAAAAGCCTGAATTGGCAACTCACTGCGTTGTATGATAAATACGTTGTTTTTTTTTGGGTCACCGATATTCATGACCTATGATAAATTTGCAGGGGCATCTAGTAAGCAGCGGAGTCAAATGTGTTATACTAACCGCACCAAGTACTGATGTACCGATGGTAGTTTTGGGAGTCAACGACCACGTGATAACTTCAGGTAGAGAGCAAAGTAAAAATAACCTTTGGAACCTCAAGTGGCTGCACCTTTGCGTTAATCAAGTTAAAAAGTAGAGTATGTATTAATCATAGGCATAAGCTATGTACATTCCAAATTTCATCCAAATCCGATCAGCCGTTACGGCGTGAAGAGAAAACAAATATACTTGGAACAACCTTTGGAACCTCAGTGAGACATGCAATTTACCTAAATGTTGCAAATCGATCGCACACGAGAATAAGATTGCTAACGTACACATTTTAACCCTTGACCACCTACCACCTATTTTTGTCACACAACCACCTACCATGCGTCTTTGGGACGCGTGAGAAAAAATTATATTTTGAAAAATTTAGGAACGTATGAGTTTGTTATTAATTAAAAACAGTTTAAGGACATTTTAAACTAAGTATTAGACAAAAACAAGGCACATAAAATCAACAATATTTCTTATAATTTCAATTACTTTGTAACACCTCTAATTTCAGCCTTACAGATTAACATATTTGGAAAATGAGATCCACAAAATAGTCAAAAACAGTAGAAAGTTTTAACACTTTTTTTTTACTAATTTAATAATTGACAAAGACGAGAAAATTGAAATTTTATCCCTGGAATCAACATATAAACAAAATTGCAGACCCGTAACTCATAGCTTTTCCCGACAGTGAATGCACAACTTGTTTGAGCATTCAAGGTATATGGGGTGTTTTGCATTCGAAACACATGTATTTATTGTGTCCTGCGTCTCTTTTTGGATTCACAAGTTGCACAGTTTTTTCGAACCGCCAACCTTTCTTCAGCTTTGCTGCCACTTGGAAGCGCTGATGGAGTGGTTTCCTCGTTACTGTGGAGGATGCGTCAAAGAGCGATTTTGATGTCACGTTGCACTTTCAAATTGTTTTCACGATGTTTAGTTATTCTGAACTGCCCGTTGGTTTAGTTGGGTGGCGTACGCCTTCTAAGCAGGGGGTATCGGGTTCGATTCCCGACGGGAACACAAGTTTTCTCCCCATAGAAAATTTGTGTTTCTGGATCTGGCTGTGCTTGTGTGTGTGATGTGAATGTTTCCGGCACCCACGGCACAAGTCATCGAACTTAATGTGGAGCTGAGGGTGTGAAAGCGTTTATGTTTATGTTTTATACTCTAATACAGTTGACTCTTCACATTCTGAATATGACCCGCAGCTTTCTTCTAGAACATGTTGTGCTCTAATATCAGACTCCACATCGCTACATTCGTCGTTTGGTATGTCTTCATCTTCTGACGGATCTCGTTCTAACCATTCCTCGATAGCGACGTCATTACAAGTCATTTTAAACTAAAACGATAAAAAATACACAATCACAAAAAAGTCACTTAACCACCTAACATGCATCTCTCAGACGCACGGTGAAAGATTTTTACTTACCAGAGTCAAACGCGCGCACTTCCGACCTCGACGAGTGGTTACGCGGCACTGAGGGACGCGGGGAAAAGGTACAAGAACGTACAAGTTCATACGAAACTCGCACGCCGAAATAATCACGATTTTAAAATCGTCAGGATCTGTGAGACGCATGGTAGGTGGTTAAGGGTTAAAATGTGAGCTTGTCAGGGTTTTTACAGCACGGCTCGCTGTCCATGCCATCTCTCTCTTAATGCCTCGTATTAACAACCTGAAGACCAACCATATCCGACTTACCGTGTTAAAATGTCTGAAGGCGTCGCGCGTCTGGTACATCGCTTTCTATAAACGAATACGTGCTACGCGCCCGTTATAAAAATATATAATCACCTTGTAAGGAAATGGTTTACTAAAATTACGCCCTTTTCAGTCAAGTTAATCAAATTTTTTATATTTTCACAGAAAGTAAAGTGGTATCATGCGCATCAAGCACTTTGTACTGTCTTGCGCCAATTGTAAAGGTCTTGGAAGACAACTTTGGCGTGCAAGAAGGCTTTGTTACGAGCATCCACGCGATGACTCCATCCTTGAAGCCTCTGGACGGGCTCTGTCTTCGCGGAAGGGTATTGATGCTTAGCAAAGCTATTTCATTTAATTAATTGATACATTTTGA
This sequence comes from Lomographa bimaculata, assembly GCA_948107665.1. Lineage (NCBI taxonomy): Eukaryota > Metazoa > Arthropoda > Insecta > Lepidoptera > Geometridae > Lomographa > Lomographa bimaculata. Next base: position 5,146,418 of record OX403600.1, on the reverse strand, counting down.
AAGTGATAACCGTAGGAAGTTTTGGGTCGAATTTCACATGATATGATTATTTTCCAGCATTGGCGTGATCATAGAAGCATCCACCAGAATATAATCCCAGCAGCTACAGGTGCGTGCAAAGCTCTCGGCAAAATCCTGCCTGTTGCGAAAGATAAGCTATCGGGGCTTGCGTTCAGGGTTCCCATAGTCAACGTCTCTGTTCTGGACCTAACAGTAAGGTAAGTTATTGTTTTTTTATGCTAGATAGGCAAGCATTTGATGACTATCTTACCTGATGGAAAGAGAAGATGCGGCCGAAGGATGTACATGCTTGCCTAGAAGATACCTATTCACTCTAGACTTGTACTGACTCTCTTGTAAGACACCCAGATTGTACCGTTCGGGGAACAAAGACGCAGGCAATGAGTTCCATTCCATCACTGTATATTCTTATTTGCGTATTCTACACCGCACGACCAAACAATTGAAAATGTCTATTTCCATCTATAATCTTTTAAGTTCACAACTTTGATCCGAATAGAGTATTTCACACCTAAATAATTTAATATTTTTACGCAGATTACAATCTCCCACAACACTGAAAGACATTATCAAACATGTAGAACAATCGAGCAATACTATTCTCAAAAACATATTAACCGTCTCCAAAGAGGAAACTGTCTCCTCAGATTTCATTGGCGAAAGTCATTCTTGCATTGTCGATGAAGATTCAAGCATAGAACTGAGACCGGACTTTTTTAAATTAATTTGTTGGTACGAAAACGAGTACTCGTACGCTTGCAGAGTTATTGATACTATTGTATTTTTTGAAAACCAGCTCAATATTAAAATTCCAATCAAAATTACTGATAAGGTACAGATTCCATTGAATAGAGAGAACGTAGTAGAGAGAACGAGGCAAAATGAATCAAATAGAAAAGATATATTTGCCGTACATGGTAAGAATGAATTTCACCCCGAAATTGCATCTAATAAAGACACCGACGGAAAATGCTCACCAACTCTTCATCCTGTGATCATCAAAAAACGATTCTCATCGAGCTCACCCTTAAAAACATACAAAGATATTAAAAGAATTGAACCCATTAAAGATTGGAATGAACAGCCAAACTCTATCGTACAACAAAACGTAAGTTCTTGTTTTCAATGCTGCACAAACTTCACACCATCATGGCTTAAAAACGTTGATTGTAATACCCAAGAACGTTTGGAAGATGTTAAAAGAGAACTGAACAAAATGGCCAACATAACTGAAGATTTGCTTAAAAAAAGCCAATCTAACGTCGGGACAATAGGCAAATCTCTGATCGATTGCAATTTAAAAGTAGCAAAAGCTGTTCCCGAAGAAGATACGAAATGTTCTAGAAATTATGAAAGACGTAGTCCAGTTGAAGAATTTTGTGAATACAAAACTTGTGTAAATTCAAGTGTTATCAGTCAAGATTTGAATAACGGCGAAGCGTCTTTCGTGTCATGTGATAAAATAAACGCTGAATACATCCCATGCAACAATTTAACAAAAGACACAAAGGAAAGCGATTATAAATATATTATAAAAGGCAACAACAATAAAAAAAGCAGTAAACCCTCTACGACTAATCTGGACACTGTTAAATATTCTGGTAATGATGCATATTCGACAATTCGTGGAAATAATCAGCATAATAAAATATGTAAGACGTATAGCAGTGTTCTAGATAGTGTGTACCATAACATACAAGTTCAGTGCGTCTGGAATAATGAAAAATTGAAAACTATTAATGATAGAGGAAAAGAGGAAAATGCGAGTACAGTGGATGATAGGAATGCGCATGTTTCAAAGCCAGATTATAGACGTGTATCACACAGAAAAAGTAAAAAGTTAATCGATATAGATAATTTTCGTAATATATTTCATGGGGTTAAATATAAGATGAATAAAAGCAATATACAAATTTTCAATGAGGTATTGAGAAAGCGAAACATAATATTAGTTGACAACTCGTTTGAGCCAAAGTCGGAACCAAGCGTCTGCAACTATGACGCCGACAATACGGCTGTCACTGAAGTAGATACAAGAACTGTAGAGGTTGGTTTAAGGATCGAGGATAATAATATGGAAGGAAAGACTTCAGCCGCGACAGCTTTAAGTTCCGACGACACGTCGAAATGTGACTCTCCAGAAAAAACTGATAGCTCTGACGTAAGCGGCATTGCCGTTGACAATTATAGTTCTAACCTAAGTGGCATTGCCGTTGAAAATTACTCTCACCTTAGCGGCATTGCCGTTGACAATGGTAGTTCTCACCTAAGCGGCACTGCCGTTGAAAATGACTCACACTTAAGCGGCATCACCGTTGAGAACACATATGACATATACGATAAATTAGACAGCACGAGCGAATCAACTTCCAATAGTTCGTTAGAATTTCACGAAAGGAAATCTCAAGTGATACAAATAACAGACTTGACGAACTCTTTAGAAGACTTAGCACGTTTGGACAAAATTTGCAGAATAATTGAAATATCAGACGAATTGTCGGACAAGTTGTTTTCATCGCTTGATGACAATGACAGTCGCGAGCTTAAATTAAAAAAGTGGTCTTTCAAAGATTTATGTATGAGACTCAAATTGGATGACTTCTGTAACAAAGTGTTTGGAGGACCGCATGGAAATTAAATTAAACAAAACATATACGAGAATTGGTTTTTATTGTATGCAACTTATTTGTAATTATTATGATGTCGTTAATTGTGTATAGAGCTCTCATTACTTAATCGATATATTATTATGTACTTAATAAGGCACTGAGAAATAGTACTGAATACCATTAAAACAAATATCACAGAAGGTATAAACGTGGTATGTAGCAGCTGGATTCGTTTTAGAATAAACTCGGAATAGCGAATCTATAACACGAATACTTGGCAAGTACAGGCGCCGCGTATTTTCTTGCACAAAACTTGTTTTTCTTTGATTTTGGCTTCGCAATCTTGTGCATTTGGCCAGTGTCAAGTTATAATATATTTCAAGTGTATTTAATATTAAATGTTTTAATCACAAATCACAGTCAAAGTCAAGTAAAATAGTCAAGGTTCAGTCATAGTCAAGTCATGCCCTAGTAAAGTGGTAGAAACTTTACTAGAACTTGTATTGGAGTTTTGAAGCGAAGGCGAAAATCACGTTTTTCAACTTGGTATCATTTGCACACTTATGCACATTTACTAAGTAATTTTCCACCATTATTACACATGAACACTCGAAGAATCATAGATTTTGGATAATTATACAAAATCAACAACGCCATTTTAACACTTTCGCGGCAAAACTCAAACGTATATAGAAAACGAGTTTTATAACTAAAGTTAATATTACGAGATTCATACAAAACTCCGGAAGGTATTGCATTTTTCTTACTCTACTTATACTAATATTAATATTTAATATAATTACAATAAAAAAGTTAAAATAACGTGATTCAAAATACCCCCATAAAAACTGTTATAAAAAAGATAAATATTGAACTAAATCAAGTTTTGAACTACGGCGCTCACAGAGAGAATCAGGTACATGATCCGCAACAAGCAACATGAGTCGGCGAAAATAGAGGTTTATTCCGAACCTGAAGTACCTTCATTTTTTGGTATTAACAAAATGCTATATTTTGTTCCTTGAATGAAAGTTTTAAAACTTCTAAGATTACAGATAGGTAGTATCTTAGATTCGAGGTTAACTTAGGAACATTATTTCGGGCAGGTTATGAAGTGGGTTACGGTTGTAACGAAAAAATTAATCACTTTTTGCTGTTCCTAACCTAACCCGTTTAGGTTCAGGTTACGAAGAGGGTTACGTACGTAATGAAAATAAATTTTTTTTTGCTGTTCCTAACCTCAGGGTCAGGTGTTCGGGTCAGGTTCGGAATAAACCAAAATAGAGATCACTTGAAACTATTAATTGTGCTGGTCTCTCCCGTAGAAATCGTCTGGTGTTAAATAGGGTACTTCACCCTTGAACTAAACCCTAATGTCAGGTCAGTTAAATTGAATTACTTTGCAATTTATGTACGAATTAGTGGAATGAGGAATACGCTTGTAAACCACAATGCTTATTAAAATTGCTGTACGGGGAATAACATAAAATTTATCTAACACCTTCATTGGTTAAATTATACTAACATAAAAAAGGTACAGAGATCGTTTTAGGCTAAATTTCAAAGTTTAGGTCTGATTCCTTTGCATAGTTTTCGACTACTAAGATCCTAGTCTAAAACCCTTTCACCAATTTTTGACGGCAATATCTCTTCAAGAACCGCTGCTCCATCATTCGATTAAAATAACTATAAAAAGTTTGGAATCCAATCAAATGAATCCCTAAATGTAAATTGTACAATATTTAGCTACCTATGCATCTAGTTGTAGACGCCTTAAGTACCAGTGGCGGATTTACACATTTGCCGCTAGTAGGCTATTCAAATTTTGCCGGCCTTATCGACCTCCACAATTCGAATCCTTAGTTCAAAATCATATTAATTACAATATTTTTGTCAATGACATATATATTATGATTACCTAATCATAAAGTTACAATTCCATAAAAAAAGTATGTGCAATTAGGACGGTATATATGTGATCTCTGGTCACTTTTATTGTATAATTTTTGCATGCCGCACTGGTGGAATATGGAGCACTATTTGTCATAACTCTCACTAGCTAATTGTACCCATATTCTAGCAAATAAAGATTTTGTATTTGTATTTGACGTTAATTTGGGCACTATATTACACCACCTTCTCCCCCAATTAGCATGAATGAAAAGGTAAAAAAAATTGGGCTCCCAAATTTGCCGCCCCTAAAATCTGCCGCTCTAGGCTCCAGCCTACTCAGCCTGCTGGTAAATCCACCACTGTTAAGTACTCAAAAACCCGTTCACTTGTTAGCTATACTTTACCCGTAATTATGATACACAATATCCGTGTTCCTCAACAGTTTCATGTTCAGTTGGATGATAGTTTTGGGGAACACAGCCTCATCTAGGCCGACAAAGTCCGCGATGACGACGTTCACTGGTGACTTGATGCCTACGTTAGAGCTGCCGGGTACTGGCGGGCCGGGGACGAACTCCGTGAGCTTTGGGAGTACCTCGTATATTACTGGTTTGGCGCATTTCTCGCGGAGGTTCGACAACCACCTGAAATGTTTAAGAGTTACTGTTAACTGTGGTAATGTAAGCCATGGGACATGTTCACAGATTACTTGTTAGTTATCACTACGTGCGTCAGGATAATCCACTTTTGTTATAAATATTAATTGATCTTTGTAAAGTACCCGCAACCAACGAGCATGTATGAAAAGACTCATGAATATAGGAGAAGCGAAAGATGTGTGTCAGGATCGCAGCAGGTGGAGAGATGTGGTCTCTGCCTACTCCAATGGGAAAGAGGCGTGACTATATGTATGTATGTATTAATTGATCTTGATTGTTCTTGGAAAATAATGCTTTTCAGATCCTGTTGCAATCTCAGCGCAGGTAAAACCTGCGCTTATAGCAAAGGCCTAGCAAGTTTACCATAAATTAGTATATAGGTACTACGGCGCGCATAAGTCGGGTAAGCTTTCCCAAAGAACGGAGAAGCAGACGTAAGTATCAGCTGCCTAGTAGCAATTTTTGTAATCAGAGTGTATACTGATAAACTGCTATAAAAAAATGTAGGTGTTATCATGCGCGGCTTATGCGCGTCTTGACTTTGATCACTATCTCACCGATAGGGTGATACTAGCTTGTTATCACTTACTACTAAATGGTAGCCAGAAAGGCAAGCTTTATAGGCTGAACCACAAAACATGAGAAGATCGGAAAATAGCTTGTGGAAGGTCTTTTGACTGACGCAAAGATGTCAAAAGTATTTTTTATTCCAATTTATATTTTTGTATTGTATGTTTGCATTGTTATCATTTGTTTTAGATATTTCGTCATATATTTCAAATTCCAAGAAGGGTAATTGTTAAACAGTTAAATAAAAATATTTACATCTTGTTTATCGCAAATTAAATAGTGATTATTATGAAAACAAATCGTGACCTTAAAGCTATTTTATAAATGATGTAATAAGTTGATTCGGCATGATGTCAAATGAACTTCTTTCTATAACAAATTAAATCGAAATAATTTAATGCATGTGTTCGATACAATAAATACATTAAAAAAATAAAATAATTAAACGCAAGCAAAGCTTAAAAAAACCGACTTCACCGCTTTATCACCCGAACCTTGATCCACCAGCTTTCAAATAAAAAAAGAATCATCAAAATCGGCTCACAACGAAAGAAGTTGAGGTTGGTACCTCAACTTCTTTCGTTGTCAACATCGTCAAAGTACGCATTATTCGTCACAAAATAGACATTCTGATCAGATCTTGATCAAATTTAAATGGGACCAATTAGAAAGCAACATCTTAAAACACTAAAAAAAAAAAATTCGACATCGGCTCACGTGGAGAGAAGTTATGAGGTAACACACATCGACTTGAGTACCTCCTCCTTTTTTGGGAAGTCGGTAACAATAAAAAATATCATGGATTAGAATCAGCTAGCGGCCCATTTACGGGAAAAAGAGCAAACTGTCAACTTGTTCTTTTCCTCCTTGGGCTAATTGTATCTTGACAACAGAACAGGTTTAAAACTAGTCTAGTCGTCAGCTCGTGTAAGATGAAAACAAAAGGTAGAATGAAATTAAATCCTTATCATTCGAATGTTTAAGTTTAGTATTCGCTGGCAAGCGCAATGGAGTAATCACTTTATATCTTTGAAAATGTTAATGTTCGCAAAAATATTGATCTATTATATAAATTAAGAAGCGACGCACACAATCTTAGTACTAGATATAAGCATAAAATTACAGTGCGCGCATTTAGATTAAGCAAAACGAATAAATCTTTAATGGCAAATAGGGTTAGATTTTACAATAGAATTCCTAAAATTGTTACTGAATGACCACTGGGAAAATTCAAATCTGTAATAAAACGGGCATTAATTAAGAAAGCTTATTATGAAATGATCGACAAATTCGACAATATTAATGACAAGGATGCATGGAGGCAAACTGCGCAAGCGCTTTCTAGCGACTACATAATATAGATATACCTAAGTTAATATAATTATATATCAGTGTTAAGGAATGATTAAAAAAAAAAAAATTCGGCGCCGAATAATTTTGTGAATCTGGCAGTAGAATCATTAACTTTTACGAGTGCCTCTTTGGGGCCCATGTGAATAAACGATTTTTATTTTGGAGTCGATAACTTAGGCCCCTGGAACTTGTCTTTGTAACATTTTAAAGGTCATAAGAAAATATTGCTTATAGTAAGCTTGAATTTTCCCGTGGCGTCATTATATGTGGCAGACTGCATGGTCCTTTATTTCAATGGAAGCCTTCAAACATATTACTAGTAGGAAATCAGCCCATTCTGTCTCATAGTGTCATCGTACCAAAAGCTACTATAGTGTTCGTTTTCATTATCGAAACTGCTTTAAGGTTGGTGTAGGCGTCAATAAGGCTTGATGACATTTGTACTAGGACTTTAAGACATTTTACAGGTAGTATGTTTAAGCTTATAAACGCGGACATTTTTTGTGACAAAAGCAAAACTCTTATGATGCCTTTATAGGTTTCCATTGATTTTGTTTATAAGCATTAGCCATGCTAGCCAGAACTATATTGATAAATTTAGAAAGTAAAAAAGGCGGGTTTTGAAACCGCGGCCCTATTGCTCTAACCGCTGAGCCTCTCACGTCCCCTTAAGACGTTAATAAAAAGAAATAAAAATTACGTAGCTTCAAGAGGGCTTGAGTAGCTCAGCGGTTAGAGCAATAAGGCATGACATCCTACGGCCGCGGGTTCAAACCCCGCCTCTAGCGATAATTTTTCCTTTCTAAATTTATCAATATAGGTTTCCATTGATTTTTGAATGGGAAGCATACTCCAACAGAAGGTCTGTTAGGACTTAAGTCTACAGAAGTTTACCTACCTCAATATTATAAAGGCAGGTGTAGGCGTCAACACAGCTTGATGCACGAACCCGGTGCTAGGGTTCCTCCGAACATTCTGCAGGTAGGCTATCAAGCCAGATACGCGGTCCTGACGCGGCCAGGGCGATGGCAACGCCTGTGGCTGCCAGAATTCCCCCGTGGAGTACACTGACTCGTTACGGTAAACAACTATTACCTGAAAGGTCGGAATGTTTATTTGTTAAATATTCGAAACTTTTATGTAGAAAAACAGGAATTTGTCTCTCTGTTAGACACGGCCTAAACTAAGTTCGATGACTTACTGGGTAGTAGGAAAATTATTATGTACATGTGAAATCATAATAGTTTTATCTACTTATCATGGTTACTTAAACTACATTAGGCGAGTGAATTGCACGTCTCGTCTTGTGTGTCTTCCTTGTGTCGTGGGTGCCGGAAACATTTACAACAAAAATCACACCCAGAAACAGAAATGTCCCTTAGGTAAGGAAAATTGTGCTCCTAACAAGAATCAAACCCAGGACTGCCGTCAAACTTAACTAGTTCCGAATATCTACATTGGCCTCGATTCTGATGTCACACACTAAATTAAATTTAAACTATTCCTGTCTTTTACAAAATAGGAATACAAGACAGAGATAGCATACTGCTGTGCTGTCGAGCTTAGTCGAGTATGTTATTGGTGTTGACTAAAAACACGTGCCTTTCTGCTTCTGCTGTTCATATTTTAATTGATAAACTAGCGTGACAGCACTAAAATGTATGCTATCTCTGTCTTGTGTTTCTATTTTGTAAGAGACAGGGATAGTTTAAATTTAATTTAGTGAGTGTACATCAGAATCGAGGCCATTAACTGTCAAATTAATTTCCAACTAACAAACATAGTCAAGTAGTAAATATTATACTTTGTTGGAGCCGATTCAGACAGAGTATCGTTGCTATGATGATGATGATAAAAAGGATGCCTATCTAGAATAAATAAAAAAGCTTTGCTCTTCACCTGGTTGCCATTCCATTCCAGTCCACTTACGTCACCCCTTGAATAGGCATTTACTGAGCAAGCGTGCTACATCTTCGACTGCATCGTCGCTTTTCATTTGATGTTGGGATTAAACGAACGCTTAGTTAAAAAAAAAACAAATTTAGAACCTCCTCCTTTTTAGAAATCATGTTTCGAGCACAACAATTATTATCAAACCTGCCTAAAAAATTAATACGTCGTATCAATTGCACTTTATCTTTTTAAGACCAATTGAAAATAAAGATATCAATGACGCCGCGCCGCTTTTGAGTTTATAATCATTTTGGAATTTATCTAATCGGACTGTAATTATGCACTAATAGGCCTCTTCATAAACATAAACGCTTTCACACTCACAGCCCCACATTAAGTTCGACGACTTGTGTCGTTCACATCACAATCAGACCCAGAAACACAAATTTTCCTTAGGGAGAAAGCTTGTGCTCCTGCCGGGAATAGAATGCGATAGCATCGCTTAGAAGTTCGACCAACTAAGCCAACGGGCAGTTCATGGCCAATCCGTTACATTTACAATACAATTTATTTTATATATGTTAGAAATACATTTTTATGCAACGAAATAAAAGAATTGCGAAAGCTATAAAGTTAGATTTTTTGTTTACTACCCTTTAAAAAAGGGGTTACAAATTAGTAGCCTTGTTGGTCTACCGTTGCATCATTATTCTCTAACTGGTGGAAACTAGTCTACCTGAACTCACAAACTAAATTCAATGCGGTCCTGTTTGAAACTTTTTTCATTGCAGCCATTTTTTATTTCAGGTATAGTCAGGGTAATTACAAAATTGTAGTCCAACATATTTTATTTGGTACTAACCTGTTGTTTTAACCTCGCAAGAGAGCTAAGCGTGATGGACTGAAGGTCATGTCTTCTTGGAACCAGTCGCGGTCCATACAGTCCCAGCAGATATCGCATCAGCCGCTGGTGGTCCTGTGGCCTGAAGCCGTAGAAATGCTGGCAGTCCAGGATTACCACCTGTAATATAAAAGTCTTATACAGATCCCGGAAGAAGCTACCTATTCTTGAATAATGCGGACGAATCTAAATTGTATGCACTGCATGGGCTCGCGTAATAAGGAATTTTTTTTTTATGCATTTAATCAATACTTATTTATGACACACTACCCAAGCCCCGTGGCTTCACCCGCATTTATCAAGTTAAATAGTAGGGTAAAAGCTAAAAGCTATGTTCATTCTAAGATTCATCCAAATCCATTCAACCGTTAAAGTGGAAAGAGAAAAAAAACATATTTACATACAAACTTTCGGATTTATGATATTAGTGTGATATAGAAATACTACCCTATTCCAGGTGTTACCTTTTTATTTATTATTGGTTAACCAACATAATGAAGCAATTTGTATTTATATGTTTCCAGCACCCACAATACAAGTCTTTGAACATAGAGAGGGAATTCACATCGCCAAAAAAAAATCAGATGCATTCCATGCGCCCGTTTTATTTTGTTTTTGTTCAAAAACTCGTAAAAAAGTTTAGTGATAGATCAACAAACATTCCAGCAACCAAATTTCACATATAAGTCACTACTTATATGTGTAGTCACTACTTGTATGTGAAAGTTTGGATGGATGGTGTATAAAGTACTTTACATACCTCACCAGGATGTGTGTCGACAAAATCCCTAACTTGTTCCAGCGCTTTGGATATCTCGGCTGCATACACCCCGTGGGTGAAGTAGAAGTTTTCTTCATCTTTCTTTGTAGCGAGTCTCAGGTCCAAGTATCTGAAAATTTTAACAAAACATACCAGTTAGTTGCGCGCTGCCGGCAAGTATAAAATTCAAACTTATAACAATATAATATGCGAGGGGGGTCCACCGTCACCAGAAGCACTCATTTTTCTCTCTTTTGTGGGCGCAACACGCAGCGCAACACGCAGACTAGTTGCAAAATACTGTCTGCACTAAGTAAGTAAGACAGGTTATACTACAGAAGCGTGATCTAGACCCTGCTGTCCGCATATTTCTAGTTGTAAACTGAGTACCAATTGCGATAGTCATAGTTTTATTCAAAAGCTGTATTGTGGTGAGGTGACTTTGTGACATGCAGAGATTCTCCTAAATCCAGTAAGTTATTTAAGAAGCTTGTAGATAATAATGTGTTAATTGTGCAAGCAAACTGTGCTTTATGTTACGGTTAAGGTACCTAATGCCAACGAGTAGTTGTTGCTGGGTGTCAATGTCCTGCGTTATTGTCCAGCGTAATATCGTACCTCTGAACAATGGGTACAGGGTTTGAACGATGGGTTCTGCATCTGGTGCTATGCCACTCGAGCTGTTTATGCTATATGTCATAGAATCATGACTCCCTGGAGAACAAATGATTGGTAGATGAGATGTTATGCTTCTTAACAAAATAATTACCGGTGGGCTTGGCTGGGTTAACATTCACAGTAAAAAAGGCGCATCAGGTTTCGATTCCGCATGAAAAATTTGTGTTTCTGGTTCTGGTTATAATTGTGTGTGTGTGATGTGTATGTTTCCAGCATCCACAACTCAAGTCATCAAGCATAGTGTTGGGCTGTGAGTGTGAAAGGGTTTATGTTATGCAATTAATATATGACTATGGTATATTTGGCAATCCTTAACTTCTATGCTACGGGACCTATTTTTGATTCTCAGCATAGCGCAATTTTTCTTACCAACAGGCATTTGATATTCTGTTTATAAGTGTGAATGTGTATTTAAGTGATTTTAATGTTTCTAGGGCAACTCTTTAAACTTTATATGGGGTTGTAAGTGTAAAAATGTTTTTTTATTGTAAGCTTCATAATATATTTTTGTTCTTTTTGTACAATTTTAATGATTCTAGTATTTCTACCGTAGTGTAAAATAACAAAGTTCACTTTATATACAGTCAGTTTTATTTTTTAGTACCTATATTGACTTGTTACATATACAGTTATGATCAATTAAAGAAAAAAATATGAATTTAATCATTTCTTTGTTTGTTGCAACCATCCAATATTTGTCGAATGCATCTTAATCATATTGAGACACTGGCATATAGTGATAAAAGTGATAACAATTAATTTTGAGTCAAAATTTACCAAATTACTAAAGAAAATGAAAGGAAAATAAATATTTCCATTTAAGAGAAGTTTAGCTTCTTTCAGAACATACCTGGAATAGCCAAATAAATGAGAGGCACCTCCTTAAGCTGTGCTGGGAGGTCATTCATCCAGGTCTCTAAATTCAATGCTGAAGTATCCTCACTCATAATTAAGGCTGAAAATATAAACATACAATTTAGAGCATTTTTCAATGTTAACTTTGAGATAAAACTTATCGTCGTGATGAATGACTTTGATTACCTACATACACAGAATTAAAGATTGCATGTACATTAACAATTTTTAATTGTCCTAAATACCTACTAGTAAACTTTGAACTACTTCAAACAAAGAATCCGACTGAAGCGAAGGTCCTTTCGTTAACACAAAGGAGTACCTACTGCAATCACATCATCATCGTTTTAATCATAGTAAACTGTCCATTTATTGATAATATTAATATAGATATTTAGAATAAAAACAGAACTTACTGTTGCACACAGAAATAGTATCAACTCCATTCAAATTAATTAAAAATAACCAAAATAAAGTTATTTCACAATTTCTGTACTAATGCTACTTTATGCTACGAACTTGTGTACTAAGGAAAATGAAAAGTTATCCAAAAACTACGGCCAATTTTAATGTCTGGGTTGTTTTTAATTTAGCCGGATAACAATCTTATATCACTGACAATGTGTCGACAACGAATTGTCATTTGTCAATGTCATTATTATTTTATTTCCAAGCGGCAATTTCAAAAATTGCTCCGGTTTTGCCACGAAAGAGGAAAAATTGGCTTTGTCGATCTTTTCAATCGACTTCAAAAAAGGAGGTTCTCAATTCAACTGTATGTTTTCTTTGTGTATGTGTGTAACGTGATAATTCCGCCAAATATGAATTGAGTTTGATATTTTTTTTTTGTTTGTTACCTAGATTATACTTCAGAGGTGGTGCCATATAAATTTTATCGAAATCGATTAAGCCAAAACCAAAATATAAACAGCGAAGTCGGCTTTTTTAAGCGTTTAAATTATTTGAGTGTTAACGTGTAATGGTTATTTACCAATAACTTTTTTCGTGGACGTGCATGAGTAGACATACAATACAAACTTGAAAACCTTTTCGTTTTCACTCCAATAGTCTAACAGAAATGTTAGTAAATTAAATTTTTTTTATATACCTATTTATTTCTTTAAACTGGCTAGTTACATGACATGGTTTGCCGAACCAACACAAAAAAAAGAATACCTACCCCGTGCCCCGGAACTCGCGTGATTGCAATATTATAGTCTATACTAATATTATAAAGAGGTAAAGTTTGTTTGTTTGTTTGTTTGTTTGTTTGTATGTAAAAGGTAATCTCTGAAACTACTGATCCGATTCTGAAAATTCTTTCACCAATAGATAGCTACACTATCACTGAGTGTCATAGGCTATGTTTTGTCGGGATAGAAGTTAGTTATCAGTTCGAAATAATAATATTCGTAAGACAAGTCGGAGAAAAATTTGCTAACTCTCCGCTTTATCGGCGTACGCTGACTAAACGGTAAGACATAGTTGAATACAATTTATGGCAAAAATGTTGGCCTTCATGAGTTTTACAAAAAAGTCCGCGACAGCATATATCTAACATGTATGTATAGCTCAGAAAATATACTTTTCTTTGTTAAAAATCTGAAAAAAAAGCGGCCTCTGTTTAGTTGGCTTTTTGAGACATTCAGTATTAATCCTTATCAAAATAAACTATTTCATCGTCTTACGTAGTTTATGTAGATACATTTTGCTTTTTACTGCATATGATTTGGATAAATAGTCTATGAGAAATCGTGAAATTAATTTCACGGGAGCCCGCCCGTGAACGGGACGGGTCAGAAATGTACAGAAACGTACTACGAATTCCTGCACTAAAAAATAGCGGCTTCTATTTCGTTGGCTTTTTTTAAGTATTTAATATTAATTCTTATCAAAAAAACCTATTTCATCGGCTTACTTAGTTCAGGTAGATGCAATTTGCTTTTTACTGCACATAATTTGAACCCATAGTCTAGGAGAAATCGTTAAGTTTATTTGAGGGTGAAAACGGTGGATACGTCTATGTTTTGAACCGACTAACATAAGAAGGGGGATATAAATTCGACTGTTTTTTTTTGTTTAGTCTTATCATTGAAGTTTGAACTGCCCGCTAGCGTAGTTAGGTGGGCGTTTGCCTTTAAAGCACCGGGTTTGATGCCCGGTGGGAACACAGGTATTTTCCCACGGGAATTTGTGTTTCTGGTTTTGAGTATGTTGTGAATGTTGTGTGAATCTTGGATGTTTACAGCCCTTTGATACAAGTCATTGAACTTATTGTGGGGTTGTGAATGTGAAAGCGTTTATGGGTATGTTTTTTAATATTTACTACCCGGCCGACGCCCCGCCGGGCGGGTCGTTCCTGAACTTTGAATTGCTCGCTGGCGTAGATGGGTGCGCGTTCGCCTTCAAAGCAGCGGGTTCGATTACCGGTGATAATTTACCTAGAAAATTTATCTCCACGATAAATTTGTGTTCCTGGTTTTGAGTATGTTGTGAATACTTTGTGAATCTTGGATGTTTACGGCCCCCCGATACAAGTCATTCAACTTAGTGTTGGGCTGTGAATGTGGAAGTGTGTTTATTTGTATTATTATTTTTTAACCGGGCGACGCCGGGCGGGTCATCTTTTGAACTATCTACTCGCGTAAATGGGTGCGCGTTTGCCTTCAAAGCAGCGGGATCGATTCGCGGTGGTAACAGAAGTTTTCTCCCTACGGGAAATTTGTGTTCCTGGTTTTTAATATGTTGTGAATCTTGGATGTTTACGGCCCCACGCTACAAGTCACTGAACTTAGTGTGTGGCTGTGAATGTGGAAGTGTTTATGTGTAGATTTTTTAACCGGGCGACGCAGGGTGGGCAATCTTTGAACTTTGAACTACCCACTGGCGTAGATGAGTGCGCGTTCGTCTTTAAAGCAGCGGGTTCGAATCTCGGTGGGAACACAATAACAAAAGTTTTTTCCCCACGGGCAGTTTATGTTCTGGTTATGACGTGAATGTTGTGTGTGTGGTGTTAATTGTTTACGGCCCCACGACACAACTTATAGTACTTTTACAGTGGGGCTGTGAGTGAGAAAGCGTTTATATGTAAGCTTTTGTTTACCCGGGCAACGCCGGGCGGGTCAGCTAGTCCTTAATAAAATGATGGTTCATCATTAATAGTTCAATCAAAAATAGTTAAGTAATATTAGAGTGGTGTTCTATGGGTTAGCGATAAGCCGTACCTGTTACAGTTTCTGACAAGGCGCTCACTTACACTCACACTTTTAAACCATAAATTGAGATATCTATAATTATACATCATATCACAAATTAAAAAAAACCTATACGATGAGTATTTATTTTTGTATATTGTATTGTTTTTGTAGTTTAATTAATTAACCGTGTAATTTAGGTTCCTATTTTATAGCATTCATTGTTTTCTTTTGTACTTTTTGAGGATGAAAGAAAATTGGTAATCTAGATCGAACTATAACGTACCAAATGCAAACAGGCAGGATGTAATCTTCATAGTTCACGATATTCTACACTTATCAGCAGATCTATATATTAAGATTTGTATATAAGAATGCACTTATAAATCACTTAATTATTAGACACTATTTAAGACAGCTTTGTTAACAATTTATTTCCGATGTACATAAAGTGATAATTAAAAGCACAAGTCGAACGAACGTAGTTATATGCATCAGTCCAAGACCTAACTGAACCTTATCATGCACATGAATGAGATTAATCTACTTAATAAGTGCAAAAGGTATTTATCGTTTGTTATTAAAGCCGGTTGGCAATGAACGGTAGTACCGGATGATTAGCCAGTTATAAACTAACATGACGTATGTTTAAATGTCCACTGAGACCGCTCAAAAGATTTGGTGAAAGGAGATTAAGCCCGTTTTTGCACAGTGCACGCAATTTGGTGGTCTAATAATAAGGTTGGCCTTGATTTTTTACCTCTTTACCATTGGTCATGTGGGGTCCACGATGTCAAGTTTAGTTTTACCGCCTCTGCCTGTGTCACAGAATAAATATACTACTTGTGAGAAATGGCAGCTTAGCCCATTCATAAAATATGTGAGTCCTTACTAATTATCCGGTATGATAGGATATCATATCAGATAATGAGTAAGGACCATAGAGCATTATAAGCAGTCCTATTCCGTGGTAAGGAACAAGTTACCACATCTCAGTCTCTTCTACTTCCTATCCTTGACTATGCCGACGCCAGCTATCTAGATCTCACAGAAGAGCAACTAAACAAGCTTGAGCGTCTTCAAAACTTTTGTATACGATTTATATTTGGCTTGCGCAAATATGATCACGTTTCCCAATTTCGTCGTAAGCTCAAGTGGCTCCCTATTCGTCGTCGCCGGAATACACACATACTCACCCTCCTTTTCAATATTTTGTTCAATCCGAAATCGCCACGGTTACTCAAGGAACGTTTTATGTTTATGCAATGTGATACGTCGCAAACTTTACGGTCATCAGAGAATCTAACGCTTAGTTTCCCTCCACATAGCAGCACCTTTTATGACCTTGCTTTTACAGTTCAAGCAGACTGCTGACTGATGCAGTCCTTCTTCGGAATTCTCTACCTGTTCCTATAATACGATCTCCTACTTTGAACATTTTCAAAGATCGGGTCAGGAAATTATACCTTTTTTTTTTTTTTTTATTTGTGACAGGCTATTGTTTGACCACTATCTCACCTGATGGTAAGTGACGATGTGATCGAAGCTGGTAAACACACTAGACCTGGAATACGCAGGCTCTCAAGGATAACTGCCGGAACACCGTATTTGGCTTGGCGGCAGACTTTCAACTTGATGGTGGTAAGCTACTTTGGTAGCAAGCCAGGCGAGCAACTCACAAAATGCTCTACCACCTCTCAAATGTCACCTGATTAGCACCACCCGGGGACCACGTGTAGGGAGTCAGACTTAAGGGGTATCCTCCTACGGACGTGGGTGACTCAGCCCCCAAAACCTAATACCTCTAAACCTAATATCAACCTAATACGTCTCCGAAACATAGGTAATCTCTTTGTTTTTTTATAAATTTGTATGTATGTACATATTTTATTTATTTATTCTATATAATTATTTTATGTATCATATAATAATATTTTAATTGTTTATGTATATTTATATTGTATTTATGCCATAGTGTGTGTAATGGTATTTATTAAGAGGCCTGCGGAGGTTGATTTGCCCATACAATCGTAATACCGAAATTATTTATAATTCAAGCATATTACCACCACAATGTGCTGTTATTCAGATTAAAAACATATTAATATAGGTTCCTGGATAGTTTTTATTCCAAAATAATTACCTAAAACGAAATATAAACCAATTGATTTTTACACATTATTACGACATAAATGTCGCATCTTTAACTTATTCGTTTTGTATTAAAAACTAATACATTTCTTTTGTCATTACAACAGGAACATAGATTATCATTTTAAGGTACTATTAATGCAAAAAATAATGGCTAAACATTACATTTTCAATCATAATTTTTGGTATTACGGCACCTATCATAACTTGTTCGGTCGGTAGTGTTATCGCATCAAGCATGGACACAGTTTGCCAGTTAAACAGAGACAGCCTATTGACTCGTTCAAAGCCTCCCCGGCCTCTTAAGTTAATTAAGTATTCCATACACCCATTCATTATATCGCGTCTATTACATTCTATAGTTCTCTCCATCCGAAGGTTGCCTGGTGGAGATCGCTATTAGTGATAAGGCCGCCTGTTGTGATACTTTACGTATAAGCATGTATAAGCTTGTTTGTTACCTTTGTATTATCTCACCTTGTAAAGTGGATCAATAAAATATTATATATCTATCTATCTATCTCTGAAGCTACTTAGGAAAATTACAAGGAAAAATCTTAACTAAATTTCAGTTACGTACAGAGATAATCTTAAAAAAACTAAAGTACATGGGCGGACTTATCGTTAAGAGCGATCTCTTCCAGCCGACCTTTAGATGGAAAGAGGGATAATTTAATCCTAGGTCTATGTAAATTTCAAATTACATCCTAATCCCATCCGTTACAGTGTAATGAGAAAACAAACATAGATACTTTCACATTTCAAAATACTTTCAAATATTCAAATTTATATAATTTGCGTTTACGCAAGCAAAGCTTAAAAAACCGACTTACCTTCGAGATGTACTAAACACGATTATTGAAGATATTTCAAGAACTATTGATCAGATCTTGATCAAATTTAAATAGGACCAATTGGAAAATCTTTCAAGCAATTTTTTCAAAATCGGTTCACGTGGAACAATTGTACGAAGTAGCACATAAAAAAAAATACATTCGATTTGAGTACCTCCTCCTTTTATTGTGAAGTTGGTAGAAGATTAGTTTGATAAGCATTACTTGTTATATTATTATGTTACTTAACTCTAGTATCAATATACAAGACAGATCTGTACTTTAGCTGCGAAATCATAGAAGCATCGTCTTTGTTCCCCGAATGGTATAATCTGGGAGTCTTCAAGTCAAGAGTGAATAGGCATCTTCTAGGCAAGCATGCTTCATCTTCGGCCATATATTCACTTTCCATCGGTTGAGATATTGGTAAAATGTTTGACCATCGAGCATAATAAAAGCAAAATGATAGGTAAGTATACAGTCAGATTGTTTTTCATAGTAATCTAAATTATTCTACGCGCTATTTCACGTAGGTATGGCACGGTGTCCGTGGATGGAACTCCCGTACCATATAGTAGTAGTAGATTTTAGGTAGCACTGACTCGATCAGAAGCAATGTGGATTGCAAGAGGATTATTATGCAAGATAGTAAAGAAAGATAAACTGAATAAGAATGAAGAATGTTTTAGATAGAAAGAAAACTATTTAATTTAGAAAAGTAAGTAAGTTAACAAGTTTATAAGCGTACGAAATAAAACTACGGAGCAAATATAATGTAAACAATAGCGCGGGCGAGTCGCGAGCGATGTGTCCATGTGTGCGCGGCGCACGAGCCGGCCGCGGTCGGAGATCCGCGGGGGCGACGCGACGGTGGGGGCGGGTGATGAACCGGCCATCTAAGGAGCTGGCCCAAGCGTCATAGGCGGAAGCGTTTTAATGAAGCGTGGCGGGGTACGCCACATGTTCCCCCTGGCCAGACCGTGACTACGGTCGATAAAAATCGGGGAACCGGACTCTTCTGCCGCTTCGGGTCCTTCTTTCTTTGTCGACTTGCGGCTCCGCTTCAGGTGGTTTGGTGGGTGCCGTAGAAGTATTTTGCTTGTCTTCGGTAGTTATTGGAGGCACCGCTTCTTTGGCTACGTACGCGGGTTTCAACCTGTCAACAGTGACGTTTGTCTTTTTTCCTTTAACGTCAAGCGTGAAGAACTTAGGCTTTCTGTCCAAAACAAGATAGGGTCCGGCGTACGGCGGTTCTAATGAGCCACGCACGTGATCTTGACGCAGAAAGACGTGCGAAGAATGTTCCAAGTCACGTGGGACGTAGAATGGAGATGTTGTGTGCCAAGCCGTCGGTCTGGGTGTCAACTTCCGGATATGAGCTCGGAGACGAGTTGCGTACTGGGAGATGTCATCGGAACTCAAGTCATCCTTCGGTGACAGGAACTGACCAGGTAAGCGTAGGGGTTCACCGTAAACCAACTCCGCAGCTGACGTCTGTAGGTCTTCCTTCCAGGCGCTGCGTATGCCAAGGAGTACAAGGGGAAGGGCTTCAGTCCACTGCGAGGTAGTATGACACATTATGGCTGCCTTCAGTTGACGATGTAGTCGCTCGATGATTCCATTTGCCGCCGGATGATAAGCAGTGGTGCGGAAGTGGCGCGCACCAACCAGAGCGGTAAGTGATTGGAAGAGCTGACTCGTGAACTGACGTCCACGGTCGGTCGTCACTCGGGAAAAACAGCCGAATCTGGAGATCCATCCAGAAACTAGAGCAGCAGCACAGGTTTCCGCAGTAATGTCCTTGAGTGGAATTGCCTCAGGCCATCGCGTGAATCTGTCAATGACGGTGAGGCAGTACCTGAAATCAGATGACAAAGGTAACGGTCCTATGATGTCGAGGTTTATATGGGAGAACCTCGAGGAAGGGGTGAGGAAAGAGGAAAGGGGAGATTTAGTGTGTCGGGAAACTTTTGATTTTTGGCATTGCAAGCATTGCCTAGCCCACTCTCTACAATCTTTACGAATCCCCGGCCACACAAATCTTTGAGCGACCAGTCGTACAGTAGCTGAACTTCCAGGATGATGAAGTCTATGTAGCACGTCAAAAATTTGTCTGCGAAGCTGTGGAGTTATGAAAGGTCGAGGTTGTCCAAGAGAAGTGTCGCAGTAAATTGGAATGTCGCTGTCAACTGACTTCAACTTCTTCAGTTTCAAGCTGGAACCTCGAAGTATCAAATCTTGCAGTTCTGGATCTGTCTCCTGATAGCGTGCAAGAGCTTGGTAATCGATTGCAGTAATCTCATCTACGCGAGACAGGGCATCTGCGACGACGTTTTTCTTTCCGGGAAGATAGCGTAAGTCTGTAGTAAACTGGCTGATAAAATCTAAGTGCCGAAACTGTCGAGGAGAACACTTTTCTTTGCTCAAGGAGAACGCGAAGGTCAGAGGCTTGTGATCGGTGTACACCGCAAAAGTCCTAGCTTCCACCATATGCCTGAAGTATTTGATGGCTTCGTACACAGCAAAAAGTTCTCTATCGTAGGGACTGTACTTGGCCTGCGCACTGGAAAGCTTGTGCGAGTAGAAGGCTAATGGTTCCCAGTCTTCACCTTTGCGTTGTTGCAGCACGGCACCGATGGCAGATTCAGATGCATCGGTAACGATTGCTAGTTCAGCAGACGCATCTGGATGAGCAAGAAGAGTAGCCTGAGATAGCGAGGTCTTGCATTCTTCAAATATCTGCAGAAGGTCTGGAGTCATCTCGACAGGGTGAGAACCTTTTACTTTCGGTCCAGATAGGATGGCGTTCAACGGCGCTTGGAGTCGAGCTGCGTTGGGAATGAAGCGTCGGTAAAAATTCAACATGCCTAGGAAACGGCGAAGCTCCTTCACAGTCTTCGGGACAGGATAGTTCTGGATAGCGTGGACTTTGGTTTCCAATGGTTGAGTACCAGCAGCTGAAACGTGATATCCTAGAAAATCTACTTCAGACTTGCCTAGAACACACTTGGAAGTGTTAATCAGAACACCATACTGCTTGAGACGGTTGAACAGCTGACGCAGGTGGTTCTTGTGGTCTTCTATCGAGCTAGAAAAGACCAGAATATCGTCGATGTACCCGTACGTAAAATCAAGTCCTAAGAGTACTTCATCGATGAACCTTTGAAAGGTTTGTGCAGCATTTCGAAGACCGTACGTCATAAACTCGAACTCGAACATACCAAATGGTGTAGTGAGTGCGGTCTTCGGTATGTCTTCAGGATTTACGCGCAGCTGATTATAGGCCTTAACTAGATCAAGCGTAGAGAAGATGGAACATCCTGAGAGCTGATGGGAGAAGTCCTGGATGTGGCGGATGGGGTACCGGTCCGGTATAGTCCTGGAGTTGAGTGCGCGGTAGTCACCGCAGGGTCTCCATCCGTCATCCTTCTTCCTTACAAGGTGCAGGGCAGAAGACCAGGGACTCTCAGAACGTCGAGCTACACCACTGGCCATCATATCTTCAAACTCCTTCTTGGCTACTTGCAAGCGGACAGGATCGAGACGTCTAGGCTTACAAGACACTGGTGGGCCTGGTGTAGTCCTGATATAGTGGAGCGTGTTGTGCTTCGGAGTGGAAGGTACGCCTGCTGGTCTCGTGATCTCCGGGAACTCACGCAAAAGGTCGTAAAAGTCCGACTCACCTGTGACAACTTTTACTGATGAAATGTCGTCAGGCGGGCTGGATCGTTGAGCATTCACGGAGAGAGAGGTAAGTCCATCAATAAGGCGATGATTTTTGCAGTCTACTAGTAGTCCAAAGTATTTCAGGAAGTCTATACCGATGATGGGTCTTGAAACATCAGCGATGGTAAAGCTCCATGTAAAATCTCGTCGTAGTCCAAAGTTAAGCTTAAGCTTCGTAAGACCGTAAGTATGTATTACCGTATTGTTCGCAGCAGTGAGGTCATACTTTGACTTGGTACAGGGCATCTTGACAGCTGATCGCGGGTAAACGCACAAGTCTGAGCCAGTGTCCACAAGGAACTGCATTTTCGTGACGCGATCTGTGACGAATAGACGGCCTGTAGAAGAGGGACAGTCGTTGGCCGCTACTTGCGACTGCCCTGGCAGTTTTCCGACACAAAACTGCAAGGCTGCTTACATTTTTGCGCTTTAACTCCGTAGGTGAAGTGATAAAAACAGTGTGGGTGATCGGTGGGTGGTTGTCGGGGTCTCGAGCGTGAGCGGTAACGATTACCTTGCCTATTCCGGCTCTGTGAGCGTGATCGTCCATTTGCTACCTGTTCTGCTAGCTTTGCTACTTGCCTTGTGAGTTCACAAACTTGCCGAGCCAGGTCTTCATGGGACGATGATGCAGGATCGTTAGGTGGAGCTCTGGAGGTGCTTGCTAACTGAGGTGTCGAAGGGGCAATTTCATGTACCTTATCTGCTAAATCAGCTAGCTTCTCTACTGGCAAGTCTACCTGTGATGCGATTACCGTCTGAATGCTGGCAGGAAGGCGACTCGACCAGATGGTACGCAGGAAATCTTCTGGCACTGCTGGACCTGCTAGGCTCTGTAGGTGACGAAGGAACTGGGACGGCTTCCTATCTCCTAGCTCCTCGTGCATGAGCAGTTGCTTAACGCGCTTCTCCTGCGATGCTGAAAGTCGTCTGATTAGTTCAGTTTTCAACTTTAGGTATTTATCCGTCAGTGGGGGGTTAGTAATAACGTCCTTGACTTCAGCGGCATATTGATGGTCTAATTGAGCAACTAGGTAGCAAAATTTTGTTTCGTCTGTAGTTATTTTAGACAGAACGAACTGACTTTCCACTTGAGCAAACCACAACGCTGGCTCTTCTGGCCAAAATGGCGGAACTCTAACTCCAACTCGGAGAACTTCCGGCGCAATGATTGGCAAGTTATCATTATCGTTATTATTAGATGCCATGAGGTAATAAAAAATCGCTCACCGCTTATGTCTTTGTACCACATCCAATATTCACCACACAATATTTCTCCAGAATGTTCTAGAAGTGCAATCCCAGGATGGCGCGATGTCCAAAAACACTTGGGTCACCAGATATGGCACGGTGTCCGTGGATGGAACTCCCGTACCATATAGTAGTAGTAGATTTTAGGTAGCACTGACTCGATCAGAAGCAATGTGGATTGCAAGAGGATTATTATGCAAGATAGTAAAGAAAGATAAACTGAATAAGAATGAAGAATGTTTTAGATAGAAAGAAAACTATTTAATTTAGAAAAGTAAGTAAGTTAACAAGTTTATAAGCGTACGAAATAAAACTACGGAGCAAATATAATGTAAACAATAGCGCGGGCGAGTCGCGAGCGATGTGTCCATGTGTGCGCGGCGCACGAGCCGGCCGCGGTCGGAGATCCGCGGGGGCGACGCGACGGTGGGGGCGGGTGATGAACCGGCCATCTAAGGAGCTGGCCCAAGCGTCATAGGCGGAAGCGTTTTAATGAAGCGTGGCGGGGTACGCCACATAGGTATTACCTTATGATATTAATTATGAATTAATTGATTGAAACACTGTAAACTCATAATAATCGAATATTATGACTTATTGACATCAGCGCCTAAACCGCATGAAAAACACCGTCATATCCATGAGACTGAGAACTGTTTACCACAAACATAAGGTATAAACATTATTAAAACGCCTGACTGCTCACGTAGACCAAGAAACAGAGAGTTTAGAGTCTACCATTAGAATAAGTTTAGAATCGAAATTACGACTAAAAATATTTAACCTTCGAGTTATGTACAAGTAATATACAAACTCAATTAATTATTAATAAACAAGCTTAAAAAACTAAACTGTTCTATAACAGTTTCTATAACCAGAGAACTTGTCAAGACTAATTGAACGAGCCAAAACTCGATGAGGTTGCGTCGTTTTATTACAGAGTTTCCATGTCTACTTTCAGGCTCCATCATCAGATCAGCTCCATCTTTTAATAGATAATATTGCATTATTATCCGATTTACATAATAGTATGTAAAATTCCAGTTCAATCGGAAACCGTAAAAGATTGTACCGGACGGTAAAGTTGCAGTACTGACAGACACCGGTACTGGTGGAACTAAAATATAAGCTTGCAATATTGAAGCCTATAGCCCTGCATTAGGTATAGATTTATATCTGGGAGTCTTCAAGTCTAAGAGTGAATAGGTATCTTCTAGGTAGGCATGCTACATCTTCGGCCGCATCAACCCTTTCCATCAGGTGAGGTAGCGGCCAAATGCTTACCTATCTGGAATAAAAATAAAAAATATAATATAGTAGGTACTTAAATAATATAGTAGGTACATTCCGATCATTTTATAGAATGTTGTTAGATGACTTTAAGAGCAATGATTCAAAATGACATTGCAGTGCTATAAACTGTAGGCTTTCTGTAGGCTACAAAACAAGTTTCATAGTATGAATTTCCTAGTAAAGTAAGATTTGATTAAGAAAAAGGGCGAGATGAGATCACCGAAGCCAAGAAAACCGATCAGCAGAATATTATGAAGGAATATGTACCGGCAGATTTAGTTATCTAGCTGTAGTTGTAGTCCATTACCATCAGTACAATATAATTTTTTTTTTCATATAGGTATATAATATATAATAGTAAAATACTGGCCGTTGCACGTTGACTTAGTTAATTGCCCGTCAGCTTAGATGTGGTCGCCTTCTAAGCAGGGATATCGGGTTCGATTCCCGTCGGGAATACTAATTTTCTCCCTTAAGAAAATTTGTGTTTCTGGTTCTGGTTGCTATTGTGTGGGTGATGTGAATGTTTTCGGCACCCACGACAGAAATCATCGAACTTAGTGTCGGGCTGTGAGTGTGAAAGAGTTTATATCAATTATTGATAGAATCGGGTATTTACTATATATTTTTGACTTTTCATCGAGAACTCACAATGATCACAGTTTGGAAATCTGATACTATGATCCGTTGGGAAGTATCCCTATATTTCGGTTCCGTTATAAGCGCCATACGATCACAAGAAGTATTTGCGGGTAGGTGTTGTTTACGAGCATTGCTGTCTACCCTTCCTTACTCATTTTCAATGCTGATAACACTATTAGCTTTTGTGGACTATGAGAAAGCTTTTGACTCTATCGAAATCTGGTCTGTTCTAGAATCCTTGCAACGATGCCAAGTGGACTGGCGATATATCCAAGTGTTGAAATGTCTCTACAGCGCCGCGACCATGTCTGTCCAAATCCAGAACCAGCAGTCTGGTCACATCCCCCTTCGCCGAGGAGTGAGACAAGGGGACGTAATATCCCCCAAATTGTTCACGAATGCAGTGGAGGATATGTTCAAGGTTCTGGACTGGAAAGGACGTGGCATAAACATAAACGGCAAACACATTTCACACCTGAGATTTGCAGATGACATCGTCGTCTTGGCTGAAACGTTGCAGGATTTGCAAAATATGCTGAACGGCCTGGCTGACTCTTCTGAGCGCATCGGTCTCCGGATGAACTTAGATAAAACCAAGATTATGTTTAACCAACATGTCAAACCGGAACCGATTGCTGTACATGGCAGTTCTCTCGAAGCTGTTCCAGAATACGTTTATCTCGGGCATACATTGCAGTTAGGTAGAAACAGCTTCGAGAGAGAGGCCAATAGAAGAATTCAGCTAGGCTGGGCGGCATTTGGGAAATTACGTCGAGTATTCTCGTCGTCTATTCCACAGAGCCTAAAGACGAAAGTCTTCAATCAGTGCGTCCTGCCTGTCATGACATACGGTGCCGAAACGTGGACACTCACGGTTGGGCTGGTCCACAAATTTAAAGTCGCTCAGCGAGCTATGGAAAGGGCTATGCTCGGAGTTTCTCTGAAGGATCGAATCCGGAATGAGGTTATCCGACAGAGAACCAAAGTAGTCGACATAGCACAGCGAATTAGTAAGCTGAAGTGGCAATGGGCTGGCCATATTAGCCGGAGAACCGATAACCGTTGGGGTAAACGTGTTCTTGAGTGGAGACCGCGAATTGGCAAACGTAGCACAGGACGCCCTCAGGCTCGGTGGAGCGACGATCTTCGCAAGGTGGCTGGCAGGAGCTGGATGAGAGAAGCAGAGGATCGTGCTCAGTGGCGTGCAATTGGAGAGGCCTATGTCCAGCAGTGGACTTCCATAGGCTGATGATGATGATGATGATGAACACTATTAGAACTTACGATGCCGATGCTCTCAGTATTTTCTTACAAAAAACATTCAGCTGATTTTTGGGACTTTAAAAAAACCATTTTCTTATAGAGTTTATGTTATTATATAAACTAACCACAGTAGGTACATACTTAACTTCCATACTTTCATTAAAACATTGCCAAATTGCATTAATTTACGAAAAAAAAATTAGAGACCTCGCGCATTCATTTTGCCTAATAGAGAAAAGCTTTTGAGGTTTATATCCATTTTTTAAATATTAACCGTTATATTTTTTGTTCAAATAAGTACTACAGGATATAACGGATACTCGTAAGTTTCAGCTTCAAATGTGTAGTCGTTTTT
This sequence comes from Lomographa bimaculata, assembly GCA_948107665.1. Classification (NCBI taxonomy): domain Eukaryota; kingdom Metazoa; phylum Arthropoda; class Insecta; order Lepidoptera; family Geometridae; genus Lomographa; species Lomographa bimaculata. Next base: position 5,119,518 of record OX403600.1, on the reverse strand, counting down.
GAGATAGACTCCGCGGCAAAAAAGCTAGGTCTAAAAACAGTGAATTTAGTGGCCTACCAAATTGTAAAAAAGCTAGGTCTAAAAACAGTGACTGATGGCCTACCAAATTGTAAAAAAGCTAGGTCTAAAAACAGTGACTTTGGTGGCCTACCAAATTGTAAAAAGCTAGGTTTAAATACAGTGACTTTAGTGGCCTACCAAATTGTAAAAAAGCTAGGTCTCAAAACAGTGACTTTGGTGGCCTACCAAATTGTAAAAAAGCTAAGTCTGAAACAGTGACTTTAGTGGCCTACCAAGTTGTTATTTTCCAGCACAGATTTTTTTTAAACCGTTTTCGAACTCTACTTGCAGATATTTATATATAATCATTTATGTACAAGCATATCTACTATATTCATATAAAATGATAAAATTTGAATGTGTACACTGTATGCGTAGCATATGAATATTATTTTTATTTGATTTCTTAGACTTGTAGGACTGTTTTCTATTAATAATTAAATAAACTCAAATTAAGTACTACAGGTGGAAATTGTTTCATCATGAATTTATAGGAAGTAGAACTTTTAATAGACTTTAATACAAAATATAATTAAACGCAAGCAAAGCCTATCGATAAAATGTTAAGGGACCACCTCTGAAGTTTAATCGACCATACAAAAAAAAACAACAAAATCGATTCATAATTGGCGGAGATATCGCGTAACACACATACAAAAAACATGCAGTCGAATTGAGAACCTCCTTTTTTGAAGTTGGTTGAAAATAGAGTTTTTAAGGTGAAGGTATGTATCATGGTACATAAACGCGTTTACAACAATGCCCTTTGTAGTTGAACCATCTGTGTTTGTATTCGCTGGAATGCAACTACAACTCCACTCCAGCTTTGTTAATCGGGTCGGGGGAGACTGGACTAAAATACTACCACCATTCAAGGCAACCGAAGTTTGCCGAACGAGAATCGATGTCAGCCGAAGCCGGTACAGTCGCCGACAGTCGGCAACTTCGCGCGCCAAGCGGACTGGCTCCCCCCTCCCTTCCAATACAACACTGCGCTTTCGCTACGTATCGTTCGGCGTTCCACAGAGCAGCACAGTCACAGACTACGTTTACCGAGTACCAACAGTCCACGTTGTCATTCGCACGATCGCTACGTATCCTGCGTGCAACGCAAATACCAACAAACATTCTTACATTCAAACCGTGGAATCACCTCGCGTTACAATGAACAAATTAAGATCCGGAGTGAAGTAAAGCCTCGCGGAGGCATCGACAGTTTCCAAGCAACGTGTTATAGACAATACGAAACTGTATACTTACTGTGTTGTTTTCCCCGTCCGATGCTGGGGGAGAGTTTTGGTTAAAAAGTTGACATTGGACGTTCACTGGGACTTATTGCGAATGTGTATTGAAACGTTCATCGCTATTCACGGGCGCACTGCTATGCGCCACGACTTGGTACACTTTATAAGGCACACATCCTCTGACCACTACAGCGAAGGAAATATTTAGTTGTGACAGGTAAGCAAATAATATTTAACCCAATGAGTCTGCAGAAACATTTAGAAAGCTAAGCGAAGGTCCCCGATGTAACGTAAGTACCTACATTTAATTATCATAAATTTTGTATCGAAGATTAATACTAATTCCGAAATAGACAAATGCGCAGAGATTAGTTACATATATATTGCAAGAGTCTACTTCTGCCATTAGTCTGCTGACGTGCAAGCAAGGTGACTACCAGGTTTATTATTATTACTAACATTAGACATTGTAAAGGTTCAGAACATCGTTTTGTTGAAATCGACGTAATACTCACGTTACCTAACACTAAAGACACCTGCCAATTGACGTTTCTAACGTAAATATAATTATTGGCTAATAGAGATGATATTCTAATAAAATGTGCTGCAGAACTTCGAAACTTTTGAATGAAAATAGTTGATTATTTAAAGACGTAGCGAATGAAGCAAGAGACGAATAAGTTGTAAACAAACATGGCGATGTTTACGAACCCGGGCCACGAGGCTTGGATATGCACAAAAGAAGAATTTAATATTCTCGACTCGTCAACCTTGTTCAAGCTCTGTTTCACCTCAGAAATATACAAAGCTAATGAATGTAAAGGCTAGAGGTACAAAGAGTACAAAGACGGTACATTATCTGCCTATACGTGTACAGAAAGAGAGAGAAATATTTTGAATCAACAATCACATTTGAAACATGCTGGTATTCTAAGGCTACATTGTAAAACAGATACGATTTCAGCATCGAGATTGGAGACAAAAATCTACGGCTTGTGTTACGTTAGCTGCAAAATCCTTGGATTTCTGTTCTTGAATAAGTTTATTCTATTATCGGATTAAAGGTTTACATAGTAATGAATACGAATGATGCCACACAATATAATAATTACACATGATGCGATTAATAGATTGTATCGTGATCATGAGAGTATAGTTTTTGGACCCGTGATTCTTTTCCAGAAGTATACGATGGGTTATCGAAGTTAACCTCATATCTTCCACCAAGAGAACAGAATGGAGATAATTCCGATAGATAAGCACAATATCGACTTTTTATTTACAAGCTCTGTAAATCGTTTTAAATCCTGTCCTTAAAATAAAAACCTAAACAAAAAAAAGTAAGTTAGGTATTGTTAGCATTCTCTATTCCAAAAACTGTATTAGTTATCCAAGAACTGATAACTACGAGTAATGCAGTTTTCCTGATTAATTAACTAAGTTGTTTTCAGAAGAAATATATTTAACATGCGTTGCTGGTATTTTCCATTTACGTGTCTTTGCGAGAACTAGGTGTAGGCATGATGTATTTTAAGATCACAGATGTAAATGTTCCCCTCCAGACGTCCCGTACGAATTTAGGGTGATATATAAGTAAATGTAATGTCTTAGCTTTATTAATATTAGTAAGGCGCCGCGTAAGATTTTTGACGACAAAGTTTTATTCAGAATGGAAAAAACGCGTAATACGCGCGACATTATGTGATCGAGTACCTACTTAAAAAGTCATTTTTTTTTGTTGTAAGTGCTAAGTTGAAGAGTTATCTCATCTCGTTAACAGCTTGGGCGAATCAACAGGTCATTTCTGTAGATGATAAACTTATTTCGCTACTTATTAATGCTAATGGTGATACTAATTCAGTCGCTTCTATCTCGGAGATCGATAATCTTCTACGAAATTCTTTAAGTAAACCTGTTATTGAACTTGGTAAAAAATTGAGACCAAAGATAACATTTAATCTTTGATCCTGCACAGACCGGATTGGCTTACTCAAAACTAACAAGTTCAACAACAGGTTGACATAAAGAATTTCGTAGAAGGTGATCGATCTCCGAGATAGAAGCGACTGAATTAGTATCACATCTGAAAATTAATTAACATTGTTATGTTTTAGTAACTCTTATATTTCCGGATAACAAACACGTAGGAGCTAATGTTCAATCGTCGCCCTAGAGCACTGATCAAAACCGTTTTCCTTATTACAAATACGATAATTTTGGAAACAACAATAACTGAGGATAATGACGAATGATAATAAAGCACATGTTGAGTGAAATCACCGTAAAAAAATAGGTAATGCGATAACTTTAATGATCTAAACAATGCGGAAGTCGATAAAACAAGTCAATAATGCAGCAATTTATTTCAATTGAATGCAGTAAGAAAGATAATGCATACTAACTCATGAATAGCAAAAACCGCAAAACAATATCTTGATGTTCATTTTGCATGAAACAAAAGGCAATGTCAGGTCGTTAATTCTAGTTTTGTAGCCAATACAGTATGCAACGGTGAATCAGAGATTCCTTGGATATGGAAGACAAGGTCTAACAAAAGAATCCATAGAACATAATAAATTCTTATGCTAACGACGATTACGATCACTATTATGAACATTCTAGTAAAACTGATTGACATATGTAAATAGTTCTGTTATATTTAGTTCAGTATTACATAAACAGCTTACATTACGATATAGAATTACATTTGCATACGGCTGCAAATGAGATAGCTGAACTAAATATAGATATTAAACAATTATGCACAACAACAGCGGCGCATGCTTATTGCTAACATACTTATATAAAGTAGGTGCTAAGAATCAAATTCTAATGACGGTGGTATTCATATTATAATGATGAATTAATTATAATGTTTATTATGGCTGTTTCTCAGTAATCATTAGAGTAAAACAGGTATCGGCAACTGAAATATTATTACAAGAATAATATCGTTAAATAAATGCTTAGGCCATACTAGAGTATATTTAGGATATATTTGAAACCGTAATAGTTACTATAAGATGTCTATAAGTTTGCTAAATCCTGAAGAACTAATTGAATGATGATGAAATTGACTTTAGATAGTCCTATTATATCTGCAGATTAACATAATGTTAGTTACGTGTAACATTATCGAAATTAAATAGAAATAGAAATAATGTATTTATGACAAACCATAAAAGACACACAAAAGGCAGAAACAATAACAGTTTGTCACAAATTAGACTTCTTGAACTACCTATAAAGAGGAGCAAAGCGATAATTGTCGTGGTGATAAACTGAAGTAATGCACTTGAAGATATTGGTAACAGCATGAGTGAAAAAATCTTTATTCCGTCATTATGCTATTACGCTGTCAAATGTAAAAGAGAATCTGTAATTATGGCTGAAAGTAATGCTACCAGTAAAATAACTAACCTACCAATAGTATGTATCTGATACATTTGTGAAGACTGTCTATTGGCATTTCACAACAGCAGATTGGATTAAAATAACTGGTTTCGTTTGTAGCTGTTTATTATTCGTATCGAGTAACGTCTCAAGATAATCAAACAATATTTTGTAGTTAGGTATATGGTTTAGGAATAGTCTCGTACGCAGGTACTCTCTATCTACGGAGATAACGCGTGATTAGGTAATCATCGCGTTAGAACAACCCACGTGTAACAAAAGTCTTTATTTTGAAATCGCAGTTGCATTAGCACAAAGAGAAGAACAAAAGGTACCATACTGACAAACAGTACTACATCACTCATCAAGAACAAGAATCTTTAGTGATTTTTCAATGACTTGCAAGATCGTAATTTGGCTTGGCAGGACATATTTCTTTCGCCTTATTTGGGAGTCTTATACAATGCGGTTTTATCGAGCAAACCAATAAATCTATCGGTAAGAGAAAATTCGCTAATCAGTTTAAATTTGATCGTCAGGAACTTTGAGGAATCTCTCGATTTAGATTGCCCGATTGTCCATCAAGAAATACAAAAACCTATTCTGCTTTGAATATCGGAATGCTTGCGGTTCCCATCAAAATCATTATGTATCTAACGTCCCATAGGACATAGATACCCATTGATATGTAGTTAAGAACGCTAAGGTACTGGAAAGGTTTTGAAAATCACTACCTTTTATCAGTCATATTGTTGTTTTTGTTCGATGATTTTCCCAAAACAGCCCTGCGCTAGAGGGCGCCTAAAACTCTAGAAGTCCAAATATGTTTTTATGACTTGCTGTTTCAAGTCACAAAAACACTACTATTCAATGTAAATATACTTGTCTACTATAACGTTGTCTACTATAACGATGAAATGGTGAGACTAAACAAACAAATTCGTAAGAAACCTTCGCCAACCAAAATGTAGTTTGGGACCGGCGGCGTGGGACGATTTTACCTGGTCTGAATCACGTTGCCGAACATTGAAGGAAAGAAAAGGTTTGTTTGTAGGAATTCGGGAATTGTGCTATTTTTTATAATTGATTGACTTGGAGCCACCACGGTGGACCACCCACTGTGAATACTATTCTGACCCAATATACTGTTTTGTCCATTGTCCAATTTGAAACTTATATCAGAAAAAAGTAGGCCGGTCAACCGCGCAGTAGGTTAGATGACTGACAATTTCTATTGAAACCGTCATTTACATAAAAAAAAATTGTACACGTATTTTTGCTTTTGTCAATTAAACAAAAAATTACGAAAATAGGTATAGTGCGTTGAAATTCCGTCACAATTCTATAATACGCACAAACTTTGACGCTATTTATCTTTGTCAATTTCAATTAATCTTTTAAATAAAAAATACATGTCCTATATGTTCTGACATTCAGACCGACAGATTAATTCGATTTTCTACCGACTTCACAAAAAAGGAGGAGGTACTCAAGTCGACTGTATTGTTTTTTATGTGTGTTACCTCATAACTTCATTCCACGTGAACCGATTATGCATTTTTTTTTGTTTGTAAGATTATGCTTTCCAATTGGTCCCAATTTAAATTTGATCAAGACCTGATCAGTAGTTCTTGAAATATCTTCAATTATGCGTGTTTAGTACATCTAATCTGATCAAAGTTCCGAAGATAAAGCGGTGAAGTCGGTTTTTTTAAGCTTTGCTTGTGTTTAATTATTTAAGCTTTGCTTACGTTTAATTATCATACCCAGGCATGATCCAGGCATCATCCCTTGCTACTTAAGTAGATTTTTTTTGTGGGAAGAGGCACAAGACAGAGATGCGTGGAAGAAAAAGGGGGAGACCTTTTCCAAGCAGTGGGACAGGATAGGTTAATAAAATAAATGAATTTAAGTAGATTTTATTTTAAATACAATGGCCTTGCCAAATACAAAATGAAACATTTAGGACTCGTGTGCTGGAGAGGTTTTGAGTTCTCTGATAAATCTGTCATTAAGTTCAGATTTTAACATGTATCACAATTATTATTTTAAAGGTATTCTTTTCTTACTATACTTTGAATATTTATGTAGTTACACAAGTCTATTAGAGCCGACATCGACATACGACGTTCCCTCATTATGATGTTTTATAATTAACCAGACAAAAGAAAATGTTTGAACAGATTGAAGGAAAACAAACATTACTTATTTTATATGGTTTCAGCTTCATGATAAATTGTACCTTTTGTTATACTCACAATACATGAAAACAGTCAAAGGAAACTTTTATTGTTTACGTTATTTGGAGTTTGATATGCTTCAAAAAATATTTGCATAACTAACTACATGATTTGCATTAAAATACTGAAGTAGTTTTGTAAAAATACCAAAATGCTTACTTATTCGCCTATTTTTTATAAATAATAGAAAAAATATACTTATATAGTACAAGCAATACGAATCGTATTGTTTACTATAATTACTTATATAAACTGCAGACATCATAAAATTGTTGATAAAAATGCTTTCAGGTATTTACAACCGGAAAAAATAAATGATTTTCATTATTTGTGTAATATAACCAATATGATGACTTCACGTGACTCTTTGTGTAAACAAATATGATTCAGTATGCAGCTTTATACTTTTGTCAGCTTTTTACTCATTGTAGTTTCATTAACTCAACAATTACCTAATTTGGAAATCTTAACTACTCGTGAACAATAACACTTGTCAGCGTTTTACAATGAAACTAGTCATCATTACCTAGTTTTTACCGACTTCAAAAAAGCAGGAAGTTCGACTGTATGTATTTTTTTTATGTATGTTCACCGATATCTCCCCCTCTGTGGACTGATTCTAAAATTCTTTTTTTTGTTTGGTAGATTATAGTTTAGAGGTGGACTCATAAAATTTTTATCGAAATCGATCATGTCAAAACCAAAAGCGTTGAAGCCGGTTTTTTTAAGCTTTGCTTACGTTTAATTATCATTCATTTAATTACTTGGAGCAAATATTGCTAAATATTGCTAAAAAAAGTCCAATATTAGTTGCAACTAAATACTTCGATAGATAGGTACAATAAATTTTCTTACAGAATCTTAATTTTTTTATCTATCAACTAGTTGTACCGCCCGGCGGCGTCTCAAGGGTAAAAAAAGCATTCACATAAATGCTTTCACACACACAGCCCCACTCTAAAAGTACTATGACTTGTGTCGTGGTTCCGTAAACATTAGCACCACACACAACATTCACAAAATACCCAGAACCAGAAATACAAACTTCCCGTGGGCAAAAAACTGTATTCCCACCGGGGTTCGAACTCGTTGCTTTGGAGAATGTGCACCTAACTACGCCAGCAGGTTCGAAATTCGAAAATAAGTAAAAAAAAACAGTCGAATTTATGTCCTCCTTCTTATGTCGGTTCAAAACGTAGGAGTATGCTGGATTACGTAGTAACTTTTACTTATTCTCTGACTCGCTGCTTTTACCCTATAATAAATTTAACGATTTCTCTTAGATTAATTGTCCAAATTATTTTAATGCAAATAATTAGGCAAATTGTATCTACACAAACTACGAAAGACGATGAAATAGTTTATTTTGATAAGGATTATATTGATTGCCTCAAAAATGATTTTCAAACTGTTAACTAGCTTTTATCCCAATAAAACATAGCCTATGACACTCAGCGATAGTGTAGCTATCTATTAGTGAAAGAATTTTCAGAATCGGATCAGTAGTTTCAGAGATTACCTTTTACAAACAAACAAACAAACTTTATATCTCTTTGACGATCCAGCTGGCGCAGTGAATCGGTCTCCGCCCTCTGCGCCGTGGGTCCTGGGTTCGATTCCCGACAGGAGCACAAATTCCTTCCCAAGCGATATTTGAACTGCTGGTTCTGGGTGTATTTGTGTCTGTGATGTAAATGTTTCCTTCACCCACGATACAAGCTTAATATGGGGCTGTGAGTGTGAATGTGTTTTTTTTAATAGTATAGATTATAATTAGGCACAATATCAAACATATTTTTACCACTAGATATTTAAATAAATAATAAATCGCTGTATTGACACTACAAATAATTGTTCAGAGAACATATAACTACATATTAATTTATGGTCGCAAATGAATGTATAGTGCAATAGGAACATATTCAGCGTGTCCTATGTGAATGTGTGTTCAATCTGCACCTGCCTCAGGTTAAGATGTTCACTGAGTAAAAATGTGACAAACGAGTTAAATACCTATATTATTCTAGTAGTTACACGTTGAAATATTAATTGTTACTATTATTAGAATTATACAATATTAATTGCAGATCAAGAAACAATATAATATTAAAATTAGCAGATTTAAATAACTAAAGAAAGTCTTCAGAGTGTGCACATATCAGTGAGTCAGATGATGTGTGTGTGAGTGTAAGTGTGGTTGTGTCTGTGTGAATAATATGTGTGATAAGTTCATGTTCATATTAATTACTTATATCGATTTTCTACAAGAAATTACCGTTGCGCCAACAACCTTTAAAATATTGGGCTTTTGAGGTGTCCTTAAAAACTAATGTTGATAATTTTCTAGGTTTTTAGTTGTACCTAGTTAACATTGGACTAAATAAGGTAAACTTTCTATTATACTTAATCTTTTTTTAGTTTATTAATCATAATTGTAATCCAGCTGAATTAATTCTATGGTAAACATAAACGCTTTCACACTCACAGCCCTACACTAAGTTCGATGAATTGTGACGTGGGTGCCGGAAACATTCACATCACACAATCGCAACCTGTTGACTGAGTAGGTACTCCGCTATATGCCATCTAGCCAATTAGGACTTTAACTAGATTCTAGTTGAATTGTCTTCTATGCAACTGTCTAGATATTTTGCTTTTATGTTTTTTGGCGAAATGATACGGTTAGAAATTGATCTATTTATTTTCTCTATATTCTTTTTCCTTACATGAGAAACATAATTGAACATAATAAGATAATTCTGATACAGACCAAACACAATACATACAATATTAATGGACATCAAATAACATAAATAACTACCTAAATCTTTAAGGTTTTCGTAGAAAGTCATCTTTCATTCTAAATGTGCACGCCCCTCCACCAAATTTGTCAAACTATCGAGTGTGACATGTATGAAAATGTTAATAGAGGGGCGTGGATATTTAGAATGAAAGATCTCTAACATCTCTTCACTTGAACATGTAAATAATTCTAACTACACATTGCTTGCATTACCTATTTCAATATTGTGTTTGTCGAAAACGTGTGCTGATAATAAAAGAGGCAGGCAGCGGACTCAAAGCGATAGGTGTAACTATCCTTAGGCTTTATATGTGTGTTAAGCTGTAAACAATAAAGGGGACTAAATAGTTACATCACTAATTAAAATAAAGTTACGTATGACTTCATGACATTCTTAGAGTGAACTAAGGACACGTAGATCTAGTTCCATGATGACATCGCGTCATTTGTGACTTATCATTGAATTATTGGGTATTTATGTGGCCGTCTAGCATTCATTAAATAGGTTTTTAAAAATTTGATTAATACAATGAAATTATGAAGTCATGATGACGCATTCACTAAAAAGTAGCCCCTGATCGGGAACTTGCGGGAAACAGATCCGAAAGGATCTGTTGAATCATCAATAATATCTTTGCATCAAACTCTAGTTATCAAAGATGTAACAAAACAATTTTTATAATAGTTTTGTTGATTCAAAACAAACTAGTTGACATTACGATCGTAATGATTGATAACGTTACATCACGCCTCACGGTCAGAGCAGTCTCCCACAGAGCACAGCGCATTGCCAAGAAGATTTAAGTTCCTAGTAGTGCCCGCGTCTTCGCTCTCGTTACCAAGAAGTTACGCTACGATAAGAAGGATTTGATCACGTTCTCCGTTAGTTACTATTTCCCTGTCATATTTCAAAAAAGATCTGAAGATAGCGCTGTGGGATACATTATTATTAATTGCTGTAATATGTCATCTTTGTTTATTTTATTATTTATAGTATAGCTGTTTGCTATTCCAAAATAAATAAACATAAAATAAATACACTGCTTACGGCTTACCATCAGATGAGATGTTCAAACGCTAGCCTATAGAGATATCTATTGAATAATTAAGTACAAAAAACATGTTTGTGAATAAATATTATTTGGATAAATAGAAACTGCATTATGAGCAGAATTGTATACCGAATACTAAATTGATTCTTAAATTTTGTGTTGTTTCAGGTCGCTATTGATGGCGTTGCTAAGCATCCAAGGCGATTGGTATATTTATTTTTGGTTGGTGTACTGCAAAATCTATTCTACCATTATATGGCTGATCGGCAATCACTGCCGTGGTACTGATAAGGTTCGTTCAGTGATAACCAACGCCGTTGGCGGCCAGTCGGCTGGAAGCATTCATCGAGCGCGCACGCGTCGTAGGAAAGCACAACAGCAGCACAGAACTAAACACATCGTAGCTTTAGCAAGAAGACCGTCTTTGAGAAGAATAGTGATGGCACCAGGATCTAGCACTGCTCATACAATGATGGAGGACAAAGAGAAGGCGCTTCACGGGGCTTTGCCGGCTGGTGAGTCTCTTGTTCCTTACATTGCGTGCTCGTGTTTCAAGGTGTTTGACGATATCCACTGTCACACATAAATTCATTTATTACATTACAATTGTCGAGATTCTGTGCATCTTCAAGCTCCTTTTAACGTTTTGTTACATTTTATTGTCATTTAAAACCACATCTTAAGGAGCATCATCCATAATCTATTTGTTGGTATAAGGTGTTTTGTTTGTCCATGAGTAGTTATTTATATCACCTCCGGCAGCGAATTCTATTTGTCAGTCACGAGTTGCAAAGTTTTCTTTAGCTATTGAGGACACCGTTTCAGAGAGAGTTGCTGAAATGTTATTGACACACATTTGCAGTTTTGTCCAGGTGACAACTATATACGAAACCTGAGATTATTTTTTTAATTCGCTTCTTTTCTTTCTTATATAAACTCTCATATCTTTGGCCGTACATCACTAAAGTCGTACATTTAAAGCCTAAAATCATCCTAATGTTAGTTATGCAAAATTAAAAACAAGTCCCATCTCCTACTAAGAGATGGGATTTTAATTTACTAGTTACTCTTTTCCCAGACCTCTAAAGTAAAAAGTAAAGTATAAACTTTATCAATGGCACTTCTGCTGATTTTATACCTGTATCAAATGTGTGTACATATCAAAATTGCCATCAGTCAAACCAAAATAAATTCGTAAACAATAACAGAGTTTTATCAAATTATGCACGGTCAGGTTTAGGACACGCTGCTTTGATCAAGCTACCTGCCATTCTCTTTGTGCAATTTCCTGGTGACTATTATCATCACTAAGGTCAATAACAATGTGAATCAATGTTATAATAAGTTCTTTGGCAATAAAAAAGATATGACAGTGACATCATATCAAGGTCTAGTGCATAGGGATCTTTCGAAATGAAGTATATTATGCAAAAGAGACAAATAGATAAACTTATGACATTTCATGAATTATTACCTAATAATTATTATGATTTTTATTGATTGACTAGTTAATAATAATAGTAGTATTAAAATAGTATTTAATTACTTCCGTCCAAGTCCAAATACAAATAGAATTTGTTTGGCAGGAAACCAAACAAATCTGCAATCGTGAAATCGAAGTCATCCAACCCATGTGGTCTAACTAAACCAATTAATATTTCCCCAAGGGCTTTGCAGATACTAAAATAGAAAATAGTATTCTGTGAACACGAAGTTCAATCCATTAGATTCGATATCATTAGTACAAATAATCTTCTCATTAACAAATAGATAGATGTATACTATTGTAAGTATTGTATTAGTTTGTGTGATTGGCATCGTCTTTAAGGTTAACTTGTATATAATTTACGATGGTCTTCCACCGATCTTTCAATAGAGCATTTGCAACATGGCACCTAGCCAGGTAGACGAACTGTCTCACCGTGGGTTAGCATTTTTCAAAACCTCACGATTTCTGCCAATGTTATCAGCACGCCGGCAATGCGTGAAGGATTATGTGGTCATTAATAAGTTCATCGGTACGTACATTGATAAATCATCCGATATCGATAATCAGCAGTGGATAGGTCAGACAATTCTGATATGAAGATATTGGATACCTGAAAAAATACATAAGTAGGTAGGGTAGTAACACCTACTAGTCTGACGGCTGACACAAAAAGATTGGAAAGTTTATTTCTGTTACTGATAATTTATTGACTTTACTGCAGTTATTGCTCATACACATTTCTGTGATTCCTGGTAATGAATAAAATAATAATAAGTCAAAAGCCTCATTAAATAAAATCGTATTATATTCAAAGACTCGAAATGTCGTGATTACTGGTGATGCAGGTGACGCTAATTAAGCTAAATAATGTCGTTAAACTGAGCGTGATGACCCGCTTGGCGATGTTCTCGTATATACTAATTATGTTCTCTCGCCAAAAGTAGACGGTAAAAGGAAGATGGATATTGGACAGCGGATATATGACAAGAGGTCTGACTTCGGTCAGTCAGTACTTTGCATATTTTTGTGGTCATAATTATCAAAAGACTAATTCTTTGAAGTCCTATTCAATTTATATAAAGAATTCACTTGGGAGCTTTAACTGTCGTGGCATTCACACATCAAGCCGGTCAATTGCCTTGGGCACTCCAATCGCCAGCCAACCCGATATGAGAGAGAAAATATTGGACTTTGGACTGATGACAGAAATAACTATGATTCTAGCCCTTTTAATTTGTCTACTTTGTTGTCAAATAAATTATGTACTTTTATTAGTTAGAATTGGGAAGAAGTAGAATCTATTGCACAAAATAAATAATAGTAAATACTTAGCCTATTTTACTTTGAAGTAAGAAAAAATTATAGAATTAGTCTATGTTGTGGATACGGAGATTAAAGGCTTTATCGCCATATTTATTCATACATAATTCATAACCAATTTTACCACGATTTTGTTTAATGATAATGATTGGATTCTTATCATCTACTAAAAGAAAAGAAAGTTGGGAGACCTTTTTAAAAGCTTTATGACTCTATTGGAGAAATCTCTGAATCAATTATAATTTACCAGAGTTTTCTCTATATACAATATTACAGTATAGAAAATATTCTGTAAATCAAACGTATGTACGTGCCGTGCAAAAGTTTGCGTGAATGTTGATTCGGTAATCACTATGACGACTCTTCAAAAAACAAATCTGTAATCGTTAAACGTTGTCATTGAGTGTTTAAATAGCAACTGTTAAAAAACAACTGGCGATTGCGATAATGATGACGTAGAGACACGCCTCTCTAGAGGCTGCTTCGAAACTGACGATACAAACAGCATTAGCAACTAGCAACTTATACAAAATAAAGAACTGGTTATTTGTAGAAGTGGCCATTTGTAAAAGTGGACATTAAAAGTTGTCATTTCTAATTGTGGTCATAAACCATCGAAATTTTGTTACAAGATAATTTATTCTAAAAACAAAACTTAGAGTTTTAACATTTTGAAATATTTTAAAACAGAATATGATATTTCTGTGTAGATGTAGTAGATAATGCTATTTTTCGGTGCTATCGAAATGCCCCCAGTACAAATTTATCAGCATGTGTGTGGGGGTGTTGACAACTGATTTATCAGTTGTTAACAATATACATCATTGCAAAATACAATTCAAACACAAAGATGTTGACGAAGTAGTTATTATATGACCCATCCGTGATAATAATTGTTTTGATCGTAAAGTCTTTCAACTTTACGCTCTTGTTTTAAACTGCCAATAAGATAGTGCTTATTGTGTTCTACCATGTTCTATTTGATAACGTTTTTATTCGGCTTTATGGTAGGTAATAGTAATAAGTGTCTTATGTTTGTTATTGGTTTTTATATATTATGTTTATGTTTAGATTCTAGTTTGACGACCATTGACCCTGTGGATAATTCCTTACTTTCTATTTCGCTTGCACATGATTTGAGTCCAGCTCTGAATGTGATTGTTAGTGTGTAAGTGTATGTCTACGGCACAAGATAAGTCTTAGAACTATGAATATAAAATATTTCTTTTGATATTTCATCTCATTAAAACCTAATCTAGCAGTGATATAAGTTATTCGTTTTGAGAGTTTATCATTCTATTTGTGACCGTCGATTATTACAAAATGAATGAAACTAGCGTGGGCGTTGGTTGACATTCCTGATAGTGGATATTATGGTGGTGACGCAAAATACTTTATACTTAACGATTATACATTACTGTTATTTATTATAAGCCACTCAAAGGCACTTTTACTATACGTTATTAAACACCATAAACAAATATTATCAATAGGTACAAATTTCAACCCACCTTAATTTGTGCGAGTATATATAATAATATAGAGATGTACTTATTTTTTAAACATTCTGGTGTAAGAAAATACACATCTCTCTCTTCTTTTCTTGCTCTTTATTGTCGCCTGAGCGTGAATATAAGAGACACGCCCTCCTACACACATCTGCAGTGCAACCCGGTCCTTTACATAATAAAGATTCGCGTGAGAATGCAATGGGCTCCTCTCTCTGAGATTAAAGGTTACGTCTATGTCCAGTAATTACATTGGCAACACGCTCTTTTAGCCGTAACTAGTCCTGCTAGCACAGTCCTGCTGTTCAGCAAGTTGGTTATGGATGGTAAAGGCGTAAATGGTCTCGCATTCCTGCCGCCTCGTTTGATCTCTTCAGTCTTAAAAGTTCCTAGAAATAATAACTCATCATAGGTAGTAGAGAAAGCATACTGAAATTGAATTCCCAACCATTAAAACTCTCGCGAAATCTTTTTACAACATAGTTTCACAAGTGAATTCATGCTGTAGTTGTCTCGGTGGAAGAAGATCAAGGAGACGATGAAAATAGAGAAATGCTTAATCGTACCTAAGGAACTATAAAGATCCGCGATCGTACAAACAGATCTTATCGACGAAAGCTTGACCCTAAGAATAGTTCTATGGAAACGTCCGTTATTGATAGGAAAATCCAAACAAAACGGCACGATTCAACTGCATGTATTAGACACGTCATCAATTCAAAGTGTTTTGCAGTTGCTTATAAAATCGATTCATAACAGCCGATTAGCCTATGTTTGTCTCTCATAAGAACTACATGGTTAAAGAAACATGCGTTAACATCAGGTTATATAAGAATATAACTGTATACGAACTCGTGACTTTAAAAACGCATGGAAATATTTCAGAAGCGTGAAATTGTGATTAAGCAAGGATCGCTGTTTATTTTGTAGCAAGGATTATTTTGCAAAAAGACACAACAAATTTTCAAGCTTGTGTTAAATGGAAACTAGTTTATTTGAGATTCCAAATTATTGCTGACCATTAAACTTTACCGTGATTGAACTTAGATGAATATAAACATCTGTAAGACAATATGATCCTAAAAGTAGGTAATCATTCAGCAATGATAGTAACAAATTATTTTGTAGTAATGTTAATTCTAGCTGGGCAGAATTCAATTCTGAATTTGTTGACGATATAATTTTCATAGCAAAAAGATATCTTGTTGAGTTGATTTCTATAAATAGGCGATGCAGCGGTGGGTGTCAAGCCACCTATACTATCAGTAGAATAGATGAGAGACTTGCTCCCATTCTCGTAGACATGCGGCGAACAACGTGACCAGACCCGACCAGACGCTTAGGAAATCTCCATGTCCTATAACTAAGCTCACATTAATAAATTCATGCTTAGAAACGTGATTCATTTATTTATCCGAGCGCATTCCGATTTCTAAAGCCAGATAAATGTCAAAATGAAAATGTTGTCAATATAAATGGGTTCTGTTCGACAGTACAAGATTTTATTACGAGAAAACGTTTCTTTCAGCTTCACCAAATTTAGTTACGATATAACTATTAAAATAATTTAGATGTCAATGTTATTTCATGAATTTGACTATTGCTCTGACAAATATCATAATGATCCGTTCAGCCGTTCGCGTGTTTGAGTAACAAACGAACATCCGAACTTGTGAAATTATTACGAGTAAAGGGATGGGATTGAACATTACCAAATGTGACCGCAGCTTCTACGCATTAATTATGATGATGATAATGATGAATCAGAATCTATACCTAAAAAAGTAATGAACAGAAGATTTGCAACATTAGTGTGAATTGAAAGTGCTTATATTTGGTTAAATTTTAAGTGCCTACTTTATGAATTTGAATTCGCGTTAAGCTTTGTCCATATAGAACATTGCTCTGGTTCTGTACACGAACTTGTACAGAACCAGACCAGTTTTCGTCTTAACAACATTTCATTTTGCCTTTATTTGTTTGAAATAAGATGTCAGTCTGTTTGTAAATTTAAACGTGCACTTAAATATGCTGTTGATTCGTATCTGCTGTTTAATTCTGAGATCACAGATCTAAAAATATATCCCAAACGTGGCGAGCCTCCGGACAACATTGCGTGGATAAATTGAGATCTGCGTTGTCACAATAGATTGTTTCAAATGTTTGATGCTAAAAGAACTGTGCTTTTGTCCGTAGCAGTATTTTCATAGTAAAGTCGGAGGGATGTCGGAGGGATAAACAGCTTTGTTCCTGTTGCACAAAAATCATTTTGCTACATATGGACCTGCGTAATATTTTTGTGAATTACTTTGTTTTTAGACATAGGTACTTATATAGGGCGGTTATAAAGCCGATCATGGAAATATGCTTACTAATACATATCCATCTCCAAAGATTGAAATGTGCTTCAAATCTTCAAATATTAAAGTATAAGTGTTATGAAAGCCTATTACAAGGACTTTCTACAATGGAAGGCGAACATTCAAGCAACACGTGCCAAAAGTCGATGTGTCAGTTTTGCAAACAAAGGTGGATGTTAGACTATAATATTATTGATGAAGCGAAGACGTAACATAGGCGACTTTAAATAATATTATGAGAATCTAATGGACGCCAATAACAAATGTCGATAAATTTCCACCAGTTCTTTTCCATTCGGGATTATTGCAACGCTTTGTAAGACTTCTCCAGTGGGAATTTTGGCAACAATCAAAGATACATTGTTTGGTGCCTGTTTAAAGAAAACAATGTGCTTCATTTCATTGTTAACTAACGTGCCCTCAATATATCCGAAACACCCACGAAACCAATAGATAAAAACATGTCGTGGTTTACAATAGAGACACACCTCCATAACCATAAATAACAACATAGATAACTCAGTAGATTGTTTTCCAAGCACGATGGTCCAAAGTCCACGACTGACGTGGTGGCTTGTTGCCGACATTCTCGCACAGCCATGGAATATCTATCAGTACACTGTTGTTTCCATGGATAAAATGCTAGTTAGTATATAGTTCGTGCCAAACTAGTTATGTTTGTAATTTTGACCCTAATTTATTGAATACTAAGGGTGCTGTAGTACATTAAGATATTTAAAAAACAACACTATCACCAACGTTACTAAGTTTTTCATTAAAATTACGATATATCCGGTTGTTAACAAAAACTTGGTAAAAGGAATGTAGTAAATAATAGTGCTAGAAAGATAATACATAATAAATAATACGTAACCTATATTTAAATCCCATACTATTAATTATTGACATCAAAACTAGCTTTTACTATAATAATAATAATTTTATTTAATAAAGCTAGTGAAATGACATATTTAGATTTAGAGACCTATTTTATCAATAATAAACAAAATTAGTAATAATTATCATCTTTCATAGGAATTTTTTTCCAATGCGGCCCTATAAATGTATATGGAAAATGGATGAGATTTGATAATACCTCTATTTTTTTCCAACCTTAGAATGCCAAATAATTCATGAAGTTGGTACTGTACCAGTGATTGTATCACATGGCATCAATTAATTACCTAATATTTTTAGCCTTCGTTAAATTTGTTTTCCTTGTGATAACAACGTACAATATTCATGCCCGTCTGTAATAATGATGGATTATTATTTCCGATTATCAATATATCACGGTGTTTGGTTGGATACGTCAAGATCTTGTCAGAAAAACACGGAAATCCTGGGTCAAGAATATTAGTCTGTTTATTTACTTTTATTAGCAATTCTTTTCACATCTTTTGTTTGTTAGTTTTTGTCAGTTTTTTTTTATTCTCTTTGAAATGTATTTCGTAATATAAACACAATAACGTCATCGGTTAAAATTAATAGTAGGTACATTGTATTATTTACAATGATTCGTTTTAGTATGCTTATTCATCTAATATACAGTCAATAATCAAAATGACACGTTTGTATAAAAACGAGGCAATGAGAAGGCGTGTCGGCAAATACCGTTACCATTGGTTGGTTTATTTTTAAGCCAATATGGCTTCTGAATACCTAATGATTCGATACGGCCTGGGCAAGGCTTCAATAAAAATGCCATTCTCTATCGGGTAGCTGCATTGCTGACGTCAATTCGGCTTCACCATTGCTTGTTTTACCTAAATTATGCACGTGTTTTTCATCAATGTCGTTTTAATAAGTATGTTTGTCTAAACTATTTGAGTTGGCCAGAGTTACAAGTGTTTTTCATCTACATCGTTCAATAACTTTAGATTTCTAAACTTAGTCTCTATTATGTTCTTATATCAATTAAAGTTATCAATATCTCGTTAATCTTTATATCTGGCTGTAGGAGGACTCTTACATATTCTACCTTCTTATAACAAAAACACAGGTAAAATTTTACCTGAGTATATCTTTTATCTAAGCGAAATTCATTTAGTAATCTACGAGGATTTATGTGATGTAAGCACAATAAATATATGCTTTTAGATTTAGAACTAAGTGGGGCAAGTTATAGGATTAAAAAGCGATTATAAGACAATGGCAAGAAGGGCGGACAGTCTCTTAAACATTAGGCGATTGCTCTTCTTGGCATTGTCTGTAATCGATGTTTATTGACTGAATTATTCGAGACCAATAGCGATCTCGTCATTTATCATGTTGACCCGGACAGGCTTCAAGAATATAAGGTTAGCACGTAAGATAACAACTGTTTGAGTATAGAAATGTCTGGAGAAATAATCATCATAGTTTCTCCTTATTGAAAGTATTTTGCAAGTACTTACAAACAAGTTGTACGATGGACAATGTTTGGCAACACGTTTCTTCGGCCTATTTGAAGACACGCTTTGCATTCTAATTTCAAGAGCGTACATAAAAAAATACGCATGTGGTAGTATAATCTGAATGCATAAAACTGAACCATATGTTTTGTATTGTCTTTACGAACTCGGTTTATGTTCATGTGCGTACTTTTAGATAGTTGTATAAGTAACATTGTATTTTGAATAATCTCAAGTTGATATTTTATAAGTGCCTGACAATTCCCTCACCAGTATGGTAGTTAAGAACCACGTTGCAACATGTCATCAACAAGCGAGGAGACCGGTTTGACGTGATCTTCCAATCTTATAAAGAAAGTTGCCAGATGGCAGTTCCCGTTTCTTAGCTCATTCCTGATCGAGCTGGCTTGACCTGTTTCTCTGACTATTAAAAATTAAAAATAAATAAATAACACCCACACTCAAAGCTTCACACTTAGTTCGATGACTTGTGTCATGAGTGCCGGAAACATTCACATCACACGCACAATCACAACCAGAACCAGAAACACGAATTTCCTTGGGGAGAAAGCTTATGTTCTTGCCGGGAATCGAACCCGATGCCCCTGCTTAGAAGGCGAACACGCACCCATCTGAGCCTACGGGCAGGCTATTGACATGAGATTTTTCTTTTGATCGTTCATTCACCTTTTATATGACTTGAATATTATTTCTTTTTAAATTATTTGATCTTTACTTTAAAAAATCTCTTAGTAGTTCAACATAACCACAATTAACGCTAGTATTACATAAGCTGCCGCACCACTTTGTTATGCAAACATACCGTGTAGTATATAGAGATAAAATATTATCTGACCAATAAATAAATAAAGGCAAAATCCACCTAAAGCACGAATATTATATACCTACACAACTTAATTTTGCTGGTGTCCATACCATTTTAAAATGTATTGCTGTTCATTGTTTGAACTTTTAAAATCAAATTTTAGTATTCGTTTATGCCATGTCATAGGCCTTTGTCGTATGGAATAGTGTATAGTCCTATGACAGGATTTTTCAGGCCCCTTGCAGGCATCCGACATAGCTGATTGATTTAGTTAAATTATGTATATACTATTATTTCGAGTTCTTTTTATATTCACATGATTTCTTAATTTTCCCTGACATTATGTATATTTATTAACCTATACTCCGTTTTCTAATATAACATACCTTTTAGCGCTTACGTAAAACATTTTTTTTATTTGCAGCGACTATGCGTTCTCGCCGCATCAGCCAGTTTGCGCCCCTGCTGATTGCGCTAGTTGGCCTGCCTGCCAGAGGCAAGAGTCAGCTAGCTCACCGCCTATCCAGGCATCTCAACTGGAATGGAGAGAGTACTAAAGGTAATTCTTAAACTACCCACATATATTAATATATATATAATACCTTTCGACTGCTTGAAATATAGGATTCTTTATATGGATAATGAGACATTGAAGCGTTTTCATGAGCAAAACACATTTCTTTACTTCATTGGATACCCAGAGACGATTTGAATACCTAGAAATTCTGTTATGAATTGCTAATTCTGCGTTTAATGCTAATAGGTGTACTTTGTTTTCATTGTATTTTTTCTATTCAGCATTTAACATAATATAACTATTTCTATTTAACATTTCAATTACTATTGCTATATTGTTTTCTGACGTAGTCACCTCAGGTATTTGTGAAACCATTTATTTTTTTAACGACAATAATAAAAATTGTATATGTTAATCATGAAATTTGAAAATAGTCGGCACTACGTCGAAGGTCTCATTTTGCATGCATCTAATGAAAGGAGAGGCCTATGTCCAGCAGTGGAAAAAATAGGCTGATGATGATGATGATACTATTCAATGTATTTCTTTACGTTTTTCGTTTCATTCAGATCCAAGTAGCATAATTTTGTGTGCTAACACTTGTTTTATCGTGGTTATTATCTTCATTGTACCATTTTGCTACTTTGTGCGTATATTTTGACTCAAGTCGCGTGACTTGCGGGGATGTTATCTATTTATTATCACGATAACAACAGTCAATAAATATAGATACACATATGTAGATAAGTACATTACAATGAACGTTACAGAAGCACCATATTCCAGCCCTGACCCAGTGAAATCAGATGTGATCTTGAGCTCGACAGTTGCCCGACTTCTCAGAATACAATATATTCTAACCTACTTCTGTCGCTGCTGATTAGATAATAATATGGGCTTCCATCTTCATCAAGATTTTATCTCAGATGTATATTATGACCTTAATTTGTGGGCGTTTTGTACCTTAATTATTTTTGTTTGAACGAGCGAGATGCGCTCAAACGCTGTCAACGCACTGAGTGCACAAGTATTAAATAATTTAGCAACGGAATGTATCAGCATTTTTTTTTATTTATACCAACATATATAAATATAATACAGTGTCGATAGGGCTTGACATCATAAGAAATCATATTTAGGTTCGAGTTAAACTAGGCCGACTATCATATAAGTTTATGTTACGGTGCTTATTACGTTTTCTAAAAGTTTTTCATAGTCATTGCATGCATACCTTATATGTTTTAAATCTGTTTACCTGCACAGAGCAAGCATTTAAACGGTTATCTCGTTCTGTCATTAAGACTTGTTGTGCCCAACAGGGTCTCTAATGTACTGTCATTTATTTCTACCACCTATCTACATTTAGAGAATGCAATAAAGATTTGAATTTGAATTTGACTTTATCTTTGTTTTAAGAAGTAAAGGAAAAAATATAATTAGTTTTTGATTTAAGAATTAAACTAAAATCGAGGTCATTTGTCATCAATATCATCAGCGTTTGCATTAGAATTTGTACTATATTCAACCGTTTCGCTTAATTAAATAATAATTTGTTTAAATTATTATCTTACTTCACTGCTTATATTTTGGTTTTGGCTTGATCGATTTCAATAAAATGTATATGGTACCTCTAAAGAATAATCTACCAAACAGAAAAAGACTTTTGAGTCCATAAATGGGGGAGAAATCGGTGAACATACATAAAAAAATACACACAGTCGAACATTGAACTTCCTCCTTTTTTGAATTCGGTTAATTACCACCACTTGCTTGTTGGTACTAAAGTGTAAATAAAAATGTAGAAGTTTCCTTATCAATTAAACTTCTTAGATAATAAGTTGTGTAGGAGCATTACATTTGAATATGAAACATCATATCGGAAAACAATTGAAGATAGTAATTATGATATGAAGTACTTACGTAGTATATTTGTGCATAATTATTGTTTGTGCCTCTGATAAAACAATTGAAAAATATTTTTTTCTACAAACGTAGGCAAAATATGAGTTACTAAGTAAATTAAATTACCTTGTTTTTTTATCGGTATTTACTTCCACGACTATATTTATTAGGACTCCTTTTTGTGGGTATTTCTATGATTATCATAAATACTAAGACCCACATAGACTATGATTAATAATAATTAAACGCAAGCAAAGCCTAAAAAAACCGACTTCACCGCTTTATCTTCGGAACCTTGATCAGATTAAATGTATTAAACACGCATTATTGACGATAACTCAAAAACTACTGATCTTGATCAAATTTAAATGGGATATAATATAATAATAATATATAACAACAATCTATCTGCATGCGTTCAGATTGATCCAAGGGGTGGAAGATCACTATCCTCCACTGTCAGGGGCCTTTACGCCTGGGATACAATAGATTACCAAAAAAACGTTTCGCAGTGTTTGACTGCAGCGAGTACCGCCGCCGCCACATGGCCCTGTACGGCACGCACGATATCTTCCGTGCGGACAACCAGCAGGGCTCCGCGATCCGCCGCCAGAGCGCCCGCGAGGCCGTGCAGGACGCCGTGCTCTGGCTGAAGGAGGGGAACGGAGTCGCTGTAAGTACCCTGTCTTTTGAAACTTAAACTTACAGCGAGTATGATACCAAACGTCTTCTGCGCGGATCATAAGAGTCCTGTTTCCTCATATCAACTTATATTCCTTTAAGTCACTTTTTAAGTTCTTTTCCATACTTAAGGAACATATAGGTGTTCTCTTTCTTAATTAAGCAACTCGAATCTTGACGGAAATATCAACAGAAACAAGTAACAATTCGAGAACAGTGACGATGTAATAATATTGTTATAGGATTGATGCGTGAAAATACAATTTCGCTACTTATGAGGTTTGGCAGTAGTGTTTGCTAGCGTCATGTCCTGACATGACGCTAGCACTCAGCTTGGACTCAGGAGTTAAAAGCGTTGACACAAGTTCAAACCGAACTATTCTATTCTGTGTATTGAAATTGCCACTGCAGAATAGTGTATTAGGTACTATTTGATGGTATATCCACAGATCATGGCAAAGGAAGGAAAAACTTATGAATGACGTGGGCATAAACTACATGGAATTTTAACTATTAGGATTTCCCTTAGGAAGTATAGAAAGGTATACCTAATGCAATACTACCTAACTGCGGAAAATACCAGCGTCTTATCTAAAATTCCAAGAGCAGAACAAACCAATTAACTATTTCTTGTAATTGTTGATAAACTGTTGTTGATCATACTATCAATAATAAATCGCTAAAGATTGCTAATGATAACAGAAATAGACACAACAATAATATGCATGTACGGATCCAAACGCAAACAGATCCTGTTATGCATCTGGGCAATCTAATTACGAGCTGACCTTTCGAGGGAACCTCGAGTAATCATTGCGTTAGTTACGTAGTTTTCATCAGTTGTTTCTTTTCAGATTTTCGACGGTACCAACATAACTAGGGAACAGCGTCGAGAGCTCAGCGAGTACTGCCTTTCGGATATGGGCTTTAGAATTCTCTTTATCGAATGCGTTTGCGAGGATCAGGATCTTCTCGAACGCAATATCATCGAAATACTTCACTACTCAGCGGACTACAAGTCCATGAGCGAGGAGGAAGCTGTCGATGATCTTCGCAAGAAGATGGAACACTATATGAGGCAGTACGAGCCCATTGACGCTGGCTTGGAGACTGTCAGCTTCGTCCGAGTGGAGAACATGGGGGAGACTGTGACAGCTCATAAAGTCGCTGGACAGAAGGAGTCGGGGATCCTCGGCTATTTGTCCGGGATGCGGGGACTTCCACAGACATTGTATTTCACTCGGGTAAGCTATCGATAAATCTTAAACTCGAATTATCTGATAAATATTTTCAGGTTTATCTACGAATAAACATGTTTTCCTCGATTTCTATTTTGAGACGGAAATCGAACATTCAGTTTGCACGTGTTCGTTTATAAATAAACAAAGTGCAATCGGGGAAATTAAAGTTGGCTATTCAACGGTCGTTTGCATTTGAATGGTGTTTCGTAACATGCAAATAAAAGAAAATGTTACCAAATAATGTAACAGGGGTACAAACGTAACGACGTTGTGGAAAAGCCGATGGAACTGACGGATGTCTTGAATTTTATTATTGACTTTTGATATGGCTTTCGATCGGTAATCTTGGACAAGAGCCATTATATTTTTACGTCACATGTGTTGCAAAGTGTATCTAATGCGATTCAACTCAAAACGAATTACGTTTCTAGTGGTTGTTTATGCAAACTTGAGGAAAGTTTGTTTTTATAATTCCCTGAAAACACGCACTGGCATTTTCTCCAGATTTCTTCTTGGTAGCTTTTTATGGCCCCAAAACGAGTTATATTAATAAACATTTTACGGCGCAATTAATTTTCTGAGAAGCAAAAAGTCGTATACAAACGCCTTTATTTCTATAATCAAAGTCAACAGGTATTTTGCTATGACGAGGACACCATATTGTAAAAGTTTTTACAGACGGTACCCACTAGAATCTAAACTTTTCCAAGTAACTATATAGTTACATGTTCGACCGAGGGTCGATTATATGATCGGCTATAGTTACATGGAGCAAGTTGTAAAGAATTTTGTAACGATTTTTGCGTTCTAGATGTTGTTAGTTCTGTATATTGAAGAGTTTATTTACTAGATATATGCTCTTTGAGTAGATTCTTCAATAAATCTCAAATGTATCTTGTGAAAACGATTTGGTATGATCATTTGTTACAGTCTACTTAGCTCATTTTCCACCTTGGCTTCTTGTGCGACACCAGCGCCTCGTTAGTGGACAGGTAGCCAAATATATAAGCACCTACAACATTCGACAATTTCTTTTCTCCTTCAGCACGGTGAGAGCGAGTACAACGTTCTGGGCCGCATCGGAGGCGATGCTGACCTTTCCCCCCGAGGGCAGCTGTACGCGCATGCGTTGTCCGAACATATCAACGCGTTGGTGACCCGCGAGCCCTTCTCTGTTTGGACGTCAGAGCTGAGGAGGACCAAGCAGACCGCTGATGAGATCAGGGCGCCGAAGCGGCCAGTCCGGGCACTCAATGAGTTGGATGCTGTAAGTATTTAGATGATTTACAACTTGTTTTAGGTTCCATAACTCAAAAAAACATAACGAACCTTATATATACAGGTAAAAGATGATAATATAAGAGTACTAGCTATATCCGGCATGCGTTGCAAAGCAACGTAAAGATAAAATAAATACCTCTTTCACTTCTATGGTTGCCTTTTAGTACTGTACATGTGAGGGAGCCTGTCCATGAGAAATATTAACATATATATTATAAATTTTTTCGTGATTTAATATTGATTCTGATAGAATCTCAACCATTATTGAATTCACTTGAACCGTTAAGTCCAACCGTTTAAGCGAAGTTTTGTACCATACACACGTACAAGAGAATTATTGCATACATTAATATATATAGGTTGTGCAATCCCTATATCACCTGCACGAGTTAGCGTACCACTCGCACTAAATGTTTTGCTTTCACTTTGTTTGTACCGCCTTTTGTTCCTTGCCCTAGTTTGTGTACTTTAGTATTTACCTTATCTACATTGTGTAACAAAATAATTCTTGCCGTGATTTTTATCATAAGGAGGACCTAAGTCACGGCTTATGTAGTTGAAATGTTTATGTTATGTTGAATGCACCCGTGTGCCGCGGTAGCCAAAAGTGCACTGTCTTAAAACTTAACTAATGAGGGCAACACGGCACGCGAATAATAGCCGACGCAAGATGTTTGGTAATATACCGAACATGTAGATAGAATATACCGGTACAATTTTATAGAAACACATTGCAAGTGGGTACTTACTTTTGTTTACAATGATACCGTTATGTGTACATACTTTTATAAGATAAAGCTGTACGTACCTACAGATACCATCGGTGTTGTTGTTATACTCATGATTATCGAAGAGATAAGTATATTTGCTTTACGGTTACTGCGTACTCGAGTCCACCCAATGATTAGTAAAGGAATAATATAATATGTTATATATACAATACTACATATACTAGCTGTACCCGGCATGAGTTGCAATGCCACGTTTAGAAAAAGTGTTTCACCTCTTTCACGTTTATGGTCGCCTGGTACTTTAATACCATGAGTATTTTTTTATGAACAATAACCAAAAAGTTTTTAGTTATTGTTCATAAAAAATACTCATGTCACGATAAAAAAATAGGGGGTGGTAGGAGGGTGAAAAATATTTTATGTCATATTCTTATACCAAAGAAATATAGAAAAAAAAACATAATAATCGTTCGAGCCGTTTCGGAGGAATTCGACCACAAATACCGTTACACGAGATTTTTATCTATTAGAAAATTAGATGTACAGTAATATAATTTGAATATTAAAACCTGTGTACTTCGGAATGTAAGGTTTTATATTAAATATATTTTTAATGAAACGAGACGAGCAAGTGATGGACGACACCTGATGTTAAGCGTCACTCTTGGCCATTACATTGCAGTGCCACACAAAGGTCATCCATTTATGGTTGACATACCTCCAGTTCGCTCAAAGCTTTTCGCTTCTACGATCATCATCCGTACGGCGAAGGAGTGACAGACTCATTACCTGTGCCTTTGTTCCCCGAGAGGTATAATTTGGGAGTCTTCA
Source organism: Lomographa bimaculata (assembly GCA_948107665.1). NCBI lineage: Eukaryota > Metazoa > Arthropoda > Insecta > Lepidoptera > Geometridae > Lomographa > Lomographa bimaculata. The sequence goes on along the minus strand of OX403600.1, from coordinate 5,091,646 downwards.
AGTCAAAAGTGAATATGTATCTTCTAGATAAACATGTCACATCATCGGCCGCATCATCACTTTCCACAGTGGTCAAATGTTTGTCTATAATGCATAAAAAAAAGGTCATAATCCTGCGCGGCAAAGTGTTTTCTCTGTTCATCACAATTCCTTCATGGTTTTGATTGAAGACAACAAGCAATTAACTATATTTACGTCATTTAGAAATACTTAATTATTATCTCTCGCTAAGCTGATAATGATAAAATAATATCTTGTTGTGTCGATTTCGTCATTATACATAGATATCCTTATTTTTAAACCTTCGTTCTTTATCATTTATGAACATTTTATTTGTCAGGTAGGAAGTACTTAGTGATTGCTTATATTTAGTAAGTAGATTACATTTAAGTACTTACTCAAGGAATTCGTTATCGATTTTCTCATCGGCTACGCGATTTGATTTGGTACGTGTACCGACTCATATAATAATACTCTTAGTAAGTATACGTAGTTTTATTTATTACATTATATAGTTACAAAGACAACGCGATTGCTTTCAATTAGTGATGAGACGCTGGGTCCGGGACTGGGATTTCATTCTATTTTCAAAAATTATCAGAGCACCTGGTTGAAGCGACACGCGAGGTCAGAATGCTGGTATTTAGGTACTTGGCTCAATGTATTAGAAAGATGGGAAAAGTTTTCTACTAAAAAACGGGTATCCGGGAAAATTTGTCGTTCTGGTTGTGATTGTATATGTGATGTAAATGTAGCCGGCATCCACAACACAAGTCATCGAACTAAGTGTGGAGCTAGAAAGCGTTTATGTTTATATAATCCAAAGGAAGCCAAGTATTGACCCAACCCAGCCTTCATTTAAAACAACCATAATAGTATAAAGACTTAGTTGATTTTGTTTTTATAACATTAGCCATGCTAGGCAGAACTATAATGATCAATATAGAAAGGAAAAATTATCGCTTAAGGCGGGGGTTGAACCCGCGGCTATACAGTTCCATACCCTATTTCTCTAACCGCTGAGCAACTCAAGTGGTTAGGGCAATAGGGCATGACTCCCTATGGCCGCGGGTTCAATCGTTCAGCTAATCTGTAATTTCCACTGTATTCATCAATAAATAATTACGCAGTAGGTTCATATTATGTACTCGGGTTCTATTAATCGTCCATGTGAAGCATGACTCACTCGTCTGACATTGAATCGTTTTGAAATAAAACTGAAAACTCTTCGCCGTTCATTCACACTGAAAAGTGAACGCTTCCAACGCAAATAAAGAAATGCAATGGTATTGGGACAAAACAGTTGTGCTCTCAAAATGCTTGTTTTGTATGGAATAGGAGTCGTTACACTCTTTATTTACTTGAATTGCGACTTTCTATTTGTAATAGTATGTAACTGATTGTGAAATCGAGATAATGTGGTATGGTTTTGTCAGCAGAGAACATTCTGTGATTTCGTTTGTTTGTAGCAATGTTCGGCTTTTTACCATTCTTAACAACGTATATTAGATCGACGTATCATAAATATCAATTGAGCTGCCCGGAGTTTGCCTTTTAAGCAGGGGATTGATGGGTTCGGTTCCCGGTGGGAACACAAGTTCCTCAAGGAAAATTTGTTTATTCGGTTCTGCGTGTGCGATGTGATTTTTTCCGGCACCCACAACACAAGTCATCGAACTTAGTGTGCGGCTTTTTTATATTTATACCATTGACTTGCTGAACTGCTCATTGGTATAGTTGCGTTGCATTCGCCTTCTAAGCATGGGTATCGGGTTCGATTCCTGACTGAAACACAAGTTTTCTTCAAGGAAAATTTATGTTTTTGGTTCTGGTTGTGATTGTGTGTGTGATGTGAATGTTTCCGGTACCCACGACACAAATCATCGAACTTAGTGTGGGGCTGTGAGTGTGAAAGCGTTTATACAAAATACAAAAAAAAAATACAAAACTACCTAATGTTTTGTACGAATGGAATGTTCGAGATGTCTAAATGTCTGTATCTATGTAGGTACAGATAAAGTGTATCTGTACAGCATGTCAATATAATTTTATATTACTTTCGAATTTAAAATGACTAAACAGGTGACTCAAGTCACGGACATGATGATAAGACATTTGGAGGCAAAACAATGTGATAAGCAGCAATATATTAATACGGTACTTTATACAATCCGCTTCTAGAAATTCTATTGGCAATTCTTATCTACCAATTCAAGTCTATTTATAGTATAGTAGAATAGTCGAGCTTGGCACTATACAAATTGTATTAGGTAAGACCCGGCGATATTGTAAAGACTGTCCAATAAAATTCTAGATGAACTACGATCAAAGTCACTATGGTACTCATAGCAGAAGAATGAGAATGTCATATCAGTTACCTAAACAAAAACTCCGGCTCGATATCTTACTGGCAAAAGTTGTCCAATAAGTATGCTAATGAAATAAAGCTCGGTAAATAAGCTGCTCCTTTGTGAGGCTAAAAATATTCCTCCTTTGGCAATCGTCAAGATCCTTCTGCCAACCAGTAGCCAGAAAAGTACATTGACCTGTGAGGATAATCTACGTTTTGCTAACTAAATAAATAAATGCTTTCACAGTCACAGCCCTACATTAAGTTCGATGACTTGTGTCGTGGGTGCCGGAAACATTCACATCACACACAAACACTAGCTTATAACTTGCCACTGATTCATGAGTCTTGTAACGTAGTCATCCACGGAAGCCCCATCAAACTATAGAATACACTACTACAGATATGCTTTGAGTATGTTCATAGGTCCACTATCTCAATATCAAGTGAGATAGTGGTCAAACGTGTGTCTTTACTGATTAAAAAAAAGGTCATATTGGCCTAATTTGAAGCATAGTAATTTATTGCGACCTATTTCATAAGAAAAATCTCGGAAACTAAAATTCCACTAGTCTCAAGGTTCGGAATACAAGAACTCCTCCCTTGCAAAACCATATTTTTTATTAACACGTACAATGTCCTCTTTCCAGGGTATCTGCGAAGGTCTGACCTACGAGGAGATGCAGGAGCGCTTCCCTCAGGAGTTTGCATGGCGTGACCAGGACAAGCTGCGCTATCGGTACCCCTGGGGAGAGTCCTACATCGACATTATGACGCGACTGAGGCCCGTGCTGTCGGCCTTGGAAGATGAGCACAATGTCGTGGTAGTTGGACACCAGGCGGTATTGCGCTGTGTCTTGGGGTACTTCTTGGACGCTAAACTCGGTAAGTTCTATACCTACTTACTTTATGACGCAATTGAGGTTCATGCTGAGGGTGAAAAGAGATGTAGAGACGAACTTTTTTTCGCCCTCTGAATAGGCAGAGACCTAGAGAAGCCAGTCTTTCTATAAGTCATCTGTTTTCACTTTTCCCACTCGGTAGGTGCTACATAATACTCTACCTGATAAGACAGATGAACATATTCTGTTTTATTTACTCGTAAACTCATTTTCTTACGATTTGGCATAAGTTTTTATGAGCCGCTGTTAGCTGACGTTATCCCCTTAAGATCCCCTTATTGTAAGTCACGGGTTTGTCGGCAGGGCTCCACATGAAGGATTTAAGAGCATCAATTTATATTTGTAACCGATTGTTTCCTTGTTTTATAGACGAGCTGCCTTATATGAACATCCCGCTGCACACCGTTGTGAAGCTGACGTCTTACGGCTACAAGTACAAGGTGGAGATGATCAAGATGGCAGTCGAATGCGTCGACACACACCGCATGCAGCCCAAGGTAGATATCATACCTTTATAGTCCAGATGCTTTTTAGGAGAGGGTAATTAAGTCAGCCTTCCGAAGGGAATCACAATGCCTATTATATACGGCATATCTTTAGCCAAAATAGTCGCCGATGTATGAATGGCTTGGGTGCGTGATTGCGCATTCGCCTTCTAAGCAGCGGGTATAGGGATCGATTCCCGGTGGGAACATAAGTTTTTTCCTCAAGCCAAATTTGTGTTCCTAGTCCTGAGTGTGATGTGAGAAAAAAAGTTTGTTGGAGAAAAAAAGGCGGAACAAAATACATATGTATATCGATAGGGTTACTTAAACAAGCCAATCTTATTCGTACAGTACCTAAGATAACTTAAATAAGTCAATCCTATTCATACAGTAGGTACTGCTTAGAAGATTTTCTAGTAAAGCAGCTGTACTACTATCACCCTTAATGCGAAAATGTCCGACAGCGGGCGGGAAAATAACTTTTTCCCATCTACCCAAAGAATATCTCTCGTGCTATTAGAATTAGAAGAGCCCAGCTCCTCACCAAAGTTTTATGTGTGCCTTATATCTAGTAACATCTTAGTTTATTAGATAAGTGCGAAATGTAACTACACGAGTGTGAAAATTATACGCGTGCTTATTATGTTCCTCATTAGACCCAAGGTCTTCTACAATATGTAACTTATTTGCGATTCACTTAGATTGTACACAAGGTGAACGGAATCAGTGTAACTTGAGGAATTTTCAATTCAAGCTGGTAGAAGCAACGGTAATGTTTTAATCCTATAGATTATCAGATTAATATTAATAATGGGTTTAAAGTCCAAAGATATGCGACAATAACAGTGGCGTCGTAAAACACAAGAAATGACAAAACAAGTTGTTTGCGTACCAGGAAAAGTCTTATCTCTTCGATAAAGTTCATCAAAATCGATCTCAATTGTTGTCCATGATTTTTGTCACTTTAATCTTGTTGTCGAATCTCCAAGGGATAAATGATCATGATATCATGTCGTGTTAAGTTTATTAAGATTCCACGGTCCGTATATAAGTATCTACTGTACGAATAACAAGTATCTATGTACGAATAACAAGTAGACACGCCCTATCATCCGACATATCTGTATTGTTACAAGCTTTTATAATCATTTATGTTCTGTATTTTTTGTTTTCGCTTTTATTTATAATTTATCAGGTAAACTATATGTTTTAATAGCGAAAGTTGTCGTCAAGTTATTTCTTCATGGCTTCCAGATATCATGACATCACGATGATAATTCTGGAATTTACTTAGACTCTTCGACTTTGAGCACTCAAATAGTCATTGAATTCAAAATCAAATTCAAAATCAGTTTATTTATTTTCACAGAAGTACAAATTGTCATAAACACTTACGAAATTGGTTCTTCTTTGTGAGAGCTGGTGTCTGATGTAGGTTTCGTCAGAAACCTGTATTACAGGTCACCAGAACCCTCCCGCAGCAGGAACGATTTACATTGTCTTAAATGATAGAATGATGACTTGGATAACCTAAAGTTCTGCATTCGGATTCAGCAATTCATTACTGATGAATTTATTTTTTGTTCCAGAACTGCTCCATAAATAGGACCACGGCCGATGCTCTAGTGACAGTTCCCTCACACTACGACACCCTCCCGTCAAATCTATGGCAGAACTCCGCAGAAGCACAACTTTAGGCGCTATGTCCGGGCCCTAAGGGCCCTCAGGCGCAGTCTACCACACCAGCATTATCAGATCCCAGGGTCTGAAGCGGTCCACGGATGTGAAAAGCCACGGGCCGACGCCACGCCAAGATGTTTCACAATGGAGTCGTAATATAGCGATCTATGGCATGATTTCATGAATTTGAAAGGCTTCGGTGCACTGTTCAACCAACAGTTTTAGAGTAATAATGTTTTGATTGAATAATTCTTTTAGCTCAATTCAATTCGTACAAATTTACGCTTCCAAATCATTTTATATAAGACTGAGGGATTATAATTGACCAATCGATCGTTGCGTTCATCCGATTTTCATAATAACATTGTGTTCGATTATTTAAGTTTGATGATAGGTCCTTTATATTTGTTAGGTACTTGCTTTTATTGTTTAGATTAATTAGGTGTGTAGCTTGCATGAATCTAGTTTTATAAGTTTAATTATATCAGTAATTTACTTACTTTGTTCATTTTTCAGTGACAATTTGAATCCAGTTTAAGATTTAGCTCTATTTTTATATTAACTTCAGTCTTATATTAAGAAGTAAATTATAGGTACCTAATCACTTTTAAATTAGTTTGTCACTTTAGTAAATAGTTATAAAGCCGGGATTTGTGTAGCAATTCTACAAGGGTTCGTGCTATCAACATGCTTATTTAGGCTTTCTTATATTTAGCCTAGAGGTGACAGGATAGTCTAATAAGAAACATTTCCCTGTTCTAGGATTATACGTATATTTTTTAAGGCAATGGTTACATTTATTCAACGATGGGTCCCGTAGGACGGAGTTTATTATGAATAAAATTTTATTTTAATGTTATTTCTAAGCAATTTTAAACAATTAATTGTGCTGAGAATGTAATCCAGCTATAAGTATATAGATCTGTTATTTAAGTTTTAGCGTAAAATGACAACAATAATCTGATTGTAATTCTATGCGTGAATTTTATAATAAATATCTTTAAAATAAAGTTGTTTTTGTTAATTGATACCCGTAAATGTTCAAACAATGTTTGGATATGAATATGAGCATATTGAGAAGGTAGACCAACTGCAGACTATAGGAGTAGGTAACACTGGGTAAGTATTATTAATTTAAAAAACTGATCTTGAAGACGTTTGTAATTTAATAACCAAACCAACCTGAAATAAATCTTTCACCATTTGAAGGTTCTAGACTTCATTAAAACAGTACTATGACTCAGCTACACTCAGGATAAATTGACTATTTAGATTTTAAGAAACTCGACTAAATTGCATTGTTAAGATATAATGACAATAGAAAACTGTCTGAAATATTTATCATTTAAATCGATATTTGATGCTATCTGTCACAAAGAGGGTTTTGTGCTAGATAAGCAACCATTTGACCACTATCTCGCCTCTAAAGTGATGATGTGACGATGATATATTTAATAGGTGACAAGAGGCACCTAAATCTCAACGAACCAAATGCACTTACTCATAAAACTTAAGATTAAACTTTCCTTATCGCGGAGGGGGGCCAGTATCTATATTTCGTTTAGATTGAAGGCTATAAACGTTACTTAGTTGAGCAATATCTGACTATGCCCCCGGCTAGAACTGGCCGAGTTGCCTGTTAACCTTTACTTACACGTAGGTTAGTAGACTGTTACATAGCTGGTAAGTGGTCTAATTAAAATTAGAATTGACTTCCAATACGAAGGAGGTACTTACTCTGTACACTGAATATATCTGCTTATTTTCCGTTTTGTTTCTGGGAATATTAAATATTTATAGTTTAATGAGCTCATATATCTGTGGTGCTTGAAGCTATTTAGACTATTATTAGTTTTAACCGACTTCAAAAAAGGAGGAGATTCTCAATTCGACTGTTTTATTTATGTATGTTACCTCATAACTTCTTTCGTTGTGAGCCGATTTTTATGATTATTGTTTTATTTGAGAGTTGGTACTTTTAATGACGTCCCATTTAAATATGATCAAGATCAGACTAGTAGTTTTACTACTGACTAGTAGTTAGTAATGCGTATTCTGTGGACTACATTGACGATGTTCTCGTTTTTAACCGACTTGAAAAGTTACCTCATAACTTCTTTCTTTGTGCGCCGATTTTGATGATATTTTTTATTTGAAAGCTGGTGCTTTCCATGTGGTCCCATTTAAATTTGGTCAAGATCTGATCACTAGTTTTTGAGTTATTGTCAATAATGCATGTTTAATACGTTGAATCTGATCAAGGTTCCGAAGATAAAGTGGTGAAGCCGGTTTTTTTAAGCTTTGCTTGCGTTTAAAAATTTCATAATCAGTTCACGTGAAAGTCAACTTGAGTACCTCCTCCATTTTTGTGAAGTCGGTCAAAAATGCATTGACATTAATTTCTTCGTGAATTCATATTTATTATTGTTTCTTACCCGTCTTGAGTGAAAAACTATAATATTACTTATAAGTACCTATATTGTATATATAGGTACTTATAAGAAATATATTTTAGGTTTACAATAGTAAAGCATTGAACTTGAAAAACGTTTTGAACTGCCCGTTGGCTAAGTTGGGTGAGCGTTTGCCTTCTAAGCAGGGTTATCGGGTTCGATTCCCGGCGGGAACACAAGTTTTCTCCCCAAGGAAAATTTGTGTTTCTGGTTCTGGTTGTGATTGCGTCTGTGATGTGAATGTTTCCGGCACCCACGACACAAGTCATTGAACTTAGTGTGGGGCTGTGAGTGTGAAAGCGTTTATGTTTATGTCTATGTTTTATTATAAACTAGCCGTACCCCGCGGCTATATCAATGTAGCTTATGTGTTAATCGTAGTGTATAACATATGTACTTTGAAAATTTCATCTAAATCCGTTTAGCCGTTACAACGTGAACATAAAACAAACATACTTATAAACTTACACCCAAATTTTCGGATTTATGATATTAGTGTGATAAGTTATGTTAGTAGGTATCGTAAGTTCTTTTAAGGACACTTTTTACAAAATATAACCCAAAGATCGCCAGCTCTCCTAAAATAAAATAGCAGATACAAGCAAGGCGGTAGATACTACGAGAACTAGTTTTTTTTTTATTTAAGATAGGCATACTTTTGACCACCATCTCACTTGATGGTTAGCAACGATGTGGTCGACGTTGGAGCAAGCTTGCGTAGAAGATATCTATTCACTCGCGACTTGAAGACTCCCATGTTATTATACTCATCAGGAAACACCGACTCAGGTAAGAAGTTCCAATCCTTTGCGGCTCGCACAATGAATGTGGAAGCAAAACGCTTCGTGCGCATTTGTGGAATGTCTACCATATAGCGGTGTCGCTTAGCCGTTTATCTGCTTTTCCGATGATAGAACGGGGATGGGGGAACTTAATCGTGCAGTTCCTTAGCACACTCTCCGAAATGTATCCGATATAAAACCGATACTCGTACATCGATAAATAAAGCTCACTTCAACATCGATACTTCGCACCTGTACCTACACATCGTATATTGCATAATATACCGAACTTATACCCATAGAATATAATATTTTCTATGCTTATACCTAGCACCTATATAAAATACAACATCGAGTACCTACATACGATGCTAAATCCACACAATCTGTTTGCTACAGACGGAGTATATTTGTTATTTTCTTAGATTATATATTACTTTTCAAAGGTTACAGTATAATATTGCTCGACTAGTTTCCGTAGCAGACGCTAAATATTTACCAGAAAAACTGGTTACAATGCCAATTAAGATGTTCATCGCAAGTTTTTACTGGACGGCCTTCGCTTTTTATGAACTTGAACAATCGCAAATCACCAACAAAATAGTTATTTATAATTACTTCTATCTATAGTACATTGAGGACTTGCAAATCTAAGACTCTTTGGACTAATTTGGAGGTTTATATATATGAATATGTCTATGAAAAGGACCTATTACCCCATATAATAGCATTAATTCCATGGCCATTATGTATGTTGGTACAACATTTTGGAATACTGCGATATATCAAATAATTTAAACGTAAGCAAAGCTTAAAAACCGACTTCACCGGCAATTTCACGAAACTGACATCCTACCATAACTAGCGAAGGAGGAAACTGAAGAATCAGGAAAATGCCTAACTAGCGAAATTGTCAACCTTAACGAGTAAGGAAACTGACAAGTATGCAGCGGTACGCTAACTCCCTTGATCAGATTAAATTAACTAAATACGCATTATTGAGGGTACCTTACTCAAAAACTGCAACTCAGATCTTGAACAAATTGGAATGGGATCACATAGGAGCCACCCAGCAATATCGGTTCACCTAGAAAAAAGTTGTGAGGTACCCAACACAAAAAATATACAGTCGAGTTAAACCTCCTCCTTTTTTTGAAGTCGGTTAAAAACTAGGACTATTTGGACTAATTTGGAAACATATATTACCACCACCCACCCCTTATACCACAGAGCATTAATTCCGATTATGTATGTAAGTGCAGCCGGATAACATTTTGGAACAAGATGATATATCAAATGATAACAAGTTAATAATTATAATAAACTTAAGTATTTCTTTTATTTTACACTTTTTCATTAATAAGACCTGTTATTGATAGCGGATTATAAACTCAAACTCAAACTCAAACTCAAACGTTTATTTGCCAGAATACATGTCAAAAAGGTCTTATAAATAATATTATGTACAATGTATTCAGCCTGCATGCAGACGTGCAAATATTAAAAAATATTATTGTCTCTAAATTTCATGAATTCGTTAATAGTATAAAAACAATTACTTAATAGCCAGTCACTCAAATTTTTCTTAAAACTATTGCCTTCTAAAATTTTTATATCGTTAGGTATTTTATTATATAAAGATATACACATATGATATACGTTCTTTTTGTAAATATATTTTTGACAAGTAGGTTGATAAAATAGTGAGATGAATTTTGCACGCTTTTGTTTTTTATAAATGTCACTGCGATTTTTAAAATATGCTGGGTACATTTTTGTAAAAATACAAATATCTCTAATGTAGATGCAAACCAGAGGAAGCACGTTACATTTTTTGAATAATGGCCTACAACTATCCCTAAACCATGCTTTATTAATCACCCTAATGCATCTCTTTTGTATAATAAAAACTCGCTCAATGTCAACAGAATTACCCCATAATATGAGACCATAGCTAAGTATGGATGACACATATCCATGGTAAGCTGCTAATGCAGCCTCCATGGAAACGGTCTGCCTAATTCTTTTTAATGCAAATACATATCTGTCTAGTTTTTTACATATTTGGTCAACATGCGATTTCCAATTAAGGTGTTTGTTAATACTAATTCCTAAAAAATTTACTGTGTCAACTTCATCAACTTTTTCGTTTTTATAATATATGTCAAATTTTACTGGATTCGTGTTATATGAATTAAATTGAACAATTTTGGTTTTATTTATATTTATACTTAAATTATTATTTTCCATCCAACAAATTACATCTGTTAGGGCTTTGCTTACCAATACTTGGGATTGTTTTTTTTCGTCACATTTTACCATTATAGTGGTATCATCAGCAAAAAGTATACATTTATGTGGGGTTGCTTCAGGAAGATCATTTATATATACTAAAAAAAGCAATGGGCCAAGGATACTCCCCTGGGGCACGCCAGTATTATTTGTGAGAAGTTCTGATTTAAATTTTTGTCGTAAAAGTCTATTTTGCGAATTGGGAACTGTCTTCGTAACCTCGACATATTGTTTTCTATCTTTTAAGTAGCTAGATAGCCATTCTAAAGCTTTTCCTCTAATGCCATAGTAGTCTAATTTATGTAATAGAACGGGATGATTGACAAAATCAAAAGCTTTACTCATATCAAGAAACAGCGATACCATAGGGGTACCATTGTTTATGCTTTCTGTGACTAATTTGACTAGATTAAAGCCTGCAAGTGCAGTTGAGCTTCCTTTCCGAAAACCAAATTGTTCTTTTTGCAGTATCTTATACTTCGTAAGAAAGTTATTTAGTCTGGCTAACATTGCCTTTTCTAGTATTTTAGAAATGATAGGGAGAATAGCTATAGGTCTGTAATTGTTTGGATTAGACTTATCACCTTTTTAAATACTGGCTTAACAATAGCTAATTTCAACTGTTCAGGAAAGTAACCTTCACTGAAAGACATGTTTATGATATGTGCCAGAGGTTGACAGATTGAAATGGCACAGCACTTAAGAGCATTTGTGGTGATATCGTCGCAGCCACTAGTTTTACTGTTTTTTAATGCCATAATTATATTATAAACCTCACTTTCATCAACAGGATTTAAAAATAAAGTTTTTGGGTTATTTTTATGTTTATTTAATTTTATGTTGCTTAAGTTTATGTCAGAATTGAGATTTGATGTCAAATTTATAAAATAATTATTAAATTCATTACATATGTCAATAGGATTAATCAATGTCGTATCACTTGTATTAATTTTATCTATGTCATTATTTTTCATATCATTTCCATGTGTAGTTGACGATATCACGTTCCAGATGGCTTTACATTTGTTTCTACTAACTTTGATACGTCGAGCGTATAAATGGCTACTTATTATAAATATTAAGACTTATTCTGTATCAATAACTGTAATCCCCCCAAACAACATAAAATATAATTATGCTATTATATAAGACCTTTATCACAGCTTTATTATAAGTATTGCAAATTGATTTTGTTTATATAGCATTAGCCATGCTATAATTATAATTTATTACCATACCTAGTATTAAAATTGTGAGGATGGTTGCTAACCAACTTTAAATCGTTATCGACCCTACAATGGTCGTTCAATAAAAACGGTAGAAGAAACTAAAGATCATTTTCAAATACATAAACAGTGATATCCCACGTATAACGGTTTAACGTAAAACTTTCAAACTGTAAAGCATTGTAAACCAAGAAGCATTGTTAATAAACATTTTATTTTTCACGCTTACTTGCGCTTTGAGATAAATCACGTTTATATACAAAATACGTCTTTGTTGATGAACTAAACCAAAATATCTATTGATATGACGCGATGACGCATATGACATGGACAGATGAGGTAGTACTTAACTGGGAACAAAAGGAATTCTGAAAATGGTTATACGATCGTCATCTATTAAACGTGATGTTATACCGTATATAGACCTCAAGTAACAGCTTTCTACACACTGGACGCACTTGGTTTGAACGGATTGTCGTGCGAAATAGGCTAGCGTTTGACCACTATTTCACATGATTTTATTTATCAATCTAATATCTTTAAACGAGCAATTCTTGTATTTATTTATATATGTGTGTGTAATCAGGATCTCGGAAACGGCTCCAACGATTTTCATGAAAGTTACAGATTAGGGGTTTTTCGGCCCAAGGAATCGATTTATCAACGTTCCAGGTCCGAGAAATGCTCGGTTCCCAAACTGCATTTGAAAAACCGGGTTTAAGAAACTATCATACTGAGAAGCCATCTATTACGCCATGACCGATGTAAAAAACTGTTTCTACTCGACACTAGATGGAGCTTTCTGAGGCTACAAATTCAAACACATTCCACCAAAAATAAAAACCGTGCAAAGCTCGGTCATCCGGATATTATAGCATTAGCAATGCTAGGGAGCTATAGTGATAAATTTACAAGACGTTATTATTAACGTAAAACAAAATAAACGTAAGGAAATTATAATTTCGTCGCTTCAGACAGGGCTTGAGTAGCTCAGCGGTTATAGGACTCAGAGCAATAGGACATGACGGGCATAGGGACCGCGGGTTCACTTCCCGCCTCAAGCGTTAAATTTCCCTTTCTAAATTAACAATATTTAACATGTTGGTATGAGGTCCTGCAACTGCAAATATAATGTATTTTTTTTGCTCTGTTCGGTTTATTACTTACATCACAGATTAATTTCATAAAATCACTTACATTATCAAATTTTTTCACCTGTTTGATGAGATGTGTGAAGTTTTTAGTTTGACGTAGTAAAGTATCACATTTAAGTAATTTGTAAGTATGTTTGTTTTTCTTCACGCTGAACGGCTTAACGGATTTGGCTGAAATTTGGTTATGTGCCTATGTATTAATTCCGGCTATAAGCTATGTGCTTATAGCCGGAATTAACACATAGGCTACTTTTGAGTGAGGTCGAAACCACGGTGCACGTCTATTTAAGTATAAGTAATTACAATATTTTTTATTGAAATGGAATAATACTTGTTTTTTTTTCGGGGACTGTTTGAACTTGAACTCATCTTGTTTGACAGAGTGAAATAGATATTTTTTTATGTTCCAAACCCAAGATTTGACCACTATCACACCTGATGAAAAGTGTTGAAGCGACTGAAGATGTAATATGCTTGCCTAGAAGATACCAATTCACTTTAGACTTGAAGACCAGATTATACCGTTCACGAAAACAAAGAAGCAGGCATAAAGAAGCGAAACGTTTCAAGCGGACTGGAGGTATGTCAACATTGAAGATGACGTAATCTCAGCGCTATGCGTTTATAAACATTCGTAGGTATGTAAATAGGCGGCTCCTAGACACTTTATAAAGCAGTACCTATTGTTCATCTATAATAACACTACTTATTCTAAACTAATTTATAAAAATGTACTTAAACATAAATAATGCCAAGCCTACAAATTTTTTTTTATCAATTTTATTTTAAGGATCTTTATTTTAACAATATGACGATCCTATTGTATGCTCCTACGTTAGGGTAAATAAAGTAATTCTTGGAAACTAAAACTAACTAAAAAGGTAACTAAATTAAATTTACTTAACCACAATTACTGACCCACAAAACAAAACAGCTCCTGAGCCGCCTGCGACGATGGATCTGACAAAATTTGGTGGAACATGCCGACATCGTAACTGCTTATGTTGTAGGTCCGCTCAAGGTAATGCCTTGTACTCTGGAGACGTGTACATTCAACTAATAAAGCCTATAAGTTTAGTTGTGAGATAAATAAATATTCCATAAAACTGTAATAAGACCGAATCTTATAAGTTCAAAAATAAACAATCGTCTTTTTTATACTAAAGTGCTAAAGTGCTAGATAAATAAAGCGCTAAATAACATACTTTCCGCATAAGTGACAAAGCGTAAATTATATTATATGGGACTGAGGCTGCCCAGCTAAAAGCATCGTGCACGGAATTGTAATCTGTGATAAAATCACATCTCATCCCGCAAATAAACTTGAACTTTTGCGAGCTAGTAGAGCCAAAAAGGATATAGACCGTGGGCGGGTTGTCGTCAACCCTACCTCATCGAGTACCGAGATGGGACCAAAATGGTTGTGTGTAAAAAGTTATGTAAAAAAAATCAGGGTTGCTTGATCCTAGCCTGGAGCATTTTGTGCAGGCGACAAAAAACTAATCAATTTTTTTTGGTGAAATTTACCTCATCGATTACCAAGTAGGGACATGGTACATTTGATAACATTCATCGAGTACTACATAAAATGTGTGTAAAAAGTTATGTAAAAAAAATCAGGGTTGCTTGATCCTAGCCTGGAGCATTTTGTGCAGGCGACAAAAAACTAATCAATTTTTTTTGGTGAAATTTACCTCATCGATTACCAAGTAGGGACATGGTACATTTGATAACATTCATCGAGTACTACATAAAATATAGGGTTGCCTCCTCCTATCGTGCAGCATTCGGAATTCTGTAAAAAATTTGCAAAATTACCTCATTGACTACCAAGATGTGAACTATGCCAATTAAAAGCACCGGTCTTCTTTCTATTAAAAAATGGGTTGCCGGCCCACACAGCACCCACATGTCGGTCTCATATTGGTACTCGATGAGGTAGGGTTGACGACAATCGGCCCACGGTCTAATAAGTTGTGATAATTGTAGGAAGACTTAATTAAGAGGAAATTTGCTGATCAAATACAGCTCTGATACTGATCAATACAATCCACATTATCTCCCTGTCCTTACCTAACAATGCTATTTAATTTTCACCACTATCTCACCTGATGGAAAGTGATGGTGCGGATTTGAAGCTTGCATAGAAGATACCTATTCACTCTTCGACTTAAAGACTCCCAGTTTATAAACTTCTTTCTGATTAAGTATGTTTTTTTACAATGTTGTTTATTATTTATTTGGAATGATTTACTCACATATTGAAGTGTAACAAGACAGGTTTATGAATGTTGCAATTGCTGGTTATGAATGTTGCAATTTCACCTTAGTAATTTGGTAGGTTGCCAGGGCTATATGTCTTCCAAACGAGGATAAAACGAATCTATCAAAGATATGCAAACATCAAATTAATAACCCGGATAAGAGCTGTTATCGGCTGCGGCTTGCGGTGATCGATTTATCTCAATGATAATTACAACCACCTATCTGATAACAACCACGGAAGTAGTAATAATAGGCAACCGACTTCCTTGGATAAGGCATTGAATGAAGTACTGGTACTACTATTGTAGTGCTGGTTTTTACCTACAGAGCATAAATCTCGAGCTTTTACCGTGCTTCAGGTTCTGGGTTTAACAGGCTAGATGCCTTAAAAAAAATATCCGTCATTAATACCAAATAAATATTGGACACAAAAATACGTGTCCAATATTTTTTAGTAATGTTTTTTTAACAATTAAACAAAAAATTACGAAGATATAGACCGTTGAAATTTCGTGTGACGTCACGCCTGAGTACACTTTTAACAGAGGCGTGACGTCACAACTCGAGCCCCCACTTCCGATCTTTTACGCTCTTTATTTGTGTCAATTTCGTTTTTTTTAATAGCCTTTATATCCCTCTCTCTTTATACCGCGCGGCGAAAATGTATGCCTGCCCCTGCTGTTTACAACGTTTATGTTCAAGTTTTCACTTATGCCGGCACTCCCGGAGTGCAACCCGTTGTTTTTAGTCACTACTTGTCACTACTTGGACACTATTTTGTATTTATATTAAAAAACTAACCTATGGTAACACCTGTTCTTGGGTTCAAAATTTATCATTAAAATTATTATTTTTTAAATTAAATCCTAACACATCATTATAGTAACCAAAGCGTTGTATTAGTAAATTATTATTATAGATACATAATTACTAAAACAATAAAAGACAAATTAACCTAGTGAGATTTTATACAATTTAACAACATTAAATTTAGGCACACTAAGTTAACAAAATAAAGGACATACTCTTACAACGTAACTACAGTTATAAAAGAGACGAATTCAAATATGTTACGAGTACAATCAGTATATTAGTTTGGACGCTGTAAGGAATCAACAAACATACACACCTACTTACAAAAACATAGATACATACGATGCTAAAACACAACCCTCCTTTTTGCAGTAGCTATAGTGTAGTCGAGTAAAAATATACCTACTTATCGTTGGACGGGCTCATTACGTCACTTCTGAACACGTTTTGTCTAATTACATCTTATCTACGACAAGTAATCGATCGTGCTTCTTATCAAGGCTTCCAAGGAACTATAGACCACTTCAAGACACCCATACATTTTTTAGAATTTAATGATTTACTCATATATGTGTGTATGAGTTAAACTGTAGCAAAACGGATTTCAGCAGCATAAAATAGTCATAAGTAATACTTTATTCCATTTTTTTCTTTGTGGGGTAAAATATACTGTTCTGTTCTAGTCAAGCTAATAAACAGTGCTGGCGCAATCGTCATGTCCTTGCTTTCTACTCCTACGGTAACGGGTTGCTATCCCGTCAGGAGCACAATTTATTTTCATCCTCAAGGGTAATTACAGCTAATTCTGCTATTAATTAGCAAGAGCCGTTCTTGTATGTTTGAGCATCACCCAAAAAGTACTGGACCAATTTTAGCGAAACTTTTTTGCCCGAGTGATAAGTATAATCTGGCAGTCTTCAAGGTTGAAGTGAATAGGTATCAAAACTTACTAGGCAAGCATCTTAGATCATTGCAGCATCCTTGCTTTTCATTAGGTAGGGTAGTGGACAAAAAAATTCAAAAAAAAAAGTATATAAGTAGTGGATATGATTAAATGACAATCGCAGATCGGAGTTGCTGCCGTTGCGGCAGTGAATGGCAGAGCTCCATGCATGGCCGTGGCACTCATTGACAGATGTGGCGACCCAGGCGACCCCGCACTACGAGTACCATTGTCATACAAATCTCGCAGACGCGAGCACGCGTTTCATATTCAACAGTCTGTTTTTTTAAGTGCTATTTTTATAATCGAACTGAGTGATTGTAGTGTAATGTATGCGTGAATTTGTGAGGAAGTGTCGGTGTTACAAAGTAATCTCTTGGTGCGGTGTTTCGGTGAGTAGTTAGATTTTGTTTTCAGTTATGGGGGTAGGTGAAATTGTGGAACCGAATATTTTCATTTGCATTGCGATTCAGAGGCATTGCTGCCAGCATGATGAGCACACTATCCTCTGGTAGGTATAGTAAATTAGGCGATTTGTCTGTAGATTGATTTTAAAAATTTAATAGATTCGTATGTAGGTTATTCTTTGAATATATTGGGTAAGTAAATAATATACTAATATGTTACATACGTGATTTTTTTAGTGTGATTCTTATTCCGAGATCTTCAGTTCCTGTTATGAGTTGATCGGGCTTTTTTTGCGTCGGTTTTTACTAATACTATTGGTAGTATTTAGAGTCTGGCCTGGTAGTATTAATATTAAATGAATACGGGTTTAATGCTAGTGATCTTGGCGTATTTCAGACCATTCTGGCTGGTGAAAGCGATGCAGCTAGGGCTCTGTACGTCAATATTAAAAACATTTTGTAGAAATGCAGCATATGAGTGTACCAATAGGGCTGACAGTCACGAGCTCTTACAAAAATATTGTTTTAAAAAAGTGTATCACACATTGTTTTGTGTGTTCTCGGTAGATAAAATCACAGTTCCCACACTATTTATAATTTGAATTTTAAGTAAAAAACTCGTTACTAACTCGTCAGAGATGTTACACGTCTGTTTTCCACGGTGCAGGTACTGGTTTCGATTCTCGATGGAAGCAAACATACTCGTGTATCTAATTTTGGGTTTTATTACAATTTAACAAATATTTAAAACGAGCTCTAAGAACTGTTCATTGAACTGGTTCGGGGCTGAGAGTGTAAAGGCTAAATGGGTTGGTCTAAATGGGTGCTTCGTAATGTACTACAGCGTCCCCTAGGAACAATATTTTTGGTTGAAATGCTTATAATTTGTAACGTTCTTGGGCGCGTATAAAAATATTTCCATCCGTTCTACGCTAGTTCTATTAGGCCAGATGATATCATAGCAAACACTCGTCTTTCGCAAATATATCTATAAAGTAAACTACTTGGCCTTTACTTCGAGTCAATGTGAAGGATATACTATACGATTCGCTACTTGAATAAATAGTAAGTAGGTTATATTTTAATCTACATTAGTTTTATATAACTTAATGCTCGTAGGTAGCTTGCGTCCTGCGGTTTCCCACGCATTGACGATGCATTGAAAATTGTTTGTTTTGTTTTGTTTATGCAAACCTATGAGTGTGTGCCTGTGTGTATTGTATGCCTGTGTCTCGAGTTCACCAAACGGTTCTAGCGGAAGGATTTGTGCCTCGCTCGTCCCACAGAGACCAGCGCTGGTGTACAGACAGCATTATGCTGGGTTGGAGCCGGTTAAACTGTTTTGTAACTGCCTCTTGTGTTTATGTTTGTCACAAATAAAATATTTCTATTCTAGAAAATGTAATATTAATTAATATATGTCAAAGTTACTATATCTACTTGTAATACGTTTTGGCGTGATTGAATGACTAACATTCACTTACAAATATCTAATAACAATATAAAAAAAAACGCATTCACACTCACAGCCCCACACTAAGTTCAAAGACTTGTATCGTGGGTGCCGGAAACATTCACATCACACAAACATTACACCCAGAACCAGAAGCACAAATATCCCTAGGGTAGGAATTTGTGCTCCTGCCGGGAATCGAACCCAGGATCCACGGCCGGCGGAGGCCTGTCCATTGCGCCAACTGGGTCGTGAACTACCTAAAATTTATTTAAACTGTACTAAGAACTGTCTTCTGACATAGTTTTAGCGCGGCCGCTTTCTAAGCCACAGGTATCGGGTTCGATTCCCGGAGGAAACAAGTATTTTCCCCATGAGAAATTTGTGATTGTCATTGTGTGTTTTATTTTTATGCTGGATAGGCCACTATCTCACCTGATGGAAAGTGACGATGCGGCAGAAGATGGAATCATGCTTGCCTAGAAGTTACCTATTCACTCTAGACTTGAAGATACCCAGATAATAAAGACAACTTTACTTATAAATATCTTACATACACACTTTTGAATTTATAACTTTAGTAGTGATATGGAATGCGATGGGATTTAGTTTGTAGTTAGAAAGTATTACATACTTACCGTTTTTATATGAAGAATTTGATAAAATGATCGATATTAGATGCGATTCCAAATCAAGGATTATTCAAAGACAATTTAGGGTAATGTATTACAGACCGATTAAAAATAACCACAAAACGACCTGAATACAAAACCTATTAATTAATTGTCTTAGTAGGTTAATGTAAGTGTTGTATCACTTCTTGTAAACAGATTTTCCAAACAGAACGGTACCTAAAAAATGATTACGTATAACTGAAAATAAGGACCTAGGTACTAAAATAATATTATATCATAAACGCTTTTACACGCTCAGCCCCACACTAAGTTCGAGCCGGCAATGTTCACATCCCACAATCACACTCGGAACCAGAATCACAAAATACCACGATGTTTTTTTTTTTTTTTTTTATTTGTGACAGGCTAGTGTTTGACCACTATCTCACCTGATGGTAAGTGACGATGTGATCGAAGCTGGTACACACACCTGGAATACGCAGGCTCTGTAATTTGTAACTGTAATGAGTATGATCATTAGATTTACTTTTTGGCTTCTACATTCATCATCCGTACTGCGAAGGAGTGAAACTCATTCCCGCGTCTTTATTCCCAGAACGGTATAATAGGGAGTCTTTAAGTCAAGAGTTTTTAGCTATCTTCTAGGCAAGCATGCTTCATCTTCGTCCGCATCATTGTTTTCTATCAGCTCTGATCAGAACGTTTTGGTAGCTTACCGAATCGATACGATTGGATATCTTTCTCTGTAATAATTTAAACGTAATTGCTTACGTTTAAGCTTTGCAGCTTAAAAAAACCGACTTCACCGTTTATACTGAAGTATAATCTACCAAACAAAAAAAAAAACAGAATCGGTCCACAAATCGGTGAACATACATAAAAAAAGTGCATAGTCGAAATAGTACCTCTTCCTTTTTTAAAGTCGGCTTAAGTATACTCTACAAAATAAAAAAAATCATCAAAATCGATTCATAATTGGCGGAGATATCGCGTAACAAACAAAAAAAAACAACATACAGTCCAATTAAGAACCTCCTTTTTTAAGTAGGTAAAAAATAAAGTAAACGGATAATACTATACACTTACTACTGTGACGGAGGGCGCTACGCATACGGACATTATGGTTATGTCCTCCGAAATCCTAATGTAGAAATTGTTATTATTCTATTGTAATGCAGTATGCAGTGAGTACTTATGTCAGTCCATATATGTGAGCTCGTAATTATCATTAAAGATACCTATGGAGGTTGTGTACACGCTCGCCTTGGCCACAAACTGGAACCAATTTTAACTTTGTATTTAATTTTATATATAATAGCTTGTGTTTAGGTACCTAGTAGTTATGTAAGTAATTATTTAATAACATGCCGTGCCTCGCAGTTTCGCTTGGGTTGATCAAGTTAAAAAGTAGCCTATGTGTTAAGTATAAGCTATGTACATTCCAAATTCGTTCAACCGTCGTCGCAGCGTGAAGAGGGTAGAGCTCGTCCAAGCTGACATAACGCGCCCCACTACTTAATTAGTTTATTTAGATGTGTGAGTGCAAATATTAATGACGACACTTCATCTGCATGGGAGCGTCGATTGTTCAGTGATCAATGGATCTGCACGTGTACAAGACGGTCGACTAGTCGGGTGATAAATCCGCCCACGCTTTTGTGCGTAGATGCGAAGGTGGGGCGCGTCATTTCAGCTTAGACAATCTCTACTAACATACTTGAATGGATTAATGAATGAATGACTTACATGAACTTACTTACAAAGTTTCGGGTTTATACTATTAGTATGAAAGTAGGTAGGTATATATGTAATAAGATATCGTTATACACAATATAAGGTACTTATCGTAATTATTTAGGGTCCCCAAAAGAGGCACTCCTGAAAGTTAATGACTCTACTACCAGATTCACAAAATTATAGCCATCTCAAGAAGAAACTGGCGAGAAATTCTTTAAAAAAATATATATGAGAATTTTAAAAAAACCTTTTTTAAAACATTATCATATGACTAACGCAGGAATTATATGAACTTATATTATTATTATTGAACTGCTCGTTGGCTTAGTTGGTTGGCGTTCGCCTTCTAAGCAGGGGTATCGGAAAATTTGTGTTTCTGGTTCTGGTTGTGATTGTGTGTGTGATGTGAATGTTTCCGGCACCCACAACACAAGTCATCGAACTTAGTGTGGGGCTGTGAGTGTGAAAGCGTTAATGTTTATGTTTATATTAACCTAGGTACATTTATGTTATATCTATATTATGTAGTCGCCAGAAAGCGCTTGTGCAGTTTGCCTCCAAGCATCCATGTCATTAATGTAGTCATTTGTTTTATAAAATAAGCTTTCTTAATTAAAGCTCATTTTATTATTGATTTAAACTTTCCTGGCGCGGTGGTAGGTAATTCAGGTACAATTTAAGCTATTTTATTGTGAAATCTAACCTTATTTGCCATAAATAATTTATTCGTTTCACTTAATCTAAATGCGCGCACCGCTATTATGCTCATATCTAGTATTAAGATTGATTGCGTCGCTTCTTAATTTATAATTATCAATATTTATGCGTAAATAATAAAATTAGTAAATTAGACATACTCAGGTAACCTCAGGTAACCACAAATGGAATGGTAATGGCACTTGGCGAGTGGACTCGTTCCAGACCTACAATTTAAGTAGGTTAATTATTATTTGATACAGACGTATTTTTCTTAAACCTTTTCATTAAGAGCCATTTCGCAAAATGTACGGCGCTCACATTTCCATCGCAATTTATAGCAGTTTCAAGTGATGATAAATATTATTTTGTGAGTAATGTAATGAATTGTTTTTTTTTTACTTTTGGTTTAGATTCAATAAAGACCAAAGTTACATAAACACATGAGATTTGGGCAGGAATGTGATTATTTAAAAAATATTAAAGTAAAATAAGGTTAAAGAGGGGTTTTAGTTTGTTTTTTTTTATTAATAAACGTGACTAGAAATTTGAATTCAGCTAAACAAATAACTATATAATACTATACAATATATAACTATAAATAACTATACAATACTAATATAACTAATATGACAATACTATTACATGCCTGATATTTAGGCATGTTTAACTAATCGATTCAAATCATTTTAATCAATGTATAAGGAGCTTAAATTTTACTCTATATTCGTTTTTAGTAAAACTAAATTCGAAAGATTGAATATTGTAAAATAGTTAGAAATGTTTTAAAAAATCTGTTACATTATGTGACAATTTCAAAGATCGGTCTTTATTTAACAAATATAAAACAGTATGAAATGTTTTGCCAAAATAGTAAATTAGGCCCTCAAAATCTTCGATTATTCACTGAACGCGCGAAATGGCTCTTAAAATATATTTTTATTCACTAAGATTCCTAATTTAAAAGAATAACAATAAAGATTTTTTTATGCCCGATAGGCAAGCATTTCACCACAATCTCAATCACAATCAGATGGGAAGTGATGATGCGGCCGAAAATATAGCATGCTTGCCTAGAGGTACCTATTCACTCCTGACTTGAAGGCTCCCAGATTATACCGTTCGGGGAACAAAAAGGAGGACAATGAGTTCCACTCCTTCGCTGTACGGATAATAAACATAGACTGGAGGTACGTCAACCATATATGGATGACGTTTGGCAGTTCGCCTTGTTGGATGTTAAAACGGATAAAAAAATTGATAAAAATAAGATAAAAAACCTGACCTAAATTTATAACTCACGCATATTCTCTATTTTGCGATTTCTTTTGTTTCAGAAATGAACGAGCAAGACCTCGCGGTGGCGAGGGCGCTAGCCGCCGAGTCCAGGGAGAGTTCCCCCGGAGGGTCACCCGGCCCTCTTAGGAAGACCCTCCTTTCTAATGTAGCTGAAAGGCTTAATACTTTCAGGTAAGTCACCTAATTAGGACTTTGAATCTTTTACATAATTAGAAAAGATCATAATTTAAGTTATTTTAAATGAAAGTTAAGTTATATAAAGCATTTATTTATAAAGTTTTATAAGAATTTCATTGAATAAGGCCACGTTACGTAGAACTAATTTATTTTCCTTAGCGCTTCACTTTGTTCTTGTATTTTGTGCTAATCTGACACACGCGGCATTCAATTCTGCCCTCAATTCTTTGCATTTGCATATTATGCAGCATATCACTCTGTGGTCTGTGCAGCATATGCACAATACATAGTTGTACACAAGTGATACAATGCATACTACCTTCACATAATTATTGTCTTAGCGGAGCGGGATCTCTTAGTTGACTTGGATGCCTCTGCACTTTGGCGTCCGTCTGTCAGAAGCAAACCATACAAGCAAATAACATTAAATTCTCACACAATATGTAAAGCATTGACCCTACGCCAAAAATAGCAATTATAATTATATTTATTCATATACATATTTTAAAGAGGCAAATATATTTAAGTCTTTGTTAATAGGGGCACACACGCACAGAATTCTATTACCATAGCAGAAACAGAGGGTAGGGTAGGGAGTAATAGCTTTGTTTCTACTATGCTATTACCAAGGATTTTGTAGGTAAACTAATAAACGTAGGTTTGTTTTCTATCTCTATGGCTATTACTCCCTAACGGGAGCACACACGTATCCGGAAGGCAATTTATTTTTTATGCCAGTGTATAATTTATCTTTGAAAAGAGGTTTTAGGGCAGAATACAAAACCATATTATTTTAAATGTATGTTGGAAATAAGCAATTTGGTGGGACAGCAAAATCACTATTTTAGATCTATTTTGTTTTGTCTCAGGGTCTATGTCAAAAATGCCCTTTTGCACAAAGTTGTTACTTAATATGTTAATTAAAATATATGTATAAGCTAATAACCACAGCTGTTAATGTAAAAATAACATTAGTCCTTTAAGCTAGCACTAGGTGGCATCACAAGAAAAGTTAGTACGCGCAAGTGTTTTAATAACGGTATATCGGGATACGGGACAAATACTTTTGAAAGTTTTCGTCGGGCAGTCAATTAGTTGTTGCGCGGTCTCAGATTGGGGCGAAGTACTATTTAGAAAAAAATATTATAAGCATTTAACCACAGGTGTAAGTGTCAATAGTTTCAATAGTGTTTTGAAAGTTGTCAATAGATGGCATCATAGGTAAAGTTAGTTGTGATATCGTCGTTGTCGGACTTGTCAATTAGTGACGTGGGTCTCTGTTCGAGCGTCATTTAGCTCCTGAAGAGATCTACAAAAGAGAAAAATGGTAGGCTACCTACGCACTTGTTGTGCTAGATATATGCTGCATTATTGATATACAACGACGCGACGCGACGACACGCTGCAATATATTGGTTGGGCTTAAGCCTCAACCAACAATATATTATTGTTGGTTGAGCTCTCAAATTACTTTGTTGCATAATAATATTATGGTATGATTATTTAGGAGCTTCTGATTCTAGATCTGTAGATAGGTAATAAACATAAATAATAATATCCGGATGACCGAGCTTTGCTCGGTTTTTTGTTTTTGGTAAAATGTGTTTTAATTTGAAGCCTCAGAAAGCTCTATCTAGTGTCGAGTAAAAACAGTTTTTCAAATCGGTCATGGCGTAATAGATGGCGCTGATAGTTTCTTAAACCCGGTTTTTCAAATGCAGCTTGGGAACCTAGCATTTCTCGGACCTGGAACGTTGATAAATCGATTCCTTGGGCTGAATAACCCCTAATCTGTAACTTTCATGCAAATCGTTGGAGCCGTTTCCGAGATCCTGAATACACATATATATATACAAGAATTGCTCGTTTAAAGATATTAGATGAAGGCAACCTGAGCAACTACAACAGCGGCTATATTCATGCTACGTGACGTGCTAATATCGATATTCGCTGTGTGCACATTTAAGTAATAGCGATCTGTGTGGCAGTTGCTGTTTTGTATAAAAGACAGGCCAACGGTTTATGTGTCAATTGTCAATGTGGATATTAATTGTCATATTATTATCTTCTGTTCTGTAGTTGTCATAAAAAACGTAAACTTCATGTTCAATTGACAGCTCAATGTTTTTTATTTCGCTTTCGCTAGGAACATAACCTGTAAAAAAGTATAAATAACAATATTTTAAGAAATCAGGTAGGAATAGGCCACCCGATATTTTGTGAAAATGTCCACCTTGAATTGTGACCAATCTAGTAAGTGACGGTGAGATACATATTGAGACTTTTGCCTGAATTCTTTTAATAATGGACTGCCCAAAACAAGGAAGACCTAAGCCTCTCACCAGTACAAGCAAGGAGGTCACTGAAGAAGAAGAAAGGTAAGCTTTATGGACCAATGTTTCCATACAGATCGTACACAATGTTTATTTCACATATCACCATAACACTGCAAAAACTCACTTCTTGGTTACGACCATAAGCTTGACAAACCACATCACTTAAAAAGTGCCTGAAAAGGTTTATAATCGCAAGGAAACCACTGCACCAATTTCTAAGAGACCAGTCGAATATCTTAGCATTACCATGGATTTATCAGGAACTTAAATCCTGAATTAGGAAATTCGAAATGATCTGATAGAACCAGCTTTTTTAAAATAAAAATATAATTGGAATAGTTTATCTCTGTGGCAACTATGATCCCACATAGAAACAGTTACAAACTTAAAATCTCATCGGGTCCGTAGTTTACTTTCTATTTCAAAGCTATGTTTAAATGTGAAGTAAGTAACTAAGTTATAATAGTGTCTATAAATTATAATTTAATTGCGTTTGCTTAGTTAGGTGTGCATCTGCCTTCTAAGCAGAGGTATCAGGTTCAATACCTTGTGGGAACACAAATTTTCTCCCCTGGGGATATTTGTGTTTCTGATTTTGAATTAGGGAATCAAACCTGATACTTAGAAGGTAAATGCACACTTAACTACTAAGCAATTGGCAGCTATAGGTTAAATATTATCTTATTGAACCTTTATAGCTATTGAATTACACCCATAATATTATCATCTTAATTAAACTTTTTAATTAGAAATTATAATGTAATTAGTAATGAATATGCATGGCAAATTCAAAATAGATCAACACATTTTGATAATGAGCTAAACACAAGTCAGTTCACACATTTTGATGTCCATGATTGATCAACTTAAGTTGCAGCCCCGATTGTATTGTGGATGTCACATTTTGACAACATTCTGTGTCTTTGTTATTTGACGATCCAGATGGCGTGGTGGACAAGTCTCTGTGACGTGGGTCCTGGGTTTGATTCTCCGCAGAAGCACAACTTTCCTTCCCAAGGGCGATTTGTGCTTCTGGCTCTGGGTGTGATATATAATTTTTTCCAGCATCCACAATACAAGTCTTTGAACTTAGTGTGGGGCTGTGACTGTGAATACATTTGTTGTTGTTGTTATTATTTTTTGGCTACATATTAACATAAACAATCAATTAAAGGCTGAAAAAAGATGCATATTCCCTATTGTATAGAATACATATTGCAGTCACTTGATTTTTTACTATCATGGTTATGCCAACATTTGACCACTGTCTCTCCTGATAGAAAGTGATTAAAACAAACTTATTTGTAGTAGGTCTTTTCCTAAATGCTCTTAATTGTGACTTGCTACATTAAAATGTTCAGGCACTTGGTGTTTTTTTTTCTGAGTCTGATTAATGTTTCCGGCACCCACGACACAAGTCATTGAACATAGTGTGGGGCTGTGAGTGTAAACGTGTTTATGTTATGTTATAAGTAGATACTTATGGGCTGCATTAGATATGGGTAGTTATACAAAAGTTGGGTAACTTTTGAGGATTTTTTGTTTACTATAGTTATTAATTCAAATTGTTAAAAATTCGGGTGTATATGAGAGCTAATCTAATGATTATATTGTTCCAAATCGGGCCAGTCACTTTTTTAAATAGATTGTGAGATATTTAAAATTTTCTGAATTTGACTGCCAGGGGACTGACGAGGCTAACATAGTACTGATAAAATACACAATTTTGTAAGAATTATAAAGAAATTTAATAAATTTTTTTACAAATCTCTTAGTTTTAATAATGGCACATGTCTTTTAAGTATTAAAATCACTTAGTAACAATTAAAAATAATTATTAATATGTAATACTGGGAGAAAATACTATCTCAAATTTCAATATAGCCTTTTGACATTTAACGTAACGTTATTCACTTAGCTTTTACTACTTTGACTTAGTTTTACTTAATATTTCAAGACGTAATCAACAAACAATAGAAACAAAAATCTTGACGGCTGTTAAAATCATCTTCGAAAAATTCCTGCACTAATCCTTGCATTCTAATAATGATGTTTTTATTTTTTTTTATTTGTCAGGTTATTTCCAGTTCTTTTTATAGGTGACTGCTTTGTTTTTTATCCTCCATAGTTTGTATTTATCTACTACATTTCCAGATATAACTTGTTTAATTTTTTTCCTTTCTTCATGAGTCTTTAGTTTAGTGTAGTTTTCTTCTAATTGTATTTTGATAACTTCCTCAAAAAGGGCCTTCTTCACTTATTCTTTCTTTTTAGTTATATCTTCACTCATGTCTTCAATTTTGGTCTTTGGCGTTTTATAAACAGATTTTATTACTTTTTTTGCTGTTTTTTGACTCGTTTATATTTTTGACGCTGAGTATTTATTTTGTTTTAAGCTTTGAAACTATAGCCTCCATCTTTTTTATTTTCCTGTTTCTAGATTTTTTCTGTTATTCACTTCTCCTTTTAGCTTCTTTTGCTCTTTGGTCTTCATTAATAACAGGTCTGATTGCTTCATTAACTATGGGCCGTATTTCGTCAGTTGGTGGAGGAGTATTCTGGCATATAAAATTATTTGTGGTTTGTTTCAATAGCTGTTTTCTTTGCCTGTAGTTTAATGAATAATTTTTCCATTTTTTTTCTAGTTATTCGTTGCTCTCGTGGTGTCATGTCTTCAAATTTTTTTCTTTGTCCTTTCTCTTTTTTACCTTAGTACTTAAGTTTTTGTTTTTCTTTGTATTCCGCAAATTTAATGGGGTCCCTTTTAATTCTGACCAAGCGAGCCTTTTCGGCTTATCTCTGTTTTTTAATATTTCTTCCCTAGCCAAATTGCTTTTAGCGTGCCGCATGATTTTTTAAACTGAAATATAAAATAGACATGCTTATACAAGGTAGCTATTAAGATAAAAGTGCTTTAAAACAAAAAAAAACATCAGTACTATGGAGACACGTCAGTCCTCTGGCGCGATACCTGACAAAGGACTGACGTCAACGGACTGACGAAAAAGACTTAATTTAAGGTTCAGAATCAGAACAAATGTTTTTTTTTGTAATTTCGAATATCAACAAACTACATTTTAACAAATCATAGTTAACTATGCATAAATGAAAATAAACCTCAGATTAACAAGAAAATAACGACTCACCATGGGACTGACATTTTGACTGGCTCCGCACGTGTATAGACGACAAACACAACGCAAGCACTGGTACAGTTATGGCGACCGTCAAATTGTGCGGTCCACAACTAACTTCATTACCAACATTAAAACTTAAACTGGGATTTGACCTTGACTCGGTGATATTTGGCGCGAATTTCAAATTTAAAGAACACACAACGGACTGACGAAAAAAAACAAACACAAAGTTTCTTATTTTTTTAAAAATAAAATGGAGAACATTGCATTATGAAAGTTGTAGTATATAATACTTTGTACATCACAGATTGTAGTAAATTAGTAAGTTTTCTTAAATCAATGATAATGTTTAATGAATAGTCACTTGATTGTTGGTTTTCGGGATTGTGACATGCCAAAGAACTGACATTTTAGGTATTCATTTTGTTATTTTATTAACTTGTATTTAAAATGAAGAAGTGAAATTGGGTGACCAAATAAAGGACTTTTCATTGTTTTAAAATAAATTGTTATTTCAATAAAATATAATAAGACTTTTTATATATTGGCTGATGACATTGAGTTACCCAATTTTTGTATATTCACCCATATACAGCAAATATCAAAAGTCACTGAAACTGCTTGCTATAAATATTTATAAGTGATATGTAATTTAAAAAAAAGTAATTTAGCTCATTCCCTAAGGATGTCTTACTTTAATGCCTCACCAAAAAGAACAAAATAAGTAACAGAAATAATCTTATTAAACTTAAGAAAAATTGGTGGACTTATCGCTAAGAGCAAGCTCTACAACTTCTGGTTGAAGAAGAGGCATAATTTTGAATAATTGAGGTTGCTGTTTACACAAACACATTAATGGAAAAACACAAAACTAAACTATATATGAATGGGACCAGATATAATAAAAACCATTTGATAGCCCAAGAGGCAATAAGATAATAATTTAATGCTTGCCCAGTGAGAGTGTTGTTGAAAAAAATGTCACATCACTATGTCATACAACAAATCTAAACTACTGAGACTATGTTCCTAGTTACTAGTTATTTTGTCTAGCTAAGAACAAGCCAATGTATCGAACCTTATGGAGAAAAAATAGTTTAATCACGTGTTTAGGTGCAGCACTAGTTTGTCTCAGCTAATAAAATGTTTGAAATCAATGTCACACAAGGACAGTGACGATACTCACACACTCTTTTGCATGTGTGCGTGCTAAGGCGGAGAGTGTCTGTTCTGTATATTTACTTCTAGTTGATGACTTGCCGCATTATGCGTTCAGGATCGTTGATTATGATAACAGTGAAACTTACATTGTGACTTGTTTTGGCCTTAATAGTGTCCCCCTATATCAATGTGTTTATTGTATGTGGATAAGTATAGCTTATCCTGTACTGGTTGGTCTTTATAAAATATTTAGATAATTATTAAATTGACCCTTAAACCGGTTTTTTTTTATGCCTGATTACAACTTAATCTTAATAAATTACAAAGATACTTTAACTTGTGCGTTTCGATAAAATTGTTGTTATTAAAGCTAAAAATCTTTCTTCTTAGAAAGTAGTTGTAAACTTCGATACTGTCTTGTATATAATTTTACTTAGTATTTAGAATTATTTGTTTGCATTTTGCACTGCTAAATTCGTATTAAATTAAGATACAGTTGCTCTAGAACATTCAATACAAAAATAAACACTGTTAGAGTATGGCAAAGATAACAAAGGGAACATTACACGTGAATCATATTAGTTTTATCTATATATTTTAGCTAATTAAACTATAGATCTAACTTAACATAACAAAGTTAACCTTAATTAATGTATTTACATAATGGTACAAGATGTAATCTTAAACTTTGAACATTCTATTAGAATTACAATATTATTTTAGTTAAAATGTATGTATAGCTCTAGAATATAATATATAGCCACATGAGCAACAGGTTACTAGTCTAAAAGTGGTCACTTTATGTTAGCCAAATCTATAAATATATATAACTCAAAGGTGACTGACTGACTGACTGACATAGTGACTGACAGATCGGGCTGAAATTTGGCATGCAGTTAGATGTTATGACGTAGGCATCCGCTAAGAAAAGATTTTGATTAATTCTACCCCCAAGGGGATAAAATAGGGGATGAAAGTTTGTTGTACTTCTTAACGCGAGCGAAGCCGCGGGCAAAAGCTAGTTATCAATAAAACAATTTACTGTGTATTACGCCTTTTTAGGTAATTCAGCTTTGAGTTTATTTGAAAACATAGTGTCTTTATTAATATTATTCAGGTTATCGGATAATTAAGTATTAATCTTAATTGAATTCATGGATTTTTTAAAACAATAGCATTAGTTATTTTTCCATATGTAGGGTCCAACATAATCCAAATTTTAAAACGAAAAAACAAAAAAGCAAGTTAACGATTTTGCCTATAATTTACAATGAAATATATTTGATAAAAACACACATTCGTAACCACTGTAAATCGGTACTATTGTTGGTTCTGTGCCACAAGCGCACTAAAACATCCGTTTGGGACACATCCCACAAAATCCTACGCAATCGCTCCCGAGGCCTAATTACCTACTATAGCACCTATAATAGCATCTCTGCCTATAAAAAGGCGCGGTAACCGCCGACTGTATGACCACAACACAAGAATGACTCATTGAGTCATTGCCTCGACTTGTCTGGAATGTAACAGTTTTAGTGCAATGACTCTTGACCTACACCGGTCTACACCGATAGGGCCTATTTTGTATCAGCGTACAATTTAATTATTTCGCTTCTCAAGTAAAATAAACAAACGCCGATATGCACAAAGCCTCAAACACTACAAAAACATTCACAATCACGCCCACAGCCCAATGCACAGATTTTTCTTGGTGATGTATTGTCCTCTGTTAGGACTCCAATGCAGTTGGGAGTGGCGGCGTTGAAGTACAACACGGGCCAATAAGCAGACATTAGATTTTCCTCTATAAAGTTTTTTTTTATAATGAACCTAGTAGGAATCCTTTGTACAGTCCGCCTAGGGCAGTGGTCGGCAACCTTTTGAGTCGGAAGAGCCAAAAATTACAATTTACAAAATTTCAAGTTTTATAGAGCCACAATTATTTTTCTTGGCAACAATAATCCTTAATTTCAGCAATAATACCTACTGTACTACGAGTATCGTATAGAAAACGCTATGCACGCTTTATACCTACCTAATCATCCCATAATTTACTTGTTTCAACTGTGTAAAAGTATTTCTTTGCTCTCTTTGGAGGCTTGTTAATGGCTCGATAGAAATGGTGCCTAATCCTCATTAATTGATTCAGAACGTTTTTTTAATTACTTTTTTTTAATAAATAATATTTGCGTATGGAACTAAAGAGCCGCAGCTTCACATTCAAAGAGCCGCATGTGGCTCGCGAGCCGCAGGTTGCCGACGCCTGGCCTAGGACGATACTAAACCATTGCCAGACATTCAACCGCCAAGCAGTAGAGTGCAAACATTACCTTATTCCGGATTGAAGGGCAATTTTTCCAATGTACCACCCAGAACCAGATACCCAATTTTACACATCAGAACCAGATACACAAATTTTCCACATAAAACCCTTGCTTAGAAGGCCGACGGGCACTAAGCCGCCCCGTTTGTAATTGGTTAATTTCATTGGTTTTTATGAAGGGAAAGACGCACCGAAAAAGTAAGGAGTTGACGTTTGCTAGTCTACATCGTCTTAGCATGCCTTGCTGGTAAGATCATTTCGTACACAGAGTCGCTTATGGTTGCCGTAGCCCAGTTTCAAAGCGCGGAATCCGCTGAGTTTAATATCGCACGTCTGACCACTGAGTCATAATCACCAGTCACAACTGCCGCGACTCGCCTGGAATGCAGCAGCTTTAGTACAATGACTTCTGACATACATATTATAATTATCTTCATTCCTGGTCCCCATAATAACTGCTTCTATTTTTGTATTTTTCTACAGACTAAACAAAAAAGTAGGAGGTACGTACTCAGTTCGACTGTTTTTTAAATGTGTGTTACCTCATAAGTTCTTTACACGTGAACCGATTTTGAAATTTTAGATTGTGCTAACTATACGTAACCAATAGTGACAATACAAATGTCAATTATAAAAGTTAAAAAATCTATTTACTTAACAAGCTTATCAGCAATCAAGACTTGAACGGTATTAATCCATTTTAATTATGCTAATGGTGTTCTTTGTCCGAATCCAGGGCGACAATGAATTATAACGAAATCAAATTTATTCTGACCTCTGACTGCTCTAAGAACTAACTGTTATTGTTTGTAAATGTCACAGAATGTGTAGCAATTTGTATGCGATTAGTAGCAAATAGTGAGATCTAGATAAAGTGGCCAGACTTACTTGCAGAGAGAATCGCGTGCGAAACGCTCGTTGGCGTACACTTTCATTAGTGAAATTCAGCACTTTCAGTGGTCACTGACACGGATCTTTACAGTATTATTTATGGAGCAACACTACATCACAGAATAAATAATAGTTACATGTATAGCTGGACATTCTAAATGTCTCTAGCTCGTAGTTTAATTAGCGTTTGTTTTGCCCAAATCGGGACTGTTTTATTTGCGACCATTTTTATATCAATTTATACCTAATCGCGATACTGTAAAATTTTTGATATCTAGTCTAATTTTACAGCAGTCATTTTATTCTATTTCTACCACGCCCGTAGATAATATATAGTATATACCTATATTTTATTATACTAGCAGTACTAGTACTAGCAATAGATTGCAATTTCCGGATGATTAGAAAAAAATGTTACATACAAACTTGGTCCTGACAATTTCGAACACAACAAAAAAGAATCAGACAAATCGGTCGAGCAGTACTCGAGTTTTTCCAAAACTAATGCAGAACAATATTTTTTTTATGTATAGTTAGATAAAGTAGACATAAAGTAAACACATCAGAATCTAGCCTAAACAACTTTGATGAACAAAAACAGAAAATGCTGAATATTGTTAATGATGAACTCAGGTTATTGATTGATAATTGCAGTTCAATAGATAATACAATATTAACGTATGTATAATATTGTTGTTGGTCTTTAATAAGTAGCAAAATTTATCGATAGGGCAGGGATCAATGCACGTACCTATGTACAAAATGTTATTTCACGCATTTGTCACGACCAAGATTGTTCTAGAATTGTGATAAAAATGCCTAAATACGGGTAAATGTATATGTAATTATAAATTATAGATTGGTCCGTCTTTGATGCTAGAATGACCATACAAATATATTAAATTTGCCTCAGCTGTTAGAGAATAAAATGCACATCAGTTCTATACTGTCATGATTGTTTTTTTAAAGTTCAATGTATGCTAGATGAAAGAAAAAATATTCACACTTCATATAAATCCGAAAGATTGTGTGACTGTGAATCAACGACTTATAGTTTGGAATGAGTAAGGTATTCTTTAAATGTGTAGATAGATTTGGATGTTTGGCATGTGGATAGTCTAATAATAGACTCTTGACATAGGCTACTGATAACCGGACTAATGCAGGCGAAGCCGTGAGCCATCATTAGTATTCTACAGTGTACACGTACACAAAAGTAATCATTTACTAAACACATGATTATAGAAAAAGCCGAAGTTAAACAGTGTTATCGCTACGATAGCATCCCACCCGAGGCGACGACGACGACGACTTTGTTTTGTTTGCAATTTTGAGCACTCGACTTCGTCGTGCCTGACGGTGGGACCCAGTTTCGGCGCGGAAGGTTCGCATTTCTGTAGCCACCACCGAGCACCAGTCGGCGCGACGCTCGTCACGCGCTCTCACGTACGCGGCCGTTCGCGCCATCGGACCGCACCACCGCACCTTCCGCACACTTCAATAATTCTCAATTCCCAACTCTCGCTCAACCTTGCAATAATAAACTAGCTTCATGTGTCCGAAATTTTGCAACCGCGCGCCGACACACGCCAGCAGAAGGTTGCAGCGCGAAAACATCGCCGATTGCAAAATTTTAGTCAAGTTTTGGATGTGAACTCCTAAAGTTATATATCTTTGAGGGGTTGAGAAAGTTTTATTCCGGATCGGGAGACAATTCGTGATGTGTGATTGCTGACGAAATAACGATGCTGTCGATGGATTCTTTGTGGTGTGGGTCGGAGAGCGAGCTGACTGCGCTGAAACTGTGCAAGATCGCAGCGGAGCGGCCGGAGTACCGGCTGACAAGGAGGAAGCCCTCCAAGAGTCTGATCCCCCAGGGCCTGCTCCACGCCCAGCCAGAGCCACAACCGAAGGCCCACAGGAGACGAAGGTCCGGAACGTGGCCGTAAGTGATACTTTCGTGTCACATTTTATCTATAAAATTCTTATCGAAAACAATTTATTGATACGGAATCACGTACACAATTACTGTTTTTACGAAATTTACGATTCATTCAAAGTTCTTTATGCATAATTGCGAAGATGTCTGGTGATGCATGGAACCATCACGAACATAAGCTTGCAGTCGCATCATCGCCATGGTCTCATTACAACACACAGATAAGTATACCGTTAACAGCACGACTCGTGACATGTATAGTGCATCCAGTTAAACCTGTACAGCATGCCTTTGAAATCATACCTGTAATTAGAGTCTCATTAGATCTGTGCTATTTCTTTCGAGACCCAGATCATACATTCTAACATTTCAGAGAATGAGTCTTCGTCAGTACACGCACCTACTATGAAATTATCTAGTCCACTACGTAATTTTTCTTGGCTCGCACCTTAGTTAAACTAACTGCCAGGATTGTAGTTGGGTTTAAACACCTCTAACTAGGTTGACGGTGCATATTTCATATGGTTTCTCACCAGTTATCATAATATGTCCTCTGGTGCAAACATCGGTCTCGACCTAGTTACTCCCTGATGCGTTACTTCAACCTTCAGTAACTTAGTTAATCTGATGTTTATAACTTGAATTAATATCATTTTAATTCAGGGATGTGTGCGGTTTTGTAAGATCTCTATTTTCCACGTAGGCAACTGTTCTAGGATTGAATATTTAATAATAAAATACCCAATTGATGTTGACATTCGCCACAAGGATTAAAAAGTACTTTCTTAGTAGAGTCATTCGAAGTAATACCCTTGGTTCGATAGATGAGAACAATATTCTCGGATGTACCAATAGATGAATAAATCTGTTGAAAATCAAATGTGCCAATTAATATACATTACATTCGACAAACTACTAACGATTCAACTACGCGGTCGTAAAATCCATGTTTTACGGACTGCAATAATTACGTAGAGCTAATCAGAATCTAATGATTATAATCGGTTTATTAACAATCCGGTTTGAATTCTTTCAACATGTCAAAGCTTAGTAAGTTTGAAGTTTCACGTTAGATACATTTCGTGTTTACCACTATTGACCGTCTATGACAATCGAAGTTTTAGCAAAATTTCTTGCGTGAACGCAATACAGAATTTGGTGATTCCTTCTAGGTAGGCGCAATCTTTATTTTATCTCTTACTAGCCATGCTCCGCAGCTTTGCCCGCGTTTATCAAGTAAAAAGTAGCCTATGTGCTTATTATAAGCTATGTACATTCCAAATTTCTTCCAAATCCGTTCAGACGTTACAGCGTGAAGAGAAATATACTTATACATAAACTTTCAGATATATAATGTAAGTGTGATAGGCTAGCGTTTAACCACTATTACACCTCGATGGTATTGTCTTAAAACTATAATTTCCATACATATCAACTACGTATCAAGCTAACTTACAGACGTAGTTAAAAATACCTACAAATCAGAATTAGCTATTGAATAGGAGTATAAAATATCTGATAAAAATTTAAAATATTTAATTATGTTCTTAAGATATTCAGCAAATTTACTACTAACTGTGCCCCGCGACTTCCTCTTGATTGATAGTAGTCTGTGTCCTATTCCAGCCTTCCAGACTCTCTCTCTCTTCTTGCTAGGCTATCTTACTACCTATTTAAGTATAAAAACTATTGTGCGAGTTATTCATTATTAATTTCTTAAACTGGCACTCTATTGTGTTCCCGCTATAGTATAAGTATGTCAGAACATCATATTCTTTCAGTTACAAAACTAAATTAGACATTATTTTGTAAGTTAATTTATCCTACTTATGAATTACTTAGGAAATGTTCTCCTAGTTACATTACACGATTTAGACGTACTCGTTTCCTTATTGTCACAGACATTGTTTTATCAGTTGTAAGCTGTATTCGACATACCTACTCCAGTTGTAAACAGTATTTTATGGAGATCGTTGTTTACTCATGCCGTAATAAGATTACGCCACATGGGTTATTAGCACTCCACAAATTGAGAAGTTACCACATGTTTCAACTGGTTGTTGGCTTAGTCGCCATCTAAGCAGGGATCGGGTAGGATTCTTGGCGGGAACACAAGTTTTCTCCCCAATCTTTCCTTGGGGAGAAAACTTGTGTTCCCGCCGGGAAGCCTGCTTAGAAGGCGAACGCTCATCAACTAAGCCAACGGATGACAAAAATGCTCTAAGCATAGTATACATTTTACTATATATATTTACCAAATAACCACATCTAGGACACGTACCTATCTTGCATTCGTGGCTTTGTGCATACCTATAGTTTATTAGCCTAATGTAGGTAAATATGTCAGGGTGATTAGATATGAATGGCTGTATTTATCGACTTATTTGTCCTTTACAAATTAGTTTAATTTTGCGACACATGTCACTTTATAATTATAGTTATATTTTTAAAGGAAAATTTCGTTTAATAACCAGTATAATTTGAGAGTATAGAGTATATATACGAGTATAAACTAGCCGTGTCCCGCGGCTTCGTCCGCGTTAATCAAAGTATAAAGCAGCCTTTGTGTTAATCCTGAGTATAAGCTCCCATTGCATTTACCTTTCTTTTTACTACTTACAATTTACATCACTTTTACTTAAGACATAAAACACTTTCAATATGAACTTTTATTCCCCATTGCACCACCTTAATGCAACCCTGGTAATAAAATGCTATAATATATTTTTTATTTTAAATGAACTACTCAGATGCCAATTTCCATCAGTGTAACTTCATAAATAAAGAACTTTCGACATGACTTCCATTCCCCATTGCACTATCGTAATGTAACCCCTGGCAAAAAAATATTCACAATAAAATTTTCATGTTAAATTACCCACTAATACCTATTTTCAACAATATAATAAATAATAATTGAAATGCAAAAACTTAAAAAACTGACTTCATTGCTTATAATAATATTTCGGTTCTGGCTTGACCGATTTTGATAAAATTTATAGTCCACCTCTGAAGTATACTCTACCAAACAAAAAAAAATCATCAAAATCGATTCATAATTGGCGGAGATATCGCGGAAATACAAAAAAAAAACAGTCGAATTGAGAAACTCATTTTTTTAAGTCTGTTGAAAATAAAGTGTCTGTTGGTTGTCGAAAAAGAAAAATCTATATATAAAAGCAATTGACGATTTGCCAAATTTTGGTTTTGAAGTATTTGTAGCAGTCCAAGGAAGGTTTAAAAGCTAAGAACATATTGAAATTACAAGGAAAGTTGTAAAAACAACTATTTTATTTTCCCATACAAACACAGCGTACCTGTCAAAGATTAGACACAAAATTAATTTCTGAACGCACTAAATATTTGACCACAGACAAATGTGGCTATATGTGTATATATGTGAAGTACGCGGAAACTTTTTAACTATGCCAAGGAGAAGACGACCGAATTTGTTTTATTTATATGTATAGATAAGTTCAGACAACTTTTATTGTCGGTACGAAGTTCGCCGGGTCAGCTAGTACTTATTAGATAAAAATCAATTGCCGCATATACTTGCGAACGGCTTGAATGATTTGGCTGTTTTTTTTGTAATTGTCATACAAAGATTGCATGAAAGAAAATTTTCGACTTTTTAACTTAATATCGCGGGCGATGCCGCGTGGCACAACTGGTAACATTAAAAAATGGTATACTCGTATGTAGGTATATTATAAACTAGGTTTGGAGTTAGGCAAAAGGCTAGTGACCTCATTTTACAATCCGATTTTTAGCTACAACTAAAAATACGATCCAAATATAAACTTGGTCTAAATACATTGGAAAATTGTATTTTCACATTTACAATACTTGAAGCAAACATACTATGTGTACCTACCAGCTAAGCGTACTAGCTGTAACTCGCCCGCTTCTAGTCAAGAGTGAATAGGTACCTTCTAGGCAAGCATGCTACATTTCGGCCGCATCATCACTTTCCATCAGATGAGATTGTAGTCAAATGCTTGCCTATCGGACATAAAAAAACACTAAATTTCACCAAGATTATAAGGCGGTTTGGTCATGAAAGAAAGAATGGACAGAGTTACATTACGATTTATATTATTTATTGCTGTGCTCTTAGCTTCGCCTTCGTTACTGATAATGATGATGTATCAGGATAAAACGTATACAATGTACCGAATGAATCCGGATAAATTATGCTCAATGTACCGAATGTATCAAGATAAAAATACCCTATGTATCGAATTAATCATGTTAAAAAGTATCTAATAAAGGATCGATGAATCAAAAATTCTAAATTCTAAATTGTTTATTCACATGGGCCCCAAAGAGGCACTCATGAAAATTAATGACTACTACTAATAATCAGGATACAAAGAAAATTATTAAAAATAGACCGAAATATGCACAAAGGCAAACCTAAAGCATCCAAAATCAAATGTAGCAAATAACAATACATATTTAAGGAATTAAAATCCGACCACACTTTATGCACTACTATAGTTTAGATTTCGGCGAATATTCTAAATATAACCTGCGATAGTCTTAAAAAGGAAATAAAAGATCACAATGCCACACCGGATGTGAACCATCATCTAAATGGGTCCGAATATAATGGTGTCTAGATTCATTTAAGGAAGACATGATGAAACACTATCACATACACAGCCCCAGTCCACACTAAGTTGCGAGAAATACATAATATCGCAAACATTCCTAGTTGTTAAACCTGGTGGTAGTGTGGATGACATAGTCTCTCAGTGGGCAAGTCTCTACCCTTGCGTCGTAGGTTCGATTTCCGGCAGGAGCGCAATTTTCCATCCCAAGGGACATTTGTGTTTCTGTGTGTGTGATACGTTAATATTTCCGGCACCCGCGATACAAGTCTTTGAACTTAGTGTGGGTCTGTGAGTGAGTGTGTTTTGTTTTCCAGGTCTACTCAAAATGTTATTATTCTGGACTGGGTTTGGCCACACGACTCTGAAATCTTTCGAATCTTTTTCCAAATCCGTTAAATCGTTGACACGTGATGCTAAAGAGGGAATAAACACACACACACACACACACACACACAATTTTCGTTTTAGAATTATAATATTGGTAGGTATAAGTAATTTTTTTTATTTATTTAATCACAAAACAGATTACTTACAAAGATTCCATGATAGTCGTGTGGTGATAGTCTCGAATGAATGCCATTTCGGGGCCCAAATTAGCAACTAAAATGTAATTCGTAGAGTTTTGTAATGATCGGCTATCTATATCAATTCTTTGATATCAGAAACCAAAAGCATATTTTAAAAAGTTATGATTAATCTCTCCTCAACTGACGCTGAACAACTGTCGCATCAGCCAATCACAAGTATATATGTACCTCGTCCGCGTCCTCTTTATCCGCTGGTGAATATCGCTATGAAGGGAAATTAGCATCAAGCACACCTGGTTATATAATTTTTATTTGATATATAATACTCTTTAAAGAGAACAAGAACGGTCGTCAGAATGTAATGACATTCTGATAAGTAATGACATATTCAAAACATCTGTGAAATACGGATGTGCATGATATAAGCCACCTGGCTGGCCTATTGTTCTGTGTACACAACAATACCTATATTGTTTTTTAAACCACAGCCAATTATCCCCCATACGCTTTTGCACATAATGGTGCATATTGCATAACTTATATTATGGCTGTTACGCAATATCACGCGTGTCAATCTTTGATTGTTTATGGATTCAAGAAAACACGTCTAAAAAAAAAAGAAGCTGAAGTAGTCATTCGTCAAAATATGAAATAACTTTCACAGTGTTTTGATAATAAATTAAGGAACTGGTTACAAAAATAAAAAAAATATGTGATTTGATATATTTTCATTTTTCCGTAATTTGTGAATATTCTAAGAAGAAGGTATTATTTATCATGTCGGTAATTCCGACGAATATTTTTAATTATAAGGTTTTGTTAGGATTGCCGAGTAAAACAGTTAGGAGACATTCGGACCCTAGCTTATACAACACTAGTTTAGAATTACCGAAAAAAAGAAAATGGGCTATGTAGAATACGTAAGACAACGTAAATGTACAGTCAATTTTTATTTTCACGCCATTATGCCAAATCATTTTTTTTTTTTATTCAGACTTCCTACCTAATATTATCAAATATGTACGTATATAATTAGTATATTTGTCAAAGAGAACAATAGTTATTTTTTATGAGATTAAATTTTAGTGTTCACATATACTCCGCTCAAAGTACAGACAAAATATTCAAGTAAATAACTGTTTATTCCATAAAAGCCCTTATTTTACTGCTATCAAAATATATGATCATTTGCCACTACAATTTAAAACTTTTAGGGTTCAAGATGCTCAATAACACTAATTAGGCCAGCCTGTAAGTTAGCCTTCAGCTTAGCCCTTATTGATTGTCTTTAAAAGTAAAACGATAAACGAACGTAGCTATCAATATTTTATTACTTTATATCGAACATTAAACGACAGCTGTTTGGTGTTATGTTACCATAGAGAACTAAGGTGACCTTTCACGTTATATTATTATTAAGGATGTATGTAAAAAATATCGACGTGTCAAACTTTCCATGAATTTGAAATAATATAGAGTTAATCACGCTGCATCGATTGAAAAAAAGAATAAGATAATTAGACGATGTTTAAAAATAAATATTTAACAATTAAAGCCGCATTTAAGTTAAATGATTTAACTCCGCGTCATTTGTACCTATGACTGGACCTTGACTCTTTGACTAGGACTTTTGATATAAAATATACACTTGAAATATATATTATTGCTAGATACTGGATAAATGTACTAGATTACGAAACCAAAATTATAAAAAAAAAATCTCTGATAGGATTAGGTACTCCTATGATATTTCCACCTGATGGAAAGTGATGATGGGGACGAAGATAGACGATACGGTCTATTCCTTTCTGACTTAAAGACTCCTAGATTATACCGTTCGGAGAACAAAGACGAGACCAATAAGCTCCACTCCCTCAATAAACAAATGATAAACATAGAAGCGAAACGCTTCGAGCAAACTCAAAGTATGTCAACCATACATGGATGACGTTTGACAGTTCGTCTAGAAATATCAAATGAGTATCGGAAAAACAAATGAAAATAGGGGGAAATAATCTGCTACCAATAGGCCACCCAGACATGCTTGTATGGACGGGGAAAGTGAAAGTTAAGCGTACTACGGTAAATACGAGACCAGCTGGTATAAACGAACGAACCGTATTGGAAGTAAAAGTAAAATAGATGTGGTATCTATGAATGTATCAGTAATAAACGGCTACACATTTAAAGCTAATACTTACGTATAATACCTGTTATATCATGTACTTGAACAAAATAATTATTTCTGCATTAATAACTTGAAATAGGCTCAAACTATACTGGCCGATACTGGAGCGGCTTACGAAAACCCAAAGAAACAGCCGAAAAATCATAATTTTAAATTGAAAAATCTTACCGGGTATTTTTTTAAATTCCAGATAGGCAAATCTTTGATCTTGAATATCTCACCTAATGGTAAGCAACAATGGAAGAAGCTTGCATAGAAGATACCTATTCACTCGTGACTTGAAGTCTCCCATATTGTACTCATCAGGAAACGCCGACTCAGGCAAGGAGTTCCATTCCTTTGCGGTTCGCACAATAAAGGTGGAACCTCTTTGTCCGCATTCGAATGTCTACCATATAGGGGTGTCGCTTAGCAGTTTGTCTGCTTGTCCGATGATAGAACGGGGAACCGGGAACTAGATCGTGTAGTTCCTTGGCACACTCTCCGAAATGTATCCGATAAAAAACCGAGAGACTAGCTACCTTGCGCCGATATCCCAAACTCTGAAGCCTTAAATCAGTCAGCTGCTCGCTGCCAATGAGTCTCTTGGGTCTTCGCTCGATATTGTGTGATTCTTATTTATATTTCACAAAAACAGCACAACTTTACAATATAATAACCAAGTTGATACTCTTTGTAGGTATTAGGAGATAACATATCTCTAAGTTGTATCATTATTATAAAATAAACATTGAAGTTTTCGTTAATATAAACAAATACAAGATCTAGTAAGTCAAAATCTTCCATCCCATTCAAGATGACGTAATCTATGAGAACTTTTTGGGTAAGTTCTAAAGAGTAATATCTCTTATAATCTTTTTTATAGGATCTGTAGAAAAAATATATTTTCAAAATCAATAATAGGTACTTAAATGCCTCGTTTAATTAACGTATCGATTTTTTAGTTAAAGTTCTATAAACATAGTCTTCACTATGTTTAAGGTTGAAGGGGGAAGGTTATCAAATATGTATTATAGTCGCACACGCTGACCTCATGGCACCCAGTTGGTCCCGCTGCCAAGTGTTGATAGCTCTGTCTTGTCACTGACGGCACTCTATATCTTTTTAATAGAGCAAACAATAATATGATCCTACTTATTCAAGTATAGTATAGTTTCTGATAGAAACAACGCAGCTAGAACTGCCCGTCGTTGGTTTAGTTTGGCGCGAGTCCGCCCTCAAAGCTTGGGTATCGGGTTCGATTGCCGGTGGAAACACAAGTTTTCTCCTCAAGGAGAATTTGTGTTTAAAGATGAATAATTATTTCTAAGTAACATAATGACGAAAACAATGTGTCTAAAAACGCAGAAATAATATATCTCCCACTTAGATCAAAATCGTTATGAGGTTTGTATCAGTATTAGTCACAACTTGTCTTAAATAAACCGATGTTTCTGACCTACTTTTTGCCCAAAACACAAAAAGGAAGGTCTATTCGTTATGCCCTAAGTGTATCAGGGACATACGACATTGCAAAATTATCTGGTTTGGTTAACTCATAAATAAACTGAGTAAACATTGTTGTCAAACGTTATATAACATCAGTATACATTGCTTAGTCGGTTCGTGTTAGAGTAATTACCACCCACCCAGTAATGATGTTGGAAAATCGATTACAAAGCCGGGTCATGCAGCTATGGCTGGCCATGGGGAGTCTCCAATGGGGTCAAGGAAGCAGATGTGAAACGTGCAAAGCCTACTTAAAATTAAGTAGAACATACAAGGGTTAGTTATTTGCGAGGACATAATAACAATATAATTGAAACGCAAGCAAAGCTTAAGAAACCCACTTCATCGCTTATATTTTGGTTTTGGCTTGAAGGGTTTCGATAAAATTTATATGGGACCTCTGAAGTATACTCTACCAAACAAA
The DNA here is from genome assembly GCA_948107665.1 of Lomographa bimaculata. Taxonomy (NCBI): domain Eukaryota; kingdom Metazoa; phylum Arthropoda; class Insecta; order Lepidoptera; family Geometridae; genus Lomographa; species Lomographa bimaculata. Next base: position 5,046,861 of record OX403600.1, on the reverse strand, counting down.
AAACATCAAAATCGATTCATAATTTGGCTGAGATATCGCGTAACACACATACAAATAATTAAACGCTTAAAGCTTAAAAAAACTGACTTCACCGCTTTATCTTCGGAACTTTGATCAGATTAGATGTACTAAACACGTATTATTGACCTAAAATACAACTACTGATCAGATCTTGATCAAATTTAAATGGGACTAATTGGAAAGCAACATCATTCAAACAAAAAATAAAAAATTCAAAATCGGTTCACTAGGAACGAAGTTATACGGGAGGATGATTACACATTAAACAAAAAACATTTTACTTGAGTACCTCCTCCTTTTTTGTGAAGTCGGTAGAAAAACAAACATACAGTCGAATTGAGAACCTCTCACCGTGAGATTAACAGATACGCATCACAGCCCAGATAACCTAGATTGTAGAGTGCGGGGTCTGTGATAAGCACTGAGCTAAGAATACTAATACAGGTTGTATTAGTGTAACGGTTGGACAGAGATTCGGCGACTACGTTAATATATCTACAGCTTTTTCAGTCGCCAACAAGATTGGGAACTGTGCTATCTTGGTAAACTATAATTATCTTGGTTAACCATCGGTTAAAAAACAATACTGATGACCTAGTTGGCGCGGTGGGCAAGAGAGCAATTTTCCCTCCCAAGGAACATTTGTGCGTCTGGTTCTAGGTGTGATTGTGTGTGTGATACGTAAATGTTTCCAGCACCTATGATACAAGTCTCTAACCTTAAGAGGCAGTTATTGTGAATGCGTTTATAAAAATATATAGTGAAGCCAATTCCGCTATCTTCATTCACGTTTTATATCTTATCTATTCCTGTTTCCGATTATACATTCTCATGCATCCACTCGTCTCCTCAGCCAAAATCGTATATTCATATGGGCCCCAAAGAGTCACTCATGAAAGGTAATGACTCTACTGCCAGATTCGCAAAATGACAGCCAGTATATGAACTCACTCTAATATACACGTTCACATACATAAATATTAAACATTACGTGATGTTCTAATGACTGTTTGTCAATGACGATAATCCATGTAGAGTCTCGTCATAATGAATGGAGCTCTCGATATCGAGAATCGATTCATTATGTATGATCGTCTGTAATCTATGTCTAATATTGTTTCATCAGCTCTCATCACGCTATTAAACACCTTTTCTTAGTATTTTTACCCGACTGCCAAGGAAGGGTTATGTTTTTCGCGCGTAACTTGTATGGTACTTGGTACTTGGTGCGCGGGCTGTTTTCCGCAACTAGGCTGTATGTCGGCCCTTTTTGTTGTATGTATGTATATCGTATCTTCCAAACGGCTGCATGGATTTCGAAAGTTAAGGTATCTTTAGATTCGTCTCAACAACCCAAGTGTCCTTAATTAGGTGTTTGAAAAAAAATACAAAATGGCGAATTTTTGGCTCGAAATAGTAAAACGTTGATAAAAAAAAATAACCAAAGTTATCGAATAGGGTGTCAAAATAAAGGAAATCAAAATTGGACTGCATAAAATTACATAAAAGAGTAGGTGCACATACTTTTCTGTCGTTTTTTTTTAATTTTTAGTACATTGACTTGTTATTGTATGGTGGCAATTAATCAATTGTAATGTTAATTTAGGTGGTACAATTACTGCTTTTAGATTAGAGATTACCTTTTACAAACAAACTTTAACACTGTATAATATTAGTATAGATTAACACTCAAAGAATCGCAAGTTGGCAAATAATACAGAATCGACAACGACATTTTTTCACTTTCGCGCCAAACTCCACTTGGCGCTGTTTTTAAAGATTAACACAAGAGCGGCTTAGTGGGTTCAAGCCCCACAACCCTTCCTTCACCCCTAAGAAGGAAGGCAAGGCATTTCCTCCCACAAAAAAGGACGGCTCTACATACTTTAGTTACCTATGAATTTAACCTGATTGACCAGTGAACTTGGAAACAGCACCCTTCAAGTGAAGGTCTGCCCAGCACAAACCGGCCATGTGACGAAATCGGTGATTACCGACGCCTCATATTGCGGTCAATGCTAGTGTTGACACCTTACTACGCTTCTAATGGCTAAGCTACTGGAAACTGTTCCAATCATAACGATAACAAGAAGCAATTGACATAGGAGACGCAACGGAACAAATTAAATAGTCAATACGAAACATATAAGCTACAGGCTATGTCTAGTTCGGGCCCACAGGCAAGATTACATAACACCACACCACATCACACTAAGTTCGATGACTTGTATCGCTGTTGCCGGAAGCATTCACATCACACACACAATCACACACATCACAATTTTCCTTCGAGAAAACTTGTTTCAGTCGGGAATAGAACCCGATACCCCTGCTTAGAAGGCGAACGCCACCAAACTTTTCCAACGAGCAGTTCAAAAACTGTAGCTAAGTGTCTTATCTTCAGGAAATAAATGAATAGTCACTTTTACTTTACATGAAGGTTTACAAAACTAGTGTGGAGTAAAGTTTATAATACAAGTAAACAAGTGGCAAAACTGTTTTTTTTTTTAAATTCCATCGTTAAGGGTCATATATATCTAGAAACCGTCAATGCGAACACCTTTTTTAACCACAGCCAATTATCTCCCTTATACTTTTGCACATAAAGGTGCATACTGCATAACTTATATTATTGCGGTTACGCAAGGTCACGCGTGGTAATGTTTGTTTTCCTACCGACTTCACTAAAAAGGAGGAGGTACTCAAGTTGACTGTATTTTTAATTTTTTTTTTAATGTGTGTGTCTTCATGTCTTCGTTCCACGTGAACTGATTTCGAATTTTTTTTTTTTTTAAAGAGCTAGCTTTCCCATTGGTCCCATTTAAATTTGATCAAGATATGATCAGTAGTACCTGAGATATGGTCAATAATGCGTGTTTATTGCATCGAATCTGATCAAAGTTCCGAAGATAAAGCGGTGAAGTTGGTTTTTTTAAGCTTTGCTTGCATTTAATTATTTATGGTTTTATTCAAATTTCGAGATTGCGCCACAAAAAAAACAAGCTGTAGAGTCATTCGTCTAGCAAATATACGTTTACAAAATAACTTTCAGTGTTCCGATATAAAATGACGGAACATAATGTTTAAAAAAGAAATTGATGTGATTTGCATTAGATTTGATATTTTTTCTCTTACATTTTTATATGTTCTAAGAAGAAGTCAAAAGAGTCATTTATAACATCATACAGATTTCGAGGAATATTTTTATTAACTCGACATTCATAACTAAACCTGATTTATTCATCAGGTTGCCGAGTTAATAGTACAACAGTAGATACAAAGTAACGAGTTTTTGGAGGCATTAAATTCTGGTATCCCTTTCTTAAGCTGTATCACTTGTACAGTCTATTGCGCACAACACATCACCGATGCCGAACATTCAGAGGTCATTACAAAAATATATTGGACTTTTTATCAAACAATACTGTGAACTCAGACCATTCGGCCCAGACTATATCGGTCAGTGTCAACCCACCAGTGGCACAGATTAGCAATGCTGATTCACAATATTTCCAATACAAATGATAAATCCAACCAGTAAACTGGCAAATAATCATTATCATATCGTGCCATGACCGCGGGGTTGCTAACCTCAAGATGGAATAAAGAGATGTCATTAAAATCTCTCGTTCTGTATTAGTAAGGATGTTTGATTGATAAGATCCCATTCGAGCGAAACGTTTCGACCGTGGAGCGCGCGTTAATCGGTTCGAGTGGCCAAGGTCAGAACTGTCACTCGGACGCGGAGGCTTCTTCCTTCGACCGCCATCAGTGCGCGTGCGCCTCTTGGCTAACCCCCACCTGCGCTCATCTCCTCCCAACGGAAACAATGTTTCCGCTCGAGATTAATTACATTTAAACGTCCCAAAAGTTCTATCGGCTTTTTCTAACAACTTCATCAGAAAATGTGTGTGGTGCTAGTGATGTTTTGAATGAATTAAATAATGTCGCTTTACAAGAATACATTGCGGAGGCAGTTCTCTCACGAGTCAGGCAAAACGGATCTGGTCAGAGCCACTGAGGAATATTTCGATCGCAGGTATGTGTAATTTTTAGTAATGTAGTAAAAACAAACAGTAACAAGAACGTGCTCGTAATTATTCATTTTTGTCGGTCTTGTTTACAATTTTGCACTTTAACATTCGCAAGTCGCTGTGAACTCTTTATTGTCCATTTACAGTGTCCTTATTTACTACTCTTATATAATAATGCAAATAAGTGTTACATTATCCTTAAGTCTGAAATTATCAATCAAAATAATTATTGTTTAGGTAATGGGCCACGTGGGTAATAAAACATTATCTACAAACGAACACAAGATAAAATAATTATAATCTGCTACAAGCAGCTATTAGATAAAACAACAGAATTCACTTACAATTACAACCAAAATCCAGTTGTTTCGGTTAAAACAACTCGATTCATTTAATATTCTTACCTCGCTTTATATTTCTCCCATATATAAATATGCAGAGATGTTTATACTATTATATATTTTATTCATACACCTTTAGAGCATAATATTGATGAAAAGACGAATTCCAACTATTGTTTGAATATCTCAAAGTGATTCATGTCGGGAACACTTCAAAGACCTTGAAATTATGACGGTCCCAAGTCTTCTGGTAGAAGATATAGTTCATGAAGTCGGTTTTCTTTTTAAGGGGGTGATATCAGAATGTCTATTAAAATGCGTATTTATAACAAAAGAAAGTGGAAACTAAAGATGTGGTCGACGATGATACACGTTTGCCTAGAAGATACCACAAACTCTTGACTTAAATACTCTCAGATTGTACTTATCGGGAAACACAGACTCGGGCGAGCAGTTCCACTCATTTGCGATACGCATAATGAATGTGGAAGCAAAACGCTTCGTGCGCACTGCTGGAATATCTTACTTATTATGAATTTGACACCTTGTATCGACTTACATTCTATGCAATAAATGATTTATGGTTATGATCCAAGTAAATAAAAACATTAATGAAATCATTGCTAAGACGAGGTACTCACGGAAATTTGTAGCTTCTTATTAAAGGGCAAAGATATACGTTAATTAACTTTATTAAGGCGGTTACGAAAGGTCACGCGTGGCATTCTTCGAATTTTTATGGTTTTATTCAAATTTCGTGTAATGCGCCTCAAAAAAAATAAAACAAGCTGAACTGTCCTTCTTTCGTAGTATATGAAATAACTTTCACAGTGTTCTGGTATAAAATATCAGAACAAAATGATGTCAAAAAGAAAAAAAAAGTGATTTGCAAATGTAATATAATAAATCTTATGAATATTCTATTAAGAAGGAGTCATTTACAGCTTTCAAAGATTCCAACGAATATTTTTATTTAGTAGACTAGCCATGCTGGCTTCGCCCGCGTTATTTAAATTAAAAAGTAGCCTATTGGTAATATCCTAATACATTTAGCTATCTCCTCTCCATCCAGAAGTTTTTTTTTTTTTAGGTTGATGTATTAGCTAGCTTCATTGTACTAGCCTAAGTTTGTTTTACGATCTTTAATGTTTTTTCATTTATTTGTGGTGTACAATGAAGAGTTATCTATCTATCGGATATAAGCTATGTACTCGTACATTCCTACTTTCATCGGCTTGAATGAGTGCTTATGACGATTGGTCAAGAACATTTCTATCAATACGATCTGGTTACCTTATATGTTTATTTTAAGTTAAAAACTAAATTAAAATCTAGTGAACTAGTAATTAATTGCCAAACAGTGTTAATCGGTGCGAATGACTGTACCTACACAAACCTATTTTCAACCGACTTCAAAAAAGGAGGTTCAACTCGGAATTCGACTGTTTTTTTTTGTATGTATGTTACGTGATATGGGTTAGTGTCAAAATCCCTATTAGGTATTATTATTTTGAGACTTTTAGTACCATAATCCCCATTACGGGTTCAAATTCGGGTTAAATATCTGCCAATTATGAATCGACTTTGATGTTTTTTTTGTTCGGTAGAGTATACTTCAGAGGTGGTCCCATATATCAAAATCGGTAAAGCCAAAACCGAAATATAAGTGAGGTCGGTTTTTTAAGATTTGCTTGCGTTTCAATTATGGTTTAATGGTACGGTACTATAAAACTGTATTTAACATTTTAATTAAATAAATAAAAAGAAATAATCCAAATCCGTTTAGCCGTTACAGCGTGAAGAGAAAACAAACATACACACTTACACACAAACTTTCGGATTTATAATATTAGTGTGGTATGTAATGAATGCCTAATAAAACGTTTACAAAATAACGCGTTTTAAGAGACATTCTGGCATCTTATTTCTATTTACCTACTGGTCAGGTAGGTACTCCGAATTTGTGACTAATTTTATGTTGCTGTATCCTAGTACCTACATATTTTGATGGTGATCGTGACTTCCATAAATAACTTTGTCATTTTAATATGTATTTCGATGGTTTTTCCATTTGTTTTTCTAAGATGTCGTGATTCTTTTTGTCGAACATCAAAAAAGTGGTAGTTATTAATTTGTTTCTGCTTGATATGTTTCCATTGTTTTTAAATGATGATAGAGACATCTGAATGGTTTTTGTGAGGTATAAACAAATACTAACTATCAATCGTCATCCATTTATGGTTGACATACCTCCAGTTCGCTCGAAGCGTTCGCTTCTGCTTTTATAATCCGTACTGCGAGGGAGTGGAACTCATTGCCCTTGTCTTTGTGCCCCGAACGGTACAATCTGGAAGTCGTCAAGTCAAGAGAATATGTATCTTATAGGCATACTACATCATCATAAATAAGTGTTGTAAGACGACCCAGTTGGCGCAGTGGACAGGTGTCCGCCCTCTGCGCCGTGGGTCCTGGGTTCGATTCCCGGCGGGAGCGCGGATTCCTTCCCAAGGGATATTTGTGCTTCTGGTTCTGGGTGTAATGTGTGTGTGATGTGAATGTTTCCGGCACCCACGATACAAGTGTATGAACTTGGTGTGGGGCTGTGAGTGTGAATGCGTTTGTTTGTTTGTTTTTGTTTGTTTTTGTTTTGATCAAAATCGCAATAATATGTCGTATCTACCGGTTGCCGAAGCTATATAAATATTTCAACTGAGAACGGGTGAAATAAAAGTACACTCTACCCGAAAGACGTGTCTTTCGAAACATGCAAACATTTAAAAAGGCCACAGTACTTACGCATATTTATTGTACTTACTACAATGAGCTAGCATAAAATTCACCTTATTTTTGTGCATAGCGTCAATATATAAATAAATACATATGTATATTAATTGTAGTGTCATTTCGTATACAGCTAAGGTCGAATGAGGTTAATATAAAACATGTTTGTTAGAATATGTATACAATATGTATACAGTATGTATACTTTGTTTTTAAACATCTAGTTTCGTGTGTTTCACGCTGTAATATATTTATAAATTGCAGTGCCCTGCGGCTCCGCTCTCGATTAAACGCAAGCAAAGCTCAAAAAACCGACTTCAATGCTCACATTTTGGTTTTAGCTTGAACTATTTCGATAAAATTTATGGGACCACCACTATAATATACCAAACAATAAAATAATCAAAATTGATTCATAATTGGCGGAGATATATCGCGTTACATACTTACAAAAAAAACCTAGAGTCGAATTGAGAATATCACTACCTATGTGTTTTAAGTAGCCTACAGTAGGTACATAATATTAATAATTCCAAATTTCATCCAAATCTGTTCAGCCGCCACAGCGTTAAAAGGGACAAACATACACACAAACTTTCGGATTTATAATATTAGTATGGTATGCATATAATCGAAAATAACAAAACATTAAAAACACATATATTTTCATACCAAAATAAATATGTGGACATAACTCTCACGATAGATTTTATACTAACGTAGAATTAAAATATATTTATTTTTAACCGACTTCAAAATAGGAAGAGGTTCTCAATTGAACTGTTTTTTTTTTATAGCGACCATTAATTTTATCACACATTTTAAATATCTCCAGGTTGTCTCGAAGAGAACGCCCTAGCGAAGTAGCGACCCCGCCTATTGTGTATATATTTATAAGTTTCTCTGTTTGCTGTACTACCATTTGGTGTCGGTAAAGAGTTATTGCACTGAAAAAATAGTCATAGACATATATTTATTCATAAGTATTAATTACACGTCATACATTTGATTAATATAAAATAACTAGCTGTACCCGGCATGCGTTGCAATGACACGTACATAATAAGTGTTTTACCTTTTTCACTTTTATGTTTGCCTAGTACTTTAATACTATAGTAATAGCTTTTATGTTCACACAAAAATACTAAAATCGCAATTTTAAAAAGAGGGTTGGGGGTAGAATAATGAAAAATATTTTACGACCTATTCTCATACCTACTACCTACCAAATATACAAAAAAATGACATTAAAATCGGTCAAGCCGTTTCGTAGGAGTTTGACCAAAAATACGAGATTTTTATATGTTAGACATATAAAGCAACTAACCGTGCACCGCGGCTTCACCCGCTATTATCAAGATAAAAAGTAGCCTATTTATTTATAATTTATTGCACAACAAAAACAATGTACAATTGGAGGACTTAATGCTAAGAGCATTTTCTACCAGTCATCCAGCAATGGTAGCAACTTTAGTAAAGTGTGTTAATCCTAGGTATAATCTATGTACATTCCAAATTGCATCCAAATCGTGAAGAGGGAACGAACATACTTACACACAAACTTTCGGATTTATAATATTAGTAGAATTAACTATTAATATGACTCATAATTATTATTTTAGTTTATGTATAAGTGATATCGCTAGCAAAGTCATATTTTGGAATTATTAAACTCTTTTATAAGAGTAGAAGACTTTTTTTTTTTCTTTAGTTTTGGCTTCGCAATCTTATGCATTTAGCCAGTGTCAAGTGATAATATATTTCAAGTGTATTTCATATTATAGGTCCTAGTCACAAGTCACAGTCAAAGTCAAGTAAAAGAGTCAAGGTCCAGTCTTAGTCAAGTCATGCCCTAGTAAAGTGGTAGAAACTTTACTAGAACTTCTATCGGAGTTTTGGAGCGAAGGTGAAAATCACGTTTTTCAACTTTGTATGATTTGCCTACACTTATGCACGTTCACTAAGTATTAACGGTTAATAATCCACCATTATTACACATTAACACTCGAAGAATCACAGGTTTTGGAAAATTTTACAAAATCAACAACGCCATTTTTTCACTTTCGCGGCAAAACTCCCAGTAGAAGGCTTGCTTTATTAGCCAGATTTTAATTATTGGTGAAACAAACTCGAATTTGTCATACTGTATATAAATGAAATCAACATAAGACTCCTATTTCACTGTTAATAGTACAAAAGCAAGCAGCACGAGTACACGTGTTATATAATTTTATCATGGAGTTATTTTTGTGAACAGTGGATTTTCTGTTAATATAAATATCGATCAGGTAATTTAAACAGGTGTAAAAGTTTATAGTTAATTTTTCGTGACGAAAACAATTATTTTTATATCGACTTGTCATTAAAATGAAGACGTTTCCATGCGCTCCTAAATTTATTTTTTATAAAAACAAGCAATTAATAAACATAAACGCTTTAACACTCACAGCCCCACACAAAGTGCGATGACTTGTGTCGTGGGTTTTCTTCACACACTATCCCAACCAGAACCAGAAACCCGAACGAATCACAACCAGAACGAAAACCAGGCTTGATCGATTTCGATAAAATTTATAGGGGATAAAATGTATACCTCTGAAATATAATCAACCGAACAAAAAAAATATCAAAACCGTTTACACAATAAATATCTTCTGATTTCTGATTCATAATTAGCGGAATTATCGCGTAACATACATACATACAAAAAAACACATACAGTTGAATTGAGAACCTCCTTTTTTGAAGTCGGTTGTAGAGACGACTTTTATTTTTAAAGTTTTATTTATACTTATAATTGTAATATTAAGAGTGCGTTTGCTGTAAATAAACTTAGTTTAATTTTCATAACAGGCTTGATGACAAGTGCATATCAATTTCGCTTGTCATTACTGTATTGTTGATTTGTAATCACATACACACAAAAAATAATCTTGGTACTGTTTTATGTGGAATGTTATTTATACTCTATTATTTTTTATTAGCAAAATGTACATTTAATAGGTCTTCATGAAAATGAGGTTTTCTATTCGACTGAATTAAGAACAACATATCTCCGGCGTGCCTAACTAAACCGATTTGGATGATTATTATTTTTACACTCTTTATTTTGTTATAGAGAGAGTAGTAATAGTTGATATAAACAGAAAATTCAAACAAGAACTTATGAAAGGTTCCGTAGATAAAAAAGGGCTTCGATGTCGGTTTTTAGATTTCAAAATATTATTTTATGACAGTAACTCTGTAGGTCTCTATCTATTTGTGTTATGCTTTTGTCAACCATTTCACCTGTTTATGATGATAATTTGTGGTTTAAAACATGTATAATTATGCTATAATTTGTAATAAGAACTCACTATCAAGGATAAGGCACTTTGTTTCGGGCTTGGACAGAGGTTCTGAGGACTCTGAGGTTTATAAGGAGTACCCCAAGGCACAATATTAGATCCACAATTGTTCCTCAATTATTTGTTTACAATGATAATAATTATAATTATTTTTCTTTGTTCCAGGAGAACAAGATCCCTGAACGCACCTTCCCCTATACAGCAGTTTGGACCATGTGGAAGGATAATGAAAAACTCTGCAATGGTCATGTAAGTATATTGTACAATTTTAATAGCATGTGATAACGATGATTTGACGACCCAGTTGGCGCGGTGGAAAAGTCTCTGCCCTCTGCACCGTGGGTCCTCTGGGTTCGATTCTCGGTAAGAGCACAATATTCCTTCCCAATGAAGATTTGTGCTTCTGGTTCTGGGTGTGATTGTGTGTGTGAGATATGGAAATCTTTCCGGCATCCACGGTACAAGTCTTTGAACTTAGTGTGGGCTGTGAGTGTGAATGAGTTTGTTTTGATGAAATTGTTTGCTTTCTACGCTCCAGATCTGGTGTTCGATTCCCTGTCGATGCACAATTATCTTCCCCAAGGTACACTCGCGCTTGTTGTAATTATATGTAATGGGAATATTTCCGGCATTAGTGATACAAGTCTTCGAACTTGATGCGGAGCTGTGAGTGACAAAACAATGAAATAAATGCATTTCCTATGCGCAGTCATGTAAAAGTCATCTATTGTTTTGTTTGTGTATCCGAATTATTTCGTTTCTGAAAATGAAGGGTCAAGTTCTGTTAAGGTATTCAAGGCCCACATTCTACCGAACCATCTTACCAACAATTTCGAGTTTCACAACAAACTTCAAGGATATTACAGAAAGGAAGACATTCCGTACGACCACTCGATGTAATCGTGACAGACTACTTTTATATGCAATCACTACAATTAAGTGTTAATTAAATATTCATTAGAGGCCGAACTTCCACGGATTTCTATGCACCTTAATGGCTTGATAATATAGGCTATAATGACAGGCTTTTCATGCTTCATGGCTCTTCATTAAGTGTCGGCGTGGTTTCCGCCGTTAACTTTTTGTTCAGTCCAAAAGCTGACTAATGCGAAAAAATGTTAAGTCTCCAAGATTTGAACAATAAATCTTCGGAAGGTAATCAAGGCTTTGGAGTTATACAAGGAGTTTCTTTGCCAGGTTCTTCTCGAGACGGATGTAATTTTGCGAATCTGGCAATAGAGTCATTAACTTTCATGAGTGCCTCTTTAGGGCTTCATTCTTTCCATGTGAATAAACGATTTAGATTTGATTTGAGTTGGGATGTGTAAAGAATTCTCTATATTAGTGACGAGATGTCAATTGTTCTCCGGGCTATGCGCAAATGTACTTTGAAACTTTGAACTTTGCGCTTGTACTTTGGCTCAGAATAAATAATAATAACACCTATAGCATAGAATACATTTTAATAATATTACTAAGTGTAGTTATCTAACTTTACGCCAATTGAATATCTAACTATATATAGCGGCACCCTGCGGCTTTGCTTTTTTATGTTCGAAAGGCACCACTATCTCACCTAAGTATGATGCGGCCGAAGATGTAGCATGCTTGCCTAGAAGATACATATACACGCTTGACTTGAAGACTCCCAATTTATACCGTTCATGTAACAAAGACGCAGGCAATGAGTTCCACTCCTAATAATAGAAATGAAATTGTGCTGTTTTTCGCTGGATGCAACGTATTTCTGTTATCCTACTTCATAGTATTATAAATGCGAAAGTTTGTGTGTTTGTGTGTGTGAATGTTTGCCACTACGTATTTTCATAACAACTTAACCGATTTTAATGAAATTTAAATGTAGGCAGCTTATACCCTGGATAAGGGCATAGGCTACTTTAATCATCATCATCTACAGAGGGCAAGGCCGCGGGGCTCAACTAGTAAGTTAATAGATTCGATTACGCATGTGATACCTGATCGGCTAATACACACATGTACTAAATAATTGCTAGACCTATCTTAATCCTGTTAATACTATACCTACGTTCACAAAACGGAAATTGAGTATTCGTAATTTAGAGTGGAAGGCTCAGTGGATCCTTTAACTCCTTTGAAGAACCTGCACAGATAAAAAGGCTCAGTAATCAAAGGAACTGCTAAAGGGGAACTAATGTATGTGTCTTATGCCGTTTCTGAGAAAATAATTTAACAATCAAACGCATTAACAGTCCCACACAAAGCGTTGTATCGTTGGTGCCGGATACATAAACAAGTTAGAATCACAAATGTCCTTTGGGAAAGAAAATTGTGCTCGAGCTGGTAATCGAACCCGCGACCCACAGCCCAGAGGGCAGAGTCTTGCCTACTGCGTCAACTGGGTCGTCAAAGGATATAGAGGAGACCTTTCTATGCATAATACAAACATTCCTTATTACACCAAACTCTGTAATAATACCACTCTAGTATTAGATTATTATAAGTAGAATATTGCAATATAACGTTCTTGTAGGACCATTATAATTAACGACCTATTGTTTCTTGCAATATAACAATTTTAACGTTAATAATGATTTTTTATCGTACAGATGAAACGTAGATAACTCTTTAATTGTACTCGCTCTATACACAGATGCAATATAAGTGAATAAATAGTTAATTACTACAAAAGAATTGCAGACAGGGTCAGTGCGCTCCTACTCTACGACCTAACTTACTCATCCAGTGTGGTTGAATTAATGGCTCTTTGGTCGATTCACATCGTACCGGAAAATGTTTGCCTATATCTTTATGTGTATAAATAATTCTTCCGTATGTGTGTGGGACTGAAATACAAAACGGCTGGATCCATTTTGGTGATTTTTTTTTGTGTTCAGGTGGAATCATAAATGGTTTAGATTCAAGCAGAATAAATTAAAAATCTGAAAACAATATGCAAGCAAAAAACTTTTTCTTAAGGATAGGAATACGTCAATCGGATTTGGTAAAGTACTAGACAAACATATACAACTAATACTATAATACTTTTAACTTGATAAACGCGGGCGAAGCCGCGAGGCACGGCTAGTCTTTTTATAAAAATCGATTGAATCGTCGATAAATTTTAATATATTATATACCACTAAAGGTTCTATACCGGTGACCGGCCCCCCGATTACCTATCTTTGTTGCAAACGGTTTCAATACTAAATTGACAAAACTCCTAAGAAATAAGGTTCATTTTTGCTTAATTTTAATTGAAACCGCGTGCAACAAAATCAAAATCGTTTATTCACATGGGCTCCAAAAAGGCACTCATGAAAGTTAATGATTCTACTGCTAGATTCGCAAAATTACAGTCATCTCGAGAAGAACCTGGCATGAAATTTGACACATTGTATAAATATATTTTTTTCAGGCAAATCCAAGATCCAGCGTCGCAGCGGCTGACCTGGTACAAACCACCGCTGACGGTGCTGGTCATCAAGAAAGTACACGATGCCGATATACTGCCGCCGTTCGTCCAGCTTGTTCATTGGCTGGTTCATGTAAGTTTTTTATTGTAGCTCTTAACCCGTCACCCGTCAAAAAGCAATCTTAATTTATTCCACTAGCGTATATAATTGAATGGCATTATTTGTTTACCCTACGCATTTAGTTGAAATGACTATTTCTTATTTATTTGAGATGGATTGATGCCTCACCTGAAGTTAGATGTCGAAGTGGTCGCCGTTGCAGGCAATTGTAATATATTGCTTCCCTGTGCCCGTAAATCTTAAATTCATTTATGTTATGTGAACAGACCAACGTCATTTATATATGGTTGACATACCTCATATCCGCTCGAAGCGTTTTGCTTCTACATTTATTATTCGTACAGCGAAGGAGTGGAACTCACTGCCCGCGTCCTTGTTCCCCGTACAGTATAATCTGGGAGCCTTCAAGTCTAGAGTGAATAGGTATCTTCTTCGTCACTTTCCATCAGGTGAGATAGCGGCGAAATGCTTACTTATCTGTCATAAAAAAAATGACCACACCAATTTACCTGAACGTTTAATTAACAAAAGATAATTAACCGATTTGAAAACAAGTAGATTGACAAAATAAACATTGTCTATAGTTTTAAGTACCGCTGTGTAACTAGTTTTTAATTTAAAGCAACCCAAGCCTAAGGTAATAAAAATACAACCGAACTTACTAACCCGGACTAACCCGGTTTAGCTCGTATTGGCTCATAACGACGTAGTTATGATATAATTCTCGTTAATTATGTGCCATTATAATGTACAAAATTGAAGATATAAATAAAGACTTTGACAGGAGAAACTAACGACCTAAACGTGTTACTAAGTTTCATAATAGAATTAATAATTAAGGATACACGGTATGTGGTGGATATATATTAAATGCGCACGAAGCGTTTTGCTTCCACGTTCATTATGCGCACTGCAAAGGTGAACTCCTTGTCAGTCTGTGTTCCCAGATAAGAACAATCTTGGAGTCTTCGAGTTGGGAGTGCATAGGTGTTTTCTAGGCAAGCGTGCTCCATCGTCACTTAACGTCATGTGGGATAGTGGTCAAACGTTTGCCAATCACAGATAAAAAAAAACTTCATTCCTTCGCATTATGAACTTAAAAAATAATTACTAACAGGAAAACATTTTCAAAACTGATTTTATTCTTATTAACTACAATGCTTCATCATCCATACAGCGAAGGAGTGGAACTCATTGCCTGCGTCTTTCCCTGAATTAATGCTTGCCATATAGCATAAAAAAATGCTCTATGTGGGCCTTGGTTTCCTCAACATTTTTATATCGTCTTCACTTATGCTTAATTGACTTATTTTGAACTAGCTGTGCCTCGCAGCTTCGTCCGCGTTCATGGAGTTAAAAGGTAGGAGTTATTCCGGAACCTAAACTATCTACATTCAAAATTTCATCAAAATCGGTTTATTCGTTACGGAGATACGTGCTAACAAACATTCACATACACACACACACTTTCGCATTTATAATATTAGTAAGATGTCAATGGTCATAGAAGTAAAGGAACTGACAGTCCAAAGGAAATTTGACTGGATTGTGTCAAAGATGACAGAGTAAGATATAGTGAGTGTAGAGATGTTTTGCCGACACAGTGATAATTCCTTCTTGTTCCATTGATATTTGTTCCAGGAAAGAAATCCACTTGTTCTAAAATAAGGGAGTCAATCATCATCTCCCTGAAATATGGTCGCCTAGTATTTCAATCCTTTTTATCTCTTATAGACCTGATCATAAGTGATAATTTGGACGAGGGTGGTTAACATCCTAAGCCTATATCTTATCTAAGCTACGACATGCAGTATAACACTGCCTTGTCCGATTTTCTCTCCTGGCTCACTGTTGAATCCGAAACAAAGACAATATGATACGATATATATTTGACTTAGACGCACCCCTACAATTGCTTATAATAATAGCTAGCCTGAATGTCCGTAGAAAGTTTAATAAACTTGACTGTGAAACGTTTATTTATTACTAGCTGTCCCGGCGACCTTCGTTCCACCTAACAGTCAATGAATGTGTATGTTTAGGCATCCATACCCGGCATGCGTTACAATGCCACGTGACTATATTATTACCTCCTTCATGTTTCTGTTTGCCTAGTACCTCATTTACTCATTATTCATACCTCATACCTCATACCTTATTCATCCTTACCTCATTTATTCATACGTTACTCGGATTTGGTATACCAAATCCGAGTAACGTATGAATAAATGATTTTTATAAACCCTTTAAAAAAAACAGTGGCGTTCCTAAAAAGTCAAAATCCTCTGTCCGTCTCCTGGTTCTAAGCTACCTTCCCACCAATTTTCAGCCAAATCGGTTCAGCCGTTCTTGAGTTATAAATTATGAAACTAACACGACTTTCTTTTATATATATAGATTGTTAAATATTATGCCTAATAAGACGTATTGGCAAAAAGTGTTTGTTTTACAACGCCAACCCATATACAATAGCCATTGAGTTGTAATAGAAGCAACACTAAACGAAAAATATCAAATTGATTATTCATCCCACCTAGCTAAATGATTGTACATTATTGCTAGACTTGTATAATTATTTACTGTCATTTCTATTTGTGTTCTTTGTTATTTTAAGGTGTTCAATAAAGAATATATCTATCTAATTATCTATCTATCTATCTATTATTATAGCAACAATTTGTACTAACATCATTATAATTATCTTTGCTCAGTTTCGTCGTCTCTATAATTATTATTTTTTTCCCACAGGAAAGTCATAGTATCGTATTTTTGTGTATTTTCTTAACTTTTCAAACCATTCTTACTACAAGATTCCCTAGCATAGTTAACATAACACACTCTAGAATGCACGTTGGCATCGTCGCGATTTATCGTAGTTCTCACAATAAAATATAACTCCGTGTGACACTGAGATGTAATAAGCAAGCGTGATGCTTACCATCAGGCGAACGACTTGCTCGTTTCGTCACGTAATTACCCTGAAAGAAATATGTATATATTCTTATTCAAGTTCATATCAATTGCAAGCATAGAGCATTATAAGTAGTTTTACTCCGATTCCGTGATTGCAAGCAAATTACTAAAGTTAAGTGCCTTGTTTGACGATCGATGACATGAGGTATCACCTCTTCTCAGGTATATAAACAGCATATAACTTAACCTAGCTGAGGGTAATCGTGCTTCAGTGAAAGTGAATCGATCCGTGGCGTGGTCGGTTGGAATTTTATAATTGAACAACACCCAAACAGCTGTCTGCATGTGTGGATTCTGA
This sequence comes from Lomographa bimaculata, assembly GCA_948107665.1. Taxonomy (NCBI): domain Eukaryota; kingdom Metazoa; phylum Arthropoda; class Insecta; order Lepidoptera; family Geometridae; genus Lomographa; species Lomographa bimaculata. Next base: position 5,029,551 of record OX403600.1, on the reverse strand, counting down.
CCGGTATGGGCGACGCAGACGCTTGTTGTAATCGATTAAATGGCTACGATATTTGGGACACTCTTTTATTTTTCTGTTTGATAAGTTTCGGGTGTTCTAGACAGTTCGAGTTCAGATATTACGAAAGGACTGAAATGCGCATATTCCGATCTTCAGACTAAGAAGGCTATGGTGTTAGCGCATTCGTTTTATTTTTGGAATTGGATCGCATTCACATGCTCTTCAATAGTGTGCTTTGTACTAGGACACCGAGGCCCGATTTTAACTGTACTTTACACTCGCACTATTTCTCGTACCTCTAATAGACTCCTTAACGATAGTCTTACTGGCATGCTAAAAAAAATAATTTGTATGAACTTATTGAGACCTAAAATATGATGATAGTTATGCATAACATACGTGTTACAGTCTAAATAGCGATTGGCCACCTCCCCGATTATGGGCACCTTATTTAAAGTCTTTCACACTCACAGCTCCACACGAAGTTCGAAGGCATCAGGTGCCAGAAACATTCTCTTCACATTCTAATCACACCCAGAACCAGAAATAAAAATTTTCCTTCGAGAGAAAATTTGTGTATGAGAATCGAACCCGATAACCGGTGCTTAGAAAGCAGTCGCGCAACCTAGTCTGCCGCGAGTCCTACTAGTACCTCCTAGCCGGTCAATAAACAAACATGACGTGCATCGCCATAAAAAAAAATATACTTTCTATGATCTACTCATTAAAATCGAATGCGAGCCATTCCAATTTCCTTTCAATAGATGTTAACTGAATGTAATGGTCCATTATAAGCTAATTGGCAGATGCTAACAAGAACTATTTGCCGGCTGTTGAACAATAGCAGTGTGTACCTGGTAGCATAACAATGCATAATGAGGATACTTCAATTAACGTCAGTACATTTAATGATTTAACATTTTCTGAAAAGCAATTCGGAGTTCACGAGTTGAATAAGACAATATCTTTTTTTTTTAAGTCTTCTTATACTTTGTAGAAGATTCTTACGGAAAGAACAATTAAGAAAATGTTCAGGAAACTTACAGACGATTTCTACTTCGCGCGTTTGATGAATGTGAATTTAGTATACAGCAGTTTATAAAATTAATAGTAAGAATTAAATGGAAATTATTTTTAGTAGAGAAAATATTAAAACACCGAAAAAGTAACAATATATAAAAAATATAAAAATAAAACGGAAAGAACAATTAAGAAAATGTTCAGGAAACTTACAGACGATTTCTACTTCGCGCGTTTGATGAATGTGAATTTAGTATACAGCAGTTTATAAAATTAATAGTAAGAATTAAATGGAAATTATTTTTAGTAGAGAAAATATTAAAACACCGAAAAAGTAACAATATATAAAAAATATAAAAATAAAAAACATTATTCATGGACGTATCGAATTTGGTAGTACTAGGCAATCATAAACATGAAAGAGGTAAAAATTTAGTCAATAAGTTTTAAGTACGGTATTAAAGTACTAGGCAACCATAAACGTTAAAGAGGTAAAATGCTTTTTTTATTTTTACGTGGCATTGCAACGCATGCCGAGTATAGCTATAGATATAGATAACGTAGTCAAATGGTTAAATCAGCCACTCACAAATCTGTCTGTCATCGATGTCATCAATTATTTATGTGAGAAGTAACATACGTCGCGTCGTATTAAGTAGCTCTTTGAATTGATCGATGCTATCGCAGTCCTTCATGAAATGTTAATAACTTGTGAACGACGTAAGTGACCATTGTCATGGAAGGTGAGCCGCGTCAGGCGTGACGTCCCAATTGCTTTTCGATGGAAAATATGCTAAATTAACTCGATGTTTACGCAGTGCTTCTGTAGCACAGAATAAATTAACAAATACATATATTTTTGAGGCGGCTGTGTATTTAAGCACCCGAATCTTTACTAAATAGACCAAACCCCACGAAGACACTACAAATTAATGCTACCAATACCCAACTAAAAATGTTTAAGAAAGGCCCATAACAAATACTAATAACAATATGCAATAAAATCAGATAAAAAATTAGCTTTTCCGAAATTAACTTCCAATCCTATTAATATTATAAATCCGAAAGTTTGTGTGTAAGTTTGTAAGTATGTTTGTTCCCTCTTCACGCTTTAACGGCTGAACGGATTTGGATGATATTTGGAAGTTCATAGATTATACCTAGGATTAATACATAAGCTACTTTTTTACTTGATAATACCGGGCGAAGCCGCGGGGCACGGCTAGTTGTTAATAAAGCATTGTTTCTACACTCTAAATGAGTACATGGAACATTATATAAAATAATAATCATCAGATTTTCCTGTCCATCCAAAGGTTGTTTGGTAGAAATCGCTGAAAGCGATAAGACCGCCCATTGTACTGCCTCATAATATTAATTTCGTAGTTTTAAGTTTGTATCTTTTTGTTTTTTGGTGTACAATAAAGAATTTTGTACTGTATTGTATTGTATTTTGATGAACATAGTGCCTATATCTATAAGTTTGAAAATCCTTTAGCATTTCTATAGTCAATATCTAAGTGTCCTTATATGTGTTGACCTTAAGTTTTAATAATATGTAATTTTTTTACCTATTTATTTATAAAAAAAAAATGCTGTATAAATGGCTACTCTGTATTGGAAATGTAGGTATGCCTATTTATATTAATACGTAATTGATATCTTAAAAAATCGTGCTACGAGATTCGTTGTGTGAAGCCGACTTCATAAAGTCTACAAGAGAAGAGAAGAGCAAGACAGAGAAGTGATAACACTGTGTTATTGTTTCATCTATGGACCAGGGCTATTTCAAACTAGATTCCTTACTATTAAACATACCTTGTTGTAAATACGAGTACTTACTGAGTATGTTGTAATGTATTATATCTAATACATACCGAACATTCCTAAAGGTTGATCAACCGCTGAGGGCATGCTTATAAAAATCCCAAGAAGTAGACAAAACAATATGCAAAATCAAAATATTGAAAATACCCCGGACGCTCTATCTGGAAAACGGCATACCGATTTTCACCAAACATAACCATGAACACTCTCGAACAAATCACGTTTCAAATTAAAAAAAAAACGAATTAAAAATCGGTCTAGCCTTTTGGGAGTTAGGTACGATGCCACAGACAGAAACGCAGATACACAGCAATACACACTACAAACCAACTCCCCTCTTTTTCGTCGGGGGTTAATAAAAGGAACCGCGATCAAGAATGAAAAAGTATCTTCTAGGCAGGTATGCTACATCGGGTGAGATAGTGGTCAAATGCTTGGCAATCAAACATAAAAAAAAGCTGAGCTGCACTTTGCCACTTGTTTTTAGGTTTCCGTGTGTCCGTCCGTCCGTCCGTCTGTCACCAGGCTGTATCTCAAGAACAGTGATAGCTAGACAGTTGACATTTTCACAGATGATGTATTTCTATTGCCGCTATAACAACAAATACTACAAATAAAGTAAAATAAATATTTAAGGGGGCTCCCATACAACCAACTTGATTTTTTATAGATGGTACGGAACCCTTCGTGCGCGAGTCCGACTCGCACTTGGCCGATTTTATTTTAAAACGCTTATAAAATATGTGCATTTCCAGGACAAAAGCATGGTAGTGTTCGTAGAAGCGGCAGTATTAGAAGACACGATACTCAAGGAGTATGGCGACTTCTCTCTGGTCCGTTCGCGGCTGATGACCTTCAAGGCCGGCACCGACGACCTCACAGACAAGATCGACTTCATTATCTGTTTGGGCGGTGACGGCACACTGCTGCATGCCAGTTCGCTGTTCCAGGTGAGATGAGATATCTTGTATCAGCTGTATGCCTAATGCTAGGGTATGGTGACTTCACGTTGGTCAGATCGCGCCTTATGACCTTTATGGGCCTCACGCTGACAACCAGCTCACTATTTCCAGTGAGATGAAATCTGTAATCTGCAAGACAAGTAGGGATTGCAATCCCGCAGCTCATTCAATCCCGCGCGGGATCACGCGGGATCAGCATCTTTGAAATTGTTAGAAAATGAAATTGAAACTACAGATTTTTGTTTTAAAATGAACTTTTATTAAACATTTCTTACATTAAGCAACAGTCATTATTTCTTTTCTATTAATGAAGTATAAGTAATTAGTAATCTGTTTTCTTAGATTATTTTTTTAATGTTTGGCATAGTTTAATAGTTTTGTTCAATATGATGAACAACTGACAGGACAGCCCGCCAACCGTCCGCTAGTCGCCCGGCGCGGAACGGAAACGCGACGTCGCGCTAGTGCTACTCGCGATTTACGCGAAAATTTTAGCGCCAAATTTTTAAATTGCGGCATCCGCGTATCTGCGCTTTGAAGATGCGGGATCCAGCAGATTAATAAAAGCAGCGGGATCCCTCGGGAATGCGTGATCCCGTTTTGCGGGATTGCAACCCCTAAAGACAAGTTACTTTAAGATTATTGCGCTTTACGCGGGTTCACCCGATGCTGACGGCCTTAAGTGGCCTGTTGCAACCAGCTTGCTAATTAAGTAAGCTTTAAGAAACATGACTTCAGAAGTTCGGTAACTTTCGGCTGGTTCTATGCTCTTCTAGAACCAAACGCTGCACGCCAGCTCCATGTTACATACGAATATCAAACGATGCATCACTATTATTAGATTTTAAAATAAAACCACCCGCATGCATGGCTGGTCTATGAGTTGTTGTATGGCAATTCCCACAATCCTCTAAAGCGTCAAATACAAGGAAAAAGAACGGTTTATCCAGTTTTTATTAAGATGACATTGTATGATGATACGCCAAACGTGAATGTAACGATTAATCTGGGTCATTGATTTTGATAATGTTATATTTTTTAACCCGATTAGTGTGGAGTTTTGTAACCTGTGCCACTAAATCTAATAAAAATTTTTGGCAAGAGGGTAATCGCATAATTGCATAAGTAATACTTTTACACAACACTAATGCAGTTTTCCTGGTCCATTGTAATGTCATCATTTATTAAATAAAGGCGGTATAATGGTAGTGAATTTGAAAGGAAATATTATCGCAGCCATAGGGTGTCATGCCCCCCATTGCTGTAACCGCTGAGCTAAACAAGCCCTGCCTTAAGCGACGAAATTACCCTGTTCTTATTAACGACTTATGGGGACGTCCTTTATTCAGGATAAGCAAACGCCAAACGTTGACCACTATCTAACCTGATGGTAAGTGGCGATGCGGTCGATTATGGAGCATGTTTGCCTAGAAGATTACAAACTTTCGGAATTATAATATTGATGTGATTATCAATTAGCTGTAAAACAATGATATACGTCATAAAATAGTATTTTATGACGTATATCATCTAAATATTGTATTGTTATTGTAATTTAAATATTGTATTTTTTTTTCAGCAATCGGTTCCTCCAGTAATGGCATTCCACTTAGGCTCACTGGGATTCCTGACACCCTTCGAGTTCACGAACTTCCAGGACCAAGTTATGAATGTTTTAGAAGGTAACTTTTATCAAAACATTTGATCAGTTCTTACAATATAAAAATTAAAGCTTAAGATTTCTGGTTCTGGGCGTGATTGTGTTTGAAGTATGAATGTTTCCGGCACCCACGACACAAGTCATCAAACTTAGTGTGAGGCTGTGAGTATGAAAGCGTTTATTTATTTATTTAATCCTAGGTATAAGCTATGTAGATTACAAATTTCATCAAAATCCTTACAGCCGTTACAGCGTAAAGAGTGAACAATGATACCTATACACAAACTTTCAGATTTATAATACTAGTATGACAAAGATTTTTAACCTTAATTATGTCCCACGTTCCAGGTCACGCAGCCCTAACGTTACGCTCTCGGCTCCAATGCGTGGTGCTCCGGAAGAGTGATCAGGATAAGAACAAGAAGAAACCTACCACGATACTCGTACTAAACGAGGTCGTGGTAGACCGGGGGCCCTCGCCTTACCTGTCTAATATTGACCTGTTTCTAGATGGAAAGCATATAACCTCAGTACAAGGAGATGGTAGGTTGTACCTTTTATTTATCTTATAAAACAACTGAAACTACCGGCTGAAACACTCTTTTCTCCCCAAAGAAAATTTGTGTTTCTGGTTCTTGTTGAGATTTTTTGTGTGATGTAAATGTTTCCGGCACCCACGACACAAGTCATCGAACTTAGTGTGGGGCTGTAAGTGGGAAATCGTTGGGTTCAATAAATATAATATTACAAATTCCCTCAAATTCCAAGGTCAATAAATGTCATATAATAAATCCTCTTAAATTCCAGGGTCGATAAAAGAAATATTACAAATCCCCTCAAATTCCAGGGTCGATAAATGTCATATTACATATCCCCTCAAATTCCAGGGTCGATAAATGTCATATTACATATCCCCTCAAATTCCAGGGTCGATAAATGTCATATTACATGTCCCCTCAAATTCCAGGGTCGATAAATGTCATATTACAAATCCCCTCAAATTACAGGGTCGATAAATGTCATATTACATATCCCCTCAAATTCCAGGGTCGATAAATGTCATATTACATATCCCCTCAAATTCCAGGGTCGATAAATATCATATTTCAAAACCCCTCAAATTCCAGGATCGATAAATGTCACATTACAAATCCCCTCAAATTTCAATTACCTATAATTTCGGTTTTGGTAACAATTGGCTCTTTGCTATATAGATGTACATAGTTTTAGTTTACTTTAAATATAGGCAATTGGCCCGTAGATAATATTTACAGTTATCTATGTACATTCCAAGGTCGATAAATGTCATAATATAAATGTCAAATTCCAGGGTTGATAGTGTCAACACCGACGGGCAGTACTGCGTACGCGGTGGCTGCGGGCGCGAGTATGATTCACCCGTCAGTTCCGGCCATCATGGTGACGCCCATCTGTCCGCACTCTCTGTCCTTCCGACCCATCGTCGTACCGGCGGGTGTCAAGTTAAAGGTAAAATATCACTACACTAGCCGTGCCCCGCGGCTTCACCCGCATAAAAATAAAAAATATATTAATTCGTAATAAACTACGTATTCCGAATTTTATCCATATCCGTTCAGCCGTTACAGCATTAAGAGAGAACAAGCACACAGAAATAATTTTCGCTTTTATAATATTAGTGTGTTAGGTGTGACTGGCTATTTCACGTGGATTCAGTTAATCAGGATAGATAGCCAATGTCCTATGCCTGGATTTAGACTATATGCATACAACATTTCATCCAAATCCGTTAAGCCGTCACACAAATTCCTCGTTTAAAATTTCGGATTTGTGACTATGTTTTCGAATTTATAATATTAGTGTAAAGTGTGATTAGCCACCAATCCGTCATCGCTCTGAAACTTATTGTAGTACTTTAAAAAGTTAAAAGTAAAATATTTTCATTGATAGATGTGTTGATACGTAGATATGATGAAAATATCTAGCGGCTAGCGCGCACTATCTCACCTGATGGTAAGTGAAGATGTGTTCGAGGATAGTAAACACGCGAGAATTACTTGCCTACTCTTATTTACTCTGTACAGTGCCGGATTAACCACATAGCAAGAGTAGCAATTGCTACGGGCCCCGCGCAATAGGGGGCCCCGCAAAAATTTAACGTCCGAAAAATTAAGCATTATCTCATACAATTCAAACTCTGAAAGAAACCAAGTCGGAAATCTCATCTCTGGCTTTCTGTACTTGTCAGAGCCTAGCAGGGCCTATAGTAATCTACTAGACTATTACTACCCACGAAATTGTAACCTATAGATGGCAAATAAACGTGTTGAGAATCGTTTTTTTTTAACACTTTATACTTTAGAACCCATATCAGATCAAGGGCTCTTTGAAAGAATTTGCTACGGGCCCCGCGCTTGCTTAATCCGGCACTGACTCTGAATATCATTCATAACTATTATAAATGTTAAAGAAATAAATACATTCTAGATCGCACTATCTCCGGAAGCGCGAAACGCTATGTGGGTGTCCTTCGACGGAAGGAGCAGGCAAGCGTTACAGCACGGAGATAGGTACATAGCGGCAACACTGCCATTCTGCTTGGTGTTGCCAGTGCACAAAAATATCGGTGTTGCCAACTAAAGCACGCAAAACGCTTTGTACCCTGTAAATTATGTTCTGTACCTAGTAAATTATAGTAAATGTAAACCCATTTAGTTGTTAATGCACTTTGAGATATTTACTAACATGATTTTATAACACACTATGAGTAGTGTCACGTCGTCACGGTTTTCTAAAAAATAACATTAATTAAAACATCGTTATGTAATTATTTAGCTACTCTATGACCAGCTTATTAAAAGTAGATAATATGGCCTTAATCTTGCCTATTCTGTATTAAAAAATAACTATCCACTTTCTGTATTCCATCACGAATTTAAGAAATATAGTTTTTCATACATATTGTATACAAAAATTTATATTTTAAACTTTAGGTTTTTTTTAATCACGCTTGGATTACCGACAGATTTGTTCAAAACAATGCGATATAAGATTTACTGATTTACTGAACTGCTGGTCAGATCTTGATCAAATGAGACCTCATGGGAAGCACCAGCTTTCAAGAAAAAAATAAATCGTCAAAATCGGTTCTCCTAGAAAAAAGTACTGAGGTAACACACCGAGTTACTTGCCAGGTTCTTCTCGAGATGGCTGTATTTTGCGAAAATTATCGATTTTGCGAAATCGAAATTAATCGAATTAATTAACTTTCATGAGTGCCTCTTTGGGGCCCATGTGGCTAAACGATTTTGAATATTGACAAAAAAAAATTTAAAAAAAAGAGTCGAATTGAGAACCTCCTCCTTTCTATGAAATCGGTTAAAAATAAAGCAAAATATGTTTTTTTTTTTACCAAGAACATTAAATAATAATTAATTCTTATGTTTTGTTTATGTACATGTATCTGAGAGCTCGAAGCTTGTTCCAGATAACACCTAGCCTAGATGCGCGAAACGCCGCGTCCGTGTCCTTCGACGGCCGGTCGCAATTGACCCTCAGGCCTGGCGATAGGTAAACGACACTACGAATAAAATATGCCTGTTTTCAAACACCTATCACTCCCTACAATAAACACATACATTATACATATACCTATGTAAAACTGAAACGTTCATAGTAGGTGCGTTCCGATTCACGCTGTAAGAGGTTTGAGCTCAGGACCGTTATTAGATTTTTTTTTGTTTTATAAACGCATTCACAGACCCATACAAAGTTTGATGACTTGTTTCGTTATTAAAACCTACGTTCGCAATTTACAACCTACCTGAATCGCTAATGAGCACAAACACTGTTAAGATGAATCAGACATTTTTTTTCTTTTAATTTTGGCTTCGCAATCTTGTGCATTTAGCCAGTGTCAAATAATAATATATTTCAAGTGTATTTCATATTAATAGTATTCATACTATTAAAGTCACAAGTTACAGTCAAAGTTAAGTAAAGTGGTAGAAACTTTACTAGAACTTTTATTGGAGTTGTGGAGCGAAGGCGAAAATCAGGTTTTTCAACTTTGTATGATTTGCATACCCTTATGCACGTTTACTGAGTATAATTAATACTATACTTAGTAAACGTGCATATAATATTTGGATAGAAAGATAATAATCCACCATTATTACACATTAAAACTCGAAGAATCACAGGTTTTGGAAAATTATACAAAATCAACAACGCCATTTTTTTACTTTCGCCGCAGAATTTCTTACATACAAGTAAACACTGTTTGCATGAATCGGAACGCACCATTTGTCAATAGCTCGACATTCCATCAGTTGTAGCGATATCCGAGAGATAGGTTTTGAAAACGGTCTTTAGATAACGGGATAACTGCTATATAAAAACGGTAATTAAATAACGGGATAACTGCTTTATGTGTAAACGTAATTACATACCGGGATAACTGCTATTGTCAAAACGGTCTTAAAATAACGGGATAACTGCTATGTGAAAACGGTATTTGTCGGATAACTGCTATTCTGAAAACGGTCTTTAGATACCGAGACAAATGCTATGTTTGGGTGGTAGGCTGCTATACCAAGAAATCTAACTATAGTATACATTTCGGACACAAAAAATATTCATTATCATTTATAAAGTATTTTTTATATCCATAGATATAGTGATTGTTTTGTACATAGAGGTGTTAATAGTATTGGGTGTTTCTCCTTAAACAACTATGTGATGTATTTTGTACATATCAACTTCATTCTTAAAGATACTTACTAACATTTGGATGGTATGCCGCTTTACGCTTCGCTTTTGCTTGCACTTTGAATGTTTTGTGTTACTAATAATAACAAGATACTTCAGTCCCTGAGCAAGTAAGTAGAGTACGTTAATGTATAACCACTACTTTATATCGAGTTTTCCATGCTCTGACGCAACGGTACATGCGGTTATTTAGGTAACATCTTTTCAGTTCTGCTACCCTAGTACGAGTATCGTGTTTGAACTGCCCGTTGACTTAGTTTGGTGAGCAGCCTTCTAAGCAGGGGGGAATTCGGGTTCGATTCCCGGCGGGAACACAAGTTATCTCCCCAAGGAAAATTTGTGTTTCTAATTCTGGTAGTGATTGGCTATTTGTGTGTGATGTGTCCGGCACCCACGACACAAGTCATCAAACTTTGTGTGGGGCTGTGAGTGTGAAAGCGTTTATGTTTTACGTGATTGAAGACTTCATTTTTGTTTCGATTCGTCGCATTTGGTGATTAAATGTAATAACGAAATTATATGAAGTTTTCGCTCACGAATAAATATCGTACTTCGGGTACTTAGTAATACGTTTTACTGATTGGTCGTATTTCTTGTCACGATGCTTAACAGTTTGGACGCGTTCGTATAACTTCGCCATCGGACGACAACCGAAACTTGCGTCTCAGAACATAGAAAGCTCTATACAGGACATTTGGGTTTAGCTCGTCTCGCTCGAGTACAGTTCCACACAATTAATCATTCCTCCCAAAGTACCTGCGTATAGACCAATTTTATTAGAGCGGGAAACTGGCAAAGTGGATTATTCCATTTTGACAGTTTTTTTCTTTTAATATTGGCTTCGCAATCTTGTGCATTTAGCCAGTGTCAAGTTATATTATATTTTTGTTTTGCTCATTTCCATGAAATTATTTACACGTTCAGCTACTGTACTTTTCTGTGCAAACGAAAACTGACGATTGGAATTATTAGTCGTGTAAAACTGTACCTACCTGTTATGATAAATGACTTCGAAATCGGTTTGGTTTAACACTCAAATTACCGTAGTTGTAAATTTTTTTGAAGTGAAACTTTTTATTTGTGTGTTTATAAATTCTGATACGAAACCTTTTATTGTGAGACGAAAAGTGGTGGGGGTAAACACTGATGAATTATTATAATGTTTCCCTATAATACAAAAGTTCTACTTCTGTTGTATGTCTTTACGATACAACCTGTTTTTTTCTTAAAGCTACGTGCTAAGGCGGGCTAAACTTAAATTTAATTATAACTTTGATTAAAACAATAAAATATTTAATGAAATTTTCATACTCGAACCCTATTTTAAAAAATCTATGACATCTTCTACTTTTCTATCCCAAAACACCGTCAAACAATACCAACAAAATCTTTAACATTCCAGCCTCTACGTAACGACATCGGTATACCCGGTGCCGTCGATATGCGCACAGGATCAAATCTCGGACTGGTTCGATTCCCTCGCCGAATGCCTGCACTGGAATGTAAGGAAAAAGCAGAAGCAAATGGACGAGCTGAGCGACTTGACTTATTCCTCTAGTGATAATTTGGAAGAGCTGGACAATAATCATCAAGACGAGCGGCCTGCGGATACATGACCGAGGGAACCCTGTTTAGAGGTGTTAATGTCTAGTATGTATAGTCGAGGGTCCATCTGTTCTGAAACTAAACGCGGCTCCAATGTGTTCACGCTCATATGCAAAGTCGGTGGTGCTAGTTGGTACACAGGTCGTCGTAAGTCGTATGACCTATATTTTTACTTATGTGTGTAACTACCGCCACCTACTCTACATGTGGGCGTAAACACATTGGCACGTTTTTTTAGAGTAGACGATCTCAAATAGCAATTACTATTATATATTATATTATGGCCACGCTACTTATTATCGCCGATATCAACGATCCTCTCTAAACGCTCAAATAAATACCAACTTGGAAGTCTTAACTTGGGAAAAATATTACCCAATTTATAATAAACATTGTGGGACCATAGGTAGAAGAAATAAAAGAATCATCCCCTAGAAATCAAATCACAAACAAAATTTAATCAAAATAATTTATTTTCTCTCTTAAATTACAATCTTTGCAGAGGTTGTGTTTCAATGTTGTCACGAAAATTTCGACTTACTTTGCAGAGGTCTAAGAGGGACTGGTGCCTGAAGTAGGGTGATAACCCGTATTACAGATCACCAGCATACCTGATAGTATAATAACAGAAACAAAACAAACGCTTTCATATTTATAGCCTGTGTTCAAAGACTTATATCGAGGGGGTGCCAGAAACATTAATATCACACACAATCACACCCGAAACTACAAATTTCCCTTGGAGAAGAAAATGTGTGCTTCTTCCGGAATATGACCCGCTGTGTAAACAGAAAACACTTTCTTGAAGGTTGTATAGTTAATTGATAACCTGGTCTAATTAATAGCTATTACTCGACTACCAGTGTATGCGCGTATCCAAAAAAATTGTCATACATTTGACACATTTATGTCAAATAAGAAATAGAGATGCGCTTTACACTTGATAGAAAAATACCTGTTAGATAGTCGCGTACTGCCGTCTACGCCTGTGTATAAAAAGACTTTTGGACATGGGTTACGCCTATGTTTAAGAAAAACTATTTTCTATAGATTAAAATCCAATGTGATGTGATTTTTGTATAGAATTAAGTCTTTCTCTATTGTATATGGTTACTATGCATTATTAAGGTGTAACTTACATATATTTTCAACGCTGTTTTATGTCACAAAAGCCCATTAGATCGAGGGATGGTTTCTATTTTAACTTCAGATCTTTGTTTAATATAAACATTTATATCTAATAAAATTTTATTCAATAATTTACACACAGCTACGGTACTTATCAAAAATACAGACAATAAATAATGCATTTATCAAATAAGAATTCATTTGCTCTACACTTGTACTGAATAAATGTTATAGAATCGCCTCATTATAATACATTAAAAGTGAGAAAAGCTGCAAATAAATCAAGATTTAACTGATTTGTCGAGAATTGTTTTTGAGTATTTCTAAAAAAGTTGATGTATATACAATGTGTAACAGAAAGGTATAGTAATTAATACTCGCGCCTCGCATCTAGCTACATGTATGGAGTATAACAGGAACTCCTAAATTCGCGGCAGCAGCATGAATATTGCGTTATGATGAATAAAAGTCTCTAAAAAATTATGTCATTTGCAACCCTATTTCATCAGCTACCGTTCTACACCACATAGTCTTTGGACTTAGACGTATGACAGTGGTGGCCATAACAAGGTCAAGGTCTCGCGCCACAGAGGTAACCGTAGGGTTGACATTCATATATGAAAAGTATACATTTTATGTTTGAATTTAAAAAATATCTTCGATTTTGACTTTCGTTCGCTAGCAGACGATTCCTGACATACACATACCTACCACCAAGTATTACTACACCTTTTTCTTACAGGTTGTATAATTAAATATTATGTACTTACTTTGTTCAGGTTATCTCTCCATCCCTTTCCATCGCTGCTGTTATTAGTAAACAGGGTTATTTGTAAAATACCAGAAAGCTCTCAAAACCGGATTCTTGTTCTAACCCTTGGCTCATTTAGTTGTACGACTATCTTCTTATATTTTCCGTTATAATAAGATGATGTACTCAATAGAATTGATAATTAGTAGTTTTTTAAACTACACTGTCCCGCAAAGAACGGCAACGCCGCGCCGCCCCTCGTAATATGCGCGCTAGCGCCAATTGATACTTCACACCTTAGACTTAACAGAGAAGATATGTATATGTATATATATTTCAAAATTTATATCATAAAACAGAATTTAGTCGTATCAAGAAAGACGTTGGCCTCTATGAAATGCTGTCACAAGAGGTTGCTGATTTTTTTAAATTACTCTGTTTATTAGTACTGTACAGTGATGGAAATTTCTTTATTCTCGCTTTTCGTCGCTGGGCGCTTAGCATCGCGACTACCGTGGGAAAACAGTACCTCTATAGGGAGGGTGGGGGTAAGGGAGAAAGAGAGAGGAAGAGAGAGATAGAGAGATATGAACTGTCTGTTACTATGCCTCCTCGCTGATTGTGCAGGGGCTTGTTGCTGAAGCCCGATAATGTATATGAGCGATATGATGATAATTGCTATGAGAGACGGGCTCGACAGCAAAGCTACTATATCAAACGTATCTATGTAATAGTTATATCGTGTAAGATGCATTCAAAATAATGTCAAAAGTTCAAATCTAAAATTGCGCTCCACACTTCTAAATGCGGTCCAAGAGCATAAATGAAATGTAAATAAAAATTGAGCCTCTGTACTTAGCAAACATTTTGTTGAGTTTGTATTATTTGTTTTAGTAGAACGTGAGATTCGATTGGAATTGTTTTATTATTTTTTACTTGAAAATTGAACCGATTATAAATAACCACTGCCTATTGGCCGCAAATGGCCATACAAAAATCCACATTCTCTTTTCATACCATTTAGTGTTAAACGGTGGAGCGTAATTCTAACTGGACCATAGTATGTTTTCCTTAAACCTATGTTTACAAAGTCTTATGCAATGTTTTAACTTAACTGACTCAGTATAATATATTATGTATGCAATGCTCAATAGTCGTCTAACATTAATCAAAATGGATAATAGGGTAGATGCCTGAAAAAAAAACAATTTAATCCGTCATTTACATTATCAAAAATTATTGGACATGTATTTTTCTTTTGCCAATGAAACAAAAATGACGAAGATATTAGTGCATTGAAATTCCGCGTGACGTCACGCCTCAATACACTTTTTACTAAGGCGTGACGTCACGAACCTCCACTCCTGAACTGTGACGCGCATCTTTGTCAATTTCTATTGATTTGTTAAATAAAAAAATACATGTCTAATATATTTTTATAATCGATATTTTTTAGTCAGGCATCATCCCTATTATCTTTTATGTATCTACGTTAAACATGTCTTATGAATATTCCATGACTATGATTCTAATAAGGTATTTCTAAGTAATACCATGGTGCTATGATTGAACAGTGCCAATATAGTTAAAGGTAGCGTACATTGGAATAGTGGAATACATTATTTTAGATGCTATAAGAAGCGAGCTACTTCGGTATTGTACACTGCGCAGATAAAAATAAAGTCTAGTTTAGTTCGTACAAAATACTTAAAAATACGTGTTAATTTTTTGTTTAACTAAGGAGCCTTATGTAGATATAAACTTGGCAAAGTAAATCCTTTGCTGTTTATTTCAATAAGTTATTTTTAACATCAATTTCCCGTCCGGACCACTGACTTTAAAGAATTACGGACATAACCTCATCCAACCATGCAAATGTCCTTGTGTAAGTGCATCTCGTTGCAAACTGTCACCGACAACGAAAAGTTACTAGGTGTATTGGCGCTGATTGTTGGACCTTTGGTGTATCTGTGTGCATGTAGCTCGCGTTACGACAAGCGACATTTGTAGGACCTAGGGTGCTTCACCCGGTTCAGAAGGGGTATTAGGTACGTATTTTTATACGACCGTGGTTTGGACTTCCTACAATTTCACCTGGGCTACCGACCACCAGCATGTCCAATGTTTAGCCAGAATGTCCGATGAGTGACAGCGCAATATCCCGCTCTGGGCAGTGCTGCCATCGGCAACTGGTGTAAATCTACCATTTATTTCTGAAATTATTTTAGAGCAGTTATACATACTGTTTTCTTATTGGCTAAATATGTAAGTACAGAAAATTGATATAGAAAAATCTAAGTTTATTGTATATTTTTAAATTGTGAAATAAATGAATGTGAATATTTGCATTTTAAATGTACAGAAAAAATGACATAAAATATTATCTAGATGTACATAATATAATGTTATATTTTTAAATTGATAAATACATTTTAATATGGATTATAGCAATAATAAATGGAGTAGGGCTTTCTCTAATGAAGAATGTTTGAATTTTCAAGAGTTTAATATGTATATACCTATGTATATGTTTTCAGATAAATTATACAAATTAACTTATACTAAACCGACGTTTTATTTGCTAAAATGGTGGATATGAAACTGCTGCATATGTTAAAAATTAGTTCCTTATAGCCTTAAGGCATACCTTATTATTTATACTATATTTTGTTATGCAGACGCACACGTCATTAACGTTTAAAGGTTCAGATAAGATTGTATTTATCGGTCCATACTCTAACGAAATGTCTAATTTTAGGGAAACGAACGCCACCTATTTTTAATCTTGCGGAACAACAATTATGAGGCGTCGTGTGCGGTAACTACTGAAATAACTTTAGAAACTTTCGGTTGAATGACACCAGAAAGTAATTGAAAAATTCATTATGTTCACGAAACAGTTAAAAATTAAAATTATGTTTAACTTTATTTATAACTATCAGTGCCCCGCGGCTTCGCCCGCTATTATCAAGCTAAAAAGTAGCCTATGTGTTAATCCTAGGTATAATCTATGTACGTTCCAAATTTCATCCAAATCCGTTCAGCCGTTAAAGCGTGAAGAGGGAACAGACATACTTACACACAATCTTTCGGATTTATAATATTAGTAGGATAGGATTAAGTAAATATTGCACGTTCATAGTTGGACAAGCCGGTGAACACAGTTTCTGCAATAAAAATATATTTCATTTTATTTCATTTCAACAAAGTGAAAACCGTTCTTACTGTCTTTTGTTAGTTAAACGGCTGCTAGTTTAACGGCTGAACGGTTATGGATGAAATTTGGAATGCTACATCGTGAAAAGTAAACAAACGTACTAACATTTATGACTGACGATAAATTGTCGCACTGTTTACGCTGTCTACGGGCGTGGTTTCAATAATGGCGCACAGGGATGGCTTTACAGACTGAATATGTTGCCATCCGCTCTATATGCCATAGTATTAAGCTGCGACACACGCGCGTTCTATAAAACGACATATTGCGCAGTTAAAAATTTAAACTAATATCCCAAAACAGAGATCCTCTCAATTTCTGGTTCTGGGTGTAATGTGTGTGTGATGTGAATGTTTCCGGCACCCACGATACAAGTCTTTGAACTTAGTGTGGGGCTGTGAGTGAGTGTGAATGTGTTTGTTTGTGTTTTGTTTGTAATTTCGACTAAATGCTGGTTTTAGCAACGAGAGATGTAATAGGTATCGTTGGTTTTTAGTAATCCCAATCATATAATCACGTGCTCCATTGTCGACCGCATCGTCGCTTACCATCAGGTAAGATAGTGGTAAATCGTATGCCAATACTGAATTTAAAAACAGGTACAATGAATATTGATATTAACTACCTATCGGGCGTTGTATTACGTGTATAATTATGGTAGAATTCTTCAACTAGCTGTTTTTCAGTCTTCGCGTCGTCGATATGAAAACGCCTTAGTGCGTGCAGGCGATAACTTAGGGTAGTGTAAATTATAATATACCTACATATAAATATAGGTATATACATATATAAGTAGGTAGGTACTAGTGGCACTGTGAGCTGAAGACCTCGCATGTTTTTCGAAATGGATCACAGACCACAGAGAGTACTAGAAATGGATGAAATATGATTTTTTACGTTTTCAACCCTCGTATCTTTGTTTTGAAACATCTCCAAAAACTAAATTGTAAAAACAATCTATATAATTATCGAACCTGCTCACAAAATTTCACGAGAATCTGTTGAGAAATGTGAGCTGTAGAGGAGATCAAACAGAAATTCGGTCATACGAAAACAATTTTGCCCAAGTTGAAACGGAGACGCTCCGCACTCGCTCGGTCTAATAATCGTACTACGTCAAATGTCGCTAAGACCGTAGGTACTACGATCTCACTTCCAGGCTAAATCAAGAATAAATGGTGAACTTTTGAGGCATAACCGTGATTAAAATATTCTCCACACATATGATGTAGCCCAAGCATTACATTAAAGGATGGACATAGCTCGAAACTGGCAAAAATCTATTATTTTGAACGAATCCAATAGTGTCAGTGCAAGCTGCCAAAATTTGACAATTAAAAATAACCTTACATTTTCAAATTATCTATAAAAATCATAACAATTCTTCAAAATGTCTAAAGTTTCATTGATAAATTACGTTTCAAAGCGAAGTATTTCGTTATCAGCGACACGAGAAGGCAAACGCAACTTCAGGAAGTTCATTATTCCTAATAAGAGAGGATCATGGATCCACAGGCAGCAGCAAATGACAGAAAGTAGAGAACTGGAGATAGACAAACGCGGAGTTCGCGATGTAGGGTACTCTCTGAACGGCAGATTTTATATTGTTCCTGAAATGATACCTGAATTAATCGTTCCCGACTTGAAAGACTGCGATTTGAAGCCGTACGTATCGTACAAAGCTGCTGAGGTTACCCAAAGTGAATTCACTCCCAAGCAGCTTTTCGACGCAGTTTATAGCAAGAAAATTGTGCTAGATTACAAGCAAGGGAAGTTAGATGAACAAGGAAAGCCCATAGAACCTTCTGAAGATGAACAACTGCAAGCAGAAGAAGCAGTGGCACGAGCCAAGCGAACTGGCTCAGATATATTTTAAATTGTAAAATTATTGTATAGATTATTTGTAGTTAAGATTATGAAATGAATGTAGAATATAAACGTAGACTTGTTATTTTATTAACTACATAAATATGTACCTACCTTTTATCAGTTTTGATACTAGATATGTATTGGAACCCGTACCACTCTTTAATTTTGTTGCCTCACTGAATTGACACTAATGGTTGCATAGTTTCATGTTTAAGCATTAAAGCTTAGCAGTTACTGAGTTATAACTGAGCTTTGAAGATAATATTATATGTTTATATATGTTTTTTAAACAAGTAGAAATACATTATAAGTGTGGACTGATCAAAATAATTGAAATAATTTAATTTTTCATATGCCCACCTATTCTTAGAATAAACATTTAAGCAAAGACATAGTCCACAACTGTTCAAAAGTAAAACTAATGTATGCTTACAATTCCTATACATGTTTAAATTAACCCTATACCTCATCTTAATGATTTTACATAGGAACATGCAATATAGTGGGTTGTGCTGTAAATCTTTCCAACATCCACTAAACAAGTATTTGAACTTCGAATGGGGAACTAAATAGGAACCCAGTCTAAACAGTATCTTTCAATAATGCCGCAACCATAGTTAACGAACATAAACACTTTCACACTCACAGCCTCACATTAAGTCCGACGACTTGTCGCAGGTGCCAGAAGCATTCACATCACACACAATTACACCCAGAACCCAAAAGCTTTCCAACAGCTTTCCCTTCAGGATAAAACTTGTTTCCACTGGGAATGGAAACCGTTACCGCCTGCTTAAAAGGCAAATGTGATAACTAAGCTAGCATGCAGTAGCGGAGTGTCCGGTACCTAGTTATGCATTTTTGTAAATTTGGCGATGTTGATCATGAGGTAAGTAAATATTGTCTGTTTGGACCAGTAAGTACATTCAAGTAGTTATCCTGTATCTGATAGCTATAGATCTCATATAATTGGATACTTGACATTAGATCTTGATATGTTTACCATGACCTTATAACAGATAAACTTAACATCCTACCATATATAATTTATTTACAAATTTAATAATAACGTTGAGTATATAATACTTAATATTAGATGCATTATTCCTTCCCTTTTCAACCGACTTCAAAAAAGAGGTTCTCAATTTGCCTATGTTTTTGATGATTTTTTTTGTTTAGTAGATTATACTTTAGAGGTGGTCCCATATAAATTTTATCGAAATTTATTATGCCAAAACCAAAATATAAGCGGTGAAGTCGGTTTTTTTAAGCTTTGCATGCATTAATTTTTTTTTTTAACGCTGTCACTCTCACAGCACCGCAATAAGTTCGATTACTTCTATTGTGAGTTCCAGAAACATTCACTTCAGACACAAACCAGAATCAGAATTTAAAAAAAGGAACAAATTTTCCTTAAACTTGTGTACTCGACAGGAATTGAACCTGCTTAGAAGGCGAACGTGTACCCAACTTAGTTAAGGAGCAGTTATAAAGACAATTACTTCTACATATTTATGTTTTTGGTTCTAGTTGTGTGTGTGACGTGAATGTTTCCGGTACTCACGACACAAGTCATCAAACTTAGTGTGGTGCTGTGAGTGTGAAAGCGTTTATGTTTATTTTACTAAGAACGCGACTATAAGGCCTAGGGAGCAAGGCTCGCCACGAGGACCGTTACCCTAAACTTGTTGGGAAGAATACCATTACAGTATGTTCGTCCTACGTATTTCGGGTCAGAATGGGCATTATAGGCACCGCAAAACGCTGAAAGTGCTGCAGAAAATCTAGCAGGAGACTCCTGTTAGGAGATGGAGATAGCCATTCACACATATCTCCAATGGTATAATATTTATATCACTTCTTAGGTTCAAATTTAAAATAGTCCGTATTTTTTTAGGTCCGCTGTTATTTTATAAAAATAATTGTACACTATCTTATGTTAGCGAGTGAATATTCGCTTATTGCCTGAATGGTGCTTTTAAACCAACTTCCAAAAAAGGTTTTTGATTCGACTACATACACATTGTTTTTGTTTTTGGGCATGTTACCCATAAAAGGAATCATCAGTCATTTATCTGGCGCACGTCAACCGATTTGTAGGATTCTAGAAAGGGTTTTGTGTAGGTATGTACTGTTCTAGTCCGACCCATAATATATTTATGATCGAATGAAGGGTTTACACTTTTACACAGAAACCGCGGGGCACATGTTGTTCGAGACAAAGTTACCTTTCATTCCATCTAAGTGCATAAATAAGTAAGTAGTACATAAGTAACCTAAGCTACTATAGATATTACCATAATAAAATACATGATACCGTGGGTGGGTAATACAACCTTCGTAAAATTAAGTCTCCAAAAAAAGTAAGTTGGTGTAACTGCTTCGATAGCTACTACAAAATGACAACCCATAAGATAAACTAGGAAGCACTACTCTATTACACTACCTACACTACTCACTTAACATGACACACTTTACTACACAACTCACTTAATTAAAGTAATAACTATTTGCCTAGGTAGGTAGGTAATCAGTTATTCATACGCTAACAATGACTAAATAATACAGGACATGTGCGTGTGTGGCTCACGAACCGAGGGTTTCAATAATTGTATGTAGGTAGTTCGTCCATTACAGGAACAAGATTTCTATCAGATTTTTGTCACATTTTTCCGTTTATTCTTCTAACTAACAATAAACGATTTTTAGTGTGTCTATTACTTGTGCTATGCGATCTAACTTTTTGTCGAATTTGACGTTTGTAGGTCTACGGTAAGTAAGTAGTGTTTTGATTTATTTACGCGTGTCAAAACCCGTAAATATTCTTCATAAATGGCAGTGTTTTTGACCCAGCGAGCGCGGACCGTCCCCGATCAGTCCAGCAAAAATGCTTTCCTATGTCCGGCTGTTTACCTCTACAGGTCGCATTTTTCAACCGATTCTCGTGAAATTGTGTGAGCGAGCAAATCCGAATCATAAGATTTTATTGATTCATTTTTGAATGTTTTTCAAAATGGCGGATATATAGGTTCTAAAAAGTAAAAAACATATTTCAGCCATTTCGAAAATTTCAGCTCACATACTTACAAGTTCTTACAGCTCCTATCCAAGGGACCGAAGGCGTTAGTATTTATTATTAAGTTAAACGCTTTCCTGAGAAAAAATTTCTTGTCAGACAGACAGACAACAACGTGATCCTATACGGGTTCCTTTTTTCCGTTTAAAGCACGGAACCCTAACAATGAACCTAGTAACTAGGTGAGTGGAGAAATAAGTGAAGATCAATCTTCTTAACTTGACCTTAATGTGAACTCTAAGTTATCTCATTATTGGATAATAATCCGGAGCCTGTTATCACTAGACGTCTCATATTCATATCGTTTCCCGCCGTTGTGAGACGCATGCGCAGTGAGACCGGTTTAACAAAAATAATACGTCGCAGCTCTACTTAAAATGGGTGGTAACTATTCCGCTATGGATCCGATGGACGTGCCAGTGCCGGATTTACCTAAATTATTCGAACGTGATGGTTATTTGAAGCCCTATGAACGGGAAATAAGACGCAGGTAAGTCTTTTAAACCCTCTTCATACATTACAGTAGAATTAACCTCGCAATTTTAAGGATAAAAGTGAATAAACGTAAATCGGATATTGGTTAGGTTAGTATTCGTGTTTACTAATAGATGACAGTTCAGCACGGCAGCGCTTTATGTTACCCTGTAAAGCAAATGTATTTTCATATGTTTATTGCGTTAATTAGTGCAAAGATACCTCTTTAACGTTATCCAGATACCTATATGTAATTATATAAGTACGTAGTCTTGAAAACATGCAAATGTTATCTTGAGATCACGAATGATGAATATAAACAAGTGTTTAATGTAACTGGTGTTTTGCAGCGCTTTAAACGCTTTTCTAATCTATCCACAATTCCAATGTCAAATGAAAGGTCATTGATATCGGTCTTTGGACAGGAGTTATTTGAAATTGAATTTGAAATGCACTGGTTGATTAGATAGATCATATTATAACACTTCCTTTATGTAAATACAAGATACCTAAGTATATAAATTAGGCTGTTGTGTATTTTTTTTATCCTCGCTGACTGAAATAGGGTAGGTATTATAAACCAACTACTAACCGAGAAACTATTTTTTTTTGGAATAGGTTAATATTATCATTTAGACAGTAAGCAAAACATAGGTAGGTACCTAAGCACTATGCAGGAAGTTAGGTTAACTGAGTACAAAACGATAGGTACCATACCACAGAATAAATAATAGTACCTCTATCCATCTCACGTTTTAGAAATACATCATCATAATCTTCTACTATATAAAAATAAGTCGGGTTTTCTTTCCTGACGCTATAACTCCAGAACGCACGAACCGATTTCCACGGTTTTGCATTCGTTGGAAAGGTCTCGGGCTCCGTGACGTTTATAGTGGCGAAACGGAGTTCGCCGGGTTTGCTAGTCTTCTCTACTATATAAAAATAAGTCGGGTTTTCCTTCCTGACGCTATAACTCCAGAAAGCACGAACCGATTTCCACGGTTTTGCATTCGTTGGAAAGTTCTCGGGCTCCGTGAGTTTTATAGTGGCGAAACGGAGTTCGCCGGGTTTGCTAGTGAAGTATATAAATGGTTAATTAGGAGCAAGAGGTATATTATACCTACTTAGAAAGCGTCTATATTTGAGCTAGTATTCATCTTAACTCATACTTTTATACATATTACCTACCCTCTAGTAGAAAAAATATCTCCAACCAAAATAACTTTCTTTTATTCTGTATTGCCAGGCATTTGACCTCTATATCACCTGATGGAATAGTTACTATGATTTAGATATCTAAGGTTTTTTTTTTATTCAGCCTTAGATTTTGTGAAATTCTCGAAATGTAAGAAATATATCAAAATCTTGTTCCAATCTAGATATGGTTGCTACAAGGACTTGTGGGACCGCGTGGAGTCGTGGGAAGGTGGTGTGGAGGGGTTCACAAAGGGCTACAAGTACTACGGCCCTCAATACCACCAGGACGGCTCCGTCACCTGGAGGGAATGGGCTCCGGGCGCTCATTGCATACATCTGCAGGGGGAATTTAGTAAGTAACTTACAGACTTGTATATACATTGTCACTTTGTATCTGGGTACCACAAACACTTTTGTGATTGCGTGGATTGGTGGGAAGGTGAGTTAGCGAAAGGCTACAAGTTCTTCGCTCTAAATACCACCTGGACGGATCTGGAGGGTATGGACTCTGGGCCCTCATTGTATCTATGTACCTATTTGCAGGGGTAATTAAGTCAAGTAATAATTAAGTTAGATAAGTTAATTTTCCTTCTTTGGTAGTAAGAATGGACACATTTACTTTTTTTTGTCGGTATTCATTTGTTTATGTACACGTATATTTTTTTCGATTTGCTGTGTCGATCTTTACTTATGGTAAATCTGGTACTCAGTAACTCGAACATTTCTTGCAGACGGGTGGAACTCCAAAAGCCATCCGTTCAAGAAGATGGAATACGGCAAGTGGGAGCTCCACATCCCAGCGAATGGAGACGGCTCCTGTCCCTTGAAGCACGACACACGAGTGCAGATCATCATCAACGATCACCTGTTTAGGATATCACCGTGGGCTAGCTATGTGAAACCTTTTGAGGGGTTCACATACCAGCAGTTCATTTATAAACCGGATCAGGTAAGTGGAAATAAGAACGTGTTTTTAGCAATCAATAAAGAATTGAGTATTAAGAGGCCGGGGT